>JALAZF010000308.1:5221908-7832862 GCA_022829125.1 Lathyrus tuberosus | reverse complement strand
TTGTCTTTCATCTCCTCTGCCTCATATTCAATATCTTTTGATAAAAAAGGTATTGGCTAAAATACAGTTTTGGTCCCCCTGTTTGTCAAAATTCACGGTTTTGGTCCCCCTATTTTGTTTTTTAACAGTTTTGGTCCCCCACTCCTCACTATTCATGTACTGTTCATGTACGGACATGCACTGTTCATGTACTGACATGCACTGTTCATGTACGGACCAGGTATTGTTCATCACTTTTTTGGGCCAAAATTGGAGTAGGGGACCAAAACTGTTAAAAAACAAAATGGGGGGACCAAAACCGTGAATTTTGACAAACAGGGCGACCAAAACTGTATTTTAGCCAAAGGTATTTCAAACTTATGATCGCTGAACACTTCAAATATAGAGCGATACAAATAATGTCTCCAAACTATAAGCACAAACACCACAGCTGCCAGCTCTAAATCATGGGTATGATAATTCCTCTCACGAACCTTAAGCTATCTCGAAGCATAAGCCACAACCTGACCATTCTGCATAAGCACACTACCTAATCCCATCTTATATGCATCACAATAAACCACAAACGATTCACTTGGATCAGCAAAATCAAAATCGATGCTGACGTCAACTTCTTTTAGAGCTCTTGGAAACTCTCTTCACACTGAACATTCCATACATAAGCTTATCCTTTTCAGGCTAACTGAGTCAAAGGAAAAGCTAACTTCAAAAAGCCTGATATAAACCTCCTGTAATAACCAGCCAAACTCAGAAAACTTCTGGTTTCTGTAATTGACTTAGGAGTGTCCAACTATAACACGAAGTCTATCTTCGATGAATCCATTACTATTCCACCACTTGAAATCACATGATCAAGAAAACTTACTTCTTGCAACAAGAACCCACACTTCGACAACTTCACATACAACTTCTTCTCTTTTAAAGTCTGGAACACGACTCTCAGATGTCCAACATGTTATTCATATGACTTGGAGTACACCAAAATATCATCGATGAATACAACCATAAACGGATCCAAGTAAGGATGGAAGATCCTATTCAGATACTCCATAAACACGCATGGCACATTAGACACACCGAACAACATCAATGAATACTCATAGTGACCATATCGAGTTCTGAACACAGTCTTCAGAATATTTTCTAACTTCACATGAATTGGATGATAACCCGATCGCAAATCAAACTTACTGAATACGCTAACACTAACCAACTGATCAATAAGGTCATCAATTCTCGGAAGAGGATAATTGTTCTTGATAGTAACCTTATTCAGCTGTCGATAATCAACACACAATCTCATGTTACCATATTTCTTGTTAACCAATAACACAAGTGCTCCCCATGGTAAAACACTAAGTCGAACAAACTACTTCTCAAGCACATCCTCTAACTGTTTCTTCAACTTACTCAGCTTTGATGTAGACATCCTATAAGGTGCCATCGACATATAAATAGTACCAGGTACTAAATCTATGGTAAAATCAACTTCTCACTCTGGCAATAAGTGACAAATTTCCTCAGAAAAACATCAGGAAGCTCACACACCACATGCATATCACTAGCCACAACATCACTTTCTACTCTCAAAGAAGAAAACATCACGAGCACCTGATCATTCTCCCTCAAAGAAATCTCAACCTGACTAATGGACATGAATCTCGAATCCGTACTCGTCTCGAGTTCGGGAAACAACACAGTCTCAATAACATCTGCACTATAAAATCAACATCACGCTGGCACAACCCTCTACACTTGAAACATCTTGGAGAAGTATAAGCTTATCCCCCACTTGTTTCAATTCCACACATGCTGGAAAGTGGATAGGAAAAAAAAAAGCATCGTTAGTATTTCACACACATGTCGCATACCAAGGTATAAAAAAAATCCACAAACTTAGTTCGAATGGACCAACCTGATATGATACCAACTATGTAACACCCTAAATTATATGAATCTTTAATTAAATAAAAATCATATGAATGCATTGATCAAATAACGTGTTACACATTCTCACCAATCATTTTTCTCATTAAAACATTTGTTAGGCAGCGGAATAAACTTCAAGAATTCCAAATAAATCATTTATTTGTCTCCACCTCGAAAACTTAATGACTGGATACATATCATAATGAATCCAAAACTAAATTAACTATAAAATGGTGAAATAAATGAAGAGGCTGCTACAACATCTTCCAACTCAAAGGAACTTATGTCTCCTAAACCTGAGTATATGTACCACACGAGTACAGAACACCACAAACAATACAAACAGGGGTAAAAATTCATTCATATAAGTTAGTGATGCATAAACATTAAGGATAATACAATCAACCATGAATATTCAATTATAACATTCATCCCCAACAACATCATACAAAAGGGATTATCACTCACAACCATAGATAACCACATATGCAAGAATGAATGCAACTGTACTCATTACTTTGATTTTAATATGCATGTGGTACTAATCTGGATATCAAAGGAATGTTACTGATTCTCGTCCACTCAAAAATGGTTCATCTTCGAACCAGGCTCCGCTTCAAAACCCAATCTTCACTAATCCTCACTTCTGAATCAACCACTCGTCACTAATCCCTACCTTTGAATCAACCATTTGCCACTGATCCCCACTTCTAAATCAACCATTCGTTACTGATCCCATTTTTAAATCAACAACTTATCTCAGGACCGAAGACCACACAAAAATAACTGACTCATATGATGCATGGCAACGCAAAAACAACACACATGTTTAATATCCACCACCACCGGTTCCACTTCGAATCATATACAACAACAGATAAGGAAATCACAGTAGTTCTCACTCCAAACTACACGTCTCAACATCAAAAACATATAATTATAACTCATCATATAATTATACATACATTAAAAAATTATTCATTTATCCACAATATTTAAACATATCACTCAACACAATCTCGCAAAACTGAACCGTACACAACACACCTCAATGACTCACCCTTTCATGGCCACAGCCAGAGGTTCCACCGAACCAAATCAATCTCCTCATAACTCAACACAATCATTACAATCGTACAACTTCTCAATAATAATCGTCATTATCATATTCATAGAGCCAATCAAAGCATTCCCAGCATCACAACCAACACATAAACCAACCTCAATTCATGATTGTAGAATTATTCGACAACCATCTCATAAGGGCTCTACAGGTAAAACATATCATTCATATTTCCATGTACATATTTAACCTCTAAAATATTATTACAAGGTAGTATTACGTGTCATCTACCCAACACTTTAAACTACGCCTCAAACGGAGTCACAAAAATCATGTTACGTAGAAAACGACGTGCTTTGTACAAAAATCCAAGGAGCTGCTACGACTGTTCGTAGCACTCTCAAACCAAAAACCCCCTTTTGGGCACGCATCTGGTACAAAATCTAGAGGGTTGTTACATCCGCCCGTATTTTGACTTCTAACAATCCCAAAACATGTCATATTATAGGTACATAAATCAAAGGAAAATAAACACATCACAACATCAAAAATCAACATTATGACATCAATTCATCATGTTTTTCACCAATAAATAAAACCACATATGAACATATGAACAACATCATCTCACAATTCACATCAACATAACACATAGCATGATTAATACATACAAAACTGACAACATATCAATCCAAATGTGAAGGTTTTTGGACAAACCTCGCACAAATCACAAACCCTCAACAATTGAGGACAAGGAAGAAAGGGAAATAGATAGGGGGTAAGGATCCCATCTATCCTACAAGAATAAACACCCTTATCATGAAAAGTTACCCTTACCTCGATTTGCAAAAAAAATCTTCAAACTTGACAATGAAATCTCCCTCTTCTCACTCTTACTATGCTAGGGATTTGACTCATTTCTAGCAATTTTTCTCCCAATTTTACGTATTTGAATTTTCTATCCTTACCTCTAAATTATATAATAATTCTTATTTTTATTTTATTTCAAATATCCTCTTACTCCCCTCACCCTCCGTAACATCACATCCACCCCTCTACTTTACTCAATACTCGAAATTACTACCTCAAACTCATGTTTCTTATTTCTCTATGATTTTAAATAATTAGCTAAAATAATAATTTCTCCCACTCCAATAAAATGACCAAATAAATTAAATAAATCATAAACACACCAAATACACATAAAATAAATAATATAATAAATTAAAATTCTATTAAACAATTAATTAAAAATTCAAGGCATTACACTAAGTACATTGCAATGTCTATGTCTGTGTGTGTGTGTGTGTGTGTGTGTGTGTGTGTGTCAAGCTGTTTGATTGATGAATTTGAATATGGAATTATGAAGCAAAGAGTATGAAGATTATCAAGACATATCATATCATAAGATAGATGAATCAAAACATATCATATCATAAGGTTGTGAAGCAACGTCTATGAAGATTAGAAAAAAGTGTGAAGTAATAAAGGAGTTTAATGATAAACAACATTTTGCTATAAACCTTATCAAGAATTCCATTGCACATAGGAGAATCAAGCATATAGAGATTAGATTTCACTACTCTAGAGAGCTTGTGATTGAAAGAAAATTAAAGTTGGGTATTGCAAAAGTGAAGATCAAGTGGCTGATTTGCTAAGCAAAGGAGCGACAATTAAAGTGTTCAAGAGGTTGAAGAAGTAAACAAGTATGGAAGACTTTGAGGACTTGAATTAAGGCGGTGTGTTGTGAAAATATCATAATTCAAGTTGATGTAACCGGTTTGAGCAGGGGTGTAACCGGTTACCACCAATTCCAACAGCAAAAATATCAAAATAACGAGTCATGTAACTAGTAACAAGTTTTGCGCACATGGCGCGCGCGCGCACACACACACACACACATATATTTGTTCATCATTGTGATTGGATTTTCTCAACAATCTTTCATCTAATAAGATTGATTTTACAAATAAATACACATGAATGTGTGTCTGTGTCTGTATCTGTGTGGGTATATATTGTTGAGAATGTAAAATTTTGTAACTAAAAATCAATGTTATTATTGTTGAGAATGTAATTCCTTGTATCGAAACAGGTAGTGCTCAACAGAAACAAGGATGTGTCGAAATGAGCCTTGTGTGTGTGTGTGTCGAAATTGTCGAAGCAGGTTGCTTGACAAGATTTCGACTTAGGCCTATTTTAGTAGTGTTAGCTAAATTAAATATTTTGGGCTTTTGTGTTTTGGGCTTTGGCTTAGGGAACAAGATAACCTAAAACTATAAATAGAGGAAGTAACCCCAATTCTTGTAATAACTTGAATTCACAAAATTTTGCAGTTGCAAAGTGAATAAGTTTTTCACAGTTTATGGGTAGAGATGTACTCTGCAGAAATCACCAACTTCTTATATATTTTATCAAACACTAATTTTATTTCTTCTACAATTTTTTGTTTCTTTTCATTGTTATTCTGTATCGATAATAATCTTATTCATCAAGATTGATAGAAATTCTCCATAGGTTGTGGTGGATTTCTAAAATCTGGTATCTAGAGCACTGGCTGAGCGATTCATGGGAAGAAAAACGCGAGGGTAATGAATCATCCAAACAGGTATTTTCCGATGAGTCTTCTGATTCTTAAGAACAATAATTAAGAGATTTGGTACAAGCAGATGAATGTTGTCTTCTGTTATCAAGAGCTATGGGATCTTGTGAAGGAAGGAGTAACACCACTTGCAGAAAACGCTTCGAATCAAGAAAAGGTCACACACAAAGAATTGAAGAAGAAAGACTATAAAACTCTCTTTATAATTCATCAATGCGTTAATCCAGATAATTTTGAAAAGGTTAGTGATATAGAATCAGCAAAAGAATCATGGGAAATTCTATAGAAATCGTTTGGAGAAAAGGAGAAAGAGGCGAGGTTACAAACTCACAAAAGAACCTATGAATTGCTTTAGATGGAAGACATTGAAAGCATAACTGATTTTTTCACTTGGGTTACAAAATTGGTGAATCAAATTAAGGTATGTGGAGAAGTGTTGACATCAAGATCAGTTGTTGCAAAGATCTTAAGGTCATTGGCTCCAAAGTTCGACCATGTGGTAGTAGCCATAGAAGAGTCGAAAGACTTACCAACACTGAAAAAGGAAGAGCTTCAAGGGACGCTTGAATCTCATGAACAAAGGATGACTGAAAGAGCTGCAGGTAAGTCGAAGAGGGATATGGCTTTTTAGGTGCAATCAACAAAAGAAAAGAAAGGCAAAGGAAGTTGGAATGAAAACAAAGGCATAGGAGGCTACAACAATTCGACTGGTCGAAATCAGCAAGAAGGAGGTCAGTGGAATTAGAGAAAGTCCTCTGACCAAAGCAACCAAAGAGGTGGTGCAACAGGTAGAAGAAGAGGTGGTGGTCAAAAAGCTGACAAAAGTCATCTAGTGTTACAATTGTTAGAAGTGTGGTCACCATTCTAGTGATTGCCCTGAAAAGTAGAAGAATTAAGAAATTGATGCAAAGCTAGCGAAACATGAAGAAGAAGAAGAAGAAGAAGAAGAAGAAGAGATGTTGTTGATGGTCACAACAAGAGATGAAGAAAGATTCCAGAACCAATGGTACTTGGACTCAAGATGCTCATCACACATGATTGGTAGGAAAAATTAGTTTGTCAACATAAAGCCCTCAATGAAGAACATGGTGAAATTTTCAAATGAAAATACTCTAGTAAGTAAAGGTATCGATGATGTTCTGATTATGAGGAAAGATGGAAAAAGGTCAATAATTTCCAATGTGTTATACATACCAGGCATGAAGAGCAATTGGCTCAGCACAGGGCAGTTGGTCGAAAAGAACTACAAGGTGTCGATCGAAGACAAGATGATGAAAGTTCTCAACTCAGAAGGAAGGTTAATCTTGAAGGCTCATATGTCTCAAAATAGAACCTTCAAGATTGAACTTAATGTGATGGAGCATAAGTGTCTTGCAACTGCAGCCAGCAGAGATGAATGGATATGTCATTATAGACTAGGTCATCTCAATTTTAAAGACATCGGAGATATGAAGAGAAGAAATTTGGTTTTAGGATTACCAAAAATCGACATTCCAAGCGAAGTGTGTGCAGAATGTGTTCATACAAAATAATACAAGAATAGCTTCAGCAAGGATGCAGGAAGTAAGTCGAAGGAAATTCTTGAAGTCATATAGTCTGATGTATGTGGTCCTATCCAGGTGGATCCAATTGGAGGTAACAGATACTTTGTCACTTTCATAGATGATTTCAGTCGAAAACTATGGACTTACCTGATCAAGAAGAAAAGTGAAGTGATTGAGGTATTTTCTAAATTTAAATCTATGATCGAAAGACAAAGTAGTCTAAAGTTAAAGATTCTGAGGAATGATGGTGGTGGATAGTATGTGTCGAAAGATTTTAATGCATTATGTGAGAAAGAAGGGATTGTGCATGAGGTGGTGTCACCCTACACTCCACAGCAGAATGGAACTACATAAAGGAAGAACACAACAATCACGAATATGGTGAGAAGTATGTTGAAAGGCAAGCATATACCCAAATAATTATGGGGAGAAGTTGTATCGACTGCATCATACATCTTAAACAGATGTCTGACGAAAAGGCTAGAAAGAATTACACGATAAAAGTTTTGGTCTGGTGTCAAGACTAGCCTAAGTCATATGAAGGTGTTTGGATCTACAGCACATAAACATGTGCCAGATCAAATGAGAAGAAAGTTTGATGACAAGTCGAGTCAAATGATCCTAATAGGATATCATTCGATTGGAGGATATAAGTTGTTCGACCCAGTGAACAAGCAAGTAGTGATCAGCAGGGACATGATCATAGATGAGCTTAAGGAATGGGATTGGACTGAGAATATTAAGAAGGATTCAGTGAGAATTTCATGTGAAGAACTAGCTAGTGAAGTTGAAAAAGAAGTTCGACAAGAAGAAGTCAGAGGTGAAGCATGCCCAAGAAGACCTCAACGAACAAAACACGTGCTTGCAGGGTTGCAAGAATGTGTGATTACATCAAATGATGTGGTCAATGAAGAAGGTGAGATGGTACACTATATTTTCTATGCAGATGTCGAACTAGTCAATGCAGTTGAGGCATTGAAAGATTCGAAGTTGGTGAAAGCAATGAATGAGGAACTGAAGTCCATCGAAGTTAACAATACTTGGTCACTTATCAAATTGCCTCGAGACAAGAAGGCAATTCATGTGAAGTGTGTATATAAAGTGAATTTGAATCCCAAATGAGAAGTAACTTGACACAAGGTGAGACTTATGGCAAAAGGATTTCTTCAGAAAGAAGGAATCGACATCGACGAAGTCTTTGCACCAGTTGCTAGGACCGAAATGATCAAGTTGGTTGTTGGTCTAGAAAACATGAATAACTGGCAGATGTGTCAGATGGATGTGAAATGTGCATTCCTGAGTGGCCCCTTAGATGAAGAAGTTTATGTTGCACAACCATATGGGTTTGTGAAACAAGGTGAAGAAAAAAATGTGTACAGACTGCATAAAGCCCTGCATGGACTTAAGTAAGCTCCATGAGCTTGGAATAAGAAGATAGAAGTTTTCTAAGGGAGAAAGAATTTTTGAAGTGCACAACTGAGCATGGAGTATATGTAAGGAGAAACAATAGTGAATTACTTGTACTATGTCTCTATGTCGATGACTTCTTAATAACAGGAAGTTGCAAGAAGGAGATTGAAGATTTCAAACATGACCTAAGTGAGGAGTTTGAAATGTCAGAATTGGGAAATCTCTCATACTTCCTTGGTATCAAATTCTACAAGAGCAGTAGAGGTTTGATGATGCATCAAAGAAGATATACAGGCGAAATACTCAAGAGATTTGAGATGAAAGATTGCAACCCAACTTTGACTCCTACTGAGCCTAGAATGCAACTGTCGAAAGACACAGATGAAGATGATGTTGATCCAACGTAGTACAGAAGACTCATTAGATCACTTTGATACCTTTGTCACACAAGGCCTGATCTAGAATACAGTGTAGGTATGGTGAGTAGATTCATGCAGAAGCCAAATGTATCATACCTAGCAGTGACGAAAAGGATACTATGGTATCTAAAAGGAACTCTTAACTATGGCATTTTATTTCCTGCAGCTAATGAAGGAAAAGAATGAAATTTAGTGGGATACACCGACTAAAGTTGGTGCAGTGATGCTGAGGATAAAAAATCCATAGCTGGCTACGTGTTTATGCTAGGTGGTGCGCCAATTGCTTGGAGTTGGAGAAAGGAGCCAGAGTGGAATTGTCGTCGTGCGAAGCAGAGTACATAACTGTTTCTCTTTGTACATGTCAAGCAAAGTGGATGGTGAACCTGGTCGAAGAGATTACAACAAAGAATCATTGAGCAATTACCATAAAGATCGACAGCAAGTCTGCTATCAATTTGGAAAAGAATCTGATAGCAGATGGACAAAGCAAGCACATCGAAATGAGGTTCCACTATCTTCATGAGCAGGTAGCAGAAGGGATTATGAACTTTGAACATTGTAGAACTGAGAACCAGATTGCAGATGTCATGACGAAAGGAGTGCAGGTCGAAGTGTTCAGAAGACTAAGATTTGTGATGAATATAGATAGCTTAGACACAATGAATTAAGTGGTGTGTTGAGAATGTAATTCCTTGTGTCGAAACAGATAGTGCTCGACAGAAACAAGCATGTGTTGAAATGAGCCTAATGTGTGTGTGTGTCAAAATTGTCGAAGCGGATTGCTTGGCAGGATTTCGACACATGCCTATTTTTATAGTGTTAGCTAAATTGGATATCTTGGGCTTTTGTGTTTTGGGCATTGGCTTAGGGATGAAGCTAACCTAAAACTATAAATAGAGGGAGTAGCCCCTATTTTTGTAATAACTTGAATTCACAGAATTTTGCAGTTGCAAAGTGATCGTACCTGATCATAAATAGATCGGTGGCCAGTAACACGTCGTGAGCTCCGTCATACTCCGGTGGTGGTGAGAAGGTGGGGGTGTACCTCCAAGGTACTCCGATGCTAAAGTAAGAGACGGAGTAGAAAGCGCAAGTACAGAAAAGGTGTAGAGAGAGTGAAAAATAGAATACCTGACCCTCTAGTGATAGAGGGTATTTATAGTGTGCCCCCAGCGCTAGGCCAACGGTCATCTGCACTGGGTTGGATTGTCAGGCCCAATGTAAATAACTGTCAGGGCTTACGTGCCGTAGGGAAGACCAGCACGTGGTCTTCGCCCTGGAAAAACTGCCTTGTGATCTTCGGAAGATGGGATGACCAGTTCTTCAGGAAGTGGGTAGTTGTCTGATGACGTGTCCCCGCCTGGGAGGCACGTGGAGTCCGCGGGGAAGATGCGTGATCTCTCCCCGTGCTAGGTTGTGGCCTATCCGACTGCAGAGAGTGTCCAACGTGGCCGACAGGGAGGAGGATTGGGCCTTGTTGGGCATCCTCCATGTGACACTGGGTTGGGCCTGCCCGATTGTGGGTCAGGTACTGACCCAGTCTAGAACACAAAGTGAATAAGTTTTTCATAGTTTGTGGGTAAAGAGTTACTCTGCAGAAATCACCATTTTCTTCTATATTTTGTCAAACCCTAATTTTCTTTCTTCTACAATTTTTCTTTCTTTTCATTATTATTATGTATCGATAATAATCTTGTTCATCAAGATTGATAGAAATTTTCCATAGATTGCGGTGGATTTCCAATAATTATCTGATTTTAAAGCTCCTCTGAAAGTCCCTACATACATTAGTATTGAAGTCTAGTTCGATTTGGTAGAAAGTGTGAGACTGGTTCCTTAAATTAGATCTAGGATGTGGAGAGTCCAAAATTAGAAAGAGAATGTTAATATGTTAAATCTGAGTTTGAAATCTTATATTAGGTTTAAAAAATAGATGTTGGGTTATATGTAAGTGAGAAGACTCATGTATCAAATAACTTTAGATTTTGGGTGATCCATTTTGACATTATCTCAATTATTACAACAACAAAAAGAATTGTTACTACAACAATATGAGAAGACAAATGTATCGTTAGCACAATACTATAGAAGATTTTTTATCTAAAGAAGTTGTTATATCGGATAATGTTCTCGGTGATGAAAATTCAGCTGACTTTTTTTGACAAAATTATTAGCTTAAGAGAAATTCATAAATATGTCTAAAAAGATGGGAATATTCTCTTTAGAACAATGAGTTACTCATGATGGTAACTCAACCTAAAAGACTTGAGATTCCAAGAATTAGGTTTAATGGGTAATACCAAGTTATGAAGTGGTATGACATGAACCATCTATTATAATTCAAAGAAGTGTGAAACCTGAAGCAATCAGAGCATAAAGTAATATAAAATCTTACTCAGACCTATACTTCACGTGAAGTTAAGGGTAAAGTGTCGGCAACTCCCTACAATTGAAAAAAAAAACTATACCATACTTAAAAAAACACCAAATATACCATACTTAAAAAAAACAAGGCGCCCCACTTTTTCAACACCCCATGCCACTCATTGGCAGAGGTATACTATGGAGCATTTTAAAGAAGTTCCTCGGCCATCCATTAACCCTAACCTTTTTTTTTTCATTTTTTATTCACTACATAAAAACATTTTATATGGTGGGATTTTTAAACCTTTTTAAGGAGATTATTTGCCTCCGCAATATATTCTACCGATTAAAAATTCTACATAATGTAGCAATTTAAAATTCCCGTAAAATAACCCCGCAAAATGGTTTAAACATGAAAAAAAAAAGTAAAAGATCTAGTTCAATGAATGGTTGAAAGTCTTTTTTTAAAATGCCACATAATGTGTCATCAGCCAATGAGTGGCAGAGATATTGAAAAAGTGGGGAAAATATGATTTTTTTTTCAATTTTAAAACACTTTAGGTATTTTACCGAAGTAGAGTGTCTATCTACTCTTTCTGTCCTAAATTATAAGTTATTTTGTCAAAAAAAATTGTTTCAAATTATAAGTCATTTTACAATTCCAATGCAACATTAATGATATTTTTCTAATATACCCTCTATCATTTATTACTATTTTATTTTTTATTTATAATAAATGATGAATAATATTATAAAATCATATATACTTTATTTTTTTTTTCATACAACAATAATTATGTTTTTTAATTCACGTAAAATGTTAAAAACATTTTATAATTTGAGACGGAGATTCATGATTAGTCATGATAGATTCATCTATATGAACTTTAAAGTAAGAATGCTTTCCATTAAAATTCTATCTCTAACATCAAATCCATACATAACCTTTTCACTCCCGATAGATTCACCTATTAAGTAAACTAGTAGGAAACTCGTGCGTCCGCACGAATTCTGGTGTGGAATGCGCATACGTCACCAGTTAGGTTATGAAAAAAAAACCAAAAAAATAATATTTGTGTTTCGACACTATTTAGAAATAATTTTGAATCAATAGTAAAGTTGATTTCGTATAAAAATAAATTAAAATGAAAATAATAAGTTTTGTTTTGACATTATTTATAAAAATATTATAATCAATAGTAAAGTTTTTCCCGTTTGTAAAAATATGAAAATGAATGTTTTTAGTTTTTGACAATGTTTATAAAAAAATTTGAATCAGAATATGTATGTTATTTTATAAAATTAAATAAGTTAAAAAAATTGTAGTAAGAATTAAATAAGTTATAGAAAATCACTTTTTGAATAAAGTTATTTGAACTTTTTTACCAATTATTGACTTGCATTGCATTAGCACAAAAATAGTATTTCAATTTTAAACATAATACGTTATTGTAAGTGTAGAAGTAATTGAAAATTTTAAACTAAGAAAAAAAAAACTCGAAATAATTTATAACGTAAGATATAAATGATTTTGGGGAAAATAATTATTATTATTTAGTCTGCAATAATTATGAAATTTAGCTTAAACTACACTAAAATCATCTAAAATTATGCGACAAGAATTAGAAAGATAATTTGCAAACTTAATCACGAAATCTAAAACTGCTCGATGTCATAAAGTTATCCCACTTGTAGTCGTGTTCATCGTCGTCATCAGAATCAAACATATCATACTTCGGTTCTTCATCATCATCTGAATGAAATTTGTTAAACCTTCTACCCATTGTTCCTGATTTCCTGAATCTTCCCCTCTTTCGTCTTTGTCGCACAGCACCGACCCGAGGTACCTTTTGGAAAAATTCAGTAACTGATTATTGTGAAGAAGATGAACAGAATATTTCATGTGACATGAAGAGAAAAAATAACGGACCACGATGACGATGTTCAAGAAAGGGCAAAAAGATCCAGGATTAAACAGAACCATACCGGCTGGACCTGATGACGATGTTCAACATGGGGAGGCTGTTGGTGGGGCAGGGGGTGGTGGTCGTCAGCAGGTGGTTGATTCTCCGGAACTGGTTCGATGTCAGAAGGTGGTATTACCTGGACAGGCGCATCAACATTTTGTTGCGCCTGTTGATTTAATAAAAAAAAGGTTGAAAGCGGAAGAAATAAAAATGCAGAATTGTATGTAGTATTGAAAAACGAAGTATGTAATTTAGGAATCAAACCTGCTTTGGTTGATGGACCTCATATGGGTGTTGTAATGTCGTCGATGGTTGTATTTCAGGCGCAGTCTGCACCTCAGAAGGCTGTGAAACCTGGACGATGTTGGTGGCCATAGAAATAGGGCTAAGTTTCTGATTTGTAGTTTGTGTTGGTGAGAGAAGGAGGCTTGTTTATATAGTTTGGCATGAGACTCTTAAGCTTTTCTCTGCACTTAGTAATCCAAAAGCATTAATTATTTTGAAAATGTAATAGTGGAAGATAGGGAGGCAAAATAATAAGTAGCCATAGGGAAGATTAATGAAAAGTTGGAAATACGGGGTGTGATATGATTTGGCATTAAAGCCATAGGGAAATGACATTGAAAAACCGAAAACCATAGGGAAGCATAACAGTCGGTTTTGAAGTTTGAACAATTTGAGAATAGAAAATGCACATTTACATGTAACACGCCAAATTTTGGTTGAATTGTTAAGTTGCAGCTAGTGGTAGACTTTTCATCTAAGAAATCCTTGAAGTGTGTTATACTCATATCATAAAAGAGAAAAGCAATTCATAAGTACGTAGCAAAGGATGTGACATGACAGTTTTAGAAATTTGACAAAGTATGAAAGAGATTGACATTTAGGGTCGATGTCTTACCTCATTGGGGTTCATGTATTCGTTGATCATTTTGATTAGAATTTCATCCTTATTAAGAATGAGAATTGAACATGGCTTGTATAATTCCAAATACTTGACACGAAACACCAACTCTTTATCCAATAGAGCATCAAGGTTTATAAGTTAGATTTGTGGGTGATCTTTACCAGCCTATAGATAGGAAAAATGAATTATCAATAATTTGAATAAACAGTAGGGTATAAATTAGATAATATATGACTTGATATGAAATTGTGTACTCACTTCCTTCATGATACTTCGCATGGCATCCGTCATTTCAACAATCAGGACAACATCTTTGTCCCAAAACATGAAGGAACAAATTTGAGTGTCGTACTTGAGTACAATCTACGATGTTTCCAGTGTCGTCACTTAGCACAATGTTAACACACACTTTCTTTCCATTCACATCTATCTGAGACTTGATCGCCTCGTGCAAGCATCCAATGACTTGTAATAGAAAAGAATGCGGAAAGTCAATCAGTTTTGGATGAATAAAAAATGATAATAAACATAAATGACCAGTATATAGATAAAAGGGTTGTTGACATTTGAACCTTGAATGAAGTGATTTGATCCTGAAAGAACAACAAAATTGAGAATGGGAAATACCAGAAAAACATGACAAATTCATGGTTGTAAAGAAACCTTAACCAACCATGAATCTAACCATGATAATAGTTTTGTGAAAAATGTATCCAGAAAACACTTACAATTGTGAGTGTGAAGTGCTTCAAAGCAGTGGGATGATATCATCGTGTGACTTCCTTTATTTTCCTTCGCATCATAGTCCACATGACAGTCCAGATGATATGGTATATCATTGTGTGACTTGCTTTATTTTCCTTTCCATCACAGTCCACATGACAGTCCAGAGGATCTAGTATTTGGAATATGTCCAGTTTAGTCATTTAAGTGTGTTATAATTTTAAAAGCTATAAAGAACAAATCTACTATATGCAAGATGATTACCTCTGAAGCCGGGATCGGTATGATTTCATTGAAGTATTTCAAATGATAGTTGAGTGAATGCTAAGAAACATAAATTGGCAGGTATACCCGTTGCATCACTAATTTGACAGAACCGCGAATAACGTTGTTCAATCTTTTATCATATACGACACATCGAAACAGCAAAGTTAAATCAATAACAAAACAATAGTAATGAAGGAATAAAAAAAGTTACCAATCATTCCGACCACTTTAAATGTATATATCAGCGA
The DNA here is from genome assembly GCA_022829125.1 of Lathyrus tuberosus. Classification (NCBI taxonomy): domain Eukaryota; kingdom Viridiplantae; phylum Streptophyta; class Magnoliopsida; order Fabales; family Fabaceae; genus Lathyrus; species Lathyrus tuberosus. The sequence goes on along the minus strand of JALAZF010000308.1, from coordinate 7,817,419 downwards.
TGTTTCAAATGTTCAAATCATGGACGCAATTTAATTAAAAGTTGAGTATCAGCCAATATTCCCTATAGCATTATTGTGATCGTTTTATCATCAATCACAACCAAGTATCAATAATGATAGTCTGTTGACAGTTCATATCTAAGTTGTTTCCAGCTTAGACAAAAGTACCTTAAGCTGAAGGACCTCTGCAAAACTTTCTCCATTTGGGATTTCTAAGTAATGTAGGCAATGCAGTGAAACTTTGATGGAACGTGCAATGCACCCGAAATGCAAGTTGAGTACCTGCAAGTTATGAGTTGAGTTTGAAGCAAGAGGAAAATTTAAAATGTTTGATGTTTAGGTCATCGAAAGAGATATAAATGTTTGACGGTAGTAACAAATATAATCCGAAATAATTCAATTTGTACCTCTAAATCTGTCAGCCCGATGTTGTCAAAAATCCTTTTTGGATGATTTCATTTTTTGAAGTGAAACTATTTGGGGCATTCAGATTTGTTGAGGCATTCAAAATTTTTAATGCTCTGCATTCAAAAATAGAAAATATCATTATGAATAATAAATAAAAACATGTGATATAACCATGAATAACCAAGATATCTTAAGATTCGAAAGCAGACGAATGATATCATCCCGTGACTTGTTTTATTTTCCTTCCCATGACAATCAACATGAGAGTCCCCACTAAGTTGACAGATTCACAAATAACATTCTTGAATCTTTTATCATCTCCGACATATTGTTGAATTTCTTTAATATGGAGATCACCGACATGAATTACCATTCGCGTGTCTTTTAATTCTGTAACTGCCTATATTGGGCTGATGAAAACCAAAATAAGAAAGACGGTAAATTCAAAAGTGAAAATGTATTCCACCAGCTTCGTTTTCCAATGTTAATTCCTCTTCCAGCTTCCGACATTCTCCGGTGAACCCATAAATTCAAAAACCCTAACTTGAACCCATAAAGTTATACAACAACAACAACAAAAACAACAAAAAATCTTACAATCGATATTACAGATGGATATTTATTGCATGAAAGCATACAACAATAGACAGATAATATTGGGTATGAAATACATTAGCGATTGTTTACTCAGGACGATAATATTGGGTATCAAATACATTAGACGGATAATATTACAGATGGATATTTATTGCCTGAAATCATATAAACTGAAAGGGAAAAAATCATACCTAAACAACCTCCTTCTTTGTCTACCCCTTTCCATCCACAACGAAGCCACGCATAGACAATCGCTTGTTCACCATTGAAATTTCGATCCGATTGAGTTTTCCGCGAATCTCCCTCATTCAGCGTGAGCCAACACAACCAAACTGAAACAACAAACATTAGATCGGAAGAAAACACAAAAAATAGAGGAAACCCTAAAATCACACAAAAAATGATCCAAACACCATTATTGTTTCGGTGTGATACGATTAAACCAAAAGACGGAGAATAGGATGCTGACGATGTTGTTACAGAATGAAGGTTGAGGACTAGGAAGAAGAAGAGCGTAAAAGGTTGACGATGACGAAGAAGACGGGCACAACCTCCACACTCGAAAGGGAGAAAGAGAAAACAAAGAGAGATAATCAGAACGAAGAATGAGGAGAGAGAGAGAAAGTGGATCATGAAAGTTTTTTGAATTTTATATTAAAGTGTTTTTTGAAATAAGAGAAAATCAGGAGAAACAAAAAAAAAAAAGGAAAAAGGTACTACTACGTCTCATATTATAAGCAAAAGTTACTTTTTAGATACACTGAATAATTAATGTATTTAGTCTATATATAGACCAGATACATTAATTATTCAATGTATCTAAAAAGTAACTTTTGCTTATAATATGAGACGGAGGGTGTAACAATTAGTGAAGTTTAGATAGGGGTTAAGAAAGTGACACTTGGCAAAAAGAGAAAAGTGGTCTTATTGGTGGTATCAACATTTCTTATATGGTAGATGTAATATTTTGTTAATAATTTATTTTGCAGGGAATAAAAAAAAAGCCACATATATGAAACCTAAGTCTTTATATATTGATCCAACAAAAAATAAGTTTGCTTTGTAATTAAGCCTGCTCATTGATTTCCAAAAAAATGCTCTAAATAGGACAACAAATGAAATTTGACTTTAAAAGACCACCGCCCATGAACGCCATACTTTTGAAGATAGGACTTCCATTATTATTTGAAAAATGTTAATTTCTTTAGTAATTAAATATAATATATATAATTTGTAACAAAAAAAATAATATTTTTAAGATTTAGTTTATAATCAATAATGTCAATAGATTATAGGATTTTGTGATTTTTTTCTCCATAAATTTATAGTGATGTTTTTTTTTTCTTTTTGTTTACAAATAAATAAATAAATAGACCTTTAATTTTTAAAAGTTTTGAAAAATGTTTTCTCAATACAAAATTTACTCATTTTTTTAAATTCTTATACAAGTGTCTTGAGAATACTTGCTAACGTGACTCTTATTAGAGGTGTATTAAACACTAAATGGGAACACATTTTTAAAAATTAGAATTCGAATATTGATTTATTTTGTTGTATAAATCTAAGTTCATTCTGACATGTCTCTATTAGTTTCCATTATTTTGTTTTACAAAGAAAAAAAGAGCACAATAATAATAATGTACTCAAAAAGTTTGGATTGTTACATTACTTTCTTTAGATTCGTTATTGCCATCTGGACCACTTAGTTGGCTCCATCATTTGTAGTTTTCTTATGATAATAAGCCAATAAAAAACCAGAAGATGTTTCATGAACTTCATAAATATTTTTACAAAATTATTCAATATATAGGAGAATTAAATATTCATAAATTTTAGTTGAATATCGATATATTTTAAAAAAAATTAAATTATCATTAAAAAGTAATATGGTATTCAATGAGTAGATAATAAATAAGTATTTAATTAAGTTTTAGAAATATCAAAAGATCAGTGTGTTCACCTTAATTAAAACCACTCGGATTATATTTTATTTTCTGATTCAATCATATTTAAGTAATATATATGTTCTTTTAATGGTAATATATATATATATATATATATATATATATATATATATATATATATATATATGATAAAAAATCCACCTCAAAAAAATAAAAAAATCGAACTAACACAAGAAATATCAACAAAGCTAAAAAGAAACAAAAGAAATAAATAAATAAAGATATAAATAAAAGTTCAAAATCAAACTGAACAAAACCCTACCAATCACAAACATGGACCAATAAAAATAACATATGCACTCACACAATAGAGCTTCACTAAACAATATCGAATTAGAATTTAGACCGTAAAACCTATTATCAACATATTAAAAGAACCGCGGCAACACCAGAAACTATTAAACAAATTTAAACACGATCAGATCTTTTGGGCTACAATTAGAAAAGATACAATATAAGATTTTGAAGCACGCCATAAAAATCACAAATGAACAATAAAATCAAAGCCAAAAAATACTCTTATTGACCACTTCTTTAATATTTGTTGATGAATAAAAAAGAATTATAACGAAATAATATACATGTTAACACATTTTATTTGATTAAACACGTTTTTGAAGTTGGCTAATAATCCTTTTGATTATTCTAATTTTTAATAAATTATTGTAAAAATCACTATTATACTTTTTGTTAAAAGTAAAGTGATCTTGATGAGTCCTAATCAAAGTCCACCTAAAGACATGGGTGATGATCCAGTCAAAGTGTGAATGCCACACGCTCTATTATCCCGACTCACACTTCAACTCAATCCACACATTTTCTATTAAAAAAATTAGATGCTATTGCTATAATGCTATTCTCTCAACTTTTTCTCTTTACGCTTCTTTTACTATGAGTGCAACTGGACCAATCGCAACACAAAAAATTACATGCGTAATTCCCATTTTATCCTCAACAATGATACTGCCAATCATTTTATCTTGTGGGGTTGTATGACACGTGTCAGAATCTTATCTGAAGAACGATGCCGTCACTGAGTAGCCGCCATTGTTTATGGATAATAGTGACGGTGCATGAAGATAGATTTACAGTAAACGACAAAAGTGAAAGTTTCCGTCCAATAATACAACGCCACTGCCTCATGCTCGGATTTGAATTGTTTGTGGTTGGTGGCAAAAGTTACATCAATCACACGGTGAAATACAGACTAGTTTATTTTATTCCTCCCTCTCAAAATAGTAGTCATTTAAATGTGTGGTATATAGATTAAAAAAATTAATGATTAAAAAATTTTATAAAATTGTTTTTAGTTATTATTAATTATCATAAAAGTGTAATGTGATATGATATATTAAAAGTTATGTAGATAATATTTATTATGGATAAAGTTGGTAAGAATTAATTATTATTGTCTTAAAAAAGATAAAAAGATTTTTATTTTGGGACAATTTTTTTATGCTAGAAAGACTCTTATTTTAAAACAGAGGAAGTAACTTTTTTTCTTCCTTGTATTTTTAAAAATAGATTTTAAAATCATTTTTTTAATATTATAAATTTTTTATATTCATTTTTTTTATATCTTATAAAATAAATATACATTATTGGAGATTAAAACACAGTCGAAATCGTTATTTTTTTACAAAGTTATTATTTAAAATTTTGATATTTAAAAAAGTTTTAATAAAATAATGAAATATCTAAAATAACATTGTAAGAATAACTATTAAACCAAATTTTTATTTAAATCTTTTATGAAAATATTTGCAATTAATATAGTTGGTTTGTATCAAGAGAATTTAAAATATTTGCAATTAACATAATTAAATTATGGCAACTACCCTAACTAACTTAACAAAAAAAGCATAGTGGTTAGTAAGATACAAAACAATTCTAAAACTTAAGAGAGTAGTTATCAATATTAGAGTTTGATTTAACTCATTCTTACAAAATCGGTTTATAAGGTAAAGAGTATTACTCTATATAGACTATTTAAAGACTCTATCTCTAATCAATGTGAGATTTGAGATTTTCCCAATACACCTCATCAGGGACAGACCCAGAAATTTTGTACAGTGGGGTTAATATTTATGTAACTATATTATTAAATAATTATTATATTTCATTTTCAAAAATAAAATTATACATATTACAATTATTCTCTACGATTCTTCATATTTTGGAAACACTGAATGATTTTCTCATTTTCAACATCAATAAAAATATCTCTCTCTATATAAGTGACCAAACAGTCATTTAACCACTCGTCTCCCATGTGATTCCGCATCTGATTCTTGATAATATTCATAGTAGAGAAAGCTCTTTCAGCAGTTACAGTCGTCACAAGTAATATCAAAGATAACTCCAATAGCAAATATACTAACGGGTACACAATATATTTCCCTGTCTCCACTAGCTTTATGGAAAGATCACCAATCCCCCTTAATTCTGAAAACTCACCGTCAGAGCATACATCTAAAAAATCATTTTCAAGTTGACAATCCAATGATAATAACTCAACTGGAGAAAACTCTAAAGGATAAAATTGAGCTAAACGATTTAACTTCCCTTTATCAAATGCAGCAAAGGAATGCCTTGGACTTAAACAAGCTACACAAAGAAGGAACTCAGTATTCACTTCAGTAAAACGATTGTCCAACTTTTGAAGTTGTCTATCAATCACTTCATAAAATAATTGAACTTGAAAGTGATGTGAATTAGAAACTTTCTCCATTTTACACTGTGACTTTTTTTGTACATGTTGAAAAGTATCATCCATATTTGGAATGACAACATCATGATGGTCACAAAATAATGAAACTTCATTGAACAAAGAATCCCAACCATTGTCCCTTATCGCTTGCAACCTCTTTTTTGACACTGTGACTAATTTATAGCATTTACAATATCTTGATCACTTCTTTGTAATGCATGAGATAAGTCATGAGTAATTCTTAAAACTTTTTTCATCAAGTGCAAGATGAAAATAAATTCAAAAGATTGCATATACTTCATAAAAAATAGTGCTTCACCTTTTTTTATCAAACTTGTTCCATCTTCCTCAACCATTTCAATCACATAAATAATGGAAGAGAATAGAGAAACTATACTAAGTAATGTACCATAATGTGAACTCCATCTAGTTTCTCTCGCCTTCTTAATTGTAGTTTCTTGATTTAAGCCACTCCCACTAGAGATTTCTCCTTCCTGTAATGCTACTTTCACCCTTGCAATTTGACTTTCACGAAGAATATCTCGACGCTTACATGATGCTCCAACAATATTAGACAAATTAGCAACTATATTAAAAAATAATGCAATTTCAGAATGTTTTTTTGCTAATGTCACAAGTGCTAATTGGAGTTGATGGGCAAAACAATGAATAAAAAATGCAGAACAATTCTCTTTCAATATCAAACTTTTGAGACCATTGTATTCACCCTTCATGTTACTTGCTCCGTCATATTCTTGTCCACGTACCCTTGATAAACTTAATCCATATTTTTCAAATAATGAAACCAAAGTCGATTTCAAGGTAAGTGCACTAGTATTAGAAACATGAACAACACCAAGAAAACGCTCTATAATTTTCCCTTTTTTTATTCACATAACGTGGAGCCACAACATTTACTCGTTCACCGAGATATCTCGAGATTCATCAATCAAAATAGAAAATAAATTATCTCCAAGATCATCAAGTATAACTTGAGTGGTTGTACTAGCAGCAACTCTAACAATATCCTTTTGGATTTTAGGAGATGTTAACTTAAGATTTCCACGACAATTCTTACAAACTTTATAAATAGCTTCATTATGGTTAACAAGAAAATCCATAAGTTCAAGAAAATTTCCCTTATTTCTTGATGACACTGACTCGTCATTACCACGAAAAGCTAAACCTTGGGCTAACAAATATCGAATGCAAATAATTACTGCAGTCAAATGAATTTGATAGTCCTCTTTAACTTGATTTGATTGTTTGCACAAGACACCTTCAATATGTTACTTTTGTTTCATTAGAGGTTGACAATTTCTCCAGGCTTGATTATGAGAGTTGTTTGAATCTCCAAGATAAACTCAAAACCTTTCACTTTTATTCCAATTTGTAAAACCTTCTATTATAAAAGACATCACCACTATCTTTATGTTCTCCAACATGTGATCTCATGAGATAACAACATAAGCAATACGCAACATCCTCCTTTTGACTATATTTCAACCAACTACCATAGTTTAAATACCAATCCAGATTAAACTTACGAAAAGTATCCCCAAATTTTCTTTGTGGAAAATTAATTTCTTTTGGTTGACAAGGACCCTTTTGTAAATAATATCTCCTAATTTCATCTCTATCACTTGGATGATAATCTGAAATTCTTGGCCTTAATCCAGGATCATTGGGAACTTTTTCCAATTCGAATTCCAAAAATCTTTTTTTCATAGGTGGACTCAATTTTACACTTCTACATTCATCAACTACTTGGAGACTAGGAATGGATGATTGCTCTAAAAATTTTCTTTTAAAATATTTCTCCATTGCTTATTGCTAGAAATAAAATAAAATAAATACATAATTAAAATAGGGTTTAATGTTCATGCTATAAAAATCATATGCAAATACAATAATTCAAGCAAACACTACAAAATTCTAAAGATAAATTCTCTACCATTAACACAATAATTCAAGCAAACACTGCAAAGCTCTAAGGATAAATTCAAGCAAAAAACCATTAACACAAACTTAATCTCAATAAACTAACAAAGAAACAATATATGTTTACCAAGATTTGATTTATATATTACCATAGTAAAATAAATAATAAATATATTAGATTAAAAAAATTAATAAAGATTTTACCTCTTAGAAAATTATTGATAAAGAAAGAAGTGGAAAATGATGAAGACACCCGATGAAAACAAGTTGCCGACAGAAAAACGATGCAAAATCAGAAAACTACAATTGTGTAAAGTGGCAGGAGATTGAGAGAGTTAAAGGTAACAAAAGGGTTTTATATATGATTAATTATATCAAAAGTGATTTTTTTTGTTTAAATTGTAAACTTATTTATAATAAATTAGTTATTAAAAAAATTAAATATATTTAATTAATTTTAATGAGCATGCACATAACTTAAAAACCCGTGTAATTTGCTTAGAAATTGGAACGGCTAGTATAGAGATTAGGTATAATAATTTGCTTAGAAAGTGGAATGGCTAGTGAGGTCATAAATGTTTTTTTACTAATAATAAGAAGTTTATCAATTTATATCATTAGTAGTATAATATATGTGTGCATATAATAAGTGGGGGCATTGGCGCACACAATGCTACACATGTGTCCATCCCTGCACCTCATCATGCCCAACACTCTTTTGAGTTTGGTGCGTGAATATTAACGGTAGGCGGCCCATGGTCCAATGGATAGGCTCTAATACCATATTAGAGTTTGACTTAACTCTTCCTTACAAAACTGACTTGTAAGGTGAGGGGTGTCACTCTATATAAACTATTTCAAAGCTCTATCTCTAAACAATATGGGACTTGGGATTTTCTCAATAATAAGATATTTCTATCTTAGACAAAAGGTTAGAAAATAACCGAAGATTCAATTGTAATTAGTTAAGATGTTTGCGGATTGTGCTGAGCTATAACGGGAAAAAGTTGGCATTGAGTGTATTTTTAGCAACATAGGCAATGTATCTCGATATGTTTGTGTTAGACAATGGGACAATATAAGACACTGGGTGAAGCAAATGAAATATGAAGATAAAGCATTAAATAAGTTCATCATTAAAGTTCACACACAGTGGAATCAAGAGCCATGTACCCATCCTCCGAAGAATATCTAGATATGGTTCTTTGTTTCTTTGATTTCCATAAAAAGAATGAATCACCAATAAAAACACTATAACATATTGTTGAATTACTAGTGTCAATGCAAGATCCCTAGTTTAAGTTACTAAAAACTTTGAGTTGAAGTTTAAATGAATATGAAAATAATAATCATTGAGAATGGAATAATTTGATATATCCTAATATTCGAGTGATGACTTGCATATCAGTTAATAATGGAGAAGACATAAATTGGCTCAATCGTTGCACATAGTAGATGTGATCAAGTATGATAGTGGTTAAATAAAATAAGTTGTCAATGAGTCTCATGAACTGAATAGGATCAGGGGAAGGAGAATAACTTAGAGTTGCAAGGTTGAAGGATTTAACCATTGTAGTCATGACATGTTTTGTAGAAAGGAGGTCGGTCATATATAGTGATGAGTCCAAGCTTTTGAGGTTGGCATCAATTTTGGTAAAACTAACTTAATAGCAGGATGTTGGACAAGATGTCCTAACATAAAGAACTAACTGAAGATCAAGATGTTGGACAATATGTATTATCACGATGATTCAACATCTTTGTCTGTTACTTTTGTCTATTACTTTACAATTTTTGATTCTGTTATTTCCAGATTTCAGAATATTCTGGGAATATTTGTGTATCCTAGGTGGCGTTCAAGATTGTGGAATCAGAGATTCTGATTGTAATTCGAAGATGCCGTTTTCTAAGTGTGGAGACATTTTAGCAAACTTTGGATTGAAGAAACTATTCTTGAGGAGAATCAGTTGCAGATTCCGTGTAATAGAATTGCCGCGTTTTTTAAGCCCAAATCCAGTCTAGTTTATGGTTATAAATATGATGGATTTAACCTAGTAAAAGTGTAGAAAAAATACATTGTTGCTTAATGAGTTTTAGGGTTTATATTTGTGAGCCTCTCTTATGTCGTGTGGATACTAGAGCTGAACTGTTTGCATTGAGTTGTAATTTCTGTCACTTCTGTGATTGAAAGGGAATTGAGAAGGGTCTCATAACTAGGAAGATTCTTAGGTAGAAATAAAGCACGGGTAGTGATTAAGTTTTAAGTTGTAAACATGAGGTTGTTTAGCTTAGAATTAATACTATCTAGTGGATTTTATTCCTAGCTTGGTAGCCCCCAGACGTAGGTGTTGTTGTACACCGAACTGGGTTAACAATTACTGTGTGTTCGTTTACTTTCTTTAATTTGTATTTTGCTCCTTATTGTCATTGTGTTTGAAGAAGAGATCAAGTGTCTCGACATATCTAAGGACATCTGAGATCTGCTACCAGAACTTCAATTGGTATCAGAGCAGGCATCCTGCTCTGCATCTGGGTGAGATTCAGGGAAGTTACTTTCTAGTGCAATGGACAAAGAAAGAGGAATATTGAACAGACCACCCATCCTTGATGGATCTAATTATGAATATTAGAAAGTGCGCATGGTGGCCTTCATTAAATCCATGGATGGTAAAACTTGGAAGTCTGTGGTCAAAGGATGGGATCCACCAAAGGCTAAAGATCAGGAAAGGAAGATTACTGATATGATAAAGCTTAAAGAAGACTGGGATGATAAAGATGACAAGCTTGCTCAAGGTAATTCCAAAGCATTGAATGCCTTATTCAATGGTGTGGATAAGAACATCTTCAGATTGATCAAGAATTGTACTGTTGCCAAAGATGCCTAGGAGATTTTGAAGACTGCGCATGAAGGAACCTCTAGGGTGAAATCATCAAGACTTCAACTTCTTACAACTAAGTTTGAGAACTTGAAGATGAGGGATGATGAAAGTATCCAAGACTTTCACATGAACATTGTTGATATAGCCAATATTTCAAGTGATCTTCGAGAAAAGATTCCACAAGCTAAGTTGGTCCAAAAAATTCTAAGATCTCTTCCTAAGAAGTTTGACATGAAGGTGACTGCCATTGAAGAAGCTCAAGATATAAATACCTTGAAAGTGGATGAACTCATGGGATCTCTTCAAACTTTTGAAATGGCTATCAGTGAGAAATCTGAGAAGAAGAAAAGCATAGCCTTGGTGTCTAATCAAGGTGAATGTAAGACAAATTCCAAGGAAGAATTGTCTAAGGTTGTTGTGCTTCTTGGAAAATAGTACAACCAATTGCTGAAGAGGATGGACGGGGAGTCAAGATCAAATGTCAAGACTCGGTCATCCAACAACAACAAAAGGAAGGATTTTGGAAGAAAGTCCAAAACTGAAGAGAAAGCTAACAAAGGCAAAAGAATCCAATGCTATGAATGCGAAGGATTTAGACACATCAAATCTGAGTGTCCTACCTTTCTCAAGAAGGAGAAGAAAGGCTTGTCTACATCATGGTCTGAAGATGATTCTTCAAGTGAAGGAGAATATGCTAAACAGATGTTTACTTTTACTGGAGTATTTGACTCTGAAGGAGAATTAGATGTTGGAGAACTCTCATATGATGATCTGGCTAGCTCATACAGAGAGCTGTGCATTAGAAGTGCAGAAGTATGTCAGATGGGAGAGGATCAACATAGTGTTATCGTCCGTCTTGAGGCTGAAAGATTGAAGCACTTGGACACCATCTCTGACCTAAAGGAGGAAGTTGTATTGCTCAACTCTAAACTTAACAATATGACTAAAACTGTTAGAATGCTCAACGGCAGTTCTGATGTGCTGGATGAGATTATTCAATCAGGAAGGAATGTTGGAAATGTTAAGGGACTTGGTTATGATGATCAAGTTGAGAATAAAGGGAAAAGGCATGTTGTGAACTCTGCCCAACACAAAAGAAAGCAGAATCGAAAGATGTCAAGTAAGATGTCTCAACATCGATAAAGAACTTAGAAGAACTCCTCAAGAAGAAAGAACCAAGACTGGAAATGTCATCACTGTGGTAAGTTTGGCCACATAAAGCCTTACTGCTACAAGTTGCATGGTTATCCCAAATCTACGACTCGGTCCAAAAGGAGAGAGGATGGTGCTAAAAAAAGAAGAAGTGGATTCCTAAGAATGACACTGTTGCTCTCATAGCTCATACCTCTCTAAGAGCCTCTACTAGAGAAGACTGGTATTTTGATAGTGGTTGTTCTAGACACATGACTGGTGTCATGAAGTTTTTGATAGATATTAAACCATATTCTACTAGCTATGTCACCTTTGGGGATGGGTCAAAATGTGAAATAAAGGGTGTTAGGAAGCTGGATTATTTTGGGCAGCCTAGTTTGGATAAGGTATTGTTAGTCAAAGGGCTGACTGCTAATCTGATAAGTATTAGTCAACTGTGTGACCAAGGTCTTAAGGTTAACTTTTCTAAATCTAAGTGTTTGGTAACAAATGATAAAGAGGAAGTTATCATGAAGGGTGCCAGATCTAAGGATAATTGTTACTTGTGGAATCCTCTTAAAACAAAGTGTTCCTCCACCTGCTTGATGTCAAAAGAAGACGAGGTGAAGATGTGGCATCAGAAACTTGGCCACTTACACTTGAAGGGAATGAAGGAAGTCTTGTCAAAGGAAGCTGACAGAGGTATTCCTAATCTAAAATTTGATGAAGGAAGAGTCTGTGGCGAATGTTAAATTGGAAAGCAGACAAGGATGTCACATAAAAAGCTTCAACATCTTACCACTTCAAAAATCCTGGAGCTACTTCATATGGACTTGATGGGACCTATGCAGGTTGAAAGTCTTGGAGGAAATACATATGCTTATGTTGTGGTGGATGACTTCTCAAGATACACTTGGGTGCATTTCATCAAAAAGAAGTTTGAAGTGTTCAAAGAACTGTGTCAAAAACTTCAAAGAAAGAAGGACTGTGACATAATTAGAATTAGAAGTGGCCATTTGAAGGAATTTGAAAATAACAAGTTTGATGATTTCTGTTCCTCTGAAGGAATTAGTTATGAGTTTTCTTCACCCATCACCCCTCAACAGAATGGTGTGGTTGAGAGAAAGAATATGACAATTCAAGAATGTGTAAGGGTCATGCTTCATGCTAAGAAACTTCCATATCATTTTTGGGCTGAAGCCATGAATACTGCTTATTATATCCTAAATAGAGTAACCATCAGATCTAGCACATCTGCTACCTTATATGAGCTATGGAAAGGAAGGAAGCCTACTGTGAAATACTTCCATGTTTTTGGAAGCAAATGTTACATTTTGGCTGACCGTGAGCAAATGAGGAAGATGGATCCTAAAAGTGATGAAGGAATCTTTCTGGGATACTCTTCAAATAGAAGAGCCTATAGAGTATTCAACTCTAGAACTAAGGTTGTGCTGGAATCCATAAATGTCGTGGTTGATGACTCAACTACAGAAGCTGCTGTCACAGATGATATTGGAGCATTCTTTCCCATGAGTGATGAAGATGTCACAAAAGATGTTGGAACATTACATGGTGCTCCTGAAGATGGTGCAAACTCAAATGTTAATCCTGAACCTGCAGAGACTGAAAAAGTAGATAAAGGACCCTCCACCAGAATTCAGAAAGATCATCATAAGGAGCTTATAATAGGAGATCCAAATGGTGGAAGAATGACCAGATCAAGAGAAGTTGTTGCTGGTGCTTGCTTAGTCTCAAAGTTGGAACCCAAGAATGTCAAGGAGGCCTTGACTGATGAATTATGGATCAATGCTATGCAAGAGGAACTGGGGGAGTTCAAAAGGCATGAGGTATGGGATCTTGTACCAAGACCTGAAGGGTCAAATGTTATTGGTACAAGATGGGTGTTTAAAAATAAGTCTGATGAGTAAGGTGTGATCACTAGAAACAAGGCTAGACTTGTTGCTCAAGGGTACACTCAGATTGAAGGAGTGGACTTTGATGAAACATTTATTTCTGTTGCTAGATTGGAGTCTGTTAGATTGTTACTTGGAGTGGCTTGTCTGTTCAAATTCCAGCTATTTCAAATGGATGTTAAGAGTGTCTTCCTGAATGGATACTTGAATGAAGAAGTATATGTGGAACAACCAAAAGGATTTGTTAATCCTACATTTCCAGATCATGTGTTCAAATTGAAGAAGGCCTTGTATGGGTTGAAACAAGCTCCAAGAGCTTGGTATGAGAGGCTAACTGAGTTCCTCGTTAACCATGGATACAGAAAAGGTGGAATTGACAAAACTCTCTTTGTTAAAGAGAGGGATGGCAAACTCATGATAGCTCAAATCTATGTAGATGATATTGTGTTTGGAGGGATGTCGGATGAGATGGTTCAACACTTTATCAACCAAAAGCATTCTGAGTTTGAGATGAGTTTGGTGGGTGAATTAACCTACTTTCTTGGTCTCTAAGTCAAACAGATGGAAGACTCCATATTCCTTTGTCAAGGGAAATATGCAAAGAGTATTGTGAAGAAGTTTGGCTTGGAGAATGCTAACCACAAAAGGAATCCCGCTCCTACACACTTGAAGTTGTCTAAGGATGAAAAAGGTATTAGTATTGATTAGAGTTTGTATAGAAGCATGATTGACAGTCTTCTATACCTTACTGCAAGCAGACCTGGCATAACTTTTGTTGTTGGAGTTTATGCTAGATATCAAGTTGAACCTAAAGTCAGTCATATAAATTTAGTCAAAAGGATTCTGAAGTTTGTGAATGGTTCATGTGACTATGGTCTGTTGTATTCTTATAATTCTAATTCCATGTTGATAGGATATTGTGATGTTGATTGGGTTGGTAGTGCTGATGATAAGAAGAGCACCTCTGGAGGATGTTTCTTTTTTAGAAACAACTTGATTTCATTGTCTAGTAAGAAGCAGAATTATGTTTCTCTATCTACTGCTGAGGCTGAATACATGGAAGCAGGTAGCAGTTGTTCTCAAATGATGTGGATGAAGAAAATGCTGACTGAGTATAATGTCACACAAGATGTCATGACACTTTTCTGTGATAATTTGAGTGCCATCAATATTTCAAAGAATCCTATTCAACACAACAGAACCAAACATATTGACATCAGGCACCACTTCATTAGGAATCTTGTGGAAGACAAAGTTATAACATTGGAGCATGTTGCCACAGAGAATCAGTTAGCTGACATCATCACTAAAGCTTTAGATGCTAATCAATTTGAGGTGTTGAGGGGCAAGATTAGGGTTTGCTTGTCTGAAGAGTTATAGTAGATAAAGCTGAAAAGGATGTTGCAGATGATGATGAGGCTACTGAAGATGATATTTTAATGTAGTTTTATTCATTTATTTGTGGTCATGTAAGGGTCTAAATGTCGAGGATATTTTTGGCACTTCATGTGCTTGTTTTTGTAGCGAGCGATTTTTGTCGGTGACGCGACCACCTTATCGCTGGGTTTTCCTCACCTCAATGGTAGGAGGGGGTGCTACTTTCTGATTTCTTATTTATCCCGTGAAGATGGAAGGGAAAGGGAAGGTATCTAAAACAAACCTTGCACGCGAATGTTTAACTGAATAAACGCTTAAAGAGATTGGGGGGCCCGGGGTCAGGTTATACAATGTGCAGTTGTCAGTTACCCATCCTATATGTGGTTATCCACAGGATATTAGCTTTAGGTTTTGCTTTGTACTTGATGGTGTTTATCTGTTAATGGGTTGGGAAAGTTTCTTGGGAAATATGAGTGAGTGAGTTTTTATTGATGTTTTTGGTAAGGTGCTGGACCTAGAGTTTTTGATTGGTATGCTTGCTAAGATTTCGAAATCTTATGCCTACGTATTCCCGTTTAAACGAAACAGGGAAATCAGAGCAATCGTAGTTCCTCCTATTCTAAGGGAGGAAAAAGATGTTTTGGTGTCTCGTTCAAAGCCCAAGACAGAGGCTAAAAGGAGTATTTGTGTCTTGTTCAAAGCCTAAGATTGAAGCAAAAAGGTTGACTGAAAGAGAATTTGTCATCTCTAAAGAGGGATTATTGATTTTTATGTACCTTGATCAAAGCCCAAGGTTGAAGCTAAGAGGTTGATTGACTCCACCGGGGAAGTCCTTATACAAAGCCTAAGATAAGGCTGTATGAGACTGACTCAACAACATAGTGGATATATTGGTGTCTTGAACAAAGCCCAAGACGGAGGCTAAAAGGGACTGACTCTTCAGGGATATCATTATATGAAGCCTAAGAGAAGGCTAACTCCACTGGGGAGGTACTTATATGTCTTGTATAAAGCCCAAGATTGAGGCTGAAAAGGGTTTTTTGACTCCGTTGGGGAGGTTTATATGTGTCTTGTACAAAGCCCAAGATGGAGGCTGAAATGAGTTTGTCTCAACAAGAGAGTGCTTTTATATGTCTTGTACAAAGCCCAAGACGAAGGCTAAAGAAGTTGACTCAACAAGAGAGTCTTGCAAAGGTGATTGACCCAACAAGAGAGTCCTTTATACTCAACAAGAGAGTGATTTGCTGTCTTGTACGAAGCCCAAGACTGAGGCTAAAAGGAGATTGACTCAACAAGAGAGTCTTGAAAAGTGATGGACTCAACAAGAGAGTCTGAGAAGTGATTGACTCAACAAGAGAGTCTGAAAAGGTTAGCTCCGCTGGGGGAGGATCTTTGTACAAAGCCCAAGAGGAGGCTGGCTTTCCAGAGGAAAGGATCATTATACAAAGCCTAAGAGAAGGCTATCTTAATGCTGAGGATTAGATCCATAGGCAGACCCAATGATGGGGAACTCTCATGAGAGAGACCGGGTTTCTGTTGGAGATTTGTCCAGAGTGGTCGGTGTTTTTTCCTATGTTTTAAAGGAACTTGAGAATGTCTTTGAGACTCAAAGAGGTTTTAGTCTATCCAAGTCTACTGGTGTTGAAGAGTTTTATCTTTTGTAGGATACCCAAAAGAGGGCAATGGCTTTAAGGGATGAGAATCAACCCTAAAGTGGCTTGAGGTTTGACACTGTAAAGACTGCTCTAGCAAAGGATGACTAAGTTTTGTCTTATACCTTTAAGAGGCCGTTAGGTTCCTTGTATTAAGCCTAAGAGAAGGCATGAGAACTTCTAAGAAGCTGAAGGGTCCTTGTACAAAGCCCAAGAGGAGGCGGGGATGCTTTTAGGAAGCCTGTGGGTCCCTAAACCAAGAGAAGTTCAAGAAATGTAATTCACAGAGAAGAGATCATTCCAGGAAAGTTCAAGTATTTGGAAGAAACTCAAGAGATGCTATTCACGGAGAATAGATCAACTCTGGGGAGTAGAATTTCTTTGACAATTTCTAGGGGGGACAGTCTGAGAAAAGGTTCACCGAGAATACTGCCTTTCTCTTTTTTCCATATTGATTAACCCCAAGAGAAGGGAAGATTGTATCTGGAAGTCCTATGGGGATCTAGTTTTGTTTGTATTTAAAGAGTGACCAACAGGGCTTTACCTAGTTCTAGACGTAGTTGCCGGGGAAAACTCTAAATAACTATACTAGTATATATACAGTTGATATATAACGAGTGTGTAAAGGAGTATGAAAGAAGACTAACCATGCGCAGCTTCCCACAATACAATTATATATATATTTGATATGTATTTAAAAGAATGAAAGAAGACTAACCATGCGCAGCTTCCCATAATACGGTTATATATATGAAAGCAGATAAAAGAAAGCGGATAAACACTTACCCGTTGTAGAGCTTCCATGTTGTTTTGTTAGTTGTTTAACAAAGAAATTAAAGAAAGTTTGGATTCAAAATCAAAGGAGAAAGTATTTTGAACAGAGATCGGGGCTTACAGCTTAGGGAGAGACCCAAATTTTAACAGTGATGACACTGTTGTTTTGTATCGGGACTTACACAACGACTGAGGCCCAAAATGATTTTGGTTAAAGGGGATTAGGTCTTAAACTCTATTAGAGGCCCAAAGAGTTTGAAAATGAATAAAGATGGGTCTTATAGCTCAAGGAGAAACCCAATTGATTTTGTTAAAAAGGTGACGATCGCGCCGAACGTTTGAAAATATACAGAGGGACTTATATAATGTGTGAGGCCCAAAAGGTATTATTTACAAAGGGGTTGGGTCTTACACTCTATTAGAGGCCCAAAAAGATTTAAGAAAAGGAATGGGACTTATAGCTCGAGGAGAGGCCCAGATGATTATTTGTTTGAAAAATGGCGATCGCGCCGAGGTTTGAAAACACAGTGGGTCTTATACGATGACCGAGGCCCAAATTATTTTGGTTTTCAAAAGGGGTTGGGTCTTACACTCTATTAGAGGCCCATGAGTGTGAAAAAGATTTGTTTAGGGTGATTAAGATCAAAACCCTAAATTAATTTTAAAATGTATAAAAATTTGATTAAAATGATCAAAATTATCAAACATGTGTGAAAAACAAGTTGTGATCTTGGATTAATGTTTGAAAAATCATGTTTTTATCCACAAAATGATTGGAAACCATTTAAATTTGGAAAATCAAGGAGGAAAAAATATTTTAAATGTTAAAAACAAATAAAAATTAATTCTTTGCAAAAATATCAAATATATGAAATAAATAATATTTTTGGGAATTTTTGGTAATATAATATTTTAACATTTTTGTGAATTATTAAAAAAAGAATCAACTCAAAATCATTAAAATTCAGAGAGAAATTAATTTTTGAATCAATTAAATAAAATCACAAAATTCAAATATTCAAATATTTGAAAAAATGCGCCAAGAACACACCAAGAACACGCGCGGGTTCTGGGTTTGGTCTGATTTGTATTTCTCTCCAATCTCACTGAATACTGGATGAAATCACACAATCCACATATCAATCTACTCGTTTTCACCTCACGATCATGTCTATGGTCTTTAATTTCATTTATTTTAAGCATGGAATAAGAAATCAAGACAAAACCTCAAGAACTCTAAATTCTGCATGAAGGCTTAGAAATTCTATACACGATTCATTCAAAGCAATTAATTGAGGGGAAACATTCTATGCATGATTATGAACAATTGGCAAAAGTATTGTGCGAGGAAATATGCATAGATTAAGAGATGACCAATTTTAGGCTTACTTGAAGGTCTTGGTAGCAAGAGCAATCTGATTTTTGAGTTAGAGGTGTTACAGATGAGTTGTGATGATCTGAACAGCTTCCCTACACCATATGGAGTGTGTTTGAATGCTTGGAGTGATTGGAAATGGACTGGAACAAGTTATGGTATCTCAGCTGCAACTTTGTTGAAAACTTGAGCAAATGGCTGGTGATTTTATGAAATTGGTGTTCCAGATGTTGTTTAAGTGTTTGGATCACTTCTATATGATGTTTATGAGGTGTGTGTGTGATTGGTTTGGTTGGAATTGCTCTCAAACTCAAAACCCAATAGTGACTTGCTTTAGAAGGCAGTTTTGGAAGTGAGAAGGTGATTTTGAGGAAAGCATCAGTTTGGTTGCTTTGGTGTACTTAAACTGAGCACAAATGAGCTATATTTATAGTAGAGCAAGTTTATTTTGCAAGCAATAGTGAATGGTGGCTGCAGCAGGCTGTTGGCCAATGGTGATCAAATGGAATCTCAAGTCTCCTCTAGCCATTGACTAGAGGTTAGAGCACAGGCCTATGGTTCTTTGATTCAAGGATAAGGCTTGACTGAAGTGTTCATTCTTGCTCTGATACATGCCACCTCTAAGCATCCATTGAATGCTCCAAAACAAAATTGGAGTCTTGAAGCATCTTTACTTTTAGGGGTGCCAAACCTATATGTAGTTCCAAAGACTTGGGAGGCTTATGGATCAGTGTTTGTTCCTCATTGGTCTCCCCCTGAGGTGTACAGATGGATAAAATTGTTTGTCATTTGCACAAATTGATCAAATCGAGTCAATGTGCACAAATCTGCCTTGTCATGACAGTTGCAGCAAGGCATGTTGCAGATGTCATAATTCTTAGCTCAATTGGAATTTGATGAAGTTCTTGGCCATTTTGGAAAGCTCTCATATGATACAACATATGTGTGATCATAGTTTGTCTTGACACTTTTTGGATCCAAGTGAAAAATTCCCCTACATTTTGAAAAAAGTGAAACAGATTCTGACTTAGTGAAAATTTCACTAAGTGTTGGAAAAAATGGCATTTTCATGTTTTTGTCACTTTGGTCACTCCATAACTAAAGATCCATGAGGAATTGGAATGAGGTGTAGTTGACACTTTTAAAGTATGCCATGATAGCTACAAATCCATCTTTGGATCATTCAAAATGGTTGCTTAGATCTCAAGTTATGATCCTTGGAAGTTGGTACCCTAGCCACTTTGTTTCATAACTTAGAAAAAATTCTAAGTTTTTATGGTTACCCCTTTTACAAGTTATCCCACTTTCTTTGATTTTTCTTGATGAATGATGATTCCAATCACACATTAACATCATTTTGGGGTTAAGGAACCATAATTGTGAAAAATCTCAAAAAGTCAAACTTTGACTTTTGTGCACAGTTGACTTTTTATCAGATGAATTCCAAACTGTGCGATCCTCTATGAAATCAAGTCCTTGACCTAAATAAAAATTAATAGACGGATTCCATAGGTGATATAGGGTGTATTGAATCATGTCCCAAGGTTTGGGAGCATGCCTTGGTCAAAAGTCAAAGGCACAGTTGACTTTTGCTTCAAAATCTTAATGGTGGTCCAGATGAAAATGAAACTTGTAGACCAAGCTTCTTGGATCAATCCATTGTTGAAAATGGATCAATGTGGTTTATTAGAGATCCTCAAATTATGTCTTGAGGTCTTGGTTCATTTTTTGTCCCAAAAGTCAACTTAGGGGGAATTAGGTCGAGAAACCCCAATTCCTGATTTTTGGGTAAATGCATCCCCTGAGGCTAAATTGACTTGATGATTGGGTTCATGAGGTCCCTTGTAGTATCTTAGTTTATGCTTTGAAGCATTGGCTCATGGCCAGAGGAAAATTTCCATCTGGAGGCCTTAGTCGACCTAAACCCTAATTTGGTGACACTGACGATCATGAGGCTTGATCCACTTGGAATGTTGCAACTTTGTGCTTGATTCCTGATGTGGGAGTCCTCTTGATCCTTTAGGGGGTGTTTGAGAGGTTAGACAAGTTGAAGATCATGTCATTCCTTGATTGATCCTTTGTCTAAGTGTCTTGAGAGGGCTCAAAACCCTAATCTTTGATTGTAGTGAATGCTCAACCATCTTTAAGGAGATTGACGAGGAATGATGGTTCATCCATATTGTGATGACGATCCTCATAATGATGGATATTAGTGGTCAAAATTTGGGGTATGACAGTTTTGTACTTTAAACCATTGTTCTGCTTGTGTTTATGTTTTGGCGTTCAGTTAGTTAACTACCTTTGTCATATTATGGCTAAAATGAGGGAGTAATACTAACTTAACTAACCACTTATAACCATTTGCCGCTGATATTGAGGGGAGGCTTTAGTTTTCCCCTGCTGTTCTGATTTTTGGCCTCTGATTTGTTTGCAAGGGTTATTTAGTTAGTTTTAGCCAAAATCTGCCAAAGGGGGAGATTGATGAGTCCAAGCTTTTGAGGTTGGCATCAATTTTGGTAAAACTAACTTAATAGCAGGATGTTGTACAAGATGTCCTAACATGAAGAACTAACTGAAGATCAAGATGTTGGACAAGATGTCTTATCATGATGATTCGACATCTTTGTCTGTTACTTTACAATTTTTGATTCTGTTATTTCCAGATTTCAGAATATTCTGGGAATATTTGTGTATCCTAAGTGTCCTTCAAGATTATGGAATCAGAGATTCTGATTGTAATTCGAAAATGTCATTTTCTAAGTGTAGAGACATTTTAGGAAACTTTGGATTGAAGAAACTATTCTTGAGGAGAATCAGTTGCAGATTCTGTGTAACAGAATTGCTGCATTTTTGAAGCTTAAATCCAATCTATTTTATGGTTACAAATAGGATGGATTTAACCTAGTAAAAGTGTAGAAAAAAATACATTATTGCTTAGTGAGTTTTAGGGTTTATATTTGTGAGCCTCTCTTGTATCGTGTGGATACTAGAGCTGGACTGTTTACATTGAG
The DNA here is from genome assembly GCA_022829125.1 of Lathyrus tuberosus. NCBI lineage: Eukaryota > Viridiplantae > Streptophyta > Magnoliopsida > Fabales > Fabaceae > Lathyrus > Lathyrus tuberosus. The sequence continues at coordinate 7,795,687 of JALAZF010000308.1, read as the reverse complement.
TTGTAATTTCTGTCACTGCTGTGATTAAAATGGAATTGAGAAGGGTCTCATACCTAGGAAGAGTCTTAGGTAGAAATTAAGCACGGGTATTGATTAAGTGATAAGTTGTAAACTGGAGGTTGTTTAGCTTAGAATTAATACTATCTAGTGGATTTCAGTCATGGCTTGGTAGACCCCAGACGTAGGTGTTGTTGTACACCGAACTGGGTTAACAATTATTGTGTGTTCGTTTACTTTCTGCAATTTGTATTTTGATCCTTATTGTCATTGTGTTTGAAGCAGAGATCAAGTAACTCAACATATCTCAGAGCATCTCAGATCTGCTACCAGAATTTTATATAGCAATTCCAATGCATATTTTCTTTGACAAATGGTAATTCTCATACGTTGATCTTAATCTTGCAACTTTTGTGCCAAATCACCAAGGTCCTTAATCTTAAGGCATTGCCAAATTTACAAGTGATGAAATTAATCTCGTCAAAATCATTACTTCGTAAAATTAAGTCATTCATCACTACTAGAAAATACATATCTTATAACGGTTGGGAGAAAGATTCTACCACAGATGGTGGTCCGTGGTAAGGTAGCTTGTGGTTGTATGTGCTCTCTTTACAATCACGGGCTAATAGTCTTGGTAAAAAGACAGTAGCACTTAACATACCACTACAGTTGTTTAAAACAGCAATATTAAAAGGTTGATGTCAGGTGTTCGATTCTAAGCGCATGGATTTTGTTTAGATTTCAACAAATTTCACCAATGTTCTAGAAATCAACCGTAGTGAAAGACTTGCGCATAACACATCACCACGGTCCTAGATTACAATCGTGGTGATATGTTTACTTAAGTTTATTATAACTTATGTGGAACACTTATTTCACCAGCTGTTCGCTAAACATATAACCTTTCAATCTGATTTAGAAAATTATAATATGAGATACGAAGTTATATTTGATGAAAATTTAAAATAATCAATGTTATACGAGCTTTCTTCAGCCCATTATCTGCATTTCGCTCTATAACAGTTATAACTTGATTTAATGCTTCTAGTTCTTCAACTACCCTTTTATCCACCTGGTGACTCTTAATTTCGATGCCTGGTTAGATTTATGGAACAAATAAGGAAAAGAAATTTTTCTACCAAGTTATGATAGACTTCGACTAGGCAAGTGCAATATTGAGGGCCCAATCGAAGTTACTCCTTATGCAAGGAAAGATGGCTAGATGGACTTAAGGAAAATTTCCTAAGTTTGAAGTAGTATTTCGACGGGGGTGCTACTGATGGTATCTTCGATTTGATTTTGAATTTGAATCAAAGAGGGAATGTTGTCCTTATCCAGTTTTCAAAAGAAGACACGTGGAGTATGTTGGAAAGTCGAAAACATGTCGAGCGCCACTTGTCTTAATTTAGGAGAAAGGCCATTAGAGGCAGTTATTTTGATTCAATATAAATAGGAAGTCTTAGTGATAGGATTGTGTGTGCATTCAAGTTTGTACAAAATTACTCAAAGTACTCAAAGTACCCAGTGTGTAGAGAAACGAGTTGTTGAGAAAATGTACGTTTTATGAACATCATTTATTTGCTTGCATTTTAATAAAAGTCAGTTTATGCTTTTGCCCAGAAATTTGTCTTTATTTTGTACAAGTTATTTTCAGCACATTTTACTGCACTTTCGACCATTCACTCGTCACACAATTTTCTTTATCTTTTTGAAGCAAAATATATTTTAACCATGAATACTGTCGAAGTGTTCATTGTTTCTCAAACTTTAATTTAAAAACACTAAGCACGTGTCCTAGGATTCACTGGTTGATCCTGCAAGTTAACCAATATTTGGAGACCAGCAGTTGTTTACCAATTTTCACGGTAAACACCGCCTCTATGTCATTTTGCAAAATATTATTTACTTTTCAAACAAAATTAGAGGTGAATAAAGAAGTAGTTGAAGAACTAGAAGCATTAACAATTTCTATCCGTTAAAGAGAAAAATGCTGATAATGGACTAAAGAAATCTCCTTTATTAGTGTAATTTGTTTCTAATATAACTCAATATCTCATATTATAATTTTCTAATTCAATTCGAAATTTTATATATTCGATAAGGGATTGGAAAAACACTCAAACCACATACGATATAATAAAGTCATCTTCTATGACATGTTGTCTGAATGTAGTGAAGCTGCAATGTAGAAGATATATCATTAAACAAACCTTAAACAACAACAACAACAACATACATTAACAACAACATACAACATACAATAACATCAATATATAACATATATCAATAAAAACAAAATCATCAACAACATATGTTAAACAACATTCAACATACAACATACATTATCAACAACATACAACTTTTATCAACAACATACCTTAAACAACATACAACATATATCAACAAAAACAAAATTATCAACAACATACAACATACAACTTTTATTACCAGCAACATACAACTTTTATCAACAAAAACATACATTAACAACAACATATAACATATATAAACAAAAATAAAATCATCAACAACATACAACTTTTATTACCAACAACATACAGTTTTTATCAGCAATAACATTCAACATATATAAACAACAACAAAACCATCAACAACATACAACTTTTATCAACGACAACATACCTTAAATAACATACAACATATATCAACATAAACAAAATCAACAACAACATAAAATGTGGAAACGTCTCACGTACATGAAATGTGACAAGGAAGTGAAATAAATGAGTTTCGTGTAACACTTTTCCTTGATCCATAAGAGATAAAGAAGATATGTTGGAATTTTGTGAAGAAGTGGTATGCAACCGTTCATGGAGTTAGGATGAGGCGTGAGAGAGTGTTAGGGTTTTATTTTGAGAGAGATGAATATGTTCTATCCTAAATGAGCGAACTTTCACTTATATTTATGTTATACCTTTCACCACGGTTGATATAAATGATTGTGATAAGATGCATGTATATTTCACAATGGTTTCTATTTTGGATTGTGGTGAAAGGTATTTTAGTTTTAAAATGAATATTATGATTATAAGTGACATGCCCATTTTGTAACCAAAAAAAGGAAAATTGATGGTGTTGTGATTCAAAGTCTGTATGCCTTAACATATCACTACGGTTATTAATATGGACCATAGTGAAATGTATTACTAATTAAGCCTCTCTCCCTTTCATTTATCTCAAGTTCAAAAGCCACTGCTACTCTGTTACAATTTCCTCCCAGATTCACCTTAAATAAAACCCTCCTCTTCATCACCTCACTCGACCATCACCTTTCTTCCATCTTCAAACTCACAAACAATCAACCACAACAACAACACCTCAAAACCTTCACAAACCTTCTTCAATCTTTCAATCAAACCAAGTCAGCCAAAACAAAACACAAACTATGAGAAGGAGACGAAACTGATATTTAAAGCACAAACCTCAACAACAAATCAGAGAGAGAGAGAAAGAGATAGAGATATAGTAGAGGAAGAAATTGACAAAGTGAGAGGGATTCAAACCGATCCATATGCGAGCAGAGGCAGACGGAATCACACATAGCAAAGGTTGGGAAGCGATTTGATGTGTTTAGGATGTCCTTTCTTCTTTTAGACCTTGATTTTTTTTATTTGTCCACGCGATGATGAAGAAGGGAAGTTATTTTCTTCTGAGTGTGTTCCCTGTTTCTAATCCACCCTTAGTTTGTTTTTTTTTGCAAAATCTGATGATGCTTTAAAGAGATTCGTGCCATGTTTGGACCGTTTAGAATTTCACACACACACACACACACACACACACACACACACACACACACACACACACACACACACACACCACACATACTTTTCTCAGCGCCTCCACCTTTCCTCTTTTTCTTTTTCTTTTTCTTTTTATCATTTTTCACAATTTCTTTATTCTAAGAATTATTTTATTTTGGTATTTTGTTTATTTTTCTTTGAGTAGATCTCTTTTGATCTTTGATATTCCACTATTTGTTACTTCTCATATATTATTATATTCAATCTTGATTTTATTTTTATCTTATTTTCAATATTTCAGAGATTTTGGGATTGACAACAATTTTTTTAAAACAAGTTTCTCGACAAGATATTGAGCAAGATGTCTTGACATGTTGGTCAGACATCGTCACAGAGATGTCACACACGATGTCGTGACATTTTATACCAGGTGTTAGGGTTTTGCTTTTTGGAAGATTTGTTTTATTAAATGTGAGATTCTTTGTGGCTTTAGTTCACATTCTGTCGCAATCCAAGAAGGGTTATTGCAGGAACATTGGTTCTATACCAGAAGTGCATTTGTTTCATAAAAAAGGGACTTGGAGACTTTTTAGAAAACTTTCTATTTTGTTCCTATTTTCATGCAGAGGATTTGCAGCTACTGTTTCTGGATATCCATTTTTTTGCCCAAGCCCGTGTTGTTCAAAAGATATAAAAAAAGCAGTTCTAAACCTAATGGAACATCCATGCCGAGTATTGAAAGAAGAGTTTTAGGGTTTAGTGTGTTCTTTGTTATTTGTGATCCACTATTATATCATTTTGATATCTGATTTGGATTATTTTCATTGTTCATTTATGAGCCATTCATGTACCTTTTATGTGCTTGAATTGGACTGTGTTTTTAGTTGTAATCACTCATAAGATTTTAAGCAAAAGTGGATTTTGTGTCATTGGAAATGTGTCTTCCTTTGCTTATTGTCATAATTTTTTATCACTATTGTGTGATTGAAGGGAAGTGAGAGGGGTTTCATATCTAGGAGTGTCTTGGATAGAAATAGCACGGGTAGTGTTTAGGTGAGAAGATAGTAAACCAGAGGTTGTTTACTTGGGCTTCAAACTAATACTATTATAGTGGATTTCCTTCCTGGCTTGGTAGCCCCTGGATGTAGGCGATGTTGCACCGAACTGGGTTAACAATTAATTGTGTTATTTATTTCTAATCATTTAAAATAACTACATAATTGTTTGTGTTGTGTTTCTGTCCTGATCTCAGTGTTGTGACATCATACTCGACATCTAGTATCTGATTACTAGAATTTCAATTGGCATCAGAGCAGGCACCTTGTTTTGTTTAGGGTGAGCTCCAGGGAACATACTTTTTGGTACTACAGAAAAGGAAGGAGGAGGAAATGTTAACAAACCCCCTGTCTTAGATGGCACCAACTATGACTATTGGAAGGCACGTATGGTGGCTTTCCTAAAATCTATGGATAGCAAAACTTGGAAAGCATTCATCAAGGGTTGGCAACATTTTGTTATTAAGGATAAATATGGGAAGGAGACCTTGAAGCCAGAAGAGGATTAGTCTAAGGAAGAAGATGAAATTGCTCTTGGAAACTTCAACGCCTTGAATGTGTTATACAATGGAGTTGACTAAAACATGTTCAAATTAATGAACACATGTGTTGTGGCCAAAGATGCTTGGGAAATTCTCAAAACCACTCATGAAGGCACATCTAAGGTGAAGATGTCTAGACTTCAGTTGTTCACTACAAAATTTGAAAATCTAAAGATGAAAGATGATGAGAGAATTCATGACTTTCACATGAATATTCTTGAAATAGCAAACTCCTTTAGTGCCTTGGGAGAAAAGATATTAGAAGAAAAGCTGGTTAGGAAGATTCTTAGGTCCCTACCCAAGAGATTTGACATGAGGGTCACAACCATTGAAGAAGCCCAAGACATAAGCAAACTGAGAGTGGATGAACTTGTTGGGTTACTTCAAAATTTTGAACTGACTATTAGTGATAGATCTGAAAAGGAGGACAAGAATATAGCTTTTTCTTCCAACATCAATGATGAAGAAGATCAATTTGACTTGAACACTGATGAAGGAATCTCTAGTACTATTGTGCTTCTTGGAAGACAGTTAAATGAGGTGCTAAAAATCATGGCTAGGGAGTCAAGACCAAATGTCAAGAACATCACATCTGACGTCAACAAAAATAGTGACTTTCAGAGAAAAGCAAGAACATAGGAGAAGCCAAATCAAGATAGAAGCATTCAGTGTCATGAATGTGAGGGTTTTGGTCACATTAGCCCAGAATGTCCAACATTCCTCAAGAAATAGAAAAAAGGTTTGACTGCTTCTTGGACTGATGAGTCTGAAGGTGAAATTGATGATGAAACTACTAAGCAGGTTACATTAATCACTGGTATATGTGATTCTGATGAAGTTTTTTGTGATGAAGATGTCACTTAGGAAGAATTAGCTATTTCCTACAAGGAGCTCTGTATCAGAAGTGAAGAAGTGTGTAAGTTAGGAGAAGGGCAAAAGGGGCTTATAACTCAACTTCAGGATGAAAACAAGGAAGCTTCTATCTACCATCTCTGACCTTCAAGGTGAAGTTGTCCTATTAACCTCAAAGATTGAAAATATGACCAAATCAATAAAGGTGTTAAACAATGGATCAGATATGTTGGATGAGATTCTTCAAGTTGGAAAAGAAGGCAAACCTAATAAAACTCAAACCAGAGGTAAGTTCCAACCTTGGAAATGTCATTATTGTGTAAAATATGGTCACATAAAACCATTGTGTTACAAATTGTATGGTTATTCAAAACATTCACCTCAACCTAGGGCCAATCATGCAAGGGTTAAACCTAGAAAGGAGTGGAAAGTTAAGGATGATGTCACTAGTCTCATAGCTTATACCTCTTTTAGAACTTTATCTAGAAAGGACTGGTACTTTGACCATGGATTCTCTAGACATATGACAAGTATTGAGAACTATTTGATAAATATCAAGTCTTATCCTACCAGTTTTGTTACATTTGGTGATGGTGCTAGAGGTAAAATTAAGGGAGTGGGAATGTTAGCATGTACTGGACTTCCCGGTCTAGATAAGGTACTTCTTATAAAAGAGATGACTACCAATCTGATCAATATCAGCCAGTTATGTAATCAAGGGCTAAATGTGAATTTCACCAAGACTGAATGCTTGGTTACAAATGAGAAGAGTGGTGTTCTGATGAAGGGATTTAAGACTAAAGACAATTGCTATTTATGGGTTCCTCAAGAAACTACATGTTCTTCCACTTGCTTAATTCTCAAGAAAGATAAAGTCAAGGCATGGTCTCCGAGGACTAGACAACTGAATCTCAAAGGGATGAAAACAATTATGCCTAAAGAAGCTTTTAGAGGTATTCTTAAGTTCAAAATTTGTAGTAGGAAAATCAGGATGTCACACCAGAAGTTGCAGCATCTTAACACAAACCAATTTGAGAAATTTTAGAGCATATTTAGAATCTGCTTTTACACGAAGTTATGGCATTTACTGTTGTGTAAGCGTGCAACCAAATTTTTCTCTCTCCCTTCAATACTGCACATTATTCCTTACAAATTATAACCTCTTTACCATATTTTTTTCAAACTTGCAAGAAATATTTTCACACCTACCTTGTTATTTCCATCAGAAAATTGTTCATCTCTCACCTCATCTTGGTTATTTCTCAAAACATTATTCTCAACATGTAACCTGAATCAAAGATGTCTAACACTCCTATCTCAACTCCTGGCAAGTGCTCTGAAGAAAAAATTGTCTCTACCCCAATGGAGACTAGGGGTTCTCATTCAACAACCAAGGTTTTCTCTCCAGGCGTGATCATTGATGCTGTTTCAATCTCTGTTGTTGCTTTTCAAACTTCAATGGAAGGAAAAACCAAAATTCCTACTGCAAATATGGATAAATCCTTAAAGGTCAGTAAACATTCTTCTATTTCTAAGAGTGCTAAAAAAACCCGTAGTGATAGGAAATCTGCCTCATCTATTGTCAAGAAACCCCTATCTATGATGAGTCTATATGTTGATCCCCTCCCAACTCCTAAGGAACCTTTTGTCACGAATGCTGATTCATCTGCTATAGATCCTAATGTTGAACCTACTATTGCTAAGGTTGATGTGAGTGGTACCGAGTCAGATAATATGGAAAATCCTAGTGATGAAGAAAACCTAGGTCAATCTGAGTTGCAAGTTATTGTTAAAGATTCTATCGATGAAAATGTCCTTGACCCACCCTCTAAAGTTGTGACTACTGACCCTACTTCCGTGTTGTGCCAGATGTTGAATCATCTTTGGCCCAAACTACTTAACCTATGGAAACTTCTCAAGAAAATCCTAATCTGAGTGAGGATGAAAAAATTGTGATTGATAGAAATCTTCGCATGTTTGCTTCTAGTGTCCTAAAGGAAGCCAGATCTGTTGTTGTGCCAGATGTTATAACATCTTTGGCTTAAACTGTTCAACTTGTTGAAGGCCCTTAAGCATACCTCGCGGTGAGGTTGTTACTAAATCTGTTTTTGTTGAGAAAAATGCCCAGAAAGAAGTGGTTAAAGATGACTTAGTTAATAATGAGAAAAAGGTTTCTGTTGATGAAGAAATGTTGATTCATAATGATGAAAGGCTATCTGAGAAGGAAGTTAATGTTAAGGAGAAAATGGCCGAAGTTGTCAATCTTGATGAGCTGGATTCAGATGATGTGCCCCTTACTACACAACTAGTTGCCAAAAGGTTAAAGGTCGGGAAAGGAAAGACAATTTCTTATACAAGCAAACAATCTAAGACGCCAAAGAAAAGCACAAGTGTAGGCCCTGATAAAAGTTGGAGCAAAGTTGTGTCTCCTGTATCCAAAAAGAAATTTCTAAAAAAGGAAGCAAATCCCTTATAGTGATTTTGAGTATGCGGTGGATGTTGAATCAGATGCTCTGGACATCGTGCCTTCTGCCAGAAAGGTAGCAGCAGGGAAAAACATTCATGCAAATATTCTAGAGGTGGCCATTGATAACATCTCTTTTCACTATGTAGAGAGTGTTGAGAAATGGAAGTATGTGCGCTAAAGGAGGCTAGCTCTTGAAAGAGAACTTGGGAATGATGCTCTTGAGTGTAGGGAGGTTGTAAGTCTCATTGAACATGCAGGACTAATGAGAAGTGTTGTTGGACTGGGTAAGTGTTATGAAATTCTTGTGAAAGAGTTCATTGTGAACATTCCTACTGACTATAACAATAAGAAGAGTAAGGAATATAGGAAGGTATATGTTAGGGAAAAGTGTGTTGATTTTTCTCCAGAAATCATAAATAGGTTCATGGGAAGAAATGAGGAGGAACATGCTGAAGTTGAAGTGAGTGATAATATGATTTGTAAGGAGATCACAACTAACCAAGTGAAGAGTTGTCCAAGGAAAAGCAAGTTGTCTGTAAGTCATCTGAGTGTTAAATATGTTGTTTTGCATAAAATTGAAGCTGCAAACTTGCTACCCACAAATCACACATCCACTATTGCTATTGGATTGGGTAGGTTTAACTATATGGTGTTAGAACACGATTTATTCATGAAATATATCCTTGGTTTTTATGATAACAAAAGTATTAAAAGAACAATGGTGTTATCTAATGTGTGTTCAAGTATGCAGGTTCTTATGCTTAAAGAAATATATTCAGAATCTGAAATGAAGGCACATTTGAGAGAAGCTGAGTTACTTGCTTCTGATGGTACCGAATCTGAAGAACACTCTCTAAGTGATGTATGGCGTGGACTCTGAAGCTGAAGGCCTCAGCATCAAAAAAAGCAATATATTGTCTCTACACTCGGTGGTTGTATTAGCTTCTGTTGTTCGTTCATAAGTAGTAGCAAAGCTAAAGCTGTCCGTACCGCATAAAGCAAGATGCATTGTCAAATCAGTTTGTCAGCAAGAGTCTAAGTTCACAAGGCTCAAAAAGAGTTAACATGATTTATGGATAACAACTCTCAATGAATCTATAGTACATGATCCCATTGAAGACATAACGGTTAAACATGTTACACAATGGATCAAGATCTTTTAGTGTATCTATCTTCAACGTCTCTTGTACTAAGGAGAAAACAAAGACACTTGATCAAGTTATCTATTCCAATGACCAGTCTTCTGCAACTACTATATAAGTAGCTGAAGGACAATCTGAATCTTTAACAAGGAATAAGAAGGAGAAGGAATGCCAAGAATATTAGAAGTGTTCAACATTTCTATCTGAATGAAGACATAACAAGATCAACAATGAGCAACACTATTGAATATGCAGAATCTTCTGTTACTTGTTGTAAATTGTAACAAGCCTTAAGATTTCTTAAACATTGAATATCTTGGAAATCTTAATTTCTTAAGGTATTTGTTAAGGTGATTACCATGTACCTATGATCTTGGTATCAAGTACACCTTGTTCTCTATTCTGCTGAACATGTTATTTAGCAGTTTAGATCAAAGTCTCTTGATAAGTGCTTGAGCATAAAAGTCTCTAATTGAAAAGCTTGAGCCAAGTAAGTCTCTTGCCATGTGCTTGAGCATTAAAAGTCTTGATCTGTTTAAATTAAGCAAGTGAAGTCTTGGATTGAGAATCTGAGCAAAGAAGTCTTAGACGATGCATCTGAGTAGTGAAGTCTTGGATTGAGAATATGAGCAAAGAAGACTTAGACAGTGCGTTTGAGCAGTGAAGTCTTGGATCGAGGATCTTAGCAAAGAAATCTTAGACAGCGGGTCTTGTTCTAGCAAAAAATGGTTAGATCACCAAAAGTGCTAGCTCTCCTTCTCCTTGGACAAAGAGAGTTGCGCTGTCAATACTGCGGAGTATGTTGAGATGAATATTGGGGATTTGAGGGATATACAGGTGTTGTATACTGCCTCAATATGAATGTCTTGCTTATCCCTTATGTGGGAGCCCCTATATAGCCTCCTTCTGCCTTCATTTAAGCAAGGACATTAAGGTAAGCCTCTTGTCCTTCAGGCGTTGCATGGCCGTCATTGCTGTAACCCTTCTTCATGAATTCATGCTTTAAAGACAGGATAACGCTTGCATTGATGCACCGCCGCCGTTACAGTTCTTGGAACGATGCTTGTTGAGCTCGTGACCGGCATCGGTGTCGAGTTGATGGAGAATAGTACCCGACCTTGTAAGAACTCAGATGATGGGAGTCGGGCTCCCTGACCGGGCCGAGTTATGTATGATGCTTGTCTAGCTCTTTTTGTTATACTATCTTTCCTGCTACCACAGTCTAGTCCGAGCTCACCTTTATCCGACTACTTAACTCGGCGTCAAATATATTTGGCATATACATAAGCCCCCCGAGTACTATATCCGCTTATAGGGATGCAGTACTCGGTAGTGATATAAGCCCAGATATATTTGCTAGGTGTCGTGCTATAGATCGGCTCTTTTCTTCTTAGGTCCTTACGTGTCAAACATTTTCAAACGGCCATGTCGCCTAATCTTCCATAGCGTTACGATGACTTTAATACATCATGAGTGGCTAGTCTCTAGCCATTTTTTCGAACGTTGGGCTTCTATTAAAGTCAGTCTTCTCTTTCCTTCACTCCTGCGTTCTTCTTTAAGCGAATCTGATCCCATCTTTAAGCGCTCCTTACTTCAGGTATTTTTTCCTTTCCCTCTTGATTTTCCTCATTTTTCTTTTTAACACAGAAATGGTAGTTCTTAGGGAATGTGATAATGAGGGTAAGGTTATTCATAAGAGTGACGATGAGAGAAAAAGACTATGGGAGGAAAATATGCAAGAGATGATGGATTCCGTAGGAGTAGAAGCGTATAGGCGAGTCATGGATAAGTTTTATAACGAAATTCTCACTTCTGAAAGTGACTTTGACTCTGACTCTTCAGGTTTTGTAGAAATTATAATGGAGACTACTGCCTCTTTTGATTCTGACGTTATGACCATAAGAATAGTACTGCTGACGACTTGGAAATTGCTACAATTCGCTCCCTGAGGATCATATCCTCCACTGGTTCCGAGGATGATGTTATTTTGGAACCGTGCGACCCAATGGAAAGAGTATGTATACTCCGGGAAAAAGATTTTTCTGAAGACTTTTTCTACTTTTATCCTAGTATTATGGAAGATTTCAACATCTGTATCCCTTTTTCCGATTTCGAGGTGAACATGTTGAAGACCGTTAACATAGCACCTTCCCAACTCTGTCCCAACAGTTGGGGCTTTATATAGGCCTTTGAGAGGGTTTGTGAGGTTTTAGATATTATTCCGACTATAGGTTTATTCTTTTCCTTCTTTGAGGTAAAAGGAGTTGATAACCGGAGCTGGGTTCAAATTAGTGGAATGCCCGACCGAAGTTTCCTTCAGGCCTATACCTCAAATTACAAGAATTATAAAGACCATTTTTTGAGAGTTCACTGTGGGCCGAGATGTCCACAGGTGTTGTACGCCTTGGATGAGCATCCCCGTTTTCCTCATTACTGGACCAAAGATCCGTTATCAATCACCGGTTTTAATTATGATAAACTGATTGATTTAGAACTACAGTCCTTGGCTATTCTTGATTCATTCCGTATGATGAGGATTAAGGAATTGTTGCCCTTAGACGATGACCGACTCCTTGCCTTCTTGGCTAATAGTTATTTTTTATTTCAACTATTCTTCACCCGCCTTTTTATTCTAACCTTGTGTTGTTTGTTTGTAGACAAGATGACTGACCTGTCTCTAGCCGAGCAGAAGAAATTGATGCAAGCAGCTCGGGAAGCCCGGAGAGGAACTGGGGGTGCATCTGCATCTAAGTCTGACTTAGGTGGATTAGAAGTCCGGGCACCAAAACGGCCCAGGGGTACGAGCATAAAAGCCGCCTCAAGAAAAATCGAGCCCCAACCTCTTATTCTACCTGCTCAGGACGAGGCTTCTCAAGGTGACCCCAAGAAGTTGAAGGTTCAAATGAATGAGGATGTTCATCAAGCTGAAATGGAGATTATCTCCCTCATGAGAGGCCCAGGGGAGAATTCTACGTCTGGGGAATTCAAGTTTTGGTCCAATGATTTTGATGGCTTCAGATACCCGCGTGATCATCTCAATGCTACAGAGGATGTTAATAAAGTTAAATCCATTGGTCAGCAGAAAATCACTTAGAATCTTAGTTCTTATCTAATGAGGTGTGTTGTCCTTGCCCGTGGTTTGTTTGAATTATCTGATAACTCTGAGAAGCTTGAGTCAAAATTTAAGGATGAAGTTGCTCAGCTGAAGGAATCTCAGTCTAAGAAACTTTCTAGCTTGGAGAATAATTTGGCTAACTCGAGAAAGGAAAAAGAGACTTTGGAGTCTGATCATAAATCAGCCTTTGCCAAGCTTACTGACCAGTTGAAGGTATCTGAGGCTGCCAATGCCGAGCTTTTATGATCCAACAACGATCTTAAAGAAGCTCTGAAGAAAGCTCAGATCAATATTTTGTCTGCTTGTGATGAAGCTTTTGAGAGAGCTAAAGACCAAGTTCTCTGTCTCCATCCTAGCCTGGATTTGTCGGAAATGGTTTACTTTAAAGTGGTACAGGATGGCTGTCTTGTGGACCTTGGCGAGCTGGAGAAGGATAACCCAGAGAGGTCTCAAAGCCCGGTGCTGACGAAAATGTGAACACGACCTTAAATGACGTTGCCAATGACACTTCGGCTACTACTTAACCTTGTTGTTCTTTGTTTTAGTTAGTCATCCTTCTGGATTCATTTTTACATTTTGGCGAGGGAGTGTGGTGTTGTCCCCCCTCATGCTCATGATTTTACTTTTTTAGCCTTCGGGTATTGTAACGTACAATGTTTGGCCCTTCTGAGGCTGTTATTTTTATTGCTTATGCTATATCATGTTCATTTCTTTGCAAAATAATCATGTACATATATCCAGCCCCTCAGGCACTAAGTTAGATTAACTTAGGGTGTCCGATTATAGATTACTGGGTATTATTTTTGCTTCCGCTTTTGCTTGATTTCCCTGACCTTTCTGGTAGCTTACTATGAGGTTAATTATTAGGGATAGGCGCCGATCATGGTATGTACCCGGGCGTCCTTTCTACAAGATTTTCTCTTTTCTTATTGGAACTTTATCCATGCATGACCTTTTACTTACAAGCCCTAAGTATCTTGTGACATAAGATAAAGTCATAGTAAGCTACAATACCTTTCATCATCTTTATATCAGATTTTCCGGCTCGTGTGCACGAAACTATTAGACATGTTTATTCGACCCGTGTACGCGGAGCGTTTTGTGGGTGACCTATGTACGCGGATAAAGTCGACACGTTTATAGGATTTTATCAACCCGTTCATGGCCGACCTATGTACGCGGAGCAAGTCGGCGCGTTTATAGGAGTTTAATCATCCCGTTCATGGGCGACCTATGTACGCGGAGCAAGTCGACACGTTTATAGGAGTTTAATCAACCCGTTCATGGGCGACCTATGTACGCGGAGCAAATCGACACGTTTATAGGAGTTTAATCAACCTGTTCATGGGCGACCTATGTACGCGGAGCAAGTCGACACGTTTATAGGAATTTTCCGAGTTGTAACTCACCATTTCCAGCCGATCACCAATAAACAAGACATGACAATTTTTTTAAGTTCAGGTGCCTCGTTAAAAACCCTTGTCTTTGCAAGGGAAAAAAGTGCAACCCGAATCCTTTATTTATTATTGGATTACATAAGATTTAGTTGAAGTAAAGCCCAAGATTGGATACATTCCATGTCCTAGGTATTTCTATTCCTTCTAATGTTTCCAGCTTGTATGCTCCTTGATCGGAAGGATCTCTCCATCCAGTTGGCTGAACATCTTCATGCCCAATGCAAGAGCTCTCAGGAGCAGTATACTTTACTAGGATGTCAAATTTTTCGCTTGGTTGTCCTAAGATATCCCAAATATCAGAGGGGTTGTCGTCCTCGCTGATATTGATTTCAGGAAGTGAAAAGTTGATGAATTCTCGTTCTTCCATCCCTACAACTTCATCGAGATGACCATTGATGTATTCAGGATTGTTTGAGCAGGGCTTCTATGCTTCTGAAGGAGAGGATGAATCCTTTTCAAGACTATCTGGAAGATATGTGTTTCCGGGCTCGCTTTAATACCCCAGATTCTCCATGTGAGGTTTCCCGAAAGAAAGGACTAGGTTGTCCTTAAATGCTTGCACGATCCCGTTCTCTTCTTCAGGGACTGAGTTGACTCTGATAGGTGTATCATGGGTCGGTACATGCCCAACTTAGATTTGTTTCGTTCCTTTGTCGTGCACTATGTTGACCAGGTGGACTTTGGGGGGACTCTTGGAATTTGCTTCTCTTGTTGGTTCTTTTCTTCTCAACATTAAGTTGTCCTTATAACACTCTCCCGCCAGCCCCTGGTCGCTTTTGAGTATCCCAACCTGACCATCTCCAAGGGGAAATTTCATGGTCGAATATAGTGTTGAAAGCAAAGCCTCGAGGGTGTTAAATGATGGCCGGCCTATAATGATGTTATAGGGTGAAGCAACATTGATTATCAAGTACCTTACTCGGACAATCTTTGCATTATCAATGTTGCCAAAGGTAGTCGGCAATACTAGATGTCTGAGCACCTGGACCCGCTCTCCCGAGAATCCTACTAGGCTGCCTTTGAATGGTAACAACTTAGTTGCATCAAGCCCCATTCCTCTTAATGCATTCTAGTACAACACGTTGGCTGAGCTTTCGGGGTCTATTAGTACCCTCTTCACGCTCCGATCTCGTACCTACACTTTAATAACCATAGGATCATTTTCCTGGGCTAGGACTCCTAGGGCGTCTCGCTCAGAGAATGCTACAACATCTAAGTTTCCTTCCGGTTTTTTTGGGGGCCTCTGGTTTACATGCATAACTTCTCTAGCATATCTCTTTTTGGCTGGACTTGTTCCTTCACCACCATCAAACCCTCCAGAAATGGTGTTTAGGGTGTGCTGGACTACCTTTGTCTTGTGACCCTCCTTGGCATCTGAGCCCTTCTTCCGGGATGAATTTTTTGGTTCCTGATCACTTTGGGGAGGACTTCTCTTGTTATTTTGTGGTCGAGAATCATTCACATATGTCAATAGACGTCCCCTCTGGATTAGGGCTTCAATTTCTTTTTTCAGCCACTGACAGTCCTTGTTGTGATGTCCCCGTACGCTGTGGTAATTACACCAAGCCTCAGGTTGCCTTCCCATGATTGTGTTGGCTTTTTTGGGACGTTGTGGCTCAGGTAGCAGATTCATGTGGCCGACTTCTTTAAGGATGTCTCCCCTGCTTATATTTAGTGGGGTGAGGTCTCTGTTTGGCTCGTACGGCTGTCTGTATGGTCTGGGAGCATGTCGTTTGCGCGCAGCTCCCCGAGGATGCTTCTTCCTCCTATTTGACACCTCTTCTTTGCTCTTTGTCTTTTCATTGTCATCCCAGGCTCTTTTCTCTTGGTTACTCTCTTCTCCTTTGATGTAACATTCAGCCCGGGTAGTGATCTCGTCCATGCTGATATCCGGATTGTGAGCCAATGACTCATTGAATTACCTGGCTCGCAATCCATGCTAAAAAGCCCCCACAAACAGCTCCTGATTCGGATGATATACTTTGAGGGTTTCCTCATTGAATCGAGCCAGGTACTCACGTAGTGATTCCGCGTGCTTCTGTCGAACACTAAACAATGCAGTCGTGGATACCTTCCGGCATTTGCTTGTCGAGAAGTGATGTACTAACTTCTTAGTTAAGTCCTGGTAACTTATGATGGAGAGTCAAGGAAGGCTCATGTACCATCTTAGGGCTACATCCTTCAAGGTTCCAGCCATGAGTTTGCACTTCAGTGAGTCCAAAGGGGCAACTATGGCCATCTAATTGTTGATGAAAGTGACATGCTCCTGAGGATTTGTCTTCCCATCATAAGAAGCTAATGATGGTACTTTGAAGTTTTCGGGTACGTGGTCCTCCCAGATCTCCTAAGAGACAGGTTGAGGTTCGAGAACCTCCTAGTCATTATTAACGCCAGCTTGACTTTGCTGCTGCAACTCTTGTATAATATCTTGCAGCGTTTCATTATGTTGTCTCATGGTTTCCATCATAGCTATTAGTTGATCCATGTCTGAAGGATCTCCTTTAGAAGTCATGTCGTTAGTGAGAGGTGTGGCAAGGGAAAGTTTTACCTAGGCCCCACAGCGGGCGCCAAATGTTCTAGCCAAAAAATGGTTAAATCACAAAAAGTGCTAGCTCTCCTTCTCCTTGGACAAAGAGAGCTACGCTGCCTATACTGTGGAGTATGTTGAGATGAATATTTGGCGATTTGAGGGCTATACAGGTGTTGTATACTGCCTCAAGATGAATATCTTTGAAATTCTGGCATAGCAGACAACAGATGTCCTAACACATGTCAAGACATTGTTCTGCAAAAAAATTTAAATAAGAACAGAATAGCAGACTGATACCTTGAATATCAGAACTGCAGAAACACATATGTTATGACATCTGATCCAACATGTTAATCAAAACTGAACTGTAAATTGCAGAATGATAAACAACACAGAATATGATAACCCAGTTCGGTGCAACTCACCTACATCTAAGGGATACCAATCCAGGAAGAAGAATTCACTATCAGTAGTATAGTTTTATGTAAACAACCTCAGGCTTATAGAAAGCACCCACGCTAACCTATCACTACCCAATGAAAACTTTATCATTAGAAGTCACATCTAATTGATAATAGAAACCCATCTCACTCCCTAAATCACAACATGTGATTATCTAACAGTTAATACCCCATAACTATATCATCCCTATTGAAAGACACCCCTTCCAATACAAAGTTTAGTCAAGCATCCTTGACTAACAAGTTAAATTGGATTTGCTTCAAAGCTTCATCCAAGAACAATAAACAATTCATTACCTACGGGTTTCTGAATCTGTACAAGTACCTATGTCTACCACACTGCATCAAATCGATACAGAGGGTGACTTACAAGAGAAACCTACGACTCTCAAAACCTAAACCCTACTTTACAAAATAGGATTCCTAAGTCTATGTCGTCCTCTCTCCCTTTTTCTCCTAGGTCTTGGACTTCTTTTATAAGCTTCTGCTGCCTTGGGCTTCATTATTCTGTTTGCTGATTTCTTGATCCACGTTTTGATTGTTTCCTTAATTCTTGGACCAGACTTAGAAACAGCCTGCTATATCAGTTTAAGATGTCAAGAAATTTGTTAGGACATCTGTCATACCCCAAATTTTGACCACTAAGATTTCCCATCATTGTACAAATCATCATCACGATATGGATGAACCATCATGCCTCATCAAATGCCTCAAGGGTTGTTGAGCATTCACTACAATCAAAAACTAGGGTTTTAAGCCCTCTCTGAGTGCTTAGACAAAGGATCAATCAAGGAATGACATGATCTTCAACTTGTCTAACCTCTCAAACATCCACAATGGATCAAAAGGACTCCCACTTCAAGGATTAAGCACAAGGCTGCTCCCTTCTAGGTGGATCAAGTCTCAAGATCGACAGTGTCACTAAATTAGGGTTTTGGTCGACCAGGGCCTCCAGATGGAAATTTTTCATCTGGGCACAAGCCAATGATCCAAAACATAACCTAATATACTCCATGGAACCTCATGGACCCAATCATCAAGTCAATTTAATCTCAGGGGATGCATACATAAAAAATCAGGAATTAGGGTTTCTTGACCTAATTCACCCCTAAGTTGACTTTTGGGATAAATCATGAGCCAAGACCTCAAGAGGGGATTTGAGGGTCTTTAATATACTATATTGATCCATTTGCAACAATGGATTAATCCAAGAAGCTTGAGCAACAAGTCTCAATTTCATCTGAACCACAATTAGAGTTTCGCGAGGAAAGTCAACTGTAACTTTGACTTTTGACCAGGACATGCTCCCAAACCCTAAGACATGATTCAATATACCCTATGACACCCATGGAACATGTCCATCAAGTTTGATTTAGGTCAAGGACATGATTTCCTGAAGAATTGCACAGTTTGGAGTTCATCTGATAAAAAGTCAACTGTGCACAAAAGTCAACTTTGACTTTTTGAGATTTTTCACCAAAATGGATTTTTAACCCTAAAATGATGTTAATGTATGATTTGAATCATCATTCATCAAGAAAAATCAAAGAAAGTGGAATAACTTGTAAAAGGGGTAACCATAAAAACTTAGAAAAATTTCTAAGTTATGGAAAAAGTGACACTAATGTGCCAACTTTGGAGGACCATAACTCCTAAACCACAAGGCCATTGTTCCCCATTCAAAGCTTGATTTGTAGATCACATTGCCCTCTACAAAAGATTCATACTGACCTATTTCCAAATTCCTCATGGATTTTGAGTTATGGAGTGATCAAAATCAAGTAAAGTCACTTTGTTCCAACACTTAGTGAAAATTTCACTAAGTCAGAATCTGCCTTTACTTTTTTCCAAATGTAGGGGGATTTTTCACTTGGATTCAAAAGAGATCAAAACCAAACATGTTCAAACAGTTGTTGTATCATGTAAGGGCTTTCCAAAATGGCCAAGAACATTACCAAATTCAATTTGAGCTATGAGATATGACATTGGCAAGATGCCTTGCTGAAATCTGCCAAGGCAAGGCAGATTTTTGTACTTTTGGCCGATTTGCCAAAATCAGCCAATTCCAACCCTTGTCATCATTTTGGACACATCTGAGGATTGAATCTAAAGGGGATAATCACTGAGCCAAGCCTCCAAAGTCTTTGGAACAAGAAATAGCATGTTGAACCTAGAATTGCCAAAATAGGGACAAGACTCCAATTTTGGATTGGAGCATTCAATGGAAGCATCAAGGTGGCATGGACTGAGCTCTTAGCAACTGAATTCAGTCAAGACTTATCCAAGACCAAGGGAACCAGCAGCCTGTGCCCTAACCTCTAGTCAATGGCTAGAGGAGACTTGGATTTTCATTTGCCAACATTGGCCAAACCTAGTCAGCAGTTGCCATTCACTATTCCTTGCAAAACAAACTTGCTTTACTATAAATTGAGCTCAATTGTGATCAGTTTGAGTACACCAAAGCCATCAAACAGATGCTTTCCTCAAAATCTCTTCTTTCACTCCAATTTTTCCTTCTAAGGCAAGTCACTATCGGGTTTTGAGTTTGAGAGCTTTTCCAATCAAACCAATCACACACACACACCTTATATACATCACATATGAGCTGATCAAACACTTAAACAACAACTGGAACACTGATTTCTCAGAATCACCAGTCAATTGCTCAAGGTTTTAACCAAGTTGCAGTTGAGATGCCATGAAGTGATCCAGCCAACTTCAATCAAGTCCAAGCATTCAAACACACTCTATAGGATGTAGGGAAGTTGTTCAGATCATCACAACTCATCTGTAACACCTCCAACACAAATCACGATCATCAGCTGCAAGTGGTAAGGATGAGCTCTTCTAACTCTATGATCCATGCAATTTTTGCTGCACAATAATTTGGCCATATGTTCATAATCATGCATGGAATGTTTCCCCTCAATTAATTGCATTGTTTGAATCGTGTATCAAAAATCCCAGCCTTCATGCAGAATCTAGGGTTCTTGAGGATTGTCCATGATTTCTTGTTTTATGTTTAATTTAAATGAAATTAATTGTCATAGACATGATCGTGAGGTTGAAACGAGTTGATTGGTATGTGGATTGCATGATATGATTAAGTATTCAGTGAGATTGGATAGAAAATGCAAATCTGGGAAACTCAGAACACGCGCGTGTTCTTGCCCTTGTTCTTGGCGTCATTTTCCAACATTTGAATATTTAATTTTGTGATTTTTATTTAATTGATTCAAAAATTTATTTCTCTATGAGTTTTAATGATTTTGAGTTGATTCTTTTTTTAATAATTCACAAAAATGCTAAAATATTTTATTTTCCCAAAAAATCCCAAAAATATTATTTATTTCATATAATTGATATTTTTGCAAAGAATTAATATTTTAATTGTTTTTTACATTTAAAATATTTTTTTCCTCTTGATTTTGTAAAGATTAATGACTTCTAATTATTTTGTAGGTTAATACTTGATTTTTGAAGCATTAATCCAAGATCATAATATGTTTCCCACATGTTAAACAATTTTTTTATCATTTTAATTGAATTTTTATTCAATTAAAATACATTTTGGAAATAAATTAGGGTTTTTGATTAATTCAACCCTCACAAATCATTTTCAAAAAACTTTTGGGCCTCTATTAGAGTGTAAGACCCAACCCTTTGTAAATACAACCTTTTTGGGCCTCACTTATTGTATAAGTCCCGTTGTATTTCAAAAAGTTTGACGCGATCATCATCCGTTGAAAAACAAACATTGGACCTACCCTTGAGTAGTAAGACCCATTTATTTTCTTTAAAACTCTTTGGGCCTCTATTAGAGTGTAAGACCCAACCCACTTGTACAGAAATATTTTGGGCCTCACTTATTGTATAAGTTCCTCTGTACATTTTTAAATTCGGCACGATCGTCGCTAGTTTAAAGATAAACCATTTGGGCCTCTCCTTGAGCTATAAGAGCCATTCACAACTTTTGGGCCTCTATTAGAGTGTAAGACCCAACCCCCTTTTAACCAAAAACAACTTTGGGCCTCAGATATTGTATAAGCCCCTTTGCGTTAAAAGAAAATCTCGACGCGATCGCCATTTTAAACGAAAAAATCATCTGCGCCTACCCTCGTGTTATAAGCCCCACTCTTTTTCTTTAAAACTTTTTGGGCCTCTTGAGAGAGTGTAAGACCCAAATCCCTTTGTACAGAAAACAATTTTTGGGCCACAGTCACTTGTATAAGTCCCTCTATACAAATTCAAACAGTGCGCTCACTGATAAAACCCTGGGCCTCTCCTTGAGCTGTAAGCCCCAAATCTTTCTTTTTCAAAGCACTTTCTCCTTTGATTTTGAAATATATTGTTTCAATCTTTCTTTGTTGAACAACTAACCAAACAACATGGAAGCTCTACAACCGAGTAAGTGTTTATATGCTTTCATTTACCGCTTTCATATACATATAACTGTATTGTGGGGCTGTTTCGCTGTAAGTCTTCTTTCATAAACTCATATCAACTATGTAATAATAGTATAGATATTTAGAGTTTCCCCGACAACTGCGTCTAGCATTAAGCCCGTTGATCACTCTTAAATAGTCAAAACTAGATCCCCATAGGATTACCAGACACAGTCCTCCCTCCTCTTGGGGTTAAACAATATGGAGATATGAAAGGCAGCATTCTCGGTGAACCCTTTCATAGACTGTCACTCGTAGAAGTTGTCAAAGAAACTCTACTCCCCAGAGATGATCTCTTCTCCTTGAATTGAATCTCTTGAGTTTCTTCCAAATTCTCGAACTTTCCTGGCTTGATCTATTCCTCGTGAATAGCCTGTCTTGAATTTCTCGGGGTTTGGGGACCCACAGGCTTCTTAAAAGGACTTGTCAAGAAACTCTATTCCCCAGAGATGATCTTTTCTCCGTGAATGGCATCTCTTGAGTTTCTTCCAAATTCTCGAACTTTCCTGGCTTGATCTATTCCTCGTGAATAACCTGTCTTGAATTTCTCGAGGTTTGGGTACCCATCGGCTTCTTAAAAGCATCGGCCTCCTCTTGGGCATTGTTCAAGGACCCGCAGGCTTCCTAAAAGCATCCCCGCCTCCTCTTGGGCATTGTACAAGGACCCGTCGGCTTCTTAGAAGTATTCACAGCCTCCTCTTAGGCTTCGTATAATGATTCTTCCTCCGGGAATGATAGCCTTCTCTTGGGCTTCATACAAGGACCACTCGGCTTCTTAAATCAGCATACTGGACCTGTCACTCAACTAAAACAGTAACCATAGCCTCCTCTTGGGTTTTGTACAATGATTCTACCCAGCGGAGCTAATAAATTTAGCCTCCATCTCGGGCTTCGTACGAGATACTAGAGACTCCCTCGTTGAGTCAATCACCCATTTCGCCTCCATCTCGGGCTTTGTACGAGATACAAAAACTCTCTTGTTGAGTCAAATAGCCTCCATCTCGGGCTTTATACGAGATACCAAAAGATTCCCTCGTTGAGTCAAAACCTTTTAGCCTCTCTCTCGGGCTTTGTACGAGACAGATATTAGCCTCCTCTTAGGCTTTGTATAAGAAAACCACTGGTTGATCCAATCAACCTTTTAGCATCAAAGATGTGCCTCGTTCACAGTACACAAACATCAATAACTCCTTCCCCTTCATCTAATTGCTGTAAGCGGAAAGCCTCTGGATCATCTACATCCATGCCACTGTCCCTCTTTTAGCATGAGAAATTCCTAAGGAAAGATAGCATTGCTCTACACTGAGTTAAAGTCTTCTCCTTTAGGTTGGAAATCCCCTATAAAGGAAATTATGGCATTGCCGGATTCACATATCCCGGTTAAAGTAATTCTCCCTTATAAACGGTTATGACAAACAAACCCCTCTTTAGAGATGACAAATTCTCTCTAAAGTTGAGACCTTTCAGCTTCACATCTTGGGGTTTGAACAAGATACAAACTACCTTTCGCTTCACGTCTTGGGGCTTTGAACAAGACACCAAAACAACCATTTCCTCCCATAGAATAGGAGGAACTACGAACGCTCTGATTTCCCTGTTTCGGTAAACGGGAATACGTAGGCATAAGATTGAAAGAAAAGATATTAGCGAGAACACTAAACAAAAACCCAAAATCCCATACTTCCACACATCCGTCCTAACCTCCCACCAATCGACCGAACACCACTTTTAAAAAAATACACCCAATAGAGACCCCGAATCTTTGTAGCATCTGTAAACCAACAGTTTTGACTGTTTAACCTCAGTTTGCAAGCAGGGTTAATTTGAGACATCTATTTCCCTTCCTTCATCAGCTTTAACAGGATAAAAAATGAATCGAGTTGTAGATACCAAAAAGCGGTAGTGCTTCGCAACCACGTCCAAAACCGCTCGCTACAGAAAAATGGCGACTCTGCTGGGGACGTCACATGAGGATCTGTTTTACCTTAGTCATCATCGTCCCCATTTTCCATAGAAAAATGGCGACTCTACTGGGGAGCTGTCATTAGGATCTATCTTACCTTTGTAGCGAGATCTTGTTCTCTTCCCATCTCTTAGGTGGAAACTTTAAAAGTGGCGCCCACCGTAGGGGCTCTTCTAACCACAGATTGGGACTTCCACCGGGGAACCCATTTTCTGTCAGGAACATAAGATTCGTAGCTTTTTAAAAGGTTTAGGACATTAGGACAAATATATATATTGCTTTTCCTAATTGATATATGTGTTTATTTTTCTACGAATGGGAATGCGTGTGATGCCGCATGTGGAAAGATTGAGTATACACTTAAGATAAGTGATGGCGACAAGGTCGACCATCAACCTCAGTGGAGGCTTCCCAATGCAACCCATTCCCTCTCATAGGCAATGGGCCGATTGTGACGTCTGAGAAGCTGAGGAGCCAACCCATTTGTAGTGCGGAAACTATTGGAAATAGTTGTCACGCGATACTACCCTCATTTGAGGCTGATGATCTATTCTCGGTGAATAGCATTTACTCTAAGATTTCATACAGCTCGCTGGCGATCCGTTTTCTGTTTGTTATCCTGGGAGGAGCTGATGATTTTGAGTACAGGTACAAAAATCACCCTAGTATAAACCTTTGGAGATGGGTAGAACCTTGACTTCATGACAACGACCCTTTGACCCCATGTTTTTTCTATGTTTTTGTGTGCTGCATTCATGCATTCATTTAAAAAAACATTAAAACATTCAAAAAATTTATCTTCTAGTCTCTCTGTTTTTCAAATTAAACTAAGACTGTGATTGCAAATATCAGAGAAAAGGATTGCGCTAATGGATTTCGGTAGAAGGAGAACTCATAAGTACACCTTCAGGATTCCAAAACTAGAGGATTTAAGAGGTTTGGCGAGAATGATCACAAACCAGGAGGCTTTCAGAGCCAAGTACGGAGGTCTGCTCCCTCTGTTAAGGGTCCATGTGATTGAGGGAATCATGGACGCGCTCGTTCAATTCTACGATCCGATTTATCACTGCTTTACATTCCCGGATTACCAGCTAGCACCAACACTGGAGGAATATTCTCATCTAATCAATTTACATATCACTGATCGAGCTCCATTTTCTGGACTGGAGGAAATTCCAAAGAATCAGACCATTGCAAGAGCAATTCATTTGGACGAGTCTGAGGCCAGGACTCACATGACCACTAAGGGTGGCATACAAGGTTTGCCAGCTCAGTTCTTGACAAAGAAAGCCCTGTACTTCGCTAGTATCGGGAACGTGACTGCTTTCGAGAGCATCTTTGTTTTACTCACCTACGGGTTATTTCTGTTGCCCAACATTAATAACTTCGTCGATATCAACTCCATTAAGGTTTTTCTCATTGGAAACCCTGTGCCGACTTTGCTCGCAGATGCATATCATTCTGTACACTTAGGGAATTTGTACAGTGGAGGGGAGATCACATGCTGTGTACCTCTTCTTTATAAATGGTTTATCTCCCATTTACCTAAGTCTGCTGCTTTCTGGGATCATAAGAGTGCCTTGCGCTGGTCGCAGAAGATCATGTCTCTCACCAACTCTAACATAGATTGGTGTAATAGGATTCATGATGGAATCAGGATCATTGACCGTTATGGAAACTTCCCCAACGTACCCCTTATAGGAACTAAGGGAGGAATCAACTATCATCCGATATTGGTTCGCCGTCAGTTTGGATACCCGATGAGACATGTTCCCCGGAATGTTCATCTGGAAGGTCTTTTCTTCAAGGAAGGAGAAAGTGACAGAGCACTAAAGGCGGAAATAGTGCATGCTTGGAAACATGTTCATAAGAAAGGATGGGAGTCTCTAGGAAAACCGGACTGTGTCTCGGTGGAGCCTTATCTCCACTGGGTACAAACTAGAGCTCTCAAGCTAAAGATGCCTCATCCTCGTTACGGAATTCTTCCGCCGAGGGAATCTGTCATGTACTTCATGACGGAAACTGAAAAGCTTCAGGTTACTCTCAACAAAGTTCAATGGGAGAAGAGGTCTTGGAAGAACAAGTACCGTACCCTCAACGTGGAGTGCATCAAAATACAGCAACTGCTGAAAGATAAGGATGCTCTGATCGAGATTTTGGAGCAACATGCTGTAGAGAATCAAGATGACCAAAGGAATTTGCTCGCTCCTTTCACCTGGCAAAGGAATAACAACCCGACAACGGCTCAAGAGCCCCGGTCAAAGAAAAGGAAGATACTAGAATCAGCACCCGAGTTCTCTCGGGACCCATTAGCTTAGGTTTTTGTTTCTGCACTTTGTAATCTACTGTACTTTCGTTTCCGCAATCCTTTGAATTTCAATAAAAAGGGGTTTCCCCACTGTTTTATATTTGCAATCTAATTGTCGAAGTTTATTTTGATTAAACCAAAAAAACAATTAATATAATCATTGCATTCATCATTCTCACATTGCGTATTCTTCTTACCTACGAATCTCACGTTTGTGTCTCGGTTCTAGAGTCAAACTGTCTCATTCGTATAATACTCGGGCCAATCGTCAGAAAAAGATGGATGATCTTGAGGAAGAGAACAGAGAGTTGAAAGAAGAGATCGACGCTCTGAGAGAGGATATGAGAAAGCTTCGTAACGACATGCAAGCCATGGCAGAAGCTCAGCTACAAAAGACTGTGATCTCAGAGATCACCTCAGCGCCCATAGTGGAGAAGTTTGATCCTAGGTATCAGATGCCGAAAGATCGTCCCTGGGGCATGCCTGTTAACTATATCCCGGAAGGATATGTTCCGCCGATCACTGAAGATCAGGTAATCATAATAGAAGCCGCTGGGCCTGAAGGTTACAAACTTTGGGAAAGCAAAGATTCCAGGGGAATAATGAAGACTCCTGAAGGTTACAAACTTCGGGAAACGACAAGATTCACTGCCGTAGTCACGGTACCACCCCCTGTGGTGCACACTGTCCTGGAAGGACAGATTCCACCGATCCCTTCTGATAAGAAGAAAACTATGTTCGATAGAATGGATGAATTCCAGGAACAGTTCTTGGAAATGTATAAGGAACTGCAAGCCATTCCCGGTCAGGGTCTATTTGGAAAGGACGCTGCAGACCTTTGTCTGGTCCCCAATGTGAAAGTTCCGCACAAATTTCAAGTGCCCGACTTTGAAAAGTACAAGGGTAACTCTTGCCCTCAGAGCCATCTGGTGATGTACGCTCGGCGAATGTCAGCTCAGACTGAGAATCAGGACCTACTGATTCATTACTTTCAGGATAGTTTAACCGGTGCCGCACTCAAATGGTACATGGGTCTAAACCGTGCTACGATTAGCACATTCAGAGATCTTGGTACTGCCTTCGTCCAACAATACAAATACAATTTGGACATGGCACCGGACAGAGATCAACTCAGATCAATGTCACAAAAGGACAAGGAAACCTTTAAGGAGTACGCTTAGAGATGGCACAAAATTGCCGCTCAGATTTGTCCACCTCTTGAGGAAAAAGAGATGACAAAGATCTTCTTAAAGACCTTAAGCTAATTTTACTATGACAGAATGGTTGCCAGTGCGCCCAGTGATTTCACCGAGATGGTGGGCATGGGAGTTCGTCTTGAGGAAGCCATCCGAGAAGGACGTTTGGCAAAAGATGTTGGACCATCAAGCAGTACAAAACGATACGGTAGTGCTCTCCCTAAGAAAAAAGAGCAGGATATTGGGAATATCTCTCTCGGAAAGCAAAGGCGACATTATCAACCAGTAGCAGCTGTAATTCCTGCTATCAGCCCTGTGCCTATTCCTACGTATCAACCTCAGGTTGCGCAGAGCCAACCTAATCAGCAAAGGACACAACAGCCTCTTCAGCAGGCTTGTCCTCCATATAACAACAACCGTACAACACGACCATCAGGGTTTGATCCTATACCCATGTTATACGCAGAACTATTTCCGTTACTGCTGGCTAAGGGGCACATCCAGACTAAGTCTCCTCTTACAGTACCGGAAAATCCGCCTTTTTGGTTTAAGGTGGATCAAACATGCCCTTATCATCAAGGAGGATCAGGGCATAACATAGAGAACTGTCTCAATTTCAAATCTGACGTGCAAAAGCTTGTTAGGAGCGGGCTCTTATCTTTCAAGGATACGAATCCCAATGTTCTTACGAACCCGCTGCCTCAACATGAGAAAGCTGCAGTCAATTTGATAGAGGGAGAGTCTAACAATGTTTATCAAATTCACGATGTACTCTTGTTGAAAACCAATTTGGTTAAGATGCATTGTAGACAGAGTGGGTACGGCCTTGTGCCACCTCATAATTATCACCAGTGTGATGTCTGCTCTAAAAACAATCAAGGATGTTTTGTGGTGCAAACAGCTCTACAGGATTAGATGGATCTCGGATGGATCCAAGAGCACCGAGTTCGTGGAGTTAACATGGTCTATACGAACTCCAACGTCATTCAGAACCACGACATCTGTGCAATGAATGTCAACTTGGTGGCGATGCACTCAAGGCAAAGCCAGTATCATAATCTGCCACGACACGATTATAGTTCCTGTCTGTGTTCCTTCCAGCACCCATCTGTGTTTGACATTTGGCACTCGTCCGTGTTCCTTCCAGCACCCGTCTGTGTTTGAACCTTCATTTCAATGCCCGTCCGTATTGACCTTTGGCACCCGTCCGTGTTCCTTTCCGCACCCGTCCGTGTTTGAACCTTCATTTCAATGCCCGTCCGTGTTGCCCTCCATTCCCCACCGAGATCAACCCCCAGTAAATTTGCCTCTTTTACACCCGTCCGTGTACCTTTTCGATACCTGTCCATATTGAATCCGTTTACACCCGTCCGTGTACCTTTTCGATACCCGTCCGTGTTGAATCCTTTTACACCCTTCCGTGTACCTTTTCAGTACCCGTCCGTATCTGATATTGTTGACTCCTTGACACCCGTCAGTGTTTATCCCCAGCATAGTTAACCCTCGTTTGTGTTTATTTCATGACATTTCAATACATTGTTTGTATTGGTCTCCAACACCCGTACGTGTTGTGACAGTGCAGCATTTATTGCTTGTTCCCCAGGGGAGTCGTCCCTCCTTTGAGGATTGCAAATTTCAGGTTTCTTTCGGTATTCAATCCCCGTGTATCCTGGAATGTTTGAGAGCCGTCGCTATCATACCTTCAGGACCAAGTTGATTGAATAGGGGCAGCTGTAGCACCCCAAAATTTGCTCTCCTTACTTTAACTACTAACTGGCTTATGTTTCACTTCATTCTTTGCATTATCATGTGTGCATATCATTGGTTCTTAGCATGGGGTCAAGGTGCCTGAGGCAAGTTCAAGAGGAGAAGATGTTCTTCAAAGGGTCAAGCAAGAGAGCTCAAGTGGATCACTCTCTCCTAACCAGTGCAGAAATTAGGGTTTTGAGATTCTTGGGTTTATTGCTCCAATGGGCAAGCTTCTTGGGTTTTTATCATCACCAAATGGCATATCTTATCTTTGTTGGATAGGATATACATCATATTCAGAGGAAGTTGGATTTGGATACTATGCTATTTCCTCCTAGACTGAGGGTACCAAGATTAGGGTTTGCTATAAATTCAGTTTATTTCTGATTTTTTGGGCAAGACTTAATTACATGGTATTCCTTGGGTCCCTGAGTATCTAGGAAGGGAAGTTTGTCCATCAGTTTGGTTCAGGAGAAGTTCAATTGGCCAATGGATTGGGAATCAGGAGAATCAGGAGTGAGAGGGGATGTCAACTGTGGAATTTTGAGGTTCTCTCCAAGGTTTTCAAGGTCTCACATCCTCATATGGTCTTCAAGAGTCAAGTTTCATGCCATTTATCAAGAATCAAGGGTTGATACAAAAGTTACTAAATATGGAAATGACCTATAATTTGAAAGTTTCCTTTTTGGGCAAGTTCTTACACTACATTCAACTTGACTTTTCATCATCAAAGATGCTTCAAATGAATTTTCCTCAAACGGCTGGCGACTCTGTTTTCCGCGCCACTTTCGCGTTTGTACGTGGATGAAAATCCTAGGAGCGACAACTGGCGACTCTGCTGGGGACTCTGGTTGACCTATGCTGATCCATTCCTAAGCGAGTCAATCCTAGCGCTTGCTTGTCTTTGTTCTTTTTGGGTGTTTTTGTTTTTGTTTTGCTTTATTTGTTGTATTTTATTTTACCGCATTTTTTGCATTGCATATTATTATCAGCTGCTGCACTGTTTTTCTGTTTGGCGGGTTGGGAGTTCTGAGAGATAAGCCCAATACCCAAGCTTGAGCATACACGTAAGATTAGCGTGGCAAGTAGTGTGACTCGTGTGGCGTTTGGCCAGACGTAGTATACATGAAAACTCCACATCCAGACGAGGTTTTCTTCAGTAATGTTCTATCCTGCGCATTGGTGCAGATGATTGAATGTAACCTGGAAAGCTGTTGACTCTGGCGACCATTCCCGAGAACTCAGTAACGACACTCCTCCCGAGACGTGATAATGGCAGACCAGAAATGGCAAACCCATTACACATGTCGATCCGAGGACCCAATGCTGGGAACTTGCTATAGGGTGTCCTTTGGAAAAGAATCGGTGGAAGCACTCCTCGTTTGGCGATAGTACTGTACCCCAAGGGATGAATGTACTATTGCTTCTCGACCTCAGTGCCGAAACTGAGGACTTACCATAGGATGTTTTCTTTTTGAGGGGAATCAGTTGAGGCCTCCTCGATTGGTGATGATGCCAAACCAGAAATGGTGAACGTATCATCATTTCTTGACCTGAGAGCCCGTGATATTGAGGATCCTCGGCTTTCTAGTACCCACATGTGAGAGGGAAGGGTGTTTACAGGTTTGCAGGTAACCTTGACCTTCAACATACCCGGTTTTCTGATCAGCAGATTTATCAGTGTGGTGCTATGGTTACTTTGGTTATTCAGGGTATTTGGGCAGATCTTTGAGATGGTTCAGTTTGTTCAGTGCAGCAGTTGTCCAGGTTTTGTGGCATCCTTGATCCCATGTGTGCATTTGCATCATCATTCGGCATCCTAACATGTTTTGTTCATTTGCAGGGTTGCATCCTAACTTTGATTCCGGTTTTTGAAGACTATTAAGGATGAGTACTGGGAAGAGAAAGAACATCATAGTGTACAAGTTCCCATTACTTTTTCTGGATACTGTTCACAAGATTGTGTCTATGGCAGAACCTGGGGTATTGGCAAACTTTAGAGAAGAGTATTGAAGAATTCTGAATTTTGCTCGCAACATCACTGAATACGAGTATAAGGCTTTGCACACTCTGGTGCAATTCTATGACCCTCACCTGCGTTGCTTTCTATTCACTGATTATCTTTTGGCTCCGACATTGGAGGAATTTTCTCTCATTTTGGATATTGCCATAAAAGAAGAAGCTCCTTTCTATCCTTCTGAAGAACTTCCCGATTTGGAAAAGGTTTCCGAGGCTTTGCAGTTGGATCCATCTTTGTTGAAAAATAACATTGCCAGCCAGGGAGGGTGTAAAGGTTTTCATGTGAAATTTTTGATAGAACAGGCTACTGTGTATGCTAAGGCTAGATGTTGGACAGTTTTCAACGCCATTTTGGCTGTGTGTGTCTATGGAACAGTGTTGTTTCCGAATATGAAGGATTTTGTGGACATGCACACTGTTCGGATATTTACCATGAAGAATCCGGTACCTACTTTGCTTGGAGATCTGCATTATTCAGTGCATTATAAGAACGAGAAGAAGAGGGGATGACCCATTTACTTTTGTGCGCCAATCTTCTACAAATGGTTTGCTGATCGTCTTCCCGAATCTGGGGCATTTGTAGATACTCAAGGAACTTTGGAGTGGTCCAAAAGATTGATGGGCTTGAGAGCAAATAATCTAATTTGGGTTAACCGTGACTTGTTGGGCCAAGATATCATGATTAGTTGTGGAGGTCTCCCAAATGTGCCTCTAATAGGAAGGAAATGGGGAATTAACTACAACCCTATTCTTGCTATTAGGCAATTCGGGTATGCCTTAAAGGAGCCCCCAAGAGACGAGGAGGTCCAAGAATCTTTATATCTGAGTGGGGAAATCAATCCAGAACTGTTGAAAGAAGCGACAAATACTTGGGGAGATCGTCATAAGAAAGGGAAGACTTCTTTTGGGAAGAGCAACAACAGAACATTTCCTGCATATGAAGATTGGATTCAGAAAAGGGTAGAGGAGGAGCTTTTTCCATTCGCCAAAGAACCACCATCTTACCCCTTGCTGATTGAGCCTCCTACAACAGTTGAAATAGAGAAGTTTAACAAGTTGTGGGCTGAAAAGGAAAAGCTGCGAGAAGAAAACAGTGAGCTATGAAGAGAAATTTATCAGTTAAAACATGAGCGGGGTGAAGCTGTTCACATCGCCAAGTTGAAGACAGAGCTTCTCGCTAAGGCAGAAAAGGAGCTAGCTGACAAGGTCGCTGCCAGACAAATGATGAAACAAGCTCTAGACGGTATCAGTAAGGTTCTCGAGTCTAAGAAGGAGGAATTGGACAAGGCTTTGTTAAAAATTCACAGGTTCAATGCTCACCGAGAAACTGCAATGGCTGAGAATAAGCAAAAGAAAGACGACTATCTAGCTCAGATTGATCAATTGAAGTTGAAGCTCAAGAAGAAAGATGCTGAGATCCTATCAGGGGTATTCCAGAGACAAGCAGTCGAGGGTCGACTCAATGAAGCCATAGCCTCCATAGAGGAACTGAAGATCTAAGCTGAAGTGAAGAGACCTAGAAATGAGGGTCCTAGCATGGATAGTGTTTCTGGAGAAGACGCTTGGGAGTTGCATTGCCGATACTTGGAAGGGATCATGCATAGGAGAGACGTTCTCATTCAAGAGCTGATTCAGAGACTGAAGCATCCCGACACGAAAAAGTTGTTCAAGGAAATTCAAGATTGGAGAAAGAAGCATAATGGATGGGGGGATTGACACTTGTGGACTTTGATGACATGCCGTAGTTTTCTGTTTTCTTTCATTATTCGGACCACCGCCATACTTGTTGGTTGGGATCTATGATTATTGTGTTCAGACATGTTATCTTGGATTTGTGATTGTTGACATTTGGTTTTTCTCTGGTTTTCTTAATATATGAGCAGAAGTTCCGTTCTATCTTGTTGTTAAACTGGAATCAAGGGGTGGATCGCCCTGCGAATATTCAAACATGTTCATTTGCATTTGCATATTCATAATCATTTCGCATAATCATTTTGCATGACAGGTGTTTATCTCCGGTATTCTTATCTTGTTCTAATCTCAGGATTACAGATCAATACATTCATCGGTATTCTACCAGACAAAATCAGAAGAGACTCATGGATCAGCTACAAAATGAGATAACTGAGATGCGGACTCGCATGAACCAATTCATGGATTTGATGCAAGGGGTTGCTCAAGGCCAAGAGCAGTTAAGGACTCTCGTTCAGCCACTGATTGCGAGAATTGATGAAGATGGTGTCCTTCATGGAGGAGGTCATACTGGTGTTACTGGTAATAATGTTCAGAATGGCCCTCCGGGCGGAAGTATTCCTGTTGCTGGTGTTGTGATTCCTCCGGGCGGAGGAGAAAATGTTGTGGTTCCCACTGTAGTGGAGGGAGGTAACAATGTTGGTGCAATTCATGGCCGTCGGTATGATGATCTTCAGGAAGATGCATTTTATGTGCCAGGTGGGGATGTTGGTCCCCAGATTGACAATGATCAGAGGTTCAGGTTGATTGAGGAGCAGCTAAGGGATGTTGTGAATCAGGATGCTTAGGGAATGGATCTAGAGGATTTGGGGCTGGTTCCAGGCGTTGTTATCCCGCACAAGTTTCAGACTCCCACTTTTGAGAAGTATAATGGTATGACTTGCCCAAGGACCCACGTGAGGGCATACGCAAGTAAAATGGCTGCGCATGCGAAGAATGAGAAGCTGATGATGCATTGCTTCCAGGATAGCCTATCTGTGGCATCCCTGGAGTGGTACATGCAACTAGAAAGGAAAGATGTGCGTAGTTGGAGAGATCTGGCAGGGGCATTTATTAGACACTATCAATATAACACTGACATGGCTCTGAACAGAACACAACTACAGAATCTGTCGCAGAAGAACATTGAGAGTTTCAAGGAGTATGCCCAGAGGTGGCGTGAACTGGCAGCAAGGGTTCAGCCTCCCATGTAGGAACGTGAAATGATAACTATGTTTATGGCCACCTTGCAGGGTCATTACTATGAAAAGCTGGTACCGTGTATGACTGGAAAGTTTGCTGATTTGATCTTAGTAGGAGAGATGGTGGAAAGCGGAATTAAGGCGGGAAAAATATCAGGCGGTGATGGGTCCTCATCTGGAGGAAATAAGAAGCCTTATGCCAGTGGTTACAAGAAGAAGGAGGGAGATACAAACTCTGTATCATCATATCGTGGTAGAGATGGACCTCATCAAAACTACGATCAGCAGGTGGCTTCTATAACCATCCCAGCAGCACCTCAGCAGCAAGCAGTGTCTCAACAACAAAGTCAGGTTCCTCGTAGACCACAAAATGCGTCTGGGTGGGATAGGCATCTTGACACTCCGCCTATTCCCTACGCTCAATTATTTCAGCACTTGTTAAAGCTACAGTTAATTCAAAAGAGAACATTGGCTCCACCTACTGGTAATCCTCCTCCCGGTTATGACGCCAATGCCCACTGTGAATTCTATTCTGGGGCACCCGGACATTATACTGAGAACTGTAGAGCTTTTAAGCATCTGGTTCAAGATTTAGTGGATTCCAAAGCCATCAATTTCTCCAACGATGTTTCAAACGTGAATTAGAACCCGATGCCGAATCACGGTGAGCCGAGGGTCAATGCTATTATTAAAGACTGTGAAGGCTTGAGTTTGATTTTAGATGTGAACGGAGTCCAAACTCCCTTGGGTGTGGTGAAGGAAAGACTATTGAAGGAAGGGGTATTTCCCGGCTGTGATGAAGGTTTTCTAGAATGTGTGTCGCAGCCAGGCGGCTGTGATTTATTGAAAGCAGGTATTCAGAAAATGATCAGTGCAGGGATATTACAGTTTGACAGGGGTTGTAGGCAGAGTAATGTTACTGACAGAGAGATTGATGTTGCCACCATAACAATTTCGTTCAAGACAATAACTATATCAGCGCCGGCAAGACCAGCGCCGGTCACTATCACTGTTCCTGGACCAGTCCCGTATGAGAGTACCAAGGCCATCCCATGGAACTATGGGGCCGAGGTGTTTGTTAATGGTAAAAAGCAGGAATTGGAAGAGACATCAGCTGTGAATACAGGGGTTGAAAATCTTGTTGAAGCAGGGGCTATCACTAGGAGTGGTAGAGTCTTTATTCCGTCCGAGGATCAAGCTGGCAGTTCAAAACAAGACAAAGGTAAACAGATGAGGGATGAGTCTATACAGAGGCAGGAAGCAAATAATTCTATGACAAAGCCAGTTGGGGATACTTTCTCAGAAGACGTGGAAGAGTTTATGAGATTGATCAGGAAAAGTGATTTCAAGATTGTTGATCAACTTCACCAAACTCCATTGGAGATTTCCATTCTATCCTTACTGTTGTGCTCTGAGGCACGCCGAAATGCATTACTGAAGGTTCTGAACATGGCTTATGTACCGCAGGAAATATCTGTCAACCAGTTAGAAGGGGTTGTGGCTCATGTGAATGCTGGTAATGGTTTGGGTTTCACCGATTTAGATCTGACTCCGGCTGGGAGAAATCATAACAACGCTCTGCATATTTCAGTGGAATGCCGTGGTTCCTTAATGTCGCATGTGTTAGTTGATACTGGGTCGTCTTTGAATGTGTTACTGAAGAAGGCTTTGATGAAATTGGATACTCGTGGGTTGATTTGTACACCAAGTGACTTAGTGGTACGCGCTTTTGATGGCTCCAAGAGGTCAGTTTTTGGAGAGTTAGTTTTGCCAATCAAGGTGGGTCCTGAGATTTTCAACACCACCTTTTACATAATGGATATTCAGCCTGCCTATAGTTGTTTGTTGGGTCGCCCTTGGATCCATGGTGCTGGGGCAGTAACTTCTACGCTGCACCAGAAGTTGAAGTATATGGTGGACGGCCACGTTGTGACTGTTTGTGGTGAAGAAGATATCATGGTGAGTCACCTATCGACCTTCAAGTATGTAGAGGTAGATGTTGAAGTACAGGAAACTTTGTGCCAAGCCTATGAAGCTGTGAAGATTCCCGAGGAACCCCCAAAGGCAGTCAGTCAGCCTGAGGTGGTTGCCCAACCTTAAGTTGTCAGACAACTAGAAGTTCCAATATCCTCTTCCAAAGAGGCGCGCGCTGTAGTTGAAGCTGGTGGTTCTCAGAAGTGGGGCAGTGTCATTGATGTTCAAAGAAAGGAAGATAATCATGGACTGGGTTACAAGTCACCTAGGCGTCCTGAAGAGCCTCCCAAGTTCTATGGTCCAATCCGTTTCACCAGTGTCGGTGTTTTCTTCGACAGAGTCAATGCTATTGAGGATGAAGGGGATAGTGACTGTGACATGGATGAGTGGATCCGTCCCTGCACCCCTGGTCAGAGTTTAGGCAACTGGTCCTCCGAGAAAGTCATCCAAGTGATGCGCCCGGAGTAATTTACTTTTGTTTTCTGTTATGTTGAATCATGCGTTCTGCCCAAGACGTAGTGATACTTATTTGTAGGGCTTGGATATTTTATTTGCTACTTTTATCATCAATAAAGGACTTTTTTCATTCAAATATTTTGATCCCTGTTTTTCTGTTTTTACTTTTTGCATTAACCCACATCAAAATGGCAATGTGTTTTCTTGTTTGTTGCACTCATAATAAACATAAAACATCCATCATGCAGGTTCCTTTGTTCAGATTCCACCCATCATGACTTAGCTATGGCTCGATATGACTTCGACAATCCTATCTATCAAGCCGAAGAAGAGACTGACAAAGACTGTGACTTACCAGAAGAATTAGCCAGGCTACTGAAATAAGAGGAAAGGGTTATTCTACCTTATCAGGAAGAAGTTGAGACTGTTAATCTGGGAACCGAGGATGTTAAACGAGAAGTAAAGGTTGGGGCTGCTTTAGAAGACACTCTTAAGGGAAGATTGGTTGAGTTGCTTCGAGAGTATGTGGATATCTTCGCCTGGTATTACCAAGACATGCCCGAGCTTGACACTGACATTGTTTCACACCGATTGCCGCTTAAAGAGGGTTGTACTCCAGTCAAGCAGAAACTGAGAAGGACGAAACCAGATATGGCTGTCAAGATCAAGGAAGAAGTTTAGAAACAGTTGGACGCCAGATTTCTTGCTGTGACAAATTATCCTCCGTGGGTTGCTAATATCGTACCTGTACCTAAGAAGGATGGGAAGGTCAGGATGTGTCCGCTCCCCCACATTGACGTGTTAGTGGACAATACTGCTCAATACTCTGTATTTTCCTTCATGGATGGCTTCTTTGGGTATAACCAAATCAAAATGGCCCCAGAGGACATGGAGAAAACTACGTTCATAACACCATGGGGAACATTTTGCTACAAGGTAATGCCCTTTGGATTGAAGAATGCTGGGGCAACCTATCAGCCGGCAATGGTGACTCTCTTTCATGATATGATTCACAAGGAGATTGAAGTTTATGTTGATGACATGATTGCGAAGTCACAGACAGAGAAAGAACACTTGGTAAACCTCCAGAAGCTGTTTGAAAGGTTGAGGAAGTTCAGACTGAGATTGAATCCGAACAAGTGCACTTTCGGTGTGAGGTCTGGTAAATTGCTGGGATTCATTGTTAGTGAAAGAGGTATCGAGGTTGATCCTGCAAAAATAAGAGCCATACAAGAGAAGCCTGAGCCAAGGACAGAGAAAGAGGTTCATGGTTTCTTGGGGAGGTTGAATTACATTGCTAGGTTCATCTCTCATCTGACAGCCACGTGTGAACCAATTTTCAAGTTGTTAAGAAAGGATCAAGAGGTCAGATGGAATGAAAATTGTCGAGAGGCGTTTGAAAGGATAAAGACGTATTTGCAGGAACCTCCAGTCCTTATGCCACCGGTGTCTGGGAGACCGTTGATTATGTACCTTACAGTTCTTGAGAATTCGATGGGTTGTGTGCTCGGTCAACACGACGAGACAGGTAGGAAAGAGCACGCCATTTACTACCTGAGTAAGAAGTTCACTGATTGCGAATCAAGATACTCTATGTTGGAAAAGACATGTTGTGCACTCGCTTGGGCAGCCAAGCGCCTAAGGCAGTATATGTTAAACCACACAACCTTGTTGATTTCGAAGATGGATCTGATTAAGTACGTGTTTGAGAAGCAGGCACTTTCTGGAAGGATAGCCCGTTGGCAGATGGTTTTGATAGAGTACGATATTCAATATGTTTCTCAGAAGGCCATTAAGGGAAGTGTTCTGTCAGAATATCTTGCTGAACAGCCGGTCGAGGATTATCAGCCAATGAAGTTTGAGTTTCCAGACGAGCATGTTATGTTTCTGAAGATGAAAGATTGTGAAGAGTCTCTTCCTGATAAAGGACCTGAGATTGGGTCTCAATGGAAGATGATTTTTGATGGGGCTGTCAACTCATATGGTAATGGAATTGGGGCAATCATTACAACCCCGAAAGGCTCTCATATACCTTTCACTGCCCGGTTAGCGTTCTTGTGTACCAACAACGAGGCGGAGTATGAAGCATGCATCATGGGGTTAGAAGAGGCAATTGATTTGAGAATTAAGAACCTCGATGTCTATGGTGATTCCGCGTTGGTAGTTAATCAGATTACAGGAGAATGGGAGACTCGTCAGGCAAATCTGGTGCCTTATAACAACTATGCCAGAAGGTTGTTACCGTTCTTTGACAGGGTGGATTTTCATCATGTACCTCAAGCCGAGAATCAGATGGCCGATGCGTTAGCAACATTGGCATCCATGTATAAGGTGAGCCGTTGGAACGAAACACCTTCGATTAGAATCATGCTCCTGGATATACCAGCTTTTGTGTTTGCAATTGAAGATGTGTCTAATGGCAAACCGTGGTATCATGATATTAAGGTTTTTCTGAAAAGACAGGAGTATCCAGAGGGTGCCTCCACCAAAGATAAGAAGACTCTGAGAAGGTTGGTAGGAAACTTCTTTCTGAACAAGGATGATGTGTTATATAAGAGGAACTTCGATATGGTCTTGCTACGTTGTGTTGATGAACACGAGGCAGGTTTGTTGATGGAGGAAGTTCACAAGGGTTCTTTCGGTACTCATTCCAGTGGACACACCATGGCTAGGAAGTTGTTGAGGGCAGGTTATTACTGGATGACTATGGAGGCTGATTATTTCAAGTACGCCCGAAAGTGCCATAAATGCCAGATTTATGCGGATAAGATGCGTGTACCGCCTACGCCTCTAAATGTGTTGTCATCTCCTTGGCCTTTTGCAATGTGGGGCATAGATATGATCGGAAAGATTGAGCCCACTGCTTCCAATGGACATCGCTTCATTTTGGTTGCCATTGACTATTTCACAAAGTGGGTGGAAGCAGCCTCGTACGCCAACGTCACCAAGCAAGTGGTAGCCCGGTTTATAAAGAAGGATATCATCTGTCGTTATGGGGTCCCGGAGAGAATCATTACTGACAATGGCTCAAATTTGAACAACAAGATGATGAAGGAACTATGTGAGAGTTTTAAGATCGAGCATCATAATTCCTCTCCATACCGTCCGAAGATGAATGGTACTATTGAGGCGGCGAATAAGAATATCAAGAGATTGTGCAGAAGATGGTGGTAACATATAAAGACTGGCATGAGATGCTACCTTACGCCCTACATGGTTACCGTACTTCAGTGCGTACGTCAACTGGGGCAACCCCTTTCTCATTGGTATATGGTATGGAAGCAGTTTTACCCTTAGAGGTCAAGATTCCGTCTTTGAGAGTTATGGCAGATGTGAAGCTTGATGAAGCTGAATGGGTGCGTTCCAGATTGGATCAGTTGAACCTTATTGAAGAAAAGAGATTGACAGCCATCGCGCATGGTCAGTTGTATCAGAGCAGGATGAAGCACGCCTTTGACCAGAAAGTGCGTCCTCGGAGTTTTCAGACAGGTGAATTGGTTTTGAAAAGGATCCTCCCTCCTCAGACAGATCACAGGGGCAAATGGACTCCAAACTACGAGGGGTCGTATGTAGTCAGAAAGGTTTTCTTGGAGCCTTACTACTTTCAACTATGGATGGCGAAGATTTTACATCCCCTGTGAACGCAGACGTAGTTAAAAAATACTTCGCATAAAAGAGACCCGCTGGACATAAAAAGAAAGTCCAGGCAAAAAAGGGGCATCCCGACGAACCATAAAAAGGAAAAGGTTCGGGCAAAAATTAGGGATAAAATGTAAAAAAAATAAACGTGTAAACCCGCAAAGTTGAAAACCTGAAAAGGAAACTTTGGCAAAAATGGGTATCCCGATGGATTGAAAACCCGAAAAGGGCGATCCAGGCAAAAGTTAGGGATTTATAAGCGAAAGGCTATGGTCTGTGTTCGATCTGTGAGCACTTTCAATACATGGGAATTCTGAAAGAAAGGAATCAGTACAGTTAGTCTCTTCAAAGGTCAAGATATTTGTGGATAAGCAAGACATATGGGTCATAGCTGAGTCGAATCATGGCGGATATCTGTTCCCACATTGCCGACATGTGTATTTTCTTTTTGCTTTTGCGCAATTACCTCTTTTTACGAATTACTTCCTATTGTAAATGCCTATTTACATGCCACTTTTCTCAATAAAATTTTCATTTCACTCAAAGAGCTTTCCATTGTTTGTTTTACTTTTACTGTTTTGTTTGCAAAAACGTCAGATATTTTTGATAAACATTGCATATAAAATTTCGAGCTTTGCGGAGCATAACGAAAAGTAGTAGAAGTTACTTAGGCGTTAACGGTGATAGTCTTGTTGTGGCGTATTCTATTGGTTTTTATTTGACTTGCAGGGTAACATGATTGTATTTCCCCAGCAGTTTTCTCTCCCTGGCATTGAGATTGCACTTTCCTCAGCAGAGCAGACCTTCCCAGCAGGAGACCCGAAAAGTATTTTCTCCGAATCAAGACGTTATTTCCCCCACAGAATCAGGGTGTTCACTTCCCCCATCCAGTCAGGAAGTGGGCTTTTGCCGACGATGTCATATTCTAATCCCCAGCAAGATGGAGTAAAGTCACTCTCCCATCAGCGGGCTAAGTTTAGCAGTATCCCCAAGCAGGATGGTATTATGGACTATTTCCCCCAGCAGGTCCTAAACTCATCTGTTATTGGCAATCCTCAGTAACAGACTTCCGGTTCCGTTATTGGCATTCATTCTCAACTCCCCCAGCAGAGGAGAAATCTCAGGTTTTGGATGTTACCTTCAGCATAGGACGTGTGTAATCCCCGGTAGAGTGTATATGCTTTTAGATTTCATCCCCGGCAGAAGTTGTGGATCCAAAGAGTCGGTCAGTGTGATCCTTCTCAGCAGAGTTCCTGGATTCAGAGGACAATTTATTTTTGTCATCCCCAGCTGAATTGATCTTTTCTCTCTAGCATTTATTTTGCTGGAGGGACCCCTTTTGCATATCATAAGCATTTGCATTGCATCCTCAAACGCGTAGCATTTCCACTTCGTGTGGAGCATTACGGCAAAATTCAAACATAGGCATCCGAAGCATAAGCCAGGTTTGGGCTTTCCTTCGTCTGGAAAAAAGCAGATTTCGGAGAATATCATTCGACTTTACTCCACAAGTATTGGGTTAGTCGTTCAAAGCAATATTTGGCATTCCCTTGCAGAGCTGTTTGCCAGGAGCGTTAATCCGTGATTTCATTTTTACCCCTTCGTCTAGGTGGTCCTTTGGTTTTTTCCCTCAAGAGTTTTTACCGTTTGGCACCCGTCCGTGTTTGAACTTTGTTTCAAAGCCCGTCCGTATTGACATTTGGCACCCGTCCGTGTTCCTTTCAGCACCCGTCCGTGTTTGAACCTTTTGTTTCAATGCCCGTCCGTATTGACATTTGGCACCCGTCCGTGTTCCTTCCAGCACCCGTCCGTGTTTGAACTTTGTTTCAATGCCCATCCGTATTGACATTTGGCACCCGTCCGTGTTCCTTCCAGCACCCGTCTGTGTTTGAACCTTCATTTCAATTCTCGTCCGTATTGACCTTTGGCACCCGTCCGTGTTCCTTTCCGCACCCGTCCGTGTTTGAACCTTCATTTCAATGCCCGTCCGTGTTGCCCTCCATTCCCCAGTGAGATCAATCCCCAGTAAATTTGCCTCTTTTACACCCGTCCGTGTACCTTTTCGATACCTGTCCATATTGAATCCGTTTACACCCGTCCGTGTACCTTTTCGATACCCGTCCGTGTTGAATCCTTTTACACCCTTCCGTGTACCTTTTCAGTACCCGTCCGTATCTGATATTGTTGACTCCTTGACACCCGTCAGTGTTTATCCCCAGCATAGTTAACCCTCGTTTGTGTTTATTTCATGACATTTCAATACATTGTTTGTATTGGTCTCCAACACCCGTACGTGTTGTGACAGTGCAACATTTATTGCTTGTTCCCCAGGGGAGTCGTCCCTCCTTTGAGGATTGCAAATTTCAGGTTTCTTTCGGTATTCAATCCCCGTGTATCCTAGAATGTCTGAGAGACGTCGCTATCATACCTTCAGGACCAAGTTGATTGAATAGGGGCAGCTGTAGCACCCCAAAATTTGCTCTCCTTACTTTAACTACTAACTGACTTATGTTTCACTTCTTTCTTTACATTATCATGTGTGCATATCATTGGTTCTTAGCATGGGGTCAAGGTGCCTGAGGGAAGTTCAAGAGGAGAAGATGTTCTTCAAAGGGTCAAGCAAGAGAGCTCAAGTGGATCACTCTCTCCTAACCAGTGCAGAAATTAGGGTTTTGATATTCTTGGGTTTATTGCTCCAATGGGCAAGCTTCTTGGGTTTTTATCATCACCAAATGGCATATCTTATCTTTGTTGGAGAGGATATACATCATATTCAGAGGAA
This sequence comes from Lathyrus tuberosus, assembly GCA_022829125.1. Lineage (NCBI taxonomy): Eukaryota > Viridiplantae > Streptophyta > Magnoliopsida > Fabales > Fabaceae > Lathyrus > Lathyrus tuberosus. The sequence continues at coordinate 7,752,841 of JALAZF010000308.1, read as the reverse complement.
GTTGGATTTGGAGACTGTGCTATTTCCTACTAGACTGAGGGTACCAAGATTAGGGTTTGCTATAAAGTCAGTTTATTCCATGGTATTCCTTGGGTCCCTGAGTATCTAGGAAGGGACGTTTGTCCATCAGTTTGGTTCAGGAGAAGTTCAATTGGCCAATGGATTGGGAATCAGGAGAATCAGGAGTGAGAGGGGAAGTCAACTGTGGAATTTTGAGGTTCTCTCCAAGGTTTTCAAGGTCTCACATCCTCATATGGTCTTCAAGAGTCAAGTTTCATGCCATTTATCAAGAATCAAGGGTTGATACAAAAGTTACTAAATATGGAAATGACCTATAATTTGAAAGTTTCCTTTTTGGGCAAGTTCTTACACTACATTCAACTTGACTTTTTATCATCAAAGAAGCTTCAAATGAATTTTCCTCAAACATGAAAGTTGAAGATATTTTTCTCCTCTTTCCAACAAGTACTAGATTGTCTCCATATCATTTGTGAAACTCAAGTTATGATCAAAAGAAGGCAAGGTGGTTTTTAGGGTTTCCTTATGATTCCATTTTCACAACTTTTGCATTTTGGGACATAGTGACTTATAATTGATTCCATTGCTTCATGTCACATTCTAACATCAAATAACACTTCTTAAGGATCATTTTGGGCCTTTGAACCAAGAAATTTCATGACTTATTCATTACTTATTTCACATGGTGCAAAATTTCCAAATTATTGAAAACTCATGAACCAATACATCTCAAGGCCCAAATCAAATTCAGGTGTGATTAGCAATTGTTAAATAAGTGATCCATCATCAAGGGTTTGGATATACATGCATGGAGGAGGGTGTATTTCACATTATGTAATTTTCCAAAATCACCCAAAACTCATTAAGTGGGGAATTACCAAGGCCCAAATGTTGATCAGTGGATTAACCTAGCCTATTTAAGCTAACTCATGCTAGGGTTGGAGATGATACACGTTATTTTGATAGAGTTTTCAAGTGAACCCTAAAAAAGATCTCTCCTTCGTATCTCTCAATCCATTAGGGTTTCTTCAAAACTTCTTTCACAGTCTTCCTCCTTGGGATCCATAGAACACAAAGCAACCATCATTCGCAGCTAATAACAAGGACACGTGTTGCACAATCTCAGGTTAGTGATGTTTTTCATGATCCTAAAACCTATTTTTTGACATGTATGATGATCTGTGGTTGGTGCTGATCATGATGATGTATTTTATATTGAATGTGGACGTGTAATTTGGTTGCTGCGTGAGTTTTAAGTTTTGGATGCAAATGTTATTTCGTTCGATTCTCTTTGTACGTTGCTTGTTTGGGATTTTTGATCTGATATTCGTGATCCTCGTTAAAATCTGGTCAGAATAGTATACTCCCTTACGTTTTCTGGAAAATTATTTGCTGCAGGTGGTCGGAGAAGACGACCGAAACCCTAGTTCTGGCGTCTGGTATAGTCTCCGGCGAAGCTAGGGTTTAGAGGTAAGGGACATAATCTCCACCGTCCGCTGTTTGATCCCACGGTCCATGTGATGCCACGCGTTCTAATTTTTTTTGTTTTTATTTTTGGCTTGTGTGTTCATTACCCCATGCTAGCTATCATGTGCCACCAGATCATGACCTTTGATCTTATTAAATTTTGGTTTTTGTGATTTAGTGTGAGACATTTGATGTATCTGATGGCCATAATCGTGACAACGAATTAAAATAACCATGTGTTGATCACGTGTAATTTATTTTATTTCAAATTAATCATGGTGTATGCTTGCGTACCATTACTACCGTGTGCTTGAGATCTGGAGCGTCTATCTTGATTACGTGTTGGTTTGGTTGACTGAGTGAGGTGCGTTAGATGGATCAAAGGGTTATCGTGAGTCAACTGGGTTGACTGAGTCACATGTTATCTTTTTTTGTTTTTTCTGATGGATTAGTGTTCTGGGCCTACTACTTACACCCCCCTTTTCAGCCCATTAGCATTGTTAACGTGGATTGCTTACTAAACGCACCCCCCATATTATTTCAACTTATTTATTTTATTTAATTGATTTTTTCTCATTTTTAATTTTTAAAAATAGATAATTGCATTAAAACATTCCCAGAAAATTCATGAATCACATTTGGCATTTTATAAAATTTTACCAAATTTTATTTTATTATTTTATTTTATTTTTAGCATCTGAAATAATAATTTGTTTATTTTCTTTTTGAATTTATTTCATATATGCATACCATGAACTGTTTATTTTATTTCTCATCATGCATAAAATGTTTTGAACTCATTCCTTTTGCATTCATTCATCAACACATTGAATGTCATTAAAACATTTTTCTCTCATTTTTAAAATCATTTCACATTGCATTTTAGTCCTTTTCTTTTGCACATTGAGTCATGTTTCTTGTCTGAACTTTGCATAATTGTTTGAATGACTTATATTTTGAATTTTGGCATGAGTTTTGGACATGTTGTTTGCTTCTGGTTGAGATATGTTGATAATTAATTTGGTGATTTTAGAAGTTGTTTTACTAATTGTTTGAGTGCTCTTTGCTTGAGATCTTCTTGTATGCACATCCCTAATCATGTCTGATTATTTGTTTGAGAAGGCACTTGTGCCATTGTTTGAGATTGCTTCTTTGAATTCATGAATTATGCTTGGATTGTTATAGGTCACTTGATTACCAGTGTATGTCATTGCTTGGGTTTCATTTGTTTTATAATTACTTACGTATGTTTTGTACTAACCTTTTATGCAGAGGCTGAGGTAAGTTGTTTAAGGGTGTGGATAAGTACCCGTGTCCACTCTCATTATTTATTTCTCTCATCTTTTCTTTTCTTTAGGCTTAGGTTGTTGTCAAAACTCCCCTTAGGACCATCTTTGCATGATAACATTAGGATAGATTTTCCCCGTAGTGTTTTCTCTTGAGTCCCTCTTCTCATCTCAAAATAATTTCTAAGATACTTAAGAAGGTCAACTTGCCTTGCACACGAGCCTTAAACATAGGAAATGAAGATTGAGGGGTCCCCCTTCTCTCTTCTAGAATGTTGAGCATACGTCCCATTGGGGGCGACCATGCGACGCATTCGCTCCCGTGTCATAGACTTTGGTTCAAGTTGAGTTACGAACTAACTCAAGTCACTTCTGTCCTAAAAAATACAAACAAACTTCAAACCTTTTTATCCTTCGGGATCGTCAAACTAAAGGCTATTTTCAAAAAGGGCACGCTACCTTCCGTCTGAGTCGCAAACAGGCATCGACCCTAACTGCCGGACGCGAACTTAACGTCGCTCATAAAAAACACAAAAAGAACTTGGTCCGAACTACGTTGACTCTGAATTCCCCATTGCACAAAGGGGGTACGTAGGCCTAGGACGTCGACGTCCTACCGAGTCTGTCTTTGTCTTCCCCTTCCCCGTCTTAGTGTAGCCATAGATGATAGGATAACTCACCCTTAGAATAGACAACAAGCGTGGATCCCATCGAGTACGATGGACGCGTGGGGTGCTAGCACCTTCCCCTCGCGTAACCGAATCCTGAACCCAGGTTATGGTTGCGATGACCATTCCTTTCCCTCTTCCTCAGGTTTATCCGGTGTTCCCTTTCCCTCTCTTGGGATAAATTTACACGGCTGGTGACTCTGTTTTCCGCGCCACTTTCGCATTTGTACCTGGATGAAAATCCTGGGAGCGACAATTAGTATCAATAACAGGAATCCTACTCGACGTCAAAGTCAGGATGTCCGATCTGTGGAAGCTAACCTAGTGAGGTTACATTGTATTCAAAGTGGGCGTGGCCAGGTGCCACCATACAACTATGAACGTTGTAGTGTCTGTTCGGAAAGTAACCAAGGGTGTTACCTTGTGAGAGCAGCTCTTCAGGGTCAGGTGGATCGTGGAGAGATTCGCCCATATCCGGGTTCTGGACCCATCAACTAGACGCCGAACTACCTTTCCAATCAAGTCGAGGATGTTGTCACAATCTCTGGTCGTCACCAGACCAGGGATGTTTTTGCCATCATCCCTCTACTTGACGAATCTAGAGCTCCCAACCGAGAACAGATCGAGATTACTTATGACGGTCAAAAAAATCAGAAGGTTCCCATAGTCATCTATCTACCGGGACCACTACCGTATGAATCAACTAAGGCTATCCCTTACAAATACGGTGCAACGATAATTGAAAATGGAAAGGAAATTCCATTACCCTCCGTCGTGAATATTGCAGACATCATTCGTGTAACACGGAGTGGTCGAATCTTCAACCGAGGAGTTGGAGAACCTAACAAGGAAAAGGAACTTCAGACAGAAGCTCCCGATCCATCAGTCGGTCAATCCAGTAATCCCGACCTTTCAAAAAATAATGATGAGATGCTGAAGCTCATCCAAAGGAGTGAATATAACATTGTGGATCAGCTGTTACAGACTCCTTCAAAGATCTCGGTATTATTACTGTTACTTAGTTCAGAAGCCCGCAGGGAGGCTCTACAGAAAGTCTTGGAGCAAGCCTTTGTGGAACAGGATGTAACAATCAGACAGTTCGATAGCATTGTCTCTAACATCACTTCCTGCAATAATTTGGGATTTAGTGATGAGGAATTACCCGAAGAGGGTTGCCGTCATAACATGGCGCTCAACATTACATTTAACTGCCAGGACGATGCTTTAGCCAGCGTACTGGTAGACACAGGGTTAGCCTTGAATATTATGTCGAAGTCCACTTTGATACAATTATCATGCAAAGGCCCTCCGATGAGTATCAGCGAGGTCGTCGTCAAAGCGTTCGACGGATCCAGAAAAACAGTTATCGACGAAAGTGATCTTCCCATAACTATCGGTCCTCAAACTTTCCAAGTCACTTTCCAGGTCATGGACATCCGGGAAACATACAGTTGTTTATTAGGAAGACCTTGGATACATCAGGCTGGAGCGGTAACTTCGACCCTCCACCAAAAGCGAAAGTTCGTTCAGAATGATCGGCTTGTCATAGTCTGTGGAGAACAGGCCTTGCTCGTGAGTAACTTATCATCATCTACTTGTGTAGAACCCGAAGAGGTTATTGGGACGCAGTTCCAAGCGTTGTCGGTCGGCAAGGACAATCAATCCCAAGGAGGAACCTCGATTTCCTCATACAAAGATGCTATCAAAGCGGTCGAGAGTACCGATACAACCGGATGGGGACAGCTTGTCATTCCTATTGACAATAAAACAAAGAAGGGTCTTGGTTTTTCTCCAACCTGTACCCGGACAGCTGCTAACGATGAAAGTCTTCATCCCATTCAGGATTTCTTCCACAGTGGAGGTTTTCTTCACCCAGTCCCTCAAGCAGTCCATGCTATCAATGGGGAAGATCCCTCTGACACAGAGGAAGAGTGGAAGTCCTATCTTAACAAGGACGGTTATATGTCTCAGGATGAAACACAAACTCCTTTTTGCTTTCCTACAGAGAGTACGAGATTTATACCCAGGTCAGACATCGAAATGATATACGGGGATTGTGATCCGGAAGGATGCCGTGCTCCGCCAAATTCATTAAAGGAAGACACTCCGATGAAAGACAACTTTGACCATAATTACTATGGCCCGATGGATGGTCTGCCAATGTGGCAGCCTTACCCAGGAGACTTGGGGCTAGAAAGTCAGCCGAACAATGAAAATCAGCTGACCGTCATTAAACAGAATACCTGTGTCCCCACCATGTCATGGGATCAACACTCAGGTCATTCAGAAACTACTCAACACGACGATGAACTTGCAACATTTGTAGGACTTGAATTTATCAACTATGCTTTTCCCGAGGTCAACGTCATCGAGAGAGATGACTCCTCCAGTTCGAAAGAAGTGTGGGACACCTTGGGACAACCGAGTGGAAAGTACGACTATATGGTCAAATACACCGCTCCCGAAAGCTCTCGTATCAGGCTCGAAGATATCCAACCAACTGGATGGGGAGATACAGCTGAGAGCACAAATGCTATGCAAAATGTAACAGAGGAATTCTCCTACGACAACTCTGCCTGGGAGACAGATTTCAATGATCCCGCTCCACCAGAAATCAGCGTTATTTCTGAAGACAAATCAAGGAAGGTGCCAGACTTTGTGATTCACCGAGGAGTTCGCCGCCAATGGGTTGATGTCGATGTTCCGAAGGTCGTTCGCCAATCTAAGTAATTTCCATCTTTAACCTTTCACCCTGCCCAGGTGAAACGGATGTTTTGATAGGGCTCACTTTCTGTAAATTTCCCTCTTCGCTTCGTCCAAAGCGACAGAGTTTTTTATTATATGGCTGTAGTTTCAAGGATCGACTTGTTTATTAATAAAATAACGTCGTTATGTAATTTCCGCATTAATTGTTGTTTTATCTTTTTGCTTTTTCAGAAAATGGTAATCCTAAAAAACAATTAAAAATAAAAACAAGCAGTAAACTAAATACACTGCACACACTCGCATTTTCTCTATCTCTTCTAAACACGAATCATCACGTCATGTAGATTGCTTGTTTTAAACCCAGTTCAAACATACGATCCGATGCCTTCTCCCGACTTTGGGTTCCCGGTATTTGGGGCTGAAGAAGAAGTTGACAACGAAATTCCAGAAGAGATCCCTCGACTACTCAGACAGGAGGAAAGGTCCATTGAACCTCACAAAGAGCCGTTGGAAACGGTAAACTTGGGTTCGGAAGAAGAGAGAAAAGAAATCAGGATTGGGGCACTGCTCAGTCCAACTGCCAGAGAGGGTTTGATAAAGCTTCTCAAAGAATTCCCCGATGTATTCGCTTGGTCCTATCAGGATATGCCAGGGTTGGATACCAGCATCGTGGAACATCACTTACCGTTAAGGTCAGAATGTCCGCCAGTAAAACAAAGGTTTAGACGGACTCACTCGGACATGGCCATCGAAATCAAAGAGGAAATACATAAACATATTGATGCGGGTTTCCTCGCCACGTCAGAATATCCTCAATGGTTAGCCAACATTGTACCCGTTCCCAAAAAGGACGGAAAGGTCAGAATGTGTGTTGACTACAGAGATCTAAACAAGGCAAGTCCAAAGGATGACTTTCCTTTACCACACATTGACATGTTGGTTGACAGTACAGCAAAGTTCAAAGTTTTCTCCTTCATGGATAGATTCTCGGGCTATAACCAGATCAAAATGGCGCCGAAAGACATGGAGAAAACTTCGTTCGTTACCCCATGGGGTACCTTTTATTACAAGGTGATGCCGTTCGGCTTGAAGAACGCCAGGGCAACCTATCAAAGGGTCATGACTACTCTGTTTCATGACATGATACACAAAGAGATAGAGGTATATGTCGATGACATGATTGCAAAAGCTAAGACAGAAGAGGAGCATGTGACCCACCTGTCGAAACTATTCGAGCGTTTGAGAAAATACAAACTCCGCTTGAATCCCAACAAGTGCACCTTCGGTGTCCGTTCGTGGAAACTCTTAGGGTTCATCGTCAGCCAGAAAGGGATTGAGGTCGATCCTGACAAGGTCAAGGCCATTCGAGAAATGCCTTCTCTGAAAACTGAAAAACAAGTCAGAGGATTCTTGGGACGTTTAAACTACATCTCCAGATTCATATTCCTTATGACCGCCACGTGTGCGCCAATTTTCAAATTACTCAAAAAGAACTAGGATTGCGTTTGGTCAGAAGATTGCCAAACCGCCTTCGACAGTATTAAGGAATACCTGTTGAATCCGCCGATTCTATCATCTCCAGTGGAAGGAAGACCACTGATCATCTACCTCACAGTCCTAGAGGACTCAATGGGATGTGTACTTGGCCAACAAGACGAAGCCAAAAGGAAGGAGTCTGCCATTTACTATCTAAGCAAGAAGTTCACCGACTGCGAGACTCGGTACATGATGCTTGAGAAAACTTGTTGTGCTTTGGCTTGGGCAGCCAAACGTCTTCGCCAATACATGATTCGTCACGCTACTTGGTTAATCTCCGAAATGGATCCAATCAAGTATGTATTCGAAAAGCCTGCTCTCACGGGAAGAATCGCCCGTTGGCAGATGTTATTATCAGAATATGACATAGAGTACCATGCTCAGAAAGCCGTTATGGGGAGTGTTTTAGCCGATCATTTGGCTCATCAACCGATTGACGATCAAGAACCAATCGGGTTTGACTTCCCAAACGAAGATGTCATGTATCTAAAAATGAAAGATTGCGATGAACCGTTACCCCTTGAAGGGCCAGAACCAGGTTCCCAATGGGGACTTATCTTTGACGGAGCAGTTAATCATTATGGAAACGGAATTAGGGCAATCATTGTTACCCCTCAGGGTACCCACATTCCTTTCACTGCCAGACTTACGTTCAAATGTACGAACAACGAGGACGAATGCGAAGCTTATATTATGGGTCTCGAAGAAGCGATTGATTTAAGGATCAAAAACTTGGACGTATGCGGCGATTCAGCCTTGGTTATCAATCAGATAAAAGGAGTTTGGAACACATACCAATCAGGACTGATTCCTTACAAAGACTATGCAAGAAGGTTGTTACCATTCTTTAACAGAGTCGAGTTTCATCACGTCCCTCGTAGAGAGAATCACATGGCTGATGCCTTAGCCACTATCTCTTCCATGATTAGTGTAGGTCAACAGAATGACCTACCTAAGATCGACATAATGCGCCTTGAAAGGCCCGCTTTCATCTTCACGGTTGAAGCAGTCATAGACGACAAACCTTGGTATCACGATATCAAATGCTTCCTTCAGAAACAACAGTACCCACCTGGGGCACTAAGGAAGGACAGAAAAACCCTTAGAAGACTGGCTGGAAACTTCTTCTTGAGCGGTGATACACTCTATAAGAGGAATTTTGACTTGGCTTGCTCCAATGCGTAGACAGACCAGAAGCAGACATGCTTATGAAAGAAATTCATGAAGGATCCTTTGGCACTCATGCCAACGGACACACAATGGCGGGAAAAATCCTAAGAGCAGGGTATTACTGGTTGACCATGGAATCTGACTGCTACAAGTACATGAGGAGGTGTCACAAGTGTCAGATATACTCCGACAAAATTCATGTACCGCCATCGCATCTCAAAGTTCTTTCTTCCCCGTGGCCTTTTTCCATATGGGGAATCAACATGATTGGCTTGATCGAACCTAAGGCTTCAGACGGACATCGGTTCATCCTGGTAGCCATTGACTATTTCACCAAGTGAGTCGAAGCAGCGTCGTACGCTAATGTAACCCGACAAGTGGTGGTCCGGTTTATCAAAAACAATATCATCTTCCGTTATGGTGTTCCAAGCCAGATCATTACTGATAATGGATCTAACTTGAACAACAAGATGATGAAGGAGTTGTGCGTTGAGTTCAAGATCGAACACAATAACTCATCTCCCTACCGACCCAAGATGAATGGAGAGGTAGAAGCGGCTAACAAGAACATCAAGAGGATCATTCAAAAGATGGTTGTAACCTATAAAGATTGGCACGAGATGCTACCCTTTGCTCTTCACGGTTATCGAACATCTGTCCGCACTTCAACATGGGCAACCCCTTTCTCTCTAGTATATGGCATGGAGGCAGTTCTCCCCATAGAAGTAGAGATCCCATCAATCTGGGTATTGATGGAAGCTAAGCTTTCAGAAGCTGAATGGTGTCAAAGTCGACACGACAAATTAAACCTGATTGAAGAGAAGCAAATCACGGCGCTATGCCACGGTCAGTTGTATCAGCAGAGAATAATGAAGGCGTTCGACGAAAATGTCCGACCTCGCGTCTTCAGAAAAGGAGACCTCGTGCTCAAGAAGATAGAATCGTTTCTCACTGACTCTCGGGGCAAATGGACCCTAAATTATGATGGCCCCTATGTGGTCACGAAAGCTTTCTCAGGCGGTGCCTTGAGACTTGCAACCATGGACGGAGAGGAATTTGCCTACCCCACAAATGTTGATGTAGTCAAGAAATACTTCGCCTAAACTAAACTAAAAAAAAAAACGTCTCGGTGGATTGAAAACCCGAAAGGGCGGTCCAGGCAAAAGTTAGAGACATAAAAAATCATCCCGATGGATTGGAAATCTCATAATATAATCCAGGCAAAAATTAGGGATAATGGCAAGTAACTATGTTCAACAGAGGCAAGTCCCTCAGCAGTAGTTACACCATCCATCGGAGGAAAACTCCAGTCACGGTCATCTTCGACAGAAGCTCAGGATGTCCCGAATTCAAAGTTGGTAGAAAGATAGTGGTCGTTATGTTTCAACGTAGCCCTTTTCCCTATAAATTACCATTTTCAAACTTTGTATATACTCTTTGGAATCACGCGTTTGGCTGATCTCTATCTTATTAATAAAATTTGAGCCCTTGTGGTTTTGTTTGTAATTCTTATTTGTTTTGGCTTTACAGAATGGCGTTTTAACATAATTAGCGATTCTTGAAATGAAACAAAAATGAATTTACTTGTTAAAACTTTTTCTGCTTTTAAATTAAAGATGGCAATTATTTTTTACTGTTGAGCATCGGAAGAACGTCGATTGCGTCTCCGAAGGTGTTTGAATTTCAAAGCGCAGAATCAAAGTACTCCTTCTAGGCCAGTACGCTTGAACGAAGGATCAACTGTATGAGATGCGGCTTTCCCATCTGATACCCTCGGACGAGTTCTTATCTCCTAAGCCCGATCAACGGTATTCCCCGTAGGGACTATCTCTCCTAAGCAAGGTAGAATTGTTACTTTTTTGACCAACGGTACTTCTTCGCCCCACGATAGCCGAGTATCCAATCATGTTCACTCGTCAGTCTGTATGTCGCGTCAGTTTTGTCAGCATATATACATACATCATGCATTTGATTTGCATTCATATTCATATTGCGTCACTATCAATCTAGTCGGTCTTGTCCCCTAGTGATAACAGTCTTCTCAATCGAGTTGTCAGTTCTTGCCTCGTCAGGAAATGCTGCGTTTGAACAATCTCACCTCCAGTGTATCTCTGGATTAGAGTCAGCACTCGACCACTTTGATAACTTGAACCTCTGAAAAGCCAGAGAAGCTTTCTACAAATGTCACTCTTCGCCATTGAAGATGATCTCCTTGCTTTCCCGGATTAAAGAAAAATCCCCAGAGAAAGCCTCCTAAGCAGAGATTTGGCATTACAGCTGCCTTTCTCCGAAAGACTGCTGATGAAAAGGTCATCGGTACCTCAAATTGGATCCCATCATATGGCATTTCTCCGGGAAGATCCCGAGCAAAGTATGACGTAAGACCCCAAAGGAAGGCAGTCTTTCAGAAGACTCGTCTTCCCCAGTAGAAACAAATGGCGTCTCCAACAGAGAAGTTTGTGCACCTCTACAACTCAGACGATTGGGCTCCCCAGCAAGTCTGACGTCATTTTTCCCTCAAATGGCATCTCCCCAGGAAAATCCAGCGAGAAGTTTGAGGAAAACCGCTACAAATAGCGTCCCTTGTCAATAAAGTTTATTGACAAAAGAAACTTAGACCAGTTCCTTGGTAGGAAACCAGGATCGAGGGGAAGTTTAAATCAGAAACTCAGACCAGTTCCTTGGTAGGAAACCAGGATCGCGGGGAAGTTTAAATCAGAAACTTAGACCAGTTCCTTGGAAGGAAACCAGGATCGAGGGGAAGTTTGTATCAGAAACTTAGACCAGTTCCTTGGTAGGAAACCAGGATCGAGGGGAAGTTCGCATCAGAAACTAAGACCAGTTCCTTGGTAGGAAACCAGGATCGAGGGGAAGTTTAACTTTTCTAAGCATCACTGCTTAGCAAAAGATGATGAATGTGATCTGCCATTCATAGCCATCAAAATTTCGGGTATTCCGATATTTAATCCTCTTGCACCCTGAATGCCTGAATACCTTCGTCATTCACACCTTCGGGTCCAAGAAGATTAAATAGGGGCATCTATCATACCCCAAATTTTGACCACTAAGATTTCCCATCATTGTGCAAATCATCATCACAATATGGATGAACCATTATGCCTCATCAAATGCCTCAAGGGTTGTTGAGCATTCACTACAATAAAAAACTAGGGTTTTAAGCCCTCTCTGAGTGCTTAGACAAAGGATCAATCAAGGAATGACATGATCTTCAACTTTTCTAACCTCTCAAACATCCACAATGGATCAAAAGGACTCATACTTCAAGGATTAAGCACAAGGCTGCTCCCTTCTAGGTGGATCAAGTCTCAAGATCGACAGTGTCACCAAATTAGGGTTTTGGTCGACCAGGGCCTCCAGATGGAAAATTTTCATCTGGGCACAAGCCAATGATCCAAAACATAACCTAATATACTCCATGGAACCTCATGGACCCAATCATCAAGTCAATTTGATCTCAGGGGATGCATACATCAAAAATCAGGAATTAGGGTTTCTTGACCTAATTCACCCTAAGTTGACTTTTGGGACAAATCATGAGCCAAGACCTCAAGAGGGGATTTGAGGGTCTTTAATATACTATATTGATCCATTTGAAACAATGGATTAATCCAAGAAGCTTGAGCAACAAGTCTCAATTTCATCTGCACTACAATTAGGGTTTCGCGAGGAAAGTCAACTGTAACTTTGACTTTTGACCAGGACATGCTCCCAAACCCTAAGACATGATTTAATATACCCTATGACACCCATGGAACATGTCCATCAAGTTTGATTTAGGTCAAGGACATGATTTCCTGAAGAATTGCACAGTTTGGAATTCATCTGATAAAAAGTCAACTGTGCACAAATGTCAACTTTGACTTTTTGAGATTTTTCACCAAAATGGATTTTTAACCCTAAAATGATGTTAATGTATGATTTGAATCATCATTCATCAAGAAAAATCAAAGAAAGTGGGATAACTTGTAAAAGGGGTAACCATAAAAACTTAGAAAAATTTCTAAGTTATGGAAAAAGTGACACTAATGTGCCAACTTTGGAGGACCATAACTCCTAAACCACAAGGCCATTGTTCCCCATTCAAAGCTTGATTTGTAGATCACATTACCCTCTACAAAAGCTTCATACTGACCTATGTCCAAATTCCTCATGGATTTTGAGTTATGGAGTGATCAAAATCAAGAAAAGTCACTTTGTTCCAACACTTAGTGAAAATTTCACTAAGTCAGAATCTGCCTTTACTTTTTACCAAATGTAGGGGATTTTTCACTTGGATTCAAAAGAGATCAAAACCAAACATGTTCAAACAGTTGTTGTATCATGTAAGGGCTTTCCAAAATGGCCAAGAACATTACCAAATTCAATTTGAGCTATGAGATATGACATTGGCAAGATGCCTTGCTGAAATCTGCCAAGGCAAGGCAGATTTTTGCACTTTTGGTCGATTTGCCAAAATAAGCCAATTCCAAGCCTTATCATCATTTTGGACACATCCGAGGATTGAATCTAAAGGGGACAATCACTGAGCCAAGCCTCCAAAGTCTTTGGAACAAGAAATAGCATGTTGAACCTAGAATTGCCAAAATAGGGACAAGACTCCAATTTTGGATTGGATCATTCAATGGAAGCATCAAGGTGGCATGGACTGAGCTCTTAGCAACTGAATTTAATCAAGACTTATCCAAGACCAAGGGAGCCAGCAGCCTGTGCCCTAACCTCTAGTCAATGGCTAGAGGAGAGTTGGATTTTCATTTGCCAACATTGGCCAAACCTACTCAGCAGTTGCCATTCACTATTCCTTGCAAAACAAACTTGCTCTACTATTAATAGAGCTCAATTGTGATCAGTTTGAGTACACCAAAGCCATCAAACAGATGCTTTCCTCAAAATCTCTTCTTTCACTCCAATTTTGCCTTCTAAGGCAAGTCACTATCGGGTTTTGAGTTTGAGAGCTTTTCCAATCAAACCAATCACACACACACACACACACCTCATATACATCACATATGAGCTGATCAAACACTTAAACAACAACTGGAACACTGATTTCTCAGAATCACCAGTCAATTGCTCAAGGTTTTAACCAAGTTGCAGTTGAGATGCCATGAAGTGATCCAGCCAACTTCAATCAAGTCCAAGCATTCAAACACACTCCATAGGGTGTAGGGAAGCTGTTCAGATCATCACAACTCATCTGTAACACCTCCAACACAAATCACGATCACCAGCTGCAAGTGGTAAGCATGAGCTCTTCTAACTCTATGATCCATGCAATTTTTGCTGCACAATAATTTGGCCATATGTTCATAATCATGCATGGAATGTTTCCCCTCAATTAATTGAATTGTTTGAATCGTGTATCAAAAATCCCAGCCTTCATGCAGAATCTAGGGTTCTTGAGGATTGTTCATGATTTCTTGTTTTATGTTTAATTTAAATGAAATTAATTGTCATAGACATGATCGTGAGGTTGAAACGAGTTGATTGGTATGTGGATTGCATGATATGATTAAGTATTCAGTGAGATTGGATAGAAAATGCAAATCTGGGAAACTCAGAACACGCGCGTGTTCTTGCCCTTGTTCTTGGCGCCATTTTCCAACATTTGAATATTTAAATTTTGTGATTTTTATTTAATTGATTCAAAAATTAATTTCTCTCTGAGTTTTAATGATTTTGAGTTGATTCTTTTTTTAATAATTCACAAAAATGTTAAAATATTTTATTTTCCCAAAAAATCCCAAAAATATTATTTATTTCATATAATTGATATTTTTGCAAAGAATTAATATTTTAATTGTTTTTGACATTTAAAATATTTTTTTTCCTCTTGATTTTGTAAAGATTAATTACTTCTAATTATTTTGTAGGTTAATACTTGATTTTTGAAGCATTAATCCAAGATCATAATTTGTTTCCCACATGTTAAACAATTTTTGATCATTTTAATTTAATTTTTATTCAATTAAAATACATTTTGGAAATAAATTAGGGTTTTTGATTAATTCAACTCTCACAAATCATTTTCAAAAAACTTTTGGGCCTCTATTAGAGTGTAAGACCCAACCCTTTGTAAATACAACCTTTTTGGGCCTCACTTATTGTATAAGTCCCGTTGTATTTCAAAAAGTTCGACGCGATCATCATCCGTTGAAAAACAAACATTGGGCTTACCCTCGAGTAGTAAGACCCGTTTCTTTTCTTTATAACTCTTTGGGCCTCTATTAGAGTGTAAGACTCAACCCACTTGTACAGAAATATTTTGGGTCTCACTTATTGTATAAGTCCTTCTGTACATTTTTAAATTCGGCACGATCGTCGACAGTTTAAAGATAAACCATTTCGGCCTCTCCTTGAGCTATAAGACCCATTCACAACTTTCGGGCCTCTATTAGAGTGTAAGACCCAACCCCCTTTTAACCAAAAACAACTTTGGGCCTCAGATATTGTATAAGCCCCTTTGCGTTAAAAGAAAATCTCAGCGCGATCGCCATTTTAAACGAAAAAATCATCTGGGCCTACCCTCGTGTTATAAGCCCCACTATTTTTCGTTAAAACTTTTTGGGCCTCTTGAGAGATTGTAAGACCCAAATCCCTTTGTACAGAAAACAATTTTTGGGCCACAGTCACTTGTATAAGTCCCTCTGTACAAATTCAAACAGTGCGCTCACTGATAAAACCCTGGGCCTCTCCTTGAGCTATAAGCCCCGAATCTTTCTTTTTCAAAGCACTTTCTCCTTTGATTTTGAAATATACTGTTGTTTTCAATTTTTCTTTATTGAACAACTAACCAAACAGCATGGAAGCTCTACAACCGAGTAAGTGTTTATATGCTTTCATTTACCGTTTTCATATACATATAACTGTATTGTGGGGCTATTTCGCTGTAAGTCTTCTTTCATAAACTCATATCAACTGTGTAATAAAAGTATAGATATTTAGAGTTTCCCCGACAACTGCGTCTAGCATTAAGCCCGTTGATCACTCTTAAATAGTCAAAACTAGATCCCCATAGGATTACCAGACACAGTCTTCCCTCCTCTTGGGGTTAAACAATATTGAGATATGAAAGGCAGCATTCTCGGTGAACCCTTTCATAGACTGTCACTCGTAGAAGTTATCAAAGAAACTCTACTCCCCAGAGATGATCTCTTCTCCTTGAATTGAATCTCTTGAGTTTCTTCCAAATTCTCGAACTTTCCTGGCTTGATCTATTCCTCGTGAATAGCCTGTCTTGAATTTCTCGGGGTTTGGGGACCCACAGGCTTCTTAAAAGCACTTGTCAAGAAACTCTATTCCCCAGAGATGATCTTTTCTCCGTGAATGGAATCTCTTGAGTTTCTTCCAAATTCTCGATCTTTCCTGGCTTGATCTATTCATCGTGAATAGCCTATCTTGAATTTCTCGGGGTTTGGGGACCCATCGGCTTCTTAAAAGCATCGGCCTCCTCTTGGGCATTGTTCAAGGACCTGCAGGCTTCCTAAAAGCATCCCCACCTCCTCTTGGGCGTTGTACAAGGACCCTTCGGCTTCTTAGAAGTATTCATAACCTCCTCTTAGGCTTCGTATAATGATTCTTCCTCCGGGAATGATAGCCTTCTCTTGGGCTTCATACAAGGACCACTCGGCTTCTTAAAAGTTTCCAGCCTCCTCTTGGGCTTCGTACAAATTGTCCCGACGACCTCCTAGAGGTATAGGAACAGAACTTAGTCATCTTCATAGAACAATCCTTTCCAAGAGTCTACTACTGTTTCTCAAAGCATAGTACAAAAGATGAAACTCTAGACTAGGATAGTCTAACATCCTTGAGTCTCAAAGACATTCTCAAGCGACCCCTTCAAAAATAGGAAGGAACCCCATGGACTCGGACAACCTCAATACCCTTTGGATTTCCCACTTCCTTAAAGAACAGGAAATATCCCTGATCCTCGAATCAAAATCCCTGAGTGCAAACATTACTCATATAAGAACTGATTTTCTCTTTAAATCAGCATACTGGACCTGTCACTCAACTGAAACAATAACCATAGCCTCCTCTTGGGTTTTGTACAATGATTCTCCCCAGCGGAGCTAATAATTTTAGCCTCCATCTCAGGCTTTGTACGCGATACCAGAGACTCCCTCGTTGAGTCAATCACCCCTTTCGCCTCCATCTCGGGCTTTGTACGAGATAGAAAAACTCTCTTGTTGAGTCAAATAGCCTCCATCTCGGGCTTTATACGAGATACCAAAAGATTCCCTCGTTGAGTCAAAACCTTTTAGCCTCTCTCTCGGGCTTTGTACAAGACACATATTAGCCTCCTCTTAGGCTTTGTATAAGAAAACCAGTGGTTGATCCAATCAAACTTTTAGCATCAAAGCTGTGCCTCGTTCACAGTACACAAACATCAACAACTCCTTCCCCTTCATCTAATTGCTGTAAGTGGCAAGCCTCTGGATCATCTACATCCATGCCACTGTCCCTCTTTTAGCATGAGAAATTCCTAAGGAAAGATAACATTGCTCTACACTGAGTTAAAGTCTTCTCCTTTAGGTTGTAAATCCCCTATAAAGGAAATTATGGCATTGCCGGATTCACATATCCCGATTAAAGTAATTCTCCCTTATAAACGGTTATGACAAACAAACCCCTCTTTAGAGATGACAAATTCTCTCTAAAGTTGAGACTTTTCAGCTTCACATCTTGGGCTTTGAACAAGATACAAACTACCTTTCGCTTCACGTCTTGGGCTTTGAACAAGACACCAAAACAACCATTTCCTCCCATAGAATAGGAGGAACTACGAACGCTCTGATTTCCCTGTTTCGGTAAACGGGAATACGTAGGCATAAGATTGAAAGAAAAAATCTTAGCGAGCACACTAAACAAAAACCCAAAATCCCATACTTCCACATATCCGTCCTAACCTCCCACCAATCGACCGAACACCACTTTTAAAAAAATACACCCAATAGAGACCCCGAATCTTTGTAGCATCTGTAAACCAACAGTTTTGACTGTTTAACCTCAGTTTGCAAGCAGGGTTAATTTGAGACATCTATTTCCCTTCCTTCGTCAGCTTTAATAGGATAAAAAATGAATCAAGCTGTAGATACCAAAGAGCGGTAGTGCTTCGCAACCACGTCCAAAACCGCTCGCTACAACATCATGTCTTCTTCATGTTGGAACACTACATTCAATGCCTTGTTTTACCAAAAATCTGGTCAAATCTGCAGAGCCTTCAATCTCCCCCATTTGACTAATTTTTGGTTAAAACTCCTTCGGTAGAAAAAGAAAGTCCGACGTTTGGTAGATATGATTGGAACACCTATGAGACTCTTTCTTACCCCTGAAATCTCTCCCCTTCAAACCAGTAGTTGCCACGGAGGGATACATATTCCTTTTGAGGGGCATAAGAGAACCCACAAGAAGGTCCAGAAAGAGCTTAAGAAGAAATAGTTGTATCATATGTAACACAGAGTCCATAGAGTATGTAACTCAGGTAAGAAGACACAACCTGCTTCATAACTCAGACCACAAGGAACAAGGGAAGAACTCAAGGATGTCAGAACATCTCATCCGACACCCCTGCAGAAGAATGCTTGCACAAATGAGTATGTGTTGTAGAAACCAACGCAAACTAAGATGAATTCATACCTCTTCTCCCCCTTTCTAGCCAAAAATTGGCAAAAGTAGCCAGCGTCATTCCATACCCATATGATACTAATCCAGACCTTAACAACAACCATGACGAGCTTGCCCAGAATACTAACTTTGAAAATTAGAAGTAGATTCCAGCTTTAACTACTCAAACATATTTATCTTGAAAATTATGGTCCATAGAAGTTCCCGCAGAGCAATTCATGTGGAGACATAAATTAGGGTAGGTAAACATAAATGAATGTGCACCGTCCAACTAAAGTTTGGCTGATTCAACTTTATGAGAGACCATCCAAAGAATGCACTAGCATCAAGATACATGCTTAACACGTCTACACTATCTACCGTCCAAAACAACCAATCATGCCATACCCATACTGTCCTGACCCTTTGTCAGGCTTTGTTTAGCAAAGTTATAGTTCATGTGTTTTGTCTACAGGATAATCTTTTTAAACACAAAACCAAGAATAACTCACCAAGATGTTAAGACATTTCTTCAAACATCTTTCAGGTAGCAACAATAACTCTCAAGATACTTGTACCCCTCCTGATTCAATCCATTGACATCCAACGAAATAATCAGAACAACCTGATAAGTTCATCCAAAACTTATACCAGTAGGACAATGTCACGACATCTCGTCTAAAAAATCATCCTCACCTGAGGCAATCTATCACAAAGTGCTTGAAACCATAAACAATCTTGATAAACAATCTGCACCACTGCAGCTATATATCCACAACTGAAGTCTAACTCCCCCTATCGTAGACAACCAGTGTTCCTTTGCCAGAAGAACACCCTAAATGAATGGAAAACATAAGACGCATCTTCATGTCTTAAAGAGCGCACCCATTGTTTAACACACCTGCTGAACGCATTCACCTAATGCTTGACCCTCAAGCAAACCATGTACCACACCAGTACATTTAACACACAAAAGTTCTCCCCCTATCTTTCTCAACAGATGCTTCTTCAGCAAGAACCACCCAAAACCACTACATGATATCCCATGACAACTTCATGATCATATAGTTAGAGTACCAGGAACGCATCCTTGTACCAGAACCAACAAACTCTTAGATTGAGATCAAAGCTCCATTGATCCCCCTCGTCCAGAAACCATCTATACACCACATGAATTCCTCTTGAATTATCATGTATAGATCTCCTTGTTCCCTGAGATACAACCCAATTGAATCTGAATGCTTCATATTCCTCAAAGAGACACACATGGCCCCTTAGTTTGCTAGCTCGCCAAGATGTTCTTCATACTTGAAGGACATCAAACACATGCTCCATAAATCTTTAGCCCATTTGCTCCATAAGTACCAAACTGATCCACTTCTTGCATGTCCCATTCACATCAGACTTCTAAGACAATCCTTTACCCATCATTCTATCGTATGACAAGATAAATACTTCTTAGACAAGATGTGAGTGTCAAGTTCCATACTCAGAACTTAGCATCCTACTCTAAGGATAACCAACCCAGAAGATGTTCTAAAATCAGTTAGGACATCGATCATACATCACAGACACCACACACCATGGTTCTTGATATGCTCCACCACTGGACTTACTGTCTGCATAGTAATCCAACTGAAGATCTTCAAACAACACTGCGCCACCAGCTTGAACAACAATAACTCCAGATAACCAGAGAGTGAAAAAAACTCTCATCCACCAAAAGAAGGTAATCTTCCATAAAATGAGAACTTTTGCCACAAGCTCCAAGATAGAAACTGTAGCGAGTGATTTTTGGATGTGGTTGCGAAGCACGATTGCTCTGGTACTACAGCTCGATTCATTTTTTATCCTATTAAAGCTGATGAAGGAAGGGAAATAGATATCTCCAATTAACCCTGCTTGCATACTGAGGTTAAACAGTCAAAAGTGTTGGTTTACAGATGCTACAAAGATTCGGGGTCTCTTCTAGGTTATTTTGTTGAAAAGGGGTGCTTCAGGCTATCGGTTAGGATGTTAGGACAGATATATGAAAGTATGGAATTTTGGGTTTTTGTTTAGTGTGCTCGCTAAGATTTTTCTTTCAATCTCATGCCTACGTATTCCCGTTTTTTTCCGAAACAGGGAAATCAGAGCGATCGTAGTTCCTCCTATTCTATGGGACGAAATGGTTGTTTTGGTGTCTTGTTCAAAGCCCAAGACGTGAAGCTAAAGGTGGTTTGTATCTTGTTCAAAGCCCAAGATGTAAAGCTGAAGGGTTTGACTTTAGAGAGAATTTGTCATCTCTAAACAGGGGTTTGTCCGTCACAACTGTTTATAAAGGAGAATTACTTTAACCGGGATTTGTGAATCCGGCAATGCCATAATTTCCTTTATAGGGGATTTCCAACCTGAAGGGGAAGCCTTTAACTCAGTTTAGAACAATGACATCTTTCCCTAGGAATTTCTCATGCTAAAAGAGGAACAGTGGCATGGATGTAGATGATCCAGAGGCTTGCCGCTTACAGCGATTAGATGAAGGGGAAGGAATTGTTGATGTTTATGTACTGTGAACGAGGCACAGCTTTGATGCTAAAAGTTTGATTGGATCAACCAGTGGTTTTCTTATACAAAGCCTAAGAGGAGGCTAATATGTGTCTCGTACAAAGCCCGAGAGAGAGGCTAAAAGGTTTTGACTCGACGATGGAGTCTTTTGGTATCTCGTATAAAGCCCGAGATGGAGGCTATTTGACTCAACAAGAGAGTTTTTTTGTATCTCGTACGAAGCCCGAGATGGAGGCTAAAAGAGAGTTGACTCAACAAGAAAGTCTTTTATGGTATCTCGTACAAAGCCCGAGATGGAGGCTAAAGGTTTTATACTCAACAAGGGAGTGATTTGTGTCTTGTACAAAGCCCAAGACGGAGGCTAAAAGGATTGTGACTCAACAAGAGAGTTTTTTGTATCTCGTACGAAGCCCGAGATGGAGGCTATTGTTAGCTTCGTTGGGGAGAATCATTGTACAAAGCCCAAGAGGAGGCTATTGTGACTGTTTCAGTTGAATGACAGGTCCAGTATGCTGATTTAAAGAGAAAATCAGTTCTTATATGAGTAATGCTATACTCAAGGATTTGATTCGAGGATCAGGGTTATTTCCTTTTCTTTAAGGAAATGGGAAATCCAAAGGGTATTGAGACTGTCCGAGTCCACGGGGTTCCTTCCTATTCTTGAAGGGTGCTTGAGAATGTCTTGGAGACTCAAGGAAATTAGACTGTCCAAGTCTAGAGTGTCATCTTTTGTACTATGCTTTGAGAAACAGTAGTAGACTCTTGGAAAGACTGCTCTATTTAAGATGACTGATTTCTGTTCCTATACCTCTAGAAGGTCGTCGGGACAATTTGTACGAAGCCCAAGAGGAGGCTGAAAACTTTTAAGAAGCCAAGTGGTCCTTGTATGAAGCCCAAGAGGAGGCTATCATTCCCGGAGGAAGAATCATTATACAAAGCCTAAGAGGAGGCTGTGAATACTTCTAAGAAGCCGACGGGTCCTTGTACAATGCCCAAGAGGAGGCGGGGATGCTTTTAGGAAGCCTGTGGGTCCTTGAACAATGCCCAAGAGGAGGACGGTGCTTTTAAGAAGCCGATGGGTCCCCAAACCCCGAGAAGTTCAAGACAGTCTATTCACAAAGAATAGATCAAGCCAGGAAAGTTCAAGAATTTGGAAGAAACTCAAGAGATGCCATTCACGGAGAAAAGATCATCTCTGGGGAATAGAGTTTCTTGACAAGTGCTTTTAAGAAGCCTGTGGGTCCCCAAACCCTGAGAAATTCAAGACAGGCCATTCACGAGGAATATATCAAGCCCGGAAAGTCCGAGAATTTGGAAGAAACTCAAGAGATGCCATTCACGGAGAAAAGATCATCTCTGGGGAGTAGAGTTTCTTTGACAACTTCTACGAGTGACAGTCTATGAAAGGGTTCACAGAGAATGCTGCCTTTCATATCTCCATATTGTTTAACCCCAAGAGGAGGGAAGACTGTGTCTGGTAATCCTATAGGGATCTAGTTTTGACTATTTAAGAGTGATCAACGGGCTTAATACTAGACGTAGTTGCCGGGGAAACTCTAAATATCTATACTATTATTACACAGTTGATATGAGTTTATGAAAGAAGACTTACAGCGAAACAGCCCCACAATACAGTTATATGTATATGAAAGCGGTAAATGAAAGCGTGTAAACACTTACTCGGTTGTAGAGCTTCCATGCTGTTTGGTTAGTTGTTCAACAAAGAAAGATTGAAAACAACAGTATATTTCAAAATCAAAGGAGAAAGTGCTTTGACAAAGAAAGATTTTGGGGCTTACAGCTCAAGGAGAGGCCCAGGGTTTTATCAGTGAGCGCACTGTTGTTTTGTACAGAGGGACTTATAAAAGTGACTGAGGCACAAATATTATTTATTGTACAAATGGATGGGTCTTACACTCTCTCAAGAGGCCCAAAAGGTTTAAAGAAAAAGAGTGGGGCTTATAACACGAGGGTAGGCCCAAAGTTTATTTTTCCGTTTAAAATGGCGATCGCACAAAGATTTTCTTTTAACGCGAAGGGGTTTATACAATATTTGAGGCCCAAAATGTTTTGGTTAAAAGGGGATTGGGTCTTACATTCTAATAGAGGCCCAAAAGTTTTGAATGGGTCTTATAGCTCGAAGAGAGGCCCAGTTGATTTTTTAAAAGGCGACGATCATGCCGTTTACTTGTACAGAGGGACTTATACAATAAGTGAGGCCCAAAATGATTTGTACAAGGGGGGTTTTGGGTCTTACACTCTATTAAGAGGCCCAAAAGAGTTTTAAGAAAAGAAATGGGTCTTACTACTCGAGGATAGGCCCAAGGTTTTTTATTTTGAAAAGGCGACGATCGCGCCATTTGTTTTTTACGGTATCAGGATTTATACAATATACTGAGGCCCAAAAATGATTTGGTCAAAAAAAGGATTGGGTCTTACACTCTATTAGAGGCCCATGAGTGTTTGAAAAAGTTTTATGATGGTGAAAATCGAAGAAATCCTAATTTTATCATTTTAAAAGTAAATTCTTAAAAGAAAATCAATACAAAATGATAAAAATACCAAATAAGCAACTTGTGATTTTTGGTTGGGGTTTGAAAAATGATGTTTTAATCACAAGATGAAATCATTTGGTCTTGATTTTCAATATGAGAATTCACTTTTAAAATGTTTTAAAAACATTAAAAAGGAATTTATTCGCAAAAATAATAATTATATTAAATAAATAATATAAAAACTAATTTTTTTGTGGAATAAAATATTTTGGAGTATAAATAAGAAGTGTGTAAAACAGAATTGGAAAATGATGATTTTTGCTATGTAAAAGAATTGGTTGAGTTTTTTGAGAATAAACTAATGTCACAACATCACATTCGACATCACTCATGAGTTTTGAAGATAAGAGAAAAAGGGAAGATGTCACAACATCACATTTGACATCAGAACTGCACCTTGGTTTTTCAACATCTTTGCTATCAAACTTCAAACTTCAAACATTCATAACTCTCTCAATTTTTAATGAAATTAAAATCCGTAAGAACCTATCTTGACCAATTTTTCGCAAGGAATCCAATGGTATCACTCATACATACTAAAACTTAATGTACATCACACACAAGGCAAAAAACCAGATCTGCACCTTAAGTTTAAAACAACATAAACTCCACATATAAACATGTTAAAGTGCAAACAGTAGGAGGATCATAACATACACATTAAGGACTACATTTTTGCTTCAAGAATTGTTCAATATGATGCATGTATGTGGACAACAAAGGAAAGCATGATTCAAAGAATTCAAGTTGTGAATTTTACCTCTTTTTTTGGAGATTTTGTGCAACCTACCAAGTGCTTTGTTCCAGAAATGATTTGATGCTTTAGACACCCTCAAATGACCTCTTGGATGCTTTTAGGATGATTGGAATCAGTTGGTACCTACAAAAACACAAATTGTCCCTTTCTTGCAAAAGGGGTTAAAAGTGACCAAAATAGCAACTCTCTCAAATGGTGTTCCAGATGGGGGGAACCATTTGGGACAGTTCAAGGATGATATTTGGAGTGTGTTTGAGGTTTTATCTGGTTTGGAAAGTGACTGAATCAAGACATGGCTTGAAAAATGCAAAAAAGTCCAATTTTGAGGTTTTGAGAGGTGACTTTGTGATGTTGTAATTACAGGTCACTTTTGATAGTTTGGACAGCTTACATATGATATATGTGAGGTGTGTGTGTGATTAGTTTGAGTGGAATTGCTCTCTAACTCAAAAACTCAGAATTACTTGATTTGGAAGGCAAATTTGAGGTGAAAGAAGAGATTTTGAGGAAAGCATCTATTTGATGGCTTTGGTGTACTCAAACTGAGCACAAATGAGCTCTATTTATAGTAGAGAAAGTTTATTTTGGGATCCACAGTGAATGGCAACTGCAGCAGAGGTTTGGCCAATGTTGTCCAATGAAAATCCAAGTCTCCTCTAGCCATTGACTAGAGGTTAGGGAACAGGCTGCTGGTTCCCTAGTTGTTGGAGGAATCTTGACTAAATTCAGTTGCAAATGTGTCAGTCCATGCCACCTCTAAGCATCCATTAAATGCTTCAATCCAAAATTGGAGTTTTGTCCATCTTTTAGGCATTTCTAGGTTTGGCATGCTACTTCTTGTTCCAAGGACTTTGGAGGCTTGGCTCAGTGATTGTCCCCTTTAGATTTGATCCTCAGATGTGTTCAAAATGATGACAAGGCTTAAAAATTCATGTGGCACAAGAAATGTGCAAATCTGCCCCATGAAAAATTCAGCTGCAGCAAGCCCTTTTGTAAAATCCATAACTCCCTGCTTGAGTATGCTACATGGACGTTCTAGGACTTTCTGGAAAGCTGAGATGATGTACTTCAACTTTCATGTTTGACCCCAGACCTGGTTCAACTTGGATCATGGAGAAAAACAGCCTTGAAGTTGGGACATTCTTGCTGGAAAAATATTAGTGAGGTCCTATGCAATGTCAGAACATTGGACATTAAGAATTCCCAACTTTGATCACTTATATCTTTCAATCCTTATGATATTTTGAGTTGATTCCTTCTACAATGTTGAAGTATCAAATACCCTCTTTAAAAGTAGCTCTTACTCAAAATCAATGGATGTTTGGATCAATAGTTACAACCTAGAAAAGTTGTGCACTTGAACATGATTTTAACTTAGAAAAAATTTCTAAGTTTCTTTCAATTTGATCAATTTTGCAATTTTGCATGATTTCTTGATTTAAATTTGATCAAATTAAATAATCCATCATATTTTCTTGAGTAATGGCTTGTGAAGCTCATAGTTGACCAAAAAAGTCAAACTTTGACTTTCTGCGTCAGTTGACTTTGTAATAGATGCACTTGAGGCTTGATCCACTTGAAATGTTGCACTCTTGTGCTCTATTCTTGATGTGGGAGTCCTCTTGATCCATTGTGGATGTTTGAGAGGTTAGACAAGTTGAAGATCATGTCATTCCTTGATTGATCATTTGTCTAAAGGCTCTGAGAGGGTTTGAAACCCTAGTTTGATTGTAGTGAATGCTCACCCATCTTTGGGGAGAGTACTGAGGTACAAAGGTACATCCATATTGTGCTGATGATTTGCACCATGATGGGAAATCTTAGTTGTCAAAATTTGGGGTATGACAGATGCCCCTATTTAATCTTCTTGGACATGAAGGTGTGAATGGCGAAGGTATTCGGGCATTCGGGGTGCAAGAGGATTAAATATTGGAATATCCGAAATTTTGATGGCGTCTATGAATGGTAGTTCACGCATTCATCTTCTTTTGCTAAGCGATGATGCTTAGAAAAGGTAAACTTCCCCTCGATCCTGGTCTTCAGCCAAGGAGTTGGTCTCAGTTTTCTTTTGAGATGAACTTCCCCTCGATCCTGGTTTCCTACCAAGGAACTGGTCTTAGTTTCTGATTTAAACTTCCCCTCGATCCTGGTTTCCTACCAAGGAACTGGTCTTAGTTTCTGATTTAAACTTCCCCTCGATCCTAGTTTCCTACC
This sequence comes from Lathyrus tuberosus, assembly GCA_022829125.1. NCBI lineage: Eukaryota > Viridiplantae > Streptophyta > Magnoliopsida > Fabales > Fabaceae > Lathyrus > Lathyrus tuberosus. The sequence goes on along the minus strand of JALAZF010000308.1, from coordinate 7,726,296 downwards.
AAGGAACTGGTCTTAGTTTCTGATTTAAACTTCCCCTCGATCCTGGTTTCCTACCAAGGAACTGGTCTTAGTTTCTTTTGTTAATAAACTTTATTGACAAGGGACGCTATGTGTAGCGGTTTTCCTCAAACTTCTTGCCGAATTTTCCTGGGGAGATGCCATTTGATGGAAAAAGTTTTGATGCCAGACTTGCTGGGGAACCCAGTCGTCTGAGTTGTAGAGGTGTACAAACTTCTCTGTTGGAGATGCCATTTGTTGACTCTATTTGGGGAATGCGAGTCCCTTGAGAGACCGCCTTCACGTTTGGGGATATTACATCATACTTTTCTCGGGATCTTCCCGGAGAAATGCCATGACCTTTTCATCAGTGGTTCTTTCGGAGAAAAACTGCCGTATTGCCGAAGCTCCGATTAAGGGGCTTTCTCTAGGGATTTTCCTTAATCCGGGAAAGCAAAAATATCATCTTCAATGGCGAAGAGTGATGCTGACTAAAGGTTTCTCTAGTTTTTAAGAGGTCCAAGTTATCAAAGTGGTCCAGGACCTATCTTCAATTCAGAAATAGCTGGAGGCGAGATTGTTCAGATGATTCACTTCCTGACGAGGAAAGAACTGACAACTCGATTGAGAGGACTGTTATCACTAGGGGATAAGACCGACTAGAGTGATAGTGATGCAATATGAATGCAAATGCAAGTAAAATGCATGATGTATGTATGTATATGCTGACAAAGACTTGACACAACACACGGACTGACGGATGAACACGACTGGATACTCGGCCACTGCTGGAGATGAAAGGTATCACTTGGTTCAAGATAGCAATCCTGCCTTGCTTTGGAGAAATAATCCCTGCGGGGAATACCATTAATCGGGCTTAGGAGATAAGGACTCTGCCAAAGATGTCTGATGGATTAGTCGCATCTGACATTGTTGATCCTTCATTCAGGCGCACTAGCGTAGAAGGAGTATTTTGATTCTGAGCGGTTGATGTTCTTTTGATGTTCAACAGTCAAAAGAAATTGCCATCTTTATTTTAAAAGCAGAAAAAGTTTTACAAGTAAATTCATTTTTGTTTTATTTCAAGAATCGTTGAGCATGTTAAAATGTCGTTCTGTAAAGCAAAAACAAATGAGAATTACAAACAAAAGCACAAGGGCTCAAATTTTATTGATAAGATGGAGATCTGCCAAACGCGTGATTCCAAAGAGTATATACAAAGCTAGAAAATGGTAATTTACAGGGAAAAGGGCTGTTGAAACATAACGACCACTATCCTTCTACCAACTTTGAATTCAGGACATCCTGAGCTTCTGTCGAAGATGACCTTGACTGGAGTTTTCCTCCGATGGATGGTGTAACTGCTGCTGAGGGACTTGCCTCTGTTGAACATAGTTACTTGCCATTATCCCTAATTTTTGCCTGGATTGTACTTTGATGTTTCCAATCCACCGGGATGATTATTGATCATGTCTCTAAATTTTTCCTGGACCGCCCTTTCGGGTTTTTAGTCCATCGAGACGTTTTTTTAGGCGAAGTATTTCTTGACTACATCAACATTTGTGGGGTAGGCAAATTCTTCTCCGTCCATGGTGGCAAGTCTCAAGGCGCCGCATAGAGGCCATCATAATTCGGAGTCCACTTGCCCCGGGAATCAGTGAGAAAGGATTGTATCTTCTTGAGCACGAGGTCTCCTTTTCTGAAGACGCGAGGTCGAACCTTTTTGTCAAACGCCTTCTTCATTCTTTGCTGATACAACTGACCGTGGCATAGAGCCGTGATTCGCTTTTCTTCGATCAAATTCAGTTCTTCGTGTCGACGTTGACACCATTCAGTTTCTGTAAGCTTAGCTTCCATCAATACCCGGATTGATGGGATCTCTACTTCTATGGGAAGCACTGCCTCCATGCCATATACTAGAGAGAAAGGGGTTGCCCCGACGTTCTTCAAACCGAACGACATTACCTTGTAACAAAACGTGCCCCTATGGGGTGATTGTAGCGAGCGATTTTGGACGCAGTTCTTAAGCGCTGGTCGCTCTCTGCGGTTTGAGCTTGAACTACAGGTCGATTCATTTTTTATCCTATTGTGAGCTGAATAAGGAAGGGAAATAGATGTCTCCAATTAACCCTGCTTGCATACTGAGTTTAAACAGCGGTCTGTTAGGTTACGGATGCTATCAATGTGGGGGGGGGGGGGCCTTTGTACTGGTTATTTGTATTTTCGCCAATACTGTTTTCTTTCTTTCTTTTACCTGGGCAGAAGGTTTCTGGCGGGGAACAAGGATTAGGATGTTAGGACTGATGCTTTTGAATTACTGCTTTTGATTGATGGAGATATGGGATTTGGTTTTTTTGTTGATTGTGCTCGCTAAGATCTTTTCTTTCGATCTTATGCCTACGTATTCCCGTTTACCGAAACAGGGAAATCAGAGCATTCGTAGTTCCTCCTATTCTATGGGAGGAAATGGGTGTTTTTTTTTTGTGTCTTGTTCAAAGCCCAAGACGTGAAGCGAAAGTTGGTTTGTATCTTGTTCAAAGCCCAAGATGTGAAGCTGAAAGGTCTATTTGTGTCTTGTTCAAAGCCCAAGACGTGAAGTTGAAAGGTCTCGGCTTTAGAGAGAATTTGTCATCTCTAAAGATTGGAGAAGGAGATTTACTTTAACTGGGATACGCGGATCCGAGCAATGCCATAATTTCCGAAGAAAGGGTTTTAACCTGAACGAGAAGACTTTAACTCAGTGTAGAGTAATGCCATCTTTCCTTAGGAATTTCTCATGCTAAAAGAGGGACAGTGGCATGGATGTAGATGATCCAGAGGCTTGCCGCTTACAACGATTAGATGAAGGGGAAGGAGTTGTTGATGTTTGTTTACTGTGAACGAGGCACAGCTTTGATGCTAAAAGGTTAATTAGATTAACCAGTGGTTTTCTTATACAAAGCCTAAGAGGAGGCTAATTTCCGCTAGGAAAATCATTATACAAAACCTAAGAGGAGGCTAATTTGTGTCTCGTACAAAGCCCGAGAGAGAGGCGAAAAGGTTTTGACTCGACGATGGAATCTTTGTGTCTCGTACGAAGCCCGAGATAGAGGCTATTATTTGTTTGACTCTACGAGGGAGTCTTTGTGTCTCGTACGAAGCCCGAGATAGAGGCTAAAAGTTTTTGACCCGACGATGGAGTCTTTTATACTCAATAAGAGAGTGTTTTTGTATCTCGTATGAAGCCAGAGATGGAGGCTAAAAAATTGGACTCAACAAGAGAGTCTTTGTATCCCGTACGAACCCCGAGATGGAGGCTATTGTAACTGTTTCAGTTGAGTGACAGATCCAATATACTGATTTTAAAAGAGAAAATCAGTTCTTATATGAGCATCACTGTACTCAGGGATTTGATTTGAGTATCAGGGATATTTCCTTCTCTTTGAGGAAACGGGAAATCCAAAGGGTATTGAGACTGTCCGAGTCCGCGGGTTTCCTTCCTATTTAACGAAGCGTGCTTGAGAATGTCTATGAGACTCAAGGAAGTTAGACTGTCCGTGTCTAGAGTTTTATCTTTTGGACTATGCTGTGAGAAACAGTAGTAGACTCTATGAAAGGACTGTTCTATGAAGATGACTAAGTTCTGTTCCTATACCTCTAGGAGGTCGTCGGGACAATTTGTACGAAGCCCAAGAGGAGGCTGGAAACTTTTAAGAAGCCGACGGGTCCTTGTACAAAGCCCAAGAGGAGGCTATCATTCCCGGAGGAAGAGATCATTATACGAAGCCTAAGAGGAGGCTGTGAATACTTCTAAGAAGCTGTAGGGTCCTTGAATAATGCCCAAGAGGAGGCCGATGCTTTTAAGAAGCCCGTGGGTCTTATCATCTCCTTTCCATTAGGAGAGATAACTCTTTTAAAGATAAAAACCACTGGTAAACGTGTGAGGTTTACTATCCAGCGACTTTTAGCTTTTATAGAGGGTTCCTTAGTTAAGGTCCAAGATTATGACTGTAGTGGGTACCCAAACCCCGAGACATTCAAGGCAAGCTATCCACGAGGAATAGATCAAGACAGGAAAGTTCGAGAATTTGGAAGAAACTCAAAGATGCCATTCACGGAGAATACATTCATCTTGGGGAGTAGAGTTTCTTGACGATTCCTAAGGAGGACAGCCGAAGAGAAGACTGTATCTGGTGCTCCTATTAGGGATCTAGGCGTCTATTTCTACGAATAAATGAAACGGCGTCACCTAGTTCTAGACGTAGTTGTCGGGGAAACTCGAATATCTATACTATTATTACACAGTAGATATGAGTTTATGAAAGGAGACTTACAATGAGCAGCCCCACAATACAGTTTATAATATGAAAGCAGTAAATGAAAGCGATAGCCACTTACTCGGTTGTAGTGCTTCCATACTGTTTGGGTTAGTTGTTCAACAAAGAAAGATTGAAAACAACAGTATATTTCAAAATCAAAGGAGAAAGTGCTTTGAAAAAGAAAGATTTGGGGCTTACAGCTCAAGGAGAGGCCCAGGGTTTTATCAGTGAGCGCACTGTTGAATTTGTACAGAGGGACTTATACAAGTGACTGGGGCCCAAAATGATTTTCTGTACAAAGGGATGGGTCTTACACTCTCTCAAGAGGCCCAAAAAGGTTTAAAGAAAAGAGTGGGGCTTATAACACGAGGGTAGGCCCAAATGATTTTTCCTTTAAAAATGGCGATCGCGCCGAGGTTTTCTTTTAACGCATAGGGACTTATACAATAAGTGAGGCCCAAGATGCTTGGTTAAAAGGGGGATTGGGTCTTACACTCTAATAGAGGCCCAAAGTGTTTTGAATGGGTCATATAGCTCAAGGAGAGGCCCAAAGTGTTTTGAATTTTAAACGGGCGACGATCGCGCCGTTTACTTGTACAGAGGGACTTATACAATGAATGAGGCCCAAAAAGTTTTTGTACAAGGGGATGGGTCTTACACTCTCTCAAGAGGCCCAAAAAGGTTTAAAAATGATTTATGAGGGTTGAATTAATCCAAAACCCTAATTTGTTTTCAAAATGTATTTAATTGAATAAAAATTCAATTAAAATGATAAAAAATTGTTTAACACATGGAAAACAAATTGTGACCTTGGATTAATGCTTCAAAAATTAAGTATTGACCTACAAAATAATTAGAAAGCATTAAAAATTGCAAAATCAATGTAGAAAAAATATTTAAAATGCCAAAAACAATCAAAATATTAATTCTTTGCAAAAATATCAATTATATGAAATAAATAATATTTTTGGGATTTTTTGATAAAATAAAATATTTTAACATTTTTGTGAATTATTAAAAAAAGTATCAACTCAAAATCATTAAAACTCAGAGAGAAATTAATTTTTGAATCAATTAAACAAAATCACAAAATTCAAATATTTGAATTTGGAAAAAAGGCGCCAAGAACAGGCTGAAGAACACGCGCGTTTTTCAATTTGCCCAGATTTGCATTTTCTATCCAATCTCCATGAATACGTAATCATATCATGCAATCCACATATCATTATGCTCGTCTTAACCTCACAATCATGTCTATGTACTTTAATTTCATTTAAATTAAACATACAACAAAAAATCACGAAGAGACCTCAAGAACCCTAATTTCTGCATGAAGGCTAGAATTTTTGATACACTATTCAAACAATGCAATTAATTGAGGGAAAACATTCCATGCATGATTATGAACATATGGCCAAATTATTGTGCGAGGAAATATGCATAGATTGAGAGATGCCCAAGTTTAGGCTTACCTCCAAGTCGTGACAGCAAAAGCAGATGTGATTTTGAGTTGGAGGTGTTACAGACAAGTTGTGATGATCTGGACAGCTTCCCTACACCATATGGAGTGTGTTTGAACACTTGGATTGAATTGAAATGGATTGGATCAGTTTATGGCATCTCAGCTGCAACTTCACTTCAAACTTGTGTGGATGGCAAGTGATTTTGAGATTTTGATGCTCCAGATGTTATGTGAGTGTTTGATCAGCTCATATGTGATGTATGTGAGGTGTGTGAGTGATTGGTTTGTGCAGAATTGCTCTCAAACTCAAAACCTGATAGCTACCTTGCTAAGAAAGGCATTTTTGCCAAGAGAAAGAGATTTTGAGGAAAGCATCTGTTAGATGGCTTTGGTGTACTCAAACTGACCACAATTGAGCTCTATTTATAGTAGAGCAAATTTGTTTTGCAAGGAATAGTGCATGGCAGCTGGTAAGTAGGTTTGGCCAATGTTGTCCAATGAGAAATCAAGTATCCTCTAGCCATTGACTAGAGGTTAGGGCACAGAGCTTTGGTTCCCTTGGTCTTGGATAAGTCTTGACTGATTTCAGATGAGAATGGCTCAGTCCATGCCACCTTGATGGTTCCATTGAATGCCTCATTCCAAATTTGAAGTCTTGTCCCTATTTTGGCAACTCTAGGTTCAACATGCTATTTCTTGTTCCATGGACTTTGGAGGCTTGGCTCAGTGATTGTCCCCTTTAGATTCAATCCTCTGAGGTGTCCAAGTGGATTGGAGCAATTGAATTTGGCTGATTTTGGCAAATCGATCCAAAATGCAAATTCTGCCTTGCTTTGACAGATTTCAGCAAGGCAACTTGCCAATGTCATATCTCATGGTGTAAGTTGAATTTGGCAATGTTCTTGGCCATTTTGGAAAGCTCTTACATGATACAACAACTGTTTGAACAGGTTTGGTTTTGATCTCTTTTGATTCCAAGTGAAAAATCCCCCTACATTTGGCAAAAAGTGAGGCAGAATCTGACTTAGTGAAAATTTCACTAAGTGTTGGAAAAAGTGACATTTTCACTTTTCAGCCACTTTGATCACTCCATAACTCAAAATCCTTAATGAATTGGAATGACTTGTAGTTGAAGTTTTTGTAGGTGATAATGAGGGATACAAATCCATCTTTGGATGAGAAAAAATGGCCTTGTGGTTTAGGAGTTATGGTCCTCCAAAGTTGGTACCTTTGCCACTTTATTTTTTAACTTAGAAAAATTTCTAAGTTTTATGGTTACCCCTTTTACAAGTTATCTCAATTTTCTTGATTTTTCTTGATGAATGATGATTCAAATCATACATTAACATCATTTTAGGGTTAAAAATCCATTTTGGTGAAAAATCTCAAAAAGTCAAAGTTGACTTTTTGTGCACAGTTGACTTTTTATCAGATGAATTCCAAACTGTGCAATTCTTCAGGAAATCATGTCCTTGACCTAAATCAAACTTGATGGACATGTTCCATGGGTGTCATAGGGTATATTCAATCATGTATTAGGGTTTGGGAGCATGTCATGGTCAAAAGTCAAAGTTACAGTTGACTTTTCTCTTAAAACCCTAATTGTGGTGCAGATGAAAATGAGACTTGTTGCTCAAGCTTCTTGGATCAATCCATTGTTCCAAATGGATCAATATGGTATATTAGAGACCCTCAAATCATCTCTTGAGGTCTTGGCTCATGGTTTGTCCCAAAAGTCAACTTAGGGGTGAATTAGGTCAAGAAACCCTAATTCCTGATTTTTTATGAATGCATCCCCTGAGGCAAAATTGACTTGATGAATGGGTTCATGAGGTTCCATGAAGTATATTAGGTTATGTTTTGGATAATTGCCTTGTGCCCAGATGAAAATTTCCATCTGGAGGCCCTGGTCGACCAAAACCCTAATTTGGTGACACTGTCGATCTTGAGACTTGATCCACCTAGAAGGGAGCAGCCTTGTGCTTAATCCTTGAAGTGGGAGTCCTTTTTGATCCATTATGGATGTTTGAGAGATTAGAAAAGTTGAAGATCATGTCATTCCTTGATTGATCCTTTGTCTAAGCACTCAGAGAGGGCTTGAAACCCTAATTTTGATTGTATTGGATGCTCACCCATCTTTGGGGAGACTGATGAAGCATGATGGTTCATCCATATTGTGATGATGATTTTCACAATGATGGGAAATCTAAGTGGTCAAAATTTGGGGTATTACAGATGCCCCTATTTAATCTTCTTGGACCCGAAGGTGTGAATGACGAAGGGATTCGGGCATTCGGGGTGCAAGAGGATTAAATATCGGAATACCCGAAATTTTGATGGTGGTTATGAATGGTAGACTACGCATTCATCTTCTTTAGCTAAGCAATGATACTTAGAAAAGGTAAACTTCCCCTCGATCCTGGTCTTCAGCCAAGGAACTGGTCTCAGTTTTCTTTTGGAATAAACCTCCCCTCGTTCTTGGTTTCCTACCAAGGAACTGGTCTTAGTTTCTGATTTAAACTTCCCCTCGATCCTGGTTTCCTACCAAGAACTGGTCTTAGTTTCTGATTTAAACTTCCCCTCGATCCTGGTTTCCTACCAAGAACTGGTCTTAGTTTCTGATTTAAACTTCCCCTCGATCCTGGTTTCCTACCAAGAACTGGTCTAAGTTTCTTTTGTCAATAAACTTTATTGACAAGGGACGCTATGTGTAGCGGTTTTCCTTCAAACTTCTCGCCGAATTTTCCTGGAGAGATGCCATTTGAGGGAAAAAGGTTTGATGTCAGACTTGCTGGGGAACCCAACGTCTGAATTGTAGAGGTACACAAACTTCTCTGTTTTGGAGACGCCATTTGTCGATTTTACTGGAGAAAGCGAGTCTCTTGAGAGACTTTTTTCGTTTGGGGTTACATCATACTTTTCTCGGGATCTTCCCGGAGAAATGCCATATGATGGGATCCAATTTTGAGGTGCCAATGACCTTCTCATCAGTGGTTTTTCGGAGCAAAACTGGCATGCTGCCGAATCTCTGATCACGATGCTTTCTCTGTGGATTTTCCTTAATCCGGAAAAGCAAGGATATCATCTTCAATGGCGAAGAGTGATGTTTATTGAAAGTTTTCTCTGGCTTTTCAGAGGTTCAAGTTATCAAAGTGGTCGAGTGCCGACTCTGATCTAACGATACACTAGTGGCGAGATTGTTCAGACACAACATTTCCTGACGAGGAAAGAGCTGACAAACTCGATTGAGAAAACTGTTATTACTAGGGGACAAGACTGACTAAAGTGATAGTGATGCAATATGAAATGCGAACGCAAATAAAAAATGCATGATGTATGTATGTATATGCTGACAAAACAGACGCGGCATACAGACTAACGGATGAACACAATTGGATACTCGGCCATCGCGGGGCGAAGAAGTACCGTTGATTCAAAATAGCAATTCCACCTTGCTTAGGAGAGATAGTCCCGTTGGGAGCTATGTTGATCGGGCTTAGGAGATGAGAACTCGGCCGAGGCGTGTCAGACGAAACAAGGTCTATGACACAGTTGATCCCTTCATTTAGGCATACTTGGCTTAGAAGGAGTACTTTGATTCTGCACTTTGAAGTTCGCTTACTTCGGGAGAAGCGATCGATGTTCTTCTGATGTTCAACAGTCAAAAGAAATTGCCATCTTTATTTTAAAAGCAGAAAAAGTTTTAACAAGTAAATTCATTTTTGTTTTATTTCAAGAATCGCTGATTAAGTTTAAACAACATTGTTCTGTAAAGCTAAAACAAATAAAGAATTACAAACAAAAGCACGAGGGCTCAAATCTTATTGATAAGATGGAGATCAGCTAAACGCGTGATTCCAAAGAGTATATACAAACTTAGAAAATGGTAATTTACAGGGAAAAGGGCTACATTGAAACATAACGACCACTATCCTTCTACCAACTTTGAATTCGGGACATCCTGAGCTTCCGTCGAAGATGACTTTTACTGGAGATTTCCTCCGATAGATGACGTAACTACTGCTGAGAGACTTGCCTCTGTTGAACATAGTTACCATTATCCCTAACTTTTGCCTGGATTGTACTATGAGATTTCCAATCCATCGGGATGATTTTTTTCATGTCTCTAACTTTTGCCTGGACCGCCCTTTCGGGTTTTCAATCCACCGAGACGTTTTTTTTTTAGTTTTAGGCGAAGTATTTCTTGACTACATCAATATTCGTGGGGTAGGCAAATTCCTCTCCGTCCATGGTTGCAAGTCTCAAGGCGCCGCCTGAGAAAGCTTTCGTGACCACATAGGGGCCATCATAATTTGGGGTCCATTTGCCCCGAGAATCAGTGAGAAATGATTGTATCTTCTTGAGCACAAGGTCTCCGTTTCTGAAAACACGAGGTCGGACCTTTTTGTCGAACGCCCTTTTCATTCTCTGTTGATACAACTGACCGTGGCATAGTGCCGTTATTCTCTTTTCTTCGATCAGATTCAGTTTATCGTGTCGACTTTGACACCATTCAGCTTCGGTGAGCTTCGCTTCCATCAATACCCGGATCGATGGGATCTCTACTTCTATGGGGAGCACTTCTTCCATGCCATATACTAGAGAGAAAGGGGTAGCCCCAATTCCGTTTCCGTAATGATTGACAGCTCCGTCAAAGATAAGTCCCCACTGGGAACCTGGTTCTGGCCCTTCACTGGGTAGCGGTTCATCGCAATCTTTCATCTTTAGATACATGACATCTTCGTCTGGGAAGTCAAACCCGATTGATTCTTGATCGTCAATCGGTTGATGAGCCAAATGATCAGCTAAAATACTTCCTTTAACGGCTTTCTGAGCATGGTACTCTATGTCATATTCTGATAGTAACATCTGCCAACGGGCAATCCTTCCCGTGAGAGCAGGTTTTTCGAAAACGTACTTGATTGGATCCATTTCGGAGACCAACCAAGTAGTATGACGAATCATGTACTGGCGAAGACGTTTGGCTGCCCAAGCCAAAGCGCAACAAGTTTTCTCAAGCATTGTGTACCGAGTCTCGCAGTCGGTGAATTTCTTGCTTAGATAGTAAATGGCAGACTCTTTCCTTTTAGTTTCGTCTTATTGGCCAAGTACACATCCCATTGAGTCCTCTAGAACTGTGAGGTAAATGATCAGTGGTCTCCCTTCCACTGGAGGTGATAGAATCAGAGGATTCAACAGATATTCCTTGATACTGTCGAAGGCGGTTTGGCAATCTTCTGACCAAACGCAATCCTGGTTCTTTTTGAGTAATTTGAAAATCGGCGCACACGTCGCAGTCATAAGGAATATGAATCTGGAGATGTAGTTCAAACGTCCCAGGAATCCTCTGACTTGTTTTTCAGTTTTCGGAGAAGGCATTTCTTGAATGGCCTTGACCTTGTCAGGATCAACTTCAATTCCTTTCTGGCTGACGATGAACCCTAGTAATTTCCCCGAACGGACACCGAAGGTGCACTTGTTAGGATTCAAGCGGAGCTTGAATTTTCTTAGACGTTCGAACAATTTTGACAGATGTTCAACGTGCTCATCCTCTGTTCTTGATTTTGCAATCAAATCATCGACATATACCTCAATTTCTTTGTGTATCATGTCATGAAACAGAGTAGTCATGTCCCTTTTATAGGTTGCCCCGGCATTCTTCAAACCGAACGGCATTACCTTGTAACAAAAGGTACCCCATGGGGTAATGAACGAAGTTTTCTCCATGTCTTTCGGCGCCATTTTGATCTGATTATAGCCCGAGAATCCATCCATGAAGGAGAATACTTTGAACTTTGTTGTGCTGTCAACCAGCATGTCAATGTGTCGTAAAGGAAAGTCGTCCTTTGGACTTGCCTTGTTTAGATCTCTGTAATCAACACACATTCTGACCTTTCCATCCTTTTTGGGAACGGGTACGATGTTGGCTAACCATTGAGGATATTCAGATGTAGCGAGGAAACCTGCTTCGATCTGTTTCTGTACCTCCTCTTTGATTTTGATGGCCATGTCCGGGTGAGTGCATCTCAACCTTTGCTTTACGGGCGGACATTCCGATCTCAACGGTAAGTGATGTTCCACGATGCTGGTATCCAACCCTGGCATATCCTGATAGGACCAAGCGAATACATCGGGAAATTCTTCAAAAAGCTTTATCAAACCCTCTCTGGCAGTTGGACTGAGCAATGCTCCGATCCTGATTTCTTTTCTCTCTTTTTCTGAACCCAAATTTACCATTTCCAACAGCTCTTTGTGAGGTTCGATGGACCTTTCCTCTTGTCTGAGTAGTCGGGAGATCTCTTTTGGAATTTGGTCGTCATTTTCTTCTTCAGCCTCGAATACCGGGAACTCAAAGTTGGAAGAAGGCATCGGATCGTATGTTTCAACGGGGTATAAAATAAGCAATCTGCATGACGTGATGATTCGTGTTTAGAAGAGATAGAGAAAATGCAAGTGTGTGCAGTGTTTTGATTTTACTGCTTGTTTTTATTATTGAATGTCTTTTAGGATTACCATTTTCTGAAAAAGCAAAAAGAGAAAACAGCAATTAATGTGGAAATTACAGAACGGCGTTATTTTATTAATGAACAAGTCGAATCTTGAAACTACAGCCCTATAAAACAAAACTCACTCGCTCTGGGCAAAGCGAAGAGGGAAATTTACAAAATGCGAGCCCTATCAAAATATCCGTTTCACCTGGGCAGGGTGAAAGGTTAAAGATGGCAATTACTTTGACTGGCGAACGACCTTCAGAACCTCGACAGCAACCCATTGGCGGCGAACTCCTCGGTGAATCACAAAGTCTGGCACCTTCCTTGATTTGTCTTCAGAAATGACGCTGATTTCTGGTGGAGCAGGATCATTGGAATCTGTCTCCCAAGCAGAATTGTCGTAGGAGGATTCCTCTGTTGCATTTTGCATAGCATTGGTGCTCTCAGCTGTATCTCCCCATCCAGTTGACTGGATATCTTCGAGCCTGATACGAGAGCTTTCGGGAGCGGTGTACTTGACCATATAGTCGTATTTTCCACTTGGTTGTCCCAAGGTGTCCCACACGTATTTGGAACTGGAGGAGTCATTTCTCTCGATGACGTTGACCTCGGGAAAAGCATAGTTGATGAATTCAAGTCCTGCAAATGTTGCAAATTCATCTTCATGTTGAGTAGTTTCTGAATGACCTGAGTGTTGATCCCATGACATGGCGGGGACACAGGTATTCTGTTCAACGACGCTCAGCTGAGCTTCATTGTTCGGCTGACTTTCTTGCCCCAAGTTTCCTGGGTAAGACTGCCACATTGGCAGACCATCCATTGGGCCATAGTAATTGTGATCAAAGTTGTCTTTCATCAGAGTGTCCTCCTCTAATGAATTTGGCGGAGCACGACATCCTTCCGGATCACAATCTCCGTAGATCATTTCGACATCTGATCTTGGTATAAATCTCGGACTTTCTGTAGGAAAGCAAAAAGGCATAGGCACCTCTTCCTGAGACATATAACCGTCCTTGTTAAGGTAGGACTTCCATTCTTCATCTGTGTCAGAGGGATCTTCCTCATTGATAGCATGTACTGTCTGAGACACTGGGTGAAGAAAACCTCCACTGTGGAAGAAGTTTTGAAGGGGATGAAGACTTTCATCATTGGCAACTGTCTGGGTACAGGTTGCAGAAAAACCAAGACCCTTCTTTGTTTTATTGTCAATGGGAATGACAAGCTGTCCCCATTCTGTCGTATCGGTACTCTCGACCGCTTTGATAGCATCGTTGTATGAAGAAATCGAAGTTTCTTCTTTGAACTGATTGTCCTTGCTCACCGATAGTGCTTGGAACTGAGTTCCAATAACCTCCTCGGGTTCCGCACAAGTAGATGATGATAAGTTGCTCACAAGCAAGGCTTGTTCCCCACAAACCGTGACAAGTTGATCGTTCTTGACGAACTTTAGCTTTTGGTGGAGGGTTGAAGTAACCGCTCCAGCCTGATGTATCCAAGGTCTTCCTAATAAACAACTGTACGTTGCCCGGATGTCCATGACCTGGAAAGTGATTTGGAAAGTGTGAGGACCAATAGTTATGGGAAGATCAACTTCGCCGATAACTGTTTTTCTGGATCCGTCGAATGCTTTGACGACGACCTCGCTGACTCTCATCGGAGGGCCCTTGAATGATAATTGCATCAAAGTGGACTTCGGCATAACATTCAGGGCTGACCCTGTGTCTACCAGTACGCTGGCTAAAGCATCGCCCTGGCAGTTAACTGTGATATTGAGTGCCATGTTATGACGGCGACCCTCTTCAGGTAATTCCTCATCACTAAATCCCAAATTATTGCAGGAAGTGATGTTAGAGACAATACTATCGAATTGTCTGATTGTTACATCCTGTTCCACAAAGGCTTGCTCCAAGACTTTATGTAGAGCCTCCCTGTGGGCTTCTGAACTGAGTAACAGTGATAATACCGAGATCTTTGAAGGAGTCTGTAACAGTTGATCAACAATGTTATATTCACTCCTTTGGATGAGCTTTAGCATCTCATCTTTGTCTTTCGAAAGGTTGGGATTACTGGATTGACCGACTGGTGGATCAGGAATTTCTGCCTGACGTTCCTTTTCTCTGTTGGATTCTCCAACCCCTCGGTTGAAGATTCGACCGCTCCGTGTTACACGACTGATGTCTGCAATATTCACGACGGAGGGTAATGGAATTTCCTTTCCATTCTCGATTATTGTTGCACCGTATTTGTAAGGGATAGCCTTAGCTGATTCATACGGTAATGGTCCCGGTAGATAGATGACTATGGGAACCTTCTGATTTGTCTGACCAACATAAGTAATCTCGATCCGTTCCCGGTTGGGAACTCTAGATTCATCAAGTAGAGGGATGATGGCAAAAACATCCCTGGTCTGGTGACGACCAGAGATGGTGACAACATCCTCAACTTGATCGGCAAGGTAGTTCGGCGACCAAATGATGGGTCCTGAACCTGGATATGGACGAATTTCTCCATGATCGACCTGACCCTGAAGAGCTGCTCTCACAAGGTAACACCCTTGGTTACTTTCTGAACAGACGCTACAACTGTCATAGTTGTGTGGTGGTACCTGGCCACGCCCACTTTGAATACACTGTAACCTCACTAGGTTATCTTCCATTGATCGGACATCCTGACTTTGACGACGAGTAGGATTCCTGTGACTGATACTAATTTGCTGAGTATCTTCGTCCATATAAATTGGCATCCACCAGTGATTTAACAAGTGCTGAAGTGCCTCCTGGACAAGGGTACAACCTCGATCGTTTTCGCAACCTGCTTTACAGTTTTGATAGTCATGTGATATTAAGAATCCAAGTCGGACCTGCTCAGCATGTAACTCTACCAGGTTGGTATTCATCACGCGAATGTCGAAAATCTGAACCATGTTGATTTGATAGGAGTTCCTATCATGGTAGTCTTGGATCCATCCAAGATCCATCTGACGCTGGAGGGCCTCTTGTATGAAAGAGCATCCCTGTTTATTTACCGAGCAAGTCAGACAGGAACTGTAATCGTGCCGCGGCAGATTATGATACTGGCTTTGCCTTGAGTGCATCGCCACCAAGTTGACATTCATCGCACGGATGTCGTGGTTTTGAATGACGTTGGAATTCGTGCAAACCATGTTAACTCCACGAACTCGGTGCTCTTGGATCCATCCAAGATCCATTTGTTCTTGTAGAGCTGCTTGCACTACAGAACATCCCTGGTTGTCTTAAGAGCAGATATCACACTGATGATAATTATGAGGTGGCACATGGCCATATCCCCTCTGTCTACAATGCATCTTGACCAGATTGGTCCCCAATAAGAGTACATCATGAATTTGATAAACATTGTTAGTCTCTTTCTCAATCAGGTTGACTGCAGTTTTCTCATGTTGAGGCAGCGGGTTCGTGAGAACGTTGGGATTCGTATCTTTGAAAGATAAGAGCCCGCTCCTAACAAGCTTTTGCACGTCGGATTTGAAATTGAAACAAGTCTTAATGTTATGCCCCGAACCTCCTTGATGATAAGGGCATGTTTGATCCGCTTTAAACCAAAAAGGTGGATTTTCCAGAACTGAAAGGGGAGACTTAGTCTGAATGTGCCCCTTAGCCAGCAGTAACAGAAACAGTTCTGCGTACGTTACGGGTATAGGATCAAATCCTGGTGGCCGTGTTGTACGGTTGTTGTTATATGGAGGACGAGCCTGCTGAAGAGGCTGTTGTGTCCTTTGTTGGTCAGGTTGGCTCTGCGCAACCTGAGGTTGATACATAGGAACAGGCGCGGGGCCGATAGCAGGAGTTACAGCTGCTACTGGCTGATAACGTCGCCTTTGCTTCCCGAGAGAGATATTCCCAATATCTTGCTCTTTTTTCTTAGGGAGAGCACTACCATATTTTTTAGTACCGCTCGTTGATCTAGTGTCTTTTACCAAACGTCCTTCTCGAACGGCTTCCTCAAGACGGACACCCATGCCGACCATTTCGGTGAAATCACTGGGCGCACTGGCAACCATTCGGTCATAGTAAAATGAGCTTAAGGTCTTTAAGAAGATTTTTGTCATCTCTTTTTCCTCAAGAGGTGGACAAATTTGAGCGGCAATTTCATGCCACCTTTGAGCATACTCCTTAAAAGTTTCCTTGTCCTTTTGCGACATCGATCTGAGTTGATCTCTGTCGGGTGCCATGTCCAAATTGTACTTGTATTGTTGGACGAAGGCAGTACCAAGATCTCTGAATGTACTGATCGTAGTACGGTTTAAACCCATGTACCATTTGAGTGCGGCACCGGTTAAACTATCCTGAAAGTAGTGAATCAGCAGGTCCTGATTCTCCGTCTGAGCTGACATCCGCCGAGCGTACATCACCAGATGGCTCTGAGGGAAAGAGTTACCCTTGTATTTTTCAAAGTCGGGCACTTGGAATTTGTGCGGGACTTTCACATTTGGGACCAAGCAGAGGTCTGCGGCGTCCTTTCCAAATAGATCCTGACCGCGAATGGCTTGCAGCTCTTTCTGCATTTCCAAGAACTGCTCCTGGAATTCATCCATTCGGTCAAACATAGTTTCCTTCTTACCAGAAGGTGTCTGTGGAATCTGTCCTGTCCTTCCAGGACAGTGTTCACCACAGGGGGTGGTACCGTGACTACGGCAGTAAGTCTTGGCGCTTCCCGAAGTTTGTAACCTTCAGGAGTCTTGAGTATGCCCCTGGCATCTTCGCTTTCCCGAAGTTTGTAACCTTCAGGCCCAGCGGCTTCTGTTGCGATTCCCTGATCTTCAGTGATCGGCGGAACATATCCTTCCGGGATATAGTTAGCAGGCATGCCCCAAGGACGATCTTTCGGCATCTGATACCTAGGATCATACTTTTCTATGATGGGCGTTGAGGTGATCTCTGAGACCACAGTTCTTTATAGCTGAGCTTCTGCCATGGCTTGCATGTCGTTATGAAGCTTTCTCATATCCTCTCTCAGAGCGTCGATCTCTTCTTTCAACTCTCTGTTTTCTTCCTCAAGATCATCCATCCTTTTCTGACGATTGGCCCGAGTATTATACGAATGAGACAGTTTGACTCTAGAATCGAGACACAAACGTAAGATTCGTAGGGAAGAAGAATACGCGATGTGAGAATGATGAATGCAATGATTATATTAATTGTTTTTAGGTTTAATCAAAATAAACTTCGACAATTGGATTGCAAATATCAAACGGTGGGGAAACCCCTTTTTATTGAATTCCAAAGGATTACAGAAATGGAAATACAGTAGATTACAAAATGCAGAAACAGAAACCTAAACTAATGGGTCCTGAGTCCTCTTCTTTGACCGGGGCGCTTGGGCCGTTGTCGGGTTGTCATTCCTTTGCCAAGTGAAAAGAGCGAGCAAATTCCTTTGGTCATCTTGATTCTCCACAGCATGCTGCTCCAAAATTTCAATCAGAGCATCTTTCTCTTTTAGTAGTTGCTGTATTTGGATACACTCTACGTCAAGGGTGCGGTACTTATTCTTCCAAGACCTTCTTTCCTTTTGAACTTTGTTGAGAGTAACCTGAAGCCTTTCAGTTTCCGTCATGAAGTACATGACAATTTCCCTCGGCGAAAGAATTCTGTAACGAGGATAAGGCATCCTTAGCTTGAGAGCTCTGGTTTGTACCCAATGGAGATAAGGCTCCACCGAGACACAGTCCGGTTTCCCCAGAGACTCTCGTCCTTTCTTATGAACATGTTTCCAAGCTTGCACTATTTCCATCTTTAGTGCTCTGTCACTTTCTCCTTCTTTGAAGAAAAGACCCTCCAGATGAACACTCGATGGGATGTGTCTCATCGGGTATCCAAATTGACGAAGAACTAATATGGGATGATAGTTGATTCCTCCTTTAGTTCCTATGAGGGGTACGCTGGGGAAGTTTCCACAACGGTCGATGATTCTGATTCCCTCATAAATCCTATTACACCAATCTATATCAGAATTGGTGAGAGACATGATCTTCTGCGACCAACGCAAGACACTCTTGCAATCCCAAAAAGCAGCAAACTTGGGCAAGTGCGAGATAAACCATTTATAAAGCAGAGGTACACAGCATGTGATCTCCCCTACGCTGTATAAATTTCCTAAGTGTACAGAATGATACGCATCTGCAAGCAAAGTCGGCACAGGGTTTCCAATGAGAAAAACCTTAATGGCGTTGATATTGACAAAGTTATTGATGTTGGGAAACAAAAATAATCCGTAGGTGAGCAAGACAAAGATGCTTTCAAAAGCAGTCCCGTTCCCTATACTAGCAAAGTACAGAGCTTTCTTTGTCAAGAACTGGGCTGGCAAACCTTGGATGCCACCCTTAGTAGTCATGTGAGTCCTGACCTCAGACTCATCCAAATGAATTGCTATTGCAATAGTCTGATTCTTTGGAATTTCTTCCAGTCCAGAAAATGGAGCCCGATCAGTGATATGTAAATCAGTCAGATGAGAATACTCCTCCAGCGTTGGTGCTAGCTGGTAATCCGGGAATGTGAAACAGTGATAAATCGGATCGTAGAATTGAATGAGCGCGTCCATGATCCCCTTAATCACATGGACTCTTAACAGTGGTAGCAAACCACCGTGCTTGGCTCTGAAAGCCTCTGGGTTAACGATCATCCTTGCTAACCTTCTCAAATCCCCTAGTTTTGGAACCTTGAAGGTATACTGGTGAGTTCTCCTTCTACCGAAATCCATTAGCGTAATCCTCTTCTCTGATATTTGCAATCACAGTCTTAGTTTAATTTGAAAAACAGAGAGACTAGAAGAGAAAGTTTTTTTAATGTTTTAATGTTTTATTAAATGAATGCATGAATGCAGCACACAAAAACATAGAAAAAACATGGGGTCAAAGGGTCGTTGTCATGAAGTCAAGGCTCTACCCATCCCCAAAGGTTTATATTAGGGTGATTTTTGTACCTGTACTTATTATCATCAGCTCCTCCTAGGAAAGCAAGACAACAAGCGGATCGCCAGCGAGTTGTGTGCAATCTTAGAGTAAGTGCCATTCACCGAGAATAGATCACCAGCCTCAAATGAGGGTAGTATCGCGTAACAGCTATTTCGGATAGCTTCCGCACTACGAAAGGGTTTGGCTTTTCTAGGTGTATACTCAATCTTTCCACATACGGCATCACCCGCATTCCCATTAGCCGAAAAATAAACACGTACAACAATTAGGAAAAGTGTTATATATATTTGTCCTAATCATCCTAGACTTTTAAAGCTAAGAATCCTAAGTTCCTGACAGAAATGGGTTCCCCGGCGGAAGCCCCAATCTGTGGTTCCCTGCCTAAGAGATGGACCAACATAGGTCAATCTTTCTCTTCGGTAGAGTTCCCATTTTCCGTAGAAAACGGGGATGATGCCCTAAGGCAGAAAAGGAGACTCCCCAGCAGAGTCGCCATTTGTGTAATTTTTCACACAAGAGAAGTAGAAAGAAATGAACGGGCCCCACGGTGGGCGCCATTTTTACTGTAGCGAGCGATTTTGGACGCGGTTCTTAAGCGCTTGTCGCTCTCTGCGGTTTGAGCTTGAACTACAGGTCGATTCATTTTTTATCCTATTGTGAGCTGAATAAGGAAGGGAAATAGATGTCTCCAATTAACCCTGCTTGCATACTGAGTTTAAACAGCGGTCTGTTAGGTTACGGATGCTATCAATGTGGGGGGGGCCTTTGTACTGGTTATTTGTATTTTCGCCAATACTATTTTCTTTCTTTCTTTTACCTAGGCAGAAGGTTTCTGGCGGGGAACAAGGATTAGGATGTTAGGACTGATGCTTTTGAATTACTGCTTTTGATTGATGGAGATATGGGATTTGGTTTTTTTGTTGATTGTGCTCGCTAAGATCTTTTCTTTCGATCTTATGCCTACGTATTCCCGTTTACCGAAATAGGGAAATCAGAGCGTTCGTAGTTCCTCCTATTCTATGGGAGGAAATGGGTGTTTTTTTTTTGTGTCTTGTTCAAAGCCCAAGACGTGAAGCGAAAGGTGGTTTGTATCTTGTTCAAAGCCCAAGATGTGAAGCTGAAAGGTCTATTTGTGTCTTGTTCAAAGCCCAAGACGTGAAGCTGAAAGGTCTCGGCTTTAGATAGAATTTGTCATCTCTAAAGATTGGAGAAGGAGAATTACTTTAACTGGGATACGCGGATCCGAGCAATGCCATAATTTCCGAAGAAAGGGTTTTAACCTGAACGAGAAGACTTTAACTCAGTGTAGAGTAATGCCAACTTTCCTTAGGAATTTCTCATGCTAAAAGAGGGACAGTGGCATGGATGTAGATGATCCAGAGGCTTGCCGCTTACAGCGATTAGATGAAGGGGAAGGAGTTGTTGATGTTTGTTTACTGTGAACGAGGCACAGCTATGATGCTAAAAGGTTAATTAGATTAACCAGTGGTTTTCTTATACAAAGCCTAAGAGGAGGCTAATTTCTGCAAGGAAAATCATTATACAAAACCTAAGAGGAGGCTAATTTGTGTCTCGTACAAAGCCCGAGAGAGAGGCGAAAAGGTTTTGACTCGACGATGGAATCTTTGTGTCTCGTACGAAGCCCGAGATAGAGGCTATTGTTTGTTTGACTCTACGAGGGAGTCTTTGTGTCTCGTACGAAGCCCGAGATAGAGGCTAAAAGTTTTTGACCCAACGATGGAGTCTTTTATACTCAACAAGAGAGTGTTTTTGTATCTCGTATGAAGCCCGAGATGGAGGCTAAAAGATTGGACTCAACAAGAGAGTCTTTGTATCTCGTACGAAGCCCGAGATGGAGGCTATTGTAACTGTTTCAGTTGAGTGACAAATCCAATATACTGATTTTAAAAGAGAAAATCAGTTCTTATATGAGCATCACTGTACTCAGGGATTTGATTTGAGTATCATGGATATTTCCTTCTCTTTGAGGAAACGGGAAATCCAAAGGGTATTGAGACTGTCCGAGTCTGCGGGTTTCCTTCCTATTTAACGAAGGGTGCTTGAGAATGTCTTTGAGACTCAAGGAAGTTAGACTGTCCGTGTCTAGAGTTTTATCTTTTGGACTATGCTATGAGAAACAGTAGTAGACTCTATGAAAGGACTGTTCTATGAAGATGACTAAGTTCTATTCCTATACCTCTAGGAGGTCGTCGGGACAATTTGTACGAAGCCCAAGAGGAGGCTGGAAACTTTTAAGAAGCCGACGGGTCCTTGTATAAAGCCCAAGAGGAGGCTATCATTCCCGGAGGAAGAGATCATTATACGAAGCCTAAGAGGAGGTTGTGAATACTTCTAAGAAGCCGTAGGGTCCTTGAATAATGCCCAAGAGGAGGCCGATGCTTTTAAGAAGCCCGTGGGTCTTATCATCTCCTTTCCATTAGGAGAGATAACTCTTTTAAAGATAAAAACCACTGGTAAACGTGCGAGGTTTACTATCCAGCGACTTTTAGCTTTTAAAGAGGGTTCCTTAGTTAAGGTCCAAGATTATGACCGTAGTGGGTACCCAAACCCCGAGACATTCAAGGCAAGCTATCCACGAGGAATAGATCAAGTCAGGAAAGTTCGAGAATTTGGAAGAAACTCAAAGATGCCATTCACGGAGAATACATTCATCTTGGGGAGTAGAGTTTCTTGACGATTCCTAAGGAGGACAGCCGAAGAGAAGACTGTATCTGGTGCTCCTATTGGGGATCTAGGCGTCTATTTCTACGAATAAATGAAACGGCGTCACCTAGTTCTAGAAGTAGTTGCCGGGGAAACTCGAAATATCTATACTATTATTACACAGTAGATATGAGTTTATGAAATGAGACTTACAGTGAGCAGCCCCACAATACAGTTTATAATATGAAAGCAGTAAATGAAAGCGATAACCACTTACTCGGTTGTAGTGCTTCCATGCTGTTTGGGTTAGTTGTTCAACAAAGAAAGATTGAAAACAACAGTATATTTCAAAATCAAAGGAGAAAGTGCTTTGAAAAAGAAAGATTTGGGGCTTACAGCTCAAGGAGAGGCTCAGGGTTTTATCAGTGAGCGCACTGTTGAATTTGTACAGAGGGACTTATACAAGTGACTGGGGCCCAAAATGGTTTTCTGTACAAAGGGATGGGTCTTACACTCTCTCAAGAGGCCCAAAAAGGTTTAAAGAAAAGAGTGGGGCTTATAACACGAGGGTAGGCCCAAATGATTTTTCGTTTAAAAATGGCGATCGCGCCGAGGTTTTCTTTTAACGCAGAGGGACTTATACAATAAGTGAGGCCCAAGATGCTTGGTTAAAAGGGGGATTGGGTCTTACACTCTAATAGAGGCCCAAAGTGTTTTGAATGGGTCTTATAGCTCAAGGAGAGGCCCAAAGTGTTTTGAATTTTAAACGGGCGACGATCGCGCCGTTTACTTGTACAGAGGGACTTATACAATGAATGAGGCCCAAAAAGTTTTTGTATAAGGGGATGGGTCTTACACTCTCTCAAGAGGCCCAAAAAGGTTTAAAAATGATTTATGAGGGTTGAATTAATCCAAAACTCTAATTTGTTTTCAAAATGTATTTAATTGAATAAAAATTTAATTAAAATGATAAAAAAATTGTTTAACACATGGAAAACAAATTGTGACCTTGGATTAATGCTTCAAAAATTAAGTATTGACCTACAAAATAATTAGAAAGCATTAAAAATTGCAAAATCAATGTAGAAAAAATATTTAAAATGCCAAAAACAATCAAAATATTAATTCTTTGCAAAAATATCAATTATATGAAATAAATAATATTTTTGGGATTTTTTAATAAAACAAAATATTTTAACATTTTTGTGAATTATTAAAAAAAGAATCAACTCAAAATCATTAAAACTCAGAGAGAAATTAATTTTTTAATCAATTAAACAAAATCACAAAATTCAAATATTTGAATTTGGAAAAAAGGCGCCAAGAATAGGCTGAAGAACACGCGCGTTTTTCAGTTTGCCCAGATTTGCATTTTCTATCCAATCTCCATGAATACGTAATCATATCATGCAATCCACATATCATTATGCTCGTCTTAACCTCACGATCATGTCTATGTACTTTAATTTCATTTAAATTAAACATACAACAAGAAATCACGAAGAGACCTCAAGAACCCTAATTTCTGCATGAAGGCTAGGATTTTTGATACACGATTCAAACAATGCAATTAATTGAGGGAAAACATTCCATGCATGATTATGAACATATGGCCAAATTATTGTGCGAGGAAATATGCATAGATTGAGAGATGCCCAAGTTTAGGCTTACCTCCAAGTCGTGACAGCAAGAGCAGATGTGATTTTGAGTTGGAGGTGTTACCGACAAGTTGTGATGATCTGGACAGCTTCCCTACACCATATGGAGTGTGTTTGAACACTTGGATTGAATTGAAATGGACTGGATCAGTTTATGGCATCTCAGCTGCAACTTCACTTCAAACTTGTGTGGATGGCAAGTGATTTTGATAGTTTGATGCTCCAGATGTTATGTGAGTGTTTGATCAGCTCATATGTGATGTATGTGAGGTGTGTGAGTGATTGGTTTGTGCAGAATTTCTCTCAAACTCAAAACCCGATAGCTACCTTGCTAAGAAAGGTATTTTTGCCAAGAGAAAGAGATTTTGAGGAAAGCATCTGTTAGATGGCTTTGGTGTACTCAAACTGACCACAATTGAGCTCTATTTATAGTAGAGCAAGTTTGTTTTGCAAGGAATAGTGCATGGAAGCTGGTAAGTAGGTTTGGCCAATGTTGTCCAATGAGAAATCAAGTCTCCTCTAGCCATTGACTAGAGGTTAGGGCACAGAGCTTTGGTTCCCTTGGTCTTGGATAAGTCTTGACTGATTTCAGATGAGAATGGCTCAGTCCATGCCACCTTGATGGTTCCATTGAATGCCTCATTCCAAATTTGAAGTCTTGTCCCTATTTTGGCAACTCTAGGTTCAACATGCTATTTCTTGTTCCATGGACTTTGGAGGCTTGGCTCAATGATTGTCCCCTTTAGATTCAATCCTCTGAGATGTCCAAGTGGATTGGAGCAATTGAATTTGGCTGATTTTGGAAAATCGAGCCAAAATGCAAATTCTGCCTTGCTTTGACAGATTTCAGCAAGGCAACTTGCTAATGTCATATCTCATGGTGTAAGTTGAATTTGGCAATGTTCTTGGCCATTTTGGAAAGCTCTTACATGATACAACAACTGTTTGAACAAGTTTGGTTTTGATCTCTTTTGATTCCAAGTGAAAAATCCCCCTACATTTGGCAAAAAGTGAGGCAGAATCTGACTTAGTGAAAATTTCACTAAGTGTTGGAAAAAGTGACATTTTCACTTTTCAGCCACTTTGATCACTCCATAACTCAAAATCCTTAATGAATTGGAATGACTTGTAGTTGAAGTTTTTGTAGGTGATAATGAGGGCTACAAATCCATCTTTGGATGAGAAAAAATGGCCTTGTGGTTTAGGAGTTATGGTCCTCCAAAGTTGGTACCTTTGCCACTTTATTTTTTAACTTAGAAAAATTTCTAAGTTTTATGGTTACCCCTTTTACAAGTTATCTCACTTTTCTTGATTTTTCTTGATGAATGATGTTTCAAATCATACATTAACATCATTTTAGGGTTAAAAATCCATTTTGGTGAAAAATCTCAAAAAGTCAAAGTTGACTTTTTGTGCACAGTTGACTTTTTATCAGATGAATTCCAAACTGTGCAATTCTTCAGGAAATCATGTCCTTGACCTAAATCAAACTTGATGGACATGTTCCATGGGTGTCATAGGGTATATTCAATCATGTATTAGGGTTTGGGAGCATGTCCTGGTCAAAAGTCAAAGTTACAGTTGACTTTTCTCTTAAAACCCTAATTGTGGTGCAGATGAAAATGAGACTTGTTGCTCAAGCTTCTTGGATCAATACATTGTTCCAAATGGATCAATATGGTATATTAGAGACCCTCAAATCATCTCTTGAGGTCTTGGCTCATGGTTTGTCCCAAAAGTCAACTTAGGGGTGAATTAGGTCAAGAAACCCTAATTCCTGATTTTTGATGAATGGATCCCCTAAGGCAAAATTGACTTGATGAATGGGTTCATGAGGTTCCATGAAGTATATTAGGTTATGTTTTGGATCATTGCCTTGTGCCCAGATGAAAATTTCCATCTGGAGGCCCTGGTCGACCAAAACCCTAATTTGGTGACACTGTCGATCTTGAGACTTGATCCACCTAGAAGGGAGCAGCCTTGTGCTTAATCCTTGAAGTGGGAGTCCTTTTTGATCCATTGTGGATGTTTAAGAGATTAGACAAGTTGAAGATCATGTCATTCCTTGATTGATCCTTTGTCTAAGCACTCGGAGAGGGCTTGAAACCCTAATTTTGATTGTATTGGATGCTCACCCATCTTTGGGGAGACTGATGAAGCATGATGGTTCATCCATATTGTCATGATGATTTTCACAATGATGGGAAATCTAAGTGGTCAAAATTTGGGGTATTACAGTGATGAACGAAGTTTTCTCCATGTCTTTCGGCGCTATTTTTATCTGGTTATAGCCCTAGAATCCATCCATGAAGGAGAAGACTTTGAACTTTGTTGTACTGTCTACCAGCATGTCAATGTGTGGTAAAGGGAAGTCATCCTTTGGACTAGCCTTGTTTAGATCTCTGTAGTCGACACACATTCTGACCTTTCCGTCCTTTTTGGGAACAGGTACGATGTTGGCTAACCATTGAGGATATTCAGACGTAGCGAGGAAACCCGCATCAATCTGTTTTTGTACCTCCTCTTTGATTTTGATGGCCATGTTCGGATGAGTGCGTCTCAACCTTTGCTTTACTGGCGGACATTCCGATCTCAATGGTAAATGATGTTCCACGATGCTGGTATCCAACCATGGCATATCCTGATAGGACCAAGCAAATACACCGGGGAATTCTTTGAGAAGCTTTATCAAACCCTCTCTGGCAATTGGACTGAGCAGTGCCCCAATCCTGATTTCTTTTCTCTCTTTTTCCGAACCCAAGTTTACCGTTTCCAACGGCTCTTTATGAGGTTCAATAGACCTTTCCTCCTGTCTGAATAATCAGGAGATCCCTTCTGGAATTTCGTTGTCAACTTCTTCTTCAGCCCCAAATACCGGGAACTCAAAGTTGGGAGAAGGAATCGGATCGTATGTTTCAACGGGGTTTAAAACAAGCAATCTGCATGATGTGATGATTCGTGTTTAGAAGAGATTGAGAAAATGCAAAAGTGTGTGCAGTGTATTTTTTTTATTACAGCTTGTTTTTATTATTGAATTGTTTTTTAGGATTACCATTTTCTGAGAAAAGCGAAAAGAGAAAACAGCAATTAATGCGGAAATTACAGAACGACGTTATTTTATTAATGAACAAGTCGATTCTTGAAACTACAGCCCTATAAAACAAAACTCTGTCGCTTCGGGCAAAGCGAAGAGGGAAAATTTACAGAAAGCGAGCCCTATTAAAACATCTGTTTCACCTGGGCAAGGTGAAAGGTTAAAGATGGCAATTACTTTGATTGGCGAACGACCTTCGGAACATCGACAGCAACCCATTGGCGGCGAACTCCTCGGTGAATCACAAAGTCTGGCACCTTCCTTGATTTGTTTTCAGAAATAACGCTGATTTCTGGTGGAGCAGGATCATTGGAATCTGTTTCCAAGGCAGAGCTGTCGTAGGAGAATTCCTCTGTTGCATTTTGCATAGCATTTGTGCTCTCAGCTGTATCTCCCCATCCAGTTAGCTGGATATCTTCGAGCCTAATACGAGAGCTTTCGGGAGCGGTGTATTTGACCATATAGTCGTACTTTCCACTCGGTTGTCCCAAGGTGTCCCACACTTCTTTCGAACTGGAGGAGTCATCCCTCTCGATGACGTTGACCTCGGGAAAAGCATAGTTGATGAATTCAAGTCCTGCAAACGTTGCAAATTCATCGTCATGTTGAGTAGTTTCTGAATGACCTGAGTGTTGATCCCATGACATGGTGAGGACACAGGTATTCTGTTCAATGATACTCAGCTGAGTTTCATTACTCGGCTGAATTTCTGGCCCCAAGTCTCCTGGGTAAGGCTGTCACATTTGCAGGCCATCCATCGGGCCATAGTAATTATGGTCAAAATTGTATTTCATCAGAGTGTCCTCCTCTAATGAATTTGGTGGAGCACGGCATTCTTCCGGATCACAATCTCCGTATATCATTTCGACATGTGACCGTGGTATAAATCTCAGACTCTGTGCGAGATAACAAAATGGCGTAGGCACCTCTTCCTGAGACATATAACCGTCCTTATTAAGATAGGACTTCCACTCTTCATCTGTTTCGGAGGGATCCTCCTCATTGATAGCATGGATTATTTGAGACACTGGGTGAAGGAAACCTCCACTGTGGAAGAAATCTTGAATGGGATGAATACTTTCATCGTTAGCAGCTGTCTGGGTGCAGGTTGCAGAAAAACCAAGACCCTTCTTTGTTGTACTGCTAGTAGGAATGACAAGCTGTCCCCATCCTGTTGTATCGGTACTCTCGACAGTTTTAATAGCATCTTTGTATGAGGAAATCGAAGTTCCTCCTCCGGATTGTTCGTCCTTGTGTAACAAAAGTTCTTGGAACTGGGTTCCGATTATCCCTTCTGGTTCCACATAAGTGGATGACGATAAATTGCTGACAAGTAAGGCCTGTTCCCCACAGACTGTGATGAGTTGGCCGTTCTGGACGAACTTTAACTTTTGGTGGAGGGTCGAGGTGACCGCTCCAGCCTGATGTATCCAAGGTCTTCCTAATAAACTACTGTACGTTGCCCGGATGTCCATGACCTGGAAAGTAACTTGGAAAGTGTGAGGACCAATAGTTATGGGAAGATCAACTTCGTCGATAACCGTTTTTTGGGATCCGTCGAACGCTTTGACGACGACCTCACTGGTTCTCTTCGGAGGGCCCTTGAATGATAATTGAGTTAAAGTGGACTTCGGTATAACATTCAGGGTTGACCCTGTGTCTACCAGTATGCTGGCTAAAGCATCGTCCTGGCAGTTGACTGTGATATTGAGTGCCATGTTATGACGGCGACCCTCTTCAGGTAATTCCTTATCACTAAATCCCAAGTTATTGCAAGAAGTGATGTTAGAGACAATACTATCGAACTGTCTGATTGTTACATCCTGTTCCACAAAGGCCTGCTCCAAGACTTTCTGTAGGGCCTCTCTGTACGCTTCTGAACTGAGTAACAGTGATAATACCGAGATCTTTGAAGGAGTCTGTAACAGTTGATCGACAATGTTGTATTCACTCCTTTGGATGAGCTTCGGCATCGCATCATCGTTTTTCGAAAAGTCGGTATTACTGGATTGACCGACTGATGGATCGGGAGCTTCTGTCTGAAGTTCCTTTTCTTTGTTAGACTCTCCAACTCCTCTGTTGAAGATTCTACCACTCCGTGTTACACGACTGATGTCTGCAATATTCACGACGGAGGGTAATGGAATTTCCTTTCCATTTTCAATTATCGTCGCACCGTATTTGTAAGGGATTGCCTTAGCTGATTCATACGGTAGTGCTCCCGGCAGATAGACGACTATGGGAACCTTCTGGTTTTTCTGACCATCGTAGGTAATCTCGATCCATTCCCGGTTGGGAGTTCTTGATTCGTCAAGAAGAAGGATAATGGCAAAAACATCCCTAGTTCTTTGATGATAAGAGATTACAACAACGTCCTCAATTTGATTGGCAAGGTAGTTCGGCGACCAATTGATGGGTCTGGAACCTGGATATGGGGGAATCTCTCCATGATCCACCTGCCCCTGGAGAGCTGCTCGCACAAGGTAGCACCCTTGGTTACTTTCCGAACAGACTCCACAACTTTCATAATTGTGTGGTGGCACCTGGACACGCCCACTTTGAATACAATGTAACCTCACTAGTTTATCTTCCACGAGTCGGACATCCTGACTTTGACGCCGAGCGGGGTTTCTGTTACTGATACTAATTTGCTGAGTATCTTCATCCATGTAGATTTGCATCCACCAATGATTTAACAAGTGCTGAAGTGCTTCCTGGACAAGGGCACATCCTTGATCGTTTTCGCAACCCGCTTTACAGCTGTGATAATTATGTGATATCAGGAATCTGAGTCGGACCTGCTCAGCATGCAACTCTACCAAGTTGGTATTCATTAAGCGAATGTCGAAGATTTGAACCATGTTGATCTGATAGGAATTCATATCATGGTAGTCCTGGATCCATCCAAGATCCATCTGACGCTGGAGGGCCTCCTGTATGAAAGAGCATCCCTGTTTATTTACCGAGCAAGTCAGACAAGAACTATAATCGTGTCGTGGCAGATTATGATATTGGCTTTGCCTTGAGTGCATTGCCACCAAGATGGAATTCATCGCACGGATGTCGTGGTTCTGAATGACGTTGGAATTCGTGTAAACCATGTTAACTCCACGAACTCGGTGCTCTTGGATCCATCCGAGATCCATCTGTTCCGGTAGAGCTGATTGCACCACAGAACATCCTTGATTGTTTTTAGACCAGACATCACACTGGTGATAATTATGAGGTGGCACATGGCCATATCCACTCTGTCGACAATGCATCTTGACCAGATTGGCCCTCAACAAGAGTACATCGTGAATTTGAAAGACATTATTAAATTCTTTCTCAATCAGGTTGACTGCAGCTTTCTCATGTTGAGGCAGCGGGTTCGTGAGAACATTGGGATTCGTATCTTTGAAGGATAGGAGCCCGCTCCTAACAAGCTTTTGCACGTCGGATTTGAAATTGAGACAATTCTCTATGTTATGCCCTGATCCTCCTTGATGATAAGGGCATGTCTGATCTGCTTTGAACCAAAAAGGCAGATTTTTCGGTACTGTAAGATGAGCGTTAGTCTGGATGTGCCCCTTAGCTAGTAGTAATGGAAATAGTTCTGCGTACAACATGGGTATAGGATCAAACCCTGGTGGCCGCGTTGTACAGTTGTTATTGTATGGAGGACGAGCCTGCTGAAGAGGTTGTTGTGTCCTTTGCTGATTAGGTTGGCTCTGCGCAACCTGAGGTTGATACGTAGAAATAGGCGCAGGGCTGATAGCAGGAGTTACAGCTGCTACTGGTTGGTACCGCTGCCTTTGCTTTCCGAGAGAGATATTCCCAATATCCTGCTCTTTTTTCTTAGGGAGAGCACTACCGTATCGTTTTGTACTACTTGATGATCTAGCGTCTTTTATCAAACGTCCTTCTCGGACGACTTCCTCAAGACGAACTCCCATGCCCACCATCTCGTTGAAATCACTGGGTGCACTGGAAACCATTCTATTATAGTAAAATGAGCTTAAGGTTTTTAAGAAGATCTTTGTCATCTCTTTTTCCTCAAGAGGTGGACAAATCTGAGTGGCAATTTCACGCCATCTTTGAGCGTACTCCTTAAAGGTTTCCTTGTCCTTTTGTGACATTGATCTGAGTTGATCTCTGTCCGGTGCCATGTCCAAATTGTATTTGTATTGTCGGACGAAGGTAGTACCAAGATCTCTGAATGTGCTAATCGTAGCACGGTTTAAAACCATGTACCATTTTAAGGCGGCACCGGTTAGACTATCCGGAAAGTAGTGAATCAGTAGGTCCTGATTCTCCGTCTGAGCTGACATTCGCCGAGCGTACATCACCAGATGGCTCTGAGGGCAAGAGTTACCCTTGTATTTTTCAAAGTCGGGCACTTGAAATTTGTGCGGAACTTTCACATTGGGGACCAAGCAGAGGTCTGCGGCGTCCTTTCCAAATAGATTCTGACCGCGGATGGCTTGCAGTTCTTTCTGAATTTCCAAGAACTGTTCCTGGAATTCATCCATTCTATCGAACATAGTTTCCTTCTTACCAGAAGGTATCGGTGGGATCTGTCCTTCCGGGACAGTGTGCACCATAGGGGTTGGGACCGTGACTACGACAGTGAATCTTGGCGTTTCCCGAAGTTTGTAACCTTCAGGAGTCTTCAGTATGCCCCTGGCATCTTCGCTTTCCCGAAGTTTGTAACCTTCAGGCCCAACGGCTTCTGTTATGATTCCCTGATCTTCAGTGATCGGCGGAACATATCTTTCTGGGATATAGTTAACAGACATGCCCCAAGGACGATCTTTTGGCATTTGATACCTAGGATCATACTTCTCCACTATGGGCGTTGAGGTGATCTCTGAGATCACAGTCCTTTGTAGCTGAGCTTCTGCCATGGCTTGCATGTCATTACGAAGCTTTCTCATATCCTCTCTCAGAGCGTCGATCTCTTCTTTCAACTCTCTATTTCCTTCCTCAAGATCATCCATCTTTTTCTGACGATTGGCCCGAGTATTGTACGAATGAGACAGTTTGACTCTAGAACCGAGACACAAATGTGAGATTCGTAGGTGAGAAGAATACGCGATGTGAGAATGATGAATGCAATGATTATATTAATTATTTTTGGTTTAATCAAAATAAACTTCGACAATTAGATTGCAAATATCAAACAGTGGGGAAACCCCTTTTTATTGAATTCAAAGGATTACAGAAATGGAAATACAGTAGATTACAAGGTGCAGAAACAGAAACCTAAGCTAATGGGTCCCGAGTCCTCTCTGAAGAGAAATTGGGTGCTGATTCTGGTATTTTCCTTTTCTTTGACCGGGGTTCTTGGGCCGTTATCGGGTTGTCATTCCTTTGCCAGGTGAAAGGAGTGAGCAAATTCCTTTGGTCATCTTGATTCTCTACAGCATATTGCTCCAAAATTTCAATCAGAGCGTCCTTATCTTTCAGTAGTTGTTGTATTTTGATGCACTCTACGTTGAGGGTGCGGTACTTGTTCTTCCAAGACCTCTTCTCCCGTTGAACTTTGTTGAGAGTAACCTGAAGCTTTTCAGTCTCGGTCATGAAGTATATGACAGACTCCCTC
Source organism: Lathyrus tuberosus (assembly GCA_022829125.1). Classification (NCBI taxonomy): domain Eukaryota; kingdom Viridiplantae; phylum Streptophyta; class Magnoliopsida; order Fabales; family Fabaceae; genus Lathyrus; species Lathyrus tuberosus. The sequence continues at coordinate 7,694,099 of JALAZF010000308.1, read as the reverse complement.
AGTGGAAGAACTCCATGACGACGATAAGGCATCGTTAGCTTGAGAGCTCTAGTTTGTACCCAGTGGAGATAAGGCTCCACCGAGACACACTCCGGATTTCCTAGAGACTCCCGTCCTTTCTTATGAACATGTTTCCAAGCGTGCACTATTTCCGTCTTTAGTGCTCTGTCACTTTCTCCTTCCTTGAAGAAAAGACCTTCCAAATGAAAACTCTGTGGGACGTGTCTCATTGGGTATCCAAATTGACGACGAACAAGAACTGGATGGTAATTGATTCCTCCCTTAGTTCCTACAAGGGGTACGTTGGGGAAGTTTCCACAACGGTCAATGATCCTGATTCCGTCATAAATCCTATTACACCAGTCAATGTCAGAGTTGGTGAGAGACATGATTTTCTGCGACCAGCGTAAGGCACTCTTATGATCCCAAAAAGCAGCAGACTTAGGCAAATGGGAGATAAACCATTTGTATAGCAGGGGCACGCATCACGTGATCTCTCCTTCGCTGTACAAATTCCCTAAGTGTACAGAATGATACGCATCTGCGAGCAAAGTCGGTACAGGGTTTCCAATGAGAAAAACCTTAATAGTGTTGATATCGACGAAGTTATCAATGTTGGGAAACAGAAATAACCTGTAGGTGAGCAAAACAAAGATGCTTTCAAAAGCAGTCACGTTCCCGATGCTGGCGAAGTACAGGGCTTTCTTTGTTAAGAACTGGGCTGGAAAACCTTGTATGCCACCCTTAGTGGTCATGTGAGTCCTGACCTCAGACTCGTCCAAATGAATGGCTCTTGCAATGGTCTGATTCTTTGGAATTTGTTCCAGTCCAGAAAATGGAGCTTGATCGATAATGTGTAGATCAATCAGATGAGAGTATTCCTCCAGCGTTGGTGCTAGCTGGTAATCCGGGAATGTGAAACAGTGATAGACCGGATCGTAGAACTGAATGAGCGCATCCATGATTCCCTCAATCACATGGACTCTTAGCAGAGATAGCAAACCTCCGTACTTGGCTCTGAAAGCCTCTTGGTTTGTGATCATCCTCGCCAAACCTCTTAAATCCTCTAGTTTTGGAATCTTGAAGGTGTACTTATGAGTTGTCCTTCTACCGAAATCCATTAGCGTAATCCTTTTCTCTGATATTTGCAATCACAATCTTAGTTTAATTTGAAAAACAGAGAGACTAGAAGATAATTTTTTTTAATGTTTTAATGTTTTTTTAAATGAATGCATGAATGCAGCACACAAAAACATAGAAAAAACATGGGGTCAAAGGGTCGTTGTCATGAAGTCAAGGCTCTACCCATCCCCAAAGGTTTATACTAGGGTGATTTTTTGTACCTGTACTCAAAATCATCAGCTCCTCCCAGGATAACAAACAGCAAGCGGATCGCCAGTAAGCTGTATGAAATCTTAGAGTAGATGCTATTCACCGAGAATAGATCATCAGCCTCAAATGAGGATAGTATCGCGTGACAACTATTTCTGATAGCTTCTGCACTACAAAAGGGTTGGCTCCTTAGCTTCTCAGACGTCACAATCGGCCCATTGCCTATGAGAGGGAATGGGTTGCATTGGGAAGCCTCCACTGAGGTTGATGGTCGACCTCGTCGTCATCACTTATCTTAAGTGTATACTCAATCTTTCCACATGCGGCATCACACGCATTCCCATTAGCAGAAAAATAAACACAGATATCAATTAGGAAAAGTAGTATATATATTTGTCCTAATGTCCTAGACTTTTAAAAGCTAAGAATCTTAAGTTCCTGACAGAAAATGGTTTCCCGACGGAGTCACCATCCTGTGGTTTCATTCCAAATTAACGGCGTTTTGACCTAAGATCCTAGTGACGTCAGGGTTTCTACCTAGGGGACAAGAAGAGAACAAGATCCCTAAAGATTCTCCCCAGCAGAGTCGCCATTTTTCTGTAGCGAGTGATTTTTGGATGTGGTTGTGAAGCACGATCGCTCTGGTACTACAGCTCGATTCATTTTTCATCCTATTAAAGCTGATGAAGGAAGGGAAATAGATGTCTCCAATTAACCCTGCTTGCATACTGAGGTTAAACAATCAAAACTATTGGTTTACAGATGCTACAAAGATTCGGGGTCTCTCCTAGGTTATTTTGTTGAAAAGGGGTGCTTTAGGCTATTGGTTAGGATGTTAGGACAGATATATGAAAGTATGGAATTTTGGGTTTTTGTTTAGTGTGTTCGCTAAGATTTTTCTTTCAATCTTATGCCTACGTATTCCTATTTTTTTCCGAAACAGGGAAATCAGAGCGATCGTAGTTCCTCCTATTCTATGGGAGGAAATGGTTGTTTTGGTGTCTTGTTCAAAGCCCAAGACATGAAGGTAAAGGTGGTTTGTATCTTGTTCAAAGCCCAAGATGTGAAGCTGAAGGGTTTGACTTTAGAGATAATTTGTCATCTCTAAAGAGGGGTTTGTCCGTCACAACTGTTAATAAAGGAGAATTACTTTAACCGGGATTTGTGAATCCGGCAATGCCATAATTTCCTTTATAGGGGATTTCCAACATGAAGGGGAAGACTTTAACTCAGTTTAGAGCAATGCCATCTTTCCTTAGGAATTTCTCATGCTAAAAGAGGGACAGTGGCATGGATGTAGATGATCCAGAGGCTTGCCGCTTACAGCGATTAGATGAAGGGGAAGGAATTGTTGATGTTTATGTACTGTGAACGAGGCACAACTTTGATGCTAAAAGGTTGATTGGATCAACCAGTGGTTTTCTTATACAAAGCCTAAGAGGAGACTAATATGTGTCTCGTACAAAGCCCAAGAGAGAGGCTAAAAGGTTTTGACTCGACGATAGAGTCTTTTGGTATCTCGTATAAAGCCCGAGATGAAGGCTATTTGACTCAACAAGAGAGTTTTTTTGTATTTTGTACGAAGCCCGAGATGGAGGCTAAAAGAGAGTTGACTCAACAAGAGAGTCTTTTATGGTATCTCGTAGGAAGCCCGAGATGGTGGCTAAAGGTTTTATACTCAACAAGGGAGTGATTTGTGTCTTGTACAAAGCCCAAGACGGAGGCTAAAAGGATTGTGACTCAACAAGAGAGTTTTTTGTATCTCGTACGAAGCCCGAGATGGAGGCTATTGTTAGCTCCGTTGGGGAGAATCATTGTACAAAGCCCAAGAGGAGGCTATTGTGACTGTTTCAGTTGAGTGACAGGTCCAGTATGCTGATTTAAAGAGAAAATCAGTTCTTATATGAGTAATGCTGTACTCAAGGATTTGATTCGAGGATCAGGGTTATTTTCTTTTCTTTAAGGAAATGGGAAATCCAAAGGGTATTGAGACTGTCCGAGTCCACGGGGTTCCTTCCTATTCTTGAAGGGTGCTTGAGAATGTCTTAGAGACTCAAGGAAATTAGACTGTCCAAGTCTAGAGTGTCATCTTTTGTACTATGCTTTGAGAAACAGTAGCAGACTCTTGGAAAGACTGCTCTATTTAAGATGACTGATTTCTTTTCCTATACCTCTAGGAGGTCGTCGGGACAATTTGTACGAAGCCCAAGAGGAGGCTGGAAACTTTTAAGAAGCCGAGTGGTCCTTGTATGAAGCCCAAGAGGAGGCTATCATTCCCGGAGGAAGAATCATTATACGAAGCCTAAGAGGAGGCTGTGAATACTTCTAAGAAGCCGACGGGTCGTTGTACAACGCCCAAGAGGAGGCGGGGATGCTTTTAGGAAGCCTGTGGGTCCTTGAACAATGCCCAAGAGGAGGCCGATGCTTTTAAGAAGCCGATGGGTCCCCAAACCCCGAGAAGTTCAAGACAGGCTATTCACAAAGAATAGATCAAGCCAGGAAAGTTCGAGAATTTGGAAGAAACTCAAGAGATGCCATTCACGGAGAAAAGATCATCTTTGGGGAATAGAGTTTCTTGACAAGTGCTTTTAAGAAGTCTGTGGGTCCCCAAACCCTGAGAAATTCAAGACAGGCCATTCACGAGGAATAGATCAAGCAAGGAAAGTCCGAGAATTTGGAAGAAACTTAAGAGATGCCATTCACGGAGAAAAGATCATCTCTGGGGAGTAGAGTTTCTTTGAGAACTTCTACGAGTGACAGTCTATGAAAGGGTTCACAGAGAATGCTGCCTTTCATATCTCCATATTGTTTAACCCTAAGAGGAGGGAAGACTGTGTCTGGTAATCCTATGGGGATCTAGTTTTGACTATTTAAGAGTGAACAACGGGCTTAATGCTAGATGTAGTTGCCGGGGAAACTCTAAATATCTATACTATTATTACACAGTTGATATGAGTTTATGAAAGAAGACTTACAGCGAAACAGCCCCATAATATAGTTATATGTATATGAAAGCGGTAAATGAAAGCGTGTAAACACTTACTCGGTTGTAGAGCTTCCATGCTGTTTGGTTAGTTGTGCAACAAAGAAAGATTGAAAACAACAGTATATTTCAAAATCAAAAGAGAAAGTGCTTTGACAAAGAAAGATTTTGGGGCTTACAGCTCAAGGAGAGTCCCAGGGTTTTATCAGTGAGCGCACTGTTGTTTTGTACAGAGGGACTTATACAAGTGACTGAGGCCCAAAAATTGTTTTTTGTACAAAGGGATGGGTCTTACACTCTCTCAAGAGGCCCAAAAGGTTTAAAGAAAAAGAGTGGGGCTTATAACACGAGGGTAGGCCCAAAGTTTGTTTTTCCGTTTGAAATGGCGATCGCGCCGAGATTTTCTTTTAACGCGAAGGGGTTTATACAATATTTGAGGCCCAAAATGTTTTGGTTAAAAGGGGATTGGGTCTTACACTCTAATAGAGGCCCAAAAGTTTTGAGTGGGTCTTATAGCTCGAAGAGAGGCCCAGTTGATTTTTTAAAAGGCGACGATCGCGCCGTTTACTTGTACAGAGGGACTTATACAATAAGTGAGGCCCAAAACGGTTTATACAAGGGGGGTTTTGGGTCTTACACTCTATTAAGAGGCCCAAAAGAGTTTTAAGAAAAGAAATGGGTCTTACTACTCGAGGGTAGGCCCAAGGTTTTTTGTTTTGAAAAGGCGGCGATCGCGCTGTTTATTTTTTACGGTATCAGAACTTATACAATACACTGAGGCCCAAAAATGATTTGGTCAAAAAAAGGATTGGATCTTACACTCTATTAGAGGCCCGTGAGTGTTTGAAAAAGTTTTATGATGGTGAAAATCGAAGAAATCCTAATTTTATCATTTTAAAAGTAAATTCTTAAAAGAAAATCAATACAAAATGATAAAAATACCAAATAAGCAACTTGTGATTTTTGGTTGGGGTTTGAAAAATGATGTTTTAATCACAAGATGAAATAAAATTCATTTGGTCTTGATTTTCAATATGATAATTCACTTTTAAAATGTTTTAAAAACAATAAAAAGGAATTTATTCACAAAAATACTAATTATATTAAATAAATAATATAAAACTAATTTTTTTGTGGAATAAAATATTTTGGAGTATGAATAAGAAGTTTGTAAAACAGAATTGGAAAATGATGATTTTTGCTATGTAAAAGAATTGGTTGAGTTTTTTGGGAATAAACTAATGTCACAACATCACATTCGACATCACTCATGAGTTTTGAAGATAAGAGAAAAAGGGAAGATGTCACAACATCACATTTGACATCAGAACTGCACCTTGGTTTTTCAACATCTTTGCTATCAAACTTCAAACATTCATAACTCTCTCAATTTTTAACGAAATTAAAATTCGTAAGAACCTATCTTGACCAATTTTTCGCAAGGAATCCAATGGTATCACTCATACATACTGAAACTTAATGTACAGCACACACAAGGCAAAAAACCAGAACTGCACCTTAAGTTTAAAACAACATAAACTCCACATATAAACATGTTAAAGTGCAAACAGTAGGAGGATCATAACATACACATTAAGGACTACATTTTTGCTTCAAGAATTGTTCAATATGATGCATGTATGTGGACAACAAAGGAAAGCATGATTCAAAGAATTCAAGTTGTGAATTTTACCTCTTTTTTTGGAGATTTTGTGCAACCTACCAAGTGCTTTATTCCAGAAATGATTGGATGCTTTGGACACCCTCAAATGACCTCTTGGATGCTTTTAGGATGATTGGAATCAGCTAGTACCTGCAAAAACACAAATTGTCCCTTTCTTGCAAAAGGGGTTAAAAGTGACCAAAATAGCAACTCTCTCAAATGGTGTTCCAGATGGGGGGAACCATTTGGGACAGTTCAAGGATGATATTTGGAGTGTGTTTGAGGTTTTATCTGGTTTGGAGAGTGACTGAATCAAGACATGGCTTGAAAAATGCAAAAACGTCCAATTTTGAGGTTTTGAGAGGTGACTTTGTGATGTTGTGATTACAGGTTACTTTTGATAGTTTGGACAGCTTACATATGATATATGTGAGGTGTGTGTGTGATTAGTTTGAGTGGAATTGCTCTCTAACTCAAAAACTCAGAATTACTTGCTTTGGAAGGCAAATTTGAGGTGAAAGAAGAGATTTTGAGGAAAGCATCTATTTGATGGCTTTGGTGTACTCAAACTGAGCACAAATGAGCTCTATTTATAGTAGAGCAAGTTTGTTTTGGGATCCACAGTGAATGGCAACTGCAGCAGAGGTTTGGGCAATGTTGTCCAATGAAAATCCAAGTCTCCTCTAGCCATTGACTAGAGGTTAGGGCACAGGCTGCTGGTTCCCTAGTTGTTAGAGGAATCTTGACTGAATTCAGTTGCAAATGTGTCAGTCCATGCCACCTCTAAGCATCCATTAAATGCTTCAATCCAAAATTGGAGTTTTGTCCCTCTTTTAGGCATTTCTAGGTTTGGCATGCTACTTCTTGTTCCAAGGACTTTAGAGGCTTGGCTCAGTGAGTGCCCTCTTTAGATTTGATCCTCAGATGTGTTCAAAATGATGACAAGGCTTAAAAATTCGTGTGGCACAAGAAATGTGCAAATCTGCCCCATGAAAAATTCAGCTGCAGCAAGCCCTTTTGTAAAATCCATAACTACATGCTCGAGTATGCTACATGGACGTTCTAGGACTTTCTGGAAAGCTGAGATGATGTACTTCAACTTTCATGTTTGACCCCGGACCTGGTTCAACTTGGATCATGGAGAAAAATAGCCTTGAAGTTGGGACATTCTTGTTGGAAAAATATTAGTGATGTCCTATGCAATGTCAGAACATTGGACATTAAGAATTCCCAACTTTGATCACTTATATCTTTCAATCCTTATGATATTTTGAGTTGATTCCTTCTACAATGTTGAAGTATCAAATACCCTCTTTAAAAGTAGCTCGTACTCAAAATCAATGGATGCTTGGATCAATAGTTACAACCTTGAAAAGTTGTGCACTTGAACATGATTTTAACTTAGAAAATTTTTTTAAGTTTCTTTCAATTTGATCAATTTTGCAATTTTGCATGATTTCTTCATTTAAATTTGATCAAATTAAATCATCCATCATATTTTCTTGAGTAATGGCTTGTGAAGCTCATAGTTGACCAAAAAGTCAAACTTTGACTTTCTGTGTCAGTTGACTTTGTATTAGATGCACTTGAGGCTTGATCCACTTGAAATGTTGCACTCTTGTGCTTAATTCTTGATGTGGGAGTCCTCTTGATCCATTGTGGATGTTTGAGAGGTTAGAAAAGTTGAAGATCATGTCATTCCTTGATTGATCATTTGTCTAAAGGCTCTGAGAGGGTTTGAAACCCTAATTTGATTGTAGTGAACACTCACCCATCTTTGGGGAGACTACTGAGGTACAAAGGTACATCCATATTATGCTGATGATTTGCACCATGATGGGAAATCTTAGTGGTCAAAATTTGGGGTATGACAGAAACTAATGAATACCTCCTCAAGTCTTCAACCAACCACCCTTCTGCCCAAGAGTCATTTGTTCCAAGACACTCCTCAAGAGTAATTCAGTGCCACTGTTTGATTATCTTGATTCCACATATGAGAACACCTGAATGCCACTTTTGACTGCCCCATCCTTCTTCAGAACTCCCACAAGATACACTGATCCACCAATGAAATTTGATCTTCAAGTTACATGAACTACTTGCTCCATAGAAAGACATCTTGGATCCACTAAGCCTTAGACATGTAACATCTTCTCCATCCACAGCTCCCGGAAACTGCATAAGATCGACGTTTTTGAAGCATCCATAAATTTCATTCTCTTGTAGATCACTTTATCTTAAGCTGATGTCCCACAACACCACCTGAGATCCTAATGTTAAGCTTTATGTCAGAACATTCTGATACGACATCCAGCTGCTGAATTTAGCTCCTCCTTCTGCCACTTAGAAGAACCCCCTCCCTATTACAGAACAAGAGTTCCATGCCCTCATAGACTTGATTCAACAACCAAGTTTGAGTAGAAAACCTTCATCCTGCTTAAACTTATCACAGGTATTCCATTCAAGCTCACATCTTGATGAATATATGCTTTGAAACTCCAAAGACTTCAAACCTGCCACGTCTGAATCTTCAGAAGATAAAGTAGTCCTAGACTACACCATAGCCATACCAAAAAATGTCATTTTCCTTAGTAGAGCAGTCTTCAAGATGTCACAGATATTTCCACCTATCCTTGACCTCCATGATGAGCACGACAAAGTGCTCCAATGCACCCAGACTAGAAATAAAATGATCCAAGAAATATCCATCAAGATTATGATGTCTTCATCTTCATCTTCAACAACACCATTGTCTAGACCAGTTACTTGCCAGGAAACTCTCTAGAGATCATATGCTTCTATCACACAAGACTGAAGCAGATTCTTAGGTCCACACCTAAGAACAAAACAAATGCTAAAGCGTATGCAGTACCCCTCCCATGATTCTGCACAAACTCTGATGATGAGATGTTCCAACATCGTGTTGAACATCAGTAATCTTGAGCTTCACATACAAGAATAATTAATTAAATACTTGTGAGTAACACAAATAGCAATTGATCTTAAATCTTTGTTTAATAATCTTTCTTCATTGTTGTAGCTATAATCCAACATATCACTTCATGAATACTTATCAAGTATTCAATCTTTTGCAAGTATCCTCTTTGACAAACAAAGTGTTGAGATACCAAGGCTGCCACCCTTGACTCAAGTAACTAAGGTTCTCTCTGAACAAACCCTATTCACCTCAACAATTCAAAAACCTCCATTCAGATTGGATCCACCCTTAGGATTAAGAGAGATGAATCCTTCCTTGTTGTTTTGGATGGTGAAAATAAATCACCTCCACTTTCTTCAGGTTTGTGTTTCACAGAAACACCCTCTAGTCAGAAGAATTACTAGAAGACTCCAGATGCACGACTGAGACACCTTTATGAGTGGACTTGAGAGAATTCTCAAGTATCTTTGACAACTTAGCCGATCAGTAATTTATCAAACTCCCAGAGCAAGAACTTGATAAACCTAAACTCAACTCCCCTCCTCTTCAACTGACTTCAAACTGCACCATGGAACCAAGCTTCTAAGTACCAAGTCACCATAACAGATATCTCCCAAAACTCTTTCCATTCCATCGCTCCCAACTTTGGAATAAAAAGATCCAGATATCTTCACATATAGAGGCCAACGATTAAGATCTTCCACCATCTGTCTTCAGCAACAACTCCAGAATCTCATAATTCTAGAGCTCTCCCATCAGAAACATATGCAGCGGAACCACCAAGGATCAAATTCTGCCTACCCTAATAAGATGTCAGAACATCTTATAAGATACCACAACAAGAGAACAAGCCACTTCTCCTGCAGTTGTTGTAGAACCTCCTCAACAACATGAACAACCACCGGGTTGTTACCTTCGATCTAGAACATCCATCCCATCCATTAATACCCTTGAGTATGTCTGAGTTGATTGATCTGATCTTCAAAACTCCTTTTTTAAATGCTAAAAAGTATCTCCCAAAGATCTCATCTAGAAACAGACAGGATGCCTGCTCTGATACCAATTAAAATTCTAGCATAATAGACAGCAGATGTCCTAACACATGTCAAGACATTATTCTGCATAAACATTTAAACAAGAAATGAACATCAGACTGATACTTTGAATATCAAAACTGTAGAAACACAGATGTTACGACATCTGATCCAACATGTTAATCCGAACTGAACTGTAAATTGCAGAATGATAAACAACACAAAATATGATGACCCAGTTTGGTGCAACTCACCTACATCTGGGGGATACCAATCCAGGAAGAAGAATTCACTATCAGTAGTATAGTTTTATGTAAACAACCTCAGGTTTACATAAAGCACCCACATTAACCTATCACTACCCAATGAAGACTTTATCATTAGAAGTCACATCTAATTGATAAGAGAAACCCATCTCACTCTCTAAATCATAAACTGTGATTATCTAATAGTTAATACCCCATAACTGTATCATCCCTATTGAAAGACACACTTTCCAATACAAAGTTCAGTCAAGCATCCTTGACTAACAAGTTAACTTGGATTTGTTTCAAAGCTTCATCCAAGAACAATACACGATTCATTACCTACGAGTTTCTGAATCTATACAAGTACATATGTCTACCACACTGCATTAAATCTATACAGATGGAGACTTACAAGAGAAACCTAGGACTCTCAAAACCTGAACCCTACTTTATAAAATAGGATTCCTAAGTCTATGTCATATTCTCTCCCTTTTCTGCCTAGGTCTTGGTCTTATTTTATAAGCTTCTGCTGCCTTGGGCTTCAATCTTCTATTTGCTGATTCCTTGATCCACGTTCTAATTGTTTCCTTATTTCTTGGACCAGACTTAGAAACAGCCTGCTATATCAGTTTAAGATGTCAGGACATTTGTTAGGACATTATGTCTTCTTCATGTTGGAACACTACATTCAATGCCTTGTTTTATAAAAAATTTGCTCAAATATGCAGAGCCTTTAATCTTGCTTATCCCTCATGTGGGATCCCCTTTATAGCCTTCTTCTGCCTTCATTTAAGCCAGGAAATTAAGGTAAGCCTCTTGGCCTTCAGGCATTGCATGGCCATCATTGCTGTAACCCTTCTTCATGAATGCACGCCTTGAAGACAGGGTAACACTTGCATTGATGCGCTGTCGCTGTTACAGTTGTTGGAATGACGCTTGTTAAGCTCGTGATCGGCATCGGTGATGGGTTAATGGAGCATAGTACTCGGCCTTGCAAGAACTCGGATGATGGGAGTCGGGTTTCCTGACTGGGTTGGGTTGTGTATGATGACTGTCTAGCTCTCTTCCCTGTACGATCTTTTCTGCTACCACAGTCTAGTCCAAGCTCACCTTTATCCGACTACTCAACTTGGCGTCAAATATATTTGGCATGTACAGGTCTAAGCAAGGAAGTATTGAACCAGGAGGGTTTAAGCAAGGGAAGTCTTAGGATTTGAGGATCTAAGCAGAGAAGTCTTGATCAGGTGCTGATTAAGCAAGAAGTCTTAGGCTGTAGGTCTGAGCAGTAAAAGTCTTATGCTTAAGTACATAATACGTTGTAATCATGAGTTGATTATAGTGGAAAATCTCTTGCATTACAAGGGGACTGGACTACTCTCAGTTTGGGAGGAACCTGGATAAATATATTGTGTTCATTGTTCTCTTTGGTTTACTTTTGATATATTTTCCGCTGCACTTGTTATCAGGTTCTGAACTAATGTTTAGAATTTGAACTCTGTTCAGAAGCAGAAACGCTTTTAGTGAACACAATTCACCCCTTTCTTGTGTATTTTCCTCAACTTTAATTGGCATTAGAGCTTGGTCTGTGCATATCACTTTACAGTGGTGCAGACAAAGATCTTGTGGGGAAAGTATGTATTCATCTTAGTATGAAAAGAATGGTGGCAAAAAGATGAAGGAATCTATTGAAAGCCACTAGTCTCTTTCTCAATGATGTTATCCTTTTGAAGAGGATAGTTCAATATGCTGGCTCTTGAACAAGTCAGAAATACTTCATTAAAACAAACTAGAGATCTTGAATCAAAACCTCTATCCAGGTAAGTTATGTTAATTATTTTCTATTTCAAGCGTAATTTTCTATACAAGGTACTCCAGTGCGTGTAATCTTTACGCTCAGATACCTTGGAAGAAATTAGCTTAAGAACTTTCATACTAGTAAATTGGGTGTTATCACTGTTTATGATAATATCAGTGTCATGTTCAAATAAAGAGTTCTCTTTAAACATTCTTGAAGAAATCCTTCTTGCTACAGATCAGGAGAAACCTGTATATGTTATGTTTTTCACTGAACTAATAGTTGAGATACAACTCATAATTCTTCCAAGAATTATTTAGTCAAAATGGGTTCTAAACATAGTAATGTATGCTTTACTCTGAATGAAGAATCTAAATTAGATGTTAGTCAGATGCTGTCTCAATCAAAATTTGGGTAACAAACTTTTGATCCAAGATAATATCTTAAAAATCTCTGATTCGGAAACTTGCATAAGGAAATCTTTGCTTCTCATATGCACAAGCGTGGAAATTCCTTTTGACACTTGTACCACTCTTTACACCTGTCTGAAATGTCTTCAGCACGCTTGAAATTATTTGTGATTTGAATTTGAAGGGAAATGAATTTGGTTTAAATATTTTTGTGTTTAAACTCTCTTTAATGTCATTTAATTCTCTCAACACATTCTTAACACACACAACCTTTATCACAATCCTTTTCGTGATTTAACTGTAAACCCTAGAAAATCCCTAAATCTTGTTCAATGGCATCATCATCAACTAACCCTTTAAAGATAGATTCTATGGAAACTCTTAAGATCAAATCGAAGACTGTTCCGCTCGACCAAGATGATTTAAAGCTTTTCATTGAGCAAGTGGTGGATTTTAACAGTTTTGAAGCAAATGGTTGTCCATTAAAAGGTTATTTTGAATTCCAAGGATGGATGAACTTCTTTAATATGCTGAATGGACCAACTTACCCAACTCAGGTAAAATATTTTTGGGTTAGAGCATAAGTGTATGATGAGCACTCAACACAGAATGAAGAGAGAAATACTGTAGAAAAGGACAAAAGCCTGAAAGGGAAATCAAGGACATAAATGGGTCTGAAAGAATTCAAGGGTGTGGAAATTAGATTTACTGTGATGGGTCTGGATATTGCCATTACTCAAGAAAACATTGCTCAGCTAATTGGGGCTGAAAATAGAGGAATGGTGATACTAAAAAAAAGGATGAAGGTGATTTCGCCAGGGAAATTAAGAAGACTTTGTTTGAAAAGAAAGATGATTATGGAAAGGTGAAGAACATGCATCTCATGCAAAAGCTTATGTTCAAGATTCTTATTAGTTGTCTAATTCCTTGAGAATGAAGTTTTGATCAAATTTCATGGGATCACAAGATGTTCCTTTGGTATATGTCAACTGATCAAAGGTTAAATCTTCTAGGATATATCTTCTTTCATCATCTATGTGAATCCATCAAGGACTCAACTAAGAAGCTTAAAAGAACAGTACCTTATGCAAGGCTACTTTCTGAACTTTTTTATCAATGTAAATTAATTAATACATTGATAGATTATGGAGCTACTCAATACCTGGATGTTACCTATGGAAGTGTGTTATCTGCATTAATTCTGGCTCATATGAAATAAAGAAAGAAAATGGATGTTGTTGTGATTCCTAATCCTATCAAAATCAGGAAAGAAGAAAGAAGAGAGTTTCTAGATCACTTTCCAATGCTGACCAAGGAAGACTCTCCTGATGTCATCAGAATTCTTATTAAAAAAGCTAAGAAGGAGTGTGGTGTGACTATAACCCATGACCAACTTCCTGATAGGGCTCAAAATGATAATGGCTCTAAGAGAAAGGGAAAGAGGATGGCAATCACGTATGATGAAGATGAAGAATATGATACTCCTGCACTTGTCAGAAAGAAACTGTTAGGAGATGCTCAAAAAGCAGTTCAAAAGGAGGAAGAAAGATTTATTCATAAGACTGGAAATAAAATGGATCTTCATAGCTCCAAGATGGCTCTACAACATGAAGTCGAAAAACTCATGGAAACCACTGAGATTCTTGCCACCAAGACTAGAGGAAGAGGATTTGGCAAATATATAGACAAAGGAATTAGTTGTATCCAAGAAAAGGAAATTTTCGAAATTAAGTCAGATAAAAGAAGAAGGAAAGGAAGCAAAAAGGGCTCATGTCTTGAAAGAAATTGACAATTTCTTTACAGCTTTGGTTAATACTAGTGCGGAAATTGTGTCAGAAGAATTGATTAAGAGAAACCATGTTGAAGACTCAATTGCAGTAAAAGAGAAAAGCATGGAGGTTCTAAGAGAACAACTAGGAAGCAAACTTGAATTTCTCCTAAGTTCTCCTGAAGTTATTAAGATGACTCAAGAGTTTATTAATTATACCTTAGTTGAATATTTTATCAACTTAGGGATTACTTGCTTGGGTTTGAGACTATAAATAGAGGCAATCTTCTCATTATTTTCATCTCATTATACCATCACTTTCTCATTGTATTATAAATACTTTAGTTCTCTCAATCATCATTATCACCTCAAATGGCCTAAAAAAGAACATGTTCTTCCCAACCATCTTCATTCTACTTCTCCAAAGATTTCTCCAATCAAACTCAAGAAAGCAATTTCAATCGATACTATGTTGATAGAGAAGTTTATGTCTATCATTACTTGGATGAAGATCTTTTCAAGAAATGCACTTTCATGGAAGCCTTCAACATCGCCGGCTTGAAGAACTTCGTGTTTGAAAAACCTCAAGAAAGGTACCCTTATTTGGTACGAATTTTTTATGCAAATCTCAACTACAAAGATGGTATCATAAATTTTGAAGTCAAGAAACACCATATCGCTCTATCCCTAGAAGACTTTGTAGAAGTTTGCAACCTATCCTTCATAGAGAAAAATTATGATCAGATTGATCCTGAAGATAATGAGTTTAAATTTGATATTTATGCTCACTCTCTTCTAATTAATCCCTCGTATGGAGTTTCACCTCCTTTCCCTACTGGCCTCTTCCAATATGATTGTAGAATAATTTACCACATAATGAAACATGTAATTTTCCTAAGGAAAAGTTATTATAGCATCATCCAAAATCTAGATGTCCTTGCAATTTGGTGTTTGGAAAGCCAAGTTGAGAAGAATTGGGCAGACGTCGAATTTCACCACATGCTAGATAGCAAAAATAAAAATATCACCTTACCCTATGTCGAACTAATCACAAAAATCAAGACCTTGACTGGCTATGATTTCAGAGAGGAAGAGCCTGAATTCATGCACACAAAGATAGGGCAAGCAATTATAAGCAAAATGGGATATGTTATTCAAGGAAAATAACTCGTTCCACTGCCACCAAGAAAAAGGCAGTGAAGAAACAATGACCTTCATCCATCCTCATCAAACACCCTAAATGAAATCCATGATGAGCAAAGGGCAATGAATGCAAAGATTAACAAGCTCATTAAAATAATGGAGAGAAGAAACTTCATTTCACCAATTACTTCAAGCGAGGATGATGATGAGATGAATTAATTGTTTCTTACTTGCTTGTGTTGCTTAATTTTCTTGCAATTTCCCATATTTTTGTACTTTCAATTTTGAGTAATTTCTATTAGTGAATAAAATAAAGTTTTTTCCTTTCCTAACTGTTTGATTGCCCATGTTTTCATATTTAAATATATTGTAATGCATTTGAATCCATCTTTTTTATTTCGACTAAAGGGGAGAAGTATACTCTCAGGGGGAGTATAGTATGAAAGCACATAATATCATTTGGTGTCATTTAGGTGCTTTAAGTATTTATTATGTTTTGATTTTTTACAATTCAAATATTGTTTCATTGTGTATTTGTAATTTGTATGCTATTTCAATTCATTTGTGTGATTGTAAATTTTATTTCCATTTGATTGTAATCATTTTTGTTATGTAGCTGTACCACTAAGAATCCTTTGCATTTCATATTATATTCAGTTTATCCTTGTTAGCTATTTCCTTTTTTAGCATATAAAAGTTATTGTTTTGTCACTTCCACATGAGTATCCTGAATTAAAAGTTAGAACATTTTAATTTTAATTGTTTGAGTATTTGATTCTGATCATGTGTAATATCCGATTCAAATCATTCACCTGTTGAAAATTGGAATTACATTATAGATCATTTGATATGGATCAAAAATTGAATATGATTCGAATCATAACCTCATTTGTTTCGAATCAAGTGCAAATAATGATTCAAATCATTTTCTTTAAAAAGTATCCCTTTTTGACTATTTCCAGATTGATTTGAATCAAATTTCCTTCTTGATTCGAACAAACCATAAAAAACCCAATTTCCCGTCATTTATTTTAGGGTTAAATATGTTTGTAGTCCTCCTAAATATCTCAAATTTTGTTTTTCCCTCAAAATATTTCCTTCAAAGAACGGTCCTCCTAAAATTTTCCATCCACACTTTTGGTCCCTAATACTAAAATCGTCGCTAAAATTGTCGCTAAAATCGTCATTAATTTAGTCTTTAAGCTGTAAAAACCGTCGTTAAGTTGTAGGAGGGACCAAAAGTGTGGATGAAAAATTTTAGGAGGACCATTATTTGAAGGAAATATTTGAGGGACTAAAAACAAAATTTGAGATATTTAGGAGGACCATAAACATGGTTAACCCTTTATTTTAAATGATTGTTTCTTTTGATTAAAAAAATAAGTGTGGGAAATCTATGATGATTCATAAAGACAAAAATAGTGATTTTTTTCCACTTTTCTTAGCGTTTTCATCTTTCCGCAATTCTTCTTTATTCTTCTCCAAAAATACCAATCTTTGATATTGAACCCATGTCAATTCTTTATCGGTCTTTGTTGCATCCTGATTTGTGAAATTGGGTTGTTATTTTTGTGTGAGTTTGAGAATGAGTTGACTAATCTTTTTAAAGATTTGATTAAGCTCTTGATAACCATCAAGAACCAAGACCCACTTATCTAGAAACTTGTTTGAACCTTGTGTGTGTTCATCTTTCACCAAAACTGAATTACTTGACTAATCCCTCGTAATGTTAGTTGTTGTTGAGATTATCTAAAATTGTTCATCATCTTTATCCTTGACCTCTTTCCATGTTTAAGGAACCTTTTCTAAGATTTAGTGAAAGGGAGACTAGTGGTACATTAGGGTATCTAATGTTTTAGTGTGTAGCCGGATTTTTATTGTAACAGGTGCAAATATCATTTCTTGAGTGCAGTTTGGTATTGAGAAGTTATCTAACAAGATGAGAGTTTCTATTATACTCTAAGGAAGACTTTGGCAGAATCAAGTATCAACGGTCTATAAGCAGGATTTGGAAGTTGTCCTTCTTTGGTGGAATTGGAGAAAGATTGCAAGCAGACAAAGTTGGGAGTTGTATAATATACGCTCACTTAATGGCAATTTCTCAGACAATATATCGGTGGGATCGAGTAGATTTCCACACACAAATACTTGGAGAAGGTTATTATGGATAGCGAGGTTGTTGGATCAAGATCTTGAGGGATATTGTATTGTGTTAGCAATTTAGTGTCTGCTTCATTAGAAGGAATTATTATGTGATAGTTCTTTGTAATCAAAACGATGTAATCATTTTAAAATCATAGTGGAAGATCGTAATTATGTTCCAATGACATCATCCCTTGAAGAGTTCATGTAGGAAAAACGAGGACGAATGCCGAAGCACTATATATTTATGTGTATCTTTTTTTTTTCCTTGTCCTTTTTTACTTTACAAGCATTTATTCATTTCATATTTGCTACTGGATGTTTGCAATTGCATAGATTGATACCATATAGGTTAGATTGTGCTTATAGTGATTTAATGTATAAGCTTGGGTCTATGGTGTATCAATCTTAAGGAATCATCGAAGTTAATTACGCATTATTAAGAATATCCAAGTAGTGTGTTTCTAAATCGCTTAGTTTATAAACGGATTTGGATGTCATGTAAATAACTTGCACTAGGAATGATCTATATTATGGTTATTTCATGTATCAATTTTAAAAAGTTTTTCAAATTGTCTAATAGGATTTTAAGTCTATTCACCCCCCTTCTAGACTTTTTTGTTTCCATATTCTTACCCAACAATTGGTATCAAAGCTCGACTTTTGATTCAAATATAGCGACTCCAAAAGTTTGGGATATGGTTCCTATGATCTCATACGAGTTTTCTTACACGTTATGGAAGCTTATGCAATTCAATGAGTCCCCATGAAACTACATTGAATTACTTATGATTGATTATTCATTTTCAATGCATTACATAGATTAATTCAAAGTAAAACCTTACTAGAATTTTCTTCAAGGCATTAATTATACTTAAGATGTTCTCTAAGTGTTGATTCTTCTAGGATTAAACTAACAAGTTTTTAGAGATATGTGCAGCTTGTTTGTGACATTGTTTCTTTAAGGTTGTTCTGGATTGATCCTAATTTTGGGGTCATACATTCATTACAATATGCTAGAAAGTATTATGAGAAAAGGAATTAGAAACAAAAGTATCTTCTTGTGACTTAATCTTCCAAGGTTGTTGTGTAAAAGAAGATGAAGGCAATTTTGTGACTATTGGAAATGATTCTCTGAAGTTTCAATCAACTACAAAAGATTCAAGGAATATACTTAAAGTGCTTATCAATCGTCCAAGAGTTGAATCAATGATTCGGGATTGATAAGTTGTATCAATTAGTAATGATCATAGTATTAGCGTTTCAAGTTCATCTGAAGCCTTATGAAGGAGAGTCTGATAATATTCTTCAGACGTTCAAGAGGATTTATATCCAATTCATATTTGACTATTCGTGTTTAGAGCTTATGATTATCTTTGTTAATGATTTCCTTTTGGTATCGTAATCAGCAAGTTAAACTTAGATCGTCTAAATTTGTATGATCGTTCCAAACCTCCTTTGATTCTTTTGTGTATGCACTGGAGTATTTATTCTGTTACCTATGTATACTTTGTGATTTGTATATGTTTGTGTATGTGCTATGTTTGTGCATTCATCTATTAATTGCTAAATCATTCAACACATTGGTTTATCTTTTATGTCAACTGTTCGTTACATTCATTTGCATTGTCCGTACATTCATGCATCCTCGTTATTACCTACATTAAAAATAATTTGTGCATTTACATTAAAACGCATTTGCATTAAAATTCATTTTAGCATTCACACTATAAAAAGGCTCAATAATTTTTCATTCATAACATAACATTCTATCTTTCCCTCATTAAGATAAAAAGGAATTGTCACGTGTTTTTGGTGTTGTATAGAAGTCTCATTTTTCCTTCAATTTTTTAAATGTTTAGCATTTTGATTCGAATCAATGGTTTTGAACAAAACCCGTGATCTGGATCATTTTTCTAGGACTTGAGGCGTTGATTTTGATTCGAATCAAAATCTTTACACATAGCCCGTGATCTGAATCATTTTTGGTGGGTTTCAAATTTTCTTGATTTAATTCGAATCAAATTGTGGACTTGATCCGAATCAAACCTGAAGGGTCACACTATTCACTTGTCTTTTCATATCTTTCATTTTTTCCAAACTTCATTTCATCATTATTTTTTATTTGATCATAAAAAACCCTAACTTGAGCAAACATTAAAAATCATTTACATCCATCATTCCTCACCATCTATCATCCCAATTCATATCATCACTCATTATCATCATTTGATCATCATCATGACCCATAATAATGACAACCGTGTTTGACTTGACAAACGGAGGTGCAAACAAGCAGTTGTTGAGTCTGAGTCAGTAGCCCCAATTCCAAAATAGTCAAGAACTAAAATGCAGGCAAGCAAGGCTTCTACAAATGGAGTTTTGAGTAAGAAGGTGAAACACTCATTTGATTCAGGTTCATGTTCTTTGGCTAAGGTTTGTGGTAATGTTGTTCACTTATTTCCTGAGGATTGTTTGTAAAAATACATAGATAAGTTTCTATACAAATCGGTAGACCTTGAGTATTACGTTAATATTTTTGTTGAATCTGAGTTGAAAACCAAGTTTCTAAAACCATTTGCTGACAACAATCTGTTAACATTCATTGGAATGAGTAGGAAGTACAACCTTGAGTATGTCAAGGCATTTTAGTGCAATGTAGAACTTACCTCTGCAAGTTTAGAAAGTAGGTTCAAGGACAAAGTTGTGAAATTCAACTACTCTGATTTCATCACTTATTTTAGAATGAAAATTAAAGGTACAAATGTGTCTAATTCAAAAGGAAAAGATTATGAGAAAGTTTCTTTTGTTGTGGATATTTCAAACTTTGTCTGTGAACATATGGAAATATCAAAATTGAGAATCAATCAAATCAAGTTTGGTATGAGGTTGATTCACTGGGTTGTTATAAAGATTTTAGCTAGGAAACCAAGGAACTCTAGAAGGTCGGATGACAATGACTTGTTCTTGATATGGTTTCTTATTTACAATAGAAAGACAAATAGAAATGACTGGGTTAGATTGATTATTGATAGGATGATTTATTGCAAGGGAAATCTCAAGAAACCTATTTATTTCTCTTTGTTTGTTATGAGGATTTTGCAGCTTAATGGCATCGAGTGCAAGGAGGAAGATATTACCGAGTCACCGAAAATTCTGGATTATGGTGTTGTGTCAAAATGAGGTACTACAAGGATTTTAATGGTGATACTACTTGGAGGATTATGGCAGGAAAATTTATGATGATAAGATTCTTGAGAAGGAAGCTCTATAGACAACTGGTCCATCCACTGTTGCTGGAAGTGCTTGTGCTTCTACATCTGTTGATGTGAAAGCTCTTTTGGATGATATCCTCCAGAACCTTCTTGTAGATAATCAGATCAGGGAGGATCGTATCACGGCACACATTGATGCATTTTCCAATGTTGGTGAGGAGAACCAGGTGAAGATGAAGGAAGAAATTCAAGCTTCAGAAGGACGCCTGGCTCGTCAGATTGCAGTGTTGAAGAGTTTTGTTGATTATCTAGGTGGTAACAACTTCATTTTCCATCACGAAGCTGTTATAGCAAGTATTCCTATTTCAAAGTACCCTGTTGTTGCTACTACAGGCCGTCCCCCATCCTCTGATTTATTTCCTAGTGATGTTGTGTGATCTTTGTTTATTAGAACAACTTTTGTGTACCATGTGAATTATATAATGTTAATTCACGTTGTTTTGGTATTTCTGATATTCGCTCATTCGCTATTTTATCGTGTTATCTATTTTATGTTGCGTATTTGTGTTAATTCTTATATGCGATGTGTATGGTTGTGTTAATGATTCACTAAGTTTGATCTTTAGTTTTGGATTTTGTGTTAACTTGGATTCTATTTTATTTTGCGTTTTTCTGGTTCTCTCCTTTTTGATATTTGACAAAGGAGGAGAAGTAGATGTCGATATTTACGCACATTAAGTGTTTAATGCAGGAGGAGCTTTACAACTTCTACGACTTAAAGGAATTATTAAGGATAGTCATCAGATTGACTAATGTTTCAACAAATTTTAAATTTCTCCTTGGATTTTTTTTATCAACAATAATCTCACAATTTTTCCAAACATCAAAAAAGGGGAGACTGAAAGCACATAGTATCATTTGGTATTGTTTACGTGTTTACGTGCGTATGTGTAATTTGTATACTATTTTAATTCATCTGTGTGATTGTAAACTTTCTTTCCATTTAATTGTAATCATTTTGGTTATGTAATTGTATCAATAAGAACCCTTTACATTTCAAATTATATTCAGTTGATCCTTGTTAGCTATTTCCTTTTTAAGCATATGAAAGTTATTATTTTTTCACTTCCACATGAGTGGTTTGAATCACAAATTAGAACATTTGAATTTTGATGTTTTTAGTATTTCATTCAGATCATGTGTAATATCTGACTTGAATCATTCACCTGTTGAAAATTAGAATTACATTCTGGATCATTTGATTCAGATAAAAAAATTGAACATGATTCTAATCATAATCCCATTTGATTCGAATCAAGTGCAAATAACGATTCTAATAATTTGCTTTAAAAAGTATCCCTTTTTTACTCTATCCATATTAATTTGAATCAAATTTCCTTCTTGATTCGAATCAAACCATAAAAAAACCAAACTTTCAATCATCTATTTAAACGATTGTTTATTTGATTAAAAAAATATGCGTGGGAAATATATGATTATTCATAGAGAAAAAAAAAAGTGCTTTTTGTCCTCTTTTCTTAGTGTGTTCATCTTTACACCATTCTTCTCTCTTCTTCTCCAAAAATACCAATCTTTGATATTGAACCCATGTCAATTCTTTATCTATTTTTGTTGCATCTTGATTTTTGCAATTAGGTTATTATTTTTGTGTGAATTTGAGAATGAGTTGATCAATCTTGTTGAGGATTTTATCAAACACTTGATAACCATCATGAACCAAGACCCACTTATCTAGAAACTTATTTGAACCTTTGTGTGTGTGTTCATCTTTCATCAAAACTGAATTACCTAACTAACTGCTCGCAAGTTAGTTGTTATTGAGATTATTTGGAAATGTTCACCATCTTCATCCTTGGCCTCTTTCCTTGTTTAAGGAACCTCTTCTAAGATTGAGTGAAAGGGATACTAGTGGTACATTAGGGTATCAAATGTTTTTTGTGCAGCTGGTTTTTAATTATAACAGGTGCAAGAATTGTTTCTTGAGTGTAGTTTGGTATTGAGAAGTTATCTAACAAGATGAGAGTTTTCATTATACTCTAAGGAAGACTATGGAAGAATCATGTATCAACGGTCCATAAGGCGGAGTTGGTAGTTGTCCTTATTTGGCGGAGTTGGAGAAAGATTGCTAGCAGACAAAGTTGTGAGTTGTTCAATATACACTCATTTAATGGCAATCGCTCGGACAAGAAATCGGTAGGATCTGGTGGATTGCTACACACGATTATTTGGAGCAGGTTATTATGGATAATGAGGTTATTAGATTAAGATCTTGAAGGATCTTGTATTATGTTAAAAATTTAGTGTACACATCATCAAAAGGAATTATTGTGTGATAGTTTCTTGTAATTAAAATGTTCTAATCATTTTATCATCAGAATGGAATATCATAATTATGTTTCGATGGCATCATCCATTGAAGAGTTCAAGTTAGCAAAGCGATGACGAATGTCGAAGCACTATATATCTATGTGTATCTTTCTCTTTCCCTATCCATTTTACTTTACATGCATCCATTCATTTCATATATGATACTGCATGTTTGCAATTGCATAGATTGTATACCATATATGTTAGATTGCGCTTCTAGTGATTTAATGTATAAGCTTAGGTCTGTGGTGTATCAAATCTTATGGAATCATCATGAAGTTAATTATGCATTGTTAAGAACATCCAAGTAATGTGTTTTTAAATCGCTTTGTTTACAAGCGGCTTTGGATGTCATGTAAATGACTTGCACTTGGAATGATCGATCTTATGGCTATTTCATGTATCAATTTCTTGTGGCTTGATTTGTTGAGATGCTTCCGAACTCTCGTCTTTGTGTTTTACTTCTGCGATTTCTAAAATCTCTGATTTCGTTTTATGGGACCTAAAAAGTTTTTCAAATTTTCTAAAAGGATTTTAAGTCCATTCAAACTCCCCCCATATTCTAGACTTTGTTGTTTCCATATTCTCACCCAACATAGTATACTCTCTACTTAATTGAGGGCGAGTTTGATTACTCCAAATATTTTTAGTTCTTTTACTAAATCCCTGATAGATGTGTTGTCATCATCAAAATGGAGAAGAATTTGGAACCTTGTTTTGCAGGTCATTGAACATGATTTTTATGATGACAACTATTAAAGATGATCATGCCCTGGATAATGATAACAACTAAAGTCAAGCATAAAGCAGTTAAACGGTTAAATATGCAAACTAGATTAGTAGGATTTGATAAACTTAATTATTTGATGTTGGCAACAAAATGGAACATAAGTAAAACCTCATCTCAAAGTAAACTCAAACAATTGTATATAAGGATGAAGCATCTATCAAATCTTGGAGTATAAAATTGAAGCCTACCTCGATTAGTCTGAGTGAATACATTGTAAAGCATAAGGACAATCTCGTAAAAGTGCATGGATAAATCACACACACACAAACTAGCTTTCAAAATTATTATTTTTTCAGGAAAATATTTTCAAAAATACCTTGAAGTAATTCCAGATTAGTTAGGAGCTGTCAGAAAATCTCTGGACAAATTTTTGTCTTTGTCAATCGATTCGCACCTTGACACAATCGATTGCGTCAATTCAAAAATACGCCCTAAGCGATTAAGATATCATATTAATGAGGTGTAACGACTAAATATACTTCCTTTCCTTTTTTTTAACACAGTAGTCTATTAGTTTGAAGGTAGGCAATCAATTGGTATATGTTTCCAATCGATTGGCAAGTGATAAAAGACCATTAAATCTTTTCTTTTTTTGTGCCAACCTCTAGCCTATAAATAAAGCTCCATTCCCACTTTCAAAATCATCCAGAAATGTGTTTTCATTTCACACTTCTCACACTCTCTCTAAAATTTCTTTTGTTTACTTTCTCTCACTAAAAATTTAGGCAAAATGTTTTTCGAGAAAGTCATTTTACGAGTGAGGAAGCTGTAATTATGTAAGGGTAGTGTAGCGGGGAATTTATGAGTATAAGCTATTGATTAACTTAACTCAAAAATAAGCAAGAGTCGCCACCACACTTTTATTTTATCCACGAAGGGAAAGGAAAAGAGCGAACAAAACCTAAAGAGTTCTAAAACAACAAGAACAAACAGAGAATGGGTAAGGGGGGCTGGTTACACAATGGGAAGGTGTTAGCACCCAAAATGTCTATAGTACTCTATAGGAGCCCTTTGAAATATCTACCGCATTTTGGTCTGAAAATGGTTTGCTTGTAAAGAGATTGAGGAGATGAAAGAAGAATTATTTTTTTAAGGTTTTTGTGTTTGGAGAGACTTATCGCCTCATGCCTACGTACCCACGGTGTGCAATGTAGGATCAAAACCCCGTAGTTCGTGGTACAAAGAACAAAAATTTGTTTGTTTTGGTTGATTTTAAGTGTAAAGACAAGTCGTTATTTCCAAACAAATAATTCCGCTTAAAGAAATGAATCATGTCTAAACTTATGAAAAAGTTTAAAAAGAAAAAAAAGTGCACAAAGCACAAAAAGAGTTTGATGAGTTTCTATATTTTTTATGTTTTCATGAAATGGTCAAAGTATGGTTAAATAGATTGACATTTATTAAAGAAAAGCAAGTTTTAAAAATCACTTGACAAAAGTCAAGGTTTTATTATGAAAGAAGTGATAGTTTGAAATCAAGAAGGTTTTGAAAAGAGAGAGAGTTTTGAAAATTGAAGAATGGGTGGAGAAGAAGTGACTATCCTAAAGCATAAAGTAAAAGCTAGGGAAAAAAAGGATCTAACAAAAATGGAGCCACTTCAAAGCAATATTAAAAGAATTCCATCCTTAAGCAAAACGGCCAAATAAAGGCAAGTCTTCAATCAATACTCCAAGCAAAGGGATAAGAAGTCCTAATTCTAGGTCCATAAGTCCAAAATTACTTCAAAAAGAGGTCCATGAAGAGATCACTCCAAAGCATAGGATAGTAACCAATCGTCGAAGATGAGGAGAATTAATTTTTTTATGGTTTAAGCCTTTATTAATGTTTTTGAGTCCAAATGGACAAAGGAAAAAAGGCATAAGCATAAACATGTGTCCAACGGACAAAGGAAAAATTGCAGAAACATAAACAAGTGTCCAACGGACAAAGGAAAAATTGCGGAAATATAAACATGTGTCCAACGGACAAAGGAAAAATTGCGGAAGCATAAACATGATATGAAATGAAGCATAAAAATAAAAGTGATAGGGAGAGAGAAGGAAACATAAACAAAATTAATACAAAATATTGTTAATAAGTTTAGAATTAATTGTTAGTGTTAGTGATCAATAACAATTGAATAATTGCGCTTAGGTCAAGGTTGATGAAACTCATTAGAGGATTGATAAGACCAAAGCCTCCTAACAACAAGTTTCATGAGTTTTGAACCATAAGACAAGTAATCAACCATTCTTGATAGTTTTCTGATACGGGACAAATATTGCGCTATGTTAAGCAATCGTCGAGTAATTTACAGAGTAATTACCCTACAATGAGGCCAGTCATTAGCTCTTTGTGCTAATGTATGCTAGATGAACGATATATAGATCGTCATCCGAAAGCAATACCGCACGAAAAGAAAAGTGGTAACGATCTAGTCTTGATCGAAATTCAACAACGGAATTCCAAGATCTTAGACTTTCATCGATAAAAAAGAAAAAGAGAAATAGATGAAGAAAAGACAAATTAAACCACACAATTATGTGATCTAAGGCTAAGAACAAAGGAAAGGGGAAGAAAAAGGCAAAAGAACCAAAACAGTCCCAAAACAGAGCCAAAATAGCATTCTGGACACTGGTTAATCGGTTAACACACTGGTTAATCAGTTAACCAGTGCAGATTTTGAATTTCTGCGCAAAACAGGGTGTTAATCGGTTAACCAATTTACACTGTGTTTGGTTAATCGGTTAACACTGCACCAGTAGCAAAAAAAATGTGCAAAATTCAGCATGATCTTCTTTTAAAACATTTTTCAAACACCTTATGATCATGAATTGAATTTGCACGGATTTTAAAGTAAAAATAGACAGAGAAACTTGCAATCAAACAACATGTACGATCCAAAGGATCAACAACAAGCAACACCAAGGATCTACATCTTGAATGATGAATATGAAGCTTTAACAATGGTGGAAAGTGAATTACCACTCCAAATAAGAAAATCCTTCCAAATTGCAGCAAGATCTACACTCCAAAGCCTTAATCTATGAACAAAACAAGAATGGATGAAGGTATAGCTCTAAATTAGTAAGAATCAATGTGAATTCTTACTAACTTATGAAAGAAGAAATTGAGCTTTTGGTGAATTTTGGTAGTTGGGGAGAGAATTTGCAAGAGATTTTTTGGCTATCAAAAGCTTGAATGAAATTTTAGCAAGGTGAATTTGGCTCTCCAAAGCTTGTGAAATGAGTGAAATGAAGCCTCTATTTATAGAGTTTAGGCTTGGGAATTTGGTGGTTTGGAATTAGGCTTGGGTGATCAAAAATTAGGATTGGAATTCAAATTTGGGGGGAAATTAAAAGAGTGTTGATTAGTGGAGGTGTATGATAAGAATTAATATGGATGATGTAGGGAATAAAACTGAGATGGAATATTCCAAAATGATGAAAATTGGTGCAAATTGCTGAAAATTTGAATTTGCTGCCATTTTTTTCAAAATTCGCACGCGTTAGCCGATTAACCAATGTGTTAATCGATTAACACAGTGAAAATTTGAGAAATTTGGCTTTTTGACGTGCTGTCTTGACTCCGGCTCGATTTTTCTTGCTTGTCAAAGAAGGCATGGAAATAAACACATGAACCTTGGAATCTCTTGAATAAAAATCAGTTAAATCTTGGAGACTCTTGATCAGATGAATTTTTGAATTGTTTGCAGATCAACTTTGACTTTATTCAGGTGAAATCTATTCGAGCTGCGGGACTGATTTTTTTTGTATTTTTAACCTGTTCTTCCCCTAAAAGTGTTAGTGAAAGAAAACAAAATATTTTTGGATTTTAATTAATGGTTAGTAAACATAAACAATTACACAATAAAATAACTAACAGACATACACAAACCTCAAAGATCCCTGCAAGGCACAATCCTATAGAAGAGGGAACCAATGTGTGATCTTGTTTGTGGTATGAAATGCAAAAGAAAAGCAAAGAATCTTAGGGGTAAAAATTAGGGTATTACAGGTAATTTTGTAAAGTTCACCAAGGAACATTTTTTTATACCTTGGTTGAACATTTTATCCACTTAGGGATTATTTATTTAGGTTCGAAGTTAAACCCGTAAAAGTTTTAGGCTTGAGATTTATGTGATCAAGTATCGTGTTTAGGTTTGAGAGTAGCACGTGATAAAATCTCATAGGTTCTTGGTTAGCCAGTTAGAAACTTATATTTTGTGTATATTGTATCACTGCAGTACAGAAACATATTATATACAAGTGAATCTTAGAGACCAAGATCCAAGAATCATGCTAGCTATAATGTCTCACCACTAATAAGGAAACTAATAATGCTAGGCTATTCATGACTGTTAATTATAGTTTGATATTGTCATGACAGATCCAAGACATAAGGGATTATGTCTCTAACTCCCCCCTTCAAACTGGTGGTGAGAGGATCACCCCAAGTTTGTTTCTAAGTTGATTGAATCGTGTATGACTTAGGGACTTATTGAGACAGTCAGCAATCTGATCAGCTGTAGAAACATAGGCAATAACAATCTCATTTTGTAGCACTTGATCTCTGACATAGTGGACATCAATTTCAATATGTTTTGAACAAGCATGCATGTCTGGATTGGATGTTAATGCCTTAGCACTTAAGTTGTCACACCATAGTATTGGTTTCCTTGGCAATGGAAGCTTGAGTTCAGCAAGTAGTGATCGAGTCCATGCTACTTCAGAAGCCAAATCAGCTAGTGCTCTATATTCAGATTCTGTACTTGATCTTGAGACTACCTTTTGTTTTCTTGAGGACCAAGAAACAAGAGTTTCACCAAGGAAAACGCATTGGCCTGCCATTGATTTTCTGTCGTCAATACTAGTGGCCCAATCAGCATCTGAAAACCTTGTTATGTCCAGATCAGTTGATTGCTTGATATGTAAACAATAATTGATGGTGCCTTTGAGATACCTCAAAATCCTTTTTATGCCTTGCCAGTGATCAATGGTAGGTGAACTCATGTATTGGCTGAGTTTGTTGACGGAGAATGCTATGTCTGGTCTTGTGTGTGTCAAGTATTGCAATCCTCCTATGGCTTGCCTAAACACAGTTGGATCTTGTAACTTGTTCCCCTCAACTGTGAATTACTTCCCTGTTACCATAGGGGTTGGACAAGATGAAGCATATTCCATCTTGAATTTCTTCAACAAGTCACCTATGTATTTGGATTGCTTGAGGTACATGCCACTTGCATCTCTATGGGCCTCTATTCCCAGGAAGTAATGTAGTTCACCCAGGTTTTTCAATAAGAAAACAACATTGAGTTGTTTGATAAATGCATCAAGAAACATGGTGTTGTTACCTGTAATTATGATGTCATCAACATAGATGAGGAGAAAGATAATATGATCTTTACCTTTGAGTATGAAAAGAGAGGAATCGCTTTTTGTATTTTGAAATCCCCAGCTAAGCAGTGCACTTTTGAGACTATCAAACCAAGCTCGTGGTGCCTGCTTCAATCCATAGATTGCCTTCGACAATTTGCATATGTGATTTGGTTTAGTTGAATCTACAAATCCAATTGGTTGGTGCATGAATACGGTTTCTTTGAGAGAACCATTGAGGAAGGCATTGTTGATGTCTAATTGCTTGATTTTCCAATTGGAATGAACTGCAATTGAGAGGATGATCCTGACAGTGCTTGCTTTGACCACGGGACTAAATGTCTCTTCATAGTCTAGTCCTGGTGTTTGTTGGAAATCTTTGGCAACTAGACGTGCTTTCCTTCTTTCTATAGATCCATTTGCTTTGTACTTGGTCTTGAACACCCATTTGCAATCAATGATATTTTCCTGGTTTTGATTAGGCACTAGTGTCCAAGTATTGTTGGACATTAGAGCTTGAAATTCATTCTGCATTGCTTCTTTCCATTGGGGTCTTGTGAGGGCTTCTTTGGCATTGGTAGGTTCCACGTCATCAATACACGTTTGGGTCGGTCCAATGTATGGTCATTTTGTTTTGTGAATGCCTGATTGACTTCTGGTACGCATACGTCTGTCTGAGTCAGTGCTAGGGCCTGCTTCTGTGATGTTTTGTTGAGTGATGTTTGGTGCTTCAAAGTGATCCATGGCCTCATGAACTGAGTTGTTTAGTGGTGAACTATTATTGCCATGATCTGACTCAATGTGATTGTCTTGAACATCTTCAATTTGAGTTGTTTCTTCTGCATTTTCAGGATTGGTGTCAATTTGAGTCGCTTTTGCAATTACTGGTGTAGGATCACTATTTTGAGAATTACCTGCAGGATGTAAAGGAAATGAAACAGAGTTTTCAGTTAGTGTTTTTAAAGGACTTCTTGTATTGAGAAATCCATCATGGAATGGAAAATGATCTTCATTAAAGATGACATGTCTTGAGGTGAAGATTCTTCCATGGGAATTGATGCATTTGTAGCCTTTGTGTGAGTTGCTATAGCCAAGAAATACACATCTGGTTGTGTGAAACTGTAACTTGTGTTGATTGTATGGTTTGAGGCAAGGATAACAAGCACAACCAAAAGGCTTCAATAGTGTGTAATCTGGTTTCTTGTGGTATATGAGAGAGTAAGGACTCTCATTTTGAGTGACTACTGAGGGTAACCTGTTTATAAGATATACTGCAGTAGAGAAGGCTTCCCACCAATAATGTAAAGGCATTTGAGCTTGAGCAAGTAAGGTTAGTCCAAATTCAGTAATGTGCCTATGCTTTCGCTCAGCTCTGCCATTTTGTTGCGAGGTATAGGGACATGACATTCTAAATTGTATGCCTGTTTCTATGGCAAGTTTTTGTGTTGGTTTATATTCACCCCCACCATCACATTGAATTGTTTTGATCCTTTTATTGAATTGATTTTCAACTAAGTTTTTAAACTGAATGAAAACTTGTGCAGTATCAGATTTTTGTTTCAAAGGATAAATCCATGTAAATCTACTAAAGTCATCAACAAAGTGAACATAATATTTGAACCCAGATGGTGATGTTATTGGTGCAGGGCCCCATACATCAGTGTGAACCAACTCAAGGGTTTCCTGAGCATGGGAAGAGGAAGATTTAAATGGTAACAAATGCATTTTTCCATATTGACAGGCCTCACAAAAACTAAAGTGATCACTAGGTGATAGTTTCACATTACAGCTTTTTAAGACTCTATCTAGGACTTTATTGTTAGGGTAACCAAGTCTTCTATGCCAGCTCTCTTTGACAGATATATGAGCATGTGGATCTTTTTCAATCCCGGAGAGTTGATATAATCCCTCCTTAAGTGTCCCTCTTAGTATTGCCTTCCCTGTCAGCTTGTCCTTCACAAAGCAATAATTTGCATCAAACTCAACAAAAATGTTATTGTCAGCAGCTAATTTAGACACACTCAAAAGATTTTTGGTAATGTTAGGTACATATAACACATCATGTAAATTGAGTGATTTAAGTTTGGAGGAACCTGTGGCCACAATTTTTAATTTCTCACCATTTCCAACAACTAAGGAATTTTTACCTTGATGCTCAGTCAGATCTTGAAGTTTGTCAGTATGGTGTGTCACATGGTTACTTGCACCACTGTCAAAATACCAGTCATAATCTTGCACAGAGTTTTGTGATGCCTGGAATGCATTGTGTGGTCCATGTTTGTCACCGTCTGTTGGTTGGTTTGATCCTTGATAGGCTTTGTCAAACCTGTAGAAGCACTGTACTGTTGTATGGCCAATTTTAGAGCAGACCTGACATGTTGGTTTTGAGTTTCTGCCACGTCCTCTTCCACCTCGCCAACCTCTAAAGTTGGAGCCTCTCCAATTGCCATTGGAGCCAAACTTGTTACCTCTCCAATTTCCATGGTGATCAGTTTTGTGGGCCAAGTTTGCTGAGGAATGGATGCTTAAATTGTTGAGATTATTTAGCTGCTCAATTCTGCTTTCAAAACTTAGCAATTGGGATTGCAGATCAATCCAGCTCAAAGTAGTTTGGTCAGAAAGTTTAACAACTACAGGATTATACTCTGAGTCCAGACCATTTAAGGTTTGGATAATAAGATCTGAGTTAGAGATTGGATTACCTGCAAGTTTCAGTTTGTCAGAGAGGTTTTTCATCTTGATGAGATAGTCTTGCATTTTGGTTTCTCCTTTCCTTAAACTATGAAATTCTGACTTTAAGTAGATGACTCGAGACCTTGTGTGTGCACCGGCTAGGCTTTGGGCTTCTTCCCAAAGTTCCTTCGAGTTTTCACAGTGTAGAAGTTGTATTGCAAGATCTTGAGTCATAGAGTTCTTCAACCAACCAAGGAATTGTTGATCGCATGCCTGCCAGTCTTCATAGGCAGGATTCAGTTGCTTGATTGTTACTGCATTAGCATCTGCATTTGTGATGAACTCAGAAGGACACAACTTTGTCCCTAACATGTATCCATCTAGTTTGCAACCTCTAATTATAGGCAATACTAACGATCGCCATAGGGGATAATTATCTCTGTCCAACTTGACAGAAACAGTTGATGGAAGGTCATTCTTGTTGTTTGAATTTGCAGCGGATGCCATGAAAAAAAATATGGATCGAGGGCCTTCAGGGCAATGATGCTCTGATGCCAAGTTAGAAACTTATATTCTGTGTATATTGTATCACTGCAGTACAGAAATATATTATATACAAGTGAGTCTTAGAGACCAAGATCCAAGAATCATGCTAGCTATAATGTCTCACCACTAATAAGGAAACTAATAATGCTAGGCTATTCATGACTGTTAATTATAGTTTGATACTGTCATGACAGATCCAAGACATAAGAGATTATGTCTCTAACTTAGCCCATGATAAAATAAAGTTTAGGTTAAAGTTTAGCCTAGTAGTTAAAGTTTGTTTCGGTTTGTGATCAGCCCGGTGGTAAAATCTCACACATTATTGTTTAGTTTAGTCATAAACTTCATTTTTTTATGTATAAGGGGGTTCAAGAGTTTAGCCTATTAAAAACTCTTAAGTTTATTGAATACCCTTAAGATCAATTATTCGGGACATGACTAAGTCGTTTTGATTGAACCTGTATAAGTCTTGGTGTTTCTCTCTTCCCTGACCTCTTTACATTTCCGTTGGGATAACTTAAAATTTATTTTCTAATTCTGATTTTAATACTAAAATTTTTTCAAAATCATATTTTTTTGGAACATGATTTCTCTTGTATGATTTCTCTTGTAACATTAAGGATATATTTATGTTTTCTTTGTACAACTTCATTTTAATGTGGAGTTTCACACAATATCTTTGATGCAAAATGTGTTAAGAGTGTAATAACTTGTCCGGATGAGTTCCATGCCATTATCATTTATGATATACTTGATCTTTTGCCCAAGTTGTGTTTGAGAATAAATAACGAATTGCATAAATAAAAGCCATGTTTTATATTTTATTTTCATGAGTAATTTCAAAGTGTGTCTTATGAAATCATCTATAATAATTAAGAAATAAGAATGCGCATGAACAAATGAAGTTGAGAAAAAATCTCAAGAGGACAAATTACAACATGACAGGAAGTTCTAACAATGATATAATGGTTGTCGAGTGGCAAAGAATTGTGTTTAACTAATATGAGGTCACGTGTTCGATCCACTAAATTAGAGTCTTTTTGTAATGTTGTTATTTAATTTTTAAAAAATACATGTCTTAATGGAATCAAAATCATGTACATACGTTCACATTCCACTGGGCTATTTAATAAGCTATAAGAATATTGGACGTTTTAATATTTATTTTAGTTTGAAGATATGGCCTCTTCAATAAAATTGTTCTGGTTCCGCCACTGAAGATCCCATATGTCCACGTGAACTAGTTGAAAAGCACCCTTAGTTTTGATATTGTTTAAAGAGAAACAAAGTTAACATGTTTTGCACAGTGGCAACAGTCATATATATTATGAGAAAAATCAAATATTGTAGAAAAATTGTCTTTAATAGAATTCAATATATGCGGGAAGGGTGGTCAAGCCTGCGATACCAAAGACTAGACCTATTAGGTAACTTAGGTAACAAGGGTGCGGTGATTATGAGAAGATAAACTAGATGCTGATATCAAATTGCAATGAAACTTAGGAACAAACAAAATATTGTAAAGTGTTAAATCAATATTAATTTTGATTGTGCTAGTAACTTTTGAAGAAATTTGAGATCCATTAGGTAACTTGATAGAATTAATGACATGATAAGATAATGAAGACTCTAAGAATGACCTATGTGTTTAGTTATACTAGTGTCAATGATCTAATGTTTTATCAAAATAATTCCTTTAGTAAAGTGAATGGATACATAATAAATACCCAACAAAGATGCATGGACAATGTGAGATTCATTGTTAGATCCAACCTTATACTTTCCAAGCAAGGCAACTAATTTTTTATACATGTCTTGGGAGATTCATCAATGATGTCAACATTGTATGCACTAGTAGCTTTATCCTTGTATTTGAAGCATGATGGAAAACCATGTTAGAAGATCTAGAGGCGAAAATGATCACTCTTGGAAAAACTATTATGCAGTTTATCCCACAATGTTGAAGTCTTTTTAACATAGATTGTACTTTGTGCATTTTTTGGTGAAAGGGATGCAACAAGCCAAGAAAGAAAGTTGTTCTAGCATCCTTCCCAAGTGTCAAAGAGAGGATTAGTTGCAAACGAATGTGATAAAGTTCCATTGATGAATTTGAGTTTGTTTTTGTTAGAAATTCGGGTATGATAATCCTGGATAACTTCGAAGAATCGTGTTCGTACACTTTCCGAACAAAGTATTTCGACCCTATTCTTGCCTGCGTTCACGAAATCTTTGTGGGGATAATTCTTGAAGAACAATCTGTTTCTGGCAAAAGAGAACTGATCAGGAATGTAGAGAGAAAGTATGGTTTTTCCTGTAACCGAAACCGAGGCCAAATGACTCCTTATATAGGAGATCAATAACAGAAACTGAAAAGACACAACTGTTCAGAAAGCGGGACCCCAGCCAGAGGCTCTGCCCCTTGGAACCCCAACGGGGCGCTGCCCCGCACCCCGCCAGGGGCTTCGCCCCTTGGAACCCCGTTTCAATTATTCACATTCAATTATACGTTGGCTCGACGAGCGTGCACTCCGCACTACCCTAACTCGTTTCCAAGCTTAACGCATAATTGCATCGGCCTATAGTAAATCACATTACTACTAAAATACATTGATGATACTAAAATCACCAACAGTTTTTGCCGAAGTGCGGTACTTTCATCATGCGACTCCATCATTCATAGTTGATTTTTGTCAAGGGAGGTGCAACTGAGATTCCACCTAGATTTTCGAATGGTTGTATGCAATAAAAACTTGATTGATCAAGAGTTGGGTTCTTAGAAGAATTTTAATTGATTGATTAATTTTTGTCGTTATTGTTGAAATTCTTGTTGTTAATTGATTGGTGAAGAATCTTCACGATTGTTTGGATCCACCATTGTTGCCTATAGGTGTAGAAACTCAATTTTGGAAGAATGAGTTATTCTACATCTACTGATACTGTAATACAACATGAATTAATTGAACATGCATTTAAGCTTCCTTAATCTCATTGAATCATATATAGAGAACATGACAGCCACTTATAGTAGGATTGTTCCAAGAGGACAAGAAAATAGTTGCAACCTACGTGACTAACTTAGTGCAACTAATATATAAGTTACCATCTTATATAACATGATCCAATAAAGAATCCAACTTTGATATCACTCACTAGAGAGTTCATAAAAAATAGAAGCAACAATAAAACTGTTATGGGTCGGCCAAAAGCCCAAATGGCTTAGATCCTATTAATCTCAAATCCACTCCACTTGACTCAAAGTATAAAATCACTTCACATGCGAAATCAAGGTACATCATCAGATCTCCACTTTTCACAATACTCATCTTGTATCTTAAAATGACTTTAGCGTCGACCCAACACCGCCGTTTTAGATAATCAGTTCTTTAACTACATCTATTTATGGCTCCTGAACGAAACAATGATGCCGTATGTGGGAATCGACTTCCGATTCCTACGATTTCCATGATTTCAGATTCAATCTCTTATTTACCAGTTCATAACCTCCTAAGAACATCGAACAAAGTCTATTTAGAAGCAAACACAAAGATTTGTTGCAGTGGATCCAACCAATCACCATTTCAACTACGATTTGCCGGATTCTCAGGTTTATGATTCCATCGACCATCCTCCTGGGTCTAGAGGGAGCCGACCACCAGGTCAGGTCACCTATAAGTGTATTGTCAGCTACATGTTGAGCTCATGAGGCAGATATCCATTCTAGAGTAAGACAGGAGTCGTGATGTTCTGTCCCGGTGATCAAAAAATGCCTCATCGCAACATTCGACAAAAGAAATTCCATGGTCTTAAGGTTTCAACACTCATCTTTGTAACACCCCCAATCTATACCCCCAGGCTAATAAAGCGGTAAATAAAAATTCGAAATTTCATCAGAGTATATTTGAAAACATGGCATAGACAGGGAGCATCACATCAATTCGAAACAAACATAACATACAACACCTGCTCATTTAGATATGCAACAGTGGGGTAGCAATCAACAGAGGAACTCCGTTCCTTACACCCACATTTCAGATTTTAGAATAAAAGCGGAAAATCTGAAACTGAATAACATATATATATCATGAAAGTTGTCATACATCGAGTTATACATGTACAAGTCAAAAGATATGTATATACATAATATCTAATAATCACAACACGGCCACCCTAACTACCCGGTGTCACATATCAGAGCTGACCGACAAAAGAATGAAGATGCAAAGCTTCACAAAAAGACCTCCAGCAATTCTAATCTGCAATGCCTCATAGAGCATTATAAAACAGCAGAAGGGTGAGAAAAACAATCATAATACAGCTGCATAAAATTATATATTAACACAAAAATGCACAAGTATAAAGTTCTCACCACAAATGCACCACAATCGAATAAAACCTAACACAGTACCATTATCAGGTATTCATCACCAATGCCCGTCAATCACACATAATACACTCCTCATCAACACAATTATACATAATTCATCACATTATTCACATTCACAATTAACATACAAAATTAATCCATGATTATTCAAATGCACAGAGACCGACACATCGACTCTATGAACATGCCATGCGGTACCGACTTCCAATGTTTCTCATGTCTCATCACCAGTTCACTCAGGAACTATTGGAACCATCGCTCGTTACTGATATCACTCAAGTAACACCCCGTCGGGCCTACGATGTTCACCCGTCGCTTTAAGTCCTCAGGCATCGCCTCATATTTTCGAGGCACACGACGTTATGGATCACTTTAAGTCCCATCATGGGCACACGATCGTCTATACCCATCGCTTTAGGTCCTCAGGCATCGCCTCATATATTCGAGGCATACGATGTTATAGCAGATTCCCTCAGGAATCAAACCGTCACTCAGGATGTCACAACAATACATATCATGATGCTTGGCATACAATGACTCATGACATTTACATTGCATACATACACACATTCATAATCATGCATTTATCATCAAATACCACACATAGTATTTTCTTGCCCT
Source organism: Lathyrus tuberosus (assembly GCA_022829125.1). Taxonomy (NCBI): domain Eukaryota; kingdom Viridiplantae; phylum Streptophyta; class Magnoliopsida; order Fabales; family Fabaceae; genus Lathyrus; species Lathyrus tuberosus. The sequence goes on along the minus strand of JALAZF010000308.1, from coordinate 7,656,672 downwards.
TAGGCCACAAATCATCATCGACACAGGTATTCTTATCACACCACAGCACACATTCCATACTACATTCATATTAACAGTACAACGTACATTACACATCAAATTTACACAATTATAACAGCAAAAGTCGACAAAACGACCCTATTCCCGATTTTCCGACATAATTAAATCGGCTAACAATTCCAAAATCATCATCATCCAAAAGTACATTTCATAAGCTTTCCAACGATATAAATATCACTTAAATCGGAAATACGGTTCGAAAGATATGAATTTAAAAAAAAAACAATTTATTTTCAAAAAAAAAAACCAACCGCCCGGCGAAGCATGCTCACCGCCCGGCGAAACACGCTTCGTCTCTGCTTCGCCCGGCGAAGCACAGGCGACGCCAACCCCCAAAATGATTCAAAGTGGCAGAAACTTGGAACCTCTGCGCCTCTCGAAACCGCCCGGCGAAAAGGACACATCGCCCGGCGCTCAGGGCCTTTCGCCCGGCGCTTTGCACCAGAAGCAGAAAAATTCTGCTGCGTGTTTGCACTGTTCCAACCCCAAATTTTCCCATTTTCATCCCCAAATCATTTCCAACAGCAAAACAATTACTAGCAATAGTTCATACACATATGGAGATCATACAACACAAATTATATCGAATTCCGTCCGTGAAAACATCGATTTCTACTCGATTACGCGATTTCGACCTATACCCGAAAAACTACCGAACGAGACAATACAACATGCAACCACACATATATAATCATACACAACAATAAGATAATCGAGTTTCACACCCTTACCCGATTTAATCGATTCCTAGAACTTGTTCTCTTGATTTCCCAAGCTTTTTCTCCAATTTCTCTCTTTCTCTCTTCTCCTCTTTTCTTCTCTTTTCTTCTTTCTTTCTCTCTACTTTTCTTTTCCTTCTATTTCTATTTTTCTTTTCTTTACTAACTTAACAAAATACACCCAAATGCCCAAAATACCCCTACACTCAAATATCTCGCAAACGTTCCCAAAACCCGATAAAATATATTCACGACGAAAAATAACATATTTTCACATAAAAGTCAGAAATAAAATAATATAATAATAAAATAATAAAAAACGACTCAATTCAAATAAAAGACCAAAACTGGGGCGTTACAACTCTCCCCCACTTAGAAATTTTCGTCCTCGAAAATCTCACCTGAAACAAACAACTCTGGATACGACTCCCGCGTCCGACTCTCCAACTCCCAAGTCAAATTGCCCTCAGCAGCGCCTCCCCACGCTACCTTCACCAAAGCAATATCCTTGCCTCGCAACCTCGTCACCTCGTGATCCAAAATCCTAACAGGTAAGGCCTCAACTGTAAGGTTCTCTCTTACCTCAACCTCGTCCATCGGAATCACATGCGACGGATCCGGAACATACTTCCGAAGCTGTGAAACATGAAACACATCGTGCAAATTCGACAGATTTGGCAGCAACGCCACCCTATACGCCACAGCACCCACTCTCTCAGATATCTGGTAAGGACCAATAAACCGAGAAGTAAGTTTCTTCGATTTCAAAGCACGACCAACACCCGTTACCGGCGTAACCCTCAGAAATACATGATCGCCCTCTTGAAACTCAAGATCCTTCCGTCTCCGATCATGGTAACTCTTTTGCCTACTCTGAGAAGCCTTCATTTTCTCTTGAATAAGCTTCACTTTCTCTGTAGTCTGCTGTACCAACTCCGGTCCTACCACCGTCCTCTCACCAGATTCGTGCCAACACAATGGCGTTCGACACCTTCGTCTATACAATGCTTCAAACGGCGCCATACCAATACTAGAATGAAAACTGTTATTATACGTGAATTCTATCAACGCAAGATAACTATCCCACGCACCACCTTGTTCCAAAACACACGCTCTCAACAAATCCTCCAAAGACTGAATCGTCCTCTCCGTCTGACTATCCGTCTGCGGATGATAAGCCGAACTCAATCTCAATCTAGAACCCAAAGCCTTCTGTAAACTTTCCCAAAATCTCGATGTAAACCTTGGATCTCGATCAGAAACAATACTCAATGGAACTCCATGCAACTTCACCACCACACTGATATAAATCTCAGCTAACCGCTCCAAAGAAAAACTGATGTCAATCGAAATAAAATGAGCCGATTTAGTCAGCCTATCTACAACCACCCAAATAGCATTATGCCCCCTCTGAGTGTTCGGTAACCCCGTTACAAAATCCATCGAAATGTTATCCCACTTCCACTCAGGAATATCCAACGGTTGCAACAAACCACTAGGCCTCAAATGTTCCACCTTTGATTTCTGACAAGTCAAACAAGCATACACAAATTGAGCCACATCTCTTTTCAAACCAGACCACCAGAAAATCTTTTTCAAATCTTGATACATCTTATTAGCTCCAGGATGTATACTTAAATTACTCCGGTGTCCTTCTTCCAAAATCATCCTTTTCAACTCCGAATCATCCGGAATACAAATCCGTCCACGAAACCTTAACACACCATTAGAATCCACTTGAAAATCACTATTCGCAACTCTTTCTCCAACCAACATCAAATCCACAAATTTCAAATCCAACTTCTGTTTCTCACTAACCGTCATCAGAAAATCATTAGTAACCTTCAACATTCCAAGCCTTACACTATCCGAAGTCACTTCACATACCAAACTCAAATCTCTAAACGATTCCAAAAGTTCCCACTCCTTAACCATCAAAGCCGACATATGCAACGATTTCCGACTCAACGCATCAGCTACCACATTAGCTTTACCAGGATGGTAATTCAAGCCAAAGTCGTAGTCTTTCAAGAATTCCAACCACCTACGTTGCCTCATATTCAATTCCTTCTGATCAAACAAATATTTCAAGCTCTTGTGATCACTAAAAACTTCAAACCTCGCACCAAAAAGATAATGCCTCCACATCTTCAACACAAAAACCACAGCCGCTAATTCAAGATCATGAGTAGGATAATTCTTCTCATGTACTCTCAACTGCCTTGAAGCATAAGCCACAACCTTACCTTCTTGCATCAGGACACCACCTAGACCAATCAAAGAAGCATCACAATACACCACAAATGGTTCGTTAGGATTCGGCAAAATCAAGATCGGAGCTGTCGTCAATCTTCTCTTCAGCTCATTAAAACTCTCCTCACACCGAATATCCCAAATGAACGCTTGACCTTTACAAGTCAACTGGGTCAACGGTAATGCTAGCTTAGAAAACCCTTCAATGAACCGTCGATAATAACCGGCCAAACCCAAAAAGCTACGAATTTCAGTAACAGATCTCGGAGCCTCCCACTGTAGAACTGCTTCTACTTTAGATGGATCCACAGAAATACCGTTACCTGAAATCACGTGTCCAAGAAAACTCACTTCCGATAACCAGAATTCGCACTTGGATAATTTTGCAAAAAGCTTCCTCTCCTTCAAAATCTGCAAGACAATACGCAAATGTTCCGCGTGCTCCTCGCGAGACTTAGAATAAATCAATATGTCATCAATAAACACAACGACAAATCGATCCAAATGCTCGTGGAAAATACGATTCATGTATTCCATAAACACACCAGGCGCATTAGAAACCCCGAACGGCATCACAGAATATTCATAATGACCGTACCGTGTCCTAAAGGCCGTCTTCCGAATATCTTCTTCCTTCACCCTTATCTGATGATATCCGGATCTCAAATCAATCTTACTAAACACACAAGCACCAACCAACTGATCCATCAGATCATCAATTCTTGGAAGCGGATACTTATTCTTAATCGTCACCTTATTCAACTGGCGATAATCAATACACAATCGCATACTTCCATCTTTCTTTTTCACCAACAAAATGGCGCACCCCAAGGAGAAACACTTGGCCTTACGAACTTCTTCTCCAACAAGTCATTCAACTGCTTCTTCAACTCTACCAACTCAGATGCCGACATTCTATAAGGTGCCATAGAAACAGGTCTAGTACCAGGAACTAGATCTATCGAGAACTCCACCTCTCTCTCTGGCGGCAAGTCTGAAATATCCTCAGGAAACACTTCAGGAAATTCACACACAACAGGAAACACCTCAAGCGACACCTGACTATCCAAAGTCAAAGATACAAACAATCCAAACAACTGAGCTTCGTCCGCCAAAAGTCTCTTCAACTCTTTGGTAGATAAGAAACTCGAGTCTTCGTCTTCCTCCAGAGAAGGAAACCTTACCAGCTTATGATAACAATCAATATGAACCTTATTAAATTGCAACCAATTCATTCCCAAAACCACATCCAAACCTTCCAACGGCAAACACACTAAATCCATCTCAAAGTCTTTACCATAAATGGTCAAAGGACAACTCAAACACACCAAAGAAGTAGTTACTGACCCCATCGCTGGAGTATCAATAACCATCTCACCATCCATCAAAGACAACACAAGATTCAAACGCTTCGCGCACTCAGACGAAATAAACGAATGAGTCGCTCCAGTATCAATAATAGCAACTAAAGGCGTACTATTAATAAAGCAAGTACCTCGAATCAGACGATCTGCACTTGAAGTTTGAGTTCCTGCCAAAGAAAACACCTTACCACTAGTCAGAGCTTTCTTCTGATTCGGACACTTTGAACTAATGTGACCAGGTTCCCCACAGTTATAACATTTCACCACATTCTTCCTTTTACAATCAGCCACAACATGTCATTCACCTCCACAGTTAGTACACTTATCCAAATTCTTCCTACACTCGGACTGACGATGTCCCAATCCCCCACATCTAAAACACCTCGGAGCATTAGACATACCACCTCCACCTGACCTTCGATCAAAAGTACCCCTCTGTTTACCTTTATCCGCCGGTGTTACATACGGACCACTTCGAAACTGCTGCTTCCCCTTCCAGTCACTTACACTTTTGTAGTGAGTAGATCGAGCCTTACTATCTTCATCATAAATCCTACAACATTCCACCAAATCAGCAAACCTCCTTATCCTCTGGTAACCGATCGCCTGTTTTATCTCAGGACGCAATCCATTTTCATACTTCACACACTTAGAGAATTCCGCAGTCGCTTCAGCATAATGAGGATAAAACTGCACCAACTCAACAAACTTAGCAGTATAATCCACAACAGACATATTACCTTGCTTTAGCTCCAAAAACTCAATTTCTTTCTTTCCTCGGACATCCTCGGGAAAATACTTCCTTAGAAACTCTCGACTAAACACTTCCCAAGTGATCTCTTCGTCCTCCGCAGCTTCCAACACCTGACGAGTACCGACCCACCAGTCATCTGCTTCTTCCTGTAACATGTGAGTTCCCTGTCTCACCTTACTGTCCTCATCACAATCCATCACCCTGAAAATCCTCTCAATCTCTTTCAGCCAAATCTGCGCTCCTTCAGGATTATGTCTCCCTTTGAAGACAGGCGGTCTATTCTTTCTAAACTCATCATTCTCCCCAGCATTCGGTGCACCCTGCACAGCACGAGCCATAGCCTGCATAGCAGCAGCTAAAGCAGCATCGTTCCTTCCCGCCATATTATGTTCATTTCCAATAACAGAACTATGGTTAAACAAACATCTCAACCAACCACAGCGACCAACAAGGACTGACATAACTGACACTGACTGACACAAACTGGCGCAAACTGACACAGACTGGCTCTGATACCACTTAATGTAACACCCCTAATCTATACCCCCAGGCTAATAAAGCGGTAAATAAAAATTCGAAATTTCATCAGAGTATATTTGAAAACATGGCATAGACAGGGAGCATCACATCAATTCGAAACAAACATAACATATAACACCTGCTCATTTAGATATGCAACAGTGGGGTAGCAATCAACAGAGGAACTCCGTTCCTTACACCCACATTTCAGATTTTAGAATGAAAGCGGAAAATCTAAAACTGAATAACATATATATATATATCATGAAAGTTGTCATACATCGAGTTATACATGTACAAGTCAAAAGATATGTATATACATAATATCTAATAATCACAACACGGCCACCCTAACTACCCGGTGTCACATATCAGAGCCGACCGACAAAAGAATGAAGATGCAAAGCTTCACAAAAAGACCTCCAGCAACTCTAATCTGCAATACCTCATAGAGCATTATAAAACAGCAGAAGGGTGAGAAAAACAATCATAATACAGTTGCATAAAATTATATATTAACACAAAAATGCACAAGTATAACGTTCTCACCACAAATGCACCACAATCGAGTAAAACCTAACACAGTACCATTATCAGGTATTCATCACCAATGCCCGTCAATCACACATAATACACTCCTCATCAACACAATTATACATAATCCATCACATTATTCACATTCACAATTAACATACAAAATTAATCCATGATTATGCAAATGCACAGAGACCGACACAACGACTCTATGAACATGCCATGCGGTACCGACTTCCAATGTTTCTCATGTCTCATCACCAGTTCACTCAGGAACTATTGGAACCATCGCTCGTTACTGATATCACTCAAGTAACACCCCGTCGGGCCTACGATGTTCACCCGTCGCTTTAAGTCTTCAGGCATCGCCTCATATTTTCGAGGCACACGACGTTATGGATCGCTTTAAGTCCCATCATGGGCACACGATCGTCTATACCCATCGCTTTAGGTCCTCAGGCATCGCCTCATATTTTCGAGGCACACGATGTTATAGCAGATTCCCTCAGAAACCAAACCGTCACTCAGGACGTCACAACAATACATATCATAATGCTTGGCATACAATGACTCATGACATTTACATTGCATACATACACACATTCATAATCATGCATTTATCATCAAATACCACACATAGTATTTTCTTGCCCTTAGGCCACAAATCATCATCGACACAGGTATTCTTATCACACCACAGCACACATTCCATACTACATTCATATTAACAGTACAGCGTACATTACACATCAAATTCACACAATTATAACAGCAAAAGTCGACAAAACGACCCTATTCCCGATTTTCCGACATAATTAAATCGGCTAACAATTCCAAAATCATCATCATCCAAAAGTACATTTCATAAGCTTTCCAACGATATAAATATCACTTAAATCGAAAATACGGTTCGAAAGATATGAATTTAAAAAAAAGAAAAGAAAATTATTTTCAAAAAAAAAACCAATCGCCCGGCGAAGCATGCTCACCGCCCGGCGAAACACGCTTCGCCTCTGCTTCGCCCGGCGAAGCACAGGCGACGCCAACCCCCAAAATGATTCAAAGAGGCAGAAACTTGGAACCTCTGCGCCTCTCGAAACCGCCCGGCGAAAAGGACACATCGCCCGGCGCTCAGGGCCTTTCGCCCGGCGCTTTGCACCAGAAGCAGAAAAATTCTGCTGCGTGTTTGCACTGTTCCAACCCCAAATTTTCCCATTTTCATCCCCAAATCATTTCCAACTGCAAAACAATTACTAGCAATAGTTCATACACATATGGAGATCATACAACACAAATTATATCGAATTCCGTCCGTGAAAACATCGATTTCTACTCGATTACGCGATTTCGACCTATACCCGAAAAACTACTGAACGAGACAATACAACATGCAACCACACATATATAATCATACACAACAATAAAATAATCGAGTTTCACACCCTTACCTGATTTAATCGATTCCTAGAACTTGTTATCTTGATTTCCCAAGCTTTTTCTCCAATTTCTCTCTTTCTCTCTTCTCCTCTTTTCTTCTCTTTTCTTCTTTCTTTCTCTCTACTTTTCTTTTCCTTCTATTTCTATTTTTCTTTTCTTTACTAACTTAACAAAATACACCCAAATGCCCAAAATACCCCTACACTCAAATATCTCGCAAACGTTCCCAAAACCCGATAAAATATATTCACGACGAAAAATAACATATTTTCACATAAAAGTCAGAAATAAAATAATATAATAATAAAATAATAAAAAACGACTCAATTCAAATAAAAGACCAAAACTGGGGCGTTACAATCTTCATGCCAAATTCCCGACGGAGCCGATCTCCTAACGATAAGCCAGTGGGCAAAGATAATGCGGGATGTTTTGACATCTCGTCCAACCAAAGGAGATACTGTAAAGAATATACCACATTTTCTAGAGCCCCGAAGTAGGACATGTACCAAACACTCGGGACATCGTCTTTCCACATGAGGGTTACTATTAGTATAAATATTCATATATCTTCTTTTTCTTTCTCTGTTGTATACTTCCTTGTCTCTCTTTATGTTAGAGCGCTCAAGACAAAAATAACAAAGATTATCTGCATTTCTCGCATGATTGCATATCTGATACAGACTAAACGCATTTCTGCATATATGATAGAGATTAAACACATTTATGTATAACAGACACACCCCCAACAATTCTAGCCAATCAAAGGGAATATGAGGTGGAGACAGAGACGCCCACCTCGATCTGAGCCAAGCCACGGGGGCCAGGCGGGGATTCTACCCTTGGTCGGGGAATGATCCTTTGTGATATGGAGCGCATTACAAATATACGACCACGTCATTTCGGTTTCGCCGATTCCAAGCTTCACCTCAGGGAGCACAAGTAACATGCTAAGTACAACACACAAACTAATACATCACTCCAGAGAACACTAAATACAACACACGAACTAATATGTTATGACAACAATCATTAAATATAGAGAACAAACATGACAACCAAAAATGGCAGCTAACGCCATCCATTATGCCAATCTACAAATCTCAAAGCATAAAAGTTCGAGAAGCGCATCAACCACTTTGTTGCAATAAAATGCATTCTTCCCTTATAAAGCGGGCAATTAGAGTTATCATACCCAAATTAGGAAACACATCGCAACCAAATGACACTAGCAACCCCACCAAGGCGAACGAACATTGCATTGTAGGGTAAAAAACCAAGCCCTGAAGTTTCAATAACTCACAAACAACCTAAAAGATGTAGCACAATGATAATGATAAAATGGAGCCAAACGCAAGTCTCTAAACTAAATAACACCCAAGCCGTTGAGGTAAACAAACTTTCATAAATATTAATAGTTGTTACACCCAAGACGCAAAATCCTGGGAAGCGTTGTAGGAAATAAAAATAACACAAAGGAAAAAGAAGAAATCAAGCCGAAGTTCCTGGAGCCAAGGCACCAAGATCACCCTCTAAAATCACCTTGGAAGTAGTCTGGAACAGGTTCAACGCCTCGCCCGAGATAATAGCATCAGGACAGAACCTCCTGGCTTACTCCACAACCTGGTCACGAACCCCGATCATAACCTGCATAGTCCGCTGAAGGGAATCATAGAGTGCTCGTCTTAGACCTTGAACCTCATCTTCAAGAGCTTTTGAGTTTTTAGCATGAGCCTCGACCTATTAAAAAATAGTTTTTCGATCCTTTCGCTTAGAAATAATGGAGGCATTCTAATACCGGTTCTCTGCCACTTTGAGGCCATCCTCCACCTTAGTTACCCTAGCAGTTAGAAGGGAGTTGTGGACTTTCGCCCCCTCTTATAAAGAGACAGAAACCTTGACTTTCTCTTGTAGTGCAACCAGCTCCTCCTGAGGAGTAGAAAACCTCTGTTTCATAGCTTTACATTTCCCTTTCCAAGTGTCTATTTTCTTTTAGGGATTACCTGGAGCCAAGACACCCCCTGCTAGCAAAAACAAGGGAGAATAAAGAAGTAACCTGGTACACGCTACGGGTGATCTCAAAGACAAGTTTCATCTTCTCTGCCCCAGAGATATTTTGATTGAAGGATCAATCCGACGTCGAGATAGTAGTGAAAACCTCTCGGGGGTGCGAGCAAGGAGGGAAGAAAAGACGTCCAACATCCTCAAGAAGAGATTTATCTACCCCGAAGCATCATTCTCATCAACACAGGTTCATTTTAGAGACCCCTCTTCTCGAGGGGATTGTTGATCTTCATCTCGGGCCTTATTCGTTGAAACCGGCGGGGACAACTCTTCTAGAATCAAAGTAGTTGCGACATCCACAAGTTGATCCACCTCAGACATAGAAGTAGAATAAGTATCACTCTCATTCTCGAAATAGAATAAGTATCACTCTCATGATCATTTATTAGATCAACAACATTATCACTCACCCTATTTAGAAAATGGGAAATGTTATAGAAAAAAATTGAGTTGAGAAAGGTTCTTGGATGCGAGACATTGATAAAGCGGAGAAGAGGAAGAAAGGCAAAGACTTTGAGCAAGGCACTATGGATCGCTTTGATTAATACTCTCATGGAAGAGGGAACAAAGACGTTTTTTGGGAAAGTGATTGTAATATTGAATGCCAATGGTTGAAATTTTTTTCAAACGCTTAACTTCTCGTATTTATAGGCAACTACATCTAAAGGATTTAGACTAACTGGATAAAGAAGTCTTAAGATCAACGACTAGATTTTCCTTTGTGGATACGCGCAAACTCGAGCGTACTTGAGTGCACTATAAGTCGCGTCATTCCCTAGCCTGTCGCTTCAACACATGCGCAGAAGAAGATTTTAAAACGTTTTGATGATGGGGCTACATTTAATGTGCTTGTCCCCCACTACTTATTTAACTAATGGCATACATTTTAGTTATATTCCACATCAGACAACATCATATAAGCCGACAAACATCACTTAAGATTTTTCCAACTCTTTCAGTGCCCGACAAAGTCTTGGGGGCAATTGTTCTGGCTGGCCAAAGGCCCAAATGACTAACACTCAATTTATTTCAAATCCACTCCACCTGACCCAAGATATAAAAGCAGTTCACACGCGAAATCAATGTATATTTTCTGATCTCCATTTTTCACAATACTCATCTTAAATCTTAAACTGACTTAGACGTTGAAGAGCTACCCATGCAAATCCACCGCGCACCGTTGTGAGGGAGATTAGCACCTGCGTTTCAAAATCTTCAATTCTTCAACTAAATATATTTCTGATTTCTAAACGAAACAAGACTCAATTCTCTCGGGCTACCAGAAAAAGAGACAACATGTATACATTTAAACTCTTAAGACAAAATATATGCATAATCTCTTTTATTATTTTCAATATTATACTTAATCACTCACATTTAAGTACTAAAACAAACTTGAAATACTCCCATTACAATAGTATGATTACAAGAGGTATAGTGTTGACTTGATAACTAAGGTAAGTATTAAAGAGTAGAATGATAATTATATTTAATATATATTTTCAATGAAATACTAACAAAAATAGCATTTATCATTGAAAAAAACTTTTGTTTTTACTAGTGGTCAAAATTTGTCATTATATAATAAATGATTATCATTAAACAATAATCATATAAAAAATATTAAAATAATTTTAAAAGTTATAAAATGTACTCACATTGCATTCGATCAAGTAATTTTTTTAGATTCTTAGATTAATTTTGAAAATATGTATTTAAATATGTTATCTAAATATGTGTATTTTAAATATGTTATCTAAATCACTTTTAATAAAAATGTGCATTTTATTTTTTGGATTTAACTAAAATGTGAATTTTCTTTTATTGAGAAAAAAACAAATGAAAATTCAAATATGAAGCAAGCATCGGTGTAGTAATTATCTAGCATTCGAAAAACTAGTCTAAGTATCTTTTTCTCATGAAGGATTGGGTTTGTCTTTTGTCATCCATCCCCCGTTTTCACATTGCTTCTATCCATCTCTTTAAAATGGACCCCACTTTTGGAAAAATCTTGGTTCTTGGAACTCATCTTATTTTTTTCTCATTCATACCCCCTAGCCTCCTTGTCCTAATCTCTTCCCACACAACGACAAATTCCCCACAACCATAAAACCCAACCCTTTCTCCCAATCCCAAAAATTTCAATCCTCTCTCACTTTCTCTCTCCTCTCTCTCTCTTCACCAAACCCCCCACCAACATGGGAACCCCACAGTCCAATCTTCCCCCAGGTTTCAGGTTCCACCCTACTGACGCAGAACTCATTCTTCACTACCTTAGAAAAAAAATTGCTTCTATTCCCTTACCTGTTTCCATCATTGCTGAAGTTGATATTTACAAATTAGATCCATGGCAATTACCAGGTTTCTAAAATTCTACTATTACACATCTTTTTCCAATTTTTTTCTAGTAGTTCATTGGTTAGATTGGTTAGAATTTCACGTTAACGATATGAGTTCGAACCTGCGCTTGCATACGATGTCTCAGTGGCAGACTTAACTAGACTTTTCTCCACTTTCTAATATTTAATAATGTGTGATGTGAAATGTTAATTAAACTTTGTTGTTGTTGTTGTTTTCAGCTAAGGCTTTGTTTGGTGAGAAAGAATGGTACTTTTTCAGTCCTAGAGATAGAAAGTACCCAAATGGTGCAAGGCCAAACAGGGCAGCTGCTTCAGGGTATTGGAAAGCCACTGGAACTGATAAGACAATAGTTGCATCATTGCCATGTGGAGGAAGATCACAAGAGAATATTATTGGTGTCAAAAAGGCACTTGTTTTTTACAAAGGAAAACCTCCAAAGGGTATTAAAACTAATTGGATTATGCATGAGTATCGTTTGGTTGATAATAATAAACCAATTAAACTCAAAGATTCCTCCATGAGGGTAAGTGTTTCTAAATCGTGATCGTGACATTAATATTTGTCACGACCACAAATTTCAGTTAAACAGAAATATCATATTATAATATAATATATGATATTTCTGTTTAAATTAGCGTGGTTGTGAATGTTTTCTTGATGATGATTTTATGTTAATGTTATTGATTGTATTATTGTTTTTGCAGTTGGATGATTGGGTATTATGTCGAATTTACAAGAAATCAAAATGCACAATAACTTCAACCGAATCTGAAACAATGATAGGCGAAGTCGAACACGCGGACGAGGCGCAATATAAACAAACTCATTTCCCAATTACAAAGAACACAACATCTCCTCATCAGAACACACTCATGTCACAAAAATCAGTCTCTTTCTCAAACCTATTAAATGCTATGGACTACTCCATGCTAAGCAGTTTCTTATCAGAAGACAGCCATTCCACCAATCCATCAGGAATTGGATCAAGTTCAAGCTTCAATAACACTGAAAACTTTAACCAACAACAACAACAATCTTGCCAAAACAACACTAGCAACAATTACATGTCACAAAACAAGAACCCTTTAAAGCACCAGCTTTCAAACATTGATGAAGACAACAACATGTTATTGTACCCATCAAAGAAATACTTGAGTTCATCATGCAATTTCTCTAACAACAATACACAGTATGAAAGCTACATCATGAAGCAATATTTGATGAATCAACAATTGGTTTTAGGTCCTCATCATCAATATCAAGGATAATCCAAAATACCACAAAAAAATTAAGTGGTATCCAAAAATAATAATTAGAAAATTTAAATAGTGTAAAATTTCTAGTAGTTTAGCCCACAAGAAAACAACAATGGGATCATTAAATTAAGAATTACTAATTTTCTACTAGTACACAAAAATAGTGTGTTTTATTTTATTGTATTTTTTTTTTTTTTTGTGATTTTTAGTTTGTGCTAGGAATTGAAGGATGGTTTAGGACTTGTTTGGTAGGGAGTCAAAAGAAAGATTCTGCAATTGAAGACTCAATAAATTGTGAAAAGAAAATATTATAGTTTTATGACCAATTAGAAATGTCGTGTACAAAATGTTGATTTATTCGCGTATTGGGTTTGGCAACGTAGCTTTATAATATACACTTTGTAGATAAGTATTGTACTTTTTGTGATTATATTTTTGCCACTTTATTCCTTAAATAGCAACATTTATTCACATACTTTGAACCGTTACATACGTACATTATTGAAGCAGTATAAATTGAACCAGTAAATAAATAAATAAATAAATAAATAAATAAATAAATATTATCTTTGACAGATTTAAATAAAATATACATCAATTAAAAAATATAAAGTTTACCTTCCGTCACAAAATATAGACATGTATAAACATTACCAATAGGGCAAGAAATTATATAAATGGTACTTTAAAAAAAATATCATATGGGTGGCAACTTATTTTTTTTCTATAAAAGAATTCCCTTTCACGGCAGCTTTGTAACATTCTTTCACTATTTTATTATCTTATCTTCCAAATATGCCAAGTCCAACTTATTTGTATTACATTTAGACTTTAAAGTGTGTAATCAATGTTTTAAAAACCGGACCGGTCATCAAACTGGTGAGAGTATTGGATCACTGGTTCATCGGTCGAACCACTGGGTCACTGGTCGAACCGCATGACTAAACCGGATTAAACCGGATAACTCGGTTGAATAAACCTGTCATTATAACAAAATTATATATGTATAAAACCGGTCGAACCGGATACTTCAGTCTCTAAAAAATACAACTGACACTTAAATTTTTTGAAAATATCATATCATAAATTCACAAGTTTATAATTTAAATTCAAATTTTAAACATAGTCTAATTGTAAAGTATTACACATAACAAAATAGTACAAAATAACAAATTGTACTTGCAAACAAAGTCTAATTGCATCAAATATAATTGCATAGTTTATAACAAAATAACACCAATCAAGGTCTACTAAATTTAGTTCCAAGGAGGTAAAATTATTTCGATGTTGGGATCTCCTTCTTCAATATCAAAACCATCTGCAGCAAAATCAATTGCATCCGCAACATCTTCCCCATCAATGATATCATTACGTTGATTGTTTTCTCCAGAATTAAGTTGTGCATCATCCTCAACATCAACCTCATCCAAATTTAATTGTTCTATAACAAAATCCAATTTAGAGAGTTTAGCAATTGACATATAGTAATAATTTAACATAACAAAATTGTAATTCACAATAACTAATACCATACCAATATCGTTTGAAAAAGGTTGGATTGTCATACTAGCAAGATCTTTGCGTAGTGCTTCCACTTCCTCAATAGTTAAGAATGGTGGTGAATCCTCCAACACCCAATTAGAATGATCACCAAGTGTTTCAAAATTGATAGGATCATAATTTTGTTTCTTCTTGTTTCTATAAATCATTAACCATAATATCAAACATAGAACCAAACAAATTATAACGACCAATTATTGAAGTAAATAGAAAGATACAATAACTAAAAAACAATGAAGTTTACTAATGAATTGCAAATAGGATCATGTAGTACTATTACCATGCATATTATCAAATAGAGAAGTTTACTAAAAATACAGAAAAATTGGTGAAACAGCCCGTGAAACACTACTCACCACTTAACCCTGTGAAACATATTGGTGAAAACAGCCTGTATACCACATTATATCATATGGGACGGTTGGAAAGAAATAATTGTATGTCAAATTAATTGTATGTCAAATTAATCTTAAGTAGTAACAATGATATAATGTGGTAACAATGTGGGATATAAACCTAAAAATAATTGTATGTCAAATTAATCTTAAGTAGTAACAATGTGTGATGATCTCTACAAAATTTTCTATAAGTCTTACCAAAATTTTCTAATTTAATTCATAGAAATAACACATTAGCCCCAAGTCTTATCCAAACATAAAAAATTCTCATTTGAAGGCTATGAATGAAAATAATTATCAAGTATAGAAACATTAGCATATAAAGCATAATAAGTGCCATACCTATTTTGTAGCCGTAAGTTATAACGAACAAAGACGAGATCATTAAGCTTTTGATGCTCCAACCTATTTCTTTTTTTTGAATGAATGTGCTCAAACACACTCCAATTTCGTTCACATCCAGATGCACTACAAGTTTGGCTCAAAATCCGAATAGCAAGCTTTTGCAAATTGGGCGCTTCAGTTCCATAAGTTTCCCACCATTGATCTAGAACAATGCATGTGAAAAAATTAGAAAACGTTTTTAAATACATATTGACATTGTACTAAAATCAAATGCATAAAGTTTATCATCTAATTTTACCTGGCAAAATTTCATCTCGGTTTTCTACGGCTGTTGTCCTTCCAAAACTACCAAAACAATTTTTGAATGAACTCATCTCAGCAGTTAATTTAGTTCGCAAGTCCTTACTATCATAAGCATACTTTTCAATGACATCCAAAAGGCCTTGCGTGGTGGACTTGTTTTTTTCATATTCTGGATTGAATCTACAAGATGGATTTAACCAATAACCAGCAGCATGAAGATTTTTGCGAAGTTGTGCATCCCAACGGTTATCCAAGATCTTCAAATAAGGCTCTACTTTCAGCTTATTTCTTCTAAACCTCTTCTCAATCTCCTCCCTTGCTTTATACATAGCTCGATAGAGATATCCCATAGCCGGTTTATCTTCACTATCAACAATACGCAACACACGTACAAGAGGCTCTGTAATTTTCACTATATCAGCACATGTAGACCAAAAGCTTGAGTCTAAGACTTGTTCCACAAATTGCTTTGCCTTGACATCTTTGGAATAAGTTGTGGTTGTCCACTCTTTGGATGTTACCATGGCTCTTAGTGCATCTTTATGAGACAAAAGACTTTGCAATGCAATGAAATTAGTAGCAAAGCGGGTTGGAGCAGGACAAAGTATTTCTCTTCCACCTGTCATTTGTCTCATCAAATACAATGCAAAACAATGATTATATATGAATTTGGTCATTTTTGAAGCATGTGACACTGCCCCACTTACTTCC
Organism: Lathyrus tuberosus; assembly: GCA_022829125.1. Classification (NCBI taxonomy): domain Eukaryota; kingdom Viridiplantae; phylum Streptophyta; class Magnoliopsida; order Fabales; family Fabaceae; genus Lathyrus; species Lathyrus tuberosus. The sequence continues at coordinate 7,640,034 of JALAZF010000308.1, read as the reverse complement.
TCTAATTTCCCCATGTCTTGCAACATCAAATTAATACAGTGTGCTGCACAAGGAGACCAATACAACTTAGGAAATTCCTTTTCCAACAACTTTCCAGCAGCAACATAATTCGCAGCATTATCTGTAACGATCTGAACAACATTTTCTGAGCCAACATACAACACTACTTCCTTGAAAAGCTTAAACAACATGTCTGCAGTTTTAGAAGCACCAGAGGCATCAACAGACTTTATGAAAACAGTTCCTTTGGGGCAATAAACTAAAAAGTTAATAAGAGTTCTCCTACAACGATCAGTCCACCCATCTGCCATAAGAGTACAACCCGTATCCTTCCAAATAGAACGATATTGCTCTATCTGTATCTTCACATCATCAACCCATTTATTTAGCAAATTACCACGAAGGGCATGCATAGTAGGAACTTTATATCCAGCACCCATGCAACAAAGAGCATCAACTGCAGGTTAAAAATGAGGCGAATTTGCAGCATTGAAAGGAATAGATGCATCAATAAACCACTTTGCAATAGCAAGATCACACTTTTCTACCACTTCTTTACTTTGCATCACACTTTTTAAAGTAGGCTGAGCTCCCGGAGTTGTTCTGGGTAAAAAATAAGTACCAATGCGAGTGTCGTTCTTTTTAGATGCACCAATTCGCGGGTTCATTTGTACTTGCAATTCATCCCCCTCCGCAGTAAATGACTCGCTTTCAGCCACATCTACAAATTTTCTTTTCTTGCTCCGCTCATTAATATGTTGTTTCATCTGAAAACGAATTTCAGCAGACACTGACTTACAAATTTCAACATTTCCTGCTACTCCAGCCAAATGTTGCTTTACCCTATGAATTCCACCTCCACCAAAAGCTTTGTGACAGTAGATACAAACAAGAGATTTTCCATCAGGACTTTTAGTACAATGTGCCCAAGCTATATCAGTCTTTCCTCTAACATTATTTTGAACTAAACTATAAGCTGAAGAGGCTTCTTGTGATGGTGGTTGTGATGATGGTGTTTCAGAAGATGCCATTTTCCTGTAAAACAAAAAGTGATCAACAGTGAGAAATTTATTAACCAAAATTTGGTGACAGTGAGAAAACAAAAAGTGATCAATTACTACACCATCTATCATTCATTAAATGTAATGGGATAGTTATAGCAAATAAATTTTACCATTGAAAAATTATGTACTAGAGAACCTAAATGTAATGGGATAGTTATAATTTGTAATGGGATAGTTATAGAAAAATTTATCAATGCAGCAAATAAAAAATATAATAGGCAGTAAATAACAATATGGAGAGGTATGCAGTATGCTAGTTGCAGAGAACCTATCACAAGTAGTAGAAGTTACAAATTTGAGCACTTCTTTGTACCAACAAAACTTTACCCCTCAGTACATAATCCATAATCCAATTTCCTTCATTTCTTTAATTATTTTCATGAAACTAAAGTCATGATTAAACCTGGAGTCAACAACTAAGTAAAACGCACAATTTTGAAACACTCTAAGCATAAAACTCATAAGAACAATTCCATACAAGTCACTTCATATTCAATTGCATTGTTCATTAATTATAGAAATAGCTTATCAAAAACAGTTTGACTTAATTTTTAATCTTCAATTATAGAAATAGCTTATACCATCTGAACTAAAAAATTTACCTAATTGACCAAACAGATGAAGAAAAATGAATTTCAGAGTAAGAAACCAAAACAATCACATGAAAGCTTATACATTAAAACCAAAACAATCAGAAAATTTTTTACAACAGCAACAACAATTTGATTAATTTCAAAAGAAGAAAAATGACGAACCTGAAAATCTAAAAGGAGATTATGCGAAGGAGAGAAACGGAGAGGAAGAAGCGATTTCCAGCTTGCGATGAGGAACAGATGGTGCGAAGGAGAGAAACGAAGAGGAAGCGATTTCCAGCTTGCGATGAGAAACGGAGAGTTCTGCAGTTCATTACCCTAGCCAAGCCACTGTGTTTTGTTTTCCTTTTTTTTTTTTAATACTGAAAACTCAAAACGACGTCGTTTTGAGAAAAAAAAATAAAAAAAAATAAAATGCTTTTCAACCGCCGGTTTATATAACCCGCCGGTTTTTCGGTTTTACCGGTTCAATCCGGTTTCCGCCGGTCCAATGACGAGAGGACGATCCGTTAAGTAAACCAGGCCGGCTAGTGCTCCGGTTCCCGGTCGTACCGGCCGGTCCGGTCCGGTTTTCACAACACTGTGTGTAATAGCCTAAGTCCAACATTGTTGCATTCATATTCAATGATCACAAGAAATGAGATTAATCTTTTTCTTTTTTTTCAAAAAAATTGCAAGCATTTGCAGTGTGATTAATCTAATAATAAGATTCTATAATTTGAGTATTTTTTTAATAAATAAAAGGGAAATATGATGGTATGATACGAGTCAGAGACAACTACATGGATCACAAACCCATTAGAAATTTATTATGGTCGGATTGGTCTATCTCTCCGACTACGTATTTAGGGTAGCTTTGTGCCTTCTTTCTTTTTTCTTCTTCGCTTCGAATGTGTAATTTTAAGTTGAGCACCTCTTGTATCTTTTAATTCATCTTTTTGGTTATAAACAAAATTAATTATATCAATCTCAATACAAGATGGCATAAAATCATGATTTTGGGAGCTAGCGAAAGATAATAACGCTTGCGCTAACTTGTGGGCAATATTGTTTGCTTGTCTCCAAATTAAACTTATCCTAAAGTTTTGACATTTACTAAGGGAAGCTTTATGAATATCCATGAGAGTGCCGCAAATAGTTTTCGTTTTGAAACTCCTAGCGATATCATCAACCACTTGTTTACAGTCAAGATCAATAGACATGTTAGATAGTTCCATGCTCCGTAGCCATTTGATCGTTTCGCTCAGTCCCCTCGCTTCCGCCTCGTCAGGTTGTGGTATACCATGATAGCAAGCTGTCTTATATTTGATGTATTCGTTGTGTTGTCCTCTGAGGCACATTCTCACGCCATAACTGCCTTGTTCCTTGATGATGGCCGCGTCGACATTGCACTTTACATCCCCCGTTTATGGAGTTCACCATTTGTTTTGCTCCTGGCCCGCAAATTCAATATTCAGCTGCAAGATTTAATTTCTGTTGGCTGCATTATTACGAGCGTGCTTCCATTGCAACAATGTTTCTCATGTCGTATGCACTATTATACGAACATTCACCTTGATATCGTTCCATAGCTTCTCATTCCCCGTCTTCCATATACCCCATAGTTGTTGGAAAAAACAAATAAACCAAGCAAATAGAAAAAAAGGAACACAAGAACATAACGTAGAAACTCCAAAACCGGTGAAAAAACCACGGTTGTTGTCAATAGACAATCAATGAATAACACTATGTGAAAATTGTTACAACACATAATATACCATCAACTAACCCAGTCCCCAGTATACCCACACCCTCCAAAACAAATATTTAACTACATATCACAATACTCTAATACAGGAGTATAAGAGAACAAAAAAATTCAAATACAACTTTAAAGCGCTTTTGATTGATGCATCTTGGAATGAAGAAACTTGAATCCTATATATAGCATTGGACTCCCTTTTTCTTCACAAAACTAAGAGATATGAGACTTCAAAGAACTTGTATCCTATATATAGCCTTGGACTCTCTCTTCATTCACAAAATTAAGCGATGTGAGACTTCTTCAAAATGTATATTTTCAACCAACCGCAACAATCTCCACCTTGATCTAAAATAATACATAAGCTTTCATTGTCTTCACCGACAATCATACTCTACCATAAAGAGTGTCAGCATATATATTTTCAACTTATCCCAACAATATCCACCTTCATTGAAAATAATACATAAACTTTAATTGTCTTCACCGAAAATCATATTCCACCATATAGAGTATAGTCATTTGACGCTACACCACTCCCAGAATCTTCACATTGTCTTCGCCGACAATAATAGTTTTAAAAACTATCATACTTTTTCATGAAGAATATATTTCACTTGAAGATAAACCACTTCATGAATTTTACATTGTCATCGCCGAAAATCATATACTTTATCATGAAGAATAAATTTCACTTAAAGCTAAACCACTCCAAAAAATTTTAAATTGTCTTCACCGGCAATCATAATTTTTAAATACTATCATACTCCACCTAAAGAAGAGTATACTTCATTTGAAGTTAAACCACTACAAGAATTTTCTGATGTCAAAAACCAGGTTGAAAACTTATGGCGAAACTTCCTTGTTGGTGGGAAGCTCTCCAACCACCGACATAATCTTGCACCTTGTATAATCTTAATTGTATCATCAGATTTTTGACTTGAACTTTCCACATGTCAAAAAAATTATTCCATCAATTTTCTCTAGCCCAAACTACACTGCGGAATTTGTGACTGATGTTCTCTTTCACAACATTACCCTTCTTTTCTGATGTGGAAGACCAGACAAAATTGTAATCACATAGCATACTTAGAAGACTTATCCTCAGAGCGAACTAGGGTATGATACTAGTTGTTGGGAAAACAAACAAACAAAACATAGAAAAAAAAGAGGAGCACAATCACAACACAAGAACATAACGTAGAAACTTCAAAATTGGAAGGAAAAAAAACTATGTCGTTGCCAGTAGACAACCAGAGAATAACAGTATGTGAAAATTGTTACAACACATAATATACCCTAAACTAATCCAGGCCTATAGTACACCCACATCCACCATAACAAATATTTAACTATATCTCACAACACTCTAATACAAGAGTATAAGATAACAAAGAAAGGCAAATACAAGTTTAAAGTGCTTTTGACTAGTGCATCTTGAAATGAAGAACTTAAATTCTATATATAGCCTTGAACTCCCCATTCCTTCATAAAACTAAGCGATGTGGGACTTCAAAGAACTTGTATCCTATATATAACCTTGGACTCTCTCTTCATTCACAAAACTAAGCGATGTAGGACTTCTTCAACATGTATATTTTCAACCAACCCCAACAATAGTGTCATAACTAAAGAGAGTTGTTGGTTGTTTGTTAGCTATTTAATGAGCTGAAAAATAACGCCACAAATCCGTCTACCACTTCAAGATTTCTACAAATAATATTCCACAAATCTGTTGTTTCCCATACCGTTTTCAATTTGTCACATCCAGATAATACATGTCAATCATTCTCGTAAGATCTCTCGCATAACACGCAACGATCACCACAATGCACCCCTCGACTTTGTAGCCGGTATAGAGTTGGCTGACATTCGTGCGCAGCCCTCCATATGAAAATTTTCACCGTATGGGGTATTTTGATGCTCCAAAGTTTCCTCCAGTTCCCGATAACATGCAAGTTATTGTTGTCTGTTAAGTCCTCCATTATGTACCGATAAGCTTAGCTCGCCGTATAATCTCCGTGAGGTGTGAAATATCAAAATTGTTCGTCTTTTGTCACTTCTTCTATGAGAGGTAATGTTAATATTTGTCTCGCGTCCCGTTGATTGAACATATAGTTAATAATGCCAATTTTCCATACATGACTGACTGAATCTATAAGATTGCTTACTTACATATTTTCTATTCCTGTAACAACTGGACTCTTTATTATGTCGTGTTCACCGTCGAGAAGCCAAGAATTGGACCATATCTTTATCGTACTACCATCCCTTACTTTACATCTTAGACATCCATTGACCACTACTTGTGAAGCGTGGATACTACGCCAAACAATACCGCGCCATATTGTTTTACTCATAACTATTTTTTTTAATCTAAATTCTTAATTTTGAATTTTTTTAAATATTTTTTTATAATTCTTCTAAATCTTCCTCTATTTATAATTGTTTGACTTTTCTCTATATGATATACTCTTTTTTACTACAAAATTTAAACTATTTCTTTTTACTTGTCCAAACAACCTAAATTTATTTTTCATCATTTTATCTATTATATGTATTATCCCAACTCTCTCTAATATTGATGTTAGATTTATCTAACTTTAAGGCGGAAAAAGTCATGTGACTTTCCCTCTCTCCCTCACCTATAACTCTCTCTCCCATCTTAATTATTCTTTTTTTTTTTTTTACAAAATAGGTTAGGAAATGAACAAAGTTACCTAAAATCATTTGAGTCAAAGTTACTGAATCCTTATACCTTATATTGTCATTTCTAATTTTATTATGTCTAGTTTCACCACACATCCAATACAACATTTTTATTTTTTCTACACTTATTTTATTCTTGTGTTGATTCTTAACCACACAACATTTTATTTTGTAACATATTGTAGGTCTTACCACATTTCGATAAAAATATTTCCATTAACTTGTGCGATGTTTTTGTGTCACATGAAACTCCTTAAAGTACCCATCCATTTTATACACCCAACTTGAATTCGACAAATTACATCTCCTTCTATTTTTCATCATTTTGTATTACGGACGCAAGATATTTAAATCTCATAACTTGGGGAATGATATGGTCTCCAGGTTTCATATTTAGGTTAGAAACGCTTATCCTTTTGTTGAACTTATATTCTATATATTTCGTCTTACTTTTACTTAGACGAAAGTCACGCGTCTCTAAAACTCATCTATAAATTTTCAATATTTCATTTAAATCCCCATTTAATACTCAAAGTAGAATTATATAATCTGCAAAAAGCTTGCATCTCAATGCTAACTCTTGAACATATTCGGTAAGTACATCTAACATTAAAGGGTAAGAGTTGGGACTCATGGTAAAACTTTGGTACAAATCTATTGTAATAGACAAATTACTTGTCTCTCCATCTTGTATTCTCATGCTAGTCGATATCCCTTATGATTGTCTTGATTATATGACAATGTATATATATATATATATATATATATATATATATATATATATATATATATATATATATATATATATATATATATATATATATATAAAGAGATTTAACTATATAAATGTATTTGATATTTAAGTTTGAATCTACCATATTTTATTTATTTGTTTTTAAGTATTAGTTAATATTATAAATAGCAAATAAAAATTATTTTTAAGAAAACTTTAATTAAAAAGAGAGATGTTGGTTTTATATTAATTAACATACATTAATTCATACTCAATTCAAGATGAAATAGAATGCGGAAGCATACCTTTAGGATCCATGTAATTTCAATGAGAAGATGATGATCTTGATAGAGCAATGACCTTCCAATTGTAGATTTTTTTAATTCCTTAGTTCCTCTTTCAATGGGATTAAGAGAATAAATATTTTTTAATATTTTCTAGTATTTACAATTGGGGACCATAACCCCTTATTTATAAGAATCACATGCTCTTTCATGAAGAGTCATGTTGTTTCATGTTTAGAATCTCATGCCCTTTAATGAAGGGTCGTGATTATTCAAATTTTCTTATTCCAATTTAACCCATCAAAATATAGAAATAAGACTTTTGGTATCTACACAATATTTTTCATGACAATTATATCCATAGTCATAAACCTTATATTAAATATATCACTTTAATTTGACTAATTAAATAATGGTTCTAACATATTAATTTATTACATGTATGACCCAAAAATAAAATTCTAACAATCTCCCACTAGACATATATGTAACCCTATAAATGTGTTAGACTTTATGAGCTCAAAAATTTTCATTATAAACATTGGACATATCCTCATCTGGTCCATTAGTTATATTAATATATAGAACCAAAGCGGTTTTCATTATATCAATCATAATTAAACCGATCAATGATCACAAATATAAACACAACTAAATGACATAGATTAATCAAGAAATGTGCAGCATGAAAATCACATGAAGGTGATCAATACATGTGAATTTTCAACTGGTCCTCCTTACTTTAATGAGATCAATATTATCATATAAAGTGTAACGAACTGAATAAACAAACTTCATTTCTGATCAGAATGTAATACAAATATATGAGTATGTATATATATTATCAACCATAGAACATAAGTAACAATAATAACTAACTCCCACTAAACTAAAAGATCCCCTGATTGTATAACACCCATGTGAGCAGTGTGTTCATGAAAGACCTTGGGAGGAAACCCCTTTGTCATAGGGTCCACTATCATGGAGTTCGTCCCTAAATGTTCTATATAAATCTGTCCACTTTGTACTCTCTCCTTCACAACCAAGAACTTAATTTCAATATGTTTCGACTTTGTCGAGCTCTTACTGTTATTGGAGTATAAGACGGCTGATTTGTTGTCACAAAATAACTTGAGCAGTCTTTCGATTCCTTCTATAATTCGCAACCCTGTGACAATGTTCTTCAGCCAAATTCCATGGTTTGATGCCTCATAACATGCTACAAGCTCCACCGCCATGGTGGATGAAGCTACAAGAGTTTGCTTGGCACTACACCAAGAAACTGCACCACCAGCCAACAAAAATATATAGCCCGAAGTTGATCTTCTATTATCTTTCCATCCAGCAAAATCGGAGTCAGAATATCCAATAATCTCTAGAGAATCTGACCTCCTATATGTGAGCATATAATGTTTTGTTCTCTTTAAATATCTCACATAATCAATTATAAATCAACTCAAATAATATATGTTCAAATAATGTCATAATTAATTCCAAGATATCTAGTGCAACATTAATATAAATGTCTTTGAACAATAGTATTAATTGCTAGTGATACTCTTGTTGTCATGATCAAATATTGACAATAATGTATGTCAAATAATAAAACTATCTTTGGATTGATTTATTATTCACATCTAAAACCTTATAATTATCACATATTTATCATCACATGTGTATATATAAATTTTGTCAAATATTAACATTTTCTTTGGAAAAATTAATACTCGCAGTATAAACATACACACTAACATTCAATATTTCTCATGATCAAATCCATAAAAGAATGGTCACTTTGGTGATTTCTAGTCTCAATAGAATCATTTAAAATGTCAAATTATTATATAAAATACAAATCATAACCAATAATTTGAACCAAAAAAAATACTAAATTCAATGGACAAAAAATTTGAGGGACACCGTACAATCCAACACAACATGCCCACTATCTCTTTAGTTTATAAGAAGAAAAAAAAAACAACCAAATTTGCAGGAACCAAAGAAAATGCAATTATCATAACGTTGTAATACTTATGTGAAATAGTACAAATAGTTATTACGTGAAACAGTACAAATGACTAATACTTTCTGTGTTTGCAATAACATTAAACTATATATGTCTTTCATGTGTATAGGTTCTTTATGTAAGAATGAAAATTGAAATGATATGATTAATCAATTTCAATCAGAACAAAATCACAATAGAAAACTCATTAATTATTTCAATCAAAATCAATTGTTTGCTTTTGTATAATGAAATTCTATTTTGAAATTCTAATTTCAATAATTATCAAAATTCACACATGAATCAAGTATGAGTGGCTCTGATACCACTTGTTGGTTTTCTATTAATTAACATACATTAATTCATACTCAATTCAAGATGAAATATAATGCGGAAGCGTGCCTTTAGGATCCATGTAATTTCAATGAGAAGATGATGATCTTGATAGAGCAATGACCTTCCAATTGTAGATTTTTTTAATTCCTTAGTTCCTCTTTCAATGGGATAAAGAGAATAAATATTTTGTATTATTTTCTAGTATCTACAATTGGGGACCATAACCCCTTATTTATAAGAATTTCATGCTCTTTCATGAAGAGACATGTTTGTTCAAGTTTAGAATCTCATGTTCTTTAATGAAGGGTTATGATTATTCAAGTTTTTTTATTCCAATTTAACCCATCAAAAAATATAAATAAGACTTTTAGTATCTACACAATATTTTTCATGACAATTATATCCATAGTCATAAACTTTATATTAAATAGAACATTTTAATTTAATTAATTAAATAATTGTGGCTTAATACCCTTTTTGGTCCTCTAACTATAGGGGTGGATCCAATTTGATCCTCTTTCTTTTAAAAGTTTCAAATTGGTCCCATACGTTATTAAATAGGTCCACGTTTGTCCTTGCCCTTAGAAAAGTTAAAATTTCACTTAAAATGTTGATGACGTGGATTGGATGTGCTGATGTGTATGTTAATGAATGGGGATGTGACACGGTTTATATACTTCTTTTTAGAAAATCTATTTAAATTAAATTTCATAAACTTTAATATAAAATATTTGGGCTTGAAGCCCATATTCTTAACAATAGGCTCATTAGTCAAGTTTTATTTTTATTGTGTGAACAAATTATATAAACACTCAAATTTGTTATTGAATATTCAATTTGGGACTTCACAAACCTTTTTCTTTTGCAATTCACAAACCAGTTTCCACTATTACCAAGTACACACCCACACACTAATTTCACAGCCCAGCATTGAGGAAAATGGATAAAATAAATTTGGACATTGATACTTACAGAATTCATAAATTTTGATGCCATCGTTTGACAAGATTTCAGAGAAATTAGTGAATCTTCTGCACCAGCTATGACCAACAATGAAATATCCTTTACATCGTGTAGCAATGATTCTGCACTTTTTGCAGAAAGGGTGTTTTCAGATGACAATTTGCCAATTTCATGAACTGCTTCATCCCATCCTTCTACGTATAGCGGAGCCTACAAAACCCACAAGAAAAGTCATGGGTAACACAAATTAATAACATTTACTTCCAAGTGATGCTCAACAAAAGCATAAGGGAGCAAACATCCAGAAGAAACTAAAAGAGATAGAAATATCTCTATTTAAAATTACTCCAATAAACGTACAACACAGTAAATATGTCAAAATTTCCATTGTCAGTTTGGTAGCATCATACCATACCATGAACGCCGATTAATCACTTGAGTGATTTCTGTTCTTAGCAATGGCCGAACCAAATGCTTCTTTCCAAGTGAGGTGTGCATAAGGATTCTGACAAATGAAGGAACTACTTCCCTAGACAAGCTAACACTTACTAATATTAAAATAAATAAAAAAGAAAAGAAAATATTATGTGGAGTGCCATGTCATTAAAATAAATAAAAAAGAAAAGAAAATATTACGTGGAATGCCACGTCGGATGCCACGCATGCAAACATTGACGCCGTTTGTGAAAATTTAACGGAAAGGACTTGTTTGATTCCGTTAAATAACGTAAATGACCAAATTGAAACTTTTAAAAGAAAGAGAACCAAAATGGACCCAAGGGTATAGGTAAGGGACCAAAAAGAATATTAAACCCATATTAATTTATTATATGTATGACCAGAAAATAAAATTCTAAGAATAGAAACTTTTCGCAAATAACTTATTTATGAGCAGGGGCGGAGCCAGGATACAAATTCAGGGGATTCCCAATGAGTAAAATATATTAAAAAAATGTATGAAAAAATTAATTATAAGAAATATGATAATATTACTTCATAAAAATGCACTAGTATTTCAATTATAACTCAAAAATAGAAAACATTCTAGTCTAACCGTAAATGCATTCTTCTTTTGTTCATTCCTTGGAAACGCTTGATGATATCCATATCATCGATTGTATTAAACACCTCTTTCTCCACAAATGTCACTAAGCAATCATTTAGCCATGGATTAGCCATTCTACTTCTCAACTCATTCTTAACATATTTCATCCCCGAGAATACTCGCTCAACACTTGCAGTGGCCACCGGTAAGGACAAAGCTAGTTTGACAAGTGTGTACACAAGCTTAAATGTCTTATGCTTCTTTGTTCGAACAAGAGTCCTACAAAGTTCTGAGATGCCAGACACATTAGAAAAGTTATCGTCCATCTTGACACTCTCAATATAAGTCTCCAACTCACTAGACAATTCCTTATCTGTAAGATCCTCAAAGTCATTTGGGTACAATCTTGCCAATCTCACAAGTGATTTAATGTCAAATGCTTCAAATGAATAACAAGGACTCAAGCAAGCAACACAATTGATCAACTCAGTATTTTCAAGTGTAAACCGATCATTCAACTCTTTCAATACCACATCTATGACATGTAAGAAGCAATCATTCTTGAAATAATGAAAATTTGTAACAAAAGGAGCAAGTCGTTTGGATTTCTTATCTTTCACATATCGAGACTCCATGTCAGGAACATCAATTTCAACATTACCACAAGAAGCCACAACTTGCTCATAAAGTTTTTCCCATCCACCATCTCTAAATTCTTGCAACTTTTTCTTGCATATTTGGACAAGTTCCATAGCATGCACAGTATCTTGATCCCCTTTTTGCAATGATTGTGACAAATTATTTGTCAAAGATAAAATCTCAACCATTAAGTGCAACATAAACACAAAACCAAAAGTTTGCATAACAAGTAACAAACTTTTTGGTTCACCCTTACAATGACTATCACTTTTCAAATCTTCGAACACTTCAATAATAGGAGTAAACAAATCAACTAACCTATTAAGAGTTCGAAAATGAGATCCCCAACGTGTATCACCTGCTCTTGCAATGGACAACTCTTGATTTAAACCAGTACCAGTTTCCACCAATTCTTTTTCAATTAGATTTGCAAAATGAGCAACTTGTTTATTCCGAAGTAGAGCTTGTCTTTTGTTAGATGAGCGTAAGAAAGTAACAATACGAGACACTTCACAAAAAAACCAATCAACATCTTCATGCTTTCTCGCCATTGAAACAAGAGCCAATTGAAATTGATGAGCAAAACAGTGAACATAATAGGCTTGCGGATTTTGGTTTTGAATCAAAGTCTTCAAACCTCCAAATTGACCACGCATATTACTTGCTCCATCATACCCTTGACCTCGAATTTTAGATATACACAACCCAAACCCCGACAACAAACATTCAAGAGCCCCTTTAAGCGCTATTGCACTTGTATCCTCAACATGAACAATGCCAATAAACCTTTCTACAACAAACCCTCTAACATCAACAAACCGCACTACAACAGCCATTTGTTCTTTACCAGAGCAATCACCAGATTCATCAACAAGAACACAAAAGAAACCATCTCCAATTTCTCCAACTATCTTTTTAATAGTTTCAACCGCACATGCATTTACAAGTTCTTTTTGAATATTAGGAGAAGTCATCTTACAATTTCCCCCACCACTTGTTATTGCTGCAGCTATTTTCTCACTATTTCTCCCCAAGGCTTCTACAAATTCTAGAAAATGACCCTTATAAACAAAATTTTCACCCTCATTATGTGCTCTAAATGCCAATCCGCCTCTAAGAAGATATTTGACAGCCTCAAGTGATGCTTTTAAACGAACAAGATAATCTACTTCTTCTTTTGAACTATATTTTGCATACGAAAACTCAATGCTCTGCTTTTTCTTCATAAGATCCTCACATGCTTTCACACACTTTTTATGATGACTATTCGGTTTCTCACCAACATGTTTATTCAACTTATGCTTTAGATTCCAACCTTTAAAACCAGTCACCACAAATGCAGAATTACTAGTACCTTTGTAGCACACATAACAAGGCAAACAAAAAACAACATCTTTTTCTACACTATATTCCAACCAATCATACTCTTCAAGCCAACTATATTGAAAAGAACGATCCCTTCCCCCAATATCTGTGGATTCATATTCAGTTAATTTAATTTTACATGGCCCATTCATAAGGTAAGCTCTTCTTACCTCATCTTGATCATTTGGATGATACTCAAGAATTTGACTTCTTTTTCCAGGATCCGTCTCCAAATAAGCCCCTTTTTTGAACACCTTATATGAAGAATGAGGTTCTTCGGGCTGCCCATTTGAAGGAGCAAGCTTCTTTGGCTCTGGAAATCTCGGTTCGGGTATAAAGTATTTGAGCAACATTCTACAATAACAATCAAAATCCAATTAATGTTATTATTCAAAATTTCAAATCACAAATTCACAATTATAATTACAGTAAGTAACAAAAAATAAATTGGAATGAAAATCACAAATCCAATTTTACAATAGCAGTAAGTTTAATTCATCCAATTGAAAATTAAAGTTGATGTTGAAAATTAATAGAATAAATTGGAATGAAAATCACAAAATCAAATCCAATTTTCAAGAAATTAATAGAAGAAATTGGAATGAAAATTAATAGAAGAAATTAATAGAAGAAATTGAAATGAAAATTAATAGAAGAAATTAATAGTAATAATAGCAATATTATAATTGAAAATGCAATTGAACTTACAAGAAATGAAAATTTGAGATTGAGATGTTGGGTGCTCTACTGCTCTCTACAAGAAATGGGAATTTCTGATGTTGGAAGCTCTCAAACTGGTGTTGTGCGGCTGCTGCCTCTGAGTTTGGGTGCTTTCTATATGTTTCTTTGACCTAAAAATAATAATAGTAATAAAACAAGAGTTAAAATAGAAGAGAGGGTATATTAGTAAAAATGAAAAAAAAAATAAGGGTATTCCAGGGAATACCCTCTACCCCCTTGTCTCCGCCCCTGACAAGGATTATGAGTTTATGTAATCAACATCGTGAACTCGTCGAAGTTTCAATGAGATTATTTTTAATAAGCTCGTTTAATGTATTCCCAAAAAGTAGTGGATATAATTATATCATACTAGAAAGTAATATTTAATTAACTGGCATATGTACCATGAGAAAAATATTTAATTAAATCTAACTAGGATACCATTATCCATTGGAGTGGATTCGCAACCTATAGATTAATTATATTTATTTGGATTATTTTTGGGCATCATTACAATGTTCCATGAGTGTAATCCTTATCTCTATAACTGCTTCTCACGTGCTCTTGATTAATTATTAGTTGTTATATGATCGAGTGGATTTTGACTCTTATAAAACATTGATTGAATATGGACTAATAATACAGTGTGATTGCTTACTATGGTCACCAAAAACTGCAACTATTAATTTATTGCAATTGCAAAGAAGAAAATAATAAATAAACGACGAAAAGGTAGCACAAAAAACTAAAAAACGAAAAGGAAGAGGTCTTTCTATACAATTCACACTCACACACAAAGTAGAGTTGCAAACGTAAGCTAACAAACGTGTGTGACTCAACAATCATGTATGAGAAGACTGGTGCATAAGGTAGTTAGAGGGTCCTATGTATTATGGGATGGCAGATTCATGTGTGTGGAGGATGGTTTATAAAGTATGATGCTATGAAATAATTTGGGGAGAAGGTATTAGTCTTAGACATTGGTTTGGTTTATATTGAGATTAATTCAATAGAATGGATCCACATATAACTAAAACTAAGTAGCCATCAATTGGGCCTTATCACCTAAGTGTTTATTGAAAATTTTCTCTCATACCTATGCTATTATTCCTCTACCCCTATATTTTTTAAAATATTTCAATTTTACCCTTTTCAATTATCAAATTATTTTATTATTTAATATTTATTATTTTTTGATATTTTATTTTTTTTCACCAGATAACTTGCAATCAAGCTTTCCAGTATGTAATTTTTCTTCACCGGATAACTTGCAATCAAGTTTTCTGGTATGTAATTTTTATTCACCGGATAACTTGCAATCAAGTTTTCTGGTATGTAATTTTTATTCACTGAATAACTTGTAATCAAGTTTTCCGGTATGTAATTTTTATTCATCGAATAACTTGAGTTTAGGCATCAAGCAAAAACCGTGGCCTAAAGTAAATAAAAGCGTTGCCTAAAGTATCAGACAACAGTTTTTTATGCGTGAGATATACAATATTTCATAAGTTGAAAAATCAATAAAAACCGTGGCCTAAAGTAAATAAAATCGTTGTCTAAAATAAATAAATAGTTTATTAAAACAGTATGTAATATATCCATTTCACTACCAAAACTAGTTACAACTTATAAGTTGGTCTAGTGTTGTAATGTGAAGATCATTTTTGGAACTAAAAAAAGAAAAAAATATATCACATAGCATGACATATAGGCACTTAAAGTGTGTCATTTTTCATCAAGATTTAAAAAACAGAATTTTCATATGATAAAATTAATTATATAAAAAAAATTATAAAAGATAAACCATAACTAACCTATATAATAGGGATAAAATGATATTAACTCTAAATTTTTTGATGGATTTTCCGTCAAGATTAGAGTAGACCCATTGCAAGGATAAAAGAGGTTGAACTAGTATAAACATTGGTTTCTTAATCTTCTAACTTGTAACTCTTTATTTTTTCAGTATTAATATTTTCAAAATCATGTTTGAATTGTTAAGTATGGAAATTAACAACGATAATGTTGATGCGTGATTAAATTAATAATGAGAACCATGTCCATATTTGTACAAATATCTTTCATTTGCAAATATCTTGGGAAATAGACTTTATTTCAGGAAGTGTTTAGATTTATGTTCATAGTGATTTGTTACTTAAAGTATTAGGTTTGGTTTGATAATCTGTCGTGCTATTTCAATTTTAGTATTGTTATTTTGAACTTTTTTAGAGTTAAACTTAGTTCAAATTATATACTCTAATACAAGTTGAAAAAGGAATTTAATTATATTTGTTGTTTTAATTAGTTTAAGCATTCGTCTTTTACTTTTTACTCTTCCGCTACTACTTTAGTATTTTGTTCAATAATAGTAGCTAGACTATTTTAAACTTTTATTTCAATCTATACTAAACCAATTAAAATTGTGATCGTTTTAACTAAACATCGGTATTATTGGGAAAAACTCAAGTCATACATCGGTTAAAGATACAATCTACAAAGGATTTAGATAGAGTGACATTCCTCACCTTACCAACCGGTTTTTGTAGGGATGAGTTAGACCAAACTCTAATTATATCATGGGATCTCAAGCCTATCGATTTGGACCACCCACTATTTATATATGCGCACCAAGCCCAAAAAGTGTTGAGCGCAAGGGGGTGTATTAGAAAAATCAAGTCTCATACATCGATAATTCAGGCCACTCACCATTTATATCCACGCATCAAGCCCAATAGTGCTGGACGTGAGGGGTTGTATTGGGAAAAACTCAAGTTCCACATTGATTAAAGATACAATCTACAAAGGGTTTATATAGAGTGACACCCCTCACCTTACCAACCAGTTTTGTAGGGATGAGTTAGGTCAAACTCTAATTCTATCACTCATACACATATCACCGTGGTTTGATCTTATACATTATTTCGCTTTGTCATACACTTGCGCCAACATCAATAAGCCCCCAATCTCATTCCCACAAAGATTCGTGAAGGAAAAGATTGAAGAGCAATTTAAGAAGCGTGTTGAGCTACTGAAAAAAAGCTCCATATCAACGTCCCCTTCATTGAAGCTCTATCTCAGATGCCCCACATGCAAAATTCTTGAAGGAAATCCAGTCTCATAAGAAAAGCTTGATGAAACTAGGTTTGTGGTGCTCACTGAGGAGTGCAATACTATCATTCAAGATAAGTTAGCCCCATAGTTGAAATACCTGAGAAGTTTCTCAATTCTGCATGTCATTGAAAACACTATTATAGACATAGAGAAGGATGCTCATATCCCAATCCTCTTAGGGATACCCCTTTTGGCCATTTCTAGTGCCATAATTGATGTAATGAAAGGGAAACTCACTTTTGAGGTCGGTGATGAGAAAATCAAATTTATCCTGTCCAAACTCATGAAAAATCTATCTATTGGAGATTCTTGTTGGAAATTTGACATTATATATGAGTGTTGTTCAAGACTGGACCAATGACTAGGCATGGCCCAATCCACTTCTGCTTCCAGAACGGCCCAATTGCCTATGTCCAGCCAATATGGGGCAGCATTTACCTTTCCGTCCCTCTGTCGGACGCATATGATCAGAGGGCCCACAGGGTCACCTGCTCCTCCTCGACATTCCTGCCCGTCATGCACGGCTCTCCCATCCAGAAATAACCACGATGCTAGTTCTCGGAACTACGCCTTTGCCCGTGGTAACTGAAAGCACTTGTTGTTTGACTAAATTTTGCTAAAACATTTTGATGATATAATTGAAGAATCTGCAGAAGAAAAAGATGTCGAAGGAGATGTCCTAGCATGGTAACTCGACATCCTGACTGACTTACTAAGTTAGCAGGTTTCAATCTGTTGCAAGAATTAAGGAGCGGATCAAGGAATCATAGGATCAAAGACAGAAATCCCAACAAAAGACTATATAAGGAGACTTAGACCTAGGGTTTTGATATCGAATGTTCCTTTTGTATCACTTGTAACTTTGTAACCTAGTTCTCTTGTGTTGAATAAGGGTTTAGGGTTTGAGAGTCGTTGGCTCTCTTAGGAGTTGTAAGTCTCCCTCTGTAAGATGAGATACAGAGTGAAATGCATAGGTACAGGGACAGAACCAGAAGCCTTTAGGCAATGGTTTGTGTATCGTTCTTGGACGAAGCTGTGAAGCAAGTCCAAGATGACTTGTTGGTCAAGAAAGCATGACAGAGATTCTGAATTGGCAGAAGACAGAGATATCACAGGTTGTGATTAAGGAAGTGAGTAGGTCTCTCATAACAGAGTTGTAAACGATGGAGTTTAACTGTGATAAAGATGTTCATTAAGGGTAGTGATTAGGATAAAGTTGTAAACGGGGGAGTTTAACTTTAGGGTAATACTACAAGATAGTGAAGTCTTCTTCCTGGATTGGTATCCCCTAGAGTAGGTGAATTGCACTGAACTGGGTTAACACATACTGTCTTATTTAACATTCTGCAATTTATAGTTTTGTTATTGTTCTTGACTGACATGTTGGATCAGATGTCATGACATCTGTGCGTGTGCAGTTCTGATATTCAAGGTATCAATCTGCTGTTGCGCCTCTGAGTTTAAATGATTATGTAGCACAATGTCTTGACATGTGTTAGGACATCTGTTGTCTGCATATGCCAGAATTTCAATTGGTATCAGAGCAGGCATCCTATCTGGTTCTAGATGAGATCTTTGGGAGATACTTTCTGGCGTTTAAACAAGGAGGAGTTTGAATATCAGATCAATTAACTCAGACATACCCAAGGGTATTAATGGATAAGATGGATGTTCTGGATCGAAGGGAGCAACCCGGAGGTTGTTCATGTTGCTGAGGAGGTTCTACAACAACTACAGGAGAAGTGGCTAGTTCTCTTGTTGGGGTGTCTTATAAGATGTTCTGACATCTTATTAGGGCAAGTAGGATATGTTCCTTGGTGGTTCCGCTGCATGTGTTTCTGATGGAAGAGCTCTAGAATTATGGGATTCTGGAGTTGTTACTGAAGACAGTTGGTGGAAGATCTCAATCGTCAGCCTCTATATGTGAAGATATCTGCATTCTTTTATTCCAAAGTCGGGAGCGATGGAATGAAGGGAGTTGTTGGTAGATATATGGTATGGTGACTTGGTACTTGGAAGCTTGGTTTCTTGGTGCAGTTGAAGTCAGTTGAAGAGGAAAGGAGTTAAGTTTAAGTTTATCAAGTTCTTTCTCTGGGAATTTGATAAATATTGATCGGCTAGATTGTCAAAGATACTTGAGAATTCTCTCAAGTCCACTCATAAATTCGTCTCAGTCGTGCATCTAGAGTCTTCTAGTTATTCTTCTGACTAGAAGGTGTTTCTTTGAAACACAATCTGAAGAAAGTGGAGGTGGTTTATTTTCACCATCCAAAAACAGAAAGGAAGGATTCATCTCTCTTGACCCTAAGAGTGGATCTAATCTGATTGGAGCATTCAGAAATGTTGAGGTAAATAAGATTTGTTTAGAGGAAGTCTTAGTTACTTGAGTCAAGGGTGGCAGCCTTGGTATCTCAACACAGTTTGTCAAAGAAGATACTTGTAAAAGATTGAATACTTGATAAGTGTTCATGAAGTGATCTGGCGGAGCTTAGCTACAATAGTGAAGAAGGGTTATTGTACAAGGATTTAAGATCAATTGCTATTTGTGAACTCCACAAGTATTTAATTGATTATCCTTGAAAGTCAAGATTGCTGATGTTCAACGAGATGTTAGAACATCTCATCATCAGAGTTTGTGCAGAATCATGGGAGGGGTACTGCATACGCTTTAGCATCTGTTTTAGTCTTAGGTGGTGACCTAAGAATGGGCTTCAGTCGGGTGTTGACAGAAGCATGTGTTCTCTGGAGAGTTTCCTGGCAAGAAACTAGTCTGGACTTTGATGCTGTTGAAGATGAAGATGAAGACATCATAATCTTGATGGTTACAGCTTGGATCAGTTTATTTCTGATCTAGGTGCTTTGGAGCATAGATCTTGCTCTTCTTGGAAGTCAAAGTTAAGTGGCAGTTATCTCTGACTTTCTACAATCTGCTTTACTAAGGAAAATAGCATTCTTTGGTTTGGCTATGGTGTAGTCTTGGACTACTTATTTTCTAAAGACTCAGACGTGGCAGGTGTGATGTCTTTGGAGTTTTAAAGCAGGATGGAGGTTGTCTACTCAAACTTGGTGTTGAATCAAGTCTATGAGAGCATGGAACTCTGATTCTGCAAAGGGATGAGGTTTTTCTAAGTGGCAGAAGAAGAAGCTGAATTCAGCAGTTGGATGTCGTATCAGAATGTTGTGACATCTAGCTTAACATCAAAAGTCTTAGCTGGTGATGTGGCACATCAGCTTAAGATAAAGTGATCTACAGGAGAATGGAAGTTATGATTGCTTCAAAAAGGTCTATCTCATGCAGTTTGCGAGAACTGTGGATGGGAAAATGTTACATGTCTAAGACGCTTGGTGAATCCAAGATGTCTTGCTATGGTGCAAGTAGTTCATGTGACTTGAAGATATATTTTCATTAGTGGATCGATGTATCTTGTGGGAATTCTGAAGAAGAGTGAGATCAATTAAAAGGTGGCATTTTGTTGGTTTTATAATGTGCATTCAAGCAGGATGCTTGAAACTGATTGCTCTTGTGCACAAGAGTAGTTAGTTAAAAACGTAAAGAGGTTCTGGTTCTCTTGGAGCTTGTGGAAGAAGTTCTGGGTTGAGGATGGAAGTATACCTTCTTTTGGTGGATGAGAGTTTATTTCACTCTGGGTTTCTGGAGTTCTCTTTGTTCAAGCTGGTGGTGCAGTGTTGTGTGAAGATCTTCAGTTTGGATTACTATGCTGATAGTAAGTCCAATGGTGGAGCATATCAAGAACCATGGTGTGTGGTATCTATGATATGTGGAAGATGTCCTAACTGATGTTAGAACATTTTTGGGTTGGTTATCCTTGGTGGAGGATTCTTAAGGTCTGGTCTAGGAACTTGTTGGCTACATCATGTCTAAGGAGTATCTATCTTGTCATACAGGAGAATGATGAAGTAGAAGAACTGCCTTGGGAGGATGGTGTGGAGAAGACTGGAGTGGATCAAGGGTTGATTACATGAAGGTCTGGTATCTGATGCGTTCAGAAGTGGATATTCACCAAAAAATTAGAAGTATTCCAGGTTATCATACAGGAGAATGATGAAGGAATGTATGTCTTGGATTATGGGGTGTCTACTTAGTTGCTGGCTTTGGTAAGGTCAGTGGAAAATACTGTGAAGGGGATACTGCCCCTGGCTGCAAGTCATGCTAGTAGTGGACCAGTTTGACAACTGTGAAGTTTTGGAGCATGCATATGATATCTGACATCGTTATAATAAACTAAGGGGCCCTGTGCGTCTCTTTGAGGAATGTGAAGCATTCTGATTCAATTGGTTTGTGCCTCAAGCAGCTGGAGGTCTATACATGAGAATTCAAGAGGAGTTTGTGTGGTGTGTAGATGGTTGCAGGAAGAGGGGGATCAATGGTAGGATGGTTATCCTGTTTTTCCTCACGGGTAGCATGATAGTGATCATGTGTGAGTGATTATTGGTTCTTGCCAGAAGAAACAATAAGAGAGTTGATGATTGTGTTCAGCAGGTGGCTTGAACTGAGGGTGCGCTCTTGAAGACATGAAGATGCATCTTGTGTTTTCCATTCATCAGCTAGGTGTTTTGTGGAGGAGCACTTGTTACCTTAGATAGGGGGAGTTGCTCCTTGATCTAAGATGTTTTACTGTGGGATTGCAGTGGAGTTCCAGTTTGTATTGTGCGTCAAGCAAGCTGTGATTATGTGTCCATCCTGGGATGATGAGATGTCAAGAAGGATGTCTTGACATTCTTGTATTGTTGAAAGTTGGGGGATACTTGGCAGTGCAAGTTACATGGTTCTTATTGGATGCTTAAGGATCATTGGTTGAGTCTGGGGGAATTTATTTTTCTCTGCAGACTGTGATCATAATTTTGTGAAGAAGTTTCTGTAACGTCAAATCAGAAGAAGAAGCTGGGAAGAATAGACAATGTCTGACATGATGCCAGGACATTGTTATAAAACATGTGTGCATGTAATGGGTTCTTTGGTCGGCATTCTTAAAAGAAGAAACAGTCAAAGCAGTCTTGGTCAGTGCGCTATTGGTGGAGTTATTGCCTTCGATTAATGGTCCTTTGAATTGACTAGCGTTATTTTCTGTGGATTGTTACTCTCTAAGGAAATTGCTCGGCTATAAATAGGATTGCTTTGATCTTCTTTAGTCTCAATATTCTCTCTTTGGGGTGGTGAGAGATGGGGTTTTTCAAAATCTGGGTATGTTGCATCTGGGTTTGGGGCTGTCTTGGTCACTTTTGCCAAGTTTTGGCTAAAAAGGGGGAGAATGGTTTTCTGATGCTGTCTGGGATTTTGTACATTCCTGCAGTTGTTTTGTAAGAATGTTGGTTAAGATGTTATAACATCTTAACAATCTTATTTTCCTTGTGTCTTGTGATCTAAGTTGTGTAGCAGGCTGTGTCTTGTGACCTGAGTTATACAATCTTTGCTCTCAGTGTTACGAAGCCTACAACTGCTGTTTCTTTTTTGGAGGAGTCTTCTGGTTCTCAAGACCTCCCTTGAAAGGAGGGGGAATATGTTGAGGGGGAGACTCTCTCAGACCTTAGCTCTAATCAATTCTCAAGATGAGTCTTGATGTAGGATTCTTGCTGATTACAGAAAGCAGAAGAAAATGTTTTAGCCAAAAATTGTCAAAAGGGGGAAATTGAAAGCACTTGTTGTTTGACTAAATTTTCCTAAAACATTCTGATGATATAATTGAAGAATTTGTAGAAGAAAAAGATGTCGAAGGAGATGTCCCATCCTGGTGACTCGACATCCTGACTGACTTACTAAGTTAGCGGGTTTTAATCTATTGCAAGAATTAAGGAGCGGATCAAGGAATCACAGGATCAAAGATAGAAAGCCCAACAAAAGACTATATAAGGAGACTTAGACCTATGGTTTTGATATCCAATGTACCTTTTGTATCACTTGTAACTTTTTAACCTAGTTCTCTTGTGTTGAATAAGGGTTTAGGGTTTGAGAGTCGTTGGCTCTCTTAGGAGTTGTAAGTCTCCCTCTGTAAGATGAGATACAGAGTGGAAGGCATAAGTACAGGGACAGAACCAGAAGCCTTTAGGCAATGGTTTGTGCATCGTTCTTGGACGAAGCTGTGAAGCAAGTCCAAGATGACTTGTTGGTCAAGAAAGCATGACAGAGATTCTGAATTGGCAGAAGACAGAGATATCACAGGTTGTGATTAAGGAACTGAGTAGGTCTCTCAAATCAGAGTTGTAAACGATGGAGTTTAACTGTGATAAAGATGTTCATTAAGGGTAGTTATTAGGATAAAGTTGTAAATGAGGGAGTTTAACTCTAGGGTAATACTACAAGATAGTGAAGTCTTCTTCCTGGATTGGTATCCCCCAGAGTAGGTGAATTGCATCGAACTGAGTTAACACATACTGTCTTATTTAACATTCTGCAATTTACAGTTTTGTTATTGTTCTTGACTGACATGTTGGATCAGATGTCATGACATCTGTGAGTATGCAGTTCTGATATTCAAGGTATCAGTCTGCTGTTGCGCCTCTGAGTTTAAACGATTATGTAGCACAATGTCTTGACATGTGTTAGGACATCTGCTATCTGCATATGCCAGAATTTCAGTAACGACTAGTTTCAGGAACATCTGGCCGTCCTAACGACTAGTTTCTGGCAGTTACCTATTCTTTGGGAAACGGTTATTACGTCCCGAAAATAGGAATCGTTGGCCACTCGCTGGGGGCACTATAAAAACCCTCTCATTTGAGAGGGTTAGGTATTCAAAATCATCCTAAGAAACACATACTTTTGTACTTGCCTTTTTTCTCTCCCGATTCTTACTTTAGCATCGGAGTGCCTTGCAGGTACACCCCTCCTCATCTCACACACCCAGCATCACATACCTCTTTCTTGGCCCACTTCAGGTTCTGATAAACCATCAAGATCAATGGCGCCGTCTGTGGGAACCCTGTTATCCCCGTTTTAACATCCACCGTCGATTCAAGACC
Source organism: Lathyrus tuberosus (assembly GCA_022829125.1). Classification (NCBI taxonomy): domain Eukaryota; kingdom Viridiplantae; phylum Streptophyta; class Magnoliopsida; order Fabales; family Fabaceae; genus Lathyrus; species Lathyrus tuberosus. Next base: position 7,615,748 of record JALAZF010000308.1, on the reverse strand, counting down.
AAAACAACTCTCTGTCCAAGACTCGATCATGGCAAGCCAAGATCACGTTCGTGACGCTCACAACCCTATTTTTCTCTCCGTCAGTAAGACCGATACTGATGGGACTGCACCTTTCTTCGGAGGCGACGCCCACCATCTGAGAGATGGGGCCACCGCGTCTCCTCTCCCACTCACACTGATCATGTTGAGGACCAGCCCTCCCTGGACCTCCAGCCCATTCCAGTTCCGCCCAATGCCGACCCGACCATGGCGGCATTTCTTGATGCTCTCAACAAAACAACCTCTTAATCCTCCAACAAAACGAGAGGATTAAGGCCTTGGAAGAATCTGCCCGACTAAGATCCCCTCAACCGAGGAAAGATCGCCGATGATCCAGAAGTCCACCTCCCCGACGTGAAGGTGATCATCGGGTGTGCTATGAGCCAGAGTCCCATTTCGTCTGAAAACGTGACCACATTTCTCTGTGAAACTAGTACTCCCCATGCAACAAAAGGACCAGGAGAGGCCAACGCTCACCCCCTGCCAGATCGAAGGACCGGGCACGAACACTGTCTCCCCGCAGAAGTCACCTCCCTGTCCCTGAGCGAAGCACCCGCTCCCCATCATGGACCAGTTCCAGTAGCGACGACGAGCCTCACGGCCCGTTGTCTCAGGAGATCATGGCTATGCGCCTTCCCAAGGGCTTGGAGAAACCACAGTCTTTGGGCACTTATGACGGTACGACAGACCCTGACGAGCACATCGAAAATATCGATGTGATACTCGACTATCGTGACGTCCGGGGAGCCATCAAATGCCGCCTGTTCTCTACCACGCTCCAGAAAGGAGCAATCACCTGGTATAAACAACTGCCTGATGAGTCCATCACCTTATGGAGACAACTGGGGAGGATGTTTTCCAGACACTTCACGGTATCACGCCGCCACCCGAAGACCGAAGCCTCCCTTGAGGCCATAATTCAAGGGAAAGATGAGCCTCTCTGAGCGTACATCGAGAGGTTCAATAAAGAAGTGGTGCAAGTCCCTACCACCGATGACATGAAGAAGTTCTTGCTCGAGCGAGGGCTTCATCCCCGCACAGAGTTTGCCAAAAGCATTGGTATTGCTCCTCCCAGGACTCTGGATGCCTTCCTCTTCAAGGCACAAACATATATCTAGTATGAGGAGAAGGAGAAGGCCAGCTCCGCCCAGGTATCACGCCACCAAGAAAGTGTCTGGACCTCCAAAAGCGACGAACCCTCGACATCCCGTCGGGGAGATAGAAGACGTGAAGATCGTCCCCAGGAATCTCGGGACAATAAAGGACCCTCCGGCCGCTTTCATGATTACATTCCCCTGACCGTCTCCAGGGAGAAAATCCTCTCCGAATACGCCAGCTCGGAGTTCAAAAAAGCAAGGGTTCGATTCCCTAAGCAGATACCGGCCAAGCCGAACGATGACAAATCGAAATACTGCTGTTTCCACAAGAGTCACGACCACACTACTGACGACTGCATCCACCTAAAGGATGCCATAGAGATACTGATCAGGGACGGCCACCTGAATCAATTTACGAAGAAGAAGGAAACTCCCCGGCAAGACGCCCAGGAGTCGAAGAAAGTCGAAGAAGAGGTACCTTCCTCAGAAGAGACAAGCCTTCAAGTCGCCTTTAGCGTCTATGTTCCTGAAGATCTTAGTGCCCCCTACTTCGCAGCCCATAGCCAGTGGGAAACTTTCCCCTCTGCCATGGTCATTTCCATAGGGGGCTTCAACAAAGTCACCATGCGCTCCGTGAAAAGAAAGTTCGAGCACCTACTCAGCACGAGGTCCAAAAAGAGTACAACACTCGACAAGGTCCGAGGAGAATCGGTCCCCATCTCTTTCTACCAAGAGGAACTCCTCGAAGGGGCCCCGAACTCAAGCATTCCACTGCTCGTGAGAGCCCAGATGGCAAATTTTGATGTTCGCCGAATCTTAGCCGACCAAGGTAGCTCGGTTGACATCATGTACTCGCATATGTTCTCAACCCTCCAGCTAGATGAATCGCACCTCACTCCCTACGTGGGCTCTGACCTGCAGGGCTTCAACTGATCGGTCACAAAGCCTTGGGGGTATGTCGAGTTGATCGTGACTTTTGGATCTGCAGAGACGGCCAAATCTATCAAAGTCCAATTCCTGGTTATCGACTGCCCGTCTCTCTATCAGTGCATATTCGGGCGGCTAACCTTGGCCGAATTGGTGGTCGTACCATCAACTGTTCACCTCAAAACAAAGTATTACACTTCTAAGGGTATGGTCGCCACCTTACACGGGGACATTGAGGCTGCAAGAAGATGCTTCAAAGCATCCACCAAGGGACTCAACACCATTGCTGCCAAACCGAAGATGTCCAACAAGCCGGCCTTGCCCAGCAGTTCCAAGGAAACCAAGCCGATACCATGCGTCGACTCTATCGACCTCGACAACCGCTTCTCTGAAGATTATTAGAATAAGACCCAGACTTGCCCGAGCAGCTCATCCACTTCGACCAGCACCAGTAATGGCTCCCATCCGATGCACCCGATTCTGGATGGCGAGTTCGAACTCGTCCTGCTCGGCGAGGAGTAGAGATAGGGACTGGCCTTCCTGACAAAGCGAGGAAATAACTCAAAGCTTGCCCCTGAGAAAACGCAGACTTGTTCGCCTGGAGCGCCGTGGAAATGCCCGGCTTGGATCCTTCTGTTGCCTGCCATCAGCTCACAATTGACCTCGATGTCAGGGCTGTAGCACAACATAGGAGAAAGCAGTCTCTGGAGAAAACGGAGGCTGCATAACAAGCTGTAAAAGACCTCCTCGAGGAAAACTTTATTTCGGAAGCCAAGTACACTACTTGGTTGTCCAATATTGTACTCGTCAAAAAATCCAATGGAAAGTGGCGTATGTGTGTTGATTATACTGATCTGAATAGGGCATGCCCTAAAGATGCTTACCCCCTCCCTAATATTGATAAACTTGTTGATAATTCTACCGGTTTTAAACTATTATCATTCATGGATGCCTATTCGGGCTACAATCAAATACCAATGGCGAAAGGTGACAAAAAATACACGGCCTTCATGACCGAGTCGGACAACTATTACTACAACGTAATGCCCTTCGGCTTGAAAAACGCTGGTGCGACCTATCAAAGGATGATGAACTAGGTCTTCCGGGGAGAAATCGGCGACATGCTCGAAGTCTATATGGACGATATTATCGTGAAATCCCACGAGGAAATCGATCACACGACCCATTTAAGAAAGGTCTTCGAGCAAGCCAGGAAATACCGGATGTGTTTCAACCTTGAGAAATGCACTTTCGGGGTGCGGGCGGGCAAGTTCCTCGGCTTCTACCTGAAGGAACGAGGAATCGAAGCCAACCCCGACAAGTGCAGGGCATTCTCCAAATTTCCAACGCCCAGATCAAAGAAATCCATCTAATCCCTCAACGGGGTGCTCGCTTCATTATCTCGTTTCATGGCCAAGTCTACCCAGCACGCTCTGCTCTTCTTCAAACTCCTCCGCAAGGAGGTAGCATTTGAATGGACGGAGGAATGCGACCAGACTCTCCTCCATCTAAAACGAGCACTATCAGATCCTCCAGTTCTCTCTTAACCAGATAATGGTGAAACCTTGTACCTTTACATCGCCGTAGAAACCGAGGCCGTTAGCGCCGCCCTCATTCGCGAAACGCCCGACGGGAAAAAGCATATATACTTCAAAAGCAAAGCCAGCAAATAGAGAAGGTAGCTCTGGCCCTCATTAACGCTGCGCAAAGATTGAGGCACTACTTCCTGGCCCACACAATCGTGGTCTAAACAGATCAGCCCGTAAAACAACTGTTAAGATGACCAGATATGGCCGGAAGAATGCTTAAGTGGTCGTTGGAACTATCTGAGTTCGACAATCAATATGAGAGCAGAAAGGCCCTCAAGGCCCAGGCGCTAGCCGACTTCGTTGCCGAAATGATGTTCATGGACTTCCCCACTTGCGGGGCGCGCAAATGGACCATCTTCGTCAACGGGGTATCCAGCTCAGCAGGAAGCGGGGCAGGTATCATCTTGGAAACCAATGAGGGAATCATTGTCAAAGTCTCACTCACCTTATCTTTCCCTACTTCAAACAACCAAGCTGAGTATGAAGCCTTCCTTGCGGGTCTATGCCTAGCCGAGGTCCTGGGGGCCGAGGAGGTCGTCATCTGCACCGATTCTCAGCTCGTGGCCCTTCAAGTTCGAGGAGAATATCATGCCAAGAATGACAACTTGTCCGAATACTTGTCCCTGGTCAAAGAAAAAATGACAAAGTTTGCAACAGTAGAAGTAAAACATGTTCCCCGCAAACATAACGTCAGAGCATACGTGTTGTCTAATCTGGCGAGCACGAAGAAAAAAGGCAGAAATAAATCTGTCATCCAGGAGGTGCTTCCTCGACCCAGCATCGAGAAAACCTCCACGGTCTTTGACGTGCAGGTCATCGGCGACATCAGCTGCTAGATGACCCCCGTTTACAATTACCTCGCTAAGGATGAACTCCCATCTGACCCCAAAGAGGCCATCATAGTCAGGCGCAGAGCCTGCTCCTACGTCCTGTTCGAAAACAAGCTCTACAGGCCAGGGTTCTCCATCCCTTTACTCAAATGCGTCGAGGAAGAGATGGTCGCCCATGTCTTGCGTGAGATCCACGAAGGAATCAACGCCTAACACCTCAGGGGAAGATCCCTCGCCAGGAAGGCCCTTCGAGCAGGGTACTACTGGCCAACCATGCAGCATGACGCAAAAGAACACATGAAAAATTGGGACAAATGCCAGCGGCACAGGGACATGCACTTGGCCCCACCTAACGAGCTCAAAGCTATGTCCTCCCCGTGACCCTTCGCATGGTGGGGCCTAGACATCCTGGGACCATTCGTCGTAGGGTCAAACCAAAATAAGTACTTGATAGTAGGCGTTGACTACTTTACAAAGTGGATAGAAGCAGAGGCTCTGGCCAAAATAACGGCCCATAATATACTTCACTTCTACAAGCGAAAGATCCTTGCCTGCTTCGGCATCCCGCAAGCAATATTCACCGACAACGGGACATAGTTCACGGACAGAAAATTTCAGGACTTCGTCACCTAACTAGGTACGAAACAACATTTCGCGTCCGTCGAACATCCCCAAACCAACAGGCAGGCCGAAGCGGCAAACAGAGTAATCCTGCGAGGCCTCAAACGAAGGCTGGATGAAACAAAGAAAACCTGGGTCGAGGAACTGCACAGCGTACTCTGGGCCTACCGCACTATTCCCCACTCTTCGACCGAGAAACTGCTTTCCGCCTAGCTTACGGGACTGAGGCAGTGATCCCCATTGAGATACACGTGCCATCTCGGCGGACCGAATCACCCATGGATGAGGAGACAAACGACGAGGCACTAAGAGAAGAGCTCGACCTCGTCAAAGAGGTCCGATCAGGAGCCGTTCTCCACGAAGCCTCATTAAAGCAGAAAATTGTAATCAGGCACAACGCCAAGGTTATACGGCGAGAATTCCAAGTGGGCAGCATTGTCTTAAGAAGTAACCACAAGGATTCTCGAGAAGGCAAACTCGCCGCAAACTGGGAAGGACCCTATCGCGTCCGAGCAACAACGGAGAATGGGGCCTACTACATAGAATACCTCAACGGGGAAGAACTTGCTCGATCAGGGAACGCCGAAAAGCTAAAACAATATTATAGCTAAGGCCCTGATCATTAGTTTGCTTCGTCGGAACGACGAACATAACATCCCGACTACGATGCACACCCAGGTACAAGCGTCGCATACCAACTAAGGCAGGATCCGACTCTAGAACGAGCAAGACTCCTGCCCGACGACGGTTCATCAACCGAGCCCGTCGTCGTCAAAGTACCATGATAGGCAGAACACCCAGCTCGCGATGGAAGGTTCACGCCGCGAACTCAGGCCTCTAACGCAACCTGAGCTCCACTCTCATGTCCGGAAGCTACCCAGACCGTTCGACTAGTCTCCCTCACCGCCGAACACATCTAAGTCGAGCAAACCCCAAAAAAACAAGTCATTCGAAGTTACCCTTATTACGGGTACACATACGTATCGAGCAAAGTTACTACACTTAGCAAAAATAAAAGCAAATAAAGCCATGCGCGAATATATAACATACAAAACCAACCAAGACGGCTAGACACATACATTTCAAAATAATTAAGTGGTCACGAGGACCACGACTGTGCTTGTTACATGATAAAGGGGCCACGCCCCATACTAAATAATAAAATTACATAAAACATGGCACGCAGGCCAGAGATATCACAACAAAAAAAAGGAGACGTCATTCCTCCATCTGCTTGGCCTCCTCGGGGATAGGCTGTGTCGGCTGAGACTCCTCGTCAAGGATACAGGCATGCTCATCGCCAATCTGGAGGAAGTCGGGATTAACAATCTTTCCATCTTCAACATGACTCAAAAAGCTGGTCCCCTCCGTGGACAGCTGAACCCCTGGATTCACAAGTTTGAGCTAAGCCACAACATTGTTGAAGAACTCCTCCCCGATGGCGCAGACATTGTCCTCTGCCTCCACAATGCTAGCAACCAGCTTAGCCCAGGTCTTTAGCGCCTTCACCTCGTCAGGCTCATCTTCTGCCGGAACCGCCGCAAACCTCATCTGCTCGACCAAGTCCTTGGCAACTTTCTTCTCAGTGATCAAGGTGTCATTCTCCCCTTTTAACTAAGCAGCCTCCTCCTATGACTTCCTCCTCACGTCATCAGCAGCCTTGGCCTCCTCCTTATTCTTCTTCACCTTTTCTTCCAGGGCTGATATCGCCGCATGGGCCTTCTTTAGCTCGGATTCGGAGGGGGAGTCTTCCTCGGCGTAGACCGCCGCCATCTCCAGTACCCTGATCAGTGCGGAGGCATCCTGCGCCAGCGTTGCCCTCTTGCTCTGGCGGTCCATACCCTCGAGCTTTAGGGACTCTTCCCAAGGAACCGTCAAGGATGAACCCTCGAGGAACCTTCTGTCGTGAAGGCAGGGAAGAAGCTCAAATTTGCTCTTCTCTCCTGCCCGGCTGAGATCCACCACCTCGTTCTGACGGATCCGCTTGAACCTTTTTGTACCTGGCACCGGGGAACCCTGAGCAGATGAAGGAATGGGAGAGAAGCTCCCCGAAGCCAGCTGAGGAGGGGGCACCCGCTGGGTAAGTTGAGTGTTTGGATTAGTCGCACCAGCCTTGCCCTTCGCCAGAGCATTATTCACCATCCTTTCGTGGGCTGAAGGCACCTCACCTACAAAAACATAACGAGCACGTTAGCAAACGAAGAAAACTATAATCCAGACAAGCTAAAAAAATAAAGACTACCAAGCAGCTTAAGGGCGTCAGCATGGGTCTTGCACTCAAGAAGCCCTTTCGTGTTAATATAGCGGTGTTCCAATCTTTGCTCGCCTTCTTCCTCGAAGATCGAGTCCCCTTTCTTAGTCCATCACTCCGCAAGTTTAAAACTGTTAACATAATTTACCAGCGCTGGATAACCAGCTTTGTCATCCTCGTTTAGCATATCCAGTTGGGCAAGGTAATGGTCAGTGCCCCGGGAAAAATGGTCCCCACTCCAACAAAAGGGAAACTTAAAAACTCTGTCCGCCACCAACTTCCCATGCTCGTCGTAAAGGTCATTAGCGTCCTCGTCTGTCGACACTTCCCAGGCGTACTTAGTATCCTGGGCTTTCTCCGACACGAGTTTGATGATATAGAACCTCTCCTTAAAGGTCCGGATAGACTCGGAGAACGGTTTGAACAATTTCTTCGCTTGCTTTAGCGAAACCCAACCATACCTTCTCCCCAAAACCTGCCTCTGGAGATGGAAGATCGTAAAGAACAAAAGGAGGGTGGCTCCTATCTTCAGGAACTCACACGTCAGCTCAAAACTACGGATGAATGCCAGTTAGTTAGGGTGCAGCTGCGACAAGGTCAGGTCCAAGTGTACGAAGACAGACCGCTGAAAGTCGGTGAAGGGCAGCCTCAGCCCTATGTCTTTAAAAGCGTACTCGTACATCAGGAACATCTCCCCGTAATCCGTACAAATACGGTGTCCTCATTTGGAAAGTGCACCTTCCACTCTCTTTCTGGCCCCATGGTTGTAAAGACGTCCCCAGTATATGAAGTGAAAACGGAAGCATGCTCGGCGAGCTCCGCAACTGTCTACTCCTCCGTAGAGGCCCTATCCGGGGGAGTCTCCTCGACATCGCTAGGGGAAATTAAAGCTTCAGTGTCACTACTCTCCGAGGAGCTCTCCGAGGACGAGTCTATAAGGATCTCTTTTTCGGGTTCGCGGGCCATCCCGTTCACCTGAAAAGCAGAGGACAAAAGTGAATTCAACTGTAAAATCAAATCCATCCTTCCACCGCCAGTCAAGTGAAAGGGCGTACGAAGGGCCAAGGACGACGTCCTCGACCTAAGCCCTAATCAAATGGCACAAAAATACTGCGCGGGGAGATGCCCGGGAAACCCCTTCTACGCGTGCGGGAAGATTCTCCCCGGATCATTGCCCAGTTTTCCATTTGAAACTTCACCGGAAAACTCATGAACTCACCGGAAAATTCATGAGAACCCCGGAAAACTCATGAGCTCCACCAGTTATGCTCATGCTCGTCATCACAACGGCTTCGAAAACAACCTAAATCTACAAGTTCCTAAAAGCTCCGGCGACCACGACGACGGCAGAAAGTGGCCAAGCCACTGTTTACCACCAACAGTCACCAGAAACTGCTATGGTAACTACCTAAAGTCATCCTAGACACATGAATTATAACAAAACGAAAGAAAAAACTGGAAACTAAGGAAGAAATGGGTAACTTACGTGGTTGGGGAAGCTTTAAAGGGTCGAAGATCCTGCTCGGAGTTGTACGGCGGAGGAAACAGTGGCTAATGGAAGCGACGGACTGGAAAGCTCAGAGAGAAAATTTAGGGAGGAGAGAAAAGCGAAAAAATCAAATGAGCAGCTTCTCCCTCTATTTATAGGCACTTTGAAAGCACGTGCACGAGCACGCGCGGCTAGGGTTATCATCATGACCCTAGCCTAGCCATCATGATGCATTTAATACTGCACAAGGCTCGAGGCACACATGGCATCCCGTCTCTTCAGACTACCTCAACTATTGGTCTCCCTGTACGCCGGGCACACCAAACAACGTTACGTATCCCGCGGGCACTAAAACCCTCGGGCATTATAAGACAGCTCCACCTCGTCGACAAGCGACGACCCCTTCAGAGCTCCTCAGGACTGCGAGCTATCCTTAAGTCATCACTCCCATGCTCGGGAGCAACGACTTGGGGGGACTCCTGTTCCAGACTGGACCAATGACTAGGCATGGCCCAATCCAGTTCTGCTTCCAGAATGACCCAATTGTCTATGTCCAGCCAATATGAGGCATCATTTACCTTTCTACCCCTCTGCCGGGCGCATATGGTCAGAGGGCTCACAGGGTCACCTGCTCCTCCTCGACATTCCAGCCCGTCATGTACGGCTCTCCCATCCAGAAATAACCACGACTCCAGTGCCCGAAACTACGCCTTTGCCCATGGTAATGGCTAGTTTCAGGCACATCTGCCCGTCCTAACGGCTAGTTTCTGGCAGTTACCTATTCTTCGGGAAACAGTTATTACGCCCCGAAAATAGGAACCGTTGGCCACGCGCTGGGGGCACTATAAAAACCCTCTCATTTGAGAGGGTCATGTATTCAAAATCACCCTAAGAAACACATACTTTTGTACTTGCCTTTTTTCTCTCCTGATTCTTACTTTAGCATTAGAGTGCCTTGCAGGTACATCCCCCTCCTCATCTCACCCACCCAGCATCACAGACGTCTTTCTTGGCCCACTTCAGGTTCTGATCAACCGTCAAGATCAAGTGTGTTAAGGTGTATTCATCATAACCACTTCCGGAAAATGGTTAGAAGTGTGTCTGATTGGAAACACTATCTATAAGAATGATGAGGAAAAGTTATATGAAAGCCTACTGGATAAAAATCCAAGCGGTAAAGACCAATGCTTTGAGTTACTCATAACACACACTTAAAGCCATGAAAATTCAAAGTTAGAGATGGAATCACTTCCACAAAACCTCATATATGAGTTTTTAGACGAGGAGTTGAACTATCCAATTATTGTGAATGTTGAACTAGGAAAAACCAAGACTGAACAACTGTTAGTTGTCTTAAAAAGATACCCGAAAGCGATCAAGTACACAATCGAAGATCTAAAATGAACAAAACCTTTTGTGTATATGAAAAAAAATTACCAGTAAAGGACTACAAACCCTTTAGAGAGCACTAGACGAAGCTGAATTCCAATATGAGGGAGGTGGTTATGAGGGAGGCATTGACAATATATCCTATTTCTGACAGCAAATGGGTCAACTTAGTCCAAGTACCCAAGATAAGAGGATGATTGTAATAAAAAAAGTTAAGGACGAGTTGGTTGCTAGGAGAAAGATAACAGTGTGGTGAATATGTATTTACTATAGGAAACTGGTAAGCCACAAGGAAAGATCAGTTCCCACTCCCATTTATTGATCAAATGCAAGAGTGATTAGCGAAGCATTCTCATTTTTACTATTTAGATGAACATTTTGGGTTCTTTCAAATGCCCATTTATCTAAGTGATCAAGAGAAGATGACTTTCACTTGTCCGTATAGGACGTTTGTCTACCGAAAAAAGGCCGTTGGACTTTATAATATGTCTGCTACTTTATAACACTGCATGGTATCGATCTTTGCTGACTTCCTAAAGGATATCATGAAAGTCTTCATGGATAATTTTTGCATCAAATGTTCTAGTTTCAAAAGTTGATTAGAAAATCTAGAGTTCTAGAAAGACGTGTTATGGTCAACCCAGTGCTAAATATGGAAAAATTGTCACTTTATAGGGAATGAGTGCATAGTACTTAGACACCTAGTGTCCGAAATAGGTATCGAGGTAGATAGTGCTAAAATAGAAGTTATAGAAAAATTGACACCTTCGACCTCTATTAGAGAAATAAGAAGCTTTTTAGGTCATCCTGGTTTTTACTGCCGGTTTATAAAAGACTTATCAATGATTTCCAAACCCTTAACCAAACTACTCATGAAAGACGTTGAATTCAATTTCGATGAACACTGCTTTGAATCCTTCCAAAAACTCAGAAGAACTCATTTTTGCACCAATAATGCAACCTCCAGATTGGAGTATTCTATTTGAAATCATGTGCGATGCCAGCGACTATGTTGTAGGCGGGGTATTAGAACAAAGAAAGGATAAAAATATGCACGTCATTTACCATGCGAGCAAAACTCTAGACGAATGACATATAAAATATGCAACCATTGAGAAATAACTCTTGGTTATATTCTTTGGGGTTGATAAGTTTCGTTCTTACTTAATAGGTTTGAAGATAATTGTCGATACTAATCATGTGGCCATTAAGTTCCTGTTGAGTAAGAAAGATGCCAAACCCATGTTAATCTGGTGGATTTTGTTGCTTAAAGAGTTTGATCTTGATATTAAGGACAAGAATGGAACAAAAAATGTTGTCAAAGACCATCTATATAAGTTGAATTATTTAAAAAAGAAAAAGTAACCCATATATGACTCTTTTTATGATGATATAAGCTATTTGTGCTGATTCAAAATGAAGTGCCTTGGTATGCTCACTTTGTTAACTACTTTGCAGCCGAAGTCTTACCTTAAGATATGAGTTATCAATAGCTTGGTTGGAATGGTTGAGGTAGCTTTTCATAATGCAACAACTTGGGTATAGAACTATTTCCTTCAGAGTTCATTGCTTGAGTGTCAGAAGATTTGGTTTCCATAGCCTGGTTTTAGATGCCAGATTGTATAACTTGATTCTGGTGGAAAAAAGAACTTGTTCAGAGCACAAGTTACAGAACCATGTCTTGTTCAGAATCTTATGAACTCAGTTCAGTTAGGATAAAACCTGAAACACTTGGTTAAAAATGATGAACTTTTACAAAGTTCTTAGAAAGAATACCAAGTTAGAAAAACTGTTAGAAACATGTTTGGGTTTTCAAAATGGAATTTAGATATATCAAAATCAATCACTCTTTCTCCCCCTTTGTCATCATTTTAAAAGAAGTAAAAAAATAAAGTAAACCAAAAAAACTCCATTTAATTAAATAGATAGGCAGATACAAAAATGAAACAAAAAGAAAGATAAAACAAAGATAACACAAAGTTTTAAAAACAAAGGTTTAAGAGGGTTTGTGTAGTCTTGATAAGATCTCTCAAAGTAGCCCTTCAATCTTTGATTTCCTTTCCTTCACTTTAGAATTATTTGCAACTGGATGCTCAAACTTCTTCAAAATATACTCCTCGGAATCAAAAGTCTTCTTGACGCCGAATTCATTTGCAACATCAACAGAAGTCTCAGAAGCAACCGGTGTAGTCTGAACTGGAGACAGATGAGGAATCACTTCTGGAGCGTGGAGAAGAAGAGTGGCAAGAACCTTCTGAAGTAGAGGTTCAACAATACCAGAGAGTCTAGCATGAAAGTTCCTTTATGCTTCCTTCAGCCATGAAAAGTTCAGCTCTTCAGAACTGACTTCTATCCATTTTCTTAAGTCGTTGTCCAGATCACACACTTCAGAAAGGTTTTCATTATCTTTGCAAGCCTCAATGAGAGAATTGAGTCTGCTAGCATCATATTCTTCAAACTATGCAAACGATTCATCCACGAGAGTAGGGGAAATGTTGGTTTGAGGGAGTGTTTGGTTAGAAAAAGGGTAGAGGTCTTATCTGGGTAGATAATAAGCTCAACATTTGATTCAGGATCATAATTAATAGGTGATTCGTTGCCGTGGATATCAGAGTGAGTGATGTTTGATGGTTGAGGGGTTTTATAAGGAATTTGGGGGTAATAGATTCCTAGTTGGGACAGTTGCGGGCATTGAGATTGGGTTAAGAGAAAAGGTAGAAAGGTAGCATTGAGTTAGGACAGTTAGAAGTTCCGCAACAGATGATGGTAGAAAGATTGGAAGTTATAGGTCAAAAGTAAGGGTAATATTTGGTAAAGTATCATATGGATTTGTGGTTTAGGGAGCAACGGGTTCCAGAACAAAGGGGATGGAATAAGTAACTATGGATTAACTATTTACAGTAGTAAGTTGAAGAGTATCAGAAGAAATAATAGTTCCAGTAGAGTCAGGAGAAGCAACAATCCTGGGTACTTCAGAAGAAGTCTCTAGAGTCTTCTCAACAACCTTATCCCTTTTTGAGCAAACTTTCTTATCTCCTCTTTCCTTAGAATGCTTTTGGGAAAACTTCATTTTCTTCTTCTTCTTAGAAGGCTCGGAGGATGCGGGAGCAACACTTACAGAGGTGCTGGTAGGACAATTAGCCACAAAACCTAGAGGCTCTGGATCTGAGAAGATGGGGAAATCTTCCAGAGGAATCCTTCTTCTGTGAATACCTTCCTTGGGAATCTCAATAACTGGGCTTTTGAATGCAAAAATTATGCTCATGTTTTTCACACTCTTGGCGTTGAAGAAATTCCCAACAATAGATACCATCCCTTGAGAATTTTTATCATATGTGATAAGTGCAAAACGTACCTATTTTTGAATATAAGTTTTGTTGCACTTATCATTACTTTGGGTTAAAATTGGTTGAATAAACCCCACTTTATGTGTAATTACGGTTACTTTACGTTTTAGTGTATATATTGCGTATCGTGTAAATATCATTGAGTTTAATTGATTTTCTCTCATTTCTGTAGGTATTCAAGTAAATATATTTTTCCATATTCATAAATATCATTGAATAAGCTTTCCAACGCTTCCGACCGTGCGTCAATCGGAGTTACGGTTAAAGAGTTATGATCAAAACAAGTTCTGGTTTACTGTCATGTTCGCACTGTGAACCCCCATGGCAAGCACTCGCTAGCGAGTTCGCACTGCGAACCCGGGGCGAATAAAAAGTACCTGGAAGCATGAAAAACACCATTCTGGAGGAAGTTAAGGCGGCATATGTTCGCAGTGCGAACCTGGGCAGCAAAAACCACCTATAAACTTCATTTTTCAGCATTTTTTAGAGGATGGTTTTGGGGATTCTTGCTCCAACTCCATCAAACTTCATTTTTTCAGTAGATTAGCTTAGAAAACATCATGGAAGCTTGCATGTGGATGATCTGAGGTGGATTGATCGTCGATCGGCGACGACAAACCGCGAGATGTTTGGTTCATTTCTAATTTTCTTTATGTCTTTCTTCTTTGTTGGGTTTGTATATGTATTGACTATGATCTCATGTATATTTGTAGCCCATGGCGTTGTATAAAACTTTCTTTACAAATCTTTATTGGTGATTGTCTCTGATTTTTGCTTTATGCGCGGGGTTTGGGTTGCGTTAGAGATAACCGTCGCAAACTTCGATTAGGGATTATTGTCTGTTAGTTTCTGGATTCTAGAGATAGATTTAGAGCTAACAATCTTCAATAGGCGTCGAAGCTTAATGCCTTCCATGTTTCGAGGTTTCGCTCGCGAGAGTGACGAAGAGAGTGCATGGTTGTTATCTCAACTGTGCGTTAGACACAACCTTTGTTGTGAGCGATGCTGGGTGATATTGAGGAGTATTGTAGGTGGAGTATAACTGGTCGGTAAGTTTAAGTTTGTGAGGAGTGATTTATATGCATTGCTGGACGAGTTTTTCTTGCTGAAGAATGAATTTGTTTTTATGTTTTAATGTTTACTTTTCTGTTTTCATGTTTTAAACCATTTTAATCTAAACTCATTACCGCGAGAGACTGTCGAACGACATTCTTTCCGTCGAACCGATCTCTGTGGACACGACATAAATCCCGGAGGGAATTCTTCCGAAAATAAATATATTTGCTTGCTTGCCCTATTCTGCAGTCAACAAAATGGCGCCGTTGTCGGGGATTGGTTTTGATATTGAATCGCATTGGGATAGTTTCTTTATTTTTGAGTTTTGTATATATCGTATATATTTTCTATTTCCATTATGTTTGTTCAAGTGTTGTATACATTTTGTTCCCGTAATGTTTGTTTAAGTGTTTGGTTAGGGCACTTGCTTTTGGTTTGCGTGGTGAGGCATCACTATGGCATGAATGAAGGAAGTTTCTAGCTAAACACCGTAAAGGCGTCTAGCTTACGACGTAAAACAAACATGTTTTATAGTTTTTCTTTTCTAATGTTTTGTTTGTTGTTTGGTTGCAATTCTTGGTCGACTTATTTGAGGATGCTTTTGTGATTTTCCAAGTTGGTTCATTTCAACTTGCGAATGCATGGTAATGATATTGTTAAGTTTTGTACACGTCCAAGGTATGTGTTTATCGCTTTCTATACTTTAGCATATTCATGATACTTAGGCTTTTTACAAACTTCCATGCCATCCATTCTTTTGTATACTTGTTCTATTGTGAATCACTTTAGTTCTCAACTTTTTTGTGAGGAAGCCTTCTATTGTTCATATATGCATGGAGAACCAACATTCTTGTTCTAACTGGATTTTATTATGTTGAATCTTTTGTTTGTGTTGATTATATGAATGCATGAAAAGGATCAAGGCAATTGTTTCATTTTGAGCACAACTACCTTAGCCAAATAGTCAATTCACCTTGTGAGTGTGTGAGAATTCGTAACCCCTTTGAGCTTTTTGATCCATGTTTCTATTTGAACTTAATGCTTGTCTATGAGTATTTAGTTCACTTATTTTTGAATGGATTTTGTTTTTTTCTTGGACCTCAACTTTGTGTTGTTGTATGGATTTTTTTCCTTGCCTTAGAAAGTAGGGAGTATTCACATGATGGCGCGGTTGAATTCAAGTTGGGGAGATGATGATTGTATACTCATTGGTTGGATTCTATGAGGATTGAAAAAGAAAAGAAAAAAGAGAAAAATTTGTGAAAGAGAAAAAGAAAGAAAAAAGAAGAAAAAGAAAAATCCTTGAAAAAAGAAACAAAAAGAGTTTCAATAATTATGCTAAATAAGTATTGTGTGTTATGTAACACTTGGGATTGTGGAAGAAGTTGGTTGAAATTTTATGTGTGAATCTTTGTGAGTTTTCACTCCCTTAGGTTTAGGCAAGTTTTTGTTTCAATTACCTTTAGAAATTTCCCCTTGTTTGTTTACCCGACCACGTTACAACCTTGAAAGTCCTTGTGACTCTTGCCTTTGTATTTTCAATGTGAATTTGTGGATGTATGCATAATTTAGTCTTTCATTTGCATGAGTGTTGTGTGAGTGTAAAGTACCTTATTGTGTGTTTTTCATCTACCGATGATTATTTTTGCTAGGTGTGATTCACTTTGGAACTTGTGTTGTTTAAGAATGTTCGGCATGAATTTTTGTATTTTGCATTTGTTTCGTGACTAGGCTGTCGTCGTAGTTTAGTGGTAAGTATTTACTTTTTGTGTGTACCGTTTTCATTTGAACCATTCATTCATTTCCGTTTTTCAAAACCTGTTGATTCGTCATTCTTTGGATATTGCTTGTGCATGTTCAAGTTTGTTTGATTCTTGTTTGTGGACAAACAATTAAATAAGTTGGGGAGAGTTTGATAAGTGCAAAATGTAGCTATTTTTGAATATAAGTTTTGTTGTACTTATCATTACTTTGTGTTAAAATTGGTTGAATAAACCCCACTTTATGTGTAATTACGTTTACTTTACGTTTTAGTGTATATATTGCGTATCGTGTAAATATCATTGAGTTTAATTGATTTTATCTCATTTTTGTAGGTATTCAAGTAAAGATATTTTTCCATATTGATAAAGATCATTGAATAAGCTTTCCAACGCTTCTGACCGTGCGTCAATCGGAGTTACAGTTAAAGAGTTATGATCAAAACAAGTTCTGGTTTACTGTCATGTTCGCACTGCGAACCCCCGTGGCGAGCACTCGCTAGCGAGTTCGCACTGCGAACCCGGGGCGAATAAAAAGTGTCTGGAAGCATGAAAAATACCATTCTGGAGGAAGTTAAGGTGGCATATGTTCGCAGTGCGAACGGGGGTTCGCAGTGCGAACCTGGACAGCGAAAACCACCTATAAACTTCATTTTTCAGCATTTTTTAGAGGATGGTTTTGGGGATTCTTGCTCCAACTCCATCAAACTTCATTTTTTCAGTAGATTAGCTTAGAAAACATCATGGAAGCTTGCATGTGGATGATCTGAGGTGGATTGATCGTCGATCGGCGCCGACAAACCGCAAGATGTTTGGTTCATTTCTGATTTTCTTTATGTCTTTCTTCTTTGTTGGGTTTGTATATGTATTGACTATGATCTCATGTATATTTGTCACCCATGGCGTTGTATAAAACTTTCTTTACAAATCTTTATTGGTGATTGTCTCTGATTTTTGCTTTATGCGCGGGGTTTGGGTTGCGTTAGAAATAACCGTCGCAAACTTTGATTAGGGATGATTGTTTGTTAGTTTCTGGATTCTAGAGATAGATTTAGAGCTAACAATCTTCAATAGGCGTCGAAGCTTAATTCCTTCCGTGTTTCGAGGCTTCGCTCGCGAGAGTGATGAAGAGAGTGCACGGTTGTTATCTCAACTGTGCGTTAGACATAACCTTTGTTGTGAGCGATGTTGGGTGATATTGAGGAGTATTGTAGGTGGAGTATAACTGGTCGGTAAGTTTAAGTTTGTGAGGAGTGATTTATATGCATTGCCGGACGAGTTTTTCTTGCTGAAGAATGAATTTGTTTTTATGTTTTAATGTTTACTTTTCTGTTTTCATGTTTTAAACCATTTTAATCTAAACTCATTACCGCGAGAGACTGTCGAACGTCATTCTTTCCCTCGAACCGATCTCAGTGGACACGACATAAATCCCGGAGGGAATTCTTCCGAAAATAAATATTTTTGCTTGCTTGCCCTATTCTGCATTCAACAATATGTCAGAGAGTCTATCAGATGGCTCTCCATTAGAATATCTGAAATGAGCCTACCAAACAGAATCCAGGTCTTCATCTTTCTGCTTCCATTCCTTGAATCCTTCACAGCATCTCTTAGGAATCTAAAGAGAAAAGAAGGAAATTTTATTTTCCTATCAGCAACAATAAAATGAAGAACATATTGTTGATCAAGGTTGATGTAGTCAAGAGAGTTGGTTGGCTTTCTGTGATTGAAACAACTAAGAATAATTCTTGCCCAAATCCTCAAAATAGATTGAAGATTCTTGATTTTGCTTGCATGACATCCAGTAGTGGAAATTGCTTTGATCATCTTAGCGTGATAATTTCTCCTTTCTCCCATAAGTTCACACTCGATTCCATTCTATCATGACCACAAAGTTTGGCTATGAGATTTTTCGAAATGACAATCTTCATGCCAAAAACAAAAGAAACTATTTGTGAAGACTAAGTCTTGGCATGAATCCAGAATTTTCTTACAAGAGATGGGAAGACTAGACCTTGAAGACGATCAAAGTACTTGTCCGATCCTTGAGATTGGACAGCAGGTAGAAGGTCAAAACCATGAGCCTTCAAACTGTCAAAATCAACCCTAAGTTTGCAGAGAACTTCCAAGTCCTTTTTAGGAGTAGATAGAGTGACTTCAGAAGTATCATATGAATCTTCAATGCACATAAAATTGCCAGGATGCAAAGTAGATGGTGTCCTATGAGATAGGAGAAGATGAGGAATATATTCTGATGGTTGCAACGACGAAGCTCTACGAACAACCCTTTGAAAAGCTGCATTTTGTAGCTCTTCAGTAGATATATGTGGAACAGACTGATGTGCTTGTTGTTGTTGTTCTTTTTGTTGATCTTGAGCAGATGATTGTTGTTGTTAGGAAGCCATTGTTGAGAGAAAAGGTTTTAGGGTTTGAGAACTTTTCGGTTTTAAAATAAGAAAGTGTGGGAAGTGAAGAGTAGTGAAGGTGTGTGAAGTGAGTTTAAATAGAAATTTTACAATTATGACAAAAATAAATAATAATGACAAAGGAGTAAAGCGTGAAGATTTTAGCCTAATCCCAAGGTTAATGATTTAACCCAATGTGTCACGTGTAACATCCGTTTTACTTTAAGCTATTTTTCATAATTTGATTATGTGAAGTTGTGTGTATAAATGTGATTATGTATGTTTTGTTGTGTTTGGGGATACCCTTGGTATGGGGTAGTGATCTTAGGAGTAGACCCTAAGGGTGAAGGGTGTGCGACTAATCTTGTAGAATTTGGTGGTGTGGTGAGAATGAGTAATAAAGTAATATTAGTAATATTTGATTAATTATATTAATTTAAATTAGTAGGAGATAATGTTATTATTATTTAAGTTGTAAAAGTAATAATAATAATATTGGGATTATAATAAGAATAAAATAGATATTAAGATGAAAATTGGAGAATGGGGGCATGTTGGTAATGTTGTGCAAATTAGTGAGGGCATAAGAGGCAAGCCATAGAAAGGGTCCTAGGGTTAAACAAGTAAAAGAAGGAAATAAATTTCATTCTGTACGATTGTAATTTTTGAGAAGAACGAAAGAAAGGCTAGGGTTGAAGAAGAAGAGGGAACCACCAATTGTGAAGGTTTAGAAAGCCCAATTATAAGGTATGGGTGGGGTTCTGATCTTCGAAGGGTTAGTATGTTGAATATTGGTTAAAGTTAGGTTCTTACCTTATGGGTTGTGTGTTGTTATATGATATGATTGATGCAAAGTAATTGATGATGAAATTTTTTAATTGGTATGTGATGAATGATGATTTGTTAATTAGTATGTGATGAATTTTGTTGCCTATATGTGTGGGTTTCTGTTTTGGAATTGTTGAAAAGTTCCTCCATTGTTGAGTTTTGAAGTTTCCAGTCGTAAGTATGAAATTGATGATGATATGATGTTAATCCATGAGTAAAACATGGTATGATTGAGTTTTAGGATGTAATTTTAGTATAAAACTGAGTCTATGATGGTGAGATTTCGTAGCATAGGCTCTGGTATGAAAAGCTGGTGTGAAAGTGCTTTTAAAAAAATGTGATTTTTAAGCTTCGTGTCAGCATGCGCCGACCTGAAATGGTTATGTGCCGACCTAAAACGGTCATGCGTCGACCTCCAAGGTCTGGTGGGTCGACCCGAGGAATCTTGAAACAAATATTTTGAAAATTGGAACACCATGCGCCGAACTGAAATTCCTATGTGCCGACCTGAAATGGTTATGCGTCGACCCATGCAGGCCAGAAGAAAAACATGCTTAAATACTGCAGCATATGTGCTGACCTGAAACACTTATGTGCCGACACATGCACTCAGGTATGAAAAGCTGAGTCTATGATGATGAGATTTCGTAGCATAGGCTCTGGTATGAAAAGCTGGTGTGAAAGTGCTTTTAAAAAAAGTAATTTTTAAGCTTCGTGTCAGCATGCGCCGACCTGAAATGGTTATGTGTCGACCTAAAATGGTCATGCGTCGACCTCCAGGGTCTGGTGGGTTGACCCGAGGAATCTCGAAACAAATATTTTGAAAATTGGAACAGCATGCGCCGAACTGAAATTCCTATGTGCCGACCTGAAATGGTTATGCGTCGGCACACGCAGGCCAGAAGAAAAACATGCTTAAATACTGCAGCACATGTGCTGACCTGAAACACTTATGTGCCGACACATGCACTCAGATTTTACCAAAATGTTAATACGATTTCGATAATAACTTTTTAACCGTTTATCTAAATGACGAACCGTTTGAAGCGTTGAAAAGATAATGAGTAAAACTTTAACATGGTATAATTAGGTGAACCATTTTCCCAATATTTTTACGTTTAATATATTGAGGAATGTGACTCGTAATTGTTGCATATGTTAAGAAGTCTTGTTGCAAGTGACGAAACTTTAATATTGTTATAAGTGTGTTGTTGTGATGTTAATGGTGGAATATGAGCATGTTTATTGATGTTTTTGTGATTTCATAATATATATATATATATATATATATATATATATATATATATATATATATATATATATATATATATATATATATATATATATATATATATATATATATATATATATATATATATCCATGCTGTATGAAATATATTTTTATGCTTGTTGGCCAATTTGGGCGGTGTACAATAACATTGGTGGTGGGTTATTGTGCACGATGATGTTGTCGTTGTTGTATGCATAAATAGTTGTATTGCATACATTTTTGGACAATGGTCCGTTGTTAGTGAGCCTGAAATCCCATTGTATGGATTGAGCCGGTAACTGATTCGGAGGTGATGGATTAGTGAGTGGTTCTTATCCTAGGAGGTGGGGATCAAAACGGTGAATCTGAGTGTTCACGAAAATTGGTACCACATGCATAATCATTGAGTCAGGTGTGAGTCTCATTGCATTATATATTATCCATGTTGCTATGTTGATAAATATGTGGTGTTGTGTGATTAATCGATTTGCTATCGTGTGATTTCCTGTTGGTTGGTGAATAATTGGTGATGATATTGTTGGGTGATTGATGTGAGATGTTTAGTTGAATTATTGTTGTGTTAACTTAATGCATGCCGTTTAACATGTTTTCCTTTATAATATTATGATATCTCACCCCTTCTGTTTGAATATTGCCTCTACGTGGGTAATGTGCATATACTCCACAGTAGGACTCATATGTGAGTTGAAGATGGAGTCTCTTTAACTTTTACTTTGTAGTTGGCGTCTGCTCTGATTGTAACACTGGGGAGTCGTGGGAACTCATTTTTATAATTATATTTCTTTGAGATTTGTGGACATCTCCCTTATTATGTTTAGTTGTTGTTTGATATTACGTGATTCTAAGATAAATGATTTTTATTATTCCGCTGCAATAAAAGTAACATTCAGACATGTTTATGTTTTCATAATTTTGCAAAAATATAAGTGTTACATAGTTTGTCTGATTAGCAGGTTTTGTATGTTGACCGTAACATCCTAAGTTGCATGTGTTTGAATTAATTACTCTGATGTTTTATTTAAAAATATTGCGGGGGAAATTTTAGGGTGTTACATCACACAAACGTTAGAACGTGGTTCAGTTTTTAAGACAACTGTATTTTAAGTATTACCACTCCTTAATCTCATGCACACTCACTAATGAGAAGTTAATGGAATAAAGAACTAAATTTTTTAAAAAATGCAAAGTAAAAACACACATAAAAAAGGGTCTTGCAAGGTGTGCCAATTTGTTTATTGTGAAATTTGGTAAACAAAACAAGTTTCTATTAATACTTAAGGGATCAAACTAAAAAATCTCCCGAAACATATTTGTGTGTATTTAAGACTTTGAACAACATTTTTACTGTCGAAAACGAAAGAGTGATATTTGCAAAGTAATGATGTAACATGGAATAAAACTTGAAATACAAGGTTTTGAAGATGAAAGAAACTGAAATCGTAATGCAGAATAAAGTAAAAATAGCAGGAATTGTAATGCGGAATCAAAATGTAACTTAATGCGGAAAAAAAGACTTAAATGTAAAAATGCTTGAAATTTATAAATGGTGGAACACATACGTACATTTTCCTCACTCGTTTCTCAAATTCGCACATACTTTGAGTTTACAAAAATATGAGTACAATTGCGGATCCCTTACACAATGAACATGAGTCCCCTTATATACTACTTTAAAATAACTACCTAAGAACAGTCGGTTAACCCTATTACGACATGTTTCAATCCCATGCATCCGTTTCTTCCAATGAGCTTCCACGTGTCTTTGAGTAACTGTCTGTGTTAAACTAGTTCCCTCTCTTTCAACACCATTCAAATATCTTAACTACTTTTACTGGTCATCAAGAGCTAACCCAACTACGTCGAAGCCCCTAGTATCAACCATGCAGCGACACCACACTCTGTAGTACTTTTCATATACAATACCCAAGTCGACATTTTTTCCATTGTAATGATGAACTCCAACCTTAACCAACATAGCATAGTACTCAATTTTACTAAGTCCCTCAAAACTCTAAGAACGTCCCTCGACTTACCACCGTTTCGGCCAACATCACCATGTATAGTTTCTGACCTTGAATCAACTTGATTTCCATTTGACTCCACTTCATCTTGACTTTCCACGTGGCATATTTATTGTACTGTATTTTCCACTTATAGTTGAGTCGAAAAATCCAAGGTTACAACTGGTCAATGAACACAGTGAGTATCCAAGTGTATTATTCCTAATAACTCGAGACCATTATTTCACTCGAATCACACAATGCGACAACACGTCTGAAGATTCGCAATAGGAACAAACCAGACAAAAATGGGTTTTTTTGGTGCTAACACAGTCTTCTTGTGTCATACCTAGAACACCCCAAGTATAAAAATCTGAGGCTGACACGGGTGGCTCGTATCAGGGGACACAATCTGTGTCAGGCCCAGAATCAGGGCATTCCCTCCTTTACCCGATTTCGGCCATTCTAACCCCAGTTTTATTACATCAAAACATCAACATAACCAGGCAAAATCCATAAATCAATCAATACAATTATAATGTAATCAAGTTCACTCAAGTTTCATTCCACCAATGATAATCATTATCATTAACCTTAACTTCAAGTATGTACTAATCACCTCTAACATACTTCTTGAGAGTATTATCCTCTCAAGGTCTCAGGTTCGAATCCTGCTAGGTGCAATCAATCCTTGTGTTGGGTCATTCTATACGGAGTTTTGCTTTGGCTTTAAACGGGGTCCCCGCTAGTCGACGGTGGGATTGGTCCTCTTGGATTAGTCGGTCGCAAGATTGGATACCTAGATTTCAAAAAAAAAAAAAAAAAAAAAAAAAAAAATATATATATATATATATATATATATATATATATATATATATAACACATACATTAATGCAACAATAAAGGCATGGATAATATACAGAAATTCACACCAGGAACATGCAAGAAAAACTTGCAAGAATTTTGGATATTCATAATTTCACAAGATAACAATTTTTAATGGAATGAAATTCTAACATTTTAAGAGTACATGGGATTTCATCATGAGATAAGTTAGAACAAAAAACATATCACACAATCATGTAATCAAGTAAACAATCATACCGTTTGCTAATACCATTAATCATATAATCAACCACAACAATCATAGTCTCAAAACCCTAAGTCCTAAACATGAAATTCCCAACCTAGAGCTAAACCCCTATCTATGAACTCACCTCAAAAATTTAGATTATGTGTTGAATTTTGAAGAAGACAATCATGTTTGGGACTGAGTTGAAAGTGAAGCAAGATGGTTGGAGTTGAGAGTGATGGTCACACATGCAAAAGATGAAAACTCGATCTCAAATACCTCCATCCCTCTCTATTCACGTTTCTTTCAATATATTTCTCTCAAAATTCTGATGTGAGAAATGAAATGGTGCGAGAATGAGAGAAAATGAATCCAATTCCATTTATATAGAGTTTTGGTAGAAATACCATTTTTCACTTGCAGTTTAAAAGATTTACTTACCAACATGCCACTTTTGGTTAAAAGAGTCATTAACGTCACTAACTTATCCATTAATCAAACTAATGTCTCTTTAGCATGATAATTAATGGTATTAGAAATCTAAGATGCCAAAAAAAACACACACACAAATACATAGACGCACACACACACACACATACACACATATAGTCTCTATATATGTACTTGGAGAATTTAATTAATGACCAACTCTCATTGATTAAATGTCGAGCCCATTCAGCAATTGTATGTGTGTGTGCGTGTATGATGAAAAATTTTACTATATATATTTTAAGAATGATTACTTACATAATAGTCTCTACACATCATTGTTATCCTTTGTGACAATAAAGCTTTACAAAAAATACTTTAAGAATAACATCCTTATTTTTAATGAGGTCTCACAATTAAATCACACTTAATGTACCATTAAAAAGACTAATTATTCCATGGATTTAATTATGTCATATATAAACACTACAGTACATATAATGCCTAATTTATATACATATTAACAAATAATATATATCACAGTTATGATACAAAAGCAAATACAACAAACATATATTGGCTATCAGACCTTACTCCAATAGAGTATATGTTCAATGATTCATTGATGAATAAAACAATTAGAGTTGACTCTTTTTATATATTCATTTTTTATGAATGTTGGATGATATTTATCTCGTGTGAAAGGAGCCGTTGAGACCTTGTACTATTATAAGAGGCTATTTTGTGTCCTTAGCAGTCGCATGAGTTCTTGTCACACAAAACGTTGTATTTTTTTTATCACACTTTCATTTTTGTACGTTGGATAATATTTATCTTATGTGAAAGGGGCCATATAGATCTTGTACTATTGTAGGAGGCTGTTTTATATCCTTAGCACTAGTAGGAGTTCTTGTTACACACAACATTGTATCTTTTATCAGCAAAAGTTGTACTACTTGTACCTTCATTACTATTACTTAACTCTTTCTCAATTCAAATGTTTGTTGGGGGAAACAACTAATTTCTCAATTCAAATGTTGTTGGGGGTAAACAACTAAGTTATTTTTTATGAGAATATAACTTTTTGGAGGTTTCCAAAGCAACTTGATCTCTTACTAGAGGTGTGAGAAAGATACTGATATTTGGTAGAAAGTAAAATGCCAAAAAAAAAAATTACCACTGAGTATAAAGATAAACATATATAAAAGCAACGCATATTTCACTAACAAGGCTGAAAAGTTAAGTAAGGAAAAAATAGGTGTGAAAATCGACGAAATGATTCACATATGAAACATGCATATCATACATAATTTGAATTTTTTTCTAGAATATGGTTTAGTGATTGTTTTATCTCTGTTAGCTCGGCTACAATGGCTACAATGGCCTTATGGCTCAAGATGGGCTGTTCCATACGAGCATTGGTACCAACAATTAGGAAAGAACTTAAGATTAAAATATCCTTGAATACTCCTTGAATTTATTCTTTGAAGGTTCATTAGGATCTTTTGTAAATTTGACTTTATTTTTCCTTTGAAGATGAAGTCATTAGGAAAAGGCTTTTAGGAGGAAGTATTTCTCGGGAAATTTCAACATTGGCTTTTTCTAGAAATTCTTGTTCCAGACTATTATTTTATGAATCAATCATGATTTAAACATATTCTTAGCATTCAATAACTCTCCATGATACAAATTAAGAGTTCCATGCAATTTTGAGCTTGAAGATTGATGATGTGGTGTTTCAAACACATCTTTTTGACAAGCTAGGGATGAATGCCAAAACTATTGATGCTCAAGCAAAGTCAACCACCTGTTCAATAAAAACGGTGAACGTTTGAGCTTTATGTTCGGACGTTGATTCTCTAGAAACTCCTGATGTGATTTGTTGAGATTCCATATAAAGAAATGACAAACTTCTTGCTAGACAACTTGAAAATTTTTTGACATATGATGTAGCGGTGTAGCCTTATGAACCTTGGTTTGGCAAATAGTTGTTACAATTGGGGACTTGTAAGAAAAAATGGACTATGAATATCCCTAAGAGTGTGTTTGGATGAGAAATTTGAGAATTTTTAGGAAATTTAAAATTCTAAGTAATTCAAATGATTCAATTGAAATTCATTTATTTTTAAATTCTTTTGTTTGGATGGAGTATTAAAATGATTCAATGTAAAAAATTTGGGGTTATTTTCATAATTTTTAAAGCTTTTGGGTCAAATTTAAAATATGAAAAATAGGGACCAATTTGTGAATTTTTTTTTAATATAACTTATTTTTTCAAAAAAAATACTAAATAAACTAACTTTTCAAAACAAATTCCAAAATGACATGGTTTGGATATGGTGTGTAAGGGAGGCGCCATTTGGGATGACGTCTCAGTTAGAGGCCATAAGCCATTCCAAATGGCGCCTCAGGGGAAATGAAAAGTGAAAAAAATTCAACTGAGATGCGCCATCTGGGATGGCGTCTCAGTGCATTCCATTTTTTTTAAAAAATTTAAAACGTGTCTATTATTTTTATTTTATGTTATTTTATTTTTTTTTAATTTTAAATTGTTTACTGTTTTTTTTTTTATTTTAAAACGTATACTATTCATTCACATGTCTCTAGCCTGATGAATTTGCAGGCCTATAGTCTGCATCTACTATTCATTCACATGCCCCTAAACTGATGAATGTGAAGTTCTATACACCGCATAATATTCATTCACATGCCCCTAGACTGATGAATGTGAAGTTCTATACACTGCATACTGTTCATTCGCATGCCTCTGCTCCATTATTTTTGTTTCAGGCTACTGTTGACATGACTACACATGCATGCCTACACATGGTAGACTGCAAAGGCTAAGAAAGCATGCATGCCTACACATGGCAAACTGCAAAGGTTAAGAAGCATGCATGCCTACACATGTGACTCCCCCACACCATTATAAAAACCCATTCACATTTACAAGTTTCATCTCATCCCAAACTACCCTCACTTCTTCTTCTCTTATTTTCTGAAACCTTTGCATCCCAAACCTTTGCATCTCACAACCAGTTACGAAAATGGCTTTACTCACAATGGGAAGCAACCACCGAGGAACGCCGGAAAACATTGAAGACTTCGTAAGTTTTCTTGTAATATTTTGTTTTACAATATTAAACCTTGATGTCTTTTATTCTGTTAGTAATTGTGCTTGTTTTTTTTTGTTCAGGAGGTTTCAAGATTCCGTTGTCGTGGGCACGCATATATCCCTCACGACCCTATCACTGAACCATATCTAACAGGATGTGGATTTGGAGATGTGATAAAAATCTCATCATACCATGTAGACCCAAAGTTCATTCTGGCCTTGCTAGAAAGATGGAGACCGGAGACCCACACCTTTCACCTTCCTTTTGGTGAATGCACGATCACTCTACAAGACGTGTATATGTTACTGGGCCTCCGCATAGATGGCATGGCCGTCAACGGCCCCGTAAATATAAATAGCCAATTTTGCTTCGAGTTGTTGGGCACCCCCCTTGAGATTGAAGAAGTTGAGCCTTCACCCGACGGTAGGTGTAGGGGGCAAGGTATTAACTTAAAACGCCTTAGGGAATACCATGACTCCATCGTATTAGACGAGGATTCCCTCCCCTTACACATAATACAAAAAACTAGATGTTATTTGTTGCTATTGTTCGGTCGTTTTTTGTTTCCAGAGAGCACTGGAAACACTGTAAATATTATGTATCTCCCGTTGTTGTCTAACATTAACAGTGTGCACGAATATAATTGTGTTTTTTTTATTATCCATTCTTAAAATAAAAAAAAAAAAAAAAAAAAGAGGACACCTGAGGCGCCATCCCTGATGGCGCCTCCCTTAAAAAAATTTGAAAAAATCTAGGACATATCAGTTGGCCTGAGGCGCCATTTGGAATGGCTTCTGGCCTCTAACTGAGGCGCCATTCCAAATGGCGCCACCCTTATAACCCAATTACAAACCATGCCATTTTGGAATTTTTTTTGAAAAACTGGTTTATTTGGTATTTTTTTTTTGAAAAATTAAGTTATATTAAAAAAAATTCTCCAATTTGTAATTTTTGAAAATTTGAAGGGACCAATTTGTAAAATTTGAAAATTATTAGAGACTAATTTGCAATTTTTTAAAAATTTTGGGGGTGAATTTGAAATTTTCATAAAATATGAAGACCATCTTGCAAAATTTGAAAAATTAATAATAAACAATTTAACATTTATATTATATATAATTAAAAAGCAATTTGAAATTCTTTACTTTTTGGTGTTATTTTAAATTCTTTAAATTTAACATGAATAAAATACTTCATAAATTTACATCATTTTAACAATTCTCCATATTTTTTATCCAAACAATAGATTTTTATCAAATCATTTTAAATTCCCTCAAAAAATTACTTTCCCTCATTAAAATCTTTCATCCAAAAACACTCTAAAATGTTAGATAAAGCATTTGAAGACTATTCACGTATGATGTACGACCCTTTAGGTTTTAAGCTGCTTGCCTAATTCATAAATAGTTTTCCCTAATAATATATAAATCTTGGGGAAAAGGTGACTTCATTGTAGTGACAAGCCTTAAACATGTTTGCTTAGATGCCACTATGCTCAACAAAGAAGTATTTGGTTAAATTCTTAAAAGAAAAGATCATCAAGCGAAGAAGTTAAATCACGTGCAAGGTGGAAAATGAAATAATATCCAAGGTCGTTTTCTTGATAATGGAAAATGGAGCATAGATGATACCAACCTTTAGACAGAAGTTGTTAATTATTTTAAGCATTTGTTTCAAACAGAGAAATCCATTGGTCCTTCCATTCTTTTTATTGATCACATGCCTCATTTAGGTGAAAATTACAAGGAGTCTCTTATGGCACCATTACTCAAGGACAAGGTGAAGAGGGTCTTGTTTTTTTCAAAAAGTCATATAGAGCATCGGGTCTCGATGGCTTCCAACCCATTTTCTTCATACATTTTTATGAGACAATGGAGATGATATGGGATATCTTATGCTCACAACATTTAACATGGACTCTTGCAATGTAATTTTCAAGGTGATAACAAAGGTATTAGGTGTGGCTCTATATGATTAGGGAATAAAGTAAAACCCATAAGCATAATTAAGTGAATAAAAAAGATTGAAGGAAATAAAAAATTAAGTTGATTTTGATATTTGGGGAAAGAGAAACAAATGCAAAGAATAACATCAAAAGGAAGTGAAAGTCTTTTGAAAGTTGAATAATGTGTAATTTTATTTGTTTAGGAGAGTAGTTTTCAAAATACTAAGGAAGACCACAAACATACAAAATGATTTTTACAAACTTCATTTATTTAAAAAAAAAAATTTAAATCAATTCAAACCACAAACTAATTGATTAGGAAGCATCATGGCCTATTAGGAAAGCAAAATATTGTTCTCTAATGAATTAGAACTTGCATTTTATCGATTAAGGATAAAAATTACAACCTAATAGATTAGAGAATATCCTAATAAATTAGAATCTCAATCTGGATAGCTTGAAATCAAACTTGCTAGACCTAATCGATTAGTACCACATGTTAATTGATTAGAGAACGTCTCCGATCTATGGATTATTTTCTTTTTTGGTCAGTTTTTTTCTCCTATATAAAGAAGTCCTAATCTACTCTTCTTAGCATAGAAATTTGATTATATATATTCTTCTCTTATACTCACTCTCTACTTAGAAATCATATTTATACAATATTCATTATTTTAGTTTTGGAAGAACCAAAAACTTAATGTGAGAATTGTGTAATTCTACTATTTAAATTAGATTGTATTAAATTAGTTTGTATTGTAATTGTAAATCAAGATATTATTTCTCTTTAGTGGTTTGAATATAGGCATATACCATTCTAGAATGGGGAGGGGGGATTGAATAGACATTTCTCTAATAAAATTTGTTTTCAAAATTAGAGTTAAAAAGCATGAGAGCAAATTTTTTGAAAAGTGTTTAAAAGAGATTACACAATCGAATTGATGAACAAATGAATTTAATGATGCCAAAATGATAATAAATCAACTAATTAATAATATAGTAATTAATCCAGTCCAATGAAGTTCAAAGACAGACGTTTGAATAAAATCTAATTTATTAATACAATAATCTATAATTAATATTTCCATAATAATCACTAGAATGAAATGTCTAGCATGCTAGATGTAAGACAAACCTTGGATTAAACATAATATTGTTATGAGCAACAAATCCTAATCACATGAAAATTAGAAAGCAAATAAAATCTAAAAACATGCAAACACTATATAAAAATTCAAAGAGAGAATGTGTAGAGAAAATTAACACTGAGATGTATACAAGTTTGGTGTAGTGTCCTCCCTTGTTCCTAGTCCATTCTCTAATGAAAATAATGTTGAAATATTAAATTAGAATTGATTTGATATGATTAGATTTGATTAGATTTAATATTTAGATATAATCCAAGTTGTGTTAGCCCAAGCTCAATTAGGGTTATATATAAATAGACCTAGCTTGTATCATTATTTACATAATTCAAATAATACAAATCCTTATTTCCTTATTCTCTCTCTTTCTCTCCTCACTAAAAGTGTCTCACGCACTAACAAATTGGTATCCAGAGCTTCCGGTTATTGTTATTGATCGAGTTTTCAAGAACTTCACGTCAGAGATCTTGTTTTCAGGGCAAGTGAATCAACCGCTGCGAAGATGACTAGTGATAAGAGCATTCCGAGTTCCCTTCTAATGCTTGACGACAAGAATTGGATCCGATGGAAAAAACAGATGCAATCCTTATTTGGCTTCTATGAGACCCTAGAAGTGGTTAACGGTGGTGTTCCTGTGTTAGCTGAAAATGTAATCGAAGAACAGAAAAAAACCCACAACGAAGTCAAGAAGAAAGATTGCAAGGCTGCTTATTGCATTCAGACGGCGGTCGATGCTGCTAACTTCGACAGAATCTCTCATGCTGAAACGGCGAAGGAGGCATGGGATATTTTGGTGAAGTATTATGAAGGAGGTGAGAAAGTCAAGGTTGTCAAGTTGCAAACCTTGCGTCGACAATATGAGTTATTGTCGATGGGAGAAGACGAAAAAGTCACAGAATATGTGTCGAAGGTTTAGAAACTCGTCCATCTCATGAAGGGTTGTGGTGAAACCATAACTGATAATATGATAGTTGAGAAGGTAATGAGAACGTTGACCTCTCACTTTGATCACGTTATCGTAGCTATTCAAGAATCCAACAATCTTGAAACCCTAAAAGTGGAAGATTTGGTTGGTTCGTTGGAGGCGCATGAGATGAGGATTGTCGAAAGAAAGGGAGTACAGGGTTCGATACAAGCACTGCAGGCTCAGTCATGGAAAAAGAATGGTGGTTCCAACAATTTCAAAGGCAAAGTCGACATGACTCAAGGAAAGAAGTCTTGATCGAACCCTCACAAAAATCAAGTCGAAGATAGAGCTTCTGAATCCTCGAAAAGAGGAGGAGGAAACTATTGAAAGGACAAAGAAGATAAGAAAGGTATACAGTTTTATAAATGTGAAAAGAGGGGTCATTTGGCCAAACATTGTTGGTACAGGAAAGACAATGGATCGGAAAAAGGCAAGGACGAAGGAGCGAACCTTGCACGCCAAGATTCAGATGATTCAAAAGGTGGTATGGTGGTTATGGATGCAGTAGCAGATAACCATGTCGAATCCAAGATTTGGTTTCTCGACTCAGCCTGCTCAAATCACATGACTGGTCTAAAGGAGTGGTTGGCAGATTTTGATGAGTCGAAGAAGAGCAAGATAAAACTTGCTGATAACAGTTCATTGCAAGCAGAAGGTACTGGCAACATAGTTTTTCAACTGAGTAATGGAGCGAAAGCTATGATCAGAGATGTGTTCTATGTACCTGGAATGAAGTGTAACCTGTTAAGTGTTGGACAACTGGTCGAAAAAGGTTTCTCAGTTGTCATGAAAGATGGAGTTTTGAAATTGTTCGACACCCAGAACAATTTGGTCTTGAAATCTCCGTTGTCGAAGAACAGGATGTTTAACACCATGATCAGTTCGACTGAAGTACAATGTCTAAAAACTGTTGTCGACCACAAGGATAGTTGGTTGTGGCATTTGAGGTTTGGACATTTGAACTTTCGATCACTCAATCAGCTGATTACTCAAGATATGGTATATGGTATTCCAAGTCTTGAGATGCCTGACAAACTCTGTGAAGGTTGTTTAGTCGGAAAGCAATCCAAAAATTCTTTCATTTCGACTATGCCAATGAGATTATTCTGCATACTCGAAGTTGTACATTCAGATGTATGTGGTCCGTTCGAAGAACATACCATTGGTGGAAACAGATATTTTATTTCATTTGTCGATGAGTTTAGTCGAAAGCTGTGGATCTATGTGATCAAGAGAAAGGATGAAGTAATTGAAATCTTTAAGAGATTCAAGATGTTTGTCGAAAACCAGAGTGAGAAGAGGATCAAAGTTTTACGAACAGATGGAGGTGGCGAATACACTTCGAAGATGTTTGAAAAATTTTGTGCAGAACATGGTGTTGATCATGAGGTATCTGCTCCTTATACTCCTCAACATAATGGAATTGCTGAAAGAAGAAACAGAACCATAGTGGATATGGCGAGATGTATGCTCAAGCAGAAGAATTTGCCAAAATCCTTATGGGGTAAAGTTGTTTCGACAGCTGTTTATATTCTGAACAGGTGCCCTACCAAGAAATTGAAGAACAAGGTTCCGGAAGAAGTGTGGAGTGGCAAATAACCATTAGTGAGTCATCTGAAGGTGTTTGACTCTATGTGTTACAAGCATGTTCCTGATGTAAGAAGAAGGAAGCTTGATGACAAGAGTGATCCTATGATTCTGGTAGGATATCATAAGACAGGTGCATACAGGCTATTCAATCCAATTAATGAGAAGATTCTGTTGAGTCGAGATATTGTGATTGATGAAAATTCTGTCTGGGATTGGAATTTTGGCAATTCAATTAACAAGCCATTGATGAGCTCTGATTTCGACGAAGAAACTGATGAAGTCGAAATTGAAGAAATTGCTAAGAATCAAGTCGAAGTCGAAGTAGAAGCAGTTGCTGACATTCCCGATACAGAGGTTGTGGCTGAAACATGCCAAAGACCTCGGCGAAATAGAGTTTCTCCAACAAGACTTCATGATTATGAAGTGACTAGTGATGATGAAGTCACACCAGATGGAGAATTAGTTCATTTTGCTTTACTTGTAGGTGCTGAACCAATCAACCATAACGAAGCTTTAAAAATTCAACAGTGGAAGTTAGCTATGGTCGAAGAGTTACAGGCAATCGAAAGAAATAACACATGGGAGTTAGTCGAATTGCCAGCACATACAAAAGCTATCGAAGTAAAGTGGGTGTTCAAGTTGAAACACAATGCTGATGGGTTGATAGCAAGACATAAAGCAAGATTAGTAGCTCGAGGATTTCTTCAAAGAGAAGGACTTGACTACTCTGAATTATTTGCTCCAGTAGCAATACTGGAGACTGTTCGACTAGTGGTAGCATTGGCATGTAACCAAGGTTGGTCGACATTTCACTTAGATGTGAAGTCAGCTTTTCTGAATGGCCCGTTAGACGAAGAGGTCTATGTCACACAACCTCCTGGGTTTGTGATTCAGAAGGAAGCGAGTAAAGTATATAAGTTACACAAAGCGCTATATGGCCTTAAGCAGGCATCTAGGGCATGGAACAAGAAGATCGACTCATACTTAGTCGAATTGGGATTTGTAAAATGCAATTCTGAGTATGGTGTCTATGTTCAGGTTGTAGCACAAGATATAACAATCATCTGCTTATATGTCGATGACTTGTTAGTAACTGGGAATAGCCTGAAGAACTTGTCGAAGTTCAAAGAGCTGATGAAGAAGGAATTTGAAATGTCGGATCTGGGAAAATTGTCTTATTTCCTAGGCATGGAATTTCATATGTCGAAGCAAGGTATGTTGCTACATCAAAGGAAGTATGTCTAAGAGATACCCAAGAGATTCAGAATGGATGATTCGAATCCTGCATCCTCACATGCCGAACCAAACTTGAAGTTGGAGAAGCATGGAGAGGAAGACAAAGTTGATGTAACTTTGTTCAAACAAATAGTTGGATCTCTGAGATATGTGTGCAATAGTCGACCTAATATAGGTTTCGCAGTCGGATTAGTGAGAAGATTCATGAGCGAACCAAGAGTGTCACACATGAAAGCTGTAAGAAGAATTCTAAGATACTTAAAAGGAACAACAGTTTTTGGAATTATATTTCGACGAGATTCTGAAGGCAAATGAGCAATAGTTAATTGATTTTCATATGCAGATTGGTGCAGAGATAAGGAAGATCGAAGAAGTACAACTGGCTATTTCTTTCAAGTATTTGGTGCCCCAATATCATGGTGTTCGAAGAAGCAACCTGTGGTGGCATTGTCATCGTGTGAAGCTGAATATGTAGCAGGATCCTATGCTGCATGTCAAGCAATTTGGATCAGATCAGTACTTGAAAAAATGGAGGTCGAAGTGAAGAAACCTCTTGTGTTGCAAATCGACAACAAGTCAGCTATAAATCTGGCAAAGAATCCAGTTCTGCATGGAAGGAGTAAGCATATCGAAGCCAGATTTCACTTCTTGACAGAAAAGGTAAATCGAGGTGAACATGAAGTTAGGCATTGCTCAAGTGAAGCACGGTTGGCTGACATTTTCACCAAAGGATTGAAGATCGACAGATTCCTGAAATTGAGAAAGAAATTAGGAATAGTTCAGATCGACTATGACTAGCGTAGGTTCGACAACTTGGATTATGGGGGTGTGTTGAAATATTAAATTAGATTTGATTTGATATGATTAGATTTGATTAGATTTAATATTTAGATATAATCCAAGTTGTGTTAGCCCAAGTCCAATTAAGGTTGTATATAAATAGACCTAGCTTGTATCATTATTTACACAATTCAAATAATACAAATCCTTATTTCCTTATTCTCTCTCTTTCTCTCCTCACTAAAAGTGCCTCACGCACTTACAAATACATTAGAAATTATTAAGTCTTCCACTAATAGAAAATTTGAAAAGGGTCCTTTAGTACAAATGATAATCACATATACTAAAATCTTAGATCAAATGATTATGCTACACATATGTTATTCTTGATTTTTTTTCACATGCACACAACTCATTAGATTGAAAAACCTCAAAGATCTACAATCTTGAATCAAGCCACCTTATCATTACCAAAGGAATTCAAGATTTCATCTGTATTGATCTTCACTCGATCTTACAAGAATTCCCTTATCCGAGTCTTTGAACTTGTTGAAGAAGCTAGAAATTGTAAGATCTCTTGGAGAATATCTTCTTCTTTTTCTTTCCTGAATGTCAATTACTATATATATATATAATCTGATTCTTCTGTGTGAAAAATAATCTTCACATGAACATTAGAACACCTATTGAATCCCTTCACAACTAGAACTCGCACTCTCTCCTAGAGTTAAGCAACACTCAATAATAATGTTTTTGGTCTGATGAAGAAAGTGAACTTTTTTATTAAAAAAACTCACAATAAATTTACAAACTAAAAAAATCAACACTCAAAAATATTTTTCTTCAAGGTTTATCTAAGAGAGAGCTTTGCATGGTTGATGAACACTCAAAGTTTCTCAAGGTTTACCTTGTGGATTATTAAAAAATTATACAAGTTATGAGAGAGAGAGAGAATAAGTGGAAATTTAGATTTTAAGTGAAAGAGATGGATTTTGTGGGTCTTAATTGGATTAGAGGAGTGGGCCCCTCCACTAATGAGTGAGTGGGAAATTAAAAAAAAATGGTTGTTTGGAAATTATAGGCATAACACGTTGTTGCTTGTAGGTTGTAATTTCCCTAGTTTTCTTCATTTTTGGAAGTGTGATAATTACGGGCGTATCAAGTTATTACAGGTAGCATGTGGTTCTTCCTGTAAGCTGAGAGTTTAGTGACTTTGAGGGGTTTTGGATGAGTCATTCTTTTGTACTCATTTTCACTCAAATGTACTTTTATGATGGCAATTTTAAGACACGCTTCTATTTGAATCTCTGTGATATCTTTTATTCTCCTACAAATTCAAAACAAAATAAAACCAAATACACAAGAAAATAAAAGTTTAATAACAGTGGGTTGCTTCTCACACAACACTTTGTTTAAAGTTATTTACCTGGAATTTCCTTTGGAGAATCCAATCAAGGGAGTTCTTTTAAAGTCAAGCGCGCCCCCTTCTTAATTACATCGCTAGTGAAATAATGCTTTAATTGTTGTCCGTTCACAGTAAATGGACTAGTGGACTCACTCCACACCAGGACTACTCCATACAACTTCACAAGAACATTAGAACACCTATTGAATCCCTTCACAACTAGAAATTACATTCTCTCCTAGAGTTAAGCAACACTCAACAATGATGTTTTTGGTTTGAGGAAGAAGGTGAACTTTATAAAAAAAATTCACAAAATAAATTTACAACTTGAAAAAATCAACACTAAAAAATGCTTTGCTTCAAGGTTTATCTAAGAGAGAGCTTTGCGTGGTTGATGAAAACTCAAAGTTTAGTCTGTGGGTTATTAAAAAATTATACAAGTTTTGAACGAGAGAGAGAGAGAGAGAGAGTGAGAGAGAGAGAGAGCCATCTACTAAACATGACAAATGCATTATATGCATAGAATGACATTAAAAAATATTGAGAAAATAAACCATCACTAGTACAAGTAAGATGAAATAATATATATATATATATATATATATATATATCTTTGTTGTGGAGTTCAAAGAGCGGTGGGCGAGTTAATGGGATAAATGTTCAATATCTAAGATTCTTTGACACCACATATATACAAAAAACTTTAAGGCTTTAGATATATCAGTTCTCTGTATTATAAATCTGTCATTTCTAATCAATGTGAGACTTAACCCACTCACACATGAATTCAGAAATCTCCCCTACAAGTGCGAGTCACCCACATCACTACAACTAGAAATTACACTCTCTCCTAGAGTTAAGCAACACTCAACAATGGTGTTTTTGGTTTGAGGAAGAAGGTGAACTTTATAAAAAAAATTCACAAAATAAATTTACAACTTGAAAAAATCAACACTAAAAAATGCTTTGCTTCAAGGTTTATCTAAGAGAGAGCTTTGCGTGGTTGATGAAAACTCAAAGTTTAGTCTGTGGGTTATTAAAAAATTATACAAGTTTTGAACGAGAGAGAGAGAGAGAGAGAGAGAGAGAGAGAGAGAGAGAGACATCTACTAAACATGACAAATGCATTATATGCATAGAATGACATTAAAAAATATTGAGAAAAAAACCATCACTAGTACAAGTAAGATGAAATAATATATATATATATATATATATATATATATATATATATATATATATATATATATATATATATATATATATATAGCTTTGTTGTGGAGTTCAAAGAGCGGTGGGAGAGTTAATGGGATAAATGTTCAATATCTAAGATTCTTTGACACCACATATATACAAAAAACGTTAAGGCTTTAGATATATCAGTTCTCTGTATTATAAATTCGTCATTTCTAATCAATGTGAGACTTAACCCACTCACACATGAATTCAGAAATCTCCCCTACAAGTGCGAGTCATCCACATCACTAGCCTTGAACCTTATTAGGATCCCACTTTCATTCCCCACCGAGCCCAATATGGGTCTGATACCACTTGTTGGGTAGTTTAGGGAGTGTCGAAAGTGTAAATGGGTTAAATGTTTAGGATTCAAGAGACTTTGACACTACAAATATACCCTAAACCTTAAAGAATCAGATATATAGGACTTATCTCATATAAATCCAAAATTTTCATAATTTATAGTCAATGTGAGACTTAACCGACTTGCTCTTGAATTAAATACTCTGTGATATAAAGCTTGAAATCTGAAGCTATGATAAAAGCTTAATTTGTTTGTGGAAATATCAATAGGAAACTCATGAAGAATGAATTAGGCCACATGGTTTAATACCGAACCAATATAAATTCTAATGTGCTCTTTCTAACTTTACTTTTTTATTTCTCAATATTTTATCTTTCATGCTTAAATCTTTGATTAATTTGATTTATTAAAACTTGCAAACTTTAAAATCAATCTTTTATGAAAAAGTTTTCGAAAACCATATAACATAATTCACCCCCTCTTGTGTTTGAAGTCAAATAGTCATTAAGTGGAATCAAAGTCGAACGCATGTTATAAGACTAACCATCTTAAGAAGTAGGATGACGTCAAAAGATTCACTAATTAAACCCTTATCCGTTAATAGAGAGTGGTTTGCTTATTGAAAAAGAGAAGGTTAAAATATTTATATAGGAGATGTATTGCGGAATTTAGGGTGCTATATAAATGGTCCTTTTGTTCTCACACATAACCTTGATGGTGTTATTGAAAACAAACCTAGAAAATTTTGGATAAAAGAGGATAAAGAAAAATGGCAACACACTTTAAAGAGTTAAAACTATTATCATTACTATTCAAGGTATTTATGAGTTTTACGTGTTTCTCACTATAATTCTTTAAAAGAAATGTGAGACAATATTCATGTTACCTATGAAGGTACAACCAAGGTGAAAAGGGATAAAATGAACACATTGACCCATGAGTATCATTTATTTAGATTGAAACTTGAGGAAAATATTTAGAACATGGAAAAATAAATTATTCTCATAGATTATCCCTTAAGAACTTTGGGAAAAAATTTCTAAGATTTAATTAACAAAGTTGTTATATGCCTAAACCGTAGTTGGCAACTTAAAGTAACTACAATTTTTGAATCTAAATACTTGTATTCTATGAGTTTGGCGGCGTTGTTTGAAAATTTGAAGGAACATAAGATTGAATTGAAAAGGCATGATGAAAAAGGAGAAGGTGAATAAGGTATGAGAAGCAACCACTAAGCTTTCAACACAAAAATTCAAGAAAGATCGTCATTAGTGCTAGCATGCATTTGTTGACCAAGTGACTACAAATACAAGATGGGGGTGAATTGTGTTGGTTTAAATCAAAGTCCAATTATGAAAATTATGGTTTTTAAAAAGTTTAAGTTACTTTAATAAAAGAAACAAAGAATAAGCAACAAAAATAGATTAAAGAAAGAATGAAGATGAGATGGAGGGAAGGAAATACAACGTAAAGAAAATAAATCAATAGAAAATAAAGAGATAAAGGAAAGAGAACATGCAATAGAGATTTATAAAAGTTCGGCCTAACTGCTTGTCCTACTCCTGCCCCCAATAGTTTCCTCTTGAGAGTTCCACTAAAAGAAATTAGAGTCTTTAATTGGTTATACTCATGAACCTTTGTACAATCAAATAGATTTTTCAAATGGATAATCTCACAAACTAAATAGAGAATTTACTATACTCAACTTAGGAAACAAACACACTTTTTTCACAGCCTAAATAAATAACCAAACTGATATTTTACTAGCCTATTCTCAAGAATCAAACAGTGTTAACCTCAAGAACCAAACAAATACTTATTAAAACTATA
Organism: Lathyrus tuberosus; assembly: GCA_022829125.1. NCBI lineage: Eukaryota > Viridiplantae > Streptophyta > Magnoliopsida > Fabales > Fabaceae > Lathyrus > Lathyrus tuberosus. Next base: position 7,575,774 of record JALAZF010000308.1, on the reverse strand, counting down.
TAACTATATAGAAAGCACCCTTTTAAGTTAAATATAAACTTAGCACAACACCAATACAAAAATCTCACAAGTATTTTCATCTCTTAGCACTAATGCAACTTCATTGAAGAAATGGAAAATAGAGAATAAGAGAGTATCAAATGAGATAGAAGAGTTTTAAATTTGGAATATGGCGTGAGATGGAAATAGGAGAAACCCTCTATGTTGGCTAAAAAATAAAATGATCCATGATCATTTTTAATGTCATAATTGATTAACCTTAGCTATTAATCGATTAGACAATCATAATATGGATTTTTTTAATAAAGTTGTCATTAATCAATTAAAGGCTTCTCTTTGGAGGCATTATAAATGTTTGAATCAATCAACCCTAATCTAGTAATCGATTAACCAGTGTAAAAAGCTCTCCTTGTTTTTCAAGTAAGTCAGTGATCTATTAAGGACACATATAAAAATATTTTCCACATGTTTTTAACAAATAAGAGAGGATTCAAAACATATTTGAGTGTATGTGTGAGCTGACTTAGTATCTTGAGAGTCACTCTTATAAATTTACATTAAATTAATCACTCAGACAATGCAAAGAGTATAAGACTATGAGGGTTTTCACACTTCCTCTATTTCACATCTTTGTAGATTCAAGTTCTCTTACTTCTTGGAAGTGAGGCCACTTGCAAGCATTGCATTGGGCCAATTGAATGGATCTAGTGCTTTGAATATAATTCCCTTGCCTGAGTTGGTAGAACCATAACTCTTTCGAGGACCGCAAACTATTTGGAAAATACTTATGCAAAAATATTTCCATGAACTGTTTCCAATTTTTCTAGATGTTTCGGCAACCATGAAAGTGTTGGACAAGTGACTTCAAGAACAAGAGGGGGGATTGTGGCATTTAAAATTAGTGATTGATTTTAAACTTTTCTCGATTAAGATCGTATTAGAAATTTTTTATGAGTGAATTGCATCAGAAATAAAAGAATGAAAGTAAATTGTAGATATTAAAAGGATAGGGTTAGAGAGATTGTACCAGAGATTAATTCAGGTTTTGCCGAACATTGGCCTAGTCCTGTCCCTTATTGGTATTCTTGAGAATTTGACTATAAACTTTAAACTTTTGATGGATATGACCAAAAACCTTTATACAAGTTAATCTTGAGATTTTTACTGGCTTATCCTCAACCACAAATAGCTTTTAACACAGGCTAAGCTAGAATCTTCTTAGAGATTTTTAGGCTAATCTCAATAACAAAAAACATAACTTTTTTCTGCAAAGTTTAATAAACCACAATAGAGATTTTAAGAGGTTTATCTCAATAACCAACCTCAATTCTCTCAAGAGTACCACACCCTTAAGATTTAAACCAGCTGCACCACCACTTATAAATATTCTAGCAAAAATTCACTTATAAGCACTAAAGCAATATCAAGTCAAAGAATTTTCTCTCTCTCTCTCTCTCTCTCTCTCTCTCTCTCAAGAGAGAGAGAGAGAGAGATTAGAAAAATAGTTTCCAAAAAAAATGTAAAATGTTGGAAAGTGGTGTGAAAAGAAGTAAATGCCAGCCTCCTTTATATAATAGTTAGAAAATCCAAAAACAAAAAGAATCCATAGTCCGAATTAATGAGCCTATCGATTGGCATAAAGCTTACATAAGTTTACCTACTCATTTTTAATCGATTAGTAAACCTAAAAAGGAATTATTGGATATAGACCCATTGCAAGTCATTTATGTGCTATCATAAGTTCCATGTTAATCGATCAGCTCTTCTCTAATCGATTGAATTGATACTCCAATCGATTGGTTTAATGCTCCAATTGGTTTGCTTAATGTCCCAATCGATTGGTTAGTTAAAATAGGCATGGAAAAGTTTAAGACAACAATTTCATCCCTTGTTTTGGCTTATAAAAACAGTTTCATCATAAAAATATTTGAAAATATATTTTTAGGTGTGTGTGAATTACCTTAGTACTTATAAGCTACTCCCTTACGTTTACAATACTCGGGTCACTCGGACAGACTAACCAAAACATATGACCTACAAAGCTTTCACATTATTCAAAGCTTCAATATTTTTGCTAGATTGCTTCTGATCGTATAAGCACTTTGATCTTTTAGTCTCCTTTTGTTAATGGGGAATGAGATGTTTTGGTTAGAGCACCATCATCAATGTCGAAGGCCACTGAATTTAACTGTCATTGTCGTCATCAAAACTTCAGATGGATCTTCTACAGGATTTTCACCTTCATATTTGCAAGCACATAGATCCACAAAAAGTTGTGGTATTAACCCATCATTGGAATTCTCGTCCTCTCAACATATGGATGGCGAATGTCACATTCTCTTCCTCATTGCATAGGTCACCTGAAAGACCCGCTCCATTCCCATGAGCCAATCTTGCGCCATCAAGGGATTAAGACTTCCTGTAAATTTTGGCGTGTTCATCTAGTAGAAGTCTTGAAAGTTCTAGTTCTATGTTCTTGTTGAGGAGGTTGAGGTTATGGTTATTGCATTTGCAGCTGATGTTTCTACTGGTGCACCACCTCTTCCTAACAATCCACATTTCTTCCTACACCTTGATCAACTGATACGTTCTGCGCGCAAGCTATTCTAGGCCTTCCACTACCCCTTGGTGGTTCAACCATACTTTCCTCCTATTACATACATAGACATCAAGTTATTTAGAATCAATATGTAGTATCATGATTGTAAAAATCATGCAAATAGAACACACACAAAAAAAGGGAAACAATTCACTATTGATGTTACATGGTTAGGTCTAGAATCGACATGTTCTGATACCAAATGAAATACCCTAACCATATAGGATCTAGAATATCATAACTAGGATATTAATAAAGGTGGTATTGATACATCAAAGTAGTTTACAACTAACATAAGTACATGAATTCATATAAGCTACATCAAATGAGCGTACATATGCAACATATACAAAACATAAAATACTAAGAACACGTAGCAAAAATCAAAATAATAGGAACATCCTCTTGCACCCATTAATCCGTCATGCCTTTCCCTTTAATGGAAAGTTAATCATCTGAAAAGATAAGCAACAACATGGGGTGAGATAATAATATCTCAAAGGATTCCTACTAAAACTACAAGTCCTCTTTGTATTAGGTTCACCTATGACTACAAAAGGTTCTACAAGGTTCTAACACTCACGTGTTTTAAAATAAAAAGAAAGGGGATCAAGGCATAATTAGCCTCATACTTTGCGGGAATACTAATACACTCGCTCTAAAGTACCAAGTACACTTCAGGAGAGAGTTAGCCTCACAAAACATCAACTACCTACTAGTATTTCTCATATCAATCCATGTTTTATGGCCTCAATGACTTCCTATTAATCTTTTCCATCAATTCTGGTTTTAGGGTGCGACATACAACCTTAATCGAATTACCCTTCTAGTTACAACCTATATTACACTATCTATAGAGAGTCTCAACATTCCTCACATTTATCTCAATTGAATCCTTTCATGATCAATTTTAACGAGTTTTAACTATCTTATCATACACGTACGTATCTAAGATTCAAAATTGGTTTCCCTTAGATTTGTGCCCTAGGGTTACCTACGATTCTTACTTTACCTCACAATCATTTATTGATCACAAAATCACACGTACATACAAATATTATGAATCTTTACCACAAGATATATTTTTGAATTAGCTTTCTAACCCAACCGATCTAACACAAATTGGAGCTACCAAACTCATGTTATGTTATTTCGCATTATGACTTATAAATTTTCCATACATGTTTTTTGTAATCGATTACCAACCTGTGATAATCGGTTACCAGCCCCAAAACATCCTCAGACCCCATTTTTCTCACCAATAATCGATTACCAACTCACGATTACCAGTCTATGCAGAGTGAAAAATCCATATTTTTCTGCATTTTCTTGCATCCAAACAATCCTTAAGCTCCCTCTTTACCACAATCAGTTCCCAACACATAGAATCACATGGAATTAGCAATTTGGAAATGGAAACAAGCACGAAACACACATCAAGAAATTTAACATAAGAAAACACAAGAATCAAGTATGCAAACAATAATCACACAATCTAGAATATCCAATTCCCACATGCAAACCATTAATTTTGGTCTACCACAAGATCAAACCTAAGAACCCCACCTTGGGTTAGAAAATATGAATTTGAGAGGATGATGAAGATGATAAAGGTGTTTGGAAGATCTTTGATGCTTTCAATTTCCTCTTCTTCAGTGATTCACTCTCTTCCTTTACCTCCAACCAAGAACACCAAAATTGGAAGCACGTATGCTTTTTTCTCCTCTTGCTCGCCCCTCTCTCTTTCCCTCTCAACCTTCTCTTAAAATCTAAATAAAAAAGATAGAAATGAGGAGAAACTCCAAGTTTTGGGTTTAAAATTTCTCTTGGCATAAGGAAACTATTTACCTTATGTTTGATTCAAATAACAAGGTACCTTTAATGCTTCTAACTTAGCAAAAGTCTTTAGCCTTTAATCTTCTGGTAAAACAAGGTTCATAATAAAACGGGATATCATATTGATGGACTTTTCAAGTAGACCTTGACCCAGGTCGAAGGTTAGTGAGGAATTTAGTGGTCTAACTCAGGAATTCACTTAGATTAGTGTCTCATCCCACATTGTTGTATTATTTTTCAAGGAAGCAAGTAATTAGATTAGACTCACAAATATAGACTTTTCATTAAAGGCTTGATGGATCATTTTCTATTGTGTTGAAGATATTGTCTAATCATTGATGTATTGTTCATTCAGATTGTAATTTTGTCAAAATTTTAATCTTGTCTATTTCGAGATATTTATATTGATTTATCCGGTATCAATTATTAATATCATGAGTTATTATCCTAGATGTGTAATTTAAAGGTGTTACATGAAAAGTTAGCATCTTCCCTGATGTTTTATGACTGTTAAACTTTGATGACATATATATATATATTATTAGACTGTAAAACTTCGATGACATATACATATATTATTAGATTTTGCAAAACTATATTTTAAAAATAAAAGGCTTAAACGCACTTTTGCTCCTATTAATTTGGGCGTTTTAAGCAATTGGTCCCCCTATTACAAAATCTTTTCATTGTAGCACATGGTTAATTCTCAAAGACCCACTTTCATCTCAAGACACTTATTCAATATTTTCCATATGTTCAAGCTTTATAAACACTCATATTATACTAGAAAAAAAACAATGTGGGACAATACTATCAACACCACGACAACTCACCTTTCAACAGACAACAACAACACCCACATCAAAAGAAAATTTAAGACCAGTTTATGCACAACCGAACCGTAGCTACATCTTTCTAAAAGTTCCTGGACCACTCTTAACAACAACACGAGAATTTTACCTACCACCCCCACAATTAAACCTGGCACCCCCCCCCCCCCCCATTATTTGTGAAAAGACATATTAGTCCCTCTCAAAAAAACATTTTTCCATTTCCAAATATCCGGTAGAGGCACGGATTTTTCAAATTCTCAGAAGATACCGAGAATTTCGAATTAACAAGTAAGAATTTCTAGATTTTTTGAAATAACCGCTGAATATTACCGGTAATTTCAAAAATCCCGGTAACATCCTACAAGGAATTTTGAAATAACCGGTAATCGCCACCGGGGATTTCAAAAAATCCGGTAGTTGTAAATTTTTCCTTTTTCCGGGGATTTCAAAAAATCCGGTAGTTGTAAATTTTTACTTTTTCTGGGAATTTCAAAATATCCGGTATTTTATCAATATTTGTTATTTTTTTTTAATCTTTTTTTTTTTCAGTGAAAACCAGAGGCCGTGATGGTAGCATTGCTGGGAGGGCGCTTGATTTGGCGGGAGGTGGTAGAGGTAGAGGCACAATAGATTCTAATGCTGAGTCTACACATGTATGGGCAGGCCGGGTGGTCCCAACTGGTTCACACCGGAGGCGGATGGCCGAGCAGCGGGGGCGTTTCCAGGCACCTCGGTCTGTTAGGCGACGTGGAGGTCTTTCCTCAGTGCAGGCCACAGATGGGGACGTCCTTGTTCTTCAGCCGGAGGAGGCTATTATTGGAGATGTTCCAGAGGAGACTGCAATTAGAGATGTGGTAGAGGAGATTGATTTTACAGTGGCAGTTGAGGTTGAGGCGGCTGGTACAAGAGAGGCGGCTAGTACAGCAGAGGCAGTTGTTACAGCAGAGGTTGATGGCACAACAGGGGTTGCTGGCACAGTAGGGGTTGAGGAGACCATTGAGACCGATGTCACGGTCCCATTGACCGAGCCATCGGTGCACACTGAGCCAGGATTCCCTGGCGGGCCGATAGATACGTCAGTGCTTACAGAGTACAGTGAGCATGTGGCGTTGCGATTATGGCTGGGCCAGGTATATGTTTTTTGCGTTTCATTTTAAGTTTTGTTAGCTTATACATAAATTGTTTTTGTACTAACAAAGTTGTTTAATGGTTCGTGTCACAGGTATGACCTGTACTGAGGGTCCAGTCTCACGGGGCGAAGATGAAAAACTTCCCGCGTATTCCCTTCCCCGGTGCGGTGATGAGGATCGTGGAGGAGTTTGACCTCCTGCATTTTTGGAACTGCTCTCTCACCATGCTCGATGCAGATCTGCTGAGTGCTTTCGTCGAGAGGTGGCACAAGGAGACATCATCATTTCATCTCCCATTCGGAGAGATGATTGTGACCTTAGATGATGTCGCCTCCTTGTTTCACCTCCCTATCGGCGGTAGATTATGGACGACCCCGATCATGAGTGTGTCCCAAGCACATGCGTTGGTGGTTCGTGATCTGGAGCTGCCTGAGGCAGTGGTGTATCAGGAGTTCACCGATACACGAGGCGCTCACCTACGCATGCGGTGGCTCCGTGATAGGTACGATGAGCTTGTTGCTGCTGGGAGGTTACAGGCTGCCGCTAGGACGTACATACTGCATGTAGTAGCATGTACTCTCTTTACGGACAAGTCTGGTACGTATGTTGATGCTCGCTACCTATGCCTCTTCAGTGATCTGCAGACGCACAACTGGGCCTGGGGTTGTGCAACCCTGACTCAGTTGTATCATGCGCTCGGGGAGGCGACCCGATTTGAGACGAAGCAGCTTGCTGAGTACCTTAGTTTGTTGCAGGTATATCTTAATTCATGTTCTTACTTGTCCTTCTATTTTTATTTAAATCATTCTATTTCTAATTTATTGTTTGTTGCGATCTCAGTGCTGGATCTATGAGCATTTCCCTATGATATGCGATAGGAGGTTCCAGCCATATACCCAGGGCGAGCCATGGGTGAAGAGGTGGAGGGAGAGGCAGAAACACCCGGGGGGCATACTTGAGTACAGGAGGAGACTGGACTAGTTGAGCATAGAGGATGTCATATGGACACCCTACAAAGAGCACAGAGTCTTCCGTGAGTTCGAGGAGTCGTCATTATACTACGGATATATGAGATAGGAGACTCTGGTTGCCAGGCACCTTCCAGAGAGATGCTTGCGCCAGTATGGCTACATCCAGAGGAGACCACCACCAGTTCCAGATACACCTTCTGAAGGTATTGATCGGTGGTTTCAGACGCACTTCCTCAGCTCCGGTCGTGCCATTGTAGCCCGATCTGCACCGGTTCAGTATCCCTCGCAGTGTGAGGATGGCGACTTGGAGTGGTTTCTCACCGTATCACATCCACACATTACTCCACCGCCGACTGAGGAAGCACCTTCTGAGGATGCACCTTCTGGGGGTGTACCTTCTCATGACGCAGCTCCTCCTCCTCCCCCTCCTCCTCCAGCACATCACCATGATGACACACAGTGCTTTCAGATGATTGCAGTCATGGCGGATGAGCTCATGGGCTTGGTAGACCCTGATGGTGCAAGAAATAAAGTTGACAAAAGGTAAAGTAATAAAAACCTGCTCCAATCGGAGTGGTTGAATAAAATGCGAACCGAAAGTAAAATGGCGGCAGGATTAACTTCCTTCCAGAGTGCTCCAAGACTCAATCTCACAGGCTCTTACAGACTCGATCTCTTGAATGTAGTAACACCTCTGCTGCAGTTAGTACAGCAGAGACAATTCGCAGGTCTCGCTACAGAGAACCCAAACCAACATTTGAAAAACTTTCTCCAACTAGCAGACACCTTTAAAACCAATGGAGCCCCTCCTGAGGCGATTCGCTTAAGATTATTTCCTTTTTCCCTCAGAGATAAGGCCCTATCTTGGTTAGATTCCCTTCCACCAAATTCCATAACAAGTTGGGAAGACCTTAGAAAAGTATTCCTTGCCAGATATTTTCCCCCGAGTAAGACCGCTGTTCTTCGAAACCAAATAACTAGATTTACCCAAAACCAAGGAGAATCGTTGTTCGAAGCCTGGGAGAGATATAAAGAGCTGTTAAGAGCATGCCCACATCATGGTTTAGAAAATTGGTTAATCATTCAAACCTTCTATAATGGACTTCATTATAACACTAAGATGACCATCGACGCCGCCGCAGGTGGCGCACTGATGAACAAACCTTACCCTGAAGCTAGTGCCCTTATCGAAGATATGGCCCAAAACCATCAATCATGGGGAGTAGAACGAGCGACAGTGGAAAAGAAGGAAGCCCAAGGAGGAATACATGAGTTAAGCTCTATAGACATGATGCAAGCTAAAATGGATGCATTAGCCCTAAGAGTTGAGCATATGTGTACAACCCCAAATACTGCAGCCGCAGTTTCGTCAGATTGTGAGATATGTGGGACGAAAGGACACCAATCCGCAGAATGCAGTCTGTTAAACGAGACCAGCTCTGAACAAGTGAACTACACCCAAGGGAACGCATTTTCAAATACCTATAACCCTGGATGGAGGAATCACCCAAACTTTTCCTATAAGAATAATAACCCTATCCAAAATACTGCCCCTCCGAGACAATCAAGTTATCAAGCCCCAAGATCAAATCAACCTATGCAACCTGTACCACCAAAACCGAGCCTTGAGAAAATCGTGGATAATTTTGTCGCTGCTCAGATCCAACAAAACAAGGAGTTCATGAACCAAAACGTTCATGTTAACGAACTAATTACCCGGTTAGGAACCAAGGTTGACCAAATAATCACTCACAATAAGATGCTTGAAACCCAAATCTCACAGGTAGCTTTAAACCAAGCCCCTCAGACCACACCTGGAGGACAATTCCCTGGACAACCTCAACAAAACCCGAAAGGACAAGCAAATGCCATTACCCTACGAAGTGGGACCGCTTATGATGAACCTTGTAACCCAAGGTTGAGTGATCCCAAAACTTCTAAGGAAGATGACAATATCCCAGATAAAAAGAAGAAACCAGAGGAATCTGTAAACCAGGAAAGTCAAGAAAAAGGAGAAGAACCCAAAGACAAAACCTATATACCACCCCCGCCATACAAACCACCAATACCATATCCGCAAAGACTTAAACAAACCTAGATCAATAATCAGTATCAGAAATTCATTAAAGTTATAGAAAAACTTCACGTAGAAATCCCGTTCACAGAAGCCATTACCCAAATACCATCCTACGCAAAGTTTCTCAAAGACATCCTTACCAATAAACGTAGACTTGATGATCCGAAATCCTTGGAATGTAATTCTATTGCCGAAAATAAATTAGCAAAAAAGGATAAAGATCCTGGAAACTTTTCCATTCCTTGTATTTTGGGGAGTCATGTCATCGAAAAAGCTTTTCTAGACTTAGGAGCTAGTGTGAGCTTAATGCCCTTAGCGGTTTGCGAAAGGCTAAATTTAGGAGAGTTGCAACCTACCAAGATGTCACTTTAATTAGCCGATAGATCTGTTAAATATCCGATAGGCATACTTGAAGACGTCCCTGTTAGGATAGGTCAGCTGTTTATCCCTACTGATTTTGTTGTCATAGACATTAAAGAATATGATGACATACCAATTCTTCTAGGTAGACCATTCTTATCGACTGCTGGAGCCATAATAGATGTCAAAAAGGGGAAGCTAACCTTTGAGGTAGGGAACGAGAAGATAGAATTTATACTTTCAAAATTTCTTATGGCACCTGTGATAGGAGACGCGTGTTATGCAATAGATATCATTGATGAATGTGTTAGGGAGTTAGAGCAAGAAGAAGTCATTGAAACAATTAAGCTGCCATCAACTCTTATTTTGGAAGATGACAGTTGTAAGAAACCCTACATCGATGATAACCTTTACGAATGTTTATCCCTTACCCCAGATCCTATGCCTTGCCCTATTAAACCAGCCTTGGAACTTAAGGAACTGCCTAAGAACCTGAGATATGAGTTTCTTGATGAAGAAATGAATCGTCCGGTTATAGTTAGTGCTGCCTTGAGACAAAAAGAAACAGATCAACTCTTGGACGTTTTACGAAGATATCCCTCAGCCTTAGGATATAATATCTCTGATCTGAAAGGTATAAGTCCATCCGTATGCATGCATCGGATTTCGCTCGAAGTAGATTCAAAACCTTCCAGAGAACACCAGAGAAGGATAAACCCTATACTGAGTGATGTTGTCAAGAAGGAAGTTCTGAAGTTGCTAGAAGCAGGTATAATATATCAGATCTCGGACAGTAAGTGGGTGAGCCCTGTGCATGTGGTACCCAAGAAGGGAGGCATCACAGTTGTGCAAAATGAGAAAGGTGAACAAATAGCAAAGCGGATAGAAGGAGGTTTGTGTATGTGCATAGACTATAGAAAGTTAAATAAAGCAACTAGGAAGGATCATTTCCCTTTACCGTTCATAGACCAGATGTTAGAACGTCTTGCTAGACATTCTTACTTCTACTATCTAGACGGGTATTCGGGATTCTTCCAAATACCTATACATCCAGAAGATCAAGAAAAAACTACCTTTACATGCCCTTTTGGAACTTTTGCCTACAGACGAATGCCTTTTGGACTCTGTAATGCCCCTGCTACTTTCCAACGTTGCATGATGTCAATCTTTGCAGATTATCTAAATGGAATCATGGAAGTATTTATGGATGATTTCTCGGTTTGCGGTTTTGATTTCCAAAATTGTCTTATCAACCTTGAGAAAATCTTGGAAAGATGTGTGGAGGTGAACCTTGTACTGAATTGGGAAAAATGCCATTTCATGGTGACTGAAGGAATTGTTTCAGGACATATAATCTCCGAAAGAGGTATAGAGGTAGATAAAGCAAAAATAGAAGTTATAGAGAACCTAAAACCACCCAAGACTATCAGGGAAGTTAGAAGTTTCCTTGGACACGCTGGATTCTACCGCCGTTTCATCAAGGACTTCTCCAAAATAACAAAACCTTTAACTGGCCTGTTAATGAAAGATGCTGAATTCATCTTTGATGAAAAATGCAATGAAGCATTCAACCTTTTGAAGCAAGCATTGATTTCAGCACCCATTATGAAACCCCCTGATTGGTCTGAACCGTTTGAGATAATGTGTGACGCCAGTGATTATGCTGTAGGAGCCGTTCTAGGTCAGAGAAAAGATAAAAGATTACATGTAATATATTATGCCAGTAGAACCCTAGACGCCGCCCAACTCAATTACGCAACAACCGAGAAAGAACTCCTAGCGGTAGTTTTCGCTATAGACAAATTTAGATCATATCTAGTAGGAGCCAAAATTATAGTTTACATCGATCATGCTGCCATCCGTTACCTACTAAGTAAAAAAGATGCTAAACCCAGGTTACTTCGATGGATTTTGTTGCTACAAGAGTTCGACTTAGATATCCGAGATAAAAAAGGCACAGAAAATGTAGTAGTCGATCACCTATCTAGGCTAGAATACCTGAATCCTGAATTAGTACCCATAAATGATGATTTTGCCGATGATAGACTGATAACCCAGTTGGAAACCATTGAAGATAAAAAACCAGACCCTCATGAGCACTTCCAAAAATCCTTAGCTGTAAGTAACGTGCCCTGGTACGCTGATTTTGTTAATTACCTAGCTGCTGATATCATACCCCCTGATCTCGATTACCACAAGAAGAAGAAGTTCTTAAGTGATGTTAGAAACTTCTATTGGGACGAGCCACTTCTTTTCAAGAGAGGTAAAGATGGCATTTTCCGCCGTTGCGTTCCAGAAGACGAGGTAGAAAGTATAATTCAGCATTGTCACTCTGCGCCTTATGGTGGACATGCAAGCACCTCTAAGACCTACGCCAAGATTCTTCAAGCTGGCCTATTCTGGCCTACCATGTGGCGTGATGTCCATGCTTACATTGTCAAATGTGATAGATGCCAACGCACAGGAAATATTTCAAGACGCGACGAAATGCCTTTAAGAAACATCCAAGAAGTAGAACTCTTCGACGTATGGGGTATAGATTTCATGGGACCATTCCCACCATCTTTAGGAAACAAGTATATCCTAGTTGCAGTAGACTACGTGTCTAAATGGATTGAAGCGATAGCTGCACCCACAAACGACACTAGAGTAGTGATTAAATTATTTAAAAATTATATATTCCCCAGATTTGGAACACCCCGTTTAGTTATAAGTGATGGAGGATCTCACTTCATATCAAGAATATTTGATAAGCTTTTAAGCAAGTATGGAGTTAAGCATAGAGTAGCAACACCATATCACCCACAGACTAGTGGCCAAGTGGAAGTATCTAATAGGGAGATTAAACAAATTTCAGAAAAAACTGTCTCTGTATCCAGAAAAGATTGGTCGCAAAAGCTTCAAGAGGCTTTATGGGCCTACATAACCGCTTTCAAAACCCCTATAGGAACAACCCCCTACCAACTAGTCTATGGAAAATCTTGTCATTTACCTTTTGAGTTAGAGCATAAGGCCTATTGGGCCATTAAAACTTTGAATTTGGATTACCTAACTGCTGGTGAGAAACGTATCCTTGACATCCACAAATTGGAAGAACTCAGACAGCAAGCCTACGAGAATGCCATAATATACAAAGAAAGAACAAAAGCTTGGTACGACAAAAGAATCGTAAGAAAAGACTTCAACTTAGGCGACCCTGTTCTCCTGTTCAATTCTAGGCTACGGCTCTTCCCAGGAAAGCTCCGTTCAAGATGGACTGGCCCCTTCAAAGTATCAAAAATTCTGAGGTCTGGAGCTGTTGAAATAAAAAACGAGACATGTAAACCATTCATCGTCAATGGACAAAGACTGAAGCTCTACGAAGGAGGAGACATTCCAACAACCTACTCCAGCCACACACTAAGTGATCCACCAACCCCGACAAGAGATGTATAAGTTCCAGTCGTCAAGCTAACGACGTTAAACAAGCGCTGCATGGGAGGCAACCCATGATTTTCTTACCTTATTTACGTTTTCTACATTTTGTTTTATTTTATTTCTTGTTATATTTTGTCAGGACTAATGTTTGAAATGTTTGTGTTTTACAGGACCTTCTTCCTAACTCTATGCAGAATGCAGAATTTTGACGACATGCATGTGACTTTCAGGAATGACGCCCAGAGAGAGCGTTACTTTGTCCACTTCAGGCGTCCTATGGCACCTACGAGGTACCCAGATCAGGCTTGCATGGAGGCTTTAGGCATTGAGCCTAGTGTCAGATTCTTATGCCACCAGCTTCAATAGGACCAGTTCGACGACCTGAACAACACCTATAGGAACCTCACTTTGGAGTTCCTCAGCTCGTTTTCTTATGACCCCTGGGCCGGACCAGATGGATGTGCAATTTTCAGGTTATTTGGGACTGAGTACTCCTTCACTCATAAGGAGTTTGGTGATTTATTAGGTTTTCAGACGACCCCTGATGCTATTCCTGAGACACCTATGGGATACTTTCTGAGTAGGGAAGTGGAGAAGTTCTGGAGTGATATCTCTGGTGGAGGGAGTCAGGATCCTTCCACCCAGTTCTCACATGTTATCCACAACCCTGCATTGAGGTATTTTCAGATGATCATAGCACACTCTTTCTTTGGATTTCCAGATGCTGAGACCTTGCTTAGTGAGGAGGAGAGCTTTCTACTGTTTTGTGCGACCCAGTCACGTCCTGTGGCATGTGGGAACTTTCTGCTGAAAGGTATTAGCAGTATTGCCAGGTCATAAGTAGGTATTATTCATGTGGGAGGTATTGTTACCCAGATTGCTGCTGCTTTAGGCCTATCGCGTAAGTTGTTACATCTCAGGGTTTTCAGTGAATACACCACCATGGACGTTGATTTCTGCCTAGACAGAGGGTTGATAAGGAGAGCCTCTGCAAACCCCAACCAGTTCAGATTGTTGATCGACAACGAGGCTGTTCATTACTTTTTGCTGCCTGATCCGATGATGACCAGTGTTCATGACCCAGCTAATTGGAGATATGCTTTGGAGGGTTATGGAGAGACTATTGAGGAGCCTAGATCGCCTCCTATTGCTGAGTACACCCCTACACCTCCGTCTCCCAAAATCACTGTATTATCTAATAATTTGTCTTTGCAGCCACCCGATTTATACACCCAGGTTGTTGAGCTCCGCAGAGAGACTGCCAAGCTCAAACAGGAGGTAGCTGATCTTGCTTTGCAGATTGAGGTATCTGATCTCACTCATGCTACTGAGGCAGACTCTTTATACCAGGAGATCGGAGAGCTTCGTCGCGAGATCGCTGAGCTTCGTGGATCCAGCCAGGCAGAGGAGCCAGCTGATTGATCATATTGCCCTGACTTACAACTCTATTATTTAGTATTCAGTATTTCTGCGTTTTCTTTACTTTTTAGCATATCTGAACACATTTCGTATTTTCGCATTTCCTATATTTCCTATGTACTTTGATTTTTATATATATTATGTGTGTTTTTATTTTTCCTTTTTTTATATATATATCCAATAATAATTTTATTTTTCTTAATATTTGATTTTTATTTCCACATAAATTGTGCAAGTCCCGTGTTGAAGAGGAAAACAAATGAGAACGCTATCGGGACCCCCAAGACGCAAAAGGTAAGAGAGGCCCATTCCAAAATTCAAAATTTTGGCCCAGGTCCGAAAATGACCTTATGGCGCCCGCCATAGCCTTATGACGCCCGCCACGGCGTCCTGGTAAATACGGGGGAGAACTTCATCTTCCACCATTTTTGAACCTCGCAACTCCCAAAACCCATTTTTCTCCTCTTCCAAAACTCCATTAAAACCCATAAAAGCTCCCACCTTTATTTAATACCCACTATCCATTAACCCTTTCAAACTTCCATTTGAAATTCCACCAATTAAATTCCATAAAAATCTCACCTTTACCAACTTATATTTAAACCCATCTTCACTATCTTCAAATCAATTCAAGGAGCAAGCTATGGAGTTCGAAGGATATATTTTGCGAGAAGGAAAACCCGGGGATAGGCAGAGGAGGAATATTCAAAGGCTTCAAGGTCGAGAAATTCTCTCGATGAGGTACGTGGACGACAACTGTCTCTATACCTTGGGTATTTATCATAGTGTTTATCATTTGCTTGATTTTTTGGGACTGCACTCTATTTTTGAAAACCGAGAACCAACCTTTGAGAAACTGACAATTGAGTTTTTAAGTTCTTTGATCTACACTGTCCACCCTAACACTGCTAGCACAGTCGGTACTGTCCAATTTAGAATGTTTGGAATAGAATATAAGTACAGTACTGACGAACTAACAAGTCTGTTAGGGATTCCTCTTTGGGAAGGTGCTATTTGTGAGACCCCTTTGGATGACGGATGGTCGGTCGATGCATTTTCTTTTTGGCAAAGATTGTCAAATAATTTAATAACTTCTTTTGAAGGAATTCTCGCATCGACCATCCACAACCCGGCCATCAGAGTTTTTAGATACCTGTTGGCATGTACTATTTTTGGCCGGGACAATCCAAATAAGGTTAATGCTAAAGAGCTTCAGTTTTTACAAGGAAGTCTCACAAATAGAAGAATCAATCCGGTCCCGTTTATGCTTTCTCACATGTCTGTTACTATTAATAAAGCAGGACCGATTGTTTTTGGAGGACTAATTACGTTTGTTGCTCGGGCCCTTAACTTGAACAATGAGATAGCCACACTAGAGCCCTTAACTCCTCGCACAATTAACCTAGAATTTCTAAAAGATATGAAATTGTGCCGAGCGAGAAGAGAGGGTGGTTTTGTATTGATGATCCATGGTGTAGCTATCCCATCTGTTGCCTTGCCCTGCAGTAGACGTACCGATGTACGTAATGAAAGGAACTGGACCTATGATTTAAATGCTCCACCTATTCTAGGTCCACTTCCTCCTAATATTCCTGATGCGGAGGGACACGACACTGACGAAGAATTTGAGCGGAGAGATCAGTCTCCCATACCTCATGTGTCCCCCCATCATCCTTCACCACCACACACCGCACCCTCTTCCTCTAACCCTTTTGCAGGTTCAGTCCCTGGATCCTATGTCACTGAGGAGATTTGGCATGACCTTATGGCTAGAGAAGAAAGGCGAGATGACCTTCTCTCTACCATTCAGCAACAACTGACGGATAATATGACCTTCATGGTAGAATCACGACGGAGGACAGACCGATCCTTCGAGTCCATTTCTCGCACCTTGCTTGCGATCACAGACGAGCAATCCCGTCAGCAAGACTTCAACCGCCGACATTACCAGCTTATGGAAGCTACTCAAGGTTCCGTTCTAGGTAACCTTCGACTGGTCAGAGATGCCCAGGCGGCCTTATCAGCCCGATTGGACCGGAGAGACCAGCATCGTAGCAGATCCCATCGTCCCAGGCATTCCCAGCAGGACGACGAGGGCACCAGTGGTCCACCTCAGTAGTTTTACAGGTTACTCTCCTTATCTTATTTCGAAACATTGGGGACAATGTTCGATTTAAGTGTGGGAGGGGATTTTATTGCTTTCTATTTCCATTTTTAGTTAGTTGTTTATTTCTTGTGTTTGTCTATGTCTTTTTTCTAGAAAATGCATGAGTCTGACGAGTCACCAGTACAGTGTATCCCTAGTGCACCCTCATTTTTCCCCATTTCTTTAGCCCTACAAAAAAAATTTTTGCAAAAAGAAAACATTGTTGTTCTACACGTTTTTTGGGCTTTAAGACAGGTTTGGATTAGGATGTGGTGACTTAGGTGAACTTTTTGAAACATTAGTATCGTTTTAGCACCGTAGACTTCACGAATATAGGAATCATTCCAAAACCCCATGTACCATGGCCTTAATTATCATTTCCAAATTTGTCCTAAGTAATTTATTTCAGCAGTCAGCTCCGGCCTAAGCATGTTCTACGTAGGGGACCGATGAACATAAGTGAATGATCCAGTAAAATAAATAAAGAAAAAGGCAAACTCTGGATAGATGACCCTCACAAGGTCATTTAAACCAAAAAGTTGAATTGTTGCCACAAAAAAAAAAAAAAATATATATATATATATATAATTTTAGCTCAACCATTGTTAGTTGGTTCAGAGGTATCTGGCGCTGAACTCGGTAGGGCGGATTACGATCCGATCCCCCACAACTGCATTTAGGTTAAATAAAAGGGTTTACACAGTCTTATGTGCCAGAAACCCTATGTTTTGGATCAGAATCACTAACAGGTCACTCTACTATGAAAATTGTACGGATAACGGGCTTAATGTGATTGCGCCTGAATGAAAAGGACCCAAAAAGAGATGAAGAGGTAGGCCTAGTTATTGTGGGATGATACGATTGATTAATATAAGAATGAAGTTTATGTCCGCCTCTGCAGATAAGTGTCATTACGATACCCTTGGTTCACTTAGTACCTGTCACTGCATCCTGACTTGAACTTAGAAGCCCTTTTTGCCCGAATCACGTGGCAGCACTAGTTTTTTTTACTTTGAGCTTTAAATGTTTTGCTTGAGGACAAGCAAAGGTCTAAGTGTGGGAGAATTTGATGACACTGAATTTCACCGTATTTTTGACTCCGATTTCGCATGCATTCTTAGTCTTTTAATGTCATTTTATTATGTTATTATTATGTTTTTCTTTGTTTTCAGGTTTTTAGTCTAATCGGAGCCCCGAGCGAGAAAAGGAGCGAAAAAGGAGCCGAAATGAGCTAAAATAGAGAAAATCAGCATTTTGCACTAATGGCATCCACTCTGGCGGCCGCCACAGGGTCTTCCATGACGTGGCCATGTCTCAAACTCCTCCCAACTGTTTTTCCCCACGATCTCCAACTTCCCAAGCAATTTTACACTCATGGCGGGCGCCATGGTGTTGTGGCGGGCGCCACAAGAGTAAAACAAGTTCCCGCCCAAATTCAAATGCTAGGGGCATCCTTGTCTTTTCCACATGTTTCCTTGCCTATATATAGGACTTTAGATTTTCGTTTTTCATCATCCAAGCTTAGTTGTTCATAAGCATATATCAGTGTCATAGTGGTAGTCGCTTCACATCGAGGTGTTACTACATTCGAGAGATCGAGTCTGTAAGAGCCTGTGAGATTGAGTCTTGGAGCACTCTGGAAGGAAGTTAATCCTGCCGCCATTTTACTTTCAGTTCGCATTGTATTCAACCACTTCGATTGGAGCAGGTTTTTATTACTGTACCTTTTGTCAACTTTATTTCTTGCACTGTCTTTTAATTTTGTTTACTTTCCGCACTACTTTACTTTCATTTACTTTCCGCACTCGCACTACTTTCATTTACTTTCCGCACTCGCACTACTTTCATTTACTTTCCGCACTCGCACTTAAATACCTTTTTTATGAAAAATCTAAAAATGAACTTTTAGTTTACCATGTCTGGCTAATTTTATAAAGGTTTGAATGTGAAGATCATAACCGAACCGATAATCTGTACAATTGTTAGTAGAAACACTTAAGGGCTATTTTAACTTTCAATATAAGTTTTCCTGTTCTTAAATTCCGTTGGGTAAGATCGAAAGCCGTCCAACGCCTATCTAAACTTAATTGTTTTTAAACTATTTCAAAAATAGCGAAAGCGCTTTGTTTAGTTTATTAGGAGTTTTTAATTTAAAAGGAAAAGAGATTTTAAAACCATTTTCGGACGCGTTAAGAAGTTTAAAGTCTGGTTCGTAAGAACCTCTTTTTTTTAGAAAATCCAGGTTAAAATACTTTTCAACTTGGTCAAGGTACTATATTTCTTAAAAATAGGTTTACTACTCTAACGTAATGCGCGCCTTTTTATCCGTGACAATAAGAGGGGTTGATTAGGGGGTACAACTCGGTTATGAGTACGCGAAAGCGACAGTTCCTGTCAAATTAGTTCTTTTCAAAGTAGAAAACATTGCCCGTAAGTAGTTCTATTAGCAAGTACTTGGATTATCAATTGGTTGTGTGAATTGCATTCGAACCTGTCTTTATCAATTAATTTTAATCACTTTATTTATTACCGTGCACTCTTCAAAACTACTATTTTCAATCACCTTAGATACACACCTTAACAATAGATAGCGATAGATTGGCACTTGGTCTCTGTGGATATGATAATCTTTTATATTACTCTGACGCGTTCGTACACTTGCGAAAAAGGCGCGCATTGCGTTATAGTAGTAAACCTATTTTTAAGAAATATAGTATCTTGACCAAGTTGAAAAGTATTTTAACCTGGATTTTCTAAAAAAAAAAGAGGTTCTTACGAACCAGACTTTAAACTTCTTAACGCGTCCGAAAATGGTTTTGAAATCTCTTTTCCTTTTCTACTTCCCTATGTCACTGAGGAGATGTGGCGTGACCTTATGGTTAGAGAAGAAAGGCGAGATGACCTTCTCTCTACCATTCAGCAACAACTGACGGATAATATGAGCTTCATGGTAGAATCACGATGGAGGACAGACCGATCCTTCGAGTCCGTTTCTCGCACCTTGCTTGCGATCACAGACGAGCAATCCCGTCAGCAAGACTTCAACCGCCGGCATTACCAGCTTATGGAGGCTACTCAAGGTTCCGTTCTAGGTAACCTTCGACTAGTCAGAGATGCCCAGGCGGCCTTATCAGCCCGATTGGACCAGAGAGACCAGCATCGTAGCAGATCCCGTCGTCCCAGGCATTCCCAGCAGGACGACGAGGGCACCAGTGGTCCACCTCAGTAGTTTTACAGGTTACTCTCCTTATCTTATTTCGAAACATTGGGGACAATGTTCGATTTAAGTGTGGGAGGGGATTTTATTGCTTTCTATTTCCATTTTTAGTTAGTTGTTTATTTCTTGTTTTTGTCTATGTCTTTTTTCTAGAAAATGCATGAGTCTGACGAGTCACCAGTACAGTGTATCCCTAGTGCACCCTCATTTTTCCCCATTTCTTTAGCCCTACAAATTTTTTTTTTTTGAAGAAAACATTGTTGTTCTACACGTTTTTTGGGCTTTAAGACAGGTTTGGATTAGGATGTGATGACTTAGGTGAACTTTTTGAAACATTAGTATCGTTTTAGCACTGTAGACTTCACGAATATAGGAATCATTCCAAAACCCCATGTACCATGGCCTTAATTATCATTTCCAAATTTGTCCTAAGTAGTTTATTTCAGCAGTCAGCTCCGGCCTAAGCATGTTCTACGTAGGGGACCGATGAACATAAGTGAATGATCCAGTAAAATAAATAAAGAAAAAGGAAAACTCCGGATAGATGACCCTCACAAGGTCGTTTAAACCAAAAAGTTGAATTGTTGCCACAAAAAAAAAAAAAAAAAAAATATATATATATACATATAATTTTAGCTCACCCATTGTTAGTTGGTTCAGAGGTATCTGGCGCTGAACTCGGTAGGGCGGATTACGATCCGATCCCCCACAACTGCATTTGGGTTAAATAAAAGGGTTTACACAGTCATATGTGCCAGAAACTCTATGTTTTGGATCAGAATCACTAACAGGTCACTCTACTATGAAACATGTACGGATAACGGGCTTAATGTGATTGCGCCTGAATGAAAAGGACCCAAAAAGAGATGAAGAGGTAGGCCTAGTTATTGTGGGATGATACGGTTGATTAATATAAGAATGAAGTTTATGTCCGCCTCTGCGGATAAGTGTCATTACGATACCCTTGGTTCACTTAGTACCTGTCACTGCATCCTGACTTGAACTTAGAAGCCCTTTTTGCCCGAATCACGTGGCAGCACTAGTTTTTTTTACTTTGAGATTTAAATGTTTTGCTTGAGGACAAGCAAAGGTCTAAGTGTGGGAGAATTTGATGACACTGAATTTCACCGTATTTTTTACTCCGATTTCGCATGCATTCTTAGTCTTTTAATGTTATTTTATTATGTTATTATTATGTTTTTCTTTATTTTCAGGTTTATAGTCTAATCGGAGCCCCGAGCGAGAAAAGGAGCGAAAAAGGAGCTGAAATGAGCTAAAATAGAGAAAATCAGCATTTTGCACTTATGGCATCCACTCTGGCGGCCGCCACAGGGTCTTCCATGACGTGGCCATGTCTCAAACTCCTCCCAACTGTTTTTCCCCACGATCTCAAACTGCCCAAGCAAATTTTACACTCATGGCGGGCGCCATGGTGTTGTGGCGGGCGCCACAAGAGTAAAACAAGTTCCCGCCCAAATTCAAATGCTAGGGGCATCCTTGTCTTTTCCACATGTTTCCTTGCCTATAAATAGGACTTTAGATTTTCTTTTTTCTTCATCCAAGCTTAGTTGTTCATAAGCATATATCAGTGTCATAGTGGTAATCGCTTCACATCGAGGTGTTACTACATTCGAGAGATCGAGTCTGTAAGAGCCTGTGAGATTGAGTCTTGGAGCACTCTGGAAGGAAGTTAATCCCGCCGCCATTTTACTTTCAGTTCGCATTGTATTCAACCACTCCGATTGGAGCAGGTTTTTATTACTTTACCTTTTGTCAACTTTATTTCTTGCACTGTCTTTTAATTTCATTTACTTTCCGCACTGCTCTACTTTCATTTACTTTCCGCACTCGTACTACTTTCATTTACTTTCCGCACTCGCACTTAAATACCTTTTTTATGAAAAATCTAAAAATGAACTTTTACTTTACCATGTCTGGCTAATTTTATAAAGGTTAGAATGTGAAGATCATAACCGAACCGATAATCTGTACAATTGTTAGTAGAAATACTTAAGGGCTATTTTAACTTTCAATATAAGTTTTCCTGTTCTTAAATTCCGTTGGGTAAGATCGAAAGCCGTCCAACGCCTATCTAAACTTAATTGTTTTTAAACAATTTCAAAAACAGCGAAAGCGCTTTGATTAGTTTATTAGGAGTTTTTAATTTAAAAGGAAAAGAGATTTTAAAACCATTTTCGGACGCGTTAAGAAGTTTAAAGTCTGGTTCGTAAGAACCTCTTTTTTATTTAGAAAATCCAGGTTAAAATACTTTTCAACTTGGTCAAGATACTATATTTCTTAAAAATAGGTTTACTACTCTAACGCAATGCGCGCCTTTTTATCCGTGACAATAAGAGGGTTTGATTAGGGGGTACAACTCGGTTCTGAGTACGCGAAAGCGACAGTTCCTGTCAAATTAGTTATTTTCAAAGTAGAAAACATTGCCCGTAAGTAGTTCTATTAGCAAGTGCTTGGATTTCACTTGGTTGTGTGAATTGCATTCGAACCTGTCTTTATCAATTAATTTTAATTACTTTATTTACTACAGTGCACTCTTCAAAACTACTATTTTCAATCACCTTAGATACACACCTTAACAATAGATAGCGATAGATTGACACTTGGTCTCTGTGGATACGATAATCTTTTATATTACTCTGACGCGTTCGTACACTTGCGAAAAAATACGCATCATATGTGCCAGAAACTCTATGTTTTGGATCAGAATCACTAACAGGTCACTCTACTATGAAACATGTACGGATAACGGGCTTAATGTGATTGCGCCTGAATGAAAAGGACCCAAAAAGAGATGAAGAGGTAGGCCTAGTTATTGTGGGATGATACGGTTGATTAATATAAGAATGAAGTTTATTTCCGCCTCTGCGGATAAGTGTCATTACGATACCCTTGGTTCACTTAGTACCTATCACTGCATCCTGACTTGAACTTAGAAGCCCTTTTTGCCCGAATCACGTGTCAGCACTAGTTTTCTTACTTTGAGCTTTAAATGTTTTGCTTGAGGACAAGCAAAGGTCTAAGTGTGGGAGAATTTGATGACACTGAATTTCACCGTATTTTTGACTCCGATTTCGCATGCATTCTTAGTCTTTTAATGTCATTTTATTATGTTATTATTATGTTTTTCTTTGTTTTCAGGTTTTTAGTCTAATCGGAGCCCCGAGCGAGAAAAGGAGCGAAAAAGGAGCCGAAATGAGCTAAAATAGAGAAAATCAGCATTTTGCACTTATGGCATCCACTCTGGCGGCCGCCACAGGGTCTTCCATGACGTGGCCATGTCTCAAACTCCTCCCAACTGTTTTTCCCCACGATCTCCAACTGCCCAAGCAAATTTTAAACTCATGGCGGGCGCCACAAGAGTAAAACAAGTTCCCGCCCAAATTCAAATGCTAGGGGAATCCTTGTCTTTTCCACATGTTTCCTTGCCTATAAATAGGACTTTAGGTTTTCGTTTTTCTTCATCCAAGCTTAGTTGTTCATAAGCATATATCAGTGTCATAGTGGTAATCACTTCACATCGAGGTGTTACTACATTCGAGAGATCGAGTCTGTAAGAGCCTGTGAGATTGAGTCTTGGAGCACTCTGGAAGGAAGTCAATCCTGCCGCCATTTTACTTTCAGTTCGCATTGTATTCAACCACTCTGATTGGAGCAGGTTTTTATTACTTTACCTTTTGTCAACTTTATTTCTTGCACTGTCTTTTAATTTCATTTACTTTCCGCACTGCTTTACTTTCATTTACTTTCCGCACTCGCATTACTTTCATTTTCTTTCCGCACTCGCACTACTTTCATTTACTTTCCGCACTCGCACTTAAATACCTTTTTTATGACAAATCTAAAAATGAACTTTTACTTTACCATGTCTGGCTAATTTTATAAAGGTTAGAATGTGAAGATCATAACCGAACCGATAATCTGTACAATTGTTAGTGGAAACACTTAAGGGCTATTTTAACTTTCAATATAAGTTTTCCTGTTCTTAAATTCCGTTGGGTAAGATCGAAAGTCGTCCAACGCCTATCTAAACTTAATTGTTTTTAAACTATTTCAAAAACAGTGAAAGCGCTTTGTTTAGTTTATTAGGAGTTTTAAATTTAAAAGGAAAAGAGATTTTAAAACCATTTTCGGACGCGTTAAGAAGTTTAAAGTCTGGTTCGTAAGATCCTTTTTTTTTTTTAGAAAATCCAGGTTAAAATACTTTTCAACTTGGTCAAGGTACTATATTTCTTAAAAATAGGTTTACTACTCTAACGCAATGCGCGCCTTTTTATCCGTGACAATAAGAGGGTTTGATTAGGGGGTACAACTCGGTTCTGAGTACGCGAAAGCGACAGTTCCTGTCAAATTAGTTCTTTTCAAAGTAGAAGATATTGCCCGTAAGTAGTTCTATTAGCAAGTACTTGGATTATCAATTGGTTGTGTGAATTGCATTCGAACCTGTCTTTATCAATTAATTTTAATTACTTCATTTACTACCGTGCACTCTTCAAAACTACTATTTTCAATCACCTTAGATACACACCTTAACAATAGATAGCGATAGATTGACACTTGGTCTCTGTGGATACGATAATCTTTTATATTACTCTGACGCGTTCGTACACTTGCGAAAAAACACGCATCAAGTGTTTGGCGCCGTTGCCGGGGACCAATTTCGTCAAATTTTGTACCCTGTTGTTATACCGTTTAGACTAAGGAAGTTACCCGCCGGTCAATGCGAAAAACTCGTAGTACTGGAAGTTTAGTAGACCCTCTAGCTGAACCAGAACGTTACGCTCGCGCAGGTTTATATTTCCGTAAACTTAGGA
Organism: Lathyrus tuberosus; assembly: GCA_022829125.1. NCBI lineage: Eukaryota > Viridiplantae > Streptophyta > Magnoliopsida > Fabales > Fabaceae > Lathyrus > Lathyrus tuberosus. The sequence goes on along the minus strand of JALAZF010000308.1, from coordinate 7,550,937 downwards.
AAGCTATGGCCGAAGATCAAAATCAAAGACCTCTTAAGGATTTCGCCCAACCATCCAACGAGGAACCTAGTTCTAGTATAGTAAATCCAGCCATACCAGCTAACAATTTTGAACTTAAACCATCCCTGCTGCAGTTAGTACAGCAGAGACAATTCGCAGGTCTCGCTACAGAGAACCCAAACCAACATTTGAAAAACTTTCTCCAACTAGCAGACACCTTTAAAACCAATGGAGCCCCTCCTGAGGCGATTCGCTTAAGATTATTTCCTTTTTCCCTCAGAGATAAGGCCCTATCTTGGTTATATTCCCTTCCACCAAATTCCATAACAAGTTGGGAAGACCTTAGAAAAGTATTCCTTGCCAGATATTTTCCCCCGAGTAAGACCGCTGTTCTTCGAAACCAAATAACTAGATTTACCCAAAACCAAGGAGAATCGTTGTTCGAAGCCTGGGAGAGATATAAAGAGCTGTTAAGAGCATGCCCACATCATGGTTTAGAAAATTGGTTAATCATTCAAACCTTCTATAATGGACTTCATTATAACACTAAGATGACCATCGACGCCGCCGCAGGTGGCGCACTGATGAACAAACCTTACCCTGAAGCTAGTGCCCTTATCGAAGATATGGCCCAAAACCATCAATCATGGGGAGTAGAACGAGCGACAGTGGAAAAGAAGGAAGCCCAAGGAGGAATACATGAGTTAAGCTCTATAGACATGATGCAATCTAAAATGGACGCATTAGCCCTAAAAGTTGAGCATATGTGTACAACCCCGAATACTGCAGCCGCAGTTTCGTCAGATTGTGAGATATGTGGGACGAAAGGACACCAATCCGCAGAATGCAGTCTGTTAAACGAGACCAGCTCTGAACAAGTGAACTACACCCAAGGGAACCCATTTTCAAATACCTATAACCCTAGATGGAGGAATCACCCAAACTTTTCCAATAAGAATAATAACCCTATCCAAAATACTGCCCCTCCGAGACAATCATGTTATCAAGCCCCAAGATCAAATCAACCTATGCAACCTGTACCACCAAAACCGAGCCTTGAGAAAATCGTGGATAATTTTGTCGCTGTTCAGATCCAACAAAACAAGGAGTTCATGAACCAAAACGTTCATGTTAACGAACTAATTACCCAGTTAGGAACCAAGGTTGACCAAATAATCACTCACAATAAGATGCTTAAAACCCAAATCTCGCAGGTAGCTTTAAACCAAGCCCCTCAGACCACACCTGGAGGACAATTCCCTGGACAACCTCAACAAAACCCGAAAGGACAAGCAAATGCCATTACCCTACGAAGTGGGACCGCTTATGATGAACCTTGTAACCCAAGGTTGAGTGATCCCAAAACTTCTAAGGAAGATGACAACATCCTAGATAAAAAGAAGAAACCAGAGGAATCTGTAAACCAGGAAAGTCAAGAAAAAGGAGAAGAACCCAAAGACAAAACCTATATACCACCCCCGCCATACAAACCACCAATACCATATCCGCAAAGACTTAAACAAACCCAGACCAATAATCAGTATCAGAAATTCATTAAAGTTATAGAAAAACTTCACGTAGAAATCCCGTTCACAGAAGCCATTACCCAAATACCATCCTACGCAAAGTTTCTCAAAGACATCCTTACCAATAAACGTAGACTTGATGATCCGAAACCCTTGGAATGTAATTCTATTGCCGAAAATAAATTAGCAAAAAAGGGTAAAGATCCTGGAAACTTTTCCATTCCTTGTATTTTGGGGAGTCATGTCATCGAAAAAGTTTTTCTAGACTTAGGAGCTAGTGTGAGCTTAATGCCCTTAGCGGTTTGCGAAAGGCTAAATTTAGGAGAGTTGCAACCTACCAAGATGTCACTTCAATTAGCCGATATATCTGTTAAATATCCGATAGGCATGCTTGAAGACGTCCCTGTTAGGATAGGTCAGCTGTTTATCCCTACTGATTTTGTTGTCATGGACATTAAAGAAGATGATGACATACCAATTCTTCTAGGTAGACCATTCTTATCGACTGCTGGAGCCATAATAGATGTCAAAAAGGGGAAGCTAACCTTTGAGGTAGGGAACGAGAAGATAGAATTTATACTTTCAAAATTTCTTATGGCACATGTGATAGGAGACGCGTGTTATGCAATAGATATCATTGATGAATGTGTTAGGGAGTTAGAGCAAGAAGAAGTCATTGAAACAATAAAGCTGCCATCAACTCTTATTTTGGAAGATGACAATTGTAAGAAACCCTACATCGATGATAACCTTTACGAATGTTTATCCCTTACCCCAGATCCTATGCCTTGCCCTATTAAACCAGCCTTGGAACTTAAGGAACTGCCTAAGAACCTGAGATATGAGTTTCTTGATGAAGAAATGAATCGTCCGGTTATAGTTAGTGCTGCCTTGAGACAAAAAGAAACAGATCAACTCTTGGACGTTTTACGAAGATATCCCTCAGCCTTAGGATATAATATCTCTGATCTGAAAGGTTTAAGTCCATCCGTATGCATGCATCAGATTTCGCTCGAAGTAGATTCAAAACCTTCCAGAGAACACTAGAGAAGGATAAACCCTATACTGAGTGATGTTGTCAAGAAGGAAGTTCTGAAGTTGCTAGAAGCAGGTATAATATATCAGATCTCGGACAGTAAGTGGGTGAGCCCTGTGCATGTGGTACCCAAGAAGGGAGGCATCACAGTTGTGCAAAATGAGAAAGGTGAACAAATAGAAAAGCGGATAGAAGGAGGTTGGCGTATGTGCATAGACTATAGAAAGTTAAATAAAGCAACTAGGAAGGATCATTTCCCTTTACCGTTCATAGACCAGATGTTAGAACGTCTTGCCAGACATTCTTACTTCTGCTATCTAGACGGGTATTCGGGATTCTTCCAAATACCTATACATCCAGAAGATCAAGAAAAAACTACCTTTACATGCCCTTTTGGAACTTTTGCCTACAGACGAATTCCTTTTGGACTCTGTAATGCCCCTGCTACTTTCCAACGTTGCATGATGTCAATCTTTGCAGATTATCTAGATGGAATCATGGAAGTATTTATGGATGATTTCTCGGTTTGCGGTTTTGATTTCCAAAATTGTCTTATCAACCTTGAGAAAATCCTGGAAAGATGTGTGGAGGTGAACCTTGTACTGAATTGGGAAAAATGCCATTTCATGGTGACTGAAGGAATTGTTTTAGGACATATAATCTCCGAAAGAGGTATAGAGGTAGATAAAGCAAAAATAGAAGTTATAGAGAACCTAAAACCACCCAAGACTATCAGGGAAGTTAGAAGTTTCCTTGGACATGCTGGATTCTACCGCCGTTTCATCAAGGACTTCTCCAAAATAACAAAACCTTTAACTGGCCTGTTAATGACAGATGCTGAATTCATCTTTGATGAAAAATGCAATGAAGCATTCAACCTTTTGAAGCAAGCATTGATTTCAGCACCCATTATGAAACCCCCTGACTGGTCTGAACCGTTTGAGATAATGTGTGACGCCAGTGATTATGCTGTAGGAGCCGTTCTAGGTCAGAGAAAAGATAAAAGATTACATGTAATATATTATGCCAGTAGAACCCTAGACGCTGCCCAGCTCAATTACGCAACAACCGAGAAAGAACTCCTAGCGGTAGTTTTCGCTATAGACAAATTTAGATCATATCTAGTAGAAGCCAAAATTATAGTTTACACCGATCATGCTGCCATCCGTTACCTACTAAGTAAAAAAGATGCTAAACCCAGGTTACTTCGATGGATTTTGTTGCTACAAGAGTTCGACTTAGATATCCGAGATAAAAAAGGCACAGAAAATGTAGTAGCCGATCACCTATCTAGGCTAGAATACCTGAATCCTGAATTAGTACCCATAAATGATGATTTTGCCTATGATAGACTGATAGCCCAGTTGGAAACCATTGAAGATAAAAAACCAGACCCTCATGAGCACTTCCAAAAATCCTTAGCTGTAAGTAACGTGCCCTGGTACGCTGATTTTGTTAATTACCTAGCTGCTGATATCATACCCCCTGATCTCGATTACCACAAGAAGAAGAAGTTCTTAAGTGATGTTAGAAACTTCTATTGGGACGAGCCACTTCTTTTCAAGAGAGGTAAAGATGGCATTTTCCGCCGTTGCGTTCCAGAAGACGAGGTAGAAAGTATAATTCAGCATTGTCACTCTGCGCCTTATGGTGGACATGCAAGCACCTCTAAGACCTACGCCAAGATTCTTCAAGCTGGCCTATTCTGGCCTACCATGTTGCGTGATGTCCATGCTTACATTGTCAAATGTGATAGATGCCAACGCACAGGAAATATTTCAAGACGCGACGAAATGCCTTTAAGAAACATCCAAGAAGTAGAACTCTTCGACGTATGGGGTATAGATTTCATGGGACCATTCCCACCATCTTTAGGAAACAAGTATATCCTAGTTGCAGTAGACTACGTGTCTAAATGGATTGAAGCGATAGCTGCACCCACAAACGACACTAGAGTAGTGATTAAATTATTTAAAAATTATATATTCCCCAGATTTGGAACACCCCGTTTAGTTATAAGTGATGGAGGATCTCACTTCATATCGAGAATATTTGATAAGCTTTTAAGCAAGTATGGAGTTAAGCATAGAGTAGCAACACCATATCACCCACAGACTAGTGGCCAAGTGGAAGTATCTAATAGGGAGATTAAATAAATTTTAGAAAAAACTGTCTCTGTATCTAGAAAAGATTGGTCGCAAAAGCTTCAAGAGGCTTTATGGGCCTACAGAACCGCATTCAAAACCCCTATAGGAACAACCCCCTACCAACTAGTCTATGGAAAATCTTGTCATTTACCTTTTGAGTTAGAGCATAAGGCCTATTGGGCCATTAAAACTTTGAATTTGGATTACCTAACTACTGGTGAGAAACGTATCCTTGACATCCACAAATTGGAAGAACTCAGACAGCAAGCCTACGAGAATGCCATAATATACAAAGAAAGAACAAAAGCTTGGCACGACAAAAGAATCGTAAGAAAAGACTTCAACTTAGGCGACCCTGTTCTCCTGTTCAATTCTAGGCTACGGCTCTTCCCAGGAAAGCTCCGTTCAAGATGGACTGGCCCCTTCAAAGTATCAAAAATTCTGAGGTCTGGAGCTGTTGAAATAAAAAACGAGACATGTAAACCATTCATCGTCAATGGACAAAGACTGAAGCTCTACGAAGGAGGAGACATTCCAACAACCTACTCCAGCCACACTCTAAGTGATCCACCAATCCCGACAAGAGATTTATAAGTTCCAGTCGTCAAGCTAACGACGTTAAACAAGCGCTGCATGGGAGGCAACCCATGATTTTCTTACCTTATTTACTTTTTCTACATTTTGTTTTATTTTATTTCTTGTTATATTTTGTCAGGACTAATGTTTGAAATGTTTGTGTTTTACAGGACCTTCTTCCTAACTCTGTGCAGAATGCAGAATTTTGACGACATGCATGTGATTTTCAGGAATGACGCCCAGAGAGAGCGTTCCTTTGTCCACTTCAGGCGTCCTATGGCACCTACGAGGTACCCAGATCAGGCTTGCATGGAGGCTTTAGGCATTGAGCCTAGTGTCAGATTCTTATGCCACCAGCTTCAATGGGACCAGTTCGACGACCTGAACAACACCTATAGGAACCTCACTTTGGAGTTCCTCAGCTCGTTTTCTTATGACCCCTGGGCCGGACCAGATGGATGTGCTATTTTCAGGTTATTTGGGACTGAGTACTCCTTCACTCATAAGGAGTTTGGTGATTTATTAGGTTTTCAGACGAGCAATCCCGTCAGCAAGACTTCAACCGCCGGCATTACCAGCTTATGGAGGCTACTCAAGGTTCCGTTCTAGGTAACCTTCGACTGGTCAGAGATGCCCAGACGGCCTTATCAGCCCGATTGGACCGGAGAGACCAGCATCGTAGCAGATCCCGTCGTCCCAGGCATTCCCAGCAGGACGACGAGGGCACCAGTGGTCCACCTCAGTAGTTTTACAGGTTACTCTCCTTATCTTATTTCGAAACATTGGGGACAATGTTCGATTTAAGTGTGGGAGGGGATTTTATTCCTTTCTATTTCCATTTTTAGTTAGTTGTTTATTTCTTGTTTTTGTCTATGTCTTTTTTCTAGAAAATGCATGAGTCTGACGAGTCACCAGTACAGTGTATCCCTAGTGCACCCTCATTTTTCCCCATTTCTTTAGCCCTACAAAATTTTTTTTGAAGAAAACATTGTTGTTCTACACGTTTTTTGGGCTTTAAGACAGGTTTGGATTAGGATGTGATGACTTAGGTGAACTTTTTGAAACATTAGTATCGTTTTAGCACCGTAGACTTCACGAATATAGGAATCATTCCAAAACCCCATGTACCATGGCCTTAATTATCATTTCCAAATTTGTCCTAAGTAGTTTATTTCAGCAGTCAGCTCCGGCCTAAGCATGTTCTACGTAGGGGACTGATGAACATAAGTGAATGATCCAGTAAAATAAATAAAGAAAAAGGCAAACTCCGGATAGATGACCCTCACAAGGTCGTTTAAACCAAAAAGTTGAATTGTTGCCACAAAAAATATATATATATATAATTTTAGCTCACCCATTGTTAGTTGGTTCAGAGGTATCTGGCGCTGAACTCGGTAGGGCAGATTACGATCCGATCCCCCACAACTGCATTTGGGTTAAATAAAAGGGTTTACACAGTCATATGTGCCAGAAACTCTATGTTTTGGATCAGAATCACTAACAGGTCACTCTACTATGAAACATGTACGGATAACGGGCTTAATGTGATTGCGCCTGAATGAAAAGGACCCAAAAAGAGATGAAGAGGTAGGCCTAGTTATTGTGGGATGATACGGTTGATTAATATAAGAATGAAGTTTATGTCCGCCTCTGCGGATAAGTGTCATTACGATACCCTTGGTTCACTTAGTACCTATCACTGCATCCTGACTTGAACTTAGAAGCCCTTTTTGCCCGAATCACGTGTCAGCACTAGTTTCCTTACTTTGAGCTTTAAATGTTTTGCTTGAGGACAAGCAAAGGTCTAAGTGTGGGAGAATTTGATGACACTGAATTTCACCGTATTTTTGACTCCGATTTCGCATGCATTCTTAGTCTTTTAATGTCATTTTATTATGTTATTATTATGTTTTTCTTTGTTTTCAGGTTTTTAGTCTAATCGGAGCCCCGAGCGAGAAAAGGAGCGAAAAAGGAGCCGAAATGAGCTAAAATAGAGAAAATCAGCATTTTGCACTTATGGCATCCACTCTGGCGGCCGCCACAGGGTCTTCCATGACGTGGCCATGTCTCAAACTCCTCCCAACTGTTTTTCCCCACGATCTCCAACTGCCCAAGCAATTTTACACTCATGGCGGGCGCCATGGTGTTGTGGCGGGCGCCACAAGAGTAAAACAAGTTCCCGCCCAAATTCAAATGCTAGGGGCATCCTTGTCTTTTCCACATGTTTCCTTGCCTATATATAGGACTTTAGATTTTCATTTTTCATCATCCAAGCTTAGTTGTTCATAAGCATATATCAGTGTCATAGTGGTAGTCGCTTCACATCGAGGTGTTACTACATTCGAGAGATCGAGTCTGTAAGAGCCTGTGAGATTGAGTCTTGGAGCACTCTGGAAGGAAGTTAATCCTGCCGCCATTTTACTTTCAGTTCGCATTGTATTCAACCACTCCGATTGGAGCAGGTTTTTATTACTTTACCTTTTGTCAACTTTATTTCTTGCACTGTCTTTTAATTTCGTTTACTTTCCGCACTCGCACTACTTTCATTTACTTTCCGCACTCGCACTACTTTCATTTACTTTCCGCACTCGCACTTAAATACCTTTTTTATGAAAAATCTAAAAATGAACTTTTACTTTACCATGTCTGGCTAATTTTATAAAGGTTTGAATGTGAAGATCATAACCGAACCGATAATCTGTACAATTGTTAGTAGAAACACTTAAGGGCTATTTTAACTTTCAATATAAGTTTTCCTGTTCTTAAATTCCGTTGGGTAAGATCGAAAGCCGTCCAACGCCTATCTAAACTTAATTGTTTTTAAACTATTTCAAAAACAGCGAAAGCGCTTTGTTTAGTTTATTAGGAGTTTTTAATTTAAAAGGAAAAGAGATTTTAAAACCATTTTCGGACGCGTTAAGAAGTTTAAAGTCTGGTTCGTAAGAACCTCTTTTTTTTTAGAAAATCCAGGTTAAAATACTTTTCAACTTGGTCAAGGTACTATATTTCTTAAAAATAGGTTTACTACTCTAACGCAATGCGTGCCTTTTTATCCGTGACAATAAGAGGGTTTGATTAGGGGGTTCAACTCGGTTCTGAGTACGCGAAAGCGACAGTTCCTGTCAAATTAGTTCTTTTCAAAGTAGAAGATATTGCCCGTAAGTAGTTCTATTAGCAAGTACTTGGATTATCAATTGGTTGTGTGAATTGCATTCGAACCTGTCTTTATCAATTAATTTTAATTACTTCATTTACTACCGTGTACTCTTCAAAACTACTATTTTCAATCACCTTAGATACACACCTTAACAATAGATAGCGATAGATTGACACTTGGTCTCTGTGGATACGATAATCTTTTATATTACTCTGACGCGTTCGTACACTTGCGAAAAAACACGCATCAAGTTTTTGGCGCCGTTGCCGGGGACCAATTTCGTCAAATTTCGTACCCTGTTGTTATACCGTTTAGACTAAGGAAGTTACCCGCCGGTCAATGCGAAAAACTCGTAGTACCAGAAGTTTAGTAGACCCTCTAGCTGAACCAGAACGTTACGCTCGCGCACGTTTATATTTCCGTAAACTTAGGAAAGCTATGGCCGAAGATCAAAATCAAAGACCTCTTAAGGATTTCGCCCAACCATCCAACGAGGAACCTAGTTCTAGTATAGTAAATCCAGCCATACCAGCTAACAATTTTGAACTTAAACCATCCCTGCTGCAGTTAGTACAGCAGAGATAATTCGCAGGTCTCGCTACAGAGAACCCTAACCAACATTTGAAAAACTTTCTCCAACTAGCAGACACCTTTAAAACCAATGGAGCCCCTCCTGAGGCGATTCTCTTAAGATTATTTCCTTTTTCCCTCAGAGATAAGGCCCTATCTTGGTTAGATTCCCTTCCACCAAATTCCATAACAAGTTGGGAAGACCTTAGAAAAGTATTCCTTGCCAGATATTTTCCCCCGAGTAAGACCGCTGTTCTTCGAAACCAAATAACTAGATTTACCCAAAACCAAGGAGAATCGTTGTTCGAAGCCTGGGAGAGATATAAAGAGCTGTTAAGAGCATGCCCACATCATGGTTTAGAAAATTGGTTAATCATTCAACGATTCCCAGGTTCGAAATGTTTCACTTAAATCAAACATTGTCTAAACCATGATGTGGGCATGCTCTTAACAGCTCTTTATATCTCTCCCAGGCTTCGAACAACGATTCTCCTTGGTTTTGGGTAAATCTAGTTATTTGGTTTCGAAGAACAGCGGTCTTACTCGGGGGAAAATATCTGGCAAGGAATACTTTTCTAAGGTCTTCCCAACTTGTTATGGAATTTGATGGAAGGGAATCTAACCAAGATAGGGCCTTATCTCTGAGGGAAAAAGGAAATAATCTTAAGCGAATCGCCTCAGGAGGGGCTCCATTGGTTTTAAAGGTGTCTGCTAGTTGGAGAAAGTTTTTCAAATGTTGGTTTGGGTTCTCTGTAGGAAGACCTGCGAATTGTCTCTGCTGTACTAACTGCAGCAGGGATGGTTTAAGTTCAAAATTATTAGCTGGTATGGCTGGATTTACTATACTAGAACTAGGTTCCTCGTTGGATGGTTGGGCGAAATCCTTAAGAGGTCTTTGATTTTGATCTTCGGCCATAGCTTTCCTAAGTTTACGGAAATATAAACGTGCGCGAGCGTAACGTTCTGGTTCAGCTAGAGGGTCTACTAAACTTCCGGTACTACGAGTTTTTCGCATTGACCGGCGGGTAACTTCCTTAGTCTAAACGGTATAACAATAGGGTACGAAATTTGACGAAATTGGTCCCCGGCAACGGCGCCAAAAACTTGATGCGTGTTTTTTCGCAAGTGTACGAACGCGTCAGAGTAATATAAAAGATTATCGTATCCACAGAGACCAAGTGTCAATCTATCGCTATCTATTGTTAAGGTGTGTATCTAAGGTGGTTGAAAATAGTAGTTTTGAAGAGTGCACGGTAATAAATAAAGTGATTAAAATTAATTGATAAAGACAGGTTCGAATGCAATTCACACAACCAATTGATAATCCAAGTACTTGCTAATAGAACTACTTACGGGCAATGTTTTCTACTTTGAAAAGAACTAATTTGACAGGAACTGTCGCTTTCGCGTATTCAGAACCGAGTTGTACCCCCTAATCAAACCCTCTTATTGTCACGGATAAAAAGGCGCGCATTGCGTTAGAGTAGTAAACCTATTTTTAAGAAATATAGTATCTTGACCAAGTTGAAAAGTATTTTAACCTGGATTTTCTAAAAAAAAAAAAAAGAGGTTCTTACGAACCAGACTTTAAACTTCATAACGCGTCCGAAAATGGTTTTAAAATCTCTTTTCCTTTTAAATTAAAAACTCCTAATAAACTAAACAAAGCGCTTTCGCTGTTTTTGAAATAGTTTAAAAACAATTAAGTTTAGATAGGCGTTGGACGGCTTTCGATCTTACCCAATGGAATTTAAGAACAGGAAAACTTATATTGAAAGTTAAAATAGCCCTTAAGTGTTTCTACTAACAATTGTACAGATTATCGGTTCGGTTATGGTCTTCACATTCTAACCTTTATAAAATTAGCCAGACATGGTAAAGTAAAAGTTCATTTTTAGATTTTTCATAAAAAAGTTATTTAAGTGTGAGTGCGGAAAGTAAATGAAAGTAGTGCGGGTGCGGAAAGTAAATGAAAGTAGTGCGAGTGCGGAAAGTAAATGAAAGTAAAGCAGTGCGGAAAGTAAATGAAATTGAAAGACAGTGCAAGAAATAAAGTTGACAAAAGGTAAAGTAACAAAAACCTGCTCCAATCAGAGTGGTTGAATACAATGCGAACTGAAAGTAAAATGGCGGCAGGATTAACTTCCTTCCAGAGTGCTCCAAGACTCAATCTCACAGGCTCTTACAGACTCGATCTCTCGAATGTAGTAACACCTCGATGTGAAGCGATTACCACTATTACACTGATATATGCTTATGAACAACTGAACTTGGATGATGAAAAACGAAAATCTAAAGTCCTATATATAGGCAAGGAAACATGTGGAAAAGACAAGGATGCCCCTAGCATTTGAATTTGGGCGGGAACTTGTTTTACTCTTGTGGCGCCCGCCACAACACCATGGCGCCCGCCATGAGTGTAAAATTGCTTGGGTAGTTGGAGATCGTGGGGAAAAACAGTTGGGAGGAGTTTGAGACATGGCCACGTCATGGAAGACCCTGTGGCGGCCGCCAGAGTGGATGCCATAAGTGCAAAATGCTGATTTTCTCTATTTTAGCTCATTTCGGCTCCTTTTTCGCTCCTTTTCTCGCTCGGGGCTCCGATTAGACTAAAAACCTGAAAACAAAGAAAAACATAATAATAACATAATAAAATGACATTAAAAGACTAAGAATGCATGCGAAATCGGAGTCAAAAATACGGTGAAATTCAGTGTCATCAAATTCTCCCACACTTAGACCTTTGCTTGTCCTCAAGCAAAACATTTAAAGCTCAAAGTAAGAAAACTAGTGCTGACACGTGATTCGGGCAAAAAGGGCTTCTAAGTTCAAGTCAGGATGCAGTGACAGGTACTAAGTGAACCAAGGGTATCGTAATGACACTTATCCGCAGAGGCGGACATAAACTTCATTCTTATATTAATCAACCGTATCATCCCACAATAACTAGGCCTACCTCTTCATCTCTTTTTGGGTCCTTTTCATTCAGGCGCAATCACATTAAGCCCGTTATCCGTACATGTTTCATAGTAGAGTGACCTGTTAGTGATTCTGATCCAAAACATAGGGTTTCTGGCACATAAGACTGTGCAAACCCTTTTATTTAACCCAAATGCAGTTGTGGGGGATCAGATCGTAATCCGCCCTACCGAGTTCAGCGCCAGATACCTCTGAACCAACTAACAATGGGTGAGCTAAAATTATATATATATATATATATATATATATATATATATATATATTTTTTTTTTTTTTTTTTTTTTTTTTTTTGTGGCAACAATTCAACTTTTTGGTTTAAACGACCTTGTGAGGGTCATCTATCCGGAGTTTTCCTTTTTCTTTATTTATTTTACTGGATCATTCACTTATGTTCATCAGTCCCCTACGTAGAACATGCTTAGGCCGGAGCTGACTGCTGAAATAAACTACTTAGGAAAAATTTGGAAATGATAATTAAGGCCATGGTACATGGGGTTTTGGAATGATTCCAATATTCGTGAAGTCTACGGTGCTAAAACGATACTAATGTTTCAAAAAGTTCACCTAAGTCATCACATCCTAATCCAAACCTGTCTTAAAGCCCAAAAAACGTGTAGAACAACAATGTTTTCTTCAAAAAAAAAAAATTGTAGGGCTAAAGAAATGGGGAAAAATGAGGGTGCACTAGGGATACACTGTACTGGTGACTCGTCAAACTCATGCAAGTGTACGAACGCGTCAGAGTAATATAAAAGATTATCGTATCCACAGAGACCAAGTGTCAATCTATCGCTATCTATTGTTAAGGTGTGTATCTAAGGTGATTGAAAATAGTAGTTTTGAAGAGTGCACGGTAATAAATAAAGTGATTAAAATTAATTGATAAAGACAGGTTCGAATGCAATTCACACAACCAATTGATAATCCAAGTACTTGCTAATAGAACTACTTACGGGCAATGTTTTCTACTTTGAAAAGAACTAATTTGACAGGAACTGTCGCTTTCGCGTATTCAGAACCGAGTTGTACCCCCTAATCAAACCCTCTTATTGTCACGGATAAAAAGGCGCGCATTGCGTTAGAGTAGTAAACCTATTTTTAAGAAATATAGTATCTTGACCAAGTTGAAAAGTATTTTAACCTGGATTTTCTAAAAAAAAAAGGGGTTCTTACGAACCAGACTTTAAACTTCATAACGCGTCCGAAAATGGTTTTAAAATCTCTTTTCCTTTTAAATTAAAAACTCCTAATAAACTAAACAAAGCGCTTTCGCTGTTTTTGAAATAGTTTAAAAACAATTAAGTTTAGATAGGCGTTGGACGGCTTTCGATCTTACCCAATGGAATTTAAGAACAGGAAAACTTATATTGAAAGTTAAAATAGCCCTTAAGTGTTTCTACTAACAATTGTACAGATTATCGGTTCGGTTATGATCTTCACATTCTAACCTTTATAAAATTAGCCAGACATGGTAAAGTAAAAGTTCATTTTTAGATTTTTCATAAAAAAGTTATTTAAGTGTGAGTGCGGAAAGTAAATGAAAGTAGTGCGGGTGCGGAAAGTAAATGAAAGTAGTGCGAGTGCGGAAAGTAAATGAAAGTAAAGCAGTGCGGAAAGTAAATGAAATTGAAAGACAGTGCAAGAAATAAAGTTGACAAAAGGTAAAGTAACAAAAACCTGCTCCAATCGGAGTGGTTGAATACAATGCGAACTGAAAGTAAAATGGCGGCAGGATTAACTTCCTTCCAGAGTGCTCCAAGACTCAATCTCACAGGCTCTCACAGACTCGATCTCTCGAATGTAGTAACACCTCGATGTGAAGCGATTACCACTATTACACTGATATATGCTTATGAACAACTGAACTTGGATGATGAAAAACGAAAATCTAAAGTCCTATATATAGGCAAGGACACATGTGGAAAAGACAAGGATGCCCCTAGCATTTGAATTTGGGCGGGAAATTGTTTTACTCTTGTGGCGCCCGCCACAACACCATGGCGCCCGCCATGAGTGTAAAATTGCTTGGGCAGTTGGAGATCGTGGGGAAAAACAGTTGGGAGGAGTTTGAGACATGGCCACGTCATGGAAGACCCTGTGGCGGCCGCCAGAGTGGATGCCATAAGTGCAAAATGCTGATTTTCTCTATTTTAGCTCATTTCGGCTCCTTTTTCGCTCCTTTTCTCGCTCGGGGCTCCGATTAGACTAAAAACCTGAAAACAAAGAAAAACATAATAATAACATAATAAAATGACATTAAAAGACTAAGAATGCATGCGAAATCGGAGTAAAAAATACGGTGAAATTCAGTGTCATCAAATTCTCCCACACTTAGACCTTTGCTTGTCCTCAAGCAAAACATTTAAAGCTCAAAGTAAGAAAACTAGTGCTGACACGTGATTCGGGCAAAAAGGGCTTCTAAGTTCAAGTCAGGATGCAGTGACAGGTACTAAGTGAACCAAGGGTATCGTAATGACACTTATCCGCAGAGGCGGACATAAACTTCATTCTTATATTAATCAACCGTATCATCCCACAATAACTAGGCCTACCTCTTCATCTCTTTTTGGGTACTTTTCATTCAGGCGCAATCACATTAAGCCCGTTATCCGTACATGTTTCATAGTAGAGTGACCTGTTAGTGATTCTGATCCAAAACATAGGGTTTCTGGCACATAAGACTGTGCAAACCCTTTTATTTAACCCAAATGCAGTTGTGGGGGATCAGATCGTAATCCGCCCTACCGAGTTCAGCGCCAGATACCTCTGAACCAACTAACAATGGGTGAGCTAAAATTATATATATATATATATATTTTTTTTTTTTTTTGTGGCAACAATTCAACTTTTTGGTTTAAACGACCTTGTGAGGGTCATCTATCCGGAGTTTGCCTTTTTCTTTATTTATTTTACTGGATCATTCACTTATGTTCATCAGTCCCCTACGTAGAACATGCTTAGGCCGGAGCTGACTGCTGAAATAAACTACTTAGGAAAAATTTGGAAATGATAATTAAGGCCATGGTACATGGGGATTTGGAATGATTCCTATATTCGTGAAGTCTACGGTGCTAAAACGATACTAATGTTTCAAAAAGTTCACCTAAGTCATCACATCCTAATCCAAACCTGTCTTAAAGCCCAAAAAACGTGTAGAACAACAATGTTTTCTTCAAAAAAAAAAAATTGTAGGGCTAAAGAAATGGGGAAAAATGAGGGTGCACTAGGGATACACTGTACTGGTGACTCGTCAAACTCATGCAAGTGTACGAACGCGTCAGAGTAATATAAAAGATTATCGTATCCACAGAGACCAAGTGTCAATCTATCGCTATCTATTGTTAAGGTGTGTATCTAAGGTGATTGAAAATAGTAGTTTTGAAGAGTGCACGGTAATAAATAAAGTGATTAAAATTAATTGATAAAGACAGGTTCGAATGCAATTCACACAACCAATTGATAATCCAAGTACTTGCTAATAGAACTACTTACGGGCAATGTTTTCTACTTTGAAAAGAACTAATTTGATAGGAACTGTCGCTTTCGCGTATTCAGAACCGAGTTGTACCCCCTAATCAAACCCTCTTATTGTCACGGATAAAAAGGCGCGCATTGCGTTAGAGTAGTAAACCTATTTTTAAGAAATATAGTATCTTGACCAAGTTGAAAAGTATTTTAACCTGGATTTTCTAAAAAAAAAAGGGGTTCTTACGAACTAGACTTTAAACTTCTTAACGCGTCCGAAAATGGTTTTAAAATCTCTTTTCCTTTTAAATTAAAAACTCCTAATAAACTAAACAAAGCGCTTTCGCTGTTTTTGAAATAGTTTAAAAACAATTAAGTTTAGATAGGCGTTGGACGGCTTTCGATCTTACCCAACGGAATTTAAGAACAGGAAAACTTATATTGAAAGTTAAAATAGCCCTTAAGTGTTTCTACTAACAATTGTACAGATTATCGGTTCGGTTATGATCTTCACATTCTAACCTTTATAAAATTAGCCAGACATGGTAAAGTAAAAGTTCATTTTTAGATTTTTCATAAAAAAGGTATATAAGTGCGAGTGCGGAAAGTAAATTAAAGTAGTGCGAGTGCGGAAAATAAATGAAAGTAGTGCGAGTGCGGAAAGTAAATGAAGGTAAAGCAGTGCGGAAAGTAAATGAAATTAAAAGACAGTGCAAGAAATAAAGTTGACAAAAGGTAAAGTAATAAAAACCTGCTCCAATCGGAGTGGTTGAATACAATGCGAACTGAAAGTAAAATGGCGGCAGGATTAACTTCCTTCCAGAGTGCTCCAAGACTCAATCTCACAGGCTCTTACAGACTCGATCTCTCGAATGTAGTAACACCTCGATGTGAAGCGATTACCACTATGACACTGATATATGCTTATGAACAACTAAGCTTGGATGAAGAAAAACGAAAATCTAAAGTCCTATATATAGGCAAGGAAACATGTGGAAAAGACAAGGATGCCCCTAGCATTTGAATTTGGGCGGGAACTTGTTTTGCTCTTGTGGCGCCTGCCACAACACCATGGCGCCCGCCATGAGTGTAAAATTTGCTTGGGCAGTTGGAGATCCTGGGGAAAAACAGTTGGGAGGCGTTTGAGACATGGCCACGTCATGGAAGACCCTGTGGCGGCCGTCAGAGTGGATGCCATAAGTGCAAAATGCTGATTTTCTCTATTTTAGCTCATTTCGGCTCCTTTTTCGCTCCTTTTCTCGCTCGGGGCTCCGATTAGACTAAAAACCTGAAAACAAAGAAAAACATAATAATAACATAATAAAATGACATTAAAAGACTAAGAATGCATGCGAAATCGGAGTCAAAAATACGGTGAAATTCAGTGTCATCAAATTCTCCCACACTTAGACCTTTGCTTGTCCTCAAGCAAAACATTTAAAGCTCAAAGTAAAAAAAAAAACTAGTGCTGCCACGTGATTCGGGCAAAAAGGGCTTCTAAGTTCAAGTCAGGATGCAGTGACAGGTACTAAGTGAACCAAGGGTATCGTAATGACACTTATCCGCAGAGGCGGACATAAACTTCATTCTTATATTAATCAACCGTATCATCCCACAATAACTAGGCCTACCTCTTCATCTCTTTTTGGGTCCTTTTCATTCAGGCGCAATCACATTAAGCCCGTTATCCGTACATGTTTCATAGTAGAGTGACCTGATAGTGATTCTGATCCAAAACATAGAGTTTCTGGCACATATGACTGTGTAAACCCTTTTATTTAACCCAAATGCAGTTGTGGGGGATCGGATCGTAATCCGCCCTACCGAGTTCAGCGCCAGATACCTCTGAACCAACTAACAATGGGTGAGCTAAAATTATATATATATATATATATATATATATATATATATATATATATATATATATATATATATATTTTTTTTTTTTTTTTTTTTGTGGCAACAATTCAACTTTTTGGTTTAAACGACCTTGTGAGGGTCATCTATCCGGAGTTTGCCTTTTTCTTTATTTATTTTACTGGATCATTCACTTATGTTCATCAGTCCCCTACGTAGAACATGCTTAGGCCGGAGCTGACTGCTGAAATAAACTACTTAGGAAAAATTTGGAAATGATAATTAAGGCCATGGTACATGGGGTTTTGGAATGATTCCTATATTCGTGAAGTCTACGGTGCTAAAACGATACTAATGTTTCAAAAAGTTCACCTAAGTCATCACATCCTAATCCAAACCTGTCTTAAAGCCCAAAAAACGTGTAGAACAACAATGTTTTCTTCAAAAAAAAAAATTGTAGGGCTAAAGAAATGGGGAAAAATGAGGGTGCACTAGGGATACACTGTACTGGTGACTCGTCAGACTCATGCAAGTGTACGAACGCGTCAGAGTAATATAAAAGATTATCGTATCCACAGAGACCAAGTGTCAATCTATCGCTATCTATTGTTAAGGTGTGTATCTAAGGTGATTGAAAATAGTAGTTTTGAAGAGTGCACGGTAATAAATAAAGTGATTAAAATTAATTGATAAAGACAGGTTCGAATGCAATTCACACAACCAATTGATAATCCAAGTACTTGCTAATAGAACTACTTACGGGCAATGTTTTCTACTTTGAAAAGAACTAATTTGACAGGAACTGTCGCTTTCGCGTATTCAGAACCGAGTTGTACCCCCTAATCAAACCCTCTTATTGTCACGGATAAAAAGGCGCGCATTGCGTTAGAGTAGTAAACCTATTTTTAAGAAATATAGTATCTTGACCAAGTTGAAAAGTATTTTAACCTGGATTTTCTAAAAAAAAAAGGGGTTCTTACGAACCAGACTTTAAACTTCTTAACGCGTCCGAAAATGGTTTTAAAATCTATTTTCCTTTTAAATTAAAAACTCCTAATAAACTAAACAAAGCGCTTTCGCTGTTTTTGAAATAGTTTAAAAACAATTAAGTTTAGATAGGCGTTGGACGGCTTCCGATCTTACCCAACGGAATTTAAGAACAAGAAAACTTATATTGAAAGTTAAAATAGCCCTTAAGTGTTTCTACTAACAATTGTACAGATTATCAGTTCGGTTATGATCTTCACATTCTAACCTTTATAAAATTAGCCAGACATGGTAAAGTAAAAGTTCATTTTTAGATTTTTCATAAAAAAGGTATATAAGTGCGAGTGCGGAAAGTAAATTAAAGTAGTGCGAGTGCGGAAAGTAAATGAAAGTAGTGCGAGTGCGGAAAGTAAATGAAGGTAAAGCAGTGCGGAAAGTAAATGAAATTAAAAGACAGTGCAAGAAATAAAGTTGACAAAAGGGAAAGTAATAAAAACCTGCTCCAATCGGAGTGGTTGAATACAATGCGAACTGAAAGTAAAATGGCGGCAGGATTAACTTCCTTCCAGAGTACTCCAAGACTCAATCTCACAGGCTCTTACAGACTCGATCTCTCGAATGTAGTAACACCTCGATGTGAAGCGATTACCACTATGACACTGATATATGCTTATGAACAACTAAGCTTGGATGAAGAAAAACGAAAATCTAAAGTCCTATATATAGGCAAGGAAACATGTGGAAAAGACAAGGATTCCCCTAGCATTTGAATTTGGGCCGGAACTTGTTTTGCTCTTGTGGCGCCTGCCACAACACCATGGCGCCCGCCATGAGTGTAAAATTTGCTCGGGCAGTTGGAGATCCTGGGGAAAAACAGTTGGGAGGAGTTTGAGACATGGCCACGTCATGGAAGACCCTGTGGCGGCCGTCAGAGTGGATGCCATAAGTGCAAAATGCTGATTTTCTCTATTTTAGCTCATTTCGGCTCCTTTTTCGCTCCTTTTCTCGCTCGGGGCTCCGATTAGACTAAAAACCTGAAAACAAAGAAAAACATAATAATAACATAATAAAATGACATTAAAAGACTAAGAATGCATGCGAAATCGGTGTAAAAAATACGGTGAAATTCAGTGTCATCAAATTCTCCCACACTTAGACCTTTGCTTGTCCTCAAGCAAAACATTTAAAGCTCAAAGTAAAAAAAAAAACTAGTGCTGCCACGTGATTCGGGCAAAAAGGGCTTCTAAGTTCAAGTCAGGATGCAGTAACAGGTACTAAGTGAACCAAGGGTATCGTAATGACACTTATCCGCAGAGGCGGACATAAACTTCATTCTTATATTAATCAACCGTATCATCCCACAATAACTAGGCCTACCTCTTCATCTCTTTTTGGGTCCTTTTCATTCAGGCGCAATCACATTAAGCCCGTTATCCGTACATGTTTCATAGTAGAGTGACCTGTTAGTGATTCTGATCCAAAACATAGAGTTTCTGGCACATATGACTGTGTAAACCCTTTTATTTAACCCAAATGCAGTTGTGGGGGATCGGATCGTAATCCGCCCTACCGAGTTCAGCGCCAGATACCTCTGAACCAACTAACAATGGGTGAGCTAAAATTATATATATATATATATATATATATATTTTTTTTTTTTTTTTTTTTTTTTTTTTTTTTTTTGTGGCAACAATTCAACTTTTTGGTTTAAACGACCTTGTGAGGGTCATCTATCCGGAGTTTGCCTTTTTCTTTATTTATTTTACTGGATCATTCACTTATGTTCATCAGTCCCCTACGTAGAACATGCTTAGGCCAGAGCTGACTGCTGAAATAAACTACTTAGGACAAATTTGGAAATGATAATTAAGGCCATGGAACATGGGGTTT
The DNA here is from genome assembly GCA_022829125.1 of Lathyrus tuberosus. Lineage (NCBI taxonomy): Eukaryota > Viridiplantae > Streptophyta > Magnoliopsida > Fabales > Fabaceae > Lathyrus > Lathyrus tuberosus. The sequence goes on along the minus strand of JALAZF010000308.1, from coordinate 7,530,747 downwards.
TGGAATGATTCCTATATTCGTGAAGTCTACGGTGCTAAAACGATACTAATGTTTCAAAAAGTTCACCTAAGTCATCACATCCTAATCCAAACCTGTCTTAAAGCCCAAAAAACGTGTAGAACAACAATGTTTTCTTCAAAAAAAATTTTGTAGGGCTAAAGAATTGGGGAAAAATGAGGGTGCACTAGGGATACACTGTACTGGTGACTCGTCAGACTCATGCATTTTCTAGAAAAAAGACATAGACAAAAACAAGAAATAAACAACAAACTAAAAATGGAAATAGAAAGCAATAAAATCCCCTCCCACACTTAAATCGAACATTGTCCCCAATGTTTCGAAATAAGATAAGGAGAGTAACCTGTAAAACTACTGAGGTGGACCACTGGTGCCCTCGTCTTCCTGCTGGGAATGCCTGGGACGACGGGATCTGCTGCGATGCTGGTCTCTCCGGTCCAATCGGGCTGATAAGGCCGCCTGGGCATCTCTGACCAGTCGAAGGTTACCTAGAACGGAACCTTGAGTAGCCTCCATAAGCTGGTAATGCCGGCGGTTGAAGTCTTGCTGACGGGATTGCTCATCTGTGATCGCAAGCAAGGTGCGAGAAACGGACTCGAAGGATCGGTCTGTCCTCCGTCGTGATTCTACCATGAAGCTCATATTATCCGTCAGTTGTTGCTGAATGGTAGAGAGAAGGTCATCTCGCCTTTCTTCTCTAGCCATAAGGTCACGCCACATCTCCTCAGTGACATAGGATCCAGGGACTGAACCTGCAAAAGGGTTAGAGGAAGAGGGTGCGGTGTGTGGTGGTGAAGGATGATGGGGGGACACATGAGGTATGGGAGACTGATCTCTCCGCTCAAATTCTTCGTCAGTGTCGTGTCCCTCCGCATCAGGAATATTAGGAGGAAGTGGACCTAGAACAGGTGGAGCATTTAAATCATAGGTCCAATTCCTTTCATTACATACATCGGTACGTCTACTGCAGGGCAAGGCAACAGATGGGATAGCTACACCATGGATCATCAATACAAAACCACCCTCTCTTCTCGCTCGGCACAATTTCATATCTTTTAGAAATTTTAGGTTGATTGTGCGAGGAGTTAAGGGCTCTAGTGTGGCTATCTCATTGTTCAAGTTAAGGGCCCGAGCAACAGACGTAATTAGTCCTCCAAAAACAATCGGTCCTGCTTTATTAATAGTAACAGACATGTGAGAAAGCATAAACGGGACCGGATTGATTCTTCTATTTGTGAGACTTCCTTGTAAAAACTGAAGCTCTTTAGCATTAACCTTATTTGGATTGTCCCGGCCAAAAATAGTACATGCCAACAGGTATCGAAAAACTCTGATGGCCGGGTTGTGGATGGTCGATGCGAGAATTCCTTCAAAAGAAGTTATTAAATTATTTGACAATCTTTGCCAAAAAGAAAATGCATCGACCGACCATCCGTCATCCAAAGGGGTCTCACAAATAGCACCTTCCCAAAGAGGAATCCCTAACAGACTTGTTAGTTCGTCAGTACTGTACTTATATTCTATTCCAAACATTCTAAATTGGACAGTACCGACTGTGCTAGCAGTGTTAGGGTGGACAGTGTAGATCAAAGAACTTAAAAACTCAATTGTCAGTTTCTCAAAGGTTGGTTCTCGGTTTTCAAAAATAGAGTGCAGTCCCAAAAAATCAAGCAAATGATAAACACTATGATAAATACCCAAGGTATAGAGACAGTTGTCGTCCACGTACCTCGTCGAGAGAATTTCTCGACCTTGAAGCCTTTGAATATTCCTCCTCTGCCTATCCCCGGGTTTTCCTTCTCGCAAAATATATCCTTCGAACTCCATAGCTTGCTCCTTGAATTGATTTGAAGATAGTGAAGATGGGTTTAAATATAAGTTGGTAAAGGTGAGATTTTTATGGAATTTAATTGGTGGAATTTCAAATGGAAGTTTGAAAGGGTTAATGGATAGTGGGTATTAAATAAAGGTGGGAGCTTTTATGGGTTTTAATGGAGTTTTGGAAGAGGAGAAAAATGGGTTTTGGGAGTTTAGAGGTTCAAAAATGGTGGAAGATGAAGTTCTCCCCCGTATTTACCAGGACGTCGTGGCGGGCGCCATAAGGTCATTTTCGGACCTGGGCCAAAATTTTGAATTTTGGAATGGGCCTCTCTTACCTTTTGCGTCAATTTTGGGCCGGACCAGATGGATGTGCTATTTTCAGGTTATTTGGGACTGAATACTCCTTCACTCATAAGGAGTTTGGTGATTTATTAGGTTTTCAGACGACCCCTGATGCTATTCCTGAGACACCTATGGGATACTTTCTGAGTAGGGAAGTGGAGAAGTTCTGGAGTGGTATCTCTGGTGGAGGGAGTCAGGATCCTTCCACCTAGTTCTCACATGTTATCCACAACCCTGCATTGAGGTATTTTCAGATGATCATAGCACACTCTTTCTTTGGATTGCCAGATGCTGAGACCTTGCTTAGTGAGGAGGAGATCTTTCTACTGTTTTGTGCGACCCAGTCACGTCCTGTGGCATGTGGGAACTTTCTGCTGAAAGGTCTTAGCAGTATTGCCAGGTCATCAGTAGGTATTATTCATGTGGGAGGTATTGTTACCCAGATTGCTGCTGCTTTAGGCCTATCGCGTAAGTTGTTACATCTCAGGGTTTTCAGTGAATACACCACCATGGACGTTGATTTCTGCCTAGACAGAGGGTTGATAAGGAGAGCCTCTGCAAACCCCAACCAGTTCAGATTGTTGATCGACAACGAGGCTGTTCATTACTTTTTGCTGCCTGATCCGATGATGACCAGTGTTCATGACCCAGCTAATTGGAGATATGCTTTGGAGGGTTATGGAGAGACTATTGAGGAGCCTAGATCGCCTCCTATTGCTGAGTACACCCCTACACCTCCGTCTCCCAAAATCACTGTATTATCTAATAATTTGTCTTTGCAGCCACCCGATTTATACACCCAGGTTGTTGAGCTCCGTAGAGAGACTACCAAGCTCAAACAGGAGGTAGCTGATCTTGCTTTGCAGATTGAGGTATCTGATCTCACTCATGCTACTGAGGCAGACTCTTTATACCAGGAGATCGGAGAGCTTCGTCGTGAGATCGCTGAGCTTCGTGGATCCAGCCAGGCAGATGAGCCAGCCGATTGATCATATTGCCCTGACTTACTACTCTATTATTTAGTATTCAGTATTTATGCGTTTTCTTTACTTTTTAGCATATCTGGACACATTTCGTATTTTCGCATTTCCTATATTTCCTATGTACTTTGATTATATATATATATATATATATTATGTGTGTTTTTATTTTTCCTTTTTTTATATATATATCCAATAATAATTTTATTTTTCTTAATATTTGATTTTTATTTCCACAAAAATTGTGCAAGTCCCGTGTTGAAGAGGAAAACAAGTGAGAATGCTATCGGGACCCCCCAAGACGCAAAAGGTAAGAGAGGCCCATTCCAAAATTCAAAATTTTGGCCCAGGTCCGAAAATGACCTTATGGCGCCCGCCATAGCCTTATGGCGCCCGCCACGGCGTCCTGGTAAATACGGGGGAGAACTTCATCTTCCACCATTTTTGAACCTCTAAACTCCCAAAACCCATTTTTCTCCTCTTCCAAAACTCCATTAAAACCCATAAAAGCTCCCACCTTTATTTAATACCCACTATCCATTAACCCTTTCAAACTTCCATTTGAAATTCCACCAATTAAATTCCATAAAAATCTCACCTTTACCAACTTATATTTAAACCCATCTTCACTATCTTCAAATCAATTCAAGGAGCAAGCTATGGAGTTCGAAGGATATATTTTGCGAGAAGGAAAACCCGGGGATAGGCAGAGGAGGAATATTCAAAGGCTTCAAGGTCGAGAAATTCTCTCGACGAGGTACGTGGACGACAACAGTCTCTATACCTTGGGTATTTATCATAGTGTTTATCATTTGCTTGATTTTTTGGGACTGCACTCTATTTTTGAAAACCGAGAACCAACCTTTGAGAAACTGACAATTGAGTTTTTAAGTTCTTTGATCTACACTGTCCACCCTAACACTGCTAGCACAGTCGGTACTGTCCAATTTAGAATGTTTGGAATAGAATATAAGTACAGTACTGACGAACTAACAAGTCTGTTAGGGATTCCTCTTTGGGAAGGTGCTATTTGTGAGACCCCTTTGGATGACGGATGGTCGGTCGATGCATTTTCTTTTTGGCAAAGATTGTCAAATAATTTAATAACTTCTTTTGAAGGAATTCTCGCATCGACCATCCACAACCCGGCCATCAGAGTTTTTAGATACCTGTTGGCATGTACTATTTTTGGTCGGGACAATCCAAATAAGGTTAATGCTAAAGAGCTTCAGTTTTTACAAGGAAGTCTCACAAATAGAAGAATTAATCCGGTCCCGTTTATGCTTTCTCACATGTCTGTTACTATTAATAAAGCAGGACCGATTGTTTTTGGAGGACTAATTACGTCTGTTGCTCGGGCCCTTAACTTGAACAATGAGATAGCCACACTAGAGCCCTTAACTCCTCGCACAATCAACCTAAAATTTCTAAAAGATATGAAATTGTGCCGAGCGAGAAGAGAGGGTGGTTTTGTATTGATGATCCATGGTGTAGCTATCCCATCTGTTGCCTTGCCCTGCAGTAGACGTACCGATGTACGTAATGAAAGGAACTGGACCTATGATTTAAATGCTCCACCTGTTCTAGGTCCACTTCCTCCTAATATTCCTGATATGGAGGGACACGACACTGACGAAGAATTTGAGCGGAGAGATCAGTCTCCCATACCTCATGTGTCCCCCCCATCATCCTTCACCACCACACACCGCACCCTCTTCCTCAAACCCTTTTGCAGGTTTAGTCCCTGGATCCTATGTCACTGAGGAGATGTGGCGTGACCTTATGGCTAGAGAAGAAAGGCGAGATGACCTTCTCTCTACCATTCAGCAATAATTGACGGATAATATGAGCTTCATGGTAGAATCACGACGGAGGACAGACCGATCCTTCGAGTCCGTTTCTCGCACCTTGCTTGCGATCACAGACGAGCAATCCCGTCAGCAAGACTTCAACCGCCTGCATTACCAGCTTATGGAGGCTACTCAAGGTTCCGTTCTAGGTAACCTTCGACTGGTCAGAGATGCCCAGGCGGCCTTATCAGCCCGATTGGACCGGAGAGACCAGCATCGTAGCAGATCCCGTCGTCCCAGGCATTCCCAGCAGGACGACGAGGGCACCAGTGGTCCACCTCAGTAGTTTTACAGGTTACTCTCCTTATCTTATTTCGAAACATTGGGGACAATGTTCGATTTAAGTGTGGGAGGGGATTTTATTGCTTTCTATTTCCATTTTTAGTTAGTTGTTTATTTCTTGTTTTTGTCTATGTCTTTTTTCTAGAAAATGCATGAGTCTGACGAGTCACCAGTATAGTGTATCCCTAGTGCACCCTCATTTTTCCCTATTTCTTTAGCCCTACAAATTTTTTTTTGAAGAAAACATTGTTGTTCTACACGTTTTTTGGGCTTTAAGACAGGTTTGGATTAGGATGTGATGACTTAGGTGAACTTTTTGAAACATTAGTATCGTTTTAGCACCGTAGACTTCACGAATATAGGAATCATTCCAAAACCCCATGTACCATGGCCTTAATTATCATTTCCAAATTTGTCCTAAGTAGTTTATTTCAGCAGTCAGCTCCGGCCTAAGCATGTTCTACGTAGGGGACTGATGAACATAAGTGAATGATCCAGTAAAATAAATAAAGAAAAAGGCAAACTCCGGATAGATGACCCTCACAAGGTCGTTTAAACCAAAAAGTTGAATTGTTGCCACAAAAAAAAAAAAAAAAATATATATATATATAATTTTAGCTCACCCATTGTTAGTTGGTTCAGAGGTATCTGGCGCTGAACTCGGTAGGGCGGATTACGATCCGATCCCCCACAACTGCATTTGGGTTAAATAAAAGGGTTTACACAGTCATATGTGCCATAAACTCTATGTTTTGGATCAGAATCACTAACAGGTCACTCTACTATGAAACATGTAAGGATAACGGGCTTAATGTGATTGCGCCTGAATGAAAAGGACCCAAAAAGAGATGAAGAGGTAGGCCTAGTTATTGTGGGATGATACGGTTGATTAATATAAGAATGAAGTTTATGTCCGCCTCTGCGGATAAGTGTCATTACGATACCCTTGGTTCACTTAGTACCTGTCACTGCATCCTGACTTGAACTTAGAAGCCCTTTTTGCCTGAATCACGTGGCAGCACTAGTTTTTTTTTTTACTTTGAGCTTTAAATGTTTTGCTTGAGGACAAGCAAAGGTCTAAGTGTGGGAGAATTTGATGACACTGAATTTCACCGTATTTTTGACTCCGATTTCGCATGCATTCTTAGTCTTTTAATGTCATTTTATTATGTTATTATTATGTTTTTCTTTGTTTTCACGTTTTTAGCCTAATCGGAGCCCCGAGCGAGAAAAGGAGCGAAAAAGGAGCCGAAATGAGCTAAAATAGAGAAAATCAGCATTTTGCACTTATGGCATCCACTCTGGCGGCCGCCACAGGGTCTTCCATGACGTGGCCATGTCTCAAACTCCTCCCAACTGTTTTTCCCCACGATCTCCAACTGCCCAAGCAAATTTTACACTCATGGCGGGCGCCATGGTGTTGTGGCGGGCGCCACAAGAGTAAAACAAGTTCCCACCCAAATTCAAATGCTAGGGGCATCCTTGTCTTTTCCACATGTTTCCTTGCCTATATATAGGACTTTAGATTTTCGTTTTTCTTCATCCAAGCTTAGTTGTTCATAAGCATATATCAGTGTCATAGTGGTAATCGCTTCACATCGAGGTGTTACTACATTCGAGAGATCGAGTCTGTAAGAGCTTGTGAGATTGAGTCTTGGAGCACTCTGGAAGGAAGTTAATCCTGCCGCCATTTTACTTTCAGTTCGTATTGTATTCAACCACTCCGATTGGAGTAGGTTTTTATTACTTTACCTTTTGTCAACTTTATTTCTTGCACTGTCTTTTAATTTCATTTACTTTCCGCACTGCTTTACCTTCATTTACTTTTCGCACTGCTTTACTTTCATTTACTTTCCGCACTCGCACTACTTTCATTTACTTTCCGCACTCGCACTTAAATACCTTTTTTATGAAAAATCTAAAAATGAACTTTTACTTTACCATGTCTGGCTAATTTTATAAAGGTTAGAATGTGAAGATCATAACCGAACCGATAATCTGTACAATTGTTAGTAGAAACACTTAAGGGCTATTTTAACTTTCAATATAAGTTTTCCTGTTCTTAAATTCCGTTGGGTAAGATCGAAAGCCGTCCAACGCCTATCTAAACTTAATTGTTTTTAAACTATTTCAAAAACAGCGAAAGCGCTTTGTTTAGTTTATTAGGAGTTTTTAATTTAAAAGGAAAAGAGATTTTAAAACCATTTTCGGACGCGTTAAGAAGTTTAAAGTCTGGTTCGTAAGAACCTCTTTTTTTTTTTAGAAAATCCAGGTTAAAATACTTTTCAACTTGGTCAAGATACTATATTTCTTAAAAATAGGTTTACTACTTTAACGCAATGCGCGCCTTTTTATCCGTGACAATAAGAGGGTTTGATTAGGGAGTACAACTCGGTTCTGAATATGCGAAAGCGACAGTTCCTGTCAAATTAGTTCTTTTCAAAGTAGAAAACATTGCCCGTAAGTAGTTCTATTAGCAAGTACATGGATTATCAATTGGTTGTGTGAATTGCATTCGAACCTGTCTTTATCAATTAATTTTAATCACTTTATTTATTACCGTGCACTCTTCAAAACTACTATTTTCAATCACCTTAGATACACACCTTAACAATAGATAGCGATAGATTGACACTTGGTCTCTGTGGATACGATAATCTTTTATATTACTCTGACGCGTTCGTACACTTGCGAAAAAGGTATTTAAGTTCACCGTATTTTTGACTCCGATTTCGCATGAATTCTTAGTCTTTTAATGTCATTTTATTATGTTATTATTATGTTTTTCTTTGTTTTCAGGTTTTTAGTCTAATCGGAGCCCCGAGCGAGAAAAGGAGCGAAAAAGGAGCCGAAATGAGCTAAAATAGAGAAAATCAGCATTTTGCACTTATGGCATCCACTCTGGCGGCCGCCACAGGGTCTTCCATGACGTGGCCATGTCTCAAACTCCTCCCAACTGTTTTTCCCCACGATCTCCAACTGCCCAAGCAAATTTTACACTCATGGCGGGCGCCATGGTGTTGTGGCGGGCGCCACAAGAGTAAAACAAGTTCCCACCCAAATTCAAATGCTAGGGGCATCCTTGTCTTTTCCACATGTTTCCTTGCCTATAAATAGGACTTTAGATTTTCGTTTTTCTTCATCCAAGCTTAGTTGTTCATAAGCATATATCAGTGTCATAGTGGTAATCGCTTCACATCGAGGTGTTACTACATTCGAGAGATCGAGTCTGTAAGAGCCTGTGAGATTGAGTCTTGGAGCACTCTGGAAGGAAGTTAATCCTGCCGCCATTTTACTTTCAGTTCGCATTGTATTCAACCACTCCGATTGGAGGAGGTTTTTATTACTTTACCTTTTGTCAACTTTATTTCTTGCACTGTCTTTTAATTTCATTTACTTTCCGCACTGCTCTACTTTCATTTACTTTTCGCACTCGCACTACTTTCATTTACTTTCCGCACTCGCACTTAAATACCTTTTTTATGAAAAATCTAAAAATGAACTTTTACTTTACCATGTCTGGCTAATTTTATAAAGGTTAGAATGTGAAGATCATAACCGAACCGATAATCTGTACAATTGTTAGTAGAAACACTTAAGGGCTATTTTAACTTTCAATATAAGTTTTCCTGTTCTTAAATTCCGTTGGGTAAGATCGAAAGCCGTCCAACGCCTATCTAAACTTAATTGTTTTTAAACTATTTCAAAAACAGCGAAAGCGCTTTGTTTAGTTTATCACGAATTTTTAATTTAAAAGGAAAAGAGATTTTAAAACCATTTTCGGACGTGTTAAGAAGTTTAAAGTCTGGTTCGTAAGAACCTCTTTTTTTTTAGAAAATCCAGGTTAAAATACTTTTCAACTTGGTCAAGATGCTATATTTCTTAAAAATAGGTTTACTACTCTAACGCAATGCGCGCCTTTTTATCCGTGACAATAAGAGGGTTTGATTAGGGGGTACAACTCGGTTCTGAGTACGCGAAATTGACAGTTCCTGTCAAATTAGTTCTTTTCAAAGTAGAAAACATTGCCCGTAAGTAGTTCTATTAGCAAGTACTTGGATTATCAATTGGTTGTGTGAATTGCATTCGAACCTGTCTTTATCAATTAATTTTAATCACTTTATTTATTACCGTGCACTCTTCAAAACTACTATTTTCAATCACCTTAGATACACACCTTAACAATAGATAGCGATAGATTGACACTTGGTCTCTGTGGATACGATAATCTTTTATATTACTCTGACGCGTTCGTACACTTGCGAAAAAGGTATTTAAGTTCATCGTATTTTTGACTCGAATTTCGCATGAATTCTTAGTCTTTTAATGTCATTTTATTATGTTATTATTATGTTTTTCTTTGTTTTCAGGTTTTTAGTCTAATCGGAGCCCCGAGCGAGAAAAGGAGCGAAAAAGGAGCCGAAATGAGCTAAAATAGAGAAAATCAGCATTTTGCACTTATGGCATCCACTCTGGCGGCCGCCACAGGGTCTTCCATGACGTGGCCATGTCTCAAACTCCTCCCAACTGTTTTTCCCCACGATCTCCAACTGCCCAAGCAAATTTTACACTCATGGCGGGCGCCATGGTGTTGTGGCGGGCGCCACAAGAGTAAAACAAGTTCCCACCCAAATTCAAATGCTAGGGGCATCCTTGTCTTTTCCACATGTTTCCTTGCCTATAAATAGGACTTTAGATTTTCGTTTTTCTTCATCCAAGCTTAGTTGTTCATAAGCATATATCAGTGTCATAGTGGTAATCGCTTCACATCGAGGTGTTACTACATTCGAGAGATCGAGTCTGTAAGAGCCTGTGAGATTGAGTCTTGGAGCACTCTGGAAGGAAGTTAATCCTGCCGCCATTTTACTTTCAGTTCGCATTGTATTCAACCACTCCGATTGGAGGAGGTTTTTATTACTTTACCTTTTGTCAACTTTATTTCTTGCACTGTCTTTTAATTTCATTTACTTTCCGCACTGCTCTACTTTCATTTACTTTTCGCACTCGCACTACTTTCATTTACTTTCCGCACTCGCACTTAAATACCTTTTTTATGAAAAATCTAAAAATGAACTTTTACTTTACCATGTCTGGCTAATTTTATAAAGGTTAGAATGTGAAGATCATAACCGAACCGATAATCTGTACAATTGTTAGTAGAAACACTTAAGGGCTATTTTAACTTTCAATATAAGTTTTCCTGTTCTTAAATTCCGTTGGGTAAGATCGAAAGCCGTCCAACGCCTATCTAAACTTAATTGTTTTTAAACTATTTCAAAAACAGCGAAAGCGCTTTGTTTAGTTTATCACGAATTTTTAATTTAAAAGGAAAAGAGATTTTAAAACCATTTTCGGACGTGTTAAGAAGTTTAAAGTCTGGTTCGTAAGAACCTCTTTTTTTTTAGAAAATCCAGGTTAAAATACTTTTCAACTTGGTCAAGATGCTATATTTCTTAAAAATAGGTTTACTACTCTAACGCAATGCGCGCCTTTTTATCCGTGACAATAAGAGGGTTTGATTAGGGGGTACAACTCGGTTCTGAGTACGCGAAATTGACAGTTCCTGTCAAATTAGTTCTTTTCAAAGTAGAAAACATTGCCCGTAAGTAGTTCTATTAGCAAGTACTTGGATTATCAATTGGTTGTGTGAATTGCATTCGAACCTGTCTTTATCAATTAATTTTAATCACTTTATTTATTACCGTGCACTCTTCAAAACTACTATTTTCAATCACCTTAGATACACACCTTAACAATAGATAGCGATAGATTGACACTTGGTCTCTGTGGATACGATAATCTTTTATATTACTCTGACGCGTTCGTACACTTGCGAAAAAGGTATTTAAGTTCATCGTATTTTTGACTCGAATTTCGCATGAATTCTTAGTCTTTTAATGTCATTTTATTATGTTATTATTATGTTTTTCTTTGTTTTCAGGTTTTTAGTCTAATCGGAGCCCCGAGCGAGAAAAGGAGCGAAAAAGGAGCCGAAATGAGCTAAAATAGAGAAAATCAGCATTTTGCACTTATGGCATCCACTCTGGCGGCCGCCACAGGGTCTTCCATGACGTGGCCATGTCTCAAACTCCTCCCAACTGTTTTTCCCCACGATCTCCAACTGCCCAAGCAAATTTTACACTCATGGCGGGCGCCATGGTGTTGTGGCGGGCGCCACAAGAGTAAAACAAGTTCCCACCCAAATTCAAATGCTAGGGGCATCCTTGTCTTTTCCACATGTTTCCTTGCCTATAAATAGGACTTTAGATTTTCGTTTTTCTTCATCCAAGCTTAGTTGTTCATAAGCATATATCAGTGTCATAGTGGTAATCGCTTCACATCGAGGTGTTACTACATTCGAGAGATCGAGTCTGTAAGAGCCTGTGAGATTGAGTCTTGGAGCACTCTGGAAGGAAGTTAATCCTGCCGCCATTTTACTTTCAGTTCGCATTGTATTCAACCACTCCGATTGGAGGAGGTTTTTATTACTTTACCTTTTGTTAACTTTATTTCTTGCACTGTCTTTTAATTTCATTTACTTTCCGCACTGCTCTACTTTCATTTACTTTTCGCACTCGCACTACTTTCATTTACTTTCCGCACTCGCACTTAAATACCTTTTTTATGAAAAATCTAAAAATGAACTTTTACTTTACCATGTCTGGCTAATTTTATAAAGGTTAGAATGTGAAGATCATAACCGAACCGATAATCTGTACAATTGTTAGTAGAAACACTTAAGGGCTATTTTAACTTTCAATATAAGTTTTCCTGTTCTTAAATTCCGTTGGGTAAGATCGAAAGCCGTCCAACGCCTATCTAAACTTAATTGTTTTTAAACTATTTCAAAAACAGCGAAAGCGCTTTGTTTAGTTTATCACGAATTTTTAATTTAAAAGGAAAAGAGATTTTAAAACCATTTTCGGACGTGTTAAGAAGTTTAAAGTCTGGTTCGTAAGAACCTCTTTTTTTTTAGAAAATCCAGGTTAAAATACTTTTCAACTTGGTCAAGATGCTATATTTCTTAAAAATAGGTTTACTACTCTAACGCAATGCGCGCCTTTTTATCCGTGACAATAAGAGGGTTTGATTAGGGGGTACAACTCGGTTCTGAGTACGCGAAATTGACACTTCCTGTCAAATTAGTTCTTTTTAAAGTAGAAAACATTGCCCGTAAGTAGTTCTATTAGCAAGTACTTGGATTATCAATTGGTTGTGTGAATTGCATTCGAACCTGTCTTTATCAATTAATTTTAATCACTTTATTTATTACCGTGCACTCTTCAAAACTACTATTTTCAATCACCTTAGATACACACCTTAACAATAGATAGCGATAGATTGACACTTGGTCTCTGTGGATACGATAATCTTTTATATTACTCTGACGCGTTCGTACACTTGCGAAAAAACACGCATCAAGTTTTTCGCGCCGTTGCCGGTGACCAATTTCGTCAAATTTCGTACCCTGTTGTTATACTGTTTAGACTAAGGAAGTTACCCGCCGGTCAATGCGAAAAACTCGTAGTACCGGAAGTTTAGTAGACCCTCTAGCTGAACCAGAACATTACGCTCGCGCACGTTTATATTTCTGTAAACTTAGGAAAGCTATGGCCGAAGATCAAAATCAAAGACCTCTTAAGGATTTCGCCCAACCATCCAACGAGGAACCTAGTTCTAGTATAGTAAATCCAGCCATACCAGCTAACAATTTTGAACTTAAACCATCCTTGCTGCAGTTAGTACAGCAGAGACAATTCGCAGGTCTTGCTACAGAGAACCCAAACCAACATTTGAAAAACTTTCTCCAACTAGCAGACACCTTTAAAACCAATGGAGCCCCTCCTGAGGCGATTCGCTTAAGATTATTTCCTTTTTCCCTCAGAGATAAGGCCCTATCTTGGTTAGATTCCCTTCCACCAAATTCCATAACAAGTTGGGAAGACCTTAGAAAAGTATTCCTTGCCAGATATTTTCCCCCGAGTAAGACCGCTGTTCTTCGAAACCAAATAACTAGATTTACCCAAAACCAAGGAGAATCGTTGTTCGAAGCCTGAGAGAGATATAAAGAGCTGTTAAGAGCATGCCCACATCATGGTTTAGAAAATTGGTTAATCATTCAAACCTTCTATAATGGACTTCATTATAACACTAAGATGACCATCGACGCCGCCGCAGGTGGCGCACTGATGAACAAACCTTACCCTGAAGCTAGTGCCCTTATCGAAGATATGGCCCAAAACCATCAATCATGGGGAGTAGAACGAGCGACAGTGGAAAAGAAGGAAGCCCAAGGAGGAATACATGAGTTAAGCTCTATAGACATGATGCAAGCTAAAATGGACGCATTAGCCCTAAAAGTTGAGCATATGTGTACAACCCCGAATACTGCAGCTGCAGTTTCGTCAGATTGTGAGATATGTGGGACGAAAGGACACCAATCCGCAGAATGCAGTCTGTTAAACGAGACCAGCTCTGAACAAGTGAACTACACCCAAGGGAACCCATTTTCAAATACCTATAACCCTGGATGGAGGAATCACCCAAACTTTTCCTATAAGAATAATAACCCTATCCAAAATACTGCCCCTCCGAGACAATCAAGTTATCAAGCCCCAAGATCAAATCAACCTATGCAACCTGTACCACCAAAACCGAGCCTTGAGAAAATCGTGGATAATTTTGTCGCTGCTCAGATCCAACAAAACAAGAAGTTCATGAACCAAAACGTTCATGTTAACGAACTAATTACCCAGTTAGGAACCAAGGTTGACCAAATAATCACTCACAATAAGATGCTTGAAACCCAAATCTCGCAGGTAGCTTTAAATCAAGCCCCTCAGACCACACCTGGAGGACAATTCCCTGGACAGGCTCAACAAAACCCAAAAGGACAAGCAAATGCCATTACCCTACGAAGTGGGACCGCTTATGATGAACCTTGTAACCCAAGGTTGAGTGATCCCAAAACTTCTAAGGAAGATGACAACATCCCAGATAAAAAGAAGAAACCAGAGGAATCTGTAAACCAGGAAAGTCAAGAAAAAGGAGAAGAACCCAAAGACAAAACCTATATACCACCCCCGCCATACAAACCACCAATACCATATCCGCAAAGACTTAAACAAACCCAGATCAATAATCAGTATCAGAAATTCATTAAAGTTATAGAAAAACTTCACGTAGAAATCCCGTTCACAGAAGCCATTACCCAAATACCATCTTACGCAAAGTTTCTCAAAGACATCCTTACCAATAAACGTAGACTTGATGATCCGAAACCCTTGGAATGTAATTCTATTGCCGAAAATAAATTAGCAAAAAAGGATAAAGATCATGGAAACTTTTCCATTCCTTGTATTTTGGGGAGTTATGTCATCGAAAAAGCTTTACTAGACTTAGGAGCTAGTGTGAGCTTAATGCCCTTAGCGGTTTGCGAAAGGCTAAATTTAGGAGAGTTGCAACCTACCAAGATGTCACTTCAATTAGCCGATAGATCTGTTAAATATCTGATAGCCATACTTGAAGACGTCCCTGTTAGGATAGGTCAGCTGTTTATCCCTACTGATTTTGTTGTCATGGACATTAAAGAAGATGATGACATACAAATTCTTCTAGGTAGACCATTCTTATCGACTGCTGGAGCCATAATAGATGTCAAAAAGGGGAAGCTAACCTTTGAGGTAGGGAACGAGAAGATAGAATTTATACTTTCAAAATTTCTTATGGCACCTATGATAGGAGACGCGTGTTATGCAATAGATATCATTGATGAATGTGTTAGGGAGTTAGAGCAAGAAGAAGTCATTGAAACAATTAAGCTGCCATCAACTCTTATTTTGGAAGATGACAATTTTAAGAAACCCTACATCGATGATAACCTTTACGAATGTTTATCCCTTATCCCAGATCCTATGCCTTGCCCTATTAAACCAGCCTTGGAACTTAAGGAACTGCCTAAGAACCTGAGATATGAGTTTCTTGATGAAGAAATGAATCGTCCGGTTATAGTTAGTGCTGCCTTGAGGCAAAAAGAAACAGATCAACTCTTGGACGTTTTACGAAGATATCCCTCAGCCTTAGGATATAATACCTCTGATCTGAAAGGTATAAGTCCATCCGTATGCATGCATCGGATTTCGCTCGAAGTAGATTCAAAACCTTCCAGAGAACACCAGAGAAGGATAAACCCTATACTGAGTGATGTTGTCAAGAAGGAAGTTCTGAAGTTGCTAGAAGCAGGTATAATATATCAGATCTCGGACAGTAAGTGGGTGAGCCCTGTGCATGTGGTACCCAAGAAGGGAGGCATCACAGTTGTGCAAAATGAGAAAGGTGAACAAATAGCAAAGCGGATAGAAGGAGGTTGGCGTATGTGCATAGACTATAGAAAGTTAAATAAAGCAACTAGGAAGGATCATTTCCCTTTACCGTTCATAGACCAGATGTTAGAACGTCTTGCCAGACATTCTTACTTCTGCTATCTAGACGGGTATTCGGGATTCTTCCAAATACCTATACATCCAGAAGATCAAGAAAAAACTACCTTTACATGCCCTTTTGGAACTTTTGCCTACAGACGAATGCCTTTTGGACTCTGTAATGCCCCTGCTACTTTCCAACGTTGCATGATGTCAATCTTTGCAGATTATCTAGATGGAATCATGGAAGTATTTATGGATGATTTCTCGGTTTGCGGTTTTGATTTCCAAAATTGTCTTATCAACCTTGAGAAAATCCTGGAAAGATGTGTGGAGGTGAACCTTGTACTGAATTGGGAAAAATGCCATTTCATGGTGACTGAAGGAATTGTTTTAGGACATATAATCTCCGAAAGAGGTATAGAGGTAGATAAAGCAAAAATAGAAGTTATAGAGAACCTAAAACCACCCAAGACTATCAGGGAAGTTAGAAGTTTCCTTGGACACGCTGGATTCTACCGCCGTTTCATCAAGGACTTCTCCAAAATAAAAAAAACCTTTAACTGGCCTGTTAATGAAAGATGCTGAATTCATCTTTGATGAAAAATGCAATGAAGCATTCAACCTTTTGAAGCAAGCATTGATTTCAGCACCCATTATGAAACCCCCTGATTGGTCTGAACCGTTTGAGATAATGTGTGACGCCAGTGATTATGCTGTAGGAGCCGTTCTAGGTCAGAGAAAAGATAAAAGATTACATGTAATATATTATGCCAGTAGAACCCTAGACGCCGCCCAGCTCAATTACGCAACAACCGAGAAAGAACTCCTAGCGGTAGTTTTCGCTATAGACAAATTTAGATCATATCTAGTAGGAGCCAAAATTATAGTTTACACCGATCATGCTGCCATCCGTTACCTACTAAGTAAAAAAGATGCTAAACCCAGGTTACTTCGATGGATTTTGTTGCTACAAGAGTTCGACTTAGATATCCGAGATAAAAAAGGCACAGAAAATGTAGTAGCCGATCACCTATCTAGGCTAGAATACCTGAATCCTGAATTAGTACCCATAAATGATGATTTTGCCGATGATAGACTGATAGCCCAGTTGGAAACCATTGAAGATAAAAAACCAGACCCTCATGAGCACTTCCAAAAATCCTTAGCTGCAAGTAACGTGCCCTGGTACGCTGATTTTGTTAATTACCTGGCTGCTGATATCATACCCCCTGATCTCGATTACCACAAGAAGAAGAAGTTCTTAAGTGATGTTAGAAACTTCTATTGGGACGAACCACTTCTTTTCAAGAGAGGTAAAGATGGCATTTTCCGCCGTTGCGTTCCAGAAGACGAGGTAGAAAGTATAATTCAGCATTGTCACTCTGCGCCTTATGGTGGACATGCAAGCACCTCTAAGACCTACGCCAAGATTCTTCAAGCTAGCCTATTCTGGCCTACCATGTGGCGTGATGTCCATGCTTACATTGTCAAATGTGATAGATGCCAACGCACAGGAAATATTTCAAGACGTGACGAAATGCCTTTAAGAAACATCCAAGAAGTAGAACTCTTCGACGTATGGGGTATAGATTTCATGGGACCATTCCCACCATCTTTAAGAAACAAGTATATCCTAGTTGCAGTAGACTACGTGTCTAAATGGATTGAAGCGATAGCTGCACCCACAAACGACACTAGAGTAGTGATTAAATTATTTAAAAATTATATATTCCCCAGATTTGGAACACCCCGTTTAGTTATAAGTGATGGAGGATCTCACTTCATATCAAGAATATTTGATAAGCTTTTAAGCAAGTATGGAGTTAAGCATAGAGTAGCAACACCATATCACCCACATACTAGTGGCCAAGTGGAAGTATCTAATAGGGAGATTAAACAAATTTTAGAAAAAGCTGTCTCTGTATCTAGAAAATATTGGTCGCAAAAGCTTCAAGAGGCTTTATGGGCCTACAGAACCGCTTTCAAAACCCCTATAGGAACAACCCCCTACCAACTAGTCTATGGAAAATCTTGTCATTTACCTTTTGAGTTAGAGCATAAGGCCTATTGGGCCATTAAAACTTTGAATTTGGATTACCTAACTGCTGGTGAGAAACGTATCCTTGACATCCACAAATTGGAAGAACTCAGACAGCAAGCCTACGAGAATGCCATAATATACAAAGAAAGAACAAAAGCTTGGCACGACAAAAGAATCGTAAGAAAAGACTTCAACTTAGGCGACCCTGTTCTCCTGTTCAATTCTAGGCTACGGCTCTTCCCAGGAAAGCTCCGTTCAAGATGGACTGGCCCCTTCAAAGTATCAAAAATTCTGAGGTCTGGAGCTGTTGAAATAAAAAACGAGACATGTAAACCATTCATCGTCAATGGACAAAGACTGAAGCTCTACGAAGGAGGAGACATTCCAACAACCTACTCCAGCCACACTCTAAGTGATCCACCAATCCCGACAAGAGATGTATAAGTTCCAGTCGTTAAGCTAACGACGTTAAACAAGCGCTGCATGGGAGGCAACCCATGATTTTCTTACCTTATTTACTTTTTCTACATTTTGTTTTATTTTATTTCTTGTTATATTTTGTCAGGACTAATGTTTGAAATGTTTGTGTTTTACAGGACCTTCTTCCTAACTCTGTGCAGAATGCAGAATTTTGACGACATGCATGTGACTTTCAGGAATGACGCCCAGAGAGAGCGTTACTTTGTCCACTTCAGGCGTCCTATGGCACCTACGAGGTACCCAGATCAGGCTTGCATGGAGGCTTTAGGTATTGAGCCTAGTGTCAGATTCTTATGCCACCAGCTTCAATGGGACCAGTTCGACGACCTGAACAACACCTATAGGAACCTCACTTTGGAGTTCCTCAGCTCGTTTTCTTATGACCCCTGGGCCGGACCAGATGGATGTGCTATTTTCAGGTTATTTGGGACTGAGTACTCCTTCACTCATAAGGAGTTTGGTGATTTATTAGGTTTTCAGACGACCCCTGATGCTATTCCTGAGACACCTATGGGATACTTTCTGAGTAGGGAAGTGGAGAAGTTCTGGAGTGATATCTCTGGTGGAGGGAGTCAGGATCCTTCCACCCAGTTCTCACATGTTATCCACAACCCTGCATTGAGGTATTTTCAGATGATCATAGCACACTCTTTCTTTGGATTGCCAGATGCTGAGACCTTGCTTAGTGAGGAGGAGATCTTTCTACTGTTTTGTGCGACCCAGTCACGTCCTGTGGCATGTGGGAACTTTCTGCTGAAAGGTCTTAGCAGTATTGCCAGGTCATCAGTAGGTATTATTCATGTGGGAGGTATTGTTACCCAGATTGCTGCTGCTTTAGGCCTATCGCGTAAGTTGTTACATCTCAGGGTTTTCAGTGAATACACCACCATGGACGTTGATTTTTGCCTAGACAGAGGGTTGATAAGGAGAGCCTCTGCAAACCCCAACCAGTTCAGATTGTTGATCGACAACGAGGTTGTTCATTACTTTTTGCTGCCTGATCCGATGATGACCAGTGTTCATGACCCAGCTAATTGGAGATATGCTTTGGAGGGTTATGGAGAGACTATTGAGGAGCCTAGATCGCCTCCTATTGCTGAGTTCACCCCTACACCTCCGTCTCCTAAAATCACTGTATTATCTAATAATTTGTCTTTGCAGCCACCCGATTTATACACCCAGGTTGTTGAGCTCTGCAGAGAGACTGCCAAGCTCAAACAGGAGGTAGCTGATCTTGCTTTGCAGATTGAGGTATCTGATCTCACTCATGCTACTGAGGCAGACTCTTTATACCAGGAGATCGGAGACCTTCGTCGCGAGATCGCTGAGCTTCGTGGATCCAGCCAGGCAGAGGAGCCAGCTGATTGATCATATTGCCCTGACTTACTACTCTATTATTTAGTATTCAGTATTTCTGCGTTTTCTTTACTTTTTAGCATATCTGGACACATTTCGTATTTTTGCATTTCCTATATTTCCTATGTACTTTGATTTTTATATATATTATGTGTGTTTTTATTTTTCCTTTTTTTATATATATATCCAATAATAATTTTATTTTTCTTAAAATTTGATTTTTATTTCCACAAAAATTGTGCAAGTCCCGTGTTGAAGAGGAAAACAAATGAGAACGCTATCGGGACCCCCAAGACGCAAAAGGTAAGAGAGGCCCATTCCAAAATTCAAAATTTTAGCCCAGGTCCGAAAATGACCTTATGGCGCCCGCCATAGCCTTATGGCGCCCGCCACGGCGTCCTGGTAAATACGGGGGAGAACTTCATCTTCCACCATTTTTGAACCTCTAAACTCCCAAAACCCATTTTTCTCCTCTTCCAAAACTCCATTAAAACCCATAAAAGCTCCCACCTTTATTTAATACCCACTATCCATTAACCCTTTCAAACTTCCATTTGAAATTCCACCAATTAAATTCCATAAAAATCTCACCTTTACCAACTTATATTTAAACACATCTTCACTATCTTCAAATTAATTCAAGGAGCAAGTGATAAGTGCAAATTGTACCAATTTTTGTATATATGTTTTGTTGCATTTATCGATTCTTTTTGGTAAATATCGTGCGAATAAAACCCACTTTGTGTGTAAATACGTTTACTTTACGTTTTCGGTGTATAGTTCGTTATCGTGTAAATATCATTGAGTTTAATTGATTTTCATTTATTTTTGTAGGTGTTCCAGCAATGGGATATTTCCATATTCATAAAGAGCATTGAATAAGCTTTCCAACTCTTCAAACCGTGCGTCAATCGGAGTTACGGTTCAAGAGTTATGAAGAAAACAAATTCTGGTTTTCTGTCATACTCGCTAGGCGAGCCCCCGTAGCGAACACTCGCTAGCTTGTTCGCTAGGCGAACCGGGGCGAACAGAAAGTTCCAGAATCGTGAAAAAACTCAACAGAAAGACGGTTTACGTTCGCCTAGCGAACGGGGAATCGCTAGGCGAACCTGGAAAGTCAGAATTGCCTATTTTAGCCATTTTTCATCATTTTCTATGTTATGGTTTTGGGGATTCTTGCTCCAACTCCATCAAACTTCATTTTTTCAGTAGATTAGCTTAGAAAACAACATGTAAGCTTGCATGTGGATGATCCGAGGTGGATTTCTCATCTATCGGCTCCGACAATCCGTGAAGTGTTTGGTTCATTTCTCTTCCTCTTTGTGTATTCTTTCTTGTTGGGTTGTGTGTATGTATTGACTATGATCTCATGTATATTTGTCGCCCATGGCGTTGTATAAAACTTGCTTTACAAATCTTTATTGGTAATTATCTCTAATTTTTGCTTTATGCGCGGGGTTTGTGTCGCGTTAGACATAACCTTCACGAACGTCGATTAGGGAGGATTGTCTGTTAGTTTCTGGATTCTAGAGATAGATTTAGGGCTAACAATCTTTAATAGGTGTCGAAGCTTAATGACTTCCGTGTTTCGAGGCTTCGCTCGCGAGAGTGACGAAGAGAGTAACACGGTTGTTTTCTCAACTTTGCGTTAGACATAACCTGTGTTGTGAGCGATGCTGGGTGATATTGATGAGTAGTGTAGGTGGAGTATAACTGGTCGGTAAGTTTAAGTTTGTGAGGAGTGATTTGTATGCATTGCCGGACGAGTTTTTCTTGTTGAAGAATGAAGTTGTTTTTATGTTTTAACGTTTACTTTTATGTTCTCTTGTTTGAAACTATTTTAACCCAAACTCATTAACGCGAGAGATTGTCGAACGGCATTCTTTCCCTCGAACCGATCTCTGTGGACACGACATAAATCCCGGAGGGAATTCTTTCCGAAAATAAATATTTTTGCTTGCTTGCCCTATTCTGCAGCCAACAAAATGGCGCCGTTGCCGGGGACCGGTTTTGATATTAAATCGCATTGCGATAGTTTCTTTGTTTTTTAGTTTTGTATATATCGTATATATTGTCTATTTCCATTATGTTTGTTCAAGTGTTGTATATATTTTGTTCCCGTAACCGTTTGTTCATATGTTTGGTTAGGACACTTACTTGAGGTTTGCGCGGTGAGGCATCACTATGGCATGAAGGAAGTGAGTTTGCTAGCTAAGCAATGTAAAGGCGTCGAGCTTACGACGTAAAACAAGCATGTTGTATTATTTTCTTTGGTTGTGTGGTGAACTTTCATTAAACAAGTTGTACTCGGATTTTTTGTAAACTTCTCAAATCTTCACTTTACAACTTGTTTAATGAAATTTCTCCCTTTCTTTTCGTTTGTTTATATTAATAATTCTTGTTCTCGCTAAGCGAATTCTGGCAAAGTCACCAGCGAAGGTTCGCCTTGCGAACGTTGGCGAAGGTGCCAGCGAGGGAGTGGCAGAAAGTATGCAAAAACCTTCAGTAGGAAAACTGGGTAAATTCGCTGGGCGAGGGAGCCAGCGAATGCTCGCTGATGTGTTCGCGAGGCGAAGGTGCCGGCGAGGGGGTGGCAGAAACTTTCACTTTTGAAAACACCCAAACTTCGCTGGGGCGAAGGATGTAGCGAGGGCTTGCGTCGCGAATGATTTGGTTCGCCTAGCGAACCCACGATAACTTTTGTGGGCGGTTTAAGTTTGAGGCACTTAAAGTGCCATGTTTTAGTTCACTCGCGTTGCGAATGATTCCTTCGCTAGGCGAAGGCTGCTAAGATTTTGGTTGCTGTTTACTCACAGATTTTGATTGACTTACTTGAGGATGCTGTTGTGATTTTCCAAGTTGGTTCGTTTCAACTTGCGGATGTATGGTAATGATTTTGTTAAGTTTTGTACACGTCTGAGGTATGTATTTATCGCTTTCTATACTTTAGCATATTCATGATACTTAGGCATTTTACAAACTTCCATGCCATCCATTCTTTTGTATACTTGTTCTATTGTGAATCACTTTAGTTCCCAACCTTTTTGTGAGGTGGCTTTCCATTGTTCATATATGCTTGGAGTACCGACATTCTTGTTTTACTGGATTTTATTATGTTGAATCTTTTGTTTGTGTTGATTATATGAATGCATGAAAAGGATCAAGGCAATTGTTTCATTTTGAGCACAACCACCTTAGCCAAATAGTCAATTCACCTTGTGAGTGTGTGATCATTTGTAACCCCTTTGAGCCTTTGGTCATTATCCATGTTGTTTGAGCTTGATGCTTGTCTATGAGTGTCAAATTCATATTTTTGTGTGGATCTTGATTATTGTTTTTACTTGAGCCCTCAACTTTTTGTGTTGTTGTATGAATTTTTTCCTTGCCTTAGAAAGTAGGGAGTATTCACATGATGGTGCGGTTGAATTCAAGTTGGGGAGAGGATGATTGTGTGTACTCATTGGTTGAATTCTATGAGGATTGAAAAAGAAAAGAAAAAAGAGAAAAATATGACAAAGAAAAGAAAAGAAAAAAGTGAAAAAGAAAGAAAAAAGAAAAATCCTTGAAAAAGGAAACAAAAAGAGTTGCAGTAATTGTGCTAAATAAGTATTGTGTGTTGTGTAGCACTTGGGATTTTGGAAGAAGTTGGTTGAAATTTTGTGTGTGAATCTTTGTGAGTTTTCACTCCCTTAGGTTTAGGCAAGTTTTTGTTTCGATTAGCTTTAGGAATTACCCCTTGTTTGTTTACCCGACCACGCTACAACCTTGAAAAGCCCTTGTGATTCTTGCATTTGTATCTTCAATATGATTTTTGGATGTATGCATAATTTAGTCTTTTGTTTGCATGAGTGTTGTGTGAGTTTAAAGTACCTTATTGTGTGTTTTTCATCTACCGATGATTATTTTTGCTAGGTGTGATTCACTTTGGAACTAGTGTTGTTTTAGAATGTTTGGCATGATTTTTGTATTTTGCTTTTGTTTCGTGACTATGTTATCGTTGCAGTTTAGTGGTAAGTATTTACTTTTTGTGTGTACCGTTTTCATTTGAACCATTCATTCGTTTCAATTTTTCAAAACCTGTTGATTCGTCATTCTTTGGATATTGTTTGTGCATTTTCAAGTTTGTTTGATTCTTGTTTGTGGACAAACAAGTAGGTAAGTTGGGGAGAG
This sequence comes from Lathyrus tuberosus, assembly GCA_022829125.1. Classification (NCBI taxonomy): domain Eukaryota; kingdom Viridiplantae; phylum Streptophyta; class Magnoliopsida; order Fabales; family Fabaceae; genus Lathyrus; species Lathyrus tuberosus. The sequence continues at coordinate 7,506,983 of JALAZF010000308.1, read as the reverse complement.
TTTGATAAGTGCAAATTGTACCTATTTTTGTATATATGTTTTGTTGCACTTATCGATTCTTTTTGGTAAATATCGTGCGAATAAAACCCACTTTGTGTGTAAATACGTTTACTTTACGTTTTCGGTGTATAGTGCGTTATCGTGTAAATATCATTGAGTTTAATCGATTTTCATTTATTTTTGTAGGTGTTCCAGCAATGGGATATTTCCATATTCATAAAGAGCATTGAATAAGCTTTCCAACTCTTCAAACCGTGCGTCAATCGGAGTTACGGTTCAAGAGTTATGAAGAAAACAAATTCTGGTTTTCTGTCATACTCGCTAGGCGAGCCCCCGTAGCGAACACTCGCTAGCATGTTCGCTAGGCGAACCGGGGCGAACAGAAAGTTCCAGAATCATGAAAAAACTCAACAGAAAGGCGGTTTACGTTCGCCTAGCGAACGGGGACTCGCTAGGCGAACCTGGAAAGTCAGAATTGCCTATTTTAGCCATTTTTCATCATTTTCTATGTTATGGTTTTGGGGATTCTTGCTCCAACTCCATCAAACTTCATTTTTTCAGTAGATTAGCTTAGAAAACAACATGTAAGCTTGCATGTGGATGATCCGAGGTGGATTTCTCATCGATCGGCTCCGACAATCCGTGAAGTGTTTGGTTCATTTCTCTTCCTCTTTGTGTATTCTTTCTTGTTGGGTTGTGTGTATGTATTGACTATGATCTCATGTATATTTGTCGCCCATGGCGTTGTATAAAACTTGCTTTACAAATCTTTATTGGTAATTATCTCTAATTTTTGCTTTATGCGCGGGGTTTGTGTCGCGTTAGACATAACCTTCACGAACGTCGATTAGGGAGGATTGTCTGTTAGTTTCTGGATTCTAGAGATAGATTTAGGGCTAACAATCTTTAATAGGCGTCGAAGCTTAATGACTTCCGTGTTTCGAGGCTTCGCTCGCGAGAGTGACGAAGAGAGTAACACGGTTGTTTTCTCAACTTTGCGTTAGACATAACCTGTGTTGTGAGCGATGCTGGGTGATATTGATGAGTAGTGTAGGTGGAGTATAACTGGTCGGTAAGTTTAAGTTTGTGAGGAGTGATTTGTATGCATTGCCGGACGAGTTTTTCTTGTTGAAGAATGAAGTTGTTTTTATGTTTTAATGTTTACTTTTATGTTCTCTTGTTTGAAACTATTTTAACCCAAACTCATTAACGCGAGAGATTGTCGAACAACATTCTTTCCCTCGAACCGATCTCTGTGGACACGACATAAATCCCGGAGGGAATTCTTTCCGAAAATAAATATTTTTGCTTGCTTGCCCTATTCTGCAGCCAACAAAATGGCGCCGTTGCCGGGGACCGGTTTTGATATTAAATCGCATTGCGATAGTTTCTTTGTTTTTTAGTTTTGTATATATCGTATATATTGTCTATTTCCATTATGTTTGTTCAAGTGTTGTATATATTTTGTTCCCGTAACCGTTTGTTCATATGTTTGGTTAGGACACTTACTTGAGGTTTGCGCGGTGAGGCATCACTATGGCATGAAGGAAGTGAGTTTGCTAGCTAAGCAATGTAAAGGCGTCGAGCTTACGACGTAAAACAAGCATGTTGTATTATTTTCTTTGGTTGTGTGGTGAACTTTCATTAAACAAGTTGTACTCGGATTTTTCGTAAACTTCTCAAATCTTCACTTTACAACTTGTTTAATGAAATTTCTCCCTTTCTTTTCGTTTGTTTATATTAATAATTCTTGTTCTCGCTAAGCGAATTCTGGCAAAGTCACCAGCGAAGGTTCGCCTTGCGAACGTTGGCGAAGGTGCCAGCGAGGGAGTGGCAGAAAGTATGCAAAAACCTTCAGTAGGAAAACTGGGTAAATTCGCTGGGCGAGGGAGCCAGCGAATGCTCGCTGATGTGTTCGCGAGGCGAAGGTGCCGGCGAGGGGGTGGCAGAAACTTTCACTTTTGAAAACACCCAAACTTCGCTGGGGCGAAGGATGTAGCGAGGGCTCGCGTCGCGAATGATTTGGTTCGCCTAGCGAACCCACGATAACTTTTGTGGGCGGTTTAAGTTTGAGGCACTTAAAGTGCCATGTTTTAGTTCACTCGCGTTGCGAATGATTCCTTCGCTAGGCGAAGGCTGCTAAGATTTTGGTTGCTGTTTACTCACAGATTTTGATTGACTTACTTGAGGATGCTGTTGTGATTTTCCAAGTTGGTTCGTTTCAACTTGCGGATGTATGGTAATGATTTTGTTAAGTTTTGTACACGTCTGAGGTATGTATTTATCGCTTTCTATACTTTAGCATATTCATGATACTTAGGCATTTTACAAACTTCCATGCCATCCATTCTTTTGTATACTTGTTCTATTGTGAATCACTTTAGTTCCCAACCTTTTTGTGAGGTGGCTTTCCATTGTTCATATATGCTTGGAGTACCGACATTCTTGTTTTACTGGATTTTATTATGTTGAATCTTTTGTTTGTGTTGATTATATGAATGCATGAAAAGGATCAAGGCAATTGTTTCATTTTGAGCACAACCACCTTAGCCAAATAGTCAATTCACCTTGTGAGTGTGTGATCATTTGTAACCCCTTTGAGCCTTTGGTCATTATCCATGTTGTTTGAGCTTGATGCTTGTCTATGAGTGTCAAATTCATATTTTTGTGTGGATCTTGATTATTGTTTTTACTTGAGCCCTCAACTTTTTGTGTTGTTGTATGAATTTTTTCCTTGCCTTAGAAAGTAGGGAGTATTCACATGATGGTGCGGTTGAATTCAAGTTGGGGAGAGGATGATTGTGTGTACTCATTGGTTGAATTCTATGAGGATTGAAAAAGAAAAGAAAAAAGAGAAAAATATGACAAAGAAAAGAAAAGAAAAAAGTGAAAAAGAAAGAAAAAAGAAAAATCCTTGAAAAAGGAAACAAAAAGAGTTGCAGTAATTGTGCTAAATAAGTATTGTGTGTTGTGTAGCACTTGGGATTTTGGAAGAAGTTGGTTGAAATTTTGTGTGTGAATCTTTGTGAGTTTTCACTCCCTTAGGTTTAGGCAAGTTTTTGTTTCGATTAGCTTTAGGAATTACCCCTTGTTTGTTTACCCGACCACGCTACAACCTTGAAAAGCCCTTGTGATTCTTGCATTTGTATCTTCAATATGATTTTTGGATGTATGCATAATTTAGTCTTTTGTTTGCATGAGTGTTGTGTGAGTTTAAAGTACCTTATTGTGTGTTTTTCATCTACCGATGATTATTTTTGCTAGGTGTGATTCACTTTGGAACTAGTGTTGTTTTAGAATGTTTGGCATGATTTTTGTATTTTGCTTTTGTTTCGTGACTATGTTATCGTTGCAGTTTAGTGGTAAGTATTTACTTTTTGTGTGTACCGTTTTCATTTGAACCATTCATTCGTTTCAATTTTTCAAAACCTGTTGATTCGTCATTCTTTGGATATTGTTTGTGCATTTTCAAGTTTGTTTGATTCTTGTTTGTGGACAAACAAGTAGGTAAGTTGGGGAGAGTTTGATAAGTGCAAATTGTACCTATTTTTGTATATATGTTTTGTTGCACTTATCGATTCTTTTTGGTAAATATCGTGCGAATAAAACCCACTTTGTGTGTAAATACGTTTACTTTACGTTTTCGGTGTATAGTGCGTTATCGTGTAAATATCATTGAGTTTAATCGATTTTCATTTATTTTTGTAGGTGTTCCAGCAATGGGATATTTCCATATTCATAAAGAGCATTGAATAAGCTTTCCAACTCTTCAAACCGTGCGTCAATCGGAGTTACGGTTCAAGAGTTATGAAGAAAACAAATTCTGGTTTTCTGTCATACTCGCTAGGCGAGCCCCCGTAGCGAACACTCGCTAGCATGTTCGCTAGGCGAACCGGGGCGAACAGAAAGTTCCAGAATCGTGAAAAAACTCAACAGAAAGGCGGTTTACGTTCGCCTAGCGAACGGGGACTCGCTAGGCGAACCTGGAAAGTCAGAATTGCCTATTTTAGCCATTTTTCATCATTTTCTATGTTATGGTTTTGGGGATTCTTGCTCCAACTCCATCAAACTTCATTTTTTCAGTAGATTAGCTTAGAAAACAACATGTAAGCTTGCATGTGGATGATCCGAGGTGGATTTCTCATCGATCGGCTCCGACAATCCGTGAAGTGTTTGGTTCATTTCTCTTCCTCTTTGTGTATTCTTTCTTGTTGGGTTGTGTGTATGTATTGACTATGATCTCATGTATATTTGTCGCCCATGGCGTTGTATAAAACTTGCTTTACAAATCTTTATTGGTAATTATCTCTAATTTTTGCTTTATGCGCGGGGTTTGTGTCGCGTTAGACATAACCTTCACGAACGTCGATTAGGGAGGATTGTCTGTTAGTTTCTGGATTCTAGAGATAGATTTAGGGCTAACAATCTTTAATAGGCGTCGAAGCTTAATGACTTCCGTGTTTCGAGGCTTCGCTCGCGAGAGTGACGAAGAGAGTAACACGGTTGTTTTCTCAACTTTGCGTTAGACATAACCTGTGTTGTGAGCGATGCTGGGTGATATTGATGAGTAGTGTAGGTGGAGTATAACTGGTCGGTAAGTTTAAGTTTGTGAGGAGTGATTTGTATGCATTGCCGGACGAGTTTTTCTTGTTGAAGAATGAAGTTGTTTTTATGTTTTAATGTTTACTTTTATGTTCTCTTGTTTGAAACTATTTTAACCCAAACTCATTAACGCGAGAGATTGTCGAACAACATTCTTTCCCTCGAACCGATCTCTGTGGACACGACATAAATCCCGGAGGGAATTCTTTCCGAAAATAAATATTTTTGCTTGCTTGCCCTATTCTGCAGCCAACAAAATGGCGCCGTTGCCGGGGACCGGTTTTGATATTAAATCGCATTGCGATAGTTTCTTTGTTTTTTAGTTTTGTATATATCGTATATATTGTCTATTTCCATTATGTTTGTTCAAGTGTTGTATATATTTTGTTCCCGTAACCGTTTGTTCATATGTTTGGTTAGGACACTTACTTGAGGTTTGCGCGGTGAGGCATCACTATGGCATGAAGGAAGTGAGTTTGCTAGCTAAGCAATGTAAAGGCGTCGAGCTTACGACGTAAAACAAGCATGTTGTATTATTTTCTTTGGTTGTGTGGTGAACTTTCATTAAACAAGTTGTACTCGGATTTTTCGTAAACTTCTCAAATCTTCACTTTACAACTTGTTTAATGAAATTTCTCCCTTTCTTTTCGTTTGTTTATATTAATAATTCTTGTTCTCGCTAAGCGAATTCTGGCAAAGTCACCAGCGAAGGTTCGCCTTGCGAACGTTGGCGAAGGTGCCAGCGAGGGAGTGGCAGAAAGTATGCAAAAACCTTCAGTAGGAAAACTGGGTAAATTCGCTGGGCGAGGGAGCCAGCGAATGCTCGCTGATGTGTTCGCGAGGCGAAGGTGCCGGCGAGGGGGTGGCAGAAACTTTCACTTTTGAAAACACCCAAACTTCGCTGGGGCGAAGGATGTAGCGAGGGCTCGCGTCGCGAATGATTTGGTTCGCCTAGCGAACCCACGATAACTTTTGTGGGCGGTTTAAGTTTGAGGCACTTAAAGTGCCATGTTTTAGTTCACTCGCGTTGCGAATGATTCCTTCGCTAGGCGAAGGCTGCTAAGATTTTGGTTGCTGTTTACTCACAGATTTTGATTGACTTACTTGAGGATGCTGTTGTGATTTTCCAAGTTGGTTCGTTTCAACTTGCGGATGTATGGTAATGATTTTGTTAAGTTTTGTACACGTCTGAGGTATGTATTTATCGCTTTCTATACTTTAGCATATTCATGATACTTAGGCATTTTACAAACTTCCATGCCATCCATTCTTTTGTATACTTGTTCTATTGTGAATCACTTTAGTTCCCAACCTTTTTGTGAGGTGGCTTTCCATTGTTCATATATGCTTGGAGTACCGACATTCTTGTTTTACTGGATTTTATTATGTTGAATCTTTTGTTTGTGTTGATTATATGAATGCATGAAAAGGATCAAGGCAATTGTTTCATTTTGAGCACAACCACCTTAGCCAAATAGTCAATTCACCTTGTGAGTGTGTGATCATTTGTAACCCCTTTGAGCCTTTGGTCATTATCCATGTTGTTTGAGCTTGATGCTTGTCTATGAGTGTCAAATTCATATTTTTGTGTGGATCTTGATTATTGTTTTTACTTGAGCCCTCAACTTTTTGTGTTGTTGTATGAATTTTTTCCTTGCCTTAGAAAGTAGGGAGTATTCACATGATGGTGCGGTTGAATTCAAGTTGGGGAGAGGATGATTGTGTGTACTCATTGGTTGAATTCTATGAGGATTGAAAAAGAAAAGAAAAAAGAGAAAAATATGACAAAGAAAAGAAAAGAAAAAAGTGAAAAAGAAAGAAAAAAGAAAAATCCTTGAAAAAGGAAACAAAAAGAGTTGCAGTAATTGTGCTAAATAAGTATTGTGTGTTGTGTAGCACTTGGGATTTTGGAAGAAGTTGGTTGAAATTTTGTGTGTGAATCTTTGTGAGTTTTCACTCCCTTAGGTTTAGGCAAGTTTTTGTTTCGATTAGCTTTAGGAATTACCCCTTGTTTGTTTACCCGACCACGCTACAACCTTGAAAAGCCCTTGTGATTCTTGCATTTGTATCTTCAATATGATTTTTGGATGTATGCATAATTTAGTCTTTTGTTTGCATGAGTGTTGTGTGAGTTTAAAGTACCTTATTGTGTGTTTTTCATCTACCGATGATTATTTTTGCTAGGTGTGATTCACTTTGGAACTAGTGTTGTTTTAGAATGTTTGGCATGATTTTTGTATTTTGCTTTTGTTTCGTGACTATGTTATCGTTGCAGTTTAGTGGTAAGTATTTACTTTTTGTGTGTACCGTTTTCATTTGAACCATTCATTCGTTTCAATTTTTCAAAACCTGTTGATTCGTCATTCTTTGGATATTGTTTGTGCATTTTCAAGTTTGTTTGATTCTTGTTTGTGGACAAACAAGTAGGTAAGTTGGGGAGAGTTTGATAAGTGCAAATTGTACCTATTTTTGTATATATGTTTTGTTGCACTTATCGATTCTTTTTGGTAAATATCGTGCGAATAAAACCCACTTTGTGTGTAAATACGTTTACTTTACGTTTTCGGTGTATAGTGCGTTATCGTGTAAATATCATTGAGTTTAATCGATTTTCATTTATTTTTGTAGGTGTTCCAGCAATGGGATATTTCCATATTCATAAAGAGCATTGAATAAGCTTTCCAACTCTTCAAACCGTGCGTCAATCGGAGTTACGGTTCAAGAGTTATGAAGAAAACAAATTCTGGTTTTCTGTCATACTCGCTAGGCGAGCCCCCGTAGCGAACACTCGCTAGCATGTTCGCTAGGCGAACCGGGGCGAACAGAAAGTTCCAGAATCGTGAAAAAACTCAACAGAAAGGCGGTTTACGTTCGCCTAGCGAACGGGGACTCGCTAGGCGAACCTGGAAAGTCAGAATTGCCTATTTTAGCCATTTTTCATCATTTTCTATGTTATGGTTTTGGGGATTCTTGCTCCAACTCCATCAAACTTCATTTTTTCAGTAGATTAGCTTAGAAAACAACATGTAAGCTTGCATGTGGATGATCCGAGGTGGATTTCTCATCGATCGGCTCCGACAATCCGTGAAGTGTTTGGTTCATTTCTCTTCCTCTTTGTGTATTCTTTCTTGTTGGGTTGTGTGTATGTATTGACTATGATCTCATGTATATTTGTCGCCCATGGCGTTGTATAAAACTTGCTTTACAAATCTTTATTGGTAATTATCTCTAATTTTTGCTTTATGCGCGGGGTTTGTGTCGCGTTAGACATAACCTTCACGAACGTCGATTAGGGAGGATTGTCTGTTAGTTTCTGGATTCTAGAGATAGATTTAGGGCTAACAATCTTTAATAGGCGTCGAAGCTTAATGACTTCCGTGTTTCGAGGCTTCGCTCGCGAGAGTGACGAAGAGAGTAACACGGTTGTTTTCTCAACTTTGCGTTAGACATAACCTGTGTTGTGAGCGATGCTGGGTGATATTGATGAGTAGTGTAGGTGGAGTATAACTGGTCGGTAAGTTTAAGTTTGTGAGGAGTGATTTGTATGCATTGCCGGACGAGTTTTTCTTGTTGAAGAATGAAGTTGTTTTTATGTTTTAATGTTTACTTTTATGTTCTCTTGTTTGAAACTATTTTAACCCAAACTCATTAACGCGAGAGATTGTCGAACAACATTCTTTCCCTCGAACCGATCTCTGTGGACACGACATAAGTCCCGGAGGGAATTCTTTCCGAAAATAAATATTTTTGCTTGCTTGCCCTAATCTGCAGCCAACAGCAAGCTATGGAGTTCGAAGGATATATTTTGCGAGAAGGAAAACCCGGGGATAGGCAGAGGAGGAATATTCAAAGGCTTCAAGGTCGAGAAATTCTCTCGACGAGGTACGTGGACGACAATTGTCTCTATACCTTGGGTATTTATCATAGAGTTTATCATTTGCTTGATTTTTTGGGACTGCACACTATTTTTGAAAACCGAGAACCAACCTTTGAGAAACTGACAATTGAGTTTTTAAGTTCTTTGATCTACACTGTCCACCCTAACACTGCTAGCACAGTCGGTACTGTCCAATTTAGAATGTTTGGAATAGAATATAAGTACAGTACTGATGAACTAACAAGTCTGTTAGGGATTCCTCTTTGGGAAGGTGCTATTTGTGAGACCCCTTTGGATGACGGATGGTCGGTCGATGCATTTTCTTTTTGGCAGAGATTGTCAAATAATTTAATAACTTCTTTTGAAGGAATTCTCGCATCGACCATCCACAACCCGGCCATCAGAGTTTTTAGATACCTGTTGGCATGTACTATTTTTGGCCGGGATAATCCAAATAAGGTTAATGCTAAAGAGCTTCAGTTTTTACAAGGAAGTCTCACAAATAGAAGAATCAATCCGGTCCCATTTATGCTTTCTCACATGTCTGTTACTATTAATAAAGCAGGACCGATTGTTTTTGGAGGACTAATTACGTCTGTTGCTCGGGCCCTTAACTTGAACAATGAGATAGCCACACTAGAGCCCTTAACTCCTCGCACAATCAACCTAAAATTTCTAAAAGATATGAAATTGTGCCGAGCGAGAAGAGAGGGTGGTTTTGTATTGATGATCCATGGTGTAGCTATCCCATCTGTTGCCTTGCCCTGCAGTAGACGTACCGATGTACGTAATGAAAGGAACTGGACCTATGATTTAAATGCTCCACCTGTTCTAGGTCCACTTCCTCCTAATATTCCTGATGCGGAGGGATACGACACTGACGAAGAATTTGAGCGGAGAGATCAGTCTCCCATACCTCATGTGTCCCCCCATCATCCTTCACCACCACACACCGCACCCTCTTCCTCTAACCCTTTTGCAGGTTTAGTCCCTGGATCCTATGTCACTGAGGAGATGTGGCGTGACCTTATGGCTAGAGAAGAAAGGCGAGATGACCTTCTCTCTACCATTCAACAATAACTGATGGATAATGTGAGCTTCATGGTAGAATCACGACGGAGGACAGACCGATCCTTCGAGTCCGTTTCTCGCACCTTGCTTGTGATCACAGACGAGCAATCCCGTCAGCAAGACTTCAACCGCCGGCATTACCAGTTTATGGAGGCTACTCAAGGTTCCGTTCTAGGTAACCTTCGACTGGTCAGAGATGCCCAGGCGGCCTTATCAGCCCGATTGGACCGGAGAGACCAGCATCATAGCAGATCCCGTCGTCCCAGGCATTCCCAGCAGGACGACGAGGGCACCAGTGGTCCACCTCAGTAGTTTTACAGGTTACTCTCCTTATCTTATTTCGAAACATTGGGGACAATGTTCGATTTAAGTGTGGGAGGGGATTTTATTGCTTTCTATTTCCATTTTTAGTTAGTTGTTTATTTCTTGTTTTTGTCTATGTCTTTTTTCTAGAAAATGCATGAGTCTGACGAGTCACCAGTATAGTGTATCCCTAGTGCACCCTCATTTTTCCCCATTTCTTTAGCCCTAAAATTATTATTTTTTTTTGAAGAAAACATTGTTGTTCTACACGTTTTTTGGGCTTTAAGACAAGTTTGGATTAGGATGTGATGACTTAGGTGAACTTTTTGAAACATTAGTATCGTTTTAGCACCGTAGACTTCACGAATATAGGAATCATTCCAAAACCCCATGTACCATGGCCTTAATTATCATTTCCAAATTTGTCCTAAGTAGTTTATTTCAGCAGTCAGCTCCGGCCTAAGCATGTTCTACGTAGGGGACTGATGAACATAAGTGAATGATCCAGTAAAATAAATAAAGAAAAAGGCAAACTCCGGATAGATGACCCTCACAAGGTCGTTTAAACCAAAAAGTTGAATTGTTGCCACAAAAAAAAAAAAAAAAAAAAAAAAAAAATATATATATATATATATATATATATATATATATATATATATAATTTTAGCTCACCCATTGTTAGTTGGTTCAGAGGTATCTGGCGCTGAACTCGGTAGGGCAGATTACGATCCGATCCCCCACAACTGCATTTGGGTTAAATAAAAGGGTTTACACAGTCATATGTGCCAGAAACTCTATGTTTTGGATCAGAATCACTAACAGGTCACTCTACTATGAAACATGTACGGATAACGGGCTTAATGTGATTGCGCCTGAATGAAAAGGACCCAAAAAGAGATGAAGAGGTAGGCCTAGTTATTGTGGGATGATACGGTTGATTAATATAAGAATGAAGTTTATGTCCGCCTCTGCGGATAAGTGTCATTACGATACCCTTGGTTCACTTAGTACCTGTCACTGCATCCTGACTTGAACTTAGAAGCCCTTTTTGCCCGAATCACGTGGCAGCACTAGTTTTTTTTACTTTGAGCTTTAAATGTTTTGCTTGAGGACAAGCAAAGGTCTAAGTGTGGGAGAATTTGATGACACTGAATTTCACCGTATTTTTGACTCCGATTTCGCATGCATTCTTAGTCTTTTAATGTCATTTTATTATGTTATTATTATGTTTTTCTTTGTTTTCAGGTTTTTAGTCTAATCGGAGCCCCGAGCGAGAAAAGGAGCGAAAAAGGAGCCGAAATGAGCTAAAATAGAGAAAATCAGCATTTTGCACTTATGGCATCCACTCTGGCGGCCGCCACAGGGTCTTCCATGACGTGGCCATGTCTCAAACTCCTCCCAACTATTTTTCCCCAGGATCTCCAACTGCCCAAGCAAATTTTACACTCATGGCGGGCGCCATGGTGTTGTGGCGGGCGCCACAAGAGTAAAACAAGTTCCCACCCAAATTCAAATGCTAGGGGCATCCTTGTCTTTTCCACATGTTTCCTTGCCTATAAATAGGACTTTAGATTTTCGTTTTTCTTCATCCAAGCTTAGTTGTTCATAAGCATATATCAGTGTCATAGTGGTAATCGCTTCACATCGAGGTGTTACTACATTCGAGAGATCGAGTCTGTAAGAGCCTGTGAGATTGAGCCTTGGAGCACTCTGGAAGGAAGTTAATCCTGCCGCCATTTTACTTTCAGTTCGCATTGTATTCAACCACTCCGATTGGAGCAGGTTTTTATTACTTTACCTTTTGTCAAATTTATTTCTTGCACTGTCTTTTAATTTCATTTACTTTCCGCACTGCTCTACTTTCATTTACTTTCCGTACTCGCACTACTTTCATTTACTTTCCGCACTCGCACTTAATTACCTTTTTTATGAAAAATCTAAAAATGAACTTTTACTTTACCATGTCTGGCTAATTTTATAAAGGTTAGAATGTGAAGATCATAACCGAACCGATAATCTGTACAATTGTTAGTAGAAACACTTAAGGGCTATTTTAACTTTCAATATAAGTTTTCCTGTTCTTAAATTCCGTTGGGTAAGATCGAAAGCCGTCCAACGCCTATCTAAACTTAATTGTTTTTAAACTATTTCAAAAACAGCGAAAGCGCTTTGTTTAGTTTATCAGGAGTTTTTAATTTAAAAGGAAAAGAGATTTTAAAACCATTTTCGGACGCGTTAAGAAGTTTAAAGTCTGGTTCATATATAAGATCGACGAGTATGCCACATACCTCTCTTAAGCAGAAAAGAATCTACATCTTTCTCAGCTATGTCATGGGGTAGGAGATTTATATCTCAACTAGGGATGACTCGTGTCTAATTCTTTCAAAGGGAGAACATAGGAGACTAACTGTAAGTTGTTTAAGTTAAACATCCTAAGGGAAACCATCCTAAGGGGTATTATCCTAAGTGCAATGTCTTAAAAGGATCAAGCTAAGAATGAGAGGTACAAACTATCTTAGAACATGACTTAAGAGTCAACAAAGTAACTTTCCTTTGGAAGAAGGAACAACTACTTGTAAAAACAAGTGTTGGGAAAAGGGAGTTTCAAGGTGGAGATGAATAAAAGCCAATGGACCAAAGCCAAAGACAAAAATGAGATGTCATATCAAGAATGGCAGCAACTATATCACACCATGTCCAACATGTAAAAAATATTCATGAATGAAGCCAAACAAGCACCACACCATCAAGCAAACTTGCCACAAGTTTCACCATTCAAGGACAAATGAAAGAGGAAGTTCAATAAGGAAATCATGTCTCATAAACCAAGAGGGCAGTAGAATCAACAACTCATGAATCTCATATTCAACACCAACATGTCAAGATAAACATCAACATGGATCACATTTAGGTATGAGTAAGATTATATGCAAGTGCCAAGTCAAAACATCATGGAATGATTCAAACCAAACAAAACATGCATAAATGATCAAATGGACAAACAAGTGCACCTTTGAACCATGAAGTCAGAAATGAAACATGCTTTTCAAACCATGAACAAACACATACTCAAACCAAATTAACACCTCAAGGAGTGTACCCAAGAAACTAAGTCAAGATTGGAACAAAACATGGATAAAAGATGATTACATTAGCATGGTATTCAAAAATAGAAAAATGAGTTGATAAATCTCAAGCCAGAGCTCAAACACATGCTTAGACATTCAAATGTGTGTGTGAAGGTTTGTCAAAAGAAAGGCACAAGAACTATCCCAAAACTACTCATCAAGGTGAAACACCAAAGGAATTGAGTACAAATCGAGGACTATTAATAAGCAAATAGAAATCATGTCAAACAACCCCATTCAAGGTCAGCAACCACACCACAAACAACCTTAATATGTGTTCCAAAACACTCTAAAAGATCAGCCGAAGAATCAAATAAGAAGTGCCTCAATCAAAAGCAAGAGTTTAAACTAGGTTAAAATGACACCTTACATTAGAAAATCAAAAATAAATATAAAAAATAAAATAAAATAAAAATTAAAAATTATAGGAAATTAAATAAGACCTTAAAATATAATTATGAATTTATTTTGGGATTTTTTGATAAAAGAAAGTATTTTTAATAAAAGAAAATCAAACGAAAAAGAAAAGAAAAGAAAAAAATAGAAATAGAATAAAAGGGGTGCAACAGTAAAAATATTTGAACTGGAAATTAGTTAACACGCGTATTGGGCCAAGGATGGGGTGGTGTAGGTAGCAAAGGCACTAAGCCCAGATGTCACGGAACCATAAAAAAAAAACTCAGCATTTTAATGAAACGAATCATTTCATTCACAAATATGGTCAGCTGGCAATCTCACGTGAGCAGGTCAAAGCCAAGGTCCATGCCACCTCAGTATCCACCTCAGAAGCCGGAGCCCTAGCTCCAGTCGTCTTCCCTAGTGAGCCTCACTGGCGGCGACCATAGCAGATGATAAAAATGAAAAAAGAGGGCACTACTCCACTCGGTTTCTTATGGAGAACACAAATCCAACTTCAAAATTCAATAATAAAAACTCTAAGGCCATGAAAAACGAAAGTGAAAATATGGTACACAAACTGAGACAACCATAAACAAGAACAACATCATCCCAAACGTGATCTACATTATCCCAGGGACTCAAAAATGCAAAGAATGGAACTAATGAAGGTGTAAAATGCAAGGAAAAGGGAAGGGAAAAGTTACCAAACATGAAGCTCCAAGGAGTGTTGTTCCACGTGCAAGCAAGTCTCTAAACCTCCCCTTTAGCTTCCAAACTAACTCAGAAGGTCAATGAAAATAAGGAAATGGAAGGAAATGCTCTCAATACTCTGGTTCGAATGAGTGAATTTTTTTGAAAAGAGAGAGAGAGAGAGAGAGAGAGAGAGAGAGAGAGAGAGATAGAGAGAGAGAGAGGGAGAGAGAGAGATAGACTTAGGGTTTGTGGCTGCTGATGATCCCTTTGGCTAGGGTTTCTTAGAATATATATCAAGGACTTGTGAGGTTCAGATGGTGAGGTTCAGATGGTGAGTTACTGAGGTGAAAAGTCTCATGGTGAAAAAAAATTCAAAAGTTGAAAAGTTGGAGGGAAGAAACGGTTCGTACATGGCATGGTAGTGTAGCATTTGTCTTGCTATGTAGAGGGCTCAAAGTTCAGAGCAGACCTTGGTGGAATGAACCCTTGCTAGGCAAGTTTTGGAAGTTTCATTTTTTTGGTGAAAGGGTTCAAAATGAGGCAAATGGTACATGGCCATGTTTAGCTAGACGAGGTAAATTTTGGGATGGTATTTTGAGTGGAAAGTAACATCACATGCGTGTAAAAATTGGAGGATTAAAGTTGTTGCATGAAACTTGGAGATATGCATGGAAATGTGATATGAAGATGTGTAACCATAAGCATTCATGAAGCTCACTTTGGATGTTCATAACTCACTCAATTTGGCTTCAAATCAAGAGATCTTTGGTTCAAAGTAAAGTTTATGGATCATAGAGCAATCTTGATTTGAAAATCAAGTTGAGATAACTCTTGGAAAGTGATTAAAAAGAGCCTTAAAATCTTGTCCAACAATGTCACCAAGAAAAGAACTTAGGAAAATTCTAAGTCATGGAAATTGACATATTTGTGACACTAATTTTGAAGCATTGTAACTTGGTGAATATTTGTCCAAATGAGGAGTTCTAGTAATGGATGGAAAGCTTGGAAAAATCCCTACAACTTTCATGTCCAAGGAAAATTGAAATAAGGCCCGAATCATGATGAAAGATGCCTTGGAAGATTGGTCTATAAAGTTGCCAAAACTTGTCAAGTGAAAAACCTTATCTTGATGACTTCATAACTTGAGTTGTATACATCAAATGGAGGATTTCTAGTACTCAAAAGAAATCTAGAATAACACTCTACAACTTTCATGCCCAAAGAAAATTGAAATGAGGTGTGGATCATGGTGAAAAATTCCTTGCAAGATTGGTCCTTCATGTTGAGATTCCATACTTAGAAAAATTTCTAAGTACAAAATTTCACATCCTTATTTTTTCTCAATTTAAAGCCTCCATATCTTGAAATACATGAATCTCTTAAACACTTTTATTTCTTCAAACTTGAAGTACATGTTGTCCTCTTCAATTTGATAGCTAATTTGCTCCATTTGAATCAAGGATGAAGAAGTTATGGATGTTACAAAATGGCTAAAAATTGAGATTCTCACACTTAGAAATTTCTCTTCCAAAATCCTAATCCTTCAAACTTCTTGATTTTATGCTTCATCTTGATTTTTCTTTGGTCCAAACTCATAATAACACTCAAGGTGATATGGCATGCTCATGGTTGACCTCAAAATCCCAAGTTTGACTTCTTAGAGGCACAATGGATTTCCTTGGATAGATGAATCTCCAAACCTTGATTTCCAACCAACAACAAACCTTCTAGGCTACTTGGATACCTCAAGTGGACTTCATAGATACCTTGATGAGCCTTAGATCATGTCTTAGGGCTTGTGGGCAATCCTTGACCAAGATACATGGGTGCAATTGACTTTGTCTTGAAGAAACCCTAACTCTTGATTAGGTACTAATAAAACCCTGAGGAGCTCAATGTGAGGCCATCTTGTGATTATTTCTTTGATGGGAATGAGCCTCCTATGTGTGTGAGGACTTTCTTGATTGATGATGTCCTCAAGATTTGACTGGCTAAATCCTTGAGGCCTTTTGGAGTAATCCCTAATTCAAAAGTGAACAAAATAAACAAAACAAAGCAACAAAAATGGTTAGCTATGCATGAAATTCTTGACCTAAAGAGATGGGATCTTAAGGTTAAAAATCAGGGTGTGACAGATGCCCCTATTTAAGTTTCTTCTATCCGGAGATATGATGATTGAAATCTTCATCTCGACGCGATAGGAGAGACTTAAATACAAACATGCACAATTTTTGGCCCTAAGATACCACCAAATGCATACGATATGGTATGACATGATATAAAATGCAAAATAAGGATATGTAGGGGAAAGGATGCCACAGGGGAAAGGCTGCAATCCTACCGAAAAGAAACAAATAACTATTCTAGGGACAAGACCTGACTCCACTGGGGGATAAACTACCAACTGACAATGCACAGGGTGGTCCAAGATGAATTCAAATATAATGATGGAATAATACATATAGAGATAATAAACTTCCCCTCGTACCGGGTCTTGGACCGCGGACTGGTCTCAGTTTCTTCTTTGATCAAGCTCATTTAGCTTGAAAAGGGTAAACAAACCACCCCTTAAACCGGGTCTTGGACCGTGGACTGGTCTTCATTTCTTCTTTGACCAAGCTCCTTTAGCTTGAAAGGGTAAACAAACCTCCCCTCGTACCGGGTTTTGGACCGCGGACTAGTCACAGTTTCTTCTTTAATCAAGCCCCTATAGCTTGTAAAGGGTAAACAAACCTCCCTTCGTACCGGGTCTTGGACCACGGACTGGTCTCAGTTTGTTCTTTGATCAAACTCCTTTAGCTTGAAAAGGGTAAACAAACCTACCCTGGTACCGGGTCTTAGACCGCGGACTGGTCTCAGTTTCTTCTTTGATCAAGCTCTTTTAGCTTGTAAAGGGTAAACAAACATCCCCCTCGTACCGGGTCTTGGACTGCGGACTGGTCTCAGTTACTTCTTTGATCAAGCTCCTTTAGCTTGAAATGGGTAAACAAACATCCCCTCGTACCGGGTTTTGTACCGCGGACTAGTCTCAGTTTCTTCTTTGATCAAGCTTCTTTAGCTTGAAAAGGGTAAACAAACCTCCCCTCGTATCGGGTCTTGGACCGCGGACTGGTCTCAAACTTTTCTTTGATAAAGTTCCTTTATCTTGAAAAGGGTAAAAAAACCTCCCCTCGTATGGGGTCTTGGACCGCGGACTGGTCTCAGTTTCTTCTTTGATCAAGCTCCTTTAGCTTGAAAAGGGTAAACAAACCTCCCCTCGTACCGGGTCTTGGACCGCGGACTGGTCTTAATTTATTCTTTGATCAAGCTCCTTTAGCTTGAAAAGGGTAAACAAACCTCCCCTCGTACCAAGTCTTGGACTGCGGACTGGTCTCAGTTTCTTCTTTGATCAAGCTCTTTTAGCTTGAAAAGGGTAAACAAACCTCCCCTTCTACTGGGTCTTGGACCGTGGACTGGCCTCAGTTTCTTCTTTGATCAAGCTCCTTTAGCTTGAAAAGGTTAAACAAAACTCCCCCCGTACCAGGTCTTGGACCACAGACTGGTCTCAGTTTCTTCTTTGATCAAGCTCCGTTAGCTTGAAAAGGGTAAACAAACTTCCCCTCGTACCGGGTCTTGGACCGCGGACTGGTCTCAGTTTCTTCCTGGAATGGTGAAAAATTATGGGAAAGCATCTTTCACAGGGAATTGAAACTTCACTAAAGATCTATGACTTCAACAGGAATCCATAACTTACTGGAGATTTGGAAGTTTCACCGGGGATCTTCAAAGGAGATGCAAACCGGTTCACTTGTAAACATGTCTTCTTGAATAAAGAGAAAGATCATCTGAATCTTCACTAAACTTCTCGAAGAAATGCCATTTGATGGAACCAAAATGGATAGTGGTCTCATTGGGAGAACATCACTGAGGAGCAATATTGCTGTAGTTTGAAATGGAATAAGCAAATAAAATCCTTGTAACAGGAATTCTCAAATAAAGAGAAATACTTGTAAAGTCTTCAACAAACTTCTCTGACGAATTTCCGGCGAGATGCCATTTGATGGAGGCCAATTGATATTTTTTGATAACTGGCTGGGGGATAAAAAACCTGAGACCAAAACAAGCTGCTCAAATAAAGAGCTACCACTTGTTGTCTGGGCATAAATTGCTGGAGAAAGATTTTGTCTTCAAGGGTGATCTTCAAGTAGATGCACACTCGATCTAGGTTCATAAGCATAAAGAGATTCAAAATTGTGATTGTCAGGGACCAAAGTTCAATTCACAAAATAAATGAAAAGAAACGGTCAAGCAAGACTCTACCCCTTGAGGAATGAACTCAGCTGGGGCTTATCTTATCCAGAAATGGAAAAGAAAACTAAAGCAACCACCTTCCACGAGGATTAATATCAGTGGGGAATTAGAAAGGATGTGCACTTTCTGCTTAGGGCTGACAACTCTATTAGAAAGTGAGGATAAACCCGGTCACTTGGGGATGAACATGACCAAAGTGAAAGAACAAACAAACATCACAAAAATGCAAAAATGTGCACATGCCATGTATGCCTATATGTATGAATGAATGTCATGTTATGCTTATGCTGACAAAACAAACAAAAAGAAGTAAACTGGAGATGAAATAAACATCTCAACATGGATACTTGGTCAATCTTCACAATATAGAAACATCACTGAGGGATGAATGGGAAGTCACATATGTGAGAGCAAGAATTGTCTCTATAAGTCGATCTATGTTTTGATGATAACAATACGTATTTGTGAAATAACCATTTTATGTTCTAAAATGTGTTGTGTGCAGATCATAATTATAGAAAATATCATATCCAACAAGCACCATCCAGATGAGCGTAATTGATCATATGCGAAGTTATTATGTGTGACACAAGTCGCAAGAAGCAAGAACGCTTCTGTATCTGATCATGATCAGTCAGATCCAAGGATGCCGATATTGCTGTGGCAATGCTCTTGTGGATGCTCGCTGAAAGTGGTTGTGATTTTGAAGATTAAGAAGCTCCTGAAGAAGAGAACTGAAGTGATGAAGACTCTCATGACTTGAAGTTCTGAAGACGGAAAGCTCTGAAGACCAAGTGCAGAAAGACTCTGAAGACTTATGTGTTCTGAAGATTAAAGTTCTGAAGATCAAGTATTGAAGACTCTGAAGACAGATTCCTAATGGACAAATTCTGAAGTTTCGGAAGACTTGAAGAAGTAAAGGATAACGTGCTTAAAGAAAAGTGCTGATGTTTTGAAGACTAATTCCTAATGGACTTCTTCAAATAACTAAAGACTTGACGTATCAGATATCCAGTTAAGAAGACTCTACTCATGCTTCATTAATTAACCATCAGAAGCCTCTGAAGTTTAGAAGTCACATGTTACCATTGTGAGTAACTGTACATGGCGCCTAAGAAAAATATATCCCGTCACTTCTCCCACAGTAAAAAGGAGATGTGTCAGTACAGCTAGTTATTACGCAACGTCTCTTTTCCAGCAGCCAATAATATTTCAAACGGCTATATTTCTACTGGGCTATTTAAAGGAAAGAGTATTCGCTTTTGAATCATTGATTCCGTCCATGAATGGCGAATTGATCAAAGTCATTGTGTGAAGATACCAACAACGATGAGTTCTTGTTGTAACACTTAGAATATCCAAAGCTATCACCATTTACACATGGCCATTGTTGTTGAAGCTTAAAGATCATCATTCAACACAACAATAATCAATTAGTACAAAAGCTGTTGATGAAGAAGACAACATTGCAAATCAGTCAAGTCATCAACCGCCTTCTCGTCAGTGCTACATTGAAGATCTGAAGCAAGGAGTTGTTGCTCAAAGCTTGCTCACCAAAGAAGACGAAGAAGAAGATATACAAGATGTCAACAAATGTCAAATCATTATACATCTGTGTAGTTTCTTAGAATAGCAAGGAGTTGTTGCTCGTATCTTGCTTGAACACTTGTGTGTTCTTTGTACTTAAACTTAGGAGAATCTGCTTACAAGGAAACACCTCACTCATCTCCAGTCTGCCAATTTGAATTAAGAATTGAGATTCCTCCGGTGGATGTTATACCCTGTTTGGATCCCTGAACGGGTCACTGTTGATGGAATCCTCAGGTAGATCATGGGTTGATCGGAATACTTGGGGAGACGGTGGCTGCTGGTCATCGTGAAATCCTGGCTAGAGATCTTGGATGATCTTGGAACGTTGGGTCAATGATAGTCATATCTCAAAGAGGATCATATGTTGATCAGACTCTTGTGGGACCCCTAATGGAACTCATTGTGATACCTCCAGTGAACGTTATATCCTGATTGAATCCCTGAACGGTTCATTGAGAGAGATGCCTCAAGGGATCATATGGTGATCTGGGTACTTGAGATGACAATGACGTAAGTCATTGTGGGTTAGTCACAGTGCGGCTGTGCAGGTTGTTCGTCACCGGCTGTTGCCCGTGCATGTGTAATCGATATTGATTATAGTGGATTAAGTCCTTGTGTTCAAGGCGAAATCACCTGAGGAGGGTGGACTGGATTAGCCTTTGTGGTGAACCAGGATATATCATGTGTTCTTTACTTTTATGCTTAATGTCTTTATTTATCTTTCTATATTAAGTATCAAAATCCTACATAAGCAAAGTCAGAACCTTGCAGCTTAACTCTGATAGGCTTCCGCACTGCAAGTTATGAGAAACGTAGTTTATGTTCAGAATCTCGTTAGTTCTCATGCTTCACACAAAGCAAGTCTGAATGTAACTTCATCAGTTAGAGTCTCTCAACAAACTTTGATGTTACCCTAAGTGCTTTAACGAAAAGAATCGAAAAGTTCTCAAAGAGTAAATACACAATTCAAACCCCCCATTTCTTGTGTCTTTCTCGCACCTTCAATTGGTATCAGAGCCTGGTTCTGTTATTGATGGATATCAAACACCTAACAGTGTCAAAATAAGATCCGGATGCGGTGCGTAGAAATACTCTGGGTAAGATTGAAATTCACTTATAATTTCTGTAACAGTTCAGAAGTTGACTGTGTACAAAATTGTAATCAATCTGAAAGTACTTGAGCAAATCACTGATTCTGTAAGTTTTGTAGTTGTCAAACAACTGAATCTTCCTCACTTAAGTTTTAATAAAGATTGAAGAATCAGCTAATAAGATAGACTCATCAGATAAGAAGTAGTATCTGTTGAATGCTAATCTTGAAAGATAAGTGTGGATGAACCACATATTTGCTCAAAGTTAAATCATCAGAAAACAAGAAGTCTTGTTTGCTGAAGATTAATTCTTTATGAGTTTTTGATATGTTTTTAAGAAATGGATTAGGTCCACCCTTGAGTTTCTCGTATAAAAACTCATTCAGAACTTCTTCATGTAAAGAAGAAAGATTGTTGTTCTATGATTTTGAACTTCAGAGTGAAGTCTGTTGAAGTCAGAAAATCTGAAAAATTCAAACTCTTAGAAATGATTCAACATTTGAATCTTGAATGATCTAGAAGTTAAAAGATTCAATGAAGAACTGAATATTATTTTCATAAAGAGGTATGCAGAAAACTGAAAGAATATTCAGGAAGAAGAATGTCAAGGATTCATCAAATACTTAATAAAAAATGAACTCTTAAGCTTTGCTTGAATCAGCATAACTAAGTTCTAATAACTTGAGACTATCTCTCAGGCGAATCAAATGTTAATGATCAGATCACTATATGATAAGTTGTTCAGAACCCCTCAAGCAGTGGAATCAGAATATGTCAAGCCAGACACTTAAAATCCTCTACTTGAAGTCAAAAGGATCTAAGTGGCTGATGTCGTTCAGAATGGAGAAATCAGTTAACATTCTCTTTAGAAGTGGATATGCTGGACCAACCTCAGTCAAGTTAAATCCAAGTTCATAAGACATCTATTCTTCATCAGAAGGAAGCAGAAGCTAAAAGATGATGATCAGAAGCTCAGAGTCAAACTGGAAAGCACTCTGAATACAGCGATTTAAGTCTATCATGCGTCCTTTCAGCTGACCGTCATAACTATTCATAGCGTGCCTAGGAAATGATGACCGCGCGTGTTCCAAGCTTGATAAATAGCTATCACTCCTTAGTTCTCCTCACAACACTACTCCCTTTCAAGAAAGAATCTCTACCCAAAAGCTTAGAACCTTCTTCCTCAACTATCCTGCTCAAAATGTCTTCACACAATATCAGAGGAGAAACTACTGACCTCGAACTCCTAAAGGAATACACTCAAAATGTGAACCATCTACCTCTTCTCCACAAAACAAGTGTTTTCTCTAGAATTAAATTTCAGAACTAGGAAAAACTATTTCTCCATACTTGATGGACCTATCTTCCATGCACTTGTAACTGAGTTCTGGACAAACGCTCGATCACTAGAATATGATTTTGCAAGAATGTCATTTTATTTGTGGTCGCTGGCTGTCCTGTCATGATCAACCCTACCATCATTGCAAAAGCCATTGATTGTATTGAGGATGGTTTGACTGTGGAAGATAACATTAACAATGTTTGTCTTGATAAACATTTGCATGTGATCTTTGAGACTAGGGTCATCCCACTCTACCTTGTACCCTCAATCATGTTGCCAAAGACTGGTACAAGCTAATGGTAACTAATCTAAGATCAAGAGAAAGAGGAGGAGGATGGCTTTCTGACAAAGAAAGATTATTTATCTTCTTCTTAGTTTGTAGAGTCAAAATAAACCTACCCCAATCCATGTACAATCATCTGAAAGAGGAAATTATTCTGTCTAGGGAAGACACAATCTACCAAGTTCCTTATTGCAGAGTTATCTCACATATTCTTGATCTCCAAGGAGTTGTTAGTCACTGCAAAAGAAATGGAATGACTGAGAAGATCCTTCCTGAATTTTGTTCACCGATGACGTTCTTAGTCTAAGATAGGAATTTATCTATTTCTATTTAACTAAGCTTATGTTAAATCTTAATTTTTTTCTTCCCTAAATGTGATTTGTGTGAATGTTTCAAATGATCAAAATACACTAATTATCTAATTAAAATAAAATAATGAGTGCTGCTTAAAATTCACACGAAAAGGCTTAGGATTGTCTAGAGACCATAAATTCCCCATAGGTCATGATTAAGTAACGGTTCCATTACCACTTATTAAGATTATGTCACGATTCTTGATTAAAGGAATTAATCATTAACCTACCTTCTCACGATACTTAGTTCTTCTAGGAAAATCAAACGTTGCGGTTTCAAACTCTCCACAGAAATAACCTTACTTCTTAATCTATAAAAGCATCAAACCCTAAGACAACAACACACTCTTACTCATCTGAATCCTCAGCCTAATTACCTTCTATTTTCCTCATCAATCCCTAAAAATGGCCTTCGTCTCACAAAATGCTTCAACTCTCACAACCATACAAAATCCAGTTGATCATCTTGTCGTTTTGTCAGAAACGATTGTAAACTTCAACAATCTAAAGTCGAACGGATATAATATTACTCCCTCAATGGAAGAAAAAGGATGGAGTAACTACTTCAAGAGGTTGGAAGGACCAACCTATGGATGTTTGGTTAAAGAGTTCTTGATTCATACTAATGTAGGCTCGACTCTCATTAGTTCTTTGATCTTTGGAAGAAGAGTCTACATATCTGAAAAGACTATTGCAGATCTCTTGGAGCATGAGAATAATGGATTCAGAATTACCAAGGATCTACTCAGTGAGGAGAGAGAAGCCAAAGTCATAGCCTTTATTTTCAAAGAAGGAATAACAGTTGAGAACCAAGTATTCTCAAACCTGAAAGAACCACTACAAGTTTGGTTCAGAATTTTGCAGGGAAGCATTTTTCATCATCTTCCTGCAAATCAACTAAACGACACTCAGAAGTGTGTCTTGTTCCTTCTCCTTAAAGGAATTAAGCTCAATCTCCCCTCCGTTATCTTCAAACTTCTGAAGGAAGCCATAAGAAACTCCAGAAGTGGTTCTAATCTAGAGACCAAACTTATTCCGTATGGAAGACTCATCTCTGACATTTTAGTTGAATCTGGAGTAGTGGATGACATTTTAATCGATGAAGGTGAATCAAGAAAGCTGCTTAAAAGCGCTAGGAAGATTCTCAAGTTTGAGGATCTTATGAAGGAAGACACCACTCTGGACAATACATTCTTTAGGGAACTAACTCTATCTCCCAGGGTTCCAGTTAAAGGTTTTCCAAAATTTGCCACTTACAATCAGGCAGAAGTCAGAAACTATCTGAATAGATTTAAGGATGAAGATATCAGTGTTTGGATCAACATGAAGAATATTACTGATGTACTTCAAGAACTCACAAAATGGAAAGAAGGAAGTAAGAAGCAGAAAATGGTTGATGATAAGGAATCCTCATCTAAAAGATCAAAAACTGTGAATGGTGCATTAAAATCCTTTAAGGATAATGCAATCACAAAAATCCAAAGCTTGGTAGAAGCTTCCAGTTCCTGTGTGGACTCCGTGGAAATAAGAACTATCGGTACTAAGTTCCATGAATGGATCTCAGAAGAAATTGTGAAGAGCAAGAGGCTGGCAATTACTCAAGCAGAAGAAAAACTGGATGCCTCAAGAACTGACGGTTCTAAAAGCTTGTTCTCATCTTCATCATCTTAAGGCTCGCTCTAGTCTAACTCAATAGGAACCATGAAAACCCAGCTTTATTAGGACTACGATTACTTAAAATGTTTTTCATTAGGAATCTGTGTTTAAATTATCTATGTTTTGATTATCTTAAACTTCTCAAGATTAAGCTCAACCTATGCTCTGCATTTTAAAACTATTTTATGTTGATGCTTCTATCTGATTGTTCATAAATGAAGTGCTCTACAGATGATCTAAAACCTTCAATTGGTAATCAGATAATTCCATCTAGTTGTCCTTAAAATGAATATGCTATGGTTATAGATGGTTATCACTAAATGACTCGGATTGTTCTTAACTGCTCAAATGCTGGCTCTATGATTCTATGTTGTTTAACATATCCAGAATATATATATATATATATATATATATATATATATATATATATATATATATATATAATGATGTTGATATGCTTAAATGCTTAAATGCTTGACTGATGAAGGAATTACATGCTTAAATGCTCATATGCTCTAGCAGTTTTTGATGATGTCAAAAAGGGGGAGAAATATAATGATTTTGATTGAAAAAAGAAAATCTGAAAGAAGAAGAAAGAATGCAGAACTCAAACAAAGTACTCATATAAAACATAAAAATGTGTTACTTCTAACGTTTGTTTGTTTGATGTTATCCGAGGAACTCTAAACAAGTTCACTAGGCATTCTAAGACAGGTTAAGAAAGAAGAACAGTGATGTACACTTCGTGAACATGTGTTTAGAATCAGATCTACCCAATACTGTTCAGAAGTTAAGAACTGTCTAAAAGTCAAAATTTATCTTGATCTCTGTCTCACTTGGTTCAGAAGCTGTATGCTGTCTGAGAATATGAAATTCGAAACACAAGAATCAGAAGAAGAAAACTCTGAAAGCAGTCAAGACAAAGTCTACATCTCAAGATGCTTATTCAGAATAAGTGTGTAAATCAGAAGTCAAGAACTGTCTGATGATCTGGATTGAAGATCCAAGAAGAAGTAGTTATGATGTTTACCAGGAACAAATTAAAATGAAAACGATTTGGTATCAGACTAAATCAACAATTGGTAATCAGATCAAGTACACAGAGATTGGTATCAGACTCGTCAATCAGAGCAAAGCTGTGAATTATTATCAAAATACCTTCATTGGTATCATTTTTAGCACACAAAGGAATTACCTTCAAAGTGGTATGAGAAGAAGTCCTTCACGTGGTATCAAACTCAACATACTCTAGTATAAGACTCAGCACATCACGTGGTATCAGACCAGAACCAAATCATGAGTACCAGATTCAGAATTAAGCGTTGATTGATCACTATAATTAAACCTTCAATTGGTATCTGATCAAAAATCAAGCCTTGATGAACCACTGAGTTGTGATAGTAACAAGGTTCTGAGATGAAGACCTGTGTTCAAAATTCAAACTCTGAAAAAGTCATGATCTACATTGGTGATTAAAATCTTACCATCCTGAATTATGATTTTGAAGATCCCAATATCTGACTTATAGAAATTAGGGGGAGACTGCCCTGAAGATCCAATTGCAAAATCTCAAATCTTCACAAAGTCTGAAACTCAGGGGGAGTTTCTTAAAAGACGGTGTCTGTCCCTGATGAATAGCGAGGCTATGTTATCAGATAAGAACTGATCTGCTTGTTCCTAAATGAATCTGTTGAAAGGTAGAAATGCTTCAGAAGTCTCTGAAGATTACAAGTTCTGATACGACTACAAAGGAACTAAGTTCTGAAGATCTGAAGATGGAAGTTCTGATAAACTAGTCCAGATGCTAAAGATTCTCTGTTTTCTTAAAGACGAGATAGAGAAGTAGTCCTTTTCAATTCTTCGTTCTGGCAACTCAAGTTGTTATTCTGTATATCTTTAGATCATATAAGATTCTAGATGATCACATATAAAACTTTGAGGATAACACATTCAGGGGGAGCTGTTGTTCCAGACTATGAATATGTTTGTTTTGGTGATTACCTTGTTTACAATGTTCAATCAAAATACTTGGTTTTGTCATCATCAAAAAGTGGGAGATTGGGAGAGCAAGAATTGTCTCTACAAGTCGATCTATGTTTTGATGATAACAATACGTATTTGTGAAAGAACCATTTTATGTTCTAACGTGTGTTGTGTGTAGATCATAATTATAGAAAATATCATATCCAACAAGCACCAGCCAGATGAGCGTAATTGATAATATGCGAAGTTACTATGTGTGACACAAGTCGCAAGAAGCAAGACCGCTTTTATATCTGATCATGATCAGTCAGATCCAAGGATGCCGATATTGCTGTGGCAATGCTCTTGTGGATGCTCGCTGAAAGTGGTTACGATTCTGAAGATTGCGAAGCTTCTGAAGAAGAGAACCGAAGTGCTGAAGACTCTCATGACTTGAAGTTCTGAAGACGGAAGGCTCTGAAGACCAAGTGCAGAAAGACTCTGAAGACTTATGTGTTCTGAAGATTAAGGTTCTGAAGATCAAGTATTGAAGACTCTGAAGACAGATTCCTAATGGACAAATTCTGAAGTTTCAGAAGACTTGAAGAAGTAAAGGATGACTTACTTAAAAATAAGTGTTGAAGTTTTGAAGACTGATTACTAATGAACTTCTTCAAATAACTAAAGACTTGATGTATCAGATATCCAGTTAAGAAGACTCTACTCATGCTTCATTAATTAACCATCAGAAGCCTCTGAAGTTTAGAAGTCACATGTTACCGTTGTGATTAACTGTACACGGCGCCCAAGAAATATATATCCCGTCACTTCTCCCACAGTAAAAAGGAGATGTGTCAGTACAACTAGTTATTACGCAACGTCTCTTTCCCAACAACCAACAATATTTCAAACGGCTATATTTCTACTGGGCTATTTAAAGGAAAGAGTATTCGCTTTTGAATCATTGATTTCGTCCATGAATGGCGAATTGATCAAAGTCATTGTGTGAAGATACCAACAACGATGAGTTCTCGTTGTAACACTTAGAATATCCAAAGCTATCACCATTTACACATGGCCATTGTTGTTGAAGCTTAAAGATCATCATTCAACACAACAACAATCAATTGGTACAAAAGCTGTTAATGAAGAAGACAACATTGCAAATCAGTCAAGTCATCAACCACCTTCTCGTCAGTGCTACATTGAAGATCTGAAGCAAGGAGTTGTTGCTCAAAGCTTGCTCACCAAAGAAGAATAACTAGAAGAAGATCTACAAGATGTCAACAACTGTCAAATCATTATACATCTGTGTAGTTTCTTAGAATAGCAAGGAGTTGTTGCTCGTATCTTGCTTGAACACTTGTGTGTTCTTTGTACTTAAACTTAGGAGAATCTACTTACAAGGAAGCACCTCACTCATCTACAGTCTGCCAATTCGACTTAAGAATTGAGATTCCTCCGGTGGACGTTATATCTTGTTTGGATCCCTGAACGGGTCACTGTTGATGGAAGCCACAGGTAGATCATGGGTTGATCGGAATACTTGGGGAGACGGTGGCTGCTGGTCATCGTGAAATCCTGGCTAGAGATCTTGGATGATCTTGGAACGTTGGGTCAATGATAGTCATATCTCAAAGAGGATCATATGTTGATCAGACTTTTGTGGGATCCCTGATGGAACTCATTGTGATACCTCCAGTGAACGTTATATCCTGATTGGATCCCTGAACGGTTCATTGAGAGAGATGCCTCAAGGGATCATATGGTGATCTGGGTACTTGAGATGACAATGACGTAAGTCATTGTGGGTTAGTCACAGTGTGGATGTGCAGGTTGTTAGTCACCGGCTGTTGCCCGTGCATGTGTAATCGAGATTGATTATAGTGGATTAAGTCCTTGTGTTCAAGGCAAAATCACCTGAGGAAGGTGGACTGGATTAGCCTTTGTGGTGAACTAGGATATATCATGTGTTCTTTACTTTTATGCTTAATGTCTTTACTTATCTTTCTATATCAAGTATCGAAATCCTTCATAAGCAAAGTCAGAACCTTGCAGCTTAACTCTGATAAGCTTCCGCACTGCAAGTTCTGAGAAACGTAGTTTATGTTCAGAATCTCGTTAGTTCTCATGCTTCACCCAAAGCAAGTCTGAATGTAACTTCATCAGTCAGAGTCTCTCAACATACTTTGATGTTACCCTAAGTGCTTTAACGACAAGAATAAAAAAGTTCTCAAAGAGTAAATACACAATTCAAACCCCCTATTTCTTGTGTCTTTCTCACACTTTCAATTGGTATCAGAGCCTGGTTATATTATTGATGGATATCAAACACTTAACAGTGTCAGAATAATATCCGGATGTGGTGCGTAGAAATACTCTGGGTAAGATTGAAATTCACTTACAATTTCTGTAATAGTTCAGAAGTTTACTGTGTACAAAATTGTAATCAATCTGAAAGTACTTGAGCAAATCACTGATTCTGTAAGGTTTGTAGTTGTCAAACAACTGAATCTTCCACACTTAAGTTTTAATGAAGATTGAAGAATCAGCTGATAAGATAGACTCATCAGATAAGAAGTAGTATCTGTTGAATGCTAATCTTGAAAGATAAGTGTGGATGAACCACGTATTTGCTCAAAATTAAATCATAAAAAAAAGAAGTATTGTTTGCTGAAGATTAATTCTTTATGAGTTTTTGAGATGTTTTCAAGAAACAGATTAGGTCCACCCTTGACTTTCTCGTATAAAAACTCATTCAGAACTTCTTCATGTAAAGAAGAAAGATTGTTGTTCTATGATTTTGAACTTCAGAGTGAAGTCTGTTGAAATAAACATCCACTCCATTGGGGAAGCTCGGATCAAAGTCGCAGCTATAGATGTCAGAGTTGAGACTTCATGGGGATGAAATAAACATCCACTTCACTGGGGAAGATTGAAGTTGTGAGAAATCCGCTGAGGAGTGAGATAAAATTCACTTCACTGGGAAGATTAGAGGCAAGGAAGTTCACTAAGGAATTCATAGGTCACCAACTGGGGAAATCCTGCATCAGACCTGTCATAGCTGCTTGAAACGGAGATATACCGGGGAATTATCATGACCACTTGAAGCAATTTACTAGGGATCCACTACACCATCTGAAACAGAATCCCTCGGGGACATGGGTGAAGCGAGTCAGAAAACAACATAACTCTGTATTTCGAGATCTGTCATCCTTGGTAAGACCATCAACATCCCTTTTGTGTCCATAAATCAAAATAAAAATACACACGCGTTTAAAAGTTTTTTAAAATTGTTTTGAAAACTGCTATCAAAAAATGAAAGACATTTTGAAGAAATAAGAATAACATAGAGATTTCCAATAAATGGAGAAGGCTCAATTTTATTAATGGAATGGTAGTCGGCAAATGGCGCGACTCCATGGATCATTACAAAGTTGGAAAAATGGTAAATAATGGAAAAGGTTACATCAAAACAATGTCCATTGTCCTCCTAAACCACTCTGAATTTCCTATACTCTGAGCTTTCGATGATTTGACTGATGAATTTGGTGAGAGAGAAGACTTCTGATAATCCAATCTGATCTAATGCATTGAACTAGCCTGATCCCTAACTTTTGCCTAGGTTGCCTCTTCAGGTTTACAACCTAGCAGGATAATTCCTTTTTGTTTATGTCTCTTACTTTTTCCTGGACCGCCCTTTCGGGTTTTCAGGCCACCGAGACGCTCATTTTTACCTAACATGCCCTTTCGGGTTTTAAATTTAGCGAGCTGTTCTTTTCATTTTTTAGGCATAATACCTTTTGACTGCATCGACATTCACAGGACGAGTGATTTCCTCTCCATCCATAGTTGTGTCATACCCCAAATTTTGACCACCAAGATTTCCCATCATTTTGCAAATCATCATCACAATATGGATGTACTTTCATGCCTCATCAATCTCCTCAAAGATGATTGAGCATTCACCATAATCAATAACTAGGGTTTTTGAGCCCTCTCAGAGCACTTTGACAAAGGATCAATCAAGGAGGGACATGATCTTAAACTTGTATAACCTCTCAAACACCTATAAAAGATCAAGAGGACTCCCACATCAAGAATCAAGCATAAAGTTGCAATATTCCAAGTGGATCAAGCCTCAAGATCGCTAGTGTCACCAAATTAGGGTTTTGGTCGACTGAGGCCTCTAGATGAAAATTTTCATATGGGCATGAGCCAATTCTTCAAAGCACAATGTAATATACTCCAAGGGACCTCATGGACCCAATCATCAAGTCAATTTAACTTCAGGGGATGCATTTACCAAAAATTAGGAATTAGGGTTTCTTGACCTAATTCACCCCTAAGTTGACTTTTGGGACAAAGCCTGAGCCAAGACCTCAAGACATGATTTGAGGACCTCCAATACACCACATCGATCCATTTACAACAATGGATTGACCCAAGAAGCTTGGTTCACAAGTTTCAATTTCACCAGGACCACAATTAGGGTTTCAAGGAAAAAGTCAATTGTATCTTTGACTTTTGACCGAGACATGCTCCCAAACCTTGGGACATGATTCAATACACCCTATAACACCTATGTAATCCATACATTAGGTTTGATTTAGGTCAAGGACTTGATTTCACAAAGGATCGCACAGTTTGGATTTCATCCGATAAAAAATCAACTGTGCATAAAATCAAGTTTGACTTTTTGGAATTTTTCACAAATATGGTTCCCCTAAGTCAAAAATAATGTTAATGTATGGTATTGATCATCATTCATTAAGAAAAATCAAGAAAAGTGAGGTTTCTTGCAAAAGGGGCAACCATAAAAAACCAAAATTTTACTAAGTTATGGAACAAAACTGGTTTTGGTACCAACTTCCATGGATCATAACTTGAGATCCAAGCAACCATTTTGGGTGATCCAAAGCTAGATTTGTAGGTCTTTCTACACTCTACAAAAGCTTCAACTACCTCATATTCCAATTCTTTATGTATTTTGAGTTATGGATTGATCAAAATCACAAAAACATGAAAATGACACTTTTTCCAGCACCTAGTGAAAATCTGCCTAAGTTACCATCCTTGAACATCAATGTTCATGGAGTTTTTTCAGTTGGATCCAAATAGTTTCAAAACAAACTATGATCACACATGTTTTGTATCGTATGAGGGCTTTCTAAAAAGCACAAGAGCCTCCCATAACTCAACTTGGGCAGGGAGATATGAATCCCTCAAAATCACCATTTCCAATTGTCCTAAGCAAGGCAGAATTTGGTGTTTTGCTCGATTTGACAAATTTTGACAACTCTAAGCCTTGTCATCCATTTAGACACATCTGAGAATAAAACAAAAGGAGAATAATCTGATCCCCAAGCCTCCAAAGTCCAAGAATCTACATTTAGCCATAACAAACCTAAAAAGGCTAAAAAGGTGCCAAGACTCCAATTTTGTTTCCAAGCATTCAATAGATGCACCAAGGTGGCATGGACTGACACATTCCTAACTGAACGAGTCAAGAATAAGCTCTGAATCAAAGGACCATAGGCTTGTTCCCTAACCTCAAGTCAATGGCTAGAGGAGACTTGACAGTTAGCACAAGAAACTCCAAGAGGTAAGTACATGACAACTTGAACTCTTTGAATTATGCATTCCTTTGATGTCCACTGATCATAAACATCTCATACATGTTGTATATGTTGTGTTTGAATCAATTTGTCATGTAATTCTTGCATGTACCATGAGATAGCATAGAACATGCAAATCTAGGCCTATTTTTAAATCACTATCGGGTTTTAAAATAGGGACACTTTCTGAAAATTTCAAAAGCACCATTGGATTCCTCATGAAATTTTAGGCCAGATACACCTAAAATTTGTCTAAATCCATGGAGAAATGAGAAAGTTAGAGGCTTCACGTAAATTGCCAAAACTTGCCTTGCCTTTCCTTGGTCAGGCATGAAAACAAGGCACCCCATATATGCACATGGGGTGGTTTGATACACGGATGTATCACCACCCCAGTGGTAGCACGCATGTGTGTTTGTGTATGAGGTCATGGGTTCAAACCCCACCCAGACCTTTTTTACTACTCTCTCATTTTTGCTATTTTTTCAATATTTTCATGTTTTTGTTAATTAATTCAAAAATTAATTTCTCTCTCAATTTTAAATATTTTTTATTGATTCTTTTTTTGAAAGTTCACAAAAATGTTAAAATATTTTAGTCCATGAAAATTTTACAAAAATATTATTTATTTCATATATTTGATATTTTTGTAAAGAATTATATTTTTATTTGTTTTTAAACATTAAAAATATTTCTTTCTCTTGGTTTTACAAAATTTAAATGATCTTTAAATCATCCCATGAATGAAACATGATTTCCCAAATATAAATCCAAGATCACAACCTTTTTTTTACATGTTTGATTATTTTAATTGAATATTTATTCAATTAAAATACAGTTTAAAACTAAAAATTAGGGTTTTGATCATTATCACCCTAACAAATTTTTTCAAACATCCTTGGGCCTCTTGATAGAGTTTACGTCCCACCCCTTTGTAAATATAAACCATTTTGGGCCTCAGTCATTGTATAAGTCCCACTGCGATTTTAAAATCTCGGCGCGGTCGTCGCATTTTAAACGAAAACCATTTGGGCCTCCCCTTGTGTTGTAAGTCCCATATTTCTTTTAAAAATACACTTTGGGACTCTAATAGAGTGTAAGACCCAACCCCTTTGTACATAAATAATTTTGGGCCTCAGTCATTGTATAAGTCCCGTACAGTTTTCAAAACAACGGTGTGATCACTGTCAACTTTGGGCCTACCCTTGTGTTGTAAGTCCCCTTTCTTTTCTTTTTCAAACCTTTGGGCCTCTCCTTTAGTTGTAAGACCCAACCCTCTTTGTAAGTACAATAATTTGGGCCTCAGACATTGTATAAGTCCCGATACAACCTTTCAGATCAACCGTACGATCACTATTTTTCATCTGGGCCTCTCCTTGAGTATAATCCCCAATCTTCTGTTCAAAAACAACTTTCCCTTTTGATTTAGGTTCAAACTCATAGTTGTTATCAAAACTTTCTTTAATTTCTTGAACAACTAACCATACAGTTGTTACAGTGGAAGCTTGCTCGCTTGTAAGTTTTTATCGGCTTTCATTTACATGCTTACATATATATATATAACTGTATTGTTGGAAGCTTGCTCACCTGTAAGTCCTTCTTTCGTATCCTTTTAAATACTTGTCATATATCAATTGTATATATATACTTGTATATCTGCTTAGAGTTTTCTCCGACAACTAGGTCTAGAACTAGGTAAAGCCAGTTGGTCACTCTTAAATACAGCCAAAACTAGTTCCCCATAGGAATTCCAGACACAGTCTTGCCTTCTCTTGGGCTTAAACAATATGGAACAAAGAGAAAGGCATTATTCCCGGTGAAACTTTTCTCAGACTGTCACTATTAGAAAATTGTCAAAGAAGTTCATTTCCCCAGAGAGGATTAATTCCCGGTGAAACCTCTCTTTAATTTCTTCAAACCCTAGAACTGTTCACTAAAGAAAAGATTATTCCCGGTGAAAATTTTCTTGAACTCTTTGTAAGTTTGGACCCACAGGCTTCCTAAAATCATCCCCGCCTCCTCTTGGGCTTTGTATAAGGACCCTCCGGCTTTTTAGAAGTTCTCATGCCTTCTCTTGGGCTTAATACAAGGACCCTGAAGATCTCTTAAAGGTATAAGACAGAACTTAGTCATCCTTTGCTAGAGCAATCTTTCCACAGTCAAAACCTCAGACCATTTTAGGGTTGATTCTCATCCCTTAAAACACATGCCTCCTCTTTGGAATCATACAAAGATAAACTTTTCCATACCAGTAGACTTTGGACAGTCTAATCTCCTCTTGGATCTCAAAGACATTCTCAAGTTCCTTACCAATACAGGAGAAACCCTGGTCATTTAATAAGTTTCTAGTAGAGTTAAAACCCATGGGTTCTAAAACCCAGTCTTTCTCCTAAATTTCCCCAGCCAGGGTCAGCTTATCATCAGTATAACACTATCCCAAATCAGAACCTCAAGTCATCTGATATCTCAACGCTTCTGGAATCCTCAGTAAGAGTTGATTCCCCATTTTGGACTTGCCTCTGGATCTCAATAATCCTCAGCAGAAGCCAGCCTCCTCTTAGGCTTTGTATAATGATTTTCCTCAGCAAAATTAGTTCTAACAACAACCTTTTGTTAAGTCCATCTTCTTTCTTAAAACACTTTCTTGTTGAGTTAACACTTTTCAGCCTCAATCTTGGGCTTTGTATAAGACAAACAAAGCACTCTCTTGTTGAGTCAATCACCTTAAGGCACTCTCTTGTTGAGTCAACCTTTTCCAGCCTCCTCTTAGGCTTTGTATAATGATTTTCCCCAGCTGAGTTAGCTTTCAAAGGACTCTCTTGTTGAGTTAATCACCTTTCTATACTCTCTTGTTGAGTCAATGGTACTAAAAACACTCTCTTGTTGAGTCATTCTTTCAGCCTCAATCTTGGGCTTTGTACAAGGCATAAATATAAACTTTCTCCAATAAAATCAAAATATTCATAAAATTCCTTTTAAAGCTTGGGACAAATACCTTCCCCAGTAAAGTCAATTCCTCCCAGCCTTCTTTTAGGCTTTGAGAAATAATATCCCGAAGTAGAATCAATTTCCCTTTTCAGCCTCCTCTTAGGCTTTGTATAATTATTTTCCTCAGTAAGGTCAACCTCAATCTTGGGCTTGGTACAAGACACCTAAAAATCCTCAACTGAGTCAGTCTCATTTTCAGCCTCAATCTTGGGCTTTGTACAAGACACCGTATAAATATCTCCAGCAGAGTCAATCTTATTTCAGCCTCTATCTTGGTCTTTGTACAAGACACCAAATAAAACACTCTCTTGTTGAGTCAGTCTCATTTTAGCCTCAATCTTGGGATTTGTACAAGACAGATAAAGATTTCTTTCCCACAGAGTCAGTTTCTTTTTCAGCCTCAATCTTGGGCTTTATACAAGACACCTATAAATCTCTCTAGCAGAGTAAATACTCTTTTAGCCTCAATCTTGTGCTTTGTACAAGACAGATAAAACCTCTCACCAATAGAGTCAGTTTTCCCTTTTAGCCTCAATCTTGGGCTTTGTACAAGACAGACAAAATATTCTCCCCGGAAAGTCAACTTTCAGCCTCCTCTTAGGCTTTGTATAATGATATCCCCCAAAGAGTAAGTCTCTTTTTAGCCTCAATCTTGGGCTTTATACAAGACAGATAAACACTCTCTTGTTGAGTCAGTCTTTTCCAGCCTTCTCTTAGCCTTTGTATAAGGACTTCCCCAGTGGAGTCAATCAACCTTTTAGCTTCAACCTTGGGCTTTGATCAAGGCACACAAAAATCAACATCCCCTTAGAGGAAATCAAAATATCTCTACAGTAAGTCATTTCTCCGTGTTATCACATATTAAAACAGACAAATCAAACAAACCCTAATCCCAGATAACTGTTGTAAG
The DNA here is from genome assembly GCA_022829125.1 of Lathyrus tuberosus. Taxonomy (NCBI): domain Eukaryota; kingdom Viridiplantae; phylum Streptophyta; class Magnoliopsida; order Fabales; family Fabaceae; genus Lathyrus; species Lathyrus tuberosus. The sequence goes on along the minus strand of JALAZF010000308.1, from coordinate 7,470,827 downwards.
TGGCACACTTGTTGATTCAAATATCCAAGCTGTCGTCCATCTCTTATCCTGGAGAACTTCCTCTTTCATCTAATTGTTGTAAGTGGCAAGCCTCTGGATTATTTACATCCACGCTACTGTCCCTCTCTTAGCATAAAAGACTCTTGAGGAAAAATGGCATTACTCAACACTGAGTTAAAGTTTTCTCCTCCAGGACAAATCCCCTATAAAGGAAATTATGGCATTGTTGGATTCTCATATCCCAGTTAAAGTAATTCTCCTTTATAAATCAGTCACCCAACAATTGTGATAAACAGACAAGATGTCTCCCTTTAGAGATAATAAATTCCCTCTCCGTCATACCCCTTTTAGCTTCAATCTTGGGCTTTGAACAAGACACAAATAATCTTTAGCTTCAATCTTGGGCTTTAAACAAGACACCAAAACATCATCTTTTCCTCCCATAGAATAGGAGGAACTACGATTGCTCTGATTTCCCTGTTTCTTTAAACGGGAATACATAGGCATAAGATTGCGAAATCTTATCGAGCATACCAATCAAATACTCTAGGTCCAGTACCTTCACATACCAATCAAAACTTAGGTCTAGTACCTCACCAAAATCATCAAAAAAGCTCTCTCTCTCTCTCTCTCAAACACTCCCAACCCATCAACAGATAAACACCATCAAGTATAAAAGCAGAACCTATTGCTAACAACCTGCGGATAACCACATATAGGATGGGTAATTGACAACTCCCCATTATATAACCTGACCCCGAACTCCCCGAATCTCTTAAGCATTTGTTCAGTTAAAAATTCGCGTGCAAGTTTAGTTTTAGATAGCTTCCCTTTCCCTTCCAGCTTCACGGGATAAATAAGAAATCAGAAAGTAGCACCCCCTCCTACCATTGCGGTGAGGAGGAATCCATGGAGATAAGGTGGTCGCGTCACCGACAAAAATCGCACGCTACAGGAGAAATGGCGACTCTGCTGGGGAGTCATTTTGTCTATCTAGGACTAGGATTAGAATTCCTAAGAGGTCTAGGATGTTAGTTTTAGGAATCATACTATATATATACTGCTTTTCCTACTTGATATCCGTGTGTATTTATCTGTCAATGGGAATGCGAGTGATGTCGCATGTTGAAAGTATGAGTGATACCTAAGATAGGTGATGGCATAGACGGGCGGTCTTACAGGGAGTGAATTCTGAATAAGCTGTCCCGGTAGACCATCAAATCAGTGGAGATGCCCTTTGCGGATTCAATGCTTAACGACTCCATTGTGATGGCAGATTGTCCCAATGTGGTATCCGTGAAACTGAGGATTTAATAGATAGTAACCATGTTGCCATTTGGTAGTGCGGTATCTATCGGAAATAGTTGACACGCGATACTACACTCAATTGAGATTACCCTAGGATGCTACAGCTCGTTCGGGTGAACCAGCTTGCTGTTGTTATCCCTAGGGGGGTCAATGATTTTGGGAACTTTTAACCCGTTCTACAGGTACAAAAATTCACCAGAATACAACCTTTGGGGATGGGTAGAGCCATGACTCTATGCTCGTGACGTTGAACCCTTGAACCCTTGTTTTTTCAATGTTTTTGTGTGCTGCATTCATGCATTCATTTAAAAAACTCTTAAACAAAGAAGAAATTCTTATTTTCTCCTCTCTCTTTTTTTAAATTAAACTAAAATAATGATTGCAAATATCAGAGAGAGAGAGAGAGAGAGAGAGATTGCGTTATGGATTTCGGTAGAAGGAAGACGCACAAGTACACCTTCAAGGCTCCAAAACTAGAGGATTTAAGGGGGTTGGCATGGATGATTACCAACCCTAATGCTTTCAGAGCGAAGTACGGAGGGTTGTTGTCTCTGTTAAGGGTCCATGTAGTTGAAGGAATTCTGTCTACGCTGATTCAATTCTACGATCCGGTTTATCACTGTTTCACATTCCCAGATTATCAACTAGCACCGACGCTCGAAGAGTACTCTAACCTGACTGATTTACCCATCACTGACCAAGCTCCCTTTTTTGGACTGGAAGAAATTCCAAAGGATCAAAGCATTGCAAGAGCAATCTATTTGGACGAGTCAGAATTTAGGACTCATATGACCACTAAGGAAGGAATCCAAGGTTTACCGGCCAAGTTTTTGGTAGAGAAAGCCCTATACTTTGCCAGTATAGGAAACATTAATGCTTTTGAAGATATCTTTGTTCTACTCACATACGGGTTTTTCCACTTTCCCAACATCGACAACTTCATCGATACTAATGCCATTAAGATATTACTGATTGGAAACCTCGTACCGACTTTGCTCGCAGATGCTTATCATTCTGTACACTTAAGGAATTTGTACAGCGGAGGAATGATCACATGTTGTGTACCCCTGCTATACAAATGGTTCACTTCCCATTTACCCAAGTCTGCTGCTTTTTGGGATCATAAGAGTACTCTATGTTGGTCACAGAGAATCATGTCTCTTACCAACTCTGAAATAGATTGGTACAATCAAATCTATGACGGGATAAGGATCATTGACAAATGTGGAAATTTCCCTAATGTACCCCTCATAGGAACTAAAGGAGGAATCAACTATCATCCAATTTTATTTCGCCGTCAATTCGGATACCCGATGAGGCATATCCCGCGTAATGTTCATCTGGAAGGTCTTTTCTTCAAAGAAGGAGAAAATGATAGGGCACTAAAGACAGAAATAGTGCATGTCTAGAAACATGTTCACAGGAAAGGAAGAGAGTCTCTAGGAAAACCAGATTGTGTTTCTGTGGAACCTTATCTCCATTGGGTACAAACTAGAGCCCTCAAACTGAAGATGCCTTACCCTCGCCAAGAAGTTCTTCAGCTAAAGGAATTTTTCCTTTATTTTATGTCTGATGCGAAAAAACTCCAGGCCACTCTCAACAAAGTTTGACGGTAAAAGAAATCTTGGAAGAACAAGTACCGTATTCTCAATGTGAAGTGTACCAAAATTCAGCAAATGTTAAAAGAAAATGATGCTTTGATTAAGATATTAAAGCAACATGTTGTAGAAAATTAAGAAGACGGAAGAAATTTGCTCGCTCCTTTCACTTGGAAAAGGACCAACAACCCGACAACGACTCAAGAGCCCCAGTCAAAGAAAAGGAAAATACCAGAACCAACACCTGGGCTCTCCTCAGAGAGGACTCAGGATCCATAAGCTTAGACTTTTCCTTTTGCAGCACTTTGTAAAATACTGCATTTCCATTTCCGCAATCTTTCAAATTCAATAAAACGGGGTCTCCCCACTGTATGATATTTGCAATCTATTTGTTGAAGTTTCTTTTTGATTAAAGCAAAAACAAAATAAAAAATATATATCATTGCATATCATTTATCATTCTCACATAACGCGTTTTTCTTACCTTCGAATCTCTCATATGTGTCACGATTCTAGAGTCAAACTGTCTCATTTGTACATTACTCGGGCCAATCGACAAAAGAAAATGGACTATCTCGAGGAAGAGAACAGAGAGCTGAGAGAAGAAATCGACGCTCTGAAGGAAGATTTGAGAAAACTTCACAGTGACATGCAATCTCTGGCAGCAGCTTAGAGACAACAACAAAAGACTGTGATCTCAGAGATCACATCTACGCCCATAGTGGAGACGTATAATCCTCGGTACAACATGCCTAAAGATCGTCCCTGGGGCATGCCTATCAACTTTATCCCCGAAGGATATATCCCGCCGGTCACGGAAAACCTAGAAACTGCAGCAGGAACCACTGGGCCTGAAGGTTACAAACTTCGGGAAGGCGAAGATACAAGAGTCATGACAGCAACCCCTGAAGGTTACAAACTTCGGGGCAGGGAAGTACCAAGAGTCACCGCCGTAATGACTATACCACAACCAGTGGTACACACTGTCCCAGAAGGACAGATTCCACAAGTACCTTCTGGTGGAAACGAAGGTATGTACGACAGAATGAATGAGTTCCAGGAACAATTCTTGGAAATACATAAGGAACTGCATGCCATTCCCGATCAGGATATATTTGGAAAGGACGCCACAGACCTTTGTCTAGTCCCCAATATGAAAATCCCGAACAAATTCAAGGTGTCTGACTTTGAAAAATACAAGGGCAACTCTTGTCCTCAAAGTCATTTGGTGATGTACGCTCGAAAGATGTCAACTCAGACAGAGAATCATCAGCTACTGATCCATTACTTCCAAGATAGTTTAACTGGTGCCGCTCTCAAAGATCTTGGCACTTCCTTCGTTCAGTAATATAAATATAACCTGGACATGGCCCTAGATAGAGATCAACTCTGAGCAATGTCGTAGAAGGACAAGGAAACTTTTAAGGAATATGCTCAGAGATGGCGTGAAATTTTTGCCCAGATTTTTCCCCCTCTTGAGGAAAAAGAGATGACAAAGATCTTTTTGAAAACCTTGAGCTCATTCTATTACGATCGAATGGTTACCAGTGCATCCAGCGACTTCACCGAAATGGTGAACATGGGGGTACGCCTTGAAGAAGCAGTCTGAGAAGGACGTCTGGTCAAAGATATAGGACCATCAAGCAGTACCAAAAGATATGGTGGTGCTTTACCTAAGAAAAAAGAGCAAGATATTATTAATATCTCTCTCAAAAAGCAAAGGCGAAGGTATCAACCAGTAGCAGTAGTAACTCCTGCTCTCAACCCAACGCCAGCTCCAACGTATCAACCTCAGGTTGCTCAGAGCCAACCGAATCAACAACAGTATCAGTAGAGGACACAACAACCTCTTCAGCAGGCTCGTCCACAGTACAATAACAATCGTACAACACGACCATCAGGGTTCGACCCTATACCGATGTTGTACGCAGAACTATTTCCATTACTACTGGTCAAGAGGCACGTCCAAACTAGGTCTCCTCTTACAGTACCCGAAAATTCGCCTTTCTGGTTCAAAGCAGATCAAACATGCCCTTATCATCAAGGAGGACCGGAGCACACCATTGAAAACTGTCTCAGCTTCAAGTCTGATGTGCAGAAGCTTGTTAGAAATGAGTTCTTATCCTTCAAGGATACAAATACAAATGTTCAGACGAACCTGTTGCCTCAACATGAGAAAACTGCAGTAAATTTGATAGAGGAAGAATCTAACCACAGTTATTAAACTCACGATGTACTCCTATTAGGAACCAATCTGGTCAAGATGCATTACAGACAGAGCAGATACGGTCATGCACCATCTCACAATTATCACCAGTGTGATATCTGCTCAAATAATAATCAAGGATGTTCCGTAGTGCAATCAGCTCTACAAGAACAGATGGATCTCGGATGGATCCAAGATCACTGAATCCGTGAGGTCAATACGGCTCACGCAAATCCCAACATTGTCCAGAACCACAACATTCTGGTAATGAATATCAACTTGGTGGCAATGCACTCAAGGCAAAGCCATCATCATGATCTTCCACGACACGATTACAATTCCTGTCTGATCTGCTCAATAAATAATCAGGGATGCTCTTTTGTACAAGAGGCCCTCCAGCATCAGATGGATCTCGGATGGATCCAGGATTACCATGATTGAAGTAGCCATCAAGTTAATATGATTCAAATCTTTGATATTCGCTTGATGAATACCAGGCTGGTAGAATTACACGCTAAGCAAGTCAGACTCAGTTTTCTGGCTTCACATGATTATCAGGACTGTAAAGTGTGTCGTGAAGACGACCAAGGATGTGCACATGTCCAAAGAACACTTCAACATCTGTTGAACCACTGGTGGCTTCCGATATACCTAGATGAAGACACACAACAAGTCAGTATGACTGACGGGAATCCTACTAGGCATCAAAGTCAGGATGTTTGTGTGATGGAAACAGATCTAGTGAAGTTGCACTGCATACAAAGCGGACGTGGCTTGGTGCCACCACACAACTACGAGCACTGTAGAGTTTGCTCATAGAACAACCAAGGATGTTATCTTGTAGGTCAATTCTTAAAAATCAGTTGGACTGAAAAGAGATTCGCCATGTTCAAGTTTTGGTTCGATCAACGTAATGCAAGATTATCTTCCTAATCAAAGCAAAGGCGTTGTCTTAATCTCTAATCATGAAAGGACCAAAGATGTATGCGCTATAATCCCTCTACTCCATGAATCAAGAGTTCCTCTTGATACTAGAAAGATTCTCAACCTTGAACCAATTGAGGCCGGGTACGATGGTCAAAAAAATCAAAAGGCTCATGTGGTTATCTATCTGCCGGGACCAATACCGTACAAATCCGATAAGGCTATCCCTTACAAGTACGGTGCAACAATAATCGAGAATGGAAAAGAAACTCCATTACCCTCTGTTGTAAACATTCCCGACATCAGTCGAGTAACACGGAGCGGCCAAATCTTCAACACAGGAGTTGGAGAACCTACCAAGGAAAAGGAACCTCAAACAGAAGTTCTCAATCAAGTAGTCGGTCAATCTAGTAATCCCAACCTTTCAAAGAACAATGATGAGATGTTGAAGCTCATCCAGAAGAGCGAGTACAACATTGTAGACCAACTGTTGCAAACTCCTTCGAGAATCTCTGTGATATCTCTCTTGCTCAGTTTCAAATCTCACAGAGAAGCTCTACAGAAAGTCTTAGAGCAAGCCTTTATGGAACAAGATGTGACGATAAGACAATTCGACAACATCATCTCCAACATCACTTCCTACAACAATTTAGGATTCAGTGATGAAGAACTGCCAGAAGAAGGCAAGAATCACAACATGGCGCTTAACATTAGAGTCAATTTCCAGGACGATGCTTTAGCCAGCGTACTGGTAGATACCGGATCGGCTCTGAATGTTATGCCAAAATCTACTCTAATGCAACTATCATTTCAAGGATCTCTGATGAGAGGCAGTGAGGTCATCGTCAAATCATTTGACGGATCCAGAAAAACAGTTATCGACAAAGTTAATCTTCCCATAACTATCGGTCCTCACACTTTCCAAGTCACTTTCCAGGTCATGGACATCTGAGTAGCATATAACTGTTTATTAGGAAGACCTTGGATACACGAGGTTGGGGCAGTCACTTCGACACTTCACCAGAAGCTGAAGTTCATCAAGAATGATAAGCTAGTCACAGTCTGTGGAGAGCAAGCTTTAATCGTGAGTAACTTATCATCATCATCCTGTGTAGAACCCGAGGAGGTTATTGGAACCCAGTTCCAAGCACTCTCAATAAGCAATGAGAATCGACCAGAAAAAGGATCATCGATTTCCTCATACAAAGATGCTCTCAAAGTGATCGAGAGTAACAAGGCAAAAGGATAGGGACAGCTTGTCATTCCTACGGATAACAAGACAAAGAAAGGTCTTGGTTTTTCCTCAAACTGTACCCAGACTACTACTAATGACGAAAGTTTTCATCCCATTCAGGACTTCTTCCACAGTGAAGGCTTCCTTCACCTAGTGTCTCAAGAAGTACATACCATCAATGAGGGGTATTCAAATGATCCAGATGAAGAGCGGAAGTCCTATCTCAACGAGGACGGTTATATGTCTCAGGAAGAAACGCATACGCCATTTTGCTTTCCCACGCAGAGTCCGAGATATATACCGAGATCAGATGTCAATATGATGTACGGAGATTGTGATCCGGAAGGATGTCGTGCTCCACCTAACTCATTGGAGGAGGACACTCCAATGAAAGACAACTTCGACTATGACTATTATGACCCAATGGATGACTTGCCTATCTGGCAGCCGTACCCAGAAGACTTGGGGCAAAAGAGTCAGCCAAACGATGCATATCAGCTAAGCATCATTGAAAAGAATACATGCGTCTCCACCAAATCATGGGATCATTACTCAGGGCATTCAAAAAATATCCAGCACAACGATGAATCTGCAAAGATTATAGGACAAAAGTTCATCAACTATGCTTTTCCTGAGGTCAACGTCATCGAGAAAGATGACTCCGCCAGTCCCACAATAGTATAGGACACTTTAGGACAACCGAGTGGCAAGTACGACTTCTTGGTAAGGTACACCGCTCCTAAAAGCAGTCGTATCAGGCTCGAAGACATTCAGCCAACTGGATGGGAAGATCCACCTGAAAATGAAAACACTGTGCAAGATACAACAGAAGAGTTCGTTTACGACAACTCTGCCTGGGAGGAAGACTCAAACGATCCTGCTCCGCCAGAAATCAGCGTCATTTCTGAGGACAAACTAAGAAAGAAGGTGCCAGACTTTATGATTCACCGAGGGGTTCGCCGCTAATGGGTTGCTGTCGATGTCCCCAAAGTCGTCCACAAGTCTAAGTAATTGTCGTCTTTGTTTTAACCTTTCACCCTGCCCAGGTGAAACGGATGTTTTTATAGGACTCACTTTCTGTAAACGTCTCTCTTCGCTTCGCCCAAGTGACAGAGTTTTGTTTTATAGGGCTGTAGTTTCAAGAATCGACTAAATCATAAATAAATAACGTCATTCTGTAATTTCTGCATTTTATTGCTGTTTTCACTTTTCGCTTTTTCAGAAAATGGTAATCCTAAAACAGCCCAAAAATAAAAAAAAAACGAGCATTTTTCGGAGAATAAACTGCACACACTCTTGCATTCTCTCTATCTCTTCTAAAAATAAACCATCACGTCATGCAGATTGCTTGTTTTAAACCCCCATTGAAACATACGATCCAATGCCTTCTCCCAACTTTGAATTCCTGGTATTTGAGGCTAAAGAAGACGAAGAAATTCCAGAAGAGATCTCCCGATTACTCAGATAAGAGGAAAGGTCCATTGAACCTTACAAAGAGTCGTTGGAAATGGTCAACTTGGGTACAGAGGAAGAGAGGAAAGAAGTCAAGGTTGGGGCACTGCTCAGTCCAACAGTCAGAGAAGACTTTATAAAACTTCTCAAAGATTTTCCTGATGTATTTGCTTGGTCCTATTAGGACATGCCAGGGTTGGATACCAGCATCGTGGAACATCATTTACCGTTAAAATCAAAATGTCCGCCGGTGAAACAAAGACTAAGACGGACTTATCTAGACATGGCCATCAAAATCAAAGAGGAAGTATAGAAACAGATTGACGCGGGTTTCCTCGTCACCTCAGAATATCCTCAATGGCTAGCTAACATAGTACTAGTTCCGAGAAAGGAAGAAAAAGTCAGAATGTGTGTAGATTACAGGGATCTGAACAAAGCCAGTCTGAAGGATGACTTTCCCTTACCGCACATTGACATGCTTAGTACATCAAAGTTTAAAGTCTTCTCTTTCATGGATGGATTCTCGGGCTATAATCAAATCAAAATGGCGCCGGAAGACATGGAGAAAACTTCCTTCATCACCCCATGGAGCACCTTTTGTTACAAGGTAATGCCGTTCGGTTTGAAGAACGTCGGGGCAACCTATCAAAGGGCCATGACTACTCTGTTTCATGACATGATACACAAAGAAATCGAAGTGTATGTCGATGACATGATTGCCAAATCTAAAATAGAAGAGGAGCATGTGACCCACTTGTCCAAACTATTCGAGCGTCTGAGAAAGTACAAATTCCGCTTGAATCCTAACAAGTGCACGTTCGGTGTCTGCTCAGGAAAACTGCTAGGGTTCATCGTCAGCCAAAAAGGAATTGAGGTTGATCCTGACAAAGTCAAAGCCATTCAAGAAATGCCTTCTCCAAAGATTGAAAAACAAGTCAGAGGATTCCTGGGATGTTTGAATCACGTTTCTAGATTTATATTCCTCATGACCGCGACATGCGTCCCAATCTTCAAATTACTCAAAAAGAATCAGAACTGCGTATGGACAGAAGACTGCTAAATCGCCTTCAACAATATCAAAGAGTATATGTTGAATCCACCGATTCTATCACCTCCAGTGGAAGGAAGACCATTGATCATCTACCTAATAGTCTTAGAAGAATCCATGGGTTGTGTACTTGGCCAACAAGACGAAGCAAAGAGAAAATAATCTGCCATCTACTATCTGAGCAAGAAGTTTACCGACCGTGAAACTCAGTATACTATGCTTGAGAAAACTTGTTGTGCTCTGGCTTGGGAAGCCAATCGTCTTTGCCAGTACATGATTTGTCACACTACTTGGTTAATCTCCAAAATGGATCCAATCAAGTATATATTTGAAAAACCTGCTCTCATGGGAAGGTTTGCCCGGTGGCAGATGTTGTTATCTACGGCATCGAGTACCATGCTCAGAAAGCCGTCAAAGGTAGTATTTTAGCCTATCATTTGGCTCATCAATCGATTGACGATCAGGAATCAGTCGGATTTGACTTCCCAGAAGAAGATGTCTTGTACTTAAAAATGAAATATTGCGATGAACTGCTACCCAGTGAAGGGCCAGAACCAGGTTCCCAATGGGGACTAATCTTTGACGGAGCTGTCAACAATTATGGAAATGAAATTGGGGCAATCATCGTAACACCTCAGGGTACCCACATTCCTTTCACTGCCAGATTGACATTCAAGTGTACAAACAATGAGGCCGAATACGAAGCTTGTATCATGGGTCTCGAAGAAGCAATTGATTTAAGGATAAATAACTTGGGTGTGTATGGAGACTCAGCCCTGGTTATCAATCAGATCAAAGGAGATTGGAATACATACCAATCTGGACTGATTCCTCACAAAGACTACGCGAAAACATTGTTACCATTCTTCAACAGAATCGAGTTTCATCACATTCCTCGTGAAGAGAATCACATGGCTGATGCACTAGCCACTCTCATTTCTATGATTAGTGTAGGTCGATGGAACAATGTACCTAAGATTGACATAATGCACCTATAAAGGTCTGTTTACATCTTCGCGATTGAAGCAGTCATAGACGATAAACCTTGGTATCACGATATCAAATTTTTCCTTCATAAACAAGAGTACCCACCTGGGACATCAAGAAAAGATAGGAAAACTCTCAGGAGACTGGCTGGCAGGTTCTTTCTGAGCGGTGATACACTCTATAAAAGAAACTTCGACATGGTCTTGCTCCGATGCGTAGACAGTGTAGCGCGATTTTTGTGGTCCTGAGTCACGATCGCTTGGGTACTACAGTTCGATTCATTTTTATCCTATTGAGCTGATTAAGGAAGGGAAATAGATGTCTCCAATTAACCTTGCTTGCATACTGAGTTTGAACAGCGGTCTGTTAGGTTACAGATGCTATGTGGATGTGGGGCCCAATCTTTGATTATTTTGCTAAGAACACAGTGTCTGGATTATTTGTGAGGTTTTCGGTGATATGTTTAAATTTGCTGCTTTTGGGTTAATTCGGTGGAACTACTGGATTTTTGGTTTTTTGATTAGTATGCTCGTGAAGATTTTTTAATCTTATGCCTACGTATTCCCGTTTAACGAAACAGGGAAATCAGAGCGATCGTAGTTCCTCCTATTCTATGGGAGGAAAAAGGTTGTTTTGGTGTCTTGTTCAAAGCCCAAGACGTGAAGCTAAAGGTGGTTTGTATATTGTTCAAAGCCCAAGATGTGAAGCTTAAGGGTTTGGATGAGAGAGAATTTGTCATCTCTAAAGAGGAGATATTTGGTCTGTTTATCACAACTGTTGGGTGACTAATTATAAAGGAGTATTACTTTAACTGGGATATGTGAATCCAGTAATGCCATAATTTCCTTTACAGGGGATTTTTAACCTGAAGGAGAAGACTTTAACTCAGTGTAGAGCAATGCCATCTTTCCTTAGGAATTTCTTATGCTAAAAGAGGGATAGTGGCGTGGATGTAAATAATCCAGAGTCTTGCCGCTTACAGTAATTAGATGAAGTGAAAGGAGTTGTTGATGTTTGTATGTTGTGAGCAAGGCACAGATTTGATACCAAAAGGTTAATTAATTCAACCGAGGTTTTCCTTATACAAAGCCTAAGAGGAGGCGATTGACCCAATAAGAGGGTGCCTTTTATTTGTTGTATCGTACGAAGCCCGAGATAGAGGCTAAAAGGGTTGACTCAACAAGAGAGTACTAACAAGTGACTGACTCAACAAGAGAGTGCTTTTTATGTGTCTTGTACGAAGCCCAAGACGGAGGCTAAAAGGTTTTGACTCAACAAGAGAGTGTTTTCTATCCCGTACGAAGCCAGAGATGGAGGCTAAAGGGTGACTCAACAAGAGAGTCTGAAAAGGTTAGCTCCACTGGGAGAATCATTGTACAAAGCCCAAGAGGAGGCTAAGTGTGCTGTTAACTTTTTCAGTTTAGTGACAGGTCCAGTATGTTGGATAAAAGAGAAAATCAGTTCTTATGAAGGAAAGATTAAAGGTATTGTTGTGCTTTGGTATTGATCAGAGGATCAAGATTATTTCTTGCTCTTTAAGGAAATGGAAAATCCAAAGGGTAATGAGACTGTCCAAGTCTACTGGTGTTTTGAGAAATTGATTCTCAGATAGTGAGTGATCTTTGTATGATGCCCAAGAGAAGGATGGTATGTTAAGGGATGAAGGTCAACCCATTAACTGGTCTGACAATTGACTCAGAAAGACAGCTCTAGCAAATCGATGACTAGGTTATGTTCCTATTCCTGTAGAGGTCTCTGGGTACTTGTACTAAGCCCAAGAGAAGGCATGAGAGCTTTTAAGAAGCCGAAGTGTCCTTGTACAACGCCCAAGAGGAGGCGTGGATGCTTTTAGGAAGCCTGCGGGTCCCCAAACCCCGAGAAGTTCAAGACATGCTATTCACCGATAATAGATCAAGCCAGGAAAGTCCGAGATTTTGGAAGAAACTCAAGAGATGCTATTCACGGAGAATAGATCAACTCTAGGGAGTATAGTTTCTTTGACAATTTCTAAGGGTGACAGTCTGAGAAAGGGTTCGCCGAGAATGCTACCTTTCACGTCTCCATATTGTTTAACCCCAAGAGGAGGGAAGACTGTGTCTGGTAATCCTATGGGGATCTAGTTTTGTTTGTATTTAAGAGTGACCAACAGGGCTTTACTTAGTGCTAGACGTAGTTGCCGGGGAAAACTCTAAATAACTATATTAGTATTACACAGTTGATATTTGAAAAGTATATAAAATTTTGTGAAAGAAGACTTACAGTGAGCAGCCCCACAATACAGTTATATATATATATATAAAAGCGGATAAAGAAAGCGGGTAAACACTTACTTGGTTGTAGAGCTTTCATGCTGTTTTGTTAGTTGTTCAACAAAGAAAGCTTTGATAACAATATTATATTCTAAATCAAAGGAGAAAGTGCTTTGAAAATATTGTTGGGGCTTACAGCTCAAGGAGAGGCCCAAGGTTTTATCAGTGATTGCACTGTTGTTTTGAAATTGTACAGGGACTTATACAAGTGACTGAGGCCCAAAAAAAGGTTTTCTGTACAAAGGGATGAGTCTTACACTCTACTAGAGGCCCAAAGGTGTTTAAAGAAAAGGGATGGGGCTTATAACACGAGGGTAGGCCCAGATGGTTTGATTTTTGAACTGGCGATTGCGCCGTGGTTTCTTTAGCGTATCAGGACTTATACAATGCATTGAGGCCCAAAAAATTTTGGTTAAAAGGGATGGGTCTTACACTCTATTAGAGGCCCAAAAGTTTTTAAAGAAAATAAATGGGGCTTATAACATGAGGGTAGGCCCAGATGATTTTTCGTTTTGAAATGACGATCGCGCCGAGATTTTTGAAAACGCAGTGGGTCTTATATACAATGACTGAGGCCCGAAGCTATTTTGGTTTTTAAGGGGTTGGGTCTTACACTATATTAGAGGCCCAAAGGTTATTTTGAAAAAGTTTGATGAGGGTTGAATTAATCAAAACCCTAATTGGTTTTCAAAGATATATTTTAATTGAATAAAAATTCAATTAAAATGATCAAAATTGTTAAACATGTGTGAAAAACAAATTGTGATCTTGGATTAATGTTTGAAAAATCATGTTTATATCCATAAAATGATTGGAAATCAATTAAGTTTGGAAAATCAAGGGAGAAAAAAATATTTCAAATGTTAAAAACAAATAAAACATTAATTCTTTGCAAAAATATCAAATATATAAAATAAATAATATTTTTGGGATTTTTTGATAAAATAAAATATTTTATCATTTTTGTGAATTATTAAAAAAAGAATCAACTCAAAATCATTAAAACTCATAGAGAAATTAATTTTTGAATCAATTAAATAAAATCACAAAAATTCAAATATTTGAATTTTCAAAAAGGGCGCCAAGAACATGGCAAGAACACGCGCCACCCTCTGTTTCTGCAGATTTGCATTTTCAATCCAATCTCACTGAATACTTGATTATATCATGCAATCTGCTCGTTTTCACCTCACGATCATGTCTATGGTCTTTAATTTCATTTATTTTAAGCATGAAATAAGAAATCAAAGAGAAACCTCAAGAACCCTAAAATTTTCATGAAGGCTCAGAAATTCCATACACGATTCAAACAAAGTAATTGATTGAGGGAAAACACTCTATGCATGATTATGAACATATGGCCAAATTATTGTGCAGCAAAAATGCATGGATCATAGAGTTAGAAGAGCTCACGCTTACCTCTTGCTGCTGGTGATCGTGTTTTATGTTAGAGGTGTTACAACTAGGTTCCAATGATGTGGATAGCTTCCCTAGGTGCCAAGTGATGTGCCTGAGTGCTAGGAATGGTTTGAAACAAGCTGGAACTGAAGATGGTATCCCAGCTGCAACTTGGTTAACACCTTGAGCAGTTGGCTGGTGATTCTGAGAAATCAGTGTGCCAGATGTTGTTTATGTGTTTGGATCACTTCTGTATGATGTTTATGAGGTGTGTGTGTGATTGGTTTGGTTGGAATTGCTCTCAAACTCAAAACCCGATAATGACTTGCTTTGGAAGGCAAACTTGGAAGTGAGAAGGAGATTTTGAGGAAAGCATCTGTTTGATGGCTTTGGTGTACTCAAACTGATCACAAATGAGCTCTATTTATAGTGGAGCAAGTTTGTTTTGCAAGCAATAGTGAATGGAAACTACTGTAGAAGTTTGGCCAATGTTGATCAATGAGAATCCAAGTCTCCTCTAGCCATTGACTAGAGGTTAGGGCACAGGCTGCTGGTTCCCTTGGTCTTGGATAAGTCTTGACTGAATTCAGTTGGGAAGGGCTCATTCCATGCCACCTTGGTGCATCCATTGAATGCTCCAAAACAAAATTGGAGTCTTGTCCTCTCTTTAGGGATTTCTAGGTTTGGCATGCTACTTTTGGTTCCAAAGACTTGGGAGGCTTATGGATCAGTGTTTGTCCCTCCTTGGTCTCCCCTTGAGGTGTTCAGATGGATAAGTGTGTTTTTCATTTGCACAATTTTGGAAAATCGAGCAAAATACACAAATCTGCCTTGCTTAGACAGTTTTCAGCAACGCATATTGCCATTGTCATATCTCATGGCTCAAGTGGAATTTGATGGAGTTCTTGGCCATTTTGGAAAGCCCTCATATGATACAACAACTGTTTGATCATAGTTGGTTTTGATACTTTTTAGATCCAAGTGAAAAATTCCCCTACATTTGGAAAAAAGTGAAGGCAGATTCTGACTTAGTGAGAATTTCACTAAGTGTTGGAAAAAAGTGACATTTTCACTTTTTGTGATTTTGATCATTCCATAACTTAAAATCCATGAGGAATTGGAATGAGTTGTGTTTGAAGCTTTTGTAGAGTGCCATGAGAGCTACAAATCCATCTTTGGATCAGCCAAAATGGTTGCTTGGATCATAAGTTATGATCCTTGGAAGTTGGTACCCTAGCCACTTTGTTCCATAACTTAGAAAATTTCTAAGTTTTTTATGGTTACCCCTTTTACAAGTTATCCCACTTTTCTTGATTTTTCTTGATTAATGATGATTCCAATCACACATTAACATCATTTTAGGGTTAGGGGACCATAATTGATCAAAAATCAAAAAGTCAAACTTGACTTTTGGGCACAGTTGACTTTTTACCAGATGAATTTCAAACCGTGCGATCCTCTATGAAATCAAGTCCTTGACCTAAATCAAACTTGATGGATTGATTTCATAGGTGTTATAAGGTGTATTGAATCATGTCCCAAAGCTTGGGAGCATGCCTGGGTCAAATGTCAAAGATACAGTTGACTTTTCCCGCGAAACCCTAATTGTGGATCTGATGAACTTGAAACTTGTTGATCAAGCTTCTTGGGTCAATCCATTATGGCCAATGGACCAATGTGGTTTATTAGAGATCCTCAAATCATGTCTTGAGGTCTTGGCTCATGATTTGTCCCAAAAGTCAACTTAGGGGTGAATTAGGTCAAGAAACCCTAATTCCTGATTTTTAGTGAATGCTTCCCCTGAGGCAAAATTCACTTGATGATTGGGTTTATGATGTCCCTTGGAGCATTTTAGGTTATGCTTTGAAGCATTGGCTCATGCCCAGAGGAAAATTTCCATCTGGAGGCCCTGGTCGACCAAACCCTAATTTGGTGACACTGGCGATCTTGAGGCTTAATCCACTTAGAATGCTGCAACCTTGTGCTTGATTCTTGCTGTGGGAGTCCTCTTGATCCATTGTGGATGTTTGAGAGGTTAGACAAGTTAAAGATCATGTCAATTCTTGATTGATCCTCTGTCCAAGGCTCAGAGAGGGCTTGAAACCCTAATTTTTTGATAGTAGTGAATGCTCACCCATCTTTGTGGAGACTGATGAGGTATGATGGTTCCTCCATATTGTAATGATTATTTGCACAATGATGGGAAATCTTAGTGGTCAAAATTTGGGGTATGACAGACAGACCAGAGGCAAACATGTCGATGAAAGAGATTCACGAAGGATCCTTTGGCACTCATGCTAATAGACATACAATGGCCAGAAAAATTCTGAGAGCAGGGTACTATTGGTTGACAATGGAATCCTATTGCTATAAGTATATGAGGAGATGTCACAAGTGTCAGATATACTCAGACAAAATCTATGTACCGCCAACACATCTCAAAGTTCTCTCTTCCCCATGGCCTTTTTCCATTTGGGGAATCGACATGATTGGCATGATCGAACCCAAGGCTTCAAACAGACATCGGTTCATCCTGGTAGCCATTGACTACTTCACCAAGTGGGTCGAATCAGCGTTATACGCCAATGTAACCCGACAAGTGGTAGTCCGATTTATCAAAAACAATATCATCTGACGTTATGGCGTTCCAAGCCAGATCATTACTGATAATGGATCTAACTTGAACAACAAGATGATGAAAGAATTATGCGCTGAGTTCAAAATTGAACACCATAACTCATCTCCCTGCCGACCTAAGATGAACGGAGCGGTAGAAGCTGCTAACAAGAATATCAAGAAGATCATTCAGAATATGGTCGTAACCTACAAAGATTGGCATGAGATGCTACCCTTTGCTCTTCACAGTTATCATTCATTCGCCCGCACTTCAACAGGGGCAACCCCTTTCTCTCTAGTATACGACATGGAGGCAGTGCTTCCCATAGAAGTAGAGATCCCATCAATCCGGGTATTGATGGAATCCAAGCTAACAAAAGCTGGATGGTGTCAAAGTCGGCACGATGAACTGAACCTGATCGAAGAAAAATGAATAACGACACTATGCCATGGTCAGTTGTATCAGCAAAGAATGAAGAAAGCATTTGACAAAAAGGTCCAACCTCGCTTCTTCAGAAAAGGAGACTTTATGCTCAAGAAGATACAATCATTCCTCATTGATTCCCGGGGAAAATGGACTCCGAATTACGATTGCTCCTATGTGGTCAAGAAAGCCTTCTCAGGCGGCGCCTTGAGACTCTCAACCATGGATGGAGAGGAATTTTCCTACCCCACGAATGTTGACGTAGTCAAGAAATACTTCGCCTAAATAAAAAAATGATGAGTGAAAAAAAAACGTCTCGATGGATTGAAAACCCAAAAGGGCGGTCCAGACAAAAATTAGAGACACAAGAAAAAACATCCCGATGGATTGGAAATCTCAAAGTACAATCCAGGCAAAAGTTAGGGATTAATGGCAAGTAAATACGATCGACAAGGTTAGATCCCCAGTAGTAATGACATCCATCAGGAAAACTCAAGTCAAGGTCATCTTCGACAGAAGCTCAGGATGTCCAGAATTCAAAGTTGGTAGAAGGATAAAGGTCGTTATGTTTCAATGTAGCCATTTTCCCGTAAATTACCATTTTCTAAACTTTGTAAATACTCTATTGGATCACGCGCTTGGCAGATTTCCATCCTATCAATAAAATTTGATCCCTAGTGCTTTTGTTTGTAAATCTTATTTGTTTTAGATTTACATAATGACATTTTTAACATGATCAACGATTCTTGAAATAAAACAAAAATGAATTTACTTGTCAAAATTTTTCTGCTTTTAAAATAAAGATGGAAATTTCTTTTGATTGTTGAACATCGAAAGAACATCGATCGCTTCTCCGAATGTGATTAAACCTCAAAGTGCAGAATCAAAGTACTCCTTCTAAACCAGTGCACCTGAATGAAGGATCAACTGTGTCAGAGACCATGTTTAATCTGACAACACCGGCATAGTTCTTACCTCTTAAGACCGATTGAACAATTCTTTCTCCCCACAGGGACCGTCTCTCCTAAGCGATGCAGGATTTCTAACTTGAACCAGTGATACTTTTCATCCCCTATAGTGGCCGAGTATCCAGTCATGTTCATCCATTAGTCTATATCTCGCATCAGTTTTTTCAGCATAAACATACATACATCTTGCATTATTGATTCATACTCATATTCATATTGCACCACTATCACTCTGGTCAGTCTTGTTCCCAAGTGATAAAAGTCCTCTCAATTGAGTTGTCATTCCTTTACTTGTTAGGAAATACAGCGTCTGAGCAGTTTCTCCCCAGCTTATTTCTGGATTGGAGACGGTCCTCGACCACTTTGATAACTTGAATCTCTGAGAGACAAGAAGACATTCGACAAACGTCACCCTTTACTATTGAAGATGATGTTCTCGCTTTCCCGGATTAAGGAAAATCCTCAGAGAAAGCCTCGCAACTAAAGACTCTCAGCAACACATTAGTTTTTCTCTTCAGAAAGTCAACGTTAATGAAGTCATCAGCACCTCAAAATTGGATTGCATCACATGGCATTTCTCCAAGAAGATCTCGAAGAAAAGTATGATGTAATATCCCCAAGCAGGAAACAGCCTCTCAAGAGACTCGTTTCCCCCAGTAGAGTTAACAAATGGCATCTCCAAACAGAGAAGTTTGAACACCTCTACAGCTCAGACGAATGGCTTTCCCCAGCAAGTCTGACGTCAAAAACTTTTTCCCATCAAATGGCATCTCCCCAAGAAAAATCGGCGAGAAGTTCGATGAAAACCGCTACACTTAGCGTCCCTTGTCAAGGAAGGAACTTGACGAAAAAAACTGTTCCTTAGCTGAAGACTAGGATTGAGGGGAAGTTTATTGTCAAAAGAAACTGAGACCAGTTCCGCGGTTAAAGACCAGGATCGAGGGGAAGTTTATACAAGAAACCGAGACCAGTTCCATGGCCAAAGACTAGGATCGAGGGGAAGTTTATATCAGAAATTGAGACCAGTTCTATGACCAAAGACCAGGATGAAGGGGAAGTTTATTTCAGAAACTAAGACCAGTTATGTGGTTGAAAACCAGGATCAAGGGGAAGTTTATTTTAAAAAAAACTAAGACCAATTCCGTGGATAAAACCAGGATCGAGGGGTAGTTTTACCCTTTTCTAAGCATCATTGCTTAGCAAAAGAAGATGGACGGGCAAACTACCATTCATAACCACTGTCAAAATTTTGGGTATTCCGATATTTAATCCTCTTGCACCACGAATGCCCGAATACTTTCGCCATTCACACCTTCGGGTCCAAGAAAATTAAATAGGGGCATCTGTCATACCCCAAATTTTGACCACCAAAATTTCCCATCATTGTGCAAATCATCATCACAATATGGATGTACTTTCATGCCTCATCAATCTCCTCAAAGATTATTGAGCATTCACCACAATCAAGAACTAGGGTTTTTGAGCTCTCTCAGAGCACTTAGACAAAGGATCAATCAAGGAGGGACCTGATCTTCAACTTGTCTAACCTCTCAAACACCTATAAAGGATCAAGAGGACTCCCACATCAAGAATCAAGCACAAAGTTGCAACATTCCAAGTGGATCAAGCCTCGAGATCGCCAGTGTCACCAAATTAGGGTTTTGGTCGACTGAGGCCTCCAGATGAAAATTTTCATCTGGGTATGAGACAATGCTTCAAAGCACAACCCAAGATACTCCAAGGGACCTCATGGACCCAATCATCAAGTCAATTTAACCCCAGGGGATGCATTTACCAAAAATCAGGAATTAGGGTTTCTAGACCTAATTCACCCCTAAGTTGACTTTTGGGACAAAGCCTGAGCCAAGACCTCAAGACATGATTTTAGGGGCTCCAATACACCACATTGATTAATTTACAACAATGGATTGACCCAAGAAGCTTGGTTCACAAGGTTCAATTTCACCAGGACCACAATTAGGGTTTCGAGGAAAAAGTCAACTGTATCTTTGAATTTTGACCAAGACATGCTCCCAAACCTTGGGATATGATTCAATACACCCTATAACACCTATATAATCCACCCATTAGGTTTGATTTAGGTCAAGGACTTGATTTCACAAAGGATCGCACAGTTTGGATTTCATTCGATAAAAAGTCAACTGTGCACAAAATCAAGTATGACTTTTTGGAATTTTTCACAAATATGGTTCCCCTAAGTAAAAAATAATGTTAATGTATGGTATTGATCATCATTCACTAATAAAAATCAAGAAAAGTGAGGTTTCTTGCAAAAGGGGCAACCATAAAAAACCAAAAAAATTCTAAGTTATGGAACAAAATTGGTTTTGTACTAACTTTCAAGGATCATAACTTGAGATCCAAGCAACCATTTTGGGTGATCCAAAGATGGATTTGTAGGTCTTTCTACACTCTACAAAAGCTTCAACTACCTCAGACTCCAATTCTTTATGGATTTTGAGTTATGGATTGATCAAAATCACAAAAACATGAAAATGACACTTTTTCCAACACTTAGTGAAAATCTGCCTAAGTTACCAGCCTTGAACATCAATGTTCATGGAGTTTTTTCAGTTGGATCTGAAGATGGTTAGTTTACATCCTGAGTGAATCGCACACTCAAAGATAACAACAGAGTCTCCACCGAACTTTATTTAGTCCCAAAGGACAGGGAAAATATCGATAAAACCCAAGGGGAAGAGAAACGAGAACGGGAGGTTGGTTATGCGAAAGGAAGGTACTAGCACCTAACGCATCTGTCGTACTCGACGGGAACCATTTCGCTTGCTTCTAGGCTCGGATGGGTTATCTATCTAAAGGCTTCTAGCTAAGAAAAGGAGGAGAGAGAGAAAAAGGGAAAAAGAAAGAAAAGAAAGAAAGTGCTCGCGGAGGATTGTGGCCCTCGTGCCTACGTACCCTCATAGTACAATGAGGAAATCAGAGCGTCGTAGTTCATGGAACCAGGGGACAGAAAAGAAGGAAGAAAGGGAGAAGGAAAGAAGGGTGGAAATGTGCTCGCCAAGACATCGCGTCTCGTGCCTACGTATCTGAAATTCGAAAGAATGCAGAATCAGAGCTTCCGTAGTTCGGGGAACTGAACGGAAAACAAAACAAGAAAGAAACAGGAAAACAAAAGAAGTGGTGTAAAAACCAAGAGCAAGAGTGAAAGAAAAACTCTACTAAGGAAGACCACATAGTAGAGCGATTGCACAAGAGACTAGGAGGAGAATGGTGTCAAAACCAAGAAGGGAAGAAACCCCGCTGGGGATAACAGAAAGAAATTGGTGTCGAAACTAAGAAAGTAAGAGCAAAGGGTATAGAAAAGAATCCGCTGGGGATCCAAATAAAGGGATAGTGGTGAAAACCAAGAGAAAAGGGAGACTCGGTGTATTAACTGGCCGGCAGCGGTTAACCGAAGAAAGAAAGTAAGACCCTGGCGGGGAAAAGAGGTTGGCGTCAACAGACAGACTGTGATAAACCAAGAGACAGAGTGTTGAACCAAGAGAAGGTGTTTGACTCGGAGGGGACATCGGTATGTTAACTGATAAATAGTGGTTAACCGAAGAAACAAGGATTGCAACTCTGTGGGGATAGAGAAGCATTGGTTTTAACAGAGAAAACTGTGATCAACCAGAAGGGCGGGTGTAGGACCGATCGAAGGTCGTAACCCAAAAGGGGTGTTGGTATTGACTGAACAAACAGCACTTGACCAACGAAGAAAGGGTATTGAACCAAAATAGGTTACTAGCCCAAGGGTGCAAGTATTCGAACCAATAAAGGTTGCCAACTGCGGGGTTCGGTTTTAACAGGAGAACTGTGATTAATCGAGAAAAATGAGTGATTAACCAAAAGGAGGCGATTAACTCAAAAAAAAGGGATTCAGTATTTTAACAGACGGACTGTGGTTAACTGAAGAAAAAGGGTGATCAACCGAGAGAAGGTGATTAACCCGGGGAAACTCAGTATTTTAACAGACGGACTGTGGTTAATTGAGAAAAGAGAGAAACATTGGTGTTTTAACTGACAGGCAGTGATTAACCAAACAAAAGGGAGAAGAACCAAAAGAAGGTCGCGAACTACGCAGGGGTTTTGGTATTTAACAGGAAAACTGTGTTTAACCGAAGAAAGAGGAAAGAGACTCTCCAGGGGAATCAAAAGAACAATCATTGCAAGAAAAGAGTAGGATAAGAGTTGGGTGCTAACCCAAGAGACAATGATCTTTAACCAAGAGAAATGGTGATTGATCAAAAGAGAGATTGAAAAAGATAAAAGTGATCAGGGATCAACTCAACCGGGGATGGAGGAACACTACAGTTTAAGGATAGAGGTGACTATTCTCAGCGAGAGGGCCAACGCCCTTTCCCAAGAAAAAGTCAGAATGAGGGTAGGACAACTCCCTCCTCATTCATTCTCTATCACTCAAAGTATAGTGCGGAAATTGAAACGGACAGCGTAACAGCTCCAATTTGTACAGTGCTCCTGCGTGGAGAAACGGGCAGCATAACAGCTTCAATTGTACATTGCTCCGATGCAAGGCGCAGCGCGAAACTCCAACTCCACAGGGAATCGAGAGAGAAATCTCTAAAGGAAGCCTAAAGAGAGGAAAAGGGAGGATCAACTAATCATAACATGGTTTCGATCAATTAACCAAAAGGAAAGCCATGCCAATAATTTTCCAAAGGGGATGAAAAATCATTAAGGCAAAAAGGGGGAATTATTGATTATACAAAACAGAGCTCATCCATGAAGAATGAAACTTAATGCAAAACCAAGGAATGGAGTACAAAAAAGTACCAAATGATCAACAAATATGCAACACAAAGTCATGTTAAGTGATCAAAGTGGAATGCAAGAGTGATTATATTCACATGATGCCAAAACATAAACAATTTGAATAATTGAAAGTGTGCAACAAAAGTTCATGGATATGCCTCAACCAGAAGTTAAATGACATTTAAAACATCCATAAAATCAAGCATGACAATCAATGGAAGTTAAAATGAAGAAAAGCATGGCAAACAAGCTTGAAAATGCAAGAAAATGGCCATTATGTACAGTGGTAACCGGTTACTCACCACGCGTTAACCGGTTACTTATTTGAAACTTGCGTATTTTGGTGAAAATTGCACTGAGTAACCGGATACTCACCATGTGTTAACCGGTTACCAATGTGACAGTGGCAAAAATAACAGAAAAAACAGCTTTCCAAAAGTGATTTTCAGCACTTAATCACTTATACCAACCAAAACATGCTAGATCAAGAATTTGTGCACGAAAATTATATCATGTAAGTGCAATTAACACACATCACAAGCAACAATCATGGAGATTAAAGATCAAGCAAATGCGTAACAAATCGAACCGAAAACGATCGAAATTACATCGTAAATGCGCAAAAACGACCGAAACAGTTAGCAAAGATAGATCTACCAACCTACAAGGCAGATATGTGCCTTGGTAATTATTGCAAAGTATTCTCGATACAGAAAATTAAAGAAAACCAGAGGAATCTTCAATTCGGTGACAAAACGTGTCGAAATCGAGCAAAATACGATAAAGCTCCAAAATGTGAATTCGAACCATTGAATATTGAAGCAAATACTTGACATAACTCCACAAGCTGAAATAACTCCAGAAATCCAAGTAGAATTGCAAAATTGATGAAGGTTGAGCTCAAGAAATAATCACTTTTGATGTAAAAGTGATTATCCTTCAAAGTAGAAATGAGCTTTGGTGAGGTTTTGGAAGAGAATGGGGATGAAGATGAAGATGTAGTAGAAAAATCAGAGAGAATGTGAGAGAATTGAGAGTGAATTGTGCAAAAATGGTTGAAGGTCCTTGAAAATGAGTGAATGTGAGTTTATATAGACTTTAGGTTTGAAATATGAGAGGTTTGGAGCTAGCTTTGGACTTAGCTTTGGGAGGTTTGGAGTTAGGGTTGGAGTTAGTTACACTTGACTCACTGAGTCAAGGTGGTTAACTCGGTTAGTTAGACCCAACTCGGTGCCAATCTCAAGGTGAACTCCAACATCCAAGGATTCACATTACTTGGAAAACAAGGAACATGGTGCACTTGAATTAGAGTGGAGCATTGGAATAAATGCACTTGGAATGTCTTGAAATGTCTAGAGATGTCTAGAATATTCCACACACTGCTAGAATCAAGTAGAATCAATGACCAAAGAGAGTGCATGGCTGCTGTCCCAAAAATGCAGCAGGAACTGCAAATTTACACTGAGTAACCGGTTACTCACCAGGCGTTAACCGGTTACTTCAGTCAATTTTTGCCCAAATTGCTTAGGAAGTGATACTGGAGTCTCGGTTCCAATTTTTTACCTCTTGATTTGATGAGTAGGGATAGAAACCTTTATTTTAAGCTTGTTTTGATGATGAAATAATCTTGAGAGGATGTGATTAATCGGGCTTGGAAAACCTGAATATCCTGCAACAAGAAACACACAGAGAAAAATGCGAATGCGTATGCTAACGATGCGAATGCGCATGTTTATGCAAAAGGCAAAAGAGGGATGTCAAATCTCGGGTTACGACAGGATTCAAATAGTTTCAAAACAAACTATGATCACACATGTTTTGTATCATATGAGGGCTTTCTAAAAAGCACAATAACTCAACCTGAGCAGGGAGATATGAATCCCTCAAAATCACCATTTCCAACAGTCTTAAGCAAGGTAGAATTTGGTGTTTTGCTCGATTTGACAAATTTGGACAACTCCAAGCCTTGTCATCCATTTGGACACATCTGAGGATAAAACAAAAGGAGAATGATCTGATCTCCAAGCCTCCAAAGTCCAAGAATCTACACTTAGCCATAACAAACCTAAAAAGGCTAAAAAGGTGTCAAGACTCCAATTTTGTTTCCAAGCATTCAATAGATGCACCAAGGTGGCATGGACTGACACATTCCTAACTGAATGAGTTAAGAATAAGCTCTGAATCAAAGGACCATAGGCTTGTGCCCTAACCTCAAGTCAATGGCTAGAGGAGACTTAAGATTCCTTTTGCTCAACATTGGCCAAAGGCCTGCTGCAGTTTCCATTCACTATTGATGCCAAAACAAACTTGACACACTATAAATAGAGCTCAATTGTGATTAGTTTGAGTACACCAAAGTACTACAACTGATGCTTTCCTCAAAATCCCTCTCTTTTGGCCAAAATGCCTTCTTTTGCAAGTCATCTCTGAGTTTTTGAGTTAGAGAGAAATTTCACCACAGCTCATGATCCAAACACATCCAATATGTTATATCTAAGTTGTCCAAACACTCACTTGTGACCTAAAACACCAAAATCAGAAAATCCACTTCCAAAACCTCAAAATTGGACTTTTCTGCATTTTCCAAGCCATGCCTTGATTCAGTCACTTCCAAAACCAAACAAGGCCTCAAACACACTCCAAATATCATCCTTAAATTGTCCCAATTGGTTTCCCTTATCTGGAACACCATTTGAGAGAGTTGTCATATTGGTCACTTTTGCCCTTTTTGCAAGAAAGAGCTAAAACTTGTTCCTGAGGATTCCAGCTCGTTTTGATCATCCTAAAAGCTTCTAAGGGATTAATCAAGAGTGTCCAAAGCATTGGATTACTTCTGGCACAAGGATCTTGACAGTTAGCACAAGAAACTCCTAGAGGTAAGTACATGACAACTTGAACTCTTTGAATTATGCATTCCTTTGATGTCCACTGATCATAAACATCTCATACATGTTGTATATGTTGTGTTTGAACCAATTTGTCATGTAATTCTTGCCTGTACCATGAGATAGCATAGAACATGCAAATCTAGGCCTATTTTGAAACCACTATCGGGTTTTAAAATAGGGAGACTTTCTGAAAATTCCAAAAGCACCATTGGATTCCTCATGAAATTCTAGGCCAGATGCACCTAAATTTTGTCTAAATCCATGGAAAAATGAGAAAGTTAGAGGCTTCACGTAAATTGCCAAAACTTGCCTTGCCTTGGCCAGGCCTGAAAACAAGGCACCCCATATATGCACATGAGGTGGTCTTGATACACGGATGTATCACCATCCCAGTGGTAGCGCGCATGTGTGTTTGTGTATGAGGTCATGGGTTCAAACCCCACCCAGACTTTTTTTACTACTCTCTCATTTTTGCTTTTTTTTTTTAAATATTTTCATGTTTTTGTTAATTAATTCAAAATTAATTTCTCTCTCAATTTTAATTATTTTTTGTTGATTCTTTTTTTGAAAATTCAAAAAAATGTTAAAATATTTTATTCCATGAAAAATTTACAAAAATATTATTTATTTCATATATTTGATATTTTTGTAAAGTATTATATTTTTATTTGTTTTTAAACATTCAAAATATTTCTTTCTCTTAGTTTTACAAAATTCAAATGATCTTTAAATCATCCCATGAATGAAACATGATTTCCAAAATATAAATCCAAGATCACAACCTTTTTTTTACATGTTTGATTATTTTAATTGAATTTTTATTCAATTAAAATACATTTTAAAACTAAAAATTAGGGTTTTGATCATTATCACCCTAACAAATCTTTTCAAACATCCTTGGGCCTCTTGATAGAGTGTAAGTCCCACCCCTTTGTAAATATAAACCATTTTGGGCATCAGTCATTGTATAAGTCCCATTGCGATTTTAAAATCTCGGCGCGGTCGTCGCCTTTTAAACGAAAACTATTTGGGCATCCCCTTGTGTTGTAAGTCTCATCTTTCTTTTAAAAATACACGTTGGGCCTCTACTAGAGTGTAAGACCCAACCCCTTTGTACATAAATAATTTTGGGCCTCAGTCATTGTATAAGTCCCAGTACAATTTTCAAAACGACGGTGCGATCACTGTCAACTTTGGGCCTACCCTTGTGTTGTAAGTCCCATTTCTTTTCTTTTTCAAACCTTTGGGCCTCTCCTTGAGTTGTAAGACCCAACCTTCTTTGTAAGTACAATAATTTGAGCCTCAGTCATTGTATAAGTCCCGATACAACCTTTCAGATCAACAGTACGATCATTGTTTTTCATCTGGGCCTCTCCTTGAGTATAAGCCCCAATCTTCTGTTCAAAAACAACTTTCCCTTTTGATTTAGGTTCAAACTCATAGTTGTTATCCAAACTTTCTTTAATTTCTTGAACAACTAACCATACAGCTGTTATAGTGGAAACTTGCTCGCTTGTAAGTTTTTATCGGCTTTCATTTACATGCTTATATATATATATATATATATATATATATATATATATATATATATATATATATATATATATATATATATATATATAATTGTATTACTGGAAGCTTGCTCACCTGTAAGTCCTTCTTTCGTATCCTTTTAAATACTTGTCATATATCAACTGTATATATATACTTGTATATCTGCTTAGAGTTTTTCCCGACAACTAGGTCTAGAACTAGGTAAAGCCAGTTGGTCACTCTTAAATACACTCAAAACTAGTTCCCCATAGGAATTCCAGACACAGTCTTGCCTTCTCTTGGGCTTAAACAATATGGAACAAAGAGAAAGGCATTATTCCCGGTGAAACTTTTCTCAGACTGTCACTATTAGAAAATTATCAAAGAAGTTCATTTCCCCATAGAGGATTAATTCCCGGTGAAACCTCTCTTGAATTTTATTGTATAAGTCCCAGTACAGTTTTCAAAACGACGGTGCGATCGCCGTTATGAAACAAAATCATCTGGGCCTACCCTTATGTTGTAAGTCCCATTTCTTTTCTTTTTCATCTTGAGCTGTAAGACCCATCTCTTTGTACAGAAAACCTTTTTTGGGCCTCAGTCATTGTATAAGTCCCGATACAAATTTCAGATCAACGGGACGATTACTGTTTTTCATCTGGGCCTCTCCTTGAGTATAAGCCCCAAAAATCTTTTCAATAACAACTTCCCTTTTGATTTAGGTTTAAGCTCATAGTTGTTATCAAAACTTTCTTTAATTTCTTGAACAACTAACATACTGCTGTTACAATGGAAGCTTGCTCGCCTGTAAGTTTTTATCAGCTTTCTTTACATACATGTCATATATATAACTGTATTGCTGGAAGCTTGCTCACCTGTAAGTCCTTCTTTCATATCCTTTTAAATACTTGTTATATATCAACTGTATATATACTTGTATATTTGTTTAGAGTTTTCCCCTACAATTAGGTCTAGAACTAGATAAAGCTAGTGGTCGCTCTTTCAACACAGTCAAAACTAGTTCCCCATAGGAATTCCAGATACAGTATTGCCTTCTCTTGGGGTTAAACAATATGGAACAAAGAGAAAGGCATTATTCCCGGAGAAACTTTTCTCAGACTGTCACTATAAGAAAATTGTCAAAGAAGTTCATTTCCCTAGAGAGGATTAATACCCGGTGAAACCTCTCTTTAATTTCTTCAAACACTTGAACTATTTACTAAAGAAAAGATTATTCCCGGTGAAACTTTTCTTGAACTCTTCTTAAGTTTGGACCCACATGCTTCCTAAAAGCATCCCCGCCTCCTCTTGGGCTTTGTACAAGGACCCTCCGGCTTCTTAGAAGTTCTCATGCCTTCTCTTGGGCTTAATACAAGGACCTTGAAGACCTCTTAAAGGTATAAGACAGAACTTAGTCATCCTTTGCTAGAGCGTATTTCCAGAGTCAAAACCTCATACCATTTTAGGGTTAATTCTCATCCCTTAAAACACCTGCTTTCTCTTGGGCATCATACAAAGATAAATTCTTCCATACCAGTAGACTTGGACAGTCTAATCTCCTCTTGAATCTCAGAGACATTCTCAAGTTTCTTACCAATACAGGAGAAACCCTAGTCATTTAATAAGTTTCCAGTAGAGTTAAAACCCATGGGTTCTAAAACCCAGTCTTTCTCCTAAATTTCCCCAGCCAGGGTCAGCTTATCATCAGTATAACACTATCCAAAATCAGAACTTCAAGTCATCTGATACCTCAACTCTTCTGGAACCCTCAATATGAGTTGATTCCCCATTTTGGACCTGCCTTCAGATCTCAATAATCCTCAGCAGAAACTAGCCTCCTTTTAGGCTTTGTATAATGATTTTCCTCAGCAGAATTAGTTCCAACAACACCTTTTTGTTAAGTCCATCTTCTTTCTTAAAACACTCTCTTGTTGAGTTAACCCTTTTCAGCCTCAATCTTGGGCTTTGTACAAGATAAACAAAGCACTCTCTTGTTGAGTCAATCACCTTAAGACACTCTCTTGTTGAGTCAACCTTTTCCAACATTCTCTTAGGCTTTGTATAATAATTTTCCCCAGCTGAGTTAGCTTTCAAAGGACTCTCTTGTTGAGTCAATCACCTTTCCATACTCTCTTGTCGAGTCAATGGTACCAAAAACACTCTCTTGTTGAGTCACTCTTTCAGCCTCAATCTTGGGCTTTGTACAAGACATAGATATAAACTTTCTCCAATAAAATCAAAATCTTCATAAAATTCCTTTTAAAGCTTGGACAAATACCTTGCCCAGCAAAGTCAATTCCTCTCATCCTTCTTTTAGGCATTGAGAAATAATATCCCTAAGCAGAATCAATTTCCCTTTTCAGCCTCCTCTTAGGCTTTGTATAATGATTTTCCTCAATAAGGCCAGCCTCAATCTTGGGCTTGATACAATACATCTAAAAATCCTCAACTAAGTCAGTCTCATTTTCAGCCTGAATCTTAGGCTTTGTACAAGACACCATATAAATCTCTTCAGTAGAGTCAATCTTATTTCAACCTCTACTTGGGCTTTGTACAAGACACCAAATAAAACACTCTCTTGTTGAGTCAGTCTCATTTTAGCCTCAATCTTGGGCTTTGTACAAGACAGATAAAGATTTCTTTCTCACAGAGTCAGTTTCTTTTTCAGCCTCAATCTTGGGCTTTGTACAAGACACCGTATAAATCTCTCTAGCAAAGTCAATCTTCTTTTAGCCTCAATCTTGGGTTTGTACAAGACAGATAAAACCTCTCACCAATAGAGTCAGTTTTCCCTTTTAGCCTCAATCTTGGGCTTTGTACAAGACAGACAAAATATTCTCCCCCGAAAGTCAACTTTCAGCCTCCTCTTAGGCTTTGTATAATGATATCCCCCAAAGAGTAAGTCTCTTTTTAGCCTCAATCTTGGGCTTTATACAAGACAGATAAACACTCTCTTGTTGAGTCAGTCTTTTCCAGCCTTCTCTTAGCCTTTGTATAAGGACTTCCCCAGTGGAGTCAATCAACCTTTTAGCTTCAACCTTGGGCTTTGATCAAGGCACACAAAAATCAACATCCCCTCAGAGGAAATCAAAATATCTCTGCAGTAAGTCATTTCTCTGTGTTATCACACATTAAAATAGACAAATCAAACAAACCCTAATCCCAGATAACTGTTGTAAGTGGCACACTTGTTGATTCAAATATCCAAGTTGTCGTCCATCTCTTATCCTGGATAACTTCCTCTTTCATCTAATTGCTGTAAGTGACAAGCCTCTGGATTATTTACATCCACGCTACTGTCCTTCTCTTAGCATAAAAGACTCTTGAGGAAAAATGGCATTGCTCAACACTAAGTTAAAGTTTTCTCCTCCAGGACAAATCCCCTATAAAGGAAATTATGGCATTGCTGGATTCTCATATCCCAGTTAAAGTAATTCTCCTTTATAAATCAGTCACCCAACAGTTGTGATAAATATACGAGATATCTCCCTTTAGAGATAACAAATTCCCTCTCAGTCAAACCCCTTTTAGCTTCAATCTTGGGCTTTAAACAAGACATAAATAATCTTTAGCTTCAATCTTGGGCTTTAAACAAGACACCAAAACATCATCTTTTCCTCCCATAGAATAGGAGGAACTACGATTGCTCTGATTTCCCTGTTTCTTTAAACGGGAATACGTAGGCATAAGATTGCGAAATCTTAGCGAGCATACCAATCAAAAACTCTAGGTCCAGTACCTTCACATACCAATTAAAACTGAGGTCCAGTACCTCACCAAAATCATCAAAAAAACTCTCTCTCTCTCTCTCTCTAACACTCCCAACCCATCAATAGATAAACACCATCAAGTATAAAGGCGGAACTTATTGCTAACAACCTGTGGATAACCACATATAGGATAGGTAATTGACAACTCCCCATTGTATAACCTGACCCCGAACTCCCCGAATCTCTTAAGCATTTGTTCAGTTAAACATTCACGTGCAAGGTTAGTTTTAGATAGCTTCCCTTTCCCTTCCAAATTCACGGGATAAATAAGAAATCAGAAAGTAGCACCCCCTCCTACCATTGCGGTGAGGAGGAACCCATGGCGATAAGGTGGTCGCGTCACCGAAAAAAATCGCACGCTACAAGTTTCTAACATCAAAGCGCCTCCTAAGAAAACCCTCTTAACAACATACGGACCATCATAATTAGGAGTCCACTTCCCCCTAGAATCAGTGAGGAAAGATTGGATTTTCTTAACTACAAGGTCACCTTCTCTGAATTCCCGAGGTCGTACCTTTTTGTCAAAGGCTCTCTTCATCCTTTGTTGGTATAATTGTCCATGGCATAAGGCCGCCATCCTTTTCTCCTCAATCAAATTTAGTTGATCATATCTGCTTTGACACCATTCAGCCTCTGAGAGTTTTGCCTTCATCAGAACTGGCATGGAAGGAATCTCGACTTCTGCTGGGAGTACAGCTTCCATACCATAAACAAATTAAAAAGGTGTTGCTCCTGTTGATGTTCGAATCGAAGTACGATACCCATGTAAAGAAAATAAGGGCATTTCATGTCAATCCTTATAGGTGACAACCATCTTCTGAATGATCTTCTTTATGTTCTTGTTTGCCGCCTTGACATCCCCATTCACCTTTGGTCGGTAAGAAGAAGAATTGTGATGTTCAATCTTGAACTCTTCACACAACTCCTTCATCATCTTATTATTCAGATTTGACCCATTATCAGTGATGATTTTGCTCGGCACACCGTAATGGCAGATGAGCTGATTCTTGATAAATCTGACCACTACTTGTCGGGTGACATTTGCATACAAAGCTGCTTCAAGCCACTTGGTGAAGTAATCAATTGCCACCAAGATGAAATGGTGTCCATTAGACGCTTTCGGTTCGATCATGCCAATCATGTCAATGCCCTACATGGAGAACGGCCACGGAGACGATATAACATTGAGAAGAGTTGGCGGTACATAAATCTTATCAGCGTAGATCTGGCATTTGTGGCACTTTTTAGCAAACTTGTAACAATCAGATTCCATTGTTATCCAATAATAGCCTACTCTTAAGAGTTTCTTTGCCATGGCATGTCCATTGGCAGGAGTACCAAAGGAACGCTCATGAATCTCAATCATTAACATGTCTGCTTCTCTCTTATCGACACATCTCAGCATTACCATGTCAAAATTCCTTTTGTAAAGTACGTTATTGCTTAAGAGAAAATTTC
The DNA here is from genome assembly GCA_022829125.1 of Lathyrus tuberosus. Lineage (NCBI taxonomy): Eukaryota > Viridiplantae > Streptophyta > Magnoliopsida > Fabales > Fabaceae > Lathyrus > Lathyrus tuberosus. The sequence goes on along the minus strand of JALAZF010000308.1, from coordinate 7,437,912 downwards.
CAGCCAATCTCCTCAATATCTTTTTATCCTTATTGGAGGCCCCAACCGGGTATTCTTGTCTTCGGAGGAACATCTCAATGTCATGATACAAAGGTTTATCATCACCGGCTTCTTCTATTGAAAACACATAAGCAGGTCTGTCGAGTTGCATAACATGGATGTTATGACAATCATTCCGATGGTTCACCATAATCATAGAAGCCAAAGTTGCCAAAGCATCAGCCATCCTATTCTCGTCACGAGGGATGTGATGGAACTCCACCCTGTTAAAGAAAGGGAGCAATCTCCTTGCATAATCTCTGTACGGAAGTAAATGATCTTGGAGATTTTCCCATTCTCCTTTAATTTGATAAATCACCAAAGCAGAATCACCATACACATCCAAGTTCTTGATCCTTAAATCAATCGCCTCTTTAAGGCACATGATGCATGCCTCATATTCGGCTTCATTATTTGTGCACTTGAAAGTTAACCGGGAAATAAATGGGAAATACGATCCATGAGGAGTCACAATGATTGCCCCAATTCGTTTCCCATAATTGTTGACGGCACCATCAAAAATTAGACCCCGTTGGGAATCTGGCTCAGGCCCTTCATCTGGCAAGGGTTCCTCACAATCCTTCATTTTTAAATACATCACATCTTCATCGGGGAAATCATCCTCAACGGGCTGATGGTCTTTAATAGGTTGATAAGCTAAGTGATCGGCCAAAACACTTCCTTTGATCGCCTTCTGAGTGTGATACTCAATATCATATTCTGACAATAACATCTGCCACTTAGCTATTCTTCCTGTCAGAGCGGGTTTCTCTAAAATGTATTTGATGGGGTCCATCTTAGAAATCAACCAAGTGGTATGATTCAACATGTACTGGCGCAAGCGTCGCGCGGCCCAAGCCAAGGCACAATAGGTTTTCTCCAACATCGTGTATCGAGACTCACAGTCGGTGAATTTCTTACTCAAATAATAGATAGCATGCTCCTTCTTTCCTGACTCGTCTTGTTGATCAAGTACATGCTAGACGATGGCTATGGATCTAGAAGGGGGAAGGGGGTTGAATAGATCCCAAGAGTTTTACACGCAAATGGTTATCAAAAATTTGTTTTAAAAATTTTAAAGCGGAAGCAACCACCAAATCACTCGTCTACAACGAACCTCTACTAAAAGGATCGGATATGCACGGCAATATTAAGAATGGAATACGGATGAGAAAAATTCAGAACGATTCACACAATTGAAACGCAATCAACAAAGTTTACTTGCTTAATACTTAATCTAAACCAATGAGGTGAATCGATAAACAATTAAAGACAAATGCGTTCAATTTTGCTTTGAAATAAATTATCAAACACTTGGTGTGCGTAAACACACTAAGTGCAGAATTTCAATGGAATGTAATGTAAAGATGTTCCAAGATACAATTCAAGGAATTGTATCAATTTAACAAAACCGTTTCTCAGCTCAAAATTATACTACGACAGAAATTTTGATAAATTGCGACTTCACAAATTCGAATAAACTGAAATGTAAAAGAGTTAAGGGAGAGAGAGAACAAACGAGGTTTGATTAGGAAGTTCCCCAATCATCCTCGCTATGGGTATCTCTGCCCCCAATTCCACAAATTGGAATTGAGATATATATATATATATATATATATATATATATATATATATATATATATATATATATATACTGCTGTTGCAAATTGTTTTATACAAGAGAAGAACTATGAACATCCAAACCCTCAAACGTCTTTGATTGTTGATGCAGAGCCTTATCTCCCCTTGATTCAAGATGAATCAAGTGCTTCGAATATGGTTGATCCAATTACCGTCTCACGCTACTTGATTGCAAGAAACCATGTTCTTCAATCCTTTTCACTCGATCAATTACGATCTACCAAAGATTCGAACCCAAACCTCTCTTCTACGATCCTCTGATTACAGCTTCTAAATCGAACGATTACTCTAATCTCTGGTTACCTTCACCCGGCTGAATCCCTGTAGAACGAAACAGTTTCTAAAAAACCCCCCCAAAATCTACTCGATTCTTGGAGGAAAAAACCAACTGGTTTTATTCAAGAAACACCTACCAAGCTCTCAACCCAGAAAATGAAGATCATACACTTCCTAAATTCTGAACGTTATCACTTCAATCAATGGGCGACACAAACAAAGATGATTATGTGTGATTGTTTGTTTACTCAATGAAGAAGATGAAGATGAAGAGAAAAATGGTATATATTTTCATGTTTCTTGTTCTTATGGATAATGAGATGACCAAACTATTTATAGAGAATGAATTGACCCACTAAAAGTTATAACAGAAATAACAGAAAAAATTTAAGTGAAAAACTCAGTTCAGGCGCATTTGGGTCGACTCATACTTTAATGAGGGTCGACGTGCGCTGACCCGTGGAAAATACTGTGAAAATTTGACAAGTATGCGTCGACCCAAAGGCATCATGCGTCGACGCAAGAATGGAATTTTTGCATTCCCAGAATCATGCGCTTTCCCGGTCATTTCACCAGTTTTGCACTAGTAAGCATGAGTCGACTCATGCACAGGGTAGGTCAGCGCATAACCTATATTTTTACATAAAACTCAATTTTTTTCACATTTTAACTGACCAAGACCCAGACAAACATACTAGACACCAGTATAATGATCATGCACATGTATTAATAGATAAGACAAAGTCCTATATGTCTAGACACATGAACAACATTGATTTGATGCAATTTGCCCGACAAGTGAAGTGATACCGCTCAAATTACAATCTAATACTTAGCATACTTGTTGACATCATTAAAACAAAGTAGATGAAAGACCTTAGACCTCACATACTCCCCCTTTTTTATGATGGCAACACGGTTTTAGCTGTCACGTGATTTGTAATTTGTGAATGAACAAGCTCCCCCTGTCTTTAACACTTGGTTAATTTCTGGTAATTTCTGCTTGCTATCCTTCTCCCCCTTTGTCAACATCAAAAAGAAGAGAAGAAGGTGGTTAAAAGAAGAAAACTATAATAAGTAAGGAAGAACACTATAACAGAATTGGACTTCGATCGGCGTGCGATTTAGAGTGCCAAGACTGTTTGCAAGATTCAGATTCTGTTGAGTCAAATTCTCGTCCATTTGAGTGAAGCAATTCATAGAGGCATCAGCAAACCTGTTGAACTTAGTGATGTGAGTCGAGACTTGGTTGGATAAGTTTGTGAACCGTTCTTCCTGAGCATTGTAGCGGCATTTTTGCAGTGCTTGAATTCTTGATGTTGAATATGCATTTGGTTCAACCTAGCCAAAATCTCTTCAGATACTTGGGAATCATGTGGAGGCTGTGGAGTTGGAGGAGCAGAAAAGTCAGGTTACTGCCACTCAAATTCCTCACCATAGGTAGGAGGAACATATGCGTTTCCAAGCGTAATCCAGTAGTTGTGTTGCCAATCTCCCTAACCCTGATTATCATAATTATCTTCAGGTTGATAGCACATCCATGCAGCGTCGTCTTCCTCTTGCATAATCACATCCGCATCATTAACCTCTTGATGATCACTATCATGTACTTCCTCATCATCATTTCCTTCATAATGAATAGGTTTTTCAGGTTCAGGTTGAAAAGGATGAGTGAATCTGTGTCGGTACTTGAATTTCTTATTAACGGAATCCCAATTGTAACCCATCATAGTGAGGGTTTTTGGTTGAAATTGTTGTTCAGATGTAATCTCAATGTAAGGAATATTTGGAACCGAAATGCCAGCCTTGTTCAAAATGTTCTGAATGCAGGATACATAACCTAGAGCCAGAAATTTGTTGGAGCTGCGGGTAACGAACATCCGATATGCAAAATAGTATGGCCAGTTGATTTTGATCTGATTCTTCAGAATATACATGAGATGAACCTCTGCCTGCTCAACTCTTGAGTACCCGCATTTCTTAGGCCTCAAAATACGAGCAACAATCTACTGGAGAATACGGTCTTCAAATTTCAAATGACCAGTAGTGACATTTTTCGGAAAGAATTCACTTGCCACAACATCGTCCGGATATGGTTCACGCAACATAGAGTTCAGAGCAGATTTGAACTCATAGTTTTGAACAAATGTTTTATTAGTTACTTTGGGAAGATTTTCATTTGTGTCCAAGCTAAACAAAGTAGACCATAAATCATTGTTCACATCATGAAGTGCATTATTCATAGAAAACTTAAACTCAGCCCCCTTAAATTTACCCTTAATTCCACAGTAGAACACTCGAACCAAATCACTATTGTACTTATCATCACATTCCAGGAAATCACCAAGATTCTGAACACTGAGCATTTCAGTTATCTCAGGAATGTGATAATCTTGACCCATCAATACATAGAAACCATGTTGTGGTATAACAACACAACTACTAAACAATGCCTCGTAAGGACCAGACAGTGCATCAAAAATTAAAGAGTTAACAGTTACCGATTGTTAAGAAGTTCCGGCAGATGAAGCTCTGGTTGTTCTTTTACCGGTTGTTCGTCTGGAAGCCATTGTTGATGAAGGGTTGAAGAAGATGAACAATATTTCGCAGAAGTTGTAGAGGAATGATGATTAGCCGTTAGAAATCCTTGTTTTTATACCCTTCAGGATTCACTCTTTGTGGGTTTTGATTTTTAGGGGTTTTGATGAGGTTTTGATGGAGATTAATGGGTATTGATGGAGTTTGATGGAAGAGATAGAGAGAGGGAGACAACAAAATCAGATATGTTTACATGCAATGAACAAGAAATTAAGAGTAATGAAGATATGTAGTGGGAATAGGTAGCATTAGGTCAGCGCACGCATTCCCATTAAAGTAGGGATTCTGAGCGTGTTTATGCGTCGACCTATAGACAGGGTGCGTCAGTCCACACTTACTGGGACTTGAAAAACTTTTTAAAAAAATCAGATGCGCCGACCGCAGGTGATCCTACGCTAACCCTTGTGTTTCCCTTTGAAATTGCATCAACTCATGAGTCGACCCATAACATGGTCCGGTCGACTCATCCAAGGCAAAAATGAAACAAAATTGAAAATTTTGCAATCATAAGTTCCAAAAAGATAAATAAGCATACACACACATAGAACAAACATCCAAGTGAACAATATATGCACAACATGTAATAAACATCAAGTTTAAAGTAGTTAACATGGCACAAAATATGTTAAACATATATGAATCAGAACGATATTACCTTGATCACTATTGATGATGAGAGCCCTCACATATAGCTAAATATCTCTTTACATTTTTAGTTAAAAGAATAAACAAGCATGTATATATGTGAAGATCACTATCTTAAAGGATTATCAAACACGATCCGAGATATCGAGAATGCCAAGTTCCCTACGGATGTGAAAGAAAGGCTCAGTGGCTAACGATTTTGTAAAAATGTCAGCAAGTTGATTTTTAGTATCAACATGCTCAAAGATCACATCACCTTTCTCTACATGATCCCTAAGAAAATGATGACGTATTTCGATATTCTAGGTGCGTGAATGTAATACGGGGTTCTTAGTCAGGTTTATTGCACTAGTGTTATCGCACAAAATGGGAATACGTTCAAGTATTAAATTGAAATCAAGCAATTGTTGTTTAAGCCATAAGACTTGAGCACAACAGCTGCCTGTGGCAACGTATTCCACCTCGGCTGTTGACAAAGCAACCGAAACCTGTTTCTTGCTATGCCAACTCACCAAGGAATTTGCAAATAGGTGACACGTGCCACTAGTACTTTTCCTATCCAACTTGCACCCGGCAAAGTCGGAATCGGAATAATCAACTAAGGAACAAACACTACCTTTGGAATACCACAGCCCATACTTTGGAGTACCGAAAAGGTATCGAAGTATGCGCTTAACTGCTTTTAAGTGGGATTCCTTGGGACGTGCTTGATACCTCGCACACATGGATACACTGAACACAATGTCGAGTCGTGATGCGGTAAGATAAAGAAGAGATCCAATCATACCTCGATACTTCTTTACCTCTACATCCTTACCATTTTCGTCACGATCAAGATTGGCACAAGTAGGCATTGGAGTATCTATTGCTTTGCAGTTTAGCATGTCGAAACGTTTGAGAAGCTCAAGACAGTATTTCATTTGACTCACGAATGTGCCCTCTTCGAGTTGTTTGATTTGTAATCCAAGGAAATAGTTAAGCTCCCCCATCATGCTCATTTCAAACTCCCCCTGCATCAAACTGGAAAACTCCCTGACCAAGGTCATGTTAGTAGACCCTAAAATAATATCATCAACATAAATTTGTACCAAGATTAAATGTTTTCCTTGACGTTTAATAAAGAGGATTGTGTCAACCTTCCCTCTTGAATACCCTTGATCAAGTAAAAATTTGCTTAGATGTTCTTACCAAGCACTAGGGGCTTGTTTAAGTCCGTACAAAGCACGTTTAAGTTTGTAGACGTGATCAGGATATTCATGGGATTCAAAACCCGGAGGTTGGGCAACATAAATCTCTTCATTTATATATCCATTAAGGAAAGAACTTTTAATGTCCATTTGGAATAGTTTGAAGTTCTTAGTGCAAGCATAAGCAAGTAAAAGGCGTATAGCCTCGAGTCGGGCAACCGGCGCATAAGTTTCCTCATAGTCGATTCCTTCCTCTTGGTTATAGCCTTGCGCTACAAGCCACGCTTTGTTACGTGTTATTACTCCATTTTCATCAAGTTTATTCCTAAACACCCATCGGGTGCCGATTACTCGATGATCTCGCGGAGGGGGGACAAGGTCCCAAACCTCATTTCTCCTGAATTTGTTTAGTTAATCTTGCATTGACAAAAACCAATGCTCATCGAGTAACGCCTCCTTTGCGTTTTTAGGTTCAAGTTGGGAGACAAGCAGAGAAATAACAAAAGTTACTAAATTTAGAGCGAGTGGTTACTCCCTTAGAGATATCACAGATGATATTGTCGATTGGATGGTCTTTGGAAGACTTCCATGCTGGAGGAAGGTCATCTTCATTAGTTAGATGATCCTCCTCACTCTTCATTGGTTGGTGATCCTTTTCCTACTCAATACGCACTACTTCAGGCTGATCAGTTCCCTTATCAGTGTCCTTAAGTATGTCTTCAGAAGATACACCTACACCATGAAAAGAACTACCTTCTCCGACATTTCTCGGATAAGACTCATCAAAAGTAACTTGCACTGACTCTTCAACAATACGTAACCTTTTATTATATATTCTATAAGCTTTACTTGATTGAGAGTATCCAAGGAAAATACCCTTGTCGGCCTTGGCATCAAACTTACCAAACGTCTCTTTACCATTGTTCAACACGAAACACTTGTAACCAAAAACCTGAAGGTGAGAAATATTTGGCTTACGCCCTTTTAAAAGCTCGTACGGTGTCTTGTTTAGATTAGGTCGGATGAGCACCCTATTCAAAACGTAACAAGCCGTACTTATGGCGTCGGCCCAAAAGTATTTTGGAAGTCCACTCTCATTGATCATAGTCCTTCCTAATTCTTCCAAAATTCTATTTTTACATTCCACAACCCCGTTTTGTTGAGGGGTACGTGGTGCGGAAAAATTATGATCAATTCCATGGGATTCACAAAATGCTTCAAATAAATGGTTTTCAAACTCACCCCCATGATCACTTTTAATCGCCACAATGTTTGTGTTTAACTTGTTTTGAGACAACTTAGCAAATCTCTCAAAACCCGAAAAGGTATCACTGTTGTTTACTAAGAAAATGGTCCAGCAAAACCTAGAAAAGTCATCGACTATTACAAAACCGTAATAGTTACCACCTAAGCTTTTAACCCTAGATGGTCCAAAGAGGTCCATATGGAGGAGCTCAAGGGGTCTCATAGTTGAATTGATGTTTTTAGATTTGAATGAGATCCTTGTTTGCTTCCCCATTTGGCACGCATCACAAAGGTGATCCTTTGTGAATTTGATTTTGGGAAAACCGATGACTAGGTCTTTAGAGACTATTTTGTTAAGCAAATCAAAGTTGATATGAGCCAAACGTCTATGCCACAACCATGAATCTTCATTCATAGTGACTAGACACTTGTCTCCATCCAACGATACCTCGTTTAAGTCTAGCATATAGACATTGTTCACCCTCAAGCCCTTAAACACATTCTTTTTGTCACTATCTTCAACTATGTAACAATCCTTTAAAAAAGATACTTTATAATTCTTGTCACATAATTGACTAATGCTTAAAAGGTTGTGTCTAAGGCCTTCCACAAGTAGCACATCAGAGATAGTAGTAGATGAGGGGTTACCTACACTACCTTTGCCGAGAATCTGCCCCTTATTGTTATCTACGTAGGTGACAAACCCCTTTTTCTTCGCCACAAAGTCGATGAAAAGAGATAAGTCTCCTGTCATGTGTCTTGAGCAGCCACTATCCAGAACTCATCTTCTTTCGGTGGTCTCAAGACGTTGTACCTACAAAACAATCAAGGGAGAGTAGGTACCCAATTCTCATTGGGTCCTTTGCGGTAAGTGAAACCAAGATCGCACTTGGGCAACCATTGATAAATTCCTTTTGGAACAAGAAATCTTCTAAAACGGCACTTAGAAATAGTATGACCCGGCTTATAGCAATATAAGCAATCACAGTTCATTTGGAATTCACCTTTGCTATCACTATCTCGAATCACATACGTATATTTTTTATATGGATTATTCATTGTTTCACGAAAATGTGATCGACCAATAGCAAACGTAATTTTAGGCTTAAGAGCCTTGTCTAACTTGGCTTTGAGGGTTCTCACCTCTTCTTGCCAAATACGACAACTATCACAGCCCCAAAACTTGAATCATGGAGACTTATTCTCATCAATCTTAGCTTTTGATGCATCCACCATGGAGTTTTTAAGATCTTCCAATTTCCTTTCGGAATCGGCAACCTTTTTCTCCAAGTATTTAAAAATATTTTTGTTTGAGGCTAAGCATTTAAAAGCTTCCTTAGCCTCATGGTGCAATGTTTCAAAAGCTCTTTTTAATTTGGCATGAGACATATTATGATAATTTTCATATTTAGAGTGCTTTACCTCCCTTTTCTTGCTTCGTTGAGCCATAAGACATAGATTTACGGACTCGCTTTCGTCACTTGAGTTGTCCCCTTTTTCAGACTCACTATCGCTTTCCCAAGCGACGTAAGCTCATCTTGACTTATTTGACTTCTTATTGTGACGACCCTTGTCCTTGTCCTTGTCTTTGTCCTTCTTAAGCAATGGGCAATCCGGCTTGTAGTGCCCGAATTTCCCACAATTGAAACAAGATCCTTTGGCTTTGCTACTCTTGTTTCCTTCGTTTCTAGATTGCTTTCGAAAATTGATTAGATTTTTATCCGAGTGTTGGATCTCATTTTTCCGAATATACCTATTGTATCTCTTCAAAATAGGCCCATGTCTTCACCGGATTCATCATCTTCGTCGTTGCTCATTTCACTGTCACTATGCTCTTTGTGTGTGGACTTAGAACAAGAAGCCTAAAGAGCAATCGACTTCTTCTCCGTATCTTTTGTCTTCTCCTTCTTTATGTTCTTTTCATGTTTTTCCAATCCAATAAGCACCTGCTCATGCTCATCGAGTTTACCAAAAAGTGTTGTGAGGTCTAGTGTAGCTAAATTGTTGGCCTCCTTGATCACGGTGACCTTAGGTTGCCATTCCCTGTTAAGACACCTCAGAATTTTGTTAGTAGCAACCTCGTTTAGAATTGGCTTACCAAGCACATGTAATTTATTGATAACGTGAGTAAATCGTTTTTGCATATCTGCAATGGTTTCCCCTTGCTTCATGTAAAACAAATCAAACTCTTACGTTACTGTGTTAATACGGGCCATTTTAACATCATTAGTGCCTTCGTGGGCTACTTGTAGAGCATCCCACATGGCCTTGGCCGTCTCACAATGAGAGACACGATAATACTCATCAACTTCCAATGAGGAGATCAAAATATTACGAGCCTTCCAATCGTAACTGTGCTTTTTCATGTCCTCCTCATTCCATTAAGCTTCGGGTTTGGGAACGACAATGCCATTCGCATTTGTCATAGTAATTTCCATGGGACCGTTTAAAATAACGTTCCAAACCTTCTGATCTATGGAATTAATATGGACGCACATACAATCCTTCCAGTAGCTGTAATTCTCGCTTGTAAAAACTGGAGTTCTATTACAAGCCCCTTTAGGTTCGTTCGCCATGATCCAAGAAGTTTTACCGAAGCACCAGATAAATCGGAGCTCGTGATACCACTTGTTAGACGATGGCTATGGATCCAGAAGGGGGGTTGAATAGATCCCAAGAGTTTTACATGCAAATAGTTATCAAAAATTTGTTTTAAAAAAATTAAAGCGGAAGCAACCACCGAATCACTTGTCTACAACGAACCTCTACTAAAAGGATCGAATATGCACGACAATATTAAGAATGGAATACGGATGAGAAAAATTCAAAACGATTCACACAATTAAAATGCAATCAACAAAGTTTACTTGCTTAATATTTAATCCAAACCAATGAAGTGAATCGATAAATAATTAAAGACAAATGCGTTCGATTTTGCTTTGAAACAAATTATCAAACACTTGGTGTGCGTAAACACACTAAATGCAGAATTTCTATGGAATGTAATGTAAAGCTGCTCCAAGATACAATTCAAGGAATTGTATCAATTTAACAAAACCGTTTCTCAGCTCAAAATTACACTACGACATAAATTTCGATAAATTGCGACTTCACAAATTCGAATAAACTGAAATGTAAAAGAGTTAAGGGAGAGAGAGAACAAACGAGGTTTGATTAAGCAATTCCCCAATCGTCCTCGCTATAGGTACCTCTGCCCCCAATTCCACAAATTGGAATTGAGATATATATATATATATATATATATATATATATATATATATATATATATATATATATTGCTGTTGCAAATTGTTTTATATAAGAGAAGAACTATGAACATCCAAACCCTCAAACATCTTTGATTGTTGATGTAGAGCCTTCTCTCCCCTTGATTCAAGATGAATCAAGTGCTTCGAATATGGTTGATCCAATTACCATCTCACGTTACTTGATTGCAAGAAACCTTGTTTTACAATCCTTTTAACTCGATCAATTGCGACCTACCAAAGATTCAAACCCAAACCTCTCTTCTATGATCCTCCGATTACAGCTACTAAACCGAAAGATTACTCAAATCTCCGGTTACCTTCGCCCGGCTGAATCCCTGTAGAACAAAACGGTTTGTACAAAAACCCCCAAAATCTACTCAATTATTGGAGGACAAAACCAACTGGTTTTATTCAAGAAACACCTACCAAGCTCTCAACCCAGAAAATGAAGATCATACACTTCCTAAATTCTGAACGTTATCACTTTGATCAATGGGCGACACAAACAAAGATGATTATGTGTGATTGTTTGTTTACTCAATGAAGAAGATGAAGATGAAGAGAAAAATGGTATGTATTTTCACGTTTCTTGTTCTTATGGATAATGAGATGACCAAACTATTTATAGAGAATGAATTGACCCACTAAAAGTTATAACAAAAATAACAGAAAAATTTAAGTGAAAAACTCAGTTCAGGCGCGTTTGGGTCGACTCATACTTTAATGAGGGTCAGCGTGCGTTGACCCATGGAAAATACTGTGAAAATTTGGCAAGTATGCGTCGACCCAAAGGCATCATGCGTCGACGCAAGAATGGAATTTTTGCATTCCCAGAATCATGCGCTTTCCCGGTCATTTCACCAGTTTTGCACTAGTAAGCATGAGTCGACTCATGCACAGCGTAGGTCAGCGCATAACCTATATTTTTACATAAAACTCAATTTTTTGCACATTTTAACTGACCAAGACCCAGACAAACATACTAGACACCAGTATAATTATCATGCACATGTATTAATGGATAAGACAAAGTCCTATATGTCTAGACACATGAACAACATTGATTAGATGCAATTTGCCCGACAAGTGAAGTGATACCGCTCAAATTACAATCTAATACTTAGCATATTTGTTGACATCATTAAAACAAAGTAGATGAAAGACCTTAGCCCTCACAGTACACACCCCATGGAATCTTCCAAAATGGTCAAATACAAAATCAAATGCCTTCCTTCAACCGGAGGGATCAAGATATGAGGCTCAAGAAGATACTCCTTGATATTGTTGAATGCTTTCTGACAATCATCTGTCCAAACACATCCCTTATCTTTTCTGAGAAGTTTGAAAATTGGTCCACAAGTGGCTATCATATTTGAGATAAACCGGGAGATGTAGTTCAGCCGTCCTAAGAAACCTCTGACCTGCTTTTCTGTAGTTGGAGTTGGCATCTCTTGTATGGCCTTAACTTTATCAGGATCCACTTCAATACCCTTTTGGCTAACAATGAAACCTAAGAGTTTTACTGAGCGAACACCGAATGTACACTTGTTAGGATTCAAGCAGAGCTGATACTTTCTCAACCATCGAAATAACTTCAACAAATACTCAGTATGGTCTTCTTCAGTCTTGGACTTGGCTATCAAGTCGTCCACATACACCTTGATCTCTTTGTACATAATATCATGAAACAGGGTAGTCATGGCTCTTTGATATGTTGCCCCAGCATTTTTTAGACCAAACGGCATAACTCTGTAGCAGAAGGTGCCCCAAGGTGTAATGAACGATGTCTTCTCCATGTCTTCAGGAGCCATTCTGATTTGATTGTAACCTGAAAAACCATCCATAAAAGAGAATACCTTGTACTTCGTAGTGCTATCTACTAGCATATCAATGCGCAGCAGAGGAAAGTCATATTTCGAACTGGCTTTGTTCAAGTCTCGGTAATCAACACACATGCGAACTTTGCCATCCTTTTTTGGGACGGACACAATGTTGGCTAACTACTGCGGATACTCAGATGTAACGAGGAACCCTGCGTCTATTTGCTTATGTACCTCTTCTTTAATATTTAAGGCCATGTCAGGGCGAGTTCTCTGGAGTTTCTGTTTGATTGGAGGATATTCTGGCTTCAAAGGCAGACGATGCTCCACTATAGAGGTGTCGAGGCCAGGCATATCTTGGTATGACCATGCAAACACGTCAACGTACTCCTTAAGTAGTTCAATCAGTCCTTCTTTCACACCAGGCGCAAGTAATGCTCCAATTTTCACTTCCTTACGGTCTTTGGTTGTACCCAAATTAATGACTTCTACGGGTTCTTTGTAAGGCTGAATGGATCTATCTTCATTCTCAAGCAATCGAGATATATCCTCGGGAACCTCTTCTTCTTCCTCTTCGACTTCGAATACAGGAAACTCAAAGTTCAGAGAAGGCATTGGGTCATTGTTTTTGAAGGTTTGTTCGTGCAATAATCTGCACATGTGATTTGGCTTTATTTTAGATTTTATGAAAGTGCAAGTGCGTGCATAAAACATGCAAAGTGATAAAAGGTTTTTTTATGATTAGCATTTTTTCTGAAAAAGTAAAAGAGTAAAACAGATAAAAATGGAATCACAAAATGACAATTTTATTGATGATAGCAGTTCACTAAACAAAAGCCCTAACACAAAATCACCTTTTCCTTGGGTAGAGCAAAGGCAATTATGAAAAATAAGCCCACACAACAAATCTTTCGCCTTGGGCAGAGTGAAAAGCTAAAAGCAAAAGACAATTACTTTGAAAAATAGACAACAATAGGAATGTTAACAGCACTCCAGTTCTGAGCGACTGCTTCATACGTCACAAAGTTGGGCTGATCTTCATTGGGCTCGTCTTCGAGGATGGTGTAAGCTTCATACTCAGGTCCCTTGCATCTTGACCGAGGAGAATAAAAAGGACAATAAGCATTTTCGGTCTCAAACCCATATCCGGGATCCTCCAAATAAGGCTCTCAGTCTTCAGCAGGGATGTAATCACTTTCAGAGCCGAATGGTATGTACCCTTCAAAGTCATTTTCTTTAGTTATAGCATTAACTCTTGATGGATGAATAACTCCTCCACTATGAAAAACATCTTTGATGGGGGGAATAATCATGCTTCATGTGGCAGGCTTGTCTGAACTGATACCTGAAAAACCGAGATCCCTTTTCTTTTCGTTTCCGGGTAATGACAACACTTGCCCCCGCCCTTCTTGGGAACCACTTTCCACGACGCGTTGCGCATCCTTGAAAGATGAAATAGAAGCCCCGCTCTTTTTGGCACTACCACCATCAATTGAAAGAGCTTGGAATTGGGTTCCTATTTCCTCATCCGCATCAATATATGAAAAGTAAGAAAGATGACTCACCTCTAGAGCCCTCTCTCCACAGACGGTGACCAACTTCCCTTTATTAACAAACTTTAATTTTTGGTGTAGCATAGATGTGACTACCCCAGCATCATGTATCCATGTCCTACCTAACAATCAACTGTAAGTAGCATGAATATCCATGATTTGGAATGTAACTTCAAAATGATGGGGGCTAATAGTCATAGGTAAAACAACTTCTCCAATGACCGTCTTCCTTGATCCATCGAAAGCCTTCACAACAATACCACTAGGCCTCAAAGGTGCTCCTTGGTATGAAAATATTGTGAGATTCGTCTTTGGCATCACATTTAATGATGACCCAGTGTCAACCAAAAAGGGAGATCTTTAGGTACTTCATGTGGAGACTTGGTTTGAATATGCCCCTTTTGTAGCAAAGCCGGAAACAAATCAGCATAGGACATTGGAATGGGATCAAAATCTGGCCTTCTCTTTGCACGGTTTTGGTTGTTGAATGGTGGCCAAGCCTGTTGTAAAGGTTGTTGATTCTGATAACATTGCGGTTGCTATTGTTGAATCAATTGAACTGGTTGATATGATTGTGCGAACTGTGGTTGATAAACTAGGGTATTAATAACCGGTGTCACTGTTGCAACATGTTGAGACTGTTGATGTTGTGGGTTTCTCCTCCGGGGTTGACGATGGTGTATGGCACTCACATCTTGTTCCTTCTTCTTTGCAAAGTTACTTCCGTGTTTCTTCACATTGCCGAAAGTACCAGTTTCTTTTGTCAGCCTACCTTCACGAATTCCTTCTTCTAAGCGCATTCCCATATTTACCATTTCAACAAAGTCGCTGGGAACGATGGCCACCATTCTCTCATGGAAAAAAAGGACTTAGAGTCTTCACGAAAATCTTAGTCATTTCCTACTCTTCGAGGGGCGGTGCGATCTGAGCAACCACCTCGCGCAAGCGTTGGGAGTACTCTTTGAAATTTTCTCTTTCCTTTTGGGTCACAGCCCTCAACTGATCCCTATTAGGTGCCATATTGACATTGTATTTATACTGTCTGATAAAAGCATCACAGAGATCATTGAAGGTATGCATCTTCAAATTATCCAGCCCCATATACCACTTGAGAGCTGCACCAGTCAGACTATCTTGGAAATAATGGATCAACAACTAATCATTATCTGTCTGTGCTGACTTCTTGCGGGTGTACATAATAAGATTGCTCTGAGGACAAGAGTTGCCCTTATATTTCTCGAAATCAGGTACCTTGAACTATGGAGGAACCTTGACATTCGGCACTAGACACGGGTCAAAAGCACTTTTTCCAAATAAATCCTTCCCTCTGAGGGCTTTGATCTTCTTCTGCATTTCTAAGAATTTATCCTGGAATTCATCCATACTCTCATAAAATCTGACACTCTCACTCGGTGCGGTGTGGAATACAGGCTCTTCCAAATGGTACGGGACAACATTCACCACAGGAGGTGGCGCAGTCATGACAGCGGTTACGGCAGGAGCTTCAGGAACTGGTGGATGGTAGCCAACTGGAATGAAATTATGAGGCATTCCCCATGGAAAACCAGAAGGCATAGTATATTGCAGTTCACTGACAGGCGCCACTGGGATCGACGCGGAGACAATCTCTGAGATAACGGTCCTTGGAATATGGTCTTGTGAATTATGTGACGACTGATTCTGAGAAGCCTCCAGTGCTTCCATCATTCCATTAAGCCTTCCCAAACTCTCTTTCAAGGTTTTAACTTCTTTGTGGAATGCTCTGTTTTCCTGCTCGAGTTGATCCATCCTTTCTGGTGACCTGCTCAGGTGTTATATCGATGATTCAACTTGTCTCTCTCTCTAAAGAAGAAGTAAGGGTGAGAACCTGAAATGCAAAGAATGCAATGCAAATGATGTATGCGAAATGCACGATGCAAGGATGAATCAAGGAACTCAAAAGTGTATTTGCAAACATTATAGATATTGAGGATACGTTTTAAAATAACTCATTTCATTAATCAACTTGTAAGTTTTACAAAATAAATGGTACACATCCAAGGTCCATTATATTAGCAAACGATTACAGAGAAACAACATAAAAGGAACTAAGAATCTAATCCATCTGATGACGGTCCTTCTCCTCCATGGAGCTCCTTCATGAGCTTGTCAATATGTTCTTACATCCTCGCTTTGTCGAGGGTCAGCTCCTCCAATGCCTTCTTCATCTTCAACTCTTCACTTGTATGGACTACAGGAGGCTTATGACGAGGATAGGGCAACCTCAACGTGAGGGCTTTTTCACGGGTCCACTCCAAGCAAGCTTCTGCGACAGTACAATCAGGGTGTCCTAGTGTAGTCTTTCCTTGTTTATTTATGCGGCGCCAAGCATGCGTAATTCTGGCTTTAAGCTCAGGGTTTTCCCCCTCTTCAAGGAAGAGTCGCATCAGGTTACTAGGGTCATCTTCTTCATTCATTGGATGTCCAAGTTGTCGATGGGCGAGAACGGGGTTGTAACTGATCCATCCCTTTGTGCCAAGAAGAGGCATATTGGGGAAGTCCCCATATCTGTGGATCATAACAATTCCCCCATATATTGGATTGCACCACTCGATATCTGAATATGTGAGCTCCATGAGTTTCTTGGACCATATTGAACTATCCTTCACATCCCAAAAGGTTGCGGACCTCGGTAGGTGCAAAATAAACCACCTATAGAGGAGAGCAACGCAGCATGTGATCTGACCTTCTTCTTGCAGAATTTTCGAGTGAATTGCATGATAGGCATCAGCCAACAGAGTAGGAACCATAAAAATCTGGATGGCATTGATGTCGACAAAGTCTTCGATGTTGGGAAACAGGAATAACCCATAAGCTAAAAATGTGAAATATTGGGCCTTCATATCGGCGAGATACTGGGCCTTCTCAAACAAGAACAAAGCAGGCAAACCAGAGAGTCCTCCCTTGATAGTCATGTGGGTTCGAACGTCAAACAACCTTAGGTGCGTTGCTCTTGCAATATCTCTCTCACTAGGTTCATCCTCTAGCCCGGAGAATGGAGTTAAGTCGTTGACAGGGAGGCCCATTAGAGCAGAGTATTCTTCCAAAGTCGGCATCAACTGGTAATCAGGGAATATGAAACAATGGTAGATGGGATTGTAGAGTTGGACCAACATCTCTAATAGTCCATCGGCCTTTTGAAGCTTCAACAACGGGAGAATCCTTCCACATTTCTCTGAGAAGGCCAAATGGTCCTCAATTTGCTCTCCTAGTTCCCTTAATTGCTCAACATTAGGAACCTTGAAGGTGTACGACAAATTTCCTTTCTTTCCAAAATCCATCTTACAATGTCTGCAAAATGGGTTTTTAGTTCCTTAAAAAAGAGAAAGAGAATGCAATGCAAATGACATGCACAAATCAAGGAACTCAATATTATATTGGCAAACAATATCGGACGGAGAACACGTTTCGAAATCAAAAGGGAATCTCATTTCATTAATGATAAACTTTAAGATTACAAAATAGATTACACCTTCAAAAGTCAAATAAAGTGAAAAGTACAAATAAAAGGAAACTAAATCCTAGGTCATCTGATGAGACGATCCCTCTTCTCCAAGCAACTTCTTGTAAGCCTCTTGATTTCCTCTTGCAACTTCGCCTTCTTAAGAATAAGCTTATCCACGTATAGCTTCCACGCGCCCGAAGTAGGAGGAATGTCAGAACTGACGGCAGGCACTGATGGTATGTTAGAGGAAAATAAATCCCCTTGCGTCTTCCTCTTTTTGGCAGACTCATCTTCTCCATTTTTCCCATGGATCTTTTGAAGTTCTCCCATCTCGTAGTTGAGGACTTGATACTTGTTCCTCCAAGCATCTCTTTCTCGCTCTGCTCTTGCCAAATTAATCTTCAACTCTTCCTCATTGCTCATGAAGATCAAAACAGGGTCCCTTGGAGCTAAAGAGATGGGCTTGTGACGGGGATAGGGCATTTTCAACTTAACGACCCTTTCTTGTACCCATTGAGTATAAGACTCTGAAGCAGTGCACTCAGGTTTCCCCAAAGAAATCATTCCTTTCTTATGTACGTGACGCTAGGCGTGCACGATCCTCTCCTTGAGCGCGGGGTCCTCACTTTCTTTAATGAATAGTCCTTCCAAGTAGATATTACTTGGCTTATCCTTCATAGGATAACCGAGCTGACAACAAGCTAAGGTCGGGTTATAGCTTATACACCCTTTCGTACCAAGAAGATGCACGTTGGGGAAATTACCACAGTTGTCAATCATAGCCATCCCTTCAAGTGTAGGATTATACCACTCAATATCGGTATGCGTGAGTGACATAATTTTCTGTGACCAAAGAATCCCATCTTTAAGATCCCAAAATGTGGCTGAACGAGGCAAGTGCGAAATAAACCACTTGTATAGCAAGGTAGCACAGCAAGTTATCATTCCTCCTCCATGAGAATTCCTTAGGTGTACGGAATGATAAGCATCGGCGAGTAGAGTCGGGACTGGATTCCCAAGAATGAAGATCTTGATAGCATCCATATCAACGAAGTCGTCAATATTAGGAAAGAGGAAGAGTCCATATAGGAGCAGAGCCAGAATAGCTTCATAAGCACCCATGTTTTTCATACCAGTATAATACCGAGCTTTCTCCATCAGAAATGTAGCAGGTAACCCAGAGATTCCTCCTTTAGTAACCATATTATCCTTGATGTCTAATAACTTGAGGTGAGTGGCTTCCACAATATCCTTCCCACTAGGCGTGCCTTCCAAACCAGAGAAAGGGGGTCTTGAAGATATAGGAAGTCCGACCAAGACAGAATATTCCTCTAGAGTAGGCATTAACTGGTAATTAGGGAAAGTGAAACAATGGTATAATGGGTCATAAGACTGCACGAGAGTGGAAAGCATCCCATCTACCATCTTGAACTTCATCAAGGAGAAAATCTTCCCATACTTGTCTTTGAATGCTGAAGGATCCTTGATCAATTCTCCTAGTTTCCTTAAATTTTCCAACTTAGGACTTTTGAAGGTGTACTTCTCTGTTCTTCTTCTCCCAAAATCCATCCTATAAGGTTTGTAAAACAAAATTGAGTTCCTTGAAGATGGTATGATGAAAGATGTATGGATGAATGTGTGCGATGCACAAAACACACATATAGATAAACACATATACGCATATACACATGCAATAAGCAAAAAAGGCCTAGGTTTGGAGATCACGAGCGTGGAGCCATGGTCTACCCATCCCAAGAGGTATGTACTATGGGTTTATGACCTGCGGAACAAGGTTCTAAAAAGTTCCCAGAGTCAACAACCCATCTTTTGAATATTATCGATTTCCCAATTACTTGGTAGTCAATAATATTCTCAAGAGAGTCTCGTCTGAGTGTAGTATCACGTATCAACTATTTCAGGATTACTCCCTCATAGTCATCGCACTACGTCCTAAGAGGCCAAGTGGGGGTAAAAGGGTAACTAAAGGTCATCAATGTCACAAGCTTCTAGGTCGAAAGTGGCAATGCATTCACGATTGCTCGTTCAACATATACCACCCTCAAGAGGGCCTCAACTGGGTGTGAAATCTCAAGTCAACTCCTTTGGGATTACTCTCTCGAAGTCTCCTTGACTATATCCACCATCCTATCATAATTGTACGCTCAAATCCGGGTTAGGATTTATTCCTAACCACTCAAAGTAAACACCCTGCACACAGAAAAAACCCAAGCATAACAGATATATATACAGATTTAAACTTGTACAGATATACAAGCAAGCAAACATGTAAGATAACACAAATACAAACAAGGTGGGCTTAACCCTCTTGGGGTTGAGTCTTATCCCTAGTGAAGTTGTCATTTCTGTTGCGGTGAGAATCAGATATCAAGCTATTAATTAACTTGATTTCAAATCGTGATTCACCACCGAACTTTGATTTATCCAAAGGAAAGGGTAAAGATCGAAAGTTCTAATTTCAATGCAAAGCAACGCAAGAGATCTAAGGTTTGGGGGTTGGTTATACCTAGGGAAGGTGTTAGCATCTTAAGTATCTGTAGTACTCTACAAGAACCTCTTGTTTGATTGTGTTATGCTATTGTTTACTTGCTAAATGGAAATATGCTAAAGTAAAGACCTAGGGGTATATACACTAAGAATTCTCGCCAAGACATCACATCTCGTGCCTATGTATCTTATATAGAAAGAATCAGAGCATTCGTAGTTCCCCTCAACAAGGGTAAACAAAGGGAGGTTGATTGGTTTAGGAGAAGAGACAAGTTATCATCCTAAGGGGAAAACTCAACTTAAACCGCCACAAACAGGTGAAAGATGGATCTTTACTTCACATTAAGAGAATGGCTCTGACTCAGATATAAGATCGACGAGTATGCCACACACCTCTCTTAAGCGAAAAAGAATCTACATCTTTCTCAGCTATGTCATAGGGTAGGAGATTTATATCTTACCTAGGGATGACTCATGTCTAATTCTCTCAAAGGGAGAACAGGGGAGACTAACTGTAAGTTGTCTAAGTTAAACATCCTAAGGGAAACTATCCTAAGGGGTATTATCCTAAGGAAAATGTCTTAAAAGGATCAAGCTTAGAATGAGAGGTCCAAACTATCTTAGAACATGACTTAAGAGTCAACAAAGTAACTTTCCTTTGGAAGAAGGAACAACTACTTGTAAATACAAGTGTTGGGAAAGGGGAGTTTCAAGGTGGAGATGAATAAAAGCCAATGGACCAAAGCCAAAGACAAAAATGAGATGTCATATCAATAATGGCAGCAAATATATCACATCATGTCCAACATGTAAAAAATATTCATGAATGAAACCAAACAAGCACCAAACCATCAAGCAAACTAGCCACAAGTTTCACCATTCAAAGACAAATGAAAAAGGAAGTTCAACAAGGAAATCATAACTCATAAACCAAGAGGACAGTAGCATCAACAACTCATGAATCTCATATTCAACACTAACATGTCAAGATAAACATCAACATGGATCACATTTAGGTATGAGTAAGATTATTTGCAAGTGCCAAGTCAAAACATCATGGAATGATTCAAACCAAACAAAACATGCATAAATGATCAAATGGACAAACAAGTGCACCTTTGAACCATGAAGTCAGAAATGAAACATGTTTTTCAAACCATGAACAAACACATACTCAAACCAAATTAACACCTCAAGGAGTGTACACAAGAAACTAGGTCAAGATTGGCACAAAACATGGATAAAAGATGATTACATTAGCATGGTATTCGAAAATAGAAAAATGAGTTGATAAATCTCAAACCAGAGCTCAAACACATGGTTAGACATTCAAATAGGGTCGTCAAAAGAAAGGCACAAGAACTATCCCAAAATAACACCAAAGGAATCGAGTACAAATCGAGGGCTATTAATAAGCAAATAGAAATCATGTCAAACAACCCCATTCAAGGTCAGCAACTGCACCACAAACAACCTTAATATGTGTGCCAAAACACTCTAAAAGATCAGCCCAATAATCAAATAAGAAGTGCCTCAATCAAAAGCAAGAATTTAAACTGGGTTAAAATGACACCTTACATTTGAAAATCAAAAATAAATATCAAAACAGAATAAAATAAAATTTAAAAATTATAGAAAATTAAATAAGACCTTAAAATATAACTATGAATTTTTTTGGAATTTTTTTGATAAAAGAAAGTATTTTTAATAAAAAAAATCAAACGAAAAAGAAAAGAAAATAAAAAAAAGAAATAGAATAAAAGGGGTGCAACAGTAAAAATATTTGAATTGGAAATTAGTTAACACGTGTATTGGGCCAAGGATGGGGTGGTGTAGGTAGAAAAGGCACTAAGCCCAGATGTCACTAGCCCATAAAAAACAAAAACAAAAAACTAAGCAATTTAATGAAACGAATCGTTTCATTCACAAATATGGTCAGCTGGCAATCACACGTGAGCAGGTCAAAGCCAAGGTCCATGCCACCTCAGCATCCACCTCAGACGCCGGAGCCCTAGCTCCGATCGTCTTCCCGGTGAGCCTCGACAGCAACCATAACAGATAATAAAAATGAAAAAAGAGGGCACTACTCTACTCGGTTTCTTATGGAGAACACGAATCCAACTTCAAAATTCAATAACAAACACTCTAAGGCCATGAAAAACGAAAGTGAAAATATGGTGCACAAACTGAGAAACTATAAACAAGAACAACATCATCCCAAACGTGATCTACATTATCCCAGGGACTCAAAAATGCATAGAATGGAACTAATGAACATGTAAAATGTAAGGAAAATGGAAGGGAAAAGTTACCAAACGTGAAGCTCCAAGGAGTGTTGTTCAACGTGCAAGCATGTCTCTGAACCTCCCTTTTAGCTTCCAAACCAACTCAGAAGGTTAATGAAAACAAGGAAATGGAAGGAATAGATCTCAATACTCTGGTTCGAATGAGTAAATTTTTTTTTGAAAAAAGAGAGAGAGAGAGAGAGAGAGAGAGAGAGAGAGAGAGAGAGAGAGACTTAGGGTTTATGGCTGCTGATAATCCCTTTAGCTAGGGCTTCTTGGAATATATACCAAGGACTTGTGAGGTTCAAATGATGAGTTACTGAGGTGAAAAGTCTCATGGTGAAAAAAAAATTCAAAAGTTGGAGGGAAGAAACGGTTCGTACATGGCATGGTAGTGTAGCATTTGTCTTACTATGTAGAAGGCTCAGAGTTCAGAGCAGGCCATGGTGGAATGAACCCTTACTAGGCAAGTTTTGGAAGTTTCATTTTTTTGGTGAAAAGGTTCAAAATGAGGCAAAAGGTACATGGCCATGTTTAGCTAGAAGAGGTAAGTTTTAGGATGGTATTTTGAGTGGAAAGTAACATCACATGCGTGTAAAAATTGGAGGATTAAAGTTGCTGCATGAAACTTGGACATATGCATGGAAATTTGACATGAATATGTGTAACCATAAGCATTCATGAAGCTCACTTTGGATGTTCATAACTCACTCAATTTGGCTTCAAATCAAGAGATCTTTGGTTCAAAGTAAAGCTTATGGATCATAGAGAAATCTTCATTTGAAAATCAAGTTGAGATAACTTTTGGAAAGTGATGAAAAAGAGCCTTAAAATTTTGTCCAACAATGTCACCAAGAAAAGAACTTAGGAAAATTCTAAGTCATGGAAATTGACATATTTGTGACACTAACTTTGAAGCATTGTAACTTAGTGAATATTTGTCCAAATGAGGAGTTCTAGTAATGGATGGAAAGCTTGGAAAGAGCCCTACAACTTTCATGTCCAAGGAAAATTGAAATAAGGTTCGTATAATGATGAAAGATGCCTTGGAAGATTGGTCTGTAAAGTTGCCAAAACTTGTCAAGTGAAAAACCCTATCTTGATGACTTCATAACTTGAGTTGAATACATCTAATGGAGGAGTTCTAGTACTCAAAAGAAAGCTAGAATAACACTCTACAACTTTCATGTCCAAATAAAATTGAAATGAGGCTTGGATCATGGTGAAAAATGCCTTGGAAGATTGGTCCTTCATGTTGAGATTCCATATTGAGAAAAATTTCTAAGTACAAAATTTCACATCCTTGTTTTTTCTCAACTTAAAGCCTCCATATCTTGAAATACATGAATCTCTTGAGCACTTTTCTTTATTCAAACTTGAAGTACATGGTGTCCTCTTCAATTTGATAGCTTATTTGCTCCACTTGAATCAAGGATGAAGAATTTATGGATGTTACAAAATGGCTAAAAATTGAAATTCTCACACTTAGAAATTTCTCTTCCAAAACTCTAATCCTTCAAACTTCTTTATTTTATGCTTCCTCTTGATTTTTCTTTAGTCTAAACTCATAATAACACTCAAGGTGATATGGCATGCTTATGGTTGACCTCAAAATCCCTAGTTTGACTTCTTAGAGGCACAATTGATTTCCTTGGATAGATGAATCTCGAAACCTTAATTTCCAACCAACAACAAACCTTCTGGGCTACTTGGATACCTAGAGTGAACTTCATAGATGCTTTGATGAGTCTTAGATCATGTCTTAGGTCTTGTGGCTAATCCTTGACCAAGATCCATGGGTGCAATCGACTTTGTCTTGAAGAAAGCATAACTCTTGATTAGGTACTAATGAAACCCTGAGGAGCTCAATGTGAGGTCATCTTGTGCTTGTTTCTTTGATGGGAATGAGCCTCCTATGTGTGTGAGGACTTGCTTGATTGATGATGTCCTCAAGACTTGACTGGCTAAATTCTTGGGGCCTTTTGGAGTAATCCCTAATTCAAAAGTGAACAAAACAAACAAAGCAAAGCAACAAAAATGGTTAGCTATGCATGAAATGCTTAACCTAAAGAGATGAGATCTTAGGGTTAAAAATTAGGGTGTGACAGTAGTCATTATATTCATGTACTAAATAGGTCATGGTGTTCTATGTAATTCTATTCATGTTGCAATACTGAGGATTCTTTAATCTCAGTACTTGTTTTAGTTATGCAACCTAAAACATGTTTTTATGGTGTGACTTGACATAGAAATATGCTTGTCATTACTAGATCCAAGATAATCATCTATTGGATACTAACACCTAGACATAAGGTTGGGTTTGAGATCCACACATACTGTAGTAGGATCAGTGTGGAGTCTCGCTACATTATGATTATTGGGACTTAATGTTCTGTGTTGGTTGATATTTTGAGATACCAACTATTATGTAATACACTGATCTCGTAGTGTGGGTAATAGGTGGTAATACTATTATCTGAGTAGATTAGCATATTATTGGCCTATAGACATGCATGATAGATACGTAATAACAAAATCTACCCCCAACAAGCTTTCTTACTATTAACAATAAAATTTCCATTTTACTTTATGTCATTTATTTTATGTTATTTACTTTTCCCCTTAAATATTAATAGACAGCCCTTTTATCTACTTAAAATCTTAAAATTTGTTGAACGATATTTAAAACCACATGTCTTTGTGGATATGATAATTGTAATACTTAATTTTGTTCCTAACGCAACAAAATGGCGTCATTGTAAGGGACCGATACTAGTTTTAAAGATATAAAATAGTTTTTTTATTTTATTTTAAGTGTTGTTTATATCTATGGTATTTGTTAATTTCTATTTATTCTGTTTATAAACACTAACCCATTAACCTTTAGAATCAATATGTTTTTACTAGTTTATGTGAGGTAAGGTTTCTTGCAGAACAATTGTTATTTGATCCTAAAATCGAAAGAGCCACATGCCTAAACCTTAGTAAAAACAGGGAAGATAAAATAAAGAGGCAAAATAGATCTAGAAGATTCTTATGTAACAACACAAGGAACCATGGTTGAAGTTATCAACAAAAACACTAATAACAATGGAAACAATCATTGTGACACATTATGTCAACATAGTCCTAGACGTCTAACTCATCTTGCTAGAATGCAAAGGAATGTCCGACAAATCAAAATGAAAACGCGATTATTGTGAATTTTGTATGCTAACCCTTTGGTAGGTGTATATCATAAAAACCTGAACAGGCGCCTCAGGAAATTCTACGAAATTGTTGGTATGCTAAGAGATCTTGAAAATGATGAAGAGGTGGTATTCCTACTATTGTTTCCACAATGTGATTGACATAACAAAGGAGTGTTATTTAGATCAATCCACATCGATGATGAAAAACTAGAGGAAAAGATCCTAAACAGATTCTTTCCTCACAACAATATCATGGAAGACAAGAAAATCATTATGGTGTTTTCCTAAGGTGTGACAGAAACTCGTTGTGAAGCATGGGAAAGATATGAGTCCATGCTGAGAAGATGTCTAAACCATGATTTTGATGAACTCAAGTAGATATATATATATATATATATATATATATATATATATATATATATATATATATATATATATATATATATATCTTTAGGAATGGACTTCAACAACAGCCAAATTTGATGTTGGATTCTACTATTTGAGGTTCTCTGATGTCCAAAGATGAAAATGATGCAACAACAATCATTGAATGGATGGTGCTCAGTGATCATCAAGGAAATCAAAATAGAAACCCCTTCCAAAAGAAGAACGTTATTATAGAACTAAATACCAATGATGTCATTCTCGCTCAACAAGTGGTTATCTTAAACGGTGGATGAACTAACAAAACAACTATCAAAGTTGTCGCAACAATTGAAGGAAATACATAAAGCACCTTAACAACGGCAAATTTCCTTTTGTGAACTCTGCAACGAAGATCATCCAACCAGATTTTCCCCTACTAATAGGGAAATAAATTATGTAGGCAATCAAAAGTATGGGAAATATCTTAATAACAACTTCCCATGAAATAACAATTTTAATCAAGGATGGAGATTCGAAGTTGGTCCATCTAATAACAGCCTTTTTCAGCATTATTCACAAACACCTCCACATCTAGACAGAGTAACAAATCAGAAAGATACACTCAATTAATTCATGCAGGTGTCTATGAACATCCACAAAAATACCGAAGCCTCCATTAAAAATGTTGAAACATTTGTGGGTCAATTAGCCAACCAATTTTCAGATCTCGCAATTAACACATTAAGTGAAAACACAAAGAATAATCTGAAGGAAAACTATAATGCAATTCTTGGGGATGATTTGATTATTGTCAAAGCCAAGGAAGAAGGAGCAAAAGAACCAAAGGAAGAAGGATTACAGGATGAAGTCTGCAAGGAAAACTTGAAGGACCTACCCAGAAAGGAATCTGATCCTTAAATTATTGTATTACTATCTCTATAGGTGATATAAATATTGGAAATGTACTTATTAACTTAGGTGCAAGTTTTAATATTGTGCCATAATCGGTGGTAGAAAGAATTGGATATTTGCAAATAGAGCCATATGCAAAGAACTGTAAATGGAAGACAAAACATGCAGGAAACTAGTAGGAGTAGTCAAAGATGTACTGATACAAATAGACAAAGATACCTATAAACTTTGTAATATTGGATGTTAAGGAAGACCCAAAGATACCTCTCATCTTAGGAAGAACTTTCATGAAGACTACGAGGATGTTCATGGATATTGACAAAGGTGAAGTAAATGTTAGAATCAAAGATCACGAGGTAAGTTATAAGGTAAATTGTGTCATGTGACACTTATCAATGTCAGGCTACTAACATCAAACAAGCGCTTGTTGGGAGGCAACCCAACCATATTTTACAGGTTTTTAATATTAGGCTTTAGTTAGGTAATTTTAATATCAATCACTTTGATAAAAAGCAACATGCCCAACCATAAAAATGTGTTTCTCTCCTAACACGCTCGGGGGAAAGCCCAAAAATAAAGAACACGGGCTCTCGACTAGCGTGACCTAGCTTGCCTAGCGTGAGGTAATTTTTAGAACCTTGGGAAATGTGAAAAGACTCATATTTAAACTTCCCCAAATCAATTTTTCTCACTGATTTTACTTCTCCCACGTGCAAAAAAAATCATAGCACATATAAGAGAACATCATCCAAAAGAAAAAACTTCACCAATTCGAACTTTAATCAAATATGGAGATTGCTCAGGTATGTGAATCTACTCTATTTTTATTAAAATTTAATTCATTATGGGGTTTTTCTTTGGACTTGATGTAAATGCTCTAATTTTGGTTGAAATTAGGGAGACTTTATTGTTCCGTAGTGAAAACTTAGGATAACGTAGAATTAATTTGCTTGAAGGTATGAATTGGATGCTAGGATAAACAATGAGGGAAACTCTTGCATGTTAGAAACACATAGGTACACAACAAATTCAGATGAAGAAAAACTATCCATTGCATCTGTGGTGGATCTATGTACCTAAAATGTTTATCTACTACAACATATCCATGAAACTTCTGCAATATCATGTTTAACTGTGAATGAGGAAATTATGTCATATTATGCTAGCATGTCAAATTCCATATATGTAGTATACTAATTGTTTCATATGGCTTCTGGAAGATCGGACATTGGAAGAAAAAAACAAAGCTCAAACATTGTTTCGTCTTATATGCCATATGATGAACGCATATTCAAAAGTTTCATCCATGAACAACATTATACTAAGTTGGAAACGGGGAATTTGGTTCAAGAGAAGAAGCTTGAATTAGAAGATCCAGGTGCTTATTCAAATGTAGTGCAAGACATAGGGTTAGGGTATTCTCGAAACTCCAAACGAAGTTTTTAACCTTGGCATCGTACGACAATTTTATGCTAATGCCAAGCCTACTAAAGATGCACCATTGGTAAGACTCACTTGGGTTCGGGGAAGAATAATTCCATTTTTACAAGGATGTCATTCATACCTACATCGAAGATGCAGAGTTGGCCTAGCAGGGTAGACGCGCTTGGTGCAAGGACAATTCTCCTTAGAATTTTAACTATAGATAGCAACTTTTAGTTCAGTGCAAAGGGACATTTGATGAATCAAGGTAGTATAGAATTGGAGTAGGTTCATTTTGGTCGACAACATGATAATAAAAGAGGAGGTCTAAAGACCAAAGCGCTGCTTAGGTGATAGGGTACATCACACTTCAAATGTCAGCATCTCATAGTTTCCCCCTATTACACTAACCACGAGTAAGTGTAGCTAATTTTTTTTGGGTTAGATGTAGTCATTATATTCATTTACTAGATAGTTCACGACATTCTATGTAATTCTACTTTTGTTGTAATATTGATGACTTTAATCTTAATGCTTATTTTAGCTTTGGAACCTAAAACCAATTTTTATGGTGTGACTTGACATCAAAAGGTGCTTGTTATTACTAGATCCAAGATAATCATCTATTGGATACTAACTCCTAGGCATAAGGTTAGGTTTGATATCCACACGTACTGTAGCAAGATCGGTGTAGAGTTTCGCTACATTATAATTATTGGCACTTAATGCTTTTTGTTGGTTAATAGTTTTGAGATATCGGCTATTAGGTAATACATTGAACTCACGACATGGAGATCGAAAGTAGATACGAATGAGGCTAACAGATGGTAATATTATTAGATAGTAAAGTAGCATGTTACTAAATTATGGGCGTGCATGATAGATATCTAATGACAAACCTAACATACTCTATTAATGTTAACACTGAAATCTCCATTTAAATTTCTTTCATTTATTTATGTTATTTACTTTTATGCTTAAAAATCAATACATAACCCTTTTCTTTACTTATAACCTTAAAAGTTGTTGAACAGTCTTTAAAACTATTGGTCTCTGTGGATATGATAAATGTAAAACTTACTTTTGTTGCTAGCACAACAATTTCTTAGGGAGGTTGTAAAAGAGAAAACAAAAGGATAAAGTTTGAGTGGTTAAGTCACCCCTCACATGTGTAGAGAGTATATTCTACTCCCGCTGAGAGTGTACTTATACTCCTTTGGCATTATCAAAAAGGGGAAACACAGGAATTTAAACACACTAAAAAAACTAAAAGTAAGCACATATGTGAGACAAATACTCGTTTTCACTATCATCATTCTCAACTGTGAATTTTTCCTTTGAATTCCTTGTGCAAGCAGCAACTTCATTGGATATCATTTGAACTGAGAGATTGGTTTCTTGAGAGATTGCGAGGATGGTGTTCAGAACTCCTTCATTTACTACAGGATGAACGTTTTACCTTCCTCTTCCTCCATGAGATCACACATTAATTTTCCTTGAAAGACACAGACCTTTATCTTGTTAAGGCATGCTTAGTTGATCTCACAGTGAATTTTGTCCATATTTTCTTCTACAAGATTTACTCCTGCTCTAGACAAAATCTTAGTAATCAAACTTCTATAAGGTAGCCTAGTTGAGTGATTTTACTTGCAAAAAGACATGTGGTTGAACATTCCCTCCACCCAAGATGATTTTCTATTAACAACCACAATGGAACTACATGCTTTTAAACCAGAGCTTCAAATTTTCCTTGTCTAGTAGCCTAGTTGAGTGATTTGAGTAAGCATATAATATGTAATTGGACACTTAGCCTTCAAGAACTTAATTTTGATAGAAAGTTTCTTTTCACCCATAGGATCTTCCCTAAACCCTAAAATGGTTGTATTTAGACTAAAACTTTTGAACTTTCAAGGTCCATCATAGGTGTAAGATATTCCACTTAAGGGTAGCTCAAACAATATTCTAAACTCTTTTGTGTCAATGTTGACTTCAACCCATTTTACTTGAGTTGTGAGAGTCATAACTTTAATACGGAGATTTAAGTAGAACTCCTCTAACAAGCTTTGGAAACATTTAGTCCAAATTTTGGTAAAGAAATCTCTTAGGAATCCTCTACTGATGTTCTCATAGGGTCTGAATTTTGGAGAAATGTTGGTTCCATACTAGTCAGCTGAATCACCATATAGTTGGGCAAGTCTATTTGATTCTTTGATGATGACCCTTTTAAGGGAGACTTGTTTGAATATGGATTTTTTAGGCACACTCTTTGATGAAGCCATAAAAAGATGATCGTAGTAACAATAAGTAGAGACTCAAACAAAACAAAGAGAGAAGATAGATGAGAAGAGATGATGCAAAAGAAAGGAACAAGAGTGCCTTTATACAATGGAGTTTATAAGCCTTTCAACGTGATAAACACTTCACAAAATCTATAAGAGATCAACCCAAAAAAGATTGAACGAAAATCTTTAAAAAAACATGTGTGATAATCGAATATTCTATGGGAGTAATTGATTATTAGCTATCAAATATGAAGATTTTGTGCATTTTTCATCAATGCTCTAATCTGATCATCTTTAAGGTGGAGATACAATCTGATTTCAATTGAGATTTGAAACGTAAACATAGTATAATCAAATATGAAATCAATTATTTGACATGTTTCAACATCCTTGGTTATTTGGGTCTTTGGTTGAGATTTGACTTTGGAAGATTGCTTTTGGCACCCCTCCCTCTTTCATTCTAATTGCACCCATTTCTTAAGAACAATTAAAAACTCAACCAAAACATTAGTAAGAATAATTTTAAATTTCTAAGAAATTAATAAACCACTTATTTTTCCTCTTGAACAAATTAATATTACTTAGGAAGTGATTGTTTTGGTTTGGAGGTAAACTAGCGTAAAAACTCTTTTGAGATCAGACTTGTAAAAAATCGATTTGGTTTGAGACTAGCCTCTAAAAAATCTCAGCTTGGCTTAGAGACTAACCATTGGAAGCTCTTCTCTTTGTTTAGAGTGAAGACTAACCAATTCATTCCTCTATTTGTTGTTTGGTTGGAATTTAACTCAAAACTTCATTTTCCTTACATAAGGGGGTTCATGAGCTTAACCTTCTAAAAGCTCCCAAGCATTATTGAATACTCTCAAGATCATTTCTTGGGGAGATGAGCAGGTAACTTCATTAAAATCGAACCTATATAAATCGATGGAGTTATCACTCTTCCCTTAACATATTTACTTTCCACTTATTTTCTTTATCCTTATTTTCTGCTATATATCCAAACGTTTTTTTGAAAATGCTTTTAAACTCTGATTTGGAAAATGAATATGTTTTAAACTATTGTTTTTAAAACCTCCATAATTTATGAATTTAATTTTTCTTACGAGTCGAGGAAATCCTTATAGGCACAACTGTTTTTAGATTTCATAGTAGAAATGACCCCATGCACACTAGAGCCAACTCATACATGGATAATATTTACAAATGGGTCACTCAGTAGCCATGAAGTGGATCCAAACTTATTTTGTAAAACAAAGTTGATCTAATAATTAAAGTATCTCTGCATTTTGAGTTTTCTACCAAAAATAATCAAGCCGAGTATATGGATCTCATTGTCACTGATACATTGGCCGCTAAATTGGGAGAAAATAACCTCAGGTTGAGGAAAGATTTCCAAATTGTGGTCTCACAAATCAAGGGGAAAGCCCATACTAAAGAGTCGTTGTTACAACAGTATGTCATCTTGGTCAGAGAAAGGTTAGAAAATTTCAAAAAATCAGAGATATTACATATCCCAAAAAAGAAAAATACTCGAGAAGACATCGTGTATACATTGGCCAACACCAGATCGTCTGAGGAAAATCATTCCTTCATCAAAGAAACTCTGATAAGATCCAACATAGAAAATCCAAGAGTTGGAATGATAGAAATAAGAGACAATGTGTGACCATCTTAGATAAAACCCATTGCAACATTCAATGAGCAGAAAGCACTACCTACTGATCCATTTGATGCCTTCCTTATTAAGAGAAGAACTAATTATTACTCCTTGATTAAAGGGATGTTGTGTCAACAAGGACTGTCAATCCATCTGCTGAAGTGTCTGGAAAAAGAAGTTACATACGCTCTCACTGAGGTGCATGAAGAAATAATCATACAACACTAGGTGCTTTAGATATTGCCAAGAAAAATCTCAAAATTGGGTACTATTTGCCGACCAAGGTCCAAAATCCTAAGGAATATTTAAAAATATGTGACCAATTCCAACGACAAGGAGACATTCATAATGCCCCTCGTTCTGAACATCGTGTGTTGATGTCACCCAAAACTTTTCATAGTGGAGGATGGATATTCTTGGCCGCTTCCCTTTGGCACCCAGACATGTCAAGCTTTTGATTGTGGCAGTAGATTACTTCACCAAATGAATTGAAGGAAAAGCACTAGCAAATTACTTCACCAAATGAATTGAAGCAAAGGCATTAGCAAAGATCATAACGG
This sequence comes from Lathyrus tuberosus, assembly GCA_022829125.1. Taxonomy (NCBI): domain Eukaryota; kingdom Viridiplantae; phylum Streptophyta; class Magnoliopsida; order Fabales; family Fabaceae; genus Lathyrus; species Lathyrus tuberosus. The sequence goes on along the minus strand of JALAZF010000308.1, from coordinate 7,404,975 downwards.
CCAACATATTGAAATTTCTCAAGAGGAATATCTTGGTCCAATACGGAGTCCCTCAATCTGTTGTGAAAGATAACATGACATAATTCAAAGACAGGAACTTCAGGAAGCTCTTATAATACTTGAAGGACAATCAACATTTCATGTCTGTTGAACACCCTAAAAACTAAGGGGCGGGCCAAAGCGGAAAATTGGGTAGTCTTGAGAGGGTTAAAGCAAATAATTGAAACCATATAAGGAAATTGGGTAGATGAGCTCACACAAGTCCTCTGGTCATATCAAACTACAACCCATTCGACAACCAGCGGGACTCATTTCTGGTTGACCTACAAGACTGAATTTGTCAACTGTGTCAAAGTAGAAGAGATAAGTTTGAGGAAGTCACGCCCCTTAAAAGAAGAAGATTTCAAGGTGTGGCGAGTGATTTTTGGATGTGGTTGCGAAGCACAGTCGCTCTAGTACTACAGTTCGATTCATTTTTTATCCTATTAAAGCTGATGAAGGAAGGGAAATAGATGTCTCCAACTAACCCTGCTTGCATACTGAGGTTAAACAGTCAAAACTGTTGGTTTACAGATGCTACAAAGATTCGGGGTTTCTCCTAGGTTATTTTGTTGACAAGGGGTGGTTTAGGCTATCGGTTGAGATGTTAGGACGGATATATGAAAGTATGGGATTTTGGGTTTTTGTTTAGTGTGCTCGCTAAGATTTTTCTTTCAATCTTATGCCTACGTATTCCCGTTTACCGAAACAGGGAAATCAGAGCGTTCGTAGTTCCTCCTATTCTATGGGAGGAAATGGTGTTTTGGTGTCTTGTTCAAAGCCCAAGACGTGAAGTGAAAGGTAGTTTGTATCTTGTTCAAATCCCAAGACGTGAAGCTGAAAGGGTGTTGACTTTAGAGAGAATTTGTCATCTCTAAAGAGGGGGTTGTATGTCACAACTATTTATAAAGGAGAATTACTTTAACCGGGATGTGTGAATCCGGCAATGCCATAATTTCCTTTATATGGGATTTTTAACCTGAAGGAGAAGACTTTAACTCAGTGTAGAGCAATGCTATCTTTCCTTAGGAATTTCTCATGCTAAAAGAGGGACAGTGGCATGGATGTAGATGATCCAGAGGCTTGCCGCTTACAGCAATTAGATGAAGGGGAAGGAGTTGTTGATGTTTGTGTACTGTGAACGAGGCACAGCTTTGATGCTAAAAGGTTGATTGGATCAACCAGTGGTTTTCTTATACAAAGCCTAAGAGGAGGCTATTATGTGTCTCGTACAAAGCCCGAGAGAGAGGCTAAAAGGGAAGTGACTCGACAAGAGAGTCCTCTATGGTATCTCGTACGAAGCCTGAGATGGAGGCTATTGGCCCAACAAGAGGGTGCTTTTGTGTGTCTCATACAAAGCCCGAGAGAGAGGCTAAAAGGGGTTGATCCTACAAGAGGGTCTTTTATACTCAACAAGAGAGTGTTTTTGTATCTCGTACAAAGCCCGAGATGGAGGCTAAAATTTGTTTGGCTCAATAAAAACTTTTTTGTATCTCGTATAAAGCCCGAGATGGAGGCGAAAGGGTGATTGACTCGACGAGGGAGTCTCTTTTGTGTCTCGTACAAAGCCCGAGAGAGAGGCTAAACGTTGTTTGACTCCGCTGGGGAGTCTTTTGTATCTCGTATGAAGCCCGAGATGGAGGCTAAAATTGTTAGCTCGGTTGGGGAGAATCATTGTACAAAGCCCAAGAGGAGGCTATGGCGCTGTTTCAGTTGAGTGACAGGTCCAGTATGCTGATTTAAAGAGAAAATCAGTTCTTATATGAGTAATGTTTGCACTCAGGGATTTGATTCAAGGATCAGGGTTATTTCCTTTTCTTTGAGGAAATGGGAAATCCAAAGGGTATTGAGACTGTCCGAGTCTACGGGTTTCCTTCCTATTTTACGAAGGGGTCACTTGAGAATGTCTTTGAGACTCAAGGAAATTAGATTGTCCGTGTCTAGAGTTTCATCTTTTGTACTATGCTTTGAGAAACAGTAGTAGACTCTTTGAAAGGACTGTGCTATGAAGATGACTAAGTTCTGTTCCTATACCTCTAGGAGGTCGTCGGGACAATTTGTACGAAGCCCAAGAGGAGGCTGGAAACTTTTAAGAAGCCGACGGGTCCTTGTACTAAGCCCAAGAGGAGGCTATCATTCCCAGAGGAAGAGATCATTATACGAAGCCTAAGAGGAGGCTGTGAATACTTCTAAGAAGCCGATGGGTCCTTGTACTAAGCCCAAGAGGAGGCGGGATGCTTTTAGAAAGCCTGTGGGTCCTTGTACAATGCCCAAGAGGAGGCCGATGCTTTTAAGAAGCCCGCGGGTCCCCAAACCCCGAGAAATTCAAGACAGGCTATTCACAAGGAATAGATCAAGCCAGGAAAGTTCGAGAATTTGGAAGAAACTCAAAGATGCCATTCACGGAGGATACATTCATCTCTGGGAGTAGAGTTCCTTGACAATTCCTAATGAGGACAGCCGAAGAGAAGACTGTATTTGGTGATCCTATTGGGGATCTAGTTGTCTATTTCTACAAATAAATGCGACGACTTTTCCTAGTTCTAGACGTAGTTGCCGGGGAAACTCTAAATATCTATACTATTATTACACAGTTGATATGAGTTTATGAAAGAAGACTTACAGGGAAACAGCCCCACAATACAGTTATATGTATATAAAAACGGTAAATGAAAGCATGTAAACACTTACTCGGTTGTAGAGCTTCCATGTTGTTTGGTTAGTTGTTCAACAAAGACAGATTGAAAACAACAGTATATTCAAAATCAGAGGAGAATGTGCTTTGAAAAAGAAAGATTTGGGGCTTACAGCTCAAGGAGAGGCCCAAAGTTTTATCAGTGATCGCACTGTTAAATTTGTACAGAGGGACTTATACAAGTGACTGTGGCCCAAAAATTATTTCCTGTACAAAGGGATGGGTCTTACACTCTCTCAAGAGGCCCAAAAAGTTTTTTAAAGAAAAAGATTGGGGCTTATAACACGAGGGTAGGCCCAGATGACTTTTCGTTTAAAATGGCGATCGCGCCGAGGTTTTCTTTAAACGCAAAGGGACTTATACAATAAGTGAGGCCCAAAATGTTTTGGTTAAAAGGGGGTTGGGTCTTACACTCTATTAGAGGCCCAAAATTTTTGAATGGGTCTTATAGCTCAAGGAGAAGCCCAGATGGTTTATTTTTAAACTGGCGACGATCGTGCTGAATTTAAAAATGTACAGAGGGACTTATACAATAAGTTAGGCCCAAAATGTTTTATGTACAAGTGGGTTGGGTCTTACACTCTAATAGAGGCCCAAAAGTTTTGAATGGGTCTTATAGCTCAAGGAGAGGCCCAGATGGTTTATTTTTAAACTGGCGACGATCGTGCCGAATTTAAAAATGTACAGAGGGACTTATACAATAACTGAGGCCCAAAATGTTTTCTGTACAAGTGGGTTGGGTCTTACACTCTAATAGAGGCCCAAAGTGTTTTGAAAATGATTTATGAGGGTTGAATTAATCCAAAAACCCTAATTTGTTTTCAAAATGTGTTTTAATTGAATAAAAATTCAATTAAAATGATCAAAATTGTTTAACATATGGAAAACAAATTGTGATCTTGGATTAATGCTTCAAAAATTAAGTATTAACCTACAAAATAATTAGAAGGCATTAAAAGTTGCAAAATCAAGGTGGAAAAAACATTTTAAATGGCAAAAACAAATAAAACATTAATTCTTTGCAAAAATATCAATTATATGATATAAATAATATTTTTGGGATTTTTTGATAAAATAAAATATTTTAACATTTTTGTGAATTATCAAAAAAAATAATCAACTCAAAATCATTAAAACTCAGAGAGAAATTAATTTTTGAATCAATTAAATAAAATCACAAAATTCAAATATTTGAATTTGAAAGAAATGGCGCCAAGAATAGCTGAAGAACACGCGCGTTTTTCAGTTTTGCCCAGATTTGCATTTTCTATCCAATCTCACTGAATACTTGATTATATCATGCAATCCACATATCAATATGCTCGTCTCAACCTCACGATCATGTTTATGACAATTAATTTCATTTAAATTAAGCATAAAACAAGAAATCACGATAAATCCTCAAGAACCCTAATTTCTGCATGAAGGCTCAGAAATTTCACACACGATTCAAACAATGCAATTTATTGAGGGAAAACATTCCATGCATGATTATGAACATATGGCCAAATTATTGTGCAGCAAAAATTGCATGGATCATAGAGTTAGAAGAGCTCATGCTTACCTCTTGCAGCTGGTGATCATGTTTTGTGTTGGAGGTGTTACAGCTAGGTTCCAACGATCTGGATAGCTTCCCTAGGTGCCATGGAGTGTGTATGAATGCTTGGAATGGATTGAAATGATCTGGAACTTGAGATGATACCCCAACTGCAAATCTGTCAAGAACTTGAGCAACTGGCTGGTGATTTTGTGATTTTGATGTTCCAGATGTTATGTGAGTGTTTGGATCACTTATATATGATGTATGTGAGGGGTGTGTGTGTGATTGGTTTGAGTGGAATTGCTCTGTAATGAAAAACCCGATAGTGACTTGCTAAGAAAGGCATTTTTGAGAGTGAGAAGTGGTTTTTGAGAAAGGCAAGTGTTGTAGGCCTTTGGTGTACTTAAACTGATCACAATTGAGCTCTATTTATAGTAGAGAAAGTTTGTTTTGCAAGGAATAGTGAATGGCAATTGCTGAGTAGGTTTGGCCAATGTTGGCAAATGAAAATCCAAGTCTCCTCTAGCCATTGACTAGAGGTTAGGGCACAGGCTGCTGGTCCCCTTGGTCTTGGATAAGTCTTGACTGAATTCAGCTGCTAAGAGCTCAGTCCATGCCACCTTGATGCTTCCATTGAATGCTCCAATCCAAAATTGGAGTCTTGTCCCTATTTTGGCAATTCTAGGTTCAACATGCTATTTCTTGTTCCAAAGACTTTGGAGGCTTGGCTCAGTGATTGTCCCCTTTAGATTCAATCCTCAGAGGTGTCCAAATGGATAGGAGCATTTGGATTTGGCTGATTTTGGCAAATCGACCAAAAGTGCAAAAATCTGCCTTGCCTTGGTAGATTTCAGCAAGGCAACTTGCCAATGTCATATCTCATGACTCAAATTGAATTTGGTAATGTTCTTGGCCATTTTGGAAAGCCCTTACATGATACAACAACTGTTTGAACATGTTTAGTTTTGATCTCTTTTGAATCCAAGTGAAAAATCCCCCTACATTTGGAAAAAAGTAAAGGCAGATTCTGACTTAGTGAAATTTTCACTAAGTGTTGGAACAAAGTGACTTTTCTTGATTTTGATCACTCCATAACTCAAAATCCATGAGGAATTTGGACATAGGTCAGTATGAAGCTTTTTTAGAGGGCAATGTGATCTACAAATCAAGCTTTGAATGGGGAACAATGGCCTTGTGGTTTAGGAGTTATGGTCCTCCAAAGTTGGCACATTAGTGTCACTTTTTCCATAACTTAGAAATTTTTCTAAGTTTTTATGGTTACCCCTTTTACAAGTTATCCCACTTTCTTTGATTTTTCTTGATGAATGATGATTCAAATCATACATTAACATCATTTTAGGGTTAAAAATCCATTTTGGTGAAAAATCTCAAAAAGTCAAAGTTGACTTTTGTGCACAGTTGACTTTTTATCAGATGAATTCCAAACTGTGCAATTCTTCAGGAAATCATGTCCTTGGCCTAAATCAAACTTGATGGACATGTTCCATGGGTGTCATAGGGTATATTGAATCATGTCTCAGGGTTTGGGAGTATGTCCTGGTCAAAAGTCAAAGTTACAGTTGATTTTCCTCGCGAAACCCTAATTGTGGTGCAGATGAAATTGAGACTTGTTGCTCAAGCTTCTTAGATTAATCCATTGTTCCAAATGGATAAATATGGTATATTAGAGACCCTCAAATCATGTCTTGAGGTCTTGGTTCATGATTTGTCCCAAAAGTCAACTTAGGGGTGAATTAGGTCAAGAAACCCTAATTCCTGATTTTTGATGTATGCATCCCCTGAGGTCAAATTGACTTGATGATTGGGTCCATGAGGTTCCATGGAGTATATTAGGTTATATTTTGGATCATTGGCTTGTGCTCAGATGAAAAATTTCCATCTGGAGGCCCTGGTCGACCAAAACCCTAATTTGGTGACACTGTCGATCTTGAGACTTGATCCACCTAGAAGGGAGCAGCCTTGTGCTTAATCCTTGAAGTGGGAGTCCTTTTGATCATTTGTCTATGTTTTAGAGGTTAGAAAAGTTGAAGATCAAGTCATTCCTTGATTGATCCTTTGTCTAAAGCTCTGAGAGGGCTTAAAACCCTAATTTTGATTGTAGTGAATGCTCAACTACCCTTGAGGCATTTGATGAGGCATGATGGTTCATCCATATTGTGATGATGATTTGCACAATGATGGGAAATCTTAGTGGTCAAAATTTGGGGTATGACAGATTCCCCTATTTAATCTTCTTGGACACGAAGGTGTGAATGACGAAGGTATTCGGGCATTCGGGGTGCAAGAGGATTAAATATCGGAATACCCGAAATTTTGATGGCTATGAATGGCAACTTGCGCATTCATCTTCTTTTGCTAGGCAATGATGCTTAGAAAAGGTAAACTTCCCCTCGATCCTGGTCTTCAGCCAAGGAACTGGTCTCAGTTTCTTTTGAAATAAACCTCCCCTCGATCCTGGTTTCCTACCAAGGAACTGGTCTAAGTTTCTGATTTAAACTTCCCCTCGATCCTGGTTTCCTACCAAGGAACTGGTCTAAGTTGCTGTTGTAAACTTCCCCTCAATCCTGGTTTCCTACCAAGGAACTGGTCTTAGTTTCTTTTGTCAATAAACTTTATTGACAAGAAACGTTGTTTGTAGCGGATTTTCCTCAAACTTCTCGCCGAATTTTCCTGGAGAGATGCCATTTGACAGAAAAAGTTTTGACGTCAGACTTGCTTTGGAACCCAATCGTCTGAATTGTAGAGGTACACAAACTTCTCTATTTTTGAGACGCCATTTATCGATTCTACTGGGGAATGCGAGTCCCTTGAGAGACCGCCTTCACGCTTGGGGTCTTACATCATACTTTTCTCGGGATCTTCCCGGAGAAATGCCATATGATGGGCTCCAATTTTGAGGTGCCGATGACCTTTTATCAGCGGTCTTTCGGAGAAAGGCAGCTGTAATGCCAAATCTCTGCTTAGGAGGCTTTCTCTGGGGATTTTTCTTTAATCCGGGAAAGCAAGGATATCATCTTCAATGGCGAAGAGTGACATTTGTAGAAAGCTTCTCTGGCTTTTCAGAGGTTCAAGTTATCAAAGTGGTCGAGTGCCGACTCTAATCCAGAGATACACTGGAGGCGAGATTGTTTAAACGCAGCGTTTCCTGACGAGGCAAGAACTGACAACTCGATTGAGATGACTTTTATCACAAGGGGATAAGACCGACTAGAGTGATAGTGATGCAATATGAACGCGAATGCAAGTAAAATGCATGATGTATGTATGTATATGCTGACAAAGACTTGACACAACACACAGACTAACGGATGAACACGACTGGATACTCGGCCACTGCTGGAGATGAAAGGTATCACTTGGTTCAAGATAGCAATTCTGCCTTGCTTAGGATAAATATTCCCTGCGGGGAATACCGTTGGTCGGGCTTAGGAGATAAGAACTCGGCCGAGGGTATCAGATGGGAAAGCCGCATCTCATATAGTTGATCCTTCGTTCAGGCGTACTGGCCTAGAAGGAGTACTTTGATTCTGCACTTTGAAATTCAAACGCCTTTGGAGACGCAATCGACGTTCTTTCGATGTTCAATAGTCAAAAGCAATTGTCGTCTTTAATTTAAAGCAGAAAAAGTTTTAACAAGTAAATTCATTTTTGTTTCATTTCAAGAATCACTAATCATGTTAAAACTCCATTCTATAAAGCTAAAACAAATAAGAATTACAAACAAAAGCACAAGGGCTCAAATTTTATTGATAAGACGGAGATCAGCCAAACGCGTGATTCCAGAGAGTATATACAAAGTTAGAAAATGGTAATTTACAGGGAAAAGGGCTACGTTGAAACATAGCGACCACTATCCTTCTACCAACTTTGAATTCTGGGCATCCTGAGCTTCTGTCGAAGATGACCTTGACTGGAGTTTTCCTCCGATGGATGATGTAACTGCTGCTGAGAGACTTGTCTCTGTTGAACATATTTACTTGCCATTATCCCTAATTTTTTCCTGGATTGTACTGGGAGATTTCCAATCCACCGGGATGATTTTTTATCATGTCTCTAATTTTTGCCTGGACCGCCCTTTCGGGTTTTCAATCCACCGAGACGTTTTTTTTTTCAGACGAAGTATTTCTTGACTACATCAACGTTTGTGGGGTAGGAAAATTCTACTCCGTCCATGGTTACAAGTCTCAAGGTACCGTCTGAGAAAGCTTTCATGACCACATAGGGGCCATCATAATTTGGGGTCCATTTTCCCCGAGAGTCAGTGAGAAACTATTGTATCGTCTTGAGCACGAGGTCTCCTTTTCTGAAGACACGAGGTCAGACCTTTTTGTCGAACGCCTTCTTCATTCTTTGTTGATACAACTGACCGTGGCATAGTGCCGTGATTCGCTTCTCTTTAATCAGATTTAATTCGTCGTGTCGACTTTGACACCATTCAGCTTCTGAAAGCTTAGCTTCCATCAATACCCAGATTGATGGGATCTCTACTTCTATGGGGAGAACTGCCTCCATGCCATATACTAGAGAGAAAGGGGTTGCCCCTTTTGAAGTGCGGACAGATGTTCGATAACCGTGAAGAGCAAAGGGTAGCATTTCGTGCCAGTCTTTGTAGCTTACAACCATCTTCTGAACAATCCTCTTGATGTTCTTGTTAGCCGCTTCTACCGCTCCGTTCATCTTGGGTTGGTAGAGAGATGAGTTATGGTGTTCGATCTTGAACCCAACGCACAACTCTTTCATCATCTTGTTGTTCAAGTTAGATCCATTATCTGTAATGATCTGGCTCGGAACACCATAACGGCAGATGATATTGTTTTTGATAAATCGGACCACCACTTGTCGGGTTACATTAGCGTACGACACTGCTTTGACCCACTTGGTGAAATAGTCAATGGCTACCAGGATGAACCGATGTCCGTTGGAAGCCTTAGGTTCGATCAAGCCAATCATGTCGATTCCCCATATGGAAAAAGGCCATGGGGAAGAAAGAACTTTGAGATGTGATGGCGGTACATGAATTTTGTCGGAGTATATTTGACACTTGTGACACCTCTTCATGTACTTGTAGCAGTCGGATTCCATGGTCAACCAGTAATACCCTGCTCTCAGAATTTTTCTCGCCATTGTGTGTCCGTTGGCATGAGTGCCAAAGGATCCTTCATGAATTTCTTTCATAAGCATGTCTGCTTCTGGTCTGTCGACGCATCGGAGCAAGACCAAGTCAAAATTCCTCTTATAAAGAGTGTCACCGCTCAGGAAAAAGCTTCCAGCCAATCTTCTGAGGGTTTTCCTGTCTTTTCTGAGTGCCCCAGATGGGTACTCTTGTTTTTGAAGGAAGCATTTGATATCGTGATTGTCATACCCCAAATTTTGACCACTAAGATTCCCATCATTGTGCAAACCATCATCACAATATGGATATACCTTTGTGCCTCATCAATCTCCTCAAGGAATTGTTGAGCATTCACTACAATCAAGCTTAGGGTTTCAAGCCCTCTCAGAGCCTTAGACAAATGATCCATCAAGGAATGACATGATCTTCAACTTGTCTAACCTCTTAAACATCCACAAAGGATTAACAGGACTCCCACATCAAGAATTAAGCACAAGAGTGCAACATTTCAAGTGGATCAAGCCTCAAGTTCATCTAATACAAAGTCAACTAACGCAGAAAGTCAAAGTTTGACTTTTTGGTCAACTTTGAGCTTCACAAGCAATTACTCAAGAAAATATGATGGATGATTTAATTTGATCAAATTTAAATCAAGAAATCGTGCAAAATTGCAAAATTGATCAAATTGAAAGAAACTTAGAAATTTTTTCTAAGTTAAAATCATGTTCAAGTGCACAACTTTTCAAGGTTGTAACTATTGATCCAAGCATCCATTGATTTTGAGTAAGAGCTACTTTTAAAGAGGGTATTTGATACTTCAACATTGTAGAAGGAATCAACTCAAAATATCATAAGGATTGAAAGATATAAGTGATCAAAGTTGGGAATTCTTAATGTCCAATGTTCTGACATTGCATAGGACATCATTAATATTTTTTCAGCAAGAATGCCCCAACTTCAAGGACATTTTTCTCCATGATCTAAGTTGAACCAGGTCTGGAGTCAAACATGAAAGTTGAAGTACGTTGTCTCAGCTTTCCAGAAAGTTATAGAACGTCCTTGTAGCATACTCGAGCAGGGAGATATGATTTTCGCAAGAAGCATTGATAAAGCAGAATTTTCATGACAGCTTTTAGGACAGATTTGACTACACAAGTTCAAGACCATTTTTGATGACTTTTCAAGCTGAACCAAGACCAAAGTCAAACATCAAAGTTGAAGTACGTCATCTAAGCTTTCCAGAAAGTCCTAGAACGTCCATGTAGCATACTCGAGCAGGGAGTTATGAATTTTACGATAGGGCTTGCTGCAGCTGATTTTTAAGACATGTTTCAGGACAGATTTGCACACTTCTTATGCCACACGAATTTCCAAGCCTTATCATCACTTTGGACACATCTGAGGATCAAATCTAAAGGGGACAATCACTGAGCCAAGCCTCCAAAGTCCTTGGAACAAGAAGTAGCATGCTATTCCTAAAAATCCTTAAAAGAGGGACAAGACTCCAATTTTGGATTGGAGCATTTAATAGATGCTTAGAGGTGGCATGGACTGACACATTTGCAACTGAATTCAGTCAAGATTCCTCCAACAAGTAAGGAACCAAAGCTCTGTGCTCTAACCTCTAGTCAATGGCTAGAGGAGACTTGGATTCTCATTGGACAACATTGGCCAAACCTCTGTTGCAGCCACCATTCACTATTGCTGCTAAAACAAACTTGCTCTACTATAAATAGAGCTCATTTGTGCTCAGTTTGAGTACACCAAATCCATCAAACTGATGCTTTCCTCAAAATCTCTTCTTTCACCTCAAATTTGCCTTCCAAAGCAAGTAATTCTGAGTTTTTGAGCTTGAGAGCTTTTCCATCACAACTAATCACACACACACCTCATATATATCATATGTAAGCTATGCAAACTATCACAAGTGGCCTGTAATCACAAAATCACAAAGTCACTTCTCAAAACCTCAAAATGGCACTTTTTTGCATTTTTCAAGCCATGTCTTGATTCAGTCACTTACCAAACCAGATAAAACCTCAAACACACTCCAAATATCATCCTTGAACTGTCCCAAATGGTTCCCAACATCTGGAACACCATTTGAGAGAGTTGCTATTTTGGTCACTTTTAACCCCTTTTGCAAGAAAGGGACAGTTTGTGTTTTTGCAGGTACCAGTTGATTCTAATCATCCTAAAAGCTTCTAAGAGGTCATTTGAGTGTGTCTAAAGCATCAAATCATTTCTGGAACAAGAGGCTTGACAGATTGCACAAAAACTCCAAAAAGCTCAAAAAGAGGTAAGCATCACAACTTGGAATCCTTGAAATCATGCATTGCTTTGAAGTCCACTGATCATACACATCTCATACATGTTGTATATGTTGCATTTGGGCTAATTCACCATGTAATCCATGCCTGTATCAAAGTGTAGCACAGAAAATGCAATTATAGGTCCTTTTCAAAACCACTATCAGGTTTTGAGGAGGGAGTGTGTTCTGAAAAAACTACCACCACCATTGGATTCCTTGTGAAATTCTGGGCCATGTGCATATAAATTTTGTCTCAAACCATTGAGATTTGAGAAAGTTATGGGTGTTGGAAGTTTGATAAAAAAGATGTTGAAAACTCATGAAAGATGTCGAATGAGATGTTGTGACATCTTTCCTCTTTTTCTTAGTTTATCTTCAAAACTCAACCAATTCTTTCACATAGCAAAAATTATCATTTTCCAAATCTGTTTTACACACTTTTTATTCATACTCCATAATATTTTAATCCACCAAAAAATCACAAAAAATATTATTATTTGATATATTTTTAATATATTCAAAAATATTGTTTTAAATTGTTTTAAATGCTTTTAAAATGATTTCTTTTTCTTGATTTTTAAAACCAAAATGATTTTAAATATTCATGTGGATAAAATACTTTTTCATAAACCTTAATCACTGTTTATAACATGATTAATGATTTTATTTGATATTTTTTATCATTTTTTACTTGATTTTTCTTTGAAAAATGCTCTTTAAAAAATGAAATTAGGGTTTTTGATTAATTCAACCCTCATCAAACTTTTTCAAACACTCATGGGCCTCTAATAAAGTGTAAGACCCAACCCTTTGTAAATACAACCCACTTTGGGCCTCACTTATGGTATAAGTCCCGTTGTATTTCAAAAAGTTCGACGCGATCATCATCCATTGAAAAACAAACTTTGGGCCTCTCCTTGAGCTATAAGACCCATTCAAAACTTTTGGGCCTCTAATAGAGTGTAAGACCCAATCCTTTTTTTTTACCAAATCATTTTTGGCCTCAAATATTGTATAAGCCCCTTTGCGTTAAAATAAAACCTTGGCGCGATCGCCATTTCAGACGAAAAAATCATCTGGGCCTACCCTCATGTTATAAGCCCCACTCTTTTTCTTTAAAACTTTTTGGGCCTCTTGAGAGAGTGTAAGACCCATCCCTTTGTACAAGAAAACCTTTTTGGGCCTCAGTCACTTGTATAAGTCCCTCTGTACAAATTCAAACTGTGCGCTCACTGATAAAACCCTGGGCCTCTCCTTGAGCTGTAAGCCCCAAATCTCTTTATTTCAAAGCACTTTCTCCTTTGATTTTGAATATACTGTTGTTTTTAATCTTTCTTTGTTGAACAACTAACCAAACAGCATGGAAGCTCTACAACCGAGTAAGTATTTATCCGCTTTCATTTACCGCTTTCATATACATATAACTGTATTGTGGGGCTGTTTCGCTGTAAGTCTTCTTTCATAAACTCATATCAACTGTGTAATAATAGTATAGATATTTAGAGTTTCCCCAGCAACTACGTCTAGAACTAGGTGACGCCGTTTCGTTTATTCATAGAAATAGACAACTAGATCCCCAATAGGATCACCAGATACAGTCTTCTCTTCGGCTGTCCTCATTAGGAATTGTCAAGAAGCTCTACTCCCCAAGATGAATGTATTCTCCGTGAATGGCATCTTTGAGTTTCTTCCAAATTCTCGAACTTTCCTGACTTTGATCTATTCTTGGTGAATAGCATTGCCTTGAATTTCTCGGGGTTTGGGGACACACGGGCTTCTTAAAAGCATCGGCCTCCTCTTGGGCATCGTACAAGGACCCACAGGCTTCCTAAAAGCAACCCCGCCTCCTCTTGGGCTTAGTACAAGGACCCTACGGCTTCTTAGAAGTATTCACAACCTCCTCTTAGGCTTCGTATAATGATCTCTTCCTCTAGGAATGATAGCCTCCTCTTGGGCTTCGTACAAGGACCGATCGGCTTCTTAAAAGTTTCTAGCCTCCTCTTGGGCTTCGGTCAAATTGTCCCGACGACCTCCTAGAGGTATAGGAACAGAACTTAGTCATCCGCATAGAACAGTTCTTTCAAAGAGTCTACTACTGTTTCTCAAAGCATGGTACAAAAGATGAAACTCTAGACTTGGACAGTCTAATTTCCTTGAGTCTCAAAGACATTCTCAAGTGACCCCTTCGTTAAATAGGAAGGAAACCCGTAGACTCGGACAGTCTCAATACCCTTCGGATTTCCCAATTCCTTAAAGAACAGGAATAGCCCGGATCCTCGAATCAAATCCTCGAGTACAGTGTTGCTCATATAAGAACTGATTTTCTCTTTAAATCAGCATACTGGACCTGTCACTCAACTGAAATAGTAACCATAGCCTCCTCTTGGGCTTTGTACAATGATCCTCCCCAGCGGAGTCAAACAACGTTCAGCCTCTCTCTCGGGCTTTGTACGAGACACATAAGAGACTCCCTCGTTGAGTCAATCACCCTTTTGCCTCCATCTCGGGCTTTATACGAGATACAAAAAGGTTCTTATTGAGCCAAACAAATTTTAGCCTCCATCTCGGGCTTTGTACGAGATACAAAAACTCTCTTGTTGAGTCAAATAGCCTCCATCTCGGGCTTTATACGAGATACCAAAAGATTCCCTCGTCGAGTCAAAACCTTTTAGCCTCTCTCTCGGGCTTTGTACGAGACACATATTAGCCTCCTCTTAGGCTTTGTATAAGAAAACCACTGGTTGATCCAATCAACCTTTTAGCTTCAAAGTTGTGCCTCGTTCACAGTACACAAACATCAACAACTATTTTCCCTTCATCTAATTGCTGTAAGCGGCAAGCCTCTGGATCATCTACATCCATGCCACTGTCCCTCTTTTAGCATGAGAAATTCCTAAGGAAAGATAGCATTGCTCTACACTGAGTTAAAGTCTTCTCCTTCAGGTTAAAATCCCCTATAAAGGAAATTATGGCATTGTCGGATTCACACATCCCGGTTAAAGTAATTCTCCTTTATAAACAGTTGTGACAAACAAACCCCTCTTTAGAGATGACAAATTCTCTCTAAAGACAAACTACCTTTCAGCTTCACATCTTGGGCTTTGAACAAGATACAAATCACCTTTCGCTTCACGTCTTGGGCTTTGAACAAGACACCAAAACAACCAATTTCCTCCCATAGAATAGGAGGAACTACGAACGCTCTGATTTCCCTGTTTCGGTAAACGGGAATACGTAGGCATAAGATTGAAAGAAAAATCTTAGCGAGCACGCTAAACAAAAAAACCAAATCCCATATCTCCATCAATCAAAAGCAGTAATTCAAAAACATCAGTCCTAACATCCTAATCCTTGTTCCCCGCCAGAAACCTTCTGCCAAGATAAAAAGAAAGAAAACAGTATTGGCGAAAATACAAATAACCAGTACAAAGGCCCCCCCACATTGATAGCATCCGTAACCTAACAGACCGCTGTTTAAACTCAGTATGCAAAGCAGGGTTAATTGGAGACATCTATTTCCCTTCCTTATTCAGCTCACAATAGGATAAAAAATGAATTGACTTGTAGTTAAAGCTCAACCGTAGAGAGTGACCAGCGCTTAAGAACCGCGTCCAAAATCGCTCGCTACAGTGATACCAAGGTTTGTCGTCTATGACTGCTTCAATCGTGAAGACGTAGGCGGGCCGTTCAAGGCGCATTATGTCGATCTTAGGTAAGTCATTCCATTGACCTACACTAATCATGGAAGAGAGAGTGGCTAAGGCATCAGCCATGTGATTCTCTCTACGAGGGACGTGATGAAACTCGACTCTGTTAAAGAAGGGTAACAACCTTCTTGCATAGTCTTTGTAAGGAATCAGTCCTGATTGGTATGTGTTCCAATCTCCTTTTATCTGATTGATAACCAGGGCTGAGTCGCCGTATACGTCCAAGTTTTTGATCCCTAAATCAATTGCTTCTTCGAGACCCATGATGCAAGCTTTGTATTCGGCCTCATTGTTCGTACATTTGAACGTAAGTCTGGCAGTGAAAGGAATGTGGGTACCCTGAGGGGTAACAATGATTGCCCCAATTCCGTTTCCATAATGATTAACTGCTCCGTCAAAGATAAGTCCCCATTGGGAACCTGGTTCTGTCCCTTCACTGGGTAACGGTTCATCGCAATCTTTCATTTTTAGATACATGACATCTTCGTCTGGGAAGTCAAACCCGGTTAATTCTTGATCGTCAATCGGTTGATGAGCCAAATGATCGGCTAAAATACTTCCTTTAATGGCTTTCCGAGCATGGTACTCTATGTCATATTCTGATAATAACATCTGCCAACGGGCAATTCTTCCCGTGAGAGCAGGTTTTTCGAAGACGTACTTGATTGGATCCATTTCGGAGATCAACCAAGTAGTATGATGAATCATGTATTGGCGAAGACGTTTGGCTGCCCAAGCCAAAGCGCAGCAAGTTTTCTCGAGCATCGTGTACCGAGTTTCACAATCGGTGAATTTCTTGCTCAAATAGTAGATGGCAGACTCCTTCCTTTTGGTTTCGTCTTGTTGACCAAGTACACATCCCATTGAGTCCTCTAGGACTGTGAGGTAAATGATCAGTGGTCTTTCTTCCACTGGAGGTGATAGAATCGGCGAATTCAACAGGTATTCCTTAATACCGTCGAAGGCGGTTTGGCAATCTTCTGACCAAACGCAATCCTGGTTCTTTTTTAGTAATTTGAAAATCGGCGCACACGTGGCGGTCATAAGGAATATGAATCTAGAGATGTAGTTCAAACATCCCAAGAATCCTCTGACTTGTTTTTCGGTTTTCGGAGAAGGAATTTCTCGAATGGCCTTGACCTTGTCAGGATCAACCTCAATTCCTTTCTGGCTGACGAAGAACCCTAAGAGTTTCCCTGAACGGACACCAAAGGTGCATCTGTTGGGATTCAAGTGGAGTTTGTACTTCCTCAAACGCTCGAATAGTTTCGACAAGTGGGTCACATGCTCCTCTTCTGTCTTAGATTTTGCAATCATATCATCGACATATACCTCGATTTCCTTGTGTATCATGTCATGAAATAGAGTAGTCATGGCCCTTTGATAGGTTGCCCCGGCGTTCTTCAAGCCGAACGGCATCACCTTGTAACAAAAGGTACCCCATGGGGTAATGAACGAAGTTTTCTCCATGTCTTTCGGCGCCATTTTGATCTGGTTATAGCCCGAGAATCCATCCATGAAGGAGAAAATTTTGAAATTTGATGTGCTTTCTACCAGCACGTCAATGTGTGGTAAAGGAAAGTCGTCCTTTGGACTTGCCTTGTTTAGATCTCTGTAATCAACACACATTCTGACCTTTCCGTCCTTTTTGGGAACGGGTACGATGTTGGCTAACCATTGAGGATATTCAGATGTAGCGAGGAAACCTGCGTCGATCTGTTTCTGTACCTCCTCTTTGATTTTGATGGCCATGTCCGGGTGAGTGCGTCCCAACCTTTGCTTTACTGGCGGACATTCCGGTCTTAATGGTAAGTGATGTTCCACGATGCTGGTATCCAACCCTGGCATATCCTAATAGGACCAAGCGAATACATCGGGGAATTCTTTGAGAAGCTTTATCAAACCCTCTCTGGCAGTTGGACTGAGCAGTGCCCCAATCCTGATTTCTTTTCTCTCTTTTTCTGAACCTAAGTTTACCGTTTCCAACGGCTCTTTGTGAGGTTCAATGGACCTTTCCTCTTGTCTGAGTAGTCGGGAGATCTCTTCTGGAATTTCGTTGTCAACTTCTTCTTCAGCCCCAAATACCAGGAACCCAAAGTCGGGAGAAGGCATCGGATCGTATGTTTCAACTGGGTTTAAAACAAGCAATCTGCATGACGTGAGGATTCGTGTTTAGAAGAGATAGAGAGAATGCAAAAGTGTGTGCAGTGTATTTTTTTTATTACTGCTTGTTTTTTATTATTGAATTATTTTTTTAGGATTACCATTTTCTGAAAAACGAAAAGAGAAAACAGCAATTAATGCGGAAATTACAGAACGACGTTATTTTATTAATGAACAAGTCGATTCTTGAAACTACAGCCCTATAAAACAAAACTCTGTCGCTTTGGGCGGAGCGAAGAGGGAAAATTTACAGAAAGCGAGCCCTATTAAAACATCTGTTTCACCTGGGCAGGGTGAAAGGTTAAAGATAGCAATTACTTTGATTGATGAATGACCTTTGGAACATCGACAGCAACCCATTGGCGGCGAACTCCTCGGTGAATCACAAAGTCTGGCACCTTCCTTGATTTGTCTTCAGAAATGACGCTGATTTCTGGTGGAGCAGGATCATTGGAATCTGTCTCCCAGGCATAATTATCGTAGAAGGATTTCTCGGTTGCATTTTGCATAGCATTTGAGCTCTCAGCTGTACCTCCCCATCCAGTTGGCTGGATGTCTTCGAGCCTGATACGAGAGTTTTCAAGAGCGGTGTACTTGACCGTATAGTCAAATTTTCCACTTGGTTGTCCCAGGGTGTCCCACACTTCTTTCGAACTGGAGGAGTCATCTCTCTCGATGACGTTGACCTCAGGAAAAGCATAGTTGATGAATTCAAGTCCTACAAACGTTGTAAATTCATCGTCATGTTGAGTAGTTTCTGAATGACCTGAATGTTGATCCCACGACATGGTGGGGACACAGGTATTCTGTTCAATGACGGTCAGCTGATTTTCATTGTTCGGCTGACTCTCTTGCCCCAAGTATCCTGGATAAGGTTGCCACATTGGCAAACCATCCATTGGGCCATAGTAGTCGTAGTTAAAATTGTCTTTCGTCGGAGTGTCTTCCTCTATTGAATTTGGCGGAGCACGACATCCTTCCGGATCACAATCCCCGTATATCATTTCGACATCTGATTGTGGTATAAATCTCGGACTCTGTGCGGGATAGAAAAATGGCGTAGGCACCTCTTCCTGAGACGTATAACCTTCCTCGTTAAGATAGGACTTCCATTCTTCATCTGTGTCAGAGGGATCCTCCTCATTGATAGCATGAACTATTTGAGACACTGGGTGAAGGAAACCTCCATTGTGGAAGAAATCCTGAATGGGATGAAGACTTTCACTGTTAGCAGCTGCCCGGGTATAGGTTGCAGAAAAACCAAGACCCTTCTTTGTTGTATTGCTAGTAGGAATGACAAGCTGTCCCCATCCGGTTGTATCGGTACTCTCGATCGCTTTGATAACATCTTTGTATGAGGAAATCGAGGTTCCTCCTTGGGATTGATTGTCCTTGCCCACTGACAGCGCTTGGAACTGCGTCCCAATAACCTCCTCGAGTTCTACACAAGTAGATGATGATAAGTTACTCACGAGCAAGGCCTGTTCTCCACAGACTGTGACAAGTTGATCGTTCTGAATGAACTTTAGCTTTTGGTGGAGCGTCGAAGTGACCGCTCCAGCCTGATGTATCCAAGGTCTTCTTAATAAACAACTGTATGTTGCCCGGATGTCCATGACCTGGAAAGTGACTTGGAAAGTGTGAGGACCGATAGTTATGGGAAGATTAACTTCGCCGATAACTGTTTTTCTGGATCCGTCGAACGTTTTGACGACGACTTCGCTGATTCTCATCGGAGGGCCTTTGAATGATAATTGCATCAAAGTGGACTTCGGCATAACATTCAGGGCTGACCCTGTGTCTACCAGTACGCTGGCTAAAGCATCGTCCTGGCAGTTAACTGTAATGTTGAGTGCCATGTTATCACGGCGACCCTCTTCGGGTAATTCCTCATCACTAAATCCCAAATTATTGCAGGAAGTGATGTTAGAGACAATGCTATCGAACTGTCTGATTGTTACATCCTGTTCCATAAAGGCTTGCTCCAAGACTTTCTGTAGAGCCTCCCAGTGGGCTTCTGAACTGAGTAACAGTGATAATACTGAGATCTTTGAAGGAGTCTGTAACAGTTGATCGACAATGTTGTATTCACTCCTTTGGATGAGCTTCAGCATCTCATCATCATTTTTCAAAAGGTCGGAATTACTGGATTGACCGACTGATGGATCGAGAGCTTCTGTCTGAAGTTCCTTTTCCTTGTTAGGTTCTCCAACTCCTCGGTTGAAGATTCGACCGCTTTGTGTTACACGACTGATATCTGCAATATTCACGACGGAGGGTAATGGAATTTCCTTTCCATTTTCAACTATCGTTGCATCGTATTTGTAAGGGATAGCCTTAGTTGATTTATACGGTAGTGGTCCCGGTAGATAGATGACTATGGGAACCTTCTAATTTTTCTGACCATCATAAGTAATCTCGATTCGTTCTCGGTTGGGAGCTCTAGATTCGTCGAGCAGAGGGATAATGGCAAAAACATCCCTGGTCTAGTGACGACCAGAGATCGTGACAACATCCTCGACTTGATTGGCAAGGTAGCTCGGCGTCCAGTTGATGGGTCCAGAACCCGGATATGGGCGAATTTCTCCACGATCCATCTGACCCTGAAGAGCTGCTCTCACAAGGTAACACCCTTGGTTACTTTCTGAACAGACACTACAACGGTCATAATTGTGTGGTGGCACCTGGCCACGCCTACTTTGAATACAATGTAACCTCACTAGGTTAGCTTCCACAGATCGGACATCCTGACTTTGACGTCGAGTAGGATTCCTGTTATTGATACTAATCTGTTGAGTATCTTCATCCATATAGATTGGCATCCACCAGTGATTTAACAAGTGCTGAAGTGCCTCCTAGACAAGGGTACAACCTTGATCGTTTTCGCAACCTGCTTTACAGCTTTGATAGTCGTGTGATATTAAGAATCCGAGTCGGACCTGCTCGGCATGTAACTCTACCAGGTTGGTATTCATCACGCGAATATCGAAGATCTAAACCATGTTGATCTGATAAGGGTTCCTATCATGGTAGTCTTGGATCCATCCAAGATCCATCTGACGCTGGAGGGCCTCTTGTATGAAAGAGCATCCCTGTTTGTTTACCGAGCAAGTCAGACAGGAACTATAATCGTGTCGTGGCAGATTATGATACTGGCTTTGCCCTGAGTGCATCGCCACCAAGTTGACATTCATTTCACAGACGTCGTGGTTCTGAATGACGTTGGAGTTCGTATAGACCATGTTAACTCCACAAACTCGGTGCTCTTGGATCCATCTGAGATCCATCTGTTCCTGTAGAGCTGCTTGCACTACAGAACATCCTTGATTATTTTTAGAGCAGACATCGCACTGATGATAATTATGAGGTGGCACATGGCCATATCCACTCTGTCTACAATGCATCTTGACCAGATTGGTCCTCAATAAGAGTACATCGTGAATTTGATAGACATTGTTAAATTCTTTCTCAATCAGGTTGATTGCAGCTTTCTCGTGTTGAGGCAGCAGGTTCGTGAGAACATTGGGATTCGTATCTTTGTAAGATAAGAGCCCGCTCCTAACAAGCTTTTGCACGTCGGATTTGAAATTGGGACAGTTCTCTATGTTATGCCCTGATCCTCCTTGATGATAAGGGCATGTTTGATCCACCTTAAACCAAAAAGGCGGATTTTCCGGTACTGTAAGAGGAGACTTAGTCTGGATGTGCCCCTTAGCCATTAGTAACGGAAATAGTTCTGCGTACAACATGGCTATAGGATCAAACCCTGATGGTCGTGTTGTACGATTGTTGTTATATGGAGGACGAGCCTGCTGAAGAGGCTGTTGTGTCCTTTGCTGATTAGGTTGGCTCTGCGTAACTTGAGGTTGATACGTAGGAATAGGCGCAGAACAGATAGCAGGAGTTACAGCTGCTACCAGTTGATAACGTCGCCTTTGCTTTCCGAGAGAGATATTCCCAATATCCTGCTCTTTTTTCTTAGGGAGAGCACTACCGTATCGTTTTGTACTGCTTTATGGTCCAGCGTCTTTTGCCAAACGTCTTTCTCGGACAGCTTCCTCAAGACGAACTCCCATGCCCACCATCTCGGTGAAGTCACTGGGCGCACTGGCAACCATTCTGTCATAGCAAAATGTGCTTTAAGAAGATCTTTTTCATCTCTTTTTCCTCAAGAGGTGGACAAATTTGAGCGGCAATTTCACGCCATCTCTGAGCGTACTCCTTAAAGTTTTCCTTGTCCTTTTGTGACATTGATATGAGTTGATCTCTGTCCGGTGCCATGTCCAAATTGTATTTGTATTGTTGGACGAAGGCAGTACCAAGATCTCTGAACGTGCTAATCGTAGCACGGTTTAAACCCGTGTACCATTTGAGTGCGGCACCGGTTAAACTATCCTGAAAGTAGTGAATCAGCAGGTCCTGATTCTCAGTCTGAGCTGACATTCGCCGAGCGTACATCACCAAGTGACTTTGAGGGCAAGAGTTACCCTTGTACTTTTCAAAGTCGGGCACTTGGAACTTGTGCGGGACTTTCACATTGGGGACCAGACAAAGGTCTGCGGCGTCCTTTCCAAATAGATCCTGACCGCGAATGGCTTGCAGTTCCTTCTGCATTTCCATGAACTGTTCCTGGAATTCATCCATTCGGTCAAACATAGTTTCCTTTTTACCAGAAGGTATTTGTGAAATCTGTCCTTCCGGGACAGTGTGCACCACAAGGGGTGGTACCGTGACTACGGCAGTGAGTTTTGGCATTTCCCGAAGTTTGTAACCTTCAGGAGTCTTCAATATGCCTCTGGCATCTTTGCTTTCCCGAAGTTTGTAACCTTCAGGCCCAGCGACTTCTGTTATGACTCCCTGATCTTCAGTGATCGGCGGAACATATCCTTCCGGGATATAGTTAACAGGCATGCCCCAAGGACGATCTTTCGGCATTTGATACCTATGATCATACTTCTCCACTATGGGCGTTGAGGTGATCTCTGAGATCACAGTCCTTTGTAGCTGAGCTTCTACCATGGCTTGCATGTCGTTACGAAGCTTTCTCATATCCTCTCTCAGAGCGTCGATCTCTTCTTTCAACTCTCTGTTTTCTTCCTCAAGATCATCCATCTTTTTCTGACGATTGGCCCGAGTATTGTACGAATGAGACAGTTTGACTCTAGAACTGAGACACAAACGTGAGATTCGTAGGTAAGAAGAATTCGCGATGTGAGAATGATGAATGCAACGATTATATTAATTATTTTTTGGTTTAATCAAAATAAACTTCGACAATTAGATTGTAAATATCAAACGGTGGGGAAACCCCTTTTATTTAAATCAAAGGATTACAGAAATGGAAATACAGTAGATTACAAGGTACAGAAACAGAAACCTAAGCTAATGGGTCCCGAGAGAACTCGGGTGCTGATTCTGGTATCTTCCTTTTCTTTGACCGGGGCTCTGGAGCCGTTGTCGGGTTGTCATTCCTTTGCCATGTGAAAGGAGCGAGCAAATTCCTTTGGTCATCCTGATTTTCTACAGCATGTTGCTCCAAAATCTCGATCAGAGCATCCTTATCTTTCAGCAGTTGTTGTATTTTGATGCACTCCACGTTGAGGGTGCGGTACTTGTTCTTCCAATACCTTCTCTCCCGTTGAACTTTATTGAGAGTAACCTGAAGCTTTTCAGTTTCCGTCATGAAGTACATGACAGATTCTCTCAGCGGAAGAATTCCGTAACGAGGATAAGGCATCTTTAGCTTGAGAGCTCTAGTTTGTACCCAGTGGAGATAAGGCTCCACCGAGACACAGTCTGGTTTTCCTAGAGACTCCCTTCCTTTCTTATGAACATGCTTCCAAGCGTGCACTATTTCCGTCTTTAGTGCTCTATCACTTTCTCCTTCCTTGAAGAAAAGACCTTCCAGATGAACACCCCGTGGGACGTGTCTCATCGGGTATCCAAATTGACGGCGAACCAATATCGGATGATAGTTGATTCCTCCCTTAGTTCCTATAAGGGGTACGTTGGGGAAGTTTCCACAACGGTCAATGATCCTGATTCCATCATAAATCCTATTACACCAATCTATATCAGAGTTGGTAAGAGACATGATCTTCTGCAACCAGCGCAGGGCACTCTTATGATCCCAGAAAGCAGCAGACTTAGGTAAATGGGAGATAAACCACTTATAAAGCAGAGGTACACAACATGTGATCTCCCCTCCGCTGTACAAATTCCCTAAGTGTACAGAATGATACGCATCTGCGAGCAAAGTCGGCACAGGATTTCCAATGAGAAAAACCTTAATAGCGTTGATATCGACGAAATTATTAATGTTGGGCAACAGAAATAATCCGTAGGTGAGTAAGACAAAGATGCTTTCAAAAGCAGTCACGTTCCCTATACTAGCGAAGTACAGAGCTTTCTTTGTCAGAAACTGGGCTGGCAAACCTTGTATGCCACCCTTGGTAGTCATGTGAGTCCTGACTTCAGACTCGTCCAAATGAATTACTCTTGCAATGGTCTGATTCTTTGGAATTTCTTCCAGTCCAGAAAATGGAGCTCGATCAGTGATATGTAAATCAATCATATGAGAATATTCCTCCAGCGTTGGTGCTAGCTGGTAATCCAGGAATGTAAAGCAGTGATAAATCGGATCGTAGAATTGAACGAGCACATCCATGATTCCCTCAATCACATGGACTCTTAACAGAGGTAGCAGACCTCCGTACTTGGCTCTGAAGGCCTCTTGGTTTGTGATCATCCTCGCCAAACCTCTTAAATCCTCTAGTTTTGGAATCCTGAAGGTGTACTTATGAGTTCTCCTTCTACCGAAATCCATTAGCGTAATCCTTTTCTCTGATATTTGCAATCACAGTCTTAGTTTATTTTGAAAAAACAGAGAGACTATAAGAGAAATTTTTTTTTGAATGTTTTAATGTTTTTTAAATAAATGCATGAATGCAGCACACAAAAACATAGAAAAAACATGGGGTCAAAGGGTCGTTGTCATGAAGTCAAGGCTCTACCCATCCCCAAAGGTTTATACTAGAGTGATTTTTTGTACCTGTACTCATTATCATCAGCTCCTCCCAAGAAAGCAAAACAACAAGCGGATCGCCAGCGAGTTGTAAAGCAATCTTAGAGTAAGTGCCATTCACCGAGAATAGATCACCAGCCTCAAATGAGGGTAGTATTGCGTGATAACTATTTCCGATAGTTTCCGCACTACAAAAGGGTTGGCTCCTTAGCTTCTCAGACATCACAATCGGCCCATTACCTATGAGAGAGAATGGGTTGCATTGGTCAGCCTCCACTGAGGTTGATGGTCGACCTCGTCGCCATCACTTATCTTAAGTGTATACTCAATCTTTCCACATGCGGCATCACACGCATTCCCATTAGCAGAAAAATAAACAGGTATAGCAATTAGGAAAAGTAGTATATATATTCGTCCTAAAATCCTAGACCTTTTAAAGCTATGAATCCTAAGTTCCTGACAGAAAATGGTTTCCCGGCGGAGTCACCATCCTGTGGTTTCATTCCAAATTAACGGCGTTTTAACCTAAGATCCTAGTGACGTCAAGGTTTCTACCTAGGAGACGAGAAGAGAACAAGATCCCTAAAAGATGGATCCCCAGCAAAGTCGCCATTTTTCTGTGGAAAATGGGGACGATGATGACTAAGGTAAAACAAATCCTCATGTGACTCCCCAGCAGAGTCGCCATTTTTCTGTAGCGAGTGATTTTTGGATGTGGTTGCGAAGCACGATCGCTCTAGTACTACAGTTCGATTCAATATTTATCCTATTAAAGCTGATGAAGGAAGGGAAATAGATGTCTCCAACTAACCCTGCTTGCATACTGAGGTTAAACAGTCAAAACTGTTGGTTTACAGATGCTACAAAGATTCGGGGTCTCTCCTAGGTTATTTTGTTGACAAGGGGTGGTTTAGGCTATCGGTTGAGATGTTAGGACGGATATATGAAAGTATGGGATTTTGGGTTTTTGTTTAGTGTGCTCGCTAAGATTTTTCTTTCAATCTTATGCCTACGTATTCCCGTTTACCAAAACAGGGAAATCAGAGCGTTCGTAGTTCCTCTTATTCTATGGGAGGAAATGGTGTTTTGGTGTCTTGTTCAAAGCCCAAGACGTGAAGCGAAAGGTAGTTTGTATCTTGTTCAAAGCCCAAGATATGAAGCTGAAAGGGTGTTGACTTTAGAGAGAATTTGTCATCTCTAAAGAGGGGGTTGTATGACACAACTGTTTTTAAAGGAGAATTACTTTAACCGGGATGTGTGAATCCGGCAATGCCATAATTTCCTTTATAGGGGATTTTTAACCTGAAGGAGAAGACTTTAACTCAGTGTAGAGCAATGCTATCTTTCCTTAGGAATTTCTCATGCTAAAAGCGGGACAGTGGCATGGATGTAGATGATCCAGAGGCTTGCCGCTTACAACGATTAGATGAAGGGGAAGGAATTGTTGATGTTTGTGTACTGTGAACGAGGCACAGCTTTGATGCTAAAAGGTTGATTGGATCAACCAGTGGTTTTCTTATACAAAGCCTAAGAGGAGGCTATTATGTGTCTCGTACAAAGCCCGAGAGAGAGGATAAAAGGGAAGTGACTCGACAAGAGAGTCCTCTATGGTATCTCGTACGAAGCCCGAGATGGAGGTTATTGGCCCAACAAGAGGGTGCTTTTGTGTGTCTCGTACAAAGCCCGAGAGAGAGGCTAAAAGGGGTTTGACACCGCTGGGGAGTCTTTTGTATCTCGTATGAAGCCCAAGATGGAGGCTAAAATTTGTTTGGCTCAATAAAAACCTTTTTGTATCTCGTATAAAGCCCGAGATGGAGGCAAAAGGGTGATTGACTCAACGAGGGAGTCTCTTTTGTGTCTCGTACAAAGCCCGAGAGAGAGGCTAAACATTGTTTGACTCCGCTGGGGAGTCTTTTGTATCTCGTATGAAGCCCGAGATGGAGGCTAAAATTGTTACCTCCGCTGGGGAGAATCATTGTCCAAAGCCCAAGAGGAGGCTATGGCGCTGTTTCAGTTGAGTGATAGGTCCAGTATGCTGATTTAAAGAGAAAATCAGTTCTTATATGAGTAATGTTTGCACTCAGGGATTTAATTCGAGGATCAGGGTTATTTCCTTTTCTTTGAGGAAATGGGAAATCCAAAGGGTATTGAGACTGTCCGAGTCTACGGGTTTCCTTCCTATTTTACGAAGGGGTCACTTGAGAATGTCTTTGAGACTCAAGGAAATTAGACTGTCCGTGTCTAGAGTTTCATCTTTTGTATTATGCTTTGAGAAACAGTAGTAGACTCTTTGAAAGGACTGTGCTATGAAGAAGACTAAGTTCTGTTCCTATACCTCTAGGAGGTCGTCGGGACAATTTGTACGAAGCCCAAGAGGAGGCTGGAAACTTTTAAGAAGCCGACGGGTCCTTGTACTAAGCCCAAGAGGAGGTTATCATTCCCGGAGGAAGAGATCATTATATGAAGCCTAAGAGGAGGTTGTGAATACTTCTAAGAAGCCGATGGGTCCTTGTACTAAGCCCAAGAGGAGGCGGGGATGCTTTTAGGAAGCCTGTGGGTCCTTGTACAATGCCCAAGAGGATGCCGATGCTTTTAAGAAGCCCGCGGGTCTCCAAACCCCGAGAAATTCAAGACAGGCTATTCACAAGGAATAGATCAAGCCAGGAAAGTTCGAGAATTTGGAAGAAACTCAAAGATGCCATTCACGGAGAATACATTCATCTCTGGGAGTAGAGTTTCTTGACAATTCCTAATGAGGACAGCCGAAGAGAAGACTGTATCTGGTGATCCTATTGGGGATCTAGTTGTCTATTTCTACGAATAAACGCGACGACTTTTCCTAGTTCTAGACGTAGTTGCCGGGGAAACTCTAAATATCTATACTATTATTACATAGTTGATATGAGTTTATGAAAGAAGACTTACAGCGAAACAGCCCCACAATACAGTTATATGTATATGAAAGCGGTAAATGAAAGCATGTAAACACTTACTCGGTTGTAGAGCTTCCATGTTGTTTGGTTAGTTGTTCAACAAAGACAGATTGAAAACAACAGTATATTCAAAATCAGAGGAGAAAGTGCTTTGAAAAAGAAAGATTTGGGGCTTGCAGCTCAAGGAGTGGCCCAACGTTTTATCAGTGATCGCACTGTTAAATTTGTACAGAGGGACTTATACAAGTGACTGTGGGCCAAAAATTGTTTCCTGTACAAAGGGATGGGTCTTACACTCTCTCAAGAGGCCCAAAAAGTTTTTTAAAGAAAAAGAGTGGGGCTTATAACACGAGGGTAGGCCCAGATGACTTTTCGTTTAAAATGGCGATCGCGCCGAGGTTTTCTTTAAACGCAAAGGGACTTATACAATAAGTGAGGCCCAAAATGTTTTGGTTAAAAGGGGGTTGGGTCTTACACTCTATTAGAGGCCCAAAAGTTTTGAATGGGTCTTATAGCTCAAGGAGAGGCCCAGATGGTTTATTTTTAAACTGGCGACGATCGTGCCGAATTTAAAAATGTACAGAGGGCATTATACAATAAGTGAGACCCAAAATGTTTTCTGTACAAGTGGGTTGGGTCTTACACTCTAATAAAGGCCCAAAAGTTTTGAATGGGTCTTATAGCTCAAGGAGAAGCCCAGATGGTTTATTTTTAAACTGGCGACGATCGTGCCGGATTTAAAAATGTACAGAGGGACTTATACAATAAGTGAGGCCCAAAATGTTTTCTGTACAAGTGGGTTGGGTCTTACACTCTAATAGAGGCCCAAAGTGTTTTGAAAATGATTTATGAGGGTTAAATTAATCCAAAAACCCTAATTTGTTTTCAAAATGTGTTTTAATTGAATAAAAATTCAATTAAAATGATCAAAATTGTTTAACATATGGAAAACAAATTGTGATCTTGGATTAATGCTTCAAAAATTAAGTATTGACCTACAAAATAATTAGAAGGCATTAAAAGTTACAAAATCAAGGTGGAAAAAACATTTTAAATGGCAAAAACAAATAAAACATTAATTCTTTGCAAAAATATCAATTATATGATATAAATAATATTTTTGGGATTTTTTGATAAAATAAAATATTTTAACATTTTTGTGAATTATCAAAAAAAATAATCAACTCAAAATCATTAAAACTCAGAGAGAAATTAATTTTTGAATCAATTAAATAAAATCACAAAATTCAAATATTTGAATTTGAAAGAAATGGCGCCAAGAACAGCTGAAGAACACGCGCGTTTTTCAGTTTTGCCCAGATTTGCATTTTCTATCCAATCTCACTGAATACTTGATTATATCATGCAATCCACATATCAATATGCTCGTCTCAACCTCACGATCATGTTTATGACAATTAATTTCATTTAAATTAAGCATAAAACAAGAAATCACGATAAATCCTCAAGAACCCTAATTTCTGCATGAAGGCTCAGAAATTTCACACACGATTCAAACAATGCAATTTATTGAGGGAAAACATTCCATGCATGATTATGAACATATGGCCAAATTATTGTGCAGCAAAAATTGCATGGATCATAGAGTTAGAAGAGCTCATGCTTACCTCTTGCAGCTGGTGATCATGTTTTGTGTTGGAGGTGTTACAGCTAGGTTCCAACGATCTGGATAGCTTCCCTAGGTCCCATGGAGTGTGTATGAATGCTTGGAATGGATTGAAACGATCTGGAACTTGAGATGGTACCCCAACTGCAAATCTGCCAAGAACTTGAGCAACTGGCTGGTGATTTTGTGATTTTGATGTTCCAGATGTTATGTGAGTGTTTGGATCACTTTTATATGATGTATGTGAGGTGTGTGTGTGTGTGTGTGTGTGTGTGTGTGATTGGTTTGAGTGGAATTGCTCTCTAATGAAAAACCCAATAATGACTTGCTAAGAAAGGCATTTTTGAGAGTGAGAAGTGGTTTTTGAGAAAGGCAAGTGTTGTAGGCCTTTGGTGTACTTAAACTGATCACAATTGAGCTCTATTTATAGTAGAGCAAGTTTGTTTTGCAAGGAATAGTGAATGGCAACTGCTGAGTAGGTTTGGCCAATGTTGGCAAATGAAAATCCAAGTCTCCTCTAGCCATTGAATAGAGGTTAGGGCACAGGCTGCTGGTCCCCTTGGTCTTGGATAAGTCTTGACTGAATTCAGCTGCTAAGAGCTCAGTCCATGCCACCTTGATGCTTCCATTGAATGCTCCAATCCAAAATTGGAGTCTTGTCCCTATTTTGGCAATTCTAGGTTCAACATGCTATTTCTTGTTCCAAAGACTTTGGAGGCTTGGCTCAGTGATTGTCCCCTTTAGATTCAATCCTCAGAGGTGTCCAAGTGGATAGGAGCATTTGGATTTGGCTGATTTTGGCAAATCGACCAAAAGTGCAAAAATCTGCCTTGCCTTGGCAGATTTCAGCAAGGCAGCTTGCCAATGTCATATCTCATGGCTCAAATTGAATTTGGTAATGTTCTTGGCCATTTTGGAAAGCCCTTACATGATACAACAACTGTTTGAACATGTTTGGTTTTGATCTCTTTTGAATCCAAGTGAAAAATCCCCCTACATTTGGAAAAAAGTAAAGGCAGATTCTGACTTAGTGAAATTTTCACTAAGTGTTGGAACAAAGTGACTTTTCTTGATTTTGATCACTCCATAACTTAAAATCCATGAGGAATTTGGACATAAGTCAGTATGAAGCTTTTGTAGAGGGCAATGTGATCTACAAATCAAGCTTTGAATGGGGAACAATGGCCTTGTGGTTTAGGAGTTATGGTCCTCCAAAGTTGGCACATTAGTGTCACTTTTTCCATAACTTAGAAATTTTTCTAAGTTTTTATGGTTACCCCTTTTACAAGTTATCCCACTTTCTTTGATTTTTCTTGATGAATGATGATTCAAATCATACATTAACATCATTTTAAGGTTAAAAATCCATTTTGGTGAAAAATCTCAAAAGTTAAAGTTGACTTTTGTGCACAGTTGACTTTTTATCAGATGAATTCCAAACTGTGCAATTCTTCAGGAAATCATGTCCTTGACCTAAATCAAACTTGATGGACATGTTCCATGGGTGTCATAGGGTATATTGAATCATGTCTTAGGGTTTGGGAGTATGTCCTGGTCAAAAGTCAAAGTTACAGTTGACTTTCCTCGCGAAACCCTAATTGTGGTGCAGATGAAATTGAGACTTGTTGCTCAAGCTTCTTGGATTAATCCATTGTTCCAAATGGATCAATATGGTATATTAGAGACCCTCAAATCATGTCTTGAGGTCTTGGTTCATGATTTGTCCCAAAAGTCAACTTAGGGGTGAATTAGGTCAAGAAACCCTAATTCCTGATTTTTGATGTATGCATCCCCTGAGGTCAAATTGACTTGATGATTGGGTCCATGAGGTTCCATGGAGTATATTAGGTTATATTTTGGATCATTGGCTTGTGCCCAGATGAAAATTTTCCATCTGGAGGCCCTGGTCGACGAAAACCCTAATTTGGTGACACTGTCGATCTTGAGACTTGATCCACCTATAAGGGAGCAGCCTTGTGCTTAATCCTTGAAGTGGGAGTCCTTTTGATAATTTGTATAGGTTTTAGAGGTTAGACAAGTTGAAGATCAAGTCATTCCTTGATTGATCCTTTGTCTAAAGCTCTGAGAGGGCTTAAAACCCTAATTTTGATTGTAGTGAATGCTCAACTACCCTTGAGGCATTTGATGAGGCATGATGGTTCATCCATATTGTGATGATGATTTGCACAATGATGGGAAATCTTAGTGGTCAAAATTTGGGGTATGACACAAGGCAATCAGGGAAGAATTATATCTCCTAATATATAATAGGACCACCACCTCCCTCATGAGTTTCATCGTAAAACAGGTAGCAACACATAAATACAACAAGCAAGTCTGACTACAACAAATTACAAATAAGGATCTTGTACTGAGATGAGCTGACATCGGAGGAAAGAACTCTAGAGAATGGAAAATCATAACCAACTGGGAGGGGCCGAATTAGATCATGACCATTAGATGAAGTGGAATGATCCAAAACTCAAATGGTATTACAGATAAGTATTCTAAAGTTTGTCCAAAGATTGTAATTACTCATGCTCTTATGTAATACTTGGAAATGAATAATATAATCTCCTTATTAAAATTGTGTTTATTTTCATTAAAAGAAAGAAAAAAGCAAAGGAAATTATGGCACACATCTATATCAGTAGGTAAACACTCCAGAGCATAGGCGGTGAAGCCCAAGACACATCGAACCCGAACCAGGCTCAAACCTAGGGGAAAACAAGAGGATAAAGCGATGGAACAAAATCGCAAACGAACAAAGCAATATAACAAAATAAAAAGTAAGTAATGCAATGAAACAAAACGGCAGACAGATAAGCAAGAAATAAATAGTAAAATGCAGATGGCAGTGAAATAATCCAAGCAATTTAAAATTTTGTTCAAATTACAATACAAAAGCCTTAACGACAAAAAAAACTACAAAATTATTCCACCTTTTCTTCAGGCTCACTATACTCTTCAGTCTCCTCTTGGCCACTGGAAATCTCTCCATCAATAATCTTCTTACGTTGGTCCATCTTTTCTCGAGGAACCCTAATGCCTGGATAAAGAACCTCATCTTGGTCGCAGGCATTCTGGAAGGCATCAAAGACTCCCTTGATACACTCATCAACAATGTCATCATATTCCTTATTCATACTCTTCACCCATTCCCTATGAGATTCCTTCTCCTTCTCTAAAGCTTCATCCATTGCAGTAACCCGGGAAGACAACTCCTCCTCGGTGGATTTCACCTTCTCTAAGGCCTTATCTTTGTCATCCAAAGACTATTGTATACTAGTTACCTTGGAAGCTAAGTCAAGCGGAGCGCCATGGAAATCCACCTCCTTTTTAGATCGGTTAGCCTATCTACCTCCTTAAGAATTTTTTTTACATCTTTCAGTAACTTCTTCGCCTCCTTCTGGAAGCTTATACACCTTTTCTTGAAGGAAAGTCTGTTCACAAATAGAAGTTTTTCATTTACTCTTCCATTTCTCATTCTCTTTTAAAGGGTTACCTGGGGAAAGTATTTATCCCCAACCAGTAGCTTCCAGTGTCATCAAAGAAGTACTATAGAACATATGATATGTGGCCTCCTCTATCATATACAATTTGAAGGTATTATAGAGGTTATAGATGTAGGCAGCATCCTGGTTGGTCAAACATGTCTGCGCATCTTAGGAAGTGTGAGGCACTTGAGGAGGAAAAGTAGTTGGATTTTTTGGAGGAGCCACTTCAATGGCAGGAAGAGTGATCCTCGCAGTGCTGGACTCTTATCTCGACCTTGCTTGTTATTACCATCGACAGTTAAAGATATCAGTTGTTGGATCTCTTGCTATGTTTTTTTCCTAGTTTGAAAAAGGATTGTTTGTTCTAAGAGATGGGTGAGGCTTCAAGAGTGGTAGAAGTTTGATCAACCACTACAGGTTAGTCTGTTGTCACGTATGTTGGAGTAAGAAATAGAATAGAGATGTGTGAAGACATGGCTTCTCAATGGTTTTGATGAAGACAACAATTTTCATTCAAGGTTTTATGTACAAAAGGAAACGGATCAAAGACTTCAAAGCTAGAAAAAGTTTCATATTAATTCAAGTCTTGAAGATTTCTCAAAGATTGATCATAATCAAGATATGATGGTTATGCTAAGGTACAATGTTTCAATTCATTTTTTATAATCATTAGGTGCTCTCAACTTTCATCTCATACTTTCTAAAGTTTGGCAAAATGTGTTACATGATTCAATTTTAAATTTGGATTTTAACTTAATCAAATTTTGTATTTTTGGCTAGGGAAATAGGTTTCCTTTTTTTGAGGAAATCTGTTTCCACCCTCTCTGTCAAACCGTGTTTAAAGAAATGTAAAAAGGGAAACCAGTTTCCCTCTCTTGTAAACCTGTTTACCTTTATAGTATAGTGTATTCTTTTTTTCAAAAGAGAAACATGTTTACCTAGTTTATTTTTTCAAAATTTCTATACGTTAGAAACAGGTTAGAAACAGAGAAATATGTTTCCTTATAAAGTAAACATGTTTCCTCCTACACTTTGTGAAAAATTCTGAATAGTTTTTTTACACCTCTTCATTGCACATTTTCTTCACACCTTTTCCAAATCAATTTCAATTGATCATGAATATTTTCCAAAGGTTGTCATTATTTCTAGAGGTATCATAAACACTATAAAATCAAAAAATTTCATCTTTCAAATTCACCGCTTTCAATCTAATTTTCATAACAATTCTACTGCATAACTTTGAAATTTGTTAGAAACTTTTCTGCATAAAACTTTCATATCAGATAAGAATTTCTTAAGCACTTAGTGATTATATATTCTGAATTGTTGTTGAAAGAGAATATCAATCTAAGGATTGATATATTGAAATCTTCATATATTCTTTTTATTGAAATTGTTGTAAAAATTCCTAAGTTCCAAGGTTTGTTTGGAATTAGGTGTGTACTATAAGAAGGAGGATTGTTTCTTCTTATAGGGTTTATTGTAATCCTTGTTGTCTAGGTTGTTGGAAACAAGAGATCCATTGTGAGAGGATTGTTCTCAATTGGACTTAGTGGAAAAATCCAAGAGGTTGTTATTGGTGTGGCTTGTTAGAGTCTATATAGAAAGGCTAGGATAGTCTTGTCTTAGGATCTAACATTATTAAAAATCTATTTCATGTTGAAAGGGGACAGGATTACTCTCGCACTGTGAGGGGAACCAGGATATATTCTCGTGTTCTTTACTTTCCGCATTTACCGCTTTTATCACATAGTAATTACTTAGGAAAGTAAAACATAAAACCGTCAAAAATCCGAAAAAAAATTCTTAGTACCTAATTCACCCCCCCCCCCCCCCCCCCCTCTCTTAGGTGCATTACTAACTTACAAGATAAAAGGGACTAGAGTAGAACATTCAATGTCCTGGCCTATTTCCTATTTATATGATTCTTAATGGACGTCATGTTATCTGTTAAAAGAGCAAAATAGTTAGTGGGCATCCAAGAAATATTAAAAGCAAGTATAAAGTAAATTTTCTCTCCTTACCAAATAGATCTTTCCTCTCCAAGACATCAGCATCATCCAGCATAGTTTGGGTACTTATTAGACGCCTCTATTGCATAGAAGGTCCCACATCTTTGAGATTTTTACATTCTTCAAAACCAAAATTTTCCTAGAAGGTGTCAAAATCTTTCTTCACTAACTTCTTTTATGGGGTCAAATTCTCAAAGGAGATAACATAGTCATGTGACTCCTGACTAAAATGATTCCAGACCTAATACTTTCGGATCTTCCCTTTGCATTTGGATAGTTCATCCTTCAGAAACTCTACAGAAGATTGAGTGGGCTTAGGGAATGTGATATTTTAGGTTCTTCTGCATATTTATGTAAATGCCAAACACTTTATATGCTTGGTGAAATGAAGGCATCCCCTGCAAACAATGGGAATCCTTGGAAGTAAGGGACACAAAAAAAAATTGAAAAAGAGATCAATGGACGACACTTTACCACATTATTCAAACCAATATTGAAATACCTTGGTAAATGTCCAAGGGGACGGATGTGTTGCATCTCGAAAATACGAACCTTATGAGCATTCGCGCGCTCGCGGAAAATGATTGAACAGAGTCGCCACCGAACTTTATTTATTTCAAAGAAGGAAAGGGAAAATATCAATAAAATCCTTAAAAGAAATATAAAATGGTCGTTGCAACCAAATTCGGGTTTGAGAGTCGATTACCAAGGGGAAGTTAGTAACACCCGTCATGCCTGGTGTACTCAACGGGAACCTTTTAGTTATATTTGTGATTGAATGTTAACATATGTTGATTGTTTTCTTCAGGTGATAAAAGATTAAAAAGGAAAATAAAAGGGGTCGCAAAAAGATTTTTTATCAGGGTGCTTGACGAGATTGCGAGTCTCGCTGCTACGTATCCTAAGGTACATGAAGAATTCAAAGATACGTAGTTCTTAGCAAGACAAAAGATATTTTTGGGTTTTTTGTTATACTTTTTGACGAGACGATGAATCTCTCTCCTACGTATCCCCAAGTGCAATGGA
Organism: Lathyrus tuberosus; assembly: GCA_022829125.1. Classification (NCBI taxonomy): domain Eukaryota; kingdom Viridiplantae; phylum Streptophyta; class Magnoliopsida; order Fabales; family Fabaceae; genus Lathyrus; species Lathyrus tuberosus. Next base: position 7,369,267 of record JALAZF010000308.1, on the reverse strand, counting down.
GAACTCAAAGCTACGTAGTTCTTGGCAGTAAATAAGTGTTGGTTGAATGATTTTAGTGAAAGAAATTTTAGGTCGTATTCTAGCGGTTAAACGTTGCTTGTATGCTCTCGCATGGAATATTCAAGCGTTTGTTTGTATTACGGCAGAAAGGATCCTACTTGATCACATTCTAGTAGTTAAACATTGCTTGTGTGCTTGCGCATGGGAGGATTAAGCATTTATTTGTATTGCGATATAATGGGCGACGGAAACTCTAGCGCGAGGCGTAACTTACCGCCACAAACAGAAGTGAATCAATGTCGCGTAATGCGAAGATGTGTAATGAAAAGCACGGATGTGTGATGAAAAGCTACCAAAGTAAAATTGAACTCGATTTAAATGTAATGGCATTGAATGGTCGTATCTCAACACAAATCGAATCACAAGTTGCTAACGCATAAATGCGTTTATCGCAAATGAATCAAAACACAATGGATCGTAACGCAAAGAAACGAGATCATAATGAAATGAAATTAACGTGTGTAAAGGCATGTTGTAACACAATCGATTATGCGAGATACAATGAAATGACATAACGTAATGTGACGACAATAAATTGCAAATGTCGCACATAAACACAACAAAATTAAACACAACATAATGAAATGAGATGCCTGAGTTGTAATGCAACTAATCGTGCGAAAGGTAACATTGAATGCAACTAAAAATAACACGCATACACATAGACATGTCACATTATATATCAAACAAAAATTCAGAGGTATAACAACATATAAATGATGTCAAATTCGTGGATTAATATCCGATTTACTTTACGCAACAAAAACAACCGCAACACAAAACTTATTTACAGTAGTTAACATGATTACATATTATTACAACATCAAATCCAAATTATGTTCATTAATCGAAAACTAACATACGTCTAAACAACATATGTTCATTAATCGCAACAAAAATTAAGAACACAAATCATTATCGATCGTTTTCGCTTTGCATTGTTTTTGCGATGTCAGAGTGGTGATGAAACCGAAAGTTGTTGAATGAAGTCGATGAAGCTCACCAGAGTGTGGTGGAGGTGCCGGCCAGAATCTCACAATGTGAAAGTACACTTTGAAGCAAGAAGAAATGGAGTCTTGTGTTGTTGTTGGTTTGCTACATGTTCAGTGTTACTTGATGAAGATGATGGTGATGCATAAAGTGGTTTCACGTTAGTGGTGGTGATGTGTAGTATGAGGGAAGAAGATGATTTGTGGTGGTTATTGTTTTCTCACGGTGGTTTAAGGTGATGGATGGCAGTGAGATGGTCAACTGTGGTTGTGGAAGTGTGTTTATAAGGTGGAGCGTTTGAGGGTTGTTGGTTGTGTTTGAAGGATGAAACAGTGGTGTATGATTATTGTTATGGTGGATGCATCGCCGAAGGTGAATGAGGATGAAACTTAGGTGGTTGTGTTGGTGGTTTACGGTGGAATATTAAGGGAAAAAGTGAGGTTGAGTTCGTTGAAGAAGATGAGGGAGGATTTGCAAGTCGTGGTAGAAAAAGGTGGAAGAGAAAGTGATCTACATGGTGGTGGTAAGAGGTAGAGGTGACTTTTGTGAGAGGCTTCAAGGTGGTGAGAGTGTAGGCATGAAAGAAGGTGAAAGAGAGAGGAAATTGTTTTTGATGTTGCATGTTGAGGCTGGTTGAAGGGAGATAAGGGAGTAGAGGGTCACGTGAGAGAGAGAGAGGGAGAGAGATAGAGAGAGGAAAAATTCTATTCCCTTTCTTTTTCTTCTCTTTTATGTGAGAGGGTGTGGTCCTCTTGTGAAAATGTGATGGAGGGTCCTTTTTATTTTTGAAAAGTAAGTGGGGTTTTTTCTGTTACCTTGTTATTGGTGAGAGAGGATAATTTATATGAGGGCAGGTGTAAGAAACGTGAATGGGGTTACCGTGTGAATAGATAAATGGGTGGAAAGTTGTTACTTGAAGAATGAAGAAAATGAGAGAAATTCAAATCTATTTCATTGCTCCGTTTTCAAAAGCACCAAAAGAAAGGCCTTTTCAGCCTTTTCATTGGTCCGTTTTCATCCCCCTTAATTTCTTGTTGTCATACCCCAAATTTTGACCACTAAGATTTCCCATCATTGTGCAAATCATCATCACAATATGGATATACCTTTATGCCTCATCAATCTCCTCAAGGAATTATTGAGCATCCACTACAATCAAAATTAGGGTTTCAAGCCCTCTCTAAGTGCTTAGACAAAGGATCAATCAAGGAATGACATGATCTTCAACTTGTCTAACCTCTCAAACATCCACAATGGATCAAGAGGACTCCCACTTCAAGGATTAAGCACAAGGTTGCTCCCTTCTAGGTGGATCAAGCTTCAAGATCGCCAGTGTCACCAAATTAGGGTTTTAGTCGACCAGGGCCTCCAGATGGAAATTTTCATCTGGGCATGAGCCAATGATTCAAAACATATCCTAATATACTCCATGGAACCTCATGGACCCAATCATCAAGTCAATTTGACCTCAGGGGATGCATACATCAAAAATCAAGAATTAGGGTTTCTTGACCTAATTCACCCCTAAGTTGACTTTTGGGACAAATCATGAACCAAGACCTCAAGACATGATTTTAGGGTCTCTAATATACCACATTGATCCATTTGGAACAATGGATTGATCCAAGAAGCTTGAGCAACAAGTTTCAATTTCATCTGAACCACGGTTAGGGTTTTGCGAGAAAAGTCAACTGTAGCTTTGACTTTTGACCAGGACATGCTCCCTAACCCTAGTACATGATTCAATACACCCTATAACACCCATGGAACATGTCCATCAAGTTTGATTTAGGTCAAGGACATGATTTCATAAAGAATTGCACAGTTTGGAATTCATCTGACAAAAAGTCAACTGTGCACAAAAGTCAACTTTGACTTTTTGAGATTTTTCACAAAAATGGTTTTTTAACCCTAAAATGATGTTAATGTGTGATTGGAATCATCATTCATCAAGAAAAATCAAAGAAAGTTGGATAACTTGTAAAAGGGGTAACCATAAAAACTTAGAAAATTTTCTAAGTTATGAAATAAAGTGGCAAGGGTACCAACTTTGGAGGATCATAACTCCTAAACCACAAAGCCATTCTTCCCCATCCAAAGCTTGATTTGTAGATCTCATTGCCCTCTACAAAAGCTTCATACTTATCTATGTCCAAATTCCTCATGGATTTTGAGTTATGAAGTGATCAAAATCAAGAAAAGTCAATTTGTTCCAACACTTAGTGAAAATTTCACTAAGTCAGAATCTGCCTTACTTTTTTCCAAATGTAGGGGGGTTTTTCACTTGGATCCAAAAGGAATCAAAACCAAATATGATCAAACAGTTGTTGTATCATATAAGGGCTTTCCAAAATGGCCAAGAACATCACCAAATTCAATTTGAGCTATGAGATATGGTAGTGGCAAGAGGCCTTGCTGAAATCTACCAAGGCAAGGCAGATTTTTGTACTTTTGGTCGATTTGCCAAAATCAGCCAATTCCAAGCCTTGTCATCACTTTGGACACATATGAGGATTGAATCTAAAGGGGACAATCACTGAACCAAGCCTCCAAAGTCCTTGGAACAAGAAATAGCATGCCAAACCTAGAATTGCCTAAAATAGGGACAAGACTCCAATTTTGGATTGGAGCATTCAATGGAAGCACCAAGGTGGCATGGACTGAGCCATTCTCAACTGAATTCAGTCAAGACTTATCCAAGACCAAGGGGACCAGCAGCCTGTGCCCTAACCTCTAGTCAATGGCTAGAGGAGACTTGGATTTTCATTTGCCAACATTGGCCAACCCTACTCAGCAGTTGTCATTCACTATTCCTTGCAAAACAAACTTGCTCTACTATAAATAGAGCTCAATTGTGATCATTTTAAGTACACCAAAGGCCTACAACACTTGCCTTTCTCAAAATCCACTTCTCACTCTTAAAAATGCCTTTCTTAGCAAGTCACTATCGAATTTTTCAGTAGAGAGCAATTCCACTCAAACCAATTACACACACACCTCACATACATCATATGTGAGCTGATCAAACACTTAAACAACATCTAGAACATTGATTTCTCAGAATCACCAATCAATTGCTCAAGGTTTTAACCAAGTTGCAGTTGAGATGCCATGAAGTGATCCAGCCAATTTCCATCAAGTCCAAGCATTCAAACACACTCCATAGGGTGTAGGGAAGCTGTTCAGATCATCACAACTCATCTGTAACACCTCCAGCTCAGAAATCACTTTGAACTTGCTGTCACGACCTAGAGGTAAGCCTAAACTTGGTCATCTCTCAATCTATGCATATTTACTCGCACAATACTTTTGCCAAATGTTCATAATCATGCATGGAATGTTTCCCCTCAATTAATTGCTTTGTTTGAATCGTGTATCAAAATTCTCAGCCTTCATGCAGAAATTAGGGTTCTTGAGGTTTTGTCTTGATTTTTTATTCCATGTTTAATATAAATGAAATTAAATACCATATACATGATTGTGAGGTTGAGACGAGCAGATTGGTATGTGGATTGCATGATATAATCAAGTATTCAGTGAGATTGGAGAGAAAATGCAAATCTGGGCAAAACCCAGAACACGCGCGTGTTCTTGGGGTGTTCTTGGCGCCCTTTTTGAAAATTCAAATATTTGAATTTTGTGATTTTATTTAATTGATTCAAAAATTAATTTCTCTCTGAGTTTTAATGATTTTGAGTTGATTCTTTTTTTAATAATTCACAAAAATGTTAAAATATTTTATTTTCCCAAAAAATCCCAAAAATATTATTTATTTCATATAATTGATATTTTTTCAAAGAATTAATGTTTTAATTGTTTTTGGCATTTAAAATATTTTTTCCTTATTGATTTTGCAAATTTTAATGATTTCTAATCATTTTGTAGGGCAAAACTTGATTTATGAAGCATTAATCCAATATCACAATTTGTTTTCCACATGTTAAACAATTTTGATCATTTTAATTGAATATTTTATTCAATTAAAACACATTTTGAAAACAAATTAGGGTTTTTGATTAATTCAACCCTCATAAATCATTTTCAAAACTTTTGGGCCTCTTGAGAGAGTGTAAGACCCAAACCCCCTTGTACAAACAATTTTGGGCCTCACTTATTCTATAAGTCCCTCTGTACAAGTAAACGGCGCGATGGTCGCTTTTTTTAAAAAAAAAATCAACTGGGTCTCTCGTCGAGTTATAAGACCCATTCAAAACTTTTGGGCCTCTAATTGAGTGTAAGACCCAATCCCCTTTTAACCAAAAATAACTTTGGGCCTCAGATATTGTATAAGCCCCTTTGCGTTAAAAGAAAATCTCGGCGCGATCGCCATTTTAAACGAAAAATCATCTGGGCCTACCCTCGTGTTATGAGCCCCACTCTTTTTCTTTAAACCTTTTGGGCCTCTTGAGATAGTGTAAGACTCATCCCTTTATACAGAAAATAATTTTTGGGCCTCAGTCACTTGTATAAGTCCCTCTGTATAAATTCAACAGTGCGATCACTGATAAAACCCTGGGCCTCTTCTTGAGCTGTAAGCCCCAAATCTTTCTTTTTCAAAGCACTTTCTCCTTTGATTTTGAATATAATATTGTTATCAAAGTTTTATTTGTTGAACAAACTAACAAACAGCATGGAAGCTCTACAATCGAGTAAGTGTTTATATGTTTTCATTTACCGCTTTCATATACATATAACTGTATTGTGGGGTTGTTTCACTGTAAGTCTTCTTTCATAAACTCATATCAACTGTGTAATAATAATATAGATATTTAGAGTTTCCCCGGCAACTACGTCTAGCATTAAGCCCGTTGATCACTCTTAGAAGTATACAAAACTAGATCCCCATAGGATTACCAGACACAGTCTTCCCTCCTCTTGGGGTTAAACAATATGGAGACGTGAAAGGCAGCATTCTCGGTGAACCCTTTCACAGACTGTCACCTTTAGAAGTTGTTAAAAGAAACTCTACTCCCCAGAGATGATCTTTTCTCCGTGAATGGCATCTCTTGAGTTTCTTCCAAATTCTCGGACTTTTCTGGCTTAATCTATTCTCTGTGAATAGCCTGTCTTGAATTTCTCGGGGGTTTGGGGACCCACAGGCTTCTTAAAAGCAACCTAAGAAACTCTATTCCCTAGAGATGATATTTTCTCCGTGAATGGCATCTCTTGAGTTTCTTCCAAATTCTCGGACTTTCCTGGCTTGATTTATTCTCTGTGAATAGCCTGTCTTGAATTTCTTGGGGGTTTGGGGACCCACAGGCTTCCTAAAAGCATCCCCGCCTCCTCTTGGGCGTTGTACAAGGACCCGTCGACTTCTTAAAAGTATTCGCAGCCTCCTCTTAGGCTTCATATAATGATTCTTCCTCCGGGAATGATAGCCTCCTCTTGGGCTTCGTACAAATTGTCCCTCAGCTTCTTAAAAGTTTCCAGCCTTCTCTTGGGCTTCTTACAAATTGTCCCGACGACCTCCTAGAGGTATAGGAACAGAAAGTAGTCATCTTAATAGAACAGTCTTTCAAAGAGTCTAGATCCTTCTATCGTGAACGTGTTACCGCTGTTTCTTTAAGCATAGTACAAAAGATGAAACTCTAGACTTGGACAGTCTAATTTCCTTGAGTCTCAAAGACATTCTCAAGCACCCTTCAAGAGTAGGGAAAAATACCAGTAGACTCGGACAGTCACCAGTACCCTCTGGATTCCCCATTTCCTTAAAGAACCAGAAATAACCCTGATCCTCTGATCAATCCCAAAGCATAGCCTTACCTTTAATCAGTCTCTTTATAAGAACTGATTTTCTCTTTTAACCAACCTACTGGACCTGTCACTCAACTGAAACATCTATCCTTTTTAGCCTCTATCTCGGGCTTCGTACGAGATACAAAGACTCACTTGTTGAGTCAAACATTTTATAGCCTCCTCTTAGGCTTTGTATAAGAGAACCACTGGTTGATCCAATCAACCTTTTAGCATCAAAGTTGTGCCTCATTCACAGTACATAAACATTAACAACTCCTTCCCCTTCATCTAATCGCTGTAAGCAGCAAGCCTCTGGATCATCTACATCCATGCCACTGTCCCTCTTTTAGCATGAGAAATTCCTAAGGAAAGATGGCATTGCTCTACACTGAGTTAAAGTCTTCTCCTTCAGGTTAAAACCTCCTATAAAGGAAATTATGGCATTACTAGGATTCACATATCCCAGTTAAAGTAATTCTCCTTTATAATCAGTCACCTAACAGTTGTGACAAACAGACCCTCTTTAGAGATGACAAATTGTCTCTAAAGACAAACACCTTTCAGCTTCACATCTTGGGCTTCGAACAAGATACAAATAGACTTTTCAACTTCACATCTTGGGCTTTGAACAAGTTACAAATCACCTTTAGCTTCACGTCTTGGGCTTTGAACAAGACACCAAAACACCATTTCCTCCCGTAGAATAGGAGGAACTACGATCGGTCTAATTTCCCTGTTTCGGAAAAATGGGAATACGTAGGCATAAGATTGAAAGAAAAATCTTAGCGAGCACACTAAACAAAAACCCAAAATCCCGTATATCAGTCAAAACATCCAAGTCCGTATTCCCCGCTAAAAGTCTAAATTCCCTGAAAATAACCTAAGAGAGCCCCCCCCCCCCCCACATTGATAGGATCCGTAACCTAACAGGCCGCTGTTTAAACTCAGTATGCAAGCAGGGTTAATTGGAGACATCTATTTCCCTTCCTTAGTCAGCTCACAATAGGATAAAAAATGAATTGACCTGTAGTAACCCCCAAGGAGCGACAGTGCTTAAGAAACACGTCCAGTTTCGCTCGCTACACTTGTTTCCATTTTTTATTTTTCTGAATTTTGAATTAAAAGGTGGATCAAAGTGGATTGGTAGCATTGATTGGGGACCGTTGATGAGTTCAATCCAATGGCCAACAATTAACAGTTAGTAACAATTAGGGTTACATTTAAATGTAATACAAAAAAAACCTTGGATATTTTAGGTGATTAAAATGAGTTTAAAAGAATTAAATGAAATAAAATTCAAATATTTTCTTAACATTTTGGTAAAAAAACAAAAATAAAAGGAATTAAAATGAATAAAAATTGTGCGCGAAAATGTTTAAAAAAATAAATGCATTAAAATAGTCTACGTGAAATGTAGTTCCGTAAAACAGATAGATAAAGATCAAATTTTGAAGTAAAAAGTGTCCGGTTGAAAGGGATTAGACAGATCAAAATGTGACCACAAAAGGGATCAGAAAAATTAAACAAGCACGTCGGGTTTAACTACATGAATAGTAGATCAATAAAACAGACAACTGGAAGCCCGATCTTGAAATTTTCTGCCCGCTAACTTTACACGCATTTGAAAATCAATTCAACCGGTTTGTCTGTAAAACCAAAATTTTATTCTAAGCAAAGCAAAATGAAGTTGGATGCATGAAAGTTTAAAATGCCCAAACAAAATTCGGGTATGACAGGATGCAGTTGGGAGGGAGCAATATTCAAACACCTAACAATTCCATCTCAAACCCATTAAATGGAAATTTGAACTTCATAAGAGTAAAGAGACACTCATAGAAAGACTTAATGCATTCACCGAAATAGTTGCAGATCCTATTGCTAACATTAACGTGTGAGATCAACCAATCAGAAGAAAGACCCACTTGTGTGAGATTCCCCCCACCTTATAGGTGTTTTCAAAGAAATAGATTATTCTTACTAATTCATGATCCACCCATTGATACATATGGGTGTCTGTCGACTCCATTAAGCCTACACATCTTCATTTAACCATTTATTCCTAACAATCATGCAAACGATAATGTCGATAAGAAAATGAACTTATACTCCTAAAAACAATATGATCCCTAAGTTTTATATCACTAGGGTCCCGAGCCACGTCATCCCGAGTTCTACCTCCCTAAAATCAATATTACTGAAGTTCTCCTCTCTATCTTCTTCAGAAGTACTTAGAGGATCGTCGCCACCCTCTATAGAACCCTCTCTAGATTAGAACTATCACTCAACATAATAAAGTTAAGATTGAGTATGTTAACTTCTAAGGGTTTAACATTTGTTACATTAGGATTTTTATATATTGCTGATACTAGAGAATCTTTCCTATTAGGTCCATTTATTATACTCTCGAAAACATTTTCTAAGTTGGCCATAGTGAAATCTAGAAAGATAAACAATAAATGTAAGGAAAAAAGGTTTAAAATGGTATATGAGTGAGAAGTTAAGCGAAGAGACTACTAAGGACAAGAAGAACTTGATAATGGGGATTAACCATGAAAGATGGACCCAATTAAAAGGGAAAATATGGCGAGATTAACCAGATAAATTCATCTGCATTCTGTTTGAATGATGAGAAATAGTTTGCTCTTCCCATTAACACCTCTGGATATGATAAAATAGTGTTCATTTCTGCATTGTCCCAACTTCAAATAATAAATAATGCATATGGGCCAGAGGTATGACATACAAAGGTGTGAACATACAGAGTGTGACAACACATGATAAATAGATAGATTGATTAAAATTAAGTTACCAGAATAGTTAGTAATAAGAAATGAGTGCAAGAAATATGATTTTGATAGAGGGAGCATTTACAAGATTGTAAGCTTCAGTGAGTGAAACTTCATCTCGAGGAAAATGAACATTAATCTCATCATCATCCAAATCAACATTATGTGTATTGGAATTGTATAATGATTGAAAATCGTTCCCTTAACTTAACTATATTACAAGGAGTCACTTTCATGATATGTTAACATTAGAACAAAATATGGGGGGATCCCAATTTTGTTGACAACAAAATATGGAGCTGATGTTATGACATAGGGGGACTTGCTCTTGGAGGTGGATTAGAAAGATATCATGCATATGTTGCTGCCTCAAAAGCTTAATTAGGCTAGCCAGAGATAACACTTGGCATTATTCCCGGATTCGGAGATATACACTGCCTTCCAAGGTTTTTTTGGGAATTCTAAAGCAATTGAAAACGGTGCTGACAATTAAAGCAGTCATGTTGGAGGAAAGACATAAATTAAGACTCATTGATATTATTGTATCTTTTAAGAAGCTACATCATGAATATCAAAATAATTCGATCTAGAAAGCATGGCTCATTGACAGTGACCAAGAGGTGTGACAGATGTCGATTTATGCCCTAGTTAATTACAGTTTAAAAAGGTGAGCTATTGTCTTTACCATTTATAACTCTTTAGAAAATCATTTAAAATTGTAGGTTTAAATGACAGGTGGCATTCCTTGTGAGAGCAAGAATTGTCTCTACAAGTCAATCTATGTTTTGATGATAACAATACATATTTGTGAAAGAACTATTTTATGTTCTAACGTGTGTTGTGTGCATATCATAATTATAGAAGATATCAGATTCAACAAGCACCAGCCAGATGCGCGAAAATGATTATATGCGAAGTTACTATGTGTAACACAAGTCGCAAGAAGCAAGAATGTTTCTGTATCTGATCATGATCAGTCAGATCCAAGGATGCTGATATTGCTGTTGCAATGCTCTTGTGTTGCTCTCTGAAAGTGGTTAGGATTCTGAAGATAGCGAAGCTTCTGAAGAAGAGAACCAAAGTGCTGAAGACTCTCATGACTTGAAGTTCTGAAGCCTGAAGACTCTGAAGACCAAGTGCAGAAAGACTCTGAAGACTTATGTGCTCTGAAGATTACAGTCCCAAAGGTCAAGTGCTGAAGACTCTGAAGACGGATTCCTAATGGACGAGTTCTGAAGTTTCGGAAGACTTGAAGTAGTAAAGGATAATGTTCTTAAAGACAAGTGCTGAAGTTCTGCAGACTGATTCCTAATGGACTTCTTCAAATGGCTGAAGACTTAACGTATCAGATATCCTGTTAAGAAGGCTCTACTCATGCTTCATCAAATTACCATCAGAAGCCTCTGAAGTTTGGAAGTCAAATATTACCGTTGTTAACAACTGTACACACTGCTCAAGAAGATATCCTGTGACTTCTCCCATAGCAAAAAGGAGATGTGTCAGTACAACTAATTATTACACAATGTCTCTTTTCCAACAGCCAACAGTATTTCAAATGGCTATATTTCTACTAGGCTATTTAAAGGAAAAAGTTCTCGCATCTGAAGGTATCGATTCAGTCCATGAATGGAAAATTGATCAAAGTCATTGTGTGAAGATAGCAACAACGATGAGTTCTCATTGTAACACTTAAATATCAAAAGCTATCACCATTTACACATGACAATTATTGTTGGAGCTTAAGATCAACATTCAACACAACAACAATAATTTGGAACATAAGTTGTTGATGAAGAAGACAACATTGAAGATCAGTCAAGTCATCAACCACCTTCTCGTCAGCGCTACATTGAAGATCGGAAGCAAAGAGTTGTTGCTCAAAGCTTGCTCACCCAAGAAGACGAAGAAGAAGAAGATCTACAAGATGTCAACAACTGTCAAATCTTTATACATCTTTGTAGTTTCTTAGGATAGCAAAGAGCTGTTGCTCATATCTTGCTTGAACACTTATGTGTTCTTTATACTGAAACTTAGGAGTAATCTGCTTGTTAATAAGCAACTATGTAATCTTCTGTTAACTAATTCTTGATGAATTAGGATTCCTTGAGTGGTCAGTGTGACTAGAGACTCGAGAAGACAATGGCGAGATGTCATTGTGGTAAATCCTGAAATAGGGTCAATAGCGTTATATTCATTGTGATGAATCCCTGAACGTCTAGCTGTGAAAGCCTAGCAGTAGATCTTGCGAGATTGGAACCTGCAGGTCAATGTTCGTTATATTCATTAAGTTGAATCCCAGAACGGTTCATTGTATGTTAGTCACAGTGCGGCTGTGCAGTTTGTTAGTCACCAGCTATGTGCTCGCGCATCTGTAATCGAGATTGATTATAGTGGATTAAGACCTTGTGTTCAAGGTGAAATCACCTGAGAAGGGTGGACTGGATTAGCCTTTATGGTGAACCAGGATATATCGTGTGTTCTTTACTCTTACGCTTAATGTCTCTGTTTATGTTTCTATGTTGAGGATCAAAACCTTACATAAGCAAGTCAGAACCTTGCAACTTTGATAAGCTTCCGCTCTGCAAGTTCTGAATGGTGTACATAGCGTTCATACTCTTATTGGTTCTCATGCTCTAAGCATTGTCAAGTCTGAATATAACTTCGTAAGTCAGAGTCTCTCAACGAACTCTGATGTAACGTAAAGTGCCTTATTGACAAGAAGCAAAAAGTTGTTAAAAGAGTAAATACACAATTCAAACCCCCTATTTCTTGTGTCTTTCTCGCACCTTCAATTGGTATCAGAGCTCCGGTTCTGTTATTGATGGATATCAAACACTTAACAGTGTCAGAAAAAGATCCATATGCGGTGCGTAGAAATATTATGGGTGAGATTGAAATCCACTTACAATTTTTGTAACAATTCAGAAGATGATTGTGTACAAAATTGTAATCAATTTGAGTGCTTGAGCAAATCACTTATTCTGGAAGTTTTTTTACAGTTGTCAACAACTAAATCTTCCTCACTTAAGTTTTAATGAAGATTGAAGAATCAACTGATAAGATAAGATTCATCAGATAAGAAGTAGTATTTGTTGAATGCTTATCTTAGAAGATACATATGGATGAACCATGTATTTGCTCAAAGTTGAATCATCTGAAAACAAGAAGTCTTGTTTGCTGAAGATTAATTCTTTATGATTTTTTGAGATGTTTTCAAGAGACGCATTAGGTCTACCCTTGACTTTCTCGTTTAAAGCTCATTCAGAACTTCTTCATGTAAAGAAGAAATATTGTTGTTCTATGATTTTAAACTTTAGAATTAAGTTTGATGAAGTCAGAAATTTGATAAGTTCAAACTCTTAGAAATGATTCAACATCTGAATCTTGACTAATCAAGAAGTTGAAAGATTCAATGAAGTATTGAATATTGTTTTCTCGGAAAATATAAACTGTAAAGAATATTCAGGAAGAAGAAATTAAATGATTCATCAAGTACTTGATCAGAATATATTCTAAGTCTTGGTTAAATAAACTCAGATGATTAAGTTCTGTTAAACTTGAGATTTTATCTCAGTCAAATCAAATGTTATTGGTCAGATTCTATCTAATAAGTTTCTCAGAACCTCATTAATCAGAAATCAGAAGATGTTCAATTTGATGAATTAACTAAAGTCATCTTTTGAAGTCAAAAGGATTTAAGTTGCTGATGTTTTCAGAATAAAGAAATCAGTTGACATTCTTTTAGGAGAAGATATGATGTTGATCTTTGATGGACTAAGTCTATAGTCAAGTTAAATCAGCATTGCGAGATCAAGAAGTGTCATGCAAATTATATGTTGTGCTACACACATGTTTGATGATACTGGTATCTGAACATAATCTGCATTCGTTGAAGAAACATAGTCAGAAGATGTCAATTAATTCTCCTCAGCTCATAACCTCGCAAGCAGTCTATGACTAAGCTAAGCTTTTATTGATCTTCTGGAAATAGAAAAACTTGTTGAAAGACAGTTTTTCTGATGTTCAAATTAAGAACCTCTGATTGGTTATTCTCAAAAATCAGATGAATATGTCTGATTGAGAGAAATGAAAAAATCATCTGAAAAGGAGATTGAATCTAGTTCTTAGACTAGTGATCAGAATTAAGAATATACTCATCAACATCAGAATAAGAATCTTTGGAGAAATGAGAAACTTAAAGAAACTCAGTCAGAGTCTCTGATAGATCACTCTGAAGAAAGCAGATGCAGAACAAGGCTGATCAAAAGCTTTATTAAGGACAATCTTATCAGATACATGAGAAATCAGAATAAAGAGAATCTGAGGAAAATCAGAAGCCTAAACGCAAGACAGCTTAAGTCAAAAAGGGAAAGCACTCAAATACAGAATCACCGGGAAAAGATTTCAGAACCTCTAAGGTATGATCCTCGGTATCTATGACTAATTTCAAACAGTGAAATATCTAATGAGTAAAAATATTCATGATGTGAAATATTCTCTCTTTCCAAGAGAAAATCTTTTGATCAAATCTTTGGACTATGTGTGCACTCTATGTGACCTCAGTCATGATTGCGAATCTTGAGTAATCATAATATAAGTTTTCTTGAAAATAAAAAAATCTGTTTAATTTCTTCATATAAATACTTGAAATCTAAATAGTATTTTTCTTAAGGACTGTTCACATCATCAAAATTCTTGTCACTTAATGTGCACTTAATTTATATCATCCCTAGGTTAGGCACAACTCATTGTACCTATTTAGATGTATATAAGTCAACTCTTCCTATCCAAAGATATCACACTCAAGACCCTCTATCATTAAACCATTAGTGTCAACATTTTGTCTTCCATTTACCATCATGGCTCCACTAACCCTTCTAGGAAACAAGGATCCTCCTGAAATCATATCTGAAAACAATTTGTAATCAATGTTCCTTCTCTTTCGAGTAACATTGCTTGTAGTCTATCTGATGTGTTTTATACTCAACAATGGACTAGATATTCCACTTTGTTAGTAAAACCCATGTACATAAATCTAGTGAAAGATTTTTGGAAACATGCATTCCTTGATCATGAAACTAGACTTATCTAAGATTAACCTGTGTCTGCTACGTGCATGTTATGTAGTAGTTTAAAAATTGTTGTACTCATGTCAGTTTTCTCTTAAATTATTTAGGTCTGAGGAATAGTTAGAATTGTGTCTGTGAATCTTATTACAGTATCTCCTTTTTCAGTTAAGTCAATGGTTATTTCTAACATTTAGTATATCACTTTGCACTGCCTAAAGTTGAATTTGAATAATTCAAGAATCTGATATATCTTAAGAGGAATTTGGACTTACTTAAACAAGTCTCGAATGCAATTACACATGAATCTATTAAAAGACATATGAAAGATTTTGAGTTCCTCGAGGAACCACCATCATTAAAACGTGTCTATCACTCTTACCACTCTTAGGAGAGCAGTTATCATCCACGTCGGTTGATACTTCGTCATTAACTACTCCTTTTCATTTTCCATGTGTCTATGTCTCGTAGCATACCCTAGGCAACTATAACTTACCTAGGAAATAGTAAATACAAATCTTTTGTATTGATTCAGACGTTACTTTCTTCCACTCTCATCCCCTTATAAATAGTAGGAATTCCCCTTTTCTCATTCCATCCTCAACCTAAAGTTGTCATCCTTCTAAAACCCTACTTAAACTTTAACAATGTCTGCTCCAACCTTTACTGGTAACATAGAAACCCTAGAAGTTATATCAGAAAAACGACCAAACCTTGCTCGACTCAAAAACCACGACATGGACATGGTTAAAAGCATGCAAATTCAATCTTGGTATGGGTACTACGTCTTGCTAAACGGACCTATCTATCCTATCCTTTTAAAGGAATTTTGGAAATATGCTAGAATCGACGATGATGGTAACACTGTCTGGTCGGAAGTTTATCGACTTCCAATCTCTATCACCTTGTCCTCAATAGCGAAGATCACTAACTGTGTCTCATCTGGAGTCACTATTGAAGACTTTCAATATGATCTTGGTATGGTAGAGAAGTGCAGGATCCCTTTTAATGGTTCAGCTCCTTTTGAACCAAACAATCCTGAGTACCTTTTTCCTTCTGCCAAGACTTGGTTTAGATTCTCTCTAACTAATCTTCGCCCTCGAGCAACAGCAATATCCACTCTGTCTAATGATGACAGAATCTTTGTTTTTCTTTTGACGCATCATGTCAAAATTAATCTTCCAAAAATCATCTTCAATCACTTGAAGCACTCCATTGAGGTTTCAAGAAAACAAACCCAATCATTTATTCCATACGGAAGGATTATATCTGAAATTATGCTTAGAGAAGGTTTATGGGGTTTGTTAAGCAGGATTGGACCAGAGCATGCGGTAACAGAAACAAGATGCTCTAGAGTGGACGACATTGAAGACTTTGATGATTAAAGTCTCTTTACGAGTGTATAATAAGTTCTTGTTATAATTAGGTCTAAGTTCTTGTGATTAACATTTTTATTTTGTTGATGCCTTGTACTCGTGTTTAAAATTAATATGTGTTGCGTTCTGGTCTATTCTTGAATTATTTTCTTCATACTCATAATTGCACTGCTCTATCATTTGTGTTGAATGAAATTAACTCCGGATATTCTCATTATCTATTTAGTCATGATTAAAACACTTAAAACATTATCATAACCCAGCGATGATCGATAAATTAACATCCTTCAAGGACGATGCTATCATAAGAATTCAGAACTTAATAGATGCTTCCAGTTCAAGCATAGATCCCTTAGAAGTGAGAAACATCTGGACTGAGTTCCATTAATGGATCTCAGAGGAAATTGTGAAGAGCAAGAGGCTCGCAATTACTCAAACAGAAGAAAAGCTGCATTCCTCAAGAACTGATGACTCTGAAAGCTTACTCTCGTATTCCTCATCATCATTAGGCTCCTTTTAGTCTAATCCCTAGGAACCCATTCTCATTAAGTCTATGTTTTGATATGATCAACCTATGCTTTAAATTCTGAAACTAGTTTGCAGCTCTATCTTATGGTTAATAAATGATAATGTTTTATCTGATCTAAAAAATTGTTGTATTATTGCTCATTGTCATATTCATCTATATTTGCTTGATGCTTAAATGATAACATCCCTTGAATCTAGTTATGTTCACTATCATATTGATCTACATATGCTTAAATGCTCAGACGCTCTAAACTTTTTGATGATGTCAAAAAGGGGGAGAAATATAATATAATTTTAATTGGAAAGAAAAATCTGAAAACAGAAAGAATGCAACTCAAATAAGTAATCAATCATATAAAATTTGTTACTACTAACGTTTGTTGTTTGATATTTATCCGAGGAACTCTGAACAAGTTCACTAGGCATTCTAAGAATAGGTTAAGAAAGAAGAACTCTGTTAAAAGTTCTTATGAACTATTGGTCATATGATATAAGTTGTACACTTCGTGAACATGTGTTCAGAATCAGATCTACCCAGTACTGTTCAAAAGTTGAGAACTGTCTGAAAGTCAAAGTTTATCTTGATCTCTGTCTCACTTAGTTCAGAAGCTATAAGCTGTCTAAGAATATAAGATTTAGAACGTAAGAATCAGAAGAAAAAAAATCTGAAAGCAGTCAAGACAAAGTCTACATCTCAAGATGCTTATTCAGAAGAACTGTGCAAATTAGAAGTCAAGAACTGTCTGAAGATCCGGATTGAAGATCCAAGAACAAGTAGTTCTGATGTCTGCCAAGAACCAATTAAGAAGAAAATGATTTGGTATCAGACTAAATCAACAAATGGTAATCAGACTTAGTATACATAAAGATTGGTATCAGACTCAATCTGCAGTAATATCAGTCAGAGTTAAGCTGTGAAATGTTTTCTATACCTTCACTGGTATCAATCTCAGCACACTAAGGAAATACCCTTCAAGTGGTATGAAAAGAATTCCTTCAGTTGGAATCAGACACAATATACTCTAGTATAACTCAGTATCAGACTAAGTTTAAAACATGTGTACCGAATTCAGAATCAAGCGTTGATTAATCACAATAATTTACCTTCAATTGGTATCTGATCAAAAATAAAGCTTTGATGAAGCACTGAGTTGTGACAGTAACAAGGTTCTGAGATGAAGACCTGTGTTCAAAAGTCAAACTCTGAAAAATTCATGATCCATATTGGTGATTAAAAACTCATATTCCTGAATTACAATTCTGAAGATCCCAATATCTGACCTATGGAAATTAGGGGGAGACTACCCTGAAGATTCAATTGCAAAATCTAAAATCTTCACAAAGTCTGAAACTCAGGGGGAGTTTCTCAAAAGACAGTGTCTGTCTCTGATGAATAGCGATGTTATATTATTAGATAAGAATTGTTCTGCTTGTGCTTAAATGAATCTGCTGAAAAGTAGAAATGCTTCATATGTCTCTGAAGGTTATAAGCTCTGATACAACTACAAAGGAACTGAGTTCTGAAAATCTAAAGATGGAAGTTCTGATGAACTAGTCCAGATGCTAAAGACTCTCTGTTTCCTTAAAGACAAGATAGAGAAGTAGTCCTTTTCTATTCTTTGTTCTGGCAACTCGAGTTTTTATTCTGTATGTCTTTGGATCATATAAGATTCTAGATGTCACAGATAAAACTTTGAGGATAACACATTCAGGGGGAGCTGTTGTTCCAGACTCTGAATATGTTTGTTTGGTGATTACCTTGTATAAAATGTTCAATCATAATACTTGGTTTTGTCATCATAAAAAATGGGGAGATTATGAGAGCAAGAATTGTCTCTACAAGTCAATCTATGTTTTGATGATAACAATACGTATTTGTGAAAGAACTATTTTATGTTCTAACGTGTGTTGTGAGTAGATCATAATTATAGAAGATATCAGATTCAACAAGCACTAGCCAGATGCGCGAAAATGATTATATGCGAAGTTACTATGTGTAACACAAGTCGCAAGAAGCAAGAATGCTTTTGTATCTGATCATGATCAGTCAGATCCAAGGATGCTGATATTGCTATTGCAATGCTCTTGTGGATGCTCTCTGAAAGTGGTTAGGATTCTGAAGATTATGAAGATAGCGAAGCTTCTGAAGAAGAGAACCGAAGTGCTGAAGACTCTCATGACTTGAAGTTCTGAAGGCTGAAGGCTCTAAAGACCAAGTACAGAAAGACTCTGAAGACTTATGTGTTCTGAAGATTACAGTTCCAAAGGTCAAGTGCTGAAGACTCTGAAGACGGATTCCTAATGGACAAGTTCTGAAGTTTCGGAAGACTTGAAGTAGTAAAGGATAATGTTCTTAAAGACAAGTGCTGAAGTTCTGAAGACTGATTCTTAATGGACTTCTTCAAATGACTGAAGACTTGACGTATCAGATATCCTGTTAAGAAGGCTCTACTCATGCTTCATCAAATTACCACCAGAAGCCTCTGAAGTTTGGAAGTCAAATATTACCGTTGTGAACAACTGTACACACTGCTCAAGAAGATATCTCGTCACTTCTCCCACAGCAAAAAAGAGATGTGTCAATATAGCTAATTATTACACAACGTCTCTTTTCCAACCGCCAACAGTATTTCAAACGGCTATATTTCTACTGGGCTATTTAAAGGAAAGAGTTCTCGCTTCTGAAGGTATCAATTTAGTCCATGAATGGAGAATTGATCAAAGTCATTGTGTGAAGATAGCAACAACGATGAGTTCTCGTTGTAACACTTAAATATCAAAAGCTATCACCATTTACACATGACAATTGTTGTTGGAGCTTAAGATCAACATTCAACACAACAACAACAACAATTTGGAACATAAGTTGTTGATGAAGAAGACAATAATGAAGATCAGTCAAGTCATCAACCACCTTCTCGTCAGTGCTACATTGAAGATCTGAAGCAAGGAGTTGTTGCTCAAAGCTTGCTCGCCCAAGAAGACGAAGAAGAAGAAGATCTACAAGATGTCAACAACTGTCAAATCTTTATATATCTTTGTAGTTTCTTAGGATAGCAAGGAGCTGTTGCTCATATCTTGCTTGAACACTTATGTTGTCTTTGTACTTAAACTTAGGAGTAATCTGCTTATTAAGAAGCAACTATGTAATCTCCTGTTAACTAATTCTTGATGAATTAGGATTCCTTGAGTGGTCAGTGTAACTGGAGACTCGAGAAGACAATGGCGAGATGTCATTGTGGTAAATCTTGAAATAGGGCCAGTATCGTTATATTCATTGCGATGAATCCCTGAACGTCTAGCTGTGAAAGCCTAGCAGTAGATCTCGCGAGATTGGAACCTACAGGTCAATATTCGTTATATTTATTAAGTTGAATCCCTGAACGGTTCATTGTATGTTAGTCACGTTGCGGCTGTGCAGTTTGTTAGTCACTAGCTATGTGCTCGTGCATCTGTAATCAAGATTGTTTATAGTGGATTAAGACCTTGTGTTCAAGGCGAATCACCTGAGGAGGGTGGACTGGATTAGCCTTTGTGGTGAACCAGGATATATCGTGTGTTCTTTACTCTTACGCTTAATGTCTCTGTTTATATTTCTATGTTGAGGATCAGAACCTTACATAAGCAAGTCAGAACCTTGCAACTCTATTAAGTTTCCGCTCTGCAAGTTATGAATGGTGTACATAGCATTCAGACTCTTATTGGTTCTCATGCTCTAAGCATTGTCAAGTCTGAATATAACTTCGCAAGTCAGAGTCTCTCAACGAACTCTGATGTAACGTAAAGTGTCTTATTGACAAGAAGCAAAAAGTTGTTAAAAGAGTAAATACACAATTCAAACCCCCCTTTCTTGTGTCTTTCTCGTGCCTTCATTCCTTTCCCCTGCGAGGGCAGGAGGCACTTCATCTTGTCTAAAGCTTTTAAATTAGGCAGGATAAGTTGTCAAAACAAAGATCAGACAGAGACTTACCCTTCAAAAAAAGAGGAAGAGAACGACGAATACCTTCACAAGGAGCATAATCAACTGCGGCTAGGGTAACGTTTAATAAAACCTATGGCCTAACTGAAGTCCAAGCAACTTGAAGCCTCTGGCATAATCGACTGCAGTCGGGTAACATTTAATAAAACCTCTGGCCTAACTGAATTCCAATCAATTTGAAGCCTCTGGCATAATCGGCTGCGACCGGGTAACATTTAATAAAACCTCTTTCCTAACTGTAGTCCAAGTAACTTGAAGCTTCTGGCATAATCGGCTCCAGCTAGTTAAAGTTTAATAAAACCTCTAACCTAACGGAAGTCTAACCAACTTAAAGTCTCTGGCATAATCAGTTGTGGCCAGGTAACGCTTAATAAAACCTCTGACCTAATTAAAGTCCAAGCAACTTGAAGCCTTTGGCATAATCGGCAGCGGCCAGGTAACGTTTAATAAAACTTATGGCCTAACTGAAGTCCAAGCAACTTGAAGCCTCTAGCATAATCGGATGCGGCCGGGTAACATTTAATAAAACCTTTGGCCTAACTAGAGTCCAAATAACTTGAAGCCTTTGGCATAATCGGCTGCAGCCGGATAACGTTTAATAAAATCTATGGCCTAACTAAAGTCCAAGCAACTTGAAGCCTCTAGCATAATCAGCTACGGCCGGGCTAAGTTAACATGCCTCTAGCCTAACTAAAGTCCAAGTTAATATACCACTGGCGAAATTGGCTTCGGTCGAGTTATATCAAATGAAAACCGGGTTATAATGGCATCGAGATCATGTCTTATTGAAGTATCCAAATAATCTACCAATGATATAGCCGGAATAAACACCAAGATCAGTTTTCCTAGCTTCTACATCAAATTGGAGAATTGTTTGAACAAGTCGTTCATGACTAAGAATCATTTTTACGCACGGGGCTTCCATGAAGGATAGCCTCGGAAAGTCAATTATAAGAATAAGATAATTGATTAAAAAGAAACAGCCAATAAAACGGAACAAGTAAATAAGCTTGTCATCATATTATGGATCGCAGCGAGATCCTAATAAAAAAGAAGAAGAGAAAGTAGATAACATACTTGAAAATATTACATAACACATCCTAACAGATGACTGGCGAAAGGGAAATGCAAGACAATCGCCGATCAACCATTATTCTATATATTTCGGCCAAGATGTACCAACCTGACTTCAAATCGCCTAAAATAGGTCTGGAAATATATATATATATATATATATATATATATATGACCAAAGATTAGACAGTATCAAGCACATGCAAAGTAGCAATGAGAGAGTCAACACACTTCAGATGAATTTGAAATGTTACAAGGAAAATCATACATAAAAGAATGACTAACGACAGAACAAAGCCTCAAAAGGTTGAGACCCCACTTGGGCTCTCGGACTTCTCTATGATCATTTCCCACCGGATTCTAAGGTGACACTAAGTCAAGAATCCCCTAAGGGATCTCTAGCTTCTTTATTAAAGGCATATTGTTTTTCGACATCATTAAAGTTGTAGACCTTCACAAGATACGCTTTAGGCTTAGAAGGCAAGATAAATATCAAAGATCAGTAGAAGTAAATCAAAATACATTATTATTATAAATCAAAGGACCTCGATAGGATCCAAACATATTGCGGGAGAGAAAATTTGGTTAAAAGATATACCCTGTGTTATAAATGATTCGTCATGTACATTCATGTCATTGTGTCTGATTAGAAAGTACATGCATGTAAGAGAAGGCGGGTTGTACCTCATCTTCAATAAAGAATAATGTTCCAAGCTTCTTTTTTCTCAACATTTCATCCTTTTAGGATTCATGCCCGAGGGACTTATGTACATAGGGAGGTTAGCCATTTGATGTTTTTAGCAAGAACATTATCATTTATTCTATTTCTCTTCTTCTTTAAAAGGCGAATGTTGGGATGAAAATGAGATGATTAGTTATATAAAGTTTGTTGCTTTGAGTTGGAAAATAATAGGTTTGAAATCTATTAGTTGTTCTAGTTTGTATGACTGGAACAAAGATCCTCTATTGTATGTTAATTTTTAACCTCTTTTGTATTGTTGGATAGATTATCTCTAATACTTCAATTGCTTATTAAAAAAAAACCCTTAAAAGAATATACAAATTATGATATTAAAGAAACTTTACTACTCCCTTCGTTTCATAATTAGTGACCTAATTGACAATTTCACATAGATTAAGAAAAAAATAATTGAAAGAGAGAATGATATGTTTATTAAAATACTCGTATCATGTATTGAGAATGGTGAAACTATTATTAATTAGAGAGTAAAATTAAAAAATATATATTAAAAATTAAAATAGATTACTCATTTTAAATATTTTTTTATTTCAAATATATCACTCCTTATAAAAGAGAGGAATTATATTTTTCTAAAGAGAAGATATTTACGGAAATTTTTTTCACTCAAAGATTTTTTTGGAAACTTAGGGTACTAAAATAAAAAAAAACTTTATGTATGAATGATGTATTTTATTTTAACTAAAATAAATGGCGACGTTGTAACAAAAAAAATACCGCCACGTGTTGAAAGTGATATGAATAACGTCGGTAACAAACAAACGCCATGTCGGCCCACACTATAGTCTTGTTTTCATCATCGATAGATCGATCATCATAGATTTGTATATAAAACCAAAACTAAGCTTAACAATTAAGCATCCTTCTCTTTTCTCTTAACTCCAATTCCAACTCCAGTATCAACAATGGATTTCCCATTCAACCATGGCCGTAACTCCTCAAACGTAACCCACACTCATCACCACAACCCAATGGACGACACCGAAGAACCACAATTCCCTCCACCAGGCCACACTTCCTCCCCCTTCAACCACCCACCACCACCGCATCATCATCAACCACCACCGCCATTCTACAACGACTCATACCCACCACCACCACAACCTCACCAGCCAGAAACTCAAGTCTTCCACACTGGACACGTGTCCCGTGACGACTTCAGTTACCCTGCTCCTCCTCCACCTCAACCTCATAACTACGGTGGCTACCCACCTGCACCCCCTTCCGTACCTGATCACTCCTCCACCCCATTCCCTAACGCTACCGCTCATCACGTTTCTCATGAGTCCCATCACCCCCATTTTCCAACCACCGTTCACCACGTCAGCCATGAGGTGTCACCCATCGGTCATCCTATCTCCTCCAACAAACCTACTTTCAAGATCGTCACCAAAGCTTCCCCGAATCACTCCCTCACTATCCGTCGCGGCGAAGTGGTATTCGCACCCTCCGATCCCTCTGATCAGCATCAGGTATCATCTCTAACCTTCAAAATCTCTTTTTTTAGAAATTGTTTGTAGATCGTTTTAGGGTTTTATGCTTTTTTAGACTGGAGTGAGTTTTTGGCTTTGTGTTTTTGATTTTTTTGATTTTGTTGTTACAGCATTGGTACAAGGATGAGAAGTGGAGTACCAGGGTGAAGGATGAAGTTGGTTACCCTTCTTTTGCTTTGGTCAACAAGGTCACTGGTGAAGCCATTAAGCATTCCATTGCTGCCACTCATCCAGTAAGATATTTGTTTCTCAATGTTTTTTGAGATTCTATGATTGTTTCTATGGTACTACCTCCGTCCCTAAATATAAGACCCCGTTGAGAAAATTACGGGAATTAAGAAAGTTGGTTAGAGTATTAAATTTATTGACTATTTTGTATAATTTTACAAGTTTATCCTTAGGAGAGAGAAATAGTTAATGTGTACACCCTCCGTCTCATATTATAAGCAAAAGTTACTTTTTAGATACATTGAATAATTAATGTATCTGGTCTATATATAGACTAAATACATTAATTATTCAATGTATCTAAAAAGTAACTTTTGCTTATAATATGGGACGGAGATGAAGGTAAGTAGTAGGCAACTGAGGTTGTTATGTTTTTCTGCTGTTTTTACAACATTCTGTCCTCGCAAGCTGATAGAAATGGAATGTGCTGTTGTTACTACCAGCTAGTGGCTGCTACTTTGTAATCTTGGTGTTTAGTTACTTGTGAAAATGTGCTTAGCTTTGATGTTTAAAAATAAAATGAAATGGTAAAGTGGTAAAGTAGACCCTGTCCCTTTGGGACCTTTTCTCAATAAGTTAATTATGAGGCTCTTGGAGCTTTATGCTTTTCAAACAAAGTTGCATGTGGTTTGGTTTGTTGCTCTGGTGTTTAAATTATCAAACTGTTTGGATTGGGATAAGTACAGTTTGTTACTGCGTGTTTGGATTGATGGTAACTTTGGTAGAATCGGGGTGATCCATTGTGATTTGACAAAAGCTTCAACAAAATCAAGGTACTGCCGTGGTTTTGTAAGCCTATGTTGGGTTACACAGTAGACCACCGCTGCCGCACATTTAAAGCCTTTTTCATCGTGATTGAGATTTTCAAGTTTTCCAATTACACTTGTGATTGAGATTTTCAAGTTTTCCAATTACACACTTAAACTTGTTGTCAATCCAAACGCGCATTTAATCTTTCTTACACAACCTTTTACTGTATTAGTTTGTCTATTTCCACTCCATCAAAGTTTTAAGGGAGCATGTTCAAATTTAAATTAACTAAAAGTTTAATCAAGGTTAAAGTAAATCAGTTTTTGGTCAAAATTTTTATGTACTTTCCTTGGGAAGTCATCTTTAATCTTTATTTATCATTACTATAAGCTCTTGCTAGAGCACATGGCATGTTTTGTCTTTTGAATGGGGTAGGACAACCTTCCCATACAAAAATAAAAGCATAACAGTATCTCTTTCTTTATTTCTTTCATACTTTTATAACCTGACAATGTGACCTTTTAATAACATGTGTTGCATATTTATTGTTTACATGTCTGTTTTCCTAATCTTAGGTTCGGTTTGTTTACATGTCTGTTTTCATAATCTTAGGTTCGGCTAGCACGTTACAATCCAGACTATCTTGATCAGTCTGTTTTATGGACTGAGAGCAAGGACCAGGGTAACGGCTACCGAGCTGTTAGGATGGTCAACAATATTCATCTCAACATGGATGCTTTTCATGGTGATAAAAATTCTGGAGGTGTACATGATGGCACTACTGTTGTGCTCTGGGACTGGAACTGTGGTGATAACCAGCAGTGGAAGATTTTGCCTTACTGTAAGTTTTCTATCCATAATATAAATGAAAATCTCTATTACTTTTGGTGCTAACTTATATCACAGATGAAAAAAAAAAAAATTAAAAAATGGCATTTTTTTCTTTTTGTGTATGCCTCAACAATTGATAAATCATTTTTCACGTGTAACTGATTATACTTTTCAATAATGGAAAATGCAGGAGTACAACTGCATTGTCAATGGTTTTGAAGAATAATCATATCTATATCTATAAATTGGGAAGATTGTTGTGTCTTTTGTTTGAGTGGTTTGTGTTTTTGTTTAACTTTGTTTCGTAATATATAATTGGTTTGCAATGAAGTTATTGATACCGAGCAACCAGCTATGGATTTTTCAATAGAACAAGTGTGTTGTCATTTGGTTGCTGTATAACAGAATTCATTTTATGTGCGTCTTTATATCTTAATGTGATTCAGTGTGAACCATTATTGTTTTCGAGGGCACACAGCATCGTGTGGAAAACAATGGACTAATATTTTTGCAAATTTAGGCTTAAATCACACTCAAAAAATCTAAAGGGTTGTTGACGTTGAATACAGTTGCCCTGAATCTTTAAGACACATGAATGAAAATATTTGTAACATATCACTTAATTTTTTTTTCAAAAAGAACAATATTAATTTTTTTTTACAAGCTAATATATTGTCTTGGTCATTTTTCTGTAACGATGTTTCACGTTTTTTTATTGTCCAATTAGATCAATTGAAATAAGCAAAGCCCACAAAACTACAAAACCAGATATAGGATGAAAATTTTACCTCATACTCGTTCATTTTATCCTTCTATCCTTACAAATTATGAGTTTGGATCAAAATATCCATGTATAAATACCTAGACTTCAAAAAATTTCACTTTTTTCTTCATTTCAAATTAGAGGAAGCGAGAGCAATTGAAAACTGGAAAACACAAACCAAAGATATTCGATTGAACAACTCACTGGAGAACTCACTGGAGAACACGAGTCAAAGTTATTCAGTTCACTATTTTTTCACACTGGAAAACTTAAAACTAAGTTGTTCGATTTGAATCTGAAAAATGTTACACATTTTAATTTGGTTCAAATATATATTCTAACCGGATAACTTTTAACTATGTTATTCGGTTCTTAATAATGTATAACGAAAAACTTGTAATCTGAAGAACTTGGATCACTGTTATCTCGTTCTTATTTCTATTTTTTTTCAATGGCGCGCATGAGAGGCTGGGACAGATATTATTCGACGAAGGGGTGAAAAACATCAATCTTGACTAGTGATGGATGGAGAAGAACATTAGAATGTTGCACCTGAGTCTCGTCTATAGCAGCTGTAATAGTCTAAACCTCAAAACTTGAAGAACTTGGATCACTGTTATCTCGTTCTTATTTCTATTTTTTTCAATGGCGCGCATGAGAGGCTGGGACAGATATTATTCGACGAAGGGGTGAAAAACATCAATCTTGACTAGTGATGGATGGAGAAGAACATTAGAATGTTGCACCTGAGTCTCGTCTATAGCAGCTGTAATAGTCTAAACCTCAAAACTTATATATTAAGGTTTACACGACAATCTGAAGTGTCATCAATGATAAATCCTTTATTAAATTAAATATTTAACAAATACTTAGCGAAAAATATTAATGTCATACAACACTTGTCATCGCACGCTCCCCTTCACTTAGGATATTATTGTGGCGGTATCGATATTATTTCAAATAATAAAATATTGCAACTTAAACTTTTAGTCTCAATCTCCAAATTATAATAAATTGTTTAAAAAAAATGAAGAGTTATCAGATTCAACTCTTTAACAAATTCAATATAAATCAAATAAAAACAATTAAACTCCAACAAAATATAATAAGCAAACAAACGTTTCCAACCCCGCTGTTACAGAATCAGAGTATGACTTCTAAAACAACGATGAAACTAGACGAAGTAACTTCAGGAGCTAACTTCCACTTACAGCAGCGAACTTTACTCCTAAGTATCTGCAAGATGTCCATGGTGGACAATAAGAAACCAAAATAAATATTGTAATAAGGAATGATAAGGTAGAGAGCATACAATAAGCACACATTCAATTACAAAATCAACAACCACACAATCTCACACCCTTCACAACAACATGTACATACTCACGTTCAATCAACCACATCATAAACAATCAACTACATATGCAATCATGTATGCGAGTGTACTCCACAACTGACTCATTATGCATGTGGCACTATTCATGAACAATCAGGTTCATCTCGCTCCCGATCCCTACCATAGGACCAGAGCACACTAATTTGTTACCATCACCATAGGTAACTTTTCACCGATCTCCGCCTGGAATCGGCTATTCACTTCCGATATCCACCATAGGACAAGAGCACACCAAAACTAGACCTAAGTTCGTACACCATGATGCATGACTCTCGACAACATGCATTACCACCAAAAGGATCACCATACACATCTCACCATTTATGCACCACATCATTCATCATACGAAACAGTCAATCAATGTTACAACATATATAAACAACAAAAAACAACAATAACTCAAAAACTTCATAAGCATTTATTCATGTTACTTCACCAAAACAAGAACACAACATCGTATAAGCGTAACGAACGCTAATTGATCGTACAAGTTATCATAACCATCCCTACAGTAGGTAAATGACTACAAATCAAACATTTCACCAAGCACTACCATGAGGTGGCTCTGTGAGTTAGCTTTCTAATGCTTCAAATGTCGTTTCATTTGGACCTACGGAATGAAAGATACGGCCAAAATCGTCGGACAACGCAACAAAAACAAAAGCAGAAATTTTAACCATTTGGCCTATGACAATCGATTGTCATAGGGTGACAATAGATTGTCAGCAAAAAACACGTTTCGATACTGACTTCGCAAAAAATTATTTTGCCAGACATGACAATTGATTGAGGCCTTGGTGCAATCAATTACACAGTGTATTTTTTTTTCAAAATTTCAACTTGTGCAATCGAGTGTCATATGGTGACAATCGATTGTCACTATAGTTTTTTACAACAAAAAAAAAACAATTTTCATCATACGATCTCCATCCCTCTCATCCCATAATCTTCATGCATCATTCCAAATTATCTCACACAAATTTAACAGACCCAAACATGATTTTTAACAGTGAATCATACTAGCATAATCATTAACACATAAATCACTTATTTCACCATAATTCATAGCAATCTCATCATCAATTTCAATAGCAATTTCCTTATTATCATGAACGAGGCTCAATCTTTCACACCCTCATCAATGGAAAAACTTCATACATACATAATCATGATTATTTCAACATTGATTCAATCATAACAACACTCGTAACCACAAAATTAGCAAACAATTTCCAGAAAATTCATCATATAATTAGTCATTACAAGAAAGCTTAGAGCCCTAGTGAGATTAAGGACTTCTCATCATTACCCAATCATGCAATACACCTAATTGGTAGCCTTTTCTCCCCCCTTACCTTAAATTTTCCAGCAAGATACAACTTCAAGCTCTAACAATGGAGTCTTCCTTTAGCCATAGCACTTGCCTCTTCCCACCACAAAATTATGTTTTCTGTAAAAACCTCTAAGCTCTCTTACTTCAAATATATTCTTAGGGGTTTCTACACAATTCTTTCCAATTACCTCATTAACCATCAATTTTCTTAATTCACAATATTGCCTCAACTCCCTAACTCCCTGCTCCCATCTATTTCTTCAAATTCTCCATATAGGCCCAATTCTATCATTTTACTATTTTATTTAATTAATTCAAATAAAATACTATTTATTCTAATAATTAATTAAAATTCTAATTAATTCTAAACAACTATACCAAACTCTTACTCTCCGTATACGTCTACCTCAAGGATACTTATCCCCACAGCCATATAACATGTAATTAAATCACACAAAAGGAATAATTAAATTAAACAAAATCATCTAACGAAAACGGGGTGTTATAGTAGCCACAGTTCCCCGGAGGACCGTATGATACGTCTCTTCTGGTGAGGTATCAGGATCATGTTGCTCGCCATTTATGGTTTGGTAAAGTAAGTTATTCTCTATCATTTTATGTTAATAATTTTTAATTTTAATTACTTATATTTTATAACGTATACTATAAATTATTTTTAGGAGAGAAATCCGAAGAAAGAATTAAAATTGTAGCACATGGTAACAAATTGATAGGATGGGTTCCAAACACTCTTATCGTTGATAGAAAGATGATTGTCTGATTATGGTTTATCCTCTCTACAGAGAACTAGTTTGTCGAGGATAGATCAAAATTTAGTATTAGCATTTGTTGAGAGATGACATCCAGAAACATCGTCCTTTCATATGCCATTTGGCTAGATGACCATTACATTGGATAATGTTTCTTGTCTTCTCCATTTACCGTGTAAGGGGAGTTCAGTTCGGTGTTTTGTTGGAGGAGGTAGATGAAGAGGTTTATAATTGTAGGGGTGCTTATTATAGGGTGGATTGATTGAAGGAGATATTTATGCATCAGCGAGCTAATAGTAGTTTTGAGTGTGCTGCTAGAGCCTATATGATGTAGGTAGGTTGCACCATTTTTGCCGACAAAACTTTTACTCTTGTAGAGGCAAAGTATTTATCACTATTTGGAGACTTGCTTGGATGTGATAGATATAGTTGGGGGCAACTACACTTGTCACACTCTACAAATATTTATGAGATGCTTCCTTTTTTACGTGCAAGTAGCTAGGCGGATATGCCTCTCTGCTACAGGTACAAATGTTTTATTTTAATTTTATTTTGACTTATATTTACTTATTTATAATTATTTTAATTGATAATATCCATGTTGTGTAACAGTGTGGGATTCATGAGTATTTTTCAATTGGTGGCAAGAGAGGATTGTCTAATATTGTTGGTAGTGGTTGTCCACTCCTAGGGCGATAAAATGAGTTTACAAGCAAGACGCACAGAAGGTTGATGAGCTTAGGCCTGTGTTGGATGTATCGACACATGCTGATGTCATTTGGAGCCCTTTTGAGGATCATAAACATCAATGTCCATTTGATGATATATGTATGTACAGGGGTGGCTTGAAATAGTATGGCACAATTGTATTATACTTTCCTGACACATGTATTCGTTAGTTTAGATATAGGTAGTACATACCGCCTCCACCTCCTAATTCTGACACACTTGATGTGGATTTTGAGTGAATTGGATATCATGCGAGCGTGATGAAAGTGATATGTCCGACAGTTTTTGCTACCACCCCATATGATGTGGTAGTTTATTACTTGGATTGGTACTATAAGGTGTTACATCCTCATTTGGTACCACCACCTCGAGGGGAGGTGAGACAAGTCCTGGTTCATGTCTATGACGAAGGACCTTCAAATTCGAGGTTATCATTTATTTCACATGAGCTTCTTCGTTATTTACACTGCCACGAGGATGATGAGGATGACGATGATTTTGCTGAGGTATTTCGAGCACTACGTATAACAATCACATTACAATTATAATCTAACATATTGTGGCACTATAGGTGTAAGGTGTTGTCAATGTTGTAACCGTCCAACAAATCCTATCATCCAATATGTTGCATCTGGTGTGCGATACTTATTCCAATCCAATGTGGTTGGTGGCAACAAAAATCATTCATTAATGTTCACCTCTTTAGAAAATTAATATGAAAAGAAAAATAAGCAAGGACTAAATGAAAAATAAGTAATTAACTTAAAAAACATGAATATGTAACTATCTGAACCCAATGATTTTGGTTTACAAACCCAATGCAGTAAATGGACACATTATGTGAATAAGAAGTCGTCATAGGAAAGAAATTCAAACTAGGATAACCCAGAGAGACGAGAATGACGTTATACAGATTTGCTATCCCATAAAATGGACTAGTGTGCGAGTGCTCAACTTCAGTAAAACTCTTCTGAAATGAAGCTCTAATATTGCCCAATTGTACCTTGAGATTGCCATTCATAGCCTCCCAACATTTGCACATAATACTTAAGTTGTTCCCTAACATCTGCTTTAGTTTCCAATGTGCAGACTCAACCCTAAAAAAACAAATCAATATTCTTAATATTAAGATAAACAAACTATGGCTAAATTAAACATACATATTAGTCGTGGTGTTGCTCAAATGCAACACTTGATTGATTCAAGCTCCAACAAATCTATGCCTATGAGGAGTTAACTATGTGTCTTTCACATAATCAAAAAATGGTCTAAACTCAACACATGCGTGCTCAATCTTTTGCAACTGTTGATTGTACACCAACTCATCACTAGCCTTTATAAGTTCATACCATAGTTTTGCTATCGGCTCTTGCATATCATTCACAACATATTCCTTGCACTTTGATTTCACATTTTTGTTGATGTGAAATCGACAAAGAAAATTAATTGTCCTAGGAAATATTGTTTCAATTTATTTTATCAAATAAAGATCTCTATCAGTCAAAATCACTTGTGGTCATAACCCTTGCTTAGTAAACAACCGTTTCAACTTATCCAATACCCAACAAAAGTTCTTTGTCTGCTCATATTCCATATAGGCAAATGCAACAACAAATGTTAACTCAGTTGATATCATACCAACTACTTCAAACAAAGGTTTCCTATACTTGTTTGTTTTGTATATGTTGTCCAAATTCAACACATTAGGAAACATATTCAACAACTTCACTGATTCTGGGTGGGCCTAGAAGATATCTCTCACAACTTCTGACTCATCTTTTTTCTACTCCAGTAAACATAATATGAATCCTCTATCAACTTAAACAAATATTGTATTTCCGTTCTAGGACCCCTGATGTCTTTCTTAATCTTACTCTTATGTTTATATATTTATGTGATCCAAGTCACATTCTCCATATCTCGTTCTTGCAATGACAATAGTATAGGTCTTGGTGGAACGTGATGTTTTGTTATATCAACAATATGTTGTTTTTCATCGACATTAAGTCAACCTACAAACGAATGACCTTCAAATCTATGTGGTAAACCATGGTTGTAAAATCCATATTTTACATCAATCTTCAAACCAGAGCTATCTTTTGACGGTGCTGGCTTAATTTTAAATGGACAATCACATTTCTTAGTAGCACTTTGTGTTACACTATCCCCTTCTTTGTATTTTACACATTTATCATAATCAAATATTACTTTGTCACTTATTCCTCTCTTGTAAGTTTTTGTATTCGAACGAGTTATTATAACTGTCACTTTATTTCTGATTCCAGCCTCTCTAATCCAGCTTGTCACCTCTTCTTGTGTAGAAAATTTTCCTGTAGTTAAGAATATCTCAGTGGTATATAGACATATCTAGTTTTTATCGCATATCATCAAACGAATATTCATACCTGTTAAATATAAATATAAAAAATTAATAAAACATAAAAAAAAATAAAAAAAATGTATACCAAAATACTTAGAAGTAAGAAATCTGGTTTTAAAAAAAACATCACCGGAACACTTAGATGCAAGTTATCTGGTTAGTAGAAAATATTAAAGCAGAAAGCACGTGGAAAAGTTGTTCGGTTGACTTTTCTGAATCAGGTAACTAGGCAACATGTTATCCTGTGTGGAATATAATATAAACCAGAAATCATGACTTTAAATTCTCCAATTTAGTAACTTAACATATCAAATGTCTTCAATTCAAGTTATTCAGTTCGCATAACTGGGATACTCAATAGCCAATTTCAAAAGACTCAGACGGATGGTAAAAGTTAAAAGATTAAAGTGAAATTAAAAAGGGTAAATTTGAAACATTTACAAAATTATTGAGGTAGGGGGATAAGTGTGGGGGTATAAGGTAAAATTTTCCTATAAAACACATCGAGGCCCAAATCGGCCAAAGAGAGTATTTAAGGGTAGAAGAAACCAGAGATTTTATCCTCACACCCCAGTTACATCTGACACCCCCATAATTTTTTATAATGACAAATTTACTCTTCTCGTTATTTATTTTCCAAATTTTCACATTCTGCAAAAAGATTATCTCTGTAAAAATCGAAAGAAACAAAAAATTTGGTAGTTATTTTCAAAAATCAGGTACAAAAATTTTGCAAGAATTTTTATGCATTTTTATCGGACGTTTAAAAATACGGTACGAGATTTTATCGAATTTTTGGCAAAAATCCGGAAATCTCTTGAAGTTTTACTTTTTTTTTGCAAAAATTCGAACATATTTTGAAGTTTTACCGGATTTTTAAGAAAAATCCAAAAATTATTTTGAAGTTTACCGGATTTTTAGGAAAAATTCGGAAACATTTTGAAGTTTTATTGGATTTTTAGAAAAAAAAATCGAAATTGGTTGGATTCTAGCGTTGTTGTGACCAGAGATTTCAAAATATTTCGAAAAATGTGTAGTTTATTGGATTTTTTTGCATAAACCTAAAAATTTGGTAATTTAGTATGCTTAGTTTGTGCGGTCCTGATCCTGGTGGTTTCTTTGTGTATTTTACTCAATTTTTCACCACTGACGCAATATGTTTTACATAAATATTTACTTTTTAAGTAGTTCAAATAGGTTTATGATATCTCTGGCATTGATAATTTATTTTATATATGTTGTAAATCAGGACCGTCCCAAACAATTTGGAGGCCTTACTTTTATTTTTAAAATTTGACCCTAATAAAAATAAATTCAAAAATTCAAAATGTTGTTTTTTTAAATTTAAATTGTAAATAATGTTTTAAAAAATAGATAAAATCACAAATAATATTTTATCATAAAAGTTTAATAACAAATAAGTTAACCATATAAAAGCCTTTAAATATCTCATTAAAATACTTTTAAAATAACATTATTAAAAAAAATTTACTAGAAAAAATTGAAAGTGCAATAACCTATATATAAAATGCTTTCAATTAGTATTGGTGTAGTGCAAGTTTATGTTACATTAAACTTAAGTGGTAAATCAATCGTTAGTTGGTTCAGTGGTGATTGGTACTGGATTGGGTAGGAAGGACCACAGTTAAATCTTCCACAATTGCGATCAGAAAGAGGCTGAAATTACTTTATGTCATAACTGACCCCCGAATCCTAAACAAAAAGGAAAAAAAATAAGTGGTAAATGTGTTTGATCCTTTGCTTTTTCACATTTTATGAAATAAAAATTTAAGTTATCAAACTCAAAAATCAGAATAGAACACACATCCTATTGCTAATAAAACAAGAGTAAGGCCACTAGGCTACTTTAATATATATATAATATAAGCGAACAAATAAATATATAACTAATAAAGTTTATATTTTTCTTAAGCCCAAACATTAACTTGAGGCCCTACATATCAGAGGCTCTATGTGGTGGATCTGGTTGCACACCCACAGGGCCAACCCTGTTATAAATATTAGATATTTCTCTGAAAATTTTACTCCATACCCCTACAGTTATGCCAATACCCCTACAATTTTTTAAAAATGTCAATTTTGTCCTTATTTTTTTTTAATTATTTATTTTTTATTGTTCGTGTCAATTTTTATTCATCGGAAGACTTGCCGAAAGTGTACCGGAACACTTAGACCAAGACTTCCAGTCTTAATAATACCATTTTGGATGTATTATTAAGACACCAAAATACTTTTTGAAAGTGTTACGGTTAAAAAATTTCTAAATTAGTTTTAGCAACGGTTAAAAACCGTGGCCTAAAGTAATGAATATCATTCCGGAACACTTTTTGAAAGTGTTCCGGTTAAAAAAAATTCTAAATGAGTTTCATCAACGGTTAAAAACCGTGGCCTAAAATAATGGATGTCATTCCAAAACAACTTTTTGAAAGTGTTCCTGCTAAAAAAATTTCTAAATGAGTTTCAGCAACGGTTAAAAACCGTGGCCTAAAATAATGAATATCATTCCGGAACACTTTTTGAACGTGTTCCGGTTTTAAAAAAAATTCTAAATGAGTTCTGCAACGGTTAAAAACCGTGTCCTAAAGTAACGAATATCATACCGGAGCACTTTTAAAAAGTGTTCCGGAATGATATTTGTTACTTTAGGCTACGGTTTTTAACAGTTGCTGAAACTCATTTAGAATTTTTTTAAAACCGGAACACATTCTGTGTTTTAATAATACATCCAAATAGTATTATTAAGACCGGAAGTATTGGCCTAAGTGTTCCGGTACACTTTCGGCAAGTCTTTCGATGAATAAAAATTGACACGAACAATAAAAAGTAAAAAATAAAAAATAATTAAAAATAAATAAGGGTAAAATTGACATTTTAAAAAAATTGTAGAGGTATTGGTATAACTGTAGGGGTATGGGGTAAAATTTTATATTTCTCTATGTGGTGGATCTGATTGCACACTCACAGGCCCAACCCTGTTATAAATATCAGATATTTCTCTTCTAGACCGATGTTTTAGCATGGAGGCAGCCCGTTGATAAATAATATGATATTATTGTTGGTATTATTCTTTTTAATATCGCAAATAGGATGAGAAGAAAAAAAGATAAATTGATTATAGATTGTGAGAGAGGAGAAATTCCTGGAACTTCATATAAAATTCTTGAAATTTTTAAAAATTGAACATCTTCACGGCAAGGTTCATACAAAAACCTTGAAGTTTTAAAAAATTGGTTATCTTACCACTCTATCTGTTAACATAATAATTTGATCAATTTATAATGCTTGTTTTGCTTTCTTTTGGTAGTTTGTTATGCTCCCCACTATCTATCATAGTTATTTACATAATCTTATATAGAGCAACCATTATGTATCTGACTTTATTATAGTCAGTCAATTTAGAGCTCTTTTTCAAAATAAAGCTTATTCCCAACTCCCGTGAATGAACTGATTACAAAATTGTGCCAATATAGATTATGTAATTTTTTTACTTGTCTTAAGTTTGTAATTCTTTGTAAAGGGTTTCTTATGGTTAATATTTAAACAAAACAAGAAAATTTCCAATCAGATTCTTATTTTTATAATGTAATCATAAGCCTAAAATTCCAACCTAATCTCCGATGGCTCCAACTTTCTCATTATAAATGGCAGAGATAGTGGTGATTCTGTAGGGCTTACAGTAGATGGAGATTTTATCTCACATACTTTAATGACAACAGAGATATATGGTGATGAAGCTCTATTTTTTTCCTATAGTTTAAAATGTGAAAACTGGTCAAACCTTTAACATATATAAAGCTCTATCTTTTTCTTCAAGATCAAAGATGTGTCATTGTTTAAGAGAGAGTTGATAAAGAGTGTTGAATAGAGAGTTGATATGTGGTGATGAAGCTCTATTTTTTTTCAACATATGAAGTTCTGTTTTTCAAAAACATAAATGAAGCTCTATTTTTAAAAGTATTAAGTGCTAGAGAAAACAACTCATGTTTATTATGTATTTTGCAGATTTAATTTTTGGTGGAGTTATGGGATAAGTGCAAAAAATTGAGTGTGAGTTTGGTGTAACAACTAATGGAGTGTGAGTTTGGGGAAGAAGTTGAACAAAACTAATTAAAATCTAGAAAATATTTTAGAGATAGATATTTTTGTCACTAAATCAGTCACAAAATTGGTCTAGGCCAGTGGCATTTCACATTAGTGTCACATGATCTTATGGATTGATTTTGATTAATAAATTGACGGAAAATATTAACGTGATCTAGTTTGTAGAGTTAAAGAATCAAAATTGTCTTTTTAAAAATTAAGGGACCAAATTTGAACCAAAGATAAGGGACGAAAAAAGGTATTTAGTATAAATTCTAAACTTCCTTGAAAATATCCATGCAGAGTGTAAACCAACAACTTAAAGTCTCGCCTGAGAGACTCAACTTGAAGTCTCCCTTGAGATACTCAACAAAAAGTCCCTCCTGAGGGGCCTTAACTTAAAGTCTCGCCTGATAGATTCAATAGAGAATCTTCTCTGAGAGGCTCCACTTAAAGTTTCGTCTGAGAGACTCAACTCAAAGCCTCGCCTAATAGACTTAACAAAGAATATCACCTGAGGGACTCAACTTAAGGTCTCTCCTGAAAGACTCAACAAAAAGTATCGCTTGAGGGACTCAACTTAAAGTTTCGCTTGAGATATTCAACAAAGAACACTACTACAAAATATACATTTCGTAGTGCAATTTCACCGCGACCATAGTATTCACATTGGCCACTTTTTACCATGATAAAGTTTCCACCCGTGGTGAAAAGTCGTGTCTGATCATGGGTTCTAATCTCAGCACAAAAATTTTTGTTTTTATTTATTTTTAAGCCACTTTCAACAACGTTTTAAATTTTCAACCGTGGTGAAAAATGGCGTCTGATCATTAGTTTGAATCCTAGCACCAACATTTTTGTTATTTATTCATTTTTAAGAAACTTTTCACCATGGTTAGAATTCCAACTGTGGTGAAAAGTGGTGCCTTCCTATTTTTTAAAATTAAAAATATATTAATTTTCCAAGATATATAACGCTTCATCCATGTTCATTCATTTTTGTCCTAAACGAACTTAGACGAACCTCCAAACTTCCTCTTCCATTTACGAAACTCTATTTCTCCACTAAACCAAACTTAAAAACATCATTTCTTTCATAAACAAAACTTGAAAACATCATTTCTTTCACTTAACAAGTTTCAGAACTCCATCATCTCTTCTCCAACTTGAACGAAGCAAAGAAAACATGGATTCAAGTTAGTAATGTTAGTCATTGTTGTTATTTCAGATAAAATATTTAATGTTTTAATTGTTATTGAGATTCAATGTTTAACGATTGTCATACCCTCATTTTCACCCTAACCTTAGCCTTGCATATCATATCATTTTCATCATCTATGCATCCCATTAGGTCATAATCAATCATGCGTTTCGGTGAGCTCCTAAGGCATGAGATCAAGAGGTTCTTTGAATCAGGGTTCCTGTTTGCTTTGAGGTACCTTCATTCAATTTTGAAGCAATGGTTAATGTCTCATCATCATGAGCATATTTATATCAAAGTTCATCCATCTACAAGGCTTTCCTCTGTCGAGGTTCATCGAGCATCAAGTTTATCTGCTTTAGGATTTCTCAAGAAGCATCAAGTGATTAAGGTTTCATCATGGTTCTAGTGGAGAAGGAAGAACTAGGGTTCTATTGGTTGTCAACATCTCAATAATGTTTCAGTTTCAAATTGGATGTGATCCTGATCTTGGTCAAGAAAAAGGAGATTGTGTCATTCTCAAGATGGATATTGAGTTAGTACTTTATACTTGAGGACCATCAGACTAGGGTTTTCATGTCAATTCAAGTTGTCTGTTTAAGTCAGGTTGCAGAGCCATTGAAGGTCAGAATAGTTGGTAGTTGGTATATTGCAGGTTATTTGTAAATGTTGGTTGTGTGGTTCAGGTTCTTGTCATTGATCCAAAGATTAGTCAAGTTTGTTGTTCAATTGAGGATCATGCTAAGGTGGATTCAGGGTTGTGATGTCTTTCAAGATTAGTGTCATTCAAGTTCTGTTGTCAATGTTTTAGGTGTTGTTCAGGTGTGGAGATGCATTACCATTACCAATACCCGTTCCAGTAACCAATTTTAGTTTCATTCATTTATCCAATAAATCTAATTTTCCAAGTTCTAAACCATTTTCTATTTCAATTATCCATTTACAATTTCATATCCATTTTTCACTTTTTCTAATCCAAACCATTATCCATTTCAAAACCAAGTCAATTCTAAATCCAATTCATTTTCCTAATCTATGTCTAAACCATTTTTGTTCATGTTTTAACCTTTCTTAATATCCATTCTTTTCTTTTTCGCAAATATCCAATATCCAATTTCCATTTATTATCCATATGCTTTCAAAAATCCATTTCGTAAATATACAACCAAATCATGTCTTTAAATCTATTTTGACAAGCCTTTTTTTTTATAAAAAAATCACAAAAATAATGTCAATTACAGTTTATGGCCCAATTTCAATTACAACATAAACCCAAAACCAACAAAACCCATGTTAGCTTTTACAACATACTCCCTCCGGTCCTTTTTATAAGGAACACTTCACCTTTTTAGATTCATTAAATAATTAATGTATCTGGTCTGCATTATAGACCAGATACATTAATTATTTAATGAATTTAAAAAAATTGAAACCGGAGGTAGTATTACATGCCAAAATTTTATACTATACCACACAAAACCTGAAAAAAAAAACTACAAGCAACACCAAAACTTGGACCAAACTTGCTCCAAAACTTCTACAAAACCAATCGTACAACCTTCCACGCAATTCTAATTCAAAAACACACCAGTCCAAAATCCCCTCCGCCTGCACCTAAACTGTACCATGCCATAACAATGACATCTCAATTCACCAACCGACACAAGCTTTCACGACAATGACCAAAATAAAACCTGCAACCATAAAGAAAAACATGCACAAATTGAAAGGGACAGATTAATGTTACAAGATCAAAATCATGTTGTACTAGAAAGCTGGAAAAAGAAGAAGAGTTGGCAATAAAAAGAGGGGAGACGAATTCATAAAGGGGTGGACCTCCATTACAAAAACTTCATAAAATACTCTCCCTACCTTCCTTCACCCTTCACACTGACGCAACAATCATCAATTTACCACAACACCCTTTCTTCACAAACCCAATCAAACCACCAAGAACCTTTTCGAAAATAATATGTGAGCAACGAAAAATCCGCAACGTTCAAAACCCCTTCAAGCCTTCACAAAGCCTTCAACAAAAAAAGAAAGTCATCGTATCAAACACCCTTCCGGTACCTATCTAAAACACCATTAACCTTCAATCCTATCAACCTTTACACGTGACCGACCACCTTCCTCCAACGAGACCTCCGCCGTACACCATAAACCGTCCGCCACCATCGTCGATTAGGAAAGTTCCGCGAGATCGAGAGATTGAAAGAATCTGAGAAAGGTAGAGATTACGAGAGAGATGTGAGAAGGTTGAGTGATAGGAAGTTTCCTATCAAAAACTATGAAGTAGGGTTTCAATACAAAAGAGAAGAAATATAAAAACTATCTAAAGAAAGATAAAATAAGAGATAACATTTTTTCTTCATTCATACCTAAAATGTGTCCAAGACACTTACATATATAGTGTTCATAATGGGTAATGAATTAAAAGCCCAATTACACAATAGCCCAATAACACTAATAACTAATAACACTAAACATAAAAGACTAATTAAATTGATATTCTAATTAAACAAAATTATTAAATTATAACTAATGATACTCTCTATCATTGCTGCGGGGTTCATTTGAACCTTGTCCTCAAGGTTCTAAAATATAATAGAGATATATTCCGGGATCCCACTTCTTGAACTGAGACAATTTAGAATTTGGAGCACATCTCTGCGGTACATCAGACTACAAGCCATGTATTTTCCGCATAGTTAAAAAATTGAATGATGTAATTGCAGACATCTGAAGGAAATACTATTTTAGTTTGAAGCTTTATTAGCAAGTCATCGGTTTTAAGATGCAATTCCTTCCCTTTGTGATCTTCACTTCCCATGAAAATCCTCCGAACACAGTTAAGCTCTTTCAACAAGGTTTCAAGTCCCCAATCCTTAGCACAACACATGAACACGTCTTTGACAAATCCAAACATTTCTGAGGCATGTCCGCATCCAATACAATGAAACTGCATTACCGAGGTCCCAGAAGGCCCCTTCAAGCTTGGCCCTGGATTGATGAGCTTCCTTTGGAGGTTACAGACAGCATGGCACCAGTGCGAACAAACATTACATCCAATCCAGCTACAAGTTTTACTTGCGTAATCGAAGTTCAAACAAATAGGACACATACAAGAGCTACAAAACCCTTTGCTTCCCGAGCAAATCTTATAGTCACAATCATCAACAGGAGGCAAACTCTTGCAGGTAACATTTCTACATCTCCTATACAAGAAAATCTCTATGATCTCAGATAATTGAAGATTACCATATAAGAAGCTCGACAGCCTTATCTAGACGGCAAGTAAAATCTCGAAATGAACTTTATTGCCCTTTGGAAGAGTCTCCTTGGTAAGATCAGACCTTCTCTCAAGTCGGTTTTGAAGGCTGGCCAATTCTTCTTTCTTGTTCTCAATCAGATTCTTCAAGTATTCTTCATTCGATGCTACGACTTCATCGCTAAACTCCTGAAATGTTAGTGAAACAATAGGGATAGATTCTGAAACAATTTCCCTAACAATTCTTTCCGGTCTCGAAACATTCCTCACCTTACCACCATCTTCATTTCTAACAACGGTAACCCTTGCACCACCAATTTCCTCAACTGAAATAGAATCGACATATCCAAGATCATCTTGATTTGGTTGACTAAGCTTCAACATAGCAACAGCACCGGTTGTACAGTAAAATCGACGCAGTTCAAACGTAGAACTGATATTCGGAACCATAAGCTTATAACGCTCACAAAAATGTAAAGCCAGCTCTCCTACTGCCTTGATAAGCTCCT
This sequence comes from Lathyrus tuberosus, assembly GCA_022829125.1. Taxonomy (NCBI): domain Eukaryota; kingdom Viridiplantae; phylum Streptophyta; class Magnoliopsida; order Fabales; family Fabaceae; genus Lathyrus; species Lathyrus tuberosus. Next base: position 7,327,157 of record JALAZF010000308.1, on the reverse strand, counting down.
CATCTTTAGCTTCTTCAGTTTTTGAATAATTCTCTAGCTCCTCAGCTGAATATATGAGAACAATTCCCTTAGTTTCAGTTATAAATGTATCAACGCCACCCACAAATAAAACAACCTTTTCCTTTTCCATTCTCTTTATACTACCAACAACATCATTTCTCAGAACCATTTCCCGAATAACTTTACATTGACGTAGGCCTTGTAAAGTATGTAACACTTGTTTCATGGCTGGTCTGAGTTCCTTGGGGCACTGGACACACTGAAATGCTAACTCTGTCACTGTTGTTATCATTTCCACTACACTTTCATTAAAAGAACTTGCAAGAGCACAATTTGCAAGATGCAGTTGATTCAAGTCACAATCCTTGTTGATTTCCATTACATGACACACATGGGAAGGTAGCAGAGTGATGCAAACAGAGGGCTTTAGTGGGAGAATCTCTTCTGAAACAATGTTGTGAAAGATGATGAAAGACCATCGTAACGGAAAAAACTGCATAACAATCTCCTTGCTGAACTTAAGAAACAAAGTTTCCACCCAATGAGTTTCACCAGGATCGAAAAGAAAAATGAAGTTTGTCGACGGCATTATCGAGAATGTGTTCGTAGTCTTCTTCCTTGGTAACAGTTTAGCAACCAGAGCAGAAAAAATTTCATTACCAGTGCGATATTTCTTCAATGAGGTTACTAAGTTGAAAATAATTGCGATTTCTTGGGTGAAGGTTCTGTAAAATTCATGGTTGTGAGAATTCGGGAAAATTAGTTTTTGTATCGAAACACAAACCATTGAAGGAAACATAGTTGTCAAGGGAGGAGAGCATAAAACTGATGCAAAAACAATATCAAGATGTTGCAGATTTGTGTTTAATGTGATCATAGCTTCTCTAGGAATATAGAGAAAATTGCAATCCCTCTTTGGCATTTGATCAAACACCTTACTCGAACTATTCAGGTGATTCACACAAATGTATTCGGGTGGAAGCTGATTTACTTCACAAAACTTCTCTGCTTTCATTATCTGTCTAACCTCCAACTGACTAAGCAATCGCTTAAGCATCCGAGAGCATTTCCCTAAATTTGCTCGATTGGATTCGTCTATAGAAAACCCAATGCAAGTAACACCTTTTCTACCTTCAGGCATAGGTCTCATTGCTCTAAGCACACAATTACTGCAATACTTTGCATCACAGACCAAACAAACCTCCTTATCAGCGAACCTATTCCCCGTAAAACATCTATAACAAGACCCTTTCTTTCCCTTTGTTAGAGACTCCCTTTTAACGGGTCTTGTAACAATTTCCTCAACATCAAACTCATCATGCAAAGCATCATCACCATCATCGGAGTCCACATCGAAAGTAACAGCAGGAACACGTTTAGCATCACAATCCTCAGCTTTCAAAGAAGAAACACGAGTTGATGGATACTCTAAACTCAACACTGACTCAGCACACTTTGTGACAAGCATTCCCAAAAGAAGTTTGACCTTTGCTTGAAGTGGGTTAGAAGATGATAAAGGGTTGGAAGAAAGGGATGGGGTTTTCCTGGAGGTGGATAGAGTGTTTATGGATCTAATGGTTTTTTTAGAGGTTGTTTTGGGTCTTTTCTTAAATAAGAGGTGAGACACTTGCAAATGCTTCTTAAAATCCCTTCTAATTGTGTCGGAGGTTTTTGTTGGTTGTGGTTGTTGATGATAATTATTGTAGTAGTATGAATAATGAGATGATGAATAGGATGAATAAGGATTAGGTTGAGGTGGTGTATACCCATGATTAAAATACAAATATGGGGTTGTAACATATGGATTTGTGTAATAGGGTGAAAAGAGTTCCCATGGAAAAGATGGAAATGAAGGTGTGGTAGGAGTTGGAAAAGAGGGGTTTGTAAGATAGGTAGGAGGAATGCTCTATGGATGATATGAAGGTGTATGATAAGGATAATCCATAGGAGGATTTGAGTACATGGATGAAAGCACCAAATTGATAGGAAGTTTCCTATCAAAAACTATGAAGTAGGGTTTCAATACAAAAGTGAAGAAATATAAAAACTATCTAAAGAAAGATAAAATAAGAGATAACATTTTTTCTTCATTCATACCTAAAATGTGTCCAAGACACTTACATATATAGTGTTCATAATGGGTAATGAATTAAAAGTCCAATTACACAATAGCCCAATAACAGTAATAACTAATAACACTAAACATAAAAGACTAATTAAATTGATATTCTAATTGAACAAAATTATTAAATTATAACTAATGATACTCTATATCATTGAGAGAGAACAAGATGAATGAGAGTTGAGAAGCGGATCGTGAGAGTAATGTTTCGGTTCAGTGGTGAACATTTTCTCTTCCTCTTCTCCGTGCGTGTGTTTGTAGTGAACACGGCTGTTTTTTTCTCCAGGGTTTGACCCTTTGTTAACAGAACCGGGTCGGGTCCTTATGACCCGTTTTCATACTAACTGAAGTATCATATGGGCCTTAACATTGCTGGTCCATCATTTTTTTGGTATATCTTAATTTGTTTATTATTATTATTATTATTATTATTATTATTATTATTATTATTATTATTATTATTATTATTACTTTTTTTTAATATCTCATAATTTATTTAGATTCCTTCTAATTTATTATTTCTCTTTTTGTAAAAATAATAATATCTTTTAATTTAGTAATATTTTAACTATGTTTTATTATTATTATGGATTATTGGATTATTTAGTTTGGTTATAAAATAAAACTTCAAAAACATGTTCTTATTTATTTTTGTGAATTAACCTTTTGAGATTTATGTGAATAATTTATTTGGTAAGGTTTATTTTCGATTACTACGATTTCTAATTTCTTTGACTTTTAACTTAACAAGTTTGTAGCTTAGACTAGATCTCACGATTTCAATTTCTTGCTTGACTTTCTTTTTGTCTCGTTTCGATTTCTTTTGGTCGATGATATCAAATACGATCATGGATTTGTCGATTTGTCGACTTTAAATCTTGATTATGATGAGATCCCTTTCATGTCCCTTTTGGATTTGCTCTTAAGTTCATTTTGGTCAATGAGATCTTTAATATCATGAATTATCGATTTATCGATGGAGATCTGTGATTAAGACAAGACCGTTCTCCTTTACTATTCCATTTACTTTCTCATCATTTGTACATTATTCATCATCACCGTATCACTCATGCATTATTTCATTATTGTTAACCACTAATACAAAAACATTATAAATAACAAAAACCCTAAAAAAATCATCAGTGAACTTCTTTATTTACTATTTAGTCTAGGACACTTGCACACACATAGTTTCTTCTTGAGCTACCTCACAATGAGCTCATTTATTTCTCGCATTAATCATCCCCTGTACTTTTTTATGCATCCCTTCCCCGTTTGATGTACTTTGCAATTTTGTTTTACGCTGTTAGACGTCTTAGGAATTAGGACCGAACCCTAAAAGCATTCTTGATCCACATATCAAGCCATAACCAAACTTGCAAGTCGATTGCCTCGTGCATCGCCATCAACCTTGCTCGCATCACCTCATACTTTTTCTTAATAATCAATAAACCCTTGATCCAACGTCAAGTGACATTTTTCTCAATAAAATCCAAAACGCTCAATAAACACGATGTGTGTAGTACGTGGTGGAGAACGAGTGAGAATGGAGCTTCCCTACACTCACTCCGAGTATTTTGAACACAAGACGCTCGGCTTGGTCGTTCGAAATACTCACCTCTACCCATGAACTTTAGTACAATGCGCATCTCAAACTTCTTTTCAAAACTCTAACAAAAACACTTCGACAAATCCAAATATTTTCATCCTTCGGGATTCCCTAAAAAAACTTTTCAAAAAGGGCATGTTACGTCTGTTCTACCGCAAACAGGTAACGCATAAGACTCCATGAGCAAGCTGCAAAACACCTAACTGCTAGAACCCCGCACGTTAGCATCGTCTATAAAAAACACCAACAAACCGTAGGCCAAATTATGACTGCTCTGACTTCCTCATTGCACCATGAGGGTACGTAGGCATAGGATTGCGATGATCCTAGCGAGCAAACTTCCCATTTTTCCACTCGTAGTCCCACGAACTACGGACGCTCTGATTCTTCACTTTTCTTAAGTGAAGGTACGTAGGCACAGGGGCCCCAATCCTTGGCGAGCACCCTAATAAAAAACCAACCATCTTTCTTTTAAACAATAGACTTTAGATTAGAACATCCATTCAAGCTAGACATCTAATTAGATGGTTCCCATCGAGTACGTTGGATGTGAGGGGGTGCTAATACCTTCCCCTCACATAACCGACTTTCGAACCCAAAACTTGGTTGCGATGAGCACATTCTTTCCCTAAAGGTTTATCGGTATTTCCCTTTCCCTCTTTGGGATAAATAAAATTCGGTGGCAACTCTGTGTCATTTTTCGAGTAGCGACAACGATTTTATTGGTTTTGTTTTTATTGTTGTTGTTGTTGTTGTTGTTGTTGTTATTGTTGTTTTTTTCTTGTTGTTGTTTTTATTGTTGTAGTTGTTGTTGTTAGTGGTGGTGGTGGTCGTGGTGGTTTTGCAAAGTCTTCCGATATACAAAAATTGACTACCGGAATTCTTTTGCAAAGTCTTCCAGTACACCAAAAAAAGTTTTAAAAATGACTACCGAAACTCTTTTGTAAAGTCTTCCGGTAAACAAAAATTGACTACCATAACTCTTTTGCAAAGTTGTCTGGTACACAAATAATAAGTTAAAAAATGACTATTGGAACTCTTTTGCAAAGTTCTCCAGTACACAAAATAAAATTTAAAAAATAAAATAATAAATTAGTTCAAAATATACAAAGACAAAATTGGTATTTTTTTTATAAAATGTAGGGGTATAGGGATAAAAGTAGGAGTATAAGGTAAAATTTTCTTTTTTTTATTGTCCAATTAGATCAATTGAAAATCGCAAAGCCCACCAAACTACAAAACCAGCAATAAGACTAAGACGAAAATTTAACTTGCCATCTCCTGGCATTTTCTATAGTTTCAATTTTTCAAAACCGCTCCTAACAAAAAATTGAATCAATTTTTGTATGAAATATTCGGTAGGAAAATTATAATTTTCGGTATAATTTAAATTTTTGGTACAATTTTCGGTATATCAGAATTTATGAAAGTTACAAATAATACTGGAAATTTTAAATTTACTCTTTTATATTTGAAATTTCAACCAAAATAAAGTTTTCGGTAATGTTATTTGTTTGAAATTTTAAATGGTCGGGATTTTGTCGACAGTTTTGGATGGCTGTGATTACACCGACAATTTTGTGTGGTCTAGAGTAAATACAAAGTTGTATAAATGGGGTCACCTTTCGTTTGATAAAAACATCTTAAAAATGTATTTTTCTCAAATTTTGATTAAGGCAGAAGTGTACTTCCACTCTCGTAGAGTTCTAGCTTCCGGACGGCACCACATCTCTTGCCGCCGTGACGTCCAAGTTGAATGAATTGTTGCCTGATACCTAAAACAGAAAGGTAAGAAAGATTGAGTTTCGTGAAGATTGGATTGATACTAACTGAAGGGTGAAATACAACTTTATTGAGTTGAAGACCGATGAAGATGTGAAGGATATGTGGAGATCATTTTGCCGTAGGTTAACAAAGGGGGTCGATCAAGTTAGATGCTAAGATTTTAAGGTCTACCGACGACATAATTAAGATGATAAAATTTCCAGAATCATCTTGTAGTATCTAGGTTTTCTTATTTATTATTGTTTTTTAAGTAATGTTTAAGTTATGTAATTCATTGTCAAATGTTAGTTTATGTTGATGTTGCATCAATGGGAGATAAAAAATAATATTTAATAAATTTTTTTGATGAAGATGTTTGAGTAATGCTGCATGTAATATACAAATAATACATAAAGATAACAATAATGTCTAAATAGGTCTCCCATATGCTATGTGTGCGGCCCGAGATAATCCAGTATAAACCTCGTCATCTGGGTTTACCAAACCCATGAGGTTATCCATAATAATCGTGATCATCTAGCGGCGCTGATGGTCATCGGTATCAGTTGTAAGAGGTGGCGACGACATGTCATCGACAAGTACCCCAGCATCAGAAGGCCCAACATCATCTGTATGCTCAATAGGTGGGATGATGCGAGGGTGTGATACAGTGAAGTACCACTCTAAGTAACCATCCTCACACTACGATGGGTGTTAAACCGTAACTACACAATCTCTAGTGGTACGACTAGAGATGATGATGTTACTCTGAAACCACCAATCAATGTCCGCATATGGTATATCCGGAATCAGTCGTGGAATGCTCTGAACATAACTATACTTTCACAGACACCTCTCAAGAAAATGTCTAGCAATCATGGTCTCCCACCGCATAAAACCTGAATATAAAGAAGATTCATCTAACTCGGGGTGGACTATATGATGAGTGTATGGTGTCCAGATGATATCATCTATAATCAGCGCATATAGCCTCCTCCTATACTCAGCAACACACCGGGATGTGACTGCCTGGCCCTCCATCTCCTCGCCCGTGGGCCCCCCACTAAGGAATGCAGCACCCTTCTGTCACAGATGGTGAGGAAATGCTCGTATATCTAGCACTGATATCAAAACACATACACAAAAAATAATAATTAAGAAATGTTATTCATAACATTTAAATAAGAAATCAATAACAAATAATAATTTCAAGTATATCTGTAACAAACTCAAATAACCAGCAAGTTGTTTCGTCTCAAATATTGTCGCCATTCCAAGTGTTGTATACAAGATGGTCAACGTAGCACACCCATAAGCTAACTGGTAACGTCGAGGCTACTGAACAACCACACGTATCGGTCGTTGATATAAACACCTGACTTGTCTGCAAAGAGAATAGATGCTACTAGATGTAGCATGTACACCATAGCGCTAGCCTCTAACTCCGAGCCACAACAAGCTTGTCGTACCTTTCCCGAAGCCACGACATACGAAGGTGACCGCCCCTGTTGAAGACGAACTCCTTCAACACGACCTCCTTAGAAACTCCCAAATCTCGTGCAGCAGTCATACTTACAAGTGACAAACTAATAATATGAGTCATCCAGAATCTGCTGTCGATGGGGAGATGGAATAATGAGGAGACATCATCCAGAGTGATAGTCATCTCCCTAAATGGAAGATTGAATGAAGATGTCTCCTTGTGTCATCTCTCAACAAATGTAGTAAGTAGCGGAGCGTCGAGCGTGGTGAGGGAGCAGTGGGAAAAATTAAGGAGCTCGAGCTCACGTCTAATATGTATTACCTACTCAAGCATCGAAGTATTCGCGAAGTCCTTCAGCTTCGAATCGTACAATGTCACCTTTAGTGGTACACGATCCTGTAACAAATAATTTTTTTAAAAAAAAAATTAGCAATTATCTTTCATATCACAATAATAAATAAATTAAAGTTAATCATAAAAGATATATACCTCTTCCTGCCATAGTCGGTACACCACATGGTCATCATACTCAGTAAGCACCGACCTGTCAATGGATCCTCAAGGGAATCCTCCATCAGTGTGCACAGACAGCTCAGTCATGTTATATGATAGGCTTCGATCAAGAAGGGGTGAATAAATCACAAATTTTACAACCATAACTTTTGGCAAAAATCTGCTTTCAAAAATATGGAACAACGGAAAAACGACCCGGATCGAATCGTCTAACCTAACCTACTATCGAAAAGCAATATATGTATTGCAAACCAAAAGAAATGATAATGAACGTAAATGTTTAGCAACAATCAAGCTAAGAATCAATTAAATGCAATGCTAATCGTAACTTGTATATCCAATGAACCAAAACACAATTAAAATACGCACAAACAATTTATCGAACACTTGGTGTGCAATTGATAGCAATTGGAAATCTAATTTGTTTTGTTGATGTTAAAAGTCAATCACAATCAAAGGGATTATGATTATATCAATAATAACACTTTTAAAAGATAATAGAAAACAATTTCCAATAGAATTGATCAAACAACGATGAACTCAATAAATTGCGAAATCAACAATAAAAGCGATAAAGAGATAAAGAGAGAGAGACCAAGATTTGTTTAGGCAGTTCTCCAATCGGCCTGGCTATGGGTACGTCTACCCTCAATTCAAAATCTAATTGAGATATTTGTATTAACCTTTTCTTTGCAAATTCGTTTGTACAAGACATGAAGAATGTAAACCCTAAAACCCTATTGTTTTGTGTTGATTCTTCCACCTCTAATCCTTGATCAAAAGCTTGATCAAGTGACCAACAAATGCGGCTACAATCCTCTAATTATCTCGAGCGCGCAACTTGTTGACACCCCAAGATTCCCAAACACAATTCACCGTCTCGCACTACTCCCTTGCAAGGAACCCGCCTTGTCCCAAGGCCTTCACTTACTCGAATCTGTGTTGACGTGATCTTGTCCAAAACCTTCAAATCAACCCGATCTTGAAGAAAAACCCCACCTTGGTTTTCTTATTTGAAACACACAAAGTTCCCAACCCAATATTCTCGTTTACACCAAACCTAATTGGATGTTATCAACCCTAATTTTGATGGTCACCCAATCGAAAAATAATTATGTGTAGTTTAATTGTGTGTATACATAGAAGAAGGGACGAATATGATGGGCAACTTTGTAAGCTGGTTTCGTTTAGGTTTTATTCACTAGGAACCTTACCTAGAAGAAGATGCATGTATGAGTATATAAATGTGTGTGCGTGGAAGAAAAGCAAAGAGGATGCAAGAAAAATAAGATACAAAAAGAATTTTTCAAGTTTTAAGTTGCATAGGACGGCCTATGAAAGTCATAGGTCGGCCTATGATGGTGTTCAGGTCGGCCTGCACGGTGACCTGAGAGGCGACCTGTGGTCAGAGCCTACAGGGTTTGTTCTTGGAGCGTGGGAGCCGACATGAAATATGGATGTACTGACTTGTACTGAAGCAAAGGCTTCCATAGGTCGATCTGATCACGTATAGGTCGGCCTATGCAGTTATGTTGACATACAAACATGATTTTTAATGTGTATGACATGCCTAAGACCTATCAAACATGTTCAAAGACTCTTTTTATGCATCCTAAGGCTAAGAGGATAAAGGAACATCTAAATGTAGGTTGATACCGTCCAATATACAAAAACGTTACGCTATACTACCTTGTTTGACATCATTCAAAACCCGGTTAGTTTGTTGATAGCATTCACAGGTCAAAGGGGCTGTAACCTTTGTGTCAGTAATAATATATGAGAACGGATCAATAACAACGACATCTGGCTGGACCACCTCATATGCAACCTCATCAGCAACCACCTCATCAACTACCACCTCATTAGCAACCACCTCATCTACAACAACAACATCTTCCTTGACCACCTCATCTGCCACCTTATCTCTGTGCTGCTCAAGTGATCTAGCCGCTCGGTGTCGGGTGTTATAGGGTGCATGGAATTTGATCGGAGAGGACCAGAAGGAGATCGTCGCGGCCTTCGTGTAGGGCAGTATTTGATGCTCGTAGGAGAGGAGAATTGGGGGGGGGGGGGGGGCGTACCTGCAAGGTACTCCGATGCCAAAGTGAGAGTTTGGACAAGAGGAGAAAAGTAAGTACAAAGTAAGAATGTAAGAGATTAGATACCTGACCCTCTCAAGTGAGAGGGTATTTATAATATACCCCCAGCGCGGGGCCAAGATCTCTCATCGCGAGTAGGATGCCTGCTCGGCGAATGAGAGACTGCCAAGTGGAGGACACAACGCGTGGTCCTCTGACTTGGTCCAACTATCCCCGCAAGATCCGGGGAGGTAGTTGGTCGTGTGAACTGACAAGCGAGTGGGGGGACGTGCCCAACGACTATATTGTGCCCAACGGCTATATTGTGCCTATTGTGCTTGTTCGCCAACTATAATGGATTGGGCCTGATCCTTAAGGGCAGGAAGCCTTGCCCGGTCCAGAACAGGAGCCCCCCAAGTCGTTGCTCTGCTGGAGAGTAATGACTTAAGACAGCTGTGACTACGACCGTACTGTCGGGGACGTGTTTGCTCGCGTGGAGTGTCACATTCGTGTCCCGACCAGATGTGGTCGTTAGATGATTACGCTGAGTGTCGGCCAAGATACGTTACGTGCTCGCAGAAATTGGCGTTTTTTGCCGAGCAGCCCTGCAACTAATACGTTCATTTTTTACGAGGAGATTTGCTCGTGTGGGAGCCAAGGACTTGTGTATTTTCTGTAATAAGTCAGGCGAAGAGTTTTTGTGACACGTGGTGAGCATGCATGGCTTTTGTCAGTCCTAGGGCCGCGTAGGCTATGATGACCTCACAATCCCCCACGATCAAATGGTTATAAAAGGTGGAGGAAGGTTTTATTTTCACATTCTCACAAGTTCTCACTCCTTGCTCTTATTTTCTCTGCAACTAGTCCTCCCGCCGGAGTTCCTCTTCGCCACCGTTGATCCTCCTCTTCTCCGTCAACTTATTCTTCTTCCTGTAAGTTTGTTCTTCCTTTTTCGTATTTTTTATGAACCTTCGAGTTTTCTGGGTGTTGTTCATGGATTCTCCGGTGGGTTCATGGATTTTTCGGTTGAACTTCATGTGTTCTTTGATGAACATATGAGTTTCTGGAAAATCCATGAAGAACATGAAGATTTCTAGGATAATTGTAGAGGATGTTTTGATGTAGATCTTTGTAGATTCTAGTTAGGCGTATAGTTTAGGTTTGTAGTCGGGCACTAGGCCTGTTCGATTCATTGTCGTGATTTTGGGACGCGACGAGCCTGTGTCCTCGTTTTGATCCTTGCTATATTAAGTCGCGGGGACTTGCCCTGCTGGTCGTTAGACAGATGAGTTAGAACGGGCTCGAGGTTGTCCTCGGCTTCATCCTCGCCCTTTCACTTGATTAGTGGTGGAAGGGTGGATTTGATATTAGATGTCGAATTCACTTATCTTCCTCTGCTTTTCAGGTGAAAATGGTTGATCCTCAGGATGAAGTTGTGCCCGACCTTCAAGAGACACAAGAGGAGTCGGATGCGCCCGCCGATTATTCCAATATCAAGGTCGCAGATGGGGGACTTGGACTGGATAGCGCACGAACCTCTGTCGTTCCGATCGACTTTCACCGAAGAGGAGATTCGAGAGTTCTCTCTGTTGGAGAACTGGGTAGGGGAAGCTCCTCGGCAATGGAAAGTATTTCGTCCCGGGGAGAATGATAGAATTTGCTCTGGGTATCTGGGATTGCGTTTCCCAATGTACGAATTTGCTTTTACGGAGGCCAAGATGCATCTCCCGTTCACTGATTTTCAAGTGGCTCTCTTCACCCATTTGGCGTTGTGCCCGTCGCAGCTTCACCCTAATGCTCTGGCCTTCATTCGGGCATTTGAATTAGTCTGCCGTCATCTCAATGTCGGGGCGACCGTGGATCTCTTCTTTTGTCTCTTCCAACTTCAAAGGAGTACCACGGGGACGAAACAAAGTTGGGTTTCGTTCAAACAGTAGAGCAGGCTATTATGGCCGTACTCTGACTCGATTCGCCACTTCAAAGATAGGTTTCTGATCGTGAAGCCTATTTCTGAGGAGGCGAAAAGATCTATCTCGACTATCAAAAAGGTGACAGTTGATGGTCGGGAGGTGGATGGAGTTGTATCCATGTTTCCTCTGGAATGGGTTTACTCCCATTTTAAGCGTAGGACCGACCAATTCTTGGTGAAACACGAACAACTCTGTGAGGCCGACAAGGAGTCGTACAGGATCCTCCATGCTTATGTGGAGAGTTTTTCCCCGGCCTTCGTAGTTGATCGGGACGGGAATAAGCTGATCGGGGATGATGGGGAGCCCGTCCAAGCAGCTAGATATATTAACATCAAAGCTCTCCTCGAATGCGATAATGATGATGATGTGATCCAATTACTTGGTATGGTCCCCTGTTTGTTTTTATTTGTTCGAATTTCTGAGTTCTGACTTGTTTTGTATGTTCGCAGGTATGATGGCAGACATGAGGGAACGCCTGATGAGATCTCAAGGGGCGAAAGTTCACAAGAAGTCGACCGCAGGTGCCAAGGTCGGGGTGCCTAAGCAGACTGTTCTGGAAAATTTTGCAGCTGGTCCTACCCCTGTCCCGGAGAGAGCCTCGACGCCGCTGACCCCGGATACCACCCATAAGAGGAAGAGAGATGTCGCAGGGACTTCTGCGGCCGCTGGCCCGGGAGGTTCTGGCGCCGACCAGTATGTTTTGCCCCCGTGTTATTCGCGTGGAAATATGTTTAATGAAGGGAACTCAATTGCCGTTCAGAATTTTGAAGTCGAGGCCATTGTGAGTGCCAATCCTCAGGCGAGGAGGAAACAACTCTGCCAGGACGCTGCGGGCATGTTCAGGGTGCTCGAAGCGGCTTTTGCCCTAGGGGACGATGAGGCGGCTTCCCGTGTTAACCTTCGCACGTCCAAGGCGAGAATTGCCAAGTTGGAAGTTGATAACAATAAGCTGTACAATGATCTGAAGCAATTCGAAGGTCACGAGGAGGCCAAAGTATTGCTTCAGCAGGAAGTTACCCAGCTGAAGTTGCAGATGACCGCGGCCGACGAGGAGAAGGCACGCTTGCAGGCCAGAATAGCTGAACTGGAGGGTTTGTCAGCGGTCGTCGAAGGTGAGAATGATGATGAGAAATCCCTGAGGACCAGAGCTGAGGTGATCGGAAGGATTCGGATCCTTGGCAAGGATAACTTAAAGGCGGCTGAGTTCGGTTTCAATGCTGCTTCAGAGCAGATGAAAGCCCTTAACTCGGACGTGCATCTTCTGACCGACGGAATGGGTCTGTTCAACAGGGTTATTAATGGTCAGGTTGTTCCTCTCGAGGATGGAAGCGAAGTTTAGGACTTGGTTGTTTTTTAACATGTTTTGTGGGCCTGCGTGCCCTTACCATTTTATATGGGTGCTGCCCCTTTTGTACTTATAACATTACCCGGTTATGACCGGTTTTTAATATACTTGGATTTTGTGTAAAAATGTTTTATCTTGGACGTTTGCTCTATTTATTCATATGTGTGTGCTCGGCGAGTTGTGAAACCTACCGAGGAGGGCAAAGTGGTTTTGCCCATGATGAGGCTAGGACTTCGTTTGAGGTACTAATCTCATAGGCTTGGACTATTCCCATCGCGAGCTGGGTGTCCTGCCTGAATGGTGCGGAAACGGCGGAGCTCGGTCGAGGTATCCCCGTTGTGCACAGGATCTGCTCGTACAATAAGCAGAAGCTAGCCAGTGTTGTAATGCGTGTCATACTTCACCAGGGCATGATACGATGGCCGCGCAAATCTCCCCATTTTGGGTGATTACGTCAGCAATTTGTCTAGCCTTGTGGTTAAGGACTTAGCTGTAGTACTGCTTGAGTTTTTCAGCATTCCATGGTCGAGCAGGTGGTTTTTCATCCAATGTTTCCAAGTAATATGCTCCTGTGCCCGTTTTGGACTTGACCATGTAAGGTCCTTCCCAGTTTGCTGTCAGTTTCCCTTCGCGCGAATCCTTCTGGTTTCTACGCAGGACCAGACTGCCCACGGGGAAGTCACGTTTTATGACCCTGGCGTCATGTCGCAATGTTATATGTTGTTTTAATGTGGCCTCGCGGAGCGCAGCTCCTGATCTTATTTCTTCGACCAGGTCGAGCTCCTCACGTAGAGCCTCGTCGTTTATTTCTTCGTCGAGGGGAGCTTCTGTCCTTCTGGAGGGTTCCCTTATCTCCACCGGTATTACCGCCTCTGTTCCATACGCTAGTCGGAAGGGAGTTTCCCCGGTGGTGGAGTGTGGTGTTGTTCTATACGCCCAAAGGACGATGTGGAGCTCCTCGACCCATCTTTTCTTGGCCTCGCCTAGCCTTCGTTTTAGCCCGCGGAGGATCACCCTGATCGCGGCCTCCGCTTGCCCGTTAGTCTGGGGGTGCTCGACGGAGGTGAAATGTTGTTTTGTCCCTAGTTTGGCGATGAAATCTTGGAAGTTTTTGTCCGTGAATTGGGTTCCGTGTCGGTCACAAGGGCCTGAGGTACTCCAAATCTTGCGAGGACGTTCCTTTTGTAGAAACGCAGTATGTTGAAGGTTGTGATCTTGGCGAGCGGTTCGGCTTCAATCCATTTTGTAAAATAATCAACGGCCATGATTAGGAATTTGTTTTGATAAGATCCCATTGTAAAGGGGCCTAGAATGTCCATCCCCCACCAGGCGAAAGGCCACGGTGAGGAGAGAGTCTTTAATTCGTTGGGGGGTGCTAAGTGCATGTCCCCGTGGCGTTGGCAACGGTCGCACTTTTGTACGTGCTCTTTGGCATCGTGTTGCATGGTTGGCCAGTAATATCCTGCTCGCAAAGCTTTCCGGGCCAAGGATCTTCCCCCTAAGTGTTGTGCGTTGATGCCCTCGTGAATCTCTTGTAAGATTTCGGGGACCTGGGCCTCGTCGACACATTTCAACAGGGGGATGGAAAATCCTCGTCGATATAATTTGTCCTCGACCAGTATGTACGAACAGGCTCGTCGTTTAGTTACGTCGGCCTTCTTACTGTCCTCGGGGAGTTCCCCCTTGGTGAGATAATTGTACACAGGGGTCATCCAACAAAGGGGATCTCCGATGACGTTAACATCTAGCAGGTCGGGTTTTACAATGCTCGGGCGGGCCAACATTTCTTGTATGATGGATTTGTTCCCACCTTTTTTTCTGGTGCTGGCTAGTTTAGAGAGGATGTCTGCTCGGGTGTTTTGCTCGCGCGGGACGTGCTGAACTTCCCATGCTTCAAACTCTGCTATTTTTTCTTTCACCATTGCCAAATATTCAGCTAGTTAGTCATTCTTTGCTTGGAATTCTCCCCGTACTTGGGACACTACGAGCTGGGAATCAGTGTAAATTTTTATTTCTTTCGCGCCAACGTCTTTGGCCAATCGTAATCCTGCGAGGAAGGCTTCATACTCGGCTTGATTGTTGGATGTTTTGAAGGACAGGACCAGGGATACTTCGATCAGGGTCCCTTCCTCGTTCTCGAGGATAATTCCTGTTCCGCTGCCTGAGGGGCTTGATACGCCATCCACGTAAATGATCCACTTCCGCGTCCCTCATGGAGGGGATAGTTCCAGAGTCATTTCTGCTACGAAGTCGGACAGGACCTGTGCCTTGAGGGCTTTCCTCCCCTCGTAGTGAATGTCGAACTCGGACAATTCAAGGGACCATTTTAGCATCCTGCCCGCCATATCTGGTCAGCTTAACAACTGCCTAATAGGATGGTCGGTTCTGACAACGATAGTGTGCGTCAGGAAGTAATATATGAGTCTCCTCGCGGCAACTATGAGAGTAAGGGCCACTCGTTCTATTTGTGTGTACCAAACTTCGGGTCCTTGCAGGGCTTTACTAGTGAAATAGATGGGTTTCTGCCCGTTAGTCGTCTCGCGAATAAGTGTTGCACTTACTGCTTCGTTGGCCACGGAGAGGTACAGGTATATGGTTTCCCTGCGGTCTGGTCGGGACAATACTGGTGGCTCGGACAAAGCTTGTTTGACATGGGCAAGGGCCCGCTCGCATTCGTCTGTCCACTCGAAATTGACTTCCTTCCTGAGTAATTTGAAGAAGGGCAGAGCGTGCTGGGCAGATTTGCTCATGAAGCGAGCAAGGGACGCGAGCATCCCATTGAGGGATTGTATCGCCTTCTTCGATCGCGGAGTGGGGAACTCCACGAGTGCTCGGCATTTATCTGGGTTTGCTTCTATTCCTCTTTCAGTGAGGTAAAACCCGAGGAATTTCCCTGCTCGTACACCAAAGGTGCATTTTTCTGGATTGAAACGCATTTTACACTTTCGAGCTTGGTCGAACACCTTTTGTAAGTGGGTGGTATGGTCGGATTCCTCTTGGGATTTCACAATCATATCATCCATATATACTTCGAGCATGTCCCCGATTTCTGATCGGAAGACTTTATTCATCATGCGCTAGTACGTGGCCCCGACATTCTTTAGTCCAAAGGGCATTACGTTGTAGTAATAGTTCCCCGAGGAGGTCATAAACGCCGTATACCTCTTATCCTTGTCTGCCATTGGGATTTGGTTGTATCCCGAATAAGCGTCCATGAAGGACAGGAGCTTGAAACCTGCGGAATTATCTACGAGTTTATCTATGCTCGGTAGCAGATAAGCGTCTTTCGGGCAAGCCCGATTGAGATCAGTGTAATCAATGTACATGCGCCATTTTCCATTACTTTTCTTTACAAGTACAATGTTTGAGAGCCAGGTCGTATACCTGGCCTCGGAAATAAATTTTGCCTCTAAGAGGTCTTGTACTAGTTTCTCGGCAGCTTGTGCCTTTTCCTCGGATTGCTTTCTTCTTCGTTGGGCAATGGCGTGAGCAACTTGATCGATTGTCAAGTGGTGACATGCAGTTTCTGGATCAAGGTCGGGCATATCCGCCGCACTCCAGGTGAACAGATCGACGTTGTCGTCAAGACATTTCTTCAACTCCTTCTTGATCTCTTCGGGGAGACCAGCACCTATCTTCACTCCCCTGTTGGGGTTATTGCTGAAGGTGATGATCTCGAATTCCCCATCTGGGACTGGTCGCAAAAGTGCAGAAGTCGGGGAGCTTGTTGCACCTGACTGTTTGTCTTCGTCACGATCCTCTTTACCCTCTTCAGGAAGCCTGCTGTCGAGGTCGATGATATGCACGGGAAGCGTGGGCTTTTTGTCTGGCTGGCCACCTTCAGCTAGAACCCCATCCTCTCTTGGGCGCTTTGCTGATTTTGCCGTCGTCGCGATCTGGTTCTGCCCTTTTGTTACAACCTCAAAGCATCTGTGAGCAGCCTCGACGTCGCCATGCAGAGTTGCGACGTGCCTTTTCTCAGTATAGTACTTGAGTTTGAGGTGGACCGTAGAGGGGACAGCAATGAGTTCTGCAAGAGCTGGCCTGCCGAGGATGCACTGATAAAGTGACGGGCAATCAATGACTAAGAACTGCGTTTTGATTGTCCGAGATGCCTCTTCCTTGCCAAAAGTGACTGGTATCTCCACGTAACCCCAAAGTCGGGCTGTGGCCCCGTTGAATCCTTGGAGGTCCGATCCCACGTATGGTGAGAGGTTGGACTTATTCAGTTTCAATGCGCGGAACAGGTTGGTATACATGATGTCCACGGAACTTCCCTGGACGACCAGGATTCTCCGAACATTGGTAGAGGATAATTTGGCCCTGATCAGCAGAGGGATATGGGAATTTGGGGATCCCCTGGGCAGTTCTTCTCGGTAAAACGTGATCGGCTGTGAACGCCCTTTGCTTTTTCTGATCGCGGACAACTGATCGGGGCTACTGTCTATCAGCTGCTTAAACTTTTGTTTGATGGACCCTATTGTAAGCTCATGGTACCCCCCACATGAGATGACCATGGCTGTAGGAAAGGCTTCCCAGGTGTTGTGTATGAATACCTGGGAAGTCGTGTCGAGGTGGTCAAGAACGAAGAAGTCCTCTGGTCGGCTGATGGCCATTGCGACCTGCGGGGGAGGACTGGATTGGGCTGATTCTACCTCTTTCTTTGAATCGGATGTGTCTCGTCGGGAGGACTCTCCCTTCTTCACGTACTGCTTTAGGTGACCCTCTTTGATGAGGATCTCTATTGCGTCCTTAAGATGCACGCAATCTTCTGTCACGTGGCCGTGACTACGGTGGAAACGACAGTATTTTCTTTTGTCGAAGTTCCCTTTGGATGTGGTCGGTTTAGGGAACCTGACACCCTCTTGTTTAAATTCTGTGTTGATGCATTCGGAGAGAATGCGCTCGCGCGAGGTCGTGAGCATGGTGTACTCCGTAAACCGGCCAGCTGGCCCTTTGCTTTCGCGAGGACGCTCGTCGCGCCTTTTCTCTTTCCCTTGCCGGGATGATTTCGGCCCGTCTTTTTTTGATGCCCGGGGTGTTTCGCGATCTCTTAAGTCCCGGGCATGGAATGCAGCTTCTTTTTCCTCGTAACGGATGTAGTCCTCAGCTTTGCGAAGGAGTTCCGTCAGTGTCCGGGGAGCTTCGATCCCCACTGCCTTACAGAAATCGCTTTTGGGCCGGAGTCCCTTTTCGAGGAGGTACTTTTTCATGTGATCCGTTGTTCGGACTTCCACCGCTTCTTTGTTAAATCTTTCAATGTATGCCCGCGGGGATTCATCCCTGCCTTGTATAATGGCCTCCAGTGTAGCCTCCGACTTAGGATGTCGTTAGGAAGCTGTGAAATGGCGGGCAAACTGGCTCTTTAACTCTCTCCATGAAGAGATGGATCCGCGAGGAAGTCGTTTAAACCATGTCATCGCTCCCTTTCTCAAGGTGATGGGGAAAATTTTGCATCTGATAGCCCCGGAGACACCGTGATATTGGAGCATAGCTTCTATATTTTCGATATGCTCGCGGGGATCAGACGTCCCGTCATAGGTTTCAGGATGTCTTTTGTGAAAGGGTCGTGAACGTCATCGTCACTGCTGGAACTAGGAGAGAGCAAAAGGGAACGGCTGTGACCGCGACTTCGACTTTGGCGAGGAGAACGTCCGCGGGTGTGTCGGTGCTCGTACTTATCTGAGTGTCGAGACCTCTTGGATATCGGGGAGTGCCTAGATCTCCGTGGGGGAGACTGATGGCGTCGTCGTGCTAGATCGGGTGTAGGGTTCCTCGATCTTGAACGTTTCCTCTCCGGGGAGAGGCTGTCGTGTCTTCGCTTCGAGGGAGTTCGTGGACGCGGGGAAAGACTCGTCAGTTTTTCTGAAGCAAGGCGTTCCTGAATGATATGCTCGAGAGCATTGATCTTCTCCCCCTGCTGGAGGATTAAGAGGTTCGAGTTGTTAAGAGAGGCGATGAGCGCTGCGGTGCTCGGATCAGCATCCTGGGGAACCGAGATGGGCTCGAAGGTGAGCTCCACAGCTGGTGCCCGTGGCTTTGGTTCGTCGGGTTTCGGGGAAGCAGGTCTTCCGTCTCTTCGGTCACTTTCCTGCGGGATATGCCCGACGAAAGCATGGTCGTTGTTGTTGGCCGCAGAGGCCATAAAGTCTTGGTGAACATCGTTCTTGATGAAAGCCATGTCGATCTGAGATTTGAAAGGATGGAGCTTTGATCTTTGTTGTGCAAGAGAGAATCTTGGTTAAAGACGGGGAAGCTGGGATTTCCCACAGACGGCGCCACTGATCGGAGAGGACCAGAAGGAGATCGTCACGGCTTTCGTGTAGGGCAGGTGTTGATGCTCGTAGGAGAGGAGAATGGGGGGCGTACATGCAAGGTACTCCGATGCCAAAGTGAGAGTTTGGACAAGAGGAGAAAAATAAGTACAAAGTAAGAATGTAAGATATTAGATACCTGACCCTCTCAAGTGAGAGGGTATTTATAATATACCCCCAGCGCGGGGCCAAGATCTCTCCTCGCGAGTAGGATGCCTGCTCGGCGAATGAGAAACTGCCAAGTGGAGGACACAGCGTGTGGTCCTCTGACTTGGTCCAACTATCCCCGCAAGATCCGGGGAGGTAGTTGGTCGCGTAAACTGACAAGCGAGGGGGAGGGGGAAGGACGTGCCCAACGGCTATATTGTGCCTATTGGGCCTGTTCGCCAACTATAATGGATTGGGCCCGATCCTTAAGGGCAGGAAGCCCTGCCCGATCCAAAACAGAATTGTCCCTAATCAGCCAACCGTTTCTAGTGTGAACCAGTTAGAACCACTTGTCCAACCCGTATCTGGGAGACTCAGCCTCAACAACTCTAGCATAGTCTGCTGCTCTACCTACAATAGTGTCATCTATGCCCCTGTATTTCACTGCAAAAGACGAAAAAAATAAAAAAAGATTAATAACTACCGAAAATTTCACTAAATATAAAATTTTCCTAATTTTTCTAGAATTATGAAATTTCTGGGAATTTTTCAGGTGATTTTGTACCGAAAATTTTAAAACTTTTGGTTAAATGTTTTCATTTTTACCATAAATTTTGAAATTTCCAATACGGCATCACGTAAATTTCCAATACAACATATTTTATCCTCACACCCTAGTACCTCAGTTACACTTGATACTCCCACAATTTTTTATAATGATAAATTTATTCTTCTCGTTATTTATTTTTCAAATTTTTCGCATTCTGTAAAAAAATCGCTCTGTAAAAACCAAAAGAAACAAAATTCGGTAGTTATTTTCAAAAACATGGTACGATAAATTTTGCAAGAAAGAGTTTTTATGCATTTTTATTAGACATTTAAGAACACGTTACGATGTTTTATCAAATTTTTGGAAAAAATACGGGAACCTCTTGTAGTTTTATTTATTTATTTTTTTTTGCAAAATTCGGAAACATTTTGAAGTTTTATCAAATTTGTAGAAAAATCCGGAAACATTTTAAAGTTTACCAAATTTTTAGGAAAAATTCAGAAACATTTTCAATTTTTACCAAATTTTTAGGAAAAATCCGAAATTGGCTTGGTTATAATGTCGTTGTGACGGGAGATTTCAAAATATTCGGAAAATTTTGTAATTTATCGGATTTTTTGCATAAGCCTAAAAATCTAGTAGTTCGGTATGCTTCATTTGTGTGGTCTTGATCGTGATGGTTCCCCTGTGGTTTTTACTCAGTTTTTCACCACTAATGTGATATGTTTTACATAAATGATTACTTTTTAAGTAGTTCAAATAGGCCTATGATATCATTGACATTGATAATTTCCTTTCCGGAATGACGTTTTGGCATGGTCGCAATTCGTTGATAAACAACATTGTATTCTAATTTTTACTATTCGTTCTGATAACGCAATTAGATGAGAAGGAAGAAAGATAAATTGATTATTGATGGTGAGAGAAAAGGAAATTCTGAAGTTTCGTATAAAATCCTTGAAGTTTTAAAAAATTGAACATTTTCTTCACAACAAGGTTCATACAAAATCCGAAGTTTTAAAAAATTGGTTATCTTACCACTCTGTTTGTTAACATAATAATTTGATCAATTTATAATGCTTGTTTTGCTTTCTTTTGGTAGTTTGTTATGCTCCCCAATATCTATCATAGTTATTTACATCATCTTATATAGAGCAACCATTATGTATCTGACTTTATTATAGTCCGTCAATTTTTAGCTCTTTTTCAAAATAAAGCTTATTCCCAACTAGATTATGTCAATTTTTTCACTTGTCTTAAGTGTCCAATTCTTTGTAAAGGGTTTCTTCTTATGGTTAATATTTAAACAAAACAAGAAAATTTCCAATCAGATTCTTATTTTTATAATGTAATCATAAGCCTAAAACTCCAACGTAGTCTCCAATGGCTCCAACTTTCTCATTATAAATGGCAGAGATAGTGGTGATTCTGTAGGGCATACAGTAGATGGAGATTTTATCTCACATACTTTTATGACAACAAGTATGTGAGATATATGGTGATGAAGCTCTATTTTTTTCTATAGATTAAGATGTGAAAACTGGTCAAACCTTTAACATATATGAAGCTCTATCTTTTTCTTCAATTGTTTAAGAGAGTTGATAAAGAAGAGTGTTGAATAGAGAGTTGATATGTGGTGATGAAGCTCTATTTTTTTTCAACATATGAAGTTCTGTTTTTCAAGAACATAAATGAAGCTCTATTTTTAAAGGTATTAAATGCTAGAGAAAACAACTCATGTGTACTATGTATTTTGGAGATTTGATTTTTGGTCGAGTTATAGGATAATATGAAGAAATGCAGAAAATTGAGTGTGAGTTTGGTGTAACAACTAATAGAGTGTGAGTTTGGGGAATAAGATAAAGGAAATTAATTACAATCTAGAAAATATTTTAGAGATAGATATTTTTCTCATTAAATCAGTCACAAAATTGGCCTAAGCCATGTGACATTCCACATCAGTGCCACATGGTCTTATGGATTGATTTTAACTAACAGAATTGAGAGAAAAGATTAACGTGATCTAGTTTGTAGAGTTAAAGAATCAAAATTGTCTTTTTAAAAGTTAAGGGACCAAATTTGACCCAAAGATAAGGGACGAAAAAAAGTATTTAACCTAAATTCTGAACTTCCATGAGAATATCCATGCAGAGTGTAAACCAACAACTTAAAGTCCTTCCTTATATACTCAACAAAAAGTCTCATCTGCCGGACTCAACTTGAACTCATAAGGGACTCAACTTAAAGTCTCGCTTGAGATACTCGACAAAAACTATCGTCTGAGGGGCCTTAACTTAAAGTCTTGCCTGATAGATTTAAAAGAGAATCTTGCCTGAGAGACCCCACTTAAAGTCTCGTCTAAGAGACTCAACTCAAAGCATCGCCTAATAGACTTAATAAAGAATATCACCTGAGGGCAATGCTTTAAAAACCCGACCGAATCGCTCAGTTCAACCGGTTGGACCGGGAATCAGAGATGAATCCAGTTGGGTCAACTTTACAAACCTCCAGTTGATTAAAACCAGAGTAAAATCGGAAAAAACAGATTGAACCGTCCAAAACCATTCGAACCAAAGAACCAGAGCCGGTTTTGTAAAACCGTCCGGTTCAAAAAAAATGCATCAAATTGACCTTTTTTTAATGTTTTTAAAAAAATTTAATATGTCAAAATCAAAACTTAAAATACATTCCCCAATCAAAAAAAGAATTCTGTGTTTTTATTACAACCATACAAACTTCTAAGTTTTGTCACTCCATTATAGATTTTCTTTCAACCACACTTCATCATCATCATCACGGTGTCTCTTTCAAACTTACTCACGATGTCCAACTCAATATTGATTGTCATTCAAGTCAATATTGTTTGTTTTATCAAGTAAGACTTGTTTGTCGTATTTCAACTCAAATTCGTTTTTTTGTTGTTTAATGGAGCATATTGTATTATTTGTTTTTGGTATTCTATCTTATTTAATTTTGATATTCTTAATTATTTGAATTTTATTTTAGTTATTATATTCTATTATTTTAATTTTGGTTTGAATTAGTTTAACTTAATTTATTGTAGTTCTTTAATTTGGTCAATTTATTCTTATATGAAGGTTGAAATAAAGTGTAGAACTATGTTATGTTATTATATGTATTATCGATATTGTTGTATTAAATTTATAATAGATTTTTGAAATATTTATTTTATTAAGTTGTGACCATATGATTATGTGTGACGTATCTATGAAATTTAGTTTCATATTATTAGTTTATTTAAGGCTAAATTACAATTTTGGACCCCCTGTTTTGGTTTACTCACGATTTTAGTCCCCCCATTTTCTTTTTAAACAGTTTTAGTCCTCCATCCGAATTTTGATCCAACTGTTCATGCACTGTTCATGTACTGTTCATGTACGGTCATGCACTGTTCATGTACGATCATGCATTGTTCATATACGTTACATGTACAGTCAGCGTTTTTTTTGGATCAAAATTGGGATGGGGGACCAAAACTGTTTTAAAAAGAAAATAGGGGGACTAAAACCGTGAGTAAACCAAAACAGGGGGACCAAAATTGTAATTTAGCCTTTATTTAATAAACGGTTCGACGCAGGTTTAACCAGTTGAACCAATTGAACCTTAAACCGCAAGTTTAAGCGGTTCGATATCCGGTCCGATTTTTAAAACATTGCATGAGGGATTCAACTTAAAGTCTCTCTTGAAAGACTCAACAAAAAGTCTCGCTTGAGGGACTAACTTAAAGTGTCGCTTGAAAGATTCAACAAAGAACATTACTACAAAATATACATTTAGTA
Organism: Lathyrus tuberosus; assembly: GCA_022829125.1. Lineage (NCBI taxonomy): Eukaryota > Viridiplantae > Streptophyta > Magnoliopsida > Fabales > Fabaceae > Lathyrus > Lathyrus tuberosus. The sequence continues at coordinate 7,303,462 of JALAZF010000308.1, read as the reverse complement.
ATGCAATTTCATCTCGGCCATAGTATCCATAGTGCATTAGTGTAGGAAAGACTTTTTACATCAGGCGAAAAACACATTTTACATCGGATCTGGGTTCGATGTAAAGCCAAGCGATGTAGTAAATCAAAGACATTTTACATCGGGCAATAGCCTGATGTGAAAAATACTCCTACTACACCGGTTGACTGTTACGTCAGATGTGAAATATGGGTTTAACTTAATTTTTTTTTTTAAATAAATGCACATTTAACATCGGTTGCCTTTCTTTCCCGATGTAAAATGTAGGTTGTTGCACCGGTTGCCTTTTTGGCCTGATGTAAAATATAGGTTTTTACATCGGTTGCAAGGCGCGTCCGATGTAATATGTATGCTATATTTCTTAAAAAATTAGACTATTTTTTAGCGCAATCGAGGTGGAATCCCTGTAATTTTTTTGCTACCTAATTTTTCATATTTTTCCAACATCACACAGACAACATTTAAGTCGCAATTTGGTATCTAATTTTTCATATTTTTCCAACCAACCTGTTAATTTCATTGCACCAAATAGCTAGGATGCACATATTATTCAAAATGAACAATTTTGATTTACAAAAGTACTAATCTAGGATACACACAAGTGTACAAAATTATAAGTATGTTTACACGGTGGACTACTACAACAACAAAATCAGTAAAAATATACAAAAATATCCAACCATTTATAAGTCCTTTCCCACACTTGAATTAGCAACATGCAATCTACAAGAAGATGGGTTTAACTTAATTTTTTTTAAATAAATTCACATTTAACATCGGTTGCCTTTCTGCCCCGATGTAAAATGTAGGTTGTTACACCGGTTGCCTTTCTGGCCTGATGTAAAATTTAGGTTTTTTCATCGGTTGCAAGGCGCGTCCGATGTAATATGTATGCTATATTTCTTAAAAAATTAGACTATTTTTTAGCGCAATCGAGATGGAATCCCTGTAATTTTTTTGCTACCTAATTTTTCATATTTTTCCAACATCACACATACCACATTTAAGTCGCTATTTCGTATCTAATTTTTCATATTTTTCCAACCAACCTGTTAATTTCATTGCACCAAATAGCTAGGATGCACATATTATTCAAAATGAACAATTTTGACTTACAAAATTACTAATCTAGGATACACATAAGTGTACAAAATTATAAATATGTTTACACGCTAGACTACTACAACAACAAAAGCAGTGAAAATATACAAAAATATCCAACCATTTATAAGTCATTTCTCACACTTGAATTACCAACATGCACTCTACAAGAAGATGAGTTGTAGCTTCAGTAGAAAACACCAAAATCACATTTGCTGACAATAAATAATAACACTAATTAACACCAGCAGACAACACCAAAGTCAAGAAACCCAAATCATATACATGTATATATATATATATATATATATATATATATATATATATATATATATATATATATATATATATATGTAACACCCCGTATTATTTAAATGCTCAATTGAATATCAGATAAGCATCTATGTACTCTATCTTTGGTAAATTGGATTTATGGAATCCTCTAAGTGCTTTAAGTATTATCGATTAGGAACAATAGATCAACTAATAAATTCTGAAGAGATCAATAATTATTAGTTCAAGAGAGGATTTAATGATAACTCTAATAACTGATCAATTGGGTTGAGACGATAAAATATCAATTGGGGATATTTTACCCTGTTAGATTTATATTGTATAATAAGGTTATATATATATATATATATATATATATATATATATATATATATATATATATATATATATATATATATATATATATATATTTGGTAAGAGAAAGAGAAAGGAGAGAAAGGAGGAGAAAAGGAAAAGAGAGAAAAGCTTGGATCATCATCTTCTTCAAACTCCTCTTCGATTATCAGGTGGGTTCTAGATAGAAACTCTAAGTTCTAGAAATCAATTATTTGAACTTAGGTTAGATTTGAGAGAAAATGATTAATCGGATAAAATCAATGAATCTAACGGATGAAATATGGTATAGACTATGTAGAATACTTATTTTTATGAATGGAGTATGTTTTGATTGTTATGGTGTGATTTGGAAGTGTTTGGATTGAGAAAATAATTGTTTTGGATGAGTAACAGCGCTGCTGAGATGTTGGGTTTCCCAGGGTTCGCCTAGCGAACCTGGGGCGAAGCGCAACGAACAACTTTCAAGGGTTCGCCTAGCGAACTCGGCAGCGAAGGTCAGCGAATGTTCGGCAACGACATTCGCCTAGCGAACTTTGTATCTTTTCAGTTCTGTTTGGTTCTGCCTTGGTTCGCCCAGAGGTTCGCGAAGCGAACGGCAAGGCGAAGGTTCGCCAAGGGGTTCGCCTAGCGAACTTTGTGTCTGTTATGGTCTGGTTGTTGATTCGCCTGGAGATTCGCCTAGCGAAGGCGGTAGCGAATGCTCGCTGGGAGGTTCGCCTAGCGAACATGATAGTTGTGCAGTTTTGTTTCCTTCATAACTTTTGATCCGTAACTCGAATCGGGACGTTCTTGGTGTCATTAGAAAGCTATGACGACCCTCTATCCGATAAAAAGTGAAAATATTGGGTATGATGTGGGATAAATTATTCAGTGGAAAATAAAGGAAAGTAATGTTTTGTGATATGTTGTGTTAAATGTTTTACATTGTGTTATACCATATCTATTTAATTGTGAATTGAGAATGAAATAAATATGCATGTTTAAAATATGAATTAGGAAGAGTGAGGAAACTTTACCCCAAAACAAAATGGTATGATTCTAGGTTGTTACTAGAAATTGATAGAAACTCTGGATGGCGACGCTCGTGCATTCATTGACGAGTTCTGGCCTGGAGTAGATAACCTAGATGGCGATGCTCGGGCACTTGATGTATAACGGTGCATCCGTGACGAGTATTGGTCTAGGAGAGAGTGAACACTAGTATGGAACATGTGTAATTGTTATGTTTTATTTTGAGAAAAGGCAAAAGAGGCCTTAAGGCGAATGTGGCCTTGTGATTGTCGAATACAATCACGTTGTGTATATGATCACGTAATCGTAACCATTTATCTTGAGGTGTAGTTTCATGAGACTCGAGCTCCTCCTCTGAAACGTATGCACAATTACTTGGCATGTTTGATTCCCGCGTGTAGTACGAATGGAACCTATATGGTAAAGAGACTTGTGATGGTTAACAGGCCATGAGAAGTGACGGTTCACGGTTAACAGGCCGATGATCCCGAATCCATTTCGTATGTCAAGTAACTACAAGGATCCATGACTCGGGTCGACTTCTAGACGTAGAAACGGACGGGAAAAGGGGATGCCTTGGTAAGGTTATCGATTAGAGGGATTCTTGAGTTAACAGGCTCAGGACGTAATTCCCTTCGTGTGATATTTTATGAGTTAACAGACTCATGGCATGTTTCCATATAGTGTGAGATTGTGAAAATTGTGCACTCAAAGTTATTTCCCTTCCCCTTGACTTGAGTTAGGATGGATAGAACCCTGTAAAGCCGAGAGAATCTATAGGATAGGGAACTCACTGAGATTTGATGTATCTCACCCCACTATAGTTGCTTTATTTCAGGTGCAGGTTTGGTTACAAGTGGAACGATGCAAAGATGTTTCAAGAGAAGCTTAGTTAAGCTTTTTCCGCTGTGTATTATCTTGTTGTATACAATTGAGGATATTGTATATTATTCTTAGTTTTTATTATTTTGGCTAGTTCCATGACTTGTGCCATGTAGTGTATTTATGTTTTAGAAATGGACAAGTATGTGAACTATGCCATTAGGCACTTTTGATGCGTCAGTACCAAATAAAATGCTTGTATGGTATTATTCTAGATATATATTATACAGGGCATTACAATATATATATATATAATTCTACATAATTTACACCACGCTTACATTGGGTTGAAGTCATGTAGCCTTTTTTACTATTTCCATTTGCCATTTGATCAACCCCAAAAACACTAATTCAAAAAAAAAATCCATTTAAAGCCACATAAAATATGAAATTACTTTTGTAACAATTTATATATATATAAGATATATAATATAATATAGCAAAATTCGCATAAAAGATAAACTTACTTTGTAACAATTTTTCTCATGGTTTGATTAAGTTCCTGATGAAGTGAACAAAAGACGACCACAATATTGTCTCTTGGACAAATGATTATTAATTGCCAATGATCTCTGTACGTGTGTGTAGAAACACAAAAGTCACATAAAATATCTATGTTATCAAAATTAAAAAATAGAAAACACAATTTCATACAAACTTACCCATGAATAAATGGTAGTAAGTGACAGACTCTCTTTTCGTCACGTAACTTACCTAAAGAAGTAAGAAGAAATTGTTGGAACAGAGATAATAGTGCCATGAAATCTAAATATTTAATCTAGAACATAAAATATGTATCTAAATAAAGTTGACAACAAACAAAATGAGCATATCATTAATCTATTCTTTTGTTCAATCTCAACTTGTGTTTGAGCAGTAATACAGTCTCAGAGTACATATGTACACGGTTGGAAACAACCTAAGGATACACATCAAACATCTGCACTCCCTGCCAATTGAAATGTGTATATATACATTAATGATGCAGAATGAGTTGCACATCATGATTCAACGGCCTTTGGCTCGAGAATGACCGGGATCTTTTCTTTGTGGTCACCTCGCAATACCTCCACAATCACCTGAAATTCAACATCACCAAGTATTAAACTATCATAACAAATCAGCTTCAATTTAGGTTTGTTTCTATTTTCACTTGTTTCCTATTTTCATTGATTTAAAATATGTAACTAACTTTTAACCAACTGTGAACTAACTTTATCTCGGGTTCGTATAACTTTTCTTAGGATACATACCTTCTTGTCAACGTCACATTGATCAAAAATTATGTACAAGTCGCTTCCATTAGTAACCTTCTTACCATTCACATATGTTATGATGTCTCCTAATATGAGTCGACCATAGGAATCGCGCTTTGTCGATTGTAAGCCCTACAACAAAATAGAAATTTAACCAAATTCATCACCCTTGAAAATTAAGTTCTTAAAAAAAGTGATAAGTTGAGCTTATATAAGAAATAAGCTTACTGCTTTTTCAGCTGGACCGTGGCAGGAGCATCCAAGACAAGCACTCCACTTACTCCCAATTGCTCCACAGATTGGTCAAGAGCAAACTTGATCCCTAATATATGTCTAGTAACCTTCCCAAATTTCAATAGTTGATCAACAGTGCCATTTACCTAAATACTACCTCCGTTCCTTTTTATAAGAGACAACTCACTTTTTAGGTTCATTAAATAATCAATGTATCTAGACTATAAACTGACCAAATACATTGATTATTCAATGAATCTAAAAAATGAAATGTCTCTTATATAAAGGAACGGAGGTAGTATATAAAATAAGCACATAACCTAAATTTAAGAGAACATAATAAAAAGAAGGTATAGTTATCTCCTTAAAAACCGAACCGGACATTGAACCAGCGAGACCTGTCATGGTTTAACTGCTTTAAACATCTCAAACCGGGATGACACCGAGTTGAAGTAACTCAAATAACCAAACTGTAGAAAATGTTGGTTCACGGGTTCACGTTTCAACCGATTTCACCGTCCAGTTCGGGTTTTTAAAACAGTGGTTTAAAGAGAGGCAAGAGTTGGGGCTTACAGTATCGACAGGAATAGAAAATCCAACACCGGAGGATGCACCAGAAGGGGAGTATATAGCTGTATTTATCCCAATGAGGCTTCCAGAACTATCAAGGAGTGGACCCCCACTGTTACCAGGATTAATTGCTGCATCGGTCTGTAATTGTATAACATCTTGAATAGGACGGCCAATTGCAGCCGAACTAATTTCTCGCCGAAGTCCACTGTTTTAAGAAACAAGTATATCAGTAAAAGTTAATCGATAGAAAAAGGCGTGTATAAATGATCAGGAACTTTCACGTTATCCAGTATCAGAATATTAGAAAAGCCTATGTTTATGACCATGGTTTTAAATTGCGGTCCGCAACCGCAATTGCACCTGCAATATTGCGGATGCGGTTGCGGAGGCAACTGCATCGGACCGCAATTGCGGTGTGATTTGAAAATTACGTCTCCGGTTAAGTTTGGAACCGTATTAGATAATTTCGATCATGTTTCTTCAAGTATTTTCGTCTAAAATCAAAATATTAGAATCCTAAAACTCAATTTACTTATTATGTAATGAAAAAACATAACATTAAGTGTTTTTCGACTTTGTATTTCAAACACCTTCTTATAAAAATTCACACCGCAACGGCCGCAATACGCATCGCAACACCCGCAGCCGTAACCGCAATTTAAAACCATGTTTATGACAGCACCATTTGAAAGAAGAAAAATTATTTACCATATAAAATGGTTTGAAGTTACAAAGAAAGACGAAAGATAATATTTTGCGCAATACGGCGTTGCATAAAAATAGTTTATAGTTTTCATACCTGATGATTCCAGTTGCAAGAGTGTGGTGCCTGATTCGAAAATGATGGTGGAGGAATGATTTACGGTGGGAGACGAAGATGAACAGGGTGGTTGTGATGTGTTTTGTGATGGAGACGAAGATGAACGGTGATGGACACAAATATTTACGGTGATGGAGACGAAGATGAAGATTTACGGTGATGAAGACGAAGATGAAGATTTGAGACCGCGACTGCTAGGGCTAGGGCTTTAGTGAGGCGTGAGGAAACAAAAAGAAATGATATTTGGGTTTGTAAGTGAAAATTGACATCCTTTATAACAAAATTTTATATTATTTACGAAACTGTCACCTTATTATTTTTTTCATCAGAGGACTTAATAACATTGGTGCAAAGCTAGACCCGATTTAAAATCTTTTATAACAAAACTTTATATTATTTACGAAACTGTCATCGCATTATTTTTCACATCAGTGAAAATAAATGTCCGATGTAAAATCCCTAAATCAAATATTTTTTACTTTAAATTGTTATGTAACTTGATGTATAATTCTTTGACAAATATTTTTTACATCATATATCTTGAAACCTGATGTAAAATCATTTAACCAAATGTCTTATTTTTAGTACTGGTGGTGAAATATATTCATTTAAGCACTTTTCTTTCATTTTTATTTTTAAGCCACTTTTTACCACGACAAAGTTTCCAATCGTGGTGAAAAGTGGCGTCTGATCATGTGTTCTAATCTCAACACAAACAATTTTGTTTTTATTTATTTTTAAGTCACTTTCAACAACGTTTGAAATTTCCAACCTTGGTGAAAAATTGCGCCTAATCATTAGTTTGAATCCTAGCACCAACATTTTTGTTATTTATTTATTTTTAAGAAACTATTCACCATGGTTGGAATTTCAACTGTGGTAAAAAGTGGTGTCTTCCTATTTTTTTAAATTAAAAATCACTACTATAAAACACGCAAACAACAACGCCAGATTTACAACGGATTCATTTACACCGTTGTAATAGGTTATAATGTTCGCGCATCAGTGAGTAGCTGGATTTATTACTACTGCTGTCTTATAGCACCGTAGTAATATATGATTTGTAGCAAGCTTCGATCCCCAACAAATACACGTTTTCAATTTTTTAGACTACATTAAGTGTGTGTCACTTAAGTCCATTATTTAAAAATTAAATTGTAAATGATTTTACAACGGTTAATAAACCAACCGTTGTTATAGGAATTAAAAAAAAAAAAAAAAAATAGAAAATTATTTAACCAAGATATTTAACCACGGTGTTACTAAACAACCGTTGTAAAATTTGAAAATTTCATGACGGTTTTAATTTCTAACCGTGATGAAAAGTGATATTTTTTAGTATATAAGCGAACCCTAACATATCAGTTGTTTCTCTCAAAAGAAAACCCTAACATATTTCACTCTTCCCTCTCATAACATAACTCTAAACATACTTCAACCTCCAGATACGTCTTCACTAATCGCTAACTTGAGGTTCGTTCATTACACTTATGCTTCGGTTTTGTTTACTTGTCTTGTTAAAAATGGGTTCTAATTTTTTTCGTGAATGTTCTCATTTTTTCAAATTCATCATCACCACCTTAACAAAGCGTATACTTTCGCTATGTTACATATGGTTTGTGTTGCTATGAAGAAAAATACAGGAAGTATGAATCCATTGTGTTAACTTCATTCACCTTGTACTTTTTTTCATAGCTTCATGAACTAGATGAAATATCAAAGTTTCCATTAAATCCTTTTGAATTGTTTTACGTCTTCTTTTCCATAAAGTTTCCATCAAATCCTTCCATTAAAATGTCTCAGCAGTCCGGTTATAGCTATGGAAGCAGGTCCTCAAATCGTTCAAGGTACTTATGCACGTGTGGTCTCAACACTCCGTTGATGACGACATGGACCGACTCGAACCCAGGTCGCCCTTTCTATGGTTGTGGGATGTATAAGATTCAAGGATACAAACAATGCTCTCACTTTGCTTGGTTGGATGACGAGATGGATCCTAGAGCAAAACAATTAATTTCTTCATTGGTAAAGAACTTGAATGAGGAAAAGGAAATAGTTAACACCTACAAAGCCAAGGAGGACGAATTGATGTTGAAGGTGAAGATCCTAAAAAAACAGTTTAAGATTGTAACACCCCAAATTTATTAGAATATATATTTAATTTATTAAATATAATATTTGTGAATTTTGGTGAATTTTGGTGGTTTGTGTTGACGTTGGCATTTTGGTGGAGTTTTGGTTATTTATCTAAATAATAGTATATAATATGAATATATTAGTATTATTATTAATTTAAATAATATTAGAGGAATTAAGGGTAAGATGAACTTTTGAGGAGGATTAGTGAGGGTATTATTGGGAAAGCCCATTTTAGAAGCCCAAGCGTTTAACAAAAAGGAATTGGGAAGAATAGGATTCATTTTGGTTAGATCGTGAAAATAAGGAGAAAGGTGCAGAGCTCTGAGGAAAAAGGGAAATGCGAGGATTCAAGATGGTTTCCGAAGACTCAATAGAGAAAGCTCTGAATCGACAATCTAAGGTATGAGGAGTATTGCCTTTCATTGTTTTCAATATAGGAAGTGATGAATTTAAAGTGGATTTTGAGGTTTTTGGGGTTTTGAAGTGTTTATGAGTTATTGATGATTTAGGGGTACTTCTGAGGATCGATGATGGATTATTAAGGGTTGAATTGATTCGGGTAAAAATAAGCCTTCGAGGCTAAACCTTTTTTATGATATGTGGGATCTTGTATGAGGAAGGGATTTATGGGGTTTATGAGAATGTTGAGGGTTTGTGAAGGTTTAGGTAATTTTGAGTTAGGATAGTGGAATTAATCGACCTAATAGTCGTAGGTTTTGTGCCTTTGATTGCCATGATGCCTTAGGGATGTTTTAGGCATGTTTTTGGGGGTAATTGGGGTTGCAATCGTAAGATCTTTTGGGTCTGATATGCTACTGATGCGTAGCAGCGATTTCCTAAAATCGCAGGTTCGCAAAGCGAACACTCTCCCCAGGCTCGCAAAGCGAGCAGCACAGCGAATGCGCGATGATTTTGTTGGTGCATACTGGATGAATCCTGAAGTGTGATTTCTAGCTCGCAAAGCGAATGTCCCAGTGAGTGGATTCGCAAAGCGAATGAGGGTGGAGAGCGAGAGACAGAATGGGAACTCTCTGGTTTTTGTGTGGGATTTCGGGGTTTGCGCTCGCAATGCGAACAACCCAGCGAACTAGTTCGCACAGCGAACTTTGCAGCGAACGCCTGCTGTTCGCGAAAATTGTTTCATGATGTTGTGATGTCTTGATGTTTTGTGTAACACCCCACTTTCCCGTTTTTTATAAAATATAGAATATTACGAAAATAATCAGAATTTACAACAACAGTAGGATGTCACATCATTCAAACCAACAACCAAAAATCAACATTTAAAACTCCTTTCATTAATGAAATAAAACAGCGGAAAAATAATTATTTATTCAGTTCACGACCACATGCCAACAACGTCAAAAATCCACATAAAACGTGGTCCACCATAAGTTCAATAAAACAAAGCGATACGTAACACGGGATTTAAATGTTGATTTTTGGTTGTTGGTTTGAATGATGTGACATCCTACTATTGTTGTAAACTCTGATTATTTTCGTAATATTCTATATTTTATAAAAATGGGAAAGTGGGGTGTTACATTTTGATGCTGTGATTTTTCTGATGATTTACCATGATGTTATTGATGATCATGTGATGATGATTTCGTGATGTTTTGATGAAATATTTGATGATATGAATTACCGTGATGTATATTGATGATTATGAGCTGTTTATATATGATGTTTGATGGTTAAGTGATGATATGAATTACCATGAGTGTATTGATGATTATGAGTTGTTTATACCTGATGTTTGATGATTAAATACTGATGTGAATTACCATGAGCTATATTGATGATTATAAGATGATGATGCATGATGTTTTGATGAATAAATGACGATATGACGAATATGAGATTTTGATGAATGATGATGCACATAATGACTTTATTGATGATGATGATTATGATGTTGTGCATCATGCATTCATAGCATTTCAGTGATGATGTTAGACTTCGGCCTATTGTGGCTTCCATCCCATTGTGTGGATGTGAAGTGGTTTATGACGTGCTCCGGTTCTTGTGTGGAACTGATCCTAATGACGGGGATCTTTGGAGGGTGATGGCCTAAGTGCCCATCGATTGTGATGATTGATACCACATACATGAGTCTTGTTGTGCATTGCATTCATGTGGTATTATTGATGTGAATTTATGATGTTGAGACTGTTGATCTTTTGATGACTCTGATGATGTTGTATATGATGATGACGCCATTTGTATGCATATCTTATTTTATATTGATTATAATGAATTGTGATTGCTCACCCTGCCTGTTTGAATGTTGCCTCCACTTGGGTAACGTGCAGGTGATCAGGCTTAGCTGTGGATGCCTTCGAGGACTTTTGAAGTTTAATTGTTTTTGGTTGATGTAGAGGGTCTTGCTCTGATAGTGTAACATCGGGTTGGGTCGTTGAGTCGAACTATGTTGAGTTTTATTTGGATGTATTTTGTTGTTATTTGAGGACTATGATTTTGTTTTAAAACCCTTTTGTGGGATTTTTTGTGGTTATGGTGGTTCTGCTGCCCTTTGAAGGCATTTTGAGTTATTTTGAGGAAAACCCGTTGTTTACGGAGCAACATGTTTTATTCTGAATTTATTGAGAAATGTGCACCCTTTGAGGTGATTCTGATTTTTACCATGATTTTATGTTTAATCCGCTGCGATTCTGTGGGGTAGAAAAGGGTGTTACAAAGATTACCTGGATTTTTTTATTTTTAGTGTTCATTGCATTTGTTGTAATGACGAATTAGGTTATAGTTGATTAGGTTTGTATGTTTACTGATGGTGTAATGGTTGATGTATTGGTTACATAAGATTCATGTGATGATGTTATGGTGTATCATGAATATGATACAATTAATATTATTATAACTATCAACAATGGCCAAACACATGTAACAGAAAACAGTTACTGCATAACAGAAAGCAGTTAAATTGCTCATTGAAGAAGATGAAGTGAAAAGTGTTTATCTGTTGTATTCAGCTCACTATTACAATACAAGGATAAGGTATATATACAATGAAAAAGAGAGCCAATTACAACAAGCCATCTCAGCAATAAAATTACACTATCTAGAAATAAATGAAAATTGTGTTACAAAGGCAAAATGAAGTAATGTAGACTGATATCCCCCCTCAAGTTGGACTCTAGAGGCTACAAAGTCCTAACTTGGTCATAATGGAGGAGAATGCTGGAGAATGTAATGGTTTAGTAAAGGCATCAGCCAGCTGAGCATTGGTAGATATAGGAAGCAGATGAATGAGCTTGGAGCCAATCTTCTCTCTTACTACATGACAATCCAACGCTATATGCTTGCTTCTTTCATGAAAGGCTGGATTATGAGCAAGATAGATAGCAGACTTGCTATCACAATATACAGAGGCAGGATTTGGAAATGCGGTCATGAGATCCTTGAAGAGATATTGCAACCATTGCAATTCACAAGTAAGAGAGGCTAAAGCTCTATATTCAGCCTCAGTGGAAGATCTGGACACTGTATTTTATTTCTTGGATTTCTAACATATAAGGGATGAACCAAGCATGACACAAAAACCAGTTATGGATTTTCTGGTTGTTGGACATCTAGCCCAATCAGAGTCTGCAAAAGCAGAAAGTTTGAGGGGACTTAAGGTAGAGATGAAAACACCTCTAGCAGGGTCAGATTTAAGGAGCCTTAATACCTTTGTAGCAGCCTGATAATGAGAATCAAGAGGATTAGAAACATATTGACTAAAATGTTACACTGCAAAAGAAATGTCAGGCCTTGTGTTAGTCAAATATATCAGTCTGCCTATGAGCCTTCTATAAGAAGTAGGATCTGTTAGAGCTGCACCCTCAGTATGAGATAATTTGAGGTTGGGATCAAAGGGAACCAGGGATGGTTTAGCAGCCAAGAAACCAGTGTCTTCCAATAATTCTAGTGAATATTTTCTTTGGTTCATGAAAATGCCCTTGGATGATCTAGCAATTTCAAAACCAAAGAAAAATCTGAGTTGCCTAAGGTCTTTGATTTTAAACTTCTGGTCAAGGACTCCTTTAACAAAGTGAATCTCATGAGTGGAATTACCAGTAACTACAATATCATCCACATAGACAAGTATGGATGTAAAGCATCCCTTGTAAGATTTCACATAGAGGGAATTATCAGTCTTAGATTGAGAATAACCCAAAGAGAGCAAAAAAGAAGAGAGTTTAGAGTACCATTGCCTACTTGCCTGTTTGAGTCCATATAAGGATTTTTGAAGCTTGCACACTTGAGAAGGATTAGATGTGGAAAGACCAGGGGGAAGGCTCATGTATACTTCTTCTTGTAAGTCACCATGAAGAAAAGCATTATTGATATCCAACTGCTCTAGATGCCAACCTTTGATAGCAGCAACAACTAATAGGACTCTAACAGTTGTGATTTTGGCTACTGGTGAGAAGGTATCAAAATAATCAATGCCCTCCATTTGTGTGTAACCTTTAGCTACCAGCCTAGCTTTATACCTCTCAATGGAGCCATCTGCCTTGTATTTTATCTTGTAAACCCACCTGCATCCAATAGGAACTTTTCCTGGTGGAAGATCAACTACACTCCATGTATGATTTGCCTCAAGAGCATGTAACTCAACATTCATAGCATCTTTCCAACAATCAAATTTGATGGCTTGACTAAAAGTTTTTGGTTCAACATTAGAAGAGATAGATAAACAAAAATGCTTATAAGAAGGTGCACAATGATCATATGTAAGAACCGATGATAAATGATATAAAATTTTTGAGGAAGCAGTATGTGCTGTGGTATACCAATGGTAATCTTTTAAGTAATGTGGAGGATGAGAGATCCTAGAGGAGTGTCTAGAGGGTAATGGAGTGGAATCTGCAGAAGTCTGAGGAGTATCAGAGTTCTGAGAAGGAGCATTGGATAATTGAGGATTGGATAAAGAATCAATGAGAGGATGAGGTGTAGGTTAGGTATTAAATTTTTCATTAGTAGAAAAATAGCCATCAGGTAAAAAAGAGGAAAGTGTAGGAGTAGGTGTAATTATAGGACTAGGGTCAGTACTTAGAGTACTATGATCAGAACTACAAGGAGGATTGGAATGATGGACAAGGTCAACATCAGTAGAAGGTACAAACCTAGGAGTGGGATTAAAGGTGTTGTGATGTGACAAATCAGTGGGGCTAATATATGGGGGCTGGTACCAGGGGAGTTGACCGTGAGGGGAGAAGTACTGGTCTCATTATTATCACTAAAGTCAGAAGGAAAGGATACATCAGTGGTGCTGGGCTGTGTGCTAGAAGGAGAGGGGTGAAACTCAGAAGGATAGTCAGCAAGACATTAGGTAGGGTTTAAAGTTACATCAGAGGAAGGATTATTAATTTTGAAGGGAAATGTAGTTTCATAAAAAACCACATTCCTTGAAATGAATATTTAATGAGTTTGGAGATCATAGAGTATGTACCCTTTCATACCATCTTTATATCCAATGAAAACAGCCTTTCTAGCTCTAGATTGAAACTTTGTTCTATGAGCTTGTAAGGAGGTAGCAAAGGATAAACACCCAAAAAATTTTAAATGAACTAGAGAAGGAGGTTCATTAAACAAGACTTCATAGGGACATTTGAAGTTAAGGAGAGGTGTAGGCAACCTATTTATTATATGGACAGCATGTTGTATGCAAAAGTTCCACATGGTTAGAGGGATGTTGGAATGGAAGAAGAGAGATCTAGCAACATTAAGAATATGCTGATGTTTTCTCTCCATCACTCCATTTTGTTGGGGTGTTTCAAAACATGTTCTTTAATGGATAATGCCTTTAGATAACAGAAAATATGATAAAGCAAGAAATTCTGATCCATTGTCAGATTTAAGGCATTTAAGGGTGGTATTAAACTGGTTTTCCACATAAGCAACAAAATGAATAAAACTAGTTTTAGTTTGATCTTTTGTTTTAAGGAATATTACCCAAGTATGCCTTGTGTAATCATCAACAAGAGTCCAAAAGTACTTGTGCCCTAGAGTGGAAATTGTTGAAAAGGGCCCCCACAAGTCAGCATGTAAAATAGCAAAAGGCATAGAAGACTGAGATACACTATTGGGAAAAGGTAGTTTCTTTTGTTTAGCATAATGACAAGAGTCACAAGGTACATCATTATTAGTACATTTGATAAAAGGAAAAGTTTTGGATATAGCTTGTAAACCTAAGTGTGAAAAATGACCTATTCTTAGGTGCCACAAATTACAAGAATTATTAACAGTGGAAATATGAGCAGAGTGAGGAGCTTGTGAATCAAGAACATAGATCCCTCTGAGTAAGCTAGCTATACCAATCGTTTCCTTGGTATGACTCTGCATGATGTGACAGGTATTAACATCAAATTGAACAGAAAAGTGATTGCTACCAACAAGCTTAGCAACAGAAATGAGGTTGACATGAAAGTTAGGAATATAGAGAACATTATGGAGAGTTAAAGAGGGAGAAAGAATAATTGTGCCAGAGATGGATGCAGTAACTTGAGAACCATCTGGCATACTAACATGAATAGGCACAATATGTTTATAGTTGATAAATGATGAAAAATTGAAAGAAAAATGATTAGTAGCACCAGTATCCAAAATCCAAAGGTTAGGGTTCTTACCATTCACATTGGAGGAGTGGGAATGCATGACAAATGGTGAGGTAGAAACAGAGTTAACAGTGGGAGTTGGCTTTGATTGTTGAAGCAATGTTAGAATGTTGTTATACTGTTCTTGAGTAAAACCAAATGAAGTGGAGTTTCAACTCCCAGGAGAAGCTTCAGAAGCATTATTAACAGTAGCAGTTGAAGGTGAAACATTGGCATTGCCTTGAGCCTTGGTTCTACCTCTATAACCTGGTGGATAGCCATGCTTCTAAAAACAGGTGTCAATTGTATGGTTTATGCTATTGCAATGTGTGCAAATTCTGTTGTGTCCTCTTGGAGATTGTTGAGTCTGATTCTTGGCCCGAAAATTACCATTACTATTCTTGGCAGAATAATTGCTCTGTGTCTGAGTCTGAGTCTGTAATGTAGTGGCCTCATCAGTGGTAGGGACTGATGCAATCACACTAGAATTTGAGCTATCCAATTCTCTTTCTTGTTGAATAACAAGAGAGAAAGCTTTGTCAATATTTGGCAAAGGATTCATCATCATAATTTGCGTTTTAGACTAAGCAAATTTTTCAGTTAATCCCTTGAGAAACCTAATGACATAATCCTGCTCTCTATACAATTTGATTGAAGCAGTGGCACCACATGAATAAGGAATGGCACAAGAACAGATAAGAATTGGTCTATAGGTTTCTAACTCATCCCACATAACCTTCAATTTAGTAAAATAGTTTGATACATCAAGAGTACCTTGGCGAAATTTGTAGAGATCCTCTTGAATGTCAGAGATGCGGAAGATATCGCCATAAGAAAACCTAATCTGCAAGTTCTTCCAAACACCAGCAGCATTGTTAATCCGTAGAACAGATTTTGCAATAGATTCCGAAATAGAAAGTTGAATCCATGCAAGAACCATGGTATTACATCGAATCCACGGTGCATACAACGGATCTGAAACCGGAGGTTTTGTGAGAGTTCCATCAATGAACTTATCTTTGTTCTTGGAGATGAGTGCAATCTGCATCGATCGAGCCCAAGTGTGATAGTTCTTGTCATTAAGCAATGGTGTGACAAGAACGATTGTTGGACTTTCGTTTGGATGAAGATAAAAAGGATTAGTAGAATTGGTAGAGAAATCGGCGTAGCTCTGGTTAGCCATGGAAGAAAAACAAGAAAGACGAAAGGAAAGGAAGAAAGGCGATTGAGAAGAAAATGCAAGAAAAACAATCGCAGAAAGATGAACAATGGCTACCAGAGATTTGTGAGCTCTGATACCATATCAACAATGGCCAAACACATGTAATAGAAAATAGTTACTGCATAACAGAAAGCAGTTAAATTGCTCATTGAAGAAGATGAAGTGAAAAGTGTTTATCTGTTGTACTCAGCTCACTATTACAATACAAGGATAATGTATATATACAATGAAAAAGATAGCCAATTACAACAAGCCAGCTCAGTAATAAAATTACACTATCTAGAAATAAATGAAAACTGTGTTACAAAGGCAAAATGAAGTAATGTAGACTGATAATAACTTTATCACAAATTTGTGTTGTATTTTCTGTTGTGATATGGTGAACAATAATATAGGTTAAAAATTGTTATAAATTATAAAATCAGGATATAATTGTAAATTCTGCAGAAAATTTAACAACGTTTATTTATCATAACCGTTATAATAACTCGCGCGTTATCCAGAAAAAAAATTAAAAACAAAACTGCGCAGCTGGGAATCGAACCTAAGACTATCACTTTATCACAATGGTTTTTTGGATAAACCGTTGTGATAGGGCGCACGCTTTCTAGTTTATTACAATGGTTACAGGGTCGTAATTGTAAGTATCATATATACAACCACACTCTACATAACAACGCCTGGTCCTGCGTGGTTATATATCTTTCCCAACCGTTGTTAAATGTCTTTTCCGTAGTAGTGAATAAATTAATTTTCCATGATATATGACACTCCATCCATGTTCATTCATTTTTGTGCTAAACGAACTTAGACGAACCTCCAAACTTCCTATTCCATTTACGAAACTCTATTTGTCCACTAAACCAAACTTAAAAACATCATTTCTTTCATAAACGAAACTTGAAAACATTATTTCTTTCACTTAAAATGTTTCAAAACTCCATCATCTCTTCTCCAACTTGAACGAGGCAAAGAAAACATGGATTCAAGTTAGTAATGTTAGTTGTTGTTGTTATGTCAGATAAAATGTTTAATGTTGTTGTTATTGAGATTTAATGTTTAACGATTTTATTGATTTTGTTTTTATTGTTGTTGTTGTTATTGTTGTTTTTTTTTTCTTGTTGTTGTTTTTATTGTTATAGTTGTTGTTGTGTTGTTGTCGAGATTTAATGTTTAATAATATTATTGATTTAGTTTTTGTTGTTGTTGTTGTTATTGGTGGTGGTGGTCGTAGAAGTTTTGTTGTTGTTGTCGTTGTTGTTGTTGTTGTTGTCGTCATTGTTGTTGTTGTTGTTGTTGATGATGTTGTTGTTGCTGTTGTTATTCTTGTTCTTGTATTGTTGTTGTTGTTGTTGTTGTATTCAAAATATTTAATATTTTATATTGTGATGGTCGTTCTCAATGTGGTCAACCAAAACACACGGAAAAATGAAAATTTGGGCTAACTGACTTTTCACCACAGTTGAAACTTCCAACCGTGGTGAAAATGGACCGACTATATTTCACCATGGTTGAAATTTATACCCGTGGTGAAATGAAACACGATATCAGTTTTTCACCACGAACTTCAACCCGTGATGGAAAGTAGTGCCCTTGCAATCATGCCCTACGTTACCACGAGCCACCATCCGTGATGGAATCCTTTTCCCAACTGTGTTAATAAATACTTTTTTGTAGTAGTGGAATCTCACGTGAAAGACTCAAATTAAAGACTCCTGAGAGACTCAACAAAAAATATCCCCTGAGGGACTCAACTCAAAGTCTCGACTAAGAGACTCAATAGAGAATATCGCCTAAAGAAATAAACTTAAAGTCTCGCCTGAGATACTCAATAAAATGTCTCGCCTGAGGGACTACTCTTAAAGTCTTGCTTGAACAACTCCAAGTACGGAAAACAAACAAAATCACTTCGCCCATTATAAAGATCTCGTGTTCGAGAGACTGTCTATCTATATAAGTGTAAAGACACCCCAAATGGGGCACTAAAACTCTCTCAAGACATACGAGGAGGCACGTTGTCCAAGCGAGAGACTCCATAGCCATCCATTTATCGGGATGAACGCCTATTTCTTGATTATGTTGCTCATTTCTTGGATGGCACACCCGATTTGTAAGAACATTGGGAGTGACATGTTTTAGTTCACAACGTTGCAAAGAGGGAATCAAAAGAGGGAATGAGACATTCTCCTTAATTATAGGGAATTGACCGCCCACTTCACACATTCTTGATAGCAGTTATTATTCTCTCGGGATCTGAGTCCCAAGCCCACAAGATTCTTATAAATACCTTAACCCTAAGGTTGAGAGGGATCCAATTAATGACACCAAAAATCACATAGAGAACTTCTTACCATCCCTTATCTAGCTTGCTCTAACACCATAATAACCTTAAAAACTTATGATAACCACACAAAATAAGGAGATGTCACACATTGTACTTTTAACAAGTACAATTAATGTTCATGTTTAGGCCAACAGACCTAGAGCGATGGTCCCTCAAAGCCTAGAGAATCGATGGATCAAGTTAGAAGATGATCTTAGAACACAAAACTTATGAGACAAGTGTCTCAGGATAGAAGGTTTTAGAGACCTAAAATTCTATAACCTTGTAAAATATCTATTACTTTGAACCATAATTAAATTGAATTGAATTTTAAAACATTTGTTTGTAAGTATTACCTCAACGTCAAATCAAACAACCAAACTTAAATACACAATAATATCTTATGAAAATTATGTCCACACTCTCTCCATAGTTTTCAGTCATTCAATCTCATCTATTTACACCCCTCATCCAACAAACAAAGTTCACCACAATTGATAGAAAATTATTCCCTTAAACATAAGGGTGCTCAAATTAACCGATTATTTAAATTATTCATATCTATATTTAAATTCGGTTATTAAAAATCGGTTAATTATTCGTATGGTTTTAACTAAATTTATATTTTGAATATGTTATTAATATGATTTTAACCAAATCCATAATTTGGACATTCATATCCAAAATAAAACCAAATTAATGTTTTTTTTTTTAATTTGAGAAACAACATTTTTTCAAAAGAAAAATTTTATATTTTTTGAAAAAATATATTTTTTTGGTAAAAATATTTTTAAATTTTTTTCAGTAAATAAATAATACTGAATTTTTAAAAAAAAAATTCAAGAAAAAATGATTTTTTTTAAAAGTTTTTTTGAAATTTGTTTATTTATTTTTTAACATAAATATTTTTTTTAAATAACAAAATTGTTTTTTTTTAAATAAAAATTTCTTGCAAAAAGTAGTTTTAAAATAAAATTAAATCACCAATTGTTAGTTGGTCCTAGGGGTGGAAATAGGCTGGGCCGAGCTAGGCTTTGCAAAGCCTAAGCCTGTCCTGCCAAAAAAACTGAAGCCTAAGTCTGGCCTGTAGCCTGTCATAGGCTTATTTTTAGGCCTGAGCCTAACCTTTTCTAAAGTCTGGTTAGCTTGTTAGCCTACATGAAAGCATATTATTTTAGACATATATAAATACGCAATTAAAATAATGTTTAAATACACTAACAAACTAAAAAAAACAATGAGACTAAAAGTTTGTTTGCATTGACTTATTTTAACATACCTATTAGCATAAGTTTTGTGAGGCTATTTGTTTAAGATAACTTATGAAAACAACTTATAACATTGTTCATAAGGTGTTTTCATCTTATTTTCATAAGTTTTCCAAAATAATCAATTTTTATTTATATATTTTAACTCAAAGTACAAAACATAACATAAGATAATAAAAAATTATTCATATTTATTTAAATAGGCCGGTCTGTTAGGCTTAAAAGGTTTTTTTATGGCCTGAGGCCTAGCATTTTTAACTAAATGGGCTTATAAAAAAGTCTATGCCTTTTCTATTTAAAAAAATAATTTGGCCTGCCCTGAGCCTGTGTAGGCTAGCATGTAGGCCCCTGTTATCGGCCTGACCTACTTCCACCCCTAGTTGGTCCAGTGGTGATTGACGCCGAACTTGGTAGGAAGAACCACTGTTGGATCTCTCGCAACTGCGATCAGGAGGGGGCTGGAACTACTTGATGTTAGAATTGACCCCCGAACCATTTTACAAAAATGAAAACCGATTATGATAATTGGTTTTAACAATCGATTATAATATATGAACTATTTATGGTTATAGATTAATTATGAAAATTAACCGTCAATGAACATCCTTACTTAAAATTTTTTATTGAATTTAAGATCCGTTTGTTTAAAAAAAATTTAAATAATTTTTATAGTGTTATATATTTTTGTTAAAAAAATTACAATTTTTTTCATAAAAGCCTCAAATAAAAATTTAGTATGAATATTTATTCTTAAAATGTTATTTTATTTTAATGAAATTTTTTTTGGATATCAAAATTTCTATAAAATCATTTAATTTTGAAGCTATTTCATATAATTTTTCATAAAATTATTTTTAAAATACAACTTTTTAAAAAAATTGCAATTTCGACTATACTTTAATGTTCAATAATATATGTTTATGTTATAAGATGTCAAAATTACTCTTTCAATTAAAAAAAAAGAAATACTGAATTTAAAAAACTTATAATATTTTAAAAAACATTTTTACAAAAATTATTTTTAAAATAAAAAAATATATTTTTTAAAGCTTTTAAATCAATTTTATTAAGGTGTGGGTGGAAAAGTATATTTTGAAGAGACGAATCCCATGCGTGATCTCTATATTTCAGGAATGGTTAATTTTCAACTGTCAATTGGAAACTATTTTATGAATTAGTCGTTCACCTTTCACCAAACAAAATAAGTTAAGTTTAATTCGCCCACTATTGCACATGAAATATTATTTCAACTTTGTACCTAGTCTTATACGTACATACATACATACATATTCAAAGTAATAGTTATAATACCCTCTTGCTCATTAAGAATAGTCATGTCATGACCTAAAGAAATTAATTTATGGTAAAATGTCGACCATTTACCTATCTTTTCTTTTTTGACTCAATCCTTTTACTTATCTCAATACAGCAAATTTTATCATGGACCAACACTTAAAAATTGCTAAATAATTTGAACTTGCTTGACTAAGTAGAGAATATAATTTTAATTATAAATAATGATGATAGAAAATTAAATATTTCTAATTTTAATTAGACACAACTCTTATGCCTCTAGATTGTTTTGCAACTCTTTTATTCTTATGGAGTTAAGAACCGTAGAATGTTCAATTACTACAATAATGTAATCAAACTGAGGAGTAAGCGATATAAGTACCTTCTCAATGATATTTTTTTCAGAGAGAGTTTCTCCACACGACTTCATCTCATTTGTGATAAGAATCACTCTGAAAATGTAGTCAGATACCTTTTCATTGGTTCTTCAGGCTGAGATTCTCACACTGCTTATGTAGAGACTGAAGCTTCACTTTTTTCACTGATGCATCGCCGTCGTAGCACCGTACCAGTGTGTACCACGCAGCCTTCTCCGTCGTCGATTCAACGATTTTCTCAAACACGTTTGCATCCACACACTGATGGATGTAGAACAACGCCTTATGATCATTCTTCCTCGTTTCTCTTTGCGTGTTTCTCTGTGCTTCTGTCGCATCCGCTGTAAACGAATCATAATTGTCGTTGACGAAATCAAGAATATTTTGAGCGTCAAACAACACACGCGTCTGAATCATCCACCGATTCGAGTTCTTCCCATTGAACACTGAAAGTTTAATACTCAGATTACCATTTCCGTTCATCTTTAACCTTGTGCAATACACTCAGATCTCACCAAACACTACTATTTTCCAATCCCGCAGAATCAAGAAGTGTGATTCTATTACGATTCTGATATAAAATTCAAAACGAATTCAAGAAACGAAATCAATCACACAATACTTCACTGTTCAATCGTGTTTCCCTGTGTTTCCCCGTGGATCTGAATCGGGGCTCTAGATACCAATTGTTGGTGCACAAGATAAAGAAGATGAAGATGGAAGAAGAGAGAGAAGATAGAAAATAACAAACTTCCACTACTCTTGCAAAACGGTTACAGTGAATGATTACAGCTCATTGCTTAATGGCTAAGCACACTACTTACTTATATACACAAACAATAGTGCCACATAGGCAAAATACTAAAATACTGAATTACCCTTCAACAAGAACATCATTGATAATGCTTTCGATTTAGAGAGTTTATGCTTTCATGAAGATGATTTTTCTAAAGTACATGGCCATTTTGATTGTCTTGGTGTTGTTAGAGCCTAAAGGGGTTCTTCGGCTTAATAACCCCAAACTGAATATTGGTTTAAAGAAGATATAATTTATTAGAGCAATATTATGCTCACCGATTAGTAAATGGAATTGGATAAATTTTCTGATTTTTGAATCCGTACAAATTAGTTATGAGTTTAGTTATAGATTAGCTATGAATTTTTATGGGTTCAAGTATGATGTTAACCTTAGTCATGTGAATCGCCACGTAAGTATCTTTGACATGTTATCACTGCCGCACGTACTCCCATCACAAAAAAAAATCCACGTGGTGTGCTATGCCAGTTTTTGTTAACAGATATTGGCGAGAGCAACCAAAAATGTGGACGACAAATATTAGGAGGATGATTCTTTAACAAAATTTTTTTGAGGGATTAAAAGTGAAAATTCATATATTTAGAGGATTAGAAACATATTTAACCCTAAAAATTATCATAAATTACTAGTAAAAAACTAAAGTTGCATGACATAAAATCGTATTAACGTCAAAATAACTAAGGAGTGAAACATCTAAATTTAGATAAAGTCATGATTCACGAAAATAGTAAATGTTCAAGAGACTAAAATTGCAACAACTAAGTTAATATTCATCAAAATTATTAGAATTATAATACTAAATGTTTGATTAATGAGTCAGTGGATTTTTTTGGGTTTTAGTCCAATTTTACCCGAAACCCGATTTTTTATGTGATTTTTAGTTTGTGCCCAATTACCCGACCTTAACCCATTTTTTTATAGATTTTTTTTGGATTTGACTGGATTATGTGGGTTGGCATGTTGGGGTTTTTTCAAAAAGAGAGTATTGAATATTGTGTGGCTTCTTTTCTAGAAGAACATCTTTGTGAAAGATACACCACATATTTGTGAGAGTAAGAATTGTCTCTACAAGTCAATCTATGTTTTGATGATAACAATGCATATGTGCAGATCATATTCATAGAAATTATCAGATCCAACAAGCACCAGCCTGATGAGCGAAATTGATAATATGCGAAGTTACTATGTGTGACACAGTCGCAAGAAGCAAGAACGCTTATGTATCTGATCGTGATCAGTCAGATCCAAGGATGCCAATATTGCTAATGCAATGCTCTTGTGGATGCTCTCTGAAAGTGATCGAGATTCTGAAGATTGCGAAGCTTCTGAAGAAGAGAACCGAAGTGCTGAAGACTCTCATGACTTGAAGTTCTGAAGGCTGAAGGCTCTGAAGACCAAGTGCAGAAAGACTCTGAAGACTTATGCGTTTTGAAGATTAAGGTTCTGAAGATCAAGTATTGAAGACTCTAAAGACAGATTCCTAATGGACAAGTTCTGAAGTTTCAGAAGACTTGAAGAAGTAAAGGATAACGTGCTCAAAGATAAGTGTTGAAGTTCTGAAGACTGATTCCTAATGGACTTCTTCAATTGACTGAAGACTTGACGTATCAGATATCCTGATTAAGAAGACTCTACTCATGCTTCATCAATTAAACATCAGAAGCCTCTGAAGTTCAGAAGTCACATGTTACCATTGTGAGTAACTGTACACGACGCCCAAGAAAGATATATCCTGTCACTTCTCCCACAGCAAAAAGGAGATATGTCAGTACAGCTAGTTATTACGCAACGTCTCTTTTCCAACAGCCAACAATATTTTAAACGGCTATATTTCTACTGGGCTATTTAAAGGAAAGAGTATTCGCTTTTAAAGATGACGAAGTCCACAAAGCGATTAAGTCCACAAATTGGGAATTGATCACAGTCATTGTGTGAAGATAGCAACAACGATGAGTTCTCGTTGTAACACTTAGAATATTCAAAGCTCTCACCATTTGCACATGGCCATTATTGTTGAAGCTCAAAGATCATCATTCAACACAACAACAATGAATTGGTATAGAAGCTGTTGATGAAGAAGACAACATTGCAAATCAATCAAGTCATCAACCACCTTCTCGTCGCACTACATTGAAGATCTGAAGCAAGGAGTTGTTGCTCAAAGCTTGCTCACCCCGAAGGCGAAGAAGAAGAAGATCTACAAGATGTCAACCACTGCCAAATCATTATGCATATCTGTAGTTTCTTTGTATAAGCAAGGAGTTGTTGCTCACATCTTGCTCGAACACTTGTGTGTTCTTTGTACTTAAACTTAGGAGTAATCTGCTTGTTAAGAAGCATCTCTGTAACCTCTTGTATAACTAATTCTTGGTGAATTAGGATTCCTTGAGTGGTCAGTGTGACTGGAGACTCGAGAAGACAATGGCGAGATATCATTGTGGGAAAAGCCTGAAATAGGGTCAGTAGCGTTATATTCATTGCGATGAATCCCTGAACGTCTAGCTGTGAAAGCCTAGCAGTAGATCTTGTGAGATTGGAACCTGCAGGTCAATGTTTGTTATATTCATTAAGTTGAATCCCTGAACGGTTCATTGTATGTTAGTCACAGTGTGGCTGTGCAAGTGGTTAGTCACCGGCTATTGCCCGTGCATTTGTAATCGAGTAAGACCTTGTGTTCAAGGCGAAATCACTTGAGGAAGGTGGACTGGATTAGCCTTTGTGGTGAACCAGAATATATCATGTGTCCTTTACTCTTATGCTTGTTGTTCTTATTTATGTTTCTATATTGAGTATCAAAACCTTATATAAGCAATTCAGAACCTTGCAGCTTAACTCTGATAAGCTTCTGCACTGCAAGTTCTGAGAAATGTAGTTTATGTTCAAACTCTTGTTGGTTCTCATGCGTCACGCATAACAAGCCTGAAAGTATCTTAGTCAGTCAGAGTCTCTCAACGAACTCTGATGTTGTCCTAAGTGCTTTAACGACAAGAAGCGAAAAGTTGTCAAAGGAGTAAATACACAATTCAACCCCCCCCCCCTTTCTTGTGTCTTTCTCGCACCTTCAATATTCACCCAAAACCTTAAGGTGATAGATGTATGAGTTCTTCCACTTATAAATGCTTAAGTCTTCACATTTTTAGCCAATGTGGGACTATTACTCATACTACTCACACTTGTTATACTTAACATGGCCCAACCCGTATACACCCATACGTCAAAGCATGGAGAATCGCTAAATCAAGTGAAAAAATGATTCTTAAACATCTGACTTTCAAGACAGGTGTCTTGGGGTAGAAGGTTTTAGTATTCTGAGACTCTCAAACATGACTATAAAGACGAAGAGACCATATATAAGTAAACACTTTCTAACTCTAATTATCAATCACCTTCGACTCTCACTAAATTGGATGTCAAAATGTCAGTACCACCTCCGATACGAGACCAAAGTATCAGACTATCTATCATGTATCAAAGTACTCCATCATATCCAAATTCACCACCACATTGGTAAATATTTGTCTTTTCAAGACTAGTTAATTAACATAAATTACTAAAAAAAAATTTAAAAAATTTATAAATTATTATAAATATAAAATATAATAATAATAATAATAATAATTATTATTATTATTATTATTATTATACATATTTAGTTTAATAGGCCTAAAATTATTATTTATAATGATTAAATTAAAAAATTATAAAACGAGTACAAACATACATATGAGTAATTATTTACTAAAATAAACGATAATGAGTGTGGATATAAGTAATTTAATACCCCCTATGTCTTATACCACTCTATATATTTATATATTCTAATTTATATTATTATATAAAAATATATATATTTATCAATTTAAAAAAATACTTGACTAATTAAATATTACATATTTTACTATAATTGTTCAGTTATTTCATGATTCAAAATAAAATTTTTATAAAAAGAACATTTTTAAAGTTGTTAAAAAGTTAAAATAATATCATAGTTATAATCGATGAATTTATTTTTAACAAAAAATGCGGATAAAATATACAAGTATGAGCACTTTTGTATCTATATAGTAAAAAAAAATGCAAACATTAATTAGTGTCCATGCTGATATTTCGAGTACCAATTTTTTATTTTAATTAAAACGCAGGGTTGGGGGTAGAAAAATTTGAAACCTAGACAAAAATTTAAAGACCGCATATCTATTATTGACCGTGAAAGCATTTGAGAAAAGAGCTAGTTCACTTAATTTTGTTAAATTTCCAATAGTGAAAGGAATGTGGTGAAAAAGTTGATTGTCATATAAGTTGAGAGTTGATATATTGACCAACATTCCTATTAATATTGGTATAGTCCCTTTGAAATTACAGCTATAGAAAGCCAAAATTATAAAAGATACATGTGGTTTATGACGACTTAGTTATGAACCACCAGTGGTCCTTATATCTGCTAACATTATAATTTGCTTAAAGCATATGACCAATTCATTTGGACATTAGTATAGGTGCAATCTGAGATTTTGGTGCAATATGATTATTACAAAAGTGTTGACAACATCTATGACACCATATTCAGTTTTAAATCAGCAAATTTAATCAATTACAAACCATGACAACTTAAAAACAACTATAAACATGCATATTTTTTGCATGCTTCATCAAATATCTTAAAAATGACACTTTCAATAGTTTTCATTACAACCCATTACAGCTTAGTATAATATTCCTGCATTATGCATAAACTTAAAATGCAAAAATTGATATACTTGAAATGAAAACCACAAACCAAGACACTTTCAACGGCTGCAACAAACCATGACGATCTCATACCTATATTATAATTGTCTATGCATATTCTGCATCATTGATTGGACCATTGATATTAGAACTTAAGAAAAGTATAAAAAAGTATGGCGAGAATCAAGACTCAACTATTACGGATCAACCACTTTTCACAACAACAAAATTGGTGAAATTTACCATGGCGATGGATTTACACTGTTAGATTTAAAAAATTGAACATAAATTGAACCAATTAATAACAACAATTCAGCACCATGATTCGTAAGAAACAAAAACGTAGAAGGAAAAGAAATTTGGTTGAGACAATTTACCAAACACTTAGTGTGCAAAATGCAAAACAGTGGAAACGACAACAATTCGATACCGATTCATAAACCACAACATGCAATAACAACAATAATTCAACATCATGAAGTGAAAGAATTGAAGCGAAAAGAGGCGAGAAATTAATTAAAGCATTCTATCGAATACCTTGCGGGCAAGACTAGAAGCTATATTTTTCTACATTTTTAAGAGATAAACATTCATACACTTAGCTTCATAATGTTGTATGCTAGTATTTAGAATCAATACTGAAACCACAAAAGCATAACTGACTCAAAATTGTGTCGAAAAATTAACTCGAAAATACGAAAACAGAACCATAAAATGTAATTTATCATAAAAAAGAAGTAAAAAAATTTGGGCCAGAGCTTGGACATATGTCGAGCCTAACCGGACGTTAAAACAACTCATGTTAATACGAGTATTATACTATCTCTGTCTCAAATTATGAGATGTTTTGATCATTTTACACGAATTAAAAAACTTAATTATTATTTTATGAAAAAGATAAATTATATATGACTTTACAGTAATACCTATCATAATTAAATAGAAATGAAATTAAAAGGATTAAAAGAATAAATAATAATAAATACTTGCGGATATATTAAAAAAAATATCATTAATATTATATTGAAAATATAAAGTATCTTATAATTTGAAACGATTTTTTTATAAAATAATTTATAATTTGAGACAGAGGGAGTAATACTCTAGTCAAATTCTGGTCAATAATATACACTACAATTGAGATTCACCACAATTGGCGGGTAATTCTTTAAACATAGTATTTGATTGAATTCAATTCTATTAAAAATTCAATATAATTAAGGTGTGTGGAAAAGTCATTTTTTGAATTTTATGTTAAATATCTGATGATAATCGAGATAGACATGATCGTTGGTTTTGGTGTAATCTCTTTATTTTTAGGCTTTAGACCTTTTTTAATAATAATAATAATAATAATAATAATAAACCATGCGTGATCTCTATATTTTAGGAATGGTTAATTTTCAACTATCAATTGGAAATTATTTTATGAATTATTCATTAACCTTTCATCTAACATAATAAGTTAAGTTTAATTCGCCCACTATTGCATATGAAATATTATTCAAGGTAATAGTTATAGTCCCCTCTTGCTCATTAAGAATAGTCATGTCACCTAAACAAATTAATTTATGGTAAAATGTCGACCCTTTTACCTATCTTTTCTTTTTGACTCAATCCTTTTACTTATCTCAATACAGCAAATTCTATCGTGGACCAACACTTAAAAGTTGCTAAATAATTTGAACTTGCTCTACTAAATAGAGGATTTATTTTTAATTATAAATAATGATGTTAGAAAATTTAATTTTTCTGATTTTAATTATATATTTAGTTACAATCTTACCCGTTGATTTTCGTTACACAATATACCCTATTCTACTAACTTTCATGACATAAACTTTTCAAAACTCATTTATGGTTTTTATACTTTGGAATACTATAGTCAAATGAGATCCACTTGTTTTTAACTAGGTAATAATGACGTGGATAATTGCTGGCAAACTTTGGTAAATTAGGTTTGCTAGTAGCTAATTAATATAATTGTGAACGTGTGTCATTAGTGATCACATTCTTAGTCAATGAATGTCAATAAAATATTTTTCAAACACAATATTTTTTATATATTTTTATTAATATATATATATATATATATATATATATATATAGGAAACGTATCATATGAGAAACTCATTTTTACGTGAGAACATAAGAATGAATCTGAACCATTAGATTTTAATATAAATTGTGAAGATTATGTT
Source organism: Lathyrus tuberosus (assembly GCA_022829125.1). NCBI lineage: Eukaryota > Viridiplantae > Streptophyta > Magnoliopsida > Fabales > Fabaceae > Lathyrus > Lathyrus tuberosus. The sequence goes on along the minus strand of JALAZF010000308.1, from coordinate 7,273,967 downwards.
TGAGTTTTTTTTTCTCTCCTCAACCATTTATTTTAATAATGGAGGAGAAAGAAAAACAAAAACCACACATAATCTTCACCATTTATTTTAAAATCTAATGATTCAGATTCATTCTAACGTTCTTACATAAAAATGACATTCTCATAGGATATAATATATATATATATATATATATATATATATTATGAGTGTTAAACATGAGTATATTCTATTCTATCAAATTCAAGTGAATCATACTAATATTTGATTTGGTGCATATAGTTTTTCTAATCCTAAATAACAAGATAACAAGTGTGTTTAAAAGAGTATTTTAGTGTGTTTCATTATTAATTAATGGAATAAATGGGCCTAATGGTTATTAGTAATGGGCCTAGTCGCATAAATTTGTCTTATTTTTTCAATTTACTCATTAAAATGCAGGAATTGGTCAGAAATATATTTTGATAAATTTAAATTAATATATTGAAAGATAAATTGAAAAACTATTTACATTTGTGGAGATTGGATGTTTTACCCCATAGCATAACATTTATCTTCCTAATTTTATGTTATATCATTTTTTTTACCAGAATGTCTCTATTTAAATAATTTATTTGTTCCAATTTTTTTCTTTTCTTTATTCACTTTTTCAAAATTTCCAAATTTTAGAGAAAAATTTACATATCGGAACGCATACTAAGTTCTCCCGTCCATAGTCATCAAATCGAAAATCATTTAATAAGTTATCTAATTTTTAAAAGTCACAAGAAATCTTAAAAAAAGTTATATGTTTTTTTGAAATCCACCGGAAATCTTTGATAAAGTTATCTGATTAATTGATAAACAACATCTAATATCTTTCAACATAGATTTCTGGTTGGGTGTAATTTTTAGCCAATGAATATCTTTGATAAATACTTATCTTTTATTTTGTCATTTATGTGTTAACTTGAGATATATGCATTAAAACCCAATGACACAGTTTAAAATTTGCTTCATGTTTTAATTACATAGAATTATGATAAGCTAACACTATAGTACTATAGGTGGAAGTAATGGTCAATGTTGTAGTCATCCTGAAAATCCTAACATCCAAGATCACTACAACAAATAATGTTTTTTATGACAAAACTTTCATCGCGAACAATATAAAACTGAGGGTGTATGTAACTGGAAGCGTCTTGTTTTATTTTTAAAAAATCAATATGTTACCTCGTTTTTAGGAAAAACCGACATAAATATATGCTCAGGGTTTGAGATTCGATTCCCAGCTCCTGCAGTTTTATGTTTTATATGGAACCAAAAAAACACCTATAATTTTTATATATTTTACATCGGATATGTTACCTCGATTTTCACAAAAATCGAGATAAATACTCTCTAATTTTTTATTCTTTTTAGAACCAAAAAGGCGCTTGTGTTTTTTTATAAATTTTACGTCAGATATGTTACCCCGATTTTCAGTATAACCGCCATAAATACTCTTTATATTTTTTATTCCTTCATTGTCTAACTCATTCACTTCTCGAGCTCTACCGAAAGAACACTTCTTCTCCAACCAACGAAAGAATACTTATTCTCTAAGGAGCCCTAGCCAACGAAAAAACTCTCTCACCATTATTCTCCGGTATGTTATTATTGTTGTTGTTGTTCCTGTTTTTGCTTTGGTCCATTACAGTTATTTTTGTTATTCTCTTTATATTTATTATTCCCTCAATGTCTACCTCATCCACTTCCATTATTGTTGTTCTTGTTATTCTCCATTATTGTTGTTGTTGTTGAGAAGCTTTATTTTTGTTCGCGGTGTACTTTTTTTTCATTGATCAAAAGGAAAGAGTACATAATTCTTGGATTACGTAATTTTTTCCACATCGAAACAATATCCTTTAGCTCTACAGGAATCTTTTCAATCTATGACTCGCTTCTCACTACCCTCATCCGAGTCATAGTAAACAATCTTCTTTGACACCTTTCCCTTCTTCTTCTTCTTCTTCTTCTTCTTCAGCATCTTCTTCTTCTTCTTGGTTTTCCTCACCCTCAGTGCATCCCTAACAGCAGTCGACCCAGATGTCTGGGCCTCCTCAGTTGACTGTTGATGGTGTTGTACTGTAGTTATGGTTTTGTTCTCAATAGTGACTTCTGTTGAGATAATGTTTTTAACCTTCTCAGATGGAGAACTCATATTGCTAGGAAGTTAAGAAGAGTAGGTTGAAGATGAGGAAATTCAGTATTTATATAAGAGATTGAGTGACTCAAGTGCCGCTCATGGAAGATGAAACATCTAGTGATTAAATGCTTGCAATGATTACTTCTGATGGTTGATATTCTTGAATGGCGTGTGACCCTCTTGAGAAATGAAGAAAAATTTCAATCATTATAGTCGTTTCTCTCTTTTGGGAAGAACAAAGATTGTTCTTGTTTTTTTTAGCATAATTCAATTCTCCCCACATATTTTTCATTTGCAAAGAGAGTAATGCATCAAATCTTTGCAAATGGTTGTCACGTATGCCTAAGTTTTTTATGTCACTGATCCTTCTAACACTAGATGGTCAATTGTTATTCAAGGTAAACATCTTCCCAATAGTACAGATGAAAATCAAGATTTTAACTATGAGACGCCTTGTTTAGCAACACATGTACCTCAAGCATCTGAAGAAAATGATTTAGATGGTGTGCGTGATATTCATTGTGATCGTGAATAAGGGATATAGGAAAACTAGTAAGTAAATGTTTTATATCCCTTTGAAATTTATAATTAATCAGTTTACTCATTTTAATCATTGTACTATATATTTAAAGTTGTTGTTGATTGACCTAATTAGTTTCAAATATTTTACTTTTGATGTAAAATTATAAAGTGTGTGCCATTTTGGGTTTGTATTTGGTTTAATCGATGAATATTTGTGGCACAATGTTTCTGTTTCAGGAATATGAAAAATATGGTTCTATATTTAGGAATATGGTTATGTAAATGGTTTTGAAATATAGGTGCAAATCACAGTACAAAAAATACTTATCCCCTCGGTGTTTACATAAAATCGAGATAATAACATTAATATATTACCTCAGTTCTACAAAACACCAAGTATTAATATTGGGCACGCCATCCAGTTCTGAAAATAATAAAAAGGGTTAAATATGTTTATGATCCTCCTAAATATTTAAATTTCGTTTTTAATTCCTCAAAATATTTCTTTCGAAGAATGGTCCTCCTAAAATTTTCCATCCACACTTTTGGTCTCTAATACTAAAACCGTCACACCCCCAAGGGTTGGCCTAGTGGTGGAGGCTTGGGTCTTAAGAGTGTGCTCCTCTCAAGGTCTCAGGTTCGAATCCTGCTAGGTGCAATCAACTCTTGTGTAGACCAGTCCATACGGAGCTTTGCTCCGGCTTTAAACGAGGCCCCCGCTAGTGGACGGTGGGATTGGTCCCTCTTGGATTAGTCGGTCGCAAGGCCGGATACCAAGATTTTCAAAAAAAAAAAACTAAAATCGTCGCTAAAACTGTCACTAATTCAGTCGTGAAGTAATAAATCTTTGCTAAAACCGTCGTTAATTATGTCTCTAAGTTGTAAAAATCGTCGCTAATTTGCAAGAGGGATAAAAAATGTAGATGAAAAATTATAGGAGGACCATTCTTTGAAGGAAATATTTTGAAGGACTAAAACCGAAAATTGAGATATTTAGGAGGACCACAAACATATTTAACCATAATAAAAATGCTGATGCTGGGGATCAAACCCACGACCTTTTAATTTCTAACCTCAGTTTTAAAATTATTGAGGTGACAAGTGATTGTTTTGCATGTCGCCCTTCGTTACCTCACCTGTGTAGCCGAGGTTAAATGCATTTCGTGGCCAATGTTAGATGTGTTATTTGTAGTAATGGATGTTGTTATTGGGGAACAAAACTTCATCCAATCATATATGACTTATGACAACGAAAAAACCATTCTTTCATATTTACCTGATTAGAAAAATAATGCAAACATTGATAAACATAAATAAAGTAAGTCAGAAATTTAACAAACATAGATAAAGTAAGTACCTGAACCCAATGATTATGGTCTACAAAACCAATGCAATAAATAGAGACATTTGGTGAATGTGAACTTGTTCTAGGAAAGAAAGTCATGCACAACTTTCCTAAACAAACAAGAACGATATTATAGCATATCTCTATCAAATAACTCATGTCTGGTAGTGTCATCCACTTCTATGGTGGCTAAGGACCTAAAGTTCAAATTAAAAAAATATTCTCTTACTTCTAATAATCGATCTCCAAATAACTTCTCATATACACTTAATCTTTCTAAGTTTCTTATTTCGTTATCCAAGTATCGACGAACCATTGGCCAACCATCTTCACGATATTTATGTGAAGATACAATGATTCTAAATCCACAATTACCATATGATGCAACATTAACTACATCTTTAATTTATGGCATGATATGATTAGGAAATTTATGAATGAATTGTTTCTTTGAAGTTAATTGCTTCTTTGATTGTGACTGCATCTTCGAAGTTTGGGATGATTGAGATAGTTATGTACACGGCCTTTTTAAAGATTTAAATGCTTGATCAACATACTCATGATATGAAATGTCCATATAAACATCATATCCCACTGGTTTCTTCTCTTCCTTCTTCACTCCTCCTTTGGTTTTTAATTTCTTATGTGGTGGGCACATTAAAGTCATTAAGGAGTAAGCAATTTCACAAACCCTACTTTTTAATGCTCTTTTCCAACAACATCTTATGACTTAAACCTTTTCCATAAGTAATTTATTTAAATACTCATATCAACCAGTGTTCCATCATCTACATCTACCTCTAACTCAACTTCCATGCTTAGTTTCATCCAATAAACATGAAAATGTCTATTGGTATCGGTATATAACCAATTATGTATCTTCCTAACTCACAAGCACAGGGAAACCAATAAGATGTTCTAAGAGTACAACCACATAATTTCCTGTTGGTTCCCACATAATCAACCCTCAATAACTCTTCATCTACGCGTATCAAAATAGCTCGAGATACTAATCCATGCAGATTACCATAAAATGGACTAGTGTGCACATGCTCAACTTCATAAAAACTTTTTTGGAAAATAACCTCTAATGTTTCCCAATTGTAACTTTAAGTTATTATTCATAGCCTCCCAACATTTAACCATTTCACCTATATTGTTCCCTAACATATGTTTTAATTTCCAATGAGTAAACTCAACCCTAAAATAAAAATAAATAAATAATAAACTCAAACTAACACATAAAAGAGAATACAAACTACATATACTAATGGTACATAACTATCCGTCACAGTGTTACCCAAATGCAACATTCAATTAATCCACACTCTAACAAATTAATGCCTATGAGGAGTCTACCACACGCCTTTCACATAATCAATAAATTCACTACAATCTACATATGTCTGCTCAAGTTGTTGCAATCGTTGATCATACTCAACCTCTTCACTAGCTCATACATCTTTCATTCATAGTGCGTCTATCGCCTTTTGCTTGCCATTCATCACATATTGCTTGCATTTTTTACAAACATTTTTTTATATGAAATCAACAAGGCAAATTAAATATCCTTGGAAACACAACTTCCATTGATTTCATTAAAGTGAGATCTTTATCAGTCAAAATCACTTGTGGACACAAATCTTTCTTAACAAACAATTGTTTCAGCTTGTCCAACACCCAACAAAAGTTCTCTATCTGCTCATATTCCATATAGGCAAATGCAACACCAAATGTCAATTCGATTGATGCCATGCCAACTATTGCAAACAAAGATTGTCTATATTTGTTTGTCTTGTAAGTGTTGTCTATAACTAACATAATAAGAAAAATATTCAACAACTTAATTGAATATGGGTGGGCCTAAAATATCTCTCTCATAACTTTTGAGTCATCTCTTCTTCTACTCCAATAAACATGGTATGCATCCTCTATCAGCTTAAACAAATGTTGTATCTCACTTCTAGGACCTCTTATATATTTATGTAACTTACTCTTATATTTATATATCTGAGTAATCCGAGTGACATTCTCCAGATCTTTCTCTTTCAAAGAAAGCAATATGTGTCTGGGTGGAACATGTCGCTTTGTAAATCAACAACATGTTGATGCTCGTATGCGCTTAGCCTACCAACAAAGAAATGTCCTTTTAATCTATCAGGTAAACCATGGTTATAAAGTCCACATCTTACATCAATCTTCCACCCAGACCCATCTTTTGATGGCGTTGACGTGATTTTGAATGGACAACCACATTTCATAGTGGCACTTTATGTTCCACTATCTGTATCCTTGTATTTCCCACCTTTATCACAACCAAATATTATTTTGTTTCTTCTCCCTCTCTTTCCTGGTTTGGTATCTTAATGAATGATTATAATAGTTACTTTATTTCTATTTTCAACCTCTTTAATCAACCTTATCACATCTTCTCGTGTATCAAATCTTTTTGAAGAAGAGAATGCATCAAAAGTATCTACACATACTTGATTTTTATCGCATATCTGTAAAAGAATTTCCATAGCTGCAACATAAAAAAAAGTTTAAAAAATTACAAAAATAACTATCAGATAACTTACCTTTAAGTTTTTCGGTTAACAAAATGTGATTCATCGGATAACTTATCAATAAGTATTCTGGTACACAAATGGAATACAACATATAACATTGTACAAAGTTATTCTATACAGTTAAAAAATTAAAAATCAGATAACTACTCAATTAGTTCTTCGGTAAAAAACAAAATACAAACCGGATAATATAACTTTAACTTATCCAGTAAACAAAAAAATGCACCTGATGACATTTCAGACAGTTATCCGATAAAAAAGTGTGTGTGTTGGGGTGTAAACTCCTTCAAATTTTTGGAAACCATGAATGAATAATAGAAAGTAAAATGGTAAATTGGGTAAAATCATACAAGGGCAAAGTTGGAGTATTTCACAAAATGTAGGGTGGGGGTATGGATAAAGTTTACATCTGGTAGGGGCAACAAGAAGAGATCATGGGCTAATAGGCTTAAGTTCATGTGTTAATTTTGTGAGCATTTAACCCGCCACCCCGTAACTTATACCTGGAACCCACACACATTGAATGAATTTACCATATTATGATTCACAACTTTAAAACCATATTTCCAAATTCACTCAAAAATTTTGCATTTATCAAAAGTTGCTTGGTGATACTAGGAATTTGCAAATTCTTATTGGAAATTTCATTCAAAGTAAGAATTTTTTCAACTTTCATGATTTTATACCAGCAATGTCACAATTTCCAATAAAAAATCACAACTTTCATGATTTTATACCGGCAATGTTACAATTTATGGTAAAAAAACTCATGTATTCACCCTAAATTTCAAAACTCCCAGTATAAGTGTATGAGTTTTTACTAACAATTTCAAAATTCCTGATAAAAACTCATACACTTAAACTGTGAATTTTAAAAATGCCAGTAGTTCAAATTTTAAAAATAGTATTGGAAATTTTGAAATTGCTAGAAACAACCGCATTATACCGAAAATTTTAAAATTTTTGGTTATTAATTGATTTTTGAATTTTTTTTTTCTATTTTTTTGTGAGGACCAGGGGAAATGACGACAGTATTGCTTCTATGATCATAGATAGATAGCCATCGATAGCTCGTGTTAAGGAAGTTGAGGCAGAGTCTTCACAGCTATGGGAGATGAGAGTACTTCCAACCGATTCTCACCGGAAATGGCTTGTTGAGTAGTTCTTCTGCGCACCTCATAGCACCTGATGGCAAGCTGTTAGAGCTGACATTTAGCTCAAAGATGATGTAGATGACTAGGTTGCTGAGGCAACTCATCATGCTGAGGGGATGCAGGGTCAGGCTGTTATTGACCCAGTTGAGGTAGTCGAGACAGATGCAACCCCTGTTGCTAATGAGGTGGCTGAGACAGATGTGGCCACTATTGTTGCTGAGGTCAAGACATATGCGGCCCCTATTTTTGCTGAGGACGAGAGAGGTGAAGTTGAGGCTACTGCTATTGGTGATTGTCGAATCTCAAAAAATACGAACCTCCCGAGTGTTCGCACGTTCGTGGAAATGATCGAACAAAGTCGCCACCAAACTTTATTTATTCCAAAGAAGGAAAGGGAAAATATTGATAAAATCCTTAAATGAAAAAGAAGATGGTCGTCGCAATCAAATTCGGGTGTGGAAGTCGATTACGCAAGGGGAATGTATTAACACCCCTCACGTCCGTTGTACTCAACTGGAACATTTTAGTTAAATTTGCGATTGAATGTTAGGTTATGTTATTTATTTTCTTCAGGTGAAAAAAAGTACAAAAGTAAAAGAAAAAGTCACAAAAAGGTTTTTATTAGGGTATTTAACAAGATTGCGGGTAATTATATTTCTATTTAGTAATTAATTGGATATTGGCTCAAATATGAGTGGATGTCAGGATGACCCATTTTGAAATAATGGGAACCCTAATTGACCATCACCTTATATATAGGCTATGGTCCCCAATGTACTGTACACAAACAATTTATCTCTTCTCCCCATCTAAAGAGTATTCAAGGCATTAAGAGTATCGGTTGAGGAAGAACCATAGCTTTTAGGATTACCGCCGACAAAAACTTTCTCAATACATCCAGGTATACTTGCAATCTCTTCTCTCATATACTAACATGTCGTAGATCCTGAAATTATATACATGTTCGTATTATCTATTCTATTTCGCATTAAACTATATGACATAATATGTAGAATATGTATATGTGATTAATTATTATTGATTTAATTCAAACAAGTGGTATCATAGCAGGTCTTCATGTTAAGTTTATTAAGATTTGTCCACTAAACTTCAATTTTTTATGGATATGCGATTATGAAACATATATTTGAAATTCATGATTATGCGAATTTTGTTTTTCAAGACATGATTTTTTTATGATAATATTTGGGGATGTTTTCTTTTATTTGTTAAATCATTGTGATAGTACGAAATTTATGATTGTGTGTATATTTGTTTTGAAACGATTTGTATGGTTTGAGTTCTTCCATATAAATTTATATGCACATATGTTCTTTTATGTTCTTTCAAATAAAGGATTATACATCTATATATAAATATTTCTTCATGGATGATTGCAATTGTTTGGTCCTTAATTGCATTATAATCTTAATATTTGTTTTGATCTTGATTTTGTATAAAATAAAAACCAAAGAAATATATTAGAAATAAAGTTTTTTATTTGAAATTAAATATTTTATGGTGATATATATCACAAAATTTTAGATTTGATTCAAATATAATTTGTTGCCATTAAATAAAGTTTTGAATTTGACTTGCAAATTTATGACAAAGTTTTGAATCAAAATAATATCTTTATGTTTTTTGAAAGAAAAGTATTTGTGAAAATTTTGATTTTCTTTGAGAGATATGTTATTTAATATATATTATGATAAATATATTTAGAATCAGATATATGGTTATGATCGATGATTGAGAATTATCAAAATATTTTTTTATTAAAGATTTTGATTTTCAAACACTTTATTTATGGCTAGAGAGTATATATTTAGGAATATATATTTTTATCTATTATTTGGGAAAGATAAATATTAAATTTAAATCTTATTTTGGTGATTTGATTCTTGGTTTTGAATTAAAAAAAAATTATCAAATCATTTTATTTGGTTTTTAATTATTTTTTTATCTTTCAATTTGATTCACATAAAATCTGCACATAAATTTAGATTTTGAGAGATAAGACACATACTAATTTTTTTAATATATTATTTATGGAAATTTTTAAATATTTTGAATATCTCTTAAAATTATAAGGAAAAACTAAAGATTTGATTCTTTAAATTTTGGATACTTTGCATTTTAGAATTGGTTTTGTTGATTCTAAAATGATTTATTTAAATAATTATTTTGTGTATATGTGAATTTGTTTGACATTTATTTTGGATATATAAATATTTAATATTTATCTGATTTAAAGTTATACATTTAGCATAATTATGTTATTAGAGTTTATTGCTTTTAAGTTTTATATAATAATTTTTTTAATCATGCAATTTTTATAAATTCATAAAATTTATGTTGTGTTGTGGATTTATCTCACACTAAGGATTTTCAAAAAAATATTATTATTATTATTATTATTATTATTATTATTATTAAACGACATCCTAAATGAATACGACCTACATTTGTGGGTAATGTCTTTTAAATTTAAGACTCTTCCCATTGAATTTATTAAAATGTCTAGTAATTTTGATTGAGTTGATTGAAGTAACGTGTTGCAAAAGTAACCTCTATTGTATAAGTTTGATTCAATCGGAATTACAAAATATGTAGTGGGTAATTGTTCATGCGAGCTGTTATGGTCGGCCAAAAGGAAGACACAGTTTGGCTGACCAATTGCATACCTATGATGTTAAATATGTACCAATTATTAATTTTATCCATGTGGACAATGATTAACGGCAAAGACGTCCATTATCTGATCGAACATATTACTAATATTTGATCATTGCATGAGAGTATTGTTTACAATTAAATTTTGCAATCAAATATTGAGAATAAATGGTGTGTTTGGTATCTTGTTTGAGTCTTTTAATTTATAAGTAAAAATGAATGTCTATATAATAATTTATCGACTTATCAGTAATGATGTTGTATGAGTGTAAATCTTTCAAGTGTTTATTTGATTACACATATAAGGTAAACATGTGAGGATTGTAAGAATTTATTATTTATAAATATTAATTGTCATTGTTTGATCATTGAAAATAAATACTACTAGCTATTGAATTTATTGCCTAAAGACTTAATATCAATGGTGAATTTGGTATTTTGATGAGTAAATTTTGCTCCATTTTGTTGTTCTCTTTTAAGGTAAATCTAACTTATGATCATAAAAAGTCCAGATCCACTCTATTTCTTTATCCTCCATTTATTCAAGTTTCTTTAATAGATTTTTGCCACGTAGAATTTAATGATTTGAACGGTCAAGATTAAAAACTAAAAAAATATTTTAATTAAATTTGGACTATTGAAATCCTTTAATGTTTTTAACCATAGAATTAAATGTTTTTAACCACGTATCCTGTTTTTAATCTGGAGCATTGAAATCCTTTAATACCACCTGGCAAAGATATGTTAAATAAAATGGATTAAATGTAGGATAAGAAAATGGAGCAGATCCAAATTCGATCATAAAGTATGATGTTTCCTAATTTTTGATATCATTTAAGATGACACAATTTTTTTTTTTTATTTGTTTAATCTAAGGTAATTTTAAAGCAATAACGAGACAATCATACTCTTTTTGGAGAGATAAGATCTCATAAAGATTAAACAAATAAATAAAATATTTTTAGTATATTTTACTCTTGATAAGGTGCTATATTTTTTAATAAAAGATTAATTTGCTCAAAAATTTGACATATGATATTCTCTTTGCACAATTAAGTTTATAACTATTAAAGTTAGAAATTATTCTTTAATAGAATAATTTCATAAAGTGTGCAATAAAGAAAAGAATGAAGCAAAATAAAATAAATAGTGTTCATTTGGTAAATATCTCAAAGGATAAGAGCAAATAAAGAATAATACGAAAATATGATTTAAATTGACAAATGTTCAATGGTGTTGAAAGATACATCAATTTAAAGGGGACAAATTTGGTGAAGATTGCTATGTTTTAAAAACTATTTTAGATTGTCATTATAAGCTTAAATTTGTGTTTAAAAGACAATTTGGTAAATGAATAAAGTTTTGTTTTAATATGGGTTCAATTTTAAATGATGGATTCAATTTGTCTTTTAAATCCAAATATTATTATAGTTAATTTAGTCATGACTTGTGACAATCTAGAATTGTTGAAAAATTTGAGAAATATAAACTTTAGTCCCAAGTTAAAGAATATTTTGAGACAAATATTGTGACGTGTCTTGAGAATATTGAGTTTGGGGGGAGAGCATCAAGTGCCATACAAAATTATCTGAAAAGAGAAACTCTATTCGGTATGATTAAAAGACTCTATTATGATAGTTGTGACACTTGTTACTTGTTATAATTTTGGAGCTTCATAAGATGGATATAAAGTTAGTGTTTCTTAATGGCGACATTAAGAAATACAATATGGTGCAATGGGAGAAAACTTTATGTCACTAGTTTATGGTTTGCGAACAAATAAAATCCAATCATGAGTTAATGAAATTGTCTCATTAGTGATACCACAATATTTCATAAGATAGTTGTCTCATTTGCTTTTGAGATGTATATTATAAAAAATTATTGTGTTATACAAGTTCTGTGGGAGTAAGTTTATGTTTGTAGTTTAATGTGTCAATTTTATTTTATTTAGTCAGCAATGATATATGATTGTTGTGTGAAACCAAGAAATCTCTAACAAAAGTTTATCGATGAAAGATCTTGGACACATCTCTTTTGTATTAGGTATATAGATACTAAGAGATTATTCTCAAGATATCATCCAGTTATCATTATATATATATATATATATATATATATATATATATATATATATATATATATATATATATATATATTGTTCTGGACTGGACCAATGGCTAAAATTGGCCAAATCCGCCTCTGCTCCAGAGCGGCCCAAATTGCCTAAGTCCAATCCACAGAGGGGTAAAAGTGACCTTTCCGCCCCTCCAACCGGGCAAGGAATGCAACGTTCCTCCCCGACTTTGATGCCCGTTACGCGCGACTTCCTCACTGCTCGAACAACAAAGGGCATGTGCCAGAAACTGCGCCTATGCCCGACATAACGGCTAGTTTCGGGCACCTTGCCCGACATAACAGCTAGTTTGGGCGGTTACCTATTCTTTGGGGAAAACGGTTATTTCGCCCCGAAAATAGGACCGTTGACCACGCGTTGGGGGCTCTATATAAACCCTCTCGCTTGAGAGGGTCAGGTATCCAATATTCACCTTAAGAATTCATACTTTGTACTTGCCCCTTTTCTCTGACCCTTTCTCACTTGAGCGTTGGAGTGCCTTGCAGGTACACCCCCCTCCTCTCCATACGACCAGCATCCCTGACGCACTTGGCGGCCTGATTCTACAGGATCTGATCCAGCCTTCACGATCAGTGGCGCCGTCTGTGGGAATCTTTGTTCTCCCCTTCTTTCTTTAACCGAAGATCAAAACAACTTTCGAACATCATCACGATCATGGCCTCCCAAGATCACACCCAAGATGCTCTTCATTCCACCATCCTCCCCGTCAACAAATCTGACATTGACGGCCAATCATCTCTCCTCCGAGATGCCCGTTTTCTTAGGGATGGAGCCACTGCTTCTCCTTCCCCTACCTCTGCTGATCGCCACAACGATCAACCTTCTCTTGACCTCCAGTTCATCCCTGTTCCGCCCAACGCCGACCCGGCCGTGGCAGCTCTCCTGGAGGCTCTCAACAAAACTAACACCCTGATCCTGCAGCAGAACAAGAGGATCGGGGCATTGGAAGAGTCTCACCGTCCAAGATCCCCTCCTACGCGGAGGAACCAGAGGCGATCAAGAAGTCCGCATCCACGGAGAGAAATCGACTGTAGGCTGGGCCAAGAGGCTGATCCTCGCGCAGCTCCAAAGCGCGACCAGATCTCCCCGCGTGACCAGCACGCTCATGACGACAAACGGACTCGAAGGAACGAGCAATCTCCTCCGATCAAGTCCAAAGGACGGGCACGCTCACCTTCTCCCCGAAGGAACCGCTCGCATTCTCCTCGAAGGAAGCGCTCACCTTCTCCGTGAAGGAACCGCCGACGCGAGTATCTCATCCGGTCACCATCATACACCAGTACTAGCAGCGACGACGAGCCTCGAGGCCCGTTGTCCCAAGAGATCCTGGCTACCTGTCTCCCGAAATGCTTGGAGAAACCCCCGTCGCTTGGCACGTACGACGGGATCACTGACCCAGACGAGCACATCGAGAATATCGATGCGCTCTTAGACTACCGCGGCGTACGGGGCGCCATCAAATACAGACTGTTCCCGACCATGCTCCGAAAGGGAGCAATGACATAGTATAAACAACTGCCCGAGGAGTTCATCACCTCGTGGAAACAGCTCGGCAGGATGTTCTCGCGGCACTTCACAGCTCGCCGCCATCCCAAAACTGAGGCCTCCCTCGGAGCCATAATCCAGGGAAAAGACGAACCTCTCCGCGCATATATCGAGAGGTTCAACAAGGAAGCTATCCAGGTCCCGACGACAGATAAGATAAAGAAGTTCCTGCTCGAACAAGGGGTCCGCCCGGACTCCGAGTTCGCTAAAGCCATTGGCCTCGCGCCACCGAGGAACTTAGACGCCCTCCTTCTCAAAGCTCAATCTCATATTCAGTACGAGGAGAAGATTGCGGCCAGCAACGTCCGAGCGTCTCGCCGCCAGGAGAACGCCCGGGCTTCCAAAGGAGAAGAAGCCTCGACGTCACTTCGGGGTGAACGAAGGCACGAGGACCGTCCCCGCAAGTCCCGTGACAGCAAAGGGCCCTCCGGGCATTTCCATGATTACACTCCCCTGACCGTCTCCAGGGAAAATATTCTGTCCGAATGTGCCAATTCGGAGTTCAAACAAGCCGGGGTCTGTTTCCCCAAACAGCTGCTGAACAGACCAAACGTGGACAAGTCAAAATACTGCCGCTTCCACAAAAGTCACGACCATACTACGGAGGACTGCATCCATCTGAAGGATGCCATAGAGATACTGATCAGGGACGGCCACCTGAAGTAGTCCGCGAAGAAGAAGGACACTCCTCGGCAGGACGCCCAGGAGTCCAAGAAGGTCAAGGAGGAGGTACCCTCCTCGGAAGACGCCAACATACAGGTCGCTATGTCCATATCGCGACCCGAGGACTTCAACGTCCCTGACGGGCTCAACGCCCCTGCATATTTCACGGCCCATAGCCTGTGGGAGACCTTTCCCTCCGCCATGGTCATCTCTGGCGGGGGTTTCAACAAAGTTACTGTGGGACCGGTCAAACGGAAGTTCGAACACCTGATCAACACCAGCTCGAACAAAGTGACCATGCTTGATCAGGCCCCGAAGGGTTCCATCCCCATCTCCTTCTACCAGGAGGAACTCCTCGGCGGCTCCCCGAACTCAAGCATTCCATTGCTCGTCAGAGCCCAAATGGAAAACTTTGACGTTCGCCGAATCCTAGTCGACCAGGGCAGCTCGGTCGACATCATGTACTCCCAGCTGTTCTCAATGCTGCAGCTGGACGAATCGCACCTTACCCCCTACGTAGGGTCCGATTTACAGGGATTTAATGGGTCTGTGACCAAGTCGTGGGGTTACGTTGAGCTGATCGTGACCTTCGGAGCAGCTGAAACGGCCAGATCCATCAAGGTGCAATTTCTGGTAATCGACTGCCCGTCACTTTACCAATGCATTTTCGGAAGGCCAACTCTAGCCGAGTTGGTAGCAGTGCCATCAACCGTCCATCTGAAGATGAAGTACTACACTTCGAAAGGGATGGTCGCCACCCTCCACGGTGACATAGAAGCGGCCCGACGGTGTTTTGAAGCAGCTACAAAGGGGCTCAACGCCATTACGCCCAAGCCTAAAGCGTCGAGCAAGCCAGCATGACCAAGCAGCTCCGAGGAGGCCAAGCCTCTGCCTCAGGTCGACTCTATCGACCTCGACAGTCGCTTCCCCGAGGACCAACAGGAGGAACGGGCAGCTTCAGCCGGCCCATCCACGTCATCCAGCGGCAGCTCCCATCCAATGCGCCCAATCCCGGATGGCAACTTCGAGGTAGTCCTGTTCGGCGAAGATCCCCAACGGGGAGTAAAGATCGGAGCAGACCTGCCTGACATCGCGAGGAAGCAGCTCAAAGCGTGCCTCTGAGAGAATGCCGACCTTTTCGCGTGGAGTGCCGTAGAAATGCCCGGCTTGGATCTATCTGTCGCATGTCACCAACTGACCATTGACCCGGCCATCAAGGCCGTAGCACAACGTAGGAGGAAGCAGTCTCCGGAGAAAACGGAGGCTGCTGAAAAAGCTGTAAAGGACCTCCTCGAGGCCAAATTTATTTCGGAAGCCAAGTACACCACTTGGTTGTCCAACGTTGTATTGGTTAAAAAATCTAATGGAAAATGGCGCATGTGCATTGATTATACCGATCTCAATAAGGCATGCCCGAAGGATGCCTACCCCCTCCCCAATATTGATAAACTCATTGATAATTCCGCTGGTTTTAAACTTTTATCGTTCATGGACGCCTACTCGGGCTACAATCAAATCCCAATGGCAATGTCCAACAAAAAATATACGGCCTTCATGACCGAATCGGGGAACTATTACTACAACGTAATGCCCTTCGGCTTGAAGAACGCCGGAGCAACGTACCAACGAATGATGAACAAAGTATTTCGGGGACAGATAGGCGACATGCTCGAAGTTTACATGGACGACATGATCGTAAAGTCCCACGAGGAAACCGATCATACTGCCCACCTACGAAAGGTCTTCGAACAGGCCTGGAAATACAAAATGCGTTTTAATCCGGAGAAGTGCACGTTCGGCGTCCGAGCAGGAAAATTCCTCGGCTTCTACTTAACGGAACGAGGAATCGAAGCCAATCCCGACAAATGCCGGGCATTCTCCGAGTTTCCTACTCCCAAGTCCAAAAAATCCATCCAGTCCCTCAACTGGATGCTCGCGTCACTATCTCGTTTCGTGGCCAAGTCCGCCCAGCACGCCCTACCATTCTTCAAGCTCCTCCGCAAAGAGGTTGCGTTCGAATGGACCGAGGAGTGCGACAAGGCCCTTCTCCATCTGAAACGAGCACTCTCAGAGCCACTGGTCCTCTCTCGCCCGGACAATGGCGAAACATTGTACCTATACCTGGCCGTAGCTGCCGAAGCAGTGAGTGCCGCCCTCATCCGCGAGACACCTGGCGGGCAGAAGCCCATTTATTTCACGAGCAAGGCGCTGCAAGGACCAGAGTTACATTACCAGCAGATAGAGAAAGTGGCATTAACCCTCATCAACGCAGCCAGGAGATTGAGACACTACTTCCTGGCTCACACGATCGTGGTTCGGACAGATCAGCCCATAAAGCAGCTGCTCGGTCGTCCAGATATGGCCGGCAGAATGCTCAAATGGTCGCTGGAACTATCCGAATTTGACATTCAATACGAAGGCAGAAAGGCCCTCAAGGCCCAAGCTCTGGACGACTTCGTCGCGGAGATGACATTCGCGGACTCCCCCGCGAGCGAAGCGCGCAAATGGACCATCTTCGTCGACGGTGCTTCGAGCTCAGCAGGAAGCGGCGCGGGCATCATACTGGAAAGCGACGAAGGGACTATCGTCGAGGTATCGCTCACACTGTCTTTCCCAACCTCCAATAACCAGGCTGAATACGAAGCCTTCCTCGCTGGGCTACGCCTTGCCGAGAACCTGGGAGCGGAAGAAGTCGTCATTTGCACGGATTCACAACTCGTGGCCCTCCAAGTCCGGGGTGAATACCAAGCCAAAAACGACAACCTGACCGAATACTTGGCCCTGGTAAAGAAGGAAATGGCGAAGTTCACAACAGTGGAAGTGAAACACGTTCCCCGCAAACATAACGTACGAGCAGACGTGCTGTCTAAACTGGCCAGCACAAAGAAGAAAGGCGGAAACAAATCCGTCATACAGGAAGTACTTCCTCGACCCAGCATCGAGAAGGCCTCCCCGACACTCGACGTGTAGGTAATCGGCGACAACAACTGTTGGATGACCCCAGTCTACAACTACCTCGCCAAGGACGAACTCCCGTCCGACCCAAAGGAGGCCAGCATAGTCAGGCGAAGAGCCTGCTCTTATGTCTTGGTCGAAGACAAACTATACAGACAGGGATTCTCCATTCCGCTGCTCAAATGTGTCGAGGAGGAAATGGTCGCGCACATCCTGCGCGAAATCCACAAAGGAATCAACGCCCAACATCTCGGCGGAAGGTCCCTTGCTCGAAAGGCCCTCCGAGCAGGATACTACTGGCCAACTATGCAAAATGACGCAAAAGAGCACGTGAAGAAGTGCGATAAATGCCAGCGGCACGGGGATATGCACCTAGCTCCACCTAACGAGCTCAAGGCTATGTCCTCCCCGTGGCCATTCGCCTGGTGGGGCCTAGACATCCTAGGACCCTTCGTGGTAGGATCAAGTCAGAACAAGTACCTCATAGTGGGCGTAGATTATTTCACAAAATGGATAGAAGCAGAAGCTCTAGCCAAAATAACTGCCCTCAACATCCTGCGTTTCTACAAACGAAACATCCTTGCGCGCTTCGGTATTCCCCAAGCGATAGTAACGGACAACGGGACGTAGTTCACAGACAGGAAGTTTCAGGACTTCGTCGCCCAACTGGGCACGAAGCAACACTTCGCATCCGTCGAACACCCTCAAACAAACGGGCAAGCTGAGGCAGCTAACCGAGTCATCCTTCGAGGCCTCAAGCGAAGGCTGGACGAAACAAAGAAGGCATGGGTCGAGGAGCTACACAGCGTGCTCTGGGCATACCGTACAACTCCCCATTCAAAGACGGGGGAAACACCTTTCCGTTTAGCATACGGAACCGAGGCTGTAATTCCCGTCGAAGTTCACGTGCCCTCTAGGCGGACAGAGTCGCCCCTAGACGAGGAGATAAACGACGAATATTTAAGGGAAGAGCTCGACCTCGTCGAGGAAATCAGAACCGGGGCAGCTCTCCGCGAAGCCTCACTGAAACAAAAGATCACCATCAGGCACAACACCAAAGTGATACGACGAGAGTTCGACGTGGGAAGCCTTGTCCTAAGAAGAAACCACAAAGACTCTCGCGAAGGCAAACTAGCAGCCAATTAGGAGGGACCCTACCGCGTCCGGGCAAAAATGGAAAATGGGGCCTACTACCTAGAACATCTCACTGGGGAAGAACTCGCTCAACCATGGAACGCTGAAAAGCTAAAATAATACTACAGTTGAATCCTCGGTCCGACTCCTCGCAACGACGAACGTCAGCCACTGACCACTATGCACGTCTAGGTACAAGCGTCGCATACGATTAAAGCATAGCCCCGCTCAGTAACGAGCCGGGTAATTGCTCGACAGCGGTCCTCGATCGAGCATCGCCGTCGTCAAAGTACCACGATTGGCAGAACCCCAGCTCGCGATGGGACGTTCACGCCGCGAACTCAGGCCTCAAACGCGACCTGAGCTCCGCTCCCCGCCAGGATATTCCCCGGCAGTTCGACCAGTTCCCCACATTGCCGAACACATCTATTACTAGCAACCCCCCAGAAATAGTCACACAAGTCAATTACCCCATATTACGGGCGGACATACATTCACAGCATGCATACAACACTTAGCAAAAATAAAAACAAGTAAAGTCATGCAAACAACAGAACTAAATATGCGATAATTTAACAAGTGGCCGCAAAGACCACGATTGTACGTTGTTACATAAAACGGGGGCCATGCCCCCCCAAAAATAAATTACAACGACACGCAGGCCGGACTCATTACAACAACATCAAAAAATAACAAATTCCTCATTCATCAGCGTGCTCGGTTGACTCTGACCCGAGTCTCTGCTCCTCTGCGGGCTGATCCTCGGGGGGTAACGACAAGGAGACCTTCGGGCAAGACAATGCGACCATCCTCAACACGCGCAAGATAGTGAGTACCCTCGACAGAGATCTCAAGCCCAGGGTTCACCACCCGCAATTGAGCCACGGCGCTTTGAAAAGACTCCCCTGTCACGGCGATGCAATCATCTTCGACCAGCAGGATGCGGGCAACCAGCTCAGACCTAGTCTTTAATTCTTTTACATCATCCGGCTCGTCGGCACCCGGGGCGCTGGCCGCCATCAACTCTTTGTTCAGCTCCTCGGCAGCCTTTTTCTCTGCCGCCAGCTTGGAGACATCCCCATTCAGCCTGGCCGTCTCCTCTTCGGCCTTCCTCCGAGCCTCGCGGGCACTCTTAACTTCCTCCTTGAGGGCCGCCTCAGAAGGCCGGGCGGCATTGAGTTCGAACTCAAGTGCAGAGTCCCCTTCTGCGTAGACAGCAGCCATCTCCAGCATCCTGACCAGGGCAGAAGCATCTTGGGACACCAGCGCCCTCTTGCTCGGGCGATTCATGCCTTCCAAGCTAAGGGATTCCGCCCGGGGGACGACCAAAGAGTTACCTTCGAAAAACCTCCTATCAAGGATACACGGAGGGAGCTCAAACTTCCCTTTCTCCGGAACCCGGGTAAGGTCCACAGCGTCTGATGTCCTTGGCCGCTTCGCCTGCCCGGTCAAGGATAGAGGAGATCCCCGTGGAGCAGGAGAGGGAGAAGAAGAGGTCCCCGCGACAGTTTGAACAGGAGGAGGAGCACGGTCACCAGCAGGCCGAGATTTAGGAGGAGCCGCTCCAGCTTTATTCCTCGCCATAGAATTCCTCACCACACGATCGCGAGCCTGAGGCATTTCACCTGCACAAATAAAAAAAACTAGCACGTTAGCTACGAGGAAAAAAGATAACACAAACAAAATTTAAGTAAATAAGACTACCGAGCAATCTCTTAGCATCCGCGGGAGTCTTGCACTCCAGCAGTGCCTTAACGGGGATGAACCGGCGTTCGACTCTCTGGCTCCCATCCTCCTCGAAGATAGGGTTGCCCTCGCTCGTCCAGCACTCAGCAAGACTGAAGGAGTTGACCCAGTTCACCAGCTTCTCGTACGCCACGGCGTCCTGCCCGCGCAGGTCGCTCGACTGAAAGACATAACCGCTGGGCTTCTTGGAGAAATGGTCGGGTGCCTAGCGGATGGGGAACTTGTAGAGCCTCTGCCCAATATACTTCCCCTCCTCGTTAAACAGCTCATTTCCATCCTCATCAACCTCGATTTCCCAGACATATGTACTGTCCTGGGCCACCTCGGACACGGGTTCAACGACGAAGTACCGCTCCTTGAAAGTCCGGATTGACTCCGAGAACGACTTGAAAAGCTCGCGAGGCTGCTTCAAAGAAACCCAACCATACTTCTTCCCCGCCAGCTGCCTTTGGAGATGGAAAATAGCGAAGAACAGAGGGAGAGTAGTCCCCAGAGAGAGATGCTCACACACCAATTCAAAAGCCTGGATGAAGGCCAGCGAATTAGGGTGCAGTTGAGAAGGGGCCAACTTCAGATGCTCGAACACCGACCGCTGGAAATCAGTAAAAGGCAGCCTCAGTCCAAGCTCTTTGAAGGCATACTCGTACATTGTGAAGTGGTCCCCAAAATTCGTGCAGACCCGCTCGTTCAAGGTAGGGAAGTGCACCTTCCACTCCCCTTCTGGTCCTACCTCCGTAAAGACGTCCGCCAAAGACTTTGCGAACGTAGAAATATGCTCAGAAGGTTCGGCCACCTCCCACTCCTCCGCGGAGAACCCTTCGACGTCTTTCTCTACGACATCCATCTCTTCTTCCTCCCCGGCATTGCTGGAGGAACTTGAGGTCGCCGAGCTCGAAGCCGTCGAGCTACTATTTTCCTCAGAGCCGGTTTCCTCCTCGGACGTGTCCAGAATAACCTCTCTGTCTGGCCCCGTCACCATTACGATCACCTGAAAAGCAGAGAAGACAATGAATTCGACAGCAAATCAAATCCACCCTTCCACTGCTAAGTCAAGTGAAAGGGCGCGCGAAGGGCTGAGGACAACGTCCCTGGCCTAAGCCCTGACATCAAAAGAAAAGCTAAAACCTCCCCGCGAGGAGATGCTCGAAACATATCATCCTCCTGCGAGGAGCCTCCCTGCACTCATGCCCAGATTCCGTTTGAAGCTCCACCGGAAACCGCAAAGCCTCACCGAAATCTGGAAACGTTCTACCAGAAGACGAACAAACACGGTGGTCACGCATGCACAACTACCGCAACTACGCCGTGGACCACCTTCCTCGCTGAACATACTACACACTTCGGCGAAGTGCTGGAGGCGGGAAAATGGCACAACCACCGTCCACCACCAACACTCGCCAGAAATCCACCTATTTTGTTATCTAAAGCTAACCCTAACCGCATACAATCTACCACTAACAATAAAAGGGAGTAAAACAAGTTACAGATCGGAAAACTTACTTGATTTTAGAAGAGGGTAGAAGCTGCTCGAAGCCGGAGACGGTGACGGGCAAGAACTGAAAGAGACAGAGAGAAATCAGAAAGGAAAAGTTTCAAATGAAACGGTTTCCCCCCTTTTTATACAAAGGGGCACGTGCAACCATGCACCCGTAGGCCATTATGACTATCCGCTAGCCATCATTGCCTATTAACTGCTACACGGAGCTCTAGGTACACGTGGCGTCCCATCGTTTCCAATTCTGTCTGACTCTTAGTCTCCCCGAACACCGGGCAACAAGGTCACGACCACGAATCTCACGGACATAGGGGGTCACGAGCACCTTGAGACTATACCCCTCGTCTACAAACAACAACTCCATGCTGGTTCCCCGGTGCAACGAGCAGTCCTTAAGTCATCACTCACATGCTCGGGAGCAATGACTTGGGGGGCTCCTGTTCTGGACTGGACCAATGGCTAAAATTGGCCCAATCCGCCTCTGCTCCAGAGCGGCCCAAATTGCCTAAGTCCAATTCACAGAGGGGCAAAAGTGACCTTTCCGCCCCTCCAACCGGGCAAGGAATGCAACGTTCCTCCCTGACTTTGATGCCCGTTACGCACGGCTTCCTCAATGCCCGAACAACAAAGGGCAGGTGCCCAAAACTGCGCCTATGCCCGACATAACGGCTAGTTTCGGGCACCCTGCCCGACATAACGGCTAGTTTGGGTGGTTACCTATTCTTTGGGGAAAACGGTTATTTCGCCCCGAAAATAGGACCGTTGGCCACGCGCTGGGGGCTCTATATAAACCCTCTCGCTTGAGAGGGTCAGGTATCCAATATTCCCCCTAAGAATTCATACTTTGTACTTGCCCCTTTTCTCTGACCCTTTCTCACTTGAGCGTCAGAGTGCCTTGCAGGTACACCCCCTCCTCTCCATACGACCAGCATCCCTGACGCACTTGGCGGCCTGATTCTACAGGATCTGATCCAGCCTTCACGATCATATATATATATATATATATATATATATATATATATATATATATATATATATATATATATATATATATATATATATATATGAAAGACAATAAACTAGGGTATGTCTCAATTATCAAGGGATACTATTAAGTCTCAATCATTGTCCAAAATAAAAGAATCTAGAAATTTAGAAAATGAAGTTTTTTTTATACTTTTTCGGTTTTTGGGAATCTTATGTATAATCGTATGTATATGCATCCGGAATAAGTGTATATATAATGAGATTATTTGACAGATACGACAATTCAAAATTTGAATTGTTGAAATGAGGCAACCATATGGATTGTTATAGGGAACAAAAGAATTCGTGCTCACATGTTTGAGATCGAATAATTTGGAGATCATCAGGATGTTTGACTCTGATCCTTTTAGATGTCTATATATAATGAACATTCTAACTCAAGAAATGACTATAAGTATTTATGTTACTTGGTTGCATATAGCAAAAGTTTTTAAAAGACAACTCGAGTTATACTGTGACATAAGTCAGTCGGATAATGTTTCAAAAACTATTTTATAAAGTTCATTGACTTATAAGTTATTGTTTTTGAAGGATAAAACATATAGATAGAAATTTTATGCTAGCTGACTTACTAATAAAAGACTTGACATATAAGGTATTTCATATGATTGTTGTCACTAAGGATGTCCTAGATTTGTGGGAGTCACTCCTTCTTTATGTATTATAATATTGTTTTGATATCGATACAAACTTTATGTTAATATTATCTTCAGAAATAAAGTTTATGAGGTTATTATTGTTATAACCATTTCTGAATCGTTTGTACAAATATTGAGTTTGCAAACTTCGGTTTGATCTCAATAAAGAATTCAGTTTGACCAATTGAAAATAAGCATGATTCATAGATCACATTACATAAAATTTCCATACCGCTCATCCACATCGATCTATGTAAATAAGTACATTTATGTGGTGGTCGTCGAGGTTCTGTCACGTTATACGTCAATGACAACAACCACGGTGGTCCCATTATTGATGTATAAGTTAGACCATATTGTAAAGTTGAAATCTAAAGATAAATAACATTCAGATGTGAGTCAAAAGAATTGTGATATAATTATTAATAGTATATTGCCCAAGTCGAAGATTGTTGGAAAATTTTATGATTTAAATATTATTTAATTATTATATTTCAATAATTATTATGTGGACATATATATTTTAATGTGTTAAATAAGTTTGTAGTCCCAACAAATATCTCAACTTTTAAGTTTGGTTCCTCGAAAATTTTCCTTCAAATAATAGTCCTCATAAAGTTTTCCGTCCCCAAATTTAGTCCCTCCTGTTAATTTCCATTAACGGTGGTTTATGTGGCATGCCATGCGTGTATTATTGCTTTGCCTCGTCAGAAATGTTGTAAAATATGTTTTTTTCTTCTTATAATACAATTTTGTAAGAATCATGGCGTCATTTTCACACGACGACGCTTCTGGTTGGATAAAGAACTTAGTTGCAACCTTCGGCTCTGATATTCAACCTTTCATTTCGGTAACTAGGGATGGCAATTTGGCCCATCCCTAGTGGTACCCACAAAATTACCCACAACGGGTAGGGTAATTATCCACTTAAATAAACGGGTATGAGTGCGGGTATGGGCACCTTAGTACCCAGCCCGCCCCATACCCGCACAATATATATTTATATATTTTAATTTTTATTATTATATAAAAATAAATATTTATAAAATAAAATAAAAAATTTTTTAAACTACTACATATTTAATATAAGTGATTATTTCTTTCATAATTCAACAATAAATATTTTTAAAAACTTTTTAATATTTTTAAAAACTTAAAATATTATGATAGTTTATACTTAATATATTTATTTTTATTAGAAATGCGGGTAACGGATACGGGTACGGACACTTATATATCCATAGGATACGGGGACAGATGTCAATTTTGACACCCAAGCAAATATGGGCTCGGGTACGAGAATTTTTTTTAACTGTGGATATAGGAACATGTACTATAGTACCCTACTCATACCCTGCCCATTGTCATCCCTATCGGTAACTCTCAAACCCCACCCTTTTTTCTACCCTTCTTTCTTAGGGTTTTCTTTACTTCACGCTATATTAGTTTTCTCTCAAAGGAACATTTATTTTCATGTTTAAAAGTAAAATTTAAGAAATTTGTTGATGAATCTCTGTGTTACATTTTTCTGGGTTTGCTTTAGGATATTCGAACAACAGTGGGTGTGATGAAGAATATTGTCGTTCAATTGGAAAAAGATAATCTTCCTGACAAGGTTTTTCTTTTTAATATTTTTAATTGCATCTGTTGGAAATGGTTGTGATTGATGGGAGATTCAATTTTATTTTGTTTGTTTTGTTTTTGGAATATTGTTCATGTGATGAATGAAAAATGAAAACTACTTTTGGTGAAGGAAATGGAAGATGCTGTTGTGAACAAACTTGGCGCATTTTCTCTGAGTTTTTGGACTACCTCTCTTATTTCTCTGTTGAAGTATGCTATTTTCATGGTGATATCAGCCTCTCCCCTCTTTATAGGTGTTTTTGTGCTTATGATTCTCATTCCATCTGTTGCGAGGGAAAGGGCTAGTACCAAGTTTGTTTTCACTCATTTTAATGCTAATAATGGAGATGGAATCAACAGGAGACCCTACATGTTTCTCTTAGGACTTTTAATGAGTCAGTATACACTTACCGGCTATGAGGCATAAGCTCATATGGTAAACATTTTTTACACTTTTACTTTCCATATTGTCAACTGCATATGGAATAGAAAATAACCGTCTGTTCAAATTCTGCTATGCTACACATTTTTTGCCTTGAAAAACTTGTTTCTCGCAAACTTGAATTTTCAGACAGAAGAAACTAAGGGTGCTGATAGGAATGGACCAAAAGGAATTATCAGTGCTGTTGGGATATCTGCTATTGTTGGTTGGGGCTACTTAATCGGTATTACCTACGCCGTTACTGACATCCCTTACCTTTTGAGTGAAAACAATGATGCTGGTGGGTATGCCATTGCTGAGATATTCTATCAAGCATTCAAAACAAGATATGGAAATGGAATTGGAGTTAAACTAAAGGTTCGCATTACAACGTTTTGACTACTGGCTCAACTAAAGGTTCGCATTATTCTCTCATCATTCAATCAAACTCATGTTTAGTTCCTAATTTCGATTATTAGGTCCAATTGTTGTACTCTTGCGGCTAATTTCAATAATTAACTTGAATTAATTCCCTATATGATTCAGGGATAGGGTTTGCTTTAGCAAAAGAGTTTCTAAAAGCCGAGGACAATGTCTTGGTTTGCTCAAAGATCAGGTGTGGACAAACAAGCTTTTGCAATTTCAATTTGTTTCAATTATGCTTTTTGTTTATTTCATGCTATATAGATAGTACTTCAATATCACTACCATGCCATAATTAACTAATTGATTCATCAGTGGTCACCTTTTCTGCTAATCTTTCCCTTAATTCCTTTACATTAAAGTTTGGGTTTTAGATAAAATAGAGTGATGAGTGAAAAAAAATAATTTTGGTGTAATACAATTGATAATGATTTGATACTAACTTATTATTAAAATGTAAACCCTACTCACTATTTATAGCAATACATAGATTCTAACCTAAATAAATGGACCGATTAGGAAATCTAGTCAAATAGTCATTTATTCACATTGTTTCGTTTTTGTTATTGTTTGTCTCAATCCCTCTTATTTATGTTTTCTCTTCAATTTACCTTATGACTTCTGGCTAGTGTCTGGGATTTCAGGGTCTCATTCATCTCATTTCTATGACTTTAATTTTTCTTTTTCTATGTATCTCTGTATTCATTTATAGATGAAAGGGTAGAGACTGCTGTCAAGTGCTTGAGAGAAGAATTTGGAGAGCAGCATGTGTGGGTACCTCCTCTTGAACTTCTTTCTTAGTTGAAACCAATCTATGATCAATATATAGATAGCTTATGTTGGTTGGATTGCAGTTATTTGGGTGGTGATCATTTCTATACTATTCTCAGTGCCAGTTTCTCATTGCCAGTTTCCTCAACAGCAGCAACAGGAAGGGGAACCATACCAAATGATTAAAAAATCGACGAATCCGTTCGATGAACCTAATTCTTTGCCACCCCCTTCTACTTGAGCGTACATCAAGAACATCCAACTCAGACTACTTAATCCGGTTGTTTCAAACAAAGAAATACAAGCAACACAAAGTTTAAGTTTGGTGACACTTTACAATGTGCCACCATGTGTAGTAGTACAAATCAAATATAAACTAATTTTGATTTGTAAATATTTCAGTTAAATATTAAGTATTCAAAATTATAGTTAAATGTTAGATGAAATATTATGTCAGTGAAAAAAAATTCTGCATTGTACTTGTTTGAAGAATCGTTTTGTTTTTATTTTGGATTGTTAGAGTTAATGAAATGAGAGTTAATGGTTATTTAGTGAAAACTAGAAATGTGACCTAGGTTGGTTGGATTAAATTAATTGAATTTGGTAGTGAGGGTTATCTTGAATAAGAAACTTAGTTGTCCTAAGTTGAAGTTAGAATTGAATTAGAAATTTTGAAATGGAATTAGCTAGGAATTGGTTAGGAATTAGCTACTAATTATTAGATGTTGTGTTTAAATTAGCTAAGAATTAGCTAGGAAGTAGCGGCAGATTAACTACCATTTCTGAGTTTAAATATGATATTAATATATAAAAAATTAAAATCGAAACAATTGACACGTGACATACATATCAGCATTTTTTGCCACGTTGGCATTGCCACATGTAAGCCATGTCATAAAAAAATTTCCACATGACATGCCACATAAGTAGGGCTGGAAATGAGTCGAGTCGAGTCGAACTCGCCTTAGCTCAGTTCGACTCGTTAAGAATTAGCCGAGTTCAAGTTCGAGTTCATCACGAACTTTTTTTTCAGCTCAAACTCGACTCGTTAAGAATTAACCGAGTTCGAGTTCATCACAAACTTTTTTTTCAATTCAAACTCGACTTGTTAGAAGTTCACGAATATTTCGGTTCAACTCGTTAGGTTTATCTTGTTAGGTTCAACTCGCTTATTTCACAGACTTAAAAGTTATTTTTTAAAGTATATATATATATAGGGAACGCATCATATGAGAATGTCATTTTTCGGTAAGAATATAAGAATGGATCTGAACCATTAAATTTTAAAATAAATGGTGAAAATTATGTTTCAGTTTATTTTTCTCTCTCCTCCATCATTTATTTTAATAATAGAGGAGAGAGAAAAACAAAAACCACATATAATCTCCACCATTTATTTTAAAATCTAATGATTCAGATTCATTCTCATGTTCTCACATAAAAATGACATTCTCATAGGATATGAACCCTATATATATATATATATATATATATATATATATATATATTTGACATTTTAAATTAATATTTTTTAAATAAAATATATGGAAATAAAATAAAAGTTATTAGCTTGGAATTTATACGATGTTAATTTTATTTGTATAATTATTCGTAGAAATATTTTACTCACTTGAGAATATAAATTATCAATTAAAACCGTTAGATTAAAAGAAAATATGAGACTAAGATTTAGAACAAATCTTTAAACCTACTCTTAAAGACAATATAATCTATCTCATATATAATCGAATTGACTCATGAACTTAACGAGTCGAACTATGTATAGTTCAAGTTCAGATCATTTAGTTAACGAACTTAGTTTTTAGCTCATATTCAGCTCATTTGGTTCATGAACCTAGTTCAAAGATTTAATTTTCGAGTCGAATTTCGAACTATTTTCGAGTTGGTTTGGTTCATTGTCAGCCCTACACATAAGCCACCGTTAGTGGAAACTAACGGGAGAGACTAAAGTTAGGGACGGAAAACTTTCAGAGGAACATTGTTTGAAGAAAAATTTTAGAGGGACTAAACTTAAAAGTTGAGATATTTGTAGGGATCTTATACATATTTAACCCTATTTTAATTATATTAGCTATTTATCAAAATTAAGAGCCTTAATTGATTAAGTGGTCAAATAAATTTAAAAATGCTAATTAGATTTATATTTAGTAATTAATTAATTAATTAGTTAATTGAATATGAGCTCAAATATGAGTGAATGTCAGGATGACTTATTTTGAAATAATGGGAACCCTAATTGACCATCACCTTATATATAGACTATGGTCTCCAATATACCGTACACAAGAAATTTATCGCTTCTCCCCATCTGAGGAGTATTCAAGGCATTAGAAATACCGGTTGAGTAAGAACTATACAAACTATCAGGTGTTCGTCGTTTGTCTTCTAACTTTTAAGATTAGCGCCAACAAAAACTTTTGAGAGTTTCTTAATGCACCACCCAAGTTTCTTAGGCACCACGTGAAATTATTTTTTTACCCCCTGATTCCGGATGTGCACATCCGGACGCACCAAATTTTTAAAAAACGCTGAAGTGTTCCGGATATGCATATCCGGAAACAATTCTGATGTGCACTTCCGAAAGGATTTCTTATTAATTCGCGCCAGACGTTCTTCCTCCCCCTCATTCTTCACTTTTTCCATTTCCAAAATCTCTCAAACTCTCAAATTTTCAATCACCACAAATCTCGATTTTTTCCACTCGAGTTCGGCGCAGAGCAACTTCTACAACCATTAACACTCTCCAAATCCTCCGTATCTCATTTTAATCGGTAAGTTTTCAAATTTTAGAGTTTCGGAGTTATTTCCGAGTAATCGATTTAGAGTAGACATTTAGGTGTAGAAATTGTTAGGTTGTATGAATAACATAGGTTAGAGACAATGTAAGTCATTTTTACTCCTTCAAACGGACGATCAGGGCATTAAAATGCCCTTTTGTATGTTACAGTGGCCATGACTGCCATTTTTAAACTTCAAAATACGTACCGGATGTGCAGATCCGGAAAGATTGTAACGTTTAGTTTTCTGAGTGTTTCCGGATGTGCACATCCGGAAATACCAAACGTTAAAAATTCTGTGTCCTTCCGGATGTGCACATCCGGAAGACTATTTTTTTTATTTTGTTTGTTTTTGTTTAATTATTTTTAAACAAAATTTAATTTATTTATTATGCTTTGCAGATTAGATGGCTGGCAGAGACGATCGTACCATACATGGACGGACAGCTCAGCACACATCTGTCCGACGTGAGCGGATGCAGTCTACAGCTGAGGCTTTCGGCGCAGAGGGAGTTGGGGTAGCCCCTACAACTGAGGGACATCCTACACCACAGCCATCCACATCACAGGTTCAGGCCACTTCCACATCACAGGTTGAGACCACTCCCCCGTCAGCCGCCGATTCTACATCTCGGAGGCGTCGGGATTCTACTGCTAGTTCATCAGGGTCCCAACCCGCACCCAGGCGTCGTCGGGAGACTCCAGCTCCATCAGCTGCTCCTCCTCGTTCCCCTGTTCCTGTTCCAGTTCCAGAGGCTGATTACCCAGCACATGAGGGTGTTGACGCTGATGACGATTTCGATGAGCTGGGCGGTTACCCCGGGGGATCGTCTGATATGTCCCTACTCGGGGGGGGGGGGGGTACTCTGAGCATACTTCCAGATATGTCTGACTAGGACAGGTAACCTTTCTCGGTTTATTTATAGAATTGTATTCGTTGAAAATATGTTCATTTGTAACATTGTTTTATTTGGAAATTTTCAGGAGAAGGATTCACAGAAGTTCTATAACCATGGGGGCAAGGTTATGGACACGATTGAGATGCTGCCAGAGGCTGAGTGGTTCACGTCTGCACTTGCGGAGTCTGGTCTTGGAGGCCTGTCTAGGATTGAGTATTCCCAGATATCCAGTACGGTATCCTGATGGCATTTGTTGAGAGATGGCACCCTGAGACATCCTCATTCCATCTACCGTACGTCGAGATCACGATCACGCTGGACGACATCTCGTGCCTCTTACATCTACCGATCACGTGTACCCTTCTCCGTCACGGTAGGATGATGAAGGCAGACGACTTGGAGTTGCTGGTTACAGAGCTTGGGGCTAGCCCGGAGAAGGCACATGCGGAGGTGCACCAGTTGAGGGGCGCACACGTCCGGTTCTCATTTCTGATGGATAGATTTGCTGAGGCGCTTGCAGAGGCAGGACGGGCAGATGGTGATCCAGCTGAGGTGGCGATCCACAGGACGCGTGCTCTGAGATGCTACTACTTGGTTTTGCTGGGCACGCAGGTGTTTGTGAACACCAGCGCCTATTATGTTGGTATCGTCTACATCAGGTACCTTTCGGATCAGACAGAGATCCATGGGTACAACTAGGGGGGCTGCGCTAGCATTCACCTATTCCAGGCTCTCTGATGGTTGCCGCTGGGCAGCCAAGACTGTGGCAGGCAGCTGTACGCTATACGTGGTAACAATCTAATATTCTAAGTGATTTTTTCATTTCTTTTCTTTCTGTATTCATTATAATGTTTGACACCCATGTTATGTTTTCCATTTCAGACATGGATTTTACAACACTTTCCCTACATTACTGGTTGGGGGAGTGTCCAGGGGTACACTGAGGATATGCCACGTGCTGCTGCATTTGTCCTGCTCAGAGGGAACCAGGCGTCGGACCCCTTCAGAGTGTATCTAGATCAGATGACTGTTGAGGACGTTTTGTATTGCCCCTATGCCGCTCACCGTGTGACGCGCCCGTTCGATGAGGTTTGTTTGTTCTCAGGATGGTTGGCATGCAGTTCGACCATTACTGCCCGATACCTGCCGAAGCGCGTCTTGCGTCAGTTCGGTTACACGCAGACGATCCCCAGGATGCCTCATGAGTCTGCTCCTCTAGGCTTGACCCGCAGGCAGATAGATGAGCTATATGCTGACTACCAGTCCCACTTGGTACCGGAGGAGGCTCGGGCGACCAGAGCGGAGATAGACTGGAGTGTTGCTGTCGGGTACATCGTGTGGTTCTACACCGTCTCACACCCATGCATGGTGCCCACTGCTGAGGGATCGCCACCCAGACCTGCTCATCAGGAGATATTAGAGGAGCGGCAGTCTCAGCTGGACCATACTCAGGATGTCCTACCACGCTGTCGTCAGATAGTACAAATAGGGCAGCAGGCCATTGAGGCCGGTCACCTCCCTGAGGGCTCTGGTGCCAGATTTGCCGTGGATAGGATAATTGCGATTGCTGGGGGGACACTTCAGTACCGCAGACATGTGATTAATTGTTATTGATTTAATTCGAACAATTTATTATTAGACGTTAGAACTGACTAGGAACAACAATCAGACACAACATTCCTTTCCAATCCGTGACCGTTATGACTTTTGCAACCAACCTATATCTCAATGTTCCATTTTTCTGAAGGTTACCATCATTTATCTGATTGATAGTATCTGGTCTACTAGAAATGCCTCAGGTTCCTAGACAAGATCATTTTATTCAGTTCAATCTGCAATCAAATTTACATTTAGGCAGCTTTAAGTTCATTGGAAACTATTTTATGAACTATTCAGTCACCTTTCACCAAACAATAAGTTAAGTTTAATTCTGCCACTATTGCACATGAAATATTATTTCAACTTTGTACCGTATATATATATATATATATATATATATATATATATATATATATATATATATATATATATATATATATATATATATATATTCAATGGAATAGTTATATATTTTTAAAATCAAAGTGCCAAATTATAAATAACGATGGAAAATTTAATATTTCTGATTTTAAATATATATCTAGTTACAATCTCAACCGTTGATTTTCATTACACAATTTACATTTTTTTATTCATTGCACAATTTACCCTATACCATATGCTTTTTTTTATACTTTGGAATACTCTAGTCAAATGAGATCCACTTGTTTTTAACTAGGTAATAATGACGTGGATATTTGCTGGCAAACTTTGGTAAATTACGTTTGCTAGTAGCAAATTAATATAATTGTGAAGTGTGTCATTAGTGATCACATTCTTAGTCAATGAATGTTAATAAAATATTTTTCAAACACAATATTTTTATTAATAAATCAATGTTATGACTGTTAAACATGAGTATATTCTATTCTATCAAATACAAGTGAGAATCATACTAATATTTGATTTGATTTTTTATTAATCCTAAATAATAAGATAACAATTGTGTTTAAAAGAGTATTTTAGTGTGTTTCATTATTAATTAATGGCACAAATGGGCCTAATGGTAATTGGTAGTGGGCCTACTGGTATTAATTTGTTTTATTTTTTCAATCTACTTATTAAAATGCAGGAATTAGTTAGAAATATGTATTTTGATCAATTTAAATATATAGAAAGATAAATTGAAAAACTATTTAAATTTGTGGAGATTCATTATTTAATTATTCTTTTTTGAATCCGGTAGGAGCAACAAAAAGAGATCATAGGCTAATGGGCTTTAGTTCATGTTGATGTTGTCAGTGATGCCACCTAATATTTACTAGGAAATTTCTTAATGCATTTCATAGGCTATTTAGGCATCATACAAAAAAAAAAATATTTTTTGAAATCTTGGTATTCGGATTTGCGATCGACTAATCCAAGAAGGACCAATCCCACCGTCCACTAGCGGGGGTCCCTTTTAAAGCCGGAGTAAAGCTCCGTATGGACTGGTCCACACAAAGGTTGATTGCACCTAGTAGGATTCGAACTTGAGACCTTGAGAGGAGCACACTCTCAAGACCCAAGCCTCCACCACTAGGTCAACCCTTGAAGGTTATCATACAAAAATACTTAATTGCCCCCTAAATTCTAGACGGACTTAAGTCTTAGTTAACGTTAAAATATTTTGAAGACGCATCTTCGAACTTATTTTAGAGATGCATCTTCGAAATATTTTGGAGATCAAATCGTGCAAGAACCTAGGGGTGTACACAGGTTGGATTGGATCGAATTTGACCTAACTTGTTATCAAACTCGTTCAAATTTCAATGGTTGGGTTCGTTATCCAACCCGCAATTTCTTTGTCAAAATCGACCCAAACCGACCCGTTCATTTATGGGTTGGGTTCGCAGGTTGTATTTCATATAAAAAATATTTTTTTATGATTCTTTTTGTCAGTTTTAAAAAAATGTAACATAACTCAATACTTCATACTTATTTATAACACTCAAATTCGAAGAAACACATCATATAATATCTAATAAAATTCATCAACATAACATACCACTTGATAATAATATAAATTTCAACAAGACACATTATTTCCATAAAATACATGGAAATGATACAAAAGAAAATGAGAAACAACACTTAATCTTAGAATTACGTAAACTCATTGGTCTAGCAGTATTATTGGTGGAGAATAAATTAAAAAAAAATATTATGGTTATCAGTGGGATATTAATTTATATTTTTATTTAAAATAATAAGAAATTACTAAAGGCACATCAATGGGTTAGGTCAATGGGTCCGCGGGTTGCAAAACTCAAATCCGACACCCGAAACAAAACTATACAGGTTGAGTTGGGTATACCCGTAAATGAATGAGTTCAGGTAATTTATGGGTTGATTTGGTTTGGGTTAGCGGGTTCATGGGTTGACCTGCACCCATGAGCACCCCTACCAGAACCCTTCTCCTTCCTCATTTCTCATATTTTTCAAAACCTCTTCTAACTCTCTCAAATTTTTTCTCATCACCGAGTCCTAAATCAAACAACAAAGCTCAAGGGAACTTCAATCAACATCAAAAACATCATCCAACACTAAAGCAAAGTTGAAATTTGTAAGTTTTTTGGTGTTTTGATATTGAGTTTTTGTGCAAATGAGTATAAATTGATGATTAAGGTTAAAAATGAGTAGAAATTGCATGTATGATAGTTTAGACATAGTGTAAAACACGTTTGTTGGCTGAAAAGGACGATCAAAGTATTATTTTTTTGTGATTGCATGTGTACATATGCGCCATTGACGCAGTTTTTGTTGCAGAAAATTTAGGAGATACATCTACGAAAATTTTCAACGTTTTAATTTCCCAACAACTGGAGACGCATCTCCAAAATTTTCTCAATTTTTTTACTATTTTTTTCTTGTGGCTTTGTTTTCTTGCACTAATTATCTGCTTTACTTTAACTTACATGCATAATGGTTGATAGAGCGATAGACTAAGGCACGAGAGGATTGCACAACACACATCAGTGTGGCGGAGAAGAGTCAGCAGGTTTCGGAGGCTCCTGGTCCCTCTGGCCATGCAGATCCATCTATTTCTGAGGCTCATGCTTCTCTATC
The DNA here is from genome assembly GCA_022829125.1 of Lathyrus tuberosus. Classification (NCBI taxonomy): domain Eukaryota; kingdom Viridiplantae; phylum Streptophyta; class Magnoliopsida; order Fabales; family Fabaceae; genus Lathyrus; species Lathyrus tuberosus. The sequence continues at coordinate 7,238,612 of JALAZF010000308.1, read as the reverse complement.
TTTTTCTTCCCATAAGAGACGGGTTTCACCTACCTGTAGCGTGCGATTTTTGTCGGTGACGCGACCACCTTACCGCAATGGTTGGAATTAGGTGCTAGTTTATGATTTCTTATTTATCCTATGAAGTTGGAAATGAAAGGGAAGATATCTAAAACTAACATTGCACGCAAATGTTTTCTTTAGCAAATGCTAAGAGATTGGGGGTTCGGGGTCAGGTTATACAAAGGGAAGTTGTCAATCACCTAGTGTATATATGGTTATCCATAGACTTTGCATTACATATTTCTCTGTTATCTTTAAATGCTTTCTTGTGTTTATCTGTCATGGGTTGGGAAAGTTTATCCTTTGGGAGTGTTGAGAGAGTGTTTTTGGAAATGTACTGGACCTAAAGTTTTTTATTTGTGTGCTCGCTAAGATTTCGCAATCTTATACCTACGTATTCCCGTAAAGAAAACTGGGAAACCAAAGCAATCGTAGTTCCTCCTATTTCTATGGGAGGAAAGATGTTTGGTGTCATGTTCAAAGCCCAAGATTGAAGCTAGATGAGTATTTGTGTCTTGTTCAAAGCCCAAGATTGAAGCTAAAGGGTGACTGAGAGAGAATTTGTCATCTCTAAAGGGAGAATATCTCACATATTCATCACAAAATGTTGGGTACTTGATTATAAAGGAAAATTACTTTAACTGGGATATGAGAATCCAGCAATGCCATAATTTCCTTTATAAGGGTGATGTCATGAAGGAAGAAACTTTAACTCGGTATTGAGCAATGTCATTTTTCCTTATGAATCTTTCATCTAAGAGAGGGACATTGGCATGGATGTAAATAATCTAGAGGCTTGCCACTTACAGCTGTTAGATGAAAGATTAATTTTGACCAGGATAAAAGAAGGACTCTAGCTTGGATTTTGAATCAACAAGTGTGCCACTTACAACAATTATCTGGGAAAAAGGTTTTGTTTGTTTGTTTTGAGATGTGATGTATAAAGGAAATATCCTCCTGCAGAGTGGACTCATGGTCTCATCTTAGGGGATGCTGATTTTTGTGTGCCTTGATCAAAGCCCAAGGTTGAAGCTAAAAGGTTGACTCTGCTTAAGGAGTTTTATATCTGTCTTGTACAAAGCCCAAGATTGAGGCTGAAAAGTGATTGACCCCACTGGGGAGGTTTTATCTGTCTTGTACAAAGTCCAAGATTGAGGCTAACTCTACTGAGGAAAATCATTATACAAAGCCTAAGAGGAGGCTAGTTTCTACTGAGGATTGTTGAAATCCAGAGACAAGTCCAATATGTGTTAGGGAATCAACTCTTCCTGGGGATTGAAGAAGAGTTGAAATATCAGATACCCTGAGGTTCTGATTTTGTTAGGGTTTTTACTGATGGTAAATTGACCCTGGCTGGGTTTTTTAAGGTGAAGGTTAAAGATTGAGTTTGAAAACCTATTGAGGTTTTAACTCTGCTGGAGATTAGTGTGTTGGTGAAATGATCAGGGTTTTTCCTGTGCCTTTAGGAAACTTGAGGGTCTCTGTGAGATCTAAGAGAAGATGAGACTTTCCAAGTCTACTGGTATGAAGAGGTTGACTCTTAGCTGGAGAATGATCTTTGTATGATGCCCAAGAGGAGGCTGTTGGTTTAAGGGATGAGAATCAACCCTAGAATGGTCTGATGTTTTGAGATTCTGACTCTCTGGAGGATTGAACTAGTAAAGATGACTAAGTTTTGTCTTATACCTCTAGGAGGCCTTTGGGTCCTTGTACTAAGCCCAAGAAGAGGCTGAGAAACTTCTAAGAAGCCTAAGGGTCCTTGTACTAAGCCCAAGAGAAGGCTGGGGATGCTTTTAGAAAGCCTGTGGGTCCAAGCCTAAGAAAAGTTCAAGAAAGGTTTCACCGGGAATAAGTCATTTCTTTGTAGAACACTTCTAAGGTTTGAATAAGTTCAAAAGAGGTTTCACCGGGAATTAATCCTCTTTGGGGAAATGAATTTCTTGTACACATATATTTCTAAGTTTGGACAGTCTTGAGAAAAGTTTCACCGGGAATAATTCCTTTCTCTGTTCCATATTGTATAAGCCTAAGAGGAGGCAAGATTGTATCTGGAATTTCCTATGGGGAACTAGATTTTACTGTGTTGAAAGAGTAACCACTGGTTTGACCTAAATCTAGACCTAACTGCTGGGGAAAAATCTAAGCAAGTATGTACAAACATATATATACAGATGAAATATATAAACAAGTATGTATTGAAGAGATAATGTAACTTACAGTTGTGCAAGCCCAAGCATAGTGTAATTGACTATAGTTGTATGGTTATATTTTCAAGAAATTGAAGAAAGTTTTGATAAAACTTTGAATTTGAATTTAAATTAAAAGGAAAGTTGTTTTAAAAAGAAGTTTGGGGCTTATACTCAAAGAGAGGCCCAGATGATCTCTTTTGAAAAGGCGACGATTGCGTCGTAGTTTTGAAAACCACAGAGGGACTTATACAATGACTGAGGCCCAAATTATTGTATTTACAAAGAAGATGGGTCTTACACTCTATTAGAGGCCCAAAATTTTATTTTTATACAAGAGTTGGGGACTTATAGCTCAAGGAGAGGCCCAGATGAAAAACAACGATCACACCGTTTATTTTGAAAATCGCGTAGGGCCTTATACAATGACTGAGACCCAAATTATTTATGTACAAAGGGGGTTGGGTCTTACACTCTATTAGAGGCCAAAAAGTGTTTGAAAAGAATAAAAATGGGACTTACAACCAAAGGGAGGCCCAGATGAAAATTGTTTTCAAAACGGCGATCGCGCCAAGATTTTTTAAAATCGTATCGGGACTTACACAATGACTGAGGCCCAAATTATTTATTTACAAAGGGATGAGACTTACACTCTATCAAGAAGCCCAAAAGTGTTTGATAAATTAAAATTAAGAGAAACCCTAATTTTAATTAAAAAAATATAATTTTTAAAGGAAATTAAATATAAAATGATACAAAATATCAAATATATTAAAAAACAAGTTGTCAACTTTAAAAAATATTTTGAAAAATCATGTTAAATCACATGAAAGCTTAAAATTCAATTGGTTTTGAAAAATCAAGGTGAGAATTTCATTAAAAATGTTTTAAAACAAATAATTAAAATGAAATTAAATTCAAAAATCAAACTATATTAAATAAATAATATAAATGTGATTTTTTTGTAGAATAAAATAATGTAACATTTTTGTGACTTTTTAATAAAAGAACCAATAAAAAATGATAAAAAAATGAGAGAGAAATTAATTTTTGAAATCAATTAATAAAACATTAAAATTCAAATATTCAAAAATTTTAAAAATGGCGCCAAGAACACATGTTCTTGATCGCGCGTGTTCTTCTTCCCCATATTTGCAAAACCTCTCATATCTCTCTGATTACTCAATGAAAATGACTTTTGTAAACATGAAACTTGCTCGTTTTTGAACAAGGATTCCAACGGTACCAATTAATTGCATTTATATTAAGTGTGGAGTGAGAAATCAAAAGATGAACTCAAGAACCCTAATTTCTGCAAGAACACTGCGAAATCCTATACACGATTCATACATAGCAATTGATTGAGGGGAATCACTCTACATAAGTGCTGAAACATGTTTGTAACTTGAAAACACATTTATGATGCATGGATTATAAAGTTTGAGAGTTCTAGGCTTACCTCTTGCAAGAAGAATTTGAATTCTATGTTGGAGGTGTTACAGATGTTGTGTAATGATCTGGACAGCTTCAATGGACCTCAAGTAATGTGTTTGAAAGCTTGGAATGGCTTGAATCAGCTTGTAACTTGTTGAGGCACCTCAACTGCAAACAGGCCAAAAAGCTTGAGCAAATGGGGGTTACTTTGTAATTCTGATTTTCCAGATGAGTTTTAAGGTTATGGATCACTCATATATGATATATGTGAGGTGTTGGCATGATTGGTTTTGATAGAATTGCTCTCAAATGAAAAATTCGAATGTTACTTGAATTAGAAGCAAAATCTGGTTTTTTGAGAGTGATTTGGAGGAAAGCATGAGATATTATGCTTTGGTGTACTTGAATTGATCAGAAAGAAGCTCTATTTATAGTAGAGCAAGTTTATTTTGGGAGCAATAGTGAATGGAGGCTGATCACCCTATTATCCAATGGTTTTTGTCTTGTTGCCAAAGTCTCCTCTAGCCATTAACTTGAGTCAATCATGCAGGCTATGAGTCTTCTGTTGCAGGGATAAGGCTTGACTCATTTGGTTGAACATGGACTGATACATGCCAGCTCTATGCATCCATTCAATGCCTCTTGACAAGTTTGGACTTTTGGATTTGAAACTTGAATGCTACATGCCAAAAGAGGTGGTGTCTTGACTTGCAAGGCTTTGTGATCAGATTATCCATCATTCAAGTTGATTTTGGATAGAAATGAAATGATGCAAGTGTCCAAAATTGGATCAAGAAATCGTGGGAACCAAGTTTCATGTTCATGTTGTCTTGAAAAATCAGGTTTTTAGGCCATGTTTCAAGGCTTGTAACTCCCTACTCAAGAGGAGTTAGAGTGAGTTCTTGTACTTTTTGGAAAGCCCCAATGACATAATTCAACTTTGATGTCCAAGATTATTCTTGGTTCTGTTTGGATCATAATGAAAAATGGCCTTAAAGTTGGTGAAAAACCAAGACAGATTCTGTCCAAAATTTTCACTAAGTGTTGGAAAAAGTGGCCATTTTCATGTTTTTGTGACTTTGATCAATCTATAACTCAAAATCCATGAGGATTTGAAATCTCTTGTAGTTGACAATTTTGAAGTATGTAATGAGAGCTTTCATTTGAGCTTTGGATGAAAGCAAATGGCTTTGTGGTTTAAGAGTTATGACCTTTCAAAGTTGGTACCAAATCACTTTTGTTCCATAACTTAGAAAGTTTTAAGTCTTTCAAGGTTGCCCCTTTTTCAAGTAACCTCACTTTTCTTGATTTTTCTTGATGGATGATGATCTAAACCATGAATTAACATTGTTTTTGACTTAAGTAAGCCTTGATTGTCAAGAAACTCAAAAAGTCAAACTTGGTTTTTAGGCACAGTTGACTTTTTGTCAGATGAATTTCAAACTGTGTGATCCTTTATGTAATCAAGTCCTTGACCTAATTCAAACCTAATGGATGGATTCCATAGGTGTTTTAGGGTGTCTTGAATCATGTACCAAGGTTTGGGAACATGTCTTGGTCAAAAGTCAAAGATACAGTTGACTTTTCATCAGGAAACCCTAATTGGCCCAGATGAATTTGAATCTTTGTATTGCTCATGAACAAAGTTCTTTGAATAAATCCAATCTTGTAAATGGATCAATATGATGTATTAGAGGTCTTTAAAACACTTCTTGAGGTGTTGGCTCATGCCTTCCTCCAAAAGTCAACTTAGGGGTGAATTAGGTCAAGAAACCCTAATTCTTGATTTTTGATGAATGCACCCCCTGAGGCTATTTTGACTCTATGATTGGGTTCATGAAGTCCCTTTGAGCTTCTTGACTCATGTTTTGAAGTATTGACTCATGCTCAGATGAAAATTTTCATCTGGAGGCCTTGGTCGACCAAAACCCTAATTTGGTGACACTGGCGATCTTGAGACTTGATCCACTTGGAATGTTGCAACCTTGTGCTTGATTCTTGATGTGGGAGACCTCTTGATCCTTTATGGGTGTTTGAGAGGCCAGACACGTCGAGGATCATGTCCATTCTTGATTGATCATTTGTCTGAGTACTCTAAGAGGGCTCGAAACCCTAATTCTTGGTTGTAGTGAATGCTCAACAATATTTGAGAGGATTGATGAGGCATGAAGGCACATCTATATTGTGGTGATAATTTGTACAATGATGGGAAATCTTGTAGTCAAAATTTGGGGTATGACACTACCGATGCATCACTCCCTCCATCCTCCTACAGGAGTTAGGTTTCACTTATTCAGGCGTCTAAGGTACCCGAGTCAGCAGTGGTACTGGGGGCACCACTGCCAACTCCTACTGTTGATATTGTAGGTGCTTCTGAGCTAGTGCCACCTCTAGAGGGTGAGGCTACTGTGAATGATGAGCCAACATCATTTGGAGGAGGCCCTGTAGATTTGTCACTACTGTCTTTGTACCCAGACCTTACTGCCAGACATATTTGGGACGGAGATGTAGCATTAGTTTGATTCATTCTTTTTATTTAAGTTTATTTTAATTGACAGGTTTCTGACATTTATTATTATTTTTTCAAGAATGTTGTTCTGGACTGGGCCGAGGCTGCCCTACAGTCGAGTAAGCCTAACCCATACAGCCTGGGAAAGCCCAATAAGGCCCTTCTGCAAGACACGTGACTGCCACGTGCAAGCCACTGTTTCGTCAGACACTTAAGATATGTCGGGTATGCCTGAGAGGTTACTCCTCGACAATCTAGCTTCTCCCCGCGAGAATGCTACACGTCACTCCTCGACGAACATGGCTCCTCCCCGCGAGGCCATGTTCGTTCCACGGGCATCGTCTCTCCTCGACACATAAGGCTCCTCCTCGCGACAGGATTCACATCTCCTCGACCACACGAGGCTCCTCCCCCGCGAGGAGCACCCAACGGTCCACCCCGCGTGGACACGTTCCAAGTAACCTCCCACTTCCAAAAGATTCGGTCTGCCCTAATTCCGGAAATCTAGGAGCAGTTACTCTAGGGAGAAGACCACGTGCTGGTCTTCACTACTACACGTAAGCCCTAGCAGTTACTTGGAGTGGGCCTAGTTGATCCAGCCCATTGCAAGTAACCGTTGGCCCCGCGCTGGGGGCTCTCTATAAATACCCTCTTACTTGAGAGGGTCAGGTTAGACACTTTCTTCCTACCATACACACTTTCTGTATTTGCTGATATTCTGTACACTCTCTCACTTGAGCGTCGGAGTACCTTGCAGGTACACCCCCCCCGGCCGTCTCTCATCACCATCGGAGCTGCCGTTCTAGACGCCGTTGGCCACCATCACTGTCTGATCCAGGTACGATCAGTGGCGCCGTCTGTGGGAACTCATAAGCTTCCCCGTTTTTATGTTCGATAAACCAAAGATTTCTCTGCTCAGTAACCATCATGGCCAACCCGTCCACGAATCAAGCTCTAGACAACATTATTGCGCAGCTTAGCACCGGCAACCACGTCGACAACAACTCTGCCCGACCTGTGGCGGAGAACGACGTCAGAGACGGACTCACCGCTTCTCCATCTTCCGAAGAAGTGGAGTACGAGACAGCTCACTAGGACGGACAGGAAACCGCCCTCCAGCCCGTTTTCCAGCCCATGGACCCGCCGCCAAATGCGGATCCAAGTACTGCTGCCCTGTTTGCGTTGGTCAATCAGACCAACCAGATGATCTTCAACCAGAACATCTGGATAGAGGCACTGGAGAAAAGTCGTGGTCGGTCTTCCCCGCGAAGGCACCGACCACCACCATTTCCGAGACGTTCACTGTCCCCGGAGGCATCTCGCAGCCCCTCCCCGGTTCCCAGGGGTCGCAGACCACGCTTGGAGCGTGCTCAGCCAGAGCATCCTCAGAAACGCAACCGCTCCCCACCACCAAAGGGACCAGTTCGCTCCTCGAAAAATAAAAGGAGCAGGCCGGACGCCGAGGAGCCCAGAGGCCGCCCGAAGGACCACTCCCCGAGACGTCACTATGTTCATGGACAACGCTCCCCCTCTGTGTCCCCGGGAGCCAGCGAGGATGACGATTACCGGACCCCTCTGGCCAGGCACATCATGGACGCCCCTATTCCTAAGGGCCTGGAGAGGCCCCCATCCTTGGGGACATATGACGGAACATCTGATCCTGATGACCATGTCGAGAGCTTTGAAGCTCTGCTCGATTTCAGGAATGTCTCCGGCGCTATCAAGTGCCGATTATTCCCTACGACTCTTCGGAAAGGGGCCATGGCTTGGTACAAAAACCTAGCATCTGAGTCAATCACGTCGTGGAGAGTCCTGAGGGAGCATTTCAGAAAACATTTTACGGCTTCTGGTCGACATCCGAAGACGATAGGCTCCCTGGAAGCCATCTTTCAGGGGAAGGACGAACCTCTCCGGAGCTACATAGAGAGGTTCAACAAAGAGGCGGTCGAAATCCACGTGACCGATCACATCAAAATGTATCTCATCATTAAGGGTTTGAGGATAGGATCTAAATTCGCAGAATCCGTCGGGCTGCACCGTCCCCACAGCTTTGAAGGTCTCCTCGAGAGGGCTCAGTCGCATATTGAGTTCGAGGAAGCTGAGGCTGCATAAATTGCCCTCGATTCGAGGCGCAGAGAAGGCCCCCGTGGCAACAAGGAAGAAGACTCCCCTCCACCCAGGCGAGGTGGAGACAGGAGAAGAGAAGACTCCCCTCCACCCAGGCGAGGCGGGGAAAGAAAGAAAGAAGCCCGGACCAAAGAGCCCCGCGAGTCACGGGGACCGTCTGGCCTTTTCAAAGATTACACACCGCTGAACGTGTCCCGCTCGCGCATTTTCAGCGACTGTGCCAATTCGGAGTTCGTCAAAGGGGGAATCCGCTTCCCGAAACTGGCGGCTTCCAAACCAAATGCTGACAAGTCCAAGTATTGCCGGTTCCATCGCAGTCACGGGCACGTTACTGAAGATTGCGTCCACCTTAAGGACGCAATCGAGACGCTGATTAAAGAAGGGTACCTAAAAAAGTACGCCAAGCAGCAAGAGGCCCCCCGCCCCAGCGGCCAGGAGGCTCAGAATGTCGAGGAGTCAACTCCCTCTTCCAACAACAGATCGCTGCAAGTCGCGTTGAGCATCACGCGGCCTGAAGACTTCGGTTTTTCTGGAGAGCTCGATAGCCCCGAAGCTGTCCGAAACATGTGGAACAACTTCCCAGTAGAGGACTCGATAAGCGCCCGCAGTGTCTGGGAGTCTTTCCCCCAGGCACTGGTCATATCTAGCGGAGCCTCTGACCGTTTGACCGTGGGGTCGATAAAGAGGAAGTTCGACGAACTGAAGGCAACAACTCCTCGAGCGCCTACCCTCGAGCGGGTCAAAGGAAGATCAAATCCGATTACCTTCTACCTCGAGGAACTTCCCGGTGGGGCACCGAACGCCAACATCCCTCTCTTGATCTGGGCACAGATGGCCAATTTTGATGTCCATAGAATTTTGGTCGACCAGGGTAGCTCGGTGGACATCATGTACGTCCACCTCTTCGAGACCCTCCAGCTGACCAAGCAACACTTGTCCCCATACGTGGGGTCGGACCTACAAGGCTTCAACGACGCGACCACAGACCATGGGGTTTCGTGGAGTTGATGGTCACCTTCGAGATTGAGGAAACTGCCCGACAGGTGAAAACGCGTTTCTTGGTGGTGGACTGCCCGTCCCTCTACAACTGTATAATGGGGAGGACCACGTTGGCGGAGCTGACGGCCGTACCATCAACGGTCCACCTGAAGATGAAATACTACACGAAGCGCGGACGTGTGGTCACTCTCCACGGAGACATCAACGCGGCCAGAAGATGTTTCGACGCAGCAATCAAGGGCCTGAGTGTCGTCGGCGGCACCAAAGCTAAGACTCAGGCCGAGACACCTCCAGACGTCGTGCAGGCTCCGCTCCCGCCGGTCAGCGCGGTCGACCTTGACAGCAGATTTCCCAGGGAACAGGAAGAAGCTGCAGGCGAGGACCTCCCAGTCGAAGTCAACGGGTAGCCTCTCCACCCAACGCGCCCCATCCCAGATGGAGATTTCGAGCTGGTTCCTCTCGGCGACAGCCCCAACCGAAGCGTAAAGATTGGCCCTGGACTCCCCGACCTGGCGAAGAGGCAACTGAAGGCATGCCTCCGAGAAAATGCAGATCTGTTCGCCTGGAGTGCTGCAGAGATGCCCGGACTGGACCCTGAAGTAGCTTGTCATCAGCTAACTATAGATCCGGCCGCTAGGGCCGTAGCTCAACGTAGGCGTAGGCAGTCTCCGGAAAAAATGGAGGCTGCTGAAAAAGATGTAAAAGACCTCCTAGAGGCAAACTTTATTTCTGAGGCCAAGTACACAACTTGGCTCTCAAATGTTGTACTCGTTAAGAAAAATAATGGAAAATGGAGGATGTGCGTTGACTACACGGATCTTAATCGGGCATGCCCGAAAGACTCTTATCCCCTACCTAACATCGACCAACTAGTCGATAATTCTGCACGATTCAAATTACTATCCTTTATGGATGCTTATTCGGGGTACAACCAAATCCCCATGGACGAGACCGACAAGCAGCATACCGCTTTCATGACCGAGTCGGGCAACTACTACTATAACATAATGCCCTTCGGCTTGAAAAATGCTGGCGCCACCTACCAACGGATGATGAACAAGGTCTTCCGGGCGAACATCGGCGACGTACTCGAGGTCTACATAGAAGACATGATCGTCAAATCTGCGGAAGAAGTTGAACATGCCGCTCACCTCCAGAGAGTGTTCGACACGGCGAGGAAATGTCGCATGAGGTTCAACCCCGACAAGTGCATCTTCGGTGTTCGCGCGGGGAAGTTCCTCGGCTTCTACCTCACGGAGAGGGGCATCGAAGCGAACCCCGACAAATGTAGGGCATTCTCCGAAATCCCTACCCCGAACTCGAAGAAGTCTATCCAGTCACTCAACGGAATGCTGACTGCTCTTTCCCGTTTCGTGGCCAAATCCGCTCAGTACGCTCTCCCCTTTTTTAAGCTTCTCCGGCAGAAGGCGACTTTTGAATGGAGTGAAGAATGCGAACAAGCCCTTCTCCATCTAAAACAAGTCTTGTCACAACCCCCAATCTTGTCTCGACCAGATACCGGGGAAACACTTTTCTTATACCTAGCCGTCACCGGCGAAGCGGTGAGTGCTGTCCTTATACGGGAGACCCCCGACGGGCAGAAACCGATTTATTTCACGAGCAGAGCTCTTCAGGGCCCCGAGCTCAGATACCAACAGATTGAAAAGGCCGCCCTGGCCCTCGTATCTGCAGCCCTCGTATCTGCAGCAAGAAGATTACGTCATTACTTCCTGGCCCACACAATCGTGGTAAGGACAGAGCAGCCCATCAGACAGCTCCTCAGTCGGCCAGATATGGCGGGGAGAATGCTCCGGTGGTCTCTCGAGCTATCCGAGTTCGACCTTCGATACGAAGGAAGAAAAGCCCTGAAAGCCCAAGTACTGGCCGACTTCGTAGCAGAAACGACAGTCCCTGAATCCTCGACCAGTGGCTCCCAGAAATGGACGATTTATGTCGACGGGGCCTCCAGTGCAAAGGGAAGCGGAGCAGGCATTATCCTGGAGAACGAGCAGGGCATCCTGATAGAGGTCTCCCTCAAACTGTCTTTCAAGACATCGAACAACCAAGCCGAATACGAGGCCTTCCTCGCGGGACTTCGACTTGCCGAAGACCTCGGCGCAAAAGAAGTCAAAATCTTTACAGACTCCCAGCTCGTGGCATCGCAGGTTCGGGGAGAATTCCAGGCCAAAAACGATAGTCTCATTGAGTACCTAACCTTGGTGCGAGAAAATTTAAAGAAATTTGTCTCCGCGGAAGTGGCTCACATCCCGCGCGAGCACAACACTTGAGCAGACGTGCTTTCCAAGCTTGCGAGCATTAAGAAAAAAGGAGGGAACAAATCAGTTATCCATGATATACTGACCCAACCGAGCATAAACAAAACCGCACCGACCACAGAGGTCAACGCAATCAGGGACGCAAACTATTGGATGAACCCAATTTACGAATACTTGACGATGGGCAAACTGTCCGACGATCCCAAAGAAGCGGGGATAGTCAAGAGGCGGGCATGTGCGTATACAGTCGTTGAAGGTAAGCTATACCATCGAGGATTCTCCATTCCCTTACTCCGGTGTGTCAAAGAAGCCAAAGTTTCGGGGATCCTCCAAGAAATCCACGAAGGGATCAACGCCCAGCACCTCGGTGGAAGATCCCTAGCCCGAAAAGCACTCAGAGCAGGGTATTATTGGCCCACTATGCAGCATGATGCAAAGGAGCACATTCAGAGATGTGACCGCTGCCAAAGACACGGAGACATGCACCTCGCTCCTCCAAACGAGCTTAAGTCATTGTCGTCCCCATGGCCATTTGTGTGGTGGGGAATGGATATCCTCGGACCTTTCGTCATAGGGTCGTACCAAAACAAGTACCTCATCGTCGGGGTGGATTACTTCACGAAGTGGATTGAGGCCGAGGCACTGGCCAAGATCACTGCTTTCAACATACTCCGTTTCTACAAAAGAAACATCCTCGCCCGATTCGGGGTGCCCCAAGCCATTGTCACGGACAACGGGACACAGTTCACCGACAGGAACTTCCAAGACTTCGTCGCCAAACTGGGCATAAAACAGCACTTCACGTCGGTCGAACACCCTCAAACCAACGGGCAGGCCGAAGCAGCGAACAAAGTGATACTCCGGGGACTGAAGCGATGACTCGGCGAGGCCAAACAACGGTGGGTCGAGGAGTTGCACAACGTCCTCTGGGCGTATCGAACAACCCCATACTCCACGACCGGGGAGACCCCGTTTCGCCTAACGTACAGGACCGAAGCGGTTATTCCCGTGGAGATCAGGGAACCTTCGAGGAGGACAGAGGCTCCCCTCAATGACGAAACAAACAAAGAAGCCCTGCGAGAGGAACTCGACCTTGTCGAAGAGATAAGGACCGACGCTTCCCTCCGAGAAGCCTCTTTAAAATAGAAAATAACTCTGCGTTATAATGAAAAAGTTATCAAACGAGACTTCCAAGTAGGCAGTCTTGTCCTACGGAGAAATAAAAAAGATTCACGCGAAGGAAAGCTGGCCGCAAACTGGGAGGGCCCATACCGCGTCACCGCGAAGACGGGGACGGGTGCCTATTACCTCGAGAACCTCCACGGTGAACAACTTGCTCGACCATGGAATGCTGAGAAGCTCAAGCAATACTACAGTTAGACACTTCCCGGGACAACCCAACGTCGCAAACACGGGGGCGTGCAACGGTACATGCGCGACACCTCTATATAACACACGACGGCCAAAAACCACGAAGTGTGTGCGTGAGACTTTTTGGCCCGGCGAGGAGACCTCAACTGAGCTCCGTCGTCGACGTACCAAATAGGCAGAACACCCAGCTCGCGATGGGAAGTTCACGCCACGAAGCTAAGACATCGACCGCTTTCTTAGCCTTGTCGAAGGTCAGAGTACAACCCCCGACCACTCGACTAAGCTCTATTCGCAGTCGAGCATCATCAGAGTCGAGCAAACGCCCAAGGCGCCAGTGATCTCAACTACTTGGACAAAAATAAGTAATGCATAAAATATCACACACAAGCAAAATTAATAAAGAGGCACAGCGAAGTATGAAAATCGGGCAAAGCCCATTTTACGAATGTTACACATATAAGCCCACAAATCGGGCAAAAATAGCCATTGTGCGGAAATTACATAAAGCAAGCCCACAAGCCGGGCAAAAACAACAAAATGGCACGCAGGCCAAGCAAACTATATTCCTACTCTGCGGCATTCTCAGCGGCGTCTGGCCCACCTCCCTCGTTGGCGCCTCCTCCTTACCCGGGCGGCACTATCCGGCCGTCGACCACCTCGAAGTCAGCATCTGCCCCATCGGTCACCAGGTCGGGATTCAGGATCTGAAGTTGTGCCACTGTGTTTCGGAACCCTATGCCCGCAGTTTCAAGAGCATCATCCTCGGCCAGACGAAGATCCTGCTCGAGTTTCCTGAGTTGGGCCACCAACGCTGCTCGAGTGGTTAGGAGCCTGTCTTCTTCGGTTTCGCCTTCGGCCGGCCGAACAGCATCCTCTAACTCAGCAACCCTCACCTTTAGCCGCTTCTCCTCTGCCTCCAGCTCGGTGATCCGAGCAAGATGTCCTTTCTCCGTTTCCTTGGCTTCCTTCAGCTTTGCCTCCGCCCGCTGCTGCTGCTCGCTCTGTTCTTTGTTTAGGTCCCTGCAATCCTTCAACTCCTTGCGCAGGTCGAGCAGCTCGGCATCCAAGGCCTCAAGCTTTTCTTACAGTCGAGAAAGTTCGGCTGCGGGGCGAGTCTCATCGTTCAGGACGATGGCAGTCGAGCAAAGCCGCATGACCGCGGACATGTCTTCAAAGATTGTTTTTCTCCTCGCTTCCGCGGCGGCCCCCAGCACAGCTTGGACTTTGGAGGGAGGGACACGGGGATAGATGACTTCGGAGAAGAAGCGAGGCTTTTGATGGCATGGTGGGAGATCAAAGCTGGAAGGAGGCGGGGGACTGTCTTCATTGCCCAGGTCGACGATCTCTGCGTTCGAAACCCGTTGTCGTTTCGGCGTCCCTTGAGTACCCGGAGATTGGCTCCCAGCAGGAGGTGTCCGCCTATCTGAAATCCCCGACACAGGGGCAGCAGGCTGAGACTGACTAGAACCTTCGGGCATAGCAGCCGAGGAAACGCCCTCAGGCATGACCCCGGAAGTAGCAACATCTTGACCCTTTGAACGATATGCCTCTCCCCGGGCCTGCTCTTCCCGAGCCCTTTTCGCCTTCAGCTTTTTGAGTCTCTCCTCGGCTCCGGCCATTTTTCCTGCAAAAAGAAAAGAAAACATTAGTAAGGCAAGGTATACATACGCGAGGAAGGATAAGATCGTGGACATTTTCACCACCTAATAACTCGACTGCTTCTTCGTCGGAGAAGGTTTCGAGCAGAACACGGGTATTGATCAAACGACGTTGTTTCTTCACCTGCCCGTCTGCTCCCGTTATAGGCTGGCCTTCTAGCGTTTCGTGCTGAGCCTCGTTGAAGCTCTCGACGAACGCGACGATCTTGTCGTAAGCTGCCCGGTCGTCGACATCCAGCTGATTATGTCTCACCTTGTATTTGTCAACCCCCCTTTTGAAGTGTTCCTCCGTCCAGTATAGGAGGAACCGCGGCTCCAGAACCTCCTCGGAGACGCCGTCGACCTCCCGGGTAACTTTCCGGTACAATGAGTGTATAGCCCCGAGGGTGACCGGCTTCACGAAATAGTAGCGGAACTTGAAGTCCCGGACAGAATCTAAATGCGTATGGAACAGGGCTTTGCTCTGCTTGAAGGACACCCATCCGTGTCGTCCACCGGCCGACGACCTTTGAAGGTGGAATATCCGAAAGAAGAGGGACACTGTCGGAACGATCTTTAAGTACTTACATACGAGCTCGAAGGCCCGGATGAAGGCCAGCGAGTTCGAATGAATCTGCGAAGGGGCCAACTTTAACCAGGCGAAGATCCCCTCTTGTAAGTCCGTGAAGGGCAGCCTCCACCCCGCCTTGTCGAACATGAATTCATATAACGGGATGCGCATTCCCCGGTAAGGCGAACATATCCGATGGTGCTCCTCTGGGCGGAAAACCTTCCAGGATCTGTCAGACCCGATGAGCCGGTGCTCGACGGTGCAGAACGCGTCGTCCACGTCTTTGTAGACGAAGATAGACGACATCTCCAGTGCTTCCTCGCACACCCACTTCTTGAGCGGGCACTCCTGCGCAAAAGCCATGTGAGCCATGGGAGAGTCGGGTTGGTCGTCGTCTTCTTCGAATGATCCCACGACCACTTTCGCAGCCAAATCGTCAATTTACCTGAAAAGCAGAAGAAAACGGTGAATTCAATGGGTCATATCAAATTCACCCCTCCACCGCTGTTCAAGCGAACGGGCGAGGAAGGGGCAAGGCTCTCTCGGTTCCACGACATAACCGGTCGAGGATCAACATGCTCGCCCGGGAGCTCGTCGTCTCCCCGAAAAATTCTGCCCCCCGTGTTCCCCTTACGCTAACGAAAAGAGTAATTATTGGGGACCCCGAGACATTCAACGTGTCCCCGACATGTTCATCCCTGCTCCCCGAAATATTCAACAAAAGCGGGTGAAATTCTTAGCACCCCCTCTATCAACAGCTAAAGATTCCCGCCGTATTCGCCAGGAATCCTTTCATTTCTCGTGGGAACATCATCAGTTCACCAAGGAAATGCTATACACTAGTTGAAGTTAAAGAAAAACGCAAAAGAAAGGTCAGTTTTGAAGCAAGTACCTTGTAAGCGGCGGTTTAGGGTTCCGGCACGGAGTTTCCGGCGGTTTACGGCGGCGAACGACTGCTGTAGAAGAGATTAGGTTTCCGGCACGGAGTGTCCGGCGGTTTACGGCGGCGAACAGCTAATAAAGAGGGTAGAGAGAGAAGGATAGGGATTGTTGAGAGAGAAACGGAAAAGTGGGAAATGAACGGGGGAGCAACTTTTATAAGCGGTTCTCGCGGAACTCGAGGGGCATAGGGCACTCGAGTGCGCTACCCTAGCCAGCCTCCCTAGGTAATAATGGCAGGAAACTCGTGGCACACATGCAACCGCTCATCTTCCCACGCGTGTCGTTTCAGTTCTCCCCAACGTTTCGAATCTGAAACCCCTCATCTCCCCGGCGCTACGACCAAACACAACTTTCCGATGCCCGACTTAGGTGCGACTGTGGAAACGTCGAGCACGAGAATGGCCTCCTCGGTTCTTCTCTTGGTGTATCCCCGACACGCCAATAACCCTTAAGTCATTGCTCTGACACCTCAGAGCAACGACTTGGGGGGCTCCTGTTCTGGACTGGGCCGAGGCTGCCCTACAGTCGAGCAAGCCCAACCCATACAGCCTGGGGAAGCCCAATAAGGCCCTTCTGCAAGACACGTGACTGCCATGTGCAAGCCACAGTTTCGCCGGACACTTAAGATGTGTCGGGTACGCCTGAGAGGTTACTCCTCGACAGTCTAGCTTCTCCCCGCGAGAATGCTACACGTTACTCCTCGACGAACATGGCTCCTCCCCGCGAGGCCATGTCCGTTCCACGGGCATCGTCTCTCCTCGACACATAAGGCTCCTCCTCGCGAGGAGTATACAGGATTCACATCTCCTCGACCACACGAGGCTCCTCCCCCGCGAGGAGCACCCAACGGTCCACCCCGCGTGGACACGTTCCAAGTAACCCCCCACTTCCAAAAGATTCGGTCTGCCCTAATTCCGGAAATCTAGGAGCAGTTACTCTAGGGAGAAGACCACGTGCTGGTCTTCACTACTACACGTAAGCCCTAGCAGTTACTTGGAGTGGGCCTAGTTGATCCAGCCCATTGCAGGTAACCGTTGGCCCCGCGCTGGGGGCTCTCTATAAATACCCTCTCATTTGAGAGGGTCAGGTTAGACACTTTCTTCCTACCATCCACACTTTTTGTATTTGCTGATATTCTGTACACTCTCTCACTTGAGCGTCGGAGTACCTTGCAGGTACACCCGCCCCGCCGTCTCTCATCACCATCGGAGCTGCCGTTCCAGACGCCGTTGGCCACCATCACTGTCTGATCCAAGTACGATCAAATGTGATCCACTGAAGTTTATTAACCATAGGCAGAAGATTATTGGCTTGCCTTATCTGAATGAGGATTAGTTATAGGAAGCTTTATCCTTATTTGGACTGAAGGACTTGTGCATGACCGGTTATACTACGGTCAACCACGAGATGCTTAATGCATTCATAGAGATGGCACTCGAAGACCTCGTCATTTCATTTCCTGCTTGGTGAGATGTCCATCACACTCGTTGGTGTCTCATGTTTGCTACATCTTTCGATCAGGGGGAGGCTTCTAGATCTTGAGAGGATTACCAAAGACGAAGCACTCGAGATGATGGTAGATTATATGGGGGATGACCCAACGGAGGTGAAGGAGGGGTTGGATATAACCAGGGATGCTCATGCTAGGTTTGAATACTAAAAAAGATATATACAACTTAGATTCTGAGAGCACAGCAAGCTACAGGTGATGATGATCAGGTGGCACTCCATAGATTGTATGCTATGAGAGCATACCTGCTATATTTGGTTGGCTCTACAATTTTTGTGGATAAGAGTGCTACTTATACAAATGTCGTCTACCTATGGTACTTCGAGGACTTCGAGCGGATCCATGAGTATAACTGGGGGCCCATTTGTTTGGTCTACATGTACTCGAAGTTATCATATGGTTTTATGTCGAAGATTAAGCAGGTCACAGGCCACATCACACTACTGACGATAATATTTATTGTCCTTTTAATGTTTATGTGTAATTTTTATTTCATCTTTGAAAAGACATTACTGATGATTCGTGTGTTCCAAAATTTTCATTTTAGGCTTGGATTCTCCAGCACTTCCCGCACATCTCTGGTTGGGCGAGTGTACCAACTTACTATGAGGATATGCCTCGTGCAACTGCTTTTCCCCCACTCAGAGGAACCAGACAACTGAGCCTTTTAGAATGTATCTTGGTCGTTTGGTTGCTGAGGACATGCACTTCAACAGCTATGTCGATCACCGTGAGATGTAGCCATTTGACGAGATAGTCTTATACTCTGGATGGTTAGCTTGCGGATCACATCTAACTGCTCTTCATCGGCCTGAATGCATCATGCGGGAATTCAACTACACTTAAACCATTCCCAAACACCATGTTGTATCTATTCCTCCTGCTTTGACACGTAGATAGATGGATGACATGTTTGATAATTATGAGAGTCATCTGGTACCAGAGGAGGGACAAAGTACCAAAGCTATGAGCGTATGGAGCTACGTCAACGAGTATATCAGATGGTTCTTCAGAGTGTCACATTTGTACATGATGCATGCTGATCTAGGAGATCCTCCGAGGCTAGCTAATAAGGAGATACTAGAGGAGGAGCAAGCACAGTTAGATCATGTTGAGGATATCTTGCTTAGATGTCGCCGCATAGTGAAGATTGCGTTGGATGGCATTGACAGAGGTATGTTCCCTAAAGGGTCTGATGTGGGGCATGTCCTAAATGCCATCATGACGGAGGCACGAGGGGCATTGATGTACAGGAGACAACATCAGAGAACTGGGGGATTAATGGGTGAGGAGCTAGAGGAGGCTGATAAGATGTAGTCTGGCATAGACAATAGTGCATTAGTATATAGTAGTAGTATTATTGATTGTATTTTATTTTAACATCATGCTACTTTATCGTTGTTCTAAAAATTTTTGACATTTATTGGTCTTTTATTTATATATGACATGTTTGGACCATCTGGATCTATTAATTGTATGGTTTAAATCTTCATCTGAATACATGTAAGTAAAACACAATGTGGAACATTATGTTGTGATACGTTACATAGATGTATCTTCGTAAAATCAACAGAGATGCATCTCTGGTACAATAAATTTTTATATTGACTTCAGAGTGTGATGCATGGTAAGTGTTTTACATTGTTACGGAGATGCATCTCTGGAATATTTTAGTGTTCAATCAAAATTTGGTGCTTCCGGAGATGCATCTCTGGAATCAGGGGCATTTTAGTATTTTCGTATGGGGTTAGGGGTTTAAGTAGCCAAAGTTAGGTTGAGAAATTGTAGTGTATTATAAGGGTGGTCGAAGTGAGGTTTCTTGTTAAAATTGTTGGTAGTAGTAGTTTGTTTGAGGGGTTGGGGTGTAAGGAGTTTGTCGTTCAAACGAGGTTATATAGAATGTGTCTTGTTGTGTGATTAATGGTATGTTTTTTGGGTGGTTGAAGAAGTATGTGATGTAAATTATTATGGGTTTCTTAGGTGGTTGAAGAAGTCTGGGATGTAAATTATGATGGGTACACTTGGGGAATTTCATGATGTATGGCGGGGCAGTTTTCTGTGTTGAAGAAGAGGCACGTTGACATGGGTTATTCAGAAATTGTGTGTCAACAACATGTATAAATGGAATTGTTATAAACCAATCCATATATTATTAACTTAGATTAGGCTCATCAATTAGCATGTTGCCCTCCAATATGAAATGTCTTCTTCTCCTCCACACTTTTTGCTCATCCTTGTTTAAATCGCGCCAATTTTGATTCCATGACTTGATCATGTTCTTCTCATGGTGTTCCCTTAGACATTTTAGGGGAGAAGGGAATTTTTGTTCAAACTCAAATTGGAGTTTGACCATGTCTGTTTGATGCATTTCAACAATATAGAAATAGATTATAGATGTCTTCACATTCCAAATCAAGCTATCATTATAATTACACAGTTAGTAATGAATGTATGGCCTCCTTATAAATCGTTACATGAAATATAATAGTTGTTAGTGTGTAAATGCGTAACTTAGAAAGCGTAGATGAAAACTTACAAACTTACATCTTTCTCCTCCATATGATCTATTGCGACTTGATGCCCACGTAGATGAAAATGAGAGTTTTTTTTGCATAATCCATACCTCTTTTACAGTATCTTGCATTTACAGAAAACTATATTTTTTAATTTTTGGTAGAGTTCAATATGCATGTAATTTGGTGCAATTATAATTTAAAACTACCTTAATACATAAGGATGAAATGGCAAAATGCTACTAACACGAGCCACCAACTGGACACGTGTGAATTCCCAAACGCTAAGTAAGACAACAAATCCTCCCATGTTTTTACTCCATTTTAGGCTGTTTTGCACATATGTCTATACAATGTAGCCAAACAAGCCGAACCTCAATTATATGTGTTGCATTTATCTAAATCTCTTACAAAATGTAACCAAGAATAATGCAACAAATTATGACACTTATCTGGCATTAAAACTTTATCAATGAGGAGTATAATATAAATTTCTGCATGACAGAATTTTATCCTCTTCGGTGGGTGAGGGGTTTAGTATTAATTGTGCTAATAGACATCCTAACTAGGAAATTTTTACAGAAGACCCGTTTTTTTCCTTCAGGCAGGGGATCTATTCTTGAATTATCAATATATACATCACTGCTTAGTTCAGTAGGACCATTAATAACTTTACAATTTATTTGGAGACCTAACAACATACTCACATCTTCTAACGTTACAGTACATTCACTAACTGGTAAATGAAATGTATGTGTTTTCGATTTCCATCTCTCTAGTAGAGCAACAATAAGCTTTGAATCAACACTTAAACTACATAGCCAGCTATCAAAAACTCGTGTTGATGGTTGTAATTAGTGTTTTGAAATTTTAATGTAGATCTACAAAAACACTCATTGCCTTCTCATACTCATAAAACACAATAGCTCATATAGACATGGTTACAAATGATATGTGGTAAATGAGATAAATAGTGCTTATTCTAATCTGCTACTTATAGAAAGTCATCACACAATGTACTGGGATTTTATTAGACATCGGTCTACTACCAAAGGAAATCCTCGGCCCATGGATGTTACATGTGATTAAAATATTTATTCAATTAAATATTTATTACAATTAAATTAAATAATTATTATAATAATTATTTAAAAGAAATATGTCAAAAATTGCTGAATATTAAAAAAATTATTATTTATTAAAATATTATATTTATTATTATATTAATTAAAATTATTAATTGAAATTATTAAATTATATAAAAAAATGAAGAAAAAAAAAGAAAATTAAAGACCTAGGCCAATGAATGGTCGAGGGTCTTCTTCAAAATATTCAAAGGGAACCCTCGGCCAATGGATGGTTGAGGCCTTTGAAAAAGTGGGGCATTTTTAGAATTTTTTTTTACAGTAGAAAATATTGGAAATTTAATTTGAAATATATGGGGCACCGCAGAAATTTAATCTTATTCATATCCAAGAAGAGTAACAATCAAATATGATTTAACATATATATATATATATATATATATATATATATATATATATATATATATATATATATATATATATATATATATATATATATATATAGAGAGAGAGAGAGAGAGAGAGAGAGAGAGAGAGATTTTTTAAAGAAAATAACTATGTTTTTCAACAAAATTCCCTCAATAACCACGTTTTCCCATTAATTTATAAACTATTCATGTTTGAAGTAAAAAATAAATTATAACACATAACACAAGTTAATTAGATTAGCGCATGCATTGGAAAAACTAGAGACCAAGCCAATTGGATTGACGCCTCTTATAGGATAAGCCAATCCAATTGGATTCTATGTATCAATGAAAGGAGGATGCGTCAATTCATCTGACGCTGATGTATTACAATTTTTTTTTTTTGTAAAAAAATATATTTTAATAAGTATCTTTTAGTATAAATAGAGGTGTGCCTACTACCATTTTTTCACACATCTTCTCATTTTCTTCTTAATCTTTTCTTCATTTATTCTAACATGAGTAGTAAAAGACATGAGTATGTTTGTTTTTCGAGAACCAAACCTCCGTTGAAGATGCATTTTTGGACCATCCGTAGTTTCGAGAAACTTTAGAGGAACTTGATCCTTTGGTTAAATTGGGAGATTAATGATGGTGAAAGAATTAGAAGTATTGAGATATTTGTTTTGTATATCTCTATTGCAGATGACAATGACAATATCTAGCGTATGTGGGTGCCAGTTAAAGAAGACAATAATGTTAGGGATATGATGTCTACATAACATAGCATATAATTGATAACATAGCTGTCAAAACATAATTGTAATTGATAACATAAATTTGACAGTAATTAGCACAACATTGTACATTACAAATTGTTAAAAAATAGTTAACTAGAGACCATGAGATTCATCAATGTCATATGGTACAGAAGCACTTGATCCTGGGCCTACATTGTTTTTTTACCCTCCAGACAAATTTCAGCCTATCACTACTCCTCTTAGGTGCTTGACATTGTTTCTTCTCAACATGTTTCATCTTTGCAACTAGTTTATTCACTTGTTCAGCGACAAGTGTTAGATTGTATACTTGAGAAAATTGATCTTGAGAAGGCTGAGCATCCATAGAAACTAGTATTTCCTCAATACATGCATTTATTTTTGGGTCATCCAAATCATATGGATGCTCATATTCAGCAGTTTGTGGTGAGTTACCTTGAGCACCAATTTTTGGAGAGTCATTTTGAGCAGCAGCTTTACCCTTTTCACTTTGACCAGCAATTTTACCATTGGTTATTGGGTTTTATTGAAACACACACACACACACACACACACACACATATATATATATAGAGAGAGAGAGAGGGAAGGGAGAGGGAGAGAGAGAGAGAGAGAAAGAGATAGAGAGAGATAGAGTGTGTGAGAGAGAGAGAGATAGAGAAAGAGATGAGAAAGAGATGAGAGATAGATAGAGTGAGAAAGAGAGAGAGAAACACACCGGTTTTTTAAAACTCATAAGTGATAATTCCATAGGTATAACCAATTATCTAGTGTAAAAATGGAAAGTTTTCAAATTTTTCCGTTACTAATAGACCATAAACCCTAATGATCGATTATGAGGCGTTACCGTTGAGATAACTGACTAGGCATACTGAATAATTAATTATTCATTGAAATTTTCACTCATAATTAATTATTTGAGTTTGTAATCAACTAGTTGTATGTGAAAAACATTTTTTTTGTGATTTTATCAAAACAAGAGGGTACTCAAAAACATTTTGCGAGTATGTGAGAGTTGCGTTGGTAACTTATGAGTTACTCCACCATTTTACAATACTCTAGTCACTCATACACTACACTAAGTGCACGATCGACCAGACGAGCTTTCACACTTCTTCTCTTTCACAAATTTGAAGCTTAAAGTTCCTTGTTACATTATCTTTGACTTTAACACTTTAATGGAACCTTGAATCTTCTCCCTGGTGAGGCTTGAGATAACTTCATAATTAGAAACATCATCAGAGATAACGAGAAATACATCACTAGATATCAACATGATCAAGCACATGTTCAACCATCATGATTCTACCGAACATTGGAGTCATCATCAAAATAATTAAGATCACTCATAGGATCAAGGCATTATCAACTGCAGTACCTGCAAGTACATCGATCCATAATAACTGCATTGAAATCACCTATCATGCACCAAGTGTCAGGATTGACCAGTTGAGGATTGAAAAGTTCATTCCATATCTGTCTTCGAATAACATGGGAGTTACTTACATATACAACTGCAATAAAGAATTTAGATTGATCCACTTCTATAGAAAAGTTTCATGTTGTTCATATAAACTCAACACAAAGGGATTCATATCTATTACACACACAAAAAGCCATAGGTTTGAATATAATTATGTCTAAAACTTAATGCAAATATCTTAAGTATGATTTATTTTAACACGCGGTAGGGAAATGAGCATAAGTAGTTGTCGACTCAACAATCAAAATCAAGTCATATTTTTGTTGATCATAAAGTGTTTTAATAGCCAACCTAGTATCAAAGTTTCCTACTCCTTTAGCATTCCAATAAATGGCTTTCAAATGCAAACTATCACATGGATCTTTCACCGAATTCTAACCAATGTTTTCCATAACCACGAGATCAAGATCAGATTGGTCCATTCTATCATTAACCATCTCTTTCTCAATCACCAAATTTTCATTCAAATCTTTATTAGTTTCTACTACTATTTCTTCTTCATTCAGAGAGCTTGTTTTAAATAAATGCTCCTCATTAGCAATAACCTCATTCTCTATCTGAATGACCACAAAAAATTCATCCTTGTCGATGTCATCTTAAGAGTATGATTTTCTGGATTATTCATATCAATGGAGTCATAACTCACTATGTCTCACAATGACATTTACATATTCATCATTCTCTATGCCCTTCACACTTTCATTAACTGGTATAGCCTGTTTAGAATTTTTAGGCACGTATCTTATAAATTATTAAATCAGACGCTTCTCAACATTCTTGTCTTTCAACTTTTAACATTTATCAATGGTATGGCTAATATACCCACAATGATCACAAAAAAATGCAAACTCTTGTATTCCAACTAAACAAAGAACGCATAACCCACTCATTCTACAAAAATACGATCATGGAGAATATATGACATGTTTATATCTATCTACACACACACACACAATGCTCTTATGTTCTTTTTCTTGTAAGCTCATCAATTAATAAAGGGGTGAATATCATAAGCAATTACAAATAAAGTAGTTGGTTCCTAATACTTTAAGGGAAAACCGTGCATTCTCAGCCACACTTGAGCATGTGTAATCTTCAAATTTTCAAGTCTAAAATAAGACGCCCGTGCAGACAAACACATAAGCGAAGGGTGAACATTCCATGTCCCATACACTCTAAATTTGGTTGAGATCCTCCTTTGATTTGAATAAAAATTCAAATTAGCCACATCGCAAAGGAGTTAAATCTCAATTAGTGAGTAGACTCCATAATTTCATGAGTTTTTCACGTAATTCTGATGCCTTCAGTGTCACGTTAACTTTACTAATGATAAATCTTCTGTGTAAATTATTTTTGCAGAGTTCAAGTGCTGCTTTGTTAGCCTATTCAGGTATCTTGATCGAGAGACTGATACCTTTACGGCAATACTTGACAAAATTAGAAACGGGTATGTTACACGCATTTTAAAGAGCTTGTGCAAATGATTTTTGTTGTGCTTGGGATTGAGATGGGTATATAGGAGTGATTCGTGGAAGAAGAGTCGACTATAAAAAGTCTCCATGTTGGTGGTCGACAACATAGGAGTTCATGTCGATTAGGTTCTCTTTCAAATCCTAGCAGAGCATAAAAAAAAAGATGTCGTGCGAACACGATATCTCCTTTCTCAGACATTGTTTTGAAGATCAAAACAGTGAGATTATAGCACTGTCTCAAAAACATTGTATCGAAAAATCAGTTCGACCCAACCTTAACTAATCTAAAGTTACTATTTTTCTAAAATTAATCATTAAAAAAAATGAGAATTCATAACTTTTAATTCTAATACTACTTTTTTTCTCCCTCTCATTCCTCCCAAATTATGTATATACATAATATTATTTTTATTTTGTATATAACAACTCTTATTTTTATTTAATTAATTTATTTTAATAAAATACAAATGAATGCATTATTTAGCCTATCACAATTTTCTCAACCCCCCATAAAAAAACCAATAGCTACTCCACTTTCCACGTTGAATTGCCATTTCTTCTATTCACCAATTCTAGAACCAATTTTGTCCGTTAAAAGCTAACCGTCTCAACCAAAGAAACAGTGTTAATCCATTTTAGGATAATGGTCCCCACATTATCCCACTAGCATGATATCAATCGCTACACTTTACGGTACCATATCCACCAATAATTCTCGTCGCTCTACCCCACCATACAATTCAATGACCATAATAAAACATCATCACAAATAAAACAACTATGATTATTTGATGAAATCTCTTAATCAAAAGCATGATGACATGCTTATCAAAAAAAAAAAAAAGATGATGACATCACTGTGCTCTCATCTAACGGTAGAGATTCGGTCATTCAACGGCCATATTTGTATACTACTTTGCGACTAAGTATATTAATCAATGGCAATGCTTTAGTTTTTGCTATTGCGGTTGAGTTTCGTTGTGCAAAAGTCAAACAGTTTTAAGAGTTTCTCAAGCCTTCCATTCCAATCCAAACTACCTTTTTTTTTTATTATTACATTGAATAATCAAGAAAAAATGCTCAAACTATGGAAGGGTCCACACGTTTTGATTATTTTAATGGACTTAAAATTTCAAATTATACACTAGCAAATAGTATAAATAATTTTATAAATACTATAGTACAAAAAATTGGGATAAAATAAAGTATGCTTAGCGGAATTTATTCCGTATAAAGTGGTGGGGTTTTGAAAAATGTTTCGCAAAATTGGGAGTGACATGTGGCGGAATAAGACATATACAGCCACTCGCTAGAGAGCGCGTACACAGTTTAATGCTTGCACTTCATTGCCCTTTTTTGGTTCGATTTGGATATGTTTAATTAATAGATAATTAGATTAATATCTTGAACATGTTTAATAAATTAAATCATAACAAATGACTTTCCAGCTAATCTATATACTCATATCAGATAGTGTCAACATGTGTGGCATGTTATTGAGAAATAAAACACTAATGACAAGTGATATTTTTTCCGTGTGCAAAACCAAAAAAAAGAGTACAATTGTTATTTTGAGACTATTCAACCACTCATCATATAAATACATTACCGTGCGCGTGGAATCTAAGGCATGATTTTTACCATAATCCATATACTCATAAGTGATTTTTTTAAAATGGTTTTTGCTTTTTGACTACTGCTTCCTCCTTCTTTGTCAGATCCAAACTCTCGCATTCATACTCTTTTTACTATTATCATGGAGTGTACATAGGAATGGCAATGAGTAGTGTATAAATAAGGTATTATAATATTCGTCTTCATATTTACAATTAAAAAAAATATCAGTATTTGAGTTCATATCCGCTTGGGTATCAAAATTAACATCCGTTTCTGTATCCTATAGGTATATAAGTGTCCGTATCCGTATCTGTTACCTGCATTTTT
Source organism: Lathyrus tuberosus (assembly GCA_022829125.1). Classification (NCBI taxonomy): domain Eukaryota; kingdom Viridiplantae; phylum Streptophyta; class Magnoliopsida; order Fabales; family Fabaceae; genus Lathyrus; species Lathyrus tuberosus. The sequence goes on along the minus strand of JALAZF010000308.1, from coordinate 7,211,325 downwards.
AATAAAATTACATATATCAAATATAAAATATTATAATATTTTAAGTTTTTTAAAATATTAAAAAGTTTTTAAAATCTTTTATTGTTGAATTATGAAATAAATAATCACTTATATTAAATATGTAGTAGTTTAAAATTGATTTTTTTTTAAATTTTATAAACATTTATTTTTATAAAATAATATAAATTAAAATATATAAATATTTATTGTGCGGGTATGAGACGGACTGAGTACTAAGATGCCCATACCCACACCCATTCCCGCTTATTTAAGTGGGTAAATACCCGAGTCCGTACCCGTAACCAGTTTTACAGATTTTTACTCTATCCGTTGTGGATAATTTTGTGGGTACCCACTGGAGATGAGCCAAATTGTTATCCCTATGTGTCTAGATATTTGTGTTCGTTCACTATGTGGGCAACCACCAGGTATGGTTTATGGCTAATAAACTTTAAATTAATTAGGTAAGTGCAGTGATCCATCACACTATAGGGAGCAAGAAGAGAAATTTGTGTTTGCGATATAGCTATTTGATAATGAAGATCTAGGAGCATGTTGGATTTAACCTAGAGGAAGAGGAGTCAATAAAATGGTACACAGGAATAGGAAGTAACACCTTGGGGTTGATGAGATTGAAGATTAACAATGAAGTGTCAGTTCAGTTACCTCCAACAAGAAAAAAATGCAACTCTAGAAGATTTTGATTATGAAATCCCTCAAACTAACTACTATGCAGCTCTCCTTAACACACTTCTCCAAAACCAACAAGTCCTTTTTAAAAATCAACAAGCTCAAATGAAGATGCAAAGTAGGACAAACTCAAGAGTCTATCATAATAGCTTGTAACACCCTAAAAATTTAATTAAAGTTTTATTTGATTTTCAGTGTTTATGTGTTATTATTTAGAGTAATAATAACATAAATTAAGAATTTATTAATATAAAATATTAAAATAATAGGAAATTGAAGGGTTGTGATTATTTAAAGGTTATGAGGTAATAAAGCGAACTAATAAAATAAAGGAGGTGGAAAAAGAGAATAATTAAAATTAAAGGGAATTAGTAGGAATAAAATAAAAAAATAAACTAGGGTTATTTTATGTACGGGTGAAGGGAGTTTGATCATACATATCAGTTTGGGAAAAGGAGAAAGTGGAGGCCAACCCTAGGAAAAATAAATGCAAAAGTAGGAGCTCTCATCACCAAGAACTCAAGGTTTTTCTACTTATTGAGGTAAGGGGGAAATTATTTTATATTTGGTGTTTAAACTTCGGGATAGTAGGAATTCCCTTAACCTTTTTTTTTAATGATTTTTTGCCTTTGATTCATGTGAGATTTGTGCAAAACTTCTATGATTATGATGACTATGCACGTTAAACCATTGTATAATTATCTGTGTAAATTCTATATAATTGCGTATTGAATTGGAAGGGTTAGTGTTGTCTTAATGTTCATATATGTGTATGTGATTAATTGATGAATCATTATGTATAATTGATGATATAAGTGTTGAAATTGTATCTTTTATGGTGTGAAAATTGTTGTATATTCGTATGTATTGAATTATGAGTTTTGGACTGTCATGAGATTGAGAAAAAAATAGGCATTTGCAACTGGTTTGGTTGAGAAAACGCAAAAAAAAATGCATTCCACCAGCGATGACAAACGTCACCTGGGTGACAATCCGGTCGTCATAATATCGGAGAAGATGACAAGTCTCGCCTAAGCTGACGGGCGTCAGCGAACCTGATGAGCAATTTCCTAGACCATCAACGCCTTGTGATGGGTGTTAGTTCTTCCATGACCGTTAGTGATGACATGTAAGCATACCCAGGGGCGACAACTGTCATGGTCGTGACGTGCCAACTGTCAGTCCTGTTTTGATCAATTTTGATGTTTGATTCGATTTTTTATAGGCGTTTCTATTCCTTAACTTATTTCATACTATCTAAGTGATAATTATTGAGAAAGAGTTTTGTTTGTTTATGATCAATTTAATGAATAACCACCTCGTAATAGGCGGTGTTGAATGTTAATGGTTTAAGTTCAAGGCAAACCAATGTTTTAGCTCTAACCAGAAGTGTTGATATGTTTAGGTTTACGAGAATGAAAGTTAGCCTTAACCGTCAGTGTTAATAATTGGCGTAGTAGGTGTGGATGGAGAATTGCATTTTTTGTAACATCATGCATCTTGTATATCAGAGTTATCTCTAGACTTCATTTCAGTGTTTTGGACTTTGGTCCAATGTTTAAGACTCTAGTCCAGTGTTTAGGATCACTCAGTAACATACCTCTGATATCAAGTAGTGCTACCGCATGGATGGCAATGGAGGGAATGTGCATTGCATATTTAATTTTGTCGATGGTATAACTGTATTGACTATAAATGATATTGTATATTATCCTTGTTATTTTTACACCACTTGATTTATGGAATGTATACTCACTCTTTCTTGTTTACATGTTTCTACATATGAACATTATAGAGATAATTCCCATATCGAGGCTGAAGAGTGATAGCTGTTGTTTTATGGAGGATGACGTAGTTGGCCTCTTCAATTGTATTGCTTTTATTTTATGTTTTCTCTAGACCTTTGTCGGAAATTAGTATATTTTGTATTTTTCTTTGACATTGTAACATCCGGTTGGGAATACTTTTCTATCTCTTATAATTTGTTTTAAACTGATTTCTCATGCTATGTTTGAAATATAATTTTCCACCTTTGGAATGAAAGTTTAATGTTTTATCAATGTGACACCCTTATCGCATCTTAATGTTATACGATAGGCTTCGATCTAGAGGGGGTGAATAGATCACATGTAAAATTTTTTGGCAAAAATAAATTTGAAAAGTTTTATGGAACAGGGGAAATAGCCTGAATCGAATCATCTAACCGATCCTCTATCGAAAAGTGCGGATATGCGTAAAGGTACACAAAAGTATGATAATGAACACAAATTGTTCAACAACAATTAATCATAAACAATTGAATGCTAAGCTATACATAGAGCTTATAACTAATGATAAAAACACAATAAGGAAATTTATCGAACACCTTGTGAGCAATCGATAAAACCAATCACAATTAAACGGGTTATGATTATATCAACAAAACCTAATTCAAACTATGATAAAAAATAATTCCCAAAAGAATTGATCAAACAAACAATGAATTCAATAATTTGCAAACACAAAATTGTGTGTGTGTGTGTGTGTGTGAGAGAGAGAGAGAGAGAGAGAGAGAGAAAGAGAGAGAACACTAGGATTTGTTTAGGCAGTTCCCGTATCGGCCTCGCTATGGGTATGTCTGGCCTCAATTCCAAATAAAATTGAGATACTATAATATATCTTACCTAGAAAATATGTGTATACAAGAGTTGAAGAACTCTAACCCTACAAACCCTAGGTTTGTTGTTGATTCTACCACCTCCAAAACCCTTGATCAAAGATTGATCAACTAACCAACAATGCTGCTTCAATTCACCAGTTCTTGCTACTACCTTGCAAGATACTCCTTGTCTCAAGGTTTTCACTCGGTCTAATTAATCCTAAGAGTACATTTGTTGAACTTGTAGCGTGCGATTTTTGTCGGTGACGCGACCACCTTATCGCCATGGGTTTCTCCTCACCAGAATGGTAGGAGTGGGGTGCTACTTTCCAATTTCTTATTTATCCCGTGAAGTTGGAAGGGAAAGGGAAGCTATCTAAAACTAACCTTGCACGCGAATGTTTAACTGAACAAACGCTTAAAGAGATTTGGGGAGTTCGGGGTTAGGTTATACAATGGGGAGTTGTCAGTTACCCATCCTATATGTGGTTATCCATAGGTTGTTAGCAATAGGTTCTGCTTTATGCTTGATGGTATTTATCTGTAAAATGGGAAAGTTTCTTCTTTGGGAGATGTTTGAGAGAGAGAGAGAGAGAGTGAGTTTTTGATGAGTTTGGTAAGGTACTGGACCTAGAGTTTTTGATTGGTATGAAGGTACTAGACCTAAAGATTTTGATTGGTATGTGAAGGTACTGGACTTAAAGTTTTTTGATTGGTGTGCTCGCTAAGATTTCACAATCTTATGCCTACGTATTCCTGTTAAAGATAAATAGGGAAATCAGAGCAATCGTAGTTCCTCCTATTCTATGGGAGGAAAGAGATGTTTTGGTGTCTTGTTCAAAGTCCAAGATTGAAGCTAAAAGGTTATTTGTGTCTTGTTCAAAGCCCAAGATTGAAGCTAAAAGGTTTGACTGAGAGAGAATTTGTCATCTCTAAAGGGAGACATCTCGTCTGTTTATCACAGCTATTGGGTGACTGATTATAAAGAAGAATTACTTTAACTGGGATATGAGAATCCAGCAATGCCATAATTTCCTTTATGAGGGATCTGTCCTGAAGGAGAAAACTTTAACTCAGTGTTGAGCAATGCCATTTTTCCTTAGGAGTCTTTCATGCTAAGAGAGAGACATTGACTTGGATGTAAATAATCCAGAGGCTTGCCTCTTACAGCAATTAGATGAAAGAGAGGATTTACCAGGATAAAAGATGGACTACATCTTGGATATTTGAATCAACAAGTGTGCCACTTACAACAGTTATCTGGAATTAGGGTTTGTTTTGACTTATCTATTTTGATGTGTGATAACACAGAAAAATGTCTTCCTACAGAGAGATTTTGATTTCCTCTGAGGGGATGTTGATTTTTATGTGCCTTGATCAAAGCCCAAGGTTGAAGCTAAGAGATTGATTGACTCTACTGGGGAAGTCTTTATATAAAGCCTAAGAGGAGACTGGAAAAGGCTGACTCAACAAGAGAGTGTTTATCTGTCTTGTACAAAGCCCAAGATTGAGGCTAAAAAGAGACTGATTCTTTTGGGGATATCATTATACAAAGCCTAAGAGGAGGCTAAAAGTTGACTTTTCCGGGGAAATATTTTGTCTGTCTTGTACAAAGCCCAAGATTGAGGCTAAAAGGGGAAACTGACTCTACTAGTGAGAGGTTTTATCTGTCTTGTACAAAGCCTAAGATTGAGGCTAAAAGAAGATTGACTCTGCTGGAGAGATTTACGGTGTCTTGTACAAAGCCCAAAATTGAGGCTGAAAGGTATTTGACTGACTCAGCTGAGGATTTTTAGGTGTCTTGTACAAAGCCCAAGATTGAGGCTGACCTTACTAGGGAAAATCATTATACAAATCCTAAGAGGAGGCTGAAAAGAAGATTGATTCTGCTTAGGGATATTATTTCTCAAAGCCTAAAAGAAGGCTGGGAGGTATTGACTCCGCTGGGGAAGATATTTAACCCGAGCTTAAGAGAAGGTTTATGAAGATTGTGAATTTACAGGAGAAAGTTTATATATGTCTTGTACAAAGCCCAAGATTGAGGCTAAAAAGATGACTGACTCAACAAGAGAGTATTTATGGTGTCTTGTACAAAGCCCAAAATTGGGGCTAAAAAGGAATGACTCAACAAGAGAGTGTTTATGTTTTGTACCACTGACTTAATAAGAGAGTGTGGAAAGGTGATTGACTCAATAAGAGAGTGTTTTGTTTGTCTTATAAAAAGCCCAAGATTGAGGCTAAAAAGGGTTAACTCAACAAGAGAGTGTTTTAAGAAAGAAGATGGACTCAACAAAAGGGTGTTGTTGGGTTCTGCTAAGGAAAATCATTATACAAAGCCTAAGAGGAGGCTGGCTTCTGCTGAGGATTATTGAGATCCAGAGGCAGGTCCAAGTTGGGGGATTAACTCTTACTGAGGGTTATAGAAGAGTTGAGCTATCAGATGCCTTGAGGTTCTGATTTGGGATAGTGTTATACTGATGATAAGCTGACCCTGGCTGGGGAAATTTAAAGTGAGAGTTTAAAGATTGAGTTTTGAAAACCTATAGAGGTTTCAACTCTACTGGATATTGGTTAAATGACCAGAGATTTTTTCCTGGGTTTGTAGGGAACTTTGAGAATGTCTTTGAGATCCAATATGGGATTAGATTGTCCAAGTCTATTGGTATGGAAGAGTTTATCTTTATATGATGGCCAAGAGGAGGCAGGTGTTTTAAGGGATGAGAATCAACCCTAAAATTAGTCTGAGATTTGACTTTGGAAAGACTGCTCTAGCAAAGGATGAATAAGTCCTGTCCTATACCTTTAAGAGGTCTCCAGGATCCTTGTGTTAAGCCCAAGAGAAGGCATGAGAACTTCTAAGAAGCCGAAGCGTCCTTGTACAAAGCCCAAGAGGAGGCGGGGATGCTTTTAGGAAGCCTGTGAAGAAAAGTTTCACCGGGAATAATTTTTTCTTTAGTGAACAGTTCTAGGGTTTGAAGAAATTCAAGAGAGGTTTCACCGGGAATTAATCCTCTCTGGGGAAATGAACTTCTTTGACAATTTTCTAATAGTGATAGTCTGAGAAAAGTTTCACCGGGAATAATGCCTTTCTCTTTGTTCCATATTATATAAGCCCAAGAGAAGACAAGATTGTATCTGGAATTCCTATGGGGAACTAGTTTTGACTGTTGAAAGAGTGACCACTGACTTTATCTAGTTCTAGACCTAATTGTCGGGGAAAACTCTAAGCAGGTATACAAGTATATATATAGTTGATATATGACAAGTATTTAAAAGGATATGAAAGAAGGACTTACAGGTGAGCAAGCTTCCAACAATACAGACAAATATATATATATATATATATATATATGAAAGCATGTAAAGAAAGCTGATAAAACTTACAGGCGAGCAAGCTTCCATTGTAACAGCTGTATGCTTAAATGTTCAAGAAATTAAAGAAAGTTTTGATAACAACTATGGATTTGAATCTAAATCAAAAAAGGAAAGTTGTTTTTTAAAAGATTGTTGGGGCTTATACTCAAGGAGAGGCCCAAATGAAAAATAGTAATCGTACCGTTGATCTGAAAATTGTATCGGGACTTATACAATGACTGAGGCCCAAAAAGGTTTTCTGTACAAGGGGATGGGTCTTACAACTCAAGGAGAGGCCCAAAGGTTTGAAAAAAAAAAAAGAAATGGGACTTACAACACAAGGGTAGGCCCAGGTGATTTTGTTTTGAAATGGCGATCGCGCCGAGATTTTTGGAAACACAGTGGGACTTATACAATAACTGAGGGCCAGATTATTTTATGTATAAAGGGGGTTGGGTCTTACACTCTATTAGAGAAAAGGAATGAGACTTATAACTCAAGGAGAGGCCCAGATGGTTTTTGTTTAAAAGGCGACGACCGCGCCGAGATTTTAAAATCGTATCGGGACTTATACAATGACTGAGGCCCAAAAAGGTTTATATTTACAAAGGGGTGGGACTTACACTCTATCAAGAGGCCCAAAGGTGTTTGAAAATTTAAAATCGAGAGGAAACCCTAATTTTAAATTAAAATGTCATTTTCAAAGGAAATTAAATGAAAAATGATATAAAATACCAAATATATTCAAAAACAAGTTGTACACTTTGAAAAATATTTTGACAAATCATGTTTTATTACATGAAAGTTTGAAATTCAATTAGTTTTAAAAGATCAAAGTGGGAATTTCATTTAAAAATGTTTAAAACAAATAAAATGAAATTAATTACAAAAATTATAACTATATTAAAAAAATAATATAAATTGGATTTTTTTGTAAAATAAAATATTTAAACATTTTTGTGAATTTTGAGAAAAAGAATCAATTTAAAAACACAAATATTCAGAGAGATATTAATTTTTGAATCAATTAAACAAAATAACCAAAATTCAAAAATTCAAATAATTGGAATTAGGGCGTCAACGGTCACCTTCTTCTTCCTCGTGACCGCGCCATGGATGATTTGCGTTTTCTCACTTTTCTCTCTGATTACTCAATGGTTTTGCACGATTTAAACACCAATCTTGTTCGTTTTTGAACAAGGATCACAACCATATAGATTAATTGCATTTATATTAAGCATGGAGTGAGAAATCCGAAGCTAACCTCAAGCACCCGAATTTCAGCATGAACACAATGAAATTCCATACACGATTGATTCATGGCAATTGATTGAGGGTTATTACTCTATATACATGTAGGAACAAGATGGTAACTCACAAATTCATTTATGATGCATGGAACATAGAGTTTGAAGGTGTCAAGCTTACCTCTTGCAGCTGGTGATCGAGTTTGGTGATGGAGGTGTTGCAGCTAGGTTCCAATGATCTGGACAGCTTCCTTAGGTGCCAAGGAGTGTGTTTGAATGCTTGGAGTGGATTGAAATGAGCTGGAACTGGTTGTGGTACCTCAACTGCAACTCTGTCAAGAACTTGAGCAATTGGCTGGTGATTTTGTGAATTTGATGTTCCAGATGTGATTTTGTGTTATGGATCACTCATACATGATGTTTATGAGGTGTGTGTGTGATTGGTTTGGTTGGAATCACTCTCAATCTCAAAACCCGATAGTGACTTGAGTTAGAAGGCAAAATTGGAGTGAAAGAGAGATTTTGAGGAAAGCATCAGTTTGGGTGCTTTGGTGTACTCAAACTGATCACAATTGAGGTCTATTTATAGTGTGTCAAGTTTGTTTCGGCAGCAATAGTGTGTGGCAACTACAGCAGGTCTGTGGCCAATGTGGATCAAATGGAATCTCAAGTCTCCTCTATCCATTGACTTGAGGTTAGAGCACATGCCTATGGTCTTTTGGTTCAGAGATAAGGCTTGACTCATTCAGTTAAACTTGCCTCAGTTCATGCCACCTTGATGCATCCATTGAATGCATTGAAACAAAATTGGAGTCTTGGCACTTTTTAACCTTTTTAGGTTTGTTAGGGCTATGTGTAGATTCTTGGACTTGGGAGGCTTGGGGATCAGATAATTCCCTTTTGATTTCATCCTCTGATGTGTCCAAATGGATGACAAGGCTTGGAGTTGTCCAAATTTTCCAAATCGAGCAAAACACCAAATTCTGCCTTGTACAAGACAGTTGGAAATGGTGATTTTGAGGGGATCATATCTCCATGCTCAAGTTGAGTTATGGGAGGCTCTTGTGCTTTTTTAAGAGCCTTTATATGATACAAAACATGTGTGATCATATTTTGTTTTGAAACTATTTGGATCCCATTGAAAAATCCTCATGAACATTGATGTTCAAGGCTGGTAACTTAGGCATATTTTCACTAAGTGTTGGAAAAAGTGTCATTTTCATGTTTTTGTGATTTTGATCAATCCATAACTCAAAATCCATGAGGAATTGGAGTTTCTTATAGTTGAAGCTTTTGTAGAGTGTAGGAAGATCTACAAATCAGGCTTTGGATCACTCAAAATGGTTGCTTGGATCAGAAGTTATGGTCCTTGGATGTTGGTACCAAAACCATTTTGGTTCCATAACTTAGAAAAATTTTGGTTTCTCAAGGTTGCCCCTTTTGCAAGAAACCTCACTTTTCTTGATTTTTCTTAATGAATGATGATCAATATTATACATTAACATTATTTTTGACTTAGGGGAACCATATTTGTGAAAAATTCCAAAAAGTCAAACTTGATTTTGTGCACAGTTGCCTTTTTATCGGATGAAATCCAAACTGTGCGATCCTTTGTGAAATCAAGTCCTTGACCTAATTCAAATCTAATGGATGGATTCCATAGGTATTTTAGGGTGTCTTGAATCATGTCCCAAGGTTTGGGCCATGTCTTGGTCAAAAGTCAAAGATACAGTTGACTTTTCCCTCAAAACCCTAATTGTGGCCCAGATGAAATTGAAACTTGTGAATCAAGCTTCTTGGGTCAATCCATTGTTGCAAATGGATCAATGTGGTGTATTGGAGGCCCTCAAATCATGTCTTGAGGTCTTGGTTCATGCTTTGTCCCAAAAGTCAACTTAGGGGTGAATTAGGTCAAGAAACCCTAATTCCTGATTTTTGATAAATGCATCCCCTGAGGTTAAATTGACTTGATGATTGGGTCCATGAGGTCCCTTGGAGTATCTTGGGTTATGCTTTGAAGCATTGGCTCATTCCCAGATGAAAATTTTCATTTGGGAGGCCTCAGTCGACCAAAACCCTAATTTGGTGACACTGGCGATCTTGAGGCTTGATCCACTTGGAATGTTGTAGCCTTGTGCTTGATTCTTGATGTGGGAGTCCTCTTGATCCTTTGTGGGTGTTTGAGAGGTTAGACAAGTTGAAGATCATGTCATTCCTTGATTGATCCTTTGTCTAAGTGTTCTGAGAGGGCTTGAAATCATAAGTCTTGATTATGGTGGATGCTCAACTATCTCTGGGAGATTGATGAGGCATAAAGGTACATCCATATTGTGGTGATGATTTGCATAATGATGGGAAATCTTGGTGGTTAAAATTTGGGGTATGACAGAACCCAAGATTTACCAACATGATCCACCGTCTTACGCTACTCCTTTGCAAGGCATCCCTTGTCACAAGGCTTTCACTCGATCGGATATGAATTACGTAATCTTGTAAACAAACTTCAAATCCTCAATGATCATGAAGGAAAACTCCAACTCGGTTTTCTTATTTGAAACCCTCAAATAACTAATCCAATATTCTCGGTACGATAACCTAATTTGATGTTATCAACTCTAATCTTGATGGTCACCCAATCAAAAAATGATTATGTGTAGTGTGATTGTGTGTATGCATAGAAGAGAGTTTAAAGATGTTGAGAATTCTTTGAAATCCTGGTTTCATGTAGATTTTACTCTAGAATCTTACTAGAAATGATGCATGTATTAAGTATTTATAAGTATGCAAGTTTGGAACCAAAAGGAATGCACAAGAATGGAGAAAATTATGATATTTTAAAAAAAATGCATCGTATGGGTCGACCTACAAAAGTTATAGATCGACCTATGAGGGTCTTTGTGTCGATCTATGAATGTCTTAGGTCGACCTATGAAAGTCTTGTGTCAACCTTGTGTCGACCTATATCAATCAGCACATGGATAAAGTCCACAGGCTTTAATACTACACCGTGCGTGTCGACCTATAGATTGCATGTGTCGACCTATGTTATAGTGCTTTCATAAAAACTTTGTTTTTAATGTATTTATGATGTATGAACCTTTTCCAAAACATTTTAATGCTTCTTAATGCTAAGATGCACATATAGAATAAGAGGATATCATCCAATATAAATTAATGATAAATATCCTAGTTTTAACATCATTCAAAATTCATCTAACAGAAAGTTGCACTCACGTACCCCCCTTTTTGATGATGGAAAAACTTGAGACAATGCATTTCGTGACGTTTTGTGTCTTCATGAAGACTCCCCTTGAGTATATGCATCCATCTTCATCTTGTATACTTCTCTCCCTTTGACAACATAAAAAAGAGACAAAGCAAACCATGATAAATATCTTATATCACATACAATCCAATATACTATACATAGGAATTTTGCAAAGATAAGAACATTAACATGATAACACTCACATAGAATAATTTTCATATTGAAAAAGAATGCCTAAACATAAATACAAGCATATTTAGCAACAATATAACATAATTGCCATAACTTATGCCAAATAACATAACACAAACATGAAAAATGAAGGATAAAATGTAATCAAAACTCTTGAGTTGCTACAAAAGCGACACGATCACGTGACATATGCCTTTGGTGCTCCTGAAATACTGCACACGCATGTGCTCTAACAAGGCGATATATGAAATTATCACCACTCAAACCAAAAACAGAGATGTTATCATAATAATGACACACAACAAGAATTTTGCCAACATTGTAACATTTTCAATCATATTTCATGAAGGAATACATAACAAGTCAATGAACAAAGAGTATATTTCAATCATATAGATGGAATAGCACAAAGTCACTATAAGCATATAATTGAAATATATTAATATAGAATTTTGGAAGTGAACATTTATGAACTATCTCAGATATCAAGAATATCAATTTTTTGGAACATAAGCAACATGCAAAAGTAAAAGCTTACTTGCAAAAGGAAAAAGAAAATGGAACAATATTAACTCGATTATGAGTTGATGAAGGATGCACTCTTAAGTAATGAAAATTCCAAGGAAAATTAGAGCAAATGTATATAAAGTGCATGCAATAATTCATATTTAGGAAAGATTTGAGATATCAAGTATCTCCAATTCCCTTTGAATGTTGAAAAATGGCTCGGTAGCAAGAGGTTTTGTAAAGATATCCACAAGTTGATTTTTACTATTAACATGCTCAAATACGACATCCCCTTTTTCAACATGGTCACATATGAAGTGGTTACGAATCTCAATATGCTTAGTGCGAGAATGTAACACCGAATTTTTGGTTAGATTAATAGCACTAGTGTTGTCGCACATAATATGAATATGTTGTAGTTTTATGTCAAAATCCAGTAGTTGTTGTTTGAGCCACAAAATATGAGCACAACAACTACCGACCGCTACGTATTCCGCATCGGCAATTTACAAAGCAACGAAAACTTGTTTCTTGCTATGCGAACTTACTGAGACATTTGAAAACATGTGGTAAGTTCCACTAGTACTCTTCCTATCCAATTTGCAACCGACAAAATCAGAATCGATATAACCAACCAAATTACAATCGCTTCCATTAGAATACTAAAGCCCATATTTAGAAGTACCATAAAGATACTTGAGAATGTGTTTTACAGATTTTAAGTGAGATTCCTTAGGAGCCGATTGACAACGAACGCACATACACACACTAAACCTAATGTCTGGCCTAGATACAGTAAGATATAGAAGAGAGTCAATCATACATCTATATTTCTTCACATCTACATCCTAACCATTTTCATTCTTTTCCAAGTTTCCATTTGTGGCCATAGGAGTGTCAATGGATTTTGCATCTTCCATGCCAAATATTTTTGGAAAATCTTTGCAATATTTGGTTTGACACACAATTGTACCTTCATTGAGTTGTTTGATTTGAAGACCAAGGAAGTAATTTAACTCCCGCATGAGGCTCATCTCAAACTCACCCCGCATAAGCTTAGAAAACTCCTCTACAAGTTACATGTTTTTGGATCCAAAAATAATATCATCGACATAAACTTAAACTAGAAGAGTATCCTTTCCTTAGCGCTTAATGAAAAGTGTAGTATCTACCTTTCCCCTAGAGTATCCTTGATCGATTAAGAATTTACTTTGTCGCTCATACCAAGCCCAAAGGGCTTGTTTGAGACCATACAAAGCTCGTTTGAGTTTGTAGACATGATTTTGATACTCGTGACTTTTGAAACTGGGGGGTTGAGCTACATACACTTCCTTGTTAATATATCCATTTAGGAATGCACTTTCATGTCCATTTGAAATAACTTGAATTGTTTGGCACAAGCATATGCTACAAGAAGGCATATAGCCTCAAGGCGAGAAACTGGAGCATAAGTATCATTATAGTCAATTCCCTTCTCTTGGTTATAACCTTGAGCAACTAGCCGGGATTTATTGCGGGTTATCACTCCGTTTTCGTCAAGCCTGTTTCTAAAAACCCACCGGGAGCCAGTTACTTGATGATTTTTAGGAAGATGGACAAGGTCCCAAAAATCATTTATTTTAAATTGGTTTAGTTCATCTTGCATGGCCATAAGCCAATGCTCATCAAGTAATGCATCTTTAGCGTTTTTAGGTTCAACTTGGGAAAAAACGCAAAGTGATAGCAAAAATTACTTATCTTAGAGCGAGTTGTCACGCCTTTGGTGATGTCTCCAAGAATGTTGTCGATAGGATGATCTTTGGATGTTTTCCAACTCAAAGGTAGATCCTCCACTGTAGCTAGACTTTTAACCTTCTCCTCTTCACCATCGTTATCTTCTTCCTTCTCATGTTTCACCGCTTTAGATTGATCAATTCCTTGTTCAGTTCCATTGAGAATTTCTTGTGAAGATACACCTACATTATGAAAAGAAACACATTTCTCGACATATTTTTGGATAAGACTCATCAAAGGTAACATGTACTGACTCTTCAACAATAAGTAATCTTTTTTTATAAACCCTATAAAATTTACTAGATTGGGAGTATCTGAGGAAGATACCATCATCGACTTTTGCATCAAATTTACCAAGATTGCTCTTTCCATTGTTCAAAATAAAACATTTACTTCCAAAAACGTGTAGATGAGAAACATTAGATTTTCTACCCCTAAGTAGTTCATAGGGACTTTTGTCTAAAATAGGACGTATTAGAATCCTATTCAAGACATAAAAAGCCGTGTTATTGGCATCGGCCAAAAAATACTTTGGTAGATTACCTTCATTAAGCATAGTCCTCGCCAACTCCTCTAAAACACTATTTTTACGCTCCACAACACCATTTTGTTGTGGAATTCTAGGAATGGAGAAGTTATTCTTAATGCCATGTTTGTCACAACACTTCTCAAAGAGGAGGTTTTGAAATTCTCCTCCATGATCACTTCGGATGGAAACAATTTTCAAATTCATCTTATTTTGGAACAATCTAGCAAATTGTTTAAAAGCCGGATAAGTCTCATCTTTACTAGACAAAAACATGACCCAACAAAATCTTAAGTAATCATCTACAATCACAAAGCCATAATAGTTTCCACCTATGCTTTTGGTCCTTGAGGGGCCAAAGAGGTCCATATGAAGAAGCTCAAAAGGTCTCGAAGTAAAAACAATATTTTTCGATTTAAAAGAGATTCTTGTTTGTTTCCCCATTTGACACACTTCATATAGATGGTCTTTTGTGAACTTCATTTTTGGTAGAACAATTACTAAATATTTAGAGGTCACTTTGTTTATTAAGTCAAAGTTGATATGAGCTAAGCTTCTATGCCATAGCAAATAGTTTTCACTCAAGGTAGCTAGACACTTAGTACCAACCAAGGATACATCAACTAAGTTAAGCATATAAGTGTTATTAACCCTCAGTCCTTTAAACATACATTCCTTCTTGTCATTATGTGCAAATAAGCAACAAGTATTTGCAAAAGTAACTTTAAAACCTTTTTCACAAAGTTGACTAATTCTAAGGAGGTTATGTTTAAGACCATTGACTAGCATAACATCGGAGATAGTAGTAGATGAGGGATTACCTACACTACCTTTTCTAAGTATTGCTCCCTTGTTGTTATCTCCATAGGTGACGAACCTCGTCTTCTTTGGCACAAAGTCAATGAATAAAGATATATCACCTATCATATGTCTTGAACATCCACTATCAATATACCACATATTTTCCGTATAGTCAAGACATTCAACATGTAGAATCAAACGAGAGAAATAGGTACCCAATTTTCATTGGGTCCTTGAGAGTGAGTGAAATAAAATTTGCTTTTGGGCAACCATTTAACAACTCCTTTAGGGACAAAAAGTCTCCTAAATTTGCATTTTTCAATATTATTACCTTTCCTGCAACAATAATGACAAGATAAGTTATGATGAGATGGACTTTTGATATTTGAGTCCTTATGCGCATATTTATGCTTTTTATTTAAATGATTCAAAGATTTTTCACACTTAGAAGGATCCATATCAAATGCAATCTTAGGTTGTAATGCTTTGTCCAATTTGACTTGAAGAGTATTAATCTCTTCTTGCCAATCGTGACAATGTTCACAACTAAACCTTGAAGGTTTTACATCCTAATTCTTGTCACTTTGAAAATCTATCATAGATTTCTTAATAGCTTCTAGCTTCCTTTCGTATTCTAACACTTTAGCTTTTAAGTGTAAAAATACTTTTTCACGTGAATCTAGCTTGTTAAAAGCTCTTAAGGCCTCTCTATGAAGATCTTCAAAGGCCTTTTGTAATTAAAGTTAAAATAAGTCATTAATAGATTCAAGCTTAGAAAGACTTAAATTTTTCTTCTTCTTCTTCCTATTTTCCATGAGACAAATTATGGCCAATTCAACACTTGAACTTGTGCTTTCATCACTTGAGGAATCACTTGCACTCTCCCAAGCGGCATAAGTTCTTCTAG
Source organism: Lathyrus tuberosus (assembly GCA_022829125.1). Lineage (NCBI taxonomy): Eukaryota > Viridiplantae > Streptophyta > Magnoliopsida > Fabales > Fabaceae > Lathyrus > Lathyrus tuberosus. The sequence continues at coordinate 7,195,422 of JALAZF010000308.1, read as the reverse complement.
ACTTGCTAGATTTCTTGTGATGGCCCTTTTATTTGTCTTTCTTCATCATAGGACATTCTGGTCTATAGTGACCGCCTTCTCCATAATTGTAGCAAGAACTTATAAGTTTACCTTTCATATCTTCATCATCCTTATAGGAGTTTATTAGCCTTCTAAATTTGGTTAGGTTCTTGTCAGAGTGCCTAACTCCATTTTTCCTTATATACCTTTGGTATCTCTTGACAAATAGCCCCATGTCCTCATCATCGAAGTTCTTGTCATCTTCTCTTTCACACTAACTATGTGTAAGAATAAAATTTGTTATGCATTTGATGTTGAAGTTTTGATGATAACTGTACATGATATTTTAGAGAACAATTATGTACTCTAATGATTTCTTTCTAGTGTGTAGCTTTTGCTAAACAAATCCTGAAGGAAAGGCGTGTGATGTCATCAGACTCTGAACTCACCACTCTAGAAGAAAACGTCTGTTGGTTACATGTTATGATTCAGGAATGCCTCTAATGTAACGGTTCTGAAGAACGCTGTACTAAAGTTTCTGATCATGACTTAGTGTGTAAAGCTTGAAAGGATCTCTAAAGATATACTTCAAATGATCCAAGTTCTGAAGTTTTTGAAGACAAGGTTTTACTGAATGAAGTTTTGAAGACAAGTATGTGTTGAACGAGTTTTGATGATTCTGAAGATGAGGTTCTGATTGAACAAGCTCCGAAGATTCTGGAGACATCATTTCTAAAGACCAAGTGCTGAAGACTATTAAGACAAGGTTCTGCTGAACGAAGATCTGAGACTCTAAAGACTTTGGTTTTGAAGTTACAAGTATTGATCCTTCTACAACATGCTTCATCAAATATACATTTGAAGCCTCTGAAGAATTAGAAGATAGAAGATCAAGAATGGTTTGTGTGTTTTGATGAATATAAAAGTACAAAAGTACTATGTGACCTCTACCTAGAAAAGGTGGCGTAAGGACAACTCTTTTGTATTATGATGTTGACCATTCCTTCAAGTGACTGTTGGGAAACTACTGTTGGAATTTGTTTCCTATTATACCCTCTAACAGATCTATTCTCAAGCTCTATATATTAAATATCTGAATGCTTGAAGATTGTAAGAGACAAAATAGAAGAAGAAAAGAGAGAGTTGAAGGAAACACAAGAGGATGTGTGCAAAAAGGAAGCAAGGCACCAAGCTGTAAGATAAAAAAGAAGATGCTTGTTGCTCAAACAAAAGATAGAGCGCAGCTCTACAAGAAAAAGAGAGGAGCATAAAAAAAAGCTTTTAAGCTCAACAAAACTCATGCTGATACGCTGCAAATCTCTTAGAGATTATTTTAAGATATTTTTGTATATTAGCAAGGAATTGCTGTTCATATCTTACTAGGAAACACTTTTGTGTTGTTGTACTTAAACTTGTGTAATCTGCTTGTTTAGAAGCATCCCTATGTACACACATTTGTAATCATTTTCAAAGTGATTATTCCTTAAGTGACTAAGTTGTTAGTCTGTATACTTGAGAGGGCTAAGTTTTTTTCTAACACTTAGAGGTTGTGTTGATTGTAATCTTTCAAGATTATTGGATTAAGTCCTTTTCTAAGGCGAAATCACCTTGGTGGGTGGACTAGAGTAACTTTGTTAGCAGTGAACCAAGATAAAAATAATTGTGTCTGTTTATCTTTATTCTTGTTAACTATGATGTTTGAAGTTAGAAGAAGAGTATCACATTTGGTGAAACCCAATTCAAACCCCCCTTTCTTATGTTTCTCTCCCCTTCAATTGGTATCAGAGTCTGGTTCTGGTATTGATGTTTATCAAACACTTAACCGTGTCATGTAAAGATCCAGACGAGCTTTGAGAAACACCTTGATGGTTTCTACTCCACCACCTAATGTTCCAGTCTCAAATGTCAAAGTTCTATCTTCCACCATTAATGGCGAAAAGGTTTAGTACTAGAAAGCTGAACTAGAAAGATCTTCCTAGATGGTGATACTGATTTTGGAATATGGTAGTTGATAACTACATATCTCCCTCAGATGACGCTAGCAATAGGCTTGGAAGCAAATCTGAATGATCAGTTGGAAAAGGATGACAAGAATCATCAGAAAGCAAGATTCCTTGTTTGCTGAAAGTCAATTTTTACTGAGTATGAGATGTTTTCAAATAAAGACTGCTAAGTCTACATTTGACTTTCTCATAATGAATCATTAAGAACTCTTTTAATTTAAGGAAGCAAATGCTCGTGTTTTGATTCAGAAGCATGAAGACTTCAAGATAAGGGATGTTGAAGACGGTTGAGATCTTGTTATCATGGTTTTAAACCATGGTTGTAGGACTTAGGGTTATAAAAAAAGTTCTTTCTTTGTTAGATCTCTTGAATAAGACTATCAGAAGCTTGCCAATCTGATGGGAGCGTATAGTAACTGCATCCCAGTTACAGAAGATCTGATTAACTCATTTATAAGGAAACTGGTGAGTTCTCTTGGGAAGTCATGAAGATTAAGCTAAAGCAGTATAACTCAGATGAGAGGAAATTTGTTATGCTTAAATCTATCAGAACATCAAAAGAAGACCAGAAGTTCAAAAGCTAAAGAGATCAAGGATCAAGAAGAAAATGAAGATAAAATGTGACTTCTGTCTAGAAGTACTAATCGTCTCTAGAAGAAGAATCATTGCAACAGACTCAAAGGAACTAGATGTTCTGCTAGTTATTTTGAGTTTACCTTAAGCCAAGTAGAAAGCTTTGATAAGAAAGAAGAAAAGGCTGAAGGTAACACGGGATGATTCTGAGTTCTCAGAAGATGACGGAGATGAAGAACAAGCTAACTTAGCACTGTTGGCTAACATTATAATGTCTGATGAAGAAGATCCCTCTAGAAGATGAAGTGGTTTATGATTCAGCAGAAACTATCTCTATTGCAGGAGTTCTCTGTAGTGCAGTTAAAGCACTGGCCTTGTTACAATGATTTTGACTGCTTGCACAGATTGAAGGTACATGTTCCAAATCCTGGAACTTAAGCCTACACACAATGGTTTTCGGAGGTGATCTGAAGGAAAATAATCATTGGCTTCAGAATAGTTATCCTTTGGATTTTCTGTACACTGACATATCTGAACAAGTGAAATACCACGGTATGAAGTATTTGATCAGTTACTGTTAGTAACTACAGGATAGACATGCGTGAAGGATCTTGATATAAGGATGAATCTTTCCGTGTTCTCTATCCTCTAAGTGCAAAAGTGATTTTCTGAGAATGTTCAAGGTTAGAAACAATCTTGGTTAACAGCCTGAGAATAAACAGCTTGAGAAACTATTTGATGAGAATGAGATTTTCATGTCCTAATTCTTTACAACTAGATACAGATGTAAAAGGAATAATAGGATTTTGAAAAGAAATGACTAGAAACATGATATATGGGACTATCATGACAAAGCATTTCTAAGGAGTTGTAGCATGTTGTATTCATAAAATAATTCGTTCAGATCTATTCTGATGAATTTTGTTTAGAATACTCTGAATGCTCAAAAGGCTATAAAGTACTTGGAGTTGAAGTATTTCTGCTGGTGAATCAAATCAATGTCAGATTTGATGATAAGCTTGGTAGTTAAAAGTTGAAGCTTATTGGAAGATCGCAAATTTAGAGATTAACTTTTTAAGATGCTGAAGCTGATGCTCAATCAGAAACAAACAGAAGCTGTCGCAGTTCTTACCCCTCTAAGAAAGCTTAGACAATAATCTTTACTTTCTAAAGTACTGATTTTGGGTGATAAGACTAAGCCAGTAAGAACAAGATCAATATCCAAACCCTCTAAAGAAATGTTTCGTGGTTTGATGTTCATGATGATATCTGCATCTGTTGAAGAAGAGCGTCTGGTCAAAGATTAAACTCTCACAACGCAAGAAGATTTCAACCTATTCTTTCTGTATATGGTGTTTGGGATGATTTTCCCAGACTTGGAAACTATTTGATTGAATCAAGTAGCCTTCTAGAAGCAAGTCTTCGTGAAGACAAAATCGATTTACCTCGAGCAGAAGACTAAAGGGATAACTCAGTTCCCTCTGATGATCTAGATACAACAAACATCAGGAGAGATGTTTTATCCATCAGAATAAGAAGCCCAAAGAAGCTACGAAGATGTTCTAGCTTATCTTAGTGGAAAATAATGAAGGCTCATGTGCATCTCATTCGAGATCTGAAGAAAGGAAGAAGTTATTGTGATGTTAGTTTCTGAAGAGAATTTGATCCGGTGGTCCAGCTAGAGACAATCATCAACAACGTCCTCAACTGCAGAAGCTAATTGCGTGTTGATTTTGAAGAATCACCTACATCTTCGGAATACAAAGCAAGCTGGAAGTCTACCAAATAATTGAGAGTAACTCTTTTCTGACTCTTACTACTTTTTACTTAATTTTCTAAGAATCTATTTTTATATTCTAGGATTAAAATTTTGAGATTATGTTCAGAAAGGAACTATTCTTTTAAAAATATTTGATATAGTCTTTTCTTATGGCTGTTACCTATTTTCAAATTTCCTTGCTAAAAATAAACTTGTTCTCTTCCTACATGTGAACTTTGTTCTATGTCCAGAATGAAAAGGAATATCTCAGAATATATATCCTCTAGAGGAGTACACAATTGATTTCAATGAATTAACGGAAAGCAATCTTTCACAAATTATTTCAGATATTCACTTTCAAAATTGAAATGAATATTTTTCAATGCTCTCTGGAGCCATCTATCCAGATCTTGTGAAAGATTTTTCGGCAAATGCTCATGTCTATCAGCATGAGCTAGGTGATTGTATGATTCTGTGTGTTGTCTATGGTTTTCCTGTGATAATCAACTCTAAAATCATCTCTCAAGCCATTAATTGTGTGGAAGATGGAGATATGTTGAAAATTACAGACATAGTAATAGATTTGCAAAAGATGTTCACATCATCTATGGTTACGAAGGTCCTGCTGAAAGTCCTTCTACTCTTTCTCCTATGGCAAAAGTCTGGTACCAGATTATGGGAACCAATCTAAGGCCTAGAGAAAAGGGGACAGGATGACTCTCTTCCAATGATAAGCTTTTCATTGTGTTCTTAGTCTCCAAAATCAAGATCAATCTGCCTCTATCTATGTTCAATTATCTGAAAGAAGAAATTCTATCATCTCGTGAGGAATTTTCAATTCTTATTCCTTTTGGTAGGGTTCTTTCTCAGATTCTTGTTCATCAAGGTGTTAATACTCATGTACAACAAGCTGGGCTGATTGACAATCTTGTTCCTGACTGATGTTCAGCTATAAATTATTTTGAAACCATTATTAATTACTGAAGGTTCCTTCTTGATTAATTTTTGGTTCCGGATATGGCTTGGTGTTTTTCTTAAGGGAAACAAACCTCGCCTCTTAGACTTCACAAATAGGACTTAGGAGGAGCTTACAAACCTCATCTATAAGACTATTTGACATAGGGGGAGCTTACAAACCTCAGACCCTGAGAGTTTTTCGGCCATGTTGTTATTTTTCCTAGTTGTTTTGTTGTAATGTATTGTGTTTCACTTGTACTCTTTTCTTGATAATGAATAACATTTTGTTTATTCTGAATTGGTTATTTATCCTTCATCAGTATTTTTGTTAATGATCTCGCCCTTTCTTGTACTTTTTTTTGTTTCTTTTGTTTATTTTGCTATATTTTGGTTATTTCACTTTTCATTCCTTTTTTTTTTCTGACAAAGGGGGAGAAAGTGATATATGATTTTGATATACTTAGTCTCAGAATCTTATAACCCAAATACCTTCTAATGCTTTTACTACTAACCATGCTTGATGTTTATTTCAGGAACTTGTGAAAGTTCACTGATTTTCTAGACAGGTTACTATGGAAGAAGTTTTTCTTTTGACAAAAAGAAAAACATGACTAGAATGCATGAAGTCTGCTCTGATGAGCCTGCTTTAACTCAATACACTCTTTAGAAGCTGAGCACTATATGATAAGATGACAACATGTGCTCTGATACCTCGAGATTCTTAGAAGTTGAGAACTTTATGAAAAATTAACAAATTTGCTTTATAACGCACATTGTTTAGAGGTTGAGGACCTTCTAAAGATTCAGTCTAGACATGGTCATCCATGAATTGTTCAAGTTTTGAACCTTCTGATGACATGTTGGTTTCTGCACCTTTTGGTGATATGTCCAAGATATTGGAAGAACTAAGTTCTGATACATGATGTGATATATCAAGCAAGTTATTAATCAGGTTCTGATACGTCATAGTGTTCTGATAGCAAGCCAGGTTTTGAGATGAAGTACCAGGAAGTTCTAGTCAGACTCTGATGAGACGCCATTGAGAAGTATTCCTTCTCTGTTCTTATGCTCTGTACTTCAAAATTATTTTGTGAGTCTTGGGATCAGGGGGAGACTCTGAACAAGCATAAATGAATTTTGAGAGTAACAGATTTAGGGGGAGCTAGTTTGCTTAAATCTGATTCCGTGTTTTATGGTTATTACCCTATATAAATTGTTCTATCAAAATACATTGTTTGTCATCATCAAAAAAGAGGAAGACTGTAAGAACAAGATTTGTTCTGCATCTGATCTTGAAGTTTTGATGATAACTATACATGATATTTTAAAGAACAATTATGTACTTTAACGATTTCTTTCTAGTGTATAGCTTTTGCTAAACAAATTATGAAGCAAAGGCGTGTGACGTCATCAGACTCTGAACTCATCACTCTAGAAGAAAACGTCTGTTAGTTAGATGTTATGATTCAAGAATACCTCTAATGCAACGGTTCTGAAGAAAGTCGTACTAAAGTTTCTGATCATGACTTAGTGTGTAAGGCTTGAAAGGCTCTCTAAAGATATACTTCAAATGATCCAAGTTCTAAATTTTATGAAGACAAGGTTATGCTGAACGAAGTTATGAAGACAAGTATGTGCTGAACGAGTTCTGAAGATTTTGAATACGAGGTTCTAATTGAACAAGCTCTGAAGATTTTGAAGACATCATTTCTAAAGACCAAGTGCTGAAGACTCTTAAGACAAGGTTTTGTTGAACGAAGATCTGAGACTCTAAAGACTTTGGTTTTGAAGTTACAAGTATTGATCCTTCTACAACGTGCTTCATCAAATATACATATGAAGCCTCTAAAGAACTAGAAGACAGAAGATCAAGAATGGTTTGCGTGTTTTGATGAATATAAAAGTACAAAAGTACTCTGTGACCTCTACCTAGAAAATGTGGTGCAAGGATAACTCTTTTGTATTATGATGTTGACCATTCCTTTAAGTGACCGTTGGGAAACTACAATTGGAATTTGGTTCCTATCATAACCTCCAACTAATCTATTCTCAAGCTCTATATATTGGAGATTCGAATGCTTGAAGATTGTAAGTGAGAATAATAGAAGAAGAAAAAAGAGAGCTGAAGGAAACACGAGAAGATGTGTGCAAAGCGGAAGCAAAACACCAAGCTGTAAGCTCAAAAAGAAGATGCTTGTTGCTCAAACAAAAGATAGAATGCTGCTCTACAAGAAAAAGAGATGAGCATCAAAAGAAGATTTTAAGCTCAACAAAACTTATGCTGATACGCTGTAAATCTCTTAGAGATTATTTTAAGATAGTTTTGTATATTAGTAAGGAAATGATGTTCATATCTTGCTAGGAAACACTTTTGTGTTATTGTACTTAAACTTGTGTAATCTGCTTGTTTAGAAGCATCTCTATGTACACACATTTGTAATCCTTTTCAAAGTGATTATTCCTCAAGTGACTAAGTCATTAGTCTGTATACTTAAGAGGGCTAAGGTTTTTTCTAACACTTAGAGGTTGTGTTGATTGTAATCTTTCAAGATTATTGGATTAAGTCCTTTTCTAAGGCGAAATCACCTTGGTGGGTGGACTGGAGTAACTTTCTTAACAGTGAACCAGGAGAAAATAATTGTGTCTATTTATCTTTATTCTTGTTAACTATGATGTTTGAAGTTAGAAGAAGAATATCACATTTGGTGAAACCTAATTCAAACCCCCCTTTTTTGTGTTTCTCACCCCTTCACTATGCTCACTATGTGAGGACTTTGAGCTTAAAGTCGTTAGAGAAATATACTTCTTCTCTACCTCCTTGTATTTTCCTTTCTCCTTCTTCACCTTCTTTTCATAATCTTTTTCATGCTTTTGTAATCAAGTGAGTTATTTCTCATCCTCTTCCAATTTTCAAAACAAGGTAGTGAGATCAAGTACTTTGAGATCATTCTCCTCTTTGATAGCAGTGGCCTTGGGTTTCCATTCCCTATTTAAACACATCAACACCTTATTAGTAACAATATCATTGGAAATAGGCACAATGGAGAGTTGACATGAAGACGCATACAAGATTTCCAATAGGCATAATTTTCTCCGGTGAAAATTGGAACTCTATTATACGCTCCATTAGGTTCGGTAGCCATTCTTCTAATAATAAAATCTTAAGCACGAACTATGATACCACTTGTTAGACAATAGGCTTCGATCTAGAGGGGGAGTGAATAGATCACACGTAAAAACTTTTGGCAAAAATAAAATTCAAAAGTTTTATGGCACAGTGGAAACAACCCGGATCAAATCGTCTAACCGAAACTCTATTGAAATGCTTGAATATGTGTAAAGTAAACAAACGTATGATAATGAACACAAATTGTTCAACAATAATCAATCACAAACAATCGAATGCTAAGCTACACGTAGAGCTTATTCCTAATGATCAAAACACACAAAAACACAATAAGGCAATTTATCGAACACCTTGTGAGCAATTGATAATGTTTGGAAATTTACTTTATCTTGTTGATCTTAAAACCAATCACAATCAAACGGATTATGATTATATCAATAGAAAATAATTCAAAATGTGATAAAAAATAAGGGTTAAATATGTTTTTAGTCCCTATAAAGTTTGAAATTTCATTTTTAGTCCTTCCCTACCTTTTGGCAACGGTTTTTACAAAAAAACCGTTGCCAAAACCAGCTAAAACCGTTGCCAAAACCCAGGAGGGACTAAAAATGAAATTTCAAACTTTATAGGGACTAAAAACATATTTAACCCAAAAAATAATTCCTAAACGAATTGATAAAACAAACAATGAATTCAATAATTTGCAAACACAAAATTAAAAGAGAGGGGGAAAGAGAGAGAGAGAGAGAAGAGAGAGAGAGAGAGAGAGAGAGAGAGAGAGAGAGAGAGAGAGAGAGAGAGAGAGAGAGAGGACATAAGGATCTTATTTCCCCAACCGGCCTCACTATGGGTACGTCTTCCCTCAATTCAAAATCAAATTGAGATATTATAATATATCTTACTTTGCAAATGTGTGTATACAAGAGATGATGAACTCTAACCCTACATACCCTAGGTTTGTTGTTGATTCTACCATCTCCAAAACCCTTGATCAAAGATTCATCAAGTAACTAACAATGCCGCTTCAATTCACCAGTTCTTGCTACTACCATGCATGAAACTCCTTGTCTCAAGGTTTTCACTCAGACGAATTAATCCCAAGCGCACAGTTATTGAACCTAAGATTTACCAACATGATCCAACGCCTCACGCTACACCCTTGCAAGGCACCCCTTGTCCCAAGGCTTTCACTCGATCATATCCGAATTGTGTAATCTTGTCCAAAAACTTCAAATCCTCAATGATCTTGAAGGAAAATCCCAGCTCGATTTTCTTATTTGAAACCCTCAAAGAACTCAACCCAATATTCTCGGTACAACAACCTAATTGGATGTTAACAATTCTAATTTAGATGGCCACCCAATCAAAAAATGATTATGTGTAGTTTCATTTTGTGTATGCATAGAAGAGAGTTTGAAGATGATGAGTATGCTTTGAAATCCTAGTTTCATATAGGTTTTACTCTAGAACCTTACTAGAAATGATGCATGTATCAAGTATTTATAAGTATGCAAGTTTGAAAGCAAAAGGAATGCATAGGAATGGAGAAAATTATGATTTTTGAAAAAATGCATCGTATGAGTCAACCTATGAAAGTTATAGGTAAACCTTTAAAGGTCTTTGTGGAAGTAAACATTTAAATTTTTGGAAGTAAAACACACATCACAAATATCACACACATAGTTCATTACACACCTTTAAGAAATAAACAGGTAAAACAAATACTTACGTACATAACAAGAAAAAGGATTGAAATGATATTACTCCACCGTACACATGACGGAGGACGCACTTGCATTCCAAGAAGAAATTTCGAACAAAAGTTGAAATAAATGCAACACATGCCTCAAAACACAATCAAGACCAAAACACTCTTACCGTGTTTCTTCTTGTATAAGTATTTGAAAGTGTGACCAATAATGTATCCAAAAGTGATTGACTAGATGATTTTCCTTGATGTTGGACTCTCAATCTTGTTCAATCATGATGATTATCTTACTCGTCCTCATGTTGCATCATATTAGGTTGATCACTCCTAATTTGATGCACTTGAGTATATCTTCTTGAAGATAAACCTACATTATTGAACATAATACCTTTCCGACACTTTTCAGATAGAACATTAGTAATCATTCACACACTTTTACCACTTAAAGAAAACACTACGAGTTAACCGATTGGTAACACAATCCACCTTGTTAGTCACATAGATCAAAACAATAAGGACATGTCACCGTGTTGTGCTTTGATGTTCCACAAATGAGATTTCATACTCTCTTCATAGAGTCAAGACATTTTTCCTGCATGATTAACAACTAGTGCCATGTACCCAATCTTCATTGGGTCCTTGGGGATTAGTAAAACTTTGGTTGCATCTAGGCATCCATTCAAAGGCACCATTAGGAACAAAAAAGTTTCCTAAATTTGCACTTAGCAATAGTGTGACCCTTTTTGCAACAATAGTGACAATACAAATTAAGAGAAGATAATATTTTTCTATTTGGTTCCTTTTTAACGTAACTATACCTTCTATAAGGACTTTAAGATGATAAGTCATATTTGGAAGTATCTATAGCATAAGTAACCTTAGTTTGCAAAGACTTATCTAATTTAGCTTTAAGAGTCCTTGACTCCTTTTGCCAAATGTGACAAGTGTAACACCCCATTTTAATTTATTTAATCGTCGTGTGTTATTTCAATTGTTTGGCCTTGTTTAGGGTGTGTATAGTTGAGCGCGTGGGCATAGTGTCCTTAACGGAACGGGAAAAATATAGATGTCGGGATAATAATAAGGTAGTAATGAATAATGTGGGGACATATTCAATAATAGTAGCAAGAGGTATATTATTATTATTATTATTATTATGTCCAATATTATTAACATTATTATTATTATTATGGGTATTATTATTATTATTATTATTATTATTATTATTATTAATATTATCACTATTAATATTATTATTATTAAATAAAATCAGATTTTTATTAGTAATATGTTTAGTGGGAGGAAAATAAGGAAAATTAAGTAATTAATCAGGTTTAGGGACAGATTTAGCCATAACCGTATTTTCACCAAGAAAGGGCTTAGAGAAGGAAGAACAAGAGGAAGAACTAGGGCTTTTGCATCATCAATTTTCGCAGGATTTTTTGATCAAATTCGAGGTAAGGGGGGAGAATGGGTTCAATACAGGTGTTAATGCCATGAGAGGGTAGTGAGGGTTCTTTCCCCTCTTAGAATTTTCATGCTATGTTTGAATCTGGATGTATACTTGATTGTATGTGTATGACTGTCATGAAATCTTTGATATGATGTGGATATAGATCTGAAATTCGTGCGATTATGATGATTGAACTCTGTTGTGCTGTGGTTGTGTCACTGTGTTTGCAGATCTGGTTTTGTTGCAGGTTGAGAGTGACGAATTTAGATCTAGGATGCAATGAATTGATTAGTAATAATGGAAGAATGAAGTAATGTGAAGTTATGGGTCTTAAAATCAATGTAAAAACGATTTTTAGGACAGATCTGGATGTTAGAAGTGAAATCATAGTGGTAGAATTTGGACTGATATGAAAAATTGAGATTTTTCACAGTCTCTGCCCATATGCGTAACAGAGGAGGCGTTACGCGTATGGCATTGCGTGCCAGGGGGCCAATACGCGTATGGAAAAGGGGTTACGTGGGAAATACGCGTATCAGGTTAGTAGTACGCGTATGGAAATTTGAAAATGGAAATTTTGGGAAAAATTGGTCTCTACTCATATGCATAACACTTAGGGCATTATGCGTATGGCTAGGCAGCAGAGGGGTAGTACGCGTCTGGTATGCAACTGGATGGGCGAGCGAGCTGGGTAATACGCGTACGACACAAGGCAATATGTGTATGACCAGTGGAGGTGCAGAATTTTGCTATTTCGCGATTTCTTTCCCGATTTCGCGTCTGATGCAGTCCCTTTTGGTCTGAGAGGTTGGGATAGGTGTCAAAACTTGTTGAACCTAGGAATAGTAGTGGAAATGATTAAAATTTAAATTTAGGTGGATTAATTAGACAATTAGTTTAATTAAGGCCGCGTGAGGTATTTTCTTGTTTTGGTGTATTGTGCTGAACTGTTTGGACAGGTGAGGTAATACTGTGGGGTATTACGGTGAGTATGCATCTCACGTGTGATCAAGAGGATCGTGATGATGTATAATTGTTATTATACATGTGTGTTGTGCATAATTCTTGTCATGCATTCATGATGTGTCTGGTGGAGACAAATCATTGCTCAGTGGGAGTGTATGTGATTTGTCCGGACCCCAATGTGGAGTTGTGATGAAGATGAATCATTGCTCAGTGGAAGTGTATGTGAGTTATCCGAATTCTATTAGGAATTGGGTTCGATTGAATGAACCATGGTGTATTGGTACCACATGCATTGTGTCATGTCATTGAGTCGCATTGCATTATTATATGGTTGGTGAATCATAAATGAAAGTGATAAGTATGTTGTGATTGTGTGTTGCTTATGTGTGAATGTGTGATTACTACTCCTTAACATGTATTATACACCGTTAATTATTGAATGTAGTTCTCACCCCTTTGTTGTTTTTTGTGTTTGTGCTTCTTGGGAAGTACAGATAATCCAGGTACTTGAGTAGTGCGTGGAGTGTGTGTTGCCTGATCGAGTCTTAGGAGTCGCTCTGATACGTAACACGGGATTTTGGGAGTTTTCATTATTTGTTATTCTTTATTTAATTTGTTACGTGTCACTATTCTTTGAAAACATTGTGGACCACGAGTTTATGTGGAGTATTATTATGTAGGCATGGGTGCCATAACTTTTGAATAAAACAATTATTTCCGCTGTTTGATAACACTATTTTAGTGTGTTGCTCTTAACCAATTTTTGTGACAATTCTAGTTCATGGTTTCATTTTTACAGCATGATTTTAAGATGTTTTTGCACTATTAAAGCTTTAAGCACTTTATGTGTTTCTTTTACGTTTTCATTGTGTTTGTGCTTTAAAAGGAAGATAAATGATGATGAGAAGAGGCATGACCCCAGTTGTCAGAGTCTGGAGCAGCATAAGGAGCTATTTGGAGAACTGATGGTTTAATCAACCATTTCACCAAGAGATTTGGAGAATTGATGATAAAAAGCCATGAATGACTAGGGCTCACGTGGCAGCACTATGAAGAGTGATGGAGCAAAAGGAAAGGATAAGATCAAGTAAGCTAGAGGACAAAAGGTAGTACGGTGGGGACCACTGAGCAGAGGGCGCCCAGCACCAGCATCACCAGCCGTCTGCTCTGCAGCACCAACCATCTGTTCTGCTCCACCAGCCTGCTCCAGCCGCCTGCTGAAAGTAAATGTGTCTCCCACCAACATCTGTACCAGATTACTTGCAAAGGAAGGATTGATGGACAGCTGTCCCACATAAAGGATTTGATTTGGGCCTAACCTTATTTTCCTCAAGAGACCCACGATCCAAGAGAGGAGGAACCACCACTTCCACTCATCACTATTTAAAGAGAGCTTGTGCATTGAAAAAGGGAGACGAGAAATTCCACACACAACAATCTTTTATTTTCAGTTTTTAAAGTAGTTTCCGTTCTAGAGTTTAAGTATTAGTAGAGAGTATTCTTTTTCTCTTCAGACCTGTACACTCTGCCGAGATCTGTCGTGACTGAAGAGAGCTGTTGCTGTTTATCCAACGCAAGAGATCTCCAAGTTATTAGTAGGTTGCATTTCTTTACTACACTTTGTAAGATGATGTTCCCTCCTAATTTCATTCCAGTAGTTTGTATTCAGCTCACTATGAGCTAAATCTTTGTTTGATGAGACTAATGAAGTTAGTATAAAAGTTTTTTTTATGTTGATATGATGTGTTGGCTAGTGTCTTATTTTGTTATGTGTTTTTATGCTATAAACTTGGTTCTTAGAGTGATCAACTAGGAAAAAAGTACAAGCTTGTTGTTGAGAGAGATCCAATAAATAAGTGGATTTCATAACAAAAGTGGTTAATAAAGTAGGATAGAGATATTCACTTAATTCAACTTGCTTAGAAATAAGAAGTTGAGACCACAAAGACTTTTCAGAATTAAAACCAAACGTATTTTAGGGTTACAAGTGAGACTTAGAGATTTGTTCCCTTGCCCTAGTTATACATGTTTTTGATGTTGTAGAGATACACCCCTAGATCCCGTTCTGACCTTTTGAGGCACGACACTTCACATCATATAGACATTTCGAACAATATATACTAATGGATTTAGCTCATCAACTATTCTCTCTGATATTTTTAACTCCATTTAGTTTTAAGTTATTTTAGTTGTTTGTGTATGCTCTTGTTCCTTACTCTCATATTTCTGTTACCTTTCTCATACACTTCTTAAACAAAGAAAGTTAATATTAGTAGTTCAAATACTTTACACTTCCCCTGTGGGTTCGACCTTTATTTTATCACTTGCTACATTCCTACGCATGTATACTTGCATGTGACACCTTTGCCCTATTATTCAAAAGAAACGTATTATAAAACAATTAGAGTAGAGTTGTTTGGGTGAAAAGTTCAACAAGTTTTTGGCGCCGTTGTTGGGGAAGTGAAAAGGTTTGAAAAACTATAATTATTTTTTTGTTTAAGACTGTATTTGAGCATTTAATGTTTGCTGTGATTTGGTGATACGACAGGCTTAAGCTCTCGCATGCGCAGGTCATTACAACCAGTTTACAGTGGTTATCCTGAACCTAAAAGTATTCTTAAGGCACGAAGAAGATTTGTGCGTACTCAGCAAATATCTAGAGATTCTTCAACTTCAGCTGTGGCTGAACCTGAAGTAGTAGTGTACGAAGAGGACACCGAAGAAGAAAGTTCATCATCGTCTTCAGACGAATCATTACAAGAGACAACTATGGCAGAGCCAGATATCATTGGCATTGCCAATGACTGAGCGCGTAGCATCGGGGATTATGTTGTTTTTGATCCAAACGCTATGAATACTGGCATTGCTAGGCCAGCTATCGTAGCACCATAGTTCGAGTTCAAGCCTATGATGTTCTAAATGTTGCAAGTTGCTGGTCAATATTCAGTCTCTCCTCATGAAGATCCTCATTTGCACTTAAAACAATTTCTGGATGTTGCTGACAACTTCAAGATCCTTGATGTGCCCGTGGATACCTTTAGGTTGAGGCTGTTTCCATATTCCCTAAGGGATCGAGCCAAGAGCTGGCTTAATTCTTTGGAACCAAATTCCATTACTACATGAAATTCCTTGGCAGAAAAGTTTCTGGCCAAATATTTTCCTCCTTCCAAAAATGCAAAAATGAGAAATGAAATCACATCATTTCGGCAAGGAGATGACGAGACGTTGTTTGACGCATGGGAAAGATTTAAGGAGCTGTTGAGACAATGTCCACATCATGGGATTCCCATCTGCATACAACTTGAGACCTTCTATAATGGATTAATTCCATCCTCAAGAAATATGTTAGATACATCCAGTGGTGGAGCTCTATTGTCTAAATTCTATGACGATGGTTACAAGTTGATTGAAAGCATTACGGCCAACACTTATCAATGGCCAGTCACAAGGGCCACCTCAAGTTCAACCCAAAAGAAGCCTGTTGGAGTTCATGAAGTCACTGAGACCATAACTCTTGCTGCTCAAGTGGCTCAGATCCACCAAATGATGAAGAATTTGATGAATCCCGAAGTGCCAAAACCTGACCCTGTTAAGGTGGTTACTGACGCCGCTGAGGTCGCCTGTGTTTACTGTGGAGGACCACATCTATTTAAAGAATGTTCTACCAATCCCGTTTCAGTTAACTATGTTGGCAATCCCAACAACAACAGTAGATACAATAATCCCTAAAGCAACACTTACAACCCAGGATGGCGTAATCATCCTAATTTTTCTTGGAGTAACAATCAAAATCAACCTAAACCGCAAGCAACCACACCTCAAGTTCCACCTGGATTTTCTAACCCTAACTATGCCGGGGTTAACCAGGGAAATAACCATCTGGAGAATGTGCTCAAGTCCTTTATTCAAGAAGCAAAGAATCAATTTCAAGCACAAGGAGTAAGTATCAAGAACTTGGAGAACCAAGTGGGCCAAATTGCTACCGCTCTAAGTTCAAGAAACTTGGGAAATCTTCCCAGCTCTACTGAGACTCCTAGCACACAAACGGGAGTGAAGAATGTTGAGACTTGCCAAGCTCATAAGTTGAGAAGTGGCAAGGAAGTTGAAGAAACAATTACAAAGAACAAGGAGTCAAGTACATTTGTGTCTAAGCTCGACAGTACTGGAGCAAAAGACAATGATGAAGAACCTTCTTTATCCAAACAACAAAAGCACCAAGATACTGTACTCACTGAAGAATACATTCTTCTATAAAATCAAAGAGTCATCACTGAAGCCAACAAGAAGCAAAAATTTGTACAAGAAAGACCACCACCCCCTTTTCCACAAAGAATCAAAAAAGAAAAAGAAGAGCAACAATTTTCAAAGTTCATGGAGATCTTGAAGCAGCTTCACATCAACATACCCTTGATTGAAGCCATTCAACAAATGCCAAATTATTCAAAATTCATGAAGGACGTGCTTACCAAACGTAAAAGGGTGGGAGAGTTTTCCACGGTTGCATTTACACAAGAATGTAGTCAATTAGTTCAAGGAAAACTCCCTCCCAAGTTGAAGGATCCTGGAAGTTTCACTATTCCATGCACCATTGGAGACACCTTATGTGGGAAGGCGTTATGTGACTTAGGGGCCAACATTAATCTCATGCCTCTCTCCATATTCAAGAAGCTGAAGATAGTTGCTACCAGGCCTACAACCATCACCCTGCAGCTGGCTGATAGGAGTATTTGTTACCCACAAGGGAAGATTGAAGATGTGTTGGTAAGGGTTGACAAGTTTGTCTTCCCGGCTGACTTTATCATTATGGATTTTGAAGCTGATGAAGAGACACCCATTTTGTTGTGAAGGCCATTCCTAGCAACGGGTAGAACCTTAATTGATGTTGAAAGAGGAGAACTCACCATGAGGGTGAATGGGCAGCAAGTAGTGTTCAACATACTTAATGCTTTGGAATACCCAGAAGAAGAGATGGCTGAGTGCTCTATGATATCTAGTTGGGAAGGTTTAATTCATAAAAACCTTCTAAAGGCTAACGATGTGTTGAAAATTGAGTTAGGAAAAGTGGAAGACGAAGGACCAAAAGATAGAGTCATTGTAAGTTATAAATGAGCCTAAGGGGGGGGGGGGGGGGGTGAATTAGGTACTTAGTGGATTATCTCGATTTTTGACGTTTTCTTGTTTTTACTTTCCTAAAAGTTTCTAAATGAGGAAAGCGGTAAATGCGGAAAGTAAAGAACACCAAGACATATAGTGGTTCCCCTCACAGGTCGAGAGTACTCCACTCCCCTTTCAACATGAAAGAGATTTCACTATAGTTTTGGACAAGACAAAACTCTTCCTAGTCTTTCTATACAAGTCACTAACTATGAACCACCAAGAACACCCTCTTGGATTTTACAAGTTTAAAGTCCAACCAAGAATAACTCTTACAATGGACCTCTTGTATCCACAATCCGGATAACAAGGATTCTAACACACCCTATAAGAGAAACAATCCTTCTCCTTATAGTCAACACCTAAAACCAAACAAACCTTGGAACTTTAGGATTTTACAATAGTTCTGAATTTTGAGTAAGTAGATGAAACTTTGATTCTTCAATATATCAATCACAAGATTGATCTTCTTCTTGTACAAGTAATCTTTATTCAGAGTATACAAGTGTTTTGTGATAGAAGAATGAAATTATAATGGTTGAAATGAAAGTTAAATGACAAGGTTTCACTCTTTGAAATTACACTTGAGAAAATGAAAGATTTTAGAGAATAAAGATGTTTGAAAATTGTATGCAAGAAGGTCAATTACAAAAGAAACTTTGAAATTAATATATAGTGTGCATGCATCCATTCAATAATCAAGGCAATGCTTGAAAGAATTTCTGAAAATTATTATACAATGAATGGAAAAGATGCATGGAAGAGGTATTATGAAAAGGTGCTTTTAAACAAAGAATTTTTCAAAAAAGCTTCAGGTGCAATCGATTGCATCAGAATGATAATCGGTTGTACCAAGTGTAACGTGCAAAAAATTTGAAAATTTTAGCCTAGTGCAATCGATTGCATCAGGATGACAATCGATTGCATCAGTGTAAAATTTGAAAAATTCTTAATACAAATGATTCTAAGCCATATATCATCTCAAATTATGACCAAGACTTTAGATAAACTTTGAAAAATGTTTTCTCAAGGTTTTAAATGAAAGAATGACTTTTTAAAACATGATTATAAAACTTGAGCATTAAGATTTGTTTTAGTTAAGAATTTCATATACCTAAAAGTTTGATTAATCCTATCTTGCAAGAGTAGTCAAGTCTTATGCATTTCTTCTTTTTCCTTCTTTGAGAAATCTTCAAGACTTGAATTAATATGAAACTTGTTCTAGCTTTGAAGTCTTTGATCCATTTCCTTTTGTACATAAAACCTTGAATGAACATTGTTGTCTTCATCAAAACCATTGAGAAGTTATGTCTTCACAGTCATCTATGGTCCAATACCAAAGCAAGAGGAAGAGTATATGGAAGTGATAGAATCCACCACTGTTGCTCATAAACAGCAGCTAACTTCCATTGAAGAACCCCCCGAATTGGAGCTTAAGCAACTTCCGGAGCATTTACAATATGCATATCTGGAGGCAGGACAGAAGCTGCCAGTTATCATAGCTACAGATATGCAAGAAGAGCAAAAAGAGCAACTGATTTCACTGCTGAAAAGACACAAGAAGGCAATTGCATGGCAGATTTCTGATATTAAGGGAATTAGCCCAACAATATGCATGCACAAAATTCTGTTGGAAGAAAATGCTAAGAATAGCATTGAGAGCCAACAAAGGCTGAACCCCATCATGAAGGAGGTTGTAAAAAAGGAGATTATCAAGTGGTTGGACGCAGGAATTATCTACCCTATCTCAGATAGTGTGTGGGTAAGTCCAATTCAGTGCGTACCGAAGAAGGGAGGCATGACAGTAATAGTCAACGAGAAGAATGAGCTCATTCCTACTAGAACAGTTTCTGGTTAGAGAATTTGCATGGATTATAGGAAGCTGAACAAGGAAACAAGGAAGGACCATTTCCCCTTGCCTTTCATTGACCAGATGCTGGATAGGCTGGCCGGAAAGGAGTATTATTGCTTCTTAGATGGATATTAAGGCTACGACCAAATTGCCATAGCCCCGGAAGATCAAGAAAAAACAACATTCACATGCCCTTATGGCACTTTTGCTTTCAGAAGAATGCCTTTTGGACTGTGCAATGCACCAGCCACTTTCCAACGTTGCATGATGGCCATTTTCTCGGATATCATAGAAAATTCCATGGAGGTGTTCATGGATGATTTTTCAGTTTTTGGAGAATCATTTCAAGATTGCCTAAAGAATTTGGAACTGGTACTGATCAGGTGTGAAGAGAACAACTTAGTCCTAAATTGGGAAAAATACCATTTTATGGTAAAAGAAGGAATTGTTCTTGGTCATAGAATTTCTAAAGAAGGGTTGGAGGTAGATCAAGAAAAAGTGGAGGTAATTGAAAAACTACCTTCACCAGTCAATATCAAAGGCATTAGGAGTTTCTTGGGGCATGTTGGATTTTATAGGAGGTTTATAAAAGATTTTTCAAAAATTTCTAAACCACTATGCCAGCTGCTGCAGCATGACACGCATTTCGTCTTCAGTAAAGAGTGCCTTGAATCTTTCAATCTTTTGAAGAAGGCCCTCATTTCTGCACCTGTAGTCAAAGTTCCAGATTGGTCCAAGCCATTTGAGTTGATGTGTGATGCTAGTGACTTTGCCATTGGCGATGTTTTAGGACAAAAGCATAGCAAAGTGTTTCATACTATTTACTATGCAAGTAGAACGTTGATAGAAGCAAAAATCAACTACATAACCACGGAGAAAGAGGTGCTGGCTGTAGTGTTTGCTTTTGATAAGTTCAGACCTTACTTGGTAGGAACTAAGGTCATTGTGTATACGGACCATGCTGCAATTAAATATTTGATTGCCAAAAAAGATGCAAAGCCACGGCTTATACGTTGGGTGCTTCTTCTACAAGAGTTTGACCTGGAAATAAGAGACAAAAAGGGAGTAGAGAACTCAGTTGCTGATCATCTCTCAAGACTCCCTGAAGAAGTGCAACCTCAAAACAGTGGAGAGATTAAGGAAAGTTTTCCGGATGAGAAGCTGTTGGTGATTACTGATGGCATGACTCCTTGGTACGCTGGCATTGTGAATTACTTAGTCAGTAGGGTTGTGCCACCAGAATTCAACTACCAACAGAGAAAGAGGTTCTTTCACACTGTAAAGAACTATTTCTGGGATGATCCATACCTATACAAGAAGCGCACAGATTAGTTGCTAAGAAGATGTGTTGACTATGAGGAGGCACGCCATATCTTATCAGCATGTCACAAATCCCCATATGGTGGATATTTTGGAGGAGTAAGAACTGCAGCCAAGGTGCTGCAATCAGGTTATTTCTGGCCCTCTATTTTTAAAGATGCTCATGAATTTACTAAGAGATGTGATAGATGTCAAAGGGTTGGAAATGTGTCCATGAGACAAGAGATGCGACTAACTAGTATTTTTGAAGTAGAAATTTTTGATGTGTGGGGCATTGATTTCATGGGACCATTTCCTCCCTTTTTTGGAAATCTTTACATTCTTGTGGCTGTGGACTACGTGTCCAAGTGGATTGAGGCAGTAGCAACACCATCCAATGATGCCAAGGTTGTGACTAAGTTCTTGCTCAAGAACATCTTGACAAGACATGGCACGCCTAGAGCTATCATCAGCGATGGTGGATCTCATTTTTGCAATAAACTTTTTGAAAACCTAATGGTAAAATATGGGATTAAGCACAAGGTTGCTACAACCTACCATCCCCAAACTAGTGGACAAGTGGAGTTGTCCAATAGAGAAATCAAAAGAATCTTGGAAAAGGTTGTTAATCCAATAAGGAAGGATTGGTCCAAACATTTGGACGAAGCACTATGGGCGTATAGGACTGCCTATAAAACCCCTCTAGACATGTCTCCATATAGACTTGTCTATGGGAAAGCTTGTCATCTACCCATTGAATTGGAACACAAGGCATTTTGGGCTGTGAAGCAATTAAATTTTAATATTCAAAGTGCTGGCCAAGCTAGAATGCTCCAATTAAATGAGTTAGATGAGCATAGGCTGTTCTCATACGAGAATGCTGAATTGTATAAGGAAAAGACCAAGAGGTGGCATGACAAGAAATGCCAGAAGAGGGAATTAGTGAAAGGCCAAAAAGTTTTACTTTTTAACTGAAGGCTGAAGCTATTCCCTGGGAAATTGAAATCTAGATGGTCTGAACCCTTTATCTTATAAGAGATTTACCCCCATGGTGCAGTGGAATTGTTAAATGAGAAGAATGGAGAGAAATTTAAGGTCAACGGCCAAAGGGTCAAGGCTTACCTTGGAGAGTCCTCATGTAACACAAGGGATGCTCTCCATTTTATTGATTAATGGAATTTTTTGTTTTGGTCAGGCGATAAGACCTTAAAATAGCGCTACTGGGAGGCAGCCCAGCTTCATGCAATTTTTTTTCTTTCTTTTGTTTTACTTTGTACAGGATCATGATATGTTCTACTAGTGTCAGCACATGACAAGACCAGACATGCCAGCAACAGACTCAAGAACAATGGAAGGGGAGGAATGACAAGGAAGCAAAAATTTTCCTAAGTCCAATGAGATTAATAATCAAGCTGAGTTGGCATTGATTATTTTTCTCTTGAAAAATCAGAAAAGAATTTGAACCGTTCATCTTGGAAGGAAGAGAGAGAGGAAGCACAACATAGGAAGAAAGCGCATTGGGCGGAGTGAAGGACCAGAGTTATGATGGCCAAGTCTGCCACGTCAGCCACCTCAGCCACCTAAACACGCAAGCCCACTTAAGTGTGTCTTTTTAAGTGTCAGCCCTAGGGTTTTCACTCCTTGCCCTACGAAACACCAAAATAGAAAAATTTCCCTCTCCACTTCAAAGAAACGTTTTGTTTTTAATATTTTCTTAAAAACTTTTTGCAACCATCCTTACAACTCCCCCACTTTTGCCTATACCCAAATAATCAGACAAAGACATCTTCATTTTCATTCAACCATTTTTCTCTGAAACCCTAAAGAACTTCTCAACCCATTTTCTCTTCTTTCACTTCAAAAAAATGACTCGTGACCCCCAAACCGGCCGCCGTTACAAAACCACTGCCACGAAAAACACCAACCCCACCATTGATATCTCTAGCCAGGACGAAGATGAAACCTTCGTAAATGTGGAAGCTCACAAACATTTTACGAAGTATTTTAGCAAGATGAATCTTTTTTCTGAGCGTGGTTTTGTTATGGATTCTACTGAGGAAGGTCTGGGACTACCAGGAGGTATTGGAACCACAATATCGAAGTTGAACTGGGAACTTTTGTGTAAACAGCCTGGTGCTTACAACGCCAACCTAGTTAAGGAGTTCTATGCTAACCTCACCGATCCCGGTCACAAACGATTGGAGGTGATCATCAGAGGTACAAAGGTTGTGTTTAATGAAGTAAATATCAACTATTATTTCAAACTGGATGCTGCTGAAGACGACTACCAAAACTTGGTGTTACAATCTCAAGAAGATGAGTATGACGTGTATCTGGAGTCATTGTGTGTACCGGGAGCAAAATGGGTGGACAAAGTCGTGAACAGGATGGACCTCAGGCCGGAGGTAAAAGTTTGGTACCGATTCTTAAAACATTCCATCAAGCCAACCGCTCACAATGAGACGGTTTCTAGGGCTAACTTGGTACTCTTACACTGTATCACCGGCTTAAGACCCATCAATGTAGGAAAAATAATAGTGCAGGAAATCCACGCATGTTCAAAGAAAAAGGAAGGGATGCTCTTCTTCCCGTGTTTAATCACAACTCTGTGCCGAAGACATGGTGTGTCTGAGTATGACTCAGACAATTTTGGAGCCCCTCAACAGCCGCTGGACAAGACACTCATCATGACACTCATGAAGCCTAAAGGAGTAAGGAAAAGAGCAGCAACTAGTCAAACCTCATATGCAACCGAAGAGCAGCTAGACCCAACTTTAGAAATCTTGAAGCAAATGCGTAAGGATCAACAGGCATTTTTCTCCTACCAAAAGGCCAAGACACAGTGGTTGGAAGAAATGTGGACTATGCAAGCCCCATCTCATGTGTTGAAGGCTCCAGAGTTTCCAGATCATATTTTGAGAAAAATAGAACCAATGGCTGCTGCTGAAGGAGAAAAGAAATCTATGAAAAAAGAAAAGGGAAAGAAGAATAAGAAGGAAAAGAGGAAAAGAAGAAAGATGTTGGTGAGACTAGCAAGGGCGTGTCAGTAGACACCAGTCAAATCCAGGTGAAGAAGAAGAAAAAGCTGAGAAAGACTTACCCGTCTCCACCTCCAGAAATGGAGGAAACCCCAAAGAAGAAGCTCAAGGCTGAGTGGAAGAGGAAGGAGCCGGTTGTAGCCATGACACCGCCTGCCAGCCCTATAACAAACGCCAACAAATTTGACCTAAATAAATCAGACCAGGAGGAAGAAGGAACAGAGAAGGATGAAGTATTAGAAACCATGTTATCAGAAGCAGAAAAAGATGCTGAGGACTTGAACAAGGTGGAAGCTACTGAGAAGGAAGAAGGAAGTAAGAAAAAGGAAGATGTTGAAGAGGTGCAATCCGAAGGAGGGACTGAGGAGAAAGATTTGGAAGGAATAAGGAGATATTACTCCTCTACAGAAACTGAGAAAGAGGAAGCTGCAAAGGAAGACGACGAAGCTGATAGTGATTAAGCAGAAAAAATAGGAACTGAGCCAGAACCTCTCCCTGTCATGGAACCCGAAGTAGTTAAATAAGACAATGTTCCGGCGGAGCAGTCAAAGGAAAGTGAAGAACAACCACAACACAAGGCAAAGAGTCCTATGAAGACCGCTGGGAAGAAGGTTGTTGCTGCTACAGCTGAAGAGGGAAATGACAAAGACCCAGGAGTGCAGGGGAGCAAGAAGAAAAAGAAGAAGCAACCTCTGCAGGCTCCAAGGAAAAGCTCCAGGCTAAGGGCCTAAATTGGTAAAAGTGTAAATAGGCGAGCACTGACTTGCCTCCTCTCATCGCTAAACAGTGAGGACACTGTCCTTACTAAGTTTGGGGGAGGGCACTAGTACTCAGCCTATTTTCACTTAATCTAACCCTGTTTCTGTCTTTTACTGATGTTTCTACCTATGACTGATGTTTTATGTCTAAGTTTGGATATTGTGTTTGGTTGGCCATGTTTTGAGCCTAATGTTTTTAATTTTCTTACGGGAATGCTGTAACGCTCCCAGAACATATTGACCTGCAGTTTGATGTTTTGTTTGAATGTTTTGTTTGAATGATGTGCATGGCACTTTTTGGTGATTATTTCTTTCATGTTAAAATGGTGTGAAAATAGTGAGAATCATAGCCTAGAATAAGGAAGAACCAGGGAATGTGGAGATCCAACTAAGTCAGGAGTGAAAACTTTTAATTTCTGGGTGCAAGGGTTATGAAGTTGTTAGGTATTAGGGAAGCAAGGTGTAGGAGTTTCACCAAATGAGTTTGACAAGAGGAGAGTGATGTTCTCAGTCACGACAACACTAGTCTCTTAAACCATCCTGAAATTTTTTTCCAAAAGAAACTGAAGTGTGAAAATCAAGGGAAAGGTTCAAATCCTAGGAATCACAAAGGGAAGGACAAGAAGATTTAAACAATGATTGAGACGACCACAGAAGGGACACACTTCACACAAAGACACACAAAAGTGTGTAAAGAGATGGCAAAGGCCACCAATAAAGTTCCTGTGCCCGAAACTGAAGGAACAACAAGTTGAACTCGCATGAGAAGATTTTGAGATGAGACGTGTTGCCAAAAAAAAAAGAGAGAAAAAGAAAGAAAACAAATAAGTGAAAGAAGTGTGATCCCAAATGTGTTAGTCAAAAATATCAAATGAGAATCAGGACAAAATTCCCTAGTGAAACTAAAAGAGAAGAGACCCCACTCAAGAAAGTACACAAAGAAGGATCAAAAGGAGCGAATTGTGGCTTGTTTTCTGGAAGAGTAAGGTCGTGACATGAGACGTCAATTCCCCTTTGGGCTAGCAAAACTTTGGGACAATCTCAAAACTAAGCAACTCGCACCAATATCACTTCTTTACCTTTCCAAATCTTGAAACCTCACTACTCTGCTAAGCCTGACTGAAGCTGTTGAGAACCAATTACACTTCCCTATGTCTTCCACTGTCACATCACCTGAGGACAGTCGACCATTCAAGTTTGGGGGAGTGATAATACTATTTTAGTGTGTTACTCTTAACCAATTTTTGTGACAATTCTAGTTCATGGTTTCATTTTTACAGCATGATTTTAAGATGTTTTTGCACTATTAAAGCTTTAAACACTTTATGTGTTTCTTTTACGTTTTCATTGTGTTTGTGATTTAAAAGGAAGATAGATGATGATGAGAAGAGGCATGACCCCAGTTGCCAGAGTCTAGAGCAGCATAAGGAGCTATTTGGAGAGCTGATGGTTTAATAAACCATTTCACCAAGAGATTTGGAGAATTGATGATAAAAAGCCATAAATGACTAGGGCTCACGTAGCAGCACTATGAAGAGCGATGGAGCAAAAGGAAAGGATAAGATCAAGTAAGCTAGAGGACAAAAGGTAGTACGGTGGGGACCACTCAGCAGAGGGCGCCCAACACCAGCATCACCAGCCGTCTGCTCCGCTCCACCAGTCTGCTGAAAGCAAATGTGTCTCCCACCAACATCTGTACCAGATTGCTTGCAAAGGAAGGATTGATGGACAACTGTCCCACATAAAGGATTTGATTTGGGCCTAACCTTATTTTCCTCAAGAGACCCATGATCCAAGAGAGGAGGAACCACCACTTCCACTCATCACTATTTAAAGAGAGCTTGTGCATTGAAAAAGGGAGACGAGAAATTCCACACACAACAATCTTTTATTTTCAGTTTTTAAAGTAGTTTCCGTTCTAGAGTTTAAGTATTAGTATAGAGTATTCTTTTTCTCTCCAGACCTGTACACTCTGCCGAGAACTGTCGTGACTGAAGAGAGCTGTTGCTGTTTATCCAACGCAAGAGATCTCCAAGTTATTAGTAGGTTGCATTTCTTTACTACACTTTGTAAGATGATGTTCCCTCCTAATTTCATTCCAGTAGTTTGTATTCAGCTCACTATGAGCTAAATCTTTGTTTGATGAGACTAATGAAGTTATTATAAAAGTTTTTTTTTATGTTGATATGATGTGTTGGCTAGTGTCTTATTTTGTTGTGTTTTTATGCTCTAAACTTGGTTCTTAGAGTGATCAACTAGGAAAAAAATACAAGCTTGTTGTTGAGAGAGATCCAATAAATAAGTGGATTTCATAACAAAAGTGGTTAATAAAGTAGGATAGAGATATTCAGTTAATTCAACTTGCTTAGAAATAAGAAGTTGAGACCACAAAGACTTTTCAGAATTAAAACTAGACGTATTTTAGGGTTACAAGTGAGACTTAGAGATTTGTTCCCTTGCCCTAGTTACACATGTTTTCGATGTTGTAGAGATACACCCGTAGATCACGTTCTGACCTTTTGAGGCCCGACACTTCACATCATATAGACATTTCAAACAATATATACTAATGGATTTAGCTCATCAACTATTCTCTCTGATATTTTTAACTCCTTTTAGTTTTAAGTTATTTTAGTTGTTTGTGTGTGCTCTTGTTCCTTACTCTCATATTTATATTACCTTGCTCATACTTTTCTTAAACAAAGAAAGTTAATATTAGTAGTTTAAATACTTTACACTTCCCTATGGGTTCGACCTTTATTTTATCACTTGCTACATTCCCAAGCATGTATACTTGCATGTGACACCTTTGCCCTATTATTCAAAAGAAACGTATTATAAAACAATTAGAATAGAGTCGTTTGGGTGAAAAGTTCAACACTGTTTCAATTTATTTATGAGAAAAGAAGAAATGAAGTAATTGAGACTTCATTTTATGTTAAAATGATGTGACATCCTACTAATTAAGGAAACTCTGATTATTTTTGTATTATTTATATATTTTTCTAAAATGGGAAAGTGGGGTGTTACAACAAGTTTCACAACCAAACCACAAATATTTAAGATCCTTATCTTGATCCTTTAGAATATCTAACATAGATTTCCTTAGTGTTACAATATGCTTTTCATTTTCTAAAATCTTAGCTTCTAAATGAGAAATAATTCGTTTATTTGAAGATAATCTTTTGAAAGCATCTATGGCATGTCTTTGTATATTTTCAAAAGATTCTTGAAGTTGAGAAAAAGCTAAATCATGAGAAGCTTTAAGTATAAAGTGACTTACAACCTTTTTCTTCCGTTGTTTTCCATATAGCAAAGCTTGGCCGATTCATCACTTGAAGTAGAGCTATCATTGTTGAGAAAAGTTTGATTCATACCATGTATCCTCTAAGGTTTTGATGATGACAAAATATTTTAAAAAAAATTAGGATTTCTAACTAGCTAGTTTGTGTGTGCAGAACTTTACTTAGTTGGTGAAACTGGTTCTGACACAGAAGTGGCTTTGGTTCGGTTCTGGTCATACACTCATAAGAGAGTCTGATCAGAAGCGTGCTATGGATGCCTCTGAGACTGAGTAGTGTTAACTCAGTTCTGCTAACATGGGACTCGAGATATATTAACATTATCTTCAACAGACTGTGTTGTACCTGAATCATAGATATGTCCTCTGGAAAAAGGCCTTATTCTGTGGATATTTCCTTGTCTGAAAGTTCCAACACCTGCTTTATTGGAAAAGAAGATGTACTAGAAGATTTGACCTAATTATAGTCGTTGTGGATGCTCCAACGACTATATTTTTTCAGCTATATAAGGAGTAGAAGATTTGAAGATTAACTCAAGAAATAACGCTGCAACTACAACTGAGAAATACACGCACTGCATATCAGAAGGAAAATATGTTAAGAGTTCTTATTCTTGTATATCTTAAGAATCCTTTATAAACATGTATTGTATTATATTTGAACACCTCCAATTGTTAATCAAGTGTTGTTGTAAGTTATTTCTTCTCTAAACAGTTAAGTTTAGATAAAAGTCTCTTGCTGTAGGCTTAAGCATGATAGTCTTAGACAGTGTGTCTGAGCAGGGAAGTCTTAGATCGAGGATCTGAGCAAGGGAAATCTTAGGAAGTGTGTCTAAGCAGGAAAGCCTTGAACCAGGTGGTTTGAGCAAGGAAAGTCTTAGGATCTAAGGATCTAAGCAGGAAGTCTTGATCAGGTGATGATTAAGTAGGAAAGTCTTAGACTGGAGGTCTGAGCAAGGAAAGTCTTATACAGGTGTATATAAGGAATTGTAATTGGGTTGATTATAGTGGAAAATCTCTTGCGGGGCAAGGGGACTGGAGTACTCTTAATTAAGAGAGAAACCAGGATAACTGATGTGTGTTCTTTGCTGTTTTTGCTTTACTTCTGTTACATTTTCTACTGCACTATTTATTAGATTCTGAACTCAGCTTTAGAATCTGAACTCTGGTTCATAAGTAAAACTATTTTTTCAAATACAATTCAACCCCACTTCTTGTGTATTTTTCTCACCTTCAATCATCACTTGATGAATCACTTTCCCTCTCCCAAGTGGCACAAGCTCTTCTAGATTTTTTAGATGATTTGTGACAACCTCTTTCCTTTTCTTTCTTGATTTTGAGACACTCCAGCTTAAAATGACCGGGTTTACCACAGTTGTAACAAGTACTTAGAGACTTCCCCTTTTTGTTCTCATCTTCTTTTGAGGAACTTGACAACCTTCTTGATTTTTCATGGTATTTGTCGGGATATTTGTTACCATGTTTCAACATGTATTTATTGACTCTCTTTATGAACAGTCCCATATCTCCTTCATTGGATTCATTATCCTCTTTAGATTCACAATCCCTTTGCTTATTTTGAGAAGAACTTGAACTAGAAGTATATAGAGTTATGGACTTCTTCCCTTCTTCTTTGTCTTTCCCTTTATCTTTCTTCACTTTCTTTTCACATTCTTTTTTACTATTTTGCTAAGCAAGTGAGCTCTTGCTCACGCTCTTCCAAATTACCAAATAAAGTTGTGAGATCAATCGACTTAAGATCATTTGCCTGCTTTATGGCGATGACCTTAGGCTTCAATTCCCTACTTAAACATGTCAAAACTTTGTTAGTATCAAGTTCATTAGAAACTAGATTACGTAGCGCATTTAACCGATTTATGAGATCTGTGAATCGTTTTTGCATATCCACAATGGTTTCACCATGCTCAATATGAAACAACTCAAACTCTTGATTTAATGTGTTGATTTTAGCTTGTTTGACATCATTAGTTCCCTCATGGGAAATCTCTAATGCATCCCACATAGCTTTGACGATCTCACAATGAGAACTGCGATACAACTCATCAACACCCAAAGCTGATGTGAGAATGTTTTCCGCTTTCCAATCATGTGACCACTATTTCCAATCATTAGTGACCCATTGTGCTTCCGATTTAGGTACGGTAACACATTTAATGGTCATTGTTATTTCATTCGGACCATTTTGAATAGCGTCCCATATACCTTTGTCAACGGAGTTGATGTGAATACGCATAAGAGCTTTCCAATAGCCATAACTTTCACCGGTGAAAATACGTGCTCTATTGTACGCTCCCTTAGGTTCGGTAGCCATTCTTATAAAGAGTAAATCTCAAGAACGAATTAACCAGAGCTCTTGATACCACTTGTTAGACGATAGGCTTAGATATAGAGAGGGGTGAATAGATCACAAGTTAAAAATTTAACTTTTGGAAAAAATGGTTTTCAAAAGTTTTATGGCACAGCGGAAACAACCCGAATCGAATAATCTAACCGAATATAATATCGAAAATCTCGGATATGTGTAATGAAAACCGATGGAATTATAATGAACACAAAATTTTCAACAACGATTAATTCACGGATCAATCAAATACAGAGCTATTCGTAACACTCATTTCCAATTAACACAAAGCAATAAAAATACTCAAAGACAATTTATCGAACACTTTGTGTACGATTGATCACGTTTGGAAATTCTATTTGTTTTGTTGATGTTAAAAGCCAGTCACAATCAAAGTGATTGTGATTATATAAACAACAACACTTTAAAAGATAGTTGAAAACAGTTTCCAATAGAATTAATCGAAACAACAACGAAATCAATAAATTGCAAGAACAACAATTAAAGAGAGGTAAAGAGATAAAGAGACAGAAAGATCTATTTTAGGCAGTTCCCCAATCAGCCTCGCTATTACTACAACACCCTCAATCCAAAATTGAATTGAGATAGCTGCAATTAACCTTATTTTTTCAAAAATGTTTATACAAGAGGTGAAGAACTCTAACCCCACAAACCCTATGGTTTGTTGCTGATTCAACCACCACCAAACTCTTGATCAAAGCTTGTCAAGGTGTTTAGGTCAGCCTGAGTGAGGCGACGTGTGGGCAGAGCCTACAAGATTTAATATTGATGCGTAGGAACCGACCTGTAATTCTATGTGTCGGCCTGTACTGAAGTAAAAGCTTCTATAGGTCGGCCTATGCAACTGTGTTTACACATATAACTTGGTCTTTGATGTGTATGGCATGCCTAAGGTTTTTCAAAAACATTTGTATGCATCCTAAGGCTAAAATTATCAATGCACATTTAAACTTAGGTTGATACCGCCCAATATATAAAGAACGCTAAGTCATACTTCTAGTTTTGACATCATTCAAAACATGGCTAGATTGAAGAATGCACTCACAAATCCATCTAAAGTAAACGTAGTGTTGCAGTGGGAAGCACCTAAGTCGGTTACTGAGATTAGGAGTTTCTTGGATTTGGTTGATTAATATAAGAGGTTCATTGAAGGATTTTAGAAATTGGTTTTTCATTTGACTCAATTGACCCGAAAGGGACACGCTTATGTTTGGGATGTTTAGTGTGAAGAAGGTTTCCAAGAACTCAAGAAGAGGTTGACATCAGCTCAATTCTTGATTTTTCTAGACCTGAGTGAATCTTTTATGGTATATTGTGATTCATCCAAGATGGATTTAAGTGGTGTTCTTATGCAGAAAGGTAAGGTTGTAGCTTATGCTTCTAGACAACTCAAGACTCATGAGAGGAATCATCCTACTCATGATTTGAAGTTAACAGTAGTGGTATTTCTACTTAAGATTTGGAGGCATTATCTTTATGGTTCGAGATTTGAAGTTTTCAACGATCATAAGAGTTTGAAGTATTTATTTGACCAGAAGGAGTTGAATCTCAGACAAAGAAGGTGGTTAGAGTTTTTAAAGGATTATGATTTCGAGTTGAATTACCTTCCGGGTAAAGCTAACGTGGTAGCATATGCTTTACATAGGAAGTCATTACATATGTCAACATTAATGGTTAAATAGATGGATTTAATCTAACAATTCAGAGATCTAAGCTTGGTGTGTGAGGTCACACCAAGAAGTGTGAAGGTGGGTATGTTGAAGTTAACTAGCAGCGTACTACAAAAATCAAGGAAGGTCAAAAGTTGGATTTGAGGCTGATTGATCAACAAGTATTGATTAATCAAGTAAATGAATGGATTTCAAGGTAGCATAAGATATGATCATTAATTTTCGAGATAAAGTTTGTGTTCCAGATATACCAGAGCTTAAAAAGAGGATTTTGGAAGAAGGTCATAGGAGTAGTTTGAATATTCATCTACGAGCCACATAGATGTATCAATACCTTAAGAGAATGTTGGGGGTGGCCGAGTATGAATAAGGACATTGTAGAATTTGTGTACTCTTGCTTGATCTGCAGAATTCAAAGATCGAACATTAGAAGTCGTCTGTATATATGCAACCTTTGAGTATCACTGAGTGGAAGTGGGATAATATCTCCATGGATTTTGTAGTAGGTTTTCCTAAGACCACTAAAGTATATGATTCGATATGGTTTGTAGTGGATAGGTTGACTAAGGCAACTCATTTTTTTCTGATAAAGATCACTTACTCATTATAGAAGCTAGTTGAGATTTACATAGGTTAGGTAGTGAGATTACATGGAATTTCCTCTAACATAATTTCAAATAGAGATCCGAGGTTCAAATCAAGGTTTTGGGAAAATTTTCAAGCAACCATAGGAACCAAGATGAAATTGAGCTCTACTTACCATCTGCATACAGACAGTCAGACGGAAAGAACTATCCATTCCTTGGAAGATCTATTAAGAGCTTGTGTTCTAGAGTAAATATGTAGTTGGGATAGTTATTTTCCACTGATTGAGTTTACCCATAACAACAATTTCCATTATACTATTAGAATGGCATCTTTTGAAGCCTTGTATGGAAGGAGGTGCAAAACACCCTTGTGTTGGTTCAAATATGGTGAAAGTGTTGTGCTCAGACTTGAAATAGTTTCGCAAACTGTCGAAAAGATTAAGATGATTCAGGAAAATATGGGGGCATTGCAGAACACACAGAAGAGTTATCATGATAAGCATAGAAAAACCCTAAAATTTCAAGAAGAAGATAATGTGTTCTTGAGAGTTACTCCAGTGACTAGGGTTGGTCGGGCGTTAAAGTCTCAAAAACTTACTCATTATTTTATTGGTCCTTATCAAATCCTTAAATGAGTCAGGGAAATTTCCTATTAAGTTGTATTAAGATCATCTCTCTCAAACTTTCATAGTGTCTTTCATGTATCTCAACTTTATAAGTATGTACCGGACGCATCTCATGTGCTTCAATTGGAAGATGTACAAATAAGAGAAAACCTAACTTTGAAACATCGCCCTTACAGATTGAAGATCGAGAGGTAAAACACTTAAGTGGTAAAGAAATCCCTTTGGTTTAGGTTATGTGGGGATGATCTGCCGAGGGTAGCGTGACATGGGAGCTAGAAAGCCCGATGAAGGAGTCTTATCCATATTTGTTCTTCTAAAGTAAACTTTTTAAGGGAAAAATTCAATAAGTGTG
The DNA here is from genome assembly GCA_022829125.1 of Lathyrus tuberosus. NCBI lineage: Eukaryota > Viridiplantae > Streptophyta > Magnoliopsida > Fabales > Fabaceae > Lathyrus > Lathyrus tuberosus. The sequence continues at coordinate 7,161,856 of JALAZF010000308.1, read as the reverse complement.
GGAGAGTTGTAACACCCCAGAAATTTAATTAGAGTTTCATTTAATTTTCGGTGTGCTTTGTGATTTATGATGTGTTATTATTTAGAGTAATAATAAGATAAATTAAGAATTTTTAATATAAAATAATAAAATAATCGGAAATTGAAGGGTTGTGATTATTTAAAGGTTACAGGGTAATAAAGAGAACTAATAAAATAAAGGAGGTATAAAAAAAGAATAAATAAAATTAAAGAGAATTAGAAGGAATACAATAAACTAGGGTTATTTTATATAAGAATAAAGGGAGTTTGATCATACGTATCTGTCACTACGCGAAAAATACAGAGTCGCCACCGAACTTTATTTATTATGAAGAAAGGGAAAATATCGATAAAACTCCGTAATAGGTTAATAAAATGGTCTCGCAACCAAAATTGAGTTCGGAAGTCGGTTATGCAATGAGAAGGTATTAGCACCCCTCACATCCGTTGTACTCAACGGGAACCATCTTGGTTGTCTATGAGCGAATGGGTGTAGTTATCTAAAGGTTATTTGCTATTGGGAAAAAAAGTTTTTTAATTAGTGAGCTCGCCAAGATCTCGCAGTCTCGTGCCTACGTATCCTCATAGTGCAATAAGGAAATCAAAGCTCCATAGTTAGGGGTAGAAAATAAGCGTGTGTTGGTTATTTTTATACCTTGAAAAGGGGTTTTAGGAAATGATGCCCTAAGGCGCAAAAAAGAGTTTGATGAGTTGATTTTGATTTTAGGGTTTTGAAAGGAGGTTGTTTTTTATTTGAATTGCACTAAAGTCTATGAGTGGAGACGAATACTTCAAACAACCAAGCGCAGTGTCTTGTGTTTAAAACATTTAGAATGAGGGTAGGAATGCTCCATTCTCACTCCTTCTCCAACACTTAAGGCTCGTGCGCACAATTTTAATCGTATTTTAACATGTTTTTCAGTTTGGTTTGAGAAAATGCCACTTGACGTTGGATCAAAGGTTTTTGATTGTTGTTTAAGAGATGTTGAGGTTGATCCTAGTCCTTAGGGATAGCTAGAAAGCAACAACAAACCAAAGGAAACCAAGAAAGAAAAGTACAACAAAATGGGGGAGGGATACATGAAAAATTACAAGGGATGTAGATGTGAGAAATAAAAGGTCTCATTGTAAGGTAGCCCAAGAGAAAGCCATGTGTGTGCAAAGTGTCCTAAGTTAAGAAATGGATATAGGAATCAAAGTTACATGTCTCCCTTGTCTCATGGTAGTGCCATGAATAACTATCTTGAGATTAAGATCCTAAGTCCACTCCATGTCAAGATTAGGTCATACACAAAAGTCCAATATGTCCATAATACTCCATATCAAGCTTAGGTCATACACAAAGTCCAATGAGTCTGATTATGTATCACAAAGAAGAAAATTAAGTATTTTTGGTCTTTTCCATTTTATCACGTTTTTGTTCATTGTGGATTAGATAACAAGATAAAGGAATAAAAGATCAAATAAAATGATATAAAGATAAAAGTGCATGAAATAAATGAATGATCAATGGGAAAGAAAAGTAAATTGCCAGAAGTAAATGGCAAGAAAATAAAAGTTAAGAGTTAGTGAATTAGTAAGTCAATAGTTAGAATTAATGATCAAATGATTAATCCATCGCATCGGGACAATCTAGCGTTATGTTAAACAATCGTAGCACGATCTAAATGAAGATCATACTATGGGAGGTCGGGAAATAAAATTTATGCGTCAAAAGTATTAGAGAATTAATAGGAATTAATCTCTTAAAATACAAAACGCAACAAAGAAAATGAAAAAGGATATAGAATTAAAAGAATTAAGCAAATAATAAAAAAAAACTAATTGAAAAATGAAATTAAAAGGAAAATAAAGATCAAGCGTTTAAGAGAAAATAAAAGATGTAAAATAATTTTGGAAAAAAGAAATAAAAACTAAAAATTAAGTAAAAAAGAAAATAGAGAAAACAAAAGAGGGAGGTGCAATGAGTAACACCAGTGGTGCAAGTAAAATAAAAAACTATGAAGCCCAAAGCATAACAAGGAACTGGTCAGGGAGGTGTGCATGCGTGTTGTAAGGTGCATATATCATTTTGGTTGTACACATGAGAATTGAGGATTTAAGCAATAAAACATCACATGCTCACATTAATCTCACGTGCTCGTCTCTCTCTCTCTCTCTCTCTCTCTCTCTCTCTCTCTCTCTCACTCTCTCTCTCTCTTCATGTTTTCAAAAAAAATTATCACGCCAAAAAATAACAACTCTGTCGCGCCAGAGCTCATCGCCGGCGGCAGCGGAGTATGCAATACCACAAATCCACCACCAATGCATTCGTCTTTCTCTACTATATTCAAATTTGTCATCAATTTCGTCTAACTCCTTACCAAACACACAATTCAACTTCAAAATCATAAGAACCCCAAGTTATAAAACGTAAAATTAAACAACGTTTATGAGGAATTGAAGCCTCTCACATGAGAGCTTTTATTCCTCAGACCAAGGTCTACATAACTGAAACTTGGAATTAGAGAAAACAGAGCAAAAACGTTGAACTACTGAAGCTAGTGGGATTAGACCTGAGTGAATCGCACACTCAAAGATACAACAGGGTCGCCACCAAACTTTATTTAGTCCCAAAGGATAGGGAAAATATTGATAAAACCCAAGGGGAAGAGAAACAGGTTAGGGGGTCGGTTATGCGAAAGGAAGGTACTAGCACCTTATGTAACCGTCATACTCGACGGGAACCATTTCGCTTACTTCTAGGCTTGGATGGGTTATCTATCTAAAGACTTCTAGCTAAAAGAAGAGGAGAGAGAGAGAGAGAAGGAAAAAAGAAAGAAAGAAAGTGCTCACGGAGGATTAGGGCCCTCGTGCCTACGTACCCTCATAGTGCAATGAGGAAATCAGAGCGCCGTAGTTCATGGAACCAAGGTAAAGAAAAAGAAGGAGCGGAGAAGGTTGAAGTGTGCTCGCCAAGATCATCACAATCTTGTGCCTACGTATCTTACATTCGAACGAATGAAGAATCAGAACGTTCGTAGTTCGTGGAACAAAGACGGAAAAAGAAAAGGAAAGTGGTGTCAAAACCAAGAGCAAAAGAAGTAGAGAAATATCCGATGGGGATGCAAAAGAATTGGTATCAAAACTAAGAAAGGCGTGCAAAAGAGATAATGTAACTCTGCTGAAGATAAAGTGCAAGAATGGTATAGAACCAAGAAGATAAAGGAGCAAAAGGAATAAAAGCGACTCAACTGGGGAGTAAAAGAATAAAGCGACTGTGCAAGGGAATAGAGGGTTAGCGACCCTGCTGGGGATCCAAAGCAATGGTGTTAAAACCAGGAGAAAAAGGGGCCTGTATGTTAACTGACTGACAGTGGTTAACCAAAAAGAGATAACGACTCTAGTGGGGAAAAAGAAATTGGCCAATAGATAGGCTGTGATGAACCAAAGGAGAGAGTATCGAACTAAGAGAAGGTGTCTGACTCTGAAGGGATTTTGGTATATTAACTGATAAACAGTGGTTAACTGAGGAAAGAAAAGATTGCCACTCTGGGGGAGAGAAAGGTTTTAACAGGTAAACTGTGATCAACCAAAAAGAACGGGTGTAGAACCAAGCGAAGCTAGTGACCCACAGGGATGTTGGTATTGACTAAACAAGCAGCACTTGACCAATGAAAGGGTATTTGAACCAAAAGAAGGTTGCTAACCGCCGGGAATTCGGTACAAACAGAAAGACTATGATTAATCGAAAAGACACGAGTGGTTAACCAAGAGAAGGTGATTAACTCGAAGGGGGCTCAGTATTTTAATAGACGGGCTGTGGTTAATTGAAAAAATGGGTGATTAACTAAGAGAAGGTGATTAACCCAAGAGGAGCTCAGTGTGTTAACAGATAGACTGTGGTTAACTGAGGGGGGATGAAAATTGGTGTTTTAACTGACAGGCAGTGATTAACCAAGCAAAGGGAGAAGAACCAAGAGAAGGTTATGAACTCCGCAGGAGTTTCGGTTTTTAAAAGGAAGGCTGTGTTGATCGAAGAAAGAGTGCGACCGTAGGGGAAAAGAGAATTGGTTTTAACAGTACGACTGTGATCAACCAAAGGAAGAATGATTACGACTCTCCTGGGGAATCAGCAAAGAAGTGACTCACCACCAGAAAAGGTAATTGAAATTCTATTGAAGAGAACAAAAGAAAGGTATTGAAACAAGAGCAAGAGATTGACTCTTTGAAGATTGCTTAATGATCACGAAGCAAAGGAATGGTGATGGATCAAAAGACAGATTGAAAGAGATAAGAGTGATCGGAGATCGACTCAGCTGGGGATAGAGAGATACGCTACCGTCTGGAGATAAAGATGACTAAGCCAGGCACATGGTCATTTGTCCCCTACCTGAAGTAGTCGGAATGAGAGTAGGATTCTCCATTCTCATTCCTTATCTAACACACAGGGTGTAGTGCAGAAATTGAAATGAACAACGTAACAACTCCAAGTTGTACAGTGCTCTGATGCGTCGTGCGAAACTCTGATTCGGCAGGGGATAAAGAGAACTAGACTCTAAAGAAGATCCTAAAGAGAGGGAAAAGGGAAAATCAACTAATCGAAACAAGGTTTCGATTAATCAATCAAAGGGAATTGATGTGCTAACAATTTTCCAAAGAGAGGAAAATCATTAAAGCAAAAGTGTGGATTATTGATTGTACATGATTAAATTTGCTCAATAAAGAACAAACTTAATGCAATCAAGCAATAAAAATGTAAAACAGTACCAAATGTCATTCAATATGCATCACAAATCATGTTATTATGTCGATAAAATTGTGCAAGAATGATTATGTTCATACAAATGCCAAAAATATGCACAATTACAAAATCGAAAGATCGAGCATCGGATAATTCACAATCATGCTTCAAACTGAAGTGAAACAGCACCTAAAACGTCCATAAAAATCAATCATATCAATCCATGGAGGTTAGAGGAGGAAAACATGGCAAACAAACTTGAAAAAAACTAAAAAAAGGCACTCTGTACAGTGGTAATCGATTACCACAAAGCAGGTAATCGGTTACTTGCTTGAAAAAGGTTGAACTAGTAAAAATTGCACAGAGTAATTGGTTACCCTGATATGAGTAACCGATTACCGCTGTAACAGTGGAAAAAACAGTTTCTCAGAAAACACTTTCAGCACCTAAATCACTTGTACAAACTACCACATGCCAGGGTATGAATTTGTGCACGAAAATCAAGTTTAACAACAACAAATAACTAGCAATGGAATCAATTAACTCATCAAGATCATGGATCAAGCAATGGCATAATCAATTCACACACAAAAAGCATCGAAACTACATCGCGAATTATATGAAAACGTTCAAAATAGTAAAATGTGCAAAGAATGACCAACCTACAAGGCTGAGATGTGGCTTGGATGTTGTTGAAAATGAATCTTCATGAAGATAATCAAAGAAAACCAGAGGAATCTTCGATTTTAGTCGAATTGTATCGAAACCGACCAAATTACGACGAAATCTCCAAAATACGAATTCGCCCCGTAGAATATTGAAGCAAACACTTGAGATGAATCCAAAAGTTAATAAAACTCCAGAAAATCAAGTAGAATAGCAAGATGATGAAGGTTAAGCTCAAGAAATAATCACTTTCAAGGTGAAAGTAACTACACCTCAATAGTGAAATTGAGCTATGATGAGGTTTGGGAAGAAAATGGAGATGAAGATGAAGAAGTTGCAGAAAAATTCAGAGAGAATGTGAGAGAATTGAGAGTGAAGTGTGATTAAAATGATGAATAATGGTTTTTTTTCTTCAACAAAATGAAGGTTTCTTTAAATAGAGTGAAGGTTTGTAGTGTGAGAGGTTTGGAACATAGTTTGGAGCTAGCTTAAGGTGGTTTGGCATTTGGTTTGGATTAGTTACATCTAACTCACTGAGTTAGAGGTTAACTCAGTTAGTTATTTGTTAACTCGATGGGAACATCCCAATGCAAGCTTCACATCCAAGGGTTCACGTGTTTAGAAATAAAGGTGCATGGTGGTCTTGAGTGGAAATGATACATTGTAGCAAATTCAAGTGGATTCTTGAAATGTCTAGAATTTTCCACACAAGGCTAGAACCATGTAGAATCCATGAACAAAGAGGATGCAAGGTTGTTGTCCAAAAATGCAGCAGGAACTGCAAAACTGCACAAGGTAATCGATTACCCTGTTTTTGCCTAGAAACACAGTAATCGGTTACTCTAGGCAAAACTTGACCAAATTGCTTAGGAACAAGTACTGAAGTCCTGATTTCACTTTTCCACCTCTTGTTTTGATGAATAGGCATGAAAACCCTTATTTTGTGCTTGTTTTTGATGATGTGGTGATCTTGTGAGGATGCGATTAATCGTGCTTGGAAAACCTGAATATTCCTGCAACCAAAAATCACAGAGAAAGAGTGCGAGTGCGTATGCTATCGATGCGAATGCACATGCTTATGCAAAAGGAAAAAGGGAAGGTCAAATTTCGGGTTACGACAACTGCCCTTATTTAATCCTCTTGGACCTAAATGTTCGAATTGCGCCGACTTTTTGATAGTTTGATGTAAAAGGGGATTAAATAAAAAAGTAGCTCAAAAATTTGGCCGACGGTGACAAAAGAAAAGGCGCAAGTGTAGAGAGTTGATAGGTGAGAGGTTGGCCGGAAATCTGCTGGGGAGATGAATTAGGCCAAAAGGAGTATGCTAGATGCATATGCTATGTTGTATGTGATCTATATGATGCTTGATATCATGTTATGCAGTAGTGCAGGTTAAAGTGGTTAGGTAAAAATTGTAACAAAACAAACTCGACATCTTCGGTTGGGGAAAGAAATCACGAATGATGACGATCCTGCTGGGAAAAGGCCCAAAAAATGGTGAGGACTCCGCTGTGGAAGAAACTGAGCAATCTCAGATCTCTAGACTATCACCATTGTCGTTGCTGGGTATGAAGAAATCATGACGGTCTTCAAACCACGGTTGACTTTTCCTGGGGAACGACCTTCCAACCCTGACTAATTCTGCTTAAAGGCATTCTCGGGTCTGCAGGATTTTCTCTGTTTGGGGAGGATAGGAAACCAAAACATTTCGCTGCTAGGGAATAAGGGTTTTTACATGCTAGGAGTGATGTACGACCCTTGCTGGGGGCAAGAGATCGGTCATGTCTCAGCTTGGAGGAACATCATGGAAAATCTACTGGGGACGTTATAGATCTGCTGGGGGAATGAAAGATAAAAAACCTTTCTGAAGAACCATAACGGTGCTTGCTGGGAAAATGAGGGCTCTGATGAGGAAATGAAAACCTCTTCAAAGGACCGTCACGATGCTGGCCAAGCATTAGGCTTGCCAATGGATATTACTGATTATCCCGTAGGGGTTACTAGTGAAATATGCAATGCATAATGCTTTCTCCATTGGTTTAGCTTTTTATTATTCTCAACGCTTTATAGTATTATGTGATCACAAATAATCGTTTAATTTGCAAACAAAATACTAAAAAGAAAACAATTGAGAAATCAAGTGATGAATTTTTATTGAATGTGAAAAACATATGTACATAAGATGTGTACGAGGGTGCAAAAATCCTTGAGGAGGGAATTTGCAATAAAATTGAGAAACCAAAGTAAATGGCAAAGGGAAATCATGTTTTGCATTGATTACAACATTGGCTACCATCCACCGTAAGTCTAGGTTCCAATGCCTTGCACCGGTTGACGATGATTTGACTGCTCTGTTATCGTCTGAGATCCATCTATGATGAAGAGAGGCTCAAGTGTTCACAGTCAAATGCCTTTATCCCTAATTTTTGTCTGGACATTTTTCTATTTTTTTGTCCACCGGGATACCCATTTTTGCCTAAGTCGTCCTTTTGGATTTTCAACTTAGCGGGCTATTATTATTTTTTTGCATTGTCCCTAACTTTTGCATGGACATTTCTTTTTTTAGGTCCATTAGGACGCCCATTTTTGCCTAGATTGTCCTTGCGGATATCAACCTAGTGGGCTCTTTATCCATTTTTTCCAGGCATAATACTTTTTGACTGCATCGGAGTTCACGAGCGTTGGCAACTCCTCCCCATCCATGGTGGTGAGGATCAGGGCTCCGCCTGAGAAGGCCTTCTTGACAAAAAAAGGTCCTTCGTAATTGGGAGTCCACTTGCCTTGTGGATCCGAGTGAACAGGTGAATACCTCTTGAGCATGTTCTTCTTCTTGGAATGCTCGAGGGAGGACTTTCTTGTCAAAAGCTCGGTTGAGGCATCTTTGATGCAATTGACCATGACAAACGGCGGTAAGGCGCTTCTCTTCGACGAGATTCAGTTGGTCGTATCTGGATTGAACCCATTGAGCTTCATCAAGATCTGCTTCCATGATGACCCTGAGTGAAGTAATTTCGACTTCAATGGGAAGTACATCCTCCATGCCGTACACAAGCGAATACGGAGTTGCCCCAGTAGAAGTGCGGACTGAAGTTTTATAGCCATGTAGTGCAAATGGAAGCATTTCATTCCAATCCTTGTAAGTCTTGACCATTTTCTGGACAATCCTCTTGATGTTTTTGTTTGCTGCTTCGACGACACCATTCATCTTGGGCCGATAAGGTGAAGAGTTGTGGTGCTCGATCTTGAATTCTTGACACAACTCCTTCATAATTTTATTGTTCAGGTTGCTTGCATTGTCAGTGATAATGCTTCTAGGAATACCATAGCCACATATTATCTCTTTCTTGATAAATATGGTAACCACTTGTCGTGTAACATTTGCGTAAGAAGCATCTTCAACCCACTTGGTAAAGTAATGATAGCAACTAGAATGAATCAATGACTGTTGGAAGCCTTCGGTTCGATCATTCCAATCATATCAATACCCCACATAGAGAATGACCAAGGTGAAGTCAAAACATTCAGTGGAGTAGGAGGCACATGAATCTTGTCACCATAGATTTGGCACTTGTGACATCTTTTGGCAAAGTTGTAACAATATACCTCCATTGTTGTCTAGTAATACCTAGCTCGAAGGATCTTCTTGGCCATAGCAAGACCTTTAGCATGTACACCCTCGTAGCCCTCATGTATGAACCTTATAATCATGTTTGCTTCGTGTCTATCCATGCATATGAGCAACACGTTATCATAATTCCTCTTGTACAATACACCACCACTTAAGAAGAATTTGGCGCAGATCCGTCTAAGAGTCTTCTTATTAGTGATAGTAATACCCTCAGGATATTCCTATTTTTCCAGATATCTCTTGATGTCGTAGAACCAAGGCTTGTCATCAGACTCGTCCTCGATTGATAAACAGTGTGCTGGTTCGTTCAAATGATCAATGCGGATAGAAGGAGCTTAATTTTTCCACTTGACCTTGAACATGGATTCCAGGGTGGCAAGTGCATCAGCTAGTTGATTTTCCTCTCTGGGAATATGATGATAGGAGATTTCATCAAAGTAGGGAATCAATTTTGCGATGTGTTTTTGGTACGGAACCAGCTTGGAATCCCGAGTTTCAAAGTTCCCTCTGACTTGCCCAATAACCAAAGCAAAATCTCCATAGACCTCAAGAATCTTGATTCTCATGTTAATCGCCGCTTCAATACCGTAGATACATGCTTCGTATTCAACCATATTGTTTGTGCATGCAAAGCATAAGCTGGCGGTGAAGGGAAGGTGAAAACCTGTCAGAGAGATGAGGATAGCACCAATTCCACGACCTTTAGCATTGGAGACACCATCGAACACGTGCGTCCTTCGCGCCCCTGGTTAGGGTCCTATGTCAGGGTCTGGAGTCTCATAATCTCTAATAAACAGAACATCCTCATCGAGAAAGTCAAACTTCATTTGTTGATAACCCTCCATAGGTTGATGAGCAAAGTAGTCAGACAAGACGCTCCCTTTAATTGCTTTCTGGGTGTCATGTTGGATATCATACTCAGCTAACAGCATCTGCCACCGAGCAATTCTTCCAGAGACAGCAGGCTTTTCAAATATGTACTTTATCAGATCCATTTTGGATATCAATAAAGTAGTATGGCAAATTATGTATTGTCTTAGGCATCGAGCGGCCCAGACCAAAGCACAACAAGTTTTCTCCAAAGTGAGTATCTGGTCTCACAATCAGTGAACTTCTTGCTCAGATAGTAAATTGCATGTTCTTTTCTGCCAGTGTCGTCATGTTGACCCAATACACATCCCATTGATTCATCGAGAACGGTGAGATACATGATTAAATTCCTACTAGGAACCGGCGGCACTAAGATCGATGGTTCTTGCAAGTATTGTTTTATTCTGTCAAATGCTTCTTGACAATCATTGTTCCATTCGACCGATTGATTTTTTCTTAGTAATTTGAACATCGGTTCACAGGTAGCCGTCAAGTGCGAAATGAATCTTGAGATGTAATTAAGTCTGCCCAGAAAGCCACAGACTTCTTTTTCTGTTTTGGGAGGTAGCATGTTCTGAATTGCCTGATCCTTGTCAGGATCAACTTCAATGCCTTTCTGACTCACAATAAAGCCCAACAATTTACCAGATCGGACTCCGAAGGTACACTTCACAGGATTCAACCGTAGTCTAAACTTCTGGAGTCTGTCAAACAGTTTCTTCAGATGGACCAGGTGATCATCTTCAGTTTTAGACTTGGCAATCATACCATCCACGTAAAACTCAATCTCTTTATGGATCATATCGTGAAAGAGGGTTGTCATGGCACGTTGGTATGTTGCCCCTACATTCTTCAAACCGAATGGCATGACTTTATAGCAATATGTACCCCAAGGTGTGATGAAAGTGGTTTTCTCCATACCAGCTGGGGACATTTTGATCTGATTATATCTTGAGATACCGTCCATGAAGGAAATGACTGAGAACTACGCCGTGTTGTCTACCAAGACATTAATGTGAGGTAAGGGGAAATCATCTTTCGGGCTTGCCTTGTTGAGATATCGATAATCCACACACATTTTGACTTTCCTGTCTTTCTTTGGAACCGGGATGATATTGGCAATCCATTCAGGATATTCGGAAGTGGCCAGGAATCCAGCGTCAAGCTGTTTCTTGACCTCTTCTCTGATTTTGAGTGCCATGTCGGGTCTAGTCTTCCTTAGTTTCTGCTTGACAGGAGGGCATCCGGGCTTGAGTGGCAAGTGATGCTCAATAATGTTGGTATCTAACCCAAGCATATCTTGATAGGATCAGGCGAAGATATCAACATACTCTTTCAATAACTTGACCAACTCGGAGTGTACATGCTTAGCTCGGGATGCGACAACCTTGACTTCTATTCTGACGTCATTAGTACCAAGATTGACAACTTCCACTGGCTCTTTGTGCGGCTGAATCTCTTTCTGATCGTGATCAAGAAGCCTTGCTAGTTCAGCCGGTAATTCACAATCTTCCTCACCATCTTCTTCGGCTTGGTTAATTGGAATCCCATAATTACAATGGATGTTTTCCATGTTGTTATCAATGCATTTATTTGTTTTGCATGTTTATGAATATGTTTAGAATGAGCTATTTTGAAAAGTGAAAAATAAAAGAAACTTTTTCCATTTGTTTGTGAAAATTGAAATAAAGAAAGAAAATAGAGCATGATTTTGAATGCAAAAACTTTTATTTATTGATCACATAATATTGCAAAAACGGGAGGCCCTTTACAAGCTATCCACTCGTCTCAGACGAGGACGAGGGAATAAGAAAGCAAAATGCATTACATGTGTGTTGGGAAAACCACAGGAATCACAGTAGATGTCCAATTGTTGAGCTTGAATCCCGGCGGGCACTTGCGCACAAAGCTTGAAATCTGGTTGCTAGGACCAGCATCATCAATGGCAGCCGCGATGTCACCCTTTTGAAAACATGCGCTGTTGAACTTGATCAAGTTGCACTGCTTCTGACCAGATGAGCTAGATTGTCTACCAGGACTATAACCCAATCCAAAACGATTATGCTTTTCAACCACATCAATCACATGCCCCCAGCCAGGCAAGTCACCTTTCTTGATGGTCTCTTTAGCACTCTTGATGGAGGCCAAGGTCATTTGTAGTGATCTATTTCGACTAGTTGAAGCGGATCTAACATCTTCAAACTCGAGACACTGCAACGAAACCTCAGCTATGCCTTCCTCGGTCTTGATGTATCGAAAATATGATAACTCGCTTACAATCAGGTCCTCTTCACCACAGACGAAGGCTAGCTAATCGTCGAACATGAATTTCAGTTTCTGATGCAAAGTGGAAGTGAGTGCCCCTGCGACATGAATCCACGGACGACCCAATAAGCAACTATAGGCGGGATTGATATCTATCACTTGGAAAATAATGGTGAACAAATGCGGTCTGACCTTAATGGGTAAATCCACTTCTCTAATAACTTGCCTTCGAGAACCGTCAAAGGCTCTAACAACTAAGGTGCTCGGTCTCATCTCGCTCCCTTCCACTAGTAATTGAATCAATATGCCCTTAGGCATCACATTGAGGGAAGAACCGGTGTCCACCAGAACACGAGATAATAAGGCATTTATGCAGGTTATGGATATGTGCAGCGCTCGATTGTGGGCGGCTCCTTCAGGAGGCAACTCTGATTCATTAAAGCCCAAATATCAGCTTACTGTCATGTTAGCCACTACATCATCGAACTCGACAACAGATATATCATGCATCACGTGGGCAGTGTTCAGGACCTTCAACAAAGCTGATCTGTATGCGGGTGAGCTCATGAGTAAGGATAAGATTGAGATCCTTGAGGGAGTTTGCCCCAGCTGATCCACAATTTTAAAGTCATTTTTCTTGATCAGCTTTAGGAACTCTTGATCACAAATTTTTTCCTTCCTTTTTATGGCATCCTCAGATGGAATAGTTGGCACTAGTACGGTAGTAGATGCCCCTTGTTGAACAACAGGGGTTGCAGATGCAGGCTTCTCCTTAGGAGGAACGACAATTGGAACTTATACAGGCTTTGTAGTGACCTTCGGAGCAAACACCCGTCCACTACGAGTCCTACCTCCAGTGGCTGTAACATTCTGTTGGAGCGGTAAAGCGGAAAACAAAAATATTATTTTCGGAAGAATTCCCTCCGGGATTTATGTCGTGTCCACAGAGATTGGTGCTATTGAACTGTCGTTCGACAATTTAAATGTTAATGCATTTGGGTTAAAATGGGTTTAAAGTAAATGCAGAAAAGTAAACACTAACACAAAAAGAATTCATTCTTCAGAGAGAAGAAACTTGTCAGGCATGCACATAATCAACTCGTCACAAACTTAAACCTATCGACCAACTATACTTAACCTACAATACTCCTCAATATCATTCAGCATCGCTCACAATAGTGTCCATCTCTGAAACACTGAGCTGAGAGAACAACCGTGTTACCCTCGTCGACACTCTCGCACCCGACTCGAGATACGGAGGCATTAAGCTTCGATACCCATAAAGATTGTTAGCTCTAAATCTATCTCTAGCATCCAAAAACTAACAGATAATCATCCATAATCAAAGTTTGCGATGCTTATCTCTAACACAACCCAAACCCCGGGTATAAAGCAAAAATCAAGGACAATCACCGATAAAGATTTGTAAAGCAAATTAGATACAACGCCATAGGCGACAAATATACACGAGTTTAAAGTAAATACATATACAACAACCCAAAAAAGAAGAAATACACAAAGAAGAAAAGAAATAAACCAAACATCTCGCGGTTTGTCAACGCCGGTCGATGAGAAATCCGCCCGGATCATCCGTGTGCAAGCTTCAATGTTGTTTTCTAAGCTAATCCTACTGAAAAATGAGTTTGATGGAGTTGGGAGCAAAAATACCAAAAACCATAACCTAAAAAATGAATGAAATGACTTAAATATCATTTCAAAATCTGTCAAGTTCGCAAAGCGAACTTCAAAATTTGGCACCTGATGCCTCAGGAACAGTTAAACCGCCTCTGCGATTCTGCAAAAGTTCACAAAACAGACTTTTATTCGGAAAGCGAATATTCGCTGGAAAGTTCGCAAAGAGAACTTTGGTGCCTTTCTCTACTGACTCAAGTCTGGGAGCATTCGCTGGATAGTTCGCAAAGCGAACATTCGCTGGAAAGTTTGCAAAGCGAACTTGACAGCACACCAGCCCTTGTTTTGACCACAACTTCTGAACCGTAACTCGGATTGATGCACGATAGGAAGAGTTGGAAAGCTTATTAAATGATCTTTATGAATATGACAAGATATCCTTGCTTGAATACCTACATAAATGAGAGAAAATCAATTAAACTCAATGATATTTACACGATACGCAATATATACACTATAACGTAAATTAAACATATTTACAAACAAAGCGGGGTTTATTCGAACGATATTAACAAAAAGTATCGATAAGTGCAACAAAACTTATATACAAAAATAGCTACAATTTGCACTTATCAAACTCTCCCCAACTTAAACTTGTTTGTCCTCAAACAAGAATCAAGCGACTCAAAGAAACAGAGTGACAACAAAGAATCACGAATCAACATGTTTTGAAAAACGGAAACAAATGAATGGTTCAAATGAAAAATGATACACACAAAGTAAATACTTACTACTAAACTACGACGATAACATAATCACGAAAAAAAATGCACAATACAAAAATCATGCCAAACATCCTAAAACAACACAAGTTCAAACGTGAATCACACCTAGCAAAAACAATCATCGGTAGATGAAAAACACTAAATGAGGTACTTTTTACTCACACAACAATCTTGCAAACAAAAGACTAAATTATGCATTCATCCAAAAATCATATTGAAAACATAAAAACAAGAATCACAAGGGCTTTCAAGGTTGTAGCGTGGTCGGGTAAACAAACAAGGGGCAATTTTTAAAGGTAATTGAAACAAAAACTTGCCTAAACCTAAGGGAGTGATCAACTCACAAAGACTCAAACACAAAATTCCAATCAACTTCTTCCAAAATCCCAAGTGTTACACAAAACACAATACTTATTTAGCATAATTATTTGAACTCTTTTTGTTTCCTTTCTCAAGGATTTTCTTTTTCTTTCTTTTTCACATTTTTCTTTTCTTTTCTTTTCTTTTTCACATTTTCTCTTTTTTTCTTTTCTTTTTCAACCTCATAGAAACCAACCAATGAGTAAACAATCATTCTCTCCCCAACTTGAATTCAACCACATCATCATGTGAATACTCCCTACTTTCTAAGGCAAGGTAAAAATTCATACAACAACTAAAAGTTGAGGGTTCAAGAAAAAACAATCAATCAAAATCCATACAAAAAGTGAATCCAATACTTATAGACAAGCATTAAGTTCAAATAACATGGATAATGATAGAAAGGCACAAAGGGGTTTAACAAATGCTCACACACTCACAGGGTGAATTGACTATTTGGCTAGGTAGTTGTGCTCAAAATGAAACAAAATGTCTTGATCCTTTTCATGCTTTCATATAATCAACACAAACAAAAGATTAAGCATAATAAAATCCAGTTAGAACAAGAATGTTGGTACTCCGCGCATATATGAACAATGGAAAGCTACCTCACAAAAAGGGTGGGAACTAAAGTGATTCACATCAAGAACAAGTATACAAAAGAATGAATGGCATGGAAGTTTGTAAAATGCCTAAGTATCATGAATATGCTAAAGTCTAGAAAGCGATATACACATACCTTGGACGTGTACAAAACTTAACAATATCATTACCATACATCCGCAAGTTGAAATGATCAAACTTGGAACATCACCTTAAATTCCCTCAAGCTACTCAAAACAAGCTTTTAGACAAACACAAAAACTATTAATATAAACAAACTAAAAGCCCGGCCGAAACTGGATTAAACAAGTTGTAAAGTGAAGATTTGAGAATTTTACGAACAATCCGAGTACAACTTATTTAATTCATGTTCACCACACTACCTAAGCTAGAATGAAAAAGTTATAACGAAACAAAAAACGATAAAACATGCTTGTTTTACGTCGTAAGCTCGACGCCTTTACTGTGATTAGCTAGTAACTTACTCCCTTTATGCCATGGTGATACCTCACCGCGCAAACCAAAAGCAAGTGTCCTAACCAAACACTTGAGCAAACGTTACGTGGACAAAATGTATACAACACTTGAACAAACACAATGGAAAATAAAAGTAAAACAAGTATCTATACAAGCATATATACAATATAAACAATTATGTATGAAGCTCCAAAACATCGAAACTATCACAATGCAATTCAATATCAAAACCAATCCCCGGCAACGGTGCCATTTTGTTGGAGCGGTAAAGCGGCAAGCAAAAATATTATTTTCGGAAGAATTCTCTCCAGGATTTATGTCGTGTCCACAGAGATTGGTGCTATTGAACTGTTGTTCGACAATTTAAATGTTAATGCATTTGGGTTAAAATGGGTTTAAAGTAAATGCAGAAAAGTAAACATTAACACAAAAAGAATTCATTCTTCAGAGAGAAGAAACTTGTCAGGCATGCACATAATCGACTCGTCACAAACTTAAACCTATCGACCAACTATACTCAACCTACAATACTCCTCAATATCATTCAGCATCGCTCACAATAGTGTCCATCTCTGAAACACTGAGCTGAGAGAACAACCGTGTTACCCTCGTCGACAATCTCGCACCCGACTCGAGATACGGAGGCATTAAGCTTCGATACCCATAAAGATTGTTAGCTCTAAATCTATCTCTAGCATAAAAAAACTAACAGATAATCATCCATAATCAAAGTTTGCGATGCTTATCTCTAACACAACCCAAACCCCGGGTATAAAGCAAAAATCAAGGACAATCACCGATAAAGATTTGTAAAGCAAATTAGATACAACGCCATAGGCGACAAATATACAGAGTTTAAAGTAAATACATATACAACAACCCAAAAAAGAAGAAATACACAAAGAAGAAAAGAAATAAACCAAACATCTCGCGGTTTGTCAACGCCGGTCGATGAGAAATCCACCCCGGATCATCCGTGTGCAAGCTTCAATGTTGTTTTCTAAGCTAATCCTACTGAAAAATGAGTTTGATGGAGTTGGGAGCAAAAATACAAAAAACCATATCCTAAAAAATGAATGAAATGACTTAAATATCATTTCAAAATCTGTCAAGTTCGCAAAGCGAACTTCAAAATTTGGCACCTGATGCCTCAGGAACAGTTAAACCGCCTCAGCAATTCTGCAAAAGTTCACAAAACAGACTTTTATTCGCAAAGCGAATATTCGCTGGAAAGTTCGCAAAGCGAACTTTGGTGCCTTTGTCTACTGACTCAAGTCTGGGAGCATTCGCTGGATAGTTCGCAAAGCGAACATTCGCTGGAAAGTTTGCAAAGCGAACTTGACAGCACACCAGCCCTTGTTTTGACCACAACTTCTGAACCGTAACTCGGATTGATGCACGATAGGAAGAGTTGGAAAGCTTATTAAATGATCTTTATGAATATGACAAGATATCCTTGCTTGAATACCTACAAAAATGAGAGAAAATCAATTAAACTCAATGATATTTACACGATACGCAATATATACACTATAACGTAAAGTAAACATATTTACAAACAAAGCGGGGTTTATTCGAACGATATTAACAAAAAGTATCGATAAGTGCAACAAAACTTATATACAAAAATAGCTACAATTTGCACTTATCAAACTCTCCCCAACTTAAACTTGTTTGTCCTCAAACAAGAATCAAGCGACTCAAAGAAACAGAGTGACAACAAAGAATCACGAATCAACATGTTTTGAAAAACGGAAACAAATGAATGGTTCAAATGAAAAATGATACACACAAAGTAAATACTTACTACTAAACTACGACGATAACATAATCACGAAAAAAAATGCACAATACAAAAATCATGCCAAACATCCTAAAACAACACAAGTTCAAACGTGAATCACACCTAGCAAAAACAATCATCGGTAGATGAAAAACACTAAATGAGGTACTTTTTACTCACACAACAATCTTGCAAACAAAAGACTAAATTATGCATTCATCCAAAAATCATATTGAAAACATAAAAACAAGAATCACAAGGGCTTTCAAGGTTGTAGCGTGGTCGGGTAAACAAACAAGGGGCAATTTCTAAAGGTAATTGAAACAAAAACTTGCCTAAACCTAAGGGAGTGATCAACTCACAAAGACTCAAACACAAAATTCCAATCAACTTCTTCCAAAATCCCAAGTGTTACACAAAACACAATACTTATTTAGCATAATTATTTGAACTCTTTTTGTTTCCTTTCTCAAGGATTTTCTTTTTCTTTCTTTTTCACATTTTTCTTTTCTTTTCTTTTCTTTTTCACATTTTCTCTTTTTTTCTTTTCTTTTTCAACCTCATAGAAACCAACCAATGAGTAAACAATCATTCTCTCCCCAACTTGAATTCAACCACATCATCATGTGAATACTCCCTAATTTCTAAGGCAAGGTAAAAATTCATACAACAACTAAAAGTTGAGGGTTCAAGAAAAAACAATCAATCAAAATCCATACAAAAAGTGAATCCAATACTCATAGACAAGCATTAAGTTCAAATAACATGGATAATGATAGAAAGGCACAAAGGGGTTTAACAAATGCTCACACACTCACAGGGTGAATTGACTATTTGGCTAGGTAGTTGTGCTCAAAATGAAACAAAATGTCTTGATCCTTTTCATGCTTTCATATAATCAACACAAACAAAAGATTAAGCATAATAAAATCCAGTTAGAACAAGAATGTTGGTACTCCGCGCATATATGAACAATGGAAAGCTACCTCACAAAAAGGGTGGGAACTAAAGTGATTCACATCAAGAACAAGTATACAAAAGAATGAATGGCATGGAAGTT
Organism: Lathyrus tuberosus; assembly: GCA_022829125.1. Lineage (NCBI taxonomy): Eukaryota > Viridiplantae > Streptophyta > Magnoliopsida > Fabales > Fabaceae > Lathyrus > Lathyrus tuberosus. The sequence goes on along the minus strand of JALAZF010000308.1, from coordinate 7,142,984 downwards.
TGTAAAATGCCTAAGTATCATGAATATGCTAAAGTCTAGAAAGCGATAAACACATACCTTGGACGTGTACAAAATTTAACAATATCATACCATACATCCGCAAGTTGAAATGATCAAACTTGGAACATCACCTTAAATTCCCTCAAGCTACTCAAAACAAGCTTTTAGACAAACACAAAAACTATTAATATAAACAAACTAAAAGCCCAGCCGAAATTGGATTAAACAAGTTGTAAAGTGAAGATTTGAGAATTTTACGAACAATCCGAGTACAACTTATTTAATTCATGTTCACCACACTACCTAAGCTAGAATGAAAAAGTTATAACGAAACAAAAAACGATAAAACATGCTTGTTTTACGTCGTAAGCTCGACGCCTTTACTGTGATTAGCTAGTAACTTACTCCCTTTATGCCATGGTGATACCTCACCGCGCAAACCAAAAGCAAGTGTCCTAACCAAACACTTGAGCAAACGTTACGGGAACAAAATGTATACAACACTTGAACAAACACAATGGAAAATAAAAGTAAAACAAGTATCTATACAAGCATATATACAATATAAACAATTATGTACGAAGCTCCAAAACATCGAAACTATCACAATGCAATTCAATATCAAAACCAATCCCCGGCAACGGTGCCATTTTGTTGGAGCGGTAAAGCAGCAAGCAAAAATATTATTTTCGGAAGAGTTCTCTCCAGGATTTATGTCGTGTCCACAGAGATTGGTGCTATTGAACTGTTGTTCGACAATTTAAATGTTAATGAGTTTGGGTTAAAATGGGTTTAAAGTAAATGCAGAAAAGTAAACATTAACACAAAAAGAATTCATTCTTCAGAGAGAAGAAACTTGTCAGGCATGCACATAATCTACTCGTCACAAACTTAAACCTATCGACCAGCTATACTCAACCTACAATACTCCTCAATATCATTCAGCATCGCTCACAATAGTGTCCATCTCTGAAACACTGAGCTGAGAGAACAACCGTGTTACCCTCGTCGACACTCTCCAACCCGACTCGAGATACGGAGGCATTAAGCTTCGATACCCATAAAGATTGTTAGCTCTAAATCTATCTCTAGCATCCAAAAACTAACAGATAATCATCCATAATCAAAGTTTGCGATGCTTATCTCTAACACAACCCAAACCCCGGGTATAAAGCAAAAATCAAGGACAATCACCGATAAAGATTTGTAAAGCAAATTAGATACAACGCCATAGGCGACAAATATACACGAGTTTAAAGTAAATACATATACAACAACCCAAAAAAGAAGAAATACACAAAGAAGAAAAGAAATAAACCAAACATCTCGCGGTTTGTCAACGCCGGTCGATGAGAAATCCACCCCGGATCATCCGTGTGCAAGCTTCAATGTTGTTTTCTAAGCTAATCCTACTGAAAAATGAGTTTGATGGAGTTTGGAGCAAAAATACCAAAAACCATAACCTAAAAAATGAATGAAATGACTTAAATATCATTTCAAAATCTATCAAGTTCGCAAAGAGAACTTCAAAATTTGGCACCTGATGCCTCAGGAACAGTTAAACCGCCTCTGCGATTCTGCAAAAGTTCACAAAACAGACTTTTATTCGCAAAGCGAATATTCGCTGGAAAGTTCGCAAAGAAAACTTTGGTGCCTTTGTCTACTGACTCAAGTCTGGGAGCATTCGCTGGATAGTTCGCAAAGCGAACATTCACTGGAAAGTTTGCAAAGCGAACTTGACAGCACACCAGCCCTTGTTTTGACCACAACTTCTGAACCGTAACTCGGATTGATGCACGATAGGAAGAGTTGGAAAGCTTATTAAATGATCTTTATGAATATGACAAGATATCCTTGCTTGAATACCTACAAAAATGAGAGAAAATCAATTAAACTCAATGATATTTACACGATACGCAATATATACACTATAACGTAAAGTAAACATATTTACAAACAAAGCGGGGTTTATTCGAACGATATTAACAAAAAGTATCGATAAGTGCAACAAAACTTATATACAAAAATAGCTACAATTTGCACTTATCAAACTCTCCCCAACTTAAACTTGTTTGTCCTCAAACAAGAATCAAGCGACTCAAAGAAACAGAGTGACAACAAAGAATCACGAATCAACATGTTTTGAAAAACGGAAACAAATGAATGGTTCAAATGAAAAATGATACACACAAAGTAAATACTTACTACTAAACTACGACGATAACATAATCACGAAAAAAAATGCACAATACAAAAATCATGCCAAACATCCTAAAACAACACAAGTTCAAACGTGAATCACACCTAGCAAAAACAATCATCGGTAGATGAAAAACACTAAATGAGGTACTTTTTACTCACACAACAATCTTGCAAACAAAAGACTAAATTATGCATTCATCCAAAAATCATATTGAAAACATAAAAACAAGAATCACAAGGGCTTTCAAGGTTGTAGCGTGGTCGGGTAAACAAACAAGGGGCAATTTCTAAAGGTAATTGAAACAAAAACTTGCCTAAACCTAAGGGAGTGATCAACTCACAAAGACTCAAACACAAAATTCCAATCAACTTCTTCCAAAATCCCAAGTGTTACACAAAACACAATACTTATTTAGCATAATTATTTGAACTCTTTTTGTTTCCTTTCTCAAGGATTTTCTTTTTCTTTCTTTTTCACATTTTTCTTTTCTTTTCTTTTCTTTTTCACATTTTCTCTTTTTTTCTTTTCTTTTTCAACCTCATAGAAACCAACCAATGAGTAAACAATCATTCTCTCCCCAACTTGAATTCAACCACATCATCATGTGAATACTCCCTAATTTCTAAGGCAAGGTAAAAATTCATACAACAACTAAAAGTTGAGGGTTCAAGAAAAAACAATCAATCAAAATCCATACAAAAAGTGAATCCAATACTCATAGACAAGCATTAAGTTCAAATAACATGGATAATGATAGAAAGGCACAAAGGGGTTTAACAAATGCTCACACACTCACAGGGTGAATTGACTATTTGGCTAGGTAGTTGTGCTCAAAATGAAACAAAATGTCTTGATCCTTTTCATGCTTTCATATAATCAACACAAACAAAAGATTAAGCATAATAAAATCCAGTTAGAACAAGAATGTTGGTACTCCGCGCATATATGAACAATGGAAAGCTACCTCACAAAAAGGGTGGGAACTAAAGTGATTCACATCAAGAACAAGTATACAAAAGAATGAATGGCATGGAAGTTTGTAAAATGCCTAAGTATCATGAATATGCTAAAGTCTAGAAAGCGATAAACACATACCTTGGACGTGTACAAAATTTAACAATATCATACCATACATCCGCAAGTTGAAATGATCAAACTTGGAACATCACCTTAAATTCCCTCAAGCTACTCAAAACAAGCTTTTAGACAAACACAAAAACTATTAATATAAACAAACTAAAAGCCCAGCCGAAATTGGATTAAACAAGTTGTAAAGTGAAGATTTGAGAATTTTACGAACAATCCGAGTACAACTTATTTAATTCATGTTCACCACACTACCTAAGCTAGAATGAAAAAGTTATAACGAAACAAAAAACGATAAAACATGCTTGTTTTACGTCGTAAGCTCGACGCCTTTACTGTGATTAGCTAGTAACTTACTCCCTTTATGCCATGGTGATACCTCACCGCGCAAACCAAAAGCAAGTGTCCTAACCAAACACTTGAGCAAACGTTACGGGAACAAAATGTATACAACACTTGAACAAACACAATGGAAAATAAAAGTAAAACAAGTATCTATACAAGCATATATACAATATAAACAATTATGTACGAAGCTCCAAAACATCGAAACTATCACAATGCAATTCAATATCAAAACCAATCCCCGGCAACGGTGCCATTTTGTTGGAGCGGTAAAGCAGCAAGCAAAAATATTATTTTCGGAAGAGTTCTCTCCAGGATTTATGTCGTGTCCACAGAGATTGGTGCTATTGAACTGTTGTTCGACAATTTAAATGTTAATGAGTTTGGGTTAAAATGGGTTTAAAGTAAATGCAGAAAAGTAAACATTAACACAAAAAGAATTCATTCTTCAGAGAGAAGAAACTTGTCAGGCATGCACATAATCTACTCGTCACAAACTTAAACCTATCGACTAGCTATACTCAACCTACAATACTCCTCAATATCATTCAGCATCGCTCACAATAGTGTCCATCTCTGAAACACTGAGCTGAGAGAACAACCGTGTTACCCTCGTCGACACTCTCCAACCCGACTCGAGATACGGAGGCATTAAGCTTCGATACCCATAAAGATTGTTAGCTCTAAATCTATCTCTAGCATCCAAAAACTAACAGATAATCATCCATAATCAAAGTTTGCGATGCTTATCTCTAACACAACCCAAACCCCGGGTATAAAGCAAAAATCAAGGACAATCACCGATAAAGATTTGTAAAGCAAATTAGATACAACGCCATAGGCGACAAATATACACGAGTTTAAAGTAAATACATATACAACAACCCAAAAAAGAAGAAATACACAAAGAAGAAAAGAAATAAACCAAACATCTCGCGGTTTGTCAACGCCGGTCGATGAGAAATCCACCCCGGATCATCCGTGTGCAAGCTTCAATGTTGTTTTCTAAGCTAATCCTACTGAAAAATGAGTTTGATGGAGTTTGGAGCAAAAATACCAAAAACCATAACCTAAAAAATGAATGAAATGACTTAAATATCATTTCAAAATCTATCAAGTTCGCAAAGAGAACTTCAAAATTTGGCACCTGATGCCTCAGGAACAGTTAAACCGCCTCTGCGATTCTGCAAAAGTTCACAAAACAGACTTTTATTCGCAAAGCGAATATTCGCTGGAAAGTTCGCAAAGAAAACTTTGGTGCCTTTGTCTACTGACTCAAGTTTGGGAGCATTCGCTGGATAGTTCGCAAAGCGAACATTCACTGGAAAGTTTGCAAAGCGAACTTGACAGCACACCAGCCCTTGTTTTGACCACAACTTCTGAACCGTAACTCGGATTGATGCACGATAGGAAGAGTTGGAAAGCTTATTAAATGATCTTTATGAATATGACAAGATATCCTTGCTTGAATACCTACAAAAATGAGAGAAAATCAATTAAACTCAATGATATTTACACGATACGCAATATATACACTATAACGTAAAGTAAACATATTTACAAACAAAGCGGGGTTTATTCGAACGATATTAACAAAAAGTATCGATAAGTGCAACAAAACTTATATACAAAAATAGCTACAATTTGCACTTATCAAACTCTCCCCAACTTAAACTTGTTTGTCCTCAAACAAGAATCAAGCGACTCAAAGAAACAGAGTGACAACAAAGAATCACGAATCAACATGTTTTGAAAAACGGAAACAAATGAATGGTTCAAATGAAAAATGATACACACAAAGTAAATACTTACTACTAAACTACGACGATAACATAATCACGAAAAAAAATGCACAATACAAAAATCATGCCAAACATCCTAAAACAACACAAGTTCAAACGTGAATCACACCTAGCAAAAACAATCATCGGTAGATGAAAAACACTAAATGAGGTACTTTTTACTCACACAACAATCTTGCAAACAAAAGACTAAATTATGCATTCATCCAAAAATCATATTGAAAACATAAAAACAAGAATCACAAGGGCTTTCAAGGTTGTAGCGTGGTCGGGTAAACAAACAAGGGGCAATTTCTAAAGGTAATTGAAACAAAAACTTGCCTAAACCTAAGGGAGTGATCAACTCACAAAGACTCAAACACAAAATTCCAATCAACTTCTTCCAAAATCCCAAGTGTTACACAAAACACAATACTTATTTAGCATAATTATTTGAACTCTTTTTGTTTCCTTTCTCAAGGATTTTCTTTTTCTTTCTTTTTCACATTTTTCTTTTCTTTTCTTTTCTTTTTCACATTTTCTCTTTTTTTCTTTTCTTTTTCAACCTCATAGAAACCAACCAATGAGTAAACAATCATTCTCTCCCCAACTTGAATTCAACCACATCATCATGTGAATACTCCCTAATTTCTAAGGCAAGGTAAAAATTCATACAACAACTAAAAGTTGAGGGTTCAAGAAAAAACAATCAATCAAAATTCATACAAAAAGTGAATCCAATACTCATAGACAAGCATTAAGTTCAAATAACATGGATAATGATAGAAAGGCACAAAGGGGTTTAACAAATGCTCACACACTCACAGGGTGAATTGACTATTTGGCTAGGTAGTTGTGCTCAAAATGAAACAAAATGTCTTGATCCTTTTCATGCTTTCATATAATCAACACAAACAAAAGATTAAGCATAATAAAATCCAGTTAGAACAAGAATGTTGGTACTCCGCGCATATATGAACAATGGAAAGCTACCTCACAAAAAGGGTGGGAACTAAAGTGATTCACATCAAGAACAAGTATACAAAAGAATGAATGGCATGGAAGTTTGTAAAATGCCTAAGTATCATGAATATGCTAAAGTCTAGAAAGCGATAAACACATACCTTGGACGTGTACAAAATTTAACAATATCATACCATACATCCGCAAGTTGAAATGATCAAACTTGGAACATCACCTTAAATTCCCTCAAGCTACTCAAAATAAGCTTTTAGACAAACACAAAAACTATTAATATAAACAAACTAAAAGCCCGGCCGAAATTGGATTAAACAAGTTGTAAAGTGAAGATTTGAGAATTTTACGAACAATCCGAGTACAACTTATTTAATTCATGTTCACCACACTACCTAAGCTAGAATGAAAAAGTTATAACGAAACAAAAAACGATAAAACATGCTTGTTTTACGTCGTAAGCTCGACGCCTTTACTGTGATTAGCTAGTAACTTACTCCCTTTATGCCATGGTGATACCTCACCGCGCAAACCAAAAGCAAGTGTCCTAACCAAACACTTGAGCAAACGTTACGGGAACAAAATGTATACAACACTTGAACAAACACAATGGAAAATAAAAGTAAAACAAGTATCTATACAAGCATATATACAATATAAACAATTATGTACGAAGCTCCAAAACATCGAAACTATCACAATGCAATTCAATATCAAAACCAATCCCCGGCAACGGTGCCATTTTGTTGGAGCGGTAAAGCAGCAAGCAAAAATATTATTTTCGGAAGAGTTCTCTCCAGGATTTATGTCGTGTCCACAGAGATTGGTGCTATTGAACTGTTGTTCGACAATTTAAATGTTAATGAGTTTGGGTTAAAATGGGTTTAAAGTAAATGCAGAAAAGTAAACATTAACACAAAAAGAATTCATTCTTCAGAGAGAAGAAACTTGTCAGGCATGCACATAATCTACTCGTCACAAACTTAAACCTATCGACCAGCTATACTCAACCTACAATACTCCTCAATATCATTCAGCATCGCTCACAATAGTGTCCATCTCTGAAACACTGAGCTGAGAGAACAACCGTGTTACCCTCGTCGACACTCTCCAACCCGACTCGAGATACGGAGGCATTAAGCTTCGATACCCATAAAGATTGTTAGCTCTAAATCTATCTCTAGCATCCAAAAACTAACAGATAATCATCCATAATCAAAGTTTGCGATGCTTATCTCTAACACAACCCAAACCCCGGGTATAAAGCAAAAATCAAGGACAATCACCGATAAAGATTTGTAAAGCAAATTAGATACAACGCCATAGGCGACAAATATACACGAGTTTAAAGTAAATACATATACAACAACCCAAAAAAGAAGAAATACACAAAGAAGAAAAGAAATAAACCAAACATCTCGCGGTTTGTCAATGCCGGTCGATGAGAAATCCACCCCGGATCATCCGTGTGCAAGCTTCAATGTTGTTTTCTAAGCTAATCCTACTGAAAAATGAGTTTGATGGAGTTTGGAGCAAAAATACCAAAAACCATAACCTAAAAAATGAATGAAATGACTTAAATATCATTTCAAAATCTGTCAAGTTCGCAAAGCAAACTTCAAAATTTGGCACCTGATGCCTCAGGAACAGTTAAACCGCCTCTGCGATTCTGCAAAAGTTCACAAAACAGACTTTTATTCGTAAAGCGAATATTCGCTGGAAAGTTCGCAAAGCGAACTTTGGTGCCTTTGTCTACTGACTCAAGTCTGGGAGCATTCGCTGGATAGTTCGCAAAGCGAACATTCGCTGGAAAGTTTGCAAAGCGAACTTGACAGCACACCAGCCCTTGTTTTGACCACAACTTCTGAACCGTAACTCGGATTGATGCACGATAGGAAGAGTTGGAAAGCTTATTAAATGATCTTTATGAATATGACAAGATATCCTTGCTTGAATACCTACAAAAATGAGAGAAAATCAATTAAACTCAATGATATTTACACGATACGCAATATATACACTATAACGTAAAGTAAACATATTTACAAACAAAGCGGGGTTTATTCGAACGATATTAACAAAAAGTATCGATAAGTGCAACAAAACTTATATACAAAAATAGCTACAATTTGCACTTATCAAACTCTCCCCAACTTAAACTTGTTTGTCCTCAAACAAGAATCAAGCGACTCAAAGAAACAGAGTGACAACAAAGAATCACGAATCAACATGTTTTGAAAAACAGAAACAAATGAATGGTTCAAATGAAAAATGATACACACAAAGTAAATACTTACTACTAAACTACGACGATAACATAATCACGAAAAAAAATGCACAATACAAAAATCATGCCAAACATCCTAAAACAACACAAGTTCAAACGTGAATCACACCTAGCAAAAACAATCATCGGTAGATGAAAAACACTAAATGAGGTACTTTTTACTCACACAACAATCTTGCAAACAAAAGACTAAATTATGCATTCATCCAAAAATCATATTGAAAACATAAAAACAAGAATCACAAGGGCTTTCAAGGTTGTAGCGTGGTCGGGTAAACAAACAAAGGGCAATTTCTAAAGGTAATTGAAACAAAAACTTGCCTAAACCTAAGGGAGTGATCAACTCACAAAGACTCAAACACAAAATTCCAATCAACTTCTTCCAAAATCCCAAGTGTTACACAAAACACAATACTTATTTAGCATAATTATTTGAACTCTTTTTGTTTCCTTTCTCAAGGATTTTCTTTTTCTTTCTTTTTCACATTTTTCTTTTCTTTTCTTTTCTTTTCACATTTTCTCTTTTTTTCTTTTCTTTTTCAACCTCATAGAAACCAACCAATGAGTAAACAATCATTCTCTCCCCAACTTGAATTCAACCACATCATCATGTGAATACTCCCTAATTTCTAAGGCAAGGTAAAAATTCATACAACAACTAAAAGTTGAGGGTTCAAGAAAAAACAATCAATCAAAATCCATACAAAAAGTGAATCCAATACTCATAGACAAGCATTAAGTTCAAATAACATGGATAATGATAGAAAGGCACAAAGGGGTTTAACAAATGCTCACACACTCACAGGGTGAATTGACTATTTGGCTAGGTAGTTGTGCTCAAAATGAAACAAAATGTCTTGATCCTTTTCATGCTTTCATATAATCAACACAAACAAAAGATTAAGCATAATAAAATCCAGTTAGAACAAGAATGTTGGTACTCCGCGCATATATGAACAATGGAAAGCTACCTCACAAAAAGGGTGGGAACTAAAGTGATTCACATCAAGAACAAGTATACAAAAGAATGAATGGCATGGAAGTTTGTAAAATGCCTAAGTATCATGAATATGCTAAAGTCTAGAAAGCGATAAACACATACCTTGGACGTGTACAAAATTTAACAATATCATACCATACATCCGCAAGTTGAAATGATCAAACTTGGAACATCACCTTAAATTCCCTCAAGCTACTCAAAACAAGCTTTTAGACAAACACAAAAACTATTAATATAAACAAACTAAAAGCCCGGCCGAAATTGGATTAAACAAGTTGTAAAGTGAAGATTTGAGAATTTTACGAACAATCCGAGTACAACTTATTTAATTCATGTTCACCACACTACCTAAGCTAGAATGAAAAAGTTATAACGAAACAAAAAACGATAAAACATGCTTGTTTTACGTCGTAAGCTCGACGCCTTTACTGTGATTAGCTAGTAACTTACTCCCTTTATGCCATGGTGATACCTCACCGCGCAAACCAAAAGCAAGTGTCCTAACCAAACACTTGAGCAAACGTTACGGGAACAAAATGTATACAACACTTGAACAAACACAATGGAAAATAAAAGTAAAACAAGTATCTATACAAGCATATATACAATATAAACAATTATGTACGAAGCTCCAAAACATCGAAACTATCACAATGCAATTCAATATCAAAACCAATCCCCGGCAACGGTGCCATTTTGTTGGAGCGGTAAAGCAGCAAGCAAAAATATTATTTTCGGAAGAGTTCTCTCCAGGATTTATGTCGTGTCCACAGAGATTGGTGCTATTGAACTGTTGTTCGACAATTTAAATGTTAATGAGTTTGGGTTAAAATGGGTTTAAAGTAAATGCAGAAAAGTAAACATTAACACAAAAAGAATTCATTCTTCAGAGAGAAGAAACTTGTCAGGCATGCACATAATCTACTCGTCACAAACTTAAACCTATCGACCAGCTATACTCAACCTACAATACTCCTCAATATCATTCAGCATCGCTCACAATAGTGTCCATCTCTGAAACACTGAGCTGAGAGAACAACCGTGTTACCCTCGTCGACACTCTCCAACCCGACTCGAGATACGGAGGCATTAAGCTTCGATACCCATAAAGATTGTTAGCTCTAAATCTATCTCTAGCATCCAAAAACTAACAGATAATCATCCATAATCAAAGTTTGCGATGCTTATCTCTAACACAACCCAAACCCCGGGTATAAAGCAAAAATCAAGGACAATCACCGATAAAGATTTGTAAAGCAAATTAGATACAACGCCATAGGCGACAAATATACACGAGTTTAAAGTAAATACATATACAACAACCCAAAAAAGAAGAAATACACAAAGAAGAAAAGAAATAAACCAAACATCTCGCGGTTTGTCAACGCCGGTCGATGAGAAATCCACCCCGGATCATCCGTGTGCAAGCTTCAATGTTGTTTTCTAAGCTAATCCTACTGAAAAATGAGTTTGATGGAGTTTGGAGCAAAAATACCAAAAACCATAACCTAAAAAATGAATGAAATGACTTAAATATCATTTCAAAATCTGTCAAGTTCGCAAAGCGAACTTCAAAATTTGGCACCTGATGCCTCAGGAACAGTTAAACCGCCTCTGCGATTCTGCAAAAGTTCACAAAACAGACTTTTATTCGTAAAGCGAATATTCGCTGGAAAGTTCGCAAAGCGAACTTTGGTGCCTTTGTCTACTGACTCAAGTCTGGGAGCATTCGCTGGATAGTTCGCAAAGCGAACATTCGCTGGAAAGTTTGCAAAGCGAACTTGACAGCACACCAGCCCTTGTTTTGACCACAACTTCTGAACCGTAACTCGGATTGATGCACGATAGGAAGAGTTGGAAAGCTTATTAAATGATCTTTATGAATATGACAAGATATTCTTGCTTGAATACCTACAAAAATGAGAGAAAATCAATTAAACTCAATGATATTTCCACGATACGCAATATATACACTATAACGTAAAGTAAACATATTTACAAACAAAGCGGGGTTTATTCGAACGATATTAACAAAAAGTATCGATAAGTGCAACAAAACTTATATACAAAAATAGCTACAATTTGCACTTATCAAACTCTCCCCAACTTAAACTTGTTTGTCCTCAAACAAGAATCAAGCGACTCAAAGAAACAGAGTGACAACAAAGAATCACGAATCAACATGTTTTGAAAAACGGAAACAAATGAATGGTTCAAATGAAAAATGATACACACAAAGTAAATACTTACTACTAAACTACGACGATAACATAATCACGAAAAAAAATGCACAATACAAAAATCATGCCAAACATCCTAAAACAACACAAGTTCAAACGTGAATCACACCTAGCAAAAACAATCATCGGAAGATGAAAAACACTAAATGAGGTACTTTTTACTCACACAACAATCTTGCAAACAAAAGACTAAATTATGCATTCATCCAAAAATCATATTGAAAACATAAAAACAAGAATCACAAGGGCTTTCAAGGTTGTAGCGTGGTCGGGTAAACAAACAAGGGGCAATTTCTAAAGGTAATTGAAACAAAAACTTGCCTAAACCTAAGGGAGTGATCAACTCACAAAGACTCAAACACAAAATTCCAATCAACTTCTTCCAAAATCCCAAGTGTTACACAAAACACAATACTTATTTAGCATAATTATTTGAACTCTTTTTGTTTCCTTTCTCAAGGATTTTCTTTTTCTTTCTTTTTCACATTTTTCTTTTCTTTTCTTTTCTTTTTCACATTTTCTCTTTTTTTCTTTTCTTTTTCAACCTCATAGAAACCAACCAATGAGTAAACAATCATTCTCTCCCCAACTTGAATTCAACCACATCATCATGTGAATACTCCCTAATTTCTAAGGCAAGGTAAAAATTCATACAACAACTAAAAGTTGAGGGTTCAAGAAAAAACAATCAATCAAAATCCATACAAAAAGTGAATCCAATACTCATAGACAAGCATTAAGTTCAAATAACATGGATAATGATAGAAAGCACAAAGGGGTTTAACAAATGCTCACACACTCACAGGGTGAATTGACTATTTGGCTAGGTAGTTGTGCTCAAAATGAAACAAAATGTCTTGATCCTTTTCATGCTTTCATATAATCAACACAAACAAAAGATTAAGCATAATAAAATCCAGTTAGAACAAGAATGTTGGTACTCCGCGCATATATGAACAATGGAAAGCTACCTCACAAAAAGGGTGGGAACTAAAGTGATTCACATCAAGAACAAGTATACAAAAGAATGAATGGCATGGAAGTTTGTAAAATGCCTAAGTATCATGAATATGCTAAAGTCTAGAAAGCGATAAACACATAGCTTGGACGTGTACAAAATTTAACAATATCATACCATACATCCGCAAGTTGAAATGATCAAACTTGGAACATCACCTTAAATTCCCTCAAGCTACTCAAAACAAGCTTTTAGACAAACACAAAAACTATTAATATAAACAAACTAAAAGCCCGGCCGAAATTGGATTAAACAAGTTGTAAAGTGAAGATTTGAGAATTTTACGAACAATCCGAGTACAACTTATTTAATTCATGTTCACCACACTACCTAAGCTAGAATGAAAAAGTTATAACGAAACAAAAAACGATAAAACATGCTTGTTTTACGTCGCAAGCTCGACGCCTTTACTGTGATTAGCTAGTAACTTACTCCCTTTATGCCATGGTGATACCTCATCGCGCAAACCAAAAGCAAGTGTCCTAACCAAACACTTGAGCAAACGTTACGGGAACAAAATGTATACAACACTTGAACAAACACAATGGAAAATAAAAGTAAAACAAGTATCTATACAAGCATATATACAATATAAACAATTATGTACGAAGCTCCAAAACATCGAAACTATCACAATGCAATTCAATATCAAAACCAATCCCCGGCAACGGTGCCATTTTGTTGGAGCGGTAAAGCGGCAAGCAAAAATATTATTTTTGGAAGAATTCTCTCCAGGATTTATGTCGTGTCCACAGAGATTGGTGCTATTGAACTGTTGTTCGACAATTTAAATGTTAATGAGTTTGGGTTAAAATGGGTTTAAAGTAAATGCAGAAAAGTAAACATTAACACAAAAAGAATTCATTCTTCAGAGAGAAGAAACTTGTCAGGCATGCACATAATCGACTCGTCACAAACTTAAACCTATCGACCAGCTATACTCAACCTACAATACTCCTCAATATCATTCAGCATCGTTCACAATAGTGTCCATCTCTGAAACACTGAGCTGAGAGAACAACCGTGTTACCCTCGTCGACACTCTCCAACCCGACTCGAGATACGGAGGCATTAAGCTTCGATACCCATAAAGATTGTTAGCTCTAAATCTATCTCTAGCATCCAAAAACTAACAGATAATCATCCATAATCAAAGTTTGCGATGCTTATCTCTAACACAACCCAAACCCCGGGTATAAAGCAAAAATCAAGGACAATCACCGATAAAGATTTGTAAAGCAAATTAGATACAACGCCATAGGCGACAAATATACACGAGTTTAAAGTAAATACATATACAACAACCCAAAAAAGAAGAAATACACAAAGAAGAAAAGAAATAAACCAAACATCTCGCGGTTTGTCAACGCCGGTCGATGAGAAATCCACCCCGGATCATCCGTGTGCAAGCTTCAATGTTGTTTTCTAAGCTAATCCTACTGAAAAATGAGTTTGATGGAGTTTGGAGCAAAAATACCAAAAACCATAACCTAAAAAATGAATGAAATGACTTAAATATCATTTCAAAATCTGTCAAGTTCGCAAAGCGAACTTCAAAATTTGGCACCTGATGCCTCAGGAACAGTTAAACCGCCTCTGCGATTCTGCAAAAGTTCACAAAACAGACTTTTATTCGTAAAGCGAATATTCGCTGGAAAGTTCGCAAAGCGAACTTTGGTGCCTTTGTCTACTGACTCAAGTCTGGGAGCATTCGCTGGATAGTTCGCAAAGCGAACATTCGCTGGAAAGTTTGCAAAGCGAACTTGACAGCACACCAGCCCTTGTTTTGACCACAACTTCTGAACCGTAACTCGGATTGATGCACGATAGGAAGAGTTGGAAAGCTTATTAAATGATCTTTATGAATATGACAAGATATCCTTGCTTGAATACCTACAAAAATGAGAGAAAATCAATTAAACTCAATGATATTTCCACGATACGCAATATATACACTATAACGTAAAGTAAACATATTTACAAACAAAGCGGGGTTTATTCGAACGATATTAACAAAAAGTATCGATAAGTGCAACAAAACTTATATACAAAAATAGCTACAATTTGCACTTATCAAACTCTCCCCAACTTAAACTTGTTTGTCCTCAAACAAGAATCAAGCGACTCAAAGAAACAGAGTGACAACAAAGAATCACGAATCAACATGTTTTGAAAAACGGAAACAAATGAATGGTTCAAATGAAAAATGATACACACAAAGTAAATACTTACTACTAAACTACGACGATAACATAATCACGAAAAAAAATGCACAATACAAAAATCATGCCAAACATCCTAAAACAACACAAGTTCAAACGTGAATCACACCTAGCAAAAACAATCATCGGAAGATGAAAAACACTAAATGAGGTACTTTTTACTCACACAACAATCTTGCAAACAAAAGACTAAATTATGCATTCATCCAAAAATCATATTGAAAACATAAAAACAAGAATCACAAGGGCTTTCAAGGTTGTAGCGTGGTCGGGTAAACAAACAAGGGGCAATTTCTAAAGGTAATTGAAACAAAAACTTGCCTAAACCTAAGGGAGTGATCAACTCACAAAGACTCAAACACAAAATTCCAATCAACTTCTTCCAAAATCCCAAGTGTTACACAAAACACAATACTTATTTAGCACAATTATTTGAACTCTTTTTGTTTCCTTTCTCAAGGATTTTCTTTTTCTTTCTTTTTCACATTTTTCTTTTCTTTTCTTTTCTTTTTCACATTTTCTCTTTTTTTTCTTTTCTTTTTCAACCTCATAGAAACCAACCAATGAGTAAACAATCATTCTCTCCCCAACTTGAATTCAACCACATCATCATGTGAATACTCCCTAATTTCTAAGGCAAGGTGAAAATTCATACAACAACTAAAAGTTGAGGGTTCAAGAAAAAACAATCAATCAAAATCCATACAAAAAGTGAATCCAATACTCATAGACAAGCATTAAGTTCAAATAACATGGATAATGATAGAAAGGCACAAAGGGGTTTAACAAATGCTCACACACTCACAGGGTGAATTGACTATTTGGCTAGGTAGTTGTGCTCAAAATGAAACAAAATGTCTTGATCCTTTTCATGCTTTCATATAATCAACACAAACAAAAGATTAAGTATAATAAAATCCAGTTAGAACAAGAATGTTGGTACTCCGCGCATATATGAACAATGGAAAGCTACCTCACAAAAAGGGTGGGAACTAAAGTGATTCACATCAAGAACAAGTATACAAAAGAATGAATGGCATGGAAGTTTGTAAAATGCCTAAGTATCATGAATATGCTAAAGTCTAGAAAGCGATAAACACATACCTTGGACGTGTACAAAACTTAACAATATCATTACCATACATCCGCAAGTTGAAATGATCAAACTTGGAACATCACCTTAAATTCCCTCAAGCTACTCAAAACAAGCTTTTAGACAAACACAAAAACTATTAATATAAACAAACTAAAGCCCGGCCGAAACTGGATTAAACAAGTTGTAAAGTGAAGATTTGAGAATTTTACGAACAATACGAGTACAACTTATTTAATTCATGTTCACCACACTACCTAAGCTAGAATGAAAAAGTTATAACGAAACAAAAAACGATAAAACATGCTTGTTTTACGTCGCAAGCTCGACGCCTTTACTGTGATTAGCTAGTAACTTACTCCCTTTATGCCATGGTGATACCTCACCGCGCAAACCAAAAGCAAGTGTCCTAACCAAACACTTTAGCAAACGTTACGGGAACAAAATGTATACAACACTTGAACAAACACAATGGAAAATAAAAGTAAAACAAGTATCTATACAAGCATATATACAATATAAACAATTATGTACGAAGCTCCAAAACATCGAAACTATCACAATGCAATTCAATATCAAAACCAATCCCCGGCAACGGTGCCATTTTGTTGGAGCGGTAAAGCAGCAAGCAAAAATATTATTTTCGGAAGAATTCTCTCCAGGATTTATGTCGTGTCCACAGAGATTGGTGCTATTGAACTGTTGTTCGACAATTTAAATATTAATGAGTTTGGGTTAAAATGGGTTTAAAGTAAATGCAGAAAAGTAAACATTAACACAAAAAGAATTCATTCTTCAGAGAGAAGAAACTTGTCAGGCATGCACATAATCGACTCGTCACAAACTTAAACCTATCGACCAGCTATACTCAACCTACAATACTCCTCAATATCATTCAGCATCGCTCACAATAGTGTCCATCTCTGAAACACTGAGCTGAGAGAACAACCGTGTTACCCTCGTCGACACTCTCCAACCCGACTCGAGATACGGAGGCATTAAGCTTCGATACCCATAAAGATTGTTAGCTCTAAATCTATCTCTAGCATCCAAAAACTAACAGATAATCATCCATAATCAAAGTTTGCGATGCTTATCTCTAACACAACCCAAACCCCGGGTATAAAGCAAAAATCAAGGACAATCACCGATAAAGATTTGTAAAGCAAATTAGATACAACGCCATAGGCGACAAATATACACGAGTTTAAAGTAAATACATATACAACAACCCAAAAAAGAAGAAATACACAAAGAAGAAAAGAAATAAACCAAACATCTCGCGGTTTGTCAACGCCGGTCGATGAGAAATCCACCCCGGATCATCCGTGTGCAAGCTTCAATGTTGTTTTCTAAGCTAATCCTACTGAAAAATGAGTTTGATGGAGTTTGGAGCAAAAATACCAAAAACCATAACCTAAAAAATGAATGAAATGACTTAAATATCATTTCAAAATCTGTCAAGTTCGCAAAGCGAACTTCAAAATTTGGCACCTGATGCCTCAGGAACAGTTAAACCGCCTCTGCGATTCTGCAAAAGTTCACAAAACAGACTTTTATTCGTAAAGCAAATATTCGCTGGAAAGTTCGCAAAGCGAACTTTGGTGCCTTTGTCTACTGACTCAAGTCTGGAAGCATTCCCTGGATAGTTCGCAAAGCGAACATTCGCTGGAAAGTTTGCAAAGCGAACTTGACAGCACACCAACCCTTGTTTTGACCACAACTTCTGAACCGTAACTCGGATTGATGCACGATAGGAAGAGTTGGAAAGCTTATTAAATGATCTTTATGAATATGACAAGATATCCTTGCTTGAATACCTACAAAAATGAGAGAAAATCAATTAAACTCAATGATATTTCCACGATACGCAATATATACACTATAATGTAAAGTAAACATATTTACAAACAAAGCGGGGTTTATTCGAACGATATTAACAAAAAGTATCGATAAGTGCAACAAAACTTATATACAAAAATAGCTACAATTTGTACTTATCAAACTCTCCCCAACTTAAACTTGTTTGTCCTCAAACAAGAATCAAGCGACTCAAAGAAACAGAGTGACAACAAAGAATCACGAATCAACATGTTTTGAAAAACGGAAACAAATGAATGGTTCAAATGAAAAATGATACACACAAAGTAAATACTTACTACTAAACTACGACGATAACATAATCACGAAAAAAAATGCACAATACAAAAATCATGCCAAACATCCTAAAACAACACAAGTTCAAACGTGAATCACACCTAGCAAAAACAATCATCGGAAGATGAAAAACACTAAATGAGGTACTTTTTACTCACACAACAATCTTGCAAACAAAAGACTAAATTATGCATTCATCCAAAAATCATATTGAAAACATAAAAACAAGAATCACAAGGGCTTTCAAGGTTGTAGCGTGGTCGG
The DNA here is from genome assembly GCA_022829125.1 of Lathyrus tuberosus. Taxonomy (NCBI): domain Eukaryota; kingdom Viridiplantae; phylum Streptophyta; class Magnoliopsida; order Fabales; family Fabaceae; genus Lathyrus; species Lathyrus tuberosus. Next base: position 7,124,313 of record JALAZF010000308.1, on the reverse strand, counting down.
ATAAACAAAAAAAGGGGCAATTTCTAAAGGTAATTGAAACAAAAACTTGCCTAAACCTAAGGGAGTGATCAACTCACAAAGACTTAAACACAAAATTCCAATCAACTTCTTCCAAAATCCCAAGTGTTACACAAAACACAATACTTATTTAGCACAATTATTTGAACTCTTTTTGTTTCCTTTCTCAAGGATTTTCTTTTTCTTTCTTTTTCACATTTTTCTTTTCTTTTCTTTTCTTTTTCACATTTTCTCTTTTTTTTCTTTTCTTTTTCAACCTCATAGAAACCAACCAATGAGTAAACAATCATTCTCTCCCCAACTTGAATTCAACCACATCATCATGTGAATACTCCCTAATTTCTAAGGCAAGGTGAAAATTCATACAACAACTAAAAGTTGAGGGTTCAAGAAAAAACAATCAATCAAAATCCATACAAAAAGTGAATCCAATACTCATAGACAAGCATTAAGTTCAAATAACATGGATAATGATAGAAAGGCACAAAGGGGTTTAACAAATGCTCACACACTCACAGGGTGAATTGACTATTTGGCTAGGTAGTTGTGCTCAAAATGAAACAAAATGTCTTGATCCTTTTCATGCTTTCATATAATCAACACAAACAAAAGATTAAGCATAATAAAATCCAGTTAGAACAAGAATGTTGGTACTCCGCGCATATATGAACAATGGAAAGCTACCTCACAAAAAGGGTGGGAACTAAAGTGATTCACATCAAGAACAAGTATACAAAAGAATGAATGGCATGGAAGTTTGTAAAATGCCTAAGTATCATGAATATGCTAAAGTCTAGAAAGCGATAAACACATACCTTGGACGTGTACAAAACTTAACAATATCATACCATACATCCGCAAGTTGAAATGATCAAACTTGAAACATCACCTTAAATTCCCTCAAGCTACTCAAAACAAGCTTTTAGACAAACACAAAAACTATTAATATAAACAAACTAAAAGCCCGGCCGAAACTGGATTAAACAAGTTGTAAAGTGAAGATTTGAGAATTTTACGAACAATACGAGTACAACTTATTTAATTCATGTTCACCACACTACCTAAGCTAGAATGAAAAAGTTATAACGAAACAAAAAACGATAAAACATGCTTGTTTTACGTCGTAAGCTCGACGCCTTTACTGTGATTAGCTAGTAACTTACTCCCTTTATGCCATGGTGATACCTCACCGCGCAAACCAAAAGCAAGTGTCCTAACCAAACACTTGAGCAAACGTTACGGGAACAAAATGTATACAACACTTGAACAAACACAATGGAAAATAAAAGTAAAACAAGTATCTATACAAGCATATATACAATATAAACAATTATGTACGAAGCTCCAAAACATCGAAACTATCACAATGCAATTCAATATCAAAACCAATCCCCGGCAACGGTGCCATTTTGTTGGAGCGGTAAAGCAGCAAGCAAAAATATTATTTTCGGAAGAATTCTCTCCAGGATTTATGTCGTGTCCACAGAGATTGGTGCTATTGAACTGTTGTTCGACAATTTAAATATTAATGAGTTTGGGTTAAAATGGGTTTAAAGTAAATGCAGAAAAGTAAACATTAACACAAAAAGAATTCATTCTTCAGAGAGAAGAAACTTGTCAGGCATGCACATAATCGACTCGTCACAAACTTAAACCTATCGACCAGCTATACTCAACCTACAATACTCCTCAATATCATTCAGCATCGCTCACAATAGTGTCCATCTCTGAAACACTGAGCTGAGAGAACAACCGTGTTACCCTCGTCGACACTCTCCAACCCGACTCGAGATACGGAGGCATTAAGCTTCGATACCCATAAAGATTGTTAGCTCTAAATCTATCTCTAGCATCCAAAAACTAACAGATAATCATCCATAATCAAAGTTTGCGATGCTTATCTCTAACACAACCCAAACCCCGGGTATAAAGCAAAAATCAAGGACAATCACCGATAAAGATTTGTAAAGCAAATTAGATACAACGCCATAGGCGACAAATATACACGAGTTTAAAGTAAATACATATACAACAACCCAAAAAAGAAGAAATACACAAAGAAGAAAAGAAATAAACCAAACATCTCGCGGTTTGTCAACGCCGGTCGATGAGAAATCCACCCCGGATCATCCGTGTGCAAGCTTCAATGTTGTTTTCTAAGCTAATCCTACTGAAAAATGAGTTTGATGGAGTTTGGAGCAAAAATACCAAAAACCATAACCTAAAAAATGAATGAAATGACTTAAATATCATTTCAAAATCTGTCAAGTTCGCAAAGCGAACTTCAAAATTTGGCACCTGATGCCTCAGGAACAGTTAAACCGCCTCTGCGATTCTGCAAAAGTTCACAAAACAGACTTTTATTCGTAAAGCAAATATTCGCTGGAAAGTTCGCAAAGCGAACTTTGGTGCCTTTGTCTACTGACTCAAGTCTGGAAGCATTCCCTGGATAGTTCGCAAAGCGAACATTCGCTGGAAAGTTTGCAAAGCGAACTTGACAGCACACCAACCCTTGTTTTGACCACAACTTCTGAACCGTAACTCGGATTGATGCACGATAGGAAGAGTTGGAAAGCTTATTAAATGATCTTTATGAATATGACAAGATATCCTTGCTTGAATACCTACAAAAATGAGAGAAAATCAATTAAACTCAATGATATTTCCACGATACGCAATATATACACTATAATGTAAAGTAAACATATTTACAAACAAAGCGGGGTTTATTCGAACGATATTAACAAAAAGTATCGATAAGTGCAACAAAACTTATATACAAAAATAGCTACAATTTGCACTTATCAAACTCTCCCCAACTTAAACTTGTTTGTCCTCAAACAAGAATCAAGTGACTCAAAGAAACAGAGTGACAACAAAGAATCACGAATCAACATGTTTTGAAAAACGGAAACAAATGAATGGTTCAAATGAAAAATGATACACACAAAGTAAATACTTACTACTAAACTACGACGATAACATAATCACGAAAAAAAATGCACAATACAAAAATCATGCCAAACATCCTAAAACAACACAAGTTCAAACGTGAATCACACCTAGCAAAAACAATCATCGGAAGATGAAAAACACTAAATGAGGTACTTTTTACTCACACAACAATCTTGCAAACAAAAGACTAAATTATGCATTCATCCAAAAATCATATTGAAAACATAAAAACAAGAATCACAAGGGCTTTCAAGGTTGTAGCGTGGTCGGATAAACAAAAAAAGGGGCAATTTCTAAAGGTAATTGAAACAAAAACTTGCCTAAACCTAAGGGAGTGATCAACTCACAAAGACTTAAACACAAAATTCCAATCAACTTCTTCCAAAATCCCAAGTGTTACACAAAACACAATACTTATTTAGCACAATTATTTGAACTCTTTTTGTTTCCTTTCTCAAGGATTTTCTTTTTCTTTCTTTTTCACATTTTTCTTTTCTTTTCTTTTCTTTTTCACATTTTCTCTTTTTTTTCTTTTCTTTTTCAACCTCATAGAAACCAACCAATGAGTAAACAATCATTCTCTCCCCAACTTGAATTCAACCACATCATCATGTGAATACTCCCTAATTTCTAAGGCAAGGTGAAAATTCATACAACAACTAAAAGTTGAGGGTTCAAGAAAAAACAATCAATCAAAATCCATACAAAAAGTGAATCCAATACTCATAGACAAGCATTAAGTTCAAATAACATGGATAATGATAGAAAGGCACAAAGGGGTTTAACAAATGCTCACACACTCACAGGGTGAATTGACTATTTGGCTAGGTAGTTGTGCTCAAAATGAAACAAAATGTCTTGATCCTTTTCATGCTTTCATATAATCAACACAAACAAAAGATTAAGCATAATAAAATCCAGTTAGAACAAGAATGTTGGTACTCCGCGCATATATGAACAATGGAAAGCTACCTCACAAAAAGGGTGGGAACTAAAGTGATTCACATCAAGAACAAGTATACAAAAGAATGAATGGCATGGAAGTTTGTAAAATGCCTAAGTATCATGAATATGCTAAAGTCTAGAAAGCGATAAACACATACCTTGGACGTGTACAAAACTTAACAATATCATACCATACATCCGCAAGTTGAAATGATCAAACTTGAAACATCACCTTAAATTCCCTCAAGCTACTCAAAACAAGCTTTTAGACAAACACAAAAACTATTAATATAAACAAACTAAAAGCCCGGCCGAAACTGGATTAAACAAGTTGTAAAGTGAAGATTTGAGAATTTTACGAACAATACGAGTACAACTTATTTAATTCATGTTCACCACACTACCTAAGCTAGAATGAAAAAGTTATAACGAAACAAAAAACGATAAAACATGCTTGTTTTACGTCGTAAGCTCGACGCCTTTACTGTGATTAGCTAGTAACTTACTCCCTTTATGCCATGGTGATACCTCACCGCGCAAACCAAAAGCAAGTGTCCTAACCAAACACTTGAGCAAACGTTACGGGAACAAAATGTATACAACACTTGAACAAACACAATGGAAAATAAAAGTAAAACAAGTATCTATACAAGCATATATACAATATAAACAATTATGTACGAAGCTCCAAAACATCGAAACTATCACAATGCAATTCAATATCAAAACCAATCCCCGGCAACGGTGCCATTTTGTTGGAGCGGTAAAGCAGCAAGCAAAAATATTATTTTCGGAAGAATTCTCTCCAGGATTTATGTCGTGTCCACAGAGATTGGTGCTATTGAACTGTTGTTCGACAATTTAAATATTAATGAGTTTGGGTTAAAATGGGTTTAAAGTAAATGCAGAAAAGTAAACATTAACACAAAAAGAATTCATTCTTCAGAGAGAAGAAACTTGTCAGGCATGCACATAATCGACTCGTCACAAACTTAAACCTATCGACCAGCTATACTCAACCTACAATACTCCTCAATATCATTCAGCATCGCTCACAATAGTGTCCATCTCTGAAACACTGAGCTGAGAGAACAACCGTGTTACCCTCGTCGACACTCTCCAACCCGACTCGAGATACGGAGGCATTAAGCTTCGATACCCATAAAGATTGTTAGCTCTAAATCTATCTCTAGCATCCAAAAACTAACAGATAATCATCCATAATCAAAGTTTGCGATGCTTATCTCTAACACAACCCAAACCCCGGGTATAAAGCAAAAATCAAGGACAATCACCGATAAAGATTTGTAAAGCAAATTAGATACAACGCCATAGGCGACAAATATACACGAGTTTAAAGTAAATACATATACAACAACCCAAAAAAGAAGAAATACACAAAGAAGAAAAGAAATAAACCAAACATCTCGCGGTTTGTCAACGCCGGTCGATGAGAAATCCACCCCGGATCATCCGTGTGCAAGCTTCAATGTTGTTTTCTAAGCTAATCCTACTGAAAAATGAGTTTGATGGAGTTTGGAGCAAAAATACCAAAAACCATAACCTAAAAAATGAATGAAATGACTTAAATATCATTTCAAAATCTGTCAAGTTCGCAAAGCAAACTTCAAAATTTGGCACCTGATGCCTCAGGAACAGTTAAACCGCCTCTGCGATTCTGCAAAAGTTCACAAAACAGACTTTTATTCGTAAAGCGAATATTCGCTGGAAAGTTCGCAAAGCGAACTTTGGTGCCTTTGTCTACTGACTCAAGTCTGGGAGCATTCGCTGGATAGTTCGCAAAGCGAACATTCGCTGGAAAGTTTGCAAAGCGAACTTGACAGCACACCAGCCCTTGTTTTGACCACAACTTCTGAACCGTAACTCGGATTGATGCACGATAGGAAGAGTTGGAAAGCTTATTAAATGATCTTTATGAATATTACAAGATATCCTTGCTTGAATACCTACAAAAATGAGAGAAAATCAATTAAACTCAATGATATTTACACGATACGTAATATATACACTATAACGTAAAGTAAACATATTTACAAACAAAGCGGGGTTTATTCGAACGATATTAACAAAAAGTATCGATAAGTGCAACAAAACTTATATACAAAAATAGCTACAATTTGCACTTATCAAACTCTCCCCAACTTAAACTTGTTTGTCCTCAAACAAGAATCAAGCGACTCAAAGAAACAGAGTGACAACAAAGAATCACGAATCAACATGTTTTGAAAAACGAAAACAAATGAATGGTTCAAATGAAAAATGATACACACAAAGTAAATACTTACTACTAAACTACGACGATAACATAATCACGAAAAAAAATGCACAATACAAAAATCATGCCAAGCATCCTAAAACAACACAAGTTCAAACGTGAATCACACCTAGCAAAAACAATCATCGGTAGATGAAAAACACTAAATGAGGTACTTTTTACTCACACAACAATCTTGCAAACAAAAGGCTAAATTATGCATTCATCCAAAAATCATATTGAAAACATAAAAACAAGAATCACAAGGGCTTTCAAGGTTGTAGCGTGGTCGGGTAAACAAACAAGGGGCAATTTCTAAAGGTAATTGAAACAAAAACTTGCCTAAACCTAAGGGAGTGATCAACTCACAAAGACTCAAACACAAAATTCCAATCAACTTCTTCCAAAATCCCAAGTGTTACACAAAACACAATACTTATTTAGCATAATTATTTGAACTCTTTTTGTTTCCTTTCTCAAGGATTTTCTTTTTCTTTCTTTTTCACATTTTTCTTTTCTTTTCTTTTCTTTTTCACATTTTCTCTTTTTTTCTTTTCTTTTTCAACCTCATAGAAACCAACCAATGAGTAAACAATCATTCTCTCCCCAACTTGAATTCAACCACATCATCATGTGAATACTCCCTAATTTCTAAGGCAAGGTAAAAATTCATACAACAACTAAAAGTTGAGGGTTCAAGAAAAAACAATCAATCAAAATCCATACAAAAAAGTGAATCCAATACTCATAGACAAGCATTAAGTTCAAATAACATGGATAATGATAGAAAGGCACAAAGGGGTTTAACAAATGCTCACACACTCACAGGGTGAATTGACTATTTGGCTAGGTAGTTGTGCTCAAAATGAAACAAAATGTCTTGATCCTTTTCATGCTTTCATATAATCAACACAAACAAAAGATTAAGCATAATAAAATCCAGTTAGAACAAGAATGTTGGTACTCCGCGCATATATGAACAATGGAAAGCTACCTCACAAAAAGGGTGGGAACTAAAGTGATTCACATCAAGAACAAGTATACAAAAGAATGAATGGCATGGAAGTTTGTAAAATGCCTAATTATCATGAATATGCTAAAGTCTAGAAAGCGATAAACACATACCTTGGACGTGTACAAAACTTAACAATATCATACCATACATCCGCAAGTTGAAATGATCAAACTTGGAACATCACCTTAAATTCCCTCAAGCTACTCAAAACAAGCTTTTAGACAAACACAAAAACTATTAATATAAACAAACTAAAAGCCCGGCCGAAACTGGATTAAACAAGTTGTAAAGTGAAGATTTGAGAATTTTACGAACAATACGAGTACAACTTATTTAATTCATGTTCACCACACTACCTAAGCTAGAATGAAAAAGTTATAACGAAACAAAAAACGATAAAACATGCTTGTTTTACGTCGTAAGCTCGACGCCTTTACTGTGATTAGCTAGTAACTTACTCCCTTTATGCCATGGTGATACCTCACCGCGCAAACCAAAAGCAAGTGTCCTAACCAAACACTTTAGCAAACGTTACGGGAACAAAATGTATACAACACTTGAACAAACACAATGGAAAATAAAAGTAAAACAAGTATCTATACAAGCATATATACAATATAAACAATTATGTACGAAGCTCCAAAACATCGAAACTATCACAATGCAATTCAATATCAAAACCAATCCCCGGCAACGGTGCCATTTTGTTGGAGCGGTAAAGCAGCAAGCAAAAATATTATTTTTGGAAGAATTCTCTCTAGGATTTATGTTGTGTCCACAGAGATTGGTGCTATTGAACTGTTGTTCGACAATTTAAATGTTAATGAGTTTGGGTTAAAATGGGTTTAAAGTAAATGCAGAAAAGTAAACATTAACACAAAAAGAATTCATTCTTCAGAGAGAAGAAACTTGTCAGGCATGCACATAATCGACTCGTCACAAACTTAAACCTATCGACCAGCTATACTCAACCTACAATACTCCTCAATATCATTCAGCATCGCTCACAATAGTGTCCATCTCTGAAACACTGAGCTGAGAGAACAACCGTGTTACCCTCGTCGACACTCTCCAACCCGACTCGAGATACGGAGGCATTAAGCTTCGATACCCATAAAGATTGTTAGCTCTAAATCTATCTCTAGCATCCAAAAACTAACAGATAATCATCCATAATCAAAGTTTGCGATGCTTATCTCTAACACAACCCAAACCCCGGGTATAAAGCAAAAATCAAGGACAATCACCGATAAAGATTTGTAAAGCAAATTAGATACAACGCCATAGGCGACAAATATACACGAGTTTAAAGTAAATACATATACAACAACCCAAAAAAGAAGAAATACACAAAGAAGAAAAGAAATAAACCAAACATCTCGCGGTTTGTCAACGCCGGTCGATGAGAAATCCACCCCGGATCATCCGTGTGCAAGCTTCAATGTTGTTTTCTAAGCTAATCCTACTGAAAAATGAGTTTGATGGAGTTTGGAGCAAAAATACCAAAAACCATAACCTAAAAAATGAATGAAATGACTTAAATATCATTTCAAAATCTGTCAAGTTCGCAAAGCGAACTTCAAAATTTGGCACCTGATGCCTCAGGAACAGTTAAACCGCCTCTGCGATTCTGCAAAAGTTCACAAAACAGACTTTTATTCGTAAAGCGAATATTCGCTGGAAAGTTCGCAAAGCGAACTTTGGTGCCTTTGTCTACTGACTCAAGTCTGGGAGCATTCGCTGGATAGTTCGCAAAGCGAACATTCGCTGGAAAGTTTGCAAAGCGAACTTGACAGCACACCAGCCCTTGTTTTGACCACAACTTCTGAACCGTAACTCGGATTGATGCACGATAGGAAGAGTTGGAAAGCTTATTAAATGATCTTTATGAATATGACAAGATATCCTTGCTTGAATACCTACAAAAATGAGAGAAAATCAATTAAACTCAATGATATTTCCACGATACGCAATATATACACTATAATGTAAAGTAAACATATTTACAAACAAAGCGGGGTTTATTCGAACGATATTAACAAAAAGTATCGATAAGTGCAACAAAACTTATATACAAAAATAGCTACAATTTGCACTTATCAAACTCTCCCCAACTTAAACTTGTTTGTCCTCAAACAAGAATCAAGCGACTCAAAGAAACAGAGTGACAACAAAGAATCACGAATCAACATGTTTTGAAAAACGGAAACAAATGAATGGTTCAAATGAAAAATGATACACACAAAGTAAATACTTACTACTAAACTACGACGATAACATAATCACGAAAAAAAATGCACAATACAAAAATCATGCCAAACATCCTAAAACAACACAAGTTCAAACGTGAATCACACCTAGCAAAAACAATCATCGGAAGGTGAAAAACACTAAATGAGGTACTTTTTACTCACACAACAATCTTGCAAACAAAAGACTAAATTATGCATTCATCCAAAAATCATATTGAAAACATAAAAACAAGAATCACAAGGGCTTTCAAGGTTGTAGCGTGGTCGGGTAAACAAACAAGGGGCAATTTCTAAAGGTAATTGAAACAAAAACTTGCCTAAACCTAAGGGAGTGATCAACTCACAAAGACTCAAACACAAAATTCCAATCAACTTCTTCCAAAATCCCAAGTGTTACACAAAACACAATACTTATTTAGCACAATTATTTGAACTCTTTTTGTTTCCTTTCTCAAGGATTTTCTTTTTCTTTCTTTTTCACATTTTTCTTTTCTTTTCTTTTCTTTTTCACATTTTCTCTTTTTTTTCTTTTCTTTTTCAACCTCATAGAAACCAACCAATGAGTAAACAATCATTCTCTCCCCAACTTGAATTCAACCACATCATCATGTGAATACTCCCTAATTTCTAAGGCAAGGTGAAAATTCATACAACAACTAAAAGTTGAGGGTTCAAGAAAAAACAATCAATCAAAATCCATACAAAAAGTGAATCCAATACTCATAGACAAGCATTAAGTTCAAATAACATGGATAATGATAGAAAGGCACAAAGGGGTTTAACAAATGCTCACACACTCACAGGGTGAATTGACTATTTGGCTAGGTAGTTGTGCTCAAAATGAAACAAAATGTCTTGATCCTTTTCATGCTTTCATATAATCAACACAAACAAAAGATTAAGTATAATAAAATCCAGTTAGAACAAGAATGTTGGTACTCCGCGCATATATGAACAATGGAAAGCTACCTCACAAAAAGGGTGGGAACTAAAGTGATTCACATCAAGAACAAGTATACAAAAGAATGAATGGCATGGAAGTTTGTAAAATGCCTAAGTATCATGAATATGCTAAAGTCTAGAAAGCGATAAACACATACCTTGGACGTGTACAAAACTTAACAATATCATTACCATACATCCGCAAGTTGAAATGATCAAACTTGGAACATCACCTTAAATTCCCTCAAGCTACTCAAAACAAGCTTTTAGACAAACACAAAAACTATTAATATAAACAAACTAAAGCCCGGCCGAAACTGGATTAAACAAGTTGTAAAGTGAAGATTTGAGAATTTTACGAACAATCCGAGTACAACTTATTTAATTCATGTTCACCACACTACCTAAGCTAGAATGAAAAAGTTATAACGAAACAAAAAACGATAAAACATGCTTGTTTTACGTCGTAAGCTCGACGCCTTTACTGTGATTAGCTAGTAACTTACTCCCTTTATGCCATGGTGATACCTCACCGCGCAAACCAAAAGCAAGTGTCCTAACCAAACACTTGAGCAAACGTTACGGGAACAAAATGTATACAACACTTGAACAAACACAATGGAAAATAAAAGTAAAACAAGTATCTATACAAGCATATATACAATATAAACAATTATGTACGAAGCTCCAAAACATCGAAACTATCACAATGCAATTCAATATCAAAACCAATCCCCGGCAACGGTGCCATTTTGTTGGAGCGGTAAAGCGGCAAGCAAAAATATTATTTTCGGAAGAATTCTCTCCAGGATTTATGTCGTGTCCACAGAGATTGGTGCTATTGAACTGTTGTTCGACAATTTAAATGTTAATGAGTTTGGGTTAAAATGGGTTTAAAGTAAATGCAGAAAAGTAAACATTAACACAAAAAGAATTCATTCTTCAGAGAGAAGAAACTTGTCAGGCATGCACATAATCGACTCGTCACAAACTTAAACCTATCGACCAGCTATACTCAACCTACAATACTCCTCAATATCATTCAGCATCGCTCACAATAGTGTCCATCTCTGAAACACTGAGCTGAGAGAACAACCGTGTTACCCTCGTCGACACTCTCGCACCCGACTCGAGATACGGAGGCATTAAGCTTCGATACCCATAAAGATTGTTAGCTCTAAATCTATCTCTAGCATCCAAAAACTAACAGATAATCATCCATAATCAAAGTTTGCGATGCTTATCTCTAACACAACCCAAACCCCGGGTATAAAGCAAAAATCAAGGACAATCACCGATAAAGATTTGTAAAGCAAATTAGATACAACGCCATAGGCGACAAATATACACGAGTTTAAAGTAAATACATATACAACAACCCAAAAAAGAAGAAATACACAAAGAAGAAAAGAAATAAACCAAACATCTCGCGGTTTGTCAACGCCGGTCGATGAGAAATCCACCCCGGATCATCCGTGTGCAAGCTTCAATGTTGTTTTCTAAGGTAATCCTACTGAAAAATGAGTTTGATGGAGTTGGGAGCAAAAATACCAAAAACCATAACCTAAAAAATGAATGAAATGACTTAAATATCATTTCAAAATCTGTCAAGTTCGCAAAGCGAACTTCAAAATTTGGCACCTCATGCCTCAGGAACAGTTAAACCGCCTCTGCGATTCTGCAAAAGTTCACAAAACAGACTTTTATTCGCAAAGCGAATATTCGCTGGAAAGTTCGCAAAGCGAACTTTGGTGCCTTTGTCTACTGACTCAAGTCTGGGAGCATTCGCTGGATAGTTCGCAAAGCAAACATTCGCTGGAAAGTTTGCAAAGCGAACTTGACAGCACACCAGCCCTTGTTTTGACCACAACTTCTGAACCGTAACTCGGATTGATGCACGATAGGAAGAGTTGGAAAGCTTATTAAATGATCTTTATGAATATGACAAGATATCCTTGCTTGAATACCTACAAAAATGAGAGAAAATCAATTAAACTCAATGATATTTACACGATACGCAATATATACACTATAACGTAAAGTAAACATATTTACAAACAAAGCGGGGTTTATTCGAACGATATTAACAAAAAGTATCGATAAGTGCAACAAAACTTATATACAAAAATAGCTACAATTTGCACTTATCAAACTCTCCCCAACTTAAACTTGTTTGTCCTCAAACAAGAATCAAGCGACTCAAAGAAACAGAGTGACAACAAAGAATCACGAATCAACATGTTTTGAAAAACGGAAACAAATGAATGGTTCAAATGAAAAATGATACACACAAAGTAAATACTTACTACTAAACTACGACGATAACATAATCACGAAAAAAAATAAACAATACAAAAATCATGCCAAACATCCTAAAACAACACAAGTTCAAACGTGAATCACACCTAGCAAAAACAATCATCGGTAGATGAAAAACACTAAATGAGGTACTTTTTACTCACACAACAATCTTGCAAACAAAAGGCTAAATTATGCATTCATCCAAAAATCATATTGAAAACATAAAAACAAGAATCACAAGGGCTTTCAAGGTTGTAGCGTGGTCGGGTAAACAAACAAGGGGCAATTTCTAAAGGTAATTGAAACAAAAACTTGCCTAAACCTAAGGGAGTGATCAACTCACAAAGACTTAAACACAAAATTCCAATCAACTTCTTCCAAAATCCCAAGTGTTACACAAAACACAATACTTATTTAGCACAATTATTTGAACTCTTTTTGTTTCCTTTCTCAAGGATTCTCTTTTTTTTTTCTTTTTCACATTTTTCTTTTCTTTTCTTTTCTTTTTCACATTTTCTCTTTTTTTCTTTTCTTTTTCAACCTCATAGAAACTAACCAATGAGTAAACAATCATTCTCTCCCCAACTTGAATTCAACCACATCATCATGTGAATACTCCCTACTTTCTAAGGCAAGGTAAAAATTCAAACAACAACTAAAAGTTGAGGGTTCAAGAAAAAACAATCAATCAAAATCCATACAAAAAGTGAATCCAATACTCATAGACAAGCATTAAGTTCAAATAACATGGATAATGATAGAAAGGCACAAAGGGGTTTAACAAATGCTCACACACTCACAGGGTGAATTGACTATTTGGCTAGGTAGTTGTGCTCAAAATGAAACAAAATGTCTTGATCCTTTTCATGCTTTCATATAATCAACACAAACAAAAGATTAAGCATAATAAAATCCAGTTAGAACAAGAATGTTGGTACTCCGCGCATATATGAACAATGGAAAGCTACCTCACAAAAAGGGTGGGAACTAAAGTGATTCACATCAAGAACAAGTATACAAAATAAAGAATGGCATGGAAGTTTGTAAAATGCCTAAGTATCATGAATATGCTAAAGTCTAGAAAGCGATAAACACATACCTTGGACGTGTACAAAACTTAACAATATCATTACCATACATCCGCAAGTTGAAATGATCATACTTGGAACATCACCTTAAATTCCCTCAAGCTACTCAAAACAAGCTTTTAGACAAACACAAAAACTATTAATATAAACAAACTAAAAGACCGGCCGAAACTGGATTAAACAAGTTGTAAAGTGAAGATTTGAGAATTTTACGAACAATCCGAGCACAACTTATTTAATTCATGTTCACCACACTACCTAAGCTAGAATGAAAAAGTTATAACGAAACAAAAAACGATAAAACATGCTTGTTTTACGTCGTAAGCTCGACGCCTTTACTGTGATTAGCTAGTAACTTACTCCCTTTATGCCATGGTGATACCTCACCGCGCAAACCAAAAGCAAGTGTCCTAACCAAACACTTGAGCAAACGTTACGGGAACAAAATGTATACAACACTTGAACAAACACAATGGAAAATAAAAGTAAAACAAGTATCTATACAAGCATATATACAATATAAACAATTATGTACGAAGCTCCAAAACATCGAAACTATCACAATGCAATTCAATATCAAAACCAATCCCCGGCAACGGTGCCATTTTGTTGGAGCGGTAAAGCGGCAAGCAAAAATATTATTTTCGGAAGAATTCTCTCCAGGATTTATGTCGTGTCCACAGAGATTGGTGCTATTGAACTGTTGTTCGACAATTTAAATGTTAATGAGTTTGGGTTAAAATGGGTTTAAAGTAAATGCAGAAAAGTAAACATTAACACAAAAAGAATTCAATCTTCAGAGATAAGAAACTTGTCAGGCATGCACATAATCGACTCGTCACAAACTTAAACCTATCGACCAGCTATACTCAACCTACAATACTCCTCAATATCATTCAGCTTCGCTCACAATAGTGTCCATCTCTGAAACACTGAGCTGAGAGAACAACCGTGTTACCCTCGTCGACACTCTCGCACCCGACTCGAGATACAGAGGCATTAAGCTTCGATACCCATAAAGATTGTTAGCTCTAAATCTATCTCTAGCATCCAAAAACTAACAGATAATCATCCATAATCAAAGTTTGCGATGCTTATCTCTAACACAACCCAAACCCCGGGTATAAAGCAAAAATCAAGGACAATCACCGATAAAGATTTGTAAAGCAAATTAGATACAACGCCATAGGCGACAAATATACACGAGTTTAAAGTAAATACATATACAACAACTCTAAAAAGAAGAAATACACAAAGAAGAAAAGAAATAAACCAAACATCTCGCAGTTTGTCAACGCCGGTCGATGAGAAATCCACCCCGGATCATCCGTGTGCAAGCTTCAATGTTGTTTTCTAAGCTAATCCTACTGAAAAATGAGTTTGATGGAGTTGGGAGCAAAAATACCAAAAACCATAACCTAAAAAATGGATGAAATAACATAAATATCATTTCAAAATCTGTCAAGTTCGCAAAGCGAACTTCAAAATTTGGCACCTGATGCCTCAGGAACAGTTAAACCGCCTCTGCGATTCTGCAAAAGTTCACAAAACAGACTTTTATTCGCAAAGCGAATATTCGCTGGAAAGTTCGCAAAGCGAACTTTGGTGCCTTTCTCTACTGACTCAAGTCTGGGAGCATTCACTGGATAGTTCGCAAAGCGAACATTCGCTGGAAAGTTTACAAAGCGAACTTGACAGCACACCAGCCCTTATTTTGACCACAACTTCTGAACCGTAACTCGGATTGATGCACGATAGGAAGTGTTGGAAAGCTTATTAAATGATCTTTATGAATATGACAAGATATCCTTGCTTGAATACCTACAAAAGTGAGAGAAAATCAATTAAACTCAATGATATTTACACGATACGCAATATATACACTATAACGTAAAGTAAACATATTTACAAACAAAGCGGGGTTTATTCGAACGATATTAACAAAAAGTATCGATAAGTGCAACAAAACTTATATACAAAAATAGCTACAATTTGCACTTATCAAACTCTCCCCAACTTAAACTTGTTTGTCCTCAAACAAGAATCAAGCGACTCAAAGAAACAGAGTGACAACAAAGAATCACGAATCAACATGTTTTGAAAAACAGAAACAAATGAATGGTTCAAATGAAAAATGATACACACAAAGTAAATACTTACTACTAAACTACGACGATAAAATAATCACGAAAAAAAATGCACAATACAAAAATCATGCCAAACATCCTAAAACAACACAAGTTCAAACGTGAATCACACCTAGCAAAAACAATCATCGGTAGATGAAAAACACTAAATGAGGTACTTTTTACTCACACAACAATCTTGCAAACAAAAGACTAAATTATGCATTCATCCAAAAATCATATTGAAAACATAAAAACAGGAATCACAAGGGCTTTCAAGGTTGTAGCGTGGTCGGGTAAACAAACAAGGGGCAATTTCTAAAGGTAATTGAAACAAAAACTCGCCTAAACTTAAGGGAGTGATCAACTCACAAAGACTCAAACACAAAATTCCAATCAACTTCTTCCAAAATCCCAAGTGTTACACAAAACACAATACTTATTTAGCACAATTATTTGAACTCTTTTTGTTTCCTTTCTCAAGGATTCTCTTTTTCTTTCTTTTTCACATTTTTCTTTTCTTTTCTTTTCTTTTTCACATTTTCTCTTTTTTTCTTTTCTTTTTCAACCTCATAGAAACTAACCAATGAGTAAACAATCTTTCTCTCCCCAACTTGAATTCAACCACATCATCATGTGAATACTCCCTACTTTCTAAGGCAAGGTAAAAATTCATACAACAACTAAAAGTTGAGGGTTCAAGAAAAAACAATCAATCAAAATCCATACAAAAAGTGAATCCAATACTCATAGACAAGCATTAAGTTCAAATAACATGGATAATGATAGAAAGGCACAAAGGGGTTTAACAAATGCTCACACACTCACAGGGTGAATTGACTATTTGGCTAGGTAGTTGTGCTCAAAATGAAACAAAATGTCTTGATCCTTTTCATGCTTTCATATAATCAACACAAACAAAAGATTAAGCATAATAAAATCCAGTTAGAATAAGAATGTTGGTACTCCGCGCATATATGAACAATGGAAAGCTACCTCACAAAAAGGGTGGGAACTAAAGTGATTCACATCAAGAACAAGTATACAAAAGAATGAATGGCATGGAAGTTTGTAAAATGCCTAAGTATCATGAATATGCTAAAGTCTAGAAAGCGATAAACACATACCTTGGACGTGTACAAAACTTAACAATATCATTACCATACATCCGCAAGTTGAAATGATCAAACTTGGAACATCACCTTAAATTCCCTCAAGCTACTCAAAACAAGCTTTTAGACAAACACAAAAACTATTAATATAAACAAACTAAAAGACCGGCCGAAACTGGATTAAACAAGTTGTAAAGTGAAGATTTGAGAATTTTACGAACAATCCGAGTACAACTTATTTAATTCATGTTCACCACACTACCTAAGCTAGAATGAAAAAGTTATAACGAAACAAAAAACGATAAAACATGCTTGTTTTACGTCGTAAGCTCGACGCCTTTACTGTGATTAGCTAGTAACTTACTCCCTTTATGCCATGGTGATACCTCACCGCGCAAACCAAAAGCAAGTGTCCTAACCAAACACTTGAGCAAACGTTACGGGAACAAAATGTATACAACACTTGAACAAACACAATGGAAAATAAAAGTAAAACAAGTATCTATACAAGCATATATACAATATAAACAATTATGTACGAAGCTCCAAAACATCGAAACTATCACAATGCAATTCAATATCAAAACCAATCCCCGGCAACGGTGCCATTTTGTTGGAGCGGTAAAGCGGCAAGCAAAAATATTATTTTCGGAAGAATTCTCTCCAGGATTTATGTCGTGTCCACAGAGATTGGTGCTATTGAACTGTTGTTCGACAATTTAAATGTTAATGAGTTTGGGTTAAAATGGGTTTAAAGTAAATGCAGAAAAGTAAACATTAACACAAAAAGAATTCATTCTTCAGAGAGAAGAAACTTGTCAGGCATGAACATAATCGACTCGTCAGAAACTTAAACCTATCGACCAACTATACTCAACCTACAATACTCCTCAATATCATTCATCATCGCTCACAATAGTGTCCATCTCTGAAACACTGAGCTGAGAGAACAACCGTGTTACCCTCGTCGACACTCTCGCACCCGACTCGAGATACGGAGGCATTAAGCTTCGATACCCATAAAGATTGTTAGCTCTAAATCTATCTCTAGCATCCAAAAACTAACAGATAATCATCCATAATCAAAGTTTGCGATGCTTATCTCTAACACAACCCAAACCCCGGGTATAAAGCAAAAATCAAGGACAATCACCGATAAAGATTTGTAAAGTAAATTAGATACAACGCCATAGGCGACAAATATACACGAATTTAAAGTAAATACATATAGAACAACTCAAAAAAGAAGAAATACACAAAGAAGAAAAGAAATAAACCAAACATCTCGCAGTTTGTCAACGCCGGTCGATGAGAAATCCACCCCGGATCATCCGTGTGCAAGCTTCAATGTTGTTTTCTAAGCTAATCCTACTGAAAAATGAGTTTGATGGAGTTGGGAGCAAAAATACCAAAAACCATAACCTAAAAAATGAATGAAATAACATAAATATCATTTCAAAATCGGTCAAGTTCGCAAAGCGAACTTCAAAATTTGGCACCTGATGCCTCAGGAACAGTTAAACCGCCTCTGCGATTCTGCAAAAGTTCACAAAACAGACTTTTATTCGCAAAGCGAATATTCGCTGGAAAGTTCGCAAAGCGAACTTTGGTGCCTTTCTCTACTGACTCAAGTCTGGGAGCATTCACTGGATAGTTCGCAAAGCGAACATTCGCTGGAAAGTTTACAAAGCGAACTTGACAGCACACCAGCCCTTATTTTGACCACAACTTCTGAACCGTAACTCGGATTGATGCACGATAGGAAGAGTTGGAAAGCTTATTAAATGATCTTTATGAATATGACAAGATATCCTTGCTTGAATACCTACAAAAATGAGAGAAAATCAATTAAACTCAATGATATTTACACGATACGCAATATATACACTATAACGTAAAGTAAACATATTTACAAACAAAGCGGGGTTTATTCGAACGATATTAACAAAAAGTATCGATAAGTGCAACAAAACTTATATACAAAAATAGCTACAATTTGCACTTATCAAACTCTCCCCAACTTAAACTTGTTTGTCCTCAAACAAGAATCAAGCGACTCAAAGAAACAGAGTGACAACAAAGAATCACGAATCAACATGTTTTGAAAAACGGAAACAAATGAATGGTTCAAATGAAAAATGATACACACAAAGTAAATACTTACTACTAAACTACGACGATAACATAATCACGAAAAAAAATGCAAAATACAAAAATCATGCCAAACATCCTAAAACAACACAAGTTCAAACGTGAATCACACCTAGCAAAAACAATCATCGGTAGATGAAAAACACTAAATGAGGTACTTTTTACTCACACAACAATCTTGCAAACAAAAGACTAAATTATGCATTCATCCAAAAATCATATTGAAAACATAAAAACAAGAATCACAAGGGCTTTCAAGGTTGTAGCGTGGTCGGGTAAACAAACAAGGGGCAATTTCTAAAGGTAATTGAAACAAAAACTTGCCTAAACCTAAGGGAGTGATCAACTCACAAAGACTCAAACACAAAATTCCAATCAACTTCTTCCAAAATCCCAAGTGTTACACAAAACACAATACTTATTTAGCACAATTATTTGAACTCTTTTTGTTTCCTTTCTCAAGGATTCTCTTTTTCTTTCTTTTTCACATTTTTCTTTTCTTTTCTTTTCTTTTTCACATTTTCTCTTTTTTTCTTTTCTTTTTCAACCTCATAGAAACTAACCAATGAGTAAACAATCTTTCTCTCCCCAACTTGAATTCAACCACATCATCATGTGAATACTCCCTACTTTCTAAGGCAAGGTAAAAATTCATACAACAACTAAAAGTTGAGGGTTCAAGAAAAAACAATCAATCAAAATCCATACAAAAAGTGAATCCAATACTCATAGACAAGCATTAAGTTCAAATAACATGGATAATGATAGAAAGGCACAAAGGGGTTTAACAAATGCTCACACACTCACAGGGTGAATTGACTATTTGGCTAGGTAGTTGTGCTCAAAATGAAACAAAATGTCTTGATCCTTTTCATGCTTTCATATAATCAACACAAACAAAAGATTAAGCATAATAAAATCCAGTTAGAACAAGAATGTTGGTACTCCGCGCATATATGAACAATGGAAAGCTACCTCACAAAAAGGGTGGGAACTAAAGTGATTCACATCAAGAACAAGTATACAAAATAAAGAATGGCATGGAAGTTTGTAAAATGCCTAAGTATCATGAATATGCTAAAGTCTAGAAAGCGATAAACACATACCTTGGACGTGTACAAAACTTAACAATATCATTACCATACATCCGCAAGTTGAAATGATCATACTTGGAACATCACCTTAAATTCCCTCAAGCTACTCAAAACAAGCTTTTAGACAAACACAAAAACTATTAATATAAACAAACTAAAAGACCGGCCGAAACTGGATTAAACAAGTTGTAAAGTGAAGATTTGAGAATTTTACGAACAATCCGAGTACAACTTATTTAATTCATGTTCACCACACTACCTAAGCTAGAATGAAAAAGTTATAACGAAACAAAAAACGATAAAACATGCTTGTTTTACGTCGTAAGCTCGACGCCTTTACTGTGATTAGCTAGTAACTTACTCCCTTTATGCCATGGTGATACCTCACCGCGCAAACCAAAAGCAAGTGTCCTAACCAAACACTTGAGCAAACGTTACGGGAACAAAATGTATACAACACTTGAACAAACACAATGGAAAATAAAAGTAAAACAAGTATCTATACAAGCATATATACAATATAAACAATTATGTACGAAGCTCCAAAACATCGAAACTATCACAATGCAATTCAATATCAAAACCAATCCCCGACAACGGTGCCATTTTGTTGGAGCGGTAAAGCGGCAAGCAAAAATATTATTTTCGGAAGAATTCTCTCCAGGATTTATGTCGTGTCCACAGAGATTGGTGCTATTGAACTGTTGTTCGACAATTTAAATGTTAATGAGTTTGGGTTAAAATGGGTTTAAAGTAAATGCAGAAAAGTAAACATTAACACAAAAAGAATTCATTCTTCAGAGAGAAGAAACTTGTCAGGCATGCACATAATCGACTCGTCACAAACTTAAACCTATCGACCAGCTATACTCAACCTACAATACTCCTCAATATCATTCAGCATCGCTCACAATAGTGTCCATCTCTGAAACACTGAGCTGAGAGAACAACCGTGTTACCCTCGTCGACACTCTCGCACCCGACTCGAGATACGGAGGCATTAAGCTTCGATACCCATAAAGATTGTTAGCTCTAAATCTATCTCTAGCATCCAAAAACTAACAGATAATCATCCATAATCAAAGTTTGCGATGCTTATCTCTAACACAACCCAAACCCCGGGTATAAAGCAAAAATCAAGGACAATCACCGATAAAGATTTGTAAAGCAAATTAGATACAACGCCATAGGCGACAAATATACACGAGTTTAAAGTAAATACATATACAACAACCCAAAAAAGAAGAAATACACAAAGAAGAAAAGAAATAAACCAAACATCTCGCGGTTTGTCAACGCCGATCGATGAGAAATCCACCCCGGATCATCCGTGTGCAAGCTTCAATGTTGTTTTCTAAGCTAATCCTACTGAAAAATGAGTTTGATGGAGTTGGGAGCAAAAATACCAAAAACCATAACCTAAAAAATGAATGAAATAACTTAAATATCATTTCAAAATCTGTCATGTTCGCAAAGCAAACTTCAAAATTTGGCACCTGATGCCTCAGGAACAGTTAAACCGCCTCTGCGATTCTGCAAAAGTTCAC
This sequence comes from Lathyrus tuberosus, assembly GCA_022829125.1. NCBI lineage: Eukaryota > Viridiplantae > Streptophyta > Magnoliopsida > Fabales > Fabaceae > Lathyrus > Lathyrus tuberosus. Next base: position 7,102,492 of record JALAZF010000308.1, on the reverse strand, counting down.
AAAACAGACTTTTATTCGCAAAGAGAATATTCGCTGGAAAGTTCCCAAAGCTAACTTTGGTGCCTTTCTCTACTGACTCAAGTCTGGGAGCATTCGCTGGATAGTTCGCAAAGCGAACATTCGCTGGAAAGTTTGCAAAGCGAACTTGACAGCACACCAGCCCTTATTTTGACCACAACTTCTGAACCGTAACTCGGATTGATGCACGATAGGAAGAGTTGGAAAGCTTATTAAATGATCTTTATGAATATGACAAGATATCCTTGCTTGAATACCTACAAAAATGAGAGAAAATCAATTAAACTCAATGATATTTACACGATACGCAATATATACACTATAACGTAAAGTAAACATATTTACAAACAAAGCGGGGTTTATTCGAACGATATTAACAAAAAGTATCGATAAGTGCAACAAAACTTATATACAAAAATAGCTACAATTTGCACTTATCAAACTCTCCCCAACTTAAACTTGTTTGTCCTCAAACAAGAATCAAGCGACTCAAAGAAACAGAGTGACAACAAAGAATCACGAATCAACATGTTTTGAAAAACGAAAACAAATGAATGGTTCAAATGAAAAATGATACACACAAAGTAAATACTTACTACTAAACTACGACGATAACATAATCACGAAAAAAAATGCACAATACAAAAATCATGCCAAACATCCTAAAACAACACAAGTTCAAACGTGAATCACACCTAGCAAAAACAATCATCGGTAGATGAAAAACACTAAATGAGGTACTTTTTACTCACACAACAATCTTGCAAACAAAAGACTAAATTATGCATTCATCCAAAAATCATATTGAAAACATAAAAACAAGAATCACAAGGGCTTTCAAGGTTGTAGCGTGGTCGGGTAAACAAACAAGGGGTAATTTCAAAAGGTAATTGAAACAAAAACTTGCCTAAACCTAAGGGAGTGATCAACTCACAAAGACTCAAACACAAAATTCCAATCAACTTCTTCCAAAATCCCAAGTGTTACACAAAACACAATACTTATTTAGCACAATTATTTGAACTCTTTTTGTTTCCTTTCTCAAGGATTTTCTTTTTCTTTCTTTTTCACATTTTTCTTTTCTTTTCTTTTCTTTTTCACATTTTCTCTTTTTTTCTTTTCTTTTTCAACCTCATAGAAACCAACCAATGAGTAAACAATCATTCTCTCCCCAACTTGAATTCAACCACATCATCATGTGAATACTCCCTACTTTCTAAGGCAAGGTAAAAATTCATACAACAACTAAAAGTTGAGGGTTCAAGAAAAAACAATCAATCAAAATCCATACAAAAAGTGAATCCAATACTCATAGACAAGCATTAAGTTCAAATAACATGGATAATGATAGAAAGGCACAAAGGGGTTTAACAAATGCTCACACACTCACAGGGTGAATTGACTATTTGGCTAGGTAGTTGTGCTCAAAATGAAACAAAATGTCTTGATCCTTTTCATGCTTTCATATAATCAACACAAACAAAAGATTAAGCATAATAAAATCCAGTTAGAATAAGAATGTTGGTACTCCGCGCATATATGAACAATGGAAAGCTACCTCACAAAAAGGGTGGGAACTAAAGTGATTCACATAAAGAACAAGTATACAAAAGAATGAATGGCATGGAAGTTTGTAAAATGCCTAAGTATCATGAATATGCTAAAGTCTAGAAAGCGATAAACACATACCTTGGACGTGTACAAAACTTAACAATATCATTACCATACATCCGCAAGTTGAAATGATCAAACTTGGAACATCACCTTAAATTCCCTCAAGCTACTCAAAACAAGCTTTTAGACAAACACAAAAACTATTAATATAAACAAACTAAAAGACCGGCCGAAACTGGATTAAACAAGTTGTAAAGTGAAGATTTGAGAATTTTACGAACAATCCGAGTACAACTTATTTAATTCATGTTCACCACACTACCTAAGCTAGAATGAAAAAGTTATAACGAAACAAAAAATGATAAAACATGCTTGTTTTACGTCGTAAGCTCGACGCCTTTACTGTGATTAGCTAGTAACTTACTCCCTTTATGCCATGGTGATACCTCACCGCGCAAACCAAAAGCAAGTGTCCTAACCAAACACTTGAGCAAACGTTACGGGAACAAAATGTATACAACACTTGAACAAACACAATGGAAAATAAAAGTAAAACAAGTATCTATACAAGCATATATACAATATAAACAATTATGTACGAAGCTCCAAAACATCGAAACTATCACAATGCAATTCAATATCAAAACCAATCCCCGGCAACGGTGCCATTTTGTTGGAGCGGTAAAGCGGCAAGCAAAAATATTATTTTCGGAAGAATTCTCTCCAGGATTTATGTCGTGTCCACAGAGATTGGTGCTATTGAACTGTTGTTCGACAATTTAAATGTTAATGAGTTTGGGTTAAAATGGGTTTAAAGTAAATGCAGAAAAGTAAACATTAACACAAAAAGAATTCATTCTTCAGAGAGAAGAAACTTGTCAGGCATGCACATAATCGACTCGTCACAAACTTAAACCTATCGACCAGCTATACTCAACCTACAATACTCCTCAATATCATTCAACATCGCTCACAATAGTGTCCATTTCTGAAACACTGAGCTGAGAGAACAACCGTGTTACCCTCGTCGACACTCTCGCACCCGACTCGAGATACGGAGGCATTAAGCTTCGATACCCATAAAGATTGTTAGCTCTAAATCTATCTCTAGCATCCAAAAACTAACAGATAATCATCCATAATCAAAGTTTGCGATGCTTATCTCTAACACAACCCAAACCCCGGGTATAAAGCAAAAATCAAGGACAATCACCGATAAAGATTTGTAAAGCAAATTAGATACAACGCCATAGGCGACAAATATACACGAGTTTAAAGTAAATACATATAGAACAACTCAAAAAAGAAGAAATACACAAAGAAGAAAAGAAATAAACCAAACATCTCGCAGTTTGTCAACGCCGGTCGATGAGAAATCCACCCCGGATCATCCGTGTGCAAGCTTCAATGTTGTTTTCTAAGCTAATCCTACTGAAAAATGAGTTTGATGGAGTTGGGAGCAAAAATACCAAAAACCATAACCTAAAAAATGAATGAAATAACATAAATATCATTTCAAAATCGGTCAAGTTCGCAAAGCGAACTTCAAAATTTGGCACCTGATGCCTCAGGAACAGTTAAACCGCCTCTGCGATTCTGCAAAAGTTCACAAAACAGACTTTTATTCGCAAAGCGAATATTCGCTGGAAAGTTCGCAAAGCGAACTTTGGTGCCTTTCTCTACTGACTCAAGTCTGGGAGCATTCACTGGATAGTTCGCAAAGCGAACATTCGCTGGAAAGTTTACAAAGCGAACTTGACAGCACACCAGCCCTTATTTTGACCACAACTTCTGAACCGTAACTCGGATTGATGCACGATAGGAAGAGTTGGAAAGCTTATTAAATGATCTTTATGAATATGACAAGATATCCTTGCTTGAATACCTACAAAAATGAGAGAAAATCAATTAAACTCAATGATATTTACACGATACGCAATATATACACTATAACGTAAAGTAAACATATTTACAAACAAAGCGGGGTTTATTCGAACGATATTAACAAAAAGTATCGATAAGTGCAACAAAACTTATATACAAAAATAGCTACAATTTGCACTTATCAAACTCTCCCCAACTTAAACTTGTTTGTCCTCAAACAAGAATCAAGCGACTCAAAGAAACAGAGTGACAACAAAGAATCACGAATCAACATGTTTTGAAAAACGGAAACAAATGAATGGTTCAAATGAAAAATGATACACACAAAGTAAATACTTACTACTAAACTACGACGATAACATAATCACGAAAAAAAATGCAAAATACAAAAATCATGCCAAACATCCTAAAACAACACAAGTTCAAACGTGAATCACACCTAGCAAAAACAATCATCGGTAGATGAAAAACACTAAATGAGGTACTTTTTACTCACACAACAATCTTGCAAACAAAAGTCTAAATTATGCATTCATCCAAAAATCATATTGAAAACATAAAAACAAGAATCACAAGGGCTTTCAAGGTTGTAGCGTGGTCGGGTAAACAAACAAGGGGCAATTTCTAAAGGTAATTGAAACAAAAACTTGCCTAAACCTAAGGGAGTGATCAACTCACAAAGACTCAAACACAAAATTCCAATCAACTTCTTCCAAAATCCCAAGTGTTACACAAAACACAATACTTATTTAGCACAATTATTTGAACTCTTTTTGTTTCCTTTCTCAAGGATTCTCTTTTTCTTTCTTTTTCACATTTTTCTTTTCTTTTCTTTTCTTTTTCACATTTTCTCTTTTTTTCTTTTCTTTTTCAACCTCATAGAAACTAACCAATGAGTAAACAATCTTTCTCTCCCCAACTTGAATTCAACCACATCATCATGTGAATACTCCCTACTTTCTAAGGCAAGGTAAAAATTCATACAACAACTAAAAGTTGAGGGTTCAAGAAAAAACAATCAATCAAAATCCATACAAAAAGTGAATCCAATACTCATAGACAAGCATTAAGTTCAAATAACATGGATAATGATAGAAAGGCACAAAGGGGTTTAACAAATGCTCACACACTCACAGGGTGAATTGACTATTTGGCTAGGTAGTTGTGCTCAAAATGAAACAAAATGTCTTGATCCTTTTCATGCTTTCATATAATCAACACAAACAAAAGATTAAGCATAATAAAATCCAGTTAGAACAAGAATGTTGGTACTCCGCGCATATATGAACAATGGAAAGCTACCTCACAAAAAGGGTGGGAACTAAAGTGATTCACATCAAGAACAAGTATACAAAATAAAGAATGGCATGGAAGTTTGTAAAATGCCTAAGTATCATGAATATGCTAAAGTCTAGAAAGCGATAAACACATACCTTGGACGTGTACAAAACTTAACAATATCATTACCATACATCCGCAAGTTGAAATGATCATACTTGGAACATCACCTTAAATTCCCTCAAGCTACTCAAAACAAGCTTTTAGACAAACACAAAAACTATTAATATAAACAAACTAAAAGACCGGCCGAAACTGGATTAAACAAGTTGTAAAGTGAAGATTTGAGAATTTTACGAACAATCCGAGTACAACTTATTTAATTCATGTTCACCACACTACCTAAGCTAGAATGAAAAAGTTATAACGAAACAAAAAACGATAAAACATGCTTGTTTTACGTCGTAAGCTCGACGCCTTTACTGTGATTAGCTAGTAACTTACTCCCTTTATGCCATGGTGATACCTCACCGCGCAAACCAAAAGCAAGTGTCCTAACCAAACACTTGAGCAAACGTTACGGGAACAAAATGTATACAACACTTGAACAAACACAATGGAAAATAAAAGTAAAACAAGTATCTATACAAGCATATATACAATATAAACAATTATGTACGAAGCTCCAAAACATCGAAACTATCACAATGCAATTCAATATCAAAACCAATCCCCGACAACGGTGCCATTTTGTTGGAGCGGTAAAGCGGCAAGCAAAAATATTATTTTCGGAAGAATTCTCTCCAGGATTTATGTCGTGTCCACAGAGATTGGTGCTATTGAACTGTTGTTCGACAATTTAAATGTTAATGAGTTTGGGTTAAAATGGGTTTAAAGTAAATGCAGAAAAGTAAACATTAACACAAAAAGAATTCATTCTTCAGAGAGAAGAAACTTGTCAGGCATGCACATAATCGACTCGTCACAAACTTAAACCTATCGACCAGCTATACTCAACCTACAATACTCCTCAATATCATTCAGCATCGCTCACAATAGTGTCCATCTCTGAAACACTGAGCTGAGAGAACAACCGTGTTACCCTCGTCGACACTCTCGCACCCGACTCGAGATACGGAGGCATTAAGCTTCGATACCCATAAAGATTGTTAGCTCTAAATCTATCTCTAGCATCCAAAAACTAACAGATAATCATCCATAATCAAAGTTTGCGATGCTTATCTCTAACACAACCCAAACCCCGGGTATAAAGCAAAAATCAAGGACAATCACCGATAAAGATTTGTAAAGCAAATTAGATACAACGCCATAGGCGACAAATATACACGAGTTTAAAGTAAATACATATACAACAACCCAAAAAAGAAGAAATACACAAAGAAGAAAAGAAATAAACCAAACATCTCGCGGTTTGTCAACGCCGATCGATGAGAAATCCACCCCGGATCATCCGTGTGCAAGCTTCAATGTTGTTTTCTAAGCTAATCCTACTGAAAAATGAGTTTGATGGAGTTGGGAGCAAAAATACCAAAAACCATAACCTAAAAAATGAATGAAATAACTTAAATATCATTTCAAAATCTGTCATGTTCGCAAAGCAAACTTCAAAATTTGGCACCTGATGCCTCAGGAACAGTTAAACCGCCTCTGCGATTCTGCAAAAGTTCACAAAACAGACTTTTATTCGCAAAGAGAATATTCGCTGGAAAGTTCCCAAAGCTAACTTTGGTGCCTTTCTCTACTGACTCAAGTCTGGGAGCATTCGCTGGATAGTTCGCAAAGCGAACATTCGCTGGAAAGTTTGCAAAGCGAACTTGACAGCACACCAGCCCTTATTTTGACCACAACTTCTGAACCGTAACTCGGATTGATGCACGATAGGAAGAGTTGGAAAGCTTATTAAATGATCTTTATGAATATGACAAGATATCCTTGCTTGAATACCTACAAAAATGAGAGAAAATCAATTAAACTCAATGATATTTACACGATACGCAATATATACACTATAACGTAAAGTAAACATATTTACAAACAAAGCGGGGTTTATTCGAACGATATTAACAAAAAGTATCGATAAGTGCAACAAAACTTATATACAAAAATAGCTACAATTTGCACTTATCAAACTCTCCCCAACTTAAACTTGTTTGTCCTCAAACAAGAATCAAGCGACTCAAAGAAACAGAGTGACAACAAAGAATCACGAATCAACATGTTTTGAAAAACGAAAACAAATGAATGGTTCAAATGAAAAATGATACACACAAAGTAAATACTTACTACTAAACTACGACGATAACATAATCACGAAAAAAAATGCACAATACAAAAATCATGCCAAACATCCTAAAACAACACAAGTTCAAACGTGAATCACACCTAGCAAAAACAATCATCGGTAGATGAAAAACACTAAATGAGGTACTTTTTACTCACACAACAATCTTGCAAACAAAAGACTAAATTATGCATTCATCCAAAAATCATATTGAAAACATAAAAACAAGAATCACAAGGGCTTTCAAGGTTGTAGCGTGGTCGGGTAAACAAACAAGGGGTAATTTCAAAAGGTAATTGAAACAAAAACTTGCCTAAACCTAAGGGAGTGATCAACTCACAAAGACTCAAACACAAAATTCCAATCAACTTCTTCCAAAATCCCAAGTGTTACACAAAACACAATACTTATTTAGCACAATTATTTGAACTCTTTTTGTTTCCTTTCTCAAGGATTTTCTTTTTCTTTCTTTTTCACATTTTTCTTTTCTTTTCTTTTCTTTTTCACATTTTCTCTTTTTTTCTTTTCTTTTTCAACCTCATAGAAACCAACCAATGAGTAAACAATCATTCTCTCCCCAACTTGAATTCAACCACATCATCATGTGAATACTCCCTACTTTCTAAGGCAAGGTAAAAATTCATACAACAACTAAAAGTTGAGGGTTCAAGAAAAAACAATCAATCAAAATCCATACAAAAAGTGAATCCAATACTCATAGACAAGCATTAAGTTCAAATAACATGGATAATGATAGAAAGGCACAAAGGGGTTTAACAAATGCTCACACACTCACAGGGTGAATTGACTATTTGGCTAGGTAGTTGTGCTCAAAATGAAACAAAATGTCTTGATCCTTTTCATGCTTTCATATAATCAACACAAACAAAAGATTAAGCATAATAAAATCCAGTTAGAATAAGAATGTTGGTACTCCGCGCATATATGAACAATGGAAAGCTACCTCACAAAAAGGGTGGGAACTAAAGTGATTCACATAAAGAACAAGTATACAAAAGAATGAATGGCATGGAAGTTTGTAAAATGCCTAAGTATCATGAATATGCTAAAGTCTAGAAAGCGATAAACACATACCTTGGACGTGTACAAAACTTAACAATATCATTACCATACATCCGCAAGTTGAAATGATCAAACTTGGAACATCACCTTAAATTCCCTCAAGCTACTCAAAACAAGCTTTTAGACAAACACAAAAACTATTAATATAAACAAACTAAAAGACCGGCCGAAACTGGATTAAACAAGTTGTAAAGTGAAGATTTGAGAATTTTACGAACAATCCGAGTACAACTTATTTAATTCATGTTCACCACACTACCTAAGCTAGAATGAAAAAGTTATAACGAAACAAAAAATGATAAAACATGCTTGTTTTACGTCGTAAGCTCGACGCCTTTACTGTGATTAGCTAGTAACTTACTCCCTTTATGCCATGGTGATACCTCACCGCGCAAACCAAAAGCAAGTGTCCTAACCAAACAATTGAGCAAACGTTACGGGAACAAAATGTATACAACACTTGAACAAACACAATGGAAAATAAAAGTAAAACAAGTATCTATACAAGCATATATACAATATAAACAATTATGTACGAAGCTCCAAAACATCGAAACTATCACAATGCAATTCAATATCAAAACCAATCCCCGGCAACGGTGCCATTTTGTTGGAGCGGTAAAGCGGCAAGCAAAAATATTATTTTCGGAAGAATTCTCTCCAGGATTTATGTCGTGTCCACAGAGATTGGTGCTATTGAACTGTTGTTCGACAATTTAAATGTTAATGAGTTTGGGTTAAAATGGGTTTAAAGTAAATGCAGAAAAGTAAACATTAACACAAAAAGAATTCATTCTTCAGAGAGAAGAAACTTGTCAGGCATGCACATAATCGACTCGTCACAAACTTAAACCTATCGACCAGCTATACTCAACCTACAATACTCCTCAATATCATTCAACATCGCTCACAATAGTGTCCATTTCTGAAACACTGAGCTGAGAGAACAACCGTGTTACCCTCGTCGACACTCTCGCACCCGACTCGAGATACGGAGGCATTAAGCTTCGATACCCATAAAGATTGTTAGCTCTAAATCTATCTCTAGCATCCAAAAACTAACAGATAATCATCCATAATCAAAGTTTGCGATGCTTATCTCTAACACAACCCAAACCCCGGGTATAAAGCAAAAATCAAGGACAATCACCGATAAAGATTTGTAAAGCAAATTAGATACAACGCCATAGGCGACAAATATACACGAGTTTAAAGTAAATACATATAGAACAACTCAAAAAAGAAGAAATACACAAAGAAGAAAAGAAATAAACCAAACATCTCGCAGTTTGTCAACGCCGGTCGATGAGAAATCCACCCCGGATCATCCGTGTGCAAGCTTCAATGTTGTTTTCTAAGCTAATCCTACTGAAAAATGAGTTTGATGGAGTTGGGAGCAAAAATACCAAAAACCATAACCTAAAAAATGAATGAAATAACATAAATATCATTTCAAAATCGGTCAAGTTCGCAAAGCGAACTTCAAAATTTGGCACCTGATGCCTCAGGAACAGTTAAACCGCCTCTGCGATTCTGCAAAAGTTCACAAAACAGACTTTTATTCGCAAAGCGAATATTCGCTGGAAAGTTCGCAAAGCGAACTTTGGTGCCTTTCTCTACTGACTCAAGTCTGGGAGCATTCACTGGATAGTTCGCAAAGCGAACATTCGCTGGAAAGTTTACAAAGCGAACTTGACAGCACACCAGCCCTTATTTTGACCACAACTTCTGAACCGTAACTCGGATTGATGCACGATAGGAAGAGTTGGAAAGCTTATTAAATGATCTTTATGAATATGACAAGATATCCTTGCTTGAATACCTACAAAAATGAGAGAAAATCAATTAAACTCAATGATATTTACACGATACGCAATATATACACTATAACGTAAAGTAAACATATTTACAAACAAAGCGGGGTTTATTCGAACGATATTAACAAAAAGTATCGATAAGTGCAACAAAACTTATATACAAAAATAGCTACAATTTGCACTTATCAAACTCTCCCCAACTTAAACTTGTTTGTCCTCAAACAAGAATCAAGCGACTCAAAGAAACAGAGTGACAACAAAGAATCACGAATCAACATGTTTTGAAAAACGGAAACAAATGAATGGTTCAAATGAAAAATGATACACACAAAGTAAATACTTACTACTAAACTACGACGATAACATAATCACGAAAAAAAATGCAAAATACAAAAATCATGCCAAACATCCTAAAACAACACAAGTTCAAACGTGAATCACACCTAGCAAAAACAATCATCGGTAGATGAAAAACACTAAATGAGGTACTTTTTACTCACACAACAATCTTGCAAACAAAAGTCTAAATTATGCATTCATCCAAAAATCATATTGAAAACATAAAAACAAGAATCACAAGGGCTTTCAAGGTTGTAGCGTGGTCGGGTAAACAAACAAGGGGCAATTTCTAAAGGTAATTGAAACAAAAACTTGCCTAAACCTAAGGGAGTGATCAACTCACAAAGACTCAAACACAAAATTCCAATCAACTTCTTCCAAAATCCCAAGTGTTACACAAAACACAATACTTATTTAGCACAATTATTTGAACTCTTTTTGTTTCCTTTCTCAAGGATTCTCTTTTTCTTTCTTTTTCACATTTTTCTTTTCTTTTCTTTTCTTTTTCACATTTTCTCTTTTTTTCTTTTCTTTTTCAACCTCATAGAAACTAACCAATGAGTAAACAATCTTTCTCTCCCCAACTTGAATTCAACCACATCATCATGTGAATACTCCCTACTTTCTAAGGCAAGGTAAAAATTCATACAACAACTAAAAGTTGAGGGTTCAAGAAAAAACAATCAATCAAAATCCATACAAAAAGTGAATCCAATACTCATAGACAAGCATTAAGTTCAAATAACATGGATAATGATAGAAAGGCACAAAGGGGTTTAACAAATGCTCACACACTCACAGGGTGAATTGACTATTTGGCTAGGTAGTTGTGCTCAAAATGAAACAAAATGTCTTGATCCTTTTCATGCTTTCATATAATCAACACAAACAAAAGATTAAGCATAATAAAATCCAGTTAGAACAAGAATGTTGGTACTCCGCGCATATATGAACAATGGAAAGCTACCTCACAAAAAGGGTGGGAACTAAAGTGATTCACATCAAGAACAAGTATACAAAATAAAGAATGGCATGGAAGTTTGTAAAATGCCTAAGTATCATGAATATGCTAAAGTCTAGAAAGCGATAAACACATACCTTGGACGTGTACAAAACTTAACAATATCATTACCATACATCCGCAAGTTGAAATGATCATACTTGGAACATCACCTTAAATTCCCTCAAGCTACTCAAAACAAGCTTTTAGACAAACACAAAAACTATTAATATAAACAAACTAAAAGACCGGCCGAAACTGGATTAAACAAGTTGTAAAGTGAAGATTTGAGAATTTTACGAACAATCCGAGTACAACTTATTTAATTCATGTTCACCACACTACCTAAGCTAGAATGAAAAAGTTATAACGAAACAAAAAACGATAAAACATGCTTGTTTTACGTCGTAAGCTCGACGCCTTTACTGTGATTAGCTAGTAACTTACTCCCTTTATGCCATGGTGATACCTCACCGCGCAAACCAAAAGCAAGTGTCCTAACCAAACACTTGAGCAAACGTTACGGGAACAAAATGTATACAACACTTGAACAAACACAATGGAAAATAAAAGTAAAACAAGTATCTATACAAGCATATATACAATATAAACAATTATGTACGAAGCTCCAAAACATCGAAACTATCACAATGCAATTCAATATCAAAACCAATCCCCGACAACGGTGCCATTTTGTTGGAGCGGTAAAGCGGCAAGCAAAAATATTATTTTCGGAAGAATTCTCTCCAGGATTTATGTCGTGTCCACAGAGATTGGTGCTATTGAACTGTTGTTCGACAATTTAAATGTTAATGAGTTTGGGTTAAAATGGGTTTAAAGTAAATGCAGAAAAGTAAACATTAACACAAAAAGAATTCATTCTTCAGAGAGAAGAAACTTGTCAGGCATGCACATAATCGACTCGTCACAAACTTAAACCTATCGACCAGCTATACTCAACCTACAATACTCCTCAATATCATTCAGCATCGCTCACAATAGTGTCCATCTCTGAAACACTGAGCTGAGAGAACAACCGTGTTACCCTCGTCGACACTCTCGCACCCGACTCGAGATACGGAGGCATTAAGCTTCGATACCCATAAAGATTGTTAGCTCTAAATCTATCTCTAGCATCCAAAAACTAACAGATAATCATCCATAATCAAAGTTTGCGATGCTTATCTCTAACACAACCCAAACCCCGGGTATAAAGCAAAAATCAAGGACAATCACCGATAAAGATTTGTAAAGCAAATTAGATACAACGCCATAGGCGACAAATATACACGAGTTTAAAGTAAATACATATACAACAACCCAAAAAAGAAGAAATACACAAAGAAGAAAAGAAATAAACCAAACATCTCGCGGTTTGTCAACGCCGATCGATGAGAAATCCACCCCGGATCATCCGTGTGCAAGCTTCAATGTTGTTTTCTAAGCTAATCCTACTGAAAAATGAGTTTGATGGAGTTGGGAGCAAAAATACCAAAAACCATAACCTAAAAAATGAATGAAATAACTTAAATATCATTTCAAAATCTGTCATGTTCGCAAAGCAAACTTCAAAATTTGGCACCTGATGCCTCAGGAACAGTTAAACCGCCTCTGCGATTCTGCAAAAGTTCACAAAACAGACTTTTATTCGCAAAGAGAATATTCGCTGGAAAGTTCCCAAAGCTAACTTTGGTGCCTTTCTCTACTGACTCAAGTCTGGGAGCATTCGCTGGATAGTTCGCAAAGCGAACATTCGCTGGAAAGTTTGCAAAGCGAACTTGACAGCACACCAGCCCTTATTTTGACCACAACTTCTGAACCGTAACTCGGATTGATGCACGATAGGAAGAGTTGGAAAGCTTATTAAATGATCTTTATGAATATGACAAGATATCCTTGCTTGAATACCTACAAAAATGAGAGAAAATCAATTAAACTCAATGATATTTACACGATACGCAATATATACACTATAACGTAAAGTAAACATATTTACAAACAAAGCGGGGTTTATTCGAACGATATTAACAAAAAGTATCGATAAGTGCAACAAAACTTATATACAAAAATAGCTACAATTTGCACTTATCAAACTCTCCCCAACTTAAACTTGTTTGTCCTCAAACAAGAATCAAGCGACTCAAAGAAACAGAGTGACAACAAAGAATCACGAATCAACATGTTTTGAAAAACGAAAACAAATGAATGGTTCAAATGAAAAATGATACACACAAAGTAAATACTTACTACTAAACTACGACGATAACATAATCACGAAAAAAAATGCACAATACAAAAATCATGCCAAACATCCTAAAACAACACAAGTTCAAACGTGAATCACACCTAGCAAAAACAATCATCGGTAGATGAAAAACACTAAATGAGGTACTTTTTACTCACACAACAATCTTGCAAACAAAAGACTAAATTATGCATTCATCCAAAAATCATATTGAAAACATAAAAACAAGAATCACAAGGGCTTTCAAGGTTGTAGCGTGGTCGGGTAAACAAACAAGGGGCAATTTCAAAAGGTAATTGAAACAAAAACTTGCCTAAACCTAAGGGAGTGATCAACTCACAAAGACTCAAACACAAAATTCCAATCAACTTCTTCCAAAATCCCAAGTGTTACACAAAACACAATACTTATTTAGCACAATTATTTGAACTCTTTTTGTTTCCTTTCTCAAGGATTTTCTTTTTCTTTCTTTTTCACATTTTTCTTTTCTTTTCTTTTCTTTTTCACATTTTCTCTTTTTTTCTTTTCTTTTTCAACCTCATAGAAACCAACCAATGAGTAAACAATCATTCTCTCCCCAACTTGAATTCAACCACATCATCATGTGAATACTCCCTACTTTCTAAGGCAAGGTAAAAATTCATACAACAACTAAAAGTTGAGGGTTCAAGAAAAAACAATCAATCAAAATCCATACAAAAAGTGAATCCAATACTCATAGACAAGCATTAAGTTCAAATAACATGGATAATGATAGAAAGGCACAAAGGGGTTTAACAAATGCTCACACACTCACAGGGTGAATTGACTATTTGGCTAGGTAGTTGCGCTCAAAATGAAACAAAATGTCTTGATCCTTTTCATGCTTTCATATAATCAACACAAACAAAAGATTAAGCATAATAAAATCCAGTTAGAATAAGAATGTTGGTACTCCGCGCATATATGAACAATGGAAAGCTACCTCACAAAAAGGGTGGGAACTAAAGTGATTCACATAAAGAACAAGTATACAAAAGAATGAATGGCATGGAAGTTTGTAAAATGCCTAAGTATCATGAATATGCTAAAGTCTAGAAAGCGATAAACACATACCTTGGACGTGTACAAAACTTAACAATATCATTACCATACATCCGCAAGTTGAAATGATCAAACTTGGAACATCACCTTAAATTCCCTCAAGCTACTCAAAACAAGCTTTTAGACAAACACAAAAACTATTAATATAAACAAACTAAAAGACCGGCCGAAACTGGATTAAACAAGTTGTAAAGTGAAGATTTGAGAATTTTACGAACAATCCGAGTACAACTTATTTAATTCATGTTCACCACACTACCTAAGCTAGAATGAAAAAGTTATAACGAAACAAAAAACGATAAAACATGCTTGTTTTACGTCGTAAGCTCGACGCCTTTACTGTGATTAGCTAGTAACTTACTCCCTTTATGCCATGGTGATACCTCACCGCGCAAACCAAAAGCAAGTGTCCTAACCAAACACTTGAGCAAACGTTACGGGAACAAAATGTATACAACACTTGAACAAACACAATGGAAAATAAAAGTAAAACAAGTATCTATACAAGCATATATACAATATAAACAATTATGTACGAAGCTCCAAAACATCGAAACTATCACAATGCAATTCAATATCAAAACCAATCCCCGGCAACGGTGCCATTTTGTTGGAGCGGTAAAGCGGCAAGCAAAAATATTATTTTCGGAAGAATTCTCTCCAGGATTTATGTCGTGTCCACAGAGATTGGTGCTATTGAACTGTTGTTCGACAATTTAAATGTTAATGAGTTTGGGTTAAAATGGGTTTAAAGTAAATGCAGAAAAGTAAACATTAACACAAAAAGAATTCATTCTTCAGAGAGAAGAAACTTGTCAGGCATGCACATAATCGACTCGTCACAAACTTAAACCTATCGACCAGCTATACTCAACCTACAATACTCCTCAATATCATTCAACATCGCTCACAATAGTGTCCATTTCTGAAACACTGAGCTGAGAGAACAACCGTGTTACCCTCGTCGACACTCTCGCACCCGACTCGAGATACGGAGGCATTAAGCTTCGATACCCATAAAGATTGTTAGCTCTAAATCTATCTCTAGCATCCAAAAACTAACAGATAATCATCCATAATCAAAGTTTGCGATGCTTATCTCTAACACAACCCAAACCCCGGGTATAAAGCAAAAATCAAGGACAATCACCGATAAAGATTTGTAAAGCAAATTAGATACAACGCCATAGGCGACAAATATACACGAGTTTAAAGTAAATACATATACAACAACCCAAAAAAGAAGAAATACACAAAGAAGAAAAGAAATAAACCAAACATCTCGCGGTTTGTCAACGCCGGTCGATGAGAAATCCACCCCGGATCATCCGTGTGCAAGCTTCAATGTTGTTTTCTAAGCTAATCCTACTGAAAAATGAGTTTGATGGAGTTGGGAGCAAAAATACCAAAAACCATAACCTAAAAAATGAATGAAATAACTTAAATATCATTTCAAAATCTGTCAAGTTCGCAAAGCGAACTTCAAAATTTGGCACCTGATGCCTCAGGAACAGTTAAACCGCCTATGCGATTCTGTAAAAGTTCACAAAACAGACTTTTATTCGCAAAGCGAATATTCGCTGGAAAATTCGCAAAGCGAACTTTGGTGCCTTTCTCTACTGACTCAAGTCTGGGAGCATTCGCTGGATAGTTCGCAAAGCGAACATTCGCTGGAAAGTTTGCAAAGCGAACTTGACAGCACACCAGCCCTTATTTTGACCACAACTTCTGAACCGTAACTCGGATTGATGCACGATAGGAAGAGTTGGAAAGCTTATTAAATGATCTTTATGAATATGACAAGATATCCTTGCTTGAATACCTACAAAAATGAGAGAAAATCAATTAAACTCAATGATATTTACACGATACGCAATATATACACTATAACGTAAAGTAAACATATTTATAAACAAAGCGGGGTTTATTCGAACGATATTAACAAAAAGTATCGATAAGTGCAACAAAACTTATATACAAAAATAGCTACAATTTGCACTTATCAAACTCTCCCCAAATTAAACTTGTTTGTCCTTAAACAAGAATCAAGCGACTCAAAGAAACAGAGTGACAACAAAGAATCACGAATCAACATGTTTTGAAAAACGAAAACAAATGAATGGTTCAAATGAAAAATGATACACACAAAGTAAATACTTACTACTAAACTACGACGATAACATAATCACGAAAAAAAATGCACAATACAAAAATCATGCCAAACATCCTAAAACAACACAAGTTCAAACGTGAATCACACCTAGCAAAAACAATCTTCGGTAGATGAAAAACACTAAATGAGGTACTTTTTACTCACACAACAATCTTGCAAACAAAAGACTAAATTATGCATTCATCAAAAAATCATATTGAAAACATAAAAACAAGAATCACAAGGGCTTTCAAGGTTGTAGCGTGGTCGGGTAAACAAACAAGGGGCAATTTCAAAAGGTAATTGAAACAAAAACTTGCCTAAACCTAAGGGAGTGATCAACTCACAAAGACTCAAACACAAAATTCCAATCAACTTCTTCCAAAATCCCAAGTGTTACACAAAACACAATACTTATTTAGCACAATTATTTGAACTCTTTTTGTTTCCTTTCTCAAGGATTTTCTTTTTCTTTCTTTTTCACATTTTTCTTTTCTTTTCTTTTCTTTTTCACATTTTCTCTTTTTTTCTTTTCTTTTTCAACCTCATAGAAACCAACCAATGAGTAAACAATCATTCTCTCCCCAACTTGAATTCAACCACATCATCATGTGAATACTCCCTACTTTCTAAGGCAAGGTAAAAATTCATACAACAACTAAAAGTTGAGGGTTCAAGAAAAAACAATCAATCAAAATCCATACAAAAAGTGAATCCAATTCTCATAGACAAGCATTAAGTTCAAATAACATGGATAATGATAGAAAGGCACAAAGGGGTTTAACAAATGCTCACACACTCACAGGGTGAATTGACTATTTGGCTAGGTAGTTGCGCTCAAAATGAAACAAAATGTCTTGATCCTTTTCATGCTTTCATATAATCAACACAAACAAAAGATTAAGCATAATAAAATCCAGTTAGAATAAGAATGTTGGTACTCCGCGCATATATGAACAATGGAAAGCTACCTCACAAAAAGGGTGGGAACTAAAGTGATTCACATCAAGAACAAGTATACAAAAGAATGAATGGCATGGAAGTTTGTAAAATGCCTAAGTATCATGAATATGCTAAAGTCTAGAAAGCGATAAACACATACCTTGGACGTGTACAAAACTTAACAATATCATTACCATACATCCGCAAGTTGAAATGATCAAACTTGGAACATCACCTTAAATTCCCTCAAGCTACTCAAAACAAGCTTTTAGACAAACACAAAATCTATTAATATAAACAAACTAAAAGACCGGCCGAAACTGGATTAAACAAGTTGTAAAGTGAAGATTTGAGAATTTTACGAACAATCCGAGTACAACTTATTTAATTCATGTTCACCACACTACCTAAGCTAGAATGAAAAAGTTATAACGAAACAAAAAACGATAAAACATGCTTGTTTTACGTCGTAAGCTCGACGCCTTTACTGTGATTAGCTAGTAACTTACTCCCTTTATGCCATGGTGATACCTCACCGCGCAAACCAAAAGCAAGTGTCCTAACCAAACACTTGAGCAAACGTTACGGGAACAAAATGTATACAACACTTGAACAAACACAATGGAAAATAAAAGTAAAACAAGTATCTATACAAGCATATATACAATATAAACAATTATGTACGAAGCTCCAAAACATCGAAACTATCACAATGCAATTCAATATCAAAACCAATCCCCGGCAACGGTGCCATTTTGTTGGAGCGGTAAAGCGGCAAGCAAAAATATTATTTTCGGAAGAATTCTCTCCAGGATTTATGTCGTGTCCACAGAGATTGGTGCTATTGAACTGTTGTTCGACAATTTAAATGTTAATGAGTTTGGGTTAAAATGGGTTTAAAGTAAATGCAGAAAAGTAAACATTAACACAAAAAGAATTCATTCTTCAGAGAGAAGAAACTTGTCAGGGATGCACATAATCGACTCGTCACAAACTTAAACCTATCGACCAGCTATACTCAACCTACAATACTCCTCAATATCATTCAACATCGCTCACAATAGTGTCCATTTCTGAAACACTGAGCTGAGAGAACAACCGTGTTACCCTCGTCGACACTCTCGCACCCGACTCGAGATACGGAGGCATTAAGCTTCGATACCCATAAAGATTGTTAGCTCTAAATCTATCTCTAGCATCCAAAAACTAACAGATAATCATCCATAATCAAAGTTTGCGATGCTTATCTCTAACATAACCCAAACCCCGGGTATAAAGCAAAAATCAAGGACAATCACCGATAAAGATTTGTAAAGCAAATTAGATACAACGCCATAGGCGACAAATATACACGAGTTTAAAGTAAATACATATACAACAACCCAAAAAAGAAGAAATACACAAAGAAGAAAAGAAATAAACCAAACATCTCGCGGTTTGTCAACGCCGGTCGATGAGAAATCCACCCCGGATCATCCGTGTGCAAGCTTCAATGTTGTTTTCTAAGCTAATCCTACTGAAAAATGAGTTTGATGGAGTTGGGAGCAAAAATACCAAAAACCATAACCTAAAAAATGAATGAAATAACTTAAATATCATTTCAAAATCTGTCAAGTTCGCAAAGCGAACTTCAAAATTTGGCACCTGATGCCTCAGGAACAGTTAAACCGCCTCTGCGATTCTGCAAAAGTTCACAAAACAGACTTTTATTCGCAAAGCGAATATTCGCTGGAATCAAGGACAATCACCCCGAACTTGAGAAATCCAACTTTTGGATCATCCGTGTGCAAGTTTGCGATGCTTATCTCTAACACAACCCAAACCCCGGGTATAAAGCAAAAATCAAGGACAATCACCCCGAACTTGACAGCATACCAGCCCTTGTTTTGACCACAACTTCTGATCCGTAACTCGGATTGACGCACGGTCGAAAGCGTTTGAAATCTTATTCAATGCTCTTTATGAATATGACAAGATATCCTTGCTTGAATACCTACAAAAATGAGAGAAAATCAATTGAACTCAATGATATTTACACGATACGCAATATATAAACTATAACGTAAAGTAAACGTATTTACAAACAAAGCGGGGTTTATTCGAATGATATTAACAAAAAGTATCGATAAGTGCAACAAAAATTATATACAAAAATAGCTACAATTTGCACTTATCTCATTCATAATCTCAGACTCAGCAAACCTTATCTCTTGACCTCTAGAAAACGCAATAGACCCATACCTCCCAAGTACCTCCTTAGAATTCTGATACGGTGCCATTCCAATACTCGAATGGAAACTGTTATTATACGTGAATTCAATCAATGCAAGATGACTATCCCATGCACCACCTTGCTCTAAAACACAAGCCCTCAACAAATCTTCCAAAGACTGAATCGTCCTCTCCGTCTGACCATCCGTCTGCGGATGATAAGCCGAACTCAATCTCAATTTAGAACTCAATGCCTTCTGTAAACTTTCCCAAAATCTCGATGTAAACCTTGGATCTCGATCCGAAACAATACTCGATGGAACCCCATGCAACTTCACAATCACACTGATGTAAATCTCCGCCAACCTCTCCAAAGAAAAACTGATGTCAATCGGAATAAAATGAGCCGATTTAGTCAGTCTATCCACAATCACCCAAATAGCATTATGCCCTCGCTGAGTATTCGGTAACCCCGTCACAAAATCCATGGAAATGCTATCCCACTTCCACTCAGGAATATCCAACGGTTGCAACAAACCACTAGGCCTCAGATGTTCCACCTTCGATTTCTGACAAGTCAAACATGCATAAACAAACTGAGCCACATCTCTTTTCAATCCAGACCACCAGAAAATCTTCTTCAAATCTTGGTACATCTTATTCGCTCCCGGATGTATACTCAAATTACTCCGGTGTCCTTCTTCCAAAATCATCTTTTTCAACTCCGCATCATCAGGAATACAAATCCTACCTCGGAACCTTAAAACACCATTAACATCCACTTGAAAATCACTATTCGCACCTTTTTCTCCAACCAACATCAAATCCAAAAATTTCAAATCCAGCTTCTGTTTCTCACTAACAGTCATTAGAAACTCATTAGTAACCTTTAACATTCCAAGCCTCACACTATCCGACGACACTTCATAAACCAAACTCAAATCTCTAAACGATTCCAAAATCTCCCACTCCTTAATCATCAAAGCGGACATATGTAACGATTTCCGACTCAATGCATCGGCTACCACATTAGCTTTACCAGGATGGTAATTCAAGCCAAAGTCGTAGTCCTTCAAAAATTCCAACCATCTACGTTGCCTCATATTCAGCTCTTTCTGATCAAACAAATATTTCAAACTTTTATGATCACTAAAGACTTCAAACCTTGCACCGTAAAGATAATGCTTCCAGATCTTCAACACAAAAACCACAGCCGCTAATTCAAGATCATGAGTAGGATAATTCTTCTCATGCACTCTCAACTGCCTCGAAGTATAAGCCACGACCTTACCTTCTTGCATCAGAACACCACCTAGACCAATCAAAGAAGCATCACAATAAACCACAAATGGTTCATTAGGATTTGGTAAAATCAAAATCGGAGCTGTCGTCAATCTTCTCTTCAGCTCATTAAAAATTTCTTCACACCGAATATCCCAAATGAACGCTTGCCCTTTACAAGTCAACTGGGTCAAAGGAAGTGCTAGCTTAGAAAAACCTTCAATGAACCTTCGATAATAACCGGCTAATCCCAAAAAGCTTCGAATTTCAGTAACAGATCTCGGAGCCTCCCATTGTAGAACTGTTTCTACTTTAGATGGATCCACAGAAATACCATTACATGAAATCACGTGCCCAAGAAAACTCACCTCCAATAACCAGAATTCACACTTAGACAATTTGGCAAAAAACTTCCTTTCTTTCAAAACCTGCAAAACAATACGTAAATGCTCCGCATGCTCCTCCCGAGACTTAGAATAAATCAAAATGTCATCAATAAACACAACCATAAATCGATCCAAATGCTCGTGAAAAATACGATTCATGTACTCCATGAACACACCTGGCGCATTAGAAACCCCGAACGGCATCACAGAATATTCATAATGACCGTAACGTGTCCTAAAAGCCGTCTTCTGAATATCTTCCTCTTTCACCCTAATCTGATGATACCCTGACCTCAAGTCAATCTTACTGAACACACAAGCACCCACCAACTGATCCATCAGATCATCAATCCTTGGAAGAGGATACTTATTCTTAATCGTCACCTTATTCAACTGGCGATAATCAATACACAACCGCATACTGCCATCTTTCTTTTTCACCAATAAAACTGGAGCACCCCAAGGAGAAACACTAGGTCTTACAAACCTCTTTTCCAACAATTCATTCAACTGCTTCTTTAACTCAACAAACTTAGATGCCGACATACGATAAGGTGCCATAGAAACAGGTCTAGTACCAGGAACTAGATCTATAGAAAACTCCACCTCTCTCTCTGGCGGCAAATCTAAAATATCATCAGGAAACACTTCCGGAAATTCACACACAACAGGAAACACATCAAGTGAAACTTGACTATCCACAGTCAAAGATGCAAATAACCCAAACAACTGAGCTTCATCCGCCAAAAGTCTCTTCAACTCTTTGGTAGATAAGAAACTCGAGTCTTCGTCTTCCTCAAGAGAAGGAAACCTTACCAGCTTATGATAACAATGAATATGAACTTGATTGAATTGCAACCAATTCATTCCCAAAACCACATCTAAACCTTCTAACGACAAACACACCAAATCCATCTCAAAGTCTTTACCATAAATGGTCAAAGGACAACTCAAACAAACCAAAGAAGTAGTTACTGACCCCATTGCTGGAGTATCAATAACCATCTCACCACTCATCAAAGACAACACAAGATTCAAGCGCTTCGCGCACTCAGACGAAATAAACGAATGAGTCGATCTAGTATCAATAATAGCAACTAAAGGAGTACTATTAATAAAACAAGTACCTTTGATCAGACGATCTGCACTTCAAGTCTGAGTCCCCGCCAAAGAAAATACCTTCCCACTAGCTGGAGCTTGTTTCGGTTTTTGACACTTCGTACTAACATGTCCAAGCTCACCACAATTAAAGCACTTCACCACGTTCCTCTTACAATCAGCTGTAATGTGTCCTACACCTCCACAGTTAGAACACTTCCAAAAATCTTTCTTACATTCGAACTGACGATGCCCCACTTCACCACATCTGTAACATCTCAGAGGACCAGACATTCCCCCTCCACTTGACCTTTTCTCAAAATTTCCCCTTTGTTTACCTTTATCAGCTGGTGTCACATACGGACCACCACGAAACTGTTGCTTCCCTTTCCTCTCGCTCACACTCTTGTAATGAGTAGAACGAGCCTTACTATCCTCCTCATAAATCCTACAACAATCCACCAAATCAGAAAACCTCTGAATCCTCTGATAACCAATTGCCTGCTTAATCTCAGGACGCAATCCATTCTCAAACTTTACACACTTAGAGAATTCCGCGGCCGCTTCAGCATAATGAGGATAAAACTGCACAAGTTCCACAAACTTAGCAGTATAATCAACAACAGACATATTACATTGTTTCAGTTCCAAGAACTCGATTTCCTTCTTTCCTCTCACATCTTCAGGAAAATACCTCCTCAAGAACTCCCAGCTAAAAACTTCCCAAGTAATTTCTTCCTCTTCTGCAGCTTCCAACACATGACGTGTACCTACCCATCAATCATCAGCTTCTTCTAGTAACATGTGAGTACCCAGTCTCACCTTCTGATCCTCATCACAATCCATCACTCGGAAAATCCTTTCAATCTCTTTCAGCCAAATCTGTGCACCATCAGGATCATATCTTCCCTTGAAGACAGGCGGTTTGTTCTTCCTGAACTCATCATTACCAGCAGCATTAGGTGCACCCTGCACAACACGAGCCATAGCTTGCATAGCAGCAGCCAAAGCATCATCGTTCCTACCAGCCATATTCTGTTCATTTCCAATAACAACACTTATGGTTAAACAAACAGCTCACCCAAACACAACGACCAATAAGGACTGACACAACTGACACGGACTGGTTCTGATACCACTTAATGTAACACCCCCAATCTATACCCCCAATTAAATAAAGCAGTAAAAGAAAATTGAAAATTTCATCAGAGTATATTTAAATTATCATGGCATAGACGGGGGGAATCACATTATAATGAATCAAATCATACAACACCTGCTCATAAAGATATACAATAGTGGGGTAGCAATCAACAGAGGAACTCAGTTCCTTACACCCACATTTCAGATTTTAGAATAAAAGCGGAAAATCTAAAACTGAATATCATATATATATATATATATATATATATATATATATATATATACATAATACACAATAATCACAAACGGTCTCCCTAACTACCCGGTGTCACATATCAGAGCCGACCGACAAAAGAATGAAGTCCTAAGCTTCACAAAAAGACCTCCAGCAACTCTAATCTGCAATGCCTCGTAGAGCATTATAAAACAGCAGAAGGGTGAGAAAAACAATCATAATATCATTGCATACAATTCTATATAACACAAGAATACACATATATACGGTTCTCACCACAACTCCCGCCATAATTCAAACACAATACAACACAATGTATAACTCATATATCCATCACCAAGGTATACCAACCATGCACAATACAAGTATCACCAACACATATCCATATATCCATTTATCCACAATTCCACACATAAACAACCATTAATGATTTATGCAATGCAAGAGACCGAAAAAACGACTCTATGCATATGCACATGCGGTACCGACTTCCATCAATTCTCAACACCAGTTCACTCAGGAACTATTGGAACCATCGCTCGTTACTTAATGTAACTCCCCGTCGGGCATACGATGTTCCCCATCGCTCACACCTCTTTGTAAAAGGCACACAATGTTTATGGATCGCTCACACCTCTTTGTATAAGGCACACGACCCGATCGCTCACACCTCTTTGTATAAGGCACACGATCGTCTATAATCATCGCTCACACCTCTTTGCATAAGGCACATCATGATGCTTAACATACAATGACTCATGACATTCAAATACACACATACATGCATTCATCTCTCTTAACAAAATCACACTTTGCACTTAAGCCCAAAACAATGCATTTAATTGCCATACGGCCACAAACCATCACTACACCATCTAAACACATGCATTTACATCATACAATAGCACCTTGCATGATACACATCAATTACGCACAGTTACAATGACAAAAGTAGACCAACCGACGAAAGTCCAAATTCCCAACATAATTAAATCGGTTAACAATTTCCAAATCATCATAATAAGAAAGTACAGCTCAATAGCTTTCTAACGATACCAAGATTGTAAAAATTAGATAAATGGAACCCATGTTACGAAAGAAAAAACGAAAACGATATTTTAAAAAGTCCCATTTTACCATTCTCCTGGCCATACGCGTATTGCCCTGAGCCATACGCGTATTGCCCTGATTCCCCGCCATGCCATACGCGTATTGCCCAAGGTCATACGCGTATGGATAGAGACTCATTTTTTCCCCAAAATTCACGTTAAAATTCCGATACGCGTATTGCCCTAAAATGTTATGCGTATCATACGCAAATCGGCAGATGGCCGAGCAAAAATGAGAATCCATACGCGTATTGGCCCAAGACTCGCCCATGTTACGCGTATGACCTGGAAAAACCAGAAAAAGAATTCTGCAGAACAAAGTTATGCGTTTTCCACCCCAAATCATCCAATTTTTCACCTACACGCCAGAAAATTGCCAATACAATGTCTAACAACATGTATCTATCATGTACCAACAATAATGAACACTAAAAACATGATTTCCAACACATTTAATCGATTTCTAGTCAATTTTACATAATATAGGTTTTACTAAATTTTTCCAATTCAATCCAATAACAACCACTAACACACATACATAATCATATACAAGCATACAATAACTGAGTTTCGCACCCTTACCCGATTAAATCGATTCTAGAAGTTGTTTTCTTTGATTTTCCAAGATTTTCTCACTTTTCTTCTCTTCTCCTCTTTTCTTCCCTTTTTCCTTTTTCTCTTTTTCTTTCTCTCTATTTTTCTCTCTTTCTATTTTCTATTCTTTCTAACTTAAGAAAAATATCATGAAATGACCAAAATACCCCCACACTCAAATATCTCGCAAATGTTCCCAAAACTCGATAAAATATCACAACATTGAAAAATAACATATTTTCAGATAAAAGTCGAAAATATAATAAAATAATAATAAAATAATCAAACTACTCGATTAAATAAAAACTGACAAAACTGGGGCGTTACACAATGTCGGGCAGTTATAATTTTCTTTGCAACATCAGAGTATGAGGTTTGTAAGCTCCCCCTGAGTCTAATAATCAAAAGTTTAGTTCTGTAACCCACCCTAAGTACTAGTTTCAAGAAAAATTATTTAGTTCTCTTAGTAACATCAGAGTATGAGGTTTGTAAGTCCCCCAGAGTAAAATAGTCTAAAGCTGAGGTTTGTAAGACCCCCCTTAGATCTATATTTAAGAAAACTAAATATAATATTTTAACTTCCTTTGGCAACACCAGAATACGATGTTTGTAAGCTCCTTCCGAGTCTGATAATCTAAGGTTGGGGTTTGTAAGCTCCTCATTAGTTCTATGTACAAGAAAGTTAAAATGTGTCGCCCGGACAAGATAACCAATATGTACAAAAATTAAAAAAATCGTTATGTACAAAGATTATAAATGACCATTATGTACAACCTGAATGGATTCAGTTTCTAATTAAATACTTACTATCTTTTCTCCACCTTTTGCCACATCGAAAAGAATAAAAAGAGAGAAAAAAAGAAAGAAAAGAATTACAGTCATAAATGCTTAGCAGGCCATCATTACAAGATCAATTTCCAAGGAAGGGAAAATGATCAAGTAACAGGGGTCATTAAGGTATGTACAGTGCATGTTAAATATTTATTGGTCGTAACGGTTTCAAGAATCAAGCAAAGGATTTTATTCAGGCATTTAGGTTACCCAAAAGCTATTATAAAAGTAACCAAAACCTAGTTCATTTTCATCAACATTTACCAAAACATTATGGAGTCACCAGCTGAGAGCAACAAAATTTCTGTTATGACAAAAGTCACACAGAACTCTACAAGCCTGAATATCCAAAACCTTCAGAAGCCAGCAGCTTCAGAAACTTCTGCTACTGGTCCTGTGCCTCCTTCCCTAAACACTTCAGACGAGGCTTCGTCAACAGTACCTCAAATACCTACAGAAGCAGGTCCATTAGTAGCTGTTTTGAAGCCACAGAAGAAGTCCATAAAGAAGACAAAGAGGAAGAGGCTCAACGAGATGTTTCACCGTCTTGTTGTCCCAGAAGCGGAAGAGGAGAATATTGATGAAGATGAGCCAGATTACAATTATGGAAACATCTTCTGCTACAAGGCACTGGATGACATAGATAGAGCTTAGTCTTAGTTCAAACTAGTTCCTTATGTTTTTGTAATCCTTTAAGCTCAATTAATGAAAAAATTATTTTGACCAGTAAATATTATGCAATCGCACAAACACTTTATTTACCCATTCGATTTTTCTGATAAACACATTAATGAAGTAATGACCAGAAGAAACAGTTAACATGTTAACAATATTATTTATAACTTGTTAAAAGAATCTTAATATGTCAGAATACTAGACATCATTTCCAAGAGTCAGTATTTAAAATTGATTTGACTTAATCAATAAAAAGTAATGAATACTCAAAGGTAATGAATGTAAAGACTCTCTAAAAACCCTTTAGCAGACTCACTTTCATAATCACTTAATCATCTGAATACCAAAATGTATAAGCAAAAGCAAATTTGGGTTCCAAAGAGAGATTTCAGAAAAATAGCATGCTCAATGCAGCAACTCAAGCAAACAAGAGTGACGTAGCAACTAAAGGATCTACAAGCAAGTAGATAACTTCAGAAACACACACTACTTCAGCAAC
The DNA here is from genome assembly GCA_022829125.1 of Lathyrus tuberosus. Taxonomy (NCBI): domain Eukaryota; kingdom Viridiplantae; phylum Streptophyta; class Magnoliopsida; order Fabales; family Fabaceae; genus Lathyrus; species Lathyrus tuberosus. Next base: position 7,074,673 of record JALAZF010000308.1, on the reverse strand, counting down.
CTTCGTTGAGACACACAGAAGAAGAAGATCTTCCAAGTCAAAACGCAGAAATCAACTGAGAAAGGAAGTTGTAGAGTTCGAGAAGAAGAATGGCAAGATTATTTAGACAGTCTAGATATGTCAAATGATCCTAGGGAGTACCTTAGGACAAATCTGAAATCCTAGAGAGTCTTAACAACATGTAATCACTTCCAATTAATGAGAATATTGCATTTTTTTAGAGGCTTTAATCCTATTTGTTTCATTATCTTGAACAATAATTTAAATAAATACTTATAACAAAAAGACTTCTCAAAACAAAAAGTCTTAACAATTACAAGACAAAAATATGTAGAAGTCTAACATCAGAAACTCTCATAAAAAGCTTCAAACTCGTCTCTCCATATTTTAAAAGAATCAACCTCTGAACTTAGGATAACTCTGTGCTGGACAAGTAGTTCAAAAATAACCCGTCCATATGGAATGAAGAAAGTCTTTCCCTTGTGAAAGGAAGAAAGAGTCCTCTTCAAATAGTCAAATATAACTTGAGAAAGATCAATCTGCAAGTCTGAATTGAGAAGCATTAGCAAATATTTTTCAATAGAGTCCACATCTAACACCCTACTCTACCCATTCATATAAAAATAAAAAATACATAAATATTACGGAAATAAATCAGAGTTAATACACGTAGGATGCCACATTACTAAGAATCATCATGAAGTATCAAATCGCTTCATGTCTTATTCATTAGTAATATAAATACTTTGGTTCAACAACGGAATTAAATCAAACGGTTTAACATTAAAACTCCAATTACATCAACTCTCCACAGAATACGTGGTTCCACAACAATTAAATCAAAATCCAGATATGTAACAAATGCAAAATCAAATAACATAAGGAAATCACGAAATGCCCATCCTGCCCATGTTATGTATCAGAGTGACTCCTAAGACTCGATCAAATAGCAACACATGCTTCAAGCAATACTCAGGTACCTGATCATCTGTACTCCCCAAGAAGCACAGACACAACAAACAAAAAAAGGGGTGAGAACTACATTTAATAATACACGGTGAAAAACACATGCTAAAGAGTAGTGCATACACAAAAACACACCAATCGTACAATGCAACACACATACAAGTGCCACATCATCATTTGGCATAATCAGCCTATATTCAATCATATACGTATGCAATGCGACTCAACTGACATGACATAATGCATGCAGTACCATCACAATCACCTACGGTTCACCCTAGAACCCGATACCCGTCGGAATCCAGATAAGTAGTATACGTTCCTCTGAACTACAACTTATCTCCACTCGACTCCCACATAGAGTCCGATCAAGACTAGGCACCCATCATGGATTCCCACCTAGCTCATCTCCATATAACATGACAAGAATGCATGACACCAAAATTATGCACAATATAATAATCATTCAAGCATAATTCACGATCCTCATTGATCACACGTGAGCCACATACTCACCGTAATTCCATTCGGAATTACCACCACAACACAAGACCGTCCACACACGACAATCTTGGCTCACACACCCAACACGTCTCACCTAGACATTCTCATAAAAAACCCATATTTTATCCTATTTAATGTTATTACTAGTTCCTCCTATGTCTAATTATACCATCTTAATATTACAGATCAAGAGGAATTGCATTACACGCGAAATCGGGACAGAAATCGCGAAAACGGGAAATTTTCACCACCGCCCTGCCCATACGCGTATGACCCTGCCCATATGCGTATGAACTCATTTTCTTCGCCCCAGGCTTGTGTACTCTACGCGTATGGCCTCTTAGCTGCCAATCCCATACGCGTATTGCCTTGTGCCATACGCGTATCATCAGAGAGTGATTTCTCTCTCAAAACTCTTCAAAACTCCCCTACGCGTATGGCCCTGCCCATACGCATATTTCCACTCCTCATACGCGTCCCATACTCGTATCAACAGAGGGTCTTGCTGGCTCTGGGGACAGGACGCATATGCTACGCGTATGCCCTTAGGAGTGTCCCCTCATACGTGTATGGCCTCCCCCATACGCGTATGGCCAATCAGTCCTCAAAATTCCAAATTTCGCATCAGTGCGAACTTTTCCCCATCAAAGCACTCTTAAGCTCCTAAATCAGACCCAAAACCATCTTTAGTTCAGTAAAGTTTCAAGGTCCTAATTCTACTTCATAATTTCATCATTTTTGTCCACAAATTCTGTCATTAGACCTATTTTCGTTAACCCCATATAAACCCCAATTTATATATCCGATTTCATGATTAACACAGCAACAACATACATTCTATGTGAATTTTACAAAAACATCAACGTACAACACGAATTCATAGCAGACATTTCATATACACGAATTCACAATACTCATCATACAATCATGTAGCAATCAAGAATGAGGAGAAAATACACAGAAAATCTAAGAGGGAAAGGACCCCTCACTACCCTTTCATGTTCAGATCACCTATATTAAATCCCATTCTCCCCCTTACCTGAAACTTCCAAGCTTTTATTCCTTCAACAATGGTGGAAAACCTTTTGCCCTATCTCTCTTCTTTTTCCCTTTCTCTTTTACGTGAGATAAATCTGATACTTTAACCTCTCACTAATCTCTCTTAATTATGTTTTATTTCTTTTTAATTTTCTAAATAATGATAATAATCAAAATAATAATCCTAATATTACTTCTAATAATAATAATTCCATTAATAACGCTAACAATGATAATCATATTAATAATCATATTAATAATTGTTAGTTCTTGTATTGGCTTCAATTTTGGTAAAACAATGTTGCTGTTGAAGATGTCATAACATTGTTGCTGTTGAAGATGTCATTTGTTCTAATGTCTTAACATGAGTTCTTAACATTCAGTTTATGTTAAGTTATTTAGGGTTGCAGTTTTGTGTGCTGATGTTAAACATGATGTCTTGACATCAGTTGATAGAACATCAGAACATCAGTCTGTTGTGTTTTGTTAGGACTGCGTGTATCAGTGTGTTTTGAGAGATCTGGTGGAGAGATTGCAGGCGGATATCTTGGTAAAGATATTTTCTGGTGCAATCAGATATGGAGATGATCTTGTTGTTGTTTTTAGGGCTGAATGATATGAAAAGATTTGAAGAATAAAATCTGTTTTAAATTCAAATCAAATCAGAGATTTTCAAGGAGTCCAAGCCCAAGTCTGAGTTTCTATTTAAAGCAGCCACAACCCTACTTGGAATTGACGAAGACTATAAAGTGAATACTGAGTATCAGTTGTTAGAGTTTTCGTTTGTGTTTTGAAAGCTATTCATGCTTGAATTGGTATAATTTGTTTGAGTTGTAATTGTCCTCTCTAAAAGCTTTTAAGCAAGGGAGTATTGTTCTTGATTAAAGTTTTTAAGCAAGATCAAGTTGGGAACTTTGTAATCTTTGAGTTGTATCACTGAGGTGATTAAGGGGGAGTGAGTGGTATCTCATATCTAAGTGTATCTTAGGTAGAAGGGTCATTGGGTAATGATTAAGTTAGTGGATTGTCAACTGGGATTGTTGAGTCTGTAATTTAATACTACTAATAGTGAATTTCCTCCTTGGCTTGGTAGCCCCCAGACGTAGGTAGTTAGACCGAACTGGGTGAATAATTCTCTGTGTTGATTTACTGTTGTTTTATTGCCTTGTTTCATATAGCAGATTGTGTTGTTGTGACATCACACTTAACATTACATATCTGATACCAGAATTTCAATTGGTATCAGAGTAGGCATCCTGCTCTGCATCTAGGTGAGATCTAGGGCTGTTACTTTCTGGTACTATGGACAAGGAGAGTGGTGGATTTGTGAATAGACCCCCTATTCTAGATGGCTCAAATTATGATTATTGGATACCTCGCATGGTTACCTTCTTGAAGTCCTTGGACAGCAGGGCTTGGAAGGCTATTTTAAAGGAATGGGAACATCCCGTGATTGTTGAAAAAGATGGAACATCAAAGCTGAAACCTGAGGAAGAGTGGACCAAGGAAGAAGATGAACTTGCGCTTGGAAATTCTAAGGCTTTGAATGTCATTTTTAATGGTATTGACAAGAACATCTTTAGGCTGGTCAACACTTGTGAAGTGGCTAAGGAAGCTTGGGATGTCTTGAAAACTACCCATGAAGGAACCTCCAAAGTTAAGATGTCAAGACTTCAATTGCTGACAACAAAGTTTGAAAATCTGGAGATGAAGGATGATGAGACCATTCATGATTTTCACATGAATATTCTTGAGCTGTCAAATGCTTCTAGTGCCCTTGGAGAGAAAATGACTGAAGAGAAGCTGGTAAGGAAGATTCTTAGATCACTTCCCAAGAGATATAAAATGAAGGTGACTGCTATAGAAGAAGCTCAAGACATCAGCAAGATGAGGGTGGATGAGTTAATTGGTTCTCTTCAAACTTTTGAATTAGGGATGGATGAGGAACCTGAAAAGAAGACCAAAAGCATAGCTTTGGTATCTAGTTCTGAAGATGCTGGGAAAGAGAAGAGTCCTGAGTCTAAGGAGGAGCTGACCCATGCCATTGTTCTTCTAGGAAGACAATTTAATAAGGTGTTAAAAAGAATGGACATGAACTATAAACCAAATGTTAAGAACATCTCGTCTGACATCAACAAGAGAACTACAGCTGAGGAGAAGCCTAATCTTGACAAAGGAGTCCAATGCTATGAGTGTGAAGGTTATGGTCATGTCAGAAAAGAATGTCCTACATATCTCAAGAAGCAGAAAAAGGGGTTATCTGTTTCCTAGTCTGATACTGAGAGTGAGAGTGATGAAGAGACTGCCAAGCATGTTAGGGCATTGACTGGAATATGTGCTTCTGATGGAGAGTCTAGTGATGATGATCTGACCTTTGAAGAGCTAGCAACCTCCTATAAAGAGTTGTGTCTGAAAAGTGAAGAGGTTTGTCAAGAAAGGGAGAAGCAGAAGAAAAGTATAATCGAGCTTAGGCTGATAAAGCTGAACTTGAGAATGAAGTTCTGTTGTTAAAATCCCAACTTGATCAAATGTCCAAATCCATTAGAATGTTGAATAGTGGAACTGACACTCTGGATGAAATCCTTCAGGCTAGAAAAGGAGCAAGTGATAAGACTGGTCTAGGATTTAATGTTGAAAAGAAATCTTCTTCAGATGCTAGTTCTTCTGGTACCAAACAGAACTTGTCCCATCAGATGTCTCAACATCAAGGGAATGCTCATGTGTCTGGACTCAAGCAATATGTACCTCATCAGAAGACTCAACACCATGGGAAAGATTATAAGCATAACATGTCCCAACCTATGTCTCAACATCATGGGAAAATGTATGGGCCTAATAATGCTGTGCCTCACTATTATGGCAGAAGAAAGCCCCATCATCATGGGAAAAGACATCCTAATCATCATTACAGAAGACAACCTCATTATCATATGAGACAGTCTCAATACCATGGGAGGAGACAGTCTCAATACTATAGCAGAAGGCAGCCTCAACAGTGTAACAGAAAACATCCTCAAGAGAGAAGGCATGTTAATCACTTCAGAGAAGAATTTCAAAGCTGGAGATGTCAATATTGTGGAAGATTTGGTCACTTGAAATATTTCTGTTTCAAGCTCTATGGATATCCTCAACCTAATCCCCAACCTATACAGAATCAGGATAGTCCTACTATTGTTAAGCAATGGGTTCCCAAGGATGGGGCCACTTGTTTGTTAGCTCAGATGTCATTAACTGGTTCTGCCAAAGAGGACTGGTATTTTGATAGTGGTTGCTCTAGGCACATGACAAGTATGAAGAGTTTGTTGTTGAATGTTAAACATTATTCCAGCTGTGTAACTTTTGGAGATGGTGTCAAAGGAGAAATCAAGGGTGTGGGAAGACTGAACCGTGCAGGTGCTCCTAGACTAGATGATGTGTTATTGGTCAAAGGATTGAAGGCCAACTTGATCAGTATTAGTCAACTATGTGAGCAAGGACTTAAAGTTCACTTTACTAAAGCTGAATGTATTGTCACTAATGACAAAGGTGAAGTTGTCATGAAGGGTGCTAAGTCCAAAGACAACTGCTATCTATGGGATAAAAAGGGAGAACATCTAGAGGTGAAACAAAGTCTGATTGATCGCAATGTCAAGCATGATGTCATGACATCCTACTGTGACATTCCAAGGATCACCAAACACTCTAGGGTTAATCTTAGGGAAAGCAAGATCATTGAGGTTGACCATACAGGAAGGAGGTGTAATGACAGTTGCTCTAAGGATATATGTGCTGAACATTGTGATGTCATAAGAGGAAAACTGGGTATGTGTAAAAGACAGCAGAGGTTAATGACGTGTGCTGAATATTTATTAAAATTCAAAAATTTGAAATGTGATACATTTTGGTGGGGGAATTACATTTATTGGCTTTTAAGTGCTCAACAAAAGAAGCCCTCCTACCCTATGCAATCATTTCCTCACCTTGCCTCCACACGCTACATCAATCCTCATAGTCTGTTCGTCTTCACCCCAAAGAATAGAAGTCTCAACACATTTGTGTTCATCAGTTGCTACAGAGGAACAATGTCACTACAAATGTCGTCTCCCTCCAAGAACTCTACATCCAAGAGCCCCTCACACACAAAACCTAGGGTTTCGACGAAAGGGGTTTCTGAGGATGAAGCTTTGGATATAGCCCATCCCTCAATGATTCCAGCTTCTAAGACAAGACCTGACAAGCTACAAACAAAAAGGCCTTCTCATGATACATCAGGTAAATCGTCTAATCATTCTTCTGGTAAAAAATTTGATGATAGGAAAAGTAGAGAGTTTGTTACTAGCATTCTGTTTGGAGATAAATCTTCTCCTATGACCTCTACTCCTCAAGCTGTTGGAAATCAGAATGAGGAAGAGACTGTAGATGTTGATAAAAGTATAGGTCAGATTGTCACTAAGATTTTTGAGAAAGGGATTCCTGTGGCTGGAATATCAAGACCTTTGGCTCAAATGGCTGCTGTGCAATATGAAGGTAAAAAGGATGACATGCAACCAGCTGAAACCAATCTTCACAAGTTGGTTGTTTCTGTCATTGAAGATGCTGAAACTGAAGCTGAAACTGATGTTGATCCCAATGTTGGAGCTAGGGTTGATGTTGAACCTGATGTTAGAACATCACATGCTAGGGAAGTTTCTTCTAGCCCTAAAGGAAAGAAGCCTGTTGAGGTTGTGAATGTTGAGAATTTGTCAGACAATGAGGTTATTGGCAATGCAATTCCAGGTATTGCAAAAAGATTGAAGTCTAGAAAAGGGAAGACTGTTGATTCATCTCCTAAGGTGAGAACTGAAAGCAAAAAGAAGAAGACTCCTGTTGTTGGCCCTGCAAAGTCTTGGAGCAAAGTGTTTGTCTCATCCAAAAAGAGGAAGATGATGGAAGACTCTGACTCTGAGTTTGATGTTGATGAGGATGTTCAAGACATCACTCCAGTGAGAAGGTCCATTTTGAAGAGGATTGCTGATAAGGTTCCTGATGTACCTGTGGACAACATCTCTTTTCACTATGCTGGAAGTGCTCACATGTGGAAGTTTGTGTGTCAAAGAAAATTGGCTCTGGAAAGAGAGCTTGACAAAGATGCTCTGGAGATTAAAGAAGTTATGGAGCTGATTAAGTTTGCTGGGTTGATGAAAACTGTTTCTGGGTTCTCCAAATGTTATGATGGGCTAGTTAAGGAGTTTGTGGTAAACATTCCTGTGGACATTACTGACAGAAGGAGTGTGGCCTTTAGAAAAGTATATGTGAGAGGGAAGTGTATTGACTTTTCTCCTGAGGTTATCAACACCTACCTAGGAAGAAGTGAGCAAGATTATAGAGAGCTGGAAGTTACGGACAATGAGGTGTGCAAGGAGATCTCTGAAACTTAAGTGAAGGTATGGCCTTTGAAAGGAAAGTTGTCTGCTAGTCTTCTTAGTGTCAAATATGCTCTCCTGCACAGGATAGGTGCTGCAAATTAGGTCCCCACTAATCACAAAACTACTATATCTGTTGGCTTGGGGAAGATGATTTATGCAGTTGGGAAAAAGAAAAACTTTGATTATGGGTCCTACATTTTTAATCAGACTGTGAAGCATGCTTCAACAAATGCTATTAGAATGCCTATAGCATTTCCTTCTCTCATTTGTGGAGTGATCCTGAAGCAACATCCTGGAATATTGACTACTTCAGATACTGCTTGCAAGAAGGAGTCTGCATTATCCTTGCATCCCAAGTTGTTTGTAGGGAATCATGTCCCAGATATTGTCTCAACATCAGGTTCTGGTGTCAAGAAGGCATGTACCAAAGCTAATATGATAGAAGATTTGAAGTCTGTCTGCAAGGATCTAGATGTGGTGATCAGCACCAGCACTGCCAGGAAGATGAAACTTGAGCAGTTGATCAAGTCTTTGGAACAGGATGGAGATGATGAGGATGTCAACACTAATGTCAATGCTGAAGGTTCAGGTTCTGAGAAAGGTGATTCAACAACTGAGAATGAGGATAATGAAGATGTTTCTACTGATGATTCTGATGAAGATTGATTAAGCTAGCTGTGCTATTATAATTTTTTGTTTTATCTTTTTCTGTACCTTGAGTATTTTTTTTTGTTTCATGGATAATGATACTGCTATGTTTATCTGGTTTTTGTTCTGTGATTTGTCTTGTCATGTGATGCCTTCTTTTGACTGACAAGGAGAGCTAGCCTAGGACTAACCTGTAGTGAGAGGGACTAACTGTTTGATGGTTAGCCAATTGTGGCTAAAAAGGGGGAGAGTTTCTAGCTGGTTGTTGCGGTTCTTGTTTTGAGGGGGAGTAAATGTTGTTTGTGCAGATGTTTTACAAGTTTGAGTTTATTTTTGGTGCAGCTGTTGGATGTTGCTGATGCTGGTTGTGTAGTGAATGTTAGTAGTTGTTTGGAGTTTGGTGTTTATCCGCTGCAAGTTTTCCTGATGTTTTTCTGATGTTTATCCGCTGCAAGTTTTTCTGATGTTGGCTGAGATTGTTTTAGCCAAAATTAGCCAAAGGGGGAGATTGTTAGTTCTTGTATTGGCTGTAATTTTGGTAAAACAATGTTGCTGTTGAAGATGTCATAACATTGTTGCTGTCGAAGATGTCATTTGTTTGATGTCTTAACATGAGTTCTTAACATTCAGTTTATGTTAAGTTATTTAGGGTTGCAGTTTTGTGTGCTGATGTTAAACATGATGTCTTGACATCAGTTGATAGAACATCAGAACATCAGTCTGTTGTGTTTTGTTAGGGCTGCGTGTATCAGTGTGTTTTGAGAGATCTGGTGGAGAGATTGCAGGCGGATATCTTGGTAAAGATATTTTCTGGTGCAATCAGATATGGAGAAGATCTTGTTGCTGTTTTTAGGGCTGAATGATATGAAAAGATTTGAAGAATAAAATCTATTTTAAATTCAAATCAAATCAGAGATTTTCAAGGAGTCCAAGCCCAAGTATAAGTTTCTATTTAAAGCAGCCACAACCCTACTTGGAAGTGACGAAGACTATAGAGTGAATACTGAGTATCAGTTGTTAGAGTTTTCGTTTTTGTTTTGAAAGCCATTCATGCTTGAATTGGTATAGCTTGTTTGAGTTGTAATTATCCTCTCTAAAAGCTTTTAAGCAAGAGAGTATTGTTCTTGATCAAAGCTTTTAAGCAAGATTAAGTTGGGAACTTTGTAATCTTTGAGTTGTATCACTGAGGTGATTAAGGGGGGAGTGAGTGGTATCTCATATCTAAGTGTATCTTAGGTAGAAGGGTCATTGGGTAGTGATTAAGTTAGTGGATTGTCAACTGGGATTGTTGAGTCTGTAATTTAATACTACTAATAGTGAATTTCCTCCTTGGCTTTGTAGTCCCCCAGACGTAGGTAGTTAGCCCAAACTGGGTGAACAATTCTCTGTGTTGATTAACTGTTGTTTTATTGCCTTGTTTCATATAGTAGATTGTGTTGTTTTTGACATCACACTTAACATCACATATCTGATACGAGAATTTCAATAATTACATTAATAATAACACTAATAATGTTAGTATTAATCAAATCTCATTTATTGACATTATTATTATTACAAGGTTGTCCTAAGCCTTAGTTTTATTTAATTCCTTCCACTAATTCTCACACCCACCCTAGCACACACCCTTAATTAAGACAATGCCAAACAATCACACGAAATAATCACAAAGCGACTAAATAATTAAATGGGGTGTTACACCACATGGTCTAGATCCTTATCCTTTGGAAGCAAGTTTGAGTTCAGAATCTGATTCCAAACAATTGCATCATGACAAATACTTGATACCAGAGAAGTGTTAGATGTATCTACAAAGATATGCCAAGTAGGAGATAGTGTTCCCAAATAAGAGTTCATGGGATTTCTCCAATTTCCTCACTATTGATCACATTATCAATCAATTTAGAGGTTACTGTTATAGAAACATCAATTACTTTAGAAATAATGGCATATTCAGAATTCAGCTCAATAATGGAAGCACTAATCCAAAACTATTTGACAAGACTTGGATAAGTGAAATCACAGAGCATCTCAAAGTATCCATTCCAAATTTATTCAGACACAGTCTTCCAGAAGTTAAAACATAGCTTAAGTAACTCATAAAAATCCATAAACTTTTCATTGATGACAACTAGTTGATTCAAAGGAGAATTGGATAGAGAACTCATCTCAGGTTTGGTTTGATCAGCACACAAACAAAGAGAATAAAAAAGAAAAGAAAAGAACTGAACAAGATTATAAAGGAATAAGAATCTTGTCAGAAAAAGGACACAAAATGATGTTTCAAAAAATAAGGGATATATATGATAATAATGTATAAAAAATAAAAACATCATTACCCAAGGATTCTTATCCAACAAATTTCCTGAATCCACTAGATGATTTTCACCTTTATGAATATTTAAGTAATATAAAAGTTTTTTTTTGAAAAACCTTCTACTGAAACAGCTTTATCAAAAGTAAAGAATCCTTTTCTGAATCTCAGAGTCTGACAATTTTCAGAAGCTATCATCCGTCAGAGTCTAGTAGACCTAGACTTAGAGAGAGACATCTTTTGTCAGTTATCAGTCTTCAAGATTCTATTCATAACCAAATATTTTCTCTTGAAATAAGAGTCATGAGTGACTGAAAAATATTGAATTGGTTTCATTAACAACTAACAAACAACAATCTCATCACAAAAAGTGAGGAAACTATTTCCATAAATATGATCATCATCCAGCTAATGAAATACTCAGTATAGATAAATACAACATAGTTTCTTCTTAAAGATTTCTGAAGATTCTTTTATCAAAGAAAACTTATCTAGAAATCTAACAGAGACTTTGTATCTACATATACATAAATATCTCATTGATTCAAGTAATGAGCTAGAAAAGAATAGACATACCTTTTTTTTTGTTATTTTCTCGGTCAGACTCGTATGAGTATTTAGATTTGACCATAGAATCTGAATACTACTCTGAGTGGATTATGATTTAATGCATTTTAAACCATTGAATTCACTACTTCCACCAAACTCAGTACCTCTAGCACTTGAGTCTGGGTTGTAGGCTCTTCTTCCATCAACTGTTGAAAATAACCTTTGATAAGCAACATGGAAGATGCCTTTGCTCTTTTCTTCAATATCTGCAGCAACTACATTTTGAATAATGATACTCATATTTCTATGAGTCCATGCATGTTGGGCCAGATAGGATTTCCTTTGCCTTATGCCATATTCTGATAGCATTACCATGATTCATACTAGAGTATCAATCTAGGATAAGTCCTGATATGAACAAGATCTTGTTCATAGCAGAATCATTAATTTCATTGTCTTGGATGAAATCTTTTGAATTTGAAATCATCGATAAGCAAAGAACTAGATGGTGTTAGCTATTAGAGAATGGCATAAAACAAATTAAAGCACTTTCTTGTAATTGCTGGTAGAACACGAAGAAGAATTGAAGGTTTCTCATAGAATTGTTCTTTAATACAAATTCCATGATGACCCTTAACCAAGGAGCAATAGAGTCACTTAAGATATCACCTTAAATAACAAACTTCTTATTATCAAATATTGAAGCAAGATAGATTTTCCATAATCTCTTTCTCTTCAATACTTGATTTTTATTTCAGGATTCAGATGCTTCTTCAGAAGTAGCAATGAATGGCAAAGCTAGATTACTTTCTTCTAAATCCTACACTAATGTCATCTTCAAATGAATATACAGTGAAGATCTATAGAATTAGGTTCTGGTAGTGTTTCTCCTTGTTCTTAGATTTGGGAAATCAGCTTAAATACAAATATCTCAGAAGCTTATGAAGTTACTCTTCTATCAACAGATGTCACATTCCGTTCATCCAGTTAAAGAAGTCTTATGATTAAGAAAGTTAATACCTCATCATCAGACCTTCCATAGGAAGTATCCATCAACAGGCTTTAGAAAAGATAATCTGTTAGATAGCTTTTCATTATCTAATTCCATTTCTTTTCATTGAAGATTTGTAAGATAAACCTACAAGCCATAGTAAGCTCAAGTAGTTATGACTTCTTGAGTAACTGTGACTTCAGGTTTGAATTCACAATAATCTTCTCATAATTTGATTAGAAAGATTAGATGAGGTGTAACCGGACAAGCTTCATAATTGATTCCCATAAATCTGATCACAAAGATTCAAAGATAGTTTGAGTATTAGACGTAACAATGATGTTGATATACTCAGAATCGAGATAGAGCACCTACTAGAATGCATCTACCTCTGAAGATATTTTCAATAAGCTTCTTTTGAGCTGGTGAGAGAGACTTTCAAATTTTGATCATCCCTGCACCATCAACTTCTATAGTAATACCTTTTTTTCAAGGGTATTCTTTAAAACATCACAAACCCTTTATCAAGTCCAATGAATTAAAAATATATTTAACTTTTCCATCATTTAAATTCAGAAGAATAACCCTTTGAATATGATAAGAAAAGCAATGTAATATTTTTCATGTGGTACTTGATTCCTTCTTGAAGGAAAGTCTTTAACAGACATACTTTTCTCATTGGATCATTATCTGCACCATTGTTAAATGTTATGTATAGACCAGGCTTTGATACCAATTGAAGGTGAGAAAAATACACAAGAAGGGGGAGTTGAATTGTGTTTTCTGTTTTCTAAATTTACGTCTGATCAGAGTTCAGAATCTAAATTGGTGTTCAGATTCTGATTATACTTAGCAGCGAAATGTTAACAGAAGCAAATAGATAACAGCAGAAGACACAAAGATTTATACTGGTTCCTCTGAACTGAGATAGTCCGGTCCCCTTGCTTCACAAGGGATTTTTACTATAACCAAATCATGATTATAATCGCTTATGCATTCTGCATAAGACTTTTACAATGCTTAGACACTAGGTCCAAGAATTTTTGCTCAAGGTTCCACTAACCGAGACTTCCTGCTCAAGTCCTACAAACCCAAGACTTCTTGCTCAAGCTACACTGGCCTAAGGCTTATGCTCTAGGTTCTACAAACCAAGACTTCCTGCTCAAGCCACACTGGCCCAAGAATTCTGCTCTAGGTTCCACAAACCGAGACTTCTGTTCAAGCCACACTGGCCCAAGACTTCTGCTCCAGGTTCCATGAAACGAGACTTCAGCTCAAACCCCTCAGGTTCAAGACTTCCTGCTCAGGTTCCATGAACCGATACTTCTGCTTAAACCCCTCAGGTTCAAGACTTCCTGCTTAAGCCCTAAAGACTTTAGACTTTTGCTCAGGTTCAACGATCCCAAGACTTCTGCTCAATCAATCTACATGATTAAGTCTTTCAATGCTCTAGCACATAGTATGAGACTTACATGGCTCAAGCATCTTGGCGAGAGAATTGGATTTACTCAATAAATCCACTTGATTAATACTTTTATTGCCCTAGCACATAGTAGGAGACATACATGGTTCAAGCATCTTGGCGAGATAATTTGATCTAAACTGCTAAACAACATGTTCAGCAAAATAGAGAACATGGTGTATGAAAGCTCAAATAATTTGGATAAAATTTGGGTAAAACTCAGTGCTGAAGAAGATGTTCCAACATGAAGGCCAAAGCTGAAGAATTCTGCTAAAGAACAAAGATGTCAAAAAAAATGCCTCAACTTGAAGACTCGACATCCTAGACTGCTTTAACAGATTGTTTTAAATATGTTTCAAATCTGTTCCAAGATCCTAGGCGAGCCCAGTGTCATACCCCAAATTTTGACCACTAAGATTTCCCATCATTGTGAAAATCATCATCACAATATGGATGTACCTTCATGCCTCATCAATCTACTCAAGGATTGTTGAGCATTCACCACAATCAAGACTTAGGGTTTCAAGCCATCTCAGAGCACTTAGCCAAAGGATCAATCAAGAAATGACATGATCTTCAACTTGTATAACATATCAAACCTCCATAAAGGATTAAGAGGACTCCCACATCAAGAATCAAGCACAAGGTTGCAACATTCCAAGTGGATCAAGCCTCCAGATCGCCAACGTCAGCAAATTAGGGTTTTGGTCGACCAAGGCCTCCAGATGGAAATTTTCCTCTGGGCACGAGCCATTACATCAAAGCATAACTTAAGATACTCCAAGGGACCTCATGGACTCAATCATCAAGTCAATTTAACCTCAGGGGATGCATTTACCCAAAAAATCAGGAATTAGGGTTTCTTGACCTAATTCACCCCTAAGTTGACTTTTGGGACAAAACATGAGTCAAGACCTCAAGACATGATTTGAGGGTCTCCAATATACTACATTGACCCATTTACAACAATGGATTGATCCAAGAAGCTTGATCCACAAGTTTCAATTTCATCTGGACCATAATTAGGGTTTCAAGAGAAAAGCCAACTGTACCTTTGACTTTTAACCAAGACATGCTCCCAAACCTTGGGACATGATTCAATACACCCTATAACACCTATGGAATATGTCCATTAGGTTTGATTTAGGTCAAGGACTTGATTTCACAAAGGATCGCACAGTTTGGATTTCATCCGATAAAAAGTCAACTGTGCACAAAATCAAGTTTGACTTTTTGGAATTTTTCACAATTATGGTTCTTTAACCCTAAAACAATGTTAATATGTGATTGGAATCATCATTCATCAAGAAAAATCAAAGAAAGTGAGTTAACTTGTAAAAGGGGTAACCATAGAATACTTAGAATTTTTCTAAGTTATGGAACAAAGTGGCTAGGGTACCAACTTCCAAGGACCATAACTTGAGATCCAAGTAACCATTTTGGATGGTCCAAAGCTGGATTTGTATCTCTCATGGCATACTTCAAAAGTGTCAACTACATCTCATTCCAATTCTCCATGGAGTTTCAGTTATGGAGTGATCAAAATGGCAAAAAACATGAAAGTGACATTTTTCCAACACTTAGTGAAATTTTCACTAAGTCAGAATCTGCCTTATTTTTTCCCAAATGTAGAGGCATTTTTCATTGTAATTCAAGTTGGTTCAAAACCAAAGTTGGATATCATTTTGAAATAGGATATGCCAGCTTTCCAAAATGACAAAGAACTCCCTCAAACTCCATCTAAGCTAGGAGTTATGACAACTGCAACATGCCTTACTGCAAACTGTCTTGGCAAGGCAGATTTGTGCATAAGGCCTCGATTTGATCAAATTGTGCAACAAGAAGCATGGTTATCCATCTACACACCTCAAGGGGGAACAAACAAGGGACAAGCACTGATCTATCAGCCTCTAATGTCCCAAAATCTACAAGTAGCATGCCAAACCTAAAAAGCCTAAAAGAGACCAAGACTCCAATTTTGTTTCCAGGCATTCAATGGATGCACAAGGTGGCATGAACTGAGCCTATTCCAACTGAATGAGTCAAGGATAAGCTATGAATCAAAGAACCATAGGTCTGTGCTCTAATCTCAAGTCAATGGCTAGATGATACTTGAGATTACATTTGATCCACATTGGCCAAAGGCCTACTGCAGTTGCCATTCCCTATTGATGCCAAAACAAACTTGACACACTATAAATAGACCTCATTTATGATCAGTTTGAGTACACCAAAGGCCTATAACACTTGCCTTTCTCAAAATCACACTCTCACTTCCAAAAATGCTTTCTAATGCAAGCTAATATCGGGTTTTGAATTAGAATGTGTTTCCAACCAAACCAATCACACACACACACCTCATAAACATCATACGTGAGCTGATCAAACACTAAGCTAACAACTGGAACACCAAATTCATGAAATCATCATCAATTTGCTCAAGTTTTCAACAAAGTTGCAGTTGAGGTGCCATAATCTGTTCCAGTTCATTTCAAATCAATCCAAGCTTTCAAACACACTCCATATGGTGTAGGGAAGCTGTTCAGATCATCATAACTCATCTGTAACACCTCTAACTCAAAAATTAAATTGCTCTTGCTGCCATGACCTTAAAATAAGCCTAAACTTGGTCATCTCATAATTTATGCATATTTCCTCGCACAAAACTTTTGCCAAATGTTCAAAATCATGCATAGAATGTTTCCCCTCTGTTGATTACTTTGTATGAATCGTGTATCAAATTTCTCAGCCTTCATGCAGAAATTAGGGTTCTTGAGGTTTTGTTTTGATTTCTCATTCCATGCTTAAAATAAATGAAATTAAAGACCATAGACATGATCGTGAGTTGAAAACGAGCAGATTGATATGTGGATTGTATGATTCCATCAAGTATTCAGTGAGATTGATGAGAAAATGCAAATCTGGGCAAAACAGGGCACGCGGGCAAGAACAAGATGTTCTTGGCGCCCTTTTTCAAATATTTGAATTTTTGAATTTTTGTGATTTTATTTAATTGAATCAAAAATTAATTTCTCTCTGAATTTTAATGATTTTGAGTTGATTCTTTTTTTAATAATTCACAAAAATGTTAAAAATGTTTTATTTTACAAAAATTCCCCAAAAATATTATTTATTTCACATATTTGATATTTTTTAAAAGAATTAATTTTTATTTGTTTTTCAACATTTTGAAAATTTTCTTTCTCTTGATTTTCCAAACTTAAATGGTTTTCAATCATTTTGTGGATAAAAACATGATTTTTGAAACATTGATCCAAGATCACCACTCATTTTTCACATGTTTTCAATAATTTTTATTAATTTTTAAACAAAATTAATTCCATTTTAAACAAAATTAGGATTTTGATTGATTTCACCCTCATCAATCTTTTTCAAAACACTCATGGGCCTCTAATAGAGTGTAAGACCCAATCCCTCTTTACCCAAAATCATTTTGGGCCTCAGATATTGTATAAGTCCATCGGCGTTAAAAGAATCTAGGCGCGATCGCCATTTCAGAACAAAAATCATCTGGGCCTACCCTCGTGTTGTAAGTCTCACTTTTCTTTTTCAAAACCTTTTTGGGCCTCTTGAGAGAGTGTAAGACCCAACCCCTTTGTAAATAAATAATCTTTGGGCCTTAGACGTTGTATAAGTCCCACTGTATTTTCAAAACCACGGCGCGGTCGTCGCCTTTTAAAACAAAATCATTTGGACCTACCCTCGTGTTATAAGTCTCATTTCTTTTCTTTAAATACTCTTTGGGCCTCTATCAGAGTATAAGACCCAACCCTTTTAAATGAACCTCTTTGGGCCTCAGTCGTTGTATAAGTCCCGATACGGTATTCAAAACAACGGTGCGATCACTGTTAAACCTTGGGCCTCTCTTTGAGTATAAGCCCCAATAATCTTTTCAAATAAACTCCTTTTTTATTTAGATTCAATATACATGATATTATCAAAACTTTCTTTAATTTCTTTGAACAACTAACCATACAACATGGAAGCTTGCTCGCCTGTAAGTTTTAACAGCTTTCATGTACTCGCTTTCACATATATATATAACTGTATTGTGGGAAGCTGTGCACAGTTAGTTTTCTTTCATACCCTTTTTAATACTTGTCAAATATCTATTGTATATATACTAGTATAGTTATTTAGAGTTTTCCCCGGTAACTAGGTCTAGAACTAAGTAGAGCCATGTTGGTCACTCTTAAATACAGACAAAACTAGATCCCCTTAGGATTTCCAGATACAGTCTTGCCTTCTCTTGGGCTTAAACAATATGGAACAAAGAGAAAGGCAGTATTCTTCGTGAACCTTTTCTCAGACTATCGCCCCTAGAAATTGTCAAAGAAATTCTACTCCCCGGAGTTGATCTATTCTCTGTGAAAAGCATCTCTTGAGTTTCTTCAAATCACAGAAATTTCACTAAATGATTTATTCTCGGCGAATAGCATTTCTTAAACTTTTCTTGGTTTGGGACCCGCAGGCTTCCTAAAAGCATCCCTGCCTCCTCTTGGGCTTTGTACAAGGACCCTCCGGCTTCTTAGAAGTTCTCATGCCTTCTAATGCAAGGACCCTGACGACCTCCTAAAGGTATAAGACATAACTTAGTCATCCTTTGCTAGAGCAGTCTTTCTAGTGTCAAATATCGGATTTTAGGGTTGATTCACATCCCTTAATACTCGTGCCTCCTCTTGGGCAACATACAAAAGATAAAACTCTCCCACGCCAGTAGACTTGGAAAGTCTAACCCCCTTGAGTCTAAAAGACATTCTCAAGTTCCCTACAAAAACATAGGAGAAACCCTGATCACTCTGGATCAATCTCTAGCAGAGGTAAAACCCAGTCTCTCTCCTAAAAATCCCCAAGCCAGGATCAGTTTATCATCAGTATAACACTATCCCAAATCAGAACCTTAAGGTATCTGATACCTCAACTTTTCTGCAATCTCCTGCAAGAGTTGACTCCCCCATTTGGACCTGCCTCGTGATCTCAATGATCCCCGACAAAAGATAGCCTCCTCTTAGGCTTTGTATAATGATCTTTCCTCAGCAAAGTTAGCCTCCTCTTGGGCTTTGTACAATGATTCTCCCCAGCGGAGCCAACTTTTTCAGACTCTCTTGTTGAGTCAATTACTTTTTAGACTCTCTTGTTGAGTCAATTACCTTTCGGACTCTCTTGTTGAGTCACTCACCCTTTTAGACTCTCTCGTTGAGTCAATCACCTTTTCAGACTCTCTTGTTGAGTCAATCCCTTTTAGCCTCAATCTCGGGCTTTGTACGAGACAGATAAAAACACTCTCTTGTTGAGTCAATCTTTTTCCAGCCTCATCATAGGCTTGGTATAAAGATTTCCCCTAGCAGAAGTTAGCCTCCCCTTTGGCTTTGCAAAGAGTAATTTCTCCAGCTTGTTCAGCCACAATCCTGGGCTTTGTACAGGACAGATAAAAATACTCTCTTGTTGAGTCAAAGCCCTTTAGCCTCAATCTTGGGCTTTGTACAAGACATAAATCTTCATAACCTTCTCTTGAGCTTGGGACAAATATCTTCCCCAGCAAAGTCAACTCCTCCTAGCCTTCTTTAGGCTTCGAGGAATAAATTTCCCAAGCAGAGTCAAACTCATTTCAGCCTCAATCTTGGGCTTTGTACAAGACACATACAAACCTCCCCGACGGAGTCAAAATCCCTTTTAGCCTCAATCTTGGGCTTTGTACAAGACAAATAGAACATTTTCCCTGGAAAAGTCAAACTTCCAGGCTCCTCTTAGGCTTTGTATAATGATATCCCCAAAGAGTCAGTCTCTTTTTTCCCTCAATCTTGGGCTTTGTACAAGACACCAATATATACACTCTCTTACGGAGTCGGTCTTATCCAGCCTCCTATTAGGCTTTGTATAAGGACTTCCCCAGTGGAGTCAATCAACCTCTTAGCTTCAACCTTGGGCTTCGATCAAGGCACACAAAAATCAACAATCCCTTTTTAAGAGATGACAAATTCTCTCTCAGTCAAAACATTTTAGCTTCAATCTTGGGCTTTACACAAGACACCAAAACATCTTTTTCCTCCCGTAGAATAGGAGGAACTACGATTGCTCTGATTTCCCTGTTTCATTTAAACGGGAATACGTAGGCATAAGATTGCAAAATCTTAGCGAGCATACTAATCAAAACTCTAGGTCCAGTACTTTTATACATCAGTCAAAGACTTTAGGTTTCATACCTTAGCCATCATCATCATCATTTTCCACAAAAAATAAAACCCCCTCATATTTCCCAAGAAACTTTCCCAACCCATTAACGGATAAACACCATTAATTACAAAGCAGAACCTAAAGCTAATATCCTGTGGATAACCACATATAGGATGGGTAGTTGACAACTCCTTATTGTATAACCTGACCCCAGACCCCCTAATCTCTTTTAAGTGTTTGTTTAGTTAAACAATCGTGTGCAAGGTTAGTTTTAGATAGCCTCCCTTTCCCTTCCAGCTTCATGGGATAAATAAGAAATCAGAAAGTAACACCCCTTTCTCCCCGAGGAGGAAAACCCAAACCCAGCGATAAGGTGGTCGCGTCACCGACAAAAATCGCTTGCTACAGAAAAATGGCGACTCTGCTGGGGAGTATTATCTGTCTGTATAGGACTAGGATTATAGCTCCTAAGAGGTCTAAGATGATAGTTTTAGGAATAAATATATATATATATATATATATATATATATATATATATATCACTTTTCCTAATTAATATCCGTGTTTAATTTTCTGCTAATGGGACTGCGGGTGATGCCGCATCTAGAAAGTTTGAGTGACACCTAAGATAAGTGATGGCACTAGACGGGTAATCTTACAGGGAGTGACCCCCAAATAAGAGACCCCGGTCGACCATCGAATCAGTGGAGATACCCTTTGCGGATTCAAAGCCTATACGACTTCGGTTGTTGAAAGCAGATTTTTCGATTGTGGTGTCCATGAAACTGAGGATTTAGTAGGCTGAGACCTTGTTACTATTTTTGTAGTGCGGAAGCTATCGGAAATAATTGTCACGCGATACTACCCTCATTTGAGATTACTCTAAGATACTGCAGCTCGCTCGGGTGAACTAGCCTGCTCTTGTTATCCCAAGAGGGGTCAATGATTTTAAGGACAGGTACAAAAAATCACCAATACAACCTTTGGGGATGGGTAGAGCCATGACTTCATGACACCGAACCATTGACCCCATGTTTTTTCTATGTTTTTGTGTGCTGCATTCATGCATTCATTTCATTAAAAAACTTTAAACAAAGAAAAATTTTCTCTTCTAGTCTCTCTTTTTCAAATTAAACTAAGACAATGATTGCAAATGTCAAAGGAAAAAAAGATTGCGTTATGGATTTCGGTAGAAGGAAGACTCACAAGTACACCTTCAAAGTTCCAAAACTAGAGGATTTGAGAGGGTTGGCCAGGATGATCACCAACCCTGAGGCCTTCCGAGCTAAGTACGGAGGAGTGCTGTCTATGTTAAGGGTCTATGTAATCAAGGGAATCCTGGCTACGCTAATCCAGTTTTACGATCCGGTCTATCAGTGTTTCACATTCCCGGATTATCAGCTTGCACCAACACTAGAGGAGTACTCTCACCTGACTGATTTACCCATCACTGACCAAGCTCCCTTTTCTGGACTGGAAGAAATTCCAAAGGATCAAACCATTGCAAGAGCAATCTATTTGGACGAGTCAGAAGTCAGGACTCACATGACCACTAAGGGTGGAATCCAAGGTTTACCAACCAAGTTTTTGAATAAGAAGGCTCTGTACTTTGCTAGTATAGGGAACGTGACTGCTTTCGAGAGCATCTTTGTCTTACTCACCTATGGGTTATTTCTGTTTCCTAACATTGATGACTTTATTGATATTAACACCATTAATATTTTTCTGATTGGAAACCCTGTACCGACCTTGCTCGCAGATGCTTATCGTTATGTACACTTTATTCCCATTTACCCAAGTCTGCTGCATTTTGGGATCATAAGGGCACTTTATGTTGGTCGCAGAGAATCATGTCTCTTATCAACTCTGACATAGATTGGTACAATCGGATCTATGACGGGATAAGAATCATTGACCGTTGTGGAAACTTCCCTAATGTACCCCTCATAGGAACTAAAGGAGGAATCAACTATCATCTAGTTTTAGTCCGTCATCAATTTGGATACCCGATGAGGCATGTCCCGCGTAATGCTTATCTGGAAGGTCTTTTCTTCAAGGAAGGAGAAAATGACAGGGCACTAAAGACACAAATAGTTCATGCCTCGAAACATGTTCACATGAAAGGAAGAGAGTCTCTAGGAAAACCAGACTGTGTCTCGGTGGAACCTTATCTTCACTGGGTACAAACTAGAGCTCTCAAGCTGAGGATGCCTTATCCTGGTCAAGAAGTTCTTCCGTTAAAGGAATCTGTCCTTTATTTTATGTCTGATACGGAAAAACTTCAAGTTACTCTCAACAAAGTTCAACAGGAGAAGAAGTCTTGGAAGAACAAGTACCGTATTCTCAGTGTGGAGTGTAACAAAATACATCAACTATTAAAAAAAATAGATGCTCTGATCGAGATTTTAGAGCAACATGCTGTAGAGAATCAAGAAGATCAAAGGAATTTGCTCGCTCCTTTCACTTGGCAAAGGAATGACAACCCGACAATGGCTCAAGAGCCCCGGTCAAAGAAAAGGAAAGTACCGGAACCAGCACCTGAGCCCTCCTCAGAGAGGACTCAGGATTCATAAGTTTAGACATTTCCTTTTTCAGTACTTTGTAAATAACTGTATTTCCGTTTCCGCAATCTTTGAATTCAATAAAACGGGGTTTCCCCATTGTATGATATTTGCAATCCAATTGTTGAAGTTTATTTTGATTTAAAAAAATAATTAATATAATCATTGCATATCATTCATCATTCTCACATAACGCATTCTTCTTACCTACGAATCTCACGTTTGTGTCTCGATTCTAGAGTCAAACTGTCTTATTCGTACAATACTTGGGCCAGTCAACAAAAGAAAATAGATAATCTCGAGGAAGAGAACAGAGAGTTGAGAGAAGAACTCGACGCTCTGAAAGAAGATCTGAGGAAACTTCACAATGACATGCAAGCTCTGGCAGCAGCTCAGATATAAAGGACTGTGATTTCAGAGATCACATCTACGCCCATAGTGGAAAAGTATGATCCTCGTTATAACATGCCTAAAGATCGTCCCTGGGGCATGCCACTTAACTATATCCCGGAAGGATATATTCCGCCGATCACGGAAGATCCAGAAACCACAGTAGGAACCGCTGGGCCTGAAGGTTACAAACTTTGGGAAAGCGAAGATGCAAGGGGCATGACAGCAACTCCCGAAGGTTACAAACTTCAGGAGAGAGAAGCACCGAGAGTCACTGTCGTAATGACTATACCACCACCCGTGGTACA
Organism: Lathyrus tuberosus; assembly: GCA_022829125.1. Classification (NCBI taxonomy): domain Eukaryota; kingdom Viridiplantae; phylum Streptophyta; class Magnoliopsida; order Fabales; family Fabaceae; genus Lathyrus; species Lathyrus tuberosus. Next base: position 7,051,363 of record JALAZF010000308.1, on the reverse strand, counting down.
CACTATCCCGGAAGGGCAAATTCCACAGATACCTTCTGTTGGAAAGGAAAGTATGGACAACAGAATGAGGGAATTCCAGGAACAGTTCCTGGAAATGTAGAAGGAACTGCAAGCCATTCGCGGTCAGGATCTATTTGGAAAGGACGCTGCAGGCCTTTGTTTGGTCCCCAATATGAAAGTTCCGCACAAGTTCAAGGTGCCCGAATTTGAAAAGTACAAGGGTAACACTTGCCCTCAAAGTCATTTGGTGATGTACGCTCGGAGGATGTCAACTCAGACAGAGAACCAACACCTACTGATCCACTATTTTCAAGATAGTTTAACCGATGCTGCACTCAAATGGTACATGGGTTTGAATCACACTAAGATCGTCACTTTTAGAGATCTTGGCGCTGCCTTTGTTCAACAGTATAAGTATAACCTGGACATGACGTCGGACAGAGATCAACTAAGAGCCATGTCGCAGAAGGACAAAGAAACTTTCAAGGAATATGCTCAGAGATGGCGTGAAATTTCTGCCCAGATTTGTCTACCTCTTGAGGAAAAAGAGATGACAAAGATCTTCTTGAAAACCTTGAGCTCATTTTACTACGACAGAATGGTTGCCAGTGCGCCCAGTGACTTTACTGAGATGGTAGACATGGGAGTTCGCCTGGAAGAAGCAGTCTGAGAAGGACGTTTAGTAAAAGACGCTGGACCATCAAGCAGTACTAAAAGATACGGTAGTGCTTTCCCTAAGAAAAAATAGCAAGATATTGGCAATATCTCTCTCGGAAAGCAAAGGCGACGGTACCAGCCAGTAGCAGCTGTAACTCCTGCTATCAACCTTGAGCCTATTCCTATGTATCAACCTCAGGTTGCTCAGAGCTAACCGAATCAACAACAATATCAGCAAAGGACACAACAGCCTCTTCAGCAGGCTCGTCCTCAATATAACAACAACCGTACAACGCAACCACCAGGGTTCGACCTTATACTAATGTTGTACGCAAAATTGTTTCCGCTACTACTGGCTAAAGGGCACGTCCAAACCAGGGCTCCTCTTGCGGTACCAGAGAATCTGCCTTTTTGGTTCAAAGCGGATCAGACTTGCCCTTATCATCAAGGAGGACCAGGGCATAACATAGAAAACTGTCTCAGTTTCAAATACGACGTATAAAATCTTGTCAGGAATGGGGTCTTATCCTTCAAGGATATAAATCCAAATGTTCAGACAAACCCGTTGCCTCAACACGAGAAGGCTGCAGTAAATTTGATACAGGAAGAGTATAACCACAGCTATCAAATTCATGATGTACTCTTATTGGGAACCAACCTAGTCAAGATGCATTGCAAACAAAGTGGATATGGTCATGTACCGTCTCATAATTATCACCAGTGTGATATCTGCTCTAAAATCGATCAAGGATGTTCTGTGGTGCAGTCAGCTCTACAGGAACAGATGGATCTCGGATGGATCCAAGATCACCGAATTCGTGAAGTCAACATGACTTATACGAATTCCAACATCATTCAAAACCACGACATCCGTACGATGAATGTCAACTTGGTGGCATTGTATTCAAGGCAAAGCCAACATCATAATCTGCCACGACACGATTACGATTCCTGTCTGGTCTGCTCGGTAAATGATCAGGGATGCTCTTTTGTTCAAGAGGCCCTCCAACGTCAGATGGATCTTGGATAGATTCAGGATTACCACGATAGAAGTCATTATCAAGTGAATATGATTCAAATCTTTGATATTCGCTTGATGAATACAAGCTTGGTGGAGTTACACGCTACACAAGTCTAGCTCGGTTTTCTGACTTCGCATGATTATCAGAACTGAAAAGTATGTCGTGAGAGTGACCAAGGATGTGCACTCGTTCAAAGGACACTTCAACACTTGTTAAACCACCGATGGCTTCTGATCTATCTAGATGAAGACACACAACAAGTCAGCATGATTAACGGGAACCCTACTAAAGGTATAGGACATAACTTCCTGCAACAACTTGGGGTTTAGCGATGAGGAACTGCCGGAAGAGGGCCAAAATCATAACATGGCGTTCAATATTACAGTCAACTGCCAAGATGATGCTTTAGCTAGTGTACTGGTAGACACCGGATCAGCTCTAAATGTGATGTCGAAGTCCACTCTAATGCGACTATCATTCAAAGGATCTCCGATGAGAGGCAATGAGGGCATCGTCAAAGTATTTGACGGATCCCGAAAAATAGTTACCGGTGAAGTCGACCTTCCCATAACTATAGGTCCTCCCACTTTCCTAGTCACTTTCCAGGTCATGGACATCCGGGCAGCATACAGTTGTTTGTTAAAAAGACCATGGATACACGGGTTGGGGCAGTCACTTCGATGCTTCACCAGAAACTGAAGTTCTTCAAGAAGGACCAACTAGTCACAGTCTGTGGAGAGCAAGCCTTGATCGTGAGTAACTTATCGTCATCCACTTGTGTAAAACCAGAGGAGGTTGTTGGAACCCAGTTCCAAGCACTTTCGGTGAGCCACGACAACCAATCAGAAGGAGGAACGTCGATTTCCTCGTACAAAGATGCTCTCGAAGCGATCAGAAGTAACAATGCCAAAGGATGGGGACAACTTGTCATTCCTACTAACAAGAAGAAAAAGAAAGGTCTTGGTTTTTCTTCAACCTGTACCCAGACTGCTACTAACAATGAAAGTCTTCATCCCATGCAAAACGTCTTCCATAGTGGAGGTTTCCTTCACCCAGTGTCCCAAGAAGTACATCCCATCGACGAGGGTGATTCCTCCGATACAGATGAAGAGTGGAAGTCGTACCTTAACGAGGACGGTTATATGTCTCAGGAAGAGGTGCCTACGCCATTTTTCTTTCCCGCACCGAGTTTGAGATATATACCAAGGTCAAATGTCAAGATGATATACGGAGATTGTGATCCGGAAGGATGTCGTGCTCCACCAAACTCATTAGAGAAGGATACTCTGATGAAAGACAACTTTGACCATGACTATTATGGTCCAATGGATGGCCTGCCTATCTGGCAGCCGTACCCAGGAGACTCAGGGCAAAAGAGTCAGCCGAACGATGCATATCAGCTGAGCATCATTGAAAAGAATACCTGCGTCCCCATAGAATCATGGGATCATTACTCAGGGCATTCAGAATATATCCAGCACGACGATGAATTTGCAAAGATTACAGGACAACAATTCCTTAACTATGCTTTTCCTGAGGTCAACGTCATCGAAAGGGATGACTCCTCCAGTTCCAAAGAAGTGTGGGACACCTTAGGACAACCGAGTGGCAAATACGACTTCATGATCAAGTACATCGCTCCGGAAAGCTCTCGTATCAGGCTCGAAGACATCCAGCCCACTGGATGGGGAGATATACCTGAGAGTGCAAACACTGTGCAAAATACAACAGAAGAATCCTTCTACGACAACTCTGCTTGGGAGACAGATTCCAACGATCCTGCTCCACCAGAAATCAACGTTGTTTCTGAAGACAAATCAAGAAGGAAAGTACCAGACTTTGTGATTCACCGAGGAGTTCGCCGCCAATGGGTTGCTGTCAATGTTCTGAAAGTCGTTCATAAGTCTAAGTAATTGTCGTCTTTATCTTAACCTTTCACCCTGCCCGGGTGAAACGGATGTTTTGATAGGGCTCACTTTTTGTAAATGTACCTCTTCGCTTTGCCCAAAGCGACAGAGTTTTGTTTTATAGGGCTGTAGTTTCAAGAATCGACAAGATCATAAATAAAATAACATCGTTATGTAATTTCCACATTTATTTCTGTTTTCTCTTTTCGCTTTTTCAAAAAAATGGTAATCCTAAAAAACAACTCAAATAATAAAAACAAGCATTTTTCAAAAATTGCGCGACACACACTCTTGCATTCTCTTTATCTCTTTTAAAAACAAATCATGACGTCATGCAGATTGCTTGTTTTAAACCCCATTGAAACAAACGATCCAATGCCTTCTCCCAACTTTGGATTCTCGGTATTTGAGGCTGAAGAAGAAAATGACGAAGAAATTCCATAAGAGATCTCCCGATTACTCAGACAAGAGGAAAGGTTCATCGAACCTCACAAGGAGCCATTGGAAACGGTCAACTTGGGTTCAGAGTAAGAGAGAAAAGAAGTCAAGATTTCGACAATGCTTAGTTCGACTGTCAAAGAAGGTTTGATAAAGCTTCTCAAAGAATTTACCGATGTATTCGCTTGGTCCTATCAAGATATGTCAGGGTTGGATACCAGCATCGTGGAACATCATCTATCGTTAAGATCAGAATGTCCGCCAGTAAAACAAAGGTTGAGACGGACTCATCCAGACATGGCCATCAAAATCAAAGAGGAAGTACAGAAACAGATTGACACGGGTTTCCTCGCCACATTAGAATATCCTTAATGGTTAGCCAACATCGTACCAGTTTCGAAAAAGGACGGAAAGGTCAGAATGTGTGTAGACTACAGGGATCTGAACAAAGTAAGCCCAAAGGATGACTTTCCCTTACCACACATTGACATGTTGGTAGACAGTACAACAAAGTTGAAAGTATTCTCCTTCATGGATGGATTCTCGAGCTATAATCAGATAAAAATATCGCTGAAATACATGGAGAAAACTTCGTTCATCACCCCATGGGGTACCTTTTGTTACAAGGTAATGCTGTTCGGTTTGGAGAATGCTGGGGCAACCTATCAAAGGGCCATGACTACTCTGTTTCATGACATGATACACAAAGAAATCGAGGTATATGTCGATGATATGATTGCCAAATCTAAAACAGAAGAGGAGCATGTGACCCACCTGTCAAAGATATTCGAGCGTCTGAGAAAATACAAACTCCGCTTGAATCGCTATAAGTGCACATTCGGTGTCCGTTCAGGGAAACTTTTAGGGTTCATCGTCAACCAGAAAGGAATTGAGGTTGATCCTGACAAGGTCAAGGCCATTCAAGAAATGCGTTCTCCAAAGACTGAAAAACAAGTCAGAGGATTCGTGGGACGTTTGAACTATATTTTCAGATTCATATTCCTCACGATCGCGGCATGTGCACCGATCTTCAAATTACTAAAAAAGAATCAGGACTGCGTTTGGACAGAAGATTGCCAAACTGCCTTAGGGTTGATTCTCATCCCTTAATACCCGTGTCTCCTTTTGGGCATCATACAAAAGATAAAACTCTCCCACGCCAGTAGACTTGGACAGTCTAATCCCCTTGAGTGTCAAAGACATTCTCAATTTCCCTACAAAAATATAGGAGAAACCCAGATCACTCTGGATAAATCTCTAGCAGAGCTAAAACCCAGTCTCTCTCCTAAAATCCCCAAGCCAGGATCAGTTTATCATCAGTATAACACTATCCCAAATCAGAACCTCAAGGTATCTAATACCTCAACTTTTCTGCAATCCTCTGCAAGAGTTGATTCCCCCATTTGGACCTGCCTCTGGATCTCAATGATCCCCGACAAAAGATAGCCTCCTCTTAGGCTTTGTATAATGATCTTTCCTCAGCAAAGTTAGCCTCCTCTTGGGCTTTGTACAATGATTCTCCCCAGCGGAGCTAATCTTTTCAGACTCTCTTGTTGAGTCAATTACTTTTCAGACTCTCTTGTTGAGTCAATTACCTTTCAGACTCTCTTGTTGAGTCACTCACCCTTTCAGACTCTCTCGTTGAGTCAATCACCTTTTCAGACTCTCTTGTTGAGTCAACCCCTTTTAGCCTCAATCTCGGGCTTTGTACTAGACAGATAAAAACATTCTCTTGTTGAGTCAATCTTTTTCCAGCCTCATCATAGGCTTGGTGTAAAGATTTCACCTAGCAGAAGTTAGCCTCCCCTTTGGATTTGCATAAGTAATTTCTCCAGCTTGTTCAGCCACAATCCTGGGCTTTGTACAGGACAGATTAAAATACGCTCTTGTTGAGTCAACCCCATTTAGCCTCAATCTTTGGCTTTGTACAAGACATAAATCTTCATAACCTTCACTTGAGCTTGGGACAAATATCTTCCCCAGTGAAGTCAACTCCTCCTAGCCTTCTTTAGGCTTCAAGGAATAAATTTCCCAAGCCTCAATCTTGGGCTTTGTACAAGACACATACAAACCTCCTCGGCGGAGTCAAAATCCCTTTTAGCCTCAATCTTGGGCTTTGTACAAGACAGATAAAACATTTTCCCCGGAAAAGTCAAACTTCCAGCCTCCTCTTAGGCTTTGTATAATGATATCCCCAAAGAGTCAGTCTCTTTTTTGCCTCAATCTTGGGCTTTGTACAAGACACCAATATATACATGTCGCGGTGAAAATTGGATACCATAGTTATTTGTTAACTAGGATCGCATTTTTAATGTCACCACCGGTCTTTGATTTTATCCAAGGGAAGGGAGAAAAACCAAATTCCCACAATGCAATGCAAATGCACTAAGATTCTAAGTTCGGGGGTTGGTTATACCTAGGGAAGGTGTTAGCATCCTAGATATCTGTAGTACTCTATAGGAACCTCTTGATTTTATTTTATGTTATTTGTTATCTGTTTTGCTAAGGGTTTAAGGGTAGGTGATTTATTATTTTTATTCCTAAGTGTGCTCGACAAGATATCGCATCTTGTGCCTACATATCTTGTCAGGAGGGAATCAGAGCACTTGTAGTTCCTTATTAAGGATACTAAAATGTTTAAAGGTTTTAGGAGAGAAGATGAGTCATCATCTTAAGAAAACCACCACAGTTTTGAAAATGTTTATATTTTGTGGGGTATGGGATTGTATGTCCCTTCTTCGAGATGATTAACATCTAATTCTCTTGTGTGGAGAACTAGGTGGGCTAAAATTTGATTAAAGAAATCAAAGTTGAATGGGGACTAACCTAGGTAATCTATCCTAAGTTATCTAATTGACTTATCTTAAGGTGTCGATTATGATGCAAATGATGTGCACCATGCACAATAACATGGTTATCATGCATGGGATTTTCCCTTGGATATTAATGCAATCTATTATATTAATGTTTTAAGCGGGGGTGCTAGCAAAGTGGGCTAGTCTTGTGTCTAGTGACCAAAAGGTTGAATGCGATGCCTAAAGGCAATCGACTTACATGGGTAGAAAATGGGCTCGACGTTGGATCGAGAATTTTGATATTGTTTCGAAAAGGTTTAGAGCACAAGAAGAAAAACATACATACATCACATGTAAGCAAACAAAAGCAAGCAAGGCACAACAACAACTAAGGTCTTAATCTAAGTCATTCGAGCATATGATTAGGTGCTAAGAATTCTAATGGGAACGATTTATTGAGAAAAGAGTTTTGATGTTAAAGAGGTTTATTATTCGAGAATCATGTTTTAGAGATTAATATCTAATTTAAGGTTAGAGGTTTCTTAAAAGGTTTTAAATATTTGAAAAAAAGTTTTATTATTAGTTTTAAAATCATGCTAAAAGTTAATTAGAGAAAAAGTTATTAAAAGAATTTTTATTATTAATATGGAAAAGGTTTTAAATTTAATATTTTTATAAAAGTTTTTATTATTATTTATAATTATATTAAAAGGTTAATAAAGTTCCTTCTTATTAATCAAAGGGTTTTAATTTTAATATAAACAGAAGTTTTTATTATTTTAAAAAAAGGTTTTATAATTAAAAAGGTTTCACTAAAAGTTTATAATTAATTTTTAGTTATATTTTAATAAAAGAATATCTTACATATAAAAAGAAATTATAATTTTCAAGTTAAAAAGATTTCTAATGCTTATTAGGATTATTTAAAAACTGATTTTATTATTTTAGAGAAAAAAGAAATTATGAGTTATTTAGTTAAAAAGGGTTTAAATTAAAAGATTTATTAACTAACGGAGAGATCCTACGCGTACAAGGGGGAGAGGGTCCATCGTGGACCCTCAGATCATACCCGTTGGATGTAATCCTAGCGAGATCTAACGCAGATGATAGAAGGTGCATGGTAAAAACCGTGTGTGCCGTGTACAGGATAACGCGCCTTAAACAAAAAAGAAAAAAAAGAGAAGGAACTCTCTTTCTCCCGTCTAACTCTCTCTCGTTCTCTCTCAAGAATTAGGGTTCCTGAACCCTAGCGGCCGTCTCCCTCACTCGATTTTTCTCATTCTCTCTCGATTTCTCCCTAAATCACGCAAACAATAAACAAACTCTAACCCCACGCAGCCCAATACCCCAGTTTTCACTAAGATTTCGGTTACAAATTACAAAGTTAGAGCTATAGAAATTAAAGAGGATGCCGGCGGTCAAAGGCGACGAACGGTGATCGCGACCTTAAAGTCTCTTCTCAGATAAGCCTCCTTCTTCTTTTCCGTGTGTAAGTGTGTCGTTGTTGAAATATTTTCGTTGTCGTCTTCCTGCTTCGTTGACTCGTGCGTATGGTATTGTTGCTGTATTTTCTGACGTCGATATTGTTTCGTTCTAATCCATCTCCTACAACTGTTGTTTATTTGCGTAGGTAACGCTGTTCCTTTCTGATGTGTATGAGCTTTTGGTGTTCGAATGCATTCGTGAGGATGGCGAACAGAAGGTAATGGTGGATATGAGAATTTGGTAAGTTTGAAATGTTGATGGTAGTTTTTTTTCTGGTATGGTGAGGTGATTAGAATATTTCTGGTGTAATTGATGACTGTCTGGTTATGGTGATTTGTTAAATTTGGTTGGTATTTTTTTCTGGTTTACTTATGATGTATCGTATGTATTGGATTTTCTGGTTTTGAAATAATGACTGGTTTTTGTAATGATCTCATCTTGTTTGGTGATAAGATTTCAATGAAGGTTGGACTGGTTGGTAAAGCTGAATGGTCCCCCCCTGCTGTGTGTTGTTTGTGCTTTATATAGACTTAGGAAAAAGAACCTGTTGAAAGTTAATTAATTGAGTGTCTGAAAATGTCTTGCTAGTTTTAGGAAAGTTTTCGAAATTGTGTCTGATGTGTTTATTTGGTTTTTAGAAAGCAATTGATACTGTCTACAACCTGTTGGTTTTATTTTGGAAGGAAGTTGTGTTGTCTGATATTGGCTTTGGAAAGTTCTTAACTATGATTACAGTTGATTGTGTCTTGTGAATCGTAATGAATTCCGATGTCTGATGTAAATTTGGGAGGTTTTAAAGTATGTCTTAACATGTTTAATCCTGTCTTCGGGTTGTTTTTAGTGTTTTGGGTATATGTTTGGAAATGATGACTGAATCTGCGTGTTTTGGTAGTTGTCTGTTGCTAGTTTAATGCGTTTCCATCCTATTCAAATTTTGAAACAACTTTCATTTAAGCTCATGATTTGATGATGATACTGATGTGTGCTGTATTACTGTTTTCCTTCATTCTCATTTTCGAACTGCTCGTAATTTATTTTGGAAAGGCTGCCACTAAAAAATGAATTGATAATGAGATTCTAAGACTTTCCACTTTAATCATATCTTGGCATTTTATATATTATTGAATATGTCAGGGCAGCTTTGGGAGGGGCCCCTGCTGCATTCAGCACTAGTTTTTGAGTGGGGTACTACAACTTCTTACGGCAATGAGAAAGAGGAAGTTGTTCCCATGTGGTGCGAAAAGGCCAGCTGGAATGCTTTCTCTATGTTATGCTTTTTGGAAAAAGGTTGCAACTTGTGACCTAATGATTGGATTTCTAAAAATTGTAAACACATCCTTATTTCATGAGATTTTCTTTGATTTGAACTTGTATCTTCTCTTGTGTAACGTAGTGTAAGATGTAATCTGAACTATTAGACTTGGTTATTTGCAAAATGATCCTCTTGTAACATATGAATAATTAAATTCCAACATCTTGTACTCAACAAAGTCTTGAAATCTTGTAGCTCGAACTTATACTTTCTAATGACTTCAAGGTTTAATTGAATGTAACTTTGAATCCAACTTGTCCAAGTACTTGGATCCTTTGAAATTGAATGATAAACAAATCTTGAATCTTGAAATACTTGATGGATGACAAGAATTTCGCCATTGAATCTTGGATGGGCTTTTGTTTCATCTTTTAGGAATAGTGACTTGAACTCTTGTGATAAATTTTGGGTTTGGGTTTTAGAGATGTTCATAGAAACTGAACTCGTTTTGCGCTCTTACATCCTTTGAATACATTTCCGAAACTTGGATTACCCTTAAATATAAAACGTGGAGCCATAATTAAAACAAATGGTTCCTCCTTGCCAAATTCTTACAACTTGGGTAGGGACTTTAAACAAGTCTTGTGAATTTAAATCATGGCCTTGAACCAAATTGAAAACTCCCATGAGAAATGTCTTGTAAACAATTTTTTGAGATATATAGAAACCAACTTAAATATTGGAAACAACAATTATGTATTTCTAAAAATTTTAGAAAGCACAGAAAAACTATGATACAATCTTGATGCAATGTTATGGGCCAAAAATTTCCCAACTAACCGGTTATGACATTCCACCTTCAGTACTAATGATAACTAATGTAGACCTAAACCCTTGTGCAGATTTAAAATCTCTATTAATGATCAACATATCTTGAACACTACTTTCTGATGATTCAAACTTGCTTAAAGAGTACCTTGATAGCTTTAAGAATATAAAGAAATTCTTCTTGAAGTAGAGGGCATGGGCTTCATATTGGATCATATGTAAGTCAGAATATGGAGATTATGTAAGACCTTCAGGATTGATCTCGTAAACTGGTGACTAAACAAATGGGCTTTGAATTCACACCTTTGGATTTTAAACTTCGACTTCCTTCCAAAGTTGAACTTTCCTTGATGAACCATATCTTAAGAACAAAAAGCAACCAACATCTCTTAATCTTGAGAAGTTTACAGAGGGGGAAGATGCCATCCTGTAGTATAATTACCACACAACCAGTGACCAGTCTTAGGGTACCAAATTCCATATCAAAGGGTATAAGGATTTAATCTGTGTGGGGGGAAAATTGAGGAGTCTTGAGGGAGAAAAGGCTTGGTAATGGTTTAGGGAATAAAAAGGGGGAGGACACGATCACACAGGAATCCAAACACATCTTGCAAGGACTAGGGAACCTCCACAAACACACACAGCACCGCCTTCAAGACCTTGAATCTTCTGCAGCAGCACCTATCCTTGAAAAGAAACAAAACAGACAAAGCTATATGAAGCGGTTAGTTATGCACGAATGATTGACCTAATGTGTTATGCAAAGAATAAGGCGAGGATCTTAGGGTCAAAAATTAGGGTACGACAATACACTCTCTTGTTGAGTCGGTCTTATCCAGCCTCCTCTTAGGCTTTGTATAAGGACTTCCCCAGTGGAGTCAATCAACCTCTTAGCTTCAACCTTGGGCTTCGATCAAGGCACACAAAAATCAACAATCCCTTTTTTAGAGATGACAAATTCTCTCTCAGTCAAAACCTTTTAGCTTCAATCTTGGGCTTTAAACAAGACACCAAAACATCTTTTTCCTCCCATAGAATAGGAGGAACTACGATTGCTCTGATTTCCCTGTTTCATTTAAACGGGAATACGTAGGCATAAGATTGCGAAATCTTAGCGAGCATACTAATCAAAACTCTAGGTCCAGCACCTTTATACATCAGTCAAAGACTTTAGGTTTCATACCTTAGCCATCATCATCATTTTCCACAAAAAACAAAACTCACTCATATTTCCTAAGAAAGTTTCCCAACCCATTAACGGATAAACACCATCAATTACAAAGTAGAACCTAAAGCTAATATCCTGTGGATAACCACACATGGATGGGTAATTGACAACTCCCCATTGTATAACCTGACCCCGGACCCCCCAATCTCTTTTAAGCGTTTGTTCAGTTAAACAATCGCGTGCAAGGTTAGTTTTAGATAACTTCCCTTTCCCTTCCAGCTTCATGGGATAAATAAGAAATCAGAAAGTAGCACCCATTTCTCCTCGAGGAGGAAAACCCAAACCCAGCGATCAGGTGGTCGCGTCACTGGCAAAAATCGCTCGCTACTCTCAGTAGTGGATCAAGGAAAGATTTGAAGCCCAACTGAAGACTATAAAAGAAGACTTAGTCCTAGGGTTTTTTATGTACCTTGAATGTAATTTTTATAACCTAGTTCTCTTGTGTAAAAATAAGGGTTTAGGGTTTTGAGAGTCATTGGCTCTCTAGGTTTGTAAGTCTCCCTTTGTATCGGTTTGATACATTGTGGAAGACATAGGTACTGTACAGATTCAGAAGCCTTTAGGTAATGAATCTTGTATTGTTCTGGGATGGAGCTTTGAAGCAAATCCAAGTTAGCGTGTTGGTCAAGTATGCTTGACAGAAGTCTGTATTGCCAGGGATGGTTCAGATATCACAGATTGTGATTAAGGGAAGTGAGTGGTGATTCTCATATCAAAGAGCGTGTTCTTTGATAAGGATTTCATTGGGTAGAGATTAGGAGATAAAGTTGTAAATGGGGGAGTTTAGCTTTATGATAATTCTACAAATAGTGGAGTCTTCTTCCTGGATTGGTATCCCCAAGATGTAGGTGAATTGCATCGAACTGGGTTAACAATTACTGTGTCTATTATCATTATGTAGATTTACATATTCTGTTATTGGGCTTGATAAACATGTTGGAACAAATGTCGTAATATCTGTGATTCTGCAGTTATTGATATTCAAGGTATCAGTCTGCTGTTCTTGTTTAAATGATTATGCAGAACAATCTCTTGACATGTAGGACATCTACTATTTGCTATGCTAGAATTTCAATTGGTATCAGAGCAGGTATCCTGTCTGTTTCTGGATGAGATCTTTGGGAGACACTTTCTGGCATTTAAAAAGGAGGAGTTTTGAAGATCAGATTAATCAACTCAGACATACTCGAGGGTATTAATGGATGGGATGGATGTTCTGGATCGAAGGTAACAACTCAGTGGTTGTTCATTTTGCTGAGGAGGTTTTACATCAACTGTAGGAGAAGTGGCTAGTTCTCTTGTTAGAGTGTCTTATAAGATGTTCTAATATCTTGTTAGGGCAAGCAGAATTTGTTCCTTGGTGGTTCCGCTACATATGTTTCTAATGGAAGAGCTCTGGAATTATGGGATTCTGGAGTTGTTGCTGAAGACAGATGGTGGAAGGTCTCAATCGTCGGCCTCTATTTGTAAAGATATCTGCATTTTTTATTCCAAAGTCGGGAGCGATGGAATGAAGAGAGTTGTTGGAAGATGTCTGTTATGGTGACTTGGTACTTGGAAGCTTGGTTCCATGGTGCAGTTTGAAGTCAGTTGAAGAGGAGGGGAGTTAAGTTTAGGTTTATCAAGTTCTTGATCTAGAAGTTTGATAAATTGTTGATCGGCTAAGTTCTCAAAGATATTTGAGAATTCTCTCAAGTCCACTCATAAAGGCATATCAGTCGTGCATCTGGAGTCTTCTAGTTACTCTTCTTACTAGAGGGTGTTTATGTGAAACATAAACCTGAAGAAACTGGAGGTGATTTATTTTCACCATCCAAAACAGCAAGGAAGGATTTATCTCTCTTAATGCTAAGGGTTGATCCAATCTAAATAGAGTTTTCAGAACTATTGAGGTAAATAAGGTTCGTTCAGAGAGAATCTTAGTTACTTGAGTCAAGGGTGGCAGCTTTGGTATCTCAATAATTTGTTTGTCAAAGAAGATACTTGCAAACCATTAAATACTTGATAAGTGTTCATGAAGTGATCTGGTGGAGTGTGGCTTCAACAGTGAAACGGGATTATTGAACAAGGATTTAAGATCAATTGCTATTTGTGTTACTCACAAGTATTTAATTGATTATCCTTGTATGTGAAGTTCAAGATTGCTGATGTTCAACACGATGTTGGAACATCTCTTTATCGGGTTTGTGCAGAATCATGGGAGGGGTACTGCATAAGCTTTTGAATTTTATTCTTGGGAATTTGCTTCAGTGTAGTGTAGCAGAAGCATCTAATCTCTGGAGAGTTTCCTGGAAAGAAACTGGTCTAGACAATAGTGATGTGGAAGATGAAGATGAAGACATCATAATCTTGATGGATAGTTCTTGGATCAGTTTATTTCTGATCTAGGAGTATTAGAGTGAAGCAGGTGTGTTCAAGTTGTTACTAGAAGCATCTGGTGTTTATCTAGAAAGTGTCTTGGCAAGAGACCTGTCCAGAATGGAGTGCTGGTGAGGGCACAGCTTGGGTTGGTTTATTTCTGATCTAGGTACTTAGGAGCATGGGATCTTGCTCATATTGGAGGTCAAGGTTAAGTGTCAGTTATCTCTTACTTTCTATAGACTGCTCTACTAAGGAATGTGGCATTCTTTGGTATGGCTATGGTGTAATCTATGACTACTTTTCTTCTGAAGAATTAGACGTGGCAGGTGTGAATTCTTTGGAGCTTCAAAGCAGTTATTAATCAAGGTGTGAGCTTGTATGGAATACCTGTGATATGATTAAGAAGGATGAAGGTTGTCTACTCAAACTTGGTTGTTAAATCAAGTCTATGAGAGCATGGAACTCTTGTTCTGTAATAGGGAGGAGGTTCTTCTAAGTGGCAGAAGGAGGAGCTGAATTCAGCAGCTGGATGTCGTATCAGAATGTTCTGACTTCAAGCTTAACATCAGGATCTCAGTAGGTGTTGTGGCACATTAGTTTAAGATAAGTTGATCTACAGGAGAATGGAAGTTATAGATGTTTCAAAAAGGTCTATCTCATGCAGTTTTGCGGGAGCTGTGGATGGAGAAGATGTTACATGTATAAGGCTTGGTGGATCCAATATGTCTTGCTATGGGACAAGTAGTTCATGTGACTTAAAGATCAAATTTCATTGGTGGATCAGTGTATCTTGTGGGAGTTCTGAAAAAATTTAAGATGAATCAAACAGTGGCATTTGGTTGATCTTTAGTGTGCATTCAAGCAGGGTGCTTGGAACTAATTACTCTTGGGCAGAAGGGTAGTTGGTTGAAGACGTGAAGAGGTTATGGTTCAGGTCTATCTTTGAGCTTGTGGTAGAAGTTCTAGGTTGATGATGGAAGATTACCTTCGTTTGGTGGATGAGAGTTTATTTCTCTCTTTGGTTACTGGAGTTCTTATTGTTCAAGCTGGTGGCGCAGTGTTGTTTAAAGATCTTCAGTTGGATTACTATGCAGATAGTAAGTCCAGTGGTGGAGCATATCTAGAACTATGTTGATTGGTGTCTATGATATGTGAAGGATGTCCTAACTGATGTTAGAACATCCTTGGAGAAGGATTCTAAGTTCTGTGAGGAACTTGTTACTTACATCGTTTCTAAGAAGTATCTACAATTTTCATACGGGAGAATGATGGAGTAGGAGAGCTGTCTTGGAAGTCTGATGTGAAGGTTTTGGTAAGACTGTAGTGGATCACAAGTTGGTTGCATGAAGGTCTGGATTCTGATGTATTTAGAATATGGAAGTGGATATTCACCAGGAGAATCAGAAGTATTCCAGGTTATCATATGAGAGAATGATGAAGGAATGACTCTCTTAGATTATGGGGTGTTTATCTAATTTGTTGGCCTTGCTAAGGTTAGTAGAAAAGCTTGTGAAGGGGATACCTCCCCTGCTACGGTCATGCTAGAGAGAACCGGATCAGTTTGGGAAGCTGAGAAGTTTTGGAGCATATATACGATATCTGACATCATTAAGAAGATAACAAACTAAGAGGTAAGGTATCTCTTTGAGGAATGTGGAGCATTCCAGATCAATTGGGTTTCATCTCAAGAAACATGGAGGTCTATACATGAGAATTCAAGAGGAATTCGTGTGGTGTATAGATGGGTTCAAGAAGAGAGGGATCAATGGAGTTTTGGTCTAAATCGAAGAGTTTGTTGATTTAGGATGGTGATCCTAATGTGATCTCACGGGAAGCATGGTAGTGTTCATGTATGAGTGATTATTGTTTCTTGTCAAAAGAAGCAATAAGTGCAGTTGATGATTGTGTTCAGCAGGTGAGTTGGACAGAGGGTGCGCTCTTGAAGACATGAAGATGTGTCTTATGTTTTCCATTCATCAACATAAGTGTTCATTGGAGGAACACTGGTTATCTTAGATAGGGGGAGTTGCTCCTTGATCTAAGATGTTTTACTACAAGGGTGCAGTTCTGAATCAAGTTTGTTTGGGGGTCAAGCAAGCTGTACTAAGGTGTCAAGAAGGATGTCTTGACATTATACTGCTGTTGTAGGTCGTGAGGGACTTGACAGTTCAAGGTGGATCCTACCTTTGTTAGTTAGTTGTGATTGATAAGAAATCGCTGTGAAGCCCTGGTCAAATTAGAAGAAGAGCTTATTTGATATCAGGACATTGTTTAGGACATACTCTTTATGGGTCATTATGAACGGTGTACCTTGGACAGTGTAAAACTTACACGTGCAAAACATGCTCTTCGGTTTTTGTAAAATCTTTGGACGGTGTTCTTTATAGTAGAAACAGTCAAAGCATTCTTAGACGTTGTACTCTTGTTGTTGGAGAAGTCTCATTCGCTATAAATGTTCTTATTGAATTGACCCTTGGTTCGTTAATTCTTATAAAGACTGCTTGGGTATTTATAGGAAAGCCTTGGTCACTTTTGTCTTAAGATGTGTATCGAATATGTGTTCTCGTGGCATTATTTAGAATTGTTCCTTGGATGTGGTGTGTCTGGGTTGGCCTGGGACATCCTTAATGTCAATTTTTGGCAAAAAAGGGGGAAAATTTGGTGTGTATGTGGATGTGTACTTCTAGATACCTCAATGTTTAAGGGGGAGTCACATCAGTACTCTAATCATAGCCGACACTCAGGGTGAAGAGACGTTAGGAATATCCTGGTCTTATGACACGAAGAGTTTTATCCAAAATTTGCCAAAAGGGGGAGATTGAAAGCTCAAATGATTTGGACAAAATTTTGGTAAAATTCAGTGCTGAAGAAGATGTTCCAACATGAAGGCCAAAGATGAAGAATTCAGCTAAAGAACAAAGATGTCAAAGAAGATGCCTCAACTTGAAGACTCAACATCCTGGACTGCTATAACAGATTGTTTTAAACCTGTTTCAAATCTGTTCCAAGATCCTAGGAGAGCTCAGTAGTGGATCAAGGAAAGATTTGAAGCCCAACCGAAGACTATAAAAGAAGACTTAGTCCTAGGGTTTTTGATGTACCTTGAATGTAATTTTTGTAACCTAGTTCTCTTGTGTAAAAATAAGGGTTTAGGGTTTTAAGAGTCGTTGGCTCTCTAGGTTTGTAAGTCTCCCTCTGTATCGGTTTAATACATTGTGGAAGACATAGATACTATACAGATTCAGAAGCCTTCAGGTAATGAATCTTGTATTGTTCTTGGATGAAGCTTTGATGCAAATCCAAGTTAGCTTGTTGGTCAAGAATGCTTAACAAAAGTCTGTATTGACAGGGATGGTTTAGATATCACAAATTGGGATTAAGGGAAGTGAGTGGGGATTCTCATTTCAAAGAGGGTGTTCTTTGATAAGGATTTCATTGGGTAGAGATTAGGAGATAAAGTTGTAAACGGGGGAGTTTAGCTTTATGATAATTCTATAGATAGTGGAGTCTTCTTCTTGGATTGGTATCCCCCAGATGTAGGTGAATTGCACCGAACTGGGTTAACAGTTGTTGTGTCTTTTATCATTCTGTAGAATTACATATTCTGTTATTGGTCTTGATAAACATGTTGGAACAGATGTCGTAACATATGTGATTCTACAGTTACTGATATTCAAGGTATCAGTCTGTTGTTCTTGTTTAAATGATTATGCAAAACAATGTCTTGACATGTGTTAGGACATCTGCTGTCTGCTATGCCAGAATTTCAGTGTACTTGATACAAATATCAGAGGTACGAGGAAATCACCGTAACAAAGACCTAAAGCTCTTAAGATTTCTAAGATATTCAATGTGTCAGAAATCTTAAGGGTTTTAAAATTACAACCATCAACAAAAATTATGCATAACCATTTTTGTTGATAATTGCGAATCTTGTTACTCCTCCATCAGGTTGATACTTGTTAAAGATTCAGTTTGAACCTTCAGCTACTTATATAGCATTTGAAGAAGTCTAGACGTTGAAGATAGATAGACCAAAAGATCTTGATCCATTGAGTATCATGTTTAACCATCGAGTCTTTAAAGAGATCTTGTACTATAGAGCCATTGAGAGTAGATGTCTATCGTGGTGAAGAATCATAGAATATAGCTATTGGTTAGCGAGACTCACAAAACATAAGATATCACCACCAATATTTTATTTATCCAATGGAATGGGAAAAGAACGAATAAAACCAAAATAAACATGCAAAGCATAAAGTAAAACTATAAGATAAGCAAGAGAAGAGATCTAAGGTACGAGGGTTGATTATACTAAGGGAAGGTCTTAGCATCCTAAGTATCTATAGTATCCTATAGGAGCCTCTTGTATTATTTGTGTTAGGTTAAAAGTGTTTGATAAAAAAGATTGGGGAGGTGAGAAAAGAAGTGTTTTTTTTATTGTTTTTGTGTTTGGCAAGACATGAAGTCTTGTGCCTACATACCAATTAAGAATCAAAACCTCGTAGTTCAGGGTATAAATACAAAAGGGTTTGTTATGGTGGATTTTAATGAAGAAGAGACAAGTTGTCATCTTACGGAGAATACTAAACTAATCCACCACATACAAGTGGAAGATGGATCTTTGCTTCACAAGGAGAGAAGGGCTCCAACTTGGATATATAATCAACAAGTATGCCTCATACCTCCCTCAAGTAGAAAAGAATCAACATCTTTCTCGACGATGTTATGGGGTAGGAGATTTACATCTCAACTAGGGATGACTCATGTCTAACCTCTCTTGAGAAAAGGTTTTAAAAGTGAAAAGCCAAGTGGAAAAAGTTTTGAATGTGGTTTATGTGTTTAGTCTTATGAAAAAAGTTTTAATATGCTTAAGATGTCTTGAAGCATTTATTAAGAAAAAGGTTTGAAAACTCAATGACCTAATGTCAAGGTTTCGTATGAAAAGATTCAAGTTAGAAAAAGAAGAACTTAATATTGAATCATCTAAGGGTGAGCAACCTAAGGGTAAACAACCTAATGTAAAGAAGTCTAAAGACAACCAAGCTAAAGGGTAAACAATGCTCAAATAATGAGTAAAAGATGCAAAGGGAACAATAATGCATATGCACATGACAACAAAGTCAACCATAAACCCTTCCCTGGGATTTGGACATAATCAATCATAGGATTCAAAAGCCACAAACGAATGTCAAACAAAATATACATTATGAGAATAACATCCATAAAACAAAGTCTCAAATGTCAAAGGCTAAGCTCATAAGAAAGTAATAGTACATATGTAAAGCAAGTATCAAAGCATACATCCAACATAATTTGACAAGACAAAGTACCTCAAGCAACCTTAAACAAAACCCTAATCATGTACATTATGGAATCATCAAGCTAATGGTACAAATTTTATCAATACATGTCAAAGATCATCATTAAACACAAACAAGACAAGTCATCTTAAATGAAGCAAGTTTCAAGGCACAAACCATCCATATAGATACATCATCATCAAGCATAAGGTATAACCAAAAGTGTAAGCAACCATCACATAAAACTATACAAGCATCATACCTCAAGAATCAAACCAAAATGATAATTAAAATGTAACATGGTTATTGTATCCATCACAAAACATATGAAAGAAAAGGTCAAACATCAACCCAAAGGAAACATTTCCTTTTAGATTTTTAATATGAGATACAAAATGATAAAATAGATAAATATTTAAAAGATAAAATAAAAATATTTTTGGTTTTTTAAATATGTGAATAAAGTAAATTAGAAGAGAGAGAAAGAAATTAACAAGAAATATGAAGAAGAAGAAAGGGAAAAGAAAATGTAGAAGAAAGTATGAAGGAAAGAAAAAAAATAGAAAAATAAACAAGGACTAAAAAAAGAAGGGAGGGGCTGCTGGGGTTTGAACCCGCGCCCCTCATATTCTTAACAAAACATTCCAACCACTGGGCTAGGCCATAAGGCCTTGTTATATGTTCGCTTCATAAAAATAAATAATAAAAGAAGATTTTCAAAAGGAAAACGCGTGAAGGATGAATCGTCTTCAACCTCTAGACATGAACAACAACTCAATAATTTTCAAATTATGATTTTTCAAAACATGAACCAAAAATGATAAGTGAATATAGGGTTTTGCTCAGAATTTAAAGAGGAATCCAAATATCATCTTAGTTTTCATTGATTTCCACTCTACAACAAAAATTTCTCACAAAACTAGATAAACCCTAGTTCTAAAAAATAAAATTAAATCATGTATGAACACAACCAATGGCTATAATCATAGGGCTTTTAATCAACCTATCATTATGAACAAAGTGGTAACAAGAAACAATTCAAAAGGTAACCATAAGCATGAGAACAGAAACACAGAAATATACCAATTAGGGTGAAGTCGTGCTCCTTTAAAATAGCCTTGCAGAGGTGATATAACTATTCGAGTAGCTTCCTTGATACTCTAGGATTGTAATGATGCTTTCAAATCTCCTTGGAACCCTCTAAGCCACTCCTGCCAAATCGAGTTGCATAGTCAAAAAATGAAGTTTGGAAACGATGGTTGAGTGATTTCAGTGGTGATCTTGTGCATACAGAAGATTATGTGGGTTATATGGAAGGTATTGATGAATTAAAAATGGAAGAAAACTTCAAGGATAGGCAGATTTGAGTTTTGCTCTTATGGAGTTTTTTTGAAGTTTTGGTGAAATGCTTTCTTGCTAAGCTTGCTTCTTAGTTCTCCTCCTCATACATATTGCTTATGAAGAGTATTTGAAATAAGTTTTTAGCCTGCATTGATTCTGATTCTTTGGTTTTGAGTTTGTCATATTATGGATGCATCATGAATATGGCAAAATGACATGTACTGTGACTATCTTGGTTAAGGCTTGTATGTCTAATTTAAGCTTCATTTCTTGGCTTGTGTAGTATGTTTTGATGCATCAGCACTCAATTGTAGTTGCATGAGACTTTGCTAGCAAGTTTTGACCAAAAGTGATTTTTACAAACTATGCTAAAAGTTGATAAGGCTGGTCAGTTTCAGCATACTTTTGTCCTTTGTGTAGGGGTTAGCATTGTACAAATGTGGTACCTTTGCAAAGTTGGTACATAAAGGAACAACTTTCATGTTTATGATAAGCTAAGTAGAGGCTTGGAAAGATGAGAAAACCAGCTCCCAATTCGTGTGACACAAGCTGATCCATACTTAGAAAAATTCTGGCTTGAACTTGCTCTTGATTATCAATGTGAATCATCAAATTTGGCCTTCAATATATTCCATATTAAGAGAGCTTTTGATCTCAAATTTTCCACCATGATGAAGTAGGGAATATGATCTTTAGATGCAGCCCTCAAGTGTTGCAATTAGACTCTGGGATTTCCACAAATTGACCATAAAGTCATGCATTTGAACATGTCAAACACTTAGAAAAACTTCTAAGTATTTTGAATCTTGCAATAACTTGAAACTCCAACTTTAGCCACCAATTTCTTCCACTTGAAGAAATATTTTGGCCTCAAATTTTCATCATCTTGTAGTATCAAATGTCATATTTTAAGGCAGCCCTCAAGTGTTTTCATTGGTTTCTTGAGGAAGAAGTTACAATCTTGGAAAGTTGGCCATTTGATCATCGATTTTTGTACTTAGGGAAATTTCAAAAACCCTAATTTTGACAATTCTTGATCTTTTCTTGATAACCTTGATTTTACTTTATCAAACTCAATCATTTTCCACATTTTCATGATCCTTGACTTGAGAAGTCCATAATTGACCAAAAAATCCAAATGTCAAACTTTGACCTTGAGCACTAGTTGACTTTTCATCAGTTGAATCAAAACCCTTCAATTGTCAGCAAATCAAACTTCTTGAGCCAATTTAAACACATGAATGGACCACATAGATGTACTTGAGGCCTTTAAATCATGTTTCAAACCATGAGATAATGTTTAGGTCAAACAATCAATATCAAGTTGACTTTGACCAAAACCCTAATTTGGAGCACTTGATGGATTGGAACTTGGTGAACTTGAATTGATGCGCACTCAATCTTGATTAAAGATGGTGGAAAACTCTTGATCACCATAAATGAGTAGAGGGACTTGAGATGTTGTAAATAACACAAAAACCTTGACTGATCAACCTCTTGAAACCTTTGGTGCAAAACCTTAACTTGTGATCAAAGCAAAGCAAGACAAATTTTTGTATTTTCAAAAGGGGTTAGAAAAACATAAAACACACACAAAAGGTGGTTGGTGCTATGAAAATGACGCAAATGAAGGTGGGATATTAGAGTTAAAAATTAGGGTATGATAATATCCATAAAGCACACCAACGTTTCTTGAGCCTTGTGAACTAAGACTCTTGTTGACAAACTGATTTAACAATGCAACTTGCTTTCTGCAGTACAGATAACTTCAGCTTTATTACTAACTCTGAATGATCACCAGAAGCCAATTTACATTCACCAAGTGTAGAGACAACATTGTTGCTTCTTCTGATGCTGAGACCTTCAACTTTAGAGTCTACGTCAGACATCACTTAAAGAGTGCTCTTCAGATTCTACACCACCAGAAGTTAGCAATTCAGCTTCTCTCAAGTGTGCCTTTGTATATCAGATTATGTTTATATATTTACAAGTATTAGAACCTACATTCAAGAAACACACATCAAATATAACCATTATTCTTTTAAAACTTTGTTATCATCAAAACCCAAGGAATATATGTCATGAACAAATATTGTTATAACAGAATGTACTTCACAAACCTCTTGTAATATCTTGTATCAATGAAATCTCTTCTTCAAAATGAAAGCTTCTTGTCTGGTGTTATTACTCTTTCTCTTTACAAAGCACTAATTAATTTATCAGTACCTTGAACCACAAGTAACTATATCTCGCCCTTGATTCCATCATGCTTTAGCTTTTATTAATTTGAATGAAATTTTCTTGTCTTAAAGAAATATAACCATGCCATGCTCCTGATGATGACAAGCTTGACGAACTTGGTTAAGAGGAAGCAAACCCATAGTGCTTAATGGCCATGTTGAGTCCAATTACATGACTTGAAAATGAATGGAGTTATCTTGATATGAATACTTTAAAGTTGATCCAAGAACCAATATTGACCATACTTGAAACTCTCTTGCATCACCCTTGAATCCTCATTAAAATCTAGTTAAGAATGAATGCAATTTGATTGATTCCATCTTGAAAAATCTTACATCCCTCTTGGAAGAAAACTTTGAACAATGAATGGATGACCTGTGCATTTCTTGCCACTTGAACCATGATTGACCATGATCAATCTTCTTGGAATTTCCATCGACGAAAGTGAACCCCTCATGCCATAGTGAACATGTCCTGATCATAAACCCTTATTTAAGTACAATCATGATTGGATTCCACTTAGCCTTAATTTGAAACCATGAGCTTCTCAATCCACTATTGTCACCCTACATGTTTGAATAAAAAAGAAAAACAATTTCACCATATTTTTGTATTTTTGAATGCACAATGGTTAGACGATATGTTAATGGATAACAAGGGTGAATAAACCCTAATTACAAAAGCAATAAGCACAAGAACAAAGATACAAAGATAGAAGACAAGGGTGACCTTAGTGAGAGAGTTTTGGGAAAGAAACCAAAGAGAAACCCTAATTCCTTATCCCTTATGCTCAAACTGATGAACCACCATGCTTGGGGCCAATGATCAAAGAATATGACAAAGTAATTGTGTGATGAATGAATGTCATGAATGCTAAAGTAAAAATGAGGGTACGACAACTGCCACTATTTAATCTTCTTGGACCCGAAAGTGTGAATAACATCGACTTTCAGACATTCAAGGTAGAATAAGATTAAATACTAGAATACCCAAAAAAATTTACCATTAGGAAGGGAATGAATGTAGTGTAAGTGTACTATGTTTTATTTTTGTATATTGGATTAGCGATGTAGGTTTATCTGTTGGGGATTCAGCGAGGTATTCTGTTGTGGGAACATGTCAGATATGAGGGATATGTCATGTTATGCATGATATGCAATGTACTGTATGCTTCAGTGAGTATATTTTTTCATGACCTGCTTTGCCAGTATTTGTATCTGAGACATTCCCGCAGGATTCCAAGAGTAGGAAAATGATGCATTTGCAAAAGGCAAACAACAAGGGTATAATTGTAATTTGATTTTTTCCTGCAAACGGCAGAGAGACGTCTTACAAAAGGCAGGTATAACTTGGCTGAGGAGTAATGGTGTTTTCCGCTATGAAAGGTAGAGGAAGTTTGCAAAAGGCAAGGAGGAGTATGACATTTCCTTGTGCAAAAGGCAATGAGGATCCTTTAACAAAAGGTTAAGGAGGATACAGGACGTCAGTTTTACTCTCCCATACAAAAGGAAATGAGAGCTCCTTAACAAAAGGTTAAGAAGAATAACAACAGACTGATTTCTCATAAAAAAAGGTAACAAGAACTCCTTAACTAAAAGTTAAGAAGGAATAAGACAATTTGTTTTCTCGTTCAAAAGGTAGCGAGAACTCCTTAAAAAATGGTTAATAAGAGATATAATGATTATAATTCTTGATTTCTCATATAAAAGGTAATGAGAAATCCTTAACAAAAGGTTAAAAAGGAAGGGTGACGAGTGATTTCTCATACAAAAGGTAATGCATACTCCTTAACAAAAAGTTAAGAAGGAACCCAAAGGACATGACTTCACTGGGGATAAGATTTATCGTACAAAAGGTAAAGAGAACTCCTTAACAAAAGTTTAAGAAGAAAGGAAACAATTACTCCTACAAAAGGTAGTGAGAATTTCTTAACAAAAGGTTAAGAAGAGAGGCGACAATTTGATTTCTCAAACAAAAGGTAATGAGAACTCCTTAACAAAAGGTTAAGAAGAAGGATTTGATCTGATTTTCTCAATACAAAAGGTAATGAGAATTCCTTAACAAAAGGTTAAGAAGATAGACGGTTACTTGATTTCTCGTACAAAAGGTAGCGAGAACTCCTTAACAAAAGGTCAAGAAGTAAGTTGAACTGAATTGTTTTTTCACTTGCAAAAGGCAACGAGAATTCTAAGCAAAAGACTAGGAAGGTTTGTGAAAGGCGTGGGGGATAATAAATAAAACCCTCCATGCAAAAGGCACTAAAGGGTATTCCTCATGCAAAAGGCAGAGAGGATACTTACAAAAGGTAAGCAGGAATAAAGTGTTTATTCCAATGCCAAAGGTAGATGACACTTACAAAAGGCAAGTAAGGAGACAACACTTCATGAAAAAGGCATCAGAAGGGACTTACAAAAGTTAAGTAAAGAGAGGAACTCCCTATGCAAAAGGAAAAAGGGGACTTTCAAAAGGCAAGGTTGTGGAGATGATAATCCTCATGCAAAAGGCAGAGAGAAATTGTAAAAGGCAAGAGAATGCCATGAGACCTCACAAGAATAGTGGCGGAGATGAAGTTCTCGAAGCATGGCAATCACTTTGGACTTGCCAAACATTCGTCAGGTGTCCAAAATGATCGGGAAGGGAGTAGGTCATTCGTCCAATCACTTATTGTGTACTCAATATGAAAAGTTTTGACAAAGACTTCTCGTGCAAAAGGAAGCGTGGACTTACACATGGTAAGTAATGAGACCAGATTTCGTGCAAAAGGCAACGAAAGACTTACAAAAAGCAAGGGGACTGATATATCCCTCATGCAAAAGGAAGAGGGGGCTTACAAAAGGTAAGTATAAGAGAAATTTCCCATGCGAAAGGCAAGGGGAACTTGCAAAAGGAAAGTAATAGGAGGAATACTCTGAAGAAACCCTGCTGGGGATGTCCAAAAGGAAATTTGTACTTTCGAGAAAGACTTGAATCCGGCTTATGCTAAGCGTGCATGTTTAATTGACGTAATGCTCCACCTCAATGGATATGCAATGTCATGATGATTAATGTATGCAAAATGCCGATGTATGCTTGGACTTGGGTTTTGTTTAAGGGATCAGGTTGGACCTAAGGGTGGTTGAATCTATAGAGGTGCCAATGGAGATTGGGCTTTGAGTTTATGGGATAAGCTTGACTTCCCGACATCTTCGTCTCTTGGTAATGAGGTAGCAAGATCTGGATCTTTCTAGAACCCCAAGTTGGCTTTGAGCAAACAAGCTGTTTGCTGATTATCTTGAATATGATTGATCCTGGTCTGATTAAGTCCAGGTGACTCTTTGGATATTGTGGTGTCCTTGTGCACCGGATATGCCATTTGGAAATCGTGGTTTTCCTTCAGACCCTTTAAAAGAAAATTAACTTCATGTTTTCTTTCAATACTTTTATTGTTATCCCCAAAATTTTCAATGAATTATTTATAAAAAATAACTTCCCATTTTGCAAACAAGCAGTAAAAGTAAAAATATGGAGCACATTTGGTGAAAGACCATTTTATATATGAGAAAATAACCCGTAAATGGGTGATTTAAATGAGGAAGAAGTTCTTAAAAGAATAAATTGAAAAAAAATTTGAAAAATACAATGGAAATGAGAAAAGCTCTGATTTCCACTGAGTTCCAACTCTGCTATAATCCCTATGTCCTCGGAGATCCCTGTACTTTGCTTCTAAGGAGGGTGATTGGATTTATTCTTCCCATTCGGGGTTTCCATGATTGTAGTGACGGGTTCACAGATTCTTTGTAGACCGCAACCTTTTTCCTTTTGAATCCCTAACTTTTGGCTAGACCACCCTTTCGGGTTTTCATTCTACTAGGGTACCCTTTTTTTGCCTAAGTTTCTTCTTAGGGTTTTCAACTTAGCGGGTTCTTTATTTCTTATTACTTTATCGCTAATTTTTTCCTGAACCTTTTTGTGGTCAACCGGGATGCCCATTTTTGCCTGGACCTTTCCTTTTTGTGGTTCACCGGGTCTATTTTTAGGCGAAATATTTTTTTATTGTGTATGCGTTCACGAGGGATGAAAGATTTTCACCATCCATAGTTGAGAGGATCAAGGATCCTTTGTAGAAAACCTTTTTTCAAAACATATGGACCTTCGTAGTTAGGTGTCTATTTGCGCTGTGGATTTGTATGAATTGGCAGAATCTTTCTCAATGGTTTCCTGCTTTAAGATTTCGAGGGTGAACCTTCTTATGAAATGCTCTTTTCAACCGCCTCTGGTATAATTGGCCATGGTAAATGGCTGCCATCCCCTTCTCATCAATGAGATTGAGCTGATCAAGCCTTGCTTGTACCTATTCATCTTCTTCAAGCTTGACATATGTCAATATCCTCAGGGAGGGAATCTCTACTTCAATGGGCAATACTGCATCCATGTTGTATACAAGAGAGAATAGGGTTGCGCCAGTGGAAGTGCATACTGAAGTACGATAGTCATGTAAAGCAAAGGGTATAATTTCATGCCAGTCATTGTATGTCTCACCATTTTCTGAACTATCCTCTTAATGTTCTTATTTGCTGCCTCAATAGCGCCATTCATCTTCGGACGGTATGGAGATGAATTGTGGTACTCAATCTTGAAGCTCTCGCATAATTCTTTCATCATCTTGTTATTGAGATTTAAACTATTATCAGTAATGATCTTATTAGCAATCTCATAACGATAGATGATCTCTTTCTTTATAAAGCGAGCAACCACTTGATTGGTGACATTTGCATAGGAGACAACCTCCACCTATTTAGTGAAGTAGTCAATGGCTACCAGTATGAAACGATGTCCATTCGAAGTAGTTGGTTCAATGCGCCCAATCACATCTATGCCCCGCATGGAAAAAGGCCAAGGTAATGTCAAGACATTCAGAGGAAGTGGTGTCACATGTATTATATCTACATAAATCTGGCATTTATGGCATGTTTGCACATGGTGATAACAATCAGCTTCCATTGTCATCCAATAATAACCTGCCCTTAGAATCCTTTTGACCATTATGTGCCCACTGGCATATGTCCCAAAGGATCCTTCATGAATTTGAGCTATGATCCGGTCTGCTTCGTGTCTATCCATGCATCTGAGCAAGACCGAGTCATAGTTTCTTTTGTAGAGTACATCTTCGCTTAAGAAGAATTTGGCTGAGAGATTTCTCAGGCACTTCTTATCTATAATGGATATGTTCTCTGAATATTCTTGCTTTTCTAGATATCTTTTGATATCATAGAACCAAGGTTGGTCTTCAGGCTCTGCCTCGGCTGCCAAATAGTAAACTGGTTCATCAAGATGTTCAATACGAATGACGAGTGCTTCATTCCTCCATTTGACCTTGAACATGGATGCTAGAGTGGCTAAGGCATCTGCCAATTGATTACCTTCTCTTGGAATATGGTTAAAAGTAATCTCATCAAAGTATGGAACCAATTTCAAGACATGATCTCGATACATAATTAACCTGATGTCACGAGTTTCCCAGTGGCCTCTGACCTGACTGATGACCAAGTCTGAGTCCCCATAGACCTCAAGAATCTTGATTTTGTTATCAATAGCTTCTTTGATCCCGAAGATACATGCTTCATACTCTGCTATGTTGTTGGTACATTCAAAGCATAACCTTGCAGTGAAGGGAAGATGAAATCCAGTAGGAGAGGTGATAATTTCCCCAATTCCATTGCATTGAGCATTTGTGGCACCATCGAACGTGGGCGTCCATCACGATCCTGGTTCGGGTCCCTCGTCAGGGCCTAGAATTTCATAATCTCTAACAAACATAATATCCTTATCAAGGAAGCCAAAATGCATTGACTGATAATCTTCCACGGGTTGGTGGGAAAGATAATCAGACAACACACTTCTTTTGATGGCTTTCTGAGTTACGTATTGGATGTCATATTCCGTCAATACCATCTGCCAACGGGCAACCCTTTTGGTGAGAGCAGACTTTTCAAAGATGTATTTGATTGGATCCATTTTTTATATTAACAGAATTGTATGAGTCATCATATATTGTCTCAGGTATTTAGCATCCCAAGCAAAAGCACAACATGTTTTTTCATGAATTGAATATCTCTTTTAACAATCAGTGAACTTTTTGCATAGGTAATAGATGGCGTGATCTTTTCTGCCCGTTTCACCATGCTGCCCAAGTACACATCGCATGGATCCCTCAAGAACGGACAGATACATAATGAGAGGTCTACCCGTCATGGGAGGCATGAAGATCGGCGGCTCTTGCAGATATTATTTTATTCTTTCAAAAGCTTTTTGAAAATTATTATTCCACTCGATGGATTGATCTTTGCAAAGCAACTTGAATATAGGCTCACCGATGGCTATAAGGTAAGATATGACTCTAGCAATGTAGTTCAATCTCCCTAAGAAACCACGAACCTCTTTTTCTGTTCTTGGCACTGGCATACTCTGGATAAATTTAACTTTGTCAAGATTGACTTCAGTCCCTCTTTGGCTCATGGTAAAAACCAGCAGTTTACTAAATCTTACCCTAAAGGTGAATTTGTTAGGATTTAATCTCAACCTGAACTTTCTCAATCTTGCAAACAACTTCTAAAAATGTACCAGATGCTCTTCCTCAGTTTGGGATTTTGCAATCATATCATCGACATTGAGTTCAATCTCCTTATGAATCATATCATGAAAGAGAGTCGCCATTACTCGTTGATACGTTGCATCAGTATTTTTCAAACCGAAAGGCATAACCTTGTAACAGAAGGTTCCCCAAGGGATAATGAAGGTAGTCTTTTCCATGTCCTTCGGGGCCATTTTGATTTGGTTGTATTCGGAGAAACTATCCATGAAAAAGAACATAGAGAACTAAGCCGTATTGTCCACCAACACATCAATGTGAGGTAGTGGAAAATCATCTTTTGGGCTTGCTTTATTTAGATCCCTGTAATTAACACACATTCGCACCTTGCCATATTTCTTAGGTATATGTACAATGTTGGCAACCCATTGGGGGTAATTTGCTACTGCTAAGAAACCTGCATCAAGTTGCTTTTAAATCTCTTCATTAATTTTAATGGCCATGTCAGGTCGAGTTATTATCAGTTTCTGCTTCACTGGAGGACACTCTTCCTTGAAAAGAAATCTATGCACCATAATGTATGTATCTAGTCCAGACATATCTTGGTATGACCAGGCAAATACATCCATATATTCATGCAAGAGCTTAATCAGTTTCCTTTTCATATCACCATTTAAGGCAGTGCCTATCTTGACTTCTTTCTTATTAGCCTTTGTCCCAAGATTGACAATCTCCACTGGTTCCTGATACGGTTGAATGACTCTTGATTCTTGCCTTAGCAATCTGGCTAACTCCTCAAGGAGCTCACAATCTTCCCCATAGTCCTCATCGGCGTGGTATATTGGATTATCAAAGTCATACCGAACCATAAAAATGTTATTATCAATGGAATATGTTAGTTCTGTGTTTTTGGGATTGGCATCAATTTTGTTAAAACATGTTTCACAGCAAGATATTGAGCAAGATTTA
The DNA here is from genome assembly GCA_022829125.1 of Lathyrus tuberosus. Classification (NCBI taxonomy): domain Eukaryota; kingdom Viridiplantae; phylum Streptophyta; class Magnoliopsida; order Fabales; family Fabaceae; genus Lathyrus; species Lathyrus tuberosus. The sequence goes on along the minus strand of JALAZF010000308.1, from coordinate 7,020,968 downwards.
TGGATATGTTAGTCAAACATCATTGCATAGATGTTAAGCACGATGTCATGACATATTGGTTAGACATCAGTGCAGGTTTCATTTAACTTCTTGGAAAATTCGTTCTTAAATTGTGAGATTCTCTGTGGTTTTAGTTCACATTCTATCGCAGTCCAAGGAGGGTTATTTTAGGAACATCAGTTCTGTTCCAGAAGTGCATCTATTTCATAAAAAGGGACTTATATACTTTTTAGGAAACATTCGATTTTGTTCCTAGTTTTATGCAGAAGATTATGCAGAAAATTTGCAGCTGCTGTTTTGGATCTATTGCGCCCTAAGTCCATGCTTACCAAAGGCTATTTGAAGAGGATAGTGCTAAACATAATTTACATAAGAAGAAAGAGATACTGTTGAGTTTATTAGAATTAGGGTTTAGTTGTTCTTTGTTATTTGTGATCCACTATTATATCATTCTTGATACTTGAGTTGGACTGTGTTTATTTGCGAGCCATTCATGCATCACTTAGATGCTTGAAGTGGAATGAGTTTATTTATTTGTAATTGTAAATCCCTTATGAGCTTTTTAGCAAGAGTGGATTCTCTTTCATTGGAAGTGTGTCTTCTATTGTTCATTGTTATAAGTTTTATCACTGTTGTATGCTTGAAGGCAAGTGAGAAGGGTCTCATATCTAGGAGTGTCTTAGATAGAAATAACACAGGTAGTGATTAGGTGAGAAGATTGTAAACCGAAAGGTTGTTTACTTGGTCTTCAAACTAATACTATTATAGTGGATTTCCTTCCTGGCTTGGATGCCCCTAGATGTAGGTGATGTTGCACCAAACTGGGTTACCAATTAACTGTGTTATTTACGTCTAGTTATTTACTTTAATTGCATAATTATTTGTGTTATGTTACTGTCCTGATCCTAGTGTCATGACATCGTACTCGACATTTGGTGTCTGATTACCAGAATTTCAATTGACATCAGAGCAGGCACCATGTTCTGTTTAGGGTGAGTTCTAGGGAAGATACTTTCTGGTACTATGGAAAAGGAAGGAGGAGGAAATATTAACAGACCCCCAATCTTAAATGGCACCAACTATGACTATTGGAAGGCACATATGGTGGCTTTCCTAAAATCTATGGATAGAAAAACTTGGAAAGTTATCATCAAGGCGTTGGAACATCCTGTTGTTAAGGGTAAAGATGGGAAGGAGACTTGAAGCCAAAGGAGGACTGTTCTAAGGAAGAAGATGAAGCTACTCTTGGAAACTCCAAAGCCTTGAATGCTCTATTAAATAGAGTTGACAAAAACATGTTCAGATTAATACACTTTTATTGTGGCCAAAGATGCTTAGGAAATTCTCAAAACCACTCATGAAGGCACATCTAAGGTGAAGATGTCTAGACTTCAGCTGCCCCTACCAAATTTGAAAATCTAAAGATGAAAGATGATGAGAGCATTCATGACTTTCACATGAATATTCTTGAAATAGCAAATTCCTTTAGTGCCTTGGGAGAAACGATATCAGAAGAAAAGATGGTTAGGAAGATTCTTAGGTCCCTACCCAAGAGATTTGACATGAAGGTCACATCCATTGAAAAAGCCAAAGACATAAGCAAATTGAGAGCGGATAAAATTGTTGGGTCACTTCAAACTTTTGAACTGGCTATTAGTGATAGATCTGAAAAGAAGGACAAGAACATAGTTTTTACTTCCAACATCAATGATGAAGAGGATCATTTTGACTTGAACACTGATGAAGGAATCTCTAATGCTATTGTGCTTCTTGGGAGACAGTTCAATAAGGTGCCGGAAAGTATGGATATGAAGTCAAGACCAAATATCCTGAACATCCTATCTGACGTCAATAAGAACAGTGACCTTCAGAGAAAAGCAAGAATAGAGGAAAAGTCAAACCAAGATAGAAGAATTCGGTGTCATGAATGTGAGGGTTTTGGTCACATTAGGCCAGAATGTCCAACATTCCTCAAGAAACAGAAGAAGGGTTTGACTGCTTCTTGGACTGATGAGTTTGAAGGTAAAACTGATGATGAAACAACTAAATAAGTTATAACACACACTGGTATATCTGATTCTGATGAAGATTCTAGTGATGAAGAGGCCACTTATGAAGAATTAGCTGCTTCCTACAAGGAGCTCTCTATCAGAAGTGAGGAAGTGTGTAAGATAGGAGAAGGGCAGAAGGGGCTCATAGCTTAACTTTAGGATGAAAAAGAGAAGCTTCTATCTACCATCTCTGAACTTCAAGGTGAAGTAGTCGTATTGACCTCAAAGCTTGAAAATATGACCAAATCAATAAGGATGTTGAACAATGGATCTGATGTGTTGGATGAGATTCTTCAAGTTGGAAAAGAAGGTAAAATATTTACTGGTATATGGTTCAATTATCAGTCTTTAAATAATAAGAGAAAAACTCTTGTGACAAAGTTTGTTCCTGCTAAAGTAAAGGGTGAGGCCATAATGTCTGATCAAATGTTATACCATTCTTCCAGACTTCAGAAAACTCAGACCAAAGGCATGTTCCAGCCTTGGAAATATCATTATTGTGGTAAATATGGTCACATAAAACCATTCTTCTACATATTGCATGGTTATCCAAAACATTCACCTCAACCCATGGCTAATCATCTAAGGATTAAACCTAGAAAGGAGTGGAAAGCTAAGGATGTTGTCACTAGTCTCATAGCCCATACCTCTTTTAGAACCTCATCTAGAGAGGACTGGTACTTTGACAGTGGATGCTCTAGACATATGACATATGTTGAGAACTATTTGGTAGATATCAAGTCTTATCCTACCAATTTTGTCACATTTGGTGTTGGTGCTAGAGGTGAAATTAAGGGAGTGGGAAGGTTAGCTTGTGTTGGGCTTTCAGTCTAGATGATGTACTTCTTGTAAAAGAACTGACTACCAATCTGATCAGTATCAGTCAGTTATGTGTCAAGGGCTAAATGTGAAGTTCACCAAGTCTGAATGATTGGTTACAAATGAGAAGAATTATGTTCTAATGAAGGGAGTTAGGACTAAAGACAATTTCTATTTATGGGTTCCTCAAGAAACTACATGTTCTTCCACTTGCTTAGTTCTCAAGAAAGATAACGTCAAAGTATGGTCTCAGAGATTTGGACAACTGAATCTTAAAGGTATGAAACACAATTATGTCTAAAGAGGCCTTTAAAGGTATTCTTAAGTTCAAAATTTAGGAAGACAAAATCTATAGTAGGCAAATCAAGATGTCACCCCAGAAGTCACAACATCTTAACACGAAGCAATTTGAGAAATTAAGGAGCAAATTCTGAATCTGTCTTTACACGAAATTATGGTAATTAATATTGTGTAAGCGTGGAATCATATGTTTCTCTCTCCATTTAATATTGCACGATATTCCTTTCAAATCATTACCGCCTTACCATAATTTTTTTCAAAATCGCAAGAAACCTCTTCACACCTACTTTGTTATTTCCATAAAAAACTGTTCATCTCGGTTATCTCTCAACACATTCTTCTTAACATTCAACCTGAATCCAAGATGTCTAACACTCCCGTCTCAACTCTTGACAAGTGCTTTGAAGAGAAAATTGTCTCTACGCTAACAAAGACTAGGGTTTATCATTTAACAACCAAGGTTTTCTCTCCAGACGTGATCACTGATATTGTTCCAATCTCCATTGTTGTTCTACAAACTTCAACGGAAGGAAAAAAAAAACAAAACTCCTGTTGTAAAGAAGGTGAAATCTACAAAAGTTCAGTAAATATTTTTCTACCTCCAAGAGTGTTCAAAAACCTCGTAGTAATAGGAAATCTGCATCATCAAGTGTCAAGAAACCTCTATCTATGAGGAGTCTATGTCTTGAATCCTCTCCCAACTCCTAAGGAACCTTTTGTCTTGAATGTTGGTTCATTTGTTGTAGATCCTAATTTTGAACCTACTATTGCTAAGGTTGATGTGAGTGTTACTGAGTTTATCAGTATGGAAAACCCTAGTGAAGAAACAAACCTAGGTCAATCTGAGTTGAATGTCTTTGTTAAAGATTCTATCAATAAGAATGTCCTTGTCTCACCCCCTAAACATGTGGCTACTGATCCTGCTTCCAGTGTTGTGCCAGATGTTGAGACATCTTTGGCCCAAACTGATCAACTTGTAGAAACTTCTCAAGAAAACCCTAATTTGAGTGAGGAAGAAAAAATTCCAGTGATAGAAATCTTCACATGTTTCTTTCTAGTGTTCTAAAGGAAGCTAGATATGTTGTTGTGCTAGATGTTACAACATCCTTGGCTCAAAATGCTCAATGTGTTGAAACCTTTCAAGCAGACCCTCACAGTGTGGCCGTTACTAAATCTGTTTCTATTGAGAAAAATGCCCAGAAAGAAGTGGTTAAAGATGACTTAGTTAATAATGAGAAAGAGGATTCTGGTGAAGAAGGAAGGTTGGTTGATAATGAGGAAAGGTTATTTGAAAAGGAAGTTAATGCTAAGGAAAAAATTACTGAACTTGTCAATATTGACGAGCTGAATTCAGATGATGAGCCCCTTGCTACGAAACTAGCTGCCAATATTGCCAAAAGGTTAAAGGTTAGGAAAGGAAAGAAAGTTTCTTCTACAAGCAAACAACCTAAGACGTAAAAGAAAAGCACAAGTGTAGGCCCTGAGAAAATTTGGAGCAAAGTTGTGTCCCCTGTATCCAAGAAGAAATATCTAAAAAGGAAACAAGCCCCTTCTAGTGATTCTGAGTATGTAGTGGATGTCAAATCAGACGTTAAGGACATCGTGCCTTTTGCCAAAAAGGTAGAATCATGAAAAAAATTCCTGCAAATGTTTGAGAGGTGGCCATTGATAACATTTCTTTTCACTATGTGGAGAGTGTTGAGAAATGGAAGTTTGTGTGCCAGAGGAGGTTGGCTCTCTCGAGAGAACTTGGGATGGATGCCCTTGAGCATAAGGAGGTTGTAAGTTTCATTGAACATGCAGGACTAATGTAAAGTGTTGTTGGACTTGGTAAGTGTTATGAAATGCTTGTGAAGAAGTTCATTGTGATCATTCCTATGGACTGTAACAATAAGAAGAGTAAGGAATATAGGAAGGTATATGTAAGGGGAAAGTGTGTTGAGTTTTCTCCAAAGATCATCAATAGGTTCATGGGAAGAAATGAGGAGGAACAGGCTAAAATTAAATTGAGTGATAATATGGTCTGTGAGGAGATCACAACTAACCAAGTGAAAAGTTAGCCAAGGAAAAACAAGTTGTTTATAAGTAATCTGAGTGTTAAATATGTTGTTCTGTATAAAATTGGAGCTGCTAACTGGGTTCCCACAAATCACACATCCATTATTGCTACTGGATTGGGTAGGTTTATCTATATGGTTGGTACCAAAACTACCTTTGATTTTGGTTCATATGTCTTTGATCAAACTAAAAATCATGCAACTACCTTCGCTATCAAAATGCCAATTGATTTTCCCTCCTTGATTTGTGGTATTATTGTGGGTTAGCACCCTGGTATTCTGATTAACTCTGATGGAGCATGTAAAAGGGAAACACCTCTGTCTCTGCACCATAAGTGGTTTGAAGGGACACATGTCCCAGACCTTTTCATGACATTTGACAAAGGAGCTATTGGGTTAACCTCAAGAACAAGGGTCTTGGCTGAGTTAAAGGAAATCTGCAAAGAGTTGGATGAGACTATAAAAGCTTGCACTAAAAGAAAAATCAAACTTGAAAATCTTATTAAAGGTTTTTCAGAGGAAGGAGTTGAGGGGAACTTGATTGATGCTGAGGAAGAAGAAGATAATAGTGAAGGGAATGTTGTTACTAGTGATGATGAGGATCCTGAGCATCAGTAATTTCTTTTGTTGGTTTTCTTGATTGTTTTTTGTTGATTGGTTTGTGTACTTTTGTGGGTTGTGCCATGGACTTTACTTTTATGCACTATATGTGCTGTTAGGTTGTAATCATGACTGAGTACTTTTTGCTTCTTTTGTGTCCTTTCTGTTTCTAATGAATGAAGGCTTTATAAGTAGTGTTTGTTTGCAGTAGTAGTTTTGGTTCTGCTTGTTGATGCATGACAATTGTACTGGCTGGTTACTATTTGAGGAGGATTTGGTTATTTCTTTTGATTTATGACTTAGTTTGTTGTATAGTTTATGGCTAAAAAGGGGGAGTAATGGTGTTTGGTTGTCATATGGGAGTAGTAATGTGTTGTTGTGTTGCTGCTTTATTATGTTATAATGGTCTATGTTTAAGGGGGAGAACGATTCAGGGGGAGGAGCATGAGCATGATCTATGTTGCTGGGATGTCATACCATATGTTATGACATCGTGTTTTGTCTAGGAGAATTTATTTTTCTCTGTAGAATTTCTGTGTGTGTGCTTTACTATGAGTAAGAAGTGTTATGGTTGTTTTCTTGAGGGGGAGCTATGTGATAGGGGGAGTAAGGACTAAATTGATGATCTTGCCTTTAAAGGTGAGTGTGTGTGCTTAGGTTCTCTAGGTGCGCTTGTTGTGTTTGTAGTTGTGGTGTCAGACAGAATGTCATGACATTGTATTTCAGAATTTAGTTGGGAGAATCTTGGTTTGTGAGAGTTGTCTTTCTATCTGTGTGTCTTTGAGTGAGGTTGGGTATTTTTCTTAGTGTTGTTGTGTGTGCCTCTGATTTGTTCTGGTGTTATACCAAGTTTGTAGTAACTTGTTTCTTGTGGTTGTTGTTACTGTTTTCTTTTTCCACCAGTTCTTTATGCCAAGGTTGTATGACAGTAAGTATGTATATATATATATAGTATAAAAAAATGCCAAACAACCTAGACCTCTTAGGAACTCTAATCCTAAAGACTCCCCACCAGAGTCGCAATTTTTCTGTAGCGTGCGATTTTTGTCGGTGATGCGACCACCTTACCGCAATGGTTGGAATTGGGTGCTACTTTCTGATTTCTTATTTATCCTATGAAGCTGGAAAGGAAAGGGAAGATATCTAAAACTATCCTTGCACGCAAATGTTTTCTTTAACAAATGCTAAGAGATTGGGGGGTCCAGGGTCAGGTTATACAATGGGAATTTGCCAATTACCCAGCGTATATATGGTTATCCATAGATTCTTTGGCATGTTCTTCTATCATCTTCTTACTGGTGTTTATCTGTTATAAATTGGGAAAGTTTCTCCTTTGAGAATGTTGAGAGAGTATTTTTGTTGATTTTCGGGTTTTTCGCTATTTTTGGTAAGGTATTGGACCTAAGATTTTTTATTTGTGTGCTTACTAAGATTTCGCAATCTTATGCCTACGTATTCCCGTAATGATAACAGGGAAATCAGAGCAATCGTAGTTGAATAGGAGGAAAGATGTTTGGTGTCTTGTTCAAAGCCCAAGATTGAAGCTAGATGAGTAGTTGTGTCTTGTTCAAAGCCCAAGATTGAAGCAAAAAGGTTTGACTGAGAGATAATTTGTCATCTCTAAAGGGAGATATCTCATATGTTCATCATAGTTGTTGGGTAACTGATTATAAAGGTGAACTACTTTAACTGGAATGTATGGAATCCAGCAATGCCATAATTTCCTTTATAAGAGAGATGTCCTGAAGGAAGAAACTTTAACTCAGTGTAGAGCAATGCCATTTTTCCTTAGGAGTATTTCATGCTAAGAGAGGGACATTGGCTTGGATGTAAATAATCCAGAGGCTTTCCACTTACAACAATTAGGTGAAATAAGGGATTTACCAGTATAAAGAGGGACTACAACTAGGATTTTTGAATCAACAAGTGTGCCACTTACAGCAGTTATCTAGGATTAAGGTTTTTTGATTGTCTGTTTTAATGTGTGATTGTACAGGGAAATGCCTTCCTACAGAGAAATCTTGATTTCCTCTGAGGGGTGTTGATTTTTATGTGCCTTGATCAAAGCGCAAGGTTGAAGCTAAAAGGTTGACTCTGTTTAGGGAGTTTTATATCTATCTTGTACAAAGCCCAAGATTGAGGCTGAACAAATTCCACTAGGGAGGTTTTATCTGTCTTGTACAAAGCCCAAGATTGAGGCTAAAAGTTATTGACTCCGCTGGAGAATATTTTATCTGTCTTGTACAAAGCCCAAGATTGAGGCTAAAACTGCTGAGGGAAAATCATTATACAAAGCCTAAGAGGAGGCTGGTTGAGGGATTTCTTATATGAATCCTAAGAGAAGGCTAGCTTCTTCTGAGGACTAATGAGATCCAAAGACATGTCCAAATTGGGGAATCCACTCTTACTGAGGAATGGAGAAGAGTTGGAATATCAGATGCCTTGAGGTTATGATTGAAGGTTTATTGATAATGATTTGACCCTAGCCGGGGGAATTTAAAGTGAAAGCTTAAATATTGAGTTTTTTTAGCCTTTGGAGGTTTTAACTCTGCTGGGGATTGATGAAATGATCAGAGTTTTTCCTGTGCTTTTTAGGAAACTTGAGGGTTTCTTTGAGATCCAAGAGGAGATGAGACTTTCCAAGTCTACTGGTATGAGAAGGCTGATCTTTGTATGATGCCCAAGAGGAGGTTGATGTTTTAATGGATGAGAATCAACCCTATACTGGTCTGATGTTTTGAGATTATGACTCTCTAGAGGATTGAACTAGCAAAAGATGACTAAGTTCTGTCATTTACCTGTAGGAGGTCTTCGGGTCCTTGTACTAAGCCCAAGAGGAGGCTGAGAACTTCTAAGAAGCCTGAGGGTCCTTGTACAAAGCCTAAGAGGAGGTTGAGGATGCTTTTAGGAAGCCTGTGCGTCCAAACCTGTGAAAAGTTCAAGAAAGGTTTCACCGGGAATAATCCTTTCTTTAGTGAACAGTTCCAGGGTTTGAAGAAATTCAAAAGAGGTTTCACTGGGAATTAATCCTCTATGGGGAAATGAATTTTTTGTACAAATTTCTAGTAGTGACAGTCTTGAGAAAAGTTTCACCAGGAATAATGCCTTTCTCTGTTCCATATTGTATAAGCCCAAGAGGAGGCAAGACTGTATTTGAAATTTCCTACGGGGAACTAGTTTTGACTGTGTTAAAAGAGTATCCACTGGTTTTATCTAAGCCTAGACCTAGTTGCTGGGGAAAACTATAAGCAGGTATATACAAGCATATATATACAGATGAAATATATATAAGCAAGTATGTAAAAGAAAATGCTAGAACTTACAGTTATGCAAGCTTCCAGCATTATAAACACAATTGTATGGTTAGTTATTCAAGAAATTGAAGAAAGTTTTGATAACAACTATGAATTTGAATCTAAATCAAAGAGAAATATTGTTGTAAAAGGAAGTTTGGGGCTTATACTTAAAGAGAGGCCCAGATAATCTCTTTCAGAAAAGGTAACGATGGCGCCGTAGTTTTGAAAACCACAGAGGGACTTATACAATGTCTGAGGCCCAAATCTATTGTATTTACAAAAGAGATGGGTCTTACACTCTATTAGTGGCCCAAAGTTTATTTTTATACAATAGATAGGGCTTACAGCTCAGAGAGATGCCCAGATGAAAAACAGTGATCGCACCGTTATTTTAAAAATTGTATCGGGACTTATACAATGACTGAGGCCCAAAAATGGTTTATTTACAAAGGGATGGGACTTACACTTTATCAAGAGGCCCAAAAGTTTTAAAAAAGGAAGAAAAATGGGACTTACAACTCAAGGAGAGGCCCAGATGAAAATTGTTTTGAAAATGACGATCGTGCCGAGATTTTTTTAAAACGTATCGGGACTTATACAATGACTGAGACCCAAATGGTTTGTGTGTGACAAGGAATGGGTCTTACACTCTATTAGAGGCCCAAAAGTGTTTTGAAAAATGTTTCTGAGGGTGAAAATAATCAAAACCCTAATTTGATTAAAAAAGTATTTTAACTTGAATAAAAATAATTTAAAAATGATCAAAATTATCAAACATGTGTGAAAAACAAGTTGTGATCTTGGATAAATGTTTGAAAAATCTTGTTTTATCCATAAAAAATCATTTGAATTTGACAACTCAAGAGAAGAATTTATTTTAAAATGTTTAAAAATAATTAAAAAGGGATTCTTTTCAAAAATTCAAAATATACTAAATAAATAATATCTTTTTGATTTTTTTGTGGAATAAAATACTTTGACATTTTCATGACTTTTAAAAAAAAGACCAATAAAAAATGATAAAAAATGAGAGAGAAATTAATTTTTCAAATCATTTAAGAAAATAATATGAAAAAAAGAATGAAATTGGACAAGTGATAAAAATTTGTCATGGGTGGGGATTGAACCCACGACCTCTCACCCTCACACAAGCAAAACACGCCCTTGCCAACTGAGCCAGCGTGTGCTGGTGATATTGAAACCCAACCAACACATAATATATGATACATGCGTGGTAAATTCAAAAATTCGCACGAAGAACTTCATCTTCAACCTCTAGCCGGATTTGCAAAATCCATGCTATCTCACTCAATACATAATGAAATGGGATGATGTAAACATGAAAATCACTCGTTTTTAAACAAGGAACACGATTGTGGCATTTAATTTCATTTATTTTAAGTATAGGGGAAGTTATTACGTGATGATCATATGAACCCTAAAAAATGCAAAAACTATATGAAATCCTATACACAGAAGATAAACAGCAATTGTTTGAGAGTTAATGATCTATGAACATCCAGAAATATGTTGGCAACTTGAAAGAACATTTATGATGCATGTAGCATGGAGTTTGAAAGTTCAAGGCTTACCTATGCAAGAAGGAATCAAATTCTGTTGTAGAGGTGTTACAGAAGTGAAACAATGATCTGGATAGCTTCCTTAGGCCTCAAGGATTGTGTTGCAACCTTCAGAATGTTTTGAAACTCTTTAGATAAGCTGGCTCGACTCTGACTGCAGTTGAACCAAGTGAGAAATGGAGATGGTGATTCTGATGTTTCAGAAGTGTGAGGAGTGTTTGATCAGCTCATATATGATGTATAGGATGTGTTAGAATTATTGGTTGTAATGGAATGGCTCTCTAATGAAAAATTCGATAGTGACTTGCAAATGAAGGCATTTCTGGTGTGAAAGAGAAATTTTGAGTAAGGCCAGTATTTTGAGGCTTTGATGTACTCAAACTGATCACAAATGATGTATATTTATAGTGCAATAAGTTTGTTTTGGCATTAATAGTAAATGGAGGCTTGGACAGTCCCTTGGCCAATGGTGATCAAATGGAATCTCAAGTCTCCTCTAGCCATTGACTTGAGGTTAGGGCACAGGCTATGAGCCCTTTGGTTCAGAGATAAATCTTGACTCAATTGATTCAGTAATGTCTGGATGCTTTCCACCTTGTGAATCCATTAAATGCATTGAAACAAAATTGGAGTCTTTGAGATTCTTAGTCTTTTTAGGGGTCACATAGCTATATGTAGATCCTTGGACTTGGGTGGCTTGTGGATTAGATATTGTCCCTTAGATGTTATCCCTTGAGGTGTCCAAATAGATAACAAGACTTGTAATTGTCTAATTTATCTAACTTGAGCAAAAATGCACAAATCTGTCTTGTACAAGACAGTTTGAAAGTGTCATTTTAGGAGGATCATATCTCCTTGCTCAAATTGAGTTATGGAAAGCTCATGTACTTTTTAGAAAGCCCTCATATGGTACAATTCATGTGTGGTCATATTTTATCTTGAAACTATCAGAATTCAATTAAAATATCCTCATGAACATTGATGTTCAAGGCTGAAACTTAGATAGTTTTTTACTAAGTGTTAAATCTTTGATTTTTCACCACTTTGATCCATCCACAACCAAAAATCCATGAAGAATTATAGTTTCATGTAGTTGAAGCTTTTATAGAATGTAGGAAGGCCTACAAATCAGGCTCTAGATCACTCAAAATGGCTGCTTGGATCAAAAGTTATGGTCCTTGGAAGTTGGTACCAAAACCATCCAAATTTAGTAACTTAGAAATTTTTTCAATTTTTCAAGATTACCCCTTTTACAAGTTATCATGATTTCTTGATCAATTCTTGTTCAAATGACATTATAAACCATATTTTATGATAATATGAGTCATAAGGATCATTTTTGCCTAAAAAGTCATGTTTTGACTTTTGGCTCCGGAGCGGTTCGGTGCGGAAAAACCCTAATTCCCGACATTTGAGGAATGCATTCTCTGAGGGTAAGTTAACTTTGCAAATGGACTCCTACGGTTATTTTGAGCACATTGAGTCACATTTTGAAGCCTTGGCTCATTCCCCTTTGAAAATTTCACTCTGGAGGTCTCAATCGACCAAAATCCTAATTTGGTGCCACTGGGTATTTCGAAGCTCAATCCACTTGGAATGTTGCAACCTTGTGCTTGATTCTTGATATGAGAGACCTCTTGATCCTTCATGGATGATTGAGAGGTTAGACAAGTTGAAAATCATGTCATTTCTTGATTGATCTTTTGTCTAAATGTTCAGAGAGGGCTCGAAACCCTAATTCTTGATTGTAGTGAAGGCTCAACAATCCTTGAGGAGAATGATGAGGGATGATGGTACCTCCATATTGTGGTAATGATATTCATAATGATGGGAAATCTTGTGGTCAAAATTTGGGGTATGACAGATGCCCCTATTTAATTTTCTTGGACCCGAAGGTGTGAATGGCGGAGATATTCGGACATTCAGGGTGCAAGAGGATTAAATATCGGAATACCCAAAATTTTGACTGTGGTTATGAATAGCAGCTTGCTCATCCATCTTCTTTTGCTAAGCAATGTTACTTAGAAAAGGGTAAAACTTCCCCTCGATCCGGGTCTTCAACCACGAAACTGGTCTTAGTTTTCTTTTTCAAATAAACTTCCCCATTGATCCTGGTCTTCAACCACGGAACTGGTCTCAGTTTCTTTTGAAATAAACTTCCCCTCGATCCTGGTCTTCAGCCACGGAACTAGTCTCAGTTTCTTTTGAAATAAACTTCCCCTCGATCCTGGTCTTCAGCCACGGAACTGGTCTAAATTTCTTCTTGAAATAAACTTCCCCCCGATCCTAGCCTTCTTCCATGGAACTGGTCTGAGTTTCTTCTTGTCGAGTTCTTCCTCAGCAAGGAACGCTTGTAGCGGCCTTCATCAAACTTCTCGCCAAGTTTTTACTGGGGAGACGCCATTTGATGGAAAAAATTTAAGGACAGACTTGCTGGGGACACCCATTTGTCTGAGCTGTAGAGGTGTACAAACTTCTCCATTCGAGATGCCATCTGTTAACTCTACTGGGGAAAACGAGTCTCTTGAGAGATTGACTTTTGCTTGGCGATATTACATCATACTTTTCTTCGAGATCCTTTCGGAGAAATTCCATGTGATGTAATCCAATTTTGAGGTGCTGATGATTTCATTAACATCGACTTTCTTGGGAGAAAAACTAATGTATTGCCGAGAGTCTTCGGTTAAGAGGCTTTCTCTGAGGATTATCTTTAATCCGGGAAAGCGAAAATATCATCTTCAATGGTGATGTTCCAAAGGTGTCTATTGAATGTCTTCTTGACTTTCAGAGGTTCAAGTTATCAAAGTGGTAGAGGACATGCTCCAATCAAGAAATAAACTTAGGAGATATTGCTCAGATGGTACATTTCCGGATGAGGAAAGAACTGACAACCTTATTAGCGGGAGGACGTTATCACTTGGGGATGAGACTGACCAGAGTGATATTAATGCGACATATGTATGAATATGAATCAATCATGCATGATGTATATATGTTTATGCTGACAAAACAGACGCGACACACAGACTATTGAATGAATATAACTGGATACTCGGCTACTGCGGGGGATGAAAAGTACCATTGGTTCAAGATAGCAATCCTACCTTGCTTAGGAGAGGTAGACCCTGTGGGGGGATAAAATCATCAATTGGTAAGAACTCTGCTGGGGATGATAGATGAGACATTTCGTCTGAAGTACTCAATCCTTCATTCAGGTTGTTCTAGTTTAAAAGGAGTGCCTTGATTCTGCACTTTGAGGTTCAATCACTTTCGAAAAAACCATCGATGTTCCTTTTTGTGGTTAGTTAGCAAAAAAGAATTGCCATCTTTATTTTAAAAGCAGAATAAAATTTGACAAGTAAATTCATTTTTGTTTCAAGAATCGTTGATCATGTTAAAAATATCATTCTATAAAGCTAAAAAAATGAGGATTGCAAACAAAAGTGCTAGGGCTCAAATTTTATTGATAGAATGGTAATCAGCTAAATGCGTGATCCCATAGAGCATTTACAAAGTTTATAAAAATGGTAATTTAACGGGAAAAGGGGCTACATTGAAACATAACGGCCACTATCCTTCTACCAACTTTGAATTCTGGACATTCAGAGCTTCTGTCGAAGGTGACCCTGACTGAAGTCTTTCGACGGATGGCGTTACCACAGGGGATTTAACCTTGTCAGACGTAGTTACTTGCCATGAATCCCTAACTTTTTCCAGGATTACTTTTTTAGGTTTTCAATCCATCGGGATGATTTTTGCTTGTGTCTCTAATTTTTGCTTGGACCGCCCTTTCGGGTTTTCAATCCACCGAGACGTTTTTTTTATATTTAGGAAAAGTATTTCTTGACTACGTCAACATTTGTGGGGTAGGTAAACTGCTCTCCATCCATGGTTGCGAGTCTCAAGGCGCCGCCTGAGAAAGTTTTCTTGACCACATAAGGGCCGTCATAATTCAGAGTCCATTTGCCCCGGGAATCAGTGAGGAATGATTGTGTCTTTTTTAGCACAATGTCTCCTTCCCTAAAGACACGAGGTCAGACTTTTTTGTCGAACGCTTTCTTCATTCTTTGCTGATACAACTGACTGTGGCACAAAGCTGTCATTCTCTTTTCTTTAATTAGGTTCAGTTCATCGTGCATGCTTTGACACCATTCAGCTTCTGTTAGCTTAGCTTCCATCTTTGATTGATGGTATCTCAACTTCTACGGGGAGCACTGCTTCCATGCCATATACTAGAGAGAAAGGGGTTGCCCCTGTTGAAGTTCGGACAGATGTGCGATAATCGTGGAGAGCAAATGGTAGCATCTCGTGCCAGTCTTTGTAGGTTATAACCATCTTCTGGACTATCTTCTTGATATTCTTGTTAGCTGCTTCTACCGCTTCATTCATCTTAGGTCGGTAGGGAGATGAGTTATGGTGTTCGATCTGGAACTCAGCACACAACTCTTTCATCATCTTGTTGTTCATGTTCGATCCATTATCCGTAATGATTTGGTTTGGAACGCCATAACAGTAGATGGGATTGTTCTTGATAAATCAGACCACTACTTGTCTATTTACATTGGTGTGTGACACTACTTCGACCCACTTGGTAAAGTAGTCAATGGCCGCCAGGATGAACCGGTGTCTATTCGAAGCCTTGGGTTTGATCATGCCAATCATGTCGATTCCCTATATAGAAAAAGGCCACGGAGAAGAAAGAACTTTGAGATGTGTTGGCGGTACATGGATTTTGTCAACGTATATCTGACACTTATGACACCTCCTCATGTACTTGTAGCAATCGGATTCCATTGTCAGCTAATAATATCTTGCTCTCAGAAATTTCCTTGCCACCGTGTGTTTGTTGGCATGAGTGCCAAAGGATCCTTCGTGAATCTCTTTCATCAACATGTTTGCTTCTTATCTGTCTACGCATCTGAGCAAAACCATGTTGAAGTTTCCCTTATAGAGTGTTTCACCGTTCAGAAAGAAGTTGCCTGCCAGTCTTCTGAGAGTCTTCCTGTCTTTTCTTGATGCCCCAGGTGGGTACTCTTGTCTTTGAAGGAAACACTTGATATCGTGATGCCAAGGTTTGTCATCTATGATTGCTTCAATTGTGAAAATGTAAAAGGGCCTTTCAAGGCGCATTATGTCAATCTTAGGTACATCGTTCCATTGACTTACATTAATCATAGAATAGAGAGTGGCTAGTGCATCAGCCATGTGATTTTCTTCAGAAGGGATATGATGAAAATCGATTCTATTGAAGAATCGTAATAACCTTCTCGCGTAATCTTTGTAAGGAATCAATCCTGATTGGTATGTGTTCCACTCTCCTTTGATCTGATTTATACCCAGGGCTGAGTCTCTATACACATCCAAGTTCTTAATCCTTAAGTCGATAGCTTCTTCGGGACCCATGATACAAGCTTCGTATTCGGCCTCATTGTTTGTGAATTTGAATGTTAATATGGCAGTGAAAGGAATATGGGTACCCTGAGGTGTCACGATGATTGTCCCAATTCCGATTCCATAAGTATTGACAGCCCCGTCGAATATTAGTCCCCATTGGGATCCTTGTTCTGGCCCTTCACTAGATAGCGGTTCATCGCAATCTTTCATTTTCAAGTACATGACATCTTTATTTGGGAAGTCAAATCCGACTGATTCCCGATCATCAATCGGTTGATGAGCCAAATGATCAGAAAAAATACTCCCTTTGACGGCTTTCTGAGCATGGTACTCAATGTCGTATTCTGATAACAACATCTGCCAACGGGAAATCCTTCCTGTGAGAGTGTAGCGCAAATTTTGGTGTGTTTGCGAAGCACTATCGCTTTGGGGTACTACAGTTCGATTCATTTTTTATCCTATTGAAGTTGATGAAGGAAGGGAAATAGATGTCTCCAATTAACCCTGCTTGCAAACTGAGTTTAAACAGATGACTGTTGGTTTATAGATGCTATTAAGATTGTGGGTCTCTCTTAGTTTATTTTGCTTAAGAACAGTGTCTAGGCTATTGGTAGGATGTTAGGTCTGATGCATTTCCATTGAGGTATGAAGGTATGGGATTTTGGGTTTTTTGATTAGTATGCTCGCTAAGATTTTTCAATCTTATGCCTACGTATTCCCGTTTGACGAAACAGGGAAATCAGAGCGATCGTAGTTTCTCCTATTCTAGGGGAGGAAAAAGTTGTTTTGGTGTCTTGTTCAAAGCCCAAGACGTGAAGCTAAAGGGAGTATATGTATCTTGTTCAAAGCCCAAGATGTGAAGCTGAAGGGTTTTTGGCTTGAGAGAGAATTTGTCATCTCTAAAGAGGAGTTGTTGATGTTTGTATGCTGTGAGCAAGGCACAGGTTTGATGCTAAAAGGTTGATTGGCTCAACTGGGGTTTTCCTTATACAAAGCCTAAGAGGAGGCTATTGACCCAACAAGAGGGTGTTTTTATGTGTCTTGTACGAAGCCCAAGCGGAGGCTAAAAGGTTTGTGACCCAACGAGAGGGTCTTTTATACTCAACAAGAGAGTGTTTTGCTATCTCGTACAAAGCCCGAGATGGAGGCTAAATGGGAAGTGACCCAACAAGAGGGTCTTTTATACTCAACAAGAGAGTGATTTTCTATCTCGTACGAAGCCTGAGATGAAGGCTAAACGGGTTTGACCCAACAACAGAGTCTTTTATACTCAACAAGAGAGTGGTTTGTATCTCGTACGAAGCCCGAGATGGAGGCTGAAAGGTTTGTGACCCAACAAGAGGGTCTTTTATACTCAACAAGAGAGTGTTTTGTATCCCGTACGAAGCCCGAGATGGAGGCTGAAAGTGTTTGACTCAACAAGAGAGTATTTTATACTCAACAAGAGAGACTGAAAAGGTTATCTCTGCTGGAGAGAATCATTGTACAAAGCCCAAGAGGTGGCTATGTTTGTTGGTGACTGTTTTAGTTCAGTGACAGGTCCAGTATGTTGGATAAAAGAGAAAATCAGTTCTTATAAAGGGACTGATTAAAGGTAAGGTTGTGCTTTGGTATTGATCAGAGGATCAGGGTTGTTTCCCGTTCTTTAAGGAAATGGGAAATCCAAAGGGTATTGAGACTGTCCAATTCTACCTGTGTTTTGATAAATTGATTCTCGGATAAGTGAATGATCTTTGTATGATGCCCAAGAGAAGGCCGGTATGTTAAGGGATGAAGGTCAACCCATTAACTGGTCTGACACTTGACTCAGAAAGACAGCTCTAGCAAATTGATGACTAGGTTCTGTTCCTATACCTGTAGAGGTCTCTAGGTCCTTGTACTAAGCCCAAGAGAAGGCATGAGAACTTCTAAGAAGCCGATGGGTCCTTGTACAACGCCTAAGAGGAGGCAGGGATGCTTTTAAGAAGCCTATGGGTCCCCAAACCCCAAGAAGTTCAAGACATGCCATTCACCGAGAATAGATCAAGCCAGGAAAGTCCGAGAATTTGGAAGAAACTCAAGAGATGCCATTCACGGAGAAAAGATCATCTCTGGGGAGTAGAGCTTCTTTGACAATGTCTAAGGGTGACAGTCTGAGAAAGGGTTCACAGAGAATGATGCCTTTCACATCTCCATATTGTTTAACCACAAGAGGAGGGAAGACTGCGTCTGGTAATCCTATGGGGATCTAGTTTTGTTTGTATTTAAGAGTGACCAACAGGGCTTTACCTAGTGCTAGACGTAGTTGCCAGGGAAAACTCTAAATAACTATACTAGTATTACACAGTTGATATTTGACAAGTATATAAAAGGACGTGAAAGAGGACTTACAGTGAGCAGCCCCACAATACAGTTATATATATATATATGAAAGCGGACAAAGAAAGCGGGTAAACACTTACTCGGTAGTAGAGCTTCCATGCTATTTTGTTAGTTGTTTAACAAAGAAATCTTTGATAATAATATTATATTCTAAATAAAAGGAGAAAGTGCTTTGAAAAGATTGTTGGGGCTTACATCTCAAGGAGAGGTCCAAGGTTTTATCCGTGATTGCACTGATGTTTTGAAATTGTACAGGGACTTATACAAGTGACTGAGGCCCAAAAATGTTTTCTGTACAAAGGGATGGGTCTTACACTCTCTCCAGAGGCCCAAAGAGGTTTAAAGAAAAGAAATGCGGCTTATAACACGAGGGTAGGCCCAACGAATTTGATTTTTGAACTGGCGATCGCGCCGAGATTTTCTTTTAACGCAGAGGGATTTATACAATATCTGAGGCCCGAAAAGGTATTGGTTAAATGGGGAATGGGTCTTACACTCTATTCGAGGCCCAAAGGTGTTTTGTACAAGTGATGGGGCTTACAACTCAAGGAGAGGCCCAGGGAATTTGTTTAAAAAGGCGACAATCGCGCCGTTGTTTTTTTTTGAAAATACAGTGGGACTTATACAATGACTGAGGCCCAAAAAGTGGTGTATTTACAAAGGGGTTGGGTCTTACACTCTAATAGAGGCCCATGAATGTTTGAAAATGATTTGTGAGGGTGAAAATTAAAGAAACCCTAATTTTTGTTTTCCTTTAAAAGTAAATATTTAAAGAAAATAAAATAAAATGATAAAAATACCAAATAAGTTTGAATAAACCACTTGTGATTTTTGTTTAAGGTTTGAAAAATGAGGTTTTAATCACAAGATAATTTAGAACTCATTTGGTCTTGATTTTCAAAGTAAATATTCATTTTTAAATGTTTAAAAACAATTAAAAAATGAATTTTTTCACAAAAATACTAATTATATTAAATAAATGATATAAATCTGATTTTTTTGTGGAATAAAATATTTCAACATTTTTGTGATCTTTTGCAAAAAGAACCAATAAAAAATAATTAAAATTGAGGGAGTTATTAATTTTTCAAATCATTAAAAATAATAAGAAAAACAATAAAAAGTGGAAAAAATAGCAAAAGAGGATCTGGGGCGAGGGGGATTCAAACCCCAGATCTCTTGTGTATAGGGCGCGCGCCTTACCACTGAGGTGGTGATACATCCGTTGATTGAAACACAACCACAAATATACAAGGCTTGCCTTGTTTTTGGCCTGGCCCAAGGCAAGGCAAGGCAAGATTTTGGTTGAAAACGTGAAGGCCATAAGTTTCTCATTTCTCCATGGATTGGGACAAAATTTAGGTCTATCCTGCCTAGAATTTCACAAGGAATCCAATGGTGGTGGTTTTTCTTTTCAGATCATGCTCCTATTGAAAAACCCGATAGTGGTTTTGAAATAGGCCATGATTTGCATTTTCTGTGCCATATCTTGGTACAAGCATAAATTGCATGATAAATTGGTGCAAACACAACATATATAACATGTAGACGAGATGCATGATCAGTGGACATCAAAAGAACACATGATTCAAAGAATCCAAGTTGTGATGCTTACCTCTTTTTGGAGATTTTGTGCAATCTGCCAAGCACCTTGTTCCAGAAATGATTTGATGCTTTGGACACCCTCAAATGATCTATTAGAAGCTTTTAGGATGGTTGGAATCAGCTGGAAACCTCAGGAACAAGTTTGAGCTCTTTCTTGCAAAAGGAACAAAAGTGGCCAAAATAGCAACTCCCTCAAATGGTGTTCCAGATGCGTGGATCCATTAGGGATAGTTCAAGGACGATATTTGGAGTGCGTTTGAGGTTTTATCTGGTTCAGAATGTCGCTGAATCAACACATGGCTTGAAAAATGCACAAAAGTCCTATTTTGAGATTTTGAGAGGTGACTTTGTGATTTTGGTGTTACAGGACACTTGTGAGAGTTTGGACAGCTTAGATATGACATATTGGATGTGTTTGGATCATGAGTTGTGGTGGAATTGCTCTCTAACTCAAAAACTCAGAGTTACCTTGCTAAAGAAGGTATTTTTGCCTAGAGAAAGAGATTTTGAGGAAAGCAAGTGTTGTAGTGCTTTGCTGTACTCAAACTAAACACAATTGAGCTCTATTTATAGTAGAGAAAGTTTTTTTTGGCTGCAATAGTGAATGGTAACTGCAGCAGAGGTTTGGCCAATGTTGACCAATGAGAATCCAAGTCTCCTCTAGCCATTAACTAGAGGTTAGGGCACATGCTGATGGTTCCCTTGGTCTTGGATAAGTCTTGACTGAATTCAGTTGGGAATGGCTCAGTCTATGCCACCTTGGTGCATCCATTAAATGCTCCAATCCAAAATTGGAGTCTTGTCCCTCTTTTAGGCATTTCTAGGTTTGGCATGCTACTTTTGGTTCCAAAGACTTAGGAGGCTGATGGATCAGGGTTTGTCCCTCCTTGGTCTCCCCTTGAGGTGTTCAGATGGATAGATTTGTTTGCCCTTTGCAAAATTTAAGCAAATAGAGCAAAACTCCCAAATCTGCCTTGCCATGACAGTTTGCTGCAAGGCATATTGGCATTGTTATATCTTATGGCTCAAGTGGATTTTGATGGAGTTCTTGGCCATATTGGAAAGCCCTCATATGATACAACAATTGTTTGATCATAGTTGGTTTTGATACCTTTTGGATCCAAGTGAAAAATGCCCCTACATTTGGAAAAAAAGTGAAGGCAGATTCTGACTTAGTGAAAATTTCACTAAGTGTTGGAAAAAAGTGACATTTTCACTTTTTGTGATTTTGATCATTCCATAACTTAAAATCCATGAGGAATAGGAATGAGTTGTGTTTGAAGCTTTTGTAGAGGGCCATGAGAGCTACAAATCTAGCTTTGAATGGGGAAAAATGGCCTTGTGGTTTAGGAGTTATGATCCTCCAAAGTTGGTACCCTTGCCACTTTATTCCATAACTTAGAAAAATTTCTAAGTTTTTATGGTTACCCCTTTTACAAGTTATCCCACTTTTCTTGATTTTTCTTGATGAATGATGATTCCAATCACACATTAACATCATTGTAGGGTCAAAGAACCATATTTGTGAAAAATCTCAAAAAGTCAAAGTTAACTTTTGTGCACAGTTGACTTTTTGTCAAATGAATTCTAAATTGTACGATCCTCTATGAAATCAAGTCCTTGACCTAAATCAAACTTGATGGATTGATTTCATAGGTGTTATAGGGTGTATTGAATCATGTCCCAAAGTTTGGGAGCATGCCTGGGTCAAAAGTCAAAGGCACAATTAACTTTTTCTCGCGAAACCCTAACTGTGGTTCTGATGAACATGAAACTTGGGAATCAAGCTTCTTGGACCAATCCATTGTTATAAATGGATCAATATGGTGTGTTAGGGACCCTCAAATTATTCCTTGAGGTCTTGGCTCATGTTTTGTCCCAAAAGTCAACTTAGGGGTGAATTAGGTCAAGAAACCCTAATTCCTGATTTTTGATGAATGCATCCCCTGAGGCCAAATTGACTTGATGATTGGGTTTATGATGTCCCATGGAGCATTTTAGGTTATGCTTTGAAGCATTGGCTCATTCCCAGAGGAAAATTTCCATCTGGAGGCCCTGGTCAACCAAAACCCTAATTTGGTGACACTGGCGGTCTTGAGGCTTGATCCACTCAGAATGTTGCAGCCTTGTGCTTGATCCTTGCTGTGGGAGTCCTCTTGATACTTTGTGGATGTCTGAGAGGTTTAGACAAGTTGAAGATCATGTCATTCCTTAATTGATCCTTTGTCTAAAGATCAGATAGGGCATGAAACCCTAAGTTTGATAGTAGTGGATGCTCACCCATCTTTGGGGAGACTAATGAGGCATAATGATACACCCATATTGTGATGATGATTTGCACAATGATGGGAAATATTAGTGGTCAAAATTTGGGGTATGACAGATGCCCCTATTTAATCTTCTTGGACCCGAACGTATGAATGGCGAAGGTATTCGGCATTCGGGGTGCAAGAGGATTAAATATCGGAATACCCAAAATTTTGATGGTGATTATGAATGGCAGCTTGCTCATCCATCTTCTTTTGCTAAGCAATGATACTTAGAAAAGGTAAACTTCCCCTCGATCCTGGCCTTCAGCCAAGGAACTGGTCTCAGTTTCTGAAATAAACTTCCCCTCGATCCAGGTTTCCTACCAAGGAACTGGTCTAGGTTTCTGATATAAACTTCCCCCCGATCCTGGTTTCCTACCAAGGAACTGGTCTAGGTTTCTGATATAAACTTTCCCTCGATCCTGGTTTCCTACCAAGGAACTGGTGTAGGTTTCTGATATAAACTTCCCCTCGATCCTGGTTTCCTACCAAGGAACTAGTCTAGGTTTCTTTTGTCAATAAACGTTTTGACAAACGACACTATTCGTAGCGGTTTTCCTCAAACTTCTCACCGAATTTTCCTGGGGAGATACCATTTGATGGAAAAACTTTTGATGTCAGACTTGCCGGGGAACCCCTTCGTCTGAGTTGTAGAGGTATACAAACTTCTCTGTTGGAGACGCCATTTGTCGGCTCTACTGGAGAAAGCAGGTTTCTTGAGAGGTTGTTTTCTACTTGGGGATATTACATCATACTTTTCTCGGAATCTTCTCGGAGAAATGCCATACGATGTGATCCAATTTTGAGGTGTTGATGACCTTTTTGTCAGCGGATCTTTTTCAGAGAAAAACCGTTGTATTGCCGAATCTCTGATTAAGAGGCTTTCTCTCGGGATTTTCCTTAATCCAGGAAAGCGAAGATATCATCTTCAATGGTGAAGAATGACGTTTGTCAACAGTTCTCTTGTTTTTCAGAGGTTCAAGTTATCAAAGTGGTCGAAAGCCCGCTACAATCCAGAAATAAACTGGAAGAGGGACTGTTTGGACGCAACGTTCCTGACAAGGACAGAACTGACAACTCGATTTAGAGGACTTTTATCACTAGGGGATAAGACCAACTAAAGTGATAGTGATGCAATATGAATGCAAATGTAAATCAATAATGCATGATGTATGTATGTATATGCTGACAAAATTGACGCGACATACAGATTAGTGGATGAACACGACTGGATACTCGGCCACTGCAGGGGACGAACAAATATCACTGGTTCAAGATAGCGATTCTGCCTTGCTTAGGAGAGATAGTCCCTGCGGGGAACAACCGTTGGTCGGGTTTAAGAGGTAATAACTCTGTCGAGGGTGTCAGACGAAACCTGGTCTCTGACACAGTTGATCCTTCATTCAAGCGCACTGGTTTAGAAGGAGTATCTTGATTCTGCACTTTGAATCTCAACTACTTCTAGAGAAGCGATCGATGTTCTTTTGATGTTCAACAGTCAAAAGAAATTACCATCTTTATTTTAAAGCAGAAAAGTTTGACAAGTAAATTCGTTTTTTGTTTTATTTCAAGAATCGTTGATCATATTAAAATGTCGTTCTGTAAAGCTAAAACAAATAAGAATTGCAAACAGAAGCACAATGGCTCAAATTTTATTGATAGGATGGTGATCAGCCAAATGCGTGATTCCATAAAGTATTTACAAAGTTAGAAAATAGTAATTTAAAGGAAAAGGGCTACATTGAAACACGACGACCGCTATCCTTCTACCAATTTTGAATTCTGGACATCCTGAGCTTCTGTCGAAGATGACCTTGATCGAGATTTTATGATGGATGGCATTACTGTTGAGGAGTTGAACTAATCAGACGTAGTTACTTGCCATTATCCCTAACTTTTTCCTGGATTGTACTTTGAGATTTCCAATCCATCGGGATGATTTTTGATTATGTCTCTAATTTTTTCCTGGACCGCCCTTTCGGGTTTTCAATCCATCGAGACGTTTATTTTATTTTTTATTTAGGCGAAGTATTTCTGACTACATCAACATTTGTGGGGTAGGAAAATTCCTCTCCATCCATGGTTGCAAGTCTCAAGGCGCCGCCTGAGAAAGCTTTCTCGACCACATAGGGGCCGTCATAATTCGGAGTCCACTTGCCCCGGGAATCAGTGAGAAATGATTGTATCTTTTTTAGCACAAGGTCTCCTTTCTTGAAGAAGCGAGGTCGGACCTTTTTGTCAAACACCCTCTTCATTCTTTGCTGATACAACTGACTGTGGCATAGAGCCGTTATTTGCTTTTCTTCGATCAGACTCAGCTCGTCGTGTCGACTTTGACACCATTCAGCTTCTGTAAGCTTTGCTTCCATCAATACCTGGATTGATGGGATCTCTACCTCTATGGGGAGCACTGCCTCCATGCCATACACTAGAGAGAAAGGGGTTGCCCCCATTGAAGTGCGGACAGATGTACGATAACCGTGAAGGGCAAAGGGTAGCATCTCGTGCCAGTCTTTGTAGGTTACAATCATCTTTTGAACAATCTTCTTGATGTTCTTATTAGCCGCTTCTACCGCTCTGTTCATCTTAGGCCGGTAGGGAGATGAGTTATGGTATTCGATCTTGAACTCAGCGCACAACTCCTTCATCATCTTGTTGTTTAAGTTAGGTCCATTATCCGTAATGATCTGGCTCGGCACACCATAACGGCAGATAAGATTGTTTTTGATAAATCGGACCACCACTTGTCGGGTTACGTTAGCATATGACGTTGCTTCGACCCACTTGGTGAAGTATTCAATGGCCACTAGGATGAACCGATGTCCGTTCGAAGCCTTAGGTTCAATTATGCCAATCATGTCGATTCCCCATATGGAAAAAGGCCATGGGGAAGAAAGAACTTTGAGATGCGTTGGCGGTACATGGATTTCGTCGGAGTATATCTGACACTTGTGACACCTCCTCGTGTACTTGTAGCAGTCGGATTCCATGGTCAACCAATAATACCCTGCTCTCAGAATTTTTCTCGCCATTGTGTGTCCATTGGCATTTGTGCCAAAGGAGCCTTCATGAATTTCTTTCATTAGTACGTCTGCTTCTGGTCTGTCAACACATCAGAGCAACACCATGTCAAAATTCCGCTTATAGATAGTATCACTGCTCAGAAAGAAACTGCCAGCCAGCCTTTTAAGGGTTTTCCTGTCTTGCCTGGATTCCCCAAGTGGGTACTCTTGTTTCTGAAGGAAGCATTTGATATCGTGATACCAAGGTTTGTCGTCTATGACTGCTTCCATCGTGAAGATGTAAGCGGGCCTTTCAAGGCGCATTATGTCGATCTTAGGTAAGTCATTCCCTTGACCTACGCTAATCATGGAAGAGAGAGTGGCTAATGCATCAGCCATGTGATTCTCATCACGAGGGATGTGATGAAACTCGAATCTGTTGAAGAAGGGTAACAACATTCTTGCATAATCTTTGTAAGGAATCAGTCCTGATTGGTATGTGTTCCAATCACCTTTGATCTGATTGATAACCAGGGATGAATCTCCATACACATCCAAGTTCTAGATCCTTAAGTCAATCGCTTCCTCGAGACCCATGATACAAGCTTCGTATTCGGCCTCGTTGTTTGTGCACTTGAACGTAAGTCTGGCGGTGAAAGGAATGTGGGTACCTTGAGGAGTAACAATGATTTCCCCAATCCCGTTTCCGTAATGATTGACAACTCCGTCAAATATTAGTCCCCATTGGGAACCTGGTTCTGGCCCTTCACTGGGTAGTGGTTCATCGCAATCTTTCATTTTTAAGTACATGACATCTTTGTCTGGGAAGTCAAATCCGACTGATTCTTGATCGTCAATCGGTTGATGAGCCAAATGATTGGCTAAAATACTCCCTTTAACGGCTTTTTGAGCGTGGTATTCGATGTCGTATTCTGATAACAAAATCTGCCAACGGGCAATCCTTCCCGTGAGAGCAGGCTTTTCGAAAACATACTTGATTGGATCCATTTCGGAGATTATCCAAGTAGTTTGACAAATCATATACTGGCGCAAACGTTTGGCTGCCCAAGCCAAAGCGCAGCACGTTTTCTCGAGCATAGTGTACCGAGTCTCGCAGTCGGTGAATTTCTTGCTCAAATAGTAAATGGCAGACTCTTTTCTTTTGGTTTCGCCTTGTTGGCCAAGCACACAACCCATTGAGTCTTCCAAGACTGTTAGGTAGACGATCAGTGGTCTTTCTTCCACTAGAGGTGATAGAATCGGTGGGTTCAACAGGTATTCCTTGATACTGTCGAAGGAGGTTTGGCAATCTTTTGTCCAAACGCAGTCCTGATTCTTTTTGAGTAATTTCAAAATTGGCGCGCATGTCACGGTCATAAGGAATATAAACCTGGAGATGTAGTTCAAACGTCCCAGGAATCCTCTGACTTGTTTTTTAGTTTTCGGAGAAGGTATTTCTTGAATTGCCTTGACCTTGTCAGGATCAACCTCAATTCCTTTCTGGCTGACGATGTACCCTAAGAGTTTCCCCTATCGGACACCGAAGGTGCACTTATTGAGATTCAAGCGGAGTTTATACTACCTCAACCTCTCAAATAGTTTTGACAGGTGGGTCACATGCTCCTTCTCTTTCCTAGATTTGGCAATCATGTCGTCGACATATACCTCGATTTCCTTGTGTATCATGTCATGAAACAGAGTAGTCATGGCCCTTTGATAGGTTGCCCTGACTTTCTTCAAACCGAATGGCATTTCCTTGTAAGAAAAGGTACCCCATGGGGTAATGAAGGAAGTTTTCTCCATGTCTTTCGGCGCCATTTTGATTTGATTATAGCCCGAGAATCCATCCATGAAGGAGAAAACTTTGAATTTCGTTGTACTGTCAACCAGCATGTCAATGTGTGATAAAGGAAAGTCGTCCTTTGGACTAGCCCTATTTAGATCCCTTTAGTCAATACACATTCTGACCTTTCCATCCTTTTTTGGAATGGGTACGATGTTGGCTAACCATTGAGGATATTCTGATGTGGCGAGGAAACCCGCGTTAATCTGTTTCTATACTTCCTCTTTGATTTTGATGGCCATGTCCGGGTGAGTCCTTCTCAACCTTTATTTTACTGGCGGACATTCTGATTTTAACGGTAGATGATGTTCCATGATGCTGGTATCCAACCCTGGCATGTCCTGATAGGACCAAGCGAATACATCAGGAAATTCTTTGAGAAGCTTTGTCAAACTCTCTTTGGCAGTTGGACTGAGCAGTGCCCCAATCCTGATTTCTTTTCTTTCCTCCTCTGAGCCCAAGTTGACAGTTTCCAATGGCTCTTTGTGAGGTTCAATGGACCTTTCCTCCTGTTTGAGTAATCAGGAGATCTCTTTAGGAAATTAATCGTCAACTTCTTCTTTAGCCCCAATACCGAGAATTCAAAGTTGGGAGAAGGCATCAGATCGTATGTTTCAACGGGGTTTAAAACAAGCAATCTGCATGACGTGATGATTGTTTTTTAGAAGAGATAGAGATAAATGCAAGAGTGTGTGCAGTGTATTTTTTTTTGAAAACTGCTTGTTTTTATTATTTGTTTTTTAGGATTACCATTTTCTAAGAAAAGCGAAAAGATAAAACAACAATTAATGTGGAGATTACAGAATGTCGTTATTTTATTTATGAACAAGTCGATTCTTGAAACTACAACCCTATAAAACAAAACTCTATCGCTTTGGGCAAAGCGAAGAGGGAAATTTACAGAAAGTGAGCCTTATCAAAACATCCGTTTCACCTGGGCAGGGTGAAAGGTTAAAGATGGCAATTACTTTGACTTATGAACAATCTTCAGAACATCGACAGCAACCCATTGGCGGCGAACTCCTCGGTGAATCACAAAGTCCGGTACCTTCCTTGATTTGTCTTCATAAATAACGCTGATTTCTGGTGGAGCAGGATCATTGGAATCTGTCTCCCAGGCAGAGTTGTCATAGGAGGATTCCTCAGTTGTATTTTGCATAGTATTTATGCTCTCAGGCAAATCTCCCCATCCAGTTGGCTAGATGTCTTCGAGCCTGATGCGAGAGCTTTCAGTAGCAGTGTACTTGACCATGTAGTCGTATTTTCCACTTGGTTGTCCTAAGGTGTCCCACACTTCTGTGGAACTGGAGGAGTCATCCCTTTCGATGACGTTGACCTCGGGAAAAGCATAGTTGATGAATTCTAGTCTGACAAGCTTTGCCAATTCATCATCATATTGGATATTTTCTTAATGCCCTGAGTAATGATCCCATGACATGGTGGGGACGCAGGTATTCTGTTCAGTGATGCTCAGCTGATTTTCATTGTTCAGCTGACTTCCTTGCCCCAAGTCTCCTGGGTACGGCTGCCAGATAGGCAGACCATCCATCGGGCCATAATAGTCGTGGTCAAAGTTGTCCTTCATCAGATTGTCTTCCTCCAATGAATTTGGTGGAGCATGGCATCCTTCCGGATCACAATCTCCGTATATCATTCTGACATCTGACCTAGGTACAAATCTTGGACTCTGTGCGGGATAGAAAAATGGCGTAGGCACCTCTTCCTGAGACATATAACCGTCCTTGTTGAGATAGGACTTCCATTCTTCCTCTGTATCAGAGGGATCCTCCTCGTTGATAGTATGGACTGCTTGAATCACATGGTGAAGGAAACCTCCACTGTGGAAGAAGTCCTGAATGAGACGAAAACTTTCATCGTTAGCATCTGTCTGGGTGCAGGTCGTAGAAAAACCAAGACCCTTCTTTGTTTTATTATCAGTTGGAATGACAAGCTGTCCTCATCCCTTCGTATTGTTACTTTCAATTGCCTCGAGAGCATCTTTGTATGAGGAAATCGACTTTCCTCTTTCTGATTGACTGTTATTGCTCACCGAAAGTGCTTGGAACTGGGTTCCAACAACCTCCTCCGGTTCCACATAAGTGGATAATGACAGGTTACTCACGATCAAGGCTTGTTCTCCATAAACCGTGACAAGTTGATCGTTCTTGTCGAAGTGGCTGCCCCAGCCTGGTGTATCCAAGGTCTTCCCAATAAGTAACTGTATATTGCCCGGATGTCCATGACCTGGAAAGTGTGAGGACCGATGGTTATGGGAAGATCGACTTCGCCGATAACTGCCTTCCAAGATCCGTCAAAGGCTTTGACGATGACCTCACTGCCCCTCATCGGGGATCCTTTGAATGATAGTCACATTAAAGTGGACTTTGGCATAACGTTGATGGTTGATCCTATGTCTACCAGTACGCTGGCTAAAGCATCGTCCTGGCAGTTAATTGTGATATTAAGCGCCATGTTATGGCGTTTGCCCTCCTCTGGAAAATCTTCATCACTGAATCCTAAGTTGTTACAGGAAGTGATGTTAGAGATGATGCTATCAAATTGTCATATTGACATATCCTGTTCCACAAAGGCCTACTCTAAGACTTTCTGTAGAGCCTCTATGTGGGCTTCGAAACCGAGTAAAAGTGATAGCACAGAGATCTTTGAAGGAGTTTGTAACAGTTGATCAACAATGTTGTATTCACTCCTTTGTATGAGCTTTAGTATCTCATCATCGTTCTTTGAAAGGTCGGGATTACTAGATTGACTGACTGGTGGATCAGGAGCTTCCGTTGGAAGTTCCTTTTCTTTGTTAGGTTCTCCAACTCCTCGGTTGAAGATTCGACCGCTCCGTGTTACTCGACTGATGTCTGTAATGTTCACGACGGAGGGTAATGGAATTTCCTTTCCATTCTCGATTATTGTCGCACCGTATTTGTAAGGGATCGCCATAGCTGATTCATACGGTAATGGTCCTGGCAGATAGATAACTACAGGAGCCTTCTGATTTCTCTGATGTCGTAGGTAACTTCAATCAGTTCCTGGCTAGGAACCTTTGATTCGTCTAGTAGAGGGATGATGGTACAAACATCCTTGTGAAATTCTGGTATCAGACGTGTGATGTTAAGTACGATGTCACAACAACACACTCTGCACAACGGACAAAATAAACAGCAGAATAACACACAAAATTGTTCACCCAGTTCGGTCTAACTACCTACGTCTGGGGGCTACCAAGACAGGGATGAATTTCACTACTTGTAGAATTAAATTACAGACTCAACAACCCAGTTGACAATCTCCTAATCTTAATTCCTATTAGTGACTTTCTACCTAAGAAACCACTTAGATATGAGAACACTACTCAATCCCTTAAACCTCTCAAAGAATAACCTCTTTGAGAAACCTTGATTCTGCTTCACAGCTTTGATCAAGTTACACAACTCTCTTTCGCTTCACAGCTTCTAAGAGAGGACAGAAAATAACTCACAAATTCAACCTAGAATGGTGTATACAAAACTCGTACAAAATACTTAAGACACTCAGCCTATGCTCTTGATCTTCTCTTTGTATTTCTGTACCTTTTCCTTTGGTTTTGTGCGCTTTATATAGCAACCTGAATTGGGCTTGGACTCCTGCAATATCTGACTTGATTTGTTATTTAAAACTGAATCTTCAAAACAGATTTTCTCCTAAAATCTTTTCAAATCTTCAACCTTTTAAATCTCCTACAAATCTGCACCAGATCTCCTTTGCAGTGAAGAATATCTAACCCAAGATATTCTCATCCAATGAGACTAACAGCTCTCCACAATTCCAGCTAACACGTAAACCCTAACAACATCACAACCTGATGTTATTAATTCTGCAGATCTAATGTCACAACATCGCTTGTGACATCAGACATCCAAACTTCAGTAACTTAAACACTTAACACAGCCCAGTGTTAAGACTCAATGTTGTGACATCACCACCTTGACATCAAACATTGAATAACCTTTGTTTTACCAAAATTCTAGCCAATCCAAGAAACTAACAATCTCCCCCTTTGGCTAATTTTGGCTAAAACAATCTCTGCACCTTCAGAGACTTCAGCAGAGGAATAAAACTTCAATAATATCTTTTAAAACTTCAAGCAGTAGCATCAATAAACTTCACTTCAGACAAACTCTGCTGCAGCCCATCTTCAATAGCTATAATCTTCAACTAGAGCTGCACATATTTCAACATTAGCAACAAAAGTACTCCCCCTCAATGCAACAACCAGCGTAGCAGCTGTTCAACAATTACTCCCCCTTAATTTCTGCACTTCTAACCATAACATCAGCAATCAGCAACATATTCCTTGACTTCGCAGCAACAACTCCTTTGACAGCATTTGTCATTTGTACTCTTGGATACTCTTGGCTACTTCTCCCCCTTTTTAGTCACAATTTGACAACCTCATCAAGTCAGTCTAACTACAATTAGTACTACCCTAGCTCTCATTGTCAGTCTCACAGTCAGCAAAAAGACATAACAAATCATAGAACAAAAACATAAAGGGTACATATAACAGCACAATATTCGAATTACAAACCGAGCACAACAGTGCAGAAAAAACACTAAAGCTACTAACTAAGCAAAACATTAAAAGCTTTAATCATCTGAGCTGAGATCTTCTTTTGAGCTTTCATTATCAAATTCAGCATTGACACTTACACCAGGACCATCATCAACACCCTTACTTGTGTTGGCTGCTTCACCTTCCTTTTCTGCCAATCGCAGAGTCATGATAAGTCTTTCAAATTTTTGTTTCCTTTCAGTACTAACTCTTATGACTTCACCTAACTCCTTGCAAGCATCCTCCAGTTATGAAATCAACCCAGTCTTGGCGGGTGACTGTTGTGATGTTGAAGCAGATGTCTTGACAATGTCAGGAACATGTTTCCCTTCAAACAACTTGTAATGGATTGACAAGGCAGACTCCCTTTTGCAAACAACATCCGAATGCTATAGAATACCAGGATGCTGAGACAAGATAATCCCACAGATAAGAGAGGGAAAGGCAATAGGCATCTTCACAGTATTTGTAGCAGCATGCTTAATAGTCTGATCATAGATGTAGGAGCCATAATCAAATCTTTGCTTTGTCCCAATAGCATAAATTATCTTCCCCAATCCAACAAAAATAGTGGTTTTGTGATTAGTATGAACCCAGTTGGCAGCACCTATTCTGTGCAGAATGGCATATTTGACACTTAACAAACTGGCTGACAACTTTCCTTTTAAAGGCCAAACTTTCACTTGACCTGCTGTGATTTCTTTGCACACAGAATTGTCAGTCTCTTCCACCTCTACATACTCTATCCTTTTTCTTCCTAAGTACGCATTAATAATCTCAGGAGAAAAATTAACACACTGACCTCTAACATATACCTTTCCAAAATCCACACTTCTGTTGTCATTAATAGCCACAGGAATGATTAATATAAATTCCTTGACTAACCCATCATAGCACTTGGACAATCCAGAAATAGTCTTCATTAGCCCAACAACTTTAATCAATGCAACAACTTCCGTGATTTCCAAAGCATTTCCACCAAGTTCTCTTTCTAGTGCCAGTCTTCTTTGACAGACAAATTTCCACATGGGTGCACTGCTAGCATAGTGGAATGAAATGTTGTCAACTGGAACATCAGGAATTTTGTCAGCAATTCTCTTCAATATTGACCTTCTAACTGGAGTGATGTCTTGAACATCGTCCTCAGCATCAAGCTCAGATTCTGAATTTTCCCTCAGCTTCCTATTTTTGGAATTTACATCTACTTTGCTCCAAGTCTTAGTAGGACCCACCATGGTTGATTTCTTCTTTTTGTTCTCAGGTTTCTCCTTAGGTGGAGAATCTGTAGACTTCCCTCTTCTAGACCTTATTCTCTTGGCAATACCAGGAACAACTTTTCCGATAACTTCATTATCTGAAAGGTCAATCACATCCACCTTATCAGCATTCTTCTTTTCTCTGGGGCTAGGATCATCATTCCTAGCAGGTGATGTTCTGACATTAGGTTCAACATCAACTTCCTCTTCTACACGAGTATCTTAACTTCAATTTCAACTTCTGCATCTTCAATAACTGAAACAGCCAATCTGTGAAGCTTGGTTTCAGTATGCTGCATGTCATTCTTTTCAGCAGGCATTTGTCTAAGAGGTACAGATATTCCTTTCACTGAAAAACCCTTATCCAAAATTTTTGTGGCAATCTGATTGAGACTTTCATCAACATCAACTCTTTCCTTAACGATTTGAGAGGGAGAAGTGGTAGTCTTGGGAACAGAGCGATCTCCGAACAGAATGCTAGTCACAAATGCTCTGCTATTGCTATCATCAATTTTCTTATCAGTCGATTGATTAGAAGAAGAGTTACCAATTGAAGCCCTCCTTGGTTGAAACTTCTCAGGTCTGTTCTCAGAAGCAGGCACTACCATAGATAGAGGAGTTATATTCAAGGCTTCATCCACAGAGCCTTTGTTCGTAAAAACCCTAGATTTTTTATGAGTGGAACTTTTGGATTCAGACTTTCTAGATGAAGAAGACACTTGTTTCGACATTGTTCTTGTATGGCGACTGGTGATTAGAGAGGGGTTGGGATTTCTTTTCTTAGATGAGAGGATGTCCAGATGAAGATAGTTGTGGCGTGTGAAATCAATAATAGGAAAGGATAGTCTAAGGTATGGCGCCTGAATTTTTGTATCCCTTAAAGCCCAATCAATGATCTTTTCCCTCCAATTTAACTTTCCTTCTAACAATTTAAAAGGATTCACATTAAGAGTACTTAACCCTAGCAGACCTTCACACTTGATGTCACAGTCTAATGTTAAAACATCAGTCTTAACATCGATAGTTGAACTGACTTCTATAGGTATCCATAGATAACAATTATCTCTGGATCTGACTCCTTTCATGACTACTTCATCCTTTTCATTCGTCACCAGACATTTATCCTTGGAATAGCTGACTTTGTAACCTTCATCACATAGTTGACTTATGCTAATCAGATTAGCCTTCAAACCTTGGACAAGAATCACATTATCAAGAGTAAGACCATCAAGATTCTTCACTCTTCCAACTCCTTCTACTACTCCTTTTTCTCCATTTCCAAACACAACCTTATTTGCATGGCAAGGGTTGAACTCCACCAACTGCTCCTTAGATCCAGTCATGTGCATTAAACAACCACTGTCAAAATACCATGCATCCATGGCACAATATCCGTCTGAGGTATGAGCCAATAGACATGTGACCTGAGCTTTAGGAACCCATTGTTTCACCACCTTGGGCCTGACCTCCTTCTGTATGGGTTGAGGAGCAGAATTTGGATAACCATGAAGCTTGAAGCACGAGGACTGCATATGTCCAAACCTGCCACAATAGAAGCATCTGACTCTGTCGTCTCTAAAGTGGTTAAATCTTCTGCCATTATGATGATATTGCTATGGCTCCCACCCATAATGTTGTCTCCGTCTTCCAAAGTTGGCCTGCCTTTTATGGTGCTGTTGTCTTTTGCCATAGATAGACTGTCTCTTGAGCTGATGATGTTGTCTTCTAGGATGTCTCCTATGGTGATGAGTCTTCCTTCTTCCATAGTGATGAGGCACAACATTGTTGTATCCATATCCATATCCATACCAGTCTCTCTGAAGTTGAGACATCTGATGGGACATATTCTGTTTGAACCTGGCAGCTTGCATACTCTTGTGATATTGGGGAGGCATATACTGACTGGATCCTTGGGGCTGCATCTTCCTCTGATGAGGGCCATTCTTCTTCTCAACATTCTGAGGCTGTGAATGAGCACCCTTCCTAGATGTAGGATCCTGTCTCTTTGTTTGATGTTGAGACAATGGTTGAGACACCTCCTTCTTTGTTCCTGAAGTGCTAGCCAGATATCCTATACCTGATTTATCTCCAGCAGCTTTCTCTGACTGAAGAATCTTATCAAGAGTAGTTGTACCACTGTTCATCATCCTAACGGATTTTGTCATCTGATCAAGTTGAGATTTAACGAGTACAAATTCACTTTCCAGATCAGCTTTTTAATTCTCAAGCTGAGCAATCTGTTGCTTGTGACACTTGTTTTCTTGACAAATCTCAACACTTTTTAAACACAGCTCTTGATAAGTAGATGCTAACTCCTCATAAGTTATTTCTCCATCACTATCATCATCAGAAACAACAGTTCCTGTTAAGGCTCTAACATGCTTTGCTGACTCACCTTCACTTTCACTATCAGATTCAGACCAGGAAACTGACATGCCCTTCTTCTGCTTCTTCAAGAATGTGGGACATTCTTTCTTGACATGTCCATACCCTTCACATTCAAAGAACTGAACACCTTTATCCTGGGCAGTCTTCTCTTCATCTTTCTCTTTTGATTTGCTGATGTCAGAAGAGATGTTCTTGACATTAGGCTTGTAGTTATTGTTCCACTTTTAGAACACTTTATTGAACTGCCTTCCCAACATAGCAATGGCTTGAGACAGATCTTCCTGAGAATCATCATCTTTGACTTTCTTAGCTTCTGCAGGAGTGGAGACCAAGGCTATACTCTTGGGCTTCTTTTCTGGTTCTTCCTTATTCAAACCAAGCTCAAAAGTTTGAAGAGATCTAATGAGCTCATCAACCCTCATCTTGCTGATGTCTTGAGCTTCTTTAATTGCAGTCACCTTCATCTTGTACCTCTTAGGAAGGGACCTTAGGATTTTCCTTACAAGCTTTTCTTCTAACATATTTTCTCCAAGAGCACTGGATGCATTAGCCAGCTCAAGAACACTCATATGGAAGTCATGGATAGTTTCATCTTCCTTCATCTTCAGAGTTTCAAACTTCGATGTTAGAAGCTGAAGTCTTGACATCTTAACTCTAGATGTTCCTTCATGAGTAGCCTTCAAAATATCCCATGCTTCCTTAGCGACTTCACAGGTATTGATCAACCTGAATATATTCTTATCCACTTCATTGAAGATTGCATTCAGGGCTTTGGAATTACCAAGGGCAAGCTCATCTTCTTCCTTGGTCCATTCTTCTTCAGGCTTCGGCTTTGAGGTGCCTCTTTATCTTTCCCAGCATCATCCTTTTCAAACACAACAGGTGCTTTCCATTCTTTAATTATAGCCTTCCATGCCCTGTTGTCCAAGGATTTCAAAAACGTGATCATCCTTGGTTTCCAATAGTCATAATTGGATCCATCCAAAATAGGGGGTCTGTTGACAAATCCTCCAATTTCTTTGTCCATCTTTACACCAGAAAGTAACTTCCCTAGATCTCACCCAGAGACAGACAGGATGTCTGCTCTGATACCAATTAAAATTCTGGTATCAGACGTGTGATGTTAAGTGCGATGTCACAACAACACACTCTGCACAATGGACAAAATAAACAGTAGAATAACACACAAAATTGTTCACCCAGTTCGGTCTAACTACCTACGCTTGGGGGCTACCAAGCCAGGGATGAATTTCACTACTTGTAGAATTAAATTACAGACTCAACAACCCAGTTGACAATCTCCTAATCTTAATTCCTACTAGTGACTTTCTACCTAAGAAACCACTTAGATATGAGAACACTACTCAATCCCTTAAACCTCTCAAAGAACAACCTCTTTGAGAAACCTTGATTCTGCTTCACAGCTTTGATCAAGTTACACAACTCTCTTTCGCTTCACAGCTTCTAAGAGAGGACAGAAAACAACTCACCAATTCAACCTAGAATGGTGTATACAAAACTCGTACAAAATACTTAAGACACTCAGCCTATGCTCTTGATCTTCTCTCTATATTTCTGTACCTTTTCCTTTAGTTTTGTGCGCTTTATATAGCAACCTGAATTGGGCTTGGACTCCTGCAATATCTGACTTGATTTGTTATTTAAAACTGAATCTTCAAAACATATTTTCTCCTAAACTCTTTTCAAATCTTCAACCTTTTAAATCTCCTACAAATCTGCACCAGATCTCCTATGCAGCGAAGAATATCTAACCCAAGATATTCTCATCCAATGAGACTAACAACTCTCCACAATTCCAGCTAACACGCAAACCCTAACAACATCATAACCTGATGTTATTAATTCTGCAGATCTAATGTCACAACATCGCTTGTGACATCAGACATCCAAACTTCAGTAACTTAAACACTTAACACAGCCCAGTGTTAAGACTCAATGTTGTGACATCACCACCTTGACATCAAACATTGAACAACCTTTGTTTTACCAAAATTCTAGCCAATCCAAGAAACTAACACCATGTTTTGTTGATGATCAGAGATTATGACAACGTCTCTGATTTGATCCAACTGACCTTGAAGAGCTGCTCGCACAAGGTAGCATCCTTGGTTTTTCTCCGAGAAGACTCTACAGCGTTCGTAATTATGTGGTGGCACCTGGCCACGCCCGCTTTGGATGCAGTGTAACCTCACTAGGTCGGTTTCCATAGATCGGACATCCTGACTTTGACGCTGAGTAGAGTTCCCATTAAGCACACTGATTTGTTGCGTGTCTTCATCCATATAGATTGGAAGCCACCAGTGGTTTAACAAGTGTTGCAAAGTTCTTTGAACGAGAGCGTACCCTTTGTTACTCTCACAACATCCTTTACAGCTCAAATAATCGTGAGAAGTGAGAAAACCGAGTTGGACTTGCCTGGAGTGTAACTCTACCAAGCTGGTATTCATCAAACGAATATCAAAGATTTAGATCATGTTGATCTGATAAGGATTTCTATCATGGTAGTCCTGGATCCACCCAAGATCCATCTGACACTGGAGGGCTTATTATATGAAAGAGCATCCCTGTTTGTTTACCGAGCACGTCAGACAGGAATTATAATCATGTCGCGGCAAATTATGATATTGGCTTTGCCTGGAGTGCATTGCCACCAAGTTGACATTCATTGCACGGATGTCGTGGTTCTGAATGATGTTGGAATTCGTATAAGTCATGTTGACCCCACGAACTCGATGTTCTTGGATCCATCCGAGATCCAATTGTTCCTGTAGAGCTGCTTGCACCACAGAACATCCTTGATTGTTCTTAGAGCAGATATCACACTGGTGATAATTATGAGGTGGCACATGGCCATATCCACTCTGTCTATAATGCATCTTGACCAGATTGGCCCTTAATAAGAGTACATCATGAATTTGATAACTGTCACTAGACTCTCCCTCTATCAAATTGACTGCAGCTTTCCCGTGTTGAGGCAACGGGTTCGTGAGAACATTCAGATTTGTATCTTTAAAAGAGAAGACCTCGCTCCAGACAAGCTTTTGTACGTCGGATTTGAAACTGAGACAGTTTTCTATGTTATGCCCTGGTCCTCCTTGATGGTAGGGACAAGTCTGATCCGTTTTGAACCAGAAAGGCGGATTTTCCGGTACTGTAAGAGGAGACTTAGTTTGGACATGCCCCTTGACCAGTAGTAATGGAAACAGTTCTGCGTGCAACATGGGTATAGGATCAAACCCTGGTGGTCGTGTTGCACGGTTGTTGTTGTATGGAGGACGAGCCTGCTGAAGAGGTTGTTGTGTTCTTTACTGATATTGTTGTTGATTAGGTTGGCTCTGCGCAACCTGAGGTTGATACGTAGAAATAGGCGTCAGGTTAATAGCAGGAGTTACAGCTGCTACTGGCTGGTAACGTCGCCTTTGCTTTCCGAGAGAGATATTCCCAATATCCTGCTCTTTTTTCTTAGGGAGAGCACTACTGTATCATTTTGTACTGCTTGATGATCCAGCGTCTTTAACTAAGCGTCCTTCTCGGACGGATTCCTCATGACGAACTCCCATGTCCACCATCTCGGTGAAGTCACTGGGTGCACTGGCAACCATTCTATCATAGTAAAATGAGCTTAAGGTTTTTAAGAAGATCTTTGTCATCTCTTTTTCCTCAAGAGGTGGAGAAATATGAGCGGCGATTTCACGCCATCTCTGAGCGTATTCTTTAAAGGTTTCCTTGTCCTTTTGTGAAATCGATCTGAGTTGATCTCTATCCGGTGCCATGTCCAGATTGTATTTATATTGTTGAACGAAAGCAGCGCCAAGATCTCTGAACGTGTCGTTCGTAGCGCGGTTTAAACCCATGTACCATTTTAATGCGGCACCGGTTAAACTATCCTGAAAGTAGTGAATGAGCAGCTCTTGGTTCTTTTTCTGAGCAGACATTCGCCGAGCGTACATCACCAAATGGCTCTGAGGGCAAGAATTACCCTTGTAATTTTCAAAGTGGGGTACCTGGAACTTGTGCGGAACTTTCACATTGGGGACCAAACAAAGGTCCACGGCGTCCTTTCCAAATAAATCCTGACCGCGAAGGGCCTGCAACTCTTTCTGCATTTCCAGGAACTGTTCTTGGAACTCATTCATTTTGTCGAACATGCTGTCGTTTCCACCAGAAGGTATCTGTGGAATCTGTCCTTCCGGGACAGTGTACACCACGGGCGGTGGTATAGTTATTATGGCCGAGACTCTAGGTGCCTCCCGAAGTTTGTAACCTTTAGGAGTTGTTGTCATGCCCCTGGCATCTTCGCTTTCCCAAAGTTTGTAACCTTCAGGACCATCAGTTCCTGCTACGGTTCCCTGATCCTCAGCAATCGGCGAAACATATCCTTCCGGGATATAGTTAAGTGGCATGCCCCAGGGATGATCCTTTGGCATTTTGTACCTAGGATCATACTTTTCCACTTTGGGCGTTGATGTGATCTCTGAGATCACAGTCCGTTTTTGCTGCATCTGAGCTTCTGTTAGAACTTGCATGTCATTATGAAGCTTTCTCAAATCCTCTTTCAGAGTGTCGATCTCTTCTCTCAACTCTCTGTTCTCTTCCTCGAGATCATCTATCTTTCTCTGACGATTGGCCCGAGTATTGTACGAATGAGACAGTTTGACTCTAGAATCGAGACACAAACGTAAGATTCGTAGGTAAGAAGAATGCATTTACGCGAGAACGATGAATGATATGCAATGATCATATTAATTATATGTTTTTGTTTATTCAAAGTAAACTTCGACAATTAGATTGAAAATACCAAACAGTGGGGAAACCCCGTTTTATTGAATTCAAAGGATTGCGGAAATGGAAATACAGTAGATTACAAAGTGCTGAAAAAGGAAATGTCTAAACTAATGGATCCTGAGTCCCCTCTGAGGAGAGCTCAGGTGCTGGTTCTGGTACTTTCCTTTTCTTTGACCAGGGCTCTTGGGCCGTTGTCGGGTTGTCATTCCTTTGCAAAGTGAAAGGAGCGAGCAAATTCCTTTAGTCATCCTGATTCTCTACAGCGTGTT
The DNA here is from genome assembly GCA_022829125.1 of Lathyrus tuberosus. NCBI lineage: Eukaryota > Viridiplantae > Streptophyta > Magnoliopsida > Fabales > Fabaceae > Lathyrus > Lathyrus tuberosus. Next base: position 6,980,429 of record JALAZF010000308.1, on the reverse strand, counting down.
GCTCTAAAATATCAATTAGAGCATCCTTTTCTCTTAATAGCTGTTGTATTTTCTTACACTCCACATTGAGTATACGTTACTTGTTCCTCCAAGACCTCTTCTCCTGCTGAACTTTGCTGAGAGTAACCTGAAGTTTTTCCGTCTCAGACATAAAATAAAGGGCAGAGTCCCTTAATGGAAGAACTTCTTGACGAGGGTAAGGCATCCTCAGCTTGAGAGCTCTAGTTTGTACCCAGTGGAGATAAGGCTCCACCGAGACACAGTCTGGTTTTCCTAGAGACTCTCATCTTTTCCTGTGAACGTGTTTCCAGACATGCACTATTTCTGTCTTTAGTGCTCTGTCATTTTCTCCTTCCTTGAAGAAAAGACCTTCCAGATGAGCATTCTGCGGGACATGCCTCATCGGGTATCCAAATTGACGACGAACTAAAATTGGATGATAGTTGATTCCTCCCTTAGTTCCTATAAGGGGTACATTTGGGAAATTTCCACAACGGTCAATGATCTTGATCCCGTCATAGATTCGATTGCACCAATCGATGTCGGAGTTGGTAAGAGACATGATTCTCTGCGACCAACGTAAAGTATTCTTTTGATCCTAAAATGCAGCAGACTTGGGCAAATGGGAAGTGAACCATTTGTAAAGCAAGGGTACACAACACTTGATCATTCCTCCGCTGTATAGATTCCTTAAGTGTACCGAATGATACGCATCTGCAAGTAAGGTTGGTACAGGGTTTCCAATCAGGCATATCTTAATGGCGTTGATATCTACGAAGTTATCAATGTTGGGAAACAAAAATAACCCGTAGGTGAGCAAAACAAATATGCTCTCAAAAGCGGCCACGTTCCCTATACTAGCAAAGTATAGAGCTTTCTTTATCAGAAATTAGGCTGGCAAACCTTGGATGCCACCCTTAGTGGTCATGTGAGTCCTGACTTCTGACTCGTCCAAATAAATCGCTCTTGCAATGGTTTGATCCTTTAGAATTTCTTCCAGTCCAGAAAAGGGAGCTTGATCAATGATAAGCAGATCAGTTAAGTGAGAATAATCCTCCAGCGTTGGTGCTAGCTGATAATTTGGGAATGTAAAATAGTGATAGACCGGATCGTAGAACTGCATTAGTGTGGACAGGATTCCTTCGATTACATGGACCCTTAATAGAGACAGTAGTCCTCCATACTTAGCTCTGAAAGCCTCGTGGTTGGTGATCATTCTCGCCAAACCTCTCAAATCCTCTAACTTTGGAACCTTGAAGGTGTACTTATGAGTTTTCCTTCTACCAAAATCCATTAGCGCAACCCCTTTATCTGACATTTGCCATCACTGTCTCAGTTTAATTCGAAAAAGAGAGACTAGAAGAGAAGATTTTTTTTTAATGTTTTTATGTTTTTTAAATGAATGTATGAATGCAGCACACAAAAACATAGAAAAAACATGGGGTCAAAGGGTCGGTGTCATGGAGTCAAGGCTCTCCCCCCCCCAAAGGTTTATACTGGTGATTTTTTGTACCTGTCCGCAAAATCATTGACCCCTCTTGGGATGACAACAACAAGCGGATCGCCAACGAGCTGATGTATCCTAGAGTGATCTCAAATGAGGGTAGTGTCGCGTGACAACTATTTCCGATAGCTTCCGCACTACAACATGGCTTTAGTCTACTAAAAACCTCAGCTTCTCAGATAACCCAGTCAACCACACTACTTTTAACAACCGGAGTCGTATAGGAAATGTATCTGCAAAGGGAGTCTCCACTGAGTTTGATGGTCGATCGGGGACTCTTAACTGGGATTCACTCCCCGCAAGATTATCCACATTGCCATCACCTATCTTAGGTGTATACTCAATCTTTCCACATGCAGCATCACACGCATTCCCATTAGCAGAAAGATAAACACATATATCAATTAGGAAAAGCAGTATATATATTTGTCTTAATCATCCTAGACCTCTAGTCTTATGATCCTAAAAGACAACGACTCCCCTAGCAAAGTTGCCATTTCTGTGATACCTTGAGAACTTAAGGTTTCCTACCTAAGAGATGGGAAGAGAACAAGATCTTGAAGTCCCCAGCAGAGTCGCCATTTTTCTGTAGTGCGAATTTATGTGTGGTTGCGAAGCACTATCGCTTTGGGGTACTACAAGTCGATTCATTTTTTATCCTATTGAAGCTGATGAAAGAAGGGAAATAGATGTCTCCAATTAACCCTGCTTGCAAACTGAGTTTAAACAGATGACTGTTGGTTTACAGATGCTATTAAGATTGTGGGTCTCTCTTAGTTTATTTTGCTTAAGAACAGTGTCTAGGCTATTGGTAGGATGTTAGGTCTGATGCTTTTCGATTGAGGTATGAAGGTATGGGATTTTGCGTTTTTTGATTAGTATGCTCGCTAAGATTTTTCAATCTTATGCCTACGTATTCCCGTTAGACGAAACAGGGAAATCAGAGCGATCGTAGTTCCTCCTATTCCAGGGGAGGAAAAAGTTGTTTTGGTGTCTTGTTCAAAGCCCAAGACGTGAAGCTAAAGAGAGTATATGTATCTTGTTCAAAGCCCAAGATGTGAAGCTGGAGGGTTTTTAGCTTGAGAGAGAATTTGTCATCTCTAAAGAGGAGTTGTTGATGTTTGTATGATGTGAGTAAGGCACAGGTTTGATGCTAAAAGGTTGATTGGCTCAACCAGGGTTTTCCTTATACAAAGCCTAAGAAGAGGCTATTGATCCAACAAGAGGGTGTTTTTATGTGTCTTGTACGAAGCCCAAGACGGAGGCTAAAAGGTTTGTGACCCAATAAGAGGGTCTTTTATACTCAACAAGAGAGTGTTTTGCTATCTCGTACGAAGCCTGAGATGGAGGCTAAAAGGGAAGTGACCCAACAAGAGGGTCTTTTATACTCAACAAGAAAGTGATTTTCTATCTTGTACGAAGCCCGGGATGAAGGCTAAAAGGGTTTGACCCAACAAGAGAGTCTTTTATAGTTAACAAGAGAGTGGTTTATATCTCATACGAAGCCCGAGATGGAGGATGAAAGGTTTTGTGACCCAACAAGAGGGTCTTTTATACTCAACAAGAGAGTGTTTTGTATCCCGAACGAAGCCCGAGATGGAGGCTGAAAGTGTTTGACTCAACAAGAGAGTCTTTTGTACTCAACAAGAGAGCCTGAAAAGGTTAGCTCTGCTGGAGAGAATCATTGTACAAAGCCCAAGAGGAGGCTATGTTTTGTTGTGACTGTTTTAGTTCAGTGACAAGTCCAGTATGTTGGATAAAAGAGAAAATCAGTTCTTATAAAGGGACTGATTAAAGGTAAGGTTGTGCTTTGGTATTGATCAGAGGATCAGGGTTGTTTCCTGTTCTTTAAGGAAATGGGAAATCCAAAGGGTATTGAGACTATCCAAGTCTACTGGTGTTTTGAGAAATCGATTCTCGGATAAGTGAATGATCTTTGTATGATGCCCAAGAGAAGGCTAGTATGTTAAGGGATGAAGGTCAACCCATTAACTGGTCTGACACTTGACTCAGAAAGACAACTCTAGCAAATTGATGACTAGGTTCTGTTCCTATACCTGTAGAGGTCTCTGGGTCCTTGTACTAAGCCGAAGAGAAGGCATGAGAACTTCTAAGAAGCCGATGGGTCCTTGTACAATACCCAAGAGAAGGCGGGGATGCTTTTAAAAAGCCAGTGGGTCCCCAAACCCCGAGAAGTTCAAGACATGCCATTCACCGAGAATAGATCAAACGAGGAAAGTCCGAGAATTTGGAAGAAACTCAAGAGATGCCATTCACGGAGAAAAGATCATCTCTGGGGAGTAGAGCTTCTTTGACAATGTCTAAGGGTGACAGTTTGAGAAAGGGTTCACAGAGAATGCTGCCTTTCACGTCTCCATATTGTTTAACCCCAAGAGGAGGGAAGACTGCGTCTGGTAATCCTATGGGGATCTAGTTTTGTTTGTATTTAAGAGTGACCAACAGGGCTTTACCTAGTGCAAGACATAGTTGCCGGGGAAAACTCTAAATAACTATACTAGTATTACACAGTTGATATTTGACAAGTATATAAAAGGATGTGAAAGAGGACTTACAGTGAGCAGCCTCACAATACAGTTATATATATATATATGAAAGCGGATAAAGAAAGCGGGTAAACACTTACTCGGTTGTAGAGCTTCCATGCTGTTTTGTTAGTTGTTCAACAAAGAAAGCTTTGATAACAATATTATATTCTAAATCAAAGGAGAAAATACTTTGAAAAGATTGTTGGGGCTTACAGCTCAAGGAGAGGCCCAAGGATATCAGTGATTGCACTGATGTTTTGAAATTGTACAGGGACTTATACAAGTGACTGAGGCCCAAAAAGATTTTCTTTACAAAGGGATGGGTCTTACACTCTCTCCAGAGGCCCAAAGAGGTTTAAAGAAAAGAAATGGGGCTTATAACACGAGGGTAGGCCCAGGGAATTTGATATTTGAACTGGCGATCGTGCCGAGATTTTCTTTTAACACAGAGGGACTTATACAATATCTGAGGCCCAAAAAGGTTTTGGTTAAAAGGGGATTGGGTCTTACACTCTATTAGAGGCCCAAAGGTGTTTTGTACAAGTGATGGGGCTTACAGCTCAAGGAGAGGCCCAGGGAATTTGTTTAAAAAGGCAACGATCGCGCCGTTGTTTTTTTTGAAAATATAGTGGGACTTATACAATGAGTGAGGGCCAAAAAGTGGTATATTTACAAAGGGGTTGGGCCTTACACTCTAATAGAGGCCCATGAGTGTTTGAAAATGATTTGTGAGGGTGAAAATCAAAGAAACCCTAATTTTTGTTTTCCTTTAAAAGTAAATATTTAAAGAAAATCAAATAAAATGATAAAAATACCAAATAAGTTTGAATAAACCACTTCTAATTTTTGTTTAAGGTTTGAAAAATGAGGTTTTAATCACAAGATGATTTAGAACTCATTTGGTCTTGATTTTCAAAGTAAATATTCACTTTTAAATGTTTAAAAATAATTAAAAAAATTAATTTATTCACAAAAATACTAATTATATTAAATAAATATTATAAATCTGATTTTTTTGTGGAATAAAATATTTCAACATTTTTGTGATCTTTTTCAAAAAGAACCAATAAAAAATAATTAAAATTAAGGGAGTTATTAATTTTTCAAATCATTAAAAATAATAAGAAAAACAATAAAAAGTGGAAAAAATAGCAAAAAGAGGATCTGGGGCGAGGGGGATTCAAACCCCAGACCTATTGTGTATAGGGCGCGCGCCTTACCACTAGGGTGGTGATACATCCGTTGATTGAAACACAACCACAAATATACAAGGTTTGCCTTGTTTTTGGCCTAGCCCAAGGCAAGGCAAGGCAAGATTTTGGTTGAAAACGTGAAGGCCATAACTTTCTCATTTGTCCATGGATTGGGACAAAATTTATGTCTATCCTGCCTAGAATTTCACAAGGAATCCAATGGTGGTGGTGTTTTTTCCAGATCATGCTCCTATTGAAAAACCCGATAGTGGTTTTCAAATAGGCCATGATTTGCATTTTTTGTGCCATCTCTTGGTACAAGCATGAATTACATGATAAATTGGTGCAAACACAACATATATAACATGTAAAGGAGATGCATGATCAGTGGATATCAAAAGAACACATGATTCAAAGAATCCAAGTTGTGATGCTTACCTCTTTTTGGAGCTTTTGTGCAATCTGCTAAGCACCTTGTTCCATAAATGATTTGATGCTTTGGACACCCTCAAATGATCTCTTATAAGCTTTTAGGATGGTTGGAATCAGCTGGAAACCTCAGGAACAAGTTTGAGCTCTTGTAAAAGGGGCAAAAGTGGCCAAAATAGAAACTCCCTCAAATGGTGTTCCTGATGTGTGGATCCATTTGGGACAGTTCAAGGATGGTATTTGGAGTGTGTTTAAGGTTATATCTGGTTTGGAAAGTGGCTGAATCAAGACATGGCTTGAAAAATGCACAAAAGTCCTATTTTGAGGTTTTGAGAGGTGACTTTGTGATTTTGGTGTTATAGGACACTTGTGAGAGTTTGGACAGCTTAGATATGACATATTGGATGTGTTTGGATCATGAGCTGTGGTGGAATTGCTCTCTAACTCAAAAACTCAGAGTCACCTTGCTAAAGAAGGTATTTTTGCCAAGAGAAAGAGATTTTGAGGAAAGCAAGTGTTGTAGTGTTTTGGTGTACTCAAACTGAATACAATTGAGCTCTATTTATAGTAGAGCAAGTTTGTTTTGGCTGCAATAGTGAATGGCAACTGCAGCAGAGGTTTGGCTAATGTTGAGCAATGAGAATCCAAGTCTCCTCTAGCCATTGACTAGAGGTTAGGACACAAGCTGCTGGTTCTCTTGGTCTTGGATAATTCTTGACTGAATTCAGTTGGGAATGGCTCAGTCTATGCCACCTTGGTGCATCCATTAAATGCTCCAATCCAAAATTGGAGTCTTGTCCCTCTTTTAGGCATTTCTAGGTTTGGCATGCTACTTTTGGTTCCAAAGACTTAGGAGGCTGATGGATCAGGGTTTGTCCCTCCTTGGTCTCCCCTTGAGGTGTTCAGATGGATAGATTTATTTTCCCTTTGCAAAATTTGAGCAAATCGAGCAAAACTCTCAAATCTGCCTTGTCATGACAGTTTACAGCAAAGCATATTGGCATTGTCATATCTTATGGCTCAAGTGGATTTTGATGAAGTTCTTGGCCATATTGGAAAGCCCTCATATGATACAACAACTGTTTGATCATAGTTGGTTTTGATACCTTTTGGATCCAAGTGAAAAATGTCCCTACATTTGGAAAAAAGTGAAGGCAGATTCTGACTTAGTGAAAATTTCACTAAGTGTTGGAAAAAAATGACATTTTCACTTTTTGTGATTTTGATCATTCCATAACTTAAAATCCATGAGGAATTGTAATGAGTTGTGTTTGAAGCTTTTATAGAGGGCCATGAGAGCTACAAATCCAGCTTTGAATGGGGAAAAATGACCTTGTGGTTTAGGAGTTATGATCCTCCAAAGTTGGTACCCTTGCCACTTTATTCCATAACTTAGAAAAATTTCTAAGTTTTTATGGTTACCCCTTTTAGAAGTTATCCCACTTTTCTTGATTTTTCTTTATGAATGATGATTCCAATCACACATTAACATCATTGTAGGGTCAAAGAACCATATTTGTGAAAAATATCAAAAAGTCAAAGTTGACTTTTGTGCACAGTTGACTTTTTGTCAGATGAATTCCAAACTGGGCGATCCTCTATGAAATCAAGTCCTTGACCTAAATCAAACTTGATGGATTGATTTCATAGGTGTTATAGGGTGTATTGAATCATGTCCCAAGGTTTGGGAGCATGCCTGGGTCAAAAGTCAAAGGCACAGTTGACTTTTTCCCGCGAAACCCTAACTGTGGTTCTGATCAACTTGAAACTTGGGAATCAAGCTTCTTGGATCAATCCATTGTTACAAATAGATCAATGTGGTGTGTTAGGGACCCTCAAATTATGCCTTGAGGTCTTGGCTCATGTTTTGTCCCAAAAGTCAACTTAGGGGTGAATTAGGTCAAGAAACCCTAATTCCTGATTTTTGATGAATGCATCCCCTGAGGCCAAATTGAATTGATGATTGGGTTCATGATGTCCCATGGAGCATTTTAGGTTATGCTTTGAATCATTGGCTCATACCTAGAGGAAAATTTCCATCTGAAGGCCCTGGTCGACCGAAACCCTAATTTGGTGAAACTGGCAATCTTGAGGCTTGATCCACTCAGAATGTTGCAGCCTTGTGCTTGATCCTTGCTGTGGGAGTCCTCTTGATCCTTTGTGGATGTTTGAGAGGTTTAGACAAGTTGAAGATCATGTTATTCCTTGATTGATCCTTTGTCTAAAGCTAAGAGAGGGCATGAAACCCTAAGTTTGATTGTAGTGGATGCTCACCCATCTTTGGGGAGACTAATGAGGCATAATGATACACCCATATTGTGATGATGATTTGCACAATGATGGGAAATCTTAGTGGTCAAAATTTGGGGTATGACAGAGAGCGGGTTTTTCAAAGACGTACTTGATTGGGTCCATTTCGGAGATTAACCAAGTAGTGTGACAAATCATGTACTGGCGAAAACATTTGGCTGCCCAAGCCAGAGCGCAACAAGTTTTCTCGAGCATAGTGTATCGAGTTTCATAGTCCATGAACTTCTTGCTTAGGTAGTAGATGGCAGACTTTTTTCTTTTTGTTTCCCCTTGTTGGCCAAGTACACAACCCGTGGTGTCTTCCAAGACTGCTAGGTAGATGATCAGTGGTCTTTCCTCCACTGGAGGAGACAAAATAGGTGGATTCAACATATATTCTTTGATACTATAGAAAGCTTTTTGACAATATTCTGTCCATACATAGCTTTGATTCTTTCTTAGTAGTTTGAAGATTGGCGCGCATGTCGCGGTCATGAGGGATATGAACCTTGAGATGTAATTCAGACGTCCCAAAAATCCTTTGATCTGTTTTTCAGTCTTTGGTGAAGGCATTTCTTGAATGGCCTTAACCTTTTCAGGACCAAACTTAATTCCTTTCTGGCTGACGATGAACCCTAAGAGCTTTCCGAACACCGAACGTCCACTTATTGGGATTCAAGCGGAGTTTGTATTTTCTCAGACGCTCGAATAACTTTGACAGGTGTGTCATGTGCTCTTCTTCTTTTTTAGATTTGGCAATCATGTCATCGACATACACTTCGATTTCTTTGTGCATCATGTCGTGAAATAGAGTTGTCATGGCCCTTTGATAGGTTGCCCCCGCGTTCTTCAGACCGAACAACATTACCTTGTAACAAAAGGTGCCCCATGGGGTGATAAATGAAGTTTTCTCCATATCTTTCGGTGTGATTCTGATTTGATTATATCCCGAGAATCCATCCATGAAGGAGAAGACTTTGAATTTTGCTGTACTGTCTACCAGCATGTCAATGTGTGGAAGGGGGAATTCATCCTTCGGACTTGCTTTATTTAGATCCCTATAGTCTACACACATTCTGACTTTTCCGTCCTTTTTCGGAACTGGCACTATGTTAGCTATCCATTGAGGATATTCTGAGGTGGCAAGGAAATCTGCGTCAATTTGTTTATGCACTTCCTCTTTAATCTTGATATCCATATCTGGATGAGTCCGTCTCAGTCTCTGTTTCACTGGAGGACATTCTGCTTTTAGTGGTAAATGATGTTCCACGATGCTGGTATCCAACCCTGGCATGTCCTAATAGGACCAAGCAAATACATCTAGAAACTTTTTGAGAAGTTTTATCAAGTCTTCTCTGACAGTTGGACTGAGCAATGCTCCAATCTTAACTTCTTTCTTTTCTTCCTCTGGACCCAAATTGATCGTTTCCATTGGCTCTTTATGAGGCTCAATAGAACTTTCCTCTTGTCTGAGTAGTCGGGAGATCTCTTCCGGAATTTCCGCATCCTCTTCTTCTTCAGCTTCAAATACCGGGAATTCAAAGTTGGGAGAAAGCATTGGACTGTACGTTTCAATGGGGTTTAAAATAAGCAATCTGCATGACGTGATGATTCATTTTCACAAAAGATAGAGAGAATGCAAGAGTGTGTGCAGTGTTTTTTCTAAAAAATGCTTGTTTTTATTTTGGGTTGTTTTAGGATTACCATTTTCTGAAAAAACGAAAAGTGAAAACAACAATAAAACGCGTGAATTCAGAATGACATTATTTATTCATGATTTGTCAATTCTTGAAATACAACCCTATAAAACAAAACTCTGTCGCTTTGGACGAAGCAAAGAGGGACATTTACAAAAAAGGTGAGCCCTATAAAAACATCCATTCCACCTGGGCAAGGTGAAAAGTTAAAACAAAGATGGTAATTACTTAGACTTATGGACGACTTTCGGGACATCGACAATAATCCATTGGCGATGAACTCCTCTGTGAATGACAAAGTCTGGTATCTTTCTTCTTGGTTTGTCTTTAGAAACAACGTTGATTTCTGGCGGAGTAGGATCATTGGAGTCTTCCTCCCAAGCAGAGTTGTCGTAAACAAACTCTTCTGTTGTATATTCCCTAGTGTTTTAACTCTCAAGAGGATCTCCCCATCCAGTTGGCTGGATGTCCTCGTATCTGATGCGAGAGCTTTCAGGAGCGGTGTACTTGACCAAGAAGTCGTACGTCCCACTCGACTGTCCTAAAGTGTCCCATATTTCTGGGGGAGTGGATGACTCATCTTCCTCAATGGCGTTAACCTCAGGAAAAGCATAGTTGATGAAATCTTGTCCTGCAATCCTTGCAGATTCATCATCATGGCGCTGGTTATCTTTGGAATGTCCTGAGTAATGATCCCATGACTCGGTGGGGACGTGGGTATTCTTTTCAATATTACTCAGCTGATAGGTATCGTTTGGCTGACTCTTTTGCCCCAAGTCTTCCATGTATGGCTTCCAGATAGGCAAGTCATCCAGGGGATCATAATAATCTTGGTTAAAGTTGTCTTTCATTAGATCATCCTCTAATGAATTAGGTGGAGTACGACATCCTTCAGGATCATAATCTCCATAGATCATCCGAACGCTTGACCTCGATATATATCCCGGGCTCTGGTTTTGAAAACATAATGGCATGTGCGCTTCTTTCTGAGACATAAAACAATCATCGGTGAGATAAGATTTCCACTCCTTATCTGTATCGGAGGAGTCACTATCATTGATGGTGTTTACTTCTTGAGACACTGGGTGGAGGAAGCCTCCATTGTGGAATAAATTCTAAATGGGACGAAAACTTTCGTCCTTCTTCGTAGTCTGGGCACAGGTTGAAGAGAAACTAAGACCTTTCTTTGTCTTGTTATCCGTAGGAATTATAATCTGTCCCCATCCTTTTGTGTCATTACTCTTGATTACTTCGAGAGCGTCCTTATATGAGGAAATCGATGTCCCTCTTTCTTGTTGATTCTCATTGCTCACCGAGAGTGCTTGGAACTGGGTTCCAACAACCTTCTCTAGTTCTACACAAGAGAATGATGATAAGTTTCTCACGATTAGGGATTACTCTCCGCAGACTGTGACTAGCTTGTCATTCTTGACGAACTCGAGCTTTTGGTGAAGTGTCGAAGTAACTGCCCCAGCTTCGTGTATCCAAGGTCTTCATAATAAACAGTTGTATGCTGTTCGAATGTCCATGACCTGGAAAGTGGCTTGGAAAGTGTGAGGATCGATGGTTATGGGAAGATCAACTTCGCCGATAACTATTTTTCTAGATCCGTCAAAGGCTTTGACAATGATCTCACTGCCCCTCATCGGGGCTCCTTGAAATGATAGTCGTATTAGAGTCGATTTTGGCATAACATTCAAAGATGATCCTATGTCCACCAATACGCTGGCTAAAGAATCATCTTGGCAGTTGACTGTAATGTTAAGCGCCATATTATGATTCTTGCCTTCTTCCGGCAGTTCTTCATCACTGAATCCTAAGTTGTTGCAGGAAGTGATGTTGGAGATGATGCTGTCAAATTGCCCTACCGTCACATATTGTTCTACGAAAGATTGCTTTAAGACTTTCTACAGAGCTTCCCTGTGAGCCTATGAACTAAGCAGGAGAGATAGCACAGAGATTCGAGACAGAGTTTGCAACAATTGGTCTGCAATGTTGTACTCGCTTTTCTGGATGACCTTCAGCATCTCATCATTGTTCTTTATAAGTTCTGGATTACTGGATTGATTGACTTGGTGATTTGGAACTTCTGTTTGAGGTTCCTTTTCTTTAGCAGGTTCTCCAACTCCTTTGTTGAAGATCCGACTGCTCGGGTAACTCGACTAATGTCGGCAATGTTCACGACGGAGGGTAATGGAGTTTCCTTTCCATTTTCAATGGTTGTTGCACCTTACTTGTAAGGGATAACTTATCTGATTTGTACAGTATTGGTCCTGGCAGGTAGATAACCACAAGAGAATTTTGGTTTTTCTGACCATTATAGGCAACCTCAATTAGTTCCCGGTTGGGAAATTTTCTATCATCAAGAGGGATTCTTGATTCATTGAGTAGAGGAATTATGGCGCATACGTCCTCGGTCATTTCATGATCGGAGGTTATGACAGAGCTTTTGCTTTGACTAGGGAGGTAGTCTTGTATTATGTTAATCAATCCAGAACTCAAACATGGTCGAATCTCTTTTCGGTCTAACTGATTTTGAAGAGCCGCTCGCACGAGATATCATCCTTGGTTGTTCTCTGAGCATACCCTACAACGCTCATAATTATGTGGTGGTACCTTACCTTGCCCGCTTTGAATGCAGTGCATCTTTACTAGATATGTTTCCATCGAGCAGACATCACGACTTTGATGTCTACCAGGATTCCCGTCAGTCATACTAATCTGTTGTGTAGCTTCATCCAGATAGATCGAAAGCCACTAGTGGTCTAACAGGTGTTGAAGTGTTATTTGTACAAGTACACACCCTTGGTCATCTTGACAGCATTCTTCACAGTCTTGATAATCACGTGAAGCCAAAAAAACCGAGCCTGAGTTGCTTAGCATGTAATTCTACCAGATTGGTATTCATCAAGCGGATGTCAAAGATTTGAACCATATTGACTTGATGGTCATTTCTTTCACGGTAATCTTGGATTCATCCGAGATCCATCTGACGTTGGAGGGCCTCTTGTATAAAAGAGCATCCTTGATTGTTTGTAGAGCAGACTGGACAAGTGTTGTAATCGTGTCGTGGCAGATTATAATATTGACTTTGCCTTGAATGCATCGCCACCAAATTCACGTTCATTGTAAGAATATTGTGGTTCTAAACAATGTTGGGATGTGCATGGGCCATGTTGACCTCACGGATCCTGTGATCTTGAATCCAGCACATATCCATTTGTTCTTGTAGAGCTGCTTGCACTACAGAACACCCTTGATTGTTCTTTGAGCAGGTATCACACTGGTGATAGTTGTGAGATAGCACATGACCGTACCCGCTCTGTCTGCAATGCATCCTCACCAGATTGGTTCCTAATAGGAGTACATCGCGAATTTGATAACTGCAGCTAAATTCTTCCTTTATTAAATTCACTGCAGTCTTCTCATGTTACGGCAATGGGTTCGTCTAAATATTCAGAATAGTATCTTAGAAAGATAAGATCCCGTTCCTGACAAGCTTCTGTACGTCAGACTTAAAGCTGAGATAGTTCTCAATGTTGTGCCCCGATCCTCCTTGATGGTAAGGGCAAGTTTGATCCGCTTTGAACCAAAAGGGTGGATTTTTCGGCACTATAAGAGGAATCCTGGTTTGGACGTGCCCCTTGGCCAGTAGAAGTGGAAATAGTTCTGCGTACAACATTGCTATAGGGTCAAACCCTGATGGTCGTGTCGTACGATTTTTATTATTGTACTATGGACGAGCCTGCTGAATAGGTTGTTGCGGCCTTTGCTGATACTGTTCTTGACTTGGTTGGCTCTGAGCAACCTGAGGTAGATAAGTCGGAGTTGGTGCTGGGTAGATAGGAGGAGTTATCGCCGCTACTGGTTGATACCTTTGCCTTTGCTTTCCCAGAGAGATATTACTGATATCCTGCTCTTTTTTCTTTTGGAAATCACTATTGTATCTCTTAGTACTGCTAGATGGCTCTGCATCTTTGACCAATCGTCCTTCTCGGACTGCTTCTTCAAGACGGACTCTCATGTTCACCATTTCAGTGAAGTCCTCAAGAGGGGGACAGATCTGAGCGGCAATTTCACGCCATCTCTGAGCATATTCTTTAAAAGTTTCTTTGTCCTTTTGTGACATTGCCCTGAGTTGATCCCTATCTGGTGCCATGTCTAGGTTGCATTTATACTGCTAAACGAAGGCTGCACCGAGATCTCTGAAAGTACTGATCTTGGTGCAGTTTAAACCCATGTACTATTTGAGTGCAGCACCGGTTAAACTGTCTTGGGAGTAATGGATTAGTAGCTATTGATTTTCTGTCTGGGTAGACATTTTTCGAGCGTACATCACCAAATGACTTTGAGGGAAAGAGTTGCCTTTGTATTTTTCAAAGTCAGGAACCTTGAATTTGTGTGGTATCATTACATTAGGGACCAAACAGAGGTCTGCGACATCCTTTCTGAATAAGTCTTGACTGCGAATGGCATATAGTTCCTTCTTGTGTGGTATTTTTACATTAGGGACCAAACAGAGGACTGCGGCATCCTTTCCGAATAAGTCTTGACCGCGAATGGCATGTAGTTCCTTCTGCATTTCCAAGAATTGTTCCTAGAACTCATTCATCCTTTCATACATGCCTTCATTTCCACCAGGAATTGCTTATGGAATCAGTCCTTCCGGGACAGTGTGTACCACTGATTGTGGTAAAGTCATTATAGCGGCGACTATTGGAACTTCAGTGCCCTGAAGTTTGTAACCTTCAGGAGTTGCTGTCGTAAACCTTGCATTTTCACTTTCCCGAAGTTTGTAACCTTCAGGTTCAATGGTTCCTGCTATGGCTTCTGGGTGTTTAGTGACCGGTGGGATATATCCTTCAGGTATAAAGTTGAGGGGCATGCCCCAGGGGAGACCTTTAGGCATGTTGTACCGAGGATGATTCTCATGTGTCTCCATAATGGGCATAGATGTGATCTTTGAGATTACAATATTTTGATGTCGCTGCTCCTGAGCTGCTGCCAGGGATTGCATGTCACCGTGAAGTTTTTCCAAACTTTCCTTTAGTGCATCGATTTCTTCTCTCAGCTCTCTGTTCTCTTCCCTGAGATCGTCTATTTTCTTTTGTTGATTGGCCCGAGTATTGTATGAGTGAGATAGTTTGACTCTAGAATTGTGACACATATGTGAGACTCAAAGATAAGAAAAATGCATTATGTGAGAATGATGAATGATATGCAATGACATATTTTTAGTTTTTGTTTTATTCAAAAAGAAACTTCAACAAATAGATTGCAAATATCACACAGTAGGGGAGACCCCTTTTATTGAATTCGAAAGATTACAGTATTTTACAAGGAAAATGTACAGTATTTTACAAAGTGATGTAAGGAAAATGTCTAAGCTCATGGATCCTGAGTCCTCTCCGAAGAGAGATCAGATTTTGGTTCTGGTAGTTTCCTTTTCTTTGACCGGGGCTCTTCAACCGTTGTCGGGTTGTCAGTCCTTTGCCAAGTGAAAGGAGCGAGCAAATTTCTTCGGTCTTCCTGACTTTCCACAACATGTTGTTCTAATATCTCAATCAGAGCATCCTTTTCCTTTAATAGTTCCTGAATCTTGGTACACTCTAAATTAAGGATTCGGTATTTGTTTTTCCAAGAGCTCTTTTCACGATGAACTTTGTTGAGAGCGACCTTGAGTTTTTCCGCATCAGACATGAAATAAAGGACAAATTCCTGTAATGGAAAAACTTCTTGGCGAGGGTAAGGCATCCTCAGCTTGAGGGATCTAGTTTGCACCCAGTGGAGATAAGGCTTCATGGAGGTACAGTTTGGTCTTCCCAAAGACTCTCTGCCTTTCTTGTGAATGTGTTTCCAAGCATGCGCTATTTCCTTCTTTAGTGCCCTGTCATTTTCCCCTTCCTTGAAGAAAAGACCTTCCAGATGAACATTATGTAGGATATTCTTCATCGGGTATCCGAGTTGACGGCGAGCTAAAATTGGATGATAGTTGATTCTCCCTTTAGTTCCAATGAGGGGCACGTTAGGCAAATTTCAACATTTGTCGATGATCTCTATCCCCTCATAAATCCTATTGTACCAATCTATATTAGAGTTGGTAAGAGACATAATCCTTAGTGACCAACGTATAGTACTCTTGTGATCCCAAAAAGCAGCAGACTTGGGCAAATGGGAAATGAACCATTTATAGAGTAATGGTACACATCATGTGATCATTCCTTCACTATACAAATTCCTTAAGTGTACAGAATGATAAGCATCTGCGAGTAAGGTTGGTACGGGGTTTCCTATCATAAATATCTTAACAGCATTTTTGTCGACGAAGATGTTAATGTTGGGAAAGAGGAATAACCCATATATGAGCAGAACAAAGACGTCTTCGAAAGCAGTTATCTTTTCTATACTAGAAAAGTATAGAGCTTTCTCCATCAAATATTTAGCCGGTAAACCCTGGATTCCTCCTTTAGTGGTTATGTGAGTCCTAACTTCTGACTCGTCCAAAGAGATCACTCTTGCAATGGTCTGTTTCTTTGGAATTTCTTCCAGTCCAGAAAATGGAGCTTGATCAGGGATAGGTAAATTAATCAGATGGGAGTACTCTTCCTGTGTTGGTGTCAGTTGGTAATCTGGGAAAGTGAAGCAGTGGTAAACTGGATCGTAGAACTGTATTAGTGTAGACAGGATTCCTTCAACTACGTTAACCCTTAACAGAGACAACAGTCCTCCGTGCTTAGCTCTGAAAGCCTTGGGATTGGTAATCATCCTTGCCAATTTCCTTAAGTCTTCTAGTTTTGGAGCCTAGAAGGTGTACTTGTGCGTCTTTCTTCTACCGAAATCCATAACGCAACCTCTGATATTTGCAATTATTGTTTTAGTTCATTTTCGAAAAAAATATTTTTTTTCTTGTTTGAAAAGAGTTTTTTTTATGAATGTATGATGCAGCACACAAAAACATTTGAAAACATGGGTTCAAAGGTTCAACGTCACGAGCATGGAGTCATGGCTCTACCCATCCCCAAAGTTTGTATTATTTTGGTCAATTTTTGTACCTGTAGAACGGGTTATAAGGTTCCTAAATTCATTGACCCCTCCTTGGGATATAAATAGCAAGCTGATTCACTCGAGCAAGCTGTAATATCCTAGGATGAATCTCATTTGAGTGTAGTATTGCGTATCAACTATTCCCAATAGTCACCTGTCATACCCCAAATTTTGACCACTAAGATTTCCCATAATTGTGAAAATCATCATCACAATATGGATGTACCTTCATGCCTCATCAATCTCCTCAAGGATTGTTGGGCATTCACCACAATCAAGAATTAGGGTTTCAAGCCCTCTCAGAGGACTTAGACAAAGGATCAATCAAGAAATGACATGATCTTTAACTTGTCTAACATCTCAAACCTCCATAGAGGATCAAGAGGACTCCCACATCAAGAATCAAGCACAAGGTTGCAACATTCCAAGTGGACCAAGCCTCCAGATCGCCAGTGTCACCAAATTAGAGTTTTGGTCGACCAAGGCCTCCAGATGGAAATTTTCCTCTGGGCACGAGCCATTAATTCAAAGCACAACTTAAGATACTCCAAGGAACCTCATGGACTCAATCATCAAGTTAATTTAACCTCTGGGGATCCATTTACCCAAAAAATCAAGAATTAGGGTTTCGTGACCTAATTCACCCCTAAGTTAACTTTTGGGACAAAACATGAGTCAAGACCTCAAGACATGATTTGAGGGTCTCCAATACACTATATTGATCCATTTGTAATAATGGATTGATCGAAGAAGCTTGATCCACAAGTTTCAATTTCATCTGGACCACAATTAGGGTCTCAAGAGAAAAGTCAACTGTACCTTTGACTTTTGACCAAGGCATGCTCCTAAACCTTGGGACATGATTCAATACACCCAATAACACGTATGGAATATGTCCATTACGTTTGATTTAGGTCAAGCACTTGATTTCACAAAGGATCGCACAGTTTGGATTTCATCCGATAAAAAGTCAACTGTGCACAAAATCAAGTTTGACTTTTTGGAATTTTTCACAATTATGGTTCTTTAACCCTAAAACAATGTTAATATGTGATTGGAATCATCATTCATCAAGAAAAATCAAAGAAAGTGAGTTAACTTATAAAAGGGGTAACCATAAAAAACTTAGAATTTTTCTAAGTTATTGAACAAAGTGGCTAGGGTACCAACTTCCAAGGACCATAACTTGAGATCCAAGCAACCATTTTGGGTGGTCCAAAGCTAGATTTGTAGCTATCATTAGATACTTCAAAAGTGTCAACTACATCTCATTCCAATTCTCCAAGGATTTTTAGTTATGGAATGATCAAAATGGCAAAAAACATGAAAGTGACATTTTTCCAACACTTAGTGAAATTTTCACTAAGTCAGAATCTGCCTTTTTTTTTCCAAATGTAGAGGCATTTTTCATTGTAATTCAAGTTGGTTCAAAACCAAAGTTGGATATCATGTTGAAATAGGATATGTCAGCTTTCCAAAGTGACCAAGAACTCCCTCAATCTCCATCTGAGCTAGGAGTTATGACAGCTGCAACATGCCATGCTGCAAACTGTCTTGGCAAGGTAGATTTGTGCATAAGGAATCGATTTGATCAAATTGTGCAACAACAAGCATGGTTATCCATCTGCATACCTCAAGGTGGAACAAACAAGGGACAAGCACTGATCTATCAGCCTCCAAAGTCCCAAAATCTACAAGTAGCATGCCAAACCTAAAAAGCCTAAAAGAGGCCAAGACTCCAATTTTATTTCCAAGCATTCAATGGATGCACCAAGGTGGCATGAACTGAGCCTATTCCAACTGAATGAGTCAAGGATAAGCTCTGAATCAAAGAATCATAGGCATGTGCTCTAATCTCAAGTCAATGGCTTGAGGAGACTTGAGATTCCATTTGATCCACATTGGCCAAAGGCCTGCTGCAGTTGCCATTCCCTATTGATGCCAAAAAAAACTTGACACACTATAAATAGACCTCATTTCTAATCAGTTTGAGTACACCAAAGGCTTATAACACTTGCCTTTCTCAAAATCACACTCTCACTTCCAAAAATGCCTTCTAATGCAAGCTACTATCGGGTTTTGAATTAGAATGTGTTTCCAACCAAACCAATCACACACACACACACCTCATAAACATCATATGTGAGCTGATCAAACACTAAACTAACAATTAGAACACCAAATTCATGAAATCATCATCTACAGGCTCAAGTTTTCAACAAAGTTGCAGTTGAGGTGCCATAATCTGTTCCAGTTCATTTCAAATCAATCCAAGCTTTTAAACACACTCCATATGGTGTAGGGAAGCTGTTCAGATCATCACAACTCATCTGTAACACCTCTAACTCAAAAATCAAATTGCTCTTGCTGCCACGACCTTCAAGTAAGCCTAAACTTGGTCATCTCATAATTTATGCATATTTCCTCGCACAAAACTTTTGCCAAATGTTCATAATCATGCATAGAATGTTCCCCCTCTGTTGATTACTTTGTATGAATCTTGTATCAAATTTCTCAGTCTTCATGCAGAAATTAGGGTTCTTGAGGTTTTGTTTTGATTTCTCATTCCATCCTTAAAATAAATGAAATTAAAGACCATAGACATGATCGTGAGTTGAAAACGAGCAGATTGATATGTGGATTGTATAATTCCATCAAGTATTCAGTAAGATTGATGAGAAAATGCAAATCTGGGCAAAACAGGGCATGCGGGCAAGAACAAGATGTTCTTGGCGCCCTTTTTCAAATATTTGAATATTTGAATTTTTGTGATTTTATTTAATTGATTCAAAAATTAATTTCTCTCTGAATTTTAATGATTTTGAGTTGATTCTTTTTTTAATAATTCACAAAAATTTAAAATATTTTATTTTAGAAACATTCCCCAAAAATATTATTTATTTCACATATTTGATATTTTGAAAAGAATTAATTTTTATTTGTTTTTCAACATTTTGAAAATTTTCTTTCTCTTGATTTTCCAAACTTAAATGGTTTTCAATCATTTTGTGGATAAAAACATGATTTTTGAAACATTGATCCAAGATCACCACTCAATTTTCACATGTTTTCAATAATTTTTTATTAATTTTTAAACAAAATTAATTCCATTTTAAACAAAATTAGGGTTTTGATTGATTTCACCCTCATCAATCTTTTTCAAAACACTCAGGGGCCTCTAATAGAGTGTAAGACCCAATCCCTTTTTAGTCAAAATCATTTTGGGCCTCAGATATTGTATAAATCCCTCGGCGTTAAAAGAATCTCGGCGCGATCGCCATTTTAGAGCAAAAACCTCTTTGGGCCTACCCTCGTGTTGTAAGTCCCACTTTTCTTTTTCAAAACCTTTTTGGGCCTCTTGAGGGAGTGTAAGTGTGACACCCCCTTCTATACCCCCAATCTATTAAAGCGATAAATAAAATTCAAAATTTCATCAGAGTATAATTAAACATACACGTCATAGACCGAGGGGTCACATCAATTTGAAACAATGCATACAACCCCTGCTCATACAGATATGCAACCATTCAGGTAGTAATACACCCACAATCCAATTACAGAATATAAGCGGAAAAATCCGTAACTGAATATCAACATATATCTATATATATATATATATATATATATCATGAAAGTTTGTCATACACCAAGGCATACATGTACAATCCAAAAGATACATATACATAGTACAAAATAATCACAAACGGCCTCCCTAACTACCCGGTGTCACATATCAGAGCCGACCGACAAAAGAATGAAGACGCAATGCTTCACAAAAAGACCTCCAGCAACTATAATCTGCAATGCCTCATAGAGCATTAAAAAACAGCAGAAGGGTGAGAAAAACAATCATATTACAGTTGCATATAATTATATATTCACACAGAAATACACAGGTAAAATATTCTCACCACAATTGTACCACAATCAAATACAACACAACACAATACAATTCTCAAGTATCAAATACCATTACACATCAATCGTACACAATACACTCATCATCAATACAATTACACATATTCCACCTCATCAATCACATTCACAATTCCATGTACAATTAATCCATGATTTATGCAAATGCACAGAGACCGACACAACGACTCTATGCACATTCCATACGGTACCGACTTCCAATATTTCTCATCACTAGTTCACTCAGGAACTCTGCTGGAATCATCGCTCGTTACTGAGGATCACTCAAGTAACACCCCGTCGGGCCTACGATGTTCTCCGTCGCTTTAAGTCCTCTTGGTATAAGGCGTATGAGGTTTATGGATTGCTTTAGGTCCTCTCGGTATAAGGCGCACAATCCGATCGCTCACACCCCACACGGGCACACGATCGTCTATAACCATCGCTATAGGTCCTCTTATTTTTAAGGCGCACGATATATCAAATCGCTTTAGGTCCTCTTATTTTTAAGGCGCACGATGTTATAGAAGATTCCCTTTGGAATCAATCCGTCACTCAGGACGTCACAACAATGCATATCATGATGCTTGGCATATAATGACTCATGACATTTAATATGCACACATATACACATCCATAATCATGCATATATCAACAATTACCATACATCGCATTTACTTGCCGTAAGGCCACCAATTATCATTACAATATGTATTTCATGCAATTCCATCACTCAATAGTACACAAGTCATACACTATCTACACCAACAACATATTGCACTTACACACCAAGTTCACACACTTAAACGGCAAAAGTCGACAACAAAACAACACATTTTCTAATTCCCGACATAATTTAATCGGCCAACAATTCTCAAAACCATCATCATAATAAATTACATTTTTTAATCTTTCTAACGCATCAAACCACGCCTCAAACCGAACTATAGATCAAAAGTTACAAAGAAAACAAATTGGGAAAAACTGTCATGTTCGCATTGCGAAGCTCCTAGCGAGTCCTTCGCTTCTCCATTCACAGTGCGAATGTCCTAGCGAACAGTGGCAGAATGAAAAATAGCCTAGAAAATTCCCAACGTTCGCAGTGCGAACCATCCAGCGAATGCTCGCTACCCCATTCGCAATGCGAATACTCCAGCGAACAGTGGCAGAATGAAAAACAATACAACGTTCGCAGTGCGAACATCATACGAACGCTCGCCACTCCATTCGCTGGCCATTCGCAGTGCGAACCTGCGATTTCAGCAAAACCCAGCAGCGCACCAGTTCATCCAAAAATGATATTTTCTCAACCAAAACATTTCCAAACAAACATATGACAATCAAAACATAACTCAATCATGATAACAAGTATTCTACTACGTTTACACCGATTTTCGACCGTGAAAACATCGATTTCTCATTATATTTCTCATTTCGACCTAGAATCCAAAACTAGAGAAAGACAATAGCATATGCAAACACATACATACATAATCATACACAAGCATAAGATAATCGAGTTTCACACCCTTACCCGATTTAATCGCGTTCTAGAATGTCGGTTGATTGATTTCTAAGTTTTCTCAAAATTCTCTCTTTTTCTTCTCTTCTCCTCTTCTTTTCTCCTTCTCTTCTTTTTCTTCCTATTTTTTATCTCTATCTATTTTCTATTATATTCTAACTTAACAAAATAAATCAAAATGCCCAAAATACCCCTACACTCAAACATCTCGCAAATGTTCCCAAAACGCGATAAAATATATTCACGATGAAAAATAACATATTTTCACATAAAAGTCAGAAATAAAATAATATAATAATTAAATAATAAAAAACGACTCAATTAAATAAAAACTGACAAAACTGGGGCGTTACAACTCTCCCCTACTTAGAAATTTTCGTCCTCGAAAATATACCTGAGACGAACAACTCTGGATACGACTCCCGCATCTGACTCTCCAACTCCCAAGTCAAATTGCCCTCGGCAGCGCCTCCCCACGCCACTTTCACAAGTGCAATATCCTTTCCCCATAACCGCTTTAACTTGCGATCCAAAATACTCACCGGCAAAGCCTCAACCGTAAGGTTCTCCCTTACCTCAACTTCGTCAATCGGAATCACATGTGACGTATCCGGAACATACTTCTGAAGCTGTGAAACATGGAACACATCATGCAAATTCGACAGACTCGGCGGCAACGCCACCCTATAAGCCACAGCACCTACTCTCACAGATATCTGGTAAGGACCAATTAACCGAGAAGTAAGTTTCTTCGATTTCAATGCACGACCAACACCCGTTACCGGCGTAACTCTAAAAAATACATGATCGCCCTCTTGAAACTCAAGATCTTTTCTTCTCCGATCATGATAACTCTTTTGCCTACTCTGAGAAGCCTTCATTTTCTCACGAATAATCTTCACTTTTTCCGTAGTCTGCTGTACCAACTCCGATACAACCACCGTTCTCTCACCAGATTCGTGCCAACACAACGGTGTTCGACATCTTCGTCTATACAATGCTTCAAACAGTGCCATTCCAATACTAGAATGGAAACTGTTATTATACGTAAATTCAACCAACGCAAGATAACTATCCCACGCACCACCTTGTTCCAAAACACCAGCCCTCAACAAATCTTCCAAAGACTGAATCGTTCTCTCCGACTGCCCATCCATCTACGGATGATAAGCCGAACTCAACCTCAATTTAGAACCCAATGCCTTCTGTAAACTTTCCCAAAATCTCGAGGTAAACCTTGGGTCTCGATCCGAAACAATACTCAATGGAACCCCATGCAACTTCACAATCACACTGATGTATATCTCAGCCAACCTCTCCAAAGTAAAACTAATGTCAATCAGAATAAAATGAGCTGATTTAGTCAGCCTATCAACAACCACCCAAATAGCGTTATGCCCTCGCTGAGTATTCGGTAACCCCGTTACAAAATCCATAGAAATGCTATCCAATTTCCATTCCGGAATATCCAACGATTGCAACAAACCACTCGGCCTCTGATGTTCCACTTTCGACTTCTGGCACGTCAAACAAGCATACACAAACTGAGCCACATCTCTTTTCAATCCAGACCACCAGAAAATCTTCTTCAAATCTTGGTACATCTTATTCGCTCCCGGATGTATACTCAAATTACTCCGGTGTCCTTCCTCCAAAATCATCCTTTTCAACTCCACATCATCAGGAATACAAATTCGACCTCGGAACCTCAAGATACCATTAATATCCACTTTAAAATCACTATTCGCCTCTTTTTCTCCAACCAACATCAAATCCACAAATTTCACATCTAGCTTCTGTTTCTCCCTCACCGTCATCAGAAAATCATTAGTAACCTTCAACATACCCAACCTCACACTATCCGACGACACTTCACATACCAAACTCAAATCTCTAAACGATTCCAAAAGCTCCCACTCCTTAACCATTAAAGCGGACATATGCAACGATTTTCGGCTCAACGCATCGACTACCACATTAGCTTTACCAGGATGGTAATTCAAGCCAAAGTCGTAGTCCTTCAAAAATTCCAACCATCTACGCTGCCTCATATTCAATTCCTTCTGATCAAACAGATATTTCAAACTCTTGTGATCACTAAAGACTTCAAACCTTGCACCGTAGAGATAATGCCTCCAAATCTTCAACACAAAAACCACATCCGCTAATTCAAGCTCATGAGTAGGATAATTCTTTTCATGCACTCTTAACTGCCTCGAAGCATACGCCACGACCTTACCGTCTTGCATTAGAACACCACCTAGACCAATCAAAGACGCATCACAATAAACCACAAATGGTTCATTAGGATTCGGTAAAATCAAAATCAGAGCTGTCGTCAATCTTCTCTTTAGCTCATCAAAACTTTCCTCACACCGAATATCCCAAATGAACGCTTGCCCCTTACAAGTCAACTGGGTCAAAGGAAGTGCTAGCTTCGAAAAACCTTCAATGAACCTTCGATA
The DNA here is from genome assembly GCA_022829125.1 of Lathyrus tuberosus. Taxonomy (NCBI): domain Eukaryota; kingdom Viridiplantae; phylum Streptophyta; class Magnoliopsida; order Fabales; family Fabaceae; genus Lathyrus; species Lathyrus tuberosus. The sequence goes on along the minus strand of JALAZF010000308.1, from coordinate 6,955,825 downwards.
ATAACCGGCCAAACCCAAAAAGCTTCGAATTTCAGTAATAGATCTCGGAGCCTCCCATTGTAGAACTGCTTCTACTTTAGATGGATCCACAGAAATACCATTACCTGAAATCACGTGCCCAAGAAAACTCACCTCCGACAACCAGAACTCACACTTGGACAATTTGGAAAAAAAGCTTTCTTTCATTCAAAACCTGCAAAACAATACGCAAATGCTCCGCGTGCTCCTCCCGAGACTTAGAATAAATCAAAAAGTCATAAATAAACACAACAACAAATCGATCCAGATGCTCGTGAAAAATACGATTCATGTATTCCATAAACACACCTGGCGCATTAGAAACCCCAAACGACATCACATAATATTCATAATGACCGTAACGTGTCCTAAAAGTCGTCTTCTGAATATCTTCCTCTTTCACCCTAATCTGATGATATCCCGACCTTAATTCAATCTTACTGAACACACACGCACCAACCAACTGATCCATCAAATCATCAATCCTTGGAAGAGGATACTTATTCTTAATCGTCACCTTATTCAGCTGGCGATAATCAATACACAATCGCATACTTCCATCTTTCTTTTTCACCAATAAAACTGGAGCACCCAAGGAGAAACACTTGGCCTCACAAACCTCTTCTCCAATAACTCATTCAATTGCTTCTTTAACTCTACCAACTCAGATGCCGACATTCGATAAGGTGCCATAGAAACAGGTCTAGTACCAGGAACTAGATCTATCGAAAACTCCACCTCTCTCTCTGGCGGCAAGTCTGAAATATCCTCAGGAAACACTTCAGGAAAATCACACACAACAGGAAACACCTCAAGCGACACTTGACTATCCACCGCCAACGACGCAAACAACCCAAACAATTGAGCTTCATCCGCCAAAAGTCTCTTAAACTCTTTGGTAGATAAGAAACTCGAGTCTTCGTCTTCCTCAAGAGAAGGAAACCTTACTAGCTTATGATAACAATCAATATGAACCCGATTGAATTGCAACCAATTCATTCCCAGAACCACATCTAAACCTTCCAACGGTAAACACACCAAATCCATCTCAAAGTCTTTACCATAAATGGTCAAAGGACAACTCAAACAAACCAAAGAAGTAGTTACTGACCCCATTGCTGGAGTATCAATAACCATCTCACCATCCATCAAAGACAACACAAGATTCAAACACTTCGCGCACTCAGACGAAATAAACGAATGAGTCGCTCCAGTATCAATAATAGCAATTAAAGGCGTACTATTAATAAAACAAGTACCTCTGATCAGACGATCTGCACTTGAAGTCTGAGTCCCTGCTAATGAAAATACCTTCCCACTAGTTGGAGCCTGCTTCGGTTTCTGAAACTTTGTACTAATATGACCAGGTTCACCACAGTTGAAACACTTCACCACATTCTTCTGTTTACAATCAGCTACGACATGTCCGACACCTCCACAATTAGAACACTTTCTCAAATCTTTCATGCACTCAAACTGACAATGCCCCAACTCACCACACTTAAAACATCTCGGAGAATTAGACATACCTCCTCCACCGGACCTTCGATCAAAAGTACCCCTTTGCTTACCTTTATCAGCTGGTGTTACATACTGACCACTACGAAACTGTTGCTTCCCTTTTCTGTAGCTCACACTCTTGTAGTGAGTAGAACGAGCCTTACTATCTTCTTCATAAATCCTACAAAATTCCACCAAATCAGAAAACCTTCTTATCCTTTGATAACCAATGGCTTGCTTAATCTCAGGACGCAATCCACTCTCAAACTTCACACACTTAGAAAACTCTGCAGTCGCTTCAGCATAATGAGGATAAAACTGCCTAAGCTCCACAAACTTAGCAGTATAATCAACAACAGACATACTACCTTGTTTCAGTTCCAAGAACTCAATTTCCTTCTTTCCCCTAACATCCTCGGGAAAATACTTCCTCAGAAACTCCTGGCTAAACAATTCCCAAGTAACTTCTTCATCCCCAGCTTCCAACACCTGACGAGTACTAACCCACCAGTCATCAGCTTCTTCCTGCAACATGTGAGTTCCCAGTCTCACCTTACTGTCCTCCGCACAATCCATAACTCAGAAAATCCTTTCAATCTCTTTCAACCAAATCTGTGCACCATCAGGATCATGTCTCCCTTTGAAGACAGGCAGTTTGTTCTTCCAGAACTCATCATTACCCGCAGCATTAGGTGCACCCTGCACAGCCCGAGCCATAGCTTGCATAGCAGCAGCCAAAGCAGCATCATTCCTACCAGCCATATTCTGCTCATTTCCAATAACAGCAACTATGGTTAAACAAACAGCTCACTCAAAACGCCACACAGACAAAGACTAACACAACCAGACACGAACTGACACAGACTGGCTCTGATACCACTTAATGTGACACCCCCTTCTATACCCCAAGCTATTAAAGTGATAAATAAAATTCAAAATTTCATCAGAGTATAATTAAACATACACGGCATAGACCGAGGGGTCACATCAATTTGAAACAATGCATACAACACCTGCTCATACAGATATGCAACCATTCAGGTAGTAATACACCCACAATCCAATTACAGAATATAAGCGGAAAAATCTGTAACTGAATATCAACATATATATATATATATATCATGAAAGTTTGTCATACATCAAGTCATACATGTACAATCCAAAAGATACATATACATAGTACAAAATAATCACAAACGGCCTCCCTAACTACCCGGTGTCACATATCAGAGCCGACCGACAAAAGAATGAAGACGCAATGCTTCACAAAAAGACCTCCAGCAACTCTAATCTGCAATGCCTCATAGAGCATTAAAAAACAGCAGAAGGGTGAGAAAAACAATCATATTACAGTTGCATATAATTGTATATTCACAGAGAAATACACAGATAAAACATTCTCACCACAATTGCACCACAATCAAATACAACACAACACAGTACAATTCTCAAGTATCAAATACCATTACACATCAATCATACACAATACACTCATCATCAATACAATTACACATATTCCACCTCATCAATCACATTCACAATTCCATGTACAATTAATCCATGATTTATGCAAATGCACAGAGACCGACACAACGACTCTATGCACATGCCATGCGGGTACCGACTTCCAATATTTCTCATCACTAGTTCACTCAGGAACTCTGCTGGAATCATCGCTCGTTACTGAGGATTACTCAAGTAACACCCCGTCGGGCCTACGATGTTCCCCGTCACTTTAGGTCCTCTTGGTATAAGGCGCACGATGTTTATGGATTGCTTTAGGTCCTCTCGGTATAAGGCGCACAATCCGATCGTTCACACCCCACATGGGCACACGATCGTCTATAACCATCGCTTTAGGTTCTCTTATTTTTAAGGCGCACGATATATCAAATCGCTTTAGGTCCTCTTATTTTTAAGGCGTACGATGTTATAGCAGATTCCCTCTGGAATCAATCCGTCACTCAGGACATCACAACAATGCATATCATGATGCTTGACATACAATGACTCATGACATTTAATATGCACACATATACACATCCATAATCATGCATATATCAACAATTACCATACATCGCATTTACTTGCCGTAAGGCCACCAATCATCATTACAATATGTATTTCATGCAATTCCATCAGTCAACAGTACACAAGTCATACACTATCTACACCAACAGCATATTGCACTTACACACCAAGTTCACACACTTAAACGGCAAAAGTCGACAACAAAACAACACATTTTCTAATTCCCGACATAATTTAATCGGCCAACAATTCTCAAAACCATCATCATAATAAAGTACATTTTTTAATCTTTCTAACGCATCAAACCACGCCTCAAACCGAACCATAGATCAAAAGTTACAAAGAAAACAAATTGGGAAAAACTGTCATGTTCGCAGTGCGAAGCTCCTAGCGAGCCCTTCGCTTCTCCATTCGCAGTGCGAATGTCCTAGCGAACAGTGGCAGAATGAAAAATAGCCTAGAAAATTCCCAATGTTCGCAGTGTGAACCATCCAGCGAATGCTCGCTACCCCATTTGCAATGCGAATCCTCCAGCGAACAGTGGCAGAAGGAAAAATAATACAACGTTCGCAGTGCGAACATCACGCGAACGCTCGCCACTCCATTCGCTGGCCATTCGCAGTGCGAACCTGCGATTTCAGCAAAACCCAGCAGCGCACCAGTTCATCCAAAAATGATATTTTCTCAACCAAAACATTTCCAAACCAACATATGACAATCAAAACATAACTCAATCATGATAACAAGTATTCTACTACGTTTACACCGATTTTCGACCGTGAAAACATCGATTTCTCATTATATTTCTCATTTCGACCTAGAATCCAAAACTAGAGAAAGACAATAGCATATGCAAACACATACATACATAATCATACACAAGCATAAGATAATCGAGTTTCACACCCTTACCTGATTTAATCGCGTTCTAGAAAGTCGGTTGATTGATTTCCAAGTTTTCTCAAAATTCTCTCTTTTTCTTCTCTTCTCCTCTTCTTTTCTCCTTCTCTTCTTTTTCTTTCTATTTTTTCTCTCTATCTATTTTCTATTATATTCTAACTTAACAAAATAAATCAAAATGCCCAAAATACCCCTACACTCAAACATCTCGCAAATGTTCCCAAAACGCGATAAAATATATTCACGATGAAAAATAACATATTTTCACATAAAAGTCAGAAATAAAATAATATAATAATAAAATAATCAAAAACGACTCAATTAAATAAAAACTGACAAAACTGGGGCGTTACAGCAAGACCCATCCCATTTGTAAATAAATAATCTTTAGACCTCAGACATTGTATAAGTCCCACTTTATTTTCAAAACCACGACGCGGTTGTCGCCTTTTAAAACAAAATCATCTGGGCCTACCCTTGTGTTATAAGTCCCATTTCTTTTCTTTAAATACTCTTTGGGCCTCTATCTGAGTGTAAGACCCAACCTTTTTAAATGAATCTCTTTGGGTCTCAGTCGTTGTATAAGTCCCGATACGGTATTCAAAACAACGGTGCGATAACTGTTAAACCTTGGGCCTCTCTTTGAGTATAAGCCCCGATAATCTTTTCAAACAATTTCCCTTTTGATTTAGATTCAATATACAGTTGTTATCAAAACTTTCTTAAAATTCTTTGAACAACTAACCATACAGCATGGAAGCTTGCTCGCCTGTAAGTTTTAACAGCTTTCATTTACTCGCTTTCACATATATATAACTGTATTGTGGGAAGCTGCGCACGGTTAGTCTTATTTCATACCCTTTTTAATACTTGTCATATATCCATTGCATATATACTAGTATAGTTATTTAGAGTTTTCCCCGGCAACTAGGTCTAGAACTAAGTAAAGCCATGTTGGTCACTCTTAAATACAGACAAAACTAGATCCCCATAGGATTTCCAGATACAGTATTGCCTTCTCTTGGGCTTAAACAATATGGAACAAAGAGAAAGGCAGTATTCTTCGTGAACCTTTTCTCAGACTATCACCCCTAGAAATTGTCAAAGAAATTCTACTCCCCGAAGTTGATCTATTCTCGGTGAATAGCATCTCTTGAGTTTCTTCAAATCATAGAACTTTCACTAAATGATCTTTTCTCGGTGAATAGCATTTCTTGAACTTTTCTTGGTTTGGGACCCACAAGCTTCCTAAAAGCATCCCCGCCCCCTCTTGGGATTTATACAAGGACCCTCCGGCTTCTTAGAAGTTCTCATGCCTTCTCTTGGGCTTAATGCAAGGACCCTGACGACCTCCTAAAGGTATAAGACATAACTTAGTCATCCATTGCTAGAGCAGTCTTTCCAGTGTCAAATATCGGATTTTAGGGTCGATTCTCATCCCTTAATACCCGTGCCTCCTCTTGGGCATCATACAAAAGATAAAACTCTCCCACGCCAGTAGACTTGGACAGTATAATACCCTTGAGTCTCAAAGACATTCTCAAGTTCCCTACAAAAACATAGGAGAAACCTTGATCACTCTGGATTAATCTCTAGCAGAGCTAAAACCCAGTTTTTCTCCTAAAAATCCCTAAGCCAGGATCAGTTTATCATCAGTATAACACTATCCCAAATCAGAACCTCAAGGTATCTGATACCTCAACTTTTCTGCAATCCCCTGCAAGAGTTGATTCCCCCATTTGGACCTGCCTCGGGATCTCAATGATCCCCGAAAAAAGATAGCCTCTTCTTAGGCTTTATATAATGATCTTTCCTCAGCAATGTTAGCCTCCTCTTGGGCTTTGTACAATGATTCTTCCTAGCAGAGCTAACCTTTTCAGACTCTCTTGTTGAATCAATCACTTTTTCAGACTCTCTTGTTGAGTCAATCACCTTTTCAGACTCTCTTGTTGAGTCCATCACTGTTCAGACTCTCTTGTTGAGTCAACTCACCTTTTCATACTCTCTTGTTGAGTCAACCCTTTTAGCCTCAATCTCGGGCTTTGTACGAGACAGATAAAAACACTCTCTTGTTGAGTCATTCTTTTTCCAGCCTCATCGTAGGCTTGGTATAAAGATTTCCCCTAGCAGAAGTTAGCCTCCCCTTTGGCTTTGCATAAGTAATTTCTCCAACTTCTTCAGCCACAATCCTTGGCTTTGTACAGGACAGATAAAAATACTCTCTTGTTGAGTCAAACCCTTTTAGCCTAAATCTTGGGCTTTGTACAAGACATAAATTTTATCACCTTCTCTTGAGCTTGGGACAAATATCTTCCCCAGTGAAGTAAACTCCTCCTAGCCGTTTTTAGGCTTCGAGGAATAAATTTCCCAAAGCAGAGTCAAAACCATTTCAGCCTCAATCTTGGGCTTTGTACAAGACACATACAAACCTCCCCGGCAGAGTCAAAATCCCTTTTAGCCTCAATCTTGGGCTTTGTACAAGACAGATAGAACATTTTCCCCGGAAAAGTCAAACTTCCAGCCTCCTCTTAGGCTTTGTATAATGATATCCCCAAAGAGTCAGTCTCTTTTTTGCCTCAATCTTGGACTTTGTACAAGACACCAATATATACACTCTCTTGCTGAGTCGGTCTTATCCAGCCTCCTCTTAGGCTTTGTATAAGGACTTCCCCAGTGGAGTCAATCAACCTCTTAGCTTCAACCTTGGGGTTCGATCAAGGTACACAAAAATCAACAATCCCTTTTTTAGAGATGACAAGTTATCTCTCAGTCAAAACCTTGTAGCTTCAATCTCGGGCTTTAAACAAGACACCAAAACATCTTTTTCCTCCCGCAAAATAGGAGGAACTACGATTGCTCTGATTTCCCTGTTTCATTTAAACGGGAATACATAGGCACAAGATTGCGAAATCTTAGCGATCATACTAATAAAAAACTTTAGGTCAAGTACCTTCATACATCAGTCAAAGACTTTAGGTTTCATACCTCAGCCATCATCATCATCATTTTCCACAAAAAACAAAACTCACTCACTCATACTTCCCAGGAAACTTTCCCAACCCATTAACGGATAAACACCATCAATTACAAAGCAGAACCTAAAGCTAATATCCTGTGGATAACCACATATAGGATGGGTAATTGACAACTCCCCATTGTATAATCTGACCTCGGACCCCCAATCTCTTTTAAGTGTTTATTCAGTTAAACAATCGCATGCAAAGTTAGTTTTAGATATCTTCCCTTTCCCTTCCAGCTTCATGGGATAGATAAGAAATCAGAAAGTAGCACCCCTTTCTCCTCGAGGAGGAAAAACCAAACCCAGCGATAAGGTGCTCGCGTCACCGACAAAAATCGCTCGCTACAGTAAAATGGCGACTCTGCTGGGGAGTATTATGGTCTGTATAGGACTAGGAAGAGTACTCTCACCAGTTTTATGATCCAGTCAATCACTGTTTCACATTCCCGGATTATCAGCTTGCACCAACACTAGAGGAGTACTCTCACCTGACTGATTTACCCATCACTGACCAAGCTCCCTTTTCTGGACTGGAAGAAATTCCAAAGGATCAAACCATTTCAAGAGCAATCTATTTGGACAAGTCAGACGTCAGGACTCACATGACCACTAAGGGTGGAATCCAAGGTTTACCAGCCAAGTTTTTGATAAAGAAGGCTCTGTACTTTGCTAGTATAGGGAACGTGACTGCTTTCGAAAGCATCTTTGTCTTACTCACCTACAGGTTATTTCTGTTTCCTAACATTGATGACTTTATTGATATCAATGCCATTAAGATTTTTTTGATTGGAAACCCTGTACCGACCTTGCTCGCAGATGATTATCATTTTGTACACTTAAGGAATTTGTATAGCGGAGAAATGATCACATGTTGTGTACCCCTGCTATACAAATGGTTTAGTTCCCATTTGCCCAAATCTGCTGCATTTGGGATCATAAGAGTACTTTACGTTGGTCGCAGAGAATCATGTCTCTCACCAACTCCGACATAGATTGGTACAATCGGATCTATGACGGGATAAGAATCATTGACCGTTGTGGAAACTTCCCTAATGTACCCCTCATAGGAACTAAAGTTGAGGATATCCAGAATTCAAAGTTGATAGAAGGATAGTGGTCGTTATGTTTCAATGTAGCCCTTTTCCTTTAAAATAACCATTTTCTAACTTTGTAAATACTCCATGGAATCACGCGTTTGGCTGATTTCCATTCTATCAATAAAATTTGAGCCCTAGTGCTTTTTTTTGCAATTCTTATTTGTTTTAGCTTTACAGAATGACATTTTAATATGATCAACGATTCTTGAAATAAAACAAAACGAATTTACATGTCAAAATTTTTCTGCTTTTAAAATAAAGATGGCAATTTCTTTTGACTGTTGAACATCGAAAGAACACTGATCGCTTATCCAGAAGTAATCGAACCTCAATGTGCAGAATCAAAGTACTCCTTCTAAACCAGTACGTCTAAATGAAGGATCAACTGTGTCAGAGACTATGTTTCATCTGACATCAATGGCAGAGTCCTTATCTCCTAAGCCCGACCAACGGTTTTCCCCACATGGACTATCTTTCCTAAGCAAGGCAGAATTGCTATCTTGAACTGAAGATACTTCTTCGTCTCCTGCAGTGGCCGAGTATCCAGTAATGTTCATCCACTAGTCTGTATGTTGTGTCAGTTTTGTCAGCATATGCATACATACATCATGCATTATTGATTTGCGTTCATATTCATATTGCATCACTATCACTCTAGTCATTCTTATCCCCAAGTGATAAAAGTCCTCTTATCAATCGAGTTGTCAGTTCTTTCCTCGTCAGGAAATGTTTTGTCTGAGCAATTTCTCCTCCAGTTTATTTCTGGGATGGAGATGGTCTTCGACCACTTTGATAACTTGAACCTCTGAAAAACAAGAAGGCATTCGACAAACGCCACTCTTTGCCATTGAAGATGATATTTTCTCTTTCCCGGATTAAGGAAAATCCCCAGAGAAAGTCTCGCAACCAAAGACTCTCAGCAACACATTGGTTTTTCTCCCCAAGAAGGTCAATGATAATGAAGTCATCAGCACCTCAAAAAATGGATTACATCACATGGCATTTCTTCGAAAGGATCTCGAGGAAAAGTATGATGTAGTATCCCCAAGTGGAAAGCAGTCTCTCAAGAGACTCACCTTTCCCCAGTAGAGCCAACAAATGGCGTCTCCAACAGAGAAGTTTGTACACCTTTACAACTCAGACGAATGGGTTTCCCCAGCAAGTCTGACATCAAAAAATTTTCCCATCAAATGGCATCTCTCCAGGAAAATTCGGCGGGAAGTTTGAGGAAAACCGCTACAAATAGCGTCCCTTGTTAAGAAAGTTTATTGACAAAAGAAACTGAGACCCGTTCCTTGGCTGAAAACCAGGATCAAGGGGAAGTTTATATAAGAAACTTAGACCAGTTCCTTGGTAGGAAACCAGGATCGAGGGGAAGTTTATATCAGAAAACTTAGACCAGTTCCTTGGTAAGAAACCAGGGTCGAGGGGAAGTTTGTATCAGAAACTGAGACCAGTTCCATGGATGAAGACCAGGATCGAGGGGAAGTTTTTACCTTTTCTAAGCATCATTGCTTAGCGAAAGAAGATGGATGAGCCGGCTGCCATTCATAACCACCATCAAAATTTCAGTTATTCTGATATTTAATCCTCTTGCACCCCGAATGCTCGAATACCTTCGCCATTCACACCTTCGGGTCCAAGAAGATTAAATAGGGGCATCTGTCATACCCCAAATTTTGACCACTAATATTTCCCATCATTGTGAAAATCATCATCACAATATGGATGTACCTTCATGCCTCATCAATCTCCTCAAGGATTGTTGAGCATTCACCACAATCAAGAATTAGGGTTTGAAGCCCTCTCAGAGAACTTAGACAAAGGATCAATCAAGAAATGACATGATCTTCAACTTGCCTAACATCTCAAACCTCCATAAAGGATCAAGAGGACTCCCACATCAAGAATCAAGCACAAGGTTGCAACATTCCAAGTGGATCAAGCCTCCAGATCGCCAGTATCACCAAATTAGGGTTTTGGTCGACCAAGGCCTCCAGATGGAAATTTTCCTCTGGGCACAAGCCATTACTTCAAAGCACAACTTAAGATACTCCAAGGTACCTCATGGACTCAATCATCAAGTCAATTTAACCTCGGGGGATGCATTTACCCAAAAATCAGGAATTAGGGTTTCTTGACCTAATTCACCCCTAAGTTGACTTTTGGGACAAAACATGAGTCAAGACCTCAAGACATGATTTGAGGGTCTCCAATACACTACATTGATCCATTTTCAACAATGGATTGATCCAAGAAGCTTGATCCACAAGTTTCAATTTCATCTGGACCACAATTAGGGTCTCAACTGAAAAGTCAACTGTACCTTTGACTTTTGACCAAGACATACTCCCAAACCTTGGGACATGATTCAATACACCCTATAACACCTATGGAATATGTACATTAGGTTTGATTTAGATCAAGCACTTGATTTCACAAAGGATCACACAGTTTGGATTTCATCCGATAAAAAGTCAACTGTGCACAAAATCAAGTTTGACTTTTTGGAAATTTTCACAATTATGGTTCTTTAACCCTAAAAAAATGTTAATATGTGATTGGAATCATCATTCATCAAGAAAAATCAAAGAAAGTGAGTTAACTTGTAAAAGGGGTAACCATAAAAAACTTAGAATTTTTCTAAGTTATGGAACAAAGTGGCTAGGGTACCAACTTCCAAGGACCATAACTTGAGATCCAAGCAACCATTTTGGGTGGTCCAAAGCTGGATTTGTAGCTCTCATGGCATACTTCAAAAGTGTCAACTACATCTCATTCCAATTCTCCATGGATTTTTAGTTATGGAATGATCAAAATGGCAAAAAACATGAAAGTGACATTTTTCCAACACTTAGTGAAATTTTCACTAAGTCAGAATTTGCCTTATTTTTTTCCAAATTTAGAGGAATTTTTCATTGTAATTCAAGTTGGTTCAAAACCAAAGTTGGATATCATGTTGAAATAGGATATGTCAGCTTTCCAAAGTGACCAAGAACTCCCTCAAACTCCATCTGAGCTAGGAGTTATGACAGCTGCAACATGCCTTGCTGCAAACTGTCTTGGCAAGGCAGATTTGTGCATAATGGCTCGATTTGATCAAATTGTGCAACAACAAGCATGGTTATCCATCTGCATAGCTCAAGGGGGAACAAACAAGGGACATGCAGTGATTTATCAGCCTCCAAAGTTCCAAAATCTACAAGTAGCATGCCAAACATAAAAAGCCTAAAAGAGGCCAAGACTCCAATTTTGTTTCCAAGCATTCAATGGATGCACCAAGGTTGCATGAACTGAGCCTATTCCAACTGAATGAGTCAAGGATAAGCTCTGAATCAAAGAACCATAGGCCTGTGCTCTAATCTCAAGTCAATGGCTTGAGGAGACTTAAGATTCCATTTGATCCACATTGGCCAAAGGCTTGCTGCAGTTGCCATTCCCTATTGATTCCAAAACAAACTTGACACACTATAAATAGACCTCATTTCTGATCAGTTTGAGTACACCAAAGTCCTATAACACTTGCCTTTCTCAAAATCACACTCTCACTTCCAAAAATACCTTCTAATGCAAGCTATTATCGGGTTTTGAATTAGAATGTGTTTCCAACCAAACCAATCACACACACACACACCTCATAAACATCATATGTGAGCTGATCAAACACTAAACTAACAACTGGAACACGAAATTCATGAAATCATCATCCATTTGCTCATATTTTCAACAAAGTTGCAGTTGAGGTGCCATAATCTGTTCCATTTCATTTCAAATCAATCCATGCTTTCAAACACACTCCATATTGTGTAGGGAAGCTGTTCAGATCATCACAACTCATCTGTAACACCTTTAACTCAAAAATCAAAATGCTCTTGCTGCAACGACCTTCAAGTAAGCCTAAACTTGGTCATCTCATAATTTATGCATATTTCCTCGCACAAAACGTTTGTCAAATGTTCACAATCATGCATAGAATGTTTCCCCTCTGTTAGAGGGGTCAATTTAGGGGGCTGGGGCCTAAATTTCAAGGCCCCCAAAAATTGTAGGGCCCAAAATTTTAAAAATAAATGAGCCCCAAAATATATAGGCCCCCTAAATTAAGGGCCCCTAAAATTCAAGTAGGGCCTCAAAGCCCCCAACATTTTCGAAATTTGATTTTTTTTTTAAAAATAGATATTTTCAATCAATTTTTTTAAAATCGTTTTTTTTTTTATTTTTGAAAAAAATCGTTTTTTTTATTTTCGGAAAAAATCAATTTTTTTTATTTAAAAAAAAATGAAATTTTTTTTAGGGTTAAATAAGTATAGGTCCCTGAAAATAACACAACATTCAAGTTTGGTCCCTATAAATATTTTCTTCAAGGTTTGGTCCTCCTAAAGTTTTCCGTTTGTAATTGTAGTCCCTCCCGTTAGTTTTCACTAACGGAAGATGACCTGGCGTGCCACATGTGTAACCATTCCTTGCCAACTGTGTTTTATTTCATTGACTAGACAGGGACCAAACTTGAATGTTGGGTTATTTTCAGGGACCTAATACCTAAATCCATAATTCTTTCAAAAACTACCAAAGGTCAAAACCAAATTTTTCCCCACTACACCAAGTGGTTTTGGCCACATGAATCCAACAAGAACACATATTTTTGTCATGAATTAATTCCAATGATAGTTTATTTAATTCTAAATCTCTCAATGGTTTGGGCTAAAGTTTTCCATGGTCTATCCTTTATCTTCAATTACTAAACTATCCATCACCCTCCATTTAGTCTAGTCTCTCTTGTGGTTCTACGAGTCTTCTAATGGCGGAGATTCATATTGAAACCATTAGAAGACAAAATATCAACCAGTTATCAAATAGAAGACAAAACAAACATGTAACAAATTCCAGTAACTCTCCCATGCAAAGAAAACATGAGAAAAATTTCAATTACATGAACCAATGTTAATATAGGACATATTCCCACAACAATCATGGTTACCAAACAGTGACACGGAAACCAGAGTAAGCATACAAAAATTAGAGTAAACTGATTAGTGTTTGGTAGACATGATAGAAACAACAAAACAAAGTAAAAATCCACCCTCAGTAAAGCATCAATCTTAAAATTTCAGGTACTTGTCCAAAACCTCAAACATACCAATTATTATAATTCAAACCAATAAATTAATTTTTCAAAAGGAAATTTACTCACCAAAGCCTTAGGCAATGATGGTGTCACTGGACATGTAGGTTTTTTGCAAAATATATGAGTAAAAATGAAGATATTTTGAAAGCAAGGCAACTAATGCACCAAAGCTTGGCTCATGGAGCGCCGAGTCCCAAGTTGTCCAAAATGCTAGAAGTATTACTGGAGCATTTCAGTAAGTATATTTCTGTTTGACAAATGTTGAGTTCAACTTCTGTGAAATATCTAGGGTGTTAGTATTTTCCTTCTTGCTACAATAATTCAGCACAAAAGATTTACATCCTTAAAGAGATAATATGTAAATTACTTCTTCTCATAGCATTTTCAGGCCTAGATAATTAAGTTACAACGATTGACTTTTTTCATGCTCTATCATTAATTTTGTTTATGGTTTTTTTCATGCTTTAATTTTCCATCAAAGTTGAATTTGGCAACTTGTGACATAAATGGTCTTGCATTAATATTTTACAGTAATTTAATGATAACTATTTGGCATCTTGTTGAAACATTAATATTTTACTCATTTTTACTCTCTCTATGCATGGCATGTTCTGCATGGTGTTAATTTAACTTTATTTTTCTTTAAGCTAGCTTTATTTTTTGAATGGAACATCTAAAAAATTTTATGTGCAGGACCTGGATGAAATAACTCTTAATCTTAATGAAGACCTTCATTCTATTGCACTTGTCTTCAGGTTACTAAGGCAACAAGGATATCACATTTTGCCTGGTACGTAGGCCCCAATGTACTACTTCTTTTTAATTTTTTTAAGGTGGAAAAAAAAAGCATAACCATATGTTATATATCTTGTTATTTTCTCATATGTTTTTGAGAAGTTCAAGAACGAGCAAGGAAGCTTCAATGAAACACTTGTTGGTGATATATCTAACGTCTATATCTTCTCCAAGTTGTTTCATATTTGATCCATTTTAGTCAACATATTGACCATGACGTTTTGTTTTTTACTATAAGCTGAGAACTGTGAGTTTGATTGTGCTTCCATACATGATATTTTTGAACTCCAGATACAACTGTTTTTCTTAAACTAAGCTTTACTTATTTCTTGCTGATTTAAATTTGCTTGTTACCTGGCAGTAGGATAGTTTTATTTGTTCTTCCCATCGGGCCACTTATGATACAACTGCATTCTTAGAAAAGAACAGGGACCTATTGTACGTGACAGTTATGGAGATGGAAAAGAACAGGGACCTTTGGTAGTTTTTGAAAGAATTATGGATTTAGGTATTAGGTCCCTGAAAATAACTCAACATTTAAGTTTGGTCCCTGTCTGGTCAATGAAATAAAACACAGTTGGCAAGGAATGGTTACACATGTGGCACGCCAGGTCATCTTCCGTTACTGAAAACTAATGGTAGGGACTACAGTTACAAACAGAAAACTTTAGGAGGACCAAACCTTGAAGAAAATATTTATAGGGACCAAACTTGAATGTTGGGTTATTTTCAGGGACCTAATACTTCTTTAACCCTTTTTTTTATATTCGAAAAAATCGGTTTTTTTCATTTTCGGAAAAAAATTGTTTTTTTTTATTTTCGAAAAAAATCGGTATTTTCATTTTTGGAAAAAATCGATTTTTTTATATTCTGAAAAAATCAGTTTTTTTCATTTTCGGAAAAAATGGGTTTTTTTATTTTAGGAAAAAATTGAGTTTTTTTACTTTCGAAAAAAAAAAACAGTTTTTTTAAATTTTTTAGGAAAAAATCGAGTTTCTTTTTTTCGAAAAAAATCGGGTTTTTTTATTTTCGGAAAAAAAATCGGTTTTTTTTTTTTATTTTCGGAAATAATCGGCTTTTTGTTTCTTCTGAAAAAACCGGTTTTTTTTTTATTTTCGGAAAAATTTAGTTTTTTTTGTTTTCGAAAAAAATCAGTTTTTTTTAATTTTCGAAAAAAATCAGTTTTTATTATTTTCTCAAAAAATCGTTTTTTTTTTATTTTTGGAAAAAATCGATTTTAGGAAAAAAAAAACAGTTTTAAGAAAAAATCGGTTTTTAGAAACAAATCGGTTTTATATAAAATATTTTATTTCAAATAAATTAGATTTTGAGGTCTTCACTTAAGCCCATTAAAGACAAAAATATGAAGGGGCTTAAAAATAAGGGGTCAAGAAAATATTCATTTAGTAAGGGGCCTAAAAAAATGGAGCCAACAAAGGGCCTATTTATTGGGGCTTTGTCATTTAGGGCTTTTTTGACACTTCTACCCTCAGTTGATTACTTTGTATGAATTGTGTATCAAATTTCTCAGCCTTCATGCAGAAATTAGGGTTCTTGAGGTTTTGTTTTGATTTCTCATTCCATGCTTAAAATAAATGAAATTAAAGACCATAAACATTATCGTGAGTTGAAAACGAGTAGATTGATATGTGGATTGAATGATTCCATCAAGTATTCAGTGAGATTGAAGAGAAAACGCAAATATGAGCAAAACAGGGCACGCGGGCAAGAACAAGATGTTCTTGGCGCCCTTTTTCAAATATTTGAATATTTGAATTTTTGTGATTTTATTTAATTGATTCAAAAATTAATTTCTCTCTGAATTTTAATGATTTTGAGTTGATTCTTTTTTTAATAATTCACAAAAATGTTAAAATATTTTATTTTACAACAATTCCTCAAAAATATTATTTATTTCACATATTTGATATTTTTGAAAAGAATTAATTTTTATTTGTTTTTCAACATTTTGAAAATTTTTTTTCTGTTGATTTTCCAAACTTAAATGGTTTTCAATCAGTTTGTGGATAAAAACATGATTTTTGAAACATTGATCCAAGATCACCACTCATTTTTCACATGTTTTCAATAATTTTTATTAATTTTTAAACAAAATTAATTCCATTTTAAACAAAATTAGGGTTTTGATTGATTTCACACTCATCAATCTTTTTCAAAACACTCATGGGCCTCTAATAGAGTGTAAGACCCAATCCCTTTTTAGGCAAAATCATTTTGGGCCTCAGATATTGTATAAGTCCCTCGGCGTTAAAAGAATCTCGGTGGGATCGCCATTTTAGAGCAAAAACCTCTTTAGGCCTACCCTCGTGTTGTAAGTCCCACTTTTCTTTTTCAAAATCTTTTTGGGCCTTTTGAGAGAGTGTAAGACCCAACCCCTTTGTAAATAAATAATCTTTGGGCCTCAGATATTGTATAAGTCCCACTGTATTTTCAAAACCATGGCGCGGTCGTCGCCTTTTAAGACAAAATCATCTGGGCCTACCCTCGTGTTATAAGTCCCATTTCTTTTCTTTAAATACTCTTTGGGCCTCTATCAGAGTGTAAGACCCAACCCTTTTAAATGAACCTCTTTGGGCCTCATTCGTTGTATAAGTCACGATACGGTATTTAAAACAACAGTGCGATCACTGTTAAACCTTGGGCCTCTCTTTGAGTATAAGCCCCAATAATCTTTTCAAACAATTTCCCTTTTGATTTAGATTCAATATACAGTTGTTATCAAAACTTTCTTTAAATTCTTTGAACAACTAACCATACAGCATGGAAGCTTGCCAGCTTTCATTTACTCGATTTCACATATATATAACTGTATTGTGGGAAGCTGCACACGGTTAGTCTTCTTTCATACCCTTTTTAATACTTGTCATATATCCATAGTATATATACTAGTATAGTTATTTAGAGTTTTCCCCGACAACTAGGTCTAGAACTAAGTAAAGCGATGTTGGTCACTCTTAAATACAGACAAAACTAGATCCCCATATGATTTCCAGATACAGTCTTGCCTTCTCTTGGGCTTAAACAATATGGAACAAAGAGAAAGGTTGTATTCTTCGTGAACCTTTTCACAGACTGTCACCCCTAGAAATTGTCAAAGAAATTCTACTCCTGGGAGTTGATATATTCTCGGTGAATAATATCTCTTGAGTTTCTTCAAATCACAGAACTTTCACTAAATGATCTATTCTCGGTGAATAGCATTTCTTGAAATTTTCTTGGTTTGGGACCCACAGGCTTCCTAAAAGCATCCCCGCCTCCTCTTAGGCTTTGTACAAGGACCCTCCGGCTTCTTAGAAGTTCTAATGCCTTCTCTTGGGCTTAATGCAAGGACCCTGATGACCTCCTAAAGGTATATGACAGAACTTAGTCATCCTTTGCTAGAGCGGTCTTTCCAGTGTCAAATATCGGATTTTAGGGTTGATTCTCATCCCTTAATAACCGTGCCTCCTCTTGGGCATCATACATAAGATAAAACTCTCCCACTCCAGTAGACTTGGACAGTCTAATACCCTTGAGTCTCAAAGACATTCTCAAGTTCCCTACAAAAACATAGGAGAAACCCTGATCACTCTAGATCAATCTCTAGCAGAGCTAAAACCCAGTCCCTCTCCTAAAAATCCCCAAGCCAGGATCAGTTTATCATCCGTATAACACTATTCCAAATCAGAACCTTAAGGTATCTGATACCTCAACTTTTCTGCAATCCCCTGCAAGAGTTCATTCCCCCATTTGGACCTGCCTCGGGATCTCAATGATCCCCGGAAAAAGATAGCCTCCTCTTAGGATTTGTATAATGATCTTTCCTCATCAAAGTTAGCCTCCTCTTGGGCTTTGTACAATGATTCTCCCCAGCGGAGCTAACCTTTTTAGACTCTCTTGTTGAGTCAATCACTTTTTCAGACTCTCTTGTTGAGTCAATCACCTTTTCAGACTCTCTTATTGAGTCCATCATTGTTTAAACTCTCTTGTTGAGTCAACTCACCTTTTCAGACTCTCTTGTTGAGTCAACCCTTTTAGCCTCAATCTCGGGCTTTGTATAAGTAATTTCTCCAGCTTGTTCAGCCACAATCCTGGGCTTTGTACAAGACAGATAAAAATACTCTCTTGTATAGTCAAACCCCTTTAGCCTCAATCTTGGGCTTTGTACAAGACATAAATCTTCATAGCCTTCTCTTGAGCTTGGGATAAATATCTTCCCCAACGAAGTAAACTCCTCCTAGCCTTCTTTAGGCTTCGAGGAATAAGTTTCCCAAAGCAGAGTCAAACTCATTTCAGCCTCAATCTTGGGCTTTATACAAGACACATACAAACCTCCCCGACGGAGTCAAAATCCCTTTTAGCCTCAATCTTGGGCTTTGTACAAGACATATAGAACATTTTCCCCGGAAAAGTCAAACTTCCAGCCTCCTCTTAGGCTTTGTATAATGATATTCCCAAAGAGTCAGTCTCTTTTTTACCTCAATCTTGGGCTTTGTACAAGACACCAATATATACACTCTCTTGTTGAGTCGGTCTTATCCAGTCTCCTCTTAGGCTTTGTATAAGGACTTCCCCAGTGGAGTCAATCAACCTCTTAGCTTCAACCTTGGGCTTCGATCAAGGCACACAAAACCAACAATCCCTTTTTTAGAGATGACAAATTCTCTCTCAGTTAAAACCTTTTAGCTGCAATCTTGGGCTTTAAACAAGACACCAAAACATCTTTTTCCTTCCGCAGAATAGGAGGAACTATGATTGCTCTGATTTCCCTGTTTCATTTAAACGGGAATACGTAGGCATAAGATTGCAAAATCTTAGCGAGCATACTAATCAAAAACTTTAGGTCCAGTACCTTCATACATCAGTCAAAGACTTTAGGTTTCATACCTTAGCCATTATCATCATCATTTTCCACAAAAAACAAAACTCACTCACTCATACTTCCCAAGAAACTTTCCCAACCCATTAACGGATAAACACCATCAATTACAAAGCAGAACCTAAAGCTAATATCTTGTGGATAACCACATATAGGATGGGTAATTGACAACTCCCCATTGTGTAACCTGACCCCGGACCCCCCAATCTCTTTTAAGCGTTTGTTCAGTTAAACAATCGCGTGCAAGGTTAGTTTTAGATAGCTTCCCTTTCCCTTCCAGCTTCATGGGATAATTAAGAAATTAGAAAGTAGCACCCCTTTCTCCTCAAGGAGGTAACCCCAAACCCAACGATAAGGTGGTCGCGTCACCGACAAAAATCGCTCTCTACATCACCGCACTACCAAATGGTCATATGGTTAATGTCTACTAAATCCTCAAGGTCATGGGTACCACACTGGGAAAGACAATGCTTTCACGACAATCGGTCGTTCAACATCAATACTTCCGCATGGGTACCTCGACTGGTTCGGTGGACTGCCAAGTTAGCTTGGTCGGGATTCACTCCCTATAAGCGTTTCCTGGATATGCCACCCCTATCTTAATGTTCTCTCAAACTTTCCACATGCGTATTAATCGCATTCCTAGTTGACAGAAAATTAAACACGGATATCAAGTAGTATGGCAGTAAATATATATATATATATAGTATAAAAAATGCCAAACAACCTAGACCTCTTAGGAACTCTAATCATAAAGACTCCCCAGCAGAGTCATAATTTTTCTGTAGCGTGCGATTTTTGTCGGTGACGCGACCACCTTACCGCAATGGTTGGAATTGGGTGCTACTTTCTGATTTCTCATTTATCCTATGAAGCTAGAAAGGAAAGGGAAGATATCTAAAACTAACCTTGCACGCAAATGTTTTCTTTAACAAATGCTAAGAGATTGGGGGGTCTAGGGTCAGGTTATATAGTGGAAAGTTGTAAATTACCCAGCGTATATATGGTTATCAATAGATTTTTTGGCATGTTCTTCTATCATCTACTTACTGGTGTTTATTTGTTATAAATTGGGAAATTTTATCCTTTGGGAATGTTGAGAGAGTGTTTTTGTTGATTTTCGGGTTTTTCGATGTTTTTGGTAAGGTACTGGACCTAAGGTTTTTGATTTGTGTGCTCGCTAAGATTTCGCAATCTTATGCCTATGTATTCCCGTAATGATAATAGGGAAATTATAGCAATTGTGGTTCCTCCTATTCTATGGGAGGAAAGATGTTTAGTGTCTTGTTCAAAGCCCAAGATTGAAGCTAGATGAGTAGTTGTGTCTTGTTCAAAGCTAAAGATTGAAGCTAAAAGGTTTGACTGAGAGAGAATTTGTCATCTCTAAAGGGAGATATCTCACCTGTTCATCACAGTTATTGGGTAACTGATTATAAAGGAGAATTACTTTAACTAGAATATATGGAATCCAGCAATGCCATAATTTCCTTTATAAGGGAGATGTCCTGAAGGAAGAAACTTTAGCTCAGTGTAGAGCAATGCCATTTTTCTTAGGAGTCTTTCATGCTAAGAGAGGGACATTGGCTTGGATGTAAATAATTCAGAGGCTTGCCACTTACAGCAATTAGATGAAATAAGGGATTTACCAGGATAAAGAGGGACTAAATTTTGGATTTTTGAATCAACAAGTGTGCCACTTACAGCAGTTATCTGGGATTAAGGTTTTTTTATTGTCTGTTTTGATGTGTGGTTGTATAGAGAAATGCCTTCCTACAGAGAAATCTTGATTTCCTCTGAGGGGTGTTGATTTTTGTGTGCCTTGATCAAAGCCCAAGGTTGAAGCTAAAAGGTTGACTCTGTTTAGGGAGTTTTATAACTGTCTTGTACAAAGCCCGAGATTGAGGCTGAAAAAATTCCACTGGGGAGGTTTTATCTGTCTTGTACAAAGCCCAAGATTGAGGCTAAAAGTTATTGACTTTTCTGGAGAATATTTTATCTGTCTTGTACAAAGCCCAAGATTGAGGCTAAAACTACTGAGGGAAAATCATTATACAAAGCCTAAGAGGAGGCTGGTTGGGGAATTTCTTATATGAAGCCTAAGAGGAGGCTAGCTTCTCCCGAGGACTAATGAGATCCAGAGACATGTCCAAATTAGGGAATCCACTCTTACTGAGGAATGGACAAGAGTTGGAATATCAGATGCCTTGAGGTTCTGATTGAAGGTTTATTGATAGTGGTTTGACCCTAGCTGGGGGAATTTAAAGTGATAGCTTAAAGATTGAGTTTTTTTAGCCTTTGGAGGTTTTAAACTCTGTTGGTGATTGATGAAATGATCAGGGTTTTTCCTGGGCTTTTTAGGAAACTTGAGGGTTTCTTTGAGATCCAATAGGAGATGAGACTTTCCAAGTCTACTCGTATGAGAAGGTTAATCTTTGTATGATGCCCAAGAGGAGGCTGATGTTTTTAGGGATGAGAATCAACCCTAAACTAGTCTGATGTTTTGAGATTCTGACTCTCTGAAGGATTGAACTAGCAAAATATGACTAAGTTCTGTCCTATACCTGTAGGAGGTCTTCGGGTCCTTGTACTAAGCCCAAGAGGAGGCTGAGAACTTCTAAGAAGCCTGAGGGTCCTTGTACAAAGCCCAAGAGGAGGTTGGGGATGCTTTTAGGAACCATGTGGGTCCAAACCTGAGAAAAGTTCAAGAAAGGTTTGACCGGGAATAATCCTTTCTTTAGTGAACAGTTCCAGGGTTTGAAGAAATTCAAAAGTGGTTTCACCAGGAATTAATCCTCTCTGGGGAAATGAATTTCTTGTACAAATTTCTAGGAGTGATAGTCTTGAGAAAAGTTTCACCAGGAATAATACCTTTCTCTGTTCCATATTGTATAAGCCCAAGAGGAGGCAAGACTGTATCTGGAATTTCCTACGGGGAACTAGTTTTGACTATGTTGAAAGAGTATCCACTAATTTTATATAAGCCTAGACCTAGTTGCTGGGGAAAATTCTAAGCAAGTATATATAAGCATATATATACAGATGAAATATATATAAGCAAGTATATAAAAGAAAATGGTAGAACTTACAGTTGAGCAAGGTTCCAGCATTATAAACACAGCTGTAGGTTAGTTATTCAAGAAATTGAAGAAAGTTTTGATAAAAACTATGAATTTGAATCTAAATCAAAAAGAAAAATTGTTGTAAAAGGAAGTTTGGGGCTTATACTTAAAGAGAGGCCCAGATAATCTCTTTTAAAAAAGGCGACAATCGCGTCGTAGTTTTGAAAACCACAGAGGGACTTATACAATGTCTAAGGCCCAAATTTATTGTATTTACAAAAGAGGTGGGTCTTACACTCTATTAGTGGCCCAAAGTTTATTTTTATACAAGAGATGAGGCTTACAGCTCAGAGAGATGCCCAGATGAAAAACAGTGATTGCACCGTTATTTTGAAAATTGTATCAGGACTTATACAATGACTGAGGCCCAAAAATGGTTTATTTACAAAGGGATGGGATTTACATTCTATCAAGAGGCCCAAAAGTTTTAAAAAAGGAAGAAAAATTGGGACTACAACTCAAGGAGAGGCCCAGATGAAAATTGTTTTGAAAATGACGATCGTGCCGAGATTTTTTTTAAACGTATCGGGACTTATATAATGACTGAGGCCCAAATGGTTTGTGTGTGATAAGGAATGTGTCTTACACTCTATTAGAGGCCCAAAAGTGTTTTGAAAAATGTTTGTGAGGGTGAAAATAATCAAAATCCTAATTTGATTAAAAATGTATTTTAATTTGAATAAAAATCATTTAAAAATGATCAAAATTATCAAACATGTGTTCAAAACAAGTTGTGATCTTGGATAAATGTTTGAAAATCATGTTTTATCCATAAAAAATCATTTGAATTTGACAACTCAAGAGAAGAATTTATTTAAAAATGTTTAAAAACAATTAAAAAGGGATTCTTTTCAAATATTCAAAATATACTAAATAAATAATAACTTTTTGATTTTTTTTGTGGAATAAAATACTTTAACATTTTTATGACTTTTAAAAAAAAGATCAATAAAAAATGAGAGAGAAATTAATTTTTCAAATCTTTTAAGAAAATAATATGAAAAAAAAGAATGAAATTGGATAAGTGATAAAAATTTGTCATGGGTGGGGATTGAGCCCACGACCTCTCACCCTCACACAAGCAAAACACGCCTTTGCCAACTGAGCCAGCGTGTGCTGGTGATATTGAAATGCAACCAACACATAATATATGATACATGCGTGGTAAATTCAAAAATTCGCGCGAAGAACTTCATCTTCAACCTCTAGCTGGATTTTCAAAATCCATGCTATCTCACTCAATACGTAATGAAATGGGATGATGTAAACATAAAAATCACTCGTTTTTAAACAAGGAACAGGATGGTGGAATTTAATTTCATTTATTTTAAGTATAGGGGAAGTTATTACGTGATGATCATATGAACCCTAAAAAATGCAAAAACTATATGAAATCCTATACACATAAGAGATACATCAATTGTTTGAGGGTTAATGATCTATGAACATCCAGAAACATGTTGGTAACTTGAAACAACATTTATGATGCATGTAGCATGGAGTTTGAAAGTTCAAGGCTTACCTCTGCAAGAAGGAACCGAATTCTGTTGTAGAGGTGTTACAAAAGTGAAACAATGATCTGGATAGCTTCCTTAGGCCTCAAGGATTATGTTGCAACCTTCAGAATGTTTTGAAACTCTTTGGATAAGTTGGCTTGACTCTGACTGCAGTTGGACCAAGTGAGAAATGGAGATGGTGATCCTGATGTTTCAGAAGTGTGAGGAGTGTTTGATCAGCTCATATATGATGTATGGGATATGTTAGAATAATTGGTTGTGATGGAATGGCTCTCTAATGAAAAATTTGATAGTGACTTGCAAATGAAGGCATTTCTGGTGTGAGAGAGATATTTTGAGTAAGGCCAGTGTTTTGAGGCTTTGGTGTACTCAAACTGATCATAATTGATGTCTATTTATAGTGCAACAAGTTTGTTTTGGCATCAATAGTGAATGAAGGCTTGGACAGTCCCTTGGCCAATGGTGATCAAATGGAATCTCAAGTCTCCTCTAGCCATTAACTTGAGGTTAGGGCATAGGCTATGAGTCATTTGGTTCAGAGATAAGGCTTGACTCAATTCAGTCAGCAATGTCTTGATGCTTTCCACCTTGTGAATCCATTGAATGCATTGAAACAAAATTGGAGTCTTTGAGATTCTTAGTCTTTTTAGGGGTCACATAGCTATATGTAGATCCTTGGACTTGGGAGGCTTGTGGTTCAAATATTGTCCCTTAGATGTTATCCCTTGAGGTGTCCAAATGGATAACAAGACTTGTAATTGTCTAATTTAGCTAACTCGAGCAAAAATGCACAAATCTGTCTTGTACAAGACAATTTGAAAGTGTCATTTTGGGAGGATCATATGTCCTTGCTCAAATTGAGTTATGGAAAGCTCATGTAATTTTTAGAAAGCCCTCATATGGTACAATTCACGTGTGGTCATAGTTTATCTTGAAACTATCTTAATCCAATTGAAAAATCCTCATGAACATTGATGTTCAAGGCTGAAACTTAGACAGTTTTTTACTAAGTGTTAAATCTTTGATTTTTCACCACTTTGATCCATCCACAACCAAAAATCCATGAAGAATTAGAGTTTCATGTAGCTGAAGCTTTTGTAGAATGTAGGAAGACCTACAAATCAGGCTTTGGATCCTTCAAAATGGCTGCTTGGATCAAAAGTTATGGTCCTTGGAAGTTGGTACCAAAACCATCCAAATTTAGTAACTTAGAAAAATTTTCAATTTTTCAAGATTACTCCTTTTACAAGTTATCATGATTTCTTGATCAATTCTTGTTCGAATGACATTATAAACCATATTTTATGAGAATATGAGTCATAAGGATAATTTTTTCCTAAAAAGTCATGTTTTGACTTTTGGCTCCAGAGCGGTTCGGTGCGGAAAAACCCTAATTCCCGACTTTTGAGGAATGCATTCTCTGAGGGTAAGTTAACTTTGCAAATGGACTCCTAGGGTTATTTTGAGCACATTGTGTCATATTTTGAAGCCTTGGCTCATTCTCCTATGAAAAGTTCACTCTGGAGGTCTCAGTCGACCAAAACCCTAATTTGGTGCCACTGGGTGTTTCGAAGCTTAATCCACTTGGAATGTTGCAACCTTGTGCTTGATTCTTGATATGAGAGACCTCTTGATCCTTCATGGATGTTTGAGAGGTTAGACAAGTTGAAAATCATGTCATTTCTTGATTGATCTTTTGTCTAAATGTTCTGAGAGGGCTCGAAACCCTAATTCTTGATTGTAGTGAAGACTCAACAATCCTTGAGGAGATTGATGAGGGATGATGGTACCTCCATATTGTGGTAATGATCTTCACAATGATGGGAAATATTGTGGTCAAAATTTGGGGTATGACAGTTGGTTAGACATCAGTGCAGTCCAAGGAGGGTTATTTTAGGAACATTGGTTCTGTTCCAGAAGTGCATAAGTTTCATAAAAAGGGACTTGGAGAATTTTTAGGAAACATTCAATTTTGTTCCTAGTTTTATGCAGAATATTATGCAAAAGATTTGCAACTGTTGTTTTGGATCTGTTGCACCCTAAGCCCATGCTTACCAAAAGCTATTTAAAGAGGATGGTGATAAACCTAATTTACAAATGAAGAAATAGATACTCTCAAGTTTATTGGAATCAGGGTTTATTTGTTCTTTGTTATTTGTGATCCACTCTTATATCATTCTTGATATCTGAGTTGGACTGTGTTTATTTTTTAGCCATTCAAGAGTCACTTAGATGCTTGAAGTGGACTGAGTTTATTGAGTTGTAATTGTGAATACCTCATGAGCTTTTAAGCAAGAGTTGATTCTGTGTTATTAGAAGTGTGTCTTCTATTATTCATTGTTATAAGTTTTATCACTGTTGTGTGATTGAAGGGGAGTGAGAAAGGGTCTCATATCTAGGAGTATCTAAGATAGAAATAACATGGGCAGTGGTTAGGTGAGAAGATTGTAAACCGAAGGTTGTCTACTTGGGGTTCAAATTAATACTATTATAGTGGATTTCCTTCATGGCTTGGATGCCCTCAGATGTAGGTGATGTTGCACCGAACTGGGTTAACAATTAACTGTGTTATTTACTTCCAGCTATTTACTTTAATTGCATAATTGTTTGTGTTGTGTTAATGTCCTGATCCTAGTGTCGTGACATCGTACTCGACATCTGGTGTCTGATTACCAGAATTTCAGAATCCAAGGTGGATCTGCGTGATTGATGATTCATGCTTTATTTTAGAATGATGAAAAAAAAAATCACAAGGAAAAACATTGCCATTTTTTTGTGTAAAAATAAAAATGAAAGACAAGGAACATAATTGAATGCAAAATGCTCATTTTATTCATGATAAACGTTGTTTGAAAATCAAGGGGCCCTACAAGTTTTCCCTATGCCTTGGGCAGCGCTTAGGATTTTAAAAGCAAAACTAGAAAATTACTCTTTGATTAAAGTGACTTTTGGAATGTCCATTGAGGTCTAGTTGTTGAGTTGTTAGCCTTGAGATTTTTGATACACAAGGCACATTGCATCAGAGGTACTGCCTTATTCCTCCACAAGAGTGACCTGACCATCCAGGAGATGTCCACCATTGGTGAAAGTATTTAGCAACAGGAGAATATGCCCTATTCGAGTTGCAGTATAGCTGCAAGAAGCAAAAGATTTGGAAGAATTCCCTCTGGGTTTTTATCGTTTCCACAGGGATCGGTGCAAGGGAAAGAATGTCGTTCAATAATCTCTACGTTTCTAAGCTTGGTTTGAATGTTTTGAAAGTAAAATGCAAAAAGAAAAACATATGAACAAGTAAAGAATACATTCTTTAGAGAGGAGAGAACTCGTCAGGAATTGTGTTTCATCTACCTATCAAATACTAAAAATTCTATCAATCAATTGTACGCAACCTAAATCACTCGTCAATATCATCACGCATCGCTCACAACAGAGGTTATGTCTAAAGCAAATTTGAGAGAACAACTGTATCGTCTCATCGGTGATTTCTCACATAACTCAATAACACAGAGCATTAAGAACCAATACCCACGCGAATATTAGACCTAAATTTATGTCTAGAGTTTAGAATCTAACAAATGTTCATCTTTGATTGAGTTTGAATCGTATATATCTATAGCAATCCAAACCCGTTAAGATAAACATTGAAATCAAAGATAACCAGCGATAAAGATTTGTAAAAGAGATTTTTTACAACCATCAATAAATATAAATACAATCAAGATAAACTTACAAAATCCCAACAATAAAGGATACAAAGAGAAGAAGGAAGATGAAGAGGAATCTCTCGGTTTGTCAACGCCGATTGAAGCAACTCCAACTCCGGATCATCAAGATATACACTATAATGTTGTTTCTAAGTCTCTCTATCCAAGGGAAGGTTTTGATGGAGTTGGGTGTAAAAATACCCAAAACCATAACCTAAAAAGTGATGTATACATTTATTTATAATATTTCAAAATCAAAAGACCGCTTAGCTCGTGCAGAAGCCCACTAAGCGCACTCAGAAAAACAGAGAAAAATCAGCTTTTGTTTCGACCATAACTTGAGAACCGTAACTCCGTTTTACGCACGGTCAGAAGCGTTGGAAAACTTATTCAATGCTCTATAAGACAAAGAATAAATATAATTGCTTGAATACCTACAAAAATGATATAAAAACAACTAAACTCAATGATATTTACACGATAACGCAATATATACACTATAACACAAACTATACAAATTATACACAAAAGTTGAGGTTTATTGGTATAAAATGAATGAATTAAGCTGATGAGTGCAAATTATTCACACCCAAAATCACAACAATTTAGCACTCATCAAACTCTACCCAACTTAGACTTGTTTGTCCTCAAACAAGAATCAATCAACATAAAGAAACAAAAGCAATTCCCGAGAAATCATCCTCAACAAGTTTTTACAAACGAAAACAAATGTATGGTACAAATATCAAAAGTACATGCAAAGCAATGCTTACCACTATACTATAATGACACCATGACAATGAAGCAAAGTATAAGCACAAAACACATGTCAAACAATTCTATAGTAATACATATGTTCAAGAATGAATCACACCTAACGCACAACTTCATCAAGGGATGAAAAGCAAACATGAGGGGTTGAACTCACACCTAACAATCTTGCAAACACCAATTCAAATTATGCATTCATATAAAAAAAACTCACATTGAAAGTATAAAAGAAA
Source organism: Lathyrus tuberosus (assembly GCA_022829125.1). NCBI lineage: Eukaryota > Viridiplantae > Streptophyta > Magnoliopsida > Fabales > Fabaceae > Lathyrus > Lathyrus tuberosus. The sequence continues at coordinate 6,927,117 of JALAZF010000308.1, read as the reverse complement.
AATTAACAAGGGCTTTAAAGGGTTGTAATGTGGCTTGGCTAACAAAGAATGGTCAATTTCTCAAGGTCAATGAAACAAAAACTTGCCTAATCAAATGACAATGATCATTTTTCAAATTCTCAGGCATTCACAAATTTCCTTCACCTTTTTCTAGTTTTTTATTTTTCAATGCTTTTTCTCTTTCTTTTCTTTTTCTTTTCTTTTTAACTTTTTTTCCTTTCTTTTTCAATCTTTTTCTTTCTTATACGACCACACATGTAATGTGAATGCTCCCAACTTATTAGGCAAGAGAAAAAACTCAAATAACAAGTCATGGTTATGGTTCAAGAAAAAATATTAGAATCCATACAAAAATGAACTTAACACCAACATGGATTCTAACAAAGGCTCAAAGGGGGTAAGCAAATTCTCACTCACTCACAATGTAGATTGACTATTTGGCCAAGTGATTATGCTCAAAATCAAACAAAATGCCTCGATCATTTTAGTGCTATCATACAAATCAACACAAATACAAGATTAAACATAATTCAAATGAATTAAACAAGAAAGTTGGTCTTCATGCAATTTAGTAAACAATGGAAAGGTTCCTCACACTGGGCTATGAACTAAAGTGATTCAAAATTGAACTAAATTTGCAAAAGAATAAATGTCATATAAGTTGTACAAAGCCCAAGGTTCATAAACATGTAATATTCTAGAAAAGCAATAAACACAAACCTTAGCAATGCAACTCCTTCAAACTTTTCACACTACCATATCATTTTCTTATTGAAACAATCAAACTTGAACAATCACAAAATGCATCCTCAAGCTAATAAAAAACAAAACTTTGAGAAAAAAAAAACACAAAAATTTTCTAACAACCTAACAAAATCAAATTAAACTAACTAAACATAAAGCTATACAAACACAAAAACCGTTGGGTTGCCTCCCAACAAACGTTTATTTCACGTTGTTAGCTCGACGCCTTTATTGTGCTTGTCTAGTAACTTCATCACAAACATGCTGATGCTTTTCTTCAAAACGCAAACCTAAAGAAAGTGTCATAACCAAACACTTGAACAAACGTTACGGGAACAAAATATATACAACACTTGAACAAACATTATGTAAAACAAAAGCAAAACAAGTATCTATACAAGCATATATACAATATAGAAAATTATGTACAAAGCTTAGAAATATTGAAACTATCATAATGCTTTTAATATCAACAACAATCCCTGGCAACAGCGACATTTTGTTGGATGCGGTAAAACGGAAAGAAAATATTATTTTTAGAAGAATTCCTTCCGAGATTTATGTCGTCTCCATGGGGATCGGTGCGAGGGAAAGAATGTCGTTCGACAATCTCTACGTCTCTAAGCTTGGGTTTAAATGGTTTGAATGAGAAAAGTGCGGAAAGTAAAACATATGAACAAGTAAATAAATACATTCTTTAGGGATGAGAAAACTCGCCAGGAGTTGTATTTCATTCTACCCATCATGTACTAAACAATATATTAATCAAATGCACGTAACCTAAATCACTCATCAAAATCCTCACGTATCGCTCAAAACAAGAGATTATGTCTAACGCAAATGTTGAGAGATCAACCGCATTCTCTCGTCGGTGATGTCTCACGCAACTAAACAACACGGAGCATTATGATCTGACACAGATGTGAATATTAGACCATTTTCAATAGACAATAGACATTCATCTTAGGTCGAGTTCGAAAAGTATATGTCTATAGCGATCCAAACCCATTAAGATAGATAGTAAAACAAAGATGACATTGATTAAGAGTTGTAAAAGAGATTTTATACAAAGATCTATAAATACACATACAATCAAAGTAAAATTACATACAACAACCCCAACAAGTGAAAAATACATATAGAAGAAGGAAGAAGAACAGACATCTCATGGTTTTTCAACTCCGATTGAAGTGGATTCGACTCCGGATCTTCAAAATGCATCCTCTATGTGTTAGCTGTAAGCTAAAACTACTAAAGAATGTTTTCTGGTCAATTGGGTGTAAAAAGCCCCAAAAGATATATAAAATATCTATGAAGTAATGAATATATACAATTCTGAAACTACCAGGTTCGCACTGCGAGCTCATAGTTCGTACTGCGAACACTGCTTTATTGCAGGTAGTCTGGTTGTCAAATGCTTAAACCGCCTTATTGGAAATATATAAGCTCGCACTGAGAACTTCCTCTCCCTGGCCTCGCACTGCGAACAGTGACCCAAATTACTACTGCCAAAATAGTGAACAGCTTCGCCTTCACTTCGCTTTGTGTTCGTACTGTGAACATGACAGCATGGGGAAAAATGTTTCTTGCTTCCATCACAACTTTAGCACCGTAACTCCGATTTAAGCATGGTCAAAAGCGCCGGAAAGCTTATTCAATGCTCTATAAAACAATGACAAAACATCATTGCTTGAATACCTACAAAAAATAAGATAAAGACAATCAAACTCAAGATATGTACACGATTACACATATAACATAAATTACCTAAAACATACATAAAAGTTGAGGTTTATGAATGAAAATCAATTGAAACAAGTCAATAAATGATAATTATTCACACTAGAATTCACTACAATATATCACTTATTAAAGGATCGTATCCTCCGGCTTCATGCATCAAGGAAAAAATCTTCAAATCAGCCCTGCAGACGACATCGCTCATCAACATAACCTTGGGAGATCCTGGGCAAGTTTCTTTCTAAGGGGAGAGGGGGCAACAAGAGAGCCAGAGGCGTTAAAACCGCCTTTCTCGATGCCTGCTTCCCTTTCTTTTGAACCCAGATTTCCAGGACAGACATATATAACTTAGTAACCGCTTGACCAGTCGCACGCCTTGGCACTCGGGCTTCGAACATCAGTTTCGTCTGCTCTGTCAATGACAAGTTTGTCATTTTTTCAGCATAAAAGAGAAATTTTTAGATAAATAAAGAGGTTCATCTCGTGTAATTAATAGGTCAAAAAAGACAAGGGTTACCTAATAAGGAAATAATATGCTCCATGGGCAACAACAACAAATCTCAGACTTTCATCATGCGAAAAGAATCTAATATAGCTAGGGATTTGATCTCCAGCTCACTTAATTTATCGAAGTCCAAACCGGATACTGTAGCGCGATTTTTGTGGTCCTGAGTCACGATCGCTTGGGTACTACATTTCGATTCATTTTTTATCCTATTAAGCTGATTAAGGAAGGGAAATAGATGTCTTCAATTAACCCTGCTTGCATACTGAGTTTGAACAGCGGTCTGTTAGGTTATAGATGCGATGTGGATGTGGGGCCCAATCTTCGATTTATTTTGTTAAGAACACAGTGTCTAGATTATTTGTGAGGTTTTTGGTAATGTGTTTAGGTTTGATGCTTTTGGGTTGATTTGGTGGAGGTACTAGATTTTGGGTTTTTGATTAGTATGCTCGCTAAGATTTGTTCAATCTTATGCCTACGTATTCCTGTTTGATGAAACATGGAAATCAGAGCGATCGTAGTTCCTCCTATTCTATGAGAGGAAAGAGATGTTTTGGTGTCTTGTTCAAAGTCCAAGACATGAAGCTAAAGGTGGTTGGTATCTTGTTCAAAGCCCAAGATGTGAAGCTAAAGGGTTTTAGAGAGAATTTGTCATCTCTAAAGAGGAGTTGTTGATGTTTGTATGTTGTGAGCAAGGCACAGTTTGATGCTAAAAGGTTGATTGACTCAACCGGGATTTTCTTTATACAAAGCCTAAGAGGAGGCTAGTGACCCAACAAGAGGGTGTTTGTATATGTCTTGTACGAAGCCCAAGACAGAGGCTAAAGGGGTTTGACTCACCAAGAGAGTCTTGAACAGGTGGTTGACTCAACAAGAGAGTCTGGAGGTTGTTTGACTCAATGAGAGAGTCTTTTATGCTCAACAAGAGAGTGATTTTCTATCTCGTACGAAGCCCGAGATGGAGGTTAAAAGTGGTTGACTCAACAAGAGAGTCTTTTATACTCAACAAGAGAGTGACTTTATGTGTCTTGTACGAAGCCCAAGACGGAGGCTAAAAGGGAAGTGACTCAACAAGAGAGTCTTTTATACTCAACAAGAGAGTGTTTTGCTGTCTCGTACAAAGCCCGAGATAGAGGCTAAAAGGAGATCGACTTAACAAGAGAGTCCTTTATACTCAATAGAAGAGTGTTTTATATGTGTCTTGTATGAAGCCCAAGACGGAGGCTAAAGAGGTGACTCAACAAGAGAGTCTGAAAAGGTTAGCTCCATTGGGGAGAATCACTGTACAAAGCCCAAGAGGAGGCTAAATATGCTGGTGACTATTTTAGTTTAGTGACAGGTCCAGTATGTTGGATAAAAGAGAAAATCAGTTCTTAGGAATGATGTTAAATACCATGAGGCTCTGATTGGTTGATGACAGTAAAATGGTCTGAGTTGGAATTTTTACTGTATTGTGACAGTTGAGTTCTTTTCTCTGATGAGAATTTCTGTGAGTTTATAGTAATTGACCCATGCTGGGAAAGATTAAAGGTAAGGTTATGCTTTGATACTGATTAGAGGATCAGGGTTATTTCCTGTTCTTTAAGGAAATGGGAAATCCAAAGGGTATTGAGATTGTCCAAGTCTACTGGTGTTTTGAGAAATCGATTCTCAGACAGTGAATGATCTTTGTATGATGCCCAAGAGAAGGCTGGTATGTTAAGGGATGAAAGTCAACCCATCAACTGGTCTGAAACTTGACTCAGAAAGACAGCTCTAGCAAATTAATGACTAGGTTCTGTTCTTATACCTGTAGAGGTCTCTGGGTCCTTGTAATAAGCCCAAGAGAAAGCATGAGAGCTTTTAAGAAGCCGAAGGGTCCTTGTACAACGCCCAAGAGGAGGTGGGGATGCTTTTAAGAAGCCCGTGGGTCCCCAAACCCCAAGAAGTTCAAGACATGCCATTCACCGAGAATAGATCAAGCCAGGAAAGTCTGAGAATTTGGAAGAAACTCAAGAGATGCCATTCACGGAGAAAAGATCATCTTTGGGGAGTAGAGTTTCTTTGACAATTTCTAAGAGTGACAGTCTGAGAAATGGTTCACCGAGAATGCTGCCTTTCACGTCTCCATATTGTTTAACCCTAAGAGGAGGGAAGACTGTGTCTGGTAATCCTATGGGGATCTAGTTTGTATTTAAGAGTGACCAATAGGGCTTTACCTAGTACTAGACGTAGTTGCCGGGGAAAACTCTAAATAACTATCCTAGTATTACACAGTGGATATTTGGCAAGTATATAAAAGTTTGATAAAGAAGACTTACAGTGAGCAACCCTATAATACAGTTATATATATATATATATATATATATATATATATGAAAGCAGATAAAGAAAGCGGGTAAACACTTACTCGGCTGTAGAGCTTCTATGCTGTTTTGTTAGTTGTTCAACAAAGAAAGCTTTGATAATAATATTATATACAAAATCAAAGGAGAAAGTGCTTTGAAAAGATTGTTGGGGCATACAACTCAAGGAGAGGCCCAAGGTTTTATCAGTGATTGCACTGTTGTTTTGAAATTGTACAGGGACTTATACAAGTGACTGAGGCCCAAAAAGGGTTTCTGTACAAAGGGATGGGTCTTACACTCTCTCAAGAGGCCCAAAGGTGTTTAAAGAAAAGGAATGGGGCTTATAACACGAGGGTAGGCCCAGATGATTTTGATTTGTGAACTGGCGATCGCGCCGAGGTTTCTTTAACGTACTGGGTCTTATACAATGCACTGAGGCCCAAAAAGTTTTGGTTAAAAGGGGGTTGGGTCTTACACTCTATTAGAGGCCCAAAGGTGATTTTAAAAGAAAATATGGGGCTTACAACTCAAGGAGAGGCCCAAGCATTTTGAAAAATGACGATTGCGCCGAGATTTCTTTAACGTACTAGGTCTTATACAATGCATTGAGGCCCAAAAAGGTTTTATTTACAAGGGATGGGTCTTACACTCTATTAGAGGCCCAAAGTGTTTGAAAAAGATTTGTGAGGGTGAAAATCAAAGAAACCCTAAATTTGTTTTCCTTTAAAAGTAAATATTTAAAGAAAATTAATAAAATGATAAAAAATACCAAATAAGTTTGAATAAACCACTTGTGATTTTTGTTTAAGTTTTGAAAAATGAGGTTTTAATCACAAGATGAATTAAAACTCATTTGGTTTTGATTTTCAAGGTAAATATTCACTTTTAAATGTTTAAAAACAATTAAAAATGAATTTATTCACAAAAATATTAATTATATTAAATAAATAATATAAATCTTATTTTTTTGTGGGATAAAATATTTCAACATTTTTGTGATTTTTTGCAAAAAGAACCAATAAAAAATAATTAAAATTGAGGGAGTTATTAATTTTTCAAATCATTAAAAATAATATGAAAAATAGTAAAATATGAAAAAAAATATGAAAAAGTGGTAAAAAAGAGGATCTGGGGCGAGGGTGATTCGAACCCCAGACCTCTTGTGTACAACATGTGCGCCTTACCACTGGGGTGGTGATACATCCGTTGATTGAAACACAACCACAAATATACAAGGCTTGCCTTGTTTTTGGCCTGGCCCAAGGCAAGACAAGGCAAGATTTTGGTTAGAAACGTGAAGGCCATAACTTTCTCATTTCTCCATGGATTGGGACAAAATTTAGGTCTATCCTGCCTAGAATTTCACAAGGAATCCAATGGTGGTGGTGTTTTTTTTTTCAGATCATGCTCCTAATGAAAAACCCGATAGTGGTTTTGAAATGGGCCATGATTTGCATTTTATGTGCTATCTCTTGGTACAGGTATGAATTACATGATAAATTGGTTCAAACACAACACATATAATATGTATAAGAGATGCATGATCAGTGGACATCAAAGGAAAGCATGATTCAAAGAATTCAAGTTGTGATACTTACCTCTTTTTGGAGCTTTTGTGCAATCTGCTAAGTAATTTGTTCCAGAAATAATTTGATGCTTTGGACACCCTCAAATGATCTCTTAGAAGCTTTTAGGATGGTTGGAATCAGCTGGAAACCTTAGGAACAAGTTTGAGCTCTTTCTTGCAAAAGGGGCAAAAGTGGCCAAAATAGCAACTCTCTCAAATGGTGTTCCAGATGTGTGGAACCATTTGGGACAGTTCAGGGATGATATTTAGAGTGTGTTTGAGGTCTTATCTGGTTTGGAAAGTGACTGAATCAAGACATAGCTTGAAAAATGCACAAAAGTCCAATTTTGAGGTTGTGAGAGGTGACTTTGAGATTTTGGTGTTACAGGTCACTTGTGAGTGTTTGGATCACCTCTATATGATGTTTATGAGGTGTGTGTGTGATTGGTTTGGTTAGAATTGCTCCCCAACTCAAAACCCGATGGTGACTTGCTTTGGAAGGCAAATTTGGAAGTGAGATGGTAATTTTGAGGAAAGCATCTATTTGATGGCTTTAGTGTACTCAAACTGAGCACAAATGAGCTCTATTTATAGTAGAGCAAGTTTGTTTTGTAAGCAATAGTGAATGGCAACTGCTGCAGAGGTTTGGCCAATGTTGATCAATGGGAATCCAAGTCTCCTCTAGCCATTGACTAGAGGTTAGGGCACAGGCTGCTGGTTCCCTTGGTCTTGGATATGTCTTGATTGAATTCAGTTGGAAGAGGCTCAGTCCATGCCACCTTGGTGCATCCATTGAGTGCTCCAATCCAAAATTGGAATCTTGTCCCTCTTTTAGGCATTTCTAGGTTTGACATGCTAATTTTGCTTCCAAAGACTTGGGAGGCTTATGGATCAGTGTTTGTCCCTCCTTGGTCTCCCCTTGAGGTGTTCAGATGGATAGACTTGCTTTCCCTTTGAAAATTTTGAGCAAATCGAGTAAAACTCCCAAATCTGCCTTGTTATGACAGTTGCAGCAAGGCATATTGCCATTGTCATAACTTCTTGCTCAGATTGAGTTTAGTGAAGTTCTTGGTCATTTTGGGAAGCCCTCATATGATACAACATATGTGTGATCATAGTTTGTTTTGATACCTTTTGGATCCAAGTGAAAAATGCCCCTACATTTGGAAAAAAGTGAAGGCAAATTCTGACTTAGTGAAAATTTCACTAAGTGTTGGAAAAATGACATTTCATGTTTTCATCCATTTTGACCCAATCATAACTCAAAATTCATGATGAATTGGAGTGGGGTGTAGTTGAAGCTTTTGTAGAGGGCCATGAGAGCTACAAATCCAGCTTTGAATGGGGAAATATGGCCGTGTGGTTTAGGAGTTATGATCCTCCAAAGTTGGTACCCTAGCCACTTTGTTCCATAACTTAGAAAATTTCTAAGTTTTTTATGGTTACCCCTTTTACAAGTTATCCCACTTTTCTTGATTTTTCTTGATGAATTATGATTCAAATCACACATTAACATCATTTTAGGGTCAAATAACCATAATTGTGAAAAATCTCAAAAAGTCAAAGTTGACTTTTGTGCACAGTTGACTTTTTGTCAGATGAACTCTAAACTGTGCGATCCTCTATGAAATCAAGTCCTTGACCTAAATCAAACTTGATGGATTTATTTCATAGGTGTTATAGGGTGTATTGAATCATGTCCCAAGGTTTGGGAGTATGCCTGGGTCAAAAATCAAAGGCACAGTTGACTTTTCCCGCGAAACCCTAATTGTGGTTCTGATGAAATTGAAACTTGTTGCTTAAGCTTCTTGGATCAATCCATTGTTGCAAATGGATCAATGTGGTGTATTTGAGACCCTCAAATCCTCTCTTGAGGTCTTGGCTCATGTTTTGTCCCAAAAGTCAACTTAGGGATGAATTAGGTAAAGAAACCCTAATTCCTGATTTTTTATGAATGCATCCCCTGAGGCAAAATTGACTTGATGATTGGGTTCATGATGTCCCTTGGAGCATCTTAGGTTATTATTTGAAGCATTGGCTCATGGCCAGAGGAAAATTTCCATCTGGAGGCCCTGGTCGACCAAAACCCTAATTTGGTGATGTAACACCCCCTTTCTATACCCCCAAATAATCACAATTAATCATTTAGGCACATATTAAAAATTTCGTCAGAGTATAATTATAAACATGGTATACAAAGAGGTACGTCACATTATACATTAAATTAAAACATACAACACCTGCTCAACATTGATATGCAACAGTGGGGTAACTTTGCAACAGAGGAACTTTGTCCTTACACCCACATCTCAATATTTAGAATAAAAGCGGAAAATCTAAACATTGAATAACATCAAACATATATACATATATATACATGCGTCATCGAGTATCATCCATCAACATAATTCATGTTTACATAACCAATCATCAGCAAGATACATATACAAATGTATCACAAAAGAATCATATACATCCTAGCTACCCGATGCTACATATCAGAGCCAACCGACCAAAAGAATGAAGACACGCTTCACAAAAAGACATCCAGCATACCTACTCTGCAATGCCTCATAGAGCATTATAAAACAGCAGAAGGGTGAGAAATATTATCATAATAACAATGCATATAATTATATATATCTTAACATAAAAAAAATACACATATTCCACATTCTCACCACAATTCATCAAAACTCACCCATATACATCACAATGTATATATATACAACCAAGCATATTCATCATACATACTTTCGCAATTCTCAATCATTCCACATAAACATACACATTCATGTTTATTCATCAATGCACAAATACAAAGATGATAAATGCAAATCATAGAGACCGACTCATGACTCTATGCAAATGCAATGCGGTACCGACTCAATCATCATTAGTTCACTCAGGAACTCTACTGGAACCATCGCTCGTTACCAATGTAACTCCCCGTCGGGCCTACGATGTTCACCCATTGCTCACACCCCACATGGGCACACAATGTTTATGGATCGCTCACACCCCACACGGGCACACGACCGGATCGCTCACACCCCACACGTGGGCACACGATCCGATTGCTCACACCTCACCTAGGCACACAATCCGATTGCTCACACCTCACCTAGGCACACAATCGTTTGTAATCATCGCTCACACCTCACATAGGCACACGACGATACAACGGATTCTCATTAGAATCGCTCAACACAAGAATGTACTTCATTATGCTTCACATGCAAAATGACTCAAGACATTCTTGAAATGCATACATATTCACAATATATTCATGCATTCATCTCATACAATCACATACAATCTATATACATTCACATCAATGCACTATTGTATGATTCACATTTAAACACACAGTCAAAACGGTAAAAGTCGCTAAATAACACTATTCCCGACTTTTCCGACTTATTTAATCTGCTAACAATTTCCAATTCATCATAACCATGTAGTACAGCTCAATAGCTTCACAACGATACCAAGAATGTAAAAATCGGCCAAACGGAACAAAAGTTACGGACGAAAACGAAAAACACATTTTGAAAAATCACATTTTTACACTTCTCCTGCCCATACGCGTACCACCACATGCCATACGCGTATGAGCAGAAACTCATTTTTCCCCAAGTTCACGTGTAAAAGTTCGTACGCGTAATGCCCAAGCCCGTACGCGTATTGCCCGGAAATGCTACGCGTATCATACGCAAATGGGCAGATGGCCGAGAAAACAAGAAATCCATACGCGTATTGGCCCATGGCTCGCCCACCATACGCGTATTGCCAAGGTTCATACGCGTATGAACATGCCCCATACGCGTATGACCTGGAAATACCAGAAAAATTTTCTGCATAATTTTTGCTTACGGGTTCCAATCCAAAACATCCCAAATCTCACCTACACACCAGAAAATCACCAATACAATGTCCCATAACAAGTATCTATCATATACCAACAATTATAGACGCTAACAACATGATTTCAACCACAATTAATCGATTTCCAAACCATTTAACCAAATATGGGTTTATACCAAAAACTCAGAAAAATCCACCACAAACACAATACAATCATACATAACGATACACATTGATAAGATAATAAAATTTCACACCCTTACCCGGATTCCAAACTCGCTAAATGATCGTTCTTGATGATTCTCTAGTTTTCCTCTTTTCCTCTTCTCTTCTCTTCCTCTTCTTTCTTACTATCCTTTTTCTTTCTATTTTTCTTTTCCTTTCTATTTCTATTCTCTTTTTCTTTCTTTTTTTCTTTCTATTTTCCACTCAAATACAATTAATTCACTTTCTCACAAAATTCTACACTTAATCATCTTTCTAACAATTTTTTTTTCTAAATTCCTAACTTACCAAAAATTGAGAAATTTCTAAAATACCCTCCATTATAATTTCCCCGAAAACTCTCAAAACGGTCAAATATCATAACACATCAACATAGCATATTAACATACCAATTCCACAAATAAAATAATTTATCACTCAATTTAAATAAAAGACTCAACAAAAAGGGAATAATCGGAATCGGGGCGTTACAACTCTCCCCCACTTTAGAAATTTTCGTCCTCGAAAATATTACCTGAATCAAACAACTCCGGATACGACTCTCGCATCCTACTCTCTAGTTCCCAAGTCATATCGCCTTCCGTAGCGCCTCCCCACGCTACTTTCACAAGTACAATATCTTTGCCTCTTAGCTTCTTAACTTCACGGTCCAAAATCCTAATCGGTAAAGTTTCCACCGTAAGGTTATCTCTCACTTCAACCTCGTCCATAGGAATAACATGTGACGGATCCGGAACATACTTCCGAAGTTGCGAAACATGGAATACATCATGCAAATTCGAAAGATTCGGAGGCAACGCCACACGGTAAGCCACAACACCAACTCATGCAGAAATCTGATACGGACCAATAAAACGAGAAGTCAACTTCTTCGATTTTAAAGCACGACCCACACCCGTAACCGGTGTAACTCTAAAAAACACATGGTCGCCTTCTTGAAATTCAAGATCTTTCCTTCTCTTGTCATGATAGCTCTTTTGTCTACTTTGAGAAGCTTTCATCTTCTCCCGAATAAACTTCACTTTCTCCGTCGTTTGTTGTACCATCTCCGGTCCAACTATCGTCCTCTCGCCGGTTTCATGCCAACACAAAGGTGTTCGACATCTCCGACCATACAAAGCCTCAAATGGTGCCATACTTATACTTGAATGAAAACTGTTATTGTAGGTGAACTCAATCAATGCCAAATAACTATCCCAAGCACCACCTTGCTCGAGCACACAAGCACGCAATAAATCCTCCAACGATTGAATTGTCCTTTCGGTTTGACCATCCGTTTGCGGATGATAAGCCGAACTCAATCTTAGCTTAGTACCCAAAGCCCTTTGTAAACTCTCCCAAAACCTCGATGTGAATCTAGGATCTCTATCCGACACAATACTCTTAGGAACTCCATGTAACTTCACAACCGTAAGAATATAAATCTCGGCTAACTTCTCCAAAGGATAACTAATATCAATTGGAATGAAGTGAGCAGATTTAGTAAGCCTATCAACAATTACCCAAATAGCATTATGACCTCTTTGCGTATTCGGCAATCCCGTAACAAAATCCATCGATATACTATCCCATTTCCACTCCGGAATGTCCAACGGTTGCATCAATCCACTAGGCTTTTTATGTTCCACCTTTGACTTTTGACAAGTTAAGCATGAATACACAAATTGAGCAACATCCCTCTTTAATCCGGACCACCAAAAGATTTTCTTCAAATCTTGATACATTTTATTAGCTCCCGGATGAATACTTAAGCTACTTCGGTGTCCTTCTTCTAATATCATCTTTTTCAACTCCGCATCATCGGGAATACAAATACGACCACGGAATCTCAAAACTCCAAAATTATCAACCTTGAAATCCTCATTCTCATTCGTCATCAAATCAACGAACTTCAAATCCAACTTTTGCTTTTCACATACGGTTGCAAGAAAATCATTCGTAACATGTAGCATACCAAGTCTCACACTTCTCGGCGTCATTTCACAAACCAAACTCAAGTCTCTAAAATTCTCCAAAAGTTCCCATTCTCTCATCATCAATGCGGACATATGTAATGACCTCTGACTCAAGGCATCGGCCACCACGTTTGCCTTACTCGGATGGTAATTCAAACCAAAATCATAATCCTTCCAAAGCTCTAACCACCGTCTTTGTCTCATGTTCAATTCTTTTTTATCAAATAAATATTTCAAGCTTTTGTGATCACTAAAAACTTCAAATCTCGCACCATAAAGATAATGCCTCCATATTTTCAAAACAAACACCACCGCCGCTAACTCCAAGTCATGTGTAGGATAATTCTTTTCATGCACTCTCAATTGTCTTGATGCATATGCCACAACTTTTCCATCTTGCATCAAAACACCACCTAACCCAATCAATGAAGCATCACAATACACAACAAATGGTTCATTAGGATTCGGTAAAATCAAGATCGGAGCCGTTGTCAACCTTCTCTTTAGCTCATTGAAACTCTCTTCACAATGAATATCCCAAATGAATGCTTTTCCTTTACAAGTCAATTGCGTTAACGGAAGTGCCAACTTCGAAAATCCTTCAATAAACCTCCGATAATAACCCGCCAAGCCTAAAAAGCTTCGAATCTCCGTAACCGATGTAGGAGCCTCCCATTGCATCACCGCATCAATCTTGGATGGATCAACACTAATACCATTACCGGAAATAACATGTCCATGAAAACTTACTTCCGATAACCAAAACTCACATTTCGACAACTTAGCATACAATTGTTTCTCTTTCAAAATTTGCAACACAATTCTCAAATGCTCTTCATGCTCCTCTTGAGACTTAGAGTAAATCAAAATATCGTCGATGAACACAACCACAAAACGATCCAACTGTTCATGAAAAATACGATTCATGTATTCCATAAACACACCCGACGCATTAGAAACCCCGAATGGCATCACGGAATATTCGTAATGACCATACCGTGTCCTAAAGGCCGTCTTTTGAATACCTTCTCCTTTCACACGAATCTGGTGGTATCCCGATCTCAAATCAATCTTGCTAAAAACACGCGCACCAACCAATTGGTCCAACAAATCATCGATCCTTGGAAGCGGATACTTGTTCTTAATTGTCACCTTGTTCAATTGTCGATAATCAATGCACAACCGCATACTTCCATCCTTCTTCTTTACCAACAATACCGGAGCACCCCAAGGAGAAACACTTGGTCTTACAAATCTCTTGTCTAACAAGTCATTCAATTGCTTCTTCAATTCTATCAACTCCGATGCCGACATACGATACGGTGCCATCGAAATTGGTCTAGTACCCGAAACTAGATCAATAGAAAACTCAACTTCTCTTTCCGGCGGTAAATCCTTAATATCATCAGGAAACACTTCAGGAAAATCACACACAACAGGAAACACATCAAGTGACACTTGACTATCCACAGTTAAAGATGCAAACAAACCGAACAATTGAGTTTTGTCCGCTAAAAGTTTCTTCAACTCTTTAGTGGATAGGAAACTCGAGTCTTCATCCTCTTCCAAAGAAGGAAACCTCACTAACTTATGATAACAATCTATATGAACTCGGTTAAATTGCAACCAATTCATACCTAAGACCACATCCAATCCGTCCAACGGCAAACACACTAAGTCCATCTCAAAGTCTTTACCATAAATGGTTAAAGGACAACTCAAACAAACCAAAGAAGTAGTCACTGACCCCATTGCTTGAGTATCAATAACCATCTTACCATCCATCAGAGACAACACAAGATTCAAACGCTTCGCGCACTCAGACGAAATAAATAAATGAGTCGCTCCCGTATCAATAATGGCAACTAAAGGTGTACTATTAATAAAGCATGTACCTTTAATCAAACGGTCTGCATTAGTAGTTTGAGTCCCCGCCAATGCTAACACCTTTCCGCCCGCTTGAGCTTGTTTCGGCTTAGTACACTTAGTACTAATGTGACCAACTTCTCCACAATTATAGCACTTCACCATATTCCTTCTACAATCTGTAGCAACATGCCCAAGACCTCCACAGTTAGAACATTTCACCACTGGCTTCCCACACTCAAATGATTTATGACCCATTTCGCCACACTTGTAACACCTAATAGAACCGGAACCTCCTCCTCCCGATCTCCTATCAAAGTTTCCCCTATGCTTGCCCTTGTCAACGGGTGTCACATAAGGTCCACTTCTAGCTTGTTGCTTTCCCTTCCTCTCATTCAAACTTTTGTAATGTGTAGAACGAGCCTTACTATCTTCCTCGAAGATTCTACAACATTCCATCAAATCTGAAAACCTTCTTATCCTTTGATATCCCACAGCTTGCTTAATCTCAGGACGTAAACCATTCTCATATTTAATACACTTTGAGAACTCAGCAGTAATCGCAGCATAATGAGGATGGAATTGAACCAACTCTACAAATTTAGCAGTATAGTCCACCACGGACATACTACCTTGTTTCAATTCAAGGAACTCCATCTCTTTCTTCCCTTTCACACTTTCAGGGTAATACTTCCTTAAGAACTCAGTACGAAATAAATCCCAAGTTACCTCTTCATCATCCACTTCAAGAATTTGACGCATACCGACCCACCAATCGTCGGCTTCTTCCTTCAGCATGTGAGACCCAAGCCTCACCTTGTTCTCCTCCACACAGTCCATGACTCTGAAGATCCTTTCAATCTCTTTCAACCAAAGTTGAGCACCATCGGGATCAAATCTTTCTTTGAAGACCGGTGGTTGATTCTTCCTGAACTCGTCATTAGCATTCATATTCGGCGCACCTTGCACCGCCCTAGCCATTGCTTCCAAAGTAGCAGCCATCACATTGTCGTTCCTACCAGCCATATTCTGATTATTCCCTAAAATGACAACAAGGTTAAACAATAGTTCAACCAACACAACAACAAGACAGACACAATAGACTCAACTCTGGCTCTGATACCACTTAATGTAACACCCCCTTTCTATACCCCCAAATAATCACAATTAATCATTTAGGCACATATTAAAAATTTCGTCAGAGTATAATTATAAACATGGTATAAAAAGAGGTACGTCACATTATACATTAAATTAAAACATACAACACCTGCTCAACATTGATATGCAACAGTGGGGTAACTTTGCAACAGAGGAACTTTGTCCTTACACCCACATCTCAATATTTAGAATAAAAGCGGAAAATCTAAACATTGAATAACATCAAACATATATACATATATATACATGCGTCATCGAGTATCATCCATCAACATAATTCATGTTTACATAACCAATCATCAGCAAGATACATATACAAATGTATCACAAAAGAATCATATACATCCTAGCTACCCGGTGCTACATATCAGAGCCAACCGACCAAAAGAATGAAGACACGCTTCACAAAAAGACCTCTGGCATACCTACTCTGCAATGCCTCATAGAGCATTATAAAACAGCAGAAGGGTGAGAAATATTATCATAATAACAATGCATATAATTATATATATCTTAACATAAAAAAATACACATATTCCACATTCTCACCACAATTCATCAAAACTCACCCATATACATCACAATGTATATATATACAACCAAGCATATTCATCATACATACTTTCTCAATTCTCAATCATTCCACATAAACATACACATTCATGTTTATTCATCAATGCACAAATACAAAGATGATAAATGCAAATCATAGAGACCGACTCACGACTCTATGCAAATACAATGCGGTACCGACTCAATCATCATTAGTTCACTCAGGAACTCTACTGGAACCATCGCTCGTTACCAATGTAACTCCCCGTCGGGCCTACGATGTTCACCCATTGCTCACACCCCACATGGGCACACAATGTTTATGGATCGCTCACACCCCACACGGGCACACGACCGGATCGCTCACACCCCACACGTGGGCACACGATCCGATTGCTCACACCTCACCTAGGCACACAATCCGATTGCTCACACCTCACCTAGGCACACAATCGTTTGTAATCATCGCTCACACCTCACATAGGCACACGACGATACAACGGATTCTCATTAGAATCGCTCAACACAAGAATGTACTTCATTATGCTTCACATGCAAAATGACTCAAGACATTCTTGAAATGCATACATATTCACAATATATTCATGCATTCATCTCATACAATCACATACAATCTATATACATTCACATCAATGCACTATTGTATGATTCACATTTAAACACAGTCAAAACGGTAAAAGTGCTAAATAACACTATTCCTGACTTTTTTGACTTATTTAATCGGCTAACAATTTCCAAATCATCATAACCATGTAGTACAGCTCAATAGCTTCACAACGATACCAAGAATGTAAAAATCGGACAAACGGAACAAAAGTTACGGACGAAAACGAAAAACACATTTTGAAAAATCACATTTTTACACTTCTCCTGCCCATACGCGTACCACCACATGCCATACGCGTATGAGCAGAAACTCAATTTTCCCCAAGTTCACGTGTAAAAGTCCGTACGCGTAATGCCCAAGCCCGTACGCGTATTGCCCGGAAATGCTACGCGTATCATACGCAAATGGGCAGATGGCCGAGAAAACAAGCAATCCATACGCGTATTGGCCCATGGCTCGCCCACCATACGCGTATTGCCAAGGTTCATACGCGTATGAACATGCCCCATACGCGTATGACCTGGAAATACCAGAAAAATTTTCTGCATAATTTTTGCTTACGGGTTCCAATCCAAAACATCCCAAATCTCACCTACACACCAGAAAATCGCCAATACAATGTCCCATAACAAGTATCTATCATATACCAACAATTATAGACGCTAACAACATGATTTCAACCACAATTAATCGATTTCCAAACCATTTAACCAAATATGGGTTTATACCAAAAACTCAGAAAAATCCACCACAAACACAATACAATCATACATAACGATACACATTGATAAGATAATAAAATTTCACACCCTTACCCAGATTCCAAACTCGCTAAATGATCGTTCTTGATGATTCTCTAGTTTTCCTCTTTTCCTCTTCTCTTTTCTTCCTCTTCTTTCTTTCTATCCTTTTTCTTTCTATTTTTCTTTTCCTTTCTATTTCTATTCTCTTTTTCTTTCTTTTTTTCTTTCTATTTTCCACTCAAATACAATTAATTCACTTTCTCACAAAATTCTACACTTAATCATCTTTCTAACAATTTTTTTTTCTAAATTCCTAACTTACCAAAAATTGAGAAATGTCTAAAATACCCTCCATTATAATTTCCCTGAAAACTCTCAAAACGGTCAAATATCATAACACATCAACATAGCATATTAACATACCAATTCCACAAATAAAATAATTTATCACTCAATTTAAATAAAAGACTCAACAAAAAGGGAATAATTGGAATCGGGGCGTTACAACTCTCCCCCACTTTAGAAATTTTCGTCCTCGAAAATATTACCTGAATCAAACAACTCCGGATACGACTCTCGCATCCTACTCTCTAGTTCCCAAGTCATATCGCCTTCCGTAGTGCCTCCCCACGCTACTTTCACAAGTGCAATATCTTTGCCTCTTAGCTTCTTAACTTCACGGTCCAAAATCCTAATCGGTAAAGTTTCCACCGTAAGGTTATCTCTCACTTCAACCTCGTCCATAGGAATAACATGTGACGGATCCGGAACATACTTCCGAAGTTGCGAAACATGGAATACATCATGCAAATTCGAAAGATTCGGAGGCAACGCCACACGGTAAGCCACAACACCAACTCATGCAGAAATCTGATACGGACCAATAAAACGAGAAGTCAACTTCTTCGATTTTAAAGCACGACCCACACCCGTAACCGGTGTAACTCTCAAAAACACATGGTCGCCTTCTTGAAATTCAAGATCTTTCCTTCTCTTGTCATGATAGCTCTTTTGTCTACTTTGAGAAGCTTTCATCTTCTCCTGAATAAACTTCACTTTCTCCGTCGTTTGTTGTACCATCTCCGGTCCAACTATCATCCTCTCGCCGGTTTCATGCCAACACAAAGGTGTTCGACATCTCCGACCATACAAAGCCTCAAATGGTGCCATACTTATACTTGAATGAAAACTGTTATTGTAGGTGAACTCAATCAATGCCAAATAACTATCCCAAGCACCACCTTGCTCGAGCACACAAGCACGCAATAAATCCTCCAACGATTGAATTGTCCTTTCGGTTTGACCATCCGTTTTCGGATGATAAGCCGAACTCAATCTTAGCTTAGTACCCAAAGCCCTTTGTAAACTCTCCCAAAACCTCGATGTGAATCTAGGATCTCTATCCGACATAATACTCTTAGGAACTCCATGTAACTTCACAACCGTAAGAATATAAATCTCGGCTAACTTCTCCAAAGGATAACTAATATCAATTGGAATGAAGTGAGCAGATTTAGTAAGCCTATCAACAATTACCCAAATAGCATTATGACCTCTTTGCGTATTCGGCAATCCCGTAACAAAATCCATCGATATACTATCCCATTTCCACTCCGGAATGTCCAACGGTTGCATCAATCCACTAGGCTTTTGATGTTCCACCTTCGACTTTTGACAAGTTAAGCATGCATACACAAATTAAGCAACATCCCTCTTTAATCCGGACCACCAAAAGATTTTCTTCAAATCTTGATACATTTTATTCGCTCCCGGATGAATACTTAAGCTACTTCGGTGTCCTTCTTCTAATATCATCTTTTTCAACTCCGCATCATCGGGAATACAAATACGACCACGGAATCTCAAAACTCCAAAATTATCAACCTTGAAATCCTCATTCTCATTCGTCATCAAATCAACGAACTTCAAATCCAACTTTTGCTTTTCACATACGGTTGCAAGAAAATCATTCGTAACATGTAGCATACCAAGTCTCACACTTCTCGGCGTCATTTCACAAACCAAACTCAAGTCTCTAAAATTCTCCAAAAGTTCCCATTCTCTCATCATCAATGCGGACATATGTAACGACCTCCGACTCAAGGCATCGGCCACCACGTTTGCCTTACCCGGATGGTAATTCAAACCAAAATCATAATCCTTCAAAAGCTCTAACCACCGTCTTTGTCTCATGTTCAATTCTTTTTGATCAAATAAATATTTCAAGCTTTTGTGATCACTAAAAACTTCAAATCTCGCACCATAAAGATAATGCCTCCATATTTTCAAAACAAACACCACCGCCGCTAACTCCAAGTCATGTGTAGGATAATTCTTTTCATGCACTCTCAATTGTCTTGAAGCATATGCCACAACTTTTCCATCTTGCATCAAAACACCACCTAACCCAATCAATGAAGCATCACAATACACAACAAATGGTTCATTAGGATTCGGTAAAATCAAGATCGGAGCCGTTGTCAACCTTCTCTTTAGCTCATTGAAACTCTCTTCACAATGAATATCCTAAATGAATGCCTTTCCTTTACAAGTCAATTGCGTTAACGGAAGTGCCAACTTCAAAAATCCTTCAATAAACCTCCGATAATAACCCGCCAAGCCTAAAAAGCTTCGAATCTCCGTAACCGATCTAGGAGCCTCCCATTGCATCACCGCATCAATCTTCGATGGATCAACACTAATACCATTACCGGAAATAACATGTTCAAGAAAACTTACTTCCGATAACCAAAACTCACATTTCGACAACTTAGCATACAATTGTTTCTCTTTCAAAATTTGCAACACAATTCTCAAATGCTCTTCATGCTCCTCTTGAGACTTAGAGTAAATCAAAATATCGTCGATGAACACAACCACAAAACGATCCAACTGTTCATGAAAAATACGATTCATGTATTCCATAAACACACCCGACGCATTAGAAACCCCGAATGGCATCACGGAATATTCGTAATGACCATACCGTGTCCTAAAGGCCGTCTTTTGAATACCTTCTCCTTTCACACGAATCTGGTGGTATCTCGATCTCAAATCAATCTTGCTAAAAACACGCGCACCAACCAATTGGTCCAACAAATCATCGATCCTTGGAAGCGGATACTTGTTCTTAATTGTCACCTTGTTCAATTGTCGATAATCAATGCACAACCGCATACTTCCATCCTTCTTCTTTACCAACAATACCGGAGCACCCCAAGGAGAAACACTTGGTCTTACAAATCTCTTGTCTAACAAGTCATTCAATTGCTTCTTCAATTCTATCAACTCCGATGCCGACATACGATACGGAGCCATCGAAATCGGTCTAGTACCCGAAACTAGATCAATAGAAAACTCAACTTCTCTTTCCGGCGGTACATCCTTAATATCATCAGGAAACACTTCAGGAAAATCACACACAACAGGAAACACATCAAGTGACACTTGACTATCCACAGTTAAAGATGCAAACAAACCGAACAATTGAGTTTCATCCGCTAAAAGTTTCTTCAACTCTTTAGTGGATAGGAAACTCGAGTCTTCATCCTCTTCCAAAGAAGGAAACCTCACTAACTTATGATAACATTCTATATGAACTCGGTTAAATTGCAACCAATTCATACCTAAGACCACATCTAATCCTTCCAACGGCAAACACACTAAGTCCATCTCAAAGTCTTTACCATAAATGGTTAAAGGACAACTCAAACAAACCAAAGAAGTAGTCACTGACCCCATTGCTGGAGTATCAATAACCATCTTTCCATCCATCAGAGACAACACAAGATTCAAACGCTTCGCGCCCTCAGACGAAATAAATGAATGAGTCGCTCCCGTATCAATAATGGCAACTAAAGATGTACTATTAATAAAGCATGTACCTTTAATCAAACGGTCTGCATTAGTAGTTTGAGTCCCCGCCAATGCAAACACCTTTCCGCCTGCTTGAGCATGTTTCGGCTTAGTACACTTAGTACTAATGTGACCAACTTCTCCACAATTATAGCACTTCACCATATTCCTTCTACAATCTGTAGCAACATGCCCAAGACCTCCACAGTTAGAACATTTCACCACTGGCTTCCCACACTCAAATGATTTATGACCCATTTCACCACACTTGTAACACCTAATAGAACCGGAACCTCCTCCTCCCGATCTCCTATCAAAGTTTCCCCTATGCTTGCCCTTGTCAACGGGTGTCACATAAGGTCCACTTCTAGCTTGTTGCTTTCCCTTCCTCTCATTCAAACTTTTGTAATGTGTAGAACGAGCCTTACTATCTTCCTCGAAGATTCTACAACATTCCGTCAAATCTGAAAACCTTCTTATCCTTTGATATCCCACAGCTTGCTTAATCTCAGGACGTAAACCATTCTCATATTTAATACACTTTGAGAACTCAGCAGTAATCGCAACATAATGAGGATGGAATTAAACCAACTCTACAAATTTAGCAGTATAGTCCACCACGGACATACTACCTTGTTTCAATTCAAGGAACTCCATCTCTTTCTTCCCTTTCACACTTTCAGGGTAATACTTCCTTAAGAACTCAGTACGAAATAAATCCCAAGTTACCTCTTCATTATCCACCTCAAGAATTTGACGCATACCGACCCACCAATCGTCGGCTTCTTCCTTCAGCATGTGAGACCCAAGCCTCACCTTGTTCTCCTCCACACAGTCCATGACTCTAAAGATCCTTTCAATCTCTTTCAACCAAAGTTGAGCACCATCGGGATCAAATCTTCCTTTGAAGACCGGTGGTTGATTCTTCCTGAACTCGTCATTAGCATTCACATTCGGCGCACCTTGCACCGCCCTAGCCATTGCTTCCAAAGTAGCAGCCATCGCATTGTCGTTCCTACCAGCCATATTCTGATTATTCCCAAAAATGACAACAAGGTTAAACAATAGTTCAACCAACACAACAACAAGACAGACACAATAGACTCAACTCTGGCTCTGATACCACTTAATGTAACATCCCTTTCTATACCCCCAAATAATCACAATTAATCATTTAGGCACATATTAAAAATTTCGTCAGAGTATAATTATAAACATGGTATAAAAAGAGGTACGTCACATTATACATTAAATTAAAACATACAACACTTGCTCAACATTGATATGCAATAGTGGGGTAACTTTGCAACAGAGGAACTTTGTCCTTACACCCACATCTCAATATTTAGAATAAAAGCGGAAAATCTAAACATTGAATAACATCAAACATATATACATATATATACATGCGTCATCGAGTATCATCCATCAACATAATTCATGTTTACATAACCAATCATCAGCAAGATACATATACAAATGTATCACAAAAGAATCATATACATCCTAGCTACCCGGTGCTACATATCAGAGCCAACCGACCAAAAGAATGAAGACACGCTTCACAAAAAGACCTCCGGCATACCTACTCTGCAATGCCTCATAGAGCATTATAAAAAGCAGAAGGGTGAGAAATATTATCATAATAACAATGCATATAATTATATATATCTTAACATAAAAAAATACACATATTCCACATTCTCACCACAATTCATCAAAACTCACCCATATACATCACAATGTATATATATACAACCAAGCATATTCATCATACATACTTTCGCAATTCTCAATCATTCCACATAAACATACACATTCATGTTTATTCATCAATGCACAAATACAAAGATGATAAATGCAAATCATAGAGACCGACTCACGACTCTATGCAAATGCAATGCGGGTACCGACTCAATCATCATTAGTTCACTCAGGAACTCTACTGGAACCATCTCTCGTTACCAATGTAACTCCCCGTCGGGCCTACGATGTTCACCCATTGCTCACACCCCACATGGGCACACAATGTTTATGGATCGCTCACACCCCACATGGGCACACGACCCGATCGCTCACACCCCACACGTGGGCACATGATCCGATTGCTCACACCTCACCTAGGCACACAATCCGATTGCTCACACCTCACCTAGGCACACAATCGTTTGTAATCATCGCTCACACCTCACATAGGCACACGACGATACAACGGATTCTCATTAGAATCGCTCAACACAAGAATGTACTTCATTATGCTTCACATGCAAAATGACTCAAGACATTCTTGAAATGCATACATATTCACAATATATTCATGCATTCATCTCATACAATCACATACAATCTATATACATTCACATCAATGCACTATTGTATGATTCACATTTAAACACACAGTCAAAACGGTAAAAGTCGCTAAATAACACTATTCCCGACTTTTCCGACTTATTTAATCGGCTAACAATTTCCAATTCATCATAACCATGTAGTACAGCTCAATAGCTTCACAACGATACCAAGAATGTAAAAATCGGCCAAACGGAACAAAAGTTACGGACGAAAACGAAAAACACATTTTGAAAAATCACATTTTTACACTTCTCCTGCCCATACGCGTACCACCACATGCCATACACGTATGAGCAGAAACTCAATTTTCCCCAAGTTCACGTGTAAAAGTTCGTACGCGTAATGCCCAAGCCCGTACGCGTATTGCCCGGAAATGCTACGCGTATCATACGCAAATGGGCAGATGGCCGAGAATACAAGCAATCCATACGCGTATTGCCAAGGTTCATACGCGTATGAACATGCCCCATACGCGTATGACCTGGAAATACCAGAAAAATTTTCTGCATAATTTTTGCTTACGGGTTCCAATCCAAAACATCCCAAATCTCACCTACACACTAGAAAATCGCCAATACAATGTCCTATAACAAGTATCTATCATATACCAACAATTATAGACGCTAACAACATGATTTCAACCACAATTAATCGATTTCCAAACCATTTAACCAAATATGGGTTTATACCAAAAACTCAGAAAAATCCACCACAAACACAATACAATCATACATAACGATACACATTGATAAGATAATAAAATTTCACACCCTTACCCAGATTCCAAACTCGCTAAATGATCGTTCTTGATGATTCTCTAGTTTTCCTCTTTTCCTCTTCTCTTCTCTTCCTCTTCTTTCTTTCTATCCTTTTTCTTTCTATTTTTCTTTTCCTTTCTATTTCTATTCTCTTTTTCTTTCTTTTTTTCTTTCTATTTTCCACTCAAATACAATTAATTCACTTTCTCACAAAATTCTACACTTAATCATCTTTCTAACAATTTTTTTTTCTAAATTCCTAACTTACCAAAAATTGAGAAATGTCTAAAATACCCTCCATTATAATTTCCCTGAAAACTCTTAAAACGGTCAAATATCATAACACATCAACATAGCATATTAACATACCAATTCCATAAATAAAATAATTTATCAGTCAATTTAAATAAAAGACTCAACAAAAAGGGAATAATTGGAATCGGGGCGTTACAGGTGACACTGGCGATCTTGAGGCTTAATCCACTCAGAATGTTGCAGCCTTATGCTTAATCCTTGAGGTGGGAGTCCTCTTGATCCATTGGGGATATTTGAGAGGCTAGACAAGTTGAAGATCATGTCATTCCTTGATTGATCCTTTGTCTAAGAGCTCTGAGAGTGCTTGAAACCCTAATTTTGATTGTAGTGGATGCTCACCCATCTTTGGGGAGACTAATGAGGCATAATGATACACCCATATTGTGATGATGATTTGCACAATGATGGGAAATCTTAGTGGTCAAAATTTGGGGTATGACAGATGCCCCTATTTAATCTTCTTGGACCCGAAGGTGTGAATGGCGAAGGTATTCTGGCACTCGGTGTGCAAGAGGATTAAATATCGGAATACCCGAAATTTTGATGGCGGTTATGAATGGTAGCTTACACATTCATCTTCTTTTGCTAAGCAATGATACTTAGAAAAGGCAAACCTCCCCTCGATTCTGGTTTCCTACCAAGGAACTGGTCTTAGTTTCTGAAATAAACTTCCTCTCGATCCTGGTTTTCTACCAGGGAACTGGTCTAAGTTTCTGAAATAAACTTCCCCTCGATCCTGGTTTCCTACCAAGGAACTGGTCTAAGTTTCTGAAATAAACTTCCCCTCGATCCTGGTTTCCTACCAAGGATCTGGTCTAAGTTTCTGAAATAAACTTCCCCTCGATCCTGGTTTCCTACCAAGGAACTGGTCTAAGTTTCTGAAATGAACTTCCCCTCGATCCTAGTTTCCTACCAAGGAACTAGTGTTAGTTACTGAAATAAACTTCCCCTCAATCCTGGTTTCCTACCAAGGAACTGGTCTAAGTTTCTGAAATAAACTTCCCCTCGATCCTGGTTTCCTACCAAGGAACTGGTGTATGTTTCTTTTGTCAATAAACTTTCTTGACAAGGGACGCTACGTGTAGCGATTTTCCTCAAACTTCTCGCCGAATTTTCCTGGGGAGATGCCATTTGATGGAAAAATTTTTGATGTCAGACTTGTTGGGGAACCCAGTTGTCTGAGTTGTAGAGGTGTACAAACTTCTTTGTTGGAGACGCCATTTGTTGATTCTACTGGGGAAAATAAGTCTCTTGAGAGACTGTTTCCGCTTGGGGTATTACATCATACTTTTCTTGGGATTTTCTCGAAGAAATGCCATATGATGTGATCTAATTTCGAGGTGCTGATGACCTTTTCGTCAGTGGATTTTTCGGAGAAAAACTGCTGTATTGTCGAATCTTTGATTAAGAGAGTTTCTCTGGGGATTTTCCTTAATCCGGGAAAGTGAAAATATCATCTTCAATGGCGAAGAGTGACATTTGTCGAGGGTTCTCTGGTTCATCAGAGGTTCAAGTTATCAAAGTGGTCAAGGGCCAATTCTAATCCAAAAATAAACTGGAGGAGAGATCGTTTAGATAGTTCCCTTCCTGACGAGGAAAGAGCTGACAACTCGATTGAGATGACCATTATCACTAGGGGATAAGACCGACTTGAGTGATAGTGATGCAATATGAATATGAATGTAAATCAATAATGCATGATGTATGTATGTATATGCTGACAAAACTAACACGACATACAGACTAATAGATGAACACGACTGGATACTCGGGCACAGTGGGAGATGTACAGTATCACTTGTTCACGATAGCAATTCTGCCTTGCTTAGGAGAGATATTCCCTGCGAGGAACAACCGTTGGTCGGGCTTAGGAGGTAAGAACTCGGTTGAGGAGTGTCAGATGGAATATGGTCGCTGACACAGCTGATCCTTCATTCAGGCGTACTGGTTTAGAAGGATTACTTTGATTCTGCACTTCGAGGTTCGATTATTTCTGGAGAAGCGATCGATGCTTTTTCGATGTTCAACAGTCAAAAGAAATTGCCATCTTTATTTAAAAGCAGAAAAAGTTTGACAAGTAAATTCATTTTTATTTCGTTTCAAGAATCGTTAATCATATTAAAACGTCATTCTGTAAAGCTAAAACAAATAAGAATTGTAAACAAAAGCACAAGGGCTCAAATTTTATTGATAGGATGGAAATCAGCCAAGCGCGTGATTCCATAGAGTATTTACAAAGTTTAGAAAATGGTAATTTAAGGGAAAAAGGGCTACATTGAAACATGCCGACCGCTATCCTTCTACCAACTTTGAATTTCGGACATCCTGGGCTTCTGTGAAGATGACCGTGACTGAGATTTCCTTCGATGTATGATGTAACAGCTGCTGAGGAACTTGCCTCTGTTGGACATAGTTACTTGCCATTATCCCTAATTTTTGCCTGGATTGTACTGTGATGTTTCCAATCCACCGGGATGATTTTTTTTATTTTGTCTCTAATTTTTGCCCGGACCGCCCTTTCAGGCTTTCAATCCACTGAGACGTTATTTTTAGTTTAGGCGAAGTATTTCTTGACTACGTCAACATTTGTGGGGTAGGCAAATTCCTCCCCGTCCATGGTTGCAAGTCTTAAGGCGCCGCCTGAGAAAGCTTTCTTGACCACATAGGGCCGTCATAATTCGGGGTCCATTTGCCCTGAGAATCGGTGAGATATGATTGTATCTTTTTGAGCACGAGGTCTCCTTTCCTGAAGACGTGAGGTCGGACCTTTTTTTCAAACTCCTTCTTCATTCTTCGCTGATACAACTGACCGTGGCATAATGCCGTTATTCTCTTTTCTTCGATCAGATTTAGTTTGTCGTGTTTGCTTTGACACCATTCAGCTTCTGTAAGCTTAGCTTCCATCAATACCCGGATTGATGGGATCTCTACTTCTATGGGAAGCATTGCTTCCATGCCATATACTAGAGAGAAAGGGATTGCCCCTGTTGAAGTGCGGACAGATGTTCGATAACCGTGAAGAGCAAAGGGTAGCATCTCGTTCCAGTGTTTATAGTTACAACCATCTTTTGAACAATCTTCTTGAGGTTCTTGTTAGCCTCTTCTACCGCTCCGTTCATCTTGGGTCGGTAGGGAGATGAGTTATGGTGTTCAATCTTGAACTCAGCCCACAACTCTTTCATCATCTTATTGTTCAAGTTAGATCCATTATCAGTAATGATCTGGCTTGGAACACCATAACGGCAGATGATATTGTTTTTGATAAATCAGACCACCACTTGTCGGGTTACATTGGCATATGACGCTGCTTCGACCCATTTGGTGAAATAGTCAATGGCTACCAGGATGAACCGATGTCTGTTTGAAGCCTTAGGTTCGATCATGCCGATCATGTCGATTCCCCATATGGAAAAGGGCCATGGGGAAGAGAGAACTTTGAGATGTGTAGGCGTTACATGGATTCTGTCAGAGTATATCTGACACTTGTGACACTTCCTCATGTACTTGTAGCAGTCGGATTCCATGGTCAACCAGTAGTACCCTGCTCTCAGAAATTTTCTCGCCATTGTGTGTCCGTTGGCATGAGTGCCAAAGGATCCTTCGTGAATTTCTCGCCATTGTCGTCTATGACTGCTTCAATCACGAAGATGTAAGTGGGCCTTTCAAGGCGCATTATGTCGATCTTATGTAGGTCGTTCCATTGACCTACACTAATCATGGAAGAGAGAGTGGCTAATGCATCAGCCATGTGATTCTCTTCACGAGGGATATGATGAAACTCGATTCTGTTGAAGAAAGGTAACAACCTTCTTGCATAGTCTTTGTAAGGAATCAGTCCTGATTGGTATGTGTTCCAATCTCCTTTGATTTGATTGATAACCAGGGCTGAATCGCCATATACATCCAAGTTCTTGATCCTTAAATCGATCGCTTCTTCGAGACCCATGATACACGCTTCGTATTCGGCCTCGTTGTGTGTACACTTGAATGTCAGTCTGGCGGTGAAAGGAATGTGGGTACCCTGAGGGGTAACAATGATTGCCCCAATTCCGTTTCCGTAATGGTTGACAGTGTAACGCCCCAGTTTTTGTTAGTTTTATTTAATCGAGTCGATTTGATTATTTCTATTATTATATTATTTTATTTTATTTTTGACTTTTATTTGGTAATATATTATTTTTCATTGTTGTTATGTTTTATCGAGTTTTGGGAGCGTTGGCGAGATATTTGAGTGTAGGGGTATTTTGGTCTTTTGCTTGGGTAGATATTATATTTTGCATATAATAGAAAATAGAAAGAGAGAAAATTAGAGAGAAAGAAAAAGAGAAGAAGAAAAAGAGAAAGAAGGAAAAGAAGAGAAGAAAAAGAGAGAAAACTTGGAAAGGAAGAAAATCGAGCAACCGACTTTTCAAACACGATTAAATCGGGTAAGGGTGTGAAACTCGATTATCTTATCATTGTGTATGATTATGTATGTGTGTGTGTGGAAGTTTTTCTAGATTTTCCATTCTGGTTCTGGTGTAGGCCGCCGGACGGTGGTTTGGGTGCCGGGCGACGCAGGAGTTGCGCCGCTTCTCCGCCGGACGATACCCAAGAGGCGCAGCTTGTCACGCTGCTGAATCTTTTAGGCTTTGGTGGGGAGTTTTATGCCGCTGCTGCGCCGGGCGACGCAGAGGCGAAGGGGCACTGCCGGGCAAAATTTTGGTACCGCGGGGCACTCCTGGGGTTTTTTGCATTAGTTATGTTTTCTTTCGAATTCCATAACTTGTGTTCCGATTATCTGTTTTGAACATTCTTTGTATAGTTGGAAAGCTATTGAAATGTTCTTTCTTATTAAAATGGTTTTGAGATTGTTGGCCGATTTAATTATGTCGGGACTTTGGAATAATGTCGTTTTGTAGACTTTTACCGTTGTAATTGTGTGTAATTGATGTGTATCATGCAATGTGCTGTTGATATGGATATCGTATGACTTGTGTGCTATTGTGTGATGTAAATGCATGTGAGGAAATGTTGTGATGATGATTTGTTGCCTAAGGGCAAGAAAATGCATTGTGTTGTGTTTGATTATATATGCATGATTATGGATGTGTATATGTGTGCATTTGAATGTCATGAGTCATTGTATGCCAAGCATCATGATATATATTCTTGTGATGTCGTGTGCCCTAGTGGGTGTGAGCGACAAAACGATTCCAGAGGGAATCCGCTATAACATCGTGTGCCTTATACAAAGAGGTGTGAGCGATGATTATGGACGATCGTGTGCCTTATACAAAGAGGTGTGAGAGATCGGGTCGTGTGCCTTATATAAAGAGGTGTGAGCGATCCATATATGTCGTGTGCTTGATACAAAGAGGTGTGAGCGACGGGGAACATCGTTTGCCCGACGGGAAGTTACACTAAGTAACAAGCGATGGTTCTAATAGTTCCTGAGTGAACTAGTGATGAGATTGACGGATGGATGGTACCCGCATTTGCATAGAGTCGTTTTGTTGGTCTCTTTGCATTTGCATAAATCATGAATGGATTGATTTTGTGTGGAATTGTGAATGGAATTGATGAGTTGATATATATATATATATATATATATATATGTTGGTGATAGATGTGTTGTGCATGATTGATAGGCTTTGTGATGGATGTATGAGATCTGGATTGTGTGGTTTTGTATTTGAATTCTGGTGTAAGTTGTGGCGAGAGTACTTTACAAGTGTATTTTGGTGTTATTATATTATTGTATGCAATTGTATTATCATTGTGTTTCTCACCCTTCTGCTATTTTGAGTGCTCTATGAGGCATTGCAGATTAAATGCTGGAGGTCTTTTGTGAAGCTTAGGTCTTCATTCTTTTGTCGGTCGGCTCTGATATGTGGCACCGGGTAGTCGGGGAGATCGTTGTGATTTATTGTGTATATGTATATATATCTTTTGGATTGTATATGTATGACTCTGTATACGACAGACAAACTTTTTATGTGATATATATATGAGATTCAGTTGCAGATTTTCCGCTTTTATTCTGTATCTGATATGTGGGTAGTAGGAACTAAGTTCCTCTGTTTGTATTACTACCTGATTGTTGCATATCTTTATGAGCAGGTTTATTGTGTTTTGTCTCAATTGATGTGATGCCTCCGTCTATGCCATGAATGTTTTAATTATACTCTGATGATTTTTTTATCGCTTTATCTAATTGGGGGTATAGATTGGGGGTGTTACATTAAGTGGTATCAGAGCCAGTCTGTGTCAGTTTGTGTCAGTCCTTGTCGGTCGTTGTGGTTGGGTGAGCTGTTTGTTTAACCATAGTTGTTGTTATTGGAAATGAACAGAATATGGCTGGTAGGAATGATGCTGCTTTGGCTGCTGCTATGCAAGCTATGGCTCGGGCTGTGCAGGGTGCACCTAATGCTGGTGGGAATGATGAGTTCAGGAAGAACAAACCGCCTGTCTTCAAAGGGAGACATGATCCTGATGGTGCACAGATTTGGCTTAAGGATATTGAAAGAATCTTTCGGGTGATGGACTGTGCTGAGGAACATAAGGCGAGACTAGTTACTCACATGTTGCAGGAGGAAGCTGATGATTTGAGGGTTAGTACGCGTCATGTTTGGGAAGTTACAGGTGAAGTGGTCACTTGGGCTTCGTTTAGTAGGGAGTTTTAGAGGAAGTATTTTCCTGAAGATGTTAGAGGAAAGAAAGAGATAGAGTTCTTGGAATTGAAACAAGGTAATATGTCTGTTGTTGATTACACTGCTAGGTTTGTGGAGTTTGTTCAGTTTTATCCACATTATGCTGAAGCAACTGCAGAGTTTTCTAAATGTGTGAAGTTTGAGAACGGATTGCGTCCTGAGATCAAGCAGGCAATCGGTTATCAAAGGATTAGGAGGTTTTCGGACTTGGTGGATTGTTGTAGGATTTATGAGGAGGATAGCAAAGCTCGTTCTACTCACTATAAGAGTGTGAACGAAAGGAAAGGGAAGCAACCGTTTCGTGATGATCCTTATGTGACACCAGCTGACAAGGGTATGCAAAGGGGTAATTTTGAGAAAAGGCCAAGTGGGGGAGGAATGTCTAATCCTCTAAGATGTTATAGGTGTGGTGACTTAGGACATCGTCAGTTTGAATGTAGGAAAGATATGAGAAAGTGTTCCAATTGTGGAGGTTTAGGACATATCGCAGCTGATTGTAAAAGGAATGTGGTGAAGTGTTTCAACTGTGGTGAACCTGGCCATGTTAGTACGAAGTGTCCGAAACCAAAGCAAGCTCAGGCTGGAGGGAAAGTTTTTGCATTGGCAGGAACTCAGACTACTAGTGCAGACCGTCTGATCAGAGGTACTTGTTTCATTAATAGTATGCCTTTAGTTGCTATTATTGATACTGGAGCGACTCATTCGTTTATTTCGTCTGAGTGCGCGAAGCATTTGAATCTTTTGTTGTCTTCGATGGGTGGAGAGATGGTTATTGATACTCCAGTAATGGGGTCAGTAACTACTTCTTTGGTTTGTTTAAGCTGTCCTTTGACCATTTATGGTAAAGGTTTTGAGATGGATTTGGTGTGTTTGCCGTTGGAGGGTTTAGATGTGATTCTGGGTATGAATTGGTTGCAGTTCAATCGAGTGCATATCGATTGTTATCATAAGCTGGTAAGATTTCCTTCTCTTGAGGAAGACGCGGAATCGAGTTTCTTATCTACCAAAGAGTTGAAGAAACTTTTGGCGGATGAAGCTCAGTTGTTCGGATTGTTTGCATCGTTGACTGTGGAGAGTCAAGTTGTACTTGATATGTTTCCAGTTGTGTGTGAGTTCCCAGAGGTGTTTCCTGAGGATATTTCGGACTTGCTGCCAGAGAGAGAGGTGGAGTTTTTTATAGATCTAATTCCTGGTACTAGACCGGCATCTATGACACCTTTTCGTATGTCGGCATCTGAGTTGGTTGAGTTAAAGAAGCAGTTGAATGAATTGTTAGAGAAGAGGTTTGTGAGGCCAAGTGTGTCGCGTTGGGGTGCTCCAGTTTTGTTAGTGAAAAAGAAAGATGGAAGTATGCGATTGTGTATTGATTATCGCCAGCTGAATAAGGTGACGATTAAGAATAAGTATCCTCTTCTGAGAATTGATGATTTGATGGACCAGTTGGTAGGTGCGTGTGTGTTTAGTAAGATTGATTTGAGGTCGGGTTATCATCAGATTAGAGTGAAAGAGGAAGATATTCAGAAGACGGCTTTTAGGACACGATACGGTCATTACGAATATTTTGTGATGCCGCTCGGGGTTTCTAATACGCTGGGTGTGTTTATGGAGTATATGAATCGTATTTTCCATGAGCATTTGGATCGATTTGTTGTTGTGTTTATTGATGATATCTTGATTTATTCTAAGTCTCGGGAGGAGCATGCAGAACATTTGCGTGCTGTGTTGCAAATTTTGAAGGAAAAGAGACTTTTTTGCCAAGTTGTCCAAGTGTGAGTTCTGGTTGTCAGAAGCGAGTTTTCTTGGGCATGTGATTTCAGGTAATGGTATTGTTGTGGATCCATCTAAAGTAGATGCAGTTCTATAATGGGAGGCTCCTAGATCTGTTACTGAAATTAGAAGCTTTTTGGGTTTAGCTGGTTATTATCGAAGATTCATTGAAGGTTTTTCTAAGTTAGCACTTCCTTTGACCCAGTTGACTTGTAAAGGTAAAGCGTTCATTTGGGATATTCAGTGTGAGGAAAATTTTAGTGAGCTGAAGATAAGATTGACTACAGCTCCGATTTTGGTCTTACCGAATCCTACTGAACCATTTGTGGTGTATTGCGATGCGTCTTTGATTGGTTTAGGTGGAGTGTTGATGCAAGAAGGTAAGGTTGTGGCTTATGCTTCGAGGCAATTAAGGATTCATGAGAAGAATTACCCTACTCATGATTTGGAATTAGCGGCAGTGGTTTTTGTTTTGAAAATTTGGAGGCATTATCTCTATGGTGCAAGATTCGAAGTCTTTAGTGATCATAAAAGTTTGAAATACTTGTTTGATCAGAAAGAGTTGAATATGAGGCAACGGAGATGGTTGGAATTTTTGAAGAACTACGATTTTTGCTTGAATTACCATCCTGGTAAAGCTAATGTGGTAGCCGATGCGTTGAACCGAAAGTGTTTGCATATGTCTATTTTGATGGTTAAGGAGTGGGAACTTTTGGAAGCGTTTAGAGATTTGAGTTTATTGTGTGAATTGACATCTGATAGCGTGAGGCTTGGAATGTTAAAGGTCACTAATGATTTTCTATTAACCGTTAGCGAGAAACAAAAGTTGGATGTGAAATTTGTTGATTTGATGACGGTTGGGGATCGAAGTGTGAATGGTGACTTTAAAGTGGATGGTAAGGGTGTTTTGAGATTTCGTGGTAGGATTTGTATTCCTGATGATTCGGACTTGAAAAAGATGATTTTAGAGGAAGGACACCGGAGTAATTTGAGTATACATCCGGGAGCTAATAAGATGTATCAGGATTTGAAGAAGATCTTTTGGTGGTCTGGATTGAAGAGGGATGTGGCTCAGTTTGTTTATGCGTGTTTGACGTGTCAGAAGTCTAAGGTAGAACATCAGAAGCCTAGTGGATTGTTGCAACCGTTGGATATTCCCGAGTGGAAATGGGACAACATTTCTATAGATTTTGTGACAGGGTTGCCGAATACACAGAGGGGACATAATGCCATTTGGGTGATTGTGGATAGGCTGACTAAATCGGCACATTTCATTCCGATTGACATCAGTTTTTCGTTGGAGAGGTTGGCTGAGATTTATATCAGTGTGATTGTGAAATTGCATGGTGTTCCGTTGAGTATTGTTTCAGATCGAGATTCGAGGTTTACTTCTAGATTTTGGGAAAGTTTGCAAAAGGCGTTAGGTTCCAAGTTGAGGTTGAGTTTTGCTTATCATCCGTAGACGGATGGTCAGACCGAGAGAACTATTCAGTCGTTGGAAGATTTGTTGCGTGCTTGTGTTCTTGAGCAAGGTGGTGCTTGGGATAGTTATCTTGCGTTGGTGGAATTCACGTATAACAACAATTTCCATTCGAGTATTGGAATGGCACCTTTTAAAGCGTTGTATGGAAGAAGATGTCGAACACCTTTGTGTTGGCATGAATCTGGTGAGAGTTCGGTGGTTGGACCGGAGCTAGTGCAACAGACTACGGAAAAGGTGAAACTTATTCGTGAGAAAATGAAGGCTTCTCAGAGTAGGCAAAAGAGTTATCATGATCGAAGGAGGAAAGATCTTGAGTTTCAAGAAGGCGATCATGTATTTTTGAGAGTTACACCGGTGACGGGTGTTGGTCGTGCATTGAAGTCGAAGAAGCTTACTTCTCGGTTTATTAGTCCTTACCAAATATCCGCGAGAGTGGGTGCTGTGGCTTATCGAGTGGCGTTGCCACTGAGTCTTTCGAATTTGCATGATGTGTTCCATGCTTCACAGCTTCGGAAGTATGTTCTGGATCCGTCGCATGTAATTCCGATGGATGAAGTTGAGGTAAGGAAGAACCTTACGGTTGAGGCATTACCAGTGAGAATTTTGGATCGCGAGTTGAAGCGGTTAAGAGGCAAAGATATTGCGCTTGTGAAAGTAGCGTGGGGAGGTGCTGTCGAGGGCAATTTGACTTGGGAGTTGGAGAGTCGGATGCGGGAGTCGCATCCGGAGTTGTTCGTCTCAGGTAATATTTTCGAGGATGAAAATTTCTAAGAGGGGAGAGTTGTAACGCCCCAGATTTTGTTAGTTTTATTTAATCGATTCGATTTGATTATTTCTATTATTATATTATTTTATTTTATTTTTGACTTTTATTTGGTAATATATTATTTTTCATTGTTGTTGTGTTTTATCGAGTTTTAGGAGCGTTGGCGAGATAGTTGAGTGTAGGGGTATTTTGGTCTTTTGCTTGGGTAGATATTATATTTTGCATATAATAGAAAATAGAAAGAGAGAAAATTAGATAGAAAGAAAAAGAGAAGAAGAAAAAGAGAAAGAAGGAAAAGAAGAGAAGAAAAAGAGAGAAAACTTGGAAAGGAAGAAAATCGAGCAACCGACTTTTCAAACACGATTAAATCGGGTAAGGGTGTGAAACTCAATTATCTTATCATTGTGTATGATTATGTATGTGTGTGTGTGGAATTTTTTCTAGTTTTTCCATTATAGGTTGGAATGAGAAAAATGAATCGAAATCAATGTTTTCGCGGTCGGAAATCGATATGAATCGTGTTGTATGATCACACTGTGTTTATGAGCAATTGCCGATATTTTTTTTGCTGTTGGAATTGAATTAGGATGAAAAATGGGGATTTTAGGGTGTTGGAATCGTGTAAAAACGCAGCATAATTTTCTGGTTCTGGTGTAGGCCGTCGGGCGGTGGTTTGGGCGCCGGGTGACGCAGGAGTTACGCCGCTTCTCCGCCGGGTGATACCCAAGAGGCGTAGCTTGTCACACTGCTGACTCTTTTAGGCTTTGGTGGGGAGTTTTACGCCACTGCTGCGCCGGGCGATGCAAAGGTGGAGGGGCACCGCTGGGCGAAATTTTGGTACCATTGGGCGCTCCTGGGGATTTTTGCATTAGTTTTGTTTTCTTTCAAATTCCATAACTTGTGTTCCGATTATCTGTTTTGAACATTCTTGGTATCGTTGGAAAGCTATTGAAATGTTCTTTCTTATTAAAATTGTTTTGAGATTGTTGGTCGATTTAATTATGTCGAGAATTTGGAATAGTGTTGTTTTGTCGACTTTTACCGTTGTAATTGTGTGTAATTGATGTGTATCATGCAATGTGCTGTTGATATGGATATCGTATGACTTATGTGTTGTTGTGTGATGTAAATGCATGTGAGGAAATGTTGTGATGATGATTTGTGGCCTAAGGGCAAGAAAATGCATTGTCTTTGATTATATATGCATGATTATGGATGTGTATATGTGTGCATTTGAATGTCATGAGTCATTGTATGCCAAGCATCATGATATATATTCTTGTGATGTCGTGTGCCCTAGTGGGTGTGAGCGACGAAACGATTCCAGAGGGAATCCGCTATAACATCGTGTGCCTTATACAAAGAGATGTGAGCGATGATTATGGACGATCGTGTGCCTTATACAAAGAGGTGTGAGCGATCGGGTCGTGTGCCTTATACAAAGAGGTGTGAGCAACGGGGAACATCGTTTTCCCGACGGGGAGTTACACTAAGTAACAAGCGATGGTTCCAATAGTTCCTGAGTGAACTAGTGATGAGATTGACGGATGGATGGTACTGCATTTGCATAGAGTCGTTTTGTCGGTCTCTTTGCATTTGCATAAATCATGAATGGATTGATTTTGTATGCAATTGTATTATGATTGTGTTTCTCACCCTTCTGCGGTTTTAAATGCTCTATGAGGCATTACAGATTAGATGCTGGAGGTCTTTTGTGAAGCTTAGGTCTTCATTCTTTTGTCGGTCGGCTCTGATATGTGGCACCGGGTAGTCGGGGATATCGTTGTGATTTATTGTGTATATGTATATATATCTTTTGGATTGTATATGTATGACTCTGTATACGACAGACAAACTTTTTATGTGATATATATATGAGATTCAGTTGCAGATTTTCCGCTTTTTTTCTGTATCTGATATGTGGGTAGTAGGAACTAAGTTCCTCTATTTGTATTACTACCTGATTGTTGCATATCTTTATGAGCAAGTTTATTGTGTTTTGTCTCAATTGATGTGACGCCTCCGTCTATGCCATGAATGTTTTAATTATACTCTGATGATTTTTTTTATCGCTTTATCTAATTGGGGGTATAGATTGGGGGTGTTACAAACAGCTCTGTAAAAAATTAATCCCCATTGGGATCCTGGTTCTGGCCCTTCACTGGGTAGTGGTTCATCGCAGTCTTTCATTTTTAGATACATGATATCTTCATTCTGGAAGTCAAACCCGATTGATTCCTGATCGTCAATCGGTTGATGAGCCAAATGATCGGCTAAAATACTTCCTTTAACGACTTTCTGAGTGTGGTATTCGATGTCATATTCTGATAACAACATCTGCCAACGGGCAATCCTTCCTGTGAGAGCAGGTTTTTCAAAGACATACTTGATTGGATCCATTTCTGAGATTAACCAAGTAGTGTGACGAATCATATACTGGCAAAGACGTTTGGCTGCCCAAGCCAAAGCGCAGTAAGTTTTCTCAAGCATAGTGTACCGAGTTTCACACTCAGTGAATTTCTTGCTCAAATAGTAAATGGCAGACTCTTTCCTTTTTGTTTCGTCTTATTGTCCAAGTACACAACCCATTGAGTCCTCTAGGACTATGAGGTAGATAATCAGTGGTCTTCCTTCCACTGGAGGTGATAGAATCGGCGGGTTCAACTGGTATTCCTTAATACTGTTTAAGGCGGTTTGATAGTCTTCTGTCCAAACGCAGTCCTGGTTCTTTTTGAGTAATTTGAAAATCGGCACATATGTTGCGGTCATAAGGAATATAAATCTGGAGATGTAATTCAGATGTCCCAAGAATCCTCTGACTTGTTTTTCAGTCTTTGGAGAAGGCATTTATTGAATGGCATTGACCTTGTCAGGATCAACCTCAATCCCTTTTTGGCTGACGATGAACCCTAAGAGTTTCCCTGAACGGACACCAAATGTGCACTTATTAGGATTCAAGCGGAGTTTGTATTTTCTCAGCCGCTCGAATAGTTTTGACAGGTGGGTCATATGCTCCTCTTCTGTCTTAGATTTAGCAATCATATCATCGACATACACCTCGATTTCTTTGTGTATTATGTCATGAAAAAGAGTAGTCATGGCCCTTTGATAGGTTGCCCCGACATTCTTCAAACCGAACGGCATTACCTTGTAACAAAAATTACCCCATGGGGTGATGAAGGAAGTTTTCTCCATGTCTTTCGACGCCATTTTGATTTGATTATAGCTCGAGAATCCATCCATGAAGGAGAAAACTTTGAACTTTGATGTACTGTCAACCAGCATGTCAATGTGTGGTAAAGGAAAGTCGGCTTTTGGACTAGCCTTGTTTAGATCTCTGTAATCTACACACATTCTGACCTTTCCGTCCTTTTTCAGAACGGGTACGATGTTGGCTAACCATTAAGGATATTCTGATGTGGCGAGGAACCCTACGTCAATCTGTTTTTGTACCTCCTCTTTGATTTTGATGGCCATGTCCGGGTGAGTCCATCTCAACCTCTGTTTTACTGGCGGACATTCTGATTTTAACGGTAGATGATGTTCCACGATGCTGGTATCCAACCCTGGCATGTCCTGATAGGACCAAGCAAACACATCTTGAAACTCTTTGAGAAGTTATATCAAGCTTTCTTTGACGGCCGGACTGAGCAGTTCCCCAACCTTAACTTCTTTTCTCTCTTCTCCTGAACCCAAATTTACCATTTCCAACGGCTCTATGTGAGGTTCAATGAACCTTTCCTCTTGTCTGAGTAGTCGGGAGATCTCTTCTGGAATTTCGTCGTCATCTTCTTCTTCAGCCCCAAATACCAGGAATTCAAAGTCGGGAGAAGGCATCGGATCGTATGTTTCAACGGGGTTTAAAATAAGCAATCTGCATGACATTGTGATTTATGTTTAGAAAAGATAGAGAAAATACAAGAGTGCATGTAGTGTATTTTTTTTTTGAAAAACTGCTTGTTTATTTTGAATTGTTTTTTTTAGGATTACCATTTTCTAAGAAAAGCGAAAAGAGAAAACATAAATTAATGCGGAGATTATAAAACGACGTTATTTTATTTATGAACAAGTCAATTCTTGAAACTACAGCCCTATAAAACAAAACTATGTCGCTTTGGGTAAAGCGAAGAGGGATATTTATAGAAAGTGAGCCCTATCAAAACATCCGTTTCACCTGGGCAGGGTGAAAGGTTAAGATAAAGACGACAATTACTTTGACTTATGAACGATCTTCGGAACATCGACAACAACCCATTGGTGGCGAACTCCTCAGTGAATCATAAAGTCTGGTACCTTCCTTGATTTGTCTTCAGAAATAACGCTGATTTCTGGTGGAGCAGGATCATTGGAATCTGTCTCCCAGGCAGAGTTGTCGTAGGAGGATTCCTCAGTTGTATTTTGCATAGTGTTTGTGCTCTCAGGTGGATCTCCCAATCCAGTTGGCTGGATGTCTTCGAGCCTGATACGAGAGCTCTCAGGAGCGGTGTACTTGACCATATAGTCGTATTTTCCACTTGGTTGTCCTAAGGTGTCCCACACTTCTTTGGAACTGGAGGAGTCATCTCTTTCGATGAAGTTGACCTCGGGAAAAGCATATATGATAAATTCTAGTCCGACAAGCTTCGCCAATTCATCGTCGTACTGGATATTTTCTGAATTCCCTGAGTAATGATCCCATGACATGGTGGGGACGCATGTATTCTGTTCAATGATGCTCAGCTGATTTTCATTGTTCGGCTGATTTTCTTGCCCCAAGTCTCCTGGGTACGGCTGCCAGATAGGCAGGCCATCCATTGGGCCATAATAGTCGCGGTCAAAGTTGTCCTTCATCAGAGTGTCCTCCTCTAATGAGTTTGGTGGAGCACGACATCCTTCCGGATC
Organism: Lathyrus tuberosus; assembly: GCA_022829125.1. Taxonomy (NCBI): domain Eukaryota; kingdom Viridiplantae; phylum Streptophyta; class Magnoliopsida; order Fabales; family Fabaceae; genus Lathyrus; species Lathyrus tuberosus. The sequence goes on along the minus strand of JALAZF010000308.1, from coordinate 6,886,368 downwards.
ACAATCTCCGTACAACATTTTGACATCTGACCTTGGTATAAATCTCAGACTCTGTGCGGGATAGCAATATGGTGTAGGCACTTCTTCCTGAGACATATAACCCTCTTCATTAAGATAGGACTTCCACTCTTCATCTGTATCGGAGGAATCTCCCTCGTTGATGGTATGGACTGCTTGAGGCACTGGGTGAAGGAAACCTCCACTGTGGAAGAAGTTCTGAATGGGATGGAGACTTTCATCGTTAGCAGTTGTCTGGGTGCAGGTCGCAGAAAAACCAAGACCTAACTTTGTTTTGTTATCAGTAGGAATGACAAGCTGTCCCCATCCTTTTGAACTGTTACTTTTGATCACTTCGAGAGCATCTTTGTATGAGAAAATAGAGGTTCCTTTCTCTGATTGATTCTCATTGTTCACCGAAAGTGCTTGGAACTGAGTTTCAACAACCTCCTCAGGTTCTATACAAGTGGATAATGATAGGTTACTCACGATCAAGGCTTGTTCTCCACAGACCGTGACGAGTTGATCGTTCTTGACGAACTTCAGTTTCTGGTGCAGCGTCGAAGTGACTGCCCCAGCCTGGTGTATCCAAGGTCTTCCTAGTAAACAGATGTACGCTGCCCGGACGTCCATGACCTAGAAAGTGATTAGGAAAGTGTGAGGACCGATAGTTATGGGAAGGTCGACTTCGCCGATAACTGCTTTCCGAGATCCGTCAAAGGCTTTGACGATAACCTCACTGCCCCTCATCGGGGGTCCTTTGAATGATAGTCGCATTAAAGTGGACTTCGGCATAACGTTGATGGCCGATCCTATGTCTACTAGTACGCTGGCTAAAGCATCGTCCTGGCAGTTGACTGTGATATTGAGTGCCATGTTGTGACTTTTGCCCTCCTCTGGAAAATCCTCATCACTGAATCCTAAGTTGTTGCAGGAAGTGATGTTAGAGATGATGCTATCGAACTGTCGTATTGACACATCCTGTTCCACAAAGGCCTTCTCTAAGACTTTCTGTAGAGCCTCTCTGTGGGCTTCGGAACTGAGTAAAAGTGATAGCACAGAGATCTTCGAAGGAGTTTGTAACAGTTGATCAACAATGTTGTATTCACTCCTTTGGATGAGCTTCAGCATCTCATCATTGTTTTTCGAAAGGTCGGGATTACTGGATTGACCGACTGGTGGATCAGGAGCTTCTATCTGAAGTTCCTTTTCTTTGTTAGGTTCTCCAACTCCTCGGTTGAAGATTCGACCGCTCCGTGTTACTCAACTGATGTCTGCAATATTCACGATGGAGGGTAATGGAATTTCCTTTCCATTCTCAATTATTGTTGCACCGTATTTGTAAGGGATCGCCTTAGCTGATTCATACGGTAATGGTCCTGGCAGATAGATAACTACAGGAGCCTTCTGAGTTTTCTGACTGTCGTAGGTAACTTCAATTAGTTCCTGGCTAGGAACCTTTGATTCGTCCAGTAGAGGGATGATGGTACAAACATCCTTGTTATGTTGATGATCAGAGATTATGACAACGTCTTTGATTTGATCAGCGAAGTAGTCTGGCGTCCAGTTGATTGGCTCAGAACTCAGACGTGGGTGAATCTCTTTACGATCCAACTGACCTTGAAGAGCTGCCCGCACAAGGTAGCATCCTTGGTTATTCTCCAAGCAGACTCTACAGCGTTCATAGTTGTGTGGTGGCACTTGGCCACGTCCGCTTTGAATGCAGTGTAACCTTACATGGTCAGTTTCCATAGATCGGATATCCTGACTTTGACACCGAGTAGGGTTCCCATTAAGCACACTGATTTGTTACAGTTTTGATAATTATGCGAAGTGAGAAAACCGAGTTGGACCTGCTTAGCGTGTAATTCCACCAAGCTGGTATTCATCAGACGAATATCAAAGATTTGAATCATGTTGATCTGATAAGGATTTCTATCATGGTAGTCCTGGATCCACCCAAGATCCATTTTACGCTGGAGGGCCTCTTGTACAAAAGAGCATCCCTGTTTGTTTACCAAGTAAGTCAGACAGGAATTGTAATCTAGTCGCGGCAGATTATGATACTGGCTTTGCCTTGAGTGCATCGCCACCAAGTTGACATTCATTGCACGGATGTCATGGTTCTGAATGATGTTGAAATTTGTGTAGGTCATGTTGACTCCACGAACTCGATGCTCTTGGATCCACCCGAGATCCAATTGTTCCTGTAGAGCTGATTGCACCACAGAACATCCTTGATTGTTTTTAGAGCAGATATCACACTGGCGATAATTATGAGGTGGCACATGGTCGTATCCGCTCTGTCTATAATGCATCTTGACCAGATTGGTCCTCAATAAGAGTACATTATGAATTTGATAGATGTTGTTAGACTCTTCCTCTATCAAATTTACCGCAGCTTTCTCGTGTTGAGGCAGCGGGTTCGTGAGAACATTCGGATTCGTATCTTTGAAAGATAAGACCCCGCTCCTAACAAGCTTTTGCACATCTGATTTAAAACTGAGACAGTTTTCTATGTTATGCCCTGGTTCTCCTTGATGGTAAGGACAAGTCTGATCCGTTTTGAACCAAAAAGGCGAATTTTCCGGTACTGTAAGAGGGGACTTGGTTTGGACGTGCCCCTTGACCAGTAGTAATGGAAATAGTTCTGCGTACAACATGGGTATAGGGTCAAACCCTGGTGGTCGCGTTGTACGGGGGACGAGCCTGCTGAAGAGGCGGTTGTGTCCTTTGCTGATATTACTGTTGATTTTGTTGGCTCTGAGCAACCTGAGATTGATACGTAGGAACAGGCACGGGATTGATAGCAGGAGTTACAACTGCTACTGGTTGATATCGTCGTCGTTGCTTTCCGAGAGAGATATTCCCAATATCCTGCTCTTTTTTCTTAGAGAGAGCACTACCGTATCGTTTTGTACTACTTGATGATCCAGCATCTTTGACCAATCATCCTTCTCGGACAACTTCCTCGAGAAGAACTCCCATGCCCACCATCTCGGTGAAGTCATTGGGCGCACTAGCGACCATTCTGTCGTAGTAAAATGAGCTCAAGGTTTTCAAGAAGATCTTTGTCATCTCTTTTTCCTCAAGAGGTGGACAAATCTGAGCGGTAATTTCACGCCATCTCTGAGCGTATTCTTTAAAATTTTCCTTGTCCTTTTGTGACATCGATCTGAGTTGATCTCTGTCCGGTGCCATGTCCAAATTGTATTTATATTGTTGAACGAATGCAGCGCCAAGATCTCTGAACGTGCCGATCGTAGCGCGGTTTAAACCCATGTACCATTTTAATGCGGCACCGGTTAAACTATCCTGAAAGTAGTGAATTAGTAGCTCCTGGTTCTTTGTCTGAGCTGACATTCGCCGAGCGTACATCACCAAATGGCCTTGAGGGCAAGAGTTAGCCTTTTACTTTTCAAAGTCGGGTACCTGGAACTTGTGCGGAACTTTCACGTTGGGGACCAAACAAAGGTCCGCGGCGTCCTTTCCAACTAAATCCTGACCGCGAAGGGCTTGTAGTTCTTTCTGCATCTCCAGGAATTGTTCCTGGAATTCATTCATTCTGTCGAACATGCTGTCATTTCCACCAGAAGGTATCTATGGAATCTGTCCTTCCGAGACAGTGTGTACCACGGGCGGTGGTATAGTCATTATGGCTGAGACTCTCAGTGCCTCCTGAAGTTTGTAACCTTCAGGAGTTGCTGTCATGCCCCTGGCATCTTTTCTTTCGAAGTTTGTAACCTTCAGCCCAGCGGTTCCTGCTGCGGTTCCTTGATCCTTAGCCATCGGCGGAACATATCCTTCTGGGATATAGTTAAGTGGCATGCCCTAGGGACGATCTTTCGGCATTTTGTACCTAGGATTAGACTTTTCCACTATGGGCGTGGACGCGGCCTCTGAGATCACAGTCCGTTGTTGCATCTGACCTTCTGCTAGAGCTTGCATGTCGTTATGAAGCTTTCTCAGATCTTCTTTCAGAGTGTCAATCTCTTCTCTCAACTCTCTGTTCTCTTCCTCGAGATCATCCATCTTTTCTGGCGATTAGCCCAAGTATTGTATGAATGAGACAGTTTGACTCTAGAATCGAGACGCAAACGTGAGATTCGTAGGTAAGAAGAATGCGTTATGCGAGAATGATGAATGATATGCAATGATTATATTAATTATATGTTTTTGTTTATTCAAAGTAAACTTCGACAATGGGATTGCAAATATCACACAGTGGGGACACCCCGTTTTATTGAATTCAAAGATTGCGAAAATGGAAATACAGTAATTTACAAAATGCTGTAAAAGGAAATCTAAACTTATGGATCCTGAGTCCTCTCTGAGGAGAGCTCAGGTGCTGGTTCTAGTATTTTCCTTTTCTTTGACCGGGGCTCTTAAGCCGTTGTCGGGTTGCCATTCCTTTGCTAAGTGAAAGGAGCGAGCAAATTCCTTTGGTCATCCTAATTTTCTACAGCATGTTGCTATAAAATCTCAATCAAAGCATATTTTTCTTTCAATAGCTGCCGTAGTTTCTTATACTCTACACTGAGAATACGGTACTTGTTCCTCCAAGACCTCCTCTCCTGTTGAACTTTGTTGAGAGTAACCTGAAGTTTTTCCGTGTCTGACATGAAATAAAGGATAGAGTCCCTTAACGGAAGAACTTCCAGACGAGGGTAAGGCATCCTCAGCTTGAGAGCTCTAGTTTGTACCCAGTGGAGATAAGGCTCCACAGAGATACGGTCCGGTTTTCCTAGAGACTCTCTTCCTTTCCTATGAACGTGTTTCCAAGCATGCACTATTTATGTCTTTAGTGCCCTGTCATTTTCTCCTTCCTTGAAGAAAATACCTTCCAGATGAGCATTACGCGAGACATACCTCATTGGGTATCCAAATTGACGACGAACTAACACCGAATGATAGTTGATTCCCCCCTTAGTTCCTATAAGGGGTACATTTGGGAAATTTCCACAACGGTCAATGATTCTGATCCCGTCGTAGATTCGATTGTACCAATTGATGTCAGAGTTGGTAAGAGACATGATTCTCTGTGACCAATGTAAAGTATTCTTTTGATCCGAAAATGCAGCAGACTTGGGCAAATGGGAAGTGAACCATTTGTAAAGCAAGGGTACACAGCACGTGATCATTCCTCTGCTGTATAAATTCCTTAAGTGTACCAAATGATACGCATCTGCGAGTAAGGTCGGTACAGGGTTTCCAATCAGAAAAATCTTAATGACGTTGACATCTACGAAGTTATCAATGTTGGGAAACAAAAATAACCCATAGGTGAGCAAAACAAATATGCTCTCGAAAGCGGCCACATTCCCTATACTAGCAAAGTATAAAGCCTTCTTTTTAAAGAACTGGGCTGGCAAACCTTGGATGCCACCCTTAGTGGTCATGCGAGTCCTGACTTCTGACTCGTCCAAATAAATTGCTCTTGCAATGGTATGATCCTTTGGAATTTCTTCCAGTCCAGAAAAGGGAGCTTGATCAGTGATATGCAGATCAGTCAAGTGAGAATACTCCTCCAGCCTTGGTGCTAGCTGATAATCCGGGAATGTGAAACAGTGATATACCGGATCGTAGAACTGGATTAGTGTGCACAGGATTCCTTCGATTACATGGACCCTTAATAGAGACAGTAGTCCCCCATACTTGGCTCTAAAGGCCTCGTGGTTGGTGATCATTCTCGCCAAACCTCTAAAATCCTTTAACTTTGGAGCCTTAAAGGTGTACTCATGAGTCTTCCTTCTACCGAAATCCATTAGCGGAATCTCCTTTCTCTGAAATTTCCAATCATTGTCTTAGTTTAATTTGAAAAAGAGAGACTAGAAGAGAAGATTTTTCTTTTTGAATGTTTTTTAAATGAATGTATAAATGCAGCACACAAAAACATAGAAAAAACATGGGGTCAAAGGGTCGGTGTCATGAAGTCAAAGCTCTACCCCCTCCCCCCAAAGGTTTATACTGGTGATTTTTTGTACCTATCCGCAAAATCATTGACCCCTCTTGGGATAACAACAGCAAGCGGATCGCCAGCGAGCTGATGCATCTTAGAGTGATCTCAGATGAGGGTAGTATCGTGTGACAACTATTTCCGATAGCTTCCGCACTACAAAATGGTTTTAGTCTACTAAAATCCTCAGCTTCTCAGATAACCCAGTCGACCACACTACTTTCAACAACCGAAGTCGTATAGGCAATGTATCTGCAAAGGGAGTCTTCACTGAGTTTGATGGTCGACCGGGGACTCTTAGCTGGAATTCACTCCCAGTAAGATTATCCGTATTGCCATCACCTATCTTTGGTGTATACTCAATCTTTCCACATGCGACATCACACACATTCCCATTAGCAGAAAAATAAACACAGATATTAATTAGGAAAAACAGTATATATATTTGTCTTAATCATCCTAGACCTCTAGTCTTATGATCCTATACAGACAATGACTCCCCAGCAGAGTCGCCATTTCTGTGACATTTTGAGAACTCAGGGTTTCCACCAAAGATTGTAAGAAAGAGAATTTTGCCCCACGGTGGGCGCCATTTTTTCTGTAGCGCGATTTTTGTGGTCCTAAGTCACTATCGCTTGGGTACTACAGTTCGATTCATTTTTTTATCCTATTGGGCTGATTAAGGAAGGGAAATAGATGTCTCCAATTAACCCTGCTTGCATACTGAGTTTGAACAGCGGTCTGTTAGGTTACAGATGCGATGTGGATGTTGGGCCCAATCTTTGATTTATTTTGTTAAGAACACAGTGTCTGGATTATTTGTGAGGTTTTTGGTAATGTGTTTAGGTTTGATGCTTTTGGGTTGATTTGGTGGAGGTACTGGATTTTGAGTTTTTGATTAGTATGCTCGCTAAGATTTGTTCAATCTTATGCCTACATATTCCCGTTTGATGAAACATGGAAATCAGAGCGATCGTAGTTCCTCATATTCTATGGGAGGAAACAGGTGTTTTGGTGTCTTGTTCAAAGCCCAAGACGTGAACCTAAAGGTGGTTGGTATCTTGTTTAAAGCCCAAGATGTGAAGCTAAAGGGTTTTAGAGAGAATTTGTCATCTCTAAAGAGGAGTTGTTGATGTTTGTATGCTGTGAGCAAGGCACAGTTTGATGCTAAAAGGTTGATTGACTCAATCGGGGTTTTCTTTATACAAAGCCTAAGAGGAGGCTATTGACCCAACAAGAGGGTGTTTTTATATGTCTTGTACGAAGCCCAAGACGGAGGCTAAAGAGGTTTGACTCAACAAGAGAGTCTTGAACACGTGATTGACTTAACAAGAGAGTCTGGAGATTGTTTGACTCAATGAGAGAGTCTTTTATATTCAACAAGAGAGTGATTTTCTATCTCGTACGAAGCCCGAGATGGAGGCTAAAAGTTGTTGACTCAACAAGAGAGTATTTTATACTCAACAAGAGAGTGGTTTTATGTGTCTTGTACGAAGCCCAGGATGAAGGCTAAAAGGGAAGTGACTCAACAAGAGAGTCTTTTATACTCAACAAGAGAGTGTTTTGCTGTCTCATACAAAGCTCGAGATAGAGGCTAAAAGGAGATCGACTTGACAAGAGAGTCCTTTATACTCAACAGAAGAGTGTTTTATATGTGTCTTGTAAGAAGCCCAAGATGGAGGCTAAAGAGGTGACTCAATAAGAGATTCTGAAAAGGTTAGCTCCACTGGGGAGAATCATTGTACAAAGCCCAAGAGGAGGCTAAATATGCTGGTGACTATTTCAGTTTAGTGACAGGTCCAGTATGTTGGATAAAAGAGAAAATCAGTTCTTATGAAGGATGTCAGATACCATGAGGGTCTGATTAGTTGATGACAGTAAAATGCTCTGAGTTGGAATTTTTACTGTACTGTGACAGTTGAGTTCTTTTCTCTGGGGAGAATTTCTGTGAGTTTACAGTAATTGACCCATGCTGGGAAAGATTAAAGGTAAGGTTATGTTTTGGTACTGATCAAAGGATCAGGGTTATTTCCTGTTCTTTAAGGAATTGGGAAATCCAAAGGGTATTGAGACTGTCCAAGTCTACTGGTGTTTTGAGAAATCGATTCTCAGATAGTGAATGATCTTTGTATGATGCCTAAGAGAAGGCTGGTATGTTAAGGCATGAAGCCTCCACTGTGAAAGAAGTTCTGAATGGGATGAAAACTTTTATTGTTCGCAGCCGTCTGAGGACAGGTTGAGGAAAAGCCAAGACCTTTCTTTTTCTTATTGTTAGTAGGAATGACAAGCTGCCCCCATCCTGTTGTATTGGTATTCTCGGCCGCTTTGATAGCATCTTTGTATGAGGAAATCGAAGTTCCCCCTTCGGATTGATTGTCCTTGTGTAGCGAAAGCGTTTGGAACTGGGTTCCGATTACCCCCTCCGGTTCTACATAAGTGGATGACAATAAGTTGCTTACGAGCAAGGCCTGTTCTCCACAGACTGTGACGAAATGGCCGTTCTGGGCGAACTTTAACTTTTGGTGGAGGGTTGAAGTGACCGCCCCAGCCTGATGTATCCAAGGTCTTCCTAATAAACAACTGTATGTTGCCCGGATGTCCATGACCTGGAAAGTGACTTGGAAAGTGTGAGGACCGATTGTTATGGGAAGGTCGACTTCACCGATAACCGTTTTTCTGGATCCGTCAAATGCTTTGACGACGACCTCGCTGGTTCTCATCGGAGGTCCTTTGAATGATAATTGCATCAAAGTGGACTTCGGCATAACATTCAGGGCTGACCCTGTGTCTACCAGTACGCTGGCTAAAGCATCGTCCTGACATTTGACTGTAATGTTGAGCGCCATGTTATGACGGCGAACTTCTTCAGGGAATTCCTCATCACTAAATCCCAAGTTATTGCAGGAAGTGATGTTAGAGACAATGCTATCGAACAGTCTGATTGTTACATCCTGTTCTACAAAGGCTTGCTCCAAGACTTTCTGTAGAACCTCCCTGTGCGCTTCTGAACTAAGTAACAGTGATAATACCGAGATCTTTGAAGGAGTTTGTAACAGTTGATCAACAATGTTGTATTCACTCCTTTGGATGAGGTTTAGCGTCTCATCATCATTTTTTGAAAGGTCGGGATTACTGGATTGACCGACTGGTGGATTGGGAACTTCTGTCTGAGGTTCCTTTTCTTTGTTGGGTTCTCCAACTCCTCTGTTGAAGATTCTAGCACTCCGTGTTACTCGACTGATGTCTGCAATATTCACGACGGAGGGTAACGAAATTTCCTTTCCATTCTCAATTGTTGTTGCACCATATTTGTAAGGGATAACCTTAGTTGATTCATACGGTAGTGGTCCCGATAGATAGATGACTATGGGAGCCTTCTGATTTTTCCGACCATCGTAAGTAATTTCGATCCGTTCCTGGTGGGGAACTCTCGATTCGTCAAGTAGAGGGATGATGGCACAAACATCCCTAGCCCTCTGATGATCAGAGATTGCGACAACGTCCTCGATTTGATCAGCGAAGTAGTTGACTGATCCAGAACTTGACCATGGTTGAATCTCTTTGCGGTCCAACTGACTTTGAAGGGCTGCTCGCACGAGGTAGCATCCTTGATTATCCACTGAGCAAACTCCACACCGCGCATAGTTGTGTAGTGGCACCTAGCCACGTCGGCTTTGAATACAGTGTAACCTTACTAGATCTATTTCCATCGATCGAACTTCCTGACTTTGATATCTAGTAGGATTCCCGTTAGTGATACTAATTTGCTGGGTGTCTTCATCCATATAGATTGGAAGCCACCAGTGGTTCAACAAGTGCTGAAGTGTTTCTTGGACAAGGGCACAGACCTGATCGTCTTCGCAACCCGCTTTACAGCCCTGATAATCATGTGATACCAGGAACCCGAACCGGACCTGTTTAGCATGTAACTCCACCAGGCTGGTATTCATCAAGCGAATATCGAAGATTTGAATCATGTTGATTTGATAATGATTCCTATCATGCTAGTCTTGAATCCATCCAAGATCCATCTGACGCTGGAGGGCCTCTTGTACAAAAAAGCATCCCTGTTTGTTTACCGAGCAAGTCAGACAGGAATTGTACTCGTGACGCGGCAGATTATGATACTGGCTTTGCCTTGAGTGCATTGCCACCAGGTTGACATTTATCGCATGGATATCATGGTTTTGAATGATGTTGGAATTTGTATAAACCATGTTAACTCCACGAACTCGGTGCTCTTGGATCCATCCGAGATCCATCTGTTTCTGTAGAGTTAATTGCACCACAGAACATCCTCGGTTGCTTTTAGAGCAGATATCACACTGGTGATAATTATGAGGTGGAACATGGCCATATCCACTCTGTCTACAATGCATCTTGACCAAGTTGGCCCTTAACAAGAGTACATCATGAATTTGATAGATGTTGTTAGACTCTCCCTCTATCAAATTGACTGTAGCCTTCTCGTGTTGAGGCAGCGGGTTCGTGAGAACATTCGGATTCGTATCTTTGAAAGATAAGACCCCACTCCTAACAACCTTTTGCACGTCGGATATGAAACTAAGACAGATTTCTATGTTATGCCCTGGTCCTCCTTGATGGTAAGGGCAAGTCTGATCCACCTTAAACCAAAAAGGCTGATTTTCCGGTACTGTAAGAGGAGACTTAGTCTGGACATGCCCCTTGGCCAGTAGTAACGGAAATAGTTCTGCGTACGATACGGGTATAGGACCAAATCCTGGTGGCCGCGTTGTACGGTTGTTGTTGTATCGAGGACGAGCCTACTGAAGAGGCTGTTGTGTCCTTTGTTAAAATTGCTGCGACTGCGGTTGGCTTTGAGCAACCTGAGGTTGATACGTAGAAACAGGCGCAGGGCTGATAGCAGGAGTTACATCTGCTACTGGTTGGTACCGTCGCCTTTGCTTTCCGAGAGAGATATTCCCAATATCTTGCTCCTTTTTCTTAGGGAGAGCACTACTGTATTTTTTAGTACCGCTTGTCGACCCAGTGTCTTTGACTAGACATCCTTCTCGAATAGCTTCCTCGAGACACACTCCCATACCGACCATTTCGGTGAAGTCGCTGGGCGCACTGGCAACCATTCTGTCGTAGTAAAATGAGCCCATGGTCTTTAAGAAAATCTTTGTCATCTCTTTTTCCTCAAGAGGTGGACGAATTTGAGCGGCAATTTCACGCCATCTCTAAGCGTATTCCTTAAAGGTTTCCTTGTCCTTTTGTCACATTGATCTGAGTTGATCTCTGTCCGGTGCCATGTCCAAATTGTATTTATATTGTTGAACGAATGCAGCGCCAAGATCTCTGAACGTGCCGATCGTAGCGCGGTTTAAACCCATGTACCATTTTAATGCGGCACCAGTTAAACTATCCTGAAAGTAGTAAATTAGTAGCTCCTAGTTCTTTGTCTGAGCTGACATTTTCCGAGCGTACATCACCAAATGGCTTTGAGGGCAAGAGTTAGCCTTTTACTTTTCAAAGTCGGGTACCTGGAACTTGTGCGGAACTTTCACGTTGGGGACCAAACAAAGGTCCGCGGCGTCCTTTCCAACTAAATCCTGACCGCGAATAGCCTGCAGTTCCTTCTGCATTTCCAGGAACTGCTCCTGGAATTCATCCATTTTATCGTACATACTTTCCTTTCTACTAGAAGATATATGTGGAATTTGTCCTTCCGGGACAGTGTGCACCACAGGGGGTGGTACTGTTACTACAACAGTAAATCTTGGCGTTTCCCGAAGTTTGTAACCTTTAGGAGTCCTCATTATGCCTTTGGCATCCTCTCTTTCCCGAAGTTTGTAACCTTCAGGCCCAGCGGCTTCTGCTATGATTCCCTGATCTTCAGTGATCGGTGGAACATATCCTTCTGGGATATAGTTAACAGGCATACCCCAGGGACGATCTTTCGGCATTTGATACCTAGGATCATACTTCTCTACTATCGGCGTTGAGGTGATCTCTAAGATCACAGTTGTTTGTAGCTGAGCTTCTGCCATGGCTTGCATGTCGTTACGAAGTTTTCTCATATCCTCTCTCAGAGCGTCGATCTCTTCTTTCAACTCTCTGTTCTCTTCCTCGAGATCATCCATATTTTTCTGACGATTGGCCCGAGTATTGTACGAATGAGACAGTCTGACTCTAGAACCGAGACACAAATGTGAGATTCGTAGGTAAGAAGAATACGTGACGTGAGAATGATGAATGCAATGATTATATTAATTGTTTTTTTTGTTTAATCAAAATAAACTTCGACAATTAGATTGCAAATATCAAACAGTGGGGAAACCCCCGTTTTATTGAATTCAAAGGATTGCGGAAATGGAAATACAGTAAATTACAAGGTGCGGAAACAGAAACCTAAGCTAATGGGCCCCGAGTCCTCTCTGAGGAGAACTCAGGTGCTGATTCTGGTACTTTCCTTTTCTTGGACCGGGGCTCTTGGGCCGTTGTCGGGTTGTCATTCCTTTGCCAAGTGAAAGGAGCGAGCAAATTCCTTTGGTCATCCGGATTTTCTACAGCATGTTGCTCCAAAATCTCAATTAGAGCATCCTTATTTTTCAGCATTTGATGTATTTTGGTACACTCCACATTGAGAATACGGTACTTGTTCTTCCAATATCTCCTCTCCTGTTGAACTTTGTTGAGAGTAACCTGAAGTTTTTCCGTTTCAGTCATGAAGTACATGACACATTCCCTTGGTGGAAGAACTCTGTGACGAGGATAAGGCATCTTTAGCTTGAGAGCTCTAGTTTGTACCCAGTGGAGATAAGGCTCCACCGAGACACAGTCCGGTTTTCCTAGAGACTCTCGTCCTTTCTTATGAACGTGTTTCCAAGCGTGCACTATTTCCATCTTTAGTGCCCTGTCATTTTCTCCTTCCTTGAAGAAAAGACCTTCCAGATGAGCATTACGCGGGACACGCCTCATCGGGTATCCAAATTGACGACGAACTAAAACTGGATGGTAATTGATTCCTCCCTTAATTCCTATGAGGGGTACGTTGAGGAAGTTTCCATGACGGTCAATGATCCTGATCCCATCATAAATCCTATTGTACCAATCTATGTCAGAGTTGGTAAGAGACACAATTTTCTGCGACCAACGTAAGGCACTCTTATGATCCCAAAAAGCAGCAGACTTAGGCAAATGGGAGATAAACCACTTATATAGCAGGGGTACACAGCACGTGATCATTCCTCCACTGTATAAATTCCTTAAGTGTACAGAATGATACGCATCTGCGAGCAAGGTTGGTACGACGTTTCCAATGAGAAAAACCTTAATGGCATTGATATCGACGAAGTTATCAATGTTGGGAAACAGAAATAACCCGTAGGTGAGTAAAACAAAGATGCTTTCAAAAGCAGTCACATTCCCTATACTAGCAAAGTATATTGCCTTCTTTACTAGAAACTTGGCTGGTAAACCTAGGATTCCTCCTTTGGTGGTCATGTGAGTCTTGACTTCTGACTCATCCATATATATTGCTCTTGCAATGATTTGATCCTTTGGAATTTCTTCCAGTCCAGAAAAGGGAGCTTGATCAGTAATGGGTAGATCAATCAGATGAGAATACTCCTCCAGCGTTGGTGCGAGCTGGTAATCCAGGAATGTGTTACAGTGATAGACCGAATCGTAAAACTGAACGAGTGCCTCCAGGATTCCTTCAATTACATGGACCCTTAACAAAGGTAGCAGACCTCCGTACTTGGCTCTGAAAGCATTAGAGTTAGTGATCATCCTTGCTAATCATCTCAAATCCTCTAGTTTTGGAACCTTGAAGATATACTTGTGAGTTTTCCGTCTACCGAAATCCATGAGCGCAATCCTTTTCTCTCTGACATTTGCAATCATTGTTTTAGTTTAATTTGAAAAAGAGAGACTAGAAGAGAAAATTTTTCTTTGCTTAATGTTTTTAAAATGCATGCATGAATGCAGCACACAAAAACATAGAAAAAACATGGGGTCAAATGGTCGGTGTCATGAAGTCAAGGTTCTACCCATCCCAAAGGTTTATACTAGTGATTTTTGTACTTGTCTCTCAAAATCATTGATTCTTGTCGAGATAACATCAGCGGGCCGGGAATCGTGCTAGGTGATGTATTTCGAAGAATCTCAGAAGAGGGTAGTATCGCGTGACAACTATTTCTGATAGCTTCAGCACTACTGAAAGAAGTTTTTCCTAGGTGTATACTCAATCTTTCCACATGCGGCATCACACGTATTCCCATTAGCAGAAAAATAAACACAGATATCAATTAGGAAAAGCAGTATATATATTTTTCCTAATGTCCTAGACTTTTTAAGAGCTATGAATCCTATGATCCTAACAGAAAATGGCTCCCCGGCGGAGTCGCCATTCTGTGGTACCTTCCCAACTTAAAGGTTTTGACCTAAGATCCTAGTGAGGGCCGATCCTAGCAATAATGACATTCCCCGATGGAACCGTCATTCGGTGATACCTTGTGAACCCAAGGACTCGTCCTAAGAGAAAGTTTCAACCAGAGAGATAAGTGAGACAAGATTCCTTTGTTTGGCCCCACGGTGGGCGCCATTTTTCTGTGGCGGCCACCGCCATGAAAATGAGTGTTTTATACTCAACAAGAGAGTGTTTTGCTGTCTCATACGAAGCCTGAGATAGAGGCTAAAAGGAGATCGACTCAACAAGAGAGTCCTTTATACTCAACAGAAGAGTGTTTTATATGTGTCTTGTATAAAGCCCAAGACGGAGGCTAAAGAGGTGACTCAACAAGAGAGTCTGAAAAGGTTAGCTCCACTGGGGAGAATCATTGTACAAAGCCCAAGAGGAGGCTAAATATGCTGGTGACTGTTTAAGTTTAGTGACAGATCCAGTATGTTGGATAAAAGAGAAAATCAGTTTTTATGAAGGATGTCAGATACCACGAGGCTCTGTTTGGTTAATGACAGTAAAATGGCCTGAGTTGGAACTTTTACTGTATTGTGACAGTTGAGTTCTTTACTCTGGCGAGAATTTCTGTGAGTTTACAGTAATTGACCCATGCTGGGAAAGATTAAAGGTGAGGTTATGCTTTGGTACTGATCAGAGGATCATGGTTATTTCCTGTTCTTTAAGGAATTGGGAAATCTAAAGGGTATTGAGACTGTCCAAGTCTACTGGTGTTTTGAGAAATCGATTCTCAGATAGTGAATGATCTTTGTATGATGCCTAAGAGAAGGCTGGTATGTTAAGGCATGAAGGTCAACCCATCAACTGGTCTGACACTTGACTCAGAAAGACAGCTCTAGCAAATTGATGACTAGGTTCTGTTCTTATACCTGTAGAGGTCTCTGGGTCCTTGTACTAAGCCCAAGAGAAGGCAAGAGAGCTTTTAAGAGGCCGAAGGGTCCTTGTACAACGTCCAAGTGTAGCGAGTGATTTTGGACGTGGTTCTAAAGCACTGTCGCTCTGGGGTACTACAGGTCGATTCATTTTTTATCCTATTGAAGCTGATGAAGGAAGGGAAATAGATGTCTCCAACTAACCCTGCTTGCAAACTGAGGTTAAACAGTCAAAACTGTTGGTTTACAGATGTGGTTTTAGTTCGTGGGCCTCTCTGCTTATTTTGTTCAGAACGAAATATCGGGACTGTTCATGGGGAATTTGTTGGGATCCTGCGCCGGATTGGATGGAGGTAGGGGACTTTGGGTTTTTTTGATTAGTGTGCTCGCTAAGATTCTTTTTCAATCTTATGCCTACGTATTCTCGGGATAGGGAAATCAGAGCGATCGTAGTTCCTCCTATTCTATGGGAGGAAATGGTGTTTTGGTGTCTTGTTCAAAGCCCAAGACATGAAGCTAAAGGTGGTTTATATCTTGTTCAAAGCCCAAGATGTGAAGCTGAAGGGTCTATTTGTATCTTGTTCGAAGCCCAAGATGTGAAGCTAAAAGGGTGTTGACTTTAGAGAGAATTTGTCATCTCTAAAGGGGAATATTTGGTCTGTTTGGCACAACTGTTGGGTGACTGATTATAAAGGAGAATTACTTTAACTGGGATATGTGAATCCAACAATGCCATAATTTCCTTTATAGGGTATTTTCAACCTGAAAGAGAAGACTTTAACTCAGTTTAGAGCAACACCATCTTTCCTTAGGAATTTCTCATGCTAAAGAGGGACATTGGCGTGGATATAAATAATCCAGAGGCTTGCCGCTTACAATAATTAGACGACAGAAAAGGAGTTGTTGATGTTTGTATACTGTGACCAAAGCATGATTTGATGCTAAAAGGTTGATTGAATCAAACGGGGATTTCTTTATACAAAGCCTAAGACGAGGCTATTGACCCAACAAGAGGATGCTTTTGTGTCTCGTACGAAGCCTGAGATAGAGGCTAAAAGGGTTGACTCAACAAGAGAGTGTTTTTATATGTCTCTTGTACGAAGCCCAGGACGGAGGCTAAAGGGGTTTGACTCAACATGAGAGTCTTTTATACTTAACAAGAGAGTGATTTGTATCTCGTACGAAGCCCAAGATGGAGGCTAAAGGTGATCGACTCGACAAGAGAGTCTTTTTATACTCAACAAGAGAGAGTTTTGTATCTCGTACAAAGCCCGAGATGAAGGCTAAAAATGTTTGACTCAACAAGAGAGTCTTTTATACTCAACAAGAGAGTGATTTTGTATCTCGTACGAAGCCCGAGATGGAGGCTGCAAAGGTTAGCTCTGTTGGGGAGAATCATTGTACAAAGCCCAAGGGGAGGCTAGGGTTACTGTTTCGGTTGACTGACAGGTCCAGTATGTTGGTTAAAAGAGAAAATCAGTTCTTATATGGGTAATGTTGTACTCATGGATTTGATCTGAGGACCGGGATTATTTCCTATTTTTTAAGGAAACGGGGAATCCGAAGGGTATTGAGACTGCCTAAGTCTACGGGTGTTTTTTCCTATTTTTGAAAGGAACTTGAGAATGTCTTCGAGACTCAAGGAGATTAGACTGTCCAAGTCTAGAGTTTTATCTTTTGTACTGTGCTTATGAGAGATCAAGAGACAATATGTTCGTCGTAGGAAGATCTAGACTCTTTGAAAGACTGTTCTATTAAGATGACTAATTTCTGATCCTATACCTTTAAGAGGTCGCCGAGATAATTTGTACGAAGCCCAAGAGGAGGCGAGAAAAACGTTTAAGAAGCCGAAGGGACAATTTGTACGAAGCCCAAGAGGAGGCTATCTTCCCGGAGGAAGAATCATTATACGAAGAATAAGAGGAGGCTGTGAAAACTTCTAAAAAGCAGACGGGTCCTTGTACAACGCCCAAGAGGAGGCGGGGATGCTTTTAGGAAGCCTGTGGGTCCTTGCACTAAGCCCAAGAGGCGGCTGATGAACAGTTCCATAAGGGGTTTCACTTAGAACATTGGCCTTCTGTATATGAACTGTTCAAGGGGGAGATTTCATAGATCTAGTTATCTAAAATTGTTGTAAAAGAAAATTCTCATGGTTTAGGTTATGTTGAAATATCCGGGAAAACGTCGGAGGTAAGGAGACGAGGTTTTGTCTAGTTCTAGAAGTAGTTGCCGGGGAAACTCTAAATATCTATACTAGTATTACACAGTCGATATGAGTTTATGAAAGAAGGCTTACAGTGAAACAGCCCCACAGTACCGTTATATACATATGAAAGCGGTAAATGAAAGCGGGTAAACACTTACTCCGTTGTAGAGCTCTTATACTGTATTGTTAGTTGTTCAACAAAGGAATTGAAAATAACAGTATGTTACAAAATCAAAGGAGAAAGTGCTTTTGAAAGGAAAATTGGGGCTTACAGCTCAAGGAGAGGCCCTGTGTTTAATCAGTGATCGCACTGTCGTTTTGTACAGGGACTTATACAAGTGGCTGAGGCCCAAAAGGTTTTATGTACAAGGGGATGGGTCTTACACTCTCTCAAGAGCCCCAAAAATGATTGAAAGTGAACAAGGATGGGTCTTATAGCTCAAGGAGAAGCCCAGGGTTTATTTTGAAAAGGGCGACGATCGCGCCGACGTTTTGAAAACGCCGTGGGTCTTATACAATGACTGAGGCCCAAAAGTTTTTGGTTTCAAAAGGGGATTGGGTCTTACACTCTATTAGAGGACCAAAATGGTTTTGAATGGGTCTTATAGCTCGAGGAGAGGCCTAGATGGTTTGTTTTAAACGGGCGATGATCGCGCCGAACTTTTGAAATACAACGGGACTTATACAACATTTGAGGCCCAAAAATAGGTTTGTATTTACAAAGGATTGGGTCTTACACTCTATTGGAGGCCCATGAGTGTTCGGAAAAGTTTGTTAGGGTGAAAATCAATAAAACCCTAATTTCGTCATTTTTTAATATAATTATTCAAAGAAAATTAATACAAATGATAAAAATTCCAAATAAGTTTGAATAAACAACTTGTGATTTTGGTTTTAGGTTTGAAAAATGAGGCTTTCATCACAAGATGAATTAAAACCTACTTGGCTTTGATTTTCCAAAATGGATATTTAATTTTAAAAGTGTTTAAAAACAAATAAAAGACATTTATTCACAAAAATACTAATTATATTAAATAAATAATATAAATATAATTTTTTTGGGGAATAAAATATTTCAACATTTTTGTGATTTTTTTCAAAAAGAACCAATAAAAAATAATTAAAATTGAGGGAGTTATTAATTTTTCAAACTATTAAAAATAATATGGAAAATAACAAAAAGTGGGAAAAATAGCAAAAAGAGGATCTGGGGCGAGGGGGATTCAAACCCCAGACCTCTTGTGTATAGGGCACGCACCTTACCACTGGGGTGGTGATACATCCATTGATTGAAACACAACCATAAATATACAAGGCTTGCCTTGCTTTTGGCCTGGCCCAAGGCAAGGCAAGGCAAGTTTTGACAAGAAACGGAAAAGTCCATAACTTTCTCATTTCTCCATGGTTGGGGACAAAATTTATATGTATCTGGCCTAGAATTTCACAAGGAATCCAATGGTGGTGGTATTTTTTTCAGATCATGATCCCTCCTCAAAATCCGATAGTGGTTTTGAAATAGACCATATTTTGCATTTTCTGTGCTACATCTTGTTACTCGTACGAATTACATGATAGATTGATGCAAACACAACACATATGACATGTAGAAGAGATGCATGATCAGTGGACTTCAAAGCAATGTATATTTTGGAAAGTTCAAGTCCTGATGCTTACCTCTTTTTGAGCTTTTGGAGTTTTTTGTGCAATCTGCCAAGTTTCTTGTTCTAGAAATGGTTTGATGCTTTGGACACTCTCAAATGATCCCTTAGAAGCTATTAGGATGATTAGAATCAGCTGGAACCTGCAAAAACAAAAACTGGCCCTTTCTTGCAAAAGGGGTTAAAATGGCCAAAATAGCAACTCTCTCAAATGGTGTTCCAGATGTTGGGAGCCATTTGGGACAGTTCAAGGATGATATTTGGAGTGTGTTTGAGGCTTTATCTGGTTTGGAAAGTGACTGAATTAAGACATGGCTTGAAAAATGCACAAAAATCCTATTTTGAGGTTTTGAGAGGTGACTTTGAGATTTAAGGATTACAGGTCACTTGTGTGAGTTTGGACAGCTTAGATATGACATATTGGATATGTTTGGATCATGAGCTGTGATGGAAATGCCCTCTAACTCAAAAACTCAGAGTTACCTTGCTAAAGAAGGTATTTTGCCTAAAGAAAGTGATTTTGAGGAAAGCATCTGTTTGATGGCTTTGGTGTACTCAAACTAAGCACAAATAAGCTCTATTTATAGTAGAGCAAGTTTGTTTTGGGATCCATAGTGAATGGAAACTGCAGCAGAGGTTTGGCCAATGTCGATCAATGAGAATCCAGGTCTCCTCTAGCCATTGACTAGAGGTTAGAGCACAGAGTTGTGGTTCCCTAGTTGTTGCATCATTCTTGACTGAATTCAGTTGCAAATGTGTTAGTCCTTGCCACCTTGGTGCATCCATTAAATGCTCCAATCCAAAATTGGAGTCTTGTTCCTCTTTTAGAGATTTCTAGGTTTGGCATGCTACTTCTTGTTCCAAAGACTTTGGAGGCTTGGATCAGTGTTTGTTCCCTTTAGATTTTATCCTCAAATGTGTCCAAAGTGATGACAAGGCTTGGAATTATCTGATTTTTCCAAATCGAGCAAAAGTACAAAATTCTGCCTAGCCTTGGTAGTTTTCAGCCTGGCATATTGCCATTGTCATATCTCATGGCTCAAGTGGAATTTGATGGAGTTCTTGGCCATTTTGGAAAGCCATCATATGATACAATAACTGTTTGATCATAATTGGTTTTGATAATTTTTGGATCCAAGTGAAAAATACCCCTACTTTTGGAAAAAAGTGAAGCCAGATTCTGACTTAGTGAAAATTTCACTAAGTGTTGGAAAAAGGTGACATTTTCACTTTTTGTGATTTTAATCATTCCATAATTTAAAATCCATGGGGAATTAGAATGAGTGGTAGTTGAAGCTTTTGTAGAGGGTAATGAGAGCTACAAATCCAGCTTGGATGAGAAAAAATGTCCTTGTGGTTTAGGAGTTATGATCCTCCAGAGTTGGTACCCTAGCCACTTTGTTCCATAACTTAGAAGATTTTCTAAGTTTTTTATGGTTACCCCTTTTACAAGTTATCCCACTTTTTTTTTTAATTTTCTTGATGAATGATGATTCCAATCATACATTAACATCATTTTGGGGTCAAAGAACCATAATTGTGAAAAATCTCAAAAAGTCAAAGTTTGACTTTTGTGCACAGTTGACTTTTTGTCAGATGAATTCCAAACTGTGCGATCCTCTATGAAATCAAGTCCTTAAACTAAATCAAACTTGATGGATTAATTTCATAGGTGTTATAGGGTGTATTGAATCATGTCTTAGGGTTTGGGAGCATGTCCTGGTCAAAAGTCAAAGATACAGTTGACTTTTTCCGCGAAACCCTAACTGTGGTTCTGATGAAATTGAAACTTGTTGTTCAAGCTTCTTGGATCAATCCATTGTTGCAAATGGATCAATGTGACGTATTTGAGACCCTCAAATCCCCTCTTGAGGTATTGGCTCATGTTTTGTCCCAAAAGTCAACTTAGGGGTGAATTAGGTCAAGAAACCCTAATTCCTGATTTTTTGATGAATGCATCCCTTGAGGCTAAATTGACTTGATGATTGGGTTCATGAGATCCCTTGGAGCATCATAGGTTATGCTTTGAATCATTGGCTCATGCCCAGAGGAAAATTTCCATCTGGAGGCCCTGGTCGACCAAACCCTAATTTGGTGACACTGACGATCTTAAGGCTTGATCCACCTAGAATGGAGAAGCCTTGTGCTTAATCCTTGAAGTGGGAGTCCTCTTGATCCTTTGTGGATGTTTGAGAGGCTAGACAAGTTGAAGATCATGTCATTTCTTGATTGATCCTTTGTCTAAGAGCTCTGAGAGGGCTTGAAACCCTAAGTCTGATTGTAGTGGATGCTCACCCATCTTTGGGGAGACTAATAGTTCATCCATATTGTGATGATGATTTGCACAATGATGGGAAATCTTAGTGGTCAAAATTTGGGGTATGACACCAAGAGGAGGCGGAGATGCTTTTAAGAAGCCCGTGGGTCCCCAAACCCCGAGTAGTTCAAGACATGCCATTCACCGAGAATAGATCAAGCCAGGAAAGTCCGAGAATTTGGAAGAAACTCAAGAGATGCCATTCACAGAGAAAAGATCATCTCTGGGGTGTAGAGTTTCTTTGACAATTTCTAAGAGTGACAGTCTGAGAAAGGGTTCACCGAGAATGCTTCCTTTCACGTCTCCATATTGTTTAACCCCAAGAGGAGGGAAGTCTGTGTCTAGTAATCCTATGGGGATCTAGTTTGTATTTAAGAGTGACCAACAGGGCTTTACCTAGTATTAGACGTAGTTGCCGGGGAAAACTCTAAATAACTATACTAGTATTACACAGTGGATATTTGACATGTATATAAAAGTCTGTGAAAGAAGACTTACAGTGAGTTGCCCCACAATACAGTTATATATATATATGAAAGCAGATAAAGAAAGCGGGTAAACACTTACTCGGTTGTAGAGCTTCCATGCTGTTTTGTTAATTGTTCAGCAAAGAAAGCTTTGATAACAATATTATATTCAAAATCAAAGGAGAAAGTGCTTTAAAAAGATTGTTGGGGCTTATAGCTCAAGGAGAGGCCCAAGGTTTTATCAGTGATTGCACTGTTGTTTTGAAATTGTATAGGGACTTATACAAGTGACTGAGGCCCAAAAAGGTTTTCTGTACAAAGGGATGGGTCTTACACTCTCTCAAGAGGCCCAAAGGTGTTTAAAGAAAAGGAATGGGGCTTATAACACGAGGGTAGGCCCATATGATTTTGATTTTTGAACAGGCGATCGCGCCGAGGTTTCTTTAACGTACTGGGTCTTATACAATGCATTGAGGCCCAAAAAGTTTTGGTTAAAAGGGGGTTGGGTCTTACACTCTATTAGAGGCCCAAAGGTGATTTTAAAAGAAAAGATGGGGCTTACAACTCAATGAGAGGCCCAAGGGTTTTGAAAAATGACGATCGCGCCGAGATTTCTTTAACGTACTGGGTCTTATACAATGCATTGAGGCCCAAAAAGATTTTATTTACAAGGGATGGGTCTTACACTCTATTTGAGGCCCCAAGTGTTTGAAAAAGATTTGTGAGGGTGAAAATCAAAGAAACCCTAAATTTGTTTTCCTTTAAAAGTAAATATTTAAAGAAAATCAATAAAATGATAAAAAATACCAAATAAGTTTGAATAAACCACTTGTGATTTTTGTTTAAGGTTTGAAAAATGAGGTTTTAATCACAAGATGAATTAAAACTCATTTGGTTTTGATTTTCAAGGTAAATATTCACTTTTAAATGTTTAAAAACAATTAAAAATGAATTTATTCACAAAACTACTAATTATATTAAATAAATAATATAAATTTGATTTTTTGTGGGATAAAATATTTCAACATTTTTGTGATTTTTTGCTTTGTGATTTTTTGCAAAAAGAACCAATCAAAAATAATTAAAATTGAGGGAGTTATTAATTTTTCAAATCATTAAAAAATAATATGAAAAATAGTAAAATATGAAAAAAAATATGAAAAAGTGGTAAAAAAGAGGATCTGGGCAAGGGGAATTCGAACCCCAGACCTCTTGTGTACAACATGCGCGCCTTACCACTGGGGTGGTGATACATCCGTTGATTGAAACACAACCACAAATATACAAG
Organism: Lathyrus tuberosus; assembly: GCA_022829125.1. Classification (NCBI taxonomy): domain Eukaryota; kingdom Viridiplantae; phylum Streptophyta; class Magnoliopsida; order Fabales; family Fabaceae; genus Lathyrus; species Lathyrus tuberosus. The sequence goes on along the minus strand of JALAZF010000308.1, from coordinate 6,863,161 downwards.
GCTTGCCTTGTTTTTGGCTTGGCCCAAGGCAAGGCAAGGCAAGATTTTGGTTAGAAACGTGAAGGCCATAACTTTCTCATTTCTCCATGGATTGGGACAAAATTTAGGTCTATCCTGCCTAGAATTTCACAAGGAATCCAATGGTCGTGGTGTTTTTTTTCAGATCATGCTCCTATTGAAAAACACGATTGTGGTTTTGAAATAGGCCATGATTTGCATTTTCTGTGCTATCTCTTGGTACATGTATGAATTACATGATAAATTGGTGCAAACACAACACATATAACATGTATAAGAGATGCATGATCAGTGGACATCAAAGGAAAGCATGATTCAAAGAATTCAAGTTGTGATGCTTACCTCTTTTTGGAGCTTTTGTGCAATATGCCAAGTACTTTGTTCCAGAAATGATTTGATACTTTGGACACCCTCAAATGATCTCTTAGAAGCTTTTAGGATGGTTGGAATCAGCTGGAAACCTTAGGAACAAGTTTGAGCTCTTTCTTGCAAAAGGGGCAAAAGTGGCCAAAATAGCAACTATCTCAAATGGTGTTCTAGATGTATGGAACCATTTGGGACAGTTCAAGGATGATATTTGGAGTGTGTTTGAGGTCTTATCTGGTTTGGAAAGTGACTGAATCAAGACATGGCTTGAAAAATGCAGAAAAGTCCAATTTTGAGGTTTTGAGAGGTGACTTTGAGATTTTGGTGTTATAGGTCACTTGTGAGTGTTTGGATCACCTCTATATGATGTTTATGAGGTGTGTGTGTGTGATTGGTTTGGTTGGAATTGCTATCAAACTCAAAACCCGATGGTGACTTGCTTTGGAAGGCAAATTTGGAAGTGAGAAGGTGATTTTGAGGAAAGCATCTGTTTGATGGCTTTGGTGTAATCAAACTGAGCACAAATGAGTTCTATTTATAGTAGAGCAAGTTTGTTTTGCAAGCAATAGTGAATGGCAACTGCTGCAGAGGTTTGGCCAATGTTGATCAATGGGAATCCAAGTCTCCTCTAGCCATTGACTAGAGGTTAGGGCACAGGCTGCTGGTTCCCTTGGTCTTGGATATGTCTTGACTGAATTCAGTTGGCTGAATTCAGTGTTTGTCCCTCATTAGTCTCCCCTTGAGGTGTTTAGATAGATAGACTTGCTTTACCTTTGCAAATTTTGAGCAAATCGAGCAAAACTCCCAAATCTGCCTTGTTATGACAGTTGCAGCAAGGCATATTGCCACTGTCATAACTTCTTGCTCAGATTGAGTTTGGTGAAGTTCTTGGTCATTTTGGGAAGCCCTCATATGATACAACATATGTGTGATCATAGTTTGTTTTGATACCTTTTGAATCCAAGTGAAAAATTCCCCTACATTTGGAAAAAAGTGAAGGAAGATTCTGACTTAGTGAAAATTTCAGTAAGTGTTGGAAAAAATGACATTTCATGTTTTCAACCATTTTGACCCAATCATAACTCAAAATCCATGATGAATTGGAGTGAGATGTAGTTGAAGCTTTTGTAGTGGGCCATGAGAGCTACAAATCCAGCTTTGAATGGGGAAAAATGGCCTTGTGGTTTAGGAGTTATGATCCTCCAAAGTTGGTACCTTAGCCACTTTGTTCCATAACTTAGAAAATTTCTAAGTTTTTTATGGTTACCCCTTTTACAAGTTATCCCACTTTTCTTGATTTTTCTTGAGGAATGATGATTCGAATCACACATTAACATCATTCTAGGGTCAAAGAACCATAATTGTGAAAAATCTCAAAAAGTCAAAGTTGACTTTTGTGCACAGTTGACTTTTTGTCAAATGAACTCCAAACTGTGCGATCCTCTATGAAAACAAGTCCTTGACCTAAATAAAACTTGATGGATTGATTTCATAGGTGTTATAGGGTGTATTGAATCATGTCCCAAGGTTTGGGAGCTTTCCTGGGTCAAAAGTCAAAGGCACAGTTGACTTTTCCCGCGAAACCCTAATTGTGGTTCTGATGAAATTGAAACTTGTTGCTCAAGCTTCTTGGATCAATCCATTGTTGCAAATGGATCAATGTGGTGTATTTGAGACCATCAAATCCTCTCTTTAGGTCTTGTCTCATTTTTTGTCCCAAAAGTCAACTTAGGGGTGAATTAGGTAAAGAAACCCTAATTCCTGATTTTTTATGAATGCATCCCCTGAGGCAAAATTGACTTTATGATTGGGTTCATGATGTCCCTTGGAGAATCTTAGGTTATGATTTGAAGCATTGGCTCATGCCCAGAGGAAAATTTCCATCTGGAGGCCCTGGTCGACCAAAACCCTAATTTGGTGACACTGGCGATCTTGAAGCTTAATCCACTCAGAATGTTGCAGCCTTGTGCTTAATCCTTGAGGTGGGAGTCCTCTTGATCCATTGGGGATGTTTGAGAGGCTAGACAAGTTGAAGATCATGTCATTCCTTGATTGATCCTTTGTCTAAGAGCTCTGAGAGGGCTTGAAACCCTAATTTTGATTGTAGTGGATGCTCACCCATCTTTGGGGAGACTAATGAGGCATAATGATACACCCATATTGTGATGATGATTTACACAATGATGGGAAATCTTAGTGGTCAAAATTTGGGGTATGAAAGATACTGAAATCAGATTTCTGGTCTAATAGATAGGATAACAGCGAGATCTGTCCAAGGCATATAGTACGTGAGGGCACCTCGGACCACATATAATCTGAAGAAACCGGTCTTTGAAACCTTTATAGTTAGAGGTATAAGCTTGAAGAAAACTCCTGTCCAGAAGGCTGCTGATAGTAATCCAACCTCCTTTTTTGACACCTTTAATTTCAAAGAATGAGAAAAGCAAGGCTATAGTATGTTCTATATGTACGGCTTCACAAACTATTTTAAAAGCTTTTATAAAGCCCCAATTATTGGGACGAAGCTGGGAAGGAGCGGTATTCAAAACTCTTAACATATCCGATTCAAAAGTAGTAAAGGGTAGCTGGACTTTAAAGTCTTCCAATACCCTGGCGTAAAAGTGGAAGTACTTCTCTTTAACCCCCTGGGATGAACTATACAAATGCATTCACCGGGGATGCAAGATTCCAGAACAACGTCGTCTTCGTTCCTAGTAGAGGAAATATTCCTCAGTGATCAAAGTTTGGTAATCTCAAAATCTTCAATATGACTATGATCGTAACTCATTACTTCTAGTTCAAAGGAATCCGTAATCTCCATCAACACCTCTCAAATGAACCTGATGAAGAAGATTCAGAATCAGAATCACTAAAAAAACAGAAATATCTCCATAATCCTCCTTTACATTACAGTCAAACTCATACTGGGTCAAAGTATCTCTACGACCTCTCACATAAAAATCCCAAAGGTTTTTTAATCTCTTGGGCGCTCAGAGTTCTCAATGAATCGACATTATCATTACAAGAATCAGTAATAGCCATATTAAAAACACAACAAAAGGAGTAAAAATGAATGTACCTGACCTTGGAAAGGGAATGGGAACTTTGTAAACCACTTCGGAAGAGATGAAAGACAAATAGGAAGAAGAATGGGTAAGTTCAGAAAACCGCTTTAAAGACTCAAAAGAATTCAAAATGGTAAAATGCTTGAAAATAAAAAATTCCCATAAAAAACCATCATTGCTAAAATAAAAGGAAATCTGGTAAAAGATACTCCATGACATGTCATTTAAGGAAGGGCCTGAAAGACATTTTTGGTTCAACGGCTGAGCGCAACGAGGATTTCTGGGCATTGCTTTGTCTGATCAATACAATCCTCTAGACTTCATGCTTGGGGGGCTTATGTACATACCTGGAAATTTAGCTGACCAGCTGATGTATAAGCTCAGAGGAGTCGAGTGTACGTCTTAAAAACACTCTGGCCGAGTTAGATTGACAACCGAGCAGGGAGAGAGTACAAGGTCAGAAGACCATGTTCTTGCCTGTAAGTTGGATTCCGATTAGGGTATCAATGTAAATAAGATAGAGACAACTTAATATAAGCCGAGATCCTTCTCACTCACACTAGACTAGGCCCGATGACACAGCTAGGATACCACGTGAAGGATTACAAGAAACAGTTATGGAACGATACCTTATGACTTACAATTATTGAAGAGGCAGGCGTTACACTATCATTTTATGTGATGACAAATGTTACTGGAGAGGGATTGATTAAGGAATATCAAAGGGAAGTCGAGGAAAAGAAAGAGGAGAGAAAAACTATAAATTTGGGAGGATTTAGGGGAAACAAGGCAACAGACTAAAAAATATTCATAGCAGACACTCCAACCATCCATTTTCAACTCTTCATGAATTAAAACAAGGAATTCAACCATATTTGTGTTTTTAGTAAGAACAATAAGGATTTGTTAAGACTGTGCCCTTTTCATGGGCTCAAGAAGTTGATGATTATCCATACCTTTTAAATTTGTCTCTTTTACTCCACAAGGATGACCTTAGGTGCAGTTTATGGCGGAGCCCTCATGAATGGTCCTCAAGACCAAGCATAGAATTTGATATAAGATATTGCCAAAAATCACCACTCATGGGGAAACATGCAACAAGTTGCCTCTAAATCTACCCTTAAGACCAATGGTCTTTATGAGCTTAATGTGTTTGACAATATGAATACAAAGGTGACAGCTCTTTACCAAAAGATAGATAGTTTAAGCATCGCACCCTCCACACCTGTTACTCTAGCCCCTTTTGCTTATGTTACCCCCACCACTGTCTACTGTGAGATATTCGTAACTAATGGGCACTCTAACAGAAATTGCTAAATGATCCTCGCCGGAGGATCAACCCAATAAAATTCCAATTTTTTGAACAACAACCAAAAATATAATTCGTATTCTAACACCTATAACCCTGGATGGAGAAACCACCCAAATTTTCCTTACAGGAACAAAAATCCCCAACAAGCTATAGGACCATTGGGTTTCCAAAAAGCTATGCCAACCGAGCCTAAGAAATCCAACTTAGAACTTTTGATGGAAAACTTCATGATGACACAAACTCGTCAAAAAGATGAATTTAGAAATCAAAACCTCCTCACCCATGAGCCGCTTAGGCAGTTGACCACTAAGATTGGCAATGTTGACACCCAAAACAAAATGCTGGAGAGTGAAATCTCCCAAGTTGCTAAGCAACAAGTTCTACTTACATCCTTTTTGGATAATTTTCGGGGCAACCTGAGCAAAATCCCAAGGGGCATTTGAATGTTGTGACAACTTGTAGTGGTAAGCAAGTGGGTAGTTTTAGTGAGAGAGAGAGAGAGAGAGATAGAGAGGAAGAGGATGAAGAGAGTGTACCAACACTAACTGAAAAGAAGGTTGTTGTAGAGGTTGAGAAAGAAGAACAATATGTTGCTCCTCCTCCCTACAAACATGTTGTTCCTTTCCCACAAAGGCTTGTAAAGGCCAAAGTGGATGGTCAGTTAAAAAATTTCGTGGAACTTCTTAAAAAGATCCACCTAATTGTGCCTTTCACTGAGGCACCAACTCAAATCCCCTCTTATGATAAGTTCTTGAAAGAAATTATTTCCAATAAAAGGAAGCTAGAGGATCATGAAACTGTGAATATGACTCTTGATAGTAGTGATGTGATTCAAAATATGGTGATCCCTAAGCTTAAAGATTCAGTAATTTTCTCCATCTCTTATCAAATAGGAACCATGGACTTTGAGAGAGCACTTTGTGATTTAGGGGCTAATGTTAGCTTGATGCCTTTGTCGGTGTGTAAGAAGTTAGACATGGTAGAGATGAAGTTGACTAATGTGTCTCTGCAACTTGCAGATTTATCGATTAAGTACCCCATAGATGTATTGGAAAATGTTCTTGTGAGAGTTGGAAACTATTATGTGTCACTAGACTTTTTCATAATGGACATCGATGAGGATTTCTGAATCCCGATATTCTTAGGTAGGCCCTTCTTCGTTATGGAATGGGCCATCATCAATGTCAAGAGAGGGAAGTTGACTTTTGAGATAGGAGAGGAGAAGATTGAGTCTATTCTAGCAAAACTTTTGAAAAACCCCTCATTGAGGGATTCTTGTTGTTTAGTAGATTTGATCATAGGTTATGTTCAAGAGACCGCACCAAAGCCTCCTCTAACCAATAAGTTGGAAAAGTTCTTACTGGATAACGCCAAAGTTAAGAAAGATAACACCAAAATTATGGTTTATGAAAAAGTTATGGATGAGAGTCCAATTTCCACTAACCAAGGTTTTAAAGAAACTATTGTGAAAGGTGATAAACTCGAAAACCATGACATTGTCTAGGGTTGAAGAAGATTAAGTCTAAGGAGAAGAAAGGAGTGAAAGAAAAGGTTTATTAAAAACCGGACCAAAAATATGAGCCTCCCCATATAAGGAAGAAAAAGGAAGAAGGATGCATGGCATAGATGACTAGGGTTAGTTGGGTCCCAACAATAGGTAGAGGAGATGCTTTGAACTCTAGCGTGAAGGAAACACGCTTCAGAGTTTCAGGGTGTAGGTGGTCGAGCTAAACTGCCTTAAATAAAGGATTACGTGGGCGACAACCCACGCTTTTGACACTAATTTTTTTCTTGTTTCTTATATTTATTGTTAATAAAAAGATCCAAAGACAAAGCAAAACTCACGATGAATGTTGAAAAAAGTAAAAAAAAATCATTTAAGGAACCGTGCTCGAAAGGGTCTAACAAAAACACAAACAAACAAAATTGCATATTCAAAAACTAGGGGCTTGCTACAGGCGGCCGTAGTAGGTGCTATGGGTCGTAGCAGGTGCTACGGGTCGTAGCAGTCCCTATAAAAAAAAACCCTAAAAAGCTAATGTCCTCCATAAGAATTACCACCTTGCTACGGGAACTAGTAGCAGGTGCTACGGACCGTAGTAAGGCTAGCGGACCAGATTCAAAATTTTTAACCTTTTTCAATTATTCTTGGGCTCCACCCACCTCTCTCTCACCCAATCATTACCAGTTACTCTTCTTCAAATCCCCAAAATCTGTATTTTAAACCTCATTATCACGAATCATTCTCTCTCTAAACTTATCATCTCCTTCATTCTCCCACTTTCTTCAATAATTTTCTAAAAACTTCCATTGTTACACAAAAATATCTCACCTTAAATCATTTCCCAACCACAAATCCTAAACCACCTTCATCAACCATCAACCCGATCATACTTCTGTGCACAAAAATTTCAGAACACTCACTTTTGAAGTTTTCGACTTCAACCAACAATGGCACCTAAGAGGAATGATAGGGCAAACAAGTTGCAAAATCATCAAGGCCAAGGAAGAGAGGATGCACTATATCGTCCAACCCTCATAACATTGTCTTCAAGGACAACAATCAAGCTAATTAGTACTTCACTCTCATCAAGCGAAAGATCACGACATTGAAGTACATATGCAAAAGCACTCTCTCTACCCTTGGTTTTAAATCCGAAGTAGATAGGATCTTCCACTCTATAGGGTTGCTTGATTTTATGCAAGGGGAAGTGCCAACTAATGAGTGCATCACTCTTGAATTTCTAAGTACATTGGATTTTAAATTGCAAAAGAAGTGTATTGAAGGCACAAGAGGGAGAAAGAAAAATTGATTTGTCTTAAAAGATTTTGATGTTAAGAGCTTTTGGCATGTTATTTCCAGTGACCACTTTTATACCGCCGCAGGGGTGAAAGCCTCCGCCATTTAAAACTTGTGCTTCCGGTACGCCCAATAGGAACTTATTTTCACCTTATTTGGGTGAGGTGATAGCACTAGCGTGGCCTCCCAAAGGGAGCTTTTCTTTTTATTTTGCATGACTAATAATGGTATCCTTAATGTCATCGACTTTGCAAGCAACTATTTGGGAAAGGTTGCTCATGAGACCATTAGAGACATTTCAGTGTGGGGGGTATGATTACCCAAATTTCCGAACACCTTGGGTTTGAGTTTAACTTGGTCGAGGACCATATTGTTGAGGGGAGGAATAAAAATGATATGGATTCCCTTGTGCATCAAGGCATGATTTCTGTGGATGGTAACACCTACACAGCGATGATCTATAAGAAGACCATTCTTGACTTGCCTAATCCTAGAAAGGTAAGGATTAATATTTCAAATAATTGGCTCAACCAAGCGGGTGTCCCCTCTCCAGGTAACTCATCTGAGGAAAAGGGAGGGTCAATTTTTACTAACCATGTTGCAGGTACCGCAATGGAACAGGATATTATTCCTCCATCCACACTTCCCATCCAAACCGAAGTCGGGTCTTCGAATGACAATCAAGAAATATGGGAGTGGGTTCAATCCAAAATTCATGACATGAAGGTTGAGCAGTAGTCTTGGATGATGTCCAAGTGATGTTACAACTACTCATATTGCACTTCCCACCTCCCGAATGAGGTTTTTATGAGCTCACATCCTCTTGTTTGCGCTAAAACATTAAGGACATTTCATGGTTCAAGTTTCGGGGGGGGGGGGGGGGGGGGGTACTTCTTTACTTTTCTTTTCTTTTTGTTTTTCCTTTCTTGTGTGTTTATATTTATGTTTTTTCTTGTTCTTTAGTTATTTTTCGCATTTTTCTTTTCAAAAGACCAATTTTTCAAAGCTTTTCCTGAACTAGGACCTTGCAATTTTTTTCTTGAGAAGCTTTGGTCATGAGGAAATCGGGAAAGTATATAGAGTTAGAAGGATGAAAGGCTAAGACTATGGGCATTAGGAAAGTTTGAAAACTTAGGTATTACCCGAACACCCTAGGTCCCCCGAAGTAGAATGTGAGTCCAACGTGTAGGTTTGTGCCATAGTACCCGACTTCTGAAAAGTACCCCTTGATTAGTTTAATATGACAATCTGACCTAATTTAGACTCGTGTGCATGTATAATTGGTTGGGAAATAAATAATTTTATGACCAAAATGATGAAAATACGGAAAAAGGAAACCACACCTTCTAAGTTGGGTAACCTTCACCTGGTTATTTAGTGTAACGATGGTTGAACCCCAAACACCGTCCCAAAGTGGACAAATAAGCACACAAAAGTGTGCAACTTCATAGAAAAAAATAAATTAAGGAAAGGTGCCTAAACAAAATTTCCCGACAGGTCTTGTGCATGTGACGACAAAAATAAATCAATTGCCTTAATTTGATTGTTGGAATGAAAAGGGAAGGGAAAAATTGGAAAAAGAGACTTAAGCACAAAGCATAGTTAGAGAGGTATCTAAAAGGGAGGTTTAGGTCTATAGTCTTACTGCGGTTAGTGTTTTTATTAATTCCTTCGGTGTGAAGTGATTACTGAGAGAATTATGCTTAGCCGATCCGAACTAAAACTCACGTATGAGTACTGGTAGCTTCATTTTTGTATGCTTTTTCATGTAGTGAACTGCTTGATCCGAAACTTTGCATTAGCAAGTGTTGTACCCCAAATTTTACCCTTAGATCCATTGATCTTTTTGCATGTCGTCTTAGGTCAATCATATTGCATAGCTAACCCATTTACCAAGTTTCGTTTGTGTTTGTTTTGTGAATTAGGTTTTATTTCAAGAGGATTCAAGGGTTGATCAGTCAAGATTTTGGATGGAAAACTGAATTAAGCAAGTTTCTCATGTTCAAAGAGATATCTCCATAACCTTCTCCATAACAATTTTTATCCACTTTATTCATCCTCATGTTCCCTCTTCAATTGTTATTCTTAATTCCAAACCAATTTCAATAGTCATCCATTAACCCAAATTTTTATCCAATTTCATTTCTATTCGTCAATATCAAGTTTCCTAAACCATAACCATTTCACCTACTCAAAATTCACTTCTTCTTTTATTTATTTTCTTTTCTAAGTCATTTCTTTTTTTCAAACCATTCTCTTTTTATTTTGCTAACCAAAAAAGAAGAGAAAACCAAGTCTTAAAAACATTTGTTCTTAAGCCCATCTCATAAGCCCATCAATGTTACAAAATCAATGTTAAAAAAATACAATTTGAGGCAAGAAGAATCACTTGCTGATGACCAACAGGATTTGTGCACTATAGCTTTGACTTTTCAACTCCATTCCCTCAGCCAATGAGAGGCTGACGCGTGGCTTGGCATGGAGAAAAGTGACCGAAGTGTTCTCCTCTCTTCCTTCATGGCTTCGTGTTTTAATAGAGAGAAGAAGAAAATTCATCGTATCTAGTTCAACGCAAACAAATTACTACAGCTCATAATCCATGGCGCGCTTTTCACTTTTGAAATCTCCCACCATTTCCCTTTTGAAATCTCCCACCATTTCCCTTTTGAGCTTTCATGCTTTTGATCCATTAAAGCTACTCTGAAGATTTACTTGGTTCAGCATAAAGACTGCCCTCGCCTGCAGAAATCTTCGTGAAATCCCAACCATTGCCTCATTTGATACTCACCCTTATGACAACAAAGAAGGAGGTTTTTAAGCAATACACAAAATTATGAAACATGCCCTGTATCTCTGAGGTCCTTGCGCAGCAGAGGAAGCGTTTTTATCTCCAAGGATTGACCGGATTTGAATTTGAAAAGAGGTCATTGCAAAGCCTAATTATTAACTCAGTATACCCTGTGTTTTTCAATTGGTCTCAAAGAACCAAAGCCAATCTGCCCAGCTTATAAAAGGAGGTCATCCCAGCACTTGAAGATCACCAACAATTCTCTCAAAATACTCTAAAAAGTCTCTGAGTTTTTGAATTCCACGAGTAAGAAAAAGGAGAAGGGTTTCTTTGGAGTCTTTCCAGTTCAGAAAGGAGAGAAATCAGCACACTTGAAGGTGCAGTGGACATTACTCCACTTGGTAACTACATTTTCCATTTCCATGTTTTAATATCCATGCTCAACTGATATCATCATATCATATCTCATCATAATTGTTTGTAATATGCTTTATGTTGCTTTTTACTCATCTATAATGTGCCAATATGTATTTGAATTTGCACTTTCTGTCCATGGCTTGATATAATGAAATAGGATAGTTTTGGTTGCTTTGCTGATATATTGAGATAGACATGTATGCTGCTTTTTGTTCTAAGTTATTATGCCTGAGATATCGTCATAATGATAATGCATTGGTTTTGTTCATTAACTGGTTGTAAGGTTATAAGGTTTCATATTGGTGTTATATTGTCAAAATGGATAGAAATGCTAACTTACCTATGTATGTTTTGATGCTTGGATGTTATTAAGAGTTGAGATCTTTGAATTTTAGTTCAATACTTGTTCTGAGATGCTCATGTGTTTTATGGTTGATGAACCTATTTATCACTGTTTGTTGATATGTGTAATGTTTGATTAAATGTTGCTAAGTTGCTTTCATTAAATGCCACTGGTGTTCTTTTTCTGTCATCATCAATGTATGATCATTTTGTACACTTAAGCTCATGGCCATGTTTTGTATCCAAAACATTGTTATTGTTGATGCTTGTTGTGTTTAGGTGTTGATACTTTTGGTATTCATGTGTTTACCTACATCTTGATATGCACCACTTTGCCATGGCTTGATCTTTGTTGATTTATGTGCTTGATGTTTGGTGTTTGAATTGCTAAAATGCTTGGTGTTTGACTTGTTTAACTTGAGACTTGTTGCTAGCTTTTAAGTTAAGTTTTGTTCTAACGATGTGCTTATAAACACTTCATCATTTGTTAGATTTGTGCATTATCTCATGACTTGGTTATTTGTTGGTATGCTTGAACTTGATTCATCTAAAACTGCTGCCTTGTTAGAATTGAATAACTAAATGCACTTTGAATGTTTACTTGCTGCTATGATATAGGTTCATAAATCTTTTACCAAGCATGCTTATCATTGTTCCACCAATCTTTGGTACATAATATGCCCTATTTGCTTTGCTGTCTCTGTGACTTGTGACTAGTTTGTAAACCTAGAATCCATGTTAGATATGCCTTGCCATGCTTAAAACTGGTTTTGTCCATGTGCCACATGCTGTCAGTTTGGTATCTCCAATTTATGTGCAAGCTTTAAATGTTCAAACATGATATGTGCTTTTCTGCCATGTAACCTTGGTTGATTTCGATTGCTAAATCTCTTGAGGCATTTGTCTTGGTACCCCATGCTTATTACCATAGAACCATATGCACTTTCTTTCTTAAGTTCACTATGCCTTGCCCTGAACCAAGGCTGTCCTAACGGTCTAACTTTTTGTTTGAATGCCACTAATAATACTTGATCATCTGATATGCCTTCACTCCATGACCATTTGATTGCCCTTTCTTTGAGTCAGAACTGGTTTGAGTCCCTACTCCTTAAGTTTGTTTTGTATCCATTATATGTTAGTACAACAAATATTTGCTTTCACCATGCCATATGCCACTGTCTGTTTTGAATGACATTACTTGAGTAAACTTATTGCTATGCTGTCATGTCTTGTGTCTTGTTTTGCCCTGAATACATGTATGGCCTTTGACTATCAGGATGTCGCTTATATGTGGTATTCTTGCTCAACTGTTATTTAATATGTACAAATTTTGTTTATGCTTCATGATAACTTTGTGTATCCAAAATGCCATGAACCTATGTCTTCCATCATCATGTTATTAAATGCAAACTTTCCTTGACATTGTGTTTAATTAGTGTACCTATAATCTGGCTTTGATATATGAACTATTCCCATGCCTTGTATGCTATCTATTTTGAAGTTTGCCTGTTTGCTTTGTTTAATAGCCACAATGTATCATGACATATGAATCTTGTTATTTGACTGGTATGCTAGCATTAGTAAGTGCATTTGATCCTTTGAGTTTATTACTCTATGAACCAGAACTGCTCTAAATGACTCATTTGTTTATCTGCACTGACTGCTTATTCTTGTTGATGTTTTACTTTGTTGCCATCATCCTATTAACACTCATATTGACATGATTGAGCTGCTGTTGAACATTAAAGCATGCCATTAAAACTGATTTCATCATGTCTAATATATCATCATGCTATTTTCATTTGATACCTTGAGTGAATGATGCGGGCCTCTTGTTTCTTTTGGTTTTCTTGAACATGGATTAATCAACCATATGAATGTTTGTTTAGAGGCGTCCAAGTCATGTTTTTTTCCATGAATTTCAATGAATGTCTTTGATTGAACCTTTGTGCAATACATGTTTGATAACTTGTATTTGAATATGTCACACCCTATGTTCAATACTTTGATGTGTGTTTTCATTTACCAAAATGAGAGCTTGCATGGATACTCGGTTTGTGTAGTTAACATTGCTTGGTTTTTCACCTGTTTGGAAACTCATAATGTTGAGGTTTTAATCTTATGTCTCTGTCCTTTCGTATTGATAATTGTTTGAGTGATGAATGGCATGGCGTGTTCCATTAGAACTGGATGTTGTTTGAGTTTGGTTGCAAGGTTTCCTTTGGTCTATGCGCGAATGAAGGCTTATATGTTTATTAAGTCATGTTTTATACCGGATGTACCAGCCACCCCAGTGGCAAGCACACACATGCACACTCGCCTTTGACCCTTAGGACTGGGGTTCGAATCCCCCTCGCCCCAGTCCTTTTATTTTAATTTTCAAAATTTGTTTCGCTTTACATATATGTCACTGCTACCATTATATGTTCAGAACGCGCGCATGGTTCGGTTGGCTTTGGTTTTAGGCTGAATACACATGGTCCTGGGTTTAATACCTAGGGGAGGCCTTTCCATTTATTTTTACCACATGTTGTTTTGTTTCTTTTGGTTTATGCACCACATTTCAAACCTTCATAACTTAATTATTTTCTATCCTTTTTCTTCCATTCTTTTTGCCAATCATTTCTAATTGAATTCACTTGTTGAATATAAAAAGAAATTGATGAAAATATTTAACCTTGATGGCCTTTATTCATGTTGAAATTGGAAGTATCTTTTAGGGTTTTATTGCACTATTTTATTCATCTTATTATGTTATCTTTATTCATTTTGTTTAAGCAATGTCTAATGTATTTAATTTCAACCTTGCATGATGTTGTGACTTTATGCCACCCTAATATCTTGTTTATGTCTTGTTATATTTTCATATAAGTCATGTAAACCCTCTATTTTCATAATATGTAAAAACTGTTATCTTCCCCTATTCCAAAGGAAAGTCCTCCTAAATTGACTCATGAGTCACTAAACAACAACCTTACCTTAGCATCATAAGAGCTTATCCCTTTTCTTGGCCTCATGAGAGCCATGGAATCATAACTTAGCAATAAGTTAGAGTTTTGAACTCTATGTGATTCTCACCATCATGAGAACTCACTTTCCCCCTATAACTTAGATTTAGAGAGTTATCGTGAACTCTAAAATGAGCTCATACTCATTTCCCCTTGGAACTTGGCCATAGTCAATGGTTCCTCATTCATCCTTTAGTTAGGTGAACTACGGTTACTCTGATTCCACTCCCGTCAGGATACGTAGGCACAAGACGTGATGTCTTTGCGAGTATACTTAGATACTAACCCCTAGGGTTTCAACCTTAGCACCTTATCCTTAGCAAGCAAACATTAACATAACACAAATACAAACAAGAGTGAAATTCTGGTATCAGATATGTGATGTTAAGTGAGATGTCACAACATCAATATTTGTTGTATGAATAAGACAGTAATAGAACAGCATTTAAGCGCAATAAATAAACACAGAGAATTGTTCACCCAGTTCAGTCTAACAACCTACGTCTGGGGGCTACCAAGCCAGAAAGGAAGTCCACTATTAGTAGTATCAATTCATAGACTCTACAGCCAACACACCAGTTGATAATCTACTCACTTAATCACTACCCAATGACACGTCTACCTAAGACACTCTTAGATATGAGACACCTCTCACTCCCCCTCAATCACAGCAGTGATAACAATTAAATGATTACAAAGTATAGAAGACACACTTCAACGACAATACCTTGATCTTGCTTAAAAGCTTCAACCAAGAACAATACACTCGTGCTTAAAAGCTTTGAGTGGACAAATTACAACTCAACTAAATTAGTTTAATTCAAACATCAAAATAGATGAATGAATGGCTCACAAATAACAGACGAAAACACAGACCCTAACACTTGACACTCAGTCTAGTCTTCGTAGCTTCCAAGTAGGGTTGATACGTCTTTAAATAGAAACAGATTCTTGGGCTTGGGCTCTATGAAAAACTTAGATTTAATGCACAATAAAAACAGATTTTATCTCCAAATCTTTTCGCCCTAAATATAGAAACCAACGATTGCATCTGAATAAATCTTCTCCAAGAATTTCGCCTGCAATCTCTCAACCAGAGAACACAAACATAACAAATAACACTCAGCCCTAAAACAAATAACAGACTGAGCAAGATGTTCTGTCAACAGATGTTAAGACATCAGTCTTGACATCATGCACAAAAACTACATTACCCAACAACACACCACATGCAGAATGTTAGAAGCACGTGTTAAGACATCAGACACAACATCTTGAACAAACTCATTGTTTTACCAAAATTGCTGCCAATAATAGAACTAACAATCTCCCCCTTTGGCTAATTTTGGCTAAAACAATATCAGCACACATCAGAGATACCTGCAGCAGAAACACGCCACTCAAACAAATCTAACATTCTGAAAAAAAACAACAACCAAGGAAACCAGTTGCACACTTAGCAGCACACCACAATCAAAACTCAAACTCCCCCTCAAGCCAAGAAACCTGCAACACAACTCTCAATAATTACAACCAAAAACCATCATCAGAACATCACAAAACATCCACTATAGCAACAGTAATGCCAACAAAAAGTCACTACTCTCCCCCTTTTTAGCCATAAATGGCCAAAAGACCACTATCAATGTTCTGACACTTAGTCAAACATGCTCAAGTACCAAGAAAAACTGTTGAACTCAACAGAGAGAGGTGTACAGAAACCAAACAACTTTGACTGACCAGGCGATACAAACAAGGGTTGCCATTTGAATTATAAAAACTACACCAAACTACTTCTTACTACAGCCAATACTGAGAAAGAAACATGAGTCAGTCCTCCAAGACAGTTGAACCACATAAGGGTCAGTTGAAGCAAGACCAGAAGAACAAGATCACAAAACCAAAGGAGATGTAGTCCAAAGAAATGACAACAGGTGGATCCTCTACAGGGGCAACAAGGATAGGAAGAAAAATAGAAACAAGGATGAAGACCAACAAGAAGGATCATGTTCAACTATATGGTTCTGAGGATGAAGCAGATGAAGATTGGGTTAATTTCATTAACTCAGGTGGTTAGAATGAATAGTTGAATCCAAACATGAAAACTCCTTGCTTGTAGTTTCACAAATATTGTAATATTGAGTACTTCCAGCAATAAAAATGTTCTTGTATGTTTCCAAACATTCTTATAAGCCACCTGCACCAAAAACCACCTTCCTGCAAAAAAAATCTACTAATCCTCAAATATGCAAACCCCTAATTTGCTTCTTAAATTTTCAAATTGATTTGCATCTAAGGCCTTAGTAAAAATATCAGCTAATTGCATTTCAGTAGCAACATGTTCCAAAGCAACCACTTTATCTTCAACCAGATCTCTTATAAAATGATGACGTATGTCAATATGCTTAGTCTTGCTATGTTGAATTGGGTTCTTGGAGATATTGATTGCACTCAGATTATCACAGTACAATGTCATGACATCTTGCTTGACATTGTATTCAGTTAACATTTGCTTCATCCAAACCAATTGTGAACAACTACTTCCTGCTGCTATGTACTCAGCCTCAGCAGTAGAGAGAGACACACAGTTCTGCTTTTTGCTAAACCACGAGATAAGATTGTTCCCTAAGAAGAAGCATCCTCCTGAAGTACTTTTTCTATCATCATCACTCCCTGCCCAATCAGCATCACAATATCCACTCAGTTCAGTGCCTGATCCATGACTATATAGTATGCAATAGTCACTAGTACAATTCATATATTTCAGAATTCTCTTCACTTGATTCACGTGGCTAACTTTAGGTTCAAATTGATATTTGGCACAAACTCCTACAGCAAAGGAGATATCAGGTCTGCTAGCTGTGAGATACAGTAGGCTTCCAATCATGCTTCTGTATAGGCTTTGATCCACACTCACTCCATGTTCATCCTTGGACAGCTTCAGGTGAGTAGGAGCAGGTGTCTTCTTATGATTAGCATTCTCCAGACCAAACTTCTTGACTATGTTCTTTGCATACTTGCTCTGAGAGATAAATATGGAGTCTTCCATTTGTCTAACTTGCAGACCCAGAAAATAGCTGACCTCACCAACAAGACTCATCTCAAACTCAGACTGCATCTGTTTCACAAAATGTTGAACCATTACTTCTAACATCCGACCAAACACTATGTCATCAACATATATTTGAGCTATCATTAGTTTTCCTCCTTCCTCTTTGACAAACAATGTCTTGTCAATTCCTCCTTTTCTGTAGCCATTCAGAGACAAAAATTCAGTAAGCCTGTCATACCAAGCTCTAGGTGCTTTCTTTAATCCATAAAGAGCTTTCCTTAGTTTGTAGACATGGTTAGGAAATGTTGGATCAATAAACCCCTTGGGTTGATCTACATAAACTTCTTCATTCAAGTACCCATTCAAGAAAGCACTCTTTACATCCATCTGGAATAACTTGAATTTGAGATTACAAGCCACACCTAAGAGTAGCCTGATAGATTCCAGTCTGGCGACAGGAACAAAAGTCTCATCAAAATCAATTCCTTCTACCTGAGTGTAACCTTGGGCAACCAGTCTAGCCTTATTTCTGGTGACCACTCCTTGTTCATCAGATTTATTCTTGTAAACCCACTTGGTGCCGATCACATTTATTCCATCAGGCCTTGGTACAAGATCCCACACTTCATTCCTCTTGAATTGTCCCAGCTCTTCTTGCATGGCATTAATCCAAAATTCATCTTTCAAGGCTTCTTTAACATTTTTTGGCTCAATTTTGGATACAAAGCAAGAATTTGATACAACTTCTCTTGATCTAGTGGTAACTCCTGAGTTTGGATCACCTATAATAAGCTCTTTTGGGTGGTCCTTTTGCACTCTGATGGATGGTTCCTTGTTAGGCTGCTCTGATTTAGGTTCAGTAGCAATAGGACTGGGAATTACACTTCTGTCTTCAGCTTCTGTTGATACATCATCAACAAATGTTCCAGCATCATCCAGGACATCAGCAACTTCCTTCATTCCATAGTCATCAACAACCACATTTATAGATTCCATCATGACTCTGGTTCTGGAGTTGAATATCCTATAAGCTCTGCTGTTTGTAGAATATCCCAAAAAGATTCCCTCATCACTTTTAGGATCCATTTTCCTCCTCTGTTCACGATCTGACAGAATATAACATTTACTTCTAAAGACATAAAAGTACTTCACACTTGGTTTTCTTCCCTTCCACAGCTCATACAAGGTACCTGAAGTACCTCTTCTCAAAGTAACTCTGTTGTGAATGTAGCAGGCAGTATTTGCAACACCCCCAATCTATACCCCCAAGCTAATAAAGCGATAAATAAAATTCAAAATTTCATCAGAGTATAATTAAACATGCATGGCATAGACCGAGGGGTCACATCAATTTGAAACAAACATACAACACCTGCTCATAAAGATATGCAACAATTCAGGTAGTATTACACCCACAATCCAATTACAGAATAAAAGTGGAAAATCCGTAACTGAATCTCATATATATATATATCATAAAAGTGTATGCGTCATATACAATCATACATGTACAATCCAAAAGATACATATACATAATATAAATAATATCAAACGGCCTCCCTAACTACCCGGTGTCACATATCAGAGCCGACCGACAAAAGAATGAAGACCCTAGCTTCACAAAAAGACCTCTAGCAACTCTAATCTGCAATGCCTCATAGAGCATTATAAAACACCAGAAGGGTGAGAAACACAATCATAATACTGTTGCATATAATTACATATTAACACAGAAATGCACAAGTAAAATATTCTCACCACAAATGCAACACAATCAAATACCACACAACACAAGTCTCAGATATCCAATACCAACACACCTCAGTCATACACAATACACTCATCATCAATACAATTATACATATTCCACCTCATCAATCACATTCATGATTCCATATGCAATTAATCCATGATTTATGCAAATGCACAGAGACCGACACAACGACTCTATGCAATGCATATACGGTACCGACTTCCAACATTCCTCAATACTAGTTCACTCAGGAACTTTGCTGGAACCATCGCTCGTTACATCACTGTAACTCCCCGTCGGGCATACGATGTTCCCTGTCGCTTTCGGTCCTCTTTGTATAAGGCGCACGACATTTATGGATCGCTTTCGGTCCTCTTTGTATAAGGCTCACGATCCGATCGCTCACACCCCACATGGGCACACGATCGTCTATAATCATCCCTTTCGGTCCTCTTATTTTTAAGGCGATTCATTCCTCTTATTTTTAAGGCTCACGGTGTTATAGTAGATTCCCTCTAGAATCAATCCGTCACTGAGGACGTCACAAGAATGCATATCATGATGCTTGCCTACAATGACTCATGACATTTAAAATGCACACATATACACATCCATAATCACACATACAACCTCAATTACCATACGTCGCATTTTCTTACCGTAAGGCCACCAATCGTCAATACAATATATATACCATACAATTACATCACACAACAGTACACACGTCAAACAATATCCACACCAACAACATATTGCACATACGCATCAAGTTCAAACAATTAAACGACAAAAGTCGACAACAAAACATCATATTTTCTAATTCCCGACCTAATTTAATCGGCCAACAATCTCAAAACCATCATCATAAGCAAGAACATTTTATAAGCTTTCTAACGCATCAAACCACGCCTCCAACCAAACCACAGATCAAAAGTTATTAAGAAAACAACATTGCACAAACAGCCATCTTCGCTAGGCGAACAATCTAGCGAGCATTGGCTACTACCTTCGCTAGGCGAATGTCCAGCGAACCCACTACCAGCTAGAAAACAGACACAAAGTTCACTATGCGAACCCCTTGGCGAACCAAGGCAGCAACCACCAGACCCAAAAACATACAAAGTTCTCTAGGCGAACAACTCAGCAAACCTTCGCTGTCCTTCACTAACTGGTTCGCTAGGCGAACCCGCGAAAATTCATTCGCTACCACCTTCGCTCCAGGTTCGCTAGGCGAACCTGCGAAAACTCAGAATTTCTCAGCGCTGTTTAAAAACCCCAAAATGATATTTTTCCAACCAAAACATTTCCAAGTCAACATATATCAACCAGAACCCAATACCATCCTGGCAACAAGTATTCTGCCACGTTTACGTCGATTTCCAACCGCGAAAGTATCGATTTCTCACAAAATTCTCATTTCAACCTAGAATTCACAAGCTATGGAAAGACATGAAAACATACAAGCAAACACATACATAATCATACACAAACATAGTATAATCGAGTTTCGCACCCTTACCCGATTAAATCGCGTGTAGAAAAGTCAGTTGATCGATTTCTAGCTTTTTCCCAAGTTTTCTCTCTATCTCTTTTTCTTTCTCCTCTTCTTCTTTCTCTCTACTTTTCTTCTTCTCTTTTTCTTTCCTTTTCTATTTTCTCTTTCTATTCTTACTAACTTAATCAAAATAAAATGAAATGGCCAAAATACCCCCACACTCAAATATCTCGCAAACGCTCCCAAAACGCAATAAAATATAATCACGATGAAAAATAACATATTTTCACATACAAGTCAGAAATAAAATAAAATAATAATAAAATACTCAAAACGACTCAATTAATAAAAAAGACAAAACTGAAAAAACTGACTGGGGCGTTACAACTCTCCCCCACTTAGAACTTTTCGTCCTCGAAAATATTACCTGAGACGAACAACTCTGGATACGACTCCCGCATCCGACTCTCCAACTCCCAAGTCAAATTGCCCTCCGCAGCGCCTCCCCACGCTACCTTCACAAGCGCAATATCCTTGCCCCGCAACCGCTTCACCTCGCGATCCAAAATACTCACCGGTAAAGCCTCAACCGTAAGGTTCTCCCTTACCTCAACCTCATCCATCGAAATCACATGTGACGGATCCGAAACATACTTCCGAAGCTGTGAAACATGGAACACATCATGCAAATTCAACAGACTCGGCGGCAACGCCACCCTATAAGCCACAGCACCCACTCTCGCAGATATCTGGTAAGGACCAATAAACCGAGAAGTAAGCTTCTTCGACTTCAATGCCCTACCAACACCCGTTACTGGCGTAACCCTAAAAAATACATGATCGCCCTCTTGAAACTCGAGATCCTTCCATCTCCGATCATGATAACTCTTTTGTCTGCTCTGAGAAGCCTTTATTTTCTCACAAATAAACTTCACTTTTTTCGTAGTCTGCTGCACCAACTCCGGTCCAACCACCGAACTCTCACCAGATTTGTGCCAACACAACGGCGTTCGACACCTCCGTCCATACAATGCTTCAAACGGTGCCATTCCAATACTAGAATGAAAACTTTTATTATACGTGAATTCAATCAACGCAAGATAACTATCCCACGCACCACCTTGTTCCAAAACACACGCTCGCAACAAATCTTCCAAAGACTGAATCGTCCTCTCCGTCTGCCCATCCGTCTGAGGATGATAAGCCGAACTCAACCTCAATTTAGAACCCAACGCCTTCTGTAAACTTTCCCAAAATCTCAAGGTAAACCTTGGATCTCGATCAGAAATAATACTTAACGGGACCCCATGCAACTTCACAATCACCCTGATATAAATCTCGGCTAACCGCTCCAAAGAAAAACTGATGTCAATCGGAATGAAATGAGCCAATTTAGTCAGCCTATCCTCAATCACCCAAATAGCATTATGCCCTCGCTGAGTATTCGGCAACCTCGTTACAAAATCCATCGAAATACTATCCCACTTCCACTCAGGAATATCCAACGGTTGCAACAAACCACTAGGCCTCTGATGTTCCACTTTCGACTTCTGGCGCGTCAAACAAGCATACACAAACTGAGCCACATCTCTTTTCAATCCAGACTAGCAGAAAATCTTTTTCAAATCTTGGTACATTTTATTCGCTCCCGGATGTATACTCAAATTACTCCGGTGTCCTTCTTCCAAGATCATCTGTTTCAAATCCGAATTGTCCGGAATATAAATTCTACCTCGGAACCTCAAAACACCATTAATATCCACTTGAAAATCACCACTCACATCTTTTCCGCCAACCAACATCAAATCCACCAATTTCACATCCAACTTCTATTTCTCACTTACCATTATCAGAAAATCATTAGTAACCTTCAGCATACCCAGCCTCACACTATCCGACGTCACTTCACATACCAAACTCAAATCTCTAAACGATTCCAAAAGCTCCCACTCCTTAACCATTAAAGCGGACATATGTAACGATTTCCGGCTCAACGCATTGGCTACCAAATTAGCTTTACCAGGATGGTAATTCAAGCCAAAGTCGTAATCCTTCAAAAATTCCAACCATCTTCGTTGCCTCATATTCAACTCCTTCTGATCAAACAAATATTTTAAACTTTTATGATCACTAAAGACTTTAAACCTTGCACCAAAAAGATAATGCCTCCAAATTTTCAATACAAACACCACAGCCGCTAATTCCAAGTCGTGCGTAGGGTAATTCTTCTCATGCATTCTTAATTGCCTTGAAGCATACGCCGCGACCTTACCGTCATGCATTAGCACACCACCTAGACCAATCAAAGACGCATCACAATACACCACAAACAGTTCATTAGGATTTGGCAAAATCAAAATCAGAGCTGTCTTCAATCTTCTCTTCAGCTCATTAAAACTTTCCTCACACCGAATATCCCAAATGAACGTTTGCCCTTTACAAGTCAACTGGGTCAAAGGAAGTGCTAGCTTAGAAAAACCTTCAATGAACCTTCGATAATATCCGGCCAAACCCAAAAAGCTTCGAATTTCAGTAACAGATCTCGGAGCCTCCCATTGTAGAACTACTTCTACTTTAGATGGATCCACAGAAATACCATTACCTGAAATTACGTGTCCAAGAAAACTCACCTCCGACAACCAGAATTTACACTTGGACAATTTGGCAAAAAGCTTCTTTTCCTTCAAAACCTGCAAAATAATACGCAAATGCTCCGCGTGCTCCTCCCGAGACTTAAAATAAATCAATATGTCGTCAATAAACACAACAACAAATCGATCCAAATGCTCGTGGAAAATACGATTCATGTACTCCATAAACACACCTGGCGCATTAGAAACCCCGAACGGCATCACAGAATATTCATAATGACCGTAACGTGTCCTAAAAGCCGTCTTCTGGATATCTTCCTCTTTCACCCGAATCTGATGATACCCTGACTTCAAGTCAATCTTACTGAACACACAAGCACCTGCCAACTGATCCATCAGATCATCAATCCTCGGAAGAGGATACTTATTCTTAATCGTCACCTTATTCAACTGGCGATAATTAATACACAACCGCATACTTCCATCTTTCTTTTTCACCAACAAAACTGGAGCACCCCAAGGAGAAACACTTGGTCTCACAAACCTCTTTTCCAACAACTCATTCAACTGCTTCTTTAACTCAACCAACTCAGATGCCGACATACGATAAGGTGTCATATAAACAGGTCTAGTACCAGGAACTAGATCTATCGAAAACTCCACCTCTCTCTCTGGCGGCAAGTCTGAAATATCCTCAGGAAACACTTCTGGAAAATCACACACAACAGGAAACACATCAAGTGACACTTGACTATCCACAATCAAAGATGCAAACAACCTGAACAACTGAGCTTCATCCGCCAAAAGTCTCTTCAACTCTTTGGTAGACAAGAAACTCGAATCTTCGTCTTCCTCAAGAGAAGGAAACCTTACCAGCTTATGATAACAATCAATATGGACCTGATTGAATTGCAACCAATTCATTCCCAGAACCACATCTAAACCCTCCAACGGCAAACACACCAAATCCATCTCAAAGTCTTTACCATAAATGGTCAAAGGACAACTTAGACAAACCAAAGTAGTTACTGACCCCATTACTGGAGTATCAATAACCATCTCACCATCCATCAAAGATAACACAAGATTTAAATGCTTAGTGCACTCAGACGAAATAAACGAATGAGTCGCTCCAGTATCAATAATAGCAACTAAAGGCGTACTATTAATAAAACAAGTACCTCTGATCAGACGATCTGCATTAGTAGTCTGAGTCCCTGCTAATGCAAAAACTTTCCCACCAGATGAAGCCTGCTTCGGTTTCGGACACTTCGTGCTAATATGACCAGGGTCACCACAGTTGAAACACTTCACCACATTCTTCCTTTTGTACTCAGCTGCAACATGTCCTAAACCTCCACAATTGGTACACTTCCCCAAATTCTTCTTACATTCAAAATGATGATGTCCCACTTCACCACACCTATACCTCAGAGGACCAGACATACCTCCACCACTTGACCTTCGATCAAAGGTACCCCTTTGCTTACCCTTATCAGCTGGTGTCACATACGGGCCACTACAGAACTGTTGCTTCCCTTTTCTGTCACTCACACTCTTATAGTGAGTAGAACGAGCCTTACTATCCTCTTCATAAATCCTACAACATTCCACCAAATCAGAAAACCTTCGAATCCTTTGATAACCGATTGCCTGCTTAATCTCAGGATGCAATCCGCTCTCATACTTCACACACTTAGAAAATTCCGCAGTCGCTTCAGCATAATGTGGATAAAACTGCACAAGCTCCACAAACTTAAAGTATGATCAACAACAGACATATTACCTTGTTTCAATTCCAAGAACTCAATTTCCTTCTTTCCTCTTACATCTTCGGGAAAATACTTCCTCAGAAACTCCCGGCTAAATAATTCCCAAGTAACTTCTTCATCCCCAGCTTCCAACACCTGACGAGTACTAACCCACCAGTCATCAGCTTCCTCCGCAACATGTGAGTACCCAGTCTCACCTTCTGATCCTCATCACAATCCATAACTCGGAAAATCCTTTCAATCTCTTTCAACCAAATCTGTTCACCATCAGGATCGTGTCTCCCTTTAAAGACAGGCGGTTTGTTCTTCCTGAACTCATCATTACCAGCAGCATGAGGTGCACCCTACACAACCCGAGCCATAGCTTGCATAGCAGCAGCAAAAGCAGCGTCATTCCTACCAGCCATATTCTGTTCATTTCCAATAACAGAAACTATGGTTAAACAAACAGCTCACCCCAAACACCAATACCGACAAGAACTGACACAACCAGACACAAACTGACACGGACTGACTCTGATACCATATAATGCAACACCCCCAATCTATACCCCCAAGCTAATAAAGCGATAAATAAAATTCAAAATTTCATCAGAGTATAATTAAACATGCATGGCATAGACCGAGGGGTCACATCAATTTGAAACAAACATACAACACCTGCTCATAAAGATATGCAACAATTCAGGTAGTATTACAACCACAATCCAATTACAGAATAAAAGCGGAAAATCCGTAACTAAATCTCATATATATATATCATAAAAGTGTATGCGTCATATACAATCATACATGTACAATCCAAAAGATACATATACATAATATAAATAATCACAAACGGCCTCCCTAACTACCCGGTGTCACATATCATAGCCGACCGACAAAAGAATGAAGACCCTAGCTTCACAAAAAGACCTCCAGCAACTCTAATCTGCAATGCCTCATAGAGCATTATAAAACAGCATAAGGGTGAGAAACACAATCATAATACAGTTGCATATAATTACATATTAACACAGAAATGCACAAGTAAAATATTCTCACCACAAATGCACCACAATTAAATACCACACAACACAAGTCTCAGATATCCGATACTAACACACCTCAGTCATACACAATACACTCATCATCAATACAATTATACATATTCCATCTCATCAATCACATTCACGATTCCATATGCAATTAATCCATGATTTATGCAAATGCACGGAGACCGACACAACGACTCTATGCAATGCATATGCGGTACCGACTTCCAACATTCCTCAATACTAGTTCACTCAGGAACTCTGCTGGAACCATCGCTCGTTACATCACTGTAACTCCCCGTCGGGCATAAGATGTTCCCTGTCGCTTTCGTTCCTCTTTGTATAAGGCGCACGACATTTATGGATCGCTTTCGGTCCTCTTTGTATAAGGCTCACGATCCGATCGCTTACACCCCACATGGGCACACGATCGTCTATAATCATCTCTTTCGGTCCTCTTATTTTTAAGGCGATTCATTCCTCTTATTTTTAAGGCTCACGATGTTATAGCAGATTCCCTCTAGAATCAATCCGTCACTCAGGACGTCACAAGAATGCATATCATGATGCTTGCATACAATGACTCATGACATTTAAAATGAACACATATACACATCCATAATCACGCATACAACCTCAATTACCATACGTCGCATTTTCTTACCATAAGGCCACCAATCGTCATCACAATATATATACCATGCAATTAAACGGCAAAAGTCGACATCAAAACATCATATTTTCTAATTCCCGACCTAATTTAATCGGCCAATAATCTCAAAACCATCATCATAAGCAAGAACATTTTATAAGCTTTCTGACGCATCAAACCACGCCTCCAACCGAACCACAGATCAAAAGTTATTAAGAAAACAACATTGCACAAACAGCCATGTTCGCTAGGCAAACAATCTAGCGAGCATTCGCTACTACCTTCGCTAGGCGAATGTCCAGCGAACCCACTACCACTAGAAAACAGACACAAAGTTCGCTAGGCGAACCAAGGCAGCAATCACCAAACCCAAAAACATACAAAGTTCGCTAGGCGAACAACTCAGCGAACCTTCGCTGTCCTTCGCTAACTGGTTCGCTAGGCGAACCTGCGAAAACTCAGAATTTCTCAGCGCTGTTTGAAAACCCCAAAATGATATTTTTCCAACCAAAACATTTCCAAATCAACATATATCAACCAGAACCCAATACAATCATGGCAACAAGTATTCTACCACGTTTACGTCGATTTCCAACCGCGAAAGTATCGATTTCTCACAAAATTCTCATTTCATCCTAGAATTCACAAGCTATGGAAAGACATGAAAACATACAAGCAAACACATACATAATCATACACAAACATAGTATAATCGAGTTTCGCACCCTTACCCGATTAAATCGCGTGTAGAAAAGTCGGTTGATCGATTTCTAGCTTTTTCCCAAGTTTTCTCTCTATCTCTTTTTCTTTCTCCTCTTCTTCTTTCTCTCTACTTTTCTTCTTCTCTTTTTCTTTCCTTTTCTATTTTCTCTTTCTATTCTTACTAACTTAATCAAAATAAAATGAAATGGCCAAAATACCCCCACACTCAAATATCTCGCAAACGCTCCCAAAACGCGATAAAATATAATCACGATGAAAAATAACATATTTTCACATACAAGTCAGAAATAAAATAATATAATAATAAAATACTCAAAACGACTCAATTAATAAAAAAGACAAAACTGACAAAACTGACTGGGGCGTTACAGTATTCATAGCTTCAACCCAGAAATGGTAAGGAAGCTTTTTGGCATGAATCATTGCTCTAGCAGATTCTTGAATGATTCTGTTCTTCCTTTCAATAACCTCATTTTGCTGAGGAGTAATAGGTGAAGAAAACTCATGACTGATGCCTTTAGTAGAACAATATTCAGCAAACTTGTTATTTTCAAACTCTCTCCCATGATCACTTCTTATTCTGATGACATTGCTCTCCTTTTCTCTTTGGAGTCTTTGACAGAGATCTTTAAACACATCAAACACTTCTCTTTTGTCTTTGATAAAATTCACCCAAGTGTGCCTGGAATAATCATCCACAACTACATAAGCATATTCCTTCCCACCTAGACTTTCCACCTAATTAGGCCCCATTAAGTACATATGAAGAAGTTCCAATACTTTAGAAGTAGTGGGATGTTGAAGCTTTTGATGTGACATCTTGGTCTACTTCCCTATCTGACAGTCTCCACACACTCTTCCTTCTTCAATTTTGAGCTCTGGGATTCCTCTTACTGCTTCTGTAGATATGATTGTCTTCATTCCCTTCAGATGTAGATGTCCCAACTTTTGATGCCATACTTTGACTTCATCTTCTTTTGCAATAAAACATGTGGAGGAACTTGAGTCTTGTGACACCCATAGGTAACAGTTGTCCTTAGACCTAGCACCCTTCATGATAACTTCACCTTTCTCATTTGTGACAATGCACTCAGTTTTTGTAAAATTAACAATGAGTCCTTGATCACACAGTTGACTAATACTAATCAAATTTACTGTCAACCCCTTGACTAGCAGTACATCATCAAGTCTAGGTGTACCTTCACAATTCAGCTTTCCCACACCCTTGATTTCTCCTTTGACACCATCACCAAAGGTCACATGGCCAGAAGAATGAAGTTTAACATCCACCAGCAAATTCTTCACTCCTGTCATGTGTCTTGAACAGCCACTGTCAAAGTACCAGTCATCTTTAGCAGAGACTCTAAGAGAAGTATGAGTTATCAAGCTGACAACATCAGTTTTGGAGACCCATTGCTTCTTTTGCTTGATGACTTGATTACCTTTATGAATGACCTGTTTGGGTGCACAATTAGGAGTACTCTTAGGATACCCATGTAACTTATAACAAAAAGCCTTTATGTGTCCAAAGCTCCCACAATGATGGCATCTCCAGTGCCTGAATTTCTTCCTAGAGGAAGTCCTGTCAGGATGTTTCAACATCTGTTTCAACATCACTGGCTTGGAACTAGGAATAACATCATTTGAAGTAGATCCACTTTTGAACCACCAACCCACTTTTGTCTCCTGCAGTTCTTCCAACATTAAGAATCTTGTCTAGAACCTCAGTTCCACTATTTAGCATTCTGATATACTTGGACATAGATTCAAGTTTAGAGTTCAGCACAAATACATCTTCTTCCAGTTTGACAATGGTTTCCAAATGCTCTGTCTTTTCAGCCTTTAGTTGAGCAATAATCTTCTTCTGCCTCTCCCCTTCTTGACAGGCTTCTTCACTTTTAATGCATAGCTCTCTATAAGAATCGGTAAGCTCATCATATGTGCTTTATTCATCCCTAGAATCATCATCAGATATATACCTTCCAGTCAATACCCTAACATGCTTGGCAGTCTCTTTATCTTCCTCACTTTCAGTATCAGACCAGGACACAGATAAGCCCTTTTTCTGCTTCTTAAGATATGTAGGGCATTCAGCTCTGATATGACTATAACCCTCACAGCCATGACATTGGATTCCTTTGTCATGATTAGGCTTCTCCTCAGTTCTTATTTTCTTCATCTGATCACCTGACCTGTTGATGTCATATGTGATGTTCTTGACATTAGGTTTATAGATCATGTCCATTCTTTTCAAAACCCTATTAAATTGTCTTCCCAGCAGAATAATGGCATTGGATAGCTCTTCCTGAGTTTCAGGACCACACTCTTTCTCATCATCTTCTGTACTAGACACCAAAGCTATGCTTTTGACCTTCTTTTCAGATCTGTCATTCAACCTTAATTCAAATGTCTGAAGTGAACCAATCAATTTATCTACCCTCATCTGGCTGATGTCTTAAGCTTCCTCTATAGCAGTCACCTTCATATCAAATCTCTTGGGAAAAGATCTGAGAATTTTTCTTACCAGCTTCTCATCAGACATCCTCTCTCCTAGGGCACTAGATGCATTTGACAGTTCAAGTATATTCATGTGAAAATCATGAATGGTCTCTTCATTTTTCATCCTCAAACTTTCAAACTTTGTTGTTAGCAGCTGAAGTCTTGACATCTTGACCTTAGAAGTTCCTTCATGAGTTGTTTTCATAATATCCCAAGCCTCCTTAGCCACTTCACATGTGTTGACCAGCCTGAAAATGTTCTTGTCAATACCATTAAATAAAGCATTTAGGGCCTTAGTGTCATACCCCAAATTTTGACCACTAAGATTTCCCATCATTGTGCAAATCATCATCACAATATGGATGAACCATCATGCCTCACCAAATGCCTCAAGGGTTGTTGAGCATTCACTACAACCAAAATTAGGGTTTTAAGCCCTCTCAGAGCTCTTAGACAAAGGATCAATCAAGGAATGACATGATCTTCAACTTGTCTAAACCTCTCAAACATCCACAAAGGATCAAAAGGACTCCCACTTTAAGGATTAAGCACAAAGCTGCTCCCTTTCAGGTGGATTAAGTCTCAAGATCGACAGTGTCACCGAATTAGGGTTTTGGTCGACCAGGGCCTCCAGATGGAAAATTTTCATCTGGGCACAAGCCAATGATCCAAAACACAACCTAATGTACTCCATGGAACCTCATGGACCCAATCATCAAGTCAATTTGACCTCAGGGGATGCATACATCAAAAATCAGGAATTAGGGTTTCTTGACCTAATTCACCCCTAAGTTGACTTTTGGGGGCAAATCATGAGCCAAGACCTCAAGATAGGGTTTGAGGGTCTCCAATAAACCAAATTGATCCATTTGGAACAATGGATTAATCCAAGAAGCTTGAGCAACAAGTCTCAATTTCATCTGCACCACAATTAGGGTTTTAAGGGAAAAGTCAACTGTAACTTTGACTTTTGACCAAGACATGCTCCTAAACCCTAGGACATACCTCAATACACCCTATGACACCCTTGGAACATGTCCATCAAGTTTGATTTAGGTCAAGGACATGATTTCCTGAAGAATTGCACAATTTGGAATTCATCTGATAAAAAGTCAACTGTGCACAAAAGTCAACTTTGACTTTTTGAGATTTTTCACCAAAATGGATTTTTAACCCTAAAATGATGTTTATGTATGATTTGAATCATCATTCATCAAGAAAAATCAAGAAAAGTTGGATAACTTGTAAAAGGGGTAACCATAAAAACTTAGAAAATTTTCTAAGTTAAAAGATAAAGTGACAAAGGTACCAACTTTGAAGGACCATAACTCCTAAACCACAAGGCCATTTTTTTCCATCCAAATCTTGATTTGTAGATCTCATTACTCTCTACAAAAACTTCAACTAGGCCTAACTCCAATTCATTATGGATTTTGAGTTATGAGTGAGCCAAAGTGGCTTAAAACATGAAAATGTACCATTTTCCAACACTTAGAAAAATTCTGTCCAAGACAGATTTTGTTGAAACACCAAAACTTGTGGGATTTTTTCACACAGTTGCAAGCTAAATCAAGTCCAAAGTTAAACATCAATGTTGTTACACATGTTGCCATGAATTCAAAGAGCTCAACAACATGAATTGATTCAACTTGAGCCAAGAAAAATCCTTGCCCAAAGTCATGCTGCTGCAGGCTGTTTTGAGAAAATTAGTTTGCATGTTTGCTTGCCACACACGATTTTGAGCCAAAGACTAAGGATCACTATGCCACCTGTGTTCAAATCAATCACATTGCATCTGATCCAAGTGATAAATCTGAGTCAAAAAGCCAAGGAATCTTCCAACTTGAAATTCATCCACTTTGGCACATTTTGCCTTGAATTCAAAGTGCATTAATGTGGAATAGTGCATTGTCAAGGTAGCTACCCTACTCAGTCAATTTCTCTGATTAAACAACATTAAAAACATCTGAGGAATGTGGTTTTGGTCAAGGCATAGCCCTGCTCTTGGGAATGGCTAGCTTGCCTTACTTTAGAAGAAATCCTCCAAGCCAATCCATGCAAATGTGATCTGATCCAGCAGCCATTCACTATTCCTCCAAAAAAAAAGTTGATCACCTATAAATAGAGGTCCCAATGGATCATTCAACTCACACCAAAGCCAGTTACAGCACTGCTTTCTCTCATTCTTTCTTAAACCTCAAGTTTTCTTGTTTTGGAGTAACCACTATCGGGTTTTGAGTTGCAGCCATAATCAATCCATTCCAATTGCTCAAACACATCACATATGATGTATTTGAGGTGTCCAAACACTTAAACACCAACTGTAACACCCCAGGCTCAAAATCAATCTTCAACCAAGCCATTATGCTTCAATTTTGCAGGTGGAGGTCTCTAGCTTGATCCAGAAGGTTTCAGAGTGTTCCAAAGCTTACAACATACTCCATAACATCCATTGAAGCTGTAGGGATCATCAATTCACGACTGGAACACCATCTGGGCAAAGTTCCATTTCAGCTTGCATCAAGATGAGCTTCAAACTCAAACTCCATGATCCATGCATGTTTCCTCGCATGATATTTTTGCCATTTGCTTACCATCATGTGTTGATTGTTTTGCCTCAAGAAATTGGATCATAGACCTTATAACCATGCCTGCACGATTGCTTTTGTAAATTAGGGTTCATCTGTGTTCATCATGATTATTTTACTCCACACTAAAAATAAATAAAATTGGGTATTGCCATCTTATTCCTTGTGAAAAAACGCACGAGTTTGGTGTTTGAGTCATGTCCAATGGTTGAGAGATGAGTGAGATATGGTGCTTCACGCACGAGCTCGAGGAAGAAGATGGCCATGGCGCCATTCTTCAGAAAATCCAACAAGTTTGATATATATTTTTCACTTGCCATGTTTTTAATGAATTGGCATTGCGCCCCAGCGGTTCATCAGCTGGTTTTGTCAGTATTGGCAAGCGAGAGGTCTGGGGTTCGAATCCCCCTCGCCCCAGACTTCTTTTTACCACTTTTTATTTTGTTATTTTTCATATTATTATTTTTAATGATTTGAAAAATTAATAACTCCTTCAATTTTTATCATTTTTGATTGGTTCTTTTTGCAACAATTCACAAAAATGTTGAAATATTTTATTCCACCAAAAAATTAGATTTATATTATTTATTTAATATAATTAGTATTTTTGTGAATAAATTCATTTTTAATTGTTTTTAAACATTCTAAAAATGAATATTTACTTTGAAAATCAAAACCTAATGAGTTTAAATATTCCTTGTGATTATCCCTCATTTTTTTAAACCTTAAGCAAAATCATAAGTGGATTATTCAAATTTATTTTGAATTTTGTTTGATTTTCTTTAAATATTTATTTTTAATGATTAAAATTAGGGTTTTTCTTGATTCAACTTTCAAAATTGATTTTCTTTAAACTTTTTTGGGCCTCTTGAGAGAGTCTAAGACCCAACCCACTTGTACAGAAATATTTTGGGGCCTCATTCGTTGTATAAGTCCCTCTGTACATTTTCAAATAAACGGCACAATCATCGCCTTTTAAAAATAACCTTGGGCCTCTCCTTGAGCTATAAGACCCATTCAAAACTCTTGGGCCTCTATTAGAGTGTAAGACCCAATCCTCTTTTAACCAAAACAATTTTTGGGCCTCACTTATCGTATAAGTCCCTCTGCGTTAAAAGAAAACCTTGGCGCGATCGCCATTTTAAATGGAAAATCAATTGGGCCTACCATCGTGTTATAAGCCCCACTCTTTTTCTTTAAACTTTTTTGGGCCTCTTGAAAGAGTGTAAGACCCATCCCTTTGTACAAAAAACATTTTTTGGCCTCAGTCACTTGTATAAGTCCCTCTGTACAAATAACAGTGCGCTCACTGATAAAACCCTGGGCCTCTCCTTGAGCTATAAGACCCATTCTTTCTTTTTCAAAGCACTTTCTCCTTTGATTTTGAATATACTGTTGTTTTCAATCTTTCTTTGTTGAACAACTAACCAAACAGCATGGAAGCTCTACAACCGAGTAAGTGGTTATTGCTTTCATTTACCGCTTTCATATATATATAAATTGTATTGTGGGGTTGTTTCACTGTAAGTCTTCTTTCATAAACTCATATCGACTGTGTAATAATAGTATAGATATTTTGAGTTTCCCCGACAACTACGTCTAGAACTAGGTGACGCCGTCTCGTTTATTCGTAGAAATAGACAACTAGATCCCCAATAGGATCACCAGATACAGTCTTCTCTTCGGCTGTCCTCATTAGGAATTGTCAAGAAACTCTACTCCCCAAGATGAATGTCTTCTCCGTGAATGGCATCTTTGAGTTTCTTCCAGATTCTCGAACTTTCCTGACTTAATCTATTCCTTGTGAATAGCTTGCCTTGAATTTCTCGGGGTTTGGGGACCCACGGGCTTCTTAAAAGCATCGGCCTCCTTTTAGGCATCGTACAAGGACCCACAGGCTTCCTAAAAGCAACCCTGCCTCCTCTTGGGCTTAGTACAAGGACCCTACGGCTTCTTAGAAGTATTCACAGCCTCCTTTTAGGCTTCGTATAAATGATCTCTTCCTCCGGGAATGATAGCCTCCTCTTGGGCATCGTACAAGGACCGATCGACTTCTTAAAAGTTTCCAGCCTCCTCTTGGGCATCGTACAAATTGTCCCGACGACCTCCTAGAGGTATAGGAACAGAACCTAGTCATCTTCATAGCACAGTCCTTTCATAGAGTCTACTACTGTTTCTCAAAGCATAGTACAAAAGGTGAAACTCTAGACTTGGATAGTCTAATCTCCATGAGTCTCAAAGACATTCTCAAGCACCCTTCAAAAAATAGGAAGAAACCCGCAGACTTGGACAGTCTCAATACCCTTCGAATTTCCCGCTTCCTTAAAAAACAGGAATAACCCGGATCCTTGAATCAAATGCATGAGTACAGTGTTGCTCATATAAGAATTGATTTTCTCTTTCAAAATCAGTATATTGGACCTGTCACTCAACTGAAACAGTTATCTTAGCCTCCTCTTGGGCTTGGTACAATGATTCTCCCCAGCGGAGTCAAACAACGTTTAGCCTCTCTCTCGGACTTTGTACGAGACACATAAGAGACTCCCTCGTTGAGTCAATCACCTCTTTAGCCTCTATCTCGGGCTTTATACGAGATACAAAAAGATTCCCACGTTGAATCAAAAACCTTTTAGCCTCTTTCTCGGGATTTGTATGAGACACATATTAGTCTCCTCTTAGGCTTTGTATAAGAAAACCACTGGTTGATCCAATCAACCTTTTAGCATCAAAGTCGTGCCTCATTCACAGTACACAAACATCAACAACTCCTTCACCTTCATCTAATCGCTGTAAGTGGCAAGCCTCTGGATCATCTACATCCATGCCACTGTCCCTCTTTTAGCATGAGAAATTCCTAAGGAAAGATAGCATTGCTCTACACTGAGTTAAAGTCTTCTCCTACAGGTTAAAATCCCCTATAAAGGAAATTATGGCATTACTAGGATCCGCGTATCCCGGTTAAAGTAATCCTCCTTTATAAACCAGTCACCCAACAGTTGGGACAGACAAACCCTTCTTTAGAGATGACAAATTCTTTCTAAAGCCGAGGTCCTTCAGCTTCACGTCTTGGGCTTTGAACAAGACACAAATAGACCTTTTAGCTTCACATCTTGGGCTTTGAACAAGATACAAATAAACTCTTCAGCTTCACATCTTGGGCTTTGATCAAGATATAAATCACCCTTTCGCTTCACGTCTTGGGCTTTGAACAAGACACCAAA
The DNA here is from genome assembly GCA_022829125.1 of Lathyrus tuberosus. Lineage (NCBI taxonomy): Eukaryota > Viridiplantae > Streptophyta > Magnoliopsida > Fabales > Fabaceae > Lathyrus > Lathyrus tuberosus. The sequence goes on along the minus strand of JALAZF010000308.1, from coordinate 6,827,665 downwards.
ACAACCATTTCCTCCCATAGAATAGGAGGAACTACGAACGCTCTGATTTCCCTGTTTCGGAAAACGGGAATACGTAGGCATAAGATCGAAAGAAAAAGATCTTAGCGAGCACAATCAACAAAAACCAAAATCCCATATCTCCGTCAATCAAAAAACAGTAACTCAAAAGCATCCGTCCTAAACATCCTAATCCTTGTTCCCCGCCAGAAATCTTCTGCCTAGATAGAAACTGTATTGGTGAAAATACAAATAACCAATACAAAGGCCCCCCCACATTGATAGCATCCGTAACCTAACAGACCGCTGTTTAAACTCAGTATGCAAAGCAGGGTTAATTGGAGACATCTATTTCCCTTCCTTCATCAGCTTTAATAGGATAAAAAATGAATCGACCTGTAGTTTAAGCTCAAACCGCAGAGAGCGACCAGCGCTTAAGAACCGCATCCAAAATCGCTCGCTACAGAAAAATGGCGCCCACCGTGGGGCCGGGTCTTTCTAAAACATTTTTTTATTTATGTGAAAACCACAGATTGGGGCTTCCGCCGGGGAACCCATTTTCTGTCAGGAACTTAGGATCCTTAGCTTTAAAGGTCTAGGATGTTTAAGACAAATATATATACTGCTTTTCCTAATTGAATATGTGTTTATTTTTCTGCTAATAGGAATACGGGTGATGCCGTATGTGGAAATATTGAGTATACACTTAAGATAAGTGATGGCGACAGGGTCAACCATCAACCTCAGTGGAGGCTGACCAACGCAATCCATTCAGTCTTCTAGCCAATGGGCCGGTTGTTAAGTCTGAGAAGCTGAGGAGCCAAACCCTTTCGTAGTGCGGAAACTATCGGAAATAGTTGTTATGCGATACTACCCTCATTTGAGGCTGGTGATCTATTCTCGGTGAATGGCACTTACTCTAAGATTGCTCTACAACTCGCTGGCGATCCGCTTGTTGTTTTGCTTTCCTGGGAGGAGCTAATGAAAATGAGTACAGGTACAAAATTCACCCTAGTATAAACCTTTGGGGATGGGTAGAGCCTTGACTTCATGACAACGACCCTTTGACCCCATGTTTTTTCTATGTTTTTGTGTGCTGCATTCATGCATTCATTTAATAAAACATTAAAACATTCAAAAAATTCTTCTCTTCTAGTCTCTCTATTTTTCAAATTAAACTAAGACTGTGATTGCAAATATCAAAGAAAAGGATTACACTGATGGATTTCGGTAGAAGGAGAACTCATATGTACACCTTCAAGGTTCCAAAATTAGGGGATTTGAGGAAGTTAGCAAGGATGATCACTAACCCTGAGTCTTTCAGAGCCAAACACGGGGGTCTGTTGCCTCTGTTAAGAGTCCATGTGATTGAGGGAATCATGGATGCGCTCATTCAGTTCTACGATCCGGTTTATCACTGTTTCACATTCCCGGATTACCAGCTTGCACCAACGCTGGAGGAGTATTCTCATCTGATTGATCTACATATCACCGATCGAGCTCCATTTTTTGGACTGGAAGAAATTCCAAAGAATCAGACTATTGCAAGAGCAATTCATTTGGACGAGTCTGAGGTTAGGACTCACCTAACTACTAAGGGTGGCATCCAAGGTTTGCCAGCCCAGTTCTTGACAAAGAAAGCTCTGTACTTTGCTAGTATAGGGAACGGGACTGCTTTTGAAAACATCTTTGTCTTGCTCACCTACGGATTATTTTTGTTTCCCAACATCAATAACTTCGTCGATATCAACGCCATTAAGGTTTTTCTCATTGGAAACCCTGTGCCGACTTTGCTCGCAGATGCGTATCATTCTGTACACTTGGGAAATTTGTACAGTGGAGGGGAGATCACATGCTGTGTACCTCTGCTTTATAAATGGCTTATTTCTCACTTGCCCAAATCTACTGCTTTTTGGGATTGTAAAAGTGCCTTACGTTGGTCGCAGAAGATCATGTCTCTTACCAACTCTGATATAGACTGGTGTAATAAGATTTATGAGGGAATCATGATCATTGATCGTTGCGGAAACTTCCCCAACGTACCCCTCATAGGAACTAAAGGAGGAATCAACTACCATCCGGTATTGGTTCACCGTCAATTTGGATACCCGATGAGACACATCCCACGGGGTGTTCATCTGGAAGGTCTTTTCTTCAAAGAAGGAGAAAACGACAGAGCACTAAAGATGGAAATAGTGCATGCGTGGAAACATGTTCATAAGAAAGGACGAGAGTCTCTAGGAAAACCGGATTGTGTCTCGGTGGAGCCTTATCTCCACTGGGTACAAACTAGAGCTCTCAAGCTAAAGATGCCTTATCCTCGTTACGGAATTCTTCCGCCGAGGGAATCGGTCATGTACTTCATGACAGAAACTGAAAAGCTTCAGGTTACTCTCAACAAAGTTCAGAAGGAGAGAAGGTCTTGGAAGAACAAGTACCGCACCCTCGACATAGAGTGCGTCAAAATACAGCAATTACTGAAGGAAAAAGACGCTCTGATTGAAATTTTGGAGCAGCATGCTGTAGAGAATCAAGACGACCAAAGGAATTTGCTCACTCCTTTCATCTGGCAAAGGAATGACAACACGACAACGGCCCAAGAGCCCCGGTCAAAGAAAAGGAAAGTCCCAAAATCAGCACCCGATTTCTCTTCAGAGAGGACTCAGGACCCATTAGCTTAGGTTTTTGTTTCTGCACCTTGTAATCTACTGTATTTCCATTTCTGTAATCCTTTGAATTTCAATAAAAAGGGGTTTCCCCACTGTTTGATGTTTGCAATCTAATCGTCGAAGTTTATTTTGATTAAACCAAAGAAAAATTAATATAATCATTGCATTCATCATTCTCACGTCACGTATTCTTCTTCCTTACGAATCTCACGTTTGTGTCTCGATTCTGAAGTCAAACTGTCTCATTCGTACAATACTCGGGCCAATCGTCAGAAAAAGATGGATGATCTTGAGGAAGAAAACAGAGAGTTGAAAGAAGAGATCGACGCTCTGAGAGAGGATATGAGAAAGCTTCGTAACGACATGCAAGCCATGACAGAAGCTCAGCTACAAAGGACTGTGATCTCCGAGATCACCTCAACGCCCATCATAGAGAAGTATGATCCTAGGTATCAAATACCGAAAGATCGTCCTTGGGGCATGCCTGTTAACTATATCCCGGAAGGATATGTTCCGCCGATCACTGAAGAACAGGGAATCACAACAGAAACCGCTGGGCCTGAAGGTTACAAACTTCGGGAAAGCGAAGATGCCGGGGGCATACTGAGGACTCCTGAAGCTTACAAACTTCGGGAAACGCCAAGACTCACCACCGTAGTCACGGTACCACCTCCTGTGGTGCACACTGTCCCGGAAGGACAGGTTCCGCCAATACCTTCTGGTAAAAAGGAAACTATGTTTGACCGAATGGATGAATTCCAGGAGCAGTTCCTGGAAATGCGGAAGGAACTGCAAGCCATTCGCGGTCAAGATCTATTTGGAAAGGACGCCGCAGATCTCTGCTTAGTCCCCAATGTGAAAGTCCCGCACAAATTCCAAGTGCCCGACTTTGAAAAATATAAGGGTAACTCTTGCCCTCAGAGCCATCTGGTGATGTACGCTCGGCGAATGTCAGCTCAGACTGAGAATCAGGACCTGCTGATTCACTACTTTTAGGATAGTTTAACCGGTGCCGCACTCAAATGGTACATGGGTTTAAACCGTACTACGATCAGCACATTCAGAGATCTTGGTACTGCCTTCGTCCAACAATACAAATACAATTTGGACATGGCACTCGACAGAGATCAACTCAGATCAATGTCGTAAAAGGACAAGGAAACCTTTAAGGAGTATGCTCAAAGGTGGCGTGAAATTGCCGCTCAAATTTGTCCACCTCTTGAGGAAAAAGAGATGACAAAGATCTTCTTAAAGACCTTAAGCTCGTTTTACTATGACCGAATAGTTCCCAGTGCGCCCAGTAATTTCACCGAAATGGTGGGCATGGGTGTACGTCTTGAGGAAGCCGTCCGAGAAGGACGGTTGGTAAAAGACACTGGATCGTCGAGCGGTACTAAAAAATACGGTAGTGCTCTCCCTAAGAAGAAAGAGCAAGATATTGGGAATATCTCTCTCGGAAAGCAAAGGCGACGTTATCAACCGGTAGCAGCTGTGACTCCTGCTATCAGCCCTACGCCTATTCCTACGTATCAACCTCAGGTTGCGCAGAGCCAACCTGATCAGCAAAGGACACAACAACCTTTTCAGCAGGCTCGTCCTCCATACAACAACAACCGTACAACACGGCCACCAGGATTTGATCCTATACCCGTGACATACGTAGAGTTGTTTCCATTACTGCTAGCCAAGGGGCACATTCAGACTAAGTCCCCTCTTGCAGTACCAGAAAATCTACCTTTTTGGTTTAAGGTGGACCAGACATGCCCTTATCATCAAGGAGGACCAGGGCATAACATAGAGAATTATCTTAATTTCAAATCCGACGTGCAAAAGCTTGTTAGGAGCGGGCTCTTATCTTTCAAAGATACGAATCCCAATGTTCTCATGAACCCGCTGCCTCAACATGAGAAAGCTACAGTCAATCTGATTGAGAAAGAGACTAACAGTGTCTATCAAATTCACGATGTACTCTTATTGAAAACCAATTTGGTCAAGATGCATTGTAGACAGAGTGGATATGGCCATGTGCCACCTCATAACTATCATCAGTGTGATGTCTGCTCTAAAAACAACCAAGGATGTTCTGTGGTGCAAGCAGCCCTACAGGAACAAATGGATCTCGGATGGATCCAAGAGCACCGAGTTCGTGGAGTTAACATGGTCTATACGAACTCCAACGTCATTCATAACCACGACATCTGTGCAATGAACGTCAACCTAGTGGCAATGCACTCAAGGCAAAGCCAGTATCATAATCTGCCGCGGCATGATTACAGTTCCTGTCTGATTTGCTCGGTAAATAAACAGGGATGCTCTTTCATACAAGAGGCCCTCCAGCGTCAGATGGATCTTGGATGGATCCAAGACTACCATGATAGGAAGTCTTATCAGATTAATATGGTTCAAATCTTTGACATTCGCGTGATGAATACCAACCTGGTAGAGTTACATGCTGAACAGGTCCGACTCGGATTCTTAATATCACACGACTATCAAAGCTGTAAAGCAGGTTACGAAAACGATCGAGGTTGTACCCTTGTCCAGGAGGCACTTCAGCACTTGTTAAATCATTGGTGGATGCCAATCTACATGGATGAAGATACTCAGCAGATTAGTATCAGTAATAGGAATCCTACTCGTCGTCAAAGTCAGGATGTCCGATCAATGGAAGGTAACCTAGTGAGGTTACATTGTATTCAACGTGGGCGTGGCCAGGTGCCACTACACAATTATGACAGTTGTAGCGTCTGTTCGGAAAGCAGCCAAGGGTGTTACCTTATGAGAGCAGCTCTTCAGGGGCAGGTGGATCGTGGAGAAATTCGTCCATATCCAGGTCCCGGACCCATCAACTGGACGCCGAACTACCTTGCTGATCAAGTTGAGGATGTTGTCACCATCTCTGGTCATCACCAGACCAGGGATGTTTTTGCCATTATCCCTCTGCTTGGCGAATCTAAAGTTCCCAACCGGGAACAAATCGAGATCACTTATGATGGTTAGAAAAATTATAAGGTTCCCGTAGTCATCTATCTATCGGGACCACTACCGTATGAATCAGCTAAGGCAATCCCTTATAAATACGGTGCGACAACAATTGAGAATGGAAAGGAAATTCCATTACCCTCCGTCGTGAATATTGCAGACATCAGTCGTGTAACACGGAGTGGTAGAATCTTCAACCGAGGGGTTGGAGAACCTAACAAAGAAAAGGAACTTCAGATAGAAGCTCCTGATCTGCCAGTCGGTCAATCCAGTAATCCCGACCTTTCGAAAAATAATGATGAGATGCTGAAGCTCATCCAAAGGAGTGAATACAACATTGTTGATCAGCTGTTACAGACTCCTTCAAAGATCTCGGTATTATCACTGTTACTCAGTTCAGAAGCCCATAGGGAGGCTCTACAGAAAGTCTTGGAGCAAGCCTTTGTGGAACAGGAAGTAACAATCAGACAGTTCGATAGTATTGTCTCTAACATCACTTCCTGCAATAATTTTGGATTTAGTGATGAAGAATTACCTGAAGAGGGTCGCCGTCATAACATGGCGCTCAATATTACAGTTAACTGCCAGGACGATGCTTTAGCCAGCGTACTGGTAGACACAGGGTCAGCCCTGAATGTTATGCCGAAGTCCACTTTGATGCAATTATCATTCAAAGGCCCTCCGATGAGAGTCAGCGAGGTCGTCGTCAAAGCATTCGACGGATCCAGAAAAATAGTTATCGGCGAACTCGATCTTCACATAACTATTGGTCCTCACACTTTTCAAGTCACTTTCCAGGTCATGGACATCCGGGCAACATACAGTTGTTTATTAGGAAGACCTTGGATACACCAGGTTGGAGTGGTCACTTCGACCCTCCACCAAAAGCTAAAGTTCATTCAGAACGATCTACTTGTCACGGTTTGTGGGGAACAAGCCTTGCTTGTAAGCAACTTGTCATCATCTACTGGAATAAAACCCGAGGAGGTTATTGGAACGCAGTTCCAAGCACTATCGGTGAGCAAGAACAATCATTTCAAAGGAGGAACCTCGATTTCCTCATACAAAGATGATATCAAAGCGGTCGAGAGTACCGATACAACAGAATGGGGACAGATTGTCATTCCTATCGATAATAAAACAAAGAAGGGTCTTGGTTTTTCTGCAACCTGTACCCAGGCAGCTGCCAACGATGAAAGTCTTTATCCCCTTCAAAACTTCTTCCACAGTGGAGGTTTCCTTCACCCAGTGTCTCCAACAGTACATGCTATCAATGAGGAAGATCCCTCAGACACAGATGAAGAATGGAAGTCCTACCTTAACAAGGACGGTTATATGTCTAAAGAAGAGGTGCCTATGCCTTTTTTCTTTCCTACAGAAAGTCCGAGATTTATACCAAGATCAGATGTCGAAATGATATATGGAGATTGTGATCCGGAAGGATGTCGTGCTCCGCCAAATTCATTAGAGGAGGACACTCCAATGAAAGACAATTTTGACTACAACTACTATGGCCCAATGTACGGTCTGCCAATGTGGCAACCTTATCCAGGAAACTTGGGGCAAGAGAGTCAGCCGAACAATGAAAATCAGTTGACCATCATTGAACGGAATACCTGTGTCCCCACCATGCCATGGGATCAACACTCAGGTCATTCAGAAACTACTCAACATGAAGATGAATTTGCAACGTTCGCAGGACTTGAATTCATCAACTATGCTTTTCCCGAGGTCAACGTCATCAAGGGGGATGACTCCTCTAGTTCCAAAGAAGTGTGGGACACCTTGGGACAACCAAGTGGAAAGTACGACTTTATGGTCAAGTACACTGCGCCCGAAAGCTCTCGTATCAGGTTCGAAGATGTCCAGTCAACTGGATGGGGAGATGTACCTGAGAGCACAAATGCTATGCAAAATGCAACAGAGGAATTCTCCTTCGAAAACTCTGCTTGGGAGACAGATTCCAATGATCCTGCTCCACCAGAAATCAGCGTCATTTCTGAAGACAAATCAAGGAAGGTACCAAACTTTGTGATTCACCGAGGAGTTAGCTGCCAATGGGTTGTTGTCGATGTTCCGAAGGCCGTTCACCAGTCAAAGTAATTGCCATCTTTAACCTTTCACCCTGCCCAGGTGAAACGGATGTTTTGATAGGGCTCGCTTTCTGTAAATTTCCCTCTTCGCTTTGTCCAAAGCGATAGAGTTTTGTTTTATAGGGCTGTAGTTTCAAGAGTCGACTTGTTCATAAATAAAATAACGTCGTTCTGTAATCTCCGAATTAATTGCTGTTTTCTCTTTTTGCTTTTTTAGAAAATGGTAATCCTAAAAAACAATTCAATAATAAAAACAAGCAGTAATAAAAATGACACATTGCACACACTTGCATTTTCTCTATCTTTTCTAAAACACGAATCATCACGTCATGCAGATTGCTTGTTTTACACCCCGTTGAAACATACGGTCTGATGCCTTCTCCCAACTTTGAGTTCCCGGTATTCGAGGCTGAAGAAGAAAATGACAACGAAATTCCAGAAGAAATCTCCCGACTACTCAGACGAGAGGAAAGGACTATTGAATCTCACAAAGAGCCGTTGGAAACGGTAAACTTGGGTTCAGAAAAAGAGAGAAAAGAAATCAGGATTGGGGCACTGCTCAGTCCAACTGCTAGAGAGGGTTTGATAAAGCTTCTCAACGAATTCCCCGATGTATTTGCTTGGTCCTATCAGGATATGCCAGGTTTGGATACCAGCATCGTGGAACATCACTTACCATTAAGATTGGAATGTCTGCCAGTAAAGCAAAGGTTGAGACGCACTCACCCGGACATGGCCATCAAAATTAAAGAGGAGGTACAGAAACAGATTGACGCAGGTTTCCTCGCCACATCAGAATATCCTCAATGGTTAGCCAACATCGTACCCGTTCCCAAAAAGGATGGAAAGGTCAGAATGTGTATTGATTACAGAGATCTAAACAAGGCAAGTCCAAAGGACGACTTTCCTTTACCACACATTGACATGCTGGTAGATAGTACAACAAAGTTCAAAGTTTTCTCCTTCATGGATGGATTCTCGGGCTATAACCAAATCAAAATGGCGCCGAAAGACATGGAGAAAACTTCGTTCATTACCCCATGGGGCACCTTTTGTTACAAGGTAATGCCGTTCGGTTTAAAGAACGCCGGGGCAACCTATCAAAGGGCCACGATTACTCTGTTTCATGACATGATACACAAAGAAATTGAGGTATATGTCGATGATATGATTGCAAAATCAAAAACAGAGAGTGAGCACGTTGAACATCTGTCAAAATTGTTCAAGCGTCTAAGAAAATTCAAGCTCCGCTTGAATCCCAACAAGTGCACCTTCGGTGTCCATTCAGGGAAACTACTTGGGTTCATCGTCAGCCAGAAAGGAATTGAAGTGGATCCTGACAAGGTCAAGGCCATTCAAGAAATGCCTTCTCCGAAAACTGAAAAACAAGTCAGAGGATTCCTGGGACGCTTGAACTACATCTCCAGATTCATATTCCTCATGACCGCCACATGTGCGCCGATTTTCAAGTTACTAAAAAAGAACCAGGATTGCGTTTGGACAGAAGATTGCCAAACCGCCTTTGACAGTATTAAGGAATATCTGTTGAATCCTCCTTCGATTCTATCACCTCCAGTGGAAGGAAGACCACTGATCATTTACCTCACAGTCCTAGAGGACTCAATGGGTTGTGTACTTGGCCAACAAGACGAAACCAAACAGAAAGAGTCTGCCATTTACTATCTAAGCAAGAAATTCACCGACTGTGAAACTTGGTACACGATGCTCGAGAAAACTTGCTGCGCTTTGGCTTGGGCAGCCAAACGTCTTCGCCAATACATGATCCGTCATACTACTTGGTTGGTCTCCGAAATGGATCCAATTAAGTATGTTTTCGAAAAGCCTGCTCTCACGGGAAGAATTGCCCGTTGGCAGATGCTGTTATCAGAATATGACATAGAGTATCACGCTCAGAAAGCCGTTAAGGGAAGTATTTTAGCCGATCATTTGGCTCATCAACCGATTGACAATCAGGAATCAGTCGGGTTTGACTTCCCAGACGAAGATGTTATGTATCTAAAAATGAAAGATTGTGATGAACCACTACCCAGTGAAGGGCCAGAACCAGGTTCCCAATGGGGACTGATCTTTGACGGAGCAATTAATCATTATGGAAACGTAATTGGGGAAATCATTGTTACCCCCCAGGGTACCCACATTCCTTTCACTGCTAGACTTACGTTCAAGTGTACGAACAACGAGGCCGAATACGAAGCTTGTATTATGGGTCTTGAAGAAGCAGTTGATTTAAGGATCAAGAATTTGGACGTATACGGTGACTCAGCCTTGGTTATCAATCAGATTAAAGGAGAGTGGAATACATGCCAATCAGGATTGATTCCTTACAAGGACTACGCAAGAAGGTTGCTACCTTTCTTCAACATAGTTGAGTTTCATCACATCCCTCGTGATGAGAATCACATGGCTGATGCATTAGCCACTATCTCTTCCATGATTAGTGTAGGTCAATGGAATGACATACCTAAGATCGACATAATGCGCCTTGAACGACCCACTTACGTCTTCACGATTGAAGCAGTCATAGACGATAAACCTTGGTATCACGATATCAAATGCTTCCTTCAGAAACAAGAGTACCCACCTGGGGCACTCAGAAAAGACAGAAAGACCCTCAGAAGGTTGGCTGGAAACTTCTTCCTGAGCGGTGACCCTCAGAAGGTTGACATGGTTTTGCTTCGATGCGTCGACAGACCAGAAGCAGACATGCTTATGAAAGAAATTCATGAAGGGTCCTTTGGCACTCATGCCAATGGACACGCAATGGCGAAAAAAATTCTAATAGCAGGGTACTACTGGTTAACCATGGAATCCGACTGCTACAAGTACATGAGGAGGTGTCACAAGTGTTAGATATACTCCGACAAAATTCATGTACCGCCATCACATCTCAAAGTTCTTTCTTCCCCGTGGCCTTTTTCCATATGGGGAATCGACATGATTGGCATGATTGAGCCCAAGGCTTCAAACGGACATCGGTTCATCCTTGTAGCCATTGACTATTTCACCAAGTGGGTCGAAGCAGCGTCATTCGCTAATGTAACCCGACAAGTGGTGGTCCGATTTATCAAAAACAATATCATCTGCCGTTATGGTGTTCCAAGCGAGATCATTACTGATAATGGATCTAACTTGAACAATAAGATGATGAAAGAGTTGTGCGTAGAGTTCAAGATCGAACACCATAACTCATCTCCCTACCGACCCAAGATGAACGGAGCGGTAGAAGCGGCTAACAAGAATATTAAGAAGATCGTTCAAAAGATGGTTGTAACCTACAAAGACTGGCACGAAATGCTACCCTTTGCTCTTCATGGTTATCGCACATCTGTCCGCACTTCAACAGGGGCTACCCCTTTCTCTCTAGTGTATGGCATGGAGGCAGTGCTCCCCATAGAAGTAGAGATCCCATCAATCCGGGTATTGATGGAAGCTAAGCTTACAGAAGCTGAATGGTGTCAAAGTCGACACGATGAACTAAATCTGATCGAAGAGAAACGAATCACGGCCCTATGCCACGGTCAGTTATATCAACAAAGAATGAAGAGGACGTTCTACAAAAGGGTTCGACCCCGTGTCTTCAGAAAAGGAGACCTTGTGCTCAAGAAGATACAATCATTTCTCACTGATTCTCGGGGCAAATGGACTCCAAATTATGATGGCCCCTATGTGGTCACGAAAGCTTTCTCAGGCGGCGCCTTGAGACTTGCAACCATGGACGGAGAGGAATTTTCCTATCCCACGAATGTTGATGTAGTCAAGAAATACTTCGCCTAAACTAAAAAAAAAAAAACGTCTCGGTGGATTGAAAACCCGAAAGGGCGGTCCAGGCAAAAGTTAGTGACAAAATAAAAAAAATCATCATCCCGGTGGATTGGAAACATCATAGTACAATCCAGGCAAAAATTAGGGATAATGGCAAGTAACTATGTTCAACAGAGGCAAGTCCCTCAGCAGCAGCAGTTACATCATCTGTCAGAAAACTCCAGTCAAGGTCATCTTCGACAGAAGCTCAGGATGCCCCGAATTCAAAGTTGGTGGGAGGATAGTGGTCGTTATGTTTCAACGTAGCCCTTTTCCCTGTAAATTACCATTTTCGAGCTTTGTATATACTCTTTGGAATCACGCGTTTGGCTGATCTCCATCTTATCAATAAAATTTGAGCCCTTGTGCTTTTGTTTGAAATTCTTTTTTTTTAGCTTTACAGAACAGCATTTTAACATGATCAATGATTCTTGAAATGAAACAAAAATGAATTTACTTGTTAAAACTTTTTCTGCTTTTAAAATAAAGTCGGCAATTTCTTTTGATTGTTGAACATCAGAAGAATCTCGATCGCTTCTCCAAAGGTGTTTGAACCTCAAAGTGCAGAATCAAAATACTCCTTGTACGCCAGTATGCCTGATTGAAGGCATCAACTGTGTCAGAGACCTTGTCTCGTCTGACACACCACGGCAGAGTTCTTACCTCCTAAGCCCGATCAACGGTATTCCCCGCAGGGACTATCTCTCCTAAGCAAGGTGGAATTGCTATCTTGAACCAGGGATATCTCTACACGCCCCGCGACGGCCGAGTATCCTGTCATGTTCATCTTTTAGTTTGTGTGTCGCGTCAGTTTTGTCCACATATACATACATACATCATGCATTATCAATTTACATTTACATTTCATATTGCATCAGTATCACTCTAGCCGGTCTTGTCCCTTAGTGATAGGAGTTCTCCCAATCGAGTTGTCAGTTCTTTCCTCGTCAGGAAACGTTGTGTCTGAACAATCTCGCCACCAGTGTATCTTTAGATCAGAGTCGGAACTCGACCACTTTGATAACTTGAACCTCTGAAAAGCCAGAGAAAACTTTCAACAAACATCACTCTTCGCCATTGAAGATGATATCCTTGCTTTCCCGGATTAAGGAAAATCCCGAGAGAAAGCCTCATAATCAGAGATTCAGCAGTACGGCAGTTTTTCTCCGAAAAACCCACTGATGAAAAGGTCATCGGCACCTCAAAATTGGATCACATCATATGGCGTTTCTCCGAAAAGATCCCGCAAAAAGTATGATGTAAAGACCCCAAACGGAAGCAGCCTCTCAAAAGACTCGCTTTCCTCAGTAGAATCGACAAATGGCGTCTCCAAACAGAGAAGTTTGTGCACCTCTACAACTCAGACGACTGGGTTCCCCAGCAAGTCTGACATTGAAACTTTTTCCACTCAAATGGCATCTCCCCAGGAAAATTCGGCGAGAAGTTTGAAGGAAAGCCGCTACGCATAGCGTCCCTTGTCAATAAAGTTTATTGACAAAAGAAACTAAGACCAGTTCCTTGGTAGGAAACCAAGAACGAGGGGAAGTTCATTTCAGAGACTGAGACCAGTTCTTGGTAGGAAACCAGGATCGAGGGGAAGTTTACAAAAGAAACTAAGACCAGTTCCTTGGTAGGAAACCAAGAACGAGGGGAAGTTCATTTCAAAGACTGAGACCAGTTCTTGGTAGGAAACCAGGATCGACGGGAAGTTTTTACCTTTTATAAGCATCATTGCTTAGCTAAAGAAGATGAATGTGTAAGCTGCCATTCATAACCACCATCAAAATTTCGGGTATTCCGATATTTAATCCTCTTGCACCCCGAATGCCCGAACACCTTCGTCATTCACACCTTCGGGTCCAAGAAGATTAAATAGGGGCATCTGTCATACCCCAAATTTTGACCACTAAGATTTCCCATCATTGTGCAAATCATCATCACAATATGGATGAACCATCATGCCTCACCAAATGCCTCAAGGGTTGTTGAGCATTCACTATAACCAAAATTAGGGTTTTAAGCCCTCTCAGAGCTCTTAGACAAAGGATCAATCAAGGAATGACATGATCTTCAACTTGTCTAAACCTCTCAAACATCCGCAAAGGATCAAAAGGACTCCCACTTTAAGGATTAAGCACAAAGCTGCTCCCTTTCAGGTGGATTAAGTCTCAAGATCGACAGTGTCACCGAATTAGGGTTTTCGTCGACCAGGGCCTCCAGATGGAAAATTTTCATCTGGGCACAATCCAATGATCCAAAACACAACCTAATGTACTCCATGGAACCTCATGGACCCAATCATCAAGTCAATTTGACCTCAGGGGATGCATACATCAAAAATCAGGAATTAGGGTTTCTTGACCTAATTCACCCCTAAGTTGACTTTTGGGGGCAAATCATGCGCCAAGACCTCAAGAGAGGGTTTTAGGGTCTCTAATAAACCAAATTGATCCATTTGGAATAATGGATTAATCCAAGAAGCTTGAGCAACAAGTCTCAATTTCATTTGCACCACAATTAGGGTTTTAAGGGAAAAGTCAACTGTAACTTTGACTTTTGACCAAGACATGCTCCTAAACCCTAGGACATACCTCAATACACCCTATGACACCCTTGGAACATGTCCATCAAGTTTGATTTAGGTCAAGGACATGATTTCCTGAAGAATTGCACAATTTGGAATTCATCTGATAAAAAGTCAACTGTGCACAAAAATCAACTTTGACTTTTTGAGATTTTTCACCAAAATGGATTTTTAACCCTAAAATGATGTTTATGTATGATTTGAATCATCATTCATCAAGAAAAATCAAGAAAAGTTGGATAACTTGTAAAAGGGGTAACCATAAAAACTTAGAAAATTTTCTAAGTTAAAAGATAAAGTGACAAAGGTACCAACTTTGAAGGACCATAACTCCTAAACCACAAGGCCATTTTTTTCCATCCAAAGCTTGATTTGTAGATCTCATTACCCTCTACAAAAACTTCAACTAGGCCTAACTCCAATTCATTATGGATTTTGAGTTATGAGTGAGCCAAAGTGGCTTAAAACATGAAAATGTACCATTTTCCAACACTTAGAAAAATTCTGTCCAAGACAGATTTTGTTGAAACACCAAAACTTGTGGTATTTTTTCACACAGTTGCAAGCTAAATCAAGTCCAAAGTTAAACATCAATGTTGTTACACATGTTGCCAAGAATTCAAAGAGCTCAACAGCATGAATTGATTCAACTTGAGCCAAGAAAAATCCTTGCCTAAAGTCATGCTGCTGCAGGCTGTTTTGAGAAAATCAGTTTGCATGTTTGCTTGCCACACACGATTTTGAGCCAAAGACTAAGGATCACTATGCCACTTGTGTTCAAACCAATCACATTGCATCTGATCCAAGTGATAAATCTGAGTCAAAAAGCCAAGGAATCTTCCAACTTGAAATTCATCCACTTTGGCACATTTTGCCTTGAATTCAAAGTGCATTAATGTGGAATAGTGCATTGTCAAGGTAGCTACCCTACTCAGTCAATTTCTCTGATTAAACAACATTAAAAACATCTGAGGAATGTGGTTTTGGTCAAGGCATAGCCCTGCTCTTGGGAATGGCTAGCTTGCCTTGCTTTAGAAGAAATCCTCCAAGCCAATCCATGCAAATGTGATCTGATCCAGCAGCCATTCACTATTCCTCTAAAACAAAAGTTGATCACCTATAAATAGAGGTCCCAATGGATCATTCAACTCACACCAAAGCCAGTTACAGCACTGCTTTCTCTCATTCTTTCTTAAACCTCAAGTTTTCTTGTTTTGGAGTAACCACTATCGGGTTTTGAGTTGCAGCCACAATCAATCCATTCCAATTGCTCAGACACATCACATATGATGTATTTGAGGTGTCCAAACACTTAAACACCAACTATAACACCCCAGGCTCAAAATCACTCTTCAACCAAGCCATTATGCTTCAATTTTGCAGGTGGAGGTCTCTAGCTTGATCCAGAAGGTTTCAGAGTGTTCCAAAGCTTGCAACACACTCCATAACATCCATTGAAGCTGTAGGGATCATCAATTCACGACTGAAACACCATCTGGGCAAAGTTCCATTTCAGCTTGCATCAAGGTGAGCTTCAAACTCAAACTCCATGATCCATGCATGTTTCCTCGCATGATATTTTTGCCATTTGCTTACCATCATGTGTTGATTATTTTGCCTCAAGAAATTGGATCATAGACCTTATAACCATGCCTGCACGATTGCTTTTGCAAATTAGGGTTCATCTGTGTTCATCATGATTATTTTACTCCACACTGAAAATAAATAAAATTGGGTATTGCCATCTTATTCCTTGTGAAAAAACGCACGAGTTTGGTGTTTGAGTCATGTCCAATGGTTGAGATATGAGTGAGATATGGTGCTTCACGCACGAGCTCGAGGAAGAAGATGGCCATGGCGCCATTCTTCAGAAAATTCAACAAGTTTGATATATATTTTTCACTTGCCATGTTTTTAATGAATTGGCATTGCGCCCCAGCGGTTCATCAGCTGGTTTTGTTAGTATTGGCAAGCGAGAGGTCTGGGGTTCGAATCCCCATCGCCCCAGACTTCTTTTTACCACTTTTTATTTTGTTATTTTTCATATTATTATTTTTAATGATTTGAAAAATTAATAACTCCTTCAATTTTTATCATTTTTGATTGGTTCTTTTTGCAACAATTCACAGAAATGTTGAAATATTTTATTCCACCAAAAAATTAGATTTATATTATTTATTTAATATAATTAGTATTTTTGTGAATAAATTCATTTTTAATTGTTTTTAAACATTCTAAAAATGAATATTTACTTTGAAAATCAAAACCTAATGAGTTTAAATATTCCTTGTGATTATCCCTCATTTTTTTAAACCTTAAGCAAAATCATAAGTGGATTATTCAAATTTATTTTGAATTTTGTTTGATTTTCTTTAAATATTTATTTTTAAAGATTAAAATTAGGGTTTTTCTTGATTCAACTTTCAAAATTGATTTTCTTTAAACTTTTTTGGGCCTCTTGAGAGAGTGTAAGACCCAACCCACTTGTACAGAAATATTTTGGGGCCTCATTCGTTGTATAAGTCCCTCTGTACATTTTCAAATAAACGGCACGATCATCGCCTTTTAAAAATAACCTTGGGCCTCTCCTTGAGCTATAAGACCCATTCAAAACTCTTGGGCCTCTATTAGAGTGTAAGACCCAATCCTCTTTTAACCAAAACAATTTTTGGGCCTCACTTATCATATAAGTCCCTCTGCGTTAAAAGAAAACCTTGGCGCGATCGCCATTTTAAATGGAAAATCAATTGGGCCTACCATCGTGTTATAAGCCCCACTCTTTTTCTTTAAACTTTTTTGGGCCTCTTGAAAGAGTGTAAGACCCATCCCTTTGTACAAAAAACATTTTTTGGCCTCAGTCACTTGTATAAGTCCCTCTGTACAAATAACAGTGCGCTCACTGATAAAACCCTGGGCCTCTCCTTGAGCTATAAGACCCATTCTTTCTTTTTCAAAGCACTTTCTCCTTTGATTTTGAATATACTGTTGTTTTCAATCTTTCTTTGTTGAACAACTAACCAAACAGCATGGAAGCTCTACAACCGAGTAAGTGGTTATTGCTTTCATTTACCGCTTTCATATATATATAAACTGTATTGTGGGGCTGTTTCACTGTAAGTCTTCTTTCATAAACTCACATCGACTGTGTAATAATAGTATAGATATTTCGAGTTTCCCCGGCAACTACGTCTAGAACTAGGTGACACCGTCTCGTTTATTCGTAGAAATAGACAACTAGATCCCCAATAGGATCACCAGATACAGTCTTCTCTTCGGCTGTCCTCATTAGGAATTGTCAAGAAACTCTACTCCCTAAGATGAATGTCTTCTCCGTGAATGGCATCTTTGAGTTTCTTCCAGATTCTCGAACTTTCCTTACTTGATATATTCCTTGTGAATAGCTTGCCTTGAATTTCTCGGGGTTTGGGGACCCACGGGCTTCTTAAAAGAATCGGCCTCCTCTTGGGCATCGTACAAGGACCCACAGGCTTCCTAAAAGCAACCCCGCCTCCTCTTGGGCTTAGTACAAGGACCCTACGGCTTCTTAGAAGTATTCACAGCCTCCTCTTAGGCTTCGTATAAATGATCTCTTCCTCCGGGAATGATAGCCTCCTCTTGGCCATCGTACAAGGACCGATCGGCTTCTTAAAAGTTTCCAGCCTCCTCTTGGGCTTCGTACAAATTGTCCCGACGACCTCCTAGAGGTATAGGAATAGAACCTAGTCATCTTCATAGCACAGTCCTTTCATAGAGTCTACTACTGTTTCTCAAAGTATAGTACAAAAGGTGAAACTCTAGACTTGGACAGTCTAATCTCCTTGAGTCTCAAAGACATTCTCAAGCACCCTTCAAAAAATAGGAAGAAACCCGCAGACTTGGACAGTCTCAATACCCTTCGGATTTCCCGCTTCCTTAAAAAACAGGAATAACCCGGATCCTTGAATCAAATGCATGAGTACAGTGTTGCTCATATAAGAACTATTTTTCTCTTTCAAAATCAGTATATTGGACCTGTCACTCAACTGAAACAGTCATCTTAGCCTCCTCTTGGGCTTGGTACAATGATTTTCCCCAGCGGAGTCAAACAACGTTTAGCCTCTCTCTCGGGCTTTGTACGAGACACATAAGAGACTCCCTCATTGAGTCAATCACCTCTTTAGCCTCCATCTCGGGCTTTATACGAGATACCAAAAGATTCCCACGTTAAATCAAAAACCTTTTAGCCTCTTTCTCGGGCTTTGTACGAGACACATATTAGCCTCCTCTTAGGCTTTGTATAAGAAAACCACTGGTTGATCCAATCAACCTTTTAGCATCAAAGCTGTGCCTCGTTCACAGTACACAAACATCAACAACTCCTTCTCCTTCATCTAATCGCTGTAAGTGGTAAGCCTCTGGATCATCTACATCCATGCCACTGTCCCTCTTTTAGCATGAGAAATTCCTAAGGAAAGATAGCATTGCTCTACACTGAGTTAAAGTCTTCTCTTTCAGGTTAAAATCCCCTATAAAGGAAATTATGGCATTACTAGGATCCACGTATCCCGGTTAAAGTAATCCTCCTTTATAAACCAGTCACCCAACAGTTGGGACAGACAAACCCTTCTTTAGAGATGACAAATTCTCTCTAAAGCCGAGGTCCTTCAGCTTCACGTCTTGGGATTTGAACAAGACACAAATAAACCTTTTAGCTTCACATCTTGGGCTTTGATCAAGATACAAATCACCCTTTCGCTTCACGTCTTGGGCTTTGAACAAGACACCAAAACAACCACTTCCTCCCATAGAATAGGAGGAACTACGAACGCTCTGATTTCCCTGTTTCGGAAAACGGGAATACGTAGGCATAAGATCGAAATAAAAAGATCTTAGCGAGCACAATCAACAAAAAACCAAAATCCCATATCTCCGTCAATCAAAAAGCAGTAACTCAAAAGCATCCTCCCTAAACATCCTAATCCTTGTTCCCCGCCAGAAATCTTCTGCCTAGATAGAAACTGTATTGGCGAAAATACAAATAACCAGTACAAAGGCCCCCCCACATTGATAGCATCCGTAACTTAACAGACCGCTGTTTAAACTCAGTATGCAAAGCAGGGTTAATTGGAGACATCTATTTCCCTTCCTTCATCAGCTTTAATAAGATAAAAAATGAATCGACCTGTAGTTTAAGCTCAAACCGCAGAGAGCGACCAGCGCTTAAGAACCGCGTCCAAAATCGCTCGCTACACTTAGAATTCCCAAGAGCGAGTTCATCTTCTTCCTTGGTCTACTCCTCCTCAGGTTTCAGCTTTGACACACCATATTTTCCCACAATGACAGGATGTTTCCATTCTGTTAGAACAGCCTTCCAAGCCCTGCTGTCTAAAGATTTCAAAAAGGCAACCATGCGAGGTTTCAAATAGTCATAATTTGATCCATCTAGAATAGGGGGTCTATTCACAAATCCACCACTCTCCTTGTCTATTGCACCAGAAAGTAACAACCCTAGATCTCACCCAGATACAGAGCAGGATGACCTGCTTTGATACCAATTGAAATTCTGGTATCAGATATGTGATGTTAAGTGAGATGTCACAACATCAATATCTGTTGTATGAACAAGACAGTAATAGAACAGCACTTAAACGCAATAAATAAACACAGAGAATTGTTCACCCAGTTCGGTCTAACAACCTACGTCTGGAGGCTACCAAGCCAGGAAGGAAATCCACTATTAGTAGTATCAATTCATAGACTCTACAGCCAACACACTAGTTGACAATCTACTCACTTAATCACTACCCAATGACACTTCTACCTAAGACACTCTTAGAAATGAGACACCTCTCACTCCCCCTCAATCACAGCAGTGATAACAATTGAATGATTACAAAGTATAAAAGACACACTTCAAGGAAAATACCTTGATCTTGCTTAAAAGCTTCAACCAAGAACAATACACTCGTGCTTAAAAGCTTTGAGTGGACAAATTACAACTCAACTAAATCAGTTCAATTCAAACATCAAAATAGATGATTGAATGGCTCACAAATAACAGACGACAACACAAACCCTAATACTTGACACTTAGTCTAGTCTTCGTAGCTTCCAAGTAGGGTTGATACGTCTTTAAATAGAAACAGATTCTTGGGCTTGGGCTCTATGAAAAACTCAGATTTGATGCATAATAAAAACAGATTTTATCTCCAAATATTTTCGCCCTAAATATAGAAACCAACGATTGCATCTGAATAAATCTTCTCCAAGAATTTCTCCTGCAATCTCTCAACCAGAGAACACAAACATAACAGATAACACTCAGCTCTAAAACAAATAACAGACTGAGCAAGATGTTCTGTCAACAGATATTAAGACATCAGTCTTGACTTCATGCACAAAAACTACAATACCCAACAACACACCACATGCAGAATGTTAGAAGCACATGTTAAGACATCAGACACGACATCTTGAACAAACCCATTGTTTTACCAAAATTGCTGCCAATAACAGAACTAACAAAGAGGTTCCTGTAGAGTACTACAGATACTTAGGGTGCTAATACCTTCCCTTTGTATAACCAACCCCCGAACCTTAGATCGCCCCTTTTAGGTTTTCTCGATCTTGAACCTTTCCTTTGGATAAATCAAAGTCGATGGTGAATTCAAAGAAATGTGATGCAAGTTAATCAATAGCTTGTTATCTTATTCTCACCGCAACAGCAAGCTTTGTTGCGTGAGTACAAGCAACATCTAATATTGAGGGAGTTTGATAAGTGGCTTTCATATCGTTTTTACTACTTATTTTTAATTGGAATTTTACCGCTTTTTGTCCGATTCATTTCCGTTTATCGTATTTTATGTTTTGCTTATGTGCTTTTACTGTTTTCAAGGTTTAATAAGTGTTGAAGGTGAAAAAGGATAAAAAAAACGACCAAAACATGGAAAAATGTCAAAATTCGAAAAAAATCTCATACAAAATCCAGAGGGTTGATATGACCACCCGTAGCAGCAAAGGCCCAGGGTTCCCCTACTTCTTAAGTCTAGTACAAGTAGTTGCCTTCTACGTCCACTTGCTACGAGTCGTAGTAGGTGGGCGACACATCTTATGATTCTCTCCTTTTTAGATCAATTTTCATGTTTTTGGAACTTTGGCATGTTTATATTGATATATTATGATGTCATGACCATTGAACAAAGAGATTTTCATCCAAGTTTAGGTTTTTCTATAAAACTCGCAGTTAGTTGTGAGTTAAGGGATCCGTTTTTATTTTCTTGAAGTTTCTACATATTCTATTTGTCTCTGTACTCAAGTCTCCATTGGAGCATAGGATTAAAGCTTATTAATTCAGGCTTTCTTATTTGTTTTCTTTACAATCACTTGTTTAATTAAATTGCTTATTATGAATTCATCTATGAACATCGAATTGAATGTGTTTGCCCTCACCATGAGTGAGTAATCCATTAGGGACTAGAGGTTATAGAGATCATCTTATGACCGCTTATATGATCTGTCACAAGTCGATTACGAAAGTTCTTTTTCCAAATTTATTTTAATAACTAAGTTCATGCATTCCAACTCTTGTACGAAAGTAAAGTGTTCTTAGGTACCAATCATAGTCTAAAAGGATATGTGTCGGTACCAGAGAACAGGTATTCAAACAAACAAATCTAATACGGAAAAAGCACTTGGATGAATTTGAGAAAGTTTTATGGCCGAGCAAATGTAGCGAGTCCCTGGTGAATACTTTGGTCGAGCAAATGCCAATAGACTATTCTTCATCGATAGGGCAACGCGCTAGCGAAAGTAGGTGTTGCCTATATTTATCTTTTTGTGTTGAAACTCTCGTGATAAAAGTGACACGGATAATATGAATGTGCTAGAGTGAGAACCATAACCCTAAGTCCTATTTGCATCCATTGTGATTTAAGTGATTTTTCAATTAAGATGTTTCCCTATAAGTGCTTTTTATTTAAGACATTTTTATCAAATCTCAAATTATTGATTCCTCTAGATACACATTAATAGAATAGAGTTTGGTACTTAAACCATTGATCTTTGTGGTTCAATAACTTTTTACTACTTCATACAGTCGTGCACTTGCGGCATTTCATAGCGCGACACCTGCATGTTTCTTAGTATGCCAGGAGACAAGCGAGTTCCCAAGTGAAACATATCGCCGATACTTTTCCTATCCAATCAATACTTAGTAAAATCGAAATCAGTGTACTCAACTAAGTCACAATCCCTTCCCTTGGGGAACCATAAACCCATTTATTGTGTGACAGTGAGATATCTCAAAATGAGTTTGTTCGCACTGAGATGTGATTCCTTTGGGTATATTTGAATACGAGCACAAAAACACACACTAAACATGATATTAGGATGGGATGGGATATTGACCTTGGGTTTGTTCTTAATATCTCATGATAATAGTAATAAATTCTAGTATAATCCCTTAGGAAAGAACCATCAAACATGTCTCTAGCCCCAAATCTAGCTCTTATGACCTTAGTCTTGTTGACCCCTACATTCCACTTATTTTATGCCTTTTCATTTATATCCTTAATCCTTACCCTCTATTGTTTTTCAAGGAATTTTGAGTCCTTTTGGTCAACCATTAAATACTCATCATCTTCACATCATACTCTCTACTACAACTATGAATGTCAACTACCTTCCTTAGTTGTCAAGAATCCTCATTTGGTAACTTAGCATAATATGTTACCCACTCACATCCATCTTTACATCTAATTCTTACCCTCATCTACAATGTCATCATGATCTACTCCTATGTCATCAAGGGGACCATCATAATACTCAGGCTGAGACAAACGGTGCTGAATATAAATATCAACACTTAGACGCACCCTTTAAAGATAAGCAATCTCTAAGGCACCTTTGTCATCAACCAACACAGTCATCTCAAATGTGGGGTCCCTGTAATATATTGTCTCGAATTCCCTATAACCAAACTCCTTGAAGCAACCTAACAACTCAAAATATCTCTACCT
Organism: Lathyrus tuberosus; assembly: GCA_022829125.1. Classification (NCBI taxonomy): domain Eukaryota; kingdom Viridiplantae; phylum Streptophyta; class Magnoliopsida; order Fabales; family Fabaceae; genus Lathyrus; species Lathyrus tuberosus. The sequence continues at coordinate 6,804,522 of JALAZF010000308.1, read as the reverse complement.
GTCAACCTCTACATTCAATTAATCAATTGTTTCCCCTTCGTACACACTAAATTCCTCATCAATGAATTCATTAGTGTGATGAATTCTGAGATGTAAATATTCATCTATTTTAACATATACCCTCAACACAGAAACCATAAACATTAAACGCCTAACAACAAAACCCTTTAAAAACTACAACAATTTACAATTGCAGAAAGATTTCGTGAAACAAAACTGTAATCAACAATGATGCCTTCGATTTCACTTTCAAACAAGCTTTTGATTTCTCCTACTTCCTCCTTTCGCAAATCGCCATTGAATCCTCCTTCATGGATCACTTTAAGTATTTCTCCTAGGGTTCATATGCCTTTCGTGTTATTTCTGAATAAAAGAATTTCAATTTCTTTTTTAATATAATCTCATATCCACCTCAGCGACACGTTTACATCACCTGTTATCTAATTTTGATTTTGACTAACGGATCAAACAAAAAGGACTAACATGACGCTGTTTGAAGAATTAAATGATCAAATTGACCTCTTTAAAAAGTAAGAGACCAAAATGAATCCATAAATAAAGTTAAAGGACAAAACAAAATTTTTTACCATATATATATAATCAATTTTTTAAGTCTAGATTTACCGTTGATCTCTAATGAGACATTTTGGTCAATAAGATGCATGAGGTTTTCAACTCGATCATTAATAGTTCTAGAGAAAAGTTCATAATGACCATCCTTGAAGAGGTAAAAGTTTACTTAACGGATAGGTTAGATGCATATAAGGAAAAAAAAAAAAAAATATATATATATATATATATATATATATATATATATATATATATATAAGTATTATACTTTCTAAGATAAAAGTAATATTTAAGAGAGAATCCTCATCCACTAATTACAAGATTAATGGTTTCATATTGGTCCCATATTTGTACTTAATAATTTTATAATGGTCCTGAAATTAGGCACATTTAATTAATTGTGGGGATAAGTATTGTGTTAGCCATGCACCAAGGGAACTCTTATGTAGGAAGTGGATGTTGACAGAAATACCTTCTTGTCAGGCCATTTTTGCACTAGAGACAATCATAAATATATATATATCATTATGTAATAAAGTACTTTAGAAGAGAAAAATGTAAAAGCGGTTACCCGCAAGTTACATTCTCAAATAGTAATTACTCTTTAAGAACTAAAAAAAATTGTAGAGACCACTAACCAAACTTCTAAAGAGAGCTATATTTCGAGATAAATATGTTACATGCCATCAACATGAACATTATAAATCAACTTCCAAACTTCCACCGCCACATAAGTCCACAACACTGCTATATCTCAATATCAAATTATTGCAAGCGCTTACACAACATAATGCTAGTTCTAATATCAAATTAGTATGAAAAAATATGACAGAAAAAACAAATGTTAATATCAAGAGTGGAATATGTAGTACTCAAAAAATAATCATTCGTCAACATTTTCATGTGATTCATAACCCAATATGATAGAAACATTACCCTATAAGTTCTCTTCTGTTGAGTATTAGCAACAACTAGTGAAGTCAAAACCCCTTTCAGCCTCAATCTTGGACTTTATACAAGACAGACAGAATATTTTCTCTGAAAAAGTCAAACTTAAAGCCTCCTCTTAGGCTTTGTATAATGATATCCCCAAAGAGTCAGTCTCTTTTTTGCCTCAATCTTGGTCCTGGTACAAGACACCAATATGCACTCTCTTGTTGAGTCGGTCACTTCTAGCCTCCTTTTAGGCTTTGTATAAAGAAATCCCCTAGCCGAGTCAATTAACCTTTTAGCATCAACCTTGTGCTTTGATCAAGACACACAAAAATCAACAATTCTTCTTTAGAGATGACAAATTATCTCTCAGTCATAACTTTTTAGCTTCAATCTTGAGTTTTGAACTAGACACAAATACCCTTTTAGCTTCAATCTTAGGCTTTGAACAAGACACCAAAACCTCATTTTCCTCCCTTAGAATAAGAGGAACTATGATTGCTCTGATTTCCCTGTTTCGTTTAAACGAGAATACGTAGGCATAAGATTGTGAAATCTTAGCGAGCATACTAATCAAAAACCCTAGGTCCAGTACCTTCACACATCAATCAAACTTAGGTCCAGTACCTTCATACCTCAGTCAAAGACTTTGGGTTTCATACCTTAGTCATCCTTCATCCCCATTTTCCATAGAAAACATCAACTCACTCACTTACTCATATTTTCCAAGAAACTTTCCCAACCCATTACCAGATAAATACCATCAATTACAAAGCGAAACCCTAAAGCTAATATCATGTGGATAACCACATATAGGATGGGTAATTGACAACCACCCATTGTATAACCTGACCCCGGACCCCCAATCTCTTTAAAGCGTTTGTTCAGTTAAACATTCGCGTGCAAGGTTAGTTTTAGATAGCTTCCTTTTCCCTTCCAGCTTCACGGGATAAATAAGAAATCAGAAAGTAGCACCCTTTCTCCTCGAGGAGGAAAACCCAAACTTCAGCGATAAGGTGGTCGCGTCACCGACAAAAATCGCTCGCTACAATTACATACTTCAAGATTGTCAACTACAACATGTTCCAAATCCTCATGGATTTTGAGTTATGCATTTATCAAAATCACAAAAAATGAAAAAAAAAATGGCACTCTTTTCAACACTTAGTGAAATTTTGGACATAATCTGTTTTGCATTTTCACCAACTTTGAGGCCATTTTTCATTATGATCCAAGATGATTCAAAACCAAAGTTAAACATCAATGTTGGAGTATGTTATAGGGGCTTTCCAAAAAGTACAAGAGCTTCACATGATTCAACTTGAGCAATGAGTTATAAGCCTCCAAAAATGGCATTTTTCACCCTGCCTATACAAAGGCATGAAAATCAAACTTGTGCCACCAAATTTTGTCACTCAAGTTTTGCCATTTTGCCAACTTTGTCATCTTCCAAAAGCACAAAAATTCTAATGACTCACTTAAGAAGTCAAGAATTCAACTTGGCATGTGCAAAAACCATCATGACATGAACTTTGGAATTCAATTTTGGCAAGGTAACATCGATGCAATACATTGAGGTGTCATGAACCAGACCATAACACTCCAAGCCAGTTAAGATTCAAGTCCAAACTCTGAGCATTCAAACCTGCAGAATCGAATGGAGTCAAGCTAAGTGAGTTGACTTGGCACTTTTGGATTACCCAAGTCAATGGCTACAAGCTACATGCCATGATCAGCCTCCAATCACTATTACTCCCAAAACAAACTTTATCTACTATAAATAGAGGTCATGTGTGACTGATCAAACCACCCCAAAACATCTGAATTCATGTTTTCTTTCACTTCACTCTCCAAAACCAGATTTTGTTTCTTCTTGAAGTAACTATCGTATTTTTCAAAAGAAAGTAAATCCATCAAAACCAACCATCCTAACACCTCAAATATGTTATATACAAGTGATCCATAATCTCAAAACATATTTGGAACACCAAAATCACTAAGTCACCATCCATTTGCTCAAGCCTTTTTGGGCCTATTTGCAGTTGGGGTACCACAACAAGTTCCAGGTTGTTTCAATCCATTCCAAGCTTCCCAACACTTTACATAAGGTCCATTGAAGCTGTCCAGATCATCACACAACATCTGTAACACCTCTACATCAGAATTCGATTTCTTCTTGTAAGAGGTAAGCCTGAACTCTCAAACTCTATGATTCATGCATCATAAATGTGTTTTCAAGTTACAAGCATATTTCTACATTTATGTAGAGTGTTTCCCCTCAATCAATTGCTTTGTAGCTATCGTGTATAGGATTTCATAGTGTTGTTGCAGAAATTAGGGTTCATGTGTTCATCGTTTGATTTCTCACTCCACACTTAATATAAATGCAATTAATTTATATCACTAAAATCCTTGTTCAAAAAGACACAACTTTCATGTTTACAAAAGTCAAAACCATTACGTATTGAGAGAGATATGTGAGGTTTTGGAAAACGTCCATGGAGAAAAGTCGCGAGGAAGAAGATGACCGTTGGCGCCATAATTTGAATTTTTGAATTTTTCTTTTATTTTCTTAATTGATTTCAAAAATTAATTTCTCTCTCAATTTTTATCATTTTTTATTGGTTCATTTTTTAAAAATTCACAAAAATGTTAACATATTTTATTCTACAAAAAAATCAAATTTATATTATTTATTTAATATAGCTTGAATTTTTGTAAATAATTTCATTTTTTATTATTTTTAAACATTTTAAATGAAATTTCCACCTTGATTTTTCAAATTCAAATGAATTCCAAGTTTTCATGCGATTAAACATGATTTTTCAAAACATTTTTTAAAGTTTACAACTTGTTTTTGAATATAAATGATATTTTATATCGTTTTTTTATTAAATTTCCTTTGAAAAATTGTTTTCTAAATTAAAATTAGTTTTTTTTTTCTTAATTTTGATTTTTCAAACTTCATTTGAAACACTTTTGGGCCTCTAATAGAGTTTAAGACCCATCCCCTTTGTAAATTCAAAATTTTGGGCCTCAGTCATTGTATAAGTCCCTACGCGATTTAAAAAAAACGGTGCGATCGCTGTTTTTCATTTGGGCATATCTTTGAGCTATAAGCCGAATCTCTTGTATGAAAATAAACTTTTTGGCCTCTATTAGAGTGTAAGACCCATTCTTTCTTATACATAAAATTTTGGGCATCAGTCATTGTATAAGTCCCTCTGTGGTTTTTAAAACCACGGCGCGATCGTCGCCTTTTCAAATAAATTATCTAGGCCTCTCCTTGAGTATAAGCCCCATTATTCTTTCTTTACAAACATTTTTTGGGCCTCTATTAGAGTGTAAGACCCAACCCCTCTTTGTACAAAAACAACTTTGGGCCTCTGCTGTAGTATAAGTCCCACAAACGTCTTTTAGTATCGCAGTGCGATCAATGTTTTCAAATAAATCATCTGGGTCTCTCCTTGAGTATAAGCCCCAATCATTTTTACATAAAATTTGTTTTTAACAACAAACAACTTTCATGGGCCTCTCCTTGAGTTGTAAGCCCCATACCTCTGTTTTCAGAATCATCTATCTGTTTTTAAACTGGTACTAAGAGGAGCATTATTCCAGGTGAAACTGCTCTTAGACCACTTAAGCTTCTCTTTGAGTTATATGCCCCAAACTTTCTTTTCTTTTTTAAACAAACTTCTCTTAATTCAAATTTAAATTCAAAGTTTTCTCAAAACTTTCTTCAATTTCTTGAAACCCTAATCAATCACACAGTTATAGTCAATACAACATATCACCATACACTTGGGCCTCCTCTCAGAATATAAGTCCCAACATCTTTTTCAATGCATATTTGTTTATAAATATATATATATATATATATATATATATATATATATATATATATATATATCTGTCAAATCACTTGTCTGTATATATATATACTGGTGCATATTAGTTTAGAGTTTCCCCAGCAGTTAGGTCTATACTTACGTCAAACCAGAGGTTACTTTCAACTTAGTCTAAACTAGTTCCCTCATTGGAAATTCCCTATACAGTCGCCTCCTCTTGGGCTTATTCAATATGGAACAGAGAAAGGCATTATTCTCGGTGAAACTTTTCTCAAGACTGTTAAAACTTAGAAATATATGTATACAAGAAATTCATCTCCCCAGAGAGGATTAATTTTCGGTGAAACCTCTTTTGAATTTCTTCAAATCTTAGAACTGTTCAACAAAGAAAGGACTAATTCCCGGTGAAACTTTTCTTGAACTCTTCTTAGGCTTTGACCCACAGGCTTCCTAGAAGTATCCCCAGCCTTCTCTTGGGCTTAGTACAAGGACCAACAGGCTACTTAGAAGTTCCCCAGTCTCTTCTTGGGCTTAGTACAAGGACCCAAAGGCCTCCTAAAGGCATAGGATAGAAATTAGTCATCTCTACTAGTTCAATCCCCAGGAGAGTCAAATTTCCAGAACATCAGACCATTCTAAGGTTGATCTTCATCCCTTAAACCAAAAGCCTCCTCTTGGGCATCATATAAAGACCCCTCTCTACACCAGAGCCTACCACTTCTTGAGAGACTTGGACAGTCTCAGCCTCCTCTTGGGCTTCATTCAAGTAGACTTGGAAAGTCACATCTCCTCATTTCCTAAAAGCATAGGAAGAACCCTGATCAGTTTATCAATACACTAGTCTCCAACAGAGTTAAAAACCTCTAAGGTTTTCAAATTCACTTTAAACTCCTTTGACACCCAACAAGGCTTAACTTTCACTTTGGAACACCTCAGCCAATGTCAATTTACCATCCAGAAATCCTTAGGGGAATCAGAGCCTCATGGCATCTGGTATTTTAACTCTTCCCTGATTCCCAGCAAGAGTAAATCCCTTTGGATTCTCCCCAATACAATTTGGACCTGCTCCTGGGTTTCCATAAATCCTCAGTAAGAGATAGCCTCCTCTTAGGCTTCATATAAGAATTTCCTCAGTCAGCCTCAATCTTGGGCTTTGTACAAGACAAAAAAACTCTCTCTAGAGGTGTAACTTTCTTTTATCTTCAACCTTGGGCTTTGATCAAGGCATACAAAACTCAGCATCCCCTCAGATAAGACCATGGGTCCTCTTTGCAGGAGGATATTTCCTCTATACATCACATATCAAAAACAAATAATCAAAACCATTCCAGATAATTACTGTAAGTGGCACACTTGTTGATTCAAAATCCAAGATGAAGTCCTTCTCTTATCCTGGATAAAATTCATCTTTCATCTAACAATTGTAAGTGGCAAGCCTCTGGCATGAAATATTCAAGCCAATGTCCCTCTCTTAGCATGAAATATTCATAAGGAAAAAGTGGCATTGCTCTACACTGAGTTAAAGCTTTCCTCCTTCATGACATCACCCTTATAAAGGAAATTATGGCATTTCTGGATTCCACACATCCCAGTTAAAGTAATTTCCCTTATAACCAATTTCTCAACATTTATGATGAATAGGTGAGATATCTCCCTTTAGAGATGACACATTCTCTCTCTCAGTCACCCTTTTAGCTTCAATCTTGGACTTTGAACAAGACACAAATACTCTGATAGCTTCAATCTTGGGCTTTAAATAAGACACCAAATATCCTTCCTCCCATAGAAATAGGAGGAACTACGATTGTTCTGATTTCCCAAATCTCTTTACGAGAATACGTAGGCATTAGATTGCAAAATCTTAGCGAGCCCACAAATCAAAAACTTTAGGTTCAGTACCTTCCCAAAAATAATAGAAAACCCGAAAACCATAAAAACATTCTCTCAACACTCCCAAAGGAGAAACTTTCCCAATCCACAATAGATAAACACAGGAAAGCATTTCAAGTTAACAAAAAAACATGCAATAAAAGGTTACCATAGATACACTGGGTGTTAATAGCTTCCCTTTGTATAACCAGACCCCGATCCCCGATCTCTTAGCATTTGTTAAAGAAAACATTTGGGTGCAAGGTTAGTTTTAGATATCTTCCCTTTCCTTTCCAGCTTTATAGGATAAATACAGAAATCAGAAAGTAGCACCCAAATCTAATTTGCGATAAGGTGGTCACGTCACCGACAAAAATCGTATGCTACAGAAAAATGGCGACTCTGCAGGGGAATTTTAGGATTTAGAGTTCCTAAGGTGTCTAGGCCTTGCTTTGCATTTATTATTTTGTTTATTTACTTGCTTTCTCATCTTTATTTATATCATCTACTGTCATATTACTTGATACCCTTGTTTACATTACTGTTATCTGGGAATGCGATTAATACGCATGTGGTGAGTCCGAGAGAACATTAAGATAAGTGGTGGTGTATCCAGGAAGGCTTATAGGGAGTGAATCCTTACCAAGCTAACTCGAAAGTCCGCCGAATCAGTGGAGGTATCCTCGTGGAATTACCAATGTTGAACGAGCATGTCGTGAAATCATTATTTTTTCCCAACTGGATACCCTTGAAGCTAAGGATTAGTAGACATTTAACTATTAAACCATTAGGTAGTGCGGTGACTATCGGGAATAGTTGATACGTGATACTACACTCAAAGGAGATTCATCTTGAGATATTACAGCTCTCTTGAGTCAATCGACTTGCTGTTAATATCCCTAAGAGGGGTCAATGATTTTGGGTACCTTTGTTAGAACCCGTTTTACAAGTACAAAAATTGACCAATTAGTGCACACTTTTGGGGATGGGTAGATCCTTGGCTCCATGCTCGTGATGATGAACCCCTAAACCCATATTTTCAAGTGTTTTTGTTTGCTGCATTTATGCATCCATGCATTCATTAAAAAACCTTTTTCAAATCAAGAAAAATCTTTTTCTTAAAGAACTAAAACAATAATTGCAAATATCAGAGAAGTTGCGTTATGGATTTCGGAAGAAGAAAAATGCACAAGTACACCTTCAAGGTTCCAAAACTGGAAGACCTAAGGAAATTGGGAAGGATGATTACTAATCCCGAAGCTTTTAGAGCTAAGCACGGAGGACTGTTATCTCTTCTGAAGGTCAACATGGTTGAAGGGATTCTGTCTACACTGGTTCAGTTCTACGATCTGGTTTACCATTGCTTCACTTTTCCGGATTATCAACTTACACCAGCACTGGAAAAATACTCCCACCTGATTGATTTACCTATCACTGATCAAGATCCATTTTCTGGACTACAAGAAATTCCAAAAGATCCAGCCATTGCAAGAGAAATCTCTTTGGATGAGTTAGAAGTCAGGACTCACATGACCACCAAAGGAGGAATCCAAGGTTTACCAGCTAAATTCCTGATGGAGAAAGCTCTATAATTTTCCAGTATAGGAAATATAATAGCTTTCGAAGATGTCTTTGTTTTACTCATGTACGGGTTATTCCTCTTTCCCAACATTGACAAATTCGTCGACACCAATGTTGTTAAGATATTCTTGATTGGGAACCCAGTCCCAACCTTACTCGTGGATGCTTATCATTATGTACACTTAAGGAATTTGTACAGTGGAGGGATGATCACATGTTGTGTACCATTACTCTACAAATGGTTTATTTCCCACTTGCCCAAGTCTGCTGCTTTTTGGGATCACAGGAGTAATCTGCGATGGTCGCAGAAGATTATGTCTCTTACCAATTCAGACATAGATTGGTACAATCGGATTTACGAAGGGATAAAGATCATCGACAAATGTGGAAATTTCCCCAATGTACCCCCTCATTGGTACTAAAGGAGGGATCAACTATCATCCAATATTAGCTCGCCGCCAACTTGGATACCCGATGAAGAATATCCCACATAATGCTCATCTGGAAGGTCTTTTCTTCAAGGAAGAAGAAAATGACAGGGCACTAAAGAAAGAAATAGTGCATGCCTTGCAACATATTCACAGAAAGGGAAGAGAGTCCTTAGGAAGGCCAAACTGCATCTCTGCAGAACCTTATCTCCGCTTGGTATAAACTAGAGCTATCAAACTAAGGATGTCTTACCCTCATCAAGAAGTTTTTCCCTTAAAGGAATTTGTCCTTTATTTCATGTCTGATGCGGAAAAACTCCAGATTGCTCTCAACAAAGTCCAACATGAGAGAAACTCTTGGAAGAACAAATACCAGATCCTTAATTTGAAATGTACCAAGATTTAGGAACTGCTAAAGGAAAAGGATGCTCTGATTGAGATATTAGAGCAGCATGCCATAGAAAGTCAGGAGGAGCGGAGAAATTTACTCACTCCTGTCACTTGGCAAAGGATCATCGACCCGACAATGGCTGAAGGAGCCCAATCAAAGAAAAGAAAAGTTCAGAAACCAGCATCTGAGCTCTCCTCAGAGAGAACTCAAGGCCTAATTTTCCTTATCACGCTTTGTAAAATACTGTACTTTTCCTTGTAAAATACTGTAATCTTTCAAGTTCAATAAAAGGGTCTCCCCCGCTGTGTGATATTTGCAATATAATTGTTTAAAGTTCTTTTGAAAACAAAAATTAAAAATATATATATCATTCTTTCCATATCATTCATCATTCTTGCATAACACATCTTTGTCTTTGAGTCTCACATATGTGTCGCACTCTAGAGTCAAACTGTCTCATTCGTACAATACTCGGGCCAATCGACAAAAGAAAATGGACGATCTCGAGGAAGAGAACAGAGAGTTGAGAGAAGAAATAAACGCTCTAAAGGAGAGTATGGAGAAACTCCATAATGACATGCAATCCCCGAATCTATTGCATGACACTTTTTCACCTTTAGGCTTTGTTACTTAGACTTGAAAAAGTATTTACATTGTCGGTACCGTTTTAGCACCCTAGACTCCCTAAGTATGCGGTACCGATCTAAATAACCATTATGCCAAGACCTTGATTTCCGAGTTTCCATAGTAGTCTCTTGAGTAGTTTATGTTAGTGGTCAACACCATCCCAAAAACACATGCTAAGTAATGAACCGATGCAAATATGTGGTGATCTCGAAAAAATTGATAATAATTTCATTTGGGCTTTATTGTAGAAAGCGAATGAAAGGATTCGTTTCCTTCTAAGTTAGGTGGCCCTCACCCGACCATTTAGCCTAACGGATCGGATTCTGGAAATTCGAAAAGAAAAGAACAAAGAAAAGAAGTAATGATACAAAAGTTGAAAAAATTGAGATCATAAACGCTAACAGGTTCACTTACCATGCAAGTGTAGGGATAACGGGTTTAACGTGATCGCGCGAGAATGAAAGAAAGGGAAATATAAACAAGGAATATAGGTCGAGTTATAATGGTACGCTTTGGATTAGTATTGCATAAGGGGAGTCTTGGTCCGCAAGTGCGGATGTGTGACATCACAGTATCCTCATTTTTCGAAGTCTAGTACCTATCTTTTAGCATGAGTCTATTGGTTATGTTCGGTTTTATTGTCGTGTCGTTTTTTGATTTCGGATGCTGCACTTACTGTTTTTAATTAAGTCGAGAGTTTGCTTGAGGACAAGCAAAAGTCTTAGTGTGGGGGAGTTTGATAATGAGAAATCGTATCGTATTTTATGGCTCATTACGTATTTGTTTTGCTCATTTTATTTGAGTTTTATTAGCATTTAATCGTGTTTTATGTGTTTTACAGTTTACAGCTTCATCTGTGGAGAAATCGGGCACAAGATCGGAAAAGAGCAAAGGAAGAAGAAAATTCAGCAAAGAAGTGAAGAATTCTGCATTTTCTGATATGGCGTTCGCCATGAAATGTCTGCCACGTCAATTAAAAAGGCCAGGACCATGGTATTCGCCATGGCCTGGTGGCGAGCGCCATTGCTGTGCAGTTACAGTAATTCAAAACTGCATTTGTCATGGGCAGTTTTGATGGCCTATTTTCCCTCCACTACTCTTGCACGTTTTGGGAGTTATTTCTGGCCTTTTGCTCTATATATAAGACTCCTCACTCTTGTATTAGATATCCGATTTTAGACGCGGAAGCTCTGTCAAAATTCCGTTTAGGCAAATACATTACTTTCAAAGCGACAGTTACACACATCGAGGAATTGTCACATTTTCCATGTAATTTACTTTGCTGCTGTACTTCTGAATTCAGACTAGCCTGCCGGCATCTTTTTATCAATTAAATTATGTATTTCACTTTACAGGTTTTTATTATTTATGTCTAGTATTTTATTTTCTACTTTGTGCATGCTATGTGTTTTGCCATGAAAGTTACCATGATCATGTTTGTAGTAAAAATTGAAATGCCTTGCTAAATTTGTTTGAGTTCGGCGTGTGAGGACCGTTGTCACCGACTGGACTCCATAGAAAATGTAGGCGCAAATTTATGTGATTGCATGCTAGTTTTGGTTTTAGTTTCTATTCTTCAAGTTTTATTATTCCGACACGAAAGTGAGGGATACGCTAAATTCGGACCGATAGCGCGAGAGTGTGAGGAAAGAACGGATAGTAGAAACTAGGCACTGATCCTAAAACCAACGAGAGTGCTTTAGGCATCGTTTAGGATTTCACTAACTTCCAAAATAAGCTTTCCAATTAAAACGGGTGAGCGAGAGCAAAATCCTGTGGTTGTTAGGTGTGGTTCTTGTCGATAGCGTGAGAGTGTGAGACAGAGTCTTTAAGTTATTACTTCCTACGGAACGAAGTGCAGTCGTAATTAGCACCATTTTTCTACAAGTCCTTTAGGTACGCGGAATCCACATTTCGGACTCGATTTTAGTATTATTTCCTAAAGCCCTTATAATTAGTATTTTTCCTTTTCCTTGCAAATTCCGTAAACTCTTAGCCTTAACTTTACATTGCAACTATATATTGCATTAGTTTGATAAACCCTTCCCTGTGGGTTTGACAACCTTATTTAAAACTATGTGAACAACTGTATACTTGTAGTCTTAGCTCGAAGGTCACATAAATGTCCTCGACGCGCATCATGTTTTTGGCGGCATTGCCAGGGAAGGCTGATTTAGTCAATATTGTGAATCCTTTGTTGCGCACTATAGACTAAGGCACCAAAAATTTTCCTTTTTCTCAATTTCGCCGATTGTATGCCAAACACTCTTTCTAAGAGCGACAAGCTTGAGCAACCAATTGATGATATCGAACGCTTCATTAACTTAAGATGTCGAATTAACGAGTTTTGAATTAAGTATAATCTTCCTGAACCTGAGATCTCTTATCCAGAATTACCAATACCTATGGTTGAGAACCTGCCAAACCGTCCTCTTAAGAATTACATGTTAGAACAAGGTTTGGTTCTGCAATAATACCTATGAGTTGATGATAACAAACAAGTATGTTTGTATGAAAAATTTTTGTATTATAATGTTTGTTATTTTTGAGAATTTAACAAACAGGTTCTGCTTCTGATAAATAGCGTGGCTAAGATATTAGAAGAGAAAGTGTTCCGCTTATGCACTACATTTGTTCTGCTGAATAGTAGCATTTGCTTCAGAAGACTCTGAAGCTGTATGAATCTGATACGATGTCTAAAGAAAACAAGTTCTGAAGATCTGAAGACAGAAGTTCTGATGAACAAGTCCAGATGCTGAAGACTTATGCTTCTTAGATAACGGGTTCTAAAGACCAAGTGCTAAAGACTCTGAAGATGTAGCTCTGCAGACTCTGAAGGCTTGAAGCTCTTAAGACCCAAGTTATGTTTTCCCTTCTTCTAACTCATGCTCTCAGAAGCCTCTGAAGTCAGGAAGTTGAGAAGACTAAGCAACGTGGTACAATAGTATAACAGTACGACGAGGACCCTTTGCTCCACTCCGGCTAGGGCGGACGCAAATGTACTATTTGTCTCCCACGTTCTTTCAAGCTGCCATAATTCTAAAATGTTAAAAATATCCTTCAACAGTCATATCACATGCATGGCTATATAAAGGCTTGAAGACTTCAAGAAAGGTTGCGCCAATCTTCACTGTTCATACGCTTTATTGTTCATATCATTCTTAAGTCATTTTGTTCTTAAATCTGTTTACATATCAGCTTGTGTAGAAGCAATTTTCTGTAAACACATTGTATTTTCAAACAGTTGTTTGATTTCCTTAAGAGACTGGTTAGGTCAGAATTCCTGAGAAGTCTAGGACTAGTGTGTCTTAGAGATTGTTGTTAGTCACTTGCGGTTTGGCTTGTGCATTGTATTTTCAAACAAATGTTTGATTTCCTTAAGAGACCGGTAAGGTCAGAATTCTTGAGAAGTCTAGGACTAGTGTGTCTTACAGATTGTTGTTAGTCACTTGCAGTTTAGCTTGTGCATTGTATTAATTAGTTTGATTAGCGGATTAAGACCTCGTTTGAGAGAGGCAAAATCACCTTGGCGGGTGGACTAGACTAACTTGAGGATTTCTCAAGTGAACTAGTATAAACATACTGTGTTCTTTCTTTTCCATTTCTCTTGCTTTATTATCAAGAAGTGAAGGTTATTTGTAATGGGGATTATTTTTTAAAGAATCGTTTTTAGTGTAAAAACCGAATTCAACCCCCCTCCTTTCTTGTCATTTTCACACCTTTAATTGGTATCAGAGCCTAGTTCTGAGAAGATAAAAAGTTTGAATTTTTATCAAGCACCTAACAGTGTTCAGTACCGATCCAAAGTGTGAAAACAATGGCTTCCGCAAGTACTTCTAATGTCACTTCTGATAATAATGAAAGAGACTCATATAGTGCAAAACCTCCTATCTTTGATGGCGAGAAATTTGACTATTAGAAAGACAGAATCGAAAGTTACTTTCTGAGATTTGATTTGGATCTATGGGATCTGGTAGTTGATGGCTACAAATATCCAGTAGACTCTGAAGGCAAAAAGATTGCCAGAAGCTCATTTACAGAGGCTCAAAAGAAAACCTACAAGAATCATCACAAAGCGAGAACGATTCTCCTAAATGTTATTTCATATACAGAGTATGAAAAGATTAGAGATAGAGAGACTGCAAAGTCTATCTTTGACTCTCTTCGGATGACTCATGAAGGAAAAGCTCAAGTCAAGGAGACAAAGGCTCTGGCCCTAATCCAGAAGTATGAGGTTTTCATAATGGAAGACAACGAATCTGTGGAAACTATGTTTTCAAGATTCCAGATGCTTGTTGCAGGACTCAGAGTTCTGGACAAAGGTTATTCTACTGTTGATCATGTCAAGAAGATTATTAGGAGTCTTCCTGTAAAATGGAGACCAATGGTAACTGCTTCGAAATTAGCAAAGGATCTGAACAACACGAGTCTTGAGGAACTGATTAGTTCTTTAAGAAGTCATGAGATAGAACTTCAAGAAGATGAACCTCAGAGAAGAGATAAGTCTGTTGCTCTAAAGTCTAAGTCTGAAAAGACAAAGGCTTACCAAGCAGAGGAGAACTCAGAAGAATCTGAATAAGATTCAGACGAAGATGAACTGTCTCTCATATCAAGAAAGATAAATCAGTTGTGGAAACACAGAAAGAGCAAGTTCAGAGGGCCAAGAAGATAAGGTAGACCCGAGTCTACATCTGGTCAAAGGAAAGCTTCTTAAAAAGAAGTTACTTGTTACAAAGGCAAAGAGCCTGGACATTATAAGAACACGTGTCCAATGCTCAAGAAAGTTGGAAAACCTAAGAAGGTTTTCAAAGCTAAAAAGGTCCGAAGGTGTGAAAAACACAAGAAAGGGGGGGGGGGGTTGAATTGGTTTTTCAAAATAAAATTATTTCTTTTATGAAAACTTTTTTTTATAAGACTCTTTCGTTTATCAATAAATACCTTTTTGAATCACAACACGATAACAAGTTATGTTTATACTAGTTCACTTGAGAAACACTCAAGTTAGTCTAGTCCACCCGCCAAGGTGATTTCGCCTCTCTCAACGAGGTCTTAATCTACTATTCAATCAAAACAGTACAATGCACTAGCCAAAATGCTGGTGACTAACACAACCTCTAAAACTCTCAAGTTTTAGACTTCTCAAGTAATTCAACCTCACAGGTCTTACTCAAGGAACAACCTCTAAGACTACAAGTCCTAGACTTCACAAGAAATACAACCACACGGTCTTTCTCAAGGAACACAAACCTAAGTTTGAATAAAATTCCGTTTACAAACAAGTGCTTCTATACAAGCTGATAATGTAATCAAGTTTTAACCAGAAAGACTTAAGAAAGATTTCAGATGGAAAGAATATTACAGTAGCGTTCGTGTGTATCTTTCTTCAAGTCTTTTGCTTCCTTTTATAGCCGTATAGAAAGAGTCGTTGAAATGTAATCATGATAGCCTAACTAGGCTGGCGGATAGAAGAGTGAGGACAGATAAAAACTTTTGCATGCTGCGCGTCCTGTTTTTGTCAGAATATCTTTGATTGTACCGTTGCACTGTTACCAAGATATTTTCGATTTGTATTGAGGTACAGCTGTACTATATAGCTTTGTCTTCTTGGCATCTCAACTTCAGAGGCTTTTTACAAGCATGAGTAAGAAAGGAAAACATCCCTTGGTTCTTGAGAGTTTCAAGTCTTCGAATCTTCAGAACAGCGTCTTCAGAGTCTTCAGCACTTGATCTTCAGAACCTTGTTCGCTTGGTGCGTTGTCTTCATATCTTCAGAGGCTTCTGATAGTATTTGGTTGAAGCATGAGTAGAGACTTAATTTAGGTCTTCAGAACCTTGATCAGAGAGCTTAAGTCTTCAGCATCTGGACTTCGTTCAATCAGAACCTTTGTCTTCAAATCTTCAGAACTCGTTCTCTTTTCCTTTTGTATCAAAGTCTTAAGAGCTTCTTATCATCTTAAAATGAGTTCTGCTTTTCAAGAGTGTAGGCGGAGTATTTTTCCTTTAAGCGTTGTGTTCGCGCCAATTTTTGGAAGCATAACCTGTTTGTTAAGTTCTTCACAAATAACAAACATTAGCTATACAAAATTGTTCATACAGAAATACTCATTTGATATCATCAAAATTTAGAGATAAAATATTGCAGAACCAAATCTTGTTCTCACAATCTCCCCCTTTTTGATGATGACAAAACTATGTATTTTGATGACACAATTTTGATATATATATATATATATATATATATATATATATAATGCAGGGAAAATAGTAGATTCAAAAGATAGCTTATCCTTCATATGAAGTTCTCCCCCCGAGTCTTAGACTTGATGAATTTCTGTGCTTGGGCTCCCCCTGACTTTAATAAGTCATGAGATCTTAGTCTTGATTCTCTTTTCAGCAGAGTTCTGATTTTCTTAATGAATCTTGATTTGGATCAGAATTCCTGAAAAAGAAAAGTTCTCTAATAGAAATAGCAGTTTATCTGTTAGCATGTAAACAACGTTGTTTTTCAGAGATTGACTATGGAATCAAAATATATCACATTCATATTACTTCTCCCCATTTTGTCATTGATCAAAAAGATTAGTGGTGCACGGGTGAAAAACAAAGATCTAAAGTCTTAAGGACAACAAAGACATAAGAATTAGATGCTTCCAGAGGACATCTTGTCCCATATCTTCTGAAGCATGCCCTGAAGATTAGCATTGACAGTATTTTATTCCTCAAAGTTATCTCTGAACTTCTGTTGTTCTTCTCTGATTTGTCCAATTGCGTCTTCTAAACGCTTTACAGCAGGATCAGATGTAGAAACAACTGCAGCAGCTTGCTTGGCCTTTTCCATGGCTTCAGCTTCTTGTATTATTATGGCTTCTTCAGCAGCCTTTTCTGCAAGAAGTCTTGCTTCCTTAGCAGCCATTTCTTCAACTTCTTTCTGCTTTGCAGCCAAAAACTTAAGTATCCTGATCCACTCTTCAGCTTCTGCTCTCTCCTTTGGCTGTTGAATTCCATCAGTGATGGTTGCATCTCAGAAGCTTACAATTCTTGCAAGCTCACTGCCCAACCATTTCTGGAAGTTTTGACAGGACCTTTCAAGTTCCATAGGTTTGGTACTTGTGTTAAATTCTGCTCTTAGGTTCGCAAACTTCCTTAATGCCTTGCCATAAAATTGACTTGTGCATTCTTCAAAAGATGTTGGAGGTGGTTTAGTATAGATGACCAAAGCAAGGTCAGGCTTGACAGAAATTGTTTCAGGTGGTGTTTGCTGAGATGAAAAGATCTCAGGTTCACTGATTTTTTAATCAGCAGGAGATGCCACATCTGGAGTGTCTGAGACCATGAGAGATTCAGGGGTGACGATCTCTAGAGATTCAGAGGTTGTATCCTCAGATATAGATAAAATCATGAGGACTTGAGATTCAGAGATTAGGTTCATGGAACTTTGTTCATTTGGCTAATGATTGACGAGGTTATTGACGAGGTGTAGGTAGCGATGGCTTCAGACGAGATAGGGGTACTGATTGATGAGTTGGGTGAAGATTGGATAGTGGTAGTTGAAGGAAGAATTGAAAAAGATGGTGGTTTAAAACTGACTTGTGGATTGGAGGTAGGGATAGTTTGTTGTGAAGATGGGTTAGAAACTGATTCAAATGGAGCAGAAACATACTTACTGGTTTTCTTTAGTGTAGAGGTTAGAGTAGTAGTTTTGAAGATTTTTGATCTGTCACTCTTCTTCCTTTTCTGGGGCTCAGAAATAACAGTAGCTTGCTTCCTTTTTCTTCTGAAGGATTCTGCAAGAGTTAGTTCAGGAGCAGATTCATCCACCTCTTTAGTTTGCTCTTCCTCTTCTTTGTCAAGTTCAACTTCTTCATCCTTGACTTCAGATACATCATATCCTCGTGCTTTCAGTGCATCTATAGATGCATCAATTTCTTCAATGAGGTTGCTTCTATAATAGGCAGGATAATCTGGTACTGCTATCCTGAGTTTGAATAAGTCCTCAGAGATAGAAAAAGGTTCACTCTTACTTTATTAATTATTCTCATATGCTTGATTGTTGTGGCGTTGACTGACTCTCCAAGTGTTGCTGTCAGATCTTCTGAGTGTTGAACTTCTGTAACTAGAGTGTCCACTATACCGCTTTCATAGAATATGTCTGAAAGCATTCTTCCAAAAGGAATATACTTAGGTGTATCACATTTTGGTTTTCCTGTCGTTCTTGTCTTTTTCACCATATCTCTCAAATGATAAAATATGATGGAGGGTAAGCACATCCTTTTCTTGGTGAACAAATAATATAGCATATACTTCTGATTTGCATTAAAGTAATCTACAACATATGATGAAGGTCTTGGATTGATGCAACCAAGAATGATTTTGTGCTAGATTTTCAGATTTACATGCAGATCTTCTCTCTTGTACTCTGTTTTATTTAGTTGATGGTTGGTGAAAATAGTTGGGTTGATTACCTTTTTCACAAACGGAGATCTGTTTACCCTTCCATAAACTCTCTTGTTCTTTAGAAAATCCAGTTTGTAAAGTTCAGCAATTGATTTCTCGGTGATGACAATTTTTCTTCCCAAGACATAAGAGACGACATAGAGTTTATCACAGACAGCTTGTCTCCAAAAATCTTTTACGAGTGCTTCAAAAACTGGACCTTTAAGCCTATCAAAGAAATTATTCCAGCCTTGAGCTTCCACATCATTGATCAGATTAAATCCATTTTCAGCAAGATTTTCGAAATCTACATGTAGTTCCTTGAGTACAAGTAGATTCTCAAGAGTACAGGTAACTGTGGCTTCTCTTTGAGTTACATGATCTTTATCTATCTTAGAAGAGTGTGAAGAAAAGGGGGTAACTGTCGCAGTGGTTGTAGACATTGTTGAAGTAGTAGACGACACTACTGACGAGGATGATGACCCTTTCGAGGGATTCAATGATGCTTCTGTTTCTTTGAAGAATTTTACAGTTTCTTGTTGAATGTGATTCATCAGGGTGATAATTAAGATTGGAGAGGATGAGAATAGGGATTGAGTTGGTTTAATAGAGAGATTTAGAGATTTAGGGTTTTAGAATTTCCTTTTGAATGAGAGTGGGAAGAGGAATGGTTTTTGAAAATTTAAAGAAATAGACACCGTACAGGGGATAGGTGAATAAATGTAATAAAGTTTTGAGTCAATCCCAAGAAAATTACTGTTCATTTGATTTGAATAGATATAGTGAGTTAGATATAATCTAATCACATGCAAAAATTATTTTCTAATGACACGTCAGAACTGAGAAAGATTTATTAGAACTGAGACACGTCTCACAAAAGTGATTCTGATGAAAAAATATTTGTTTCTTCTGACTAAACACATTGGGTTCTGAAATAATTTCATTCCGAACAGTACTCCATTTTCAGATGTTTTAAAATAATTTGAAATCTATCTTCAGCTAAGGGTTTTGTAAAAATATCAGCCCATTGATGGTTTGTATCAATAAAATTTAAGCATAAGGTCCCCTTCTGAATGTAGTCTCTGATAAAATGGTGTTTTATTTCAATATGTTTAGCCCTTGAATGTAAAATTGGATTTTTACTTAAACAAATAACAGCCGTATTATCACAGAAGATAGGGATGTTACTCTCATATATCTGACAGTCTTCCAGCTGATTTTTCATTCAAAGCATTTGTGTACTGCATAGAGAGGCGGAGATGTATTCAGCTTCTGCTGTAGAGAGAGCAATTGTAGATTGCCTCTTACTTGACCATGAGATTAGATTGTTCCCTGGGAACTGACAGTTTCTAGATGTGCTCTTTCTTTCCAATCTGTCTCCAGCATAATCTGCATCGCAGTAACCAGAAAGAGTATACTCTGATGTTTTCTCATACATCAAGCTAAGGTTAGTTGTTCCTTTCAGATACCTTAGAATTTGTTTAACAGTAGTTAAATGAGATTCTCTTGGATCTGATTTGAATCTAGCACATAAATGTGCACTGAATAATATATCAGGTTTAGAAGCAGTTAGATATAGGAGAGAGCTTATCATACCACGATAAAGCTTCTGACAAACCTTAACTTCTTTTTCTTCTTTTCTCATGACACATGTTGGATGCATTGGTGTTTTAGCTGTATTACAATCCATCATGTTGAATTTCTTCAGAAGTTCTTTTGGTACTTACTTTAATGAATGCAAGTGGCTTCTAGTTTCTGATCTATTTGAATTCCCAAGAAGAACTTTAACTCACCCATCAGACTCATTTCGAATTCGGCTTGCATTAACTTTGAAAATTCTTCACATAAAGAGGAGTTAGCAGAAACAAAAATGATATCATCAACGTAGATTTGAACTATAAGAATATCATTCTTATATGTTTTACAGAAGAGAGTTGTGTCAACCTTTCCTCTGGTGAACTGGTTTTCTAAAAGAAATTTGCTCAATCTATCATACCAAGCTCTGGGAGCTTGCTTTAAGCCATAGAGAGACTTTTTAAGTTTAAAAACAAAATCTGATTTTTCTGAATTTTCAAAACCAGGAGGTTGTTTGACATAGACTTCTTCTGATATATAACCATTTAAGAATGCACTCTTAACATCCATATGATATAGGGTGATGTTATGGTTTACTGAGAATGAAATTAGTAATCGTATTGCTTCAAGTCTGGCGACTGTATGCTTGAGCAACAAGTAGTACTTTGTTTTTGACAACTTCTCCCTTCTCATTTAGCTTGTTCCTGAATACCCACTTGGTTCCAATAACATGAACATTCTTAGGTTTTGGAACAAGATCCCAAACACCATTCTTTGAGAATTGATTCATTTCTTCTTCCATAGCCAGAATCCAGTCCTTGTCCATAAGAGCTTCTTCAACTGTAGCTGGTTTGATCAATGACACCAGTCCCAAGAGTGTTTCTTCTGATGGACTGAAAGATGATCTAGTTCTGATTGGAGCATCCTTGCTACCCAGAATTAGTTCCTCAGGGTGAGATGTAGACATTCTTCTTTTCTTTTGTTGTGGAGTATTCAGAGTTACGTCAGAGGTATCTGGCATAGGATCTTGCTGGTCTTTGACTTCATCTACCTTTTCTTTAGGTTCTGAGAAGCTAATTTCCAAACCTGCAAGTTTTTCAGCTAGCTCTGACTTTTTAGGGTCAGGCTTGTCATCGAATCTAACATGAATTAATTCTTCCACAATCCGTGATTCTGTGTTGTAAACTCTGTAGCCTTTTGAGCGTTCAGAGTATCCTAACAGCAGACACTTCTGTGCTTTGGAGTCAAACTTGCTAAGATTCTCTTTAGTGTTAAGCATATAACAAGTACATCCAAACGGATGAAAGTAAGAAACATTGGGAATCTTATTCTTCCACAATTCATAGGGAGTTTTATTCAAGATAGGTCTAATAGAGATTCTATTTTGAATATAACATGCTGTGTTAATTGCTTCTGCCCAAAAGTGCTTAGCCATGTCAGTTTCTTGGATCATGGTGCGAGCCATTTCTTGTAAAGTTCTGTTCTTTCTTTCTACAACTCCATTTTGTTGTGGAGTTCTAGGACAAGAAAAATCATGGGATATCCCATGTGAATCAAAAAGATTTTCAAAGTCTTTGTTTTCAAATTCTCCACCATGATCACTTCTGACTTTGATGATTTTGCAATTTTTCTCATTTTGAACTTGAGTGTAGAAGGAAGCAAACACAGAATGTGACCCATCCTTGTGTTTTA
Source organism: Lathyrus tuberosus (assembly GCA_022829125.1). Taxonomy (NCBI): domain Eukaryota; kingdom Viridiplantae; phylum Streptophyta; class Magnoliopsida; order Fabales; family Fabaceae; genus Lathyrus; species Lathyrus tuberosus. The sequence goes on along the minus strand of JALAZF010000308.1, from coordinate 6,782,575 downwards.
AGAATTTCACCCATGTCCAACGACTGTAATCATCAACGATGACTAGTCCGTATTTCTTACCATTGATAGAAGTAGTTTTCACTGGCCCAAAAAGATCAATGTGAAGAAGTTCTAACGGTCTGGAGGTGGAAACAATATTCTTTGCTTTAAAAGAGGTTTTTGAAAACTAGCCTTTTTGGCATGCTTCACAAAGAGCATCTGAAGAGTACTTCAGATTTGGCAAGCCTCTGACAAGTCCAAGCTTGTTCAGCTGAGAAATTCTTCTCAAGCTAACATGACCAAGGTGTCTATGCCAGACCCATTGCTCTTCATTTACAGAAAGAAGACATTTTACATTTTGATGTTTTAAATCTGATAATTTAATTTTATAAGTATTGTTCTTCCTCTTTCCGTTGAACATGACAGATCCATCCTTTTGACTTACAGCTTTACAGGATGTTTGATTAAAAATAACGTCATAACCATTGTCACTAAGTTGACTAATTGACAATAGATTATGCATTAGACCTTCAACTAGTAGAACATTATTAATAGAAGGAAGCTTACCATTTCCAATAGTTCCGGAGCCAATAATTCTTCCTTTCTGATTTCCTCCGAAACGAACGACACCTCCAGGAATAAGTTTTAGATCTTGGAACATATGCCTTTCTCCCGTCATGTGTCGCGAGGATCCACTGTCCAGGTACCATGACTAGTGTTTCAATGGTGCCATTAAGGATGTCTGCAACATAAATTATCTTATTCTTAGGTACCCATTTTGTGGGTCCCTTCAAATTAGCTTTTCCAGAGGTTCTGACACCTTTGGACTTCCTTATATTGGAATAATAGTGTGGAATTTGTGCATTGTGTTTTAGTTTGGGAGTTTTCTTTAGTGTCTGTGGTTGTGTAGTGATAGATTTTGAACCTTTTTGTTAAGAACATTTCAAGATAGTGCCAGAGGGAACAGAATGTTTGGACAAATGTATTATCTTGATACTCTTGGTCTCATCATATGGATGTGATGGTCCTGAATATCCCAGACCTCTGTTACCATTTCTGCTGACTCCATAGATTATTGAAGCCATTTTGCTTCTGTCTATGCTTTTAGCGAGAAAGTGTTGGAAAGCTTTATCATACTTGGCTACTTTATTAGTATTGGTTATGTTAGAGGTGATTTCTTCTTCTAACCTAGAGATTTTATTTTTTAATGCAGTATTTGAATTTTCTAGAGAAAGTAGTTTTTCATTTAATTCAAAGATGGTTTGTTTGCTTTCAGTAAGATCTTCTGAAGGAACCACAAGAGTTTTTTTCAAAGTTTTGTATTTTCTTCGAAGAGTTTGATATCTTTCCATAAGTTCATATAATCCTATTTCAAGTTCAAAGCGAGACAGGGAAGAAAGTACCTCTATTTCGTCGTCAGAATCTGAAGGTTCTCCTTCTGATAGAGCATCAGTGGTTTTAGCCATGAATTCTACGTTAGCACGTTCTCCATCAGAATCATCTTCGGACTCTAAATCATCCCAAGTTTCCATAAGACCCTTTTTAATTTTCTTGGGTCTTTCATCTTTCTTAACCTTTGGACAGTTATTTTTTATATGTCCAGGTTCCTTGCATTCAAAGCATGTAACGTCTCTTCCATAAGTTCTCCTTTGACCATATGTAGACTCAGATCTTCTTTTTGGTCCTCTGAACTTATTTCTTCTGTATTTCCATAGTTGACTGATTTTTCTTGATATGAGAGATATGTCATCTTCTTCTGATTCTTCCACTTCCTCCTCTGCTTGATACGCCTTTTTCTTTTCTGATTTAGCTTTTAGAGCAATGAATTTGCTTTTCTTTTGGGGTTCATCTTCTTGGAGCTCTATTTCATGACTTCTTAAAGAACTGATTAGTTCCTCAAGACTTATACTATTCAGATCCTTTGTTAGTTTCAATGCAGTCACCATTGGTCTCCATTTGACAGGTAGACTTCTGATAATTTTCTTGACATGATCAGCAATAGAATAGCCTTTGTTCAGAACTCTGAGTCCTGCAACAAGCATCTGAAATGTTGAGAACATGGTTTCCACAGATTCATCATCTTCCATCTTGAAGACCTCATATTTTTTAATTAATGCAAGAGCCTTCATCTCCTTGACTTGAGCATTGCCTTCGTGAGTCATACGAAGAGAGTCAAAGATGGACTTTGCAGTTTCTTTGTTTGTAACTTTCTCATATTATTTATAAGAAATTGCCTTTAACAGAATCGTTCTTGCTCTGTGATGATTTTTGTAAGTTTTCTTCTGCGCATCTGTAAATGCACTTCTATCAATCTTTTTGCTTGCTGAATCTGCTGGGTGACAGTAGCCATCAACTACCAGATCCCATAGATCTAAGTCAAACGACAACAAGTAACTTTCAATTCTATCTTTCCAATAGTCAAATTTTTCTCCATCAAAGATAGGAGGTTTTGCACTATAAGAATCTCTTTCATTTACAATAACACTTATCTCAGCATTTGGTATAGGCATTGTTTTTCACACTTGGATCGGCACTGAACAGTGTTAAGTGCTTGATAAAAATTCAACTTTTTTATCACCTCAGAACCAGAGCTCTGATGCCCATTGAAGGTGTTAAAAACACAAGAAACACAAACCAAAATGCACTAGCCAAGATGATTTCTCCTCTCTCAACGAGGTCTTAATCCACTATTCAATCAAAACAGTACAATGCACTAGCCAAAATGCTGGTGACTAACACAACCTCTAAAATTCTCAAGTTTTAGACTTCTCAAGTAATACAACCTCACAGGTCTTACTCAAGGAACAACCTCTAAGACTACACGTCCTAGACTTCTCAAGAAATACAACCACACGGTCTTTCTCAAGGAACACAAACCTAAGTTTGAATAAAATTCTGTTTACAAACAAGTGCTTCTATACAAGCTGATAATGTAAACAAGTTTTAACCAGAAAGACTTAAGAAAGATTTCAGATGGAAAGAATATTACAGTAGCGTTCGTGTGTATCTTTCTTCAAGTCATTTGCTTCCTTTTATAGCCGTATAGAAAGAGTCGTTGAAATGTAATCATGATAGCTTAACTAGGCTGGCGGATAGAAGCGTGAGGACAGATAAAAACTTTTGCGTGCTGTGCGTCCTATTTTTGTCAGAATATCTTTGATTGTACCGTTGCACTGTTACCAAGATACTTTCGCTTTGTATTAAGGTACATCTGTACTATGTAGCTTTGTCTTCTTGGCTTCTCAACTTTAGAGGCTTTTTACGAGCATGAGTAAGAAGGGAAAACATCGCTTGGTTCTTGAGAGTTTCAAGTCTTCGAATCTTCAGAACAGCGTCTTCAGCGTCTTCAGCACTTGGTCTTCAAAACTTTGTTCGCTTGGTGCGTTGTCTTCATATCTTCAGAGGCTTCTTATAGTATTTGGTTGAAGCATGAGTAGAGACTTAATTTAGGTCTTCAGAACCTTGATCAGAGAGCTTAAGTCTTCAGCATCTGGACTTCGTTCAATCAGAACCTTTGTCCTCAGATCTTCAGAACTCGTTCTCTTTTCCTTTTATATCAGATTCTTGAGAGCTTCTTATTATCTTAAAATGAGTTCTGCTTTTCAAGAGTGTAGGCGGAGTATTTTCCTTTAAGCATTGTGTTCATGCCAATTTACGGAAGCATAACCTGCCTGTTAAGTTCTTCACAAATAACAAACATTTGCTGTACAAAATTGTTCATACAGAAATACTCATTTGATATAATCAAAACTTAGAGATAAAATATTGCAGAACCAAATCTTTTTCTCACAGGGTCTTATGGCAACATGGGATGATTCAGAGTCAGAAGAAGAAGATTCTGATGATGAACATGCCAACTTGGCACTCATGGTAAAGACCGACATGAGCGAAGCCTTATTAGAGGATGAACTGACACTTGATGAAGAATCAGACTCTGATGACGACAAAGAGGTACTTCCTCCCTTATCTCGTTCTGAACTTGAAATAGGTTTATCAGATCTTTGGAAAAGGTATCAACTTCTTCTAACTAAACACAAAACTCTGAAAAAGACTTTTGTGGCTGTTTCTGAGAACTCTACTATGAGCGAGCCATATATTTCTCATTTAATTGGAAAAAATTTTTCTTTAGAAAAATCTAATGTTGCTCTAAAAAGTAAAGTCTCTAAGCTAGAAGAAGAGATTACTTCTAGCATATATGTTACTGATGAAGTAATCAAATATGATAGAGCTTTTCATCACTTCCTTGCTAAAAGCATAGATAGAAGCAAGATGGCTTCAGTGATCTATGGAGTTAGCAGAAATGGAAGTAGAGGTCTGGGATATTCAGGACCATAAAACCACTTGATGAGACTCTGAGTTTTAAACTAAAACCTTTGTCGGAACATTTTGTGCCTGCTGGCACCGAACTGAAATGTTCAGAACTAGAAGGTTCTGATTCTGTTGCACCACAATCACAGACACAGAAGGAAACTTCTAAGCCTAAATATCATGCACAAATTCCACTTGATTATCCTGTTGCACAGAAATCCAAAGGTGTCAGAACCTCTGGAAAGACTAACAAGAAAGGACCCAGAAAATGGATACCTAAGAGTGAGATAATCTATGTTGCAGACATCCTTGATGGTGCCACTAAAACACCAGTCATGGTACCTAGACAGTGGATGCTCGCGACACATGATGGGAGAAAGGCATATGTTCCAAGATATGGAACTTAAGTCTGGAGGTGTCATTGGTTTCGGAGGAAACCAGAAGGGAAAGATCATTGGCTCTGGAACTGTTGGTAATGGTAAACTTCCTTCCATCAACAACGTTCTTTTAGTTGAGGGTCTAATGCATAACTTATTGTCAATTAGCCAACTTAGTGACAATGGTTATGATGTTATCTTTAATTAAACGTCATGTAAGGCTGTTAGTCAGAAGGATTGGTCAGTTCTGTTCAATGGTAAGAGGAAAAACAATACTTACAAAATCAAACTATCAGATTTGAAAAATCAGAATGTAAAATGTCTTCTGTCCGTTAATGAAGAGCAATGGGTCTGGAATAGACGTCTGGGTCATGTTAGCTTGAGAAGAATTCCTCAGCTGAACAAGCTAGGACTTGTCAGGGGCTTGCCCAATCTAAAGTATTCTTCAGATGCTCTCTGTGAAGCATGTCAGAAAGGCAAGTTTTCAAAAACATATTTTAAAGCAAAAACGATTGTTTCTACCTCTAAACCATTTGATCTTCTTCACATAATTGACTTATTTGGACCAGTGAAAACTGCTTCAGTCAATGGAAAGAAATATGGACTAGTCATCATTGATGATTACAATCGTTGGACATGGGTAAAATTCTTAAGACACAAGGATGAGTCACATTCTGTGTTTGCTTCCTTCTGCACCCAAGTGCAAAATGAAAAGGATTGCAAAATTGTCAGAGTCAGAAGTGATCATGGTGGAGAATTTGAAAACAAAGATTTTGAAAAACTTTTTTATTCTTATGGCATATCCCATGATTTCTCCTGTCCTAGAACTCCATAACAGAATGGGGTTGTAGAAAGAAAGAATAGGACATTGCAAGAAATGGCTCGCACCATGATCCAAGAAACTGACATGGCTAAGCACTTTTGGGCAGAGGCAGTTAACACAACATGTTATATTCAAAATAGAATCTAATAAGACCTATTTTGGGTAAGACTCCTTATGAATTGTGGAAGAATAAAAAGCCCAACATTTCTTATTTTCATCCTTTTGGATGTGTCTGCTTTATGTTGAACACTAAAGAGAATGTGGGCAAGTTTGATTCCAAAGCACAAAAGTGTCTGTTGTTTGGATATTCTAAACGCTCAAAAGGCTACAGAGTCTATAACACAGATTCACGAATTGTGGATGAATCAATTCATGTCAGATTCGATGACAAGCTTGAGTCTGAAAAGTCAAAGCTAGTTGTAAAGTTTGCAGATTTGGAGATCAGTTTTTCAGAACCTAAGGAAAAGGCAGAAGAAATCAAAGACTCAGAAGCTCCTACTTCTGACATTGTTGTTGCTCCCACTAATCCTCCACAACAAAAGATACAACTTCACACCCTGAAGAATTGATTATGGGAAATAAGGACGCTCATATCAGAACCAGATTAGCCTTCAAACTTTCTGAAGAAACACTTATGGGTTTGGTGTCCTTGATCGAGCCAACATCTATTGATGAAGCTCTACTGGACAAAGATTGGATTCTGGCGATGGAAGAAAAACTTAACCAGTTTTCAAAGAACGATGTTTGGGATCTTGTTCAGAAGCCTAAAGGTGTCCACGTTATTGGAACTAAATGGGTATTCAGAAACAAGCTCAATGAAGGGTGAGGTTGTCAGAAACAAGGCACGACTGGTTGTACAAGGTTATAGTCAACAAGAAGGAATAGACTATACAGAAACCTTTGCGCCAGTCGCCAGGTTAGAAGCCATACGCCTATTAATTTCTTTTTTTGTAAATAATAACATCATCTTATAGCAGATGGATGTTAAGAGTGCATTTTTGAATGGTTATATTTCAGAAGAAGTTTATGTCAAACAACCTCCTGGATTTTAAAATTCTAAGAAGTTAGATTTTGTTTTTAAACTTAAAAAATCTCTCTATGGTCTGAAACAAGCTCCCAGAGCTTGGTATGACAGATTGAGTAATTTTATTTAAGAAAATAACTTCACCAGAGGCAAGCTTGACACCACCCTCTTCTGTAAAATGTTCAAAAATGATATGCTTATAGTTCAGATTTACGTTGATGATATTATTTTTGGTTATGCTAATCCCTCTCTTTGTGAAGAGTTTTCTAAGCTAATGAAGGCAGAATTTGAGATGAGTCTGATGGGTGAATTGAAGTTATTTCAGGGAATTCAAATTGACCAAAAATCAGAGGCTACTTACATTCATCAAAGTAAGTACACCAAAGAACTTCTGAAGAAATTCAACATGATGGATTTTACACCAGCTAAGACTCCAATGCATCCAACATGTATTCTGGAAAAGGAAGAGGTAAGTGGAAAGGTTTGTCAGATGCTCTATCGTGGTATGATAGGCTCTCTTCTGTATTTAACTTCTTCTAGACCTGATATTCTTTTCAGTGTTAATTTGTGTGCTAGATTTCAATCAGATCCTAGAGAATCTCATTTAACTGCTATTAAAAGAATTCTAAGGTATCTGAAAGGAACTATTAACCTTGGCTTGATGTATGAGAAAACATCAGAGTACTCTCTTTCTGGTTATTGTGATGCAGATTACGCAGGAGACAAATTGGAAAGAAAAAGCACCTCTGGAAACTGTCAGTTTCTCGGGAAGAATCTGATCTCATGGTCAAGCAAGAGACAATCAACAATTGCTCTCTCAACAGCAGAAGCAGAGTACATATCCGTGTCTCTATACAGTACGCATATGTTGTGGATGAAGAACCAGCTAGAAGATTATCAAATACATGAGAGTAACATTCCTATCTTTTGTGATAATACTGCTGCTATCTGTTTAAGTAAGAATCCAATCTTACATTCTAGGGCTAAGCACATCGAAATTAAACATCATTTTATTAGAGACTATGTTCATAAAGGAATTTTATGTTTAAAATTTATAGATACAGACCATCAATGGGCTGATATTTTTACAAAACTCTTGGCTGAAGATAGATTTCTATTTATTCTGAAGCATCTGAAAAATGGACTACTGTCCATAGTGAGATTTCATCGGAATTAGATGTGTTTAGTCAGAGTCTGAAGAAATCAGATTTTCATTTAAACTAAGAAGAATTTGTTTTTAGCCTTAGTCATCAGAAGATGCTTTTGTTAGAAGTGTCACTGATCAGACGGAAACCTTTTGGTCTTCCAGACTTTGAGGATATCAAAACGTGTCACTTAGAGTACACAATGAGCAGTACTTTTCTTGGAATTGGTAAAATCATGATTACGTTCATTTATTAATCCCCATTATTATGTCTAATTCTTCACGTCCACTCAACTTCACTCCACTCACATGTTATATACCCACTCACACCACTTCACTCCACTTTTAGACTTTAGAAACCCTAAAACCCTAAAACCTCTCTTTGTGCTTTCTTCTTCTTCAACAACAAACCCATTTTCATACTCTCTACCTCAACATTCATCATGATGACTACCTCTCAACAAGAAGCTGTTTGTTTCGCCGCTAAAATGGAAAAATCCTTGAATCAATCCACTGGGTTATCATCTTCATATGTTCCTCCGTCTACAACTTCAACAACCACTGCAACTATCACTTCAACTTCATCACTTCCTGTGATTGATGAAAATCATATCACTCAAAGAGCTGCTTCATCTTGCCTTGAACAGACACGATCTCTCTGCAGAACTGAACTTTCAAGGTTGGAATCACTATTTTCAAAGGCTCAAAAGGTCCTATTTTTGAGGTACTTGTGAAAGACTTCTGGAGACAGGCAGACTGCGACCGTCTTCATGTAGTTTCTCATGTTCTGAGAAAGAAGATAGTCATTACTGAGAAATCAATCTCAGACCTTTTGGGGATGGAATTCTTGAAAAACAAGTGAATTTATAGAATGAAAGGAAACTCCAAATTTGTGAAAGAGACCATCAACAAAGCTATCTTCTCTACCTACTCTCCTGAGAAATCGAAGTATAAGAGTAAGGATTTACTTGATAATCTGAGAATTTGGCACAAGATCATTCTGAGTTGCATCAATCCAAGACCTTCAACGAGTTCTTCTGACTACTTCAATGCAAATCAGAAGTATATGTTGTACTATCTGCTTACAAATCAGAAGATGTGTCTGCCCTCCATTCTGTTTTACTATTTATGGGATATGTTGAGCAAGACAAGGACAACAGCGTCGCCAGATAAAATTGTCCACACTTACATTCCGTTTGGACGGTTGCTTTCTGATATTTTCGTTGAAAGTGGTCTGGAACAATTTCTAACTGAAGAAGCCAGGTATACTGATGATTTGACACCGAGCATTGGAGAATCTTTCAATGCCACTAAACTTAGGAATATGGGATTGATTAAGAAAGTACGTGTGAAACCTCATTTTGTATCCCATGAATATGTGATTAGTCACAGGATTCCGGTGGGTGACTATCCTCTCTTCCACAAAGGCGACAGTCTAGAAACAATCGCTGCTTTTGTTGCTATGATGATGGAAGCATGACATGACATGCCTGGGTTCAGGTATGACGACCTTGCTCCTGCACCAACTCTGGATGATCCTACCAGAGGCAAAAGGAAGCAAGTTGAAGGGGCCTCTGAGCCTAAGAGGAGAAAGAAGGATGATAAGTCTGGAACTTCCAAGAATCTAGCTCTGGCTTCTTACTCTGAGAAATCTAGTAAGTCTGTTCCTGCTCCTTCTGTTTCAATAGCTGTTACAAAGCTAATTAATGCTTCATCATCATCACAAACCTCTTCTGATCCAAACATTTTTCATATCCCTACTTCCACTTCTCAAGTCATTTTTAAACCACCCCCAACAACCTCTCTATCTAACACTACTATTCCACCAACTCCATTCTCATCAATCACCACACCCATCTCATCTGAAAGCATTCACACTTTCACTTCATCATTAACCACCTCACTTCCTCAACTCAATACACCTATCTCACCACTCTCTCACAATCTACTACAATTTACTTTCAATCAACCTCGAACAAACACTGTTGAGTCTGAGTCTCAATACTCTAATCCTCATTCCCCCAACCTCTCTGAAGAGACAATTTCTGGTACTTTTGAAATTGTCACCTCTGAGCCTTATAAAGTCTCAAATCTTCTTGAGCAATCAACACCTAGTTCTCAACCAACATCTGAACCCATACCTTCCGAAATAATTTCTACTGAACCGAACCTTGCCTTGGTTATTTATGAAAAGCCCCTTCTTAAAACCCTTGATGAATGCATTAATTTGTTTCGCAACAAGGCCTTGAAAGGGGTAGCTAAATTAAGAGCAGAAGCTAGCACAAGCACCAAGCCTCTGGAGCTTGAGTGTTCTTGGGAAGAGTTTTAGAAATGGTTGGACTCTGAGTTCGAAAGGATCTCAAATTTCTCAGAAGCTTCCAAAGTTGCTTCAGTACAACTGGTGAAGGATAAAGAAGAAGAGAAAGAAAGGATAAGGTAATTCAAGCTTCTTGCTGCAAACAAAAAAGCAGCTGAAGAAAAAGCTGCTGAAGCATCAAGGCTTCCAGCAGAAGAAGAAGCTAGAAATGATGAGGTTGTCAGGTTGGCACAAGAAGCTGAAGATGCAGAGAAAGCTAAGCAAGCCGCTCTAGTTGCTTCCTCCTCTGAACCTGTTCTTGTGTGTTTGGAACGTGCAATTGAAGAAATCATAGAAGATCATCAGGAAATGAAAGAAGAACAGCATATCTTCAGAGAAAGCATTGCTGAGCAGAAGGTTGTCAACAACTCTCTTCAGGATATGCTCCAACAGATTCTGAACAAGCTATCAACAAATTCGATTCTGTTTGTTTTGATCTTCTGATCTTTTTGATTTAATGAAATTTCATCCTTTTGATTTTGACAAAAAGGGGGAGAAGTATAATATGAACGTGATATTTTGATTCTCATAATCAATTTCTAAAAAACAAGCTGCTTACATTCTAACTAATAAACTTCTGTTTCTGTTAGATTTGTCTTCTTGTGTTCTTTTTCAGGAGATATGGAATCTGAATGTTTTTGGCTATGATATTTCAAGATCTCAATTGGTGACCTCAATTGGTACGATTGACTTCTGGAAACTGAATCAAGACTTTAAAGATCTCAATATCTGACCTATTGCAACCAGGGGGAGTTCACCCAGAAGGTTCACGAGTCAGGATATTTGATCTTCATCCAGTCTGAGATTCAGGGGGAGATTCTCATCTGAAGGATAAGTATTCCTTAACCTTCTTATTTCGGTTACCTTTATGTTATGTACAAAATTGTGTCTTCAAAATACATAGTTTTGTCATCATCAAAAAGGGGAAGATTGTTAGAACAAGGTTTGGTTCTGCAATAATACCTCTGAGTTTTGATGATAACAAACAAGTATGTTTGTATGAACAATTTTGGTATTCTAATGTTTGTTATTTTTGAGAATTTAACAAACAGGTTCTGCTTCTGATAAATAGCGTGGCTAAGTTATTAGAAGAGAAAGTGTTCCACTTATGCACTACATTTGTTTTGCTGAATAGTAGCATTTGCTTCAGAAGACTTTGAAGCTGTATGACTCTGATACGATGTCTAAAGAAAACAAGTTCTGAAGATCTGAAGACAGAAGTTCTGATGAACAAGTCCAGATGCTGAAGACTTATGCTTCTTAGACAACGGGTTCTGAAGACCAAGTGCTAAAGACTCTGAATATGTAGCTCTGCAGACTCTGAAGGCTTGAAGCTCTTAAGACCCAAGTTACGTTTTCCCTTCTTCTAACTCATGCTCTCAAAAGCCTCTGAAGTCAGGAAGTTGAGAAGACTAAGCAATGTGGTACAACAGTACAACAGTACAACAAGGGCACTTTGCTCTACTCCAGCTAGGGCGGACACAAATGTACTATTTGTCTTCCACATTCTTTCAAGCTTCCATAATTCTGAAATGTTAGAAATATCCTTCAACGGTCATATCACATGCATGTCTATATAAAGTCTTGAAGACTTCAAGAATGGTTGCGCCAATCTTCACTGTTCATACGCTTTATTGTTCATATCATTCTTAAGTCATTTTGTTCTTAAATCTGTTTACATATCAGCTTGTGTAGAAGCAATTTTCTGTAAACATATTGTATTTTCAAACAGTTGTTTGATTTCCTTAAGAGACTGGTTAGGTCAGAATTCTTGAGAAGTCTAGGACTAGTGTGTCTTAGAGATTGTTGTTAGTCACTTGCAGTTTGGCTTGTGCATTGTATTTTCAAACAGTTGTTTGATTTCCTTAAAAGACCGGTTAGGTCATAATTCTTGAGAAGTCTAGGACTAGTGTGTCTTAGAGATTGTTGTTAGTCACTTGCAGTTTAGCTTGTGCATTGTATTAATCAGTTTGATTAGTGGATTAAGACCTCATTTGAGAGAGGCAAAATCACCTTGGCGGGTGGACTAGACTAACCTGAGGATTTCTCAAGTGAACTAGTATAAACATACTGTGTTTTTTCTTTTCAGTTTCTCTTGCTTTATTATCAAGAAGTGAAGGTTATTTGTAAAGGGGATTATTTTTTAAAGAATCGTTTTTAGTGTAAAAACCCAATTCAAACCCCCATTTCTTGTGCTTTTCAAACCTTCATTACACTGTCCCATCGCAAGATGAACCGCATAATAGCATTGCCGCCCCTGCTATCAATCGAAACGATTTTAAACTGAAACCTTTGCTGTTACAAGCTGTTTAACAGAACCAATTTTCTGGAAGTTCCACAGATAACCCAAACCTTCATCTATCAATGTTTATGCAATATGCTGATTCCATAAAAGCAAATGATGTTAGTAATGAAGCCATACGACTATGTTTTTTTCCTTTCTCTTTGCGAGATAGAGCTAGAGCTTGGCTCCAGTCTCTACCATCCAACTCTATCACTACGTGGGACGAGTTGAAGAAAGTCTTTTTAGCCCGATACTTTCCACCAAGCAAAATTTCCATGTTGAGAGCCAAAATTAACGGATTTAGGCAAAAAGACAATGAATCTATTTTCGATGCTTGGGAAAGATACAAGGACATGCTAAGGTTATGCCCGCACCATGGACTTGAACAATGGTTGATAATCCATACCTTCTATAATGGTCTTCTTTACAACACCAAGTTGAATCTGAACGCTGCAGCTGGTGGCGCTCTGATGGATAAACCGTATGAAGACGCTTATCAACTCATTAAAAATATGGCTCAAAACCACTTCCAATGGGGAGGTGAGAGGACTCCGATAGAAAAACCAGCTACGAAGTACGGAATGTACGAAGTTAATAGTCTGGACCGTGTCAGTGCTAAATTGGATGCGCTTACTTAAAAGATAGAGAGTTTGAATGTAGCTCCAGCAGCCACCGTGGCCGCTGTGACGCCAAACTGTGAATTATGCGGAACCCCTGAACATAGTATTGCTGAATGTCATTTACTATCCGGCATTACTACCGACCAAGTGAATTACACCCAAGGGAACCCGTACTCAAACACATATAATCCTAGTTGGAGGAATCACCTGAATTTCTTATATAAGAACAACAATGCTTTATTTGCCCCAACTCAAGCACCAGCTGTACCTCCAGGATATCAGAAAGGAGCAGTCGCTGCCCCTTAAGCACCAAGAAAGTCAAATGTTGAGGTTTTACTAGAAAATTTCATCGCAACACAAACCCAACAAAGTGAAGAGTTTGCCAAACAGAATGTGCACACAAGTGAATTGTTAAAGCAGATGGCAACTAAGCTTGAGGCCATGGCTACCTATAACAAAATGTTAGAAATCTAAATTTCTCAGGTAGCCTAACAACAAGCAACAGTAGTAGCTCCTGCAGGAACATTTTCCTAGACAACCGCAACCAAACCCGAAAGGACATGCTAATGCTATTCAATTGCGAAGCGGAACTGAATTAGATGGACCAATGGATCTAAGGCTTCAAAACCCTGCCATGTATCTGAATCCTAGTAAAGGAACCGAAAAGGTAACAGAACCGAAAGATGACAAAAATGACAAAAGTGAAGAGGCCAAAGAGAAAGAAACACCTTATGTGCCTCCACCACCAATACCTTATCCGCAAAGGCTTGCTAAGCTTAAAAATGAAGGACAATTCAAAAAGTTTATGGAGCTTCTGAAACAACTTGATATTACCATACCTTTTAAAGAATCTATAACACAAATGCCTTCGTATGCTAAATTCCTTAAAGCAATCATGTCAAATAAGAAGAAGCTCGAGGATAATGAAACCGTTATGCTCAATGCTGAGTGTAGCTGTATCAACAAAATAACATGCCTCCTAAACTGAAAGACCCATGTAGTTTCTCGATGCCTTGTGTAATCGGGAAGTATGTCATAGACAACGCTCTATGCGATTTAGGAGCCAGTGTAAGTCTAATGCCCTTATCCACCTGTAAAAAGCTCGAATTAGGAGAATTGAGACCAACAAAAATGTCTTTACAATTAGCGGACTGTTATGTTAAATTTCCTATAGGTATGCTAGAGAACGTGCCTGTTCGTATAGGACAATTCTACATTCCTACTGATTTTGTGGTAATTGATATAAAAGAGGATTCCAACATTCCTATTATTCTAGGAAGACACTTTTTAGCTATAGCCGGAGCGTTTATTGATGTTGAGAAAGGAAAGCTAACTTTCAAAGTTGGTGAAGAGAAGGTCAAATTTATTCTGGCCCAATTCTTGAAAGCTCCTGCTATAGATGATTCATGTTGTTTTCTCGACGTCATTGATGAATGTGTAAAAGAAGTGGAGATGGAGTCATTCAAGTATACAGAAATACTAAAGATTCCAGCACCTGTTATACTCAAAGATGATAATTGGCGTGAGCCATACGTAGATGACAGTATAAGGGAATGTTTAGCTCTAACACCCGATCCAATACCATGCCCGGAGAAACCTTCTATTGAACTTAAGACACTACCCAAAAACCTAAGATATGAGTTCTTAGACACCGAACTAGAACAACCAGTGATAGTTAACGCTGACTTGGGACAGATAGAGACCGAAAAGCTTCTGCATGTTCTATGAAAGTTTCATAAAGTGCTGGGGGTACAACATTTCGGACCTTAAAGGAATAAGTCCCTCTATATGCATGCATCACATTATGCTAGAAGAAGCTTTTAAGACCTCTAGGGAGCCCCAAAGAAGGATAAACCCTATCGTGAGCGATGTAGTTAAAAAAGAGGTACAAAAGCTTCTAGAAGCAGGAATCATATACCCGATATCTGACAGTAACTGGGTTAGTCATGTGCACGTTATGCCGAAGAAGGGAGGTGTTACGATTGTTAGTAATGAAAAAGGAGAATCCATTTCCAAAAGAACTCAAACTGGATGGAGAATGTGCATAGACTATAGAAAGCTGAACAAAGCCACTCGAAAAGATCATTTTCCTTCACCCTTTATAGATCAAATGCTTGAACGATTGGCCAAACATTCTTACTTCTGCTATTTAGACGGATATTTAGGATTTTTCCAAATTACTATCCATCCTGACGATCAAGAAAAGACTACATTTACCTGCCCTTATGGTACATTTACCTACAGACGAATGTCATTTGAACTGTGTAATGCATGCACAACCTTTCAAAGATGCATGATGGTGATCTTTGCCGACTTTATAGACAATATAATGGAAGTATTCATGGATGACTTCTCTGTCTCTAGGGGAAGTTTTGAAGGATGTTTATCGAACCTAGAAATGGTACTCGAACGATGCGTTAAGGTAAACCTAGTGCTGAATTGGGAGAAATGCCATTTCATGGTCAGAGAAGGAATTATGCTTGGACATGTAATATCCAATCGAGGAATTGAAGTAGATAAATAAAAAGTAGAAATCATAGAAAAACTTCAACCTCCGAAAACAGTTAGAGAAATTTGAAGTTTTCTAGGATACGCCGGTTTCTACCGACGATTCATTAAAGATTTCTCTAAGATAACTAAACCACTAACGGGCTTATTAATGAAAGATGTTGAATTTGTATTTGATGAGAATTGCTTGAGAGCATTCAAACATTTGAAAATGGCTCTCATAACTGCACCTATTATGCAACCGCCCGATTGGAGTAGACCATTCGAAATAATGTGTGATGCTAGTGACTATGTTGTCGGTGCTGTCTTAGGACAAAGAAATGATAAGAGGCTTCATGCCATATACTATGCTAGTAGAACCCTAGACAGTGCACATATGAACTATGCTACCACAGAAAAAGAACTCCTAGCTGTCGTTTTCGCTTTAGACAAATTCAGTTCTTACTTAGTGGGAGCGAAAATATTTGTCTATACCGATCACGCCGCGATTAGGTATCTGTTGAATAAGAAGGATGCTAAGCCAAGACTTTTAAGATGGATCTTGCTTCTGCAAGAGTTTGATCTGGAAATCAAAGATAAGAAATGAATCAAGAACGTAGTAGCGGATCACCTTTCTAGAATTGAGGATCAAGAACCTGAGTGAGTCCCCATCAATGACGATTTTCCTTATGATAGACTTGTAGCCCTGTTAGAAAACAAAAGAAAAATGAGTGAATGCTCTTCAATTTATTATGACGCATAAACAGATGAAGTAGTGGAATCAATATGCTCGAAGACCACACTGCCGTGGTACGCTGACTTTGTCAATTACCTGGCAGCTGGAGTACTTCCACAAGATTTATCCTACCAACAAAAGAAAAAATTCTTCCACAATCTCAAACATTATTATTGGGATGAACCCCTACTTTTCAAGCGAGGCGCTGATGGAATTTTCTGTCGATGTGTCCCTAAATCTGAAGTTGAAGATGTTATATCCCATTTCCACTCTGCACCTTATGGAGGGCATGCAAGCATTTCAAAGACTTACGCAAAGATTTTACAATATGGCCTATTTTGGCCTAGCCTTTGGAAGGACGTCCACATCGCTGTCACGAATTGCGACCGGTGCCAACACACTGGTAACATTTCTAGACGCGATGAGATGCCACTGAGAGGTATTTTAGAAGTAGAAGTATTTGATGTTAGGGGAATAGATTTCATGTGCCCTTTTCCATCATCCTTTGGCAACAAATATATACTCGTTGCAGTCGATTATGTTTCAAAGTGGATCGAAGCAATAACTTCTCCTATAAATGATGTACGAGTAGTCATAAGACTCTTTAAGAATGTAATATTTCTGAGATTCGGTGTGCCGAGAGTTGTCATTAGCGACAGTGGATCCTATTTTATCTCGAATATTTTTGGGAAACTATTGCTTAAATATGGAGTGCGACATCGAGTAGCAACACCATATCACCCTCAGACGAGTGGACAAGTGGAGGTTTCCAATAGAGAGATCAAGCAAATATTGGAGAAAACAGTTGCGACCTCTAGGAAGGTTTGGTCTGCAAAACTTCATGAAGCTCTATGTGCTTAAAGAACAGCTTACAAAACTCCGATAGGAACCACCCCATTCAAACTAGTTTATGGCAAATCATGTCATCTGCATATCGAACTTGAGCATAAAGCTTATTGGGCCATTAAGATCCTGAATATGAACTATACGGCGGCAGGAGAGAAAAGAATTCTCGACATCCATGGGCTAGAGGAAATTAGGTTGGATGCGTATGAGAATTCCCGAATCTATAAGGAAAGAACTAAACAGTGGCATGACAGACGAATAGCCAGACGAGAGTTCAACCAAGGCGACATAGTTCTTCTTTTTAACTCTCGACTAAAGTTGTTCCCTGGTAAACTTCGTTCCCAATGGTTTGGACCTTTCAAAGTTGTAAGAGTTCTTCAAAGAGGAGCAGTGGAAATAAAAGGGAAATTTGACGAAACCTTCATTATTAATGGGCAGAGATTAAAACACTAACATAACATAGAAAACAAAGATTTCTGCGTAAGTTATAAGTTGGAGGAGTTACCCGCTCTTTCCAAAGACTAGTTCGACCCTGATGTCGAGCTAAAGACATTAAACAAGCGTTGCGTGGGAGGCAACCCACGGTTCTTAGATTTCTAGAGTTTACCCCCCCCCCCCCCTTTTTCTTTTTGTTTTATCTCTATTTTCTATTCCTGTGTCTGTATGTTATTATATTACTATTATTACTTTTTACCTTTTTGTTTTTTTATTTTCGACACCATCGCGTACAGTTCATTGATAGTGTACTCTTTGTCTATTTTCAGGCTAACTTAGCTTATGATAGCTTTCACTGACTTAGAGTATGGATCACAATGCTGATGTGGAGATTGTATTTAGGGACGATGCTCAGAGACGCAGATTTGACATTCTGGTTCAGAGGGAATTGGCACTCCCTATTTACCCTGATGGTCGTACCTTGACCACCTTAGGTTAGAGGGACAGTGTGATGTACCTGCTCGACCGGATTGGTTGGGTGAACTTTGGTGTGAGGCACAAATATAACACCTTAGGTTAGAGTTTCTTAGCTCATTGTATTATGATCCTAGCCGAGGTCTTGGATTTGGCCGTGGCTTGGCTACATTCAGGATGTTTAACACCGAACACCGTTTTACTCACCACGAGATGGCTAACTTGTTAGATTTTCCTAATGGACCAGATGCCTATTCAATGACACCTGATGATGCTTTTATTGCCCTTGACCTTGACTATTTTTGGGGGACCATTACTGGTAACTACCATCCAGAACCTGACACTATGTTCTCTAGTAACATACATAACCCTGGTTTTAGGTTCTTTCATAAGATTTTGGCTCACACTCTGTTTTGTAAGGAAGAAAATATCACTTCTGTATCCAAAGATGAATTATTCATTATGTATCGTGCTTCACAGGGAAGGCCTGTGAATGTTGCTTCCTTTATTTTGGCTAGCTTGAACCGCATTGCTCAAGCGACCGATGGTCCTATCCTTGCTGGAGGTTTAGTAACCATGATCGCTGAGGCAATAGGCTTTTGCTACCAACTTAACCGCATACGTGCTTATGGAGGCATCCATCCGATGCACCTAAATTTTTGTTTTAAGCATGGTATATTGGCTAACTTAGGACCAGCTGAGTTTGAATTCCTAATTGACGACAAAGTGGTACATAACTTTACCTTGCCTAACTACGAGAGGACAAACGTGCATAATAGGAACAATTGGCTTTATGACCTTGAGGAAGAGAGTGAATCACCAACACAACCCCAGAGCCCACAACTTTAAGATATACCTGATGCATATCCCCCTGATGCCACTTCACATGTCTCTAGAGCTCGTGTAGATTATGTTGCTGCCATTGGTGCTTTACAGTGCCAAGTGGACACCCTTAGGGATGAGATTACTTCCATCCGAGGGGACCTCATTGGATTCATGGACATTGCTAATGAACAGTTTGACCAATTATTCCAGCAAGTCCATTCTTTCACTAGGCACTTTAGCATGTGATGCTATGATTTGTACCGATGGAGTTCATGTTGTTTTTATGATTTATTTTATTCTGGTTTTTATTGTATTTCCATTCAGTTGTAATATGCATTCTGTGTATTGTCGATTCGTCGGCACTGACATGGTGTTATAGTTTTTGAATTAATGTTATTTCCCGTTTATGTTTCTTTCATTATTTCATAAATTTTAATGTTTATTTTATTTTATTTCTGCAATCTTAATCTCATTCTGCAATTATACTATTGTATTATATGTGTTTTAATTATCAAAAATCCAAAACAGATTGTTTCTCAGCTAAAAAATGAATTCTGCGCATTTCTGCTTAATGGCGTTCACCATAGCATGATGGTGTTCGCCATCAGTCTCTTTAATTTCAAATTTTTAACGTTAAACACATGGCGCTCGCCAAGTGCTTAATGGCGTTCGCCATGGAGACGGAAGTTGCAAATTTTTTGCACGTATTCTGTTGCAGAAAAACGCGCAGATTTTAATTGCAACCCTTCTAACTTCCCTACACATCAGTAACCACCCACATAACTACCCATTAATTATCCCATTAACCCCTAACCACTCATATACCCTTTATCCATCTATTTAAACCATCTAAACATCATTCTTCATCATCACCAACAACATTATCAAACCTTTACTCCTTTTTCTAGTTTCCAAACTCTCCAAACCTTTCCGAAAAAATTCACAATGCCTCCTAGAGTTGCTCGCAACATCGATTACATGGGAATCGAATTTCCCGAAGGTATCATTTGTGAGAAACAAAGGGTTATTTTTCACAAAATCTATAAGAGGCCTGTCGAAGCCACACATTATGCTCATATAGATACTGTCCGTGCGCTAGGATTGTTCGACAACATCAACTAGATGCTGAATAATGTAGGTTTGTCTCACTTTTTCTCTACTCTGAACCATACTTTTACTAAACTAACCTATGAGTTCTTGAGTTCATTCCAATACTTGCATGACCTGTCCCGTACCACTGGCACTGCGAATTTTAGGATGCTTAATAGAGATTACTCGCTGCCGATAGAGAGAATATGAGAGATTTTTTAATTTCTGAGTGGGGAAGAGTATGCTTGTCTGGCATCGCTCGAAAACGAGTGGGAAGCCAATGCCTTAGGATTCTGGCGCCAAATCACTGGCAAGACCTTTACCTCATGGGAAGGTCTAAAGGTCACTTTCATTCATAACCCAGCGATTAGGTACTTTCATCGCGTTCTTCCAAGCACTATCTTTGGGAGAGAAAACACAGGGAATCTGAATTCTAAAGACCTATTTTTCATTCATTGTGCTTTATCGGAGACAAAGGTCAATCCCACACCTTTCTTATTGTCTCACCTTTCTTCTGTTGCTAGTCGATCCGATGGTCACATTTGTGTATAAGGCGTGATTACCTCCATTGCTATGGCTTTAGGACTAGAACCTCAGTTGGCTGCCCTCGAAGGTTTAGCCGCCCCTTATGCTGACTTAGATTACTGTCGCAATATACGACTTATCAAGAATGTGCCGAGCAGCAAATACAGACTCATGATCAGGAATAGGGAGGTGAGGAGTGTGGATTTACCATGTGCAGAGCGCATTAATGTGCGCGTTAGCACAAATTGGCTATTTGATACAGAGGCCCCGAACTTAGGTGACGAAACTATGAATAATGCCTTTGCTGAGACCTTTGGATTTGCACACCAGCCTAGCCCCTGTGCCAATGCTGACATCCCAGGTCCGAGTCACAAAGCGCACAGAGCACATAGCGCACCCACTATTTCTGACCAATTTTCAGGTACCCACCAACCTCGAGAGGAGTATGACTATGTTGCTATCCGATCCAGTTTGGATGATATTTTGTGCGAATTGCGGTATCGAAATTACAGGGAGGCGGAGCATGACTTACTTCTCCAGAACTTACAGCGTCAGCAGAGGATATCAGAGTTGCTGTAGATCTTGTCAACCAATAGCAGGTTGATTTTGCAGAGCATATCGAGCATGATATGGCAGATCTGACTGACCATATGGAGAGCATGAGGGTGCAGGTTACCTCTTTGAGGGAGTATGTTCAACATGTTCCTAACCCGTTCATTTGGCAGAGGTATTGGACGACACCGCGGCCGAGGCCGTCCTCATTGATCATTCCAGGTTCTTCCATTCCTTTTTCACCTTGTACGAAAACATTGGGGACAATGTTTAGTTCAAGAGTGGGGGAGGAGTTTTAGTTGCTTTGTTTTTCGTTATTTTCATGTTATTTTTATGCTTTTTAGTTAGTTTCTTTTATGTCGAGTCGTGTATGCGTTATTGAGTCTTATTGTACTTTACCTTTTCCTTTCATTAGAAAAATTCCCCTAAGATTGATAATAAGCAACCCAAAAAAAAAATTTCATCCGAATCTATTGCATGACACTTTTTCACCTTTAGGCTTTGTTATTTAGACTTGGGAAAGTATTGACATTGTCGGTACCATTTTAGAACCCTAGACTCCCTAAGTATGCGGTACCGATCTAAATAACCATTATCCCGAGACCTTGATTTCTGAGTTTCATAGTAGTCTCTTGAGTAGTTTATGTTAGCGGTCAGCACCATCCCAAAAACACATGCTAATTAATGAACCGATAAAAATATGTGGTGATCTCGAAAAAATTAATAATAATTTCATTTGAGCTTTATTGTAGAAAGCAAATGAAAGTATTCGTTTCTGTCTAAGTTAAGTGGTCCTCACCCGGCCATTTAGCCCAACGGATCGGATTCTGGAAATTCGAAAAGAAAAGAAAAAAGAAAAGAAGTAATGATGCAAAAGTTGAAAAAATTGAGATCATAAACGCTAACAGGTTCACTTACCATGCAAGTGTAGGGATAACAGGCTTAATGTGATCGCGTGAGAATGAAAGAGAGGGAAACAGAGACAAGGAATATAGGTCGAGTTATAATGGTACGCTTTGGATTAGTATTGCATAGGGGGAGTGTTGGTCCGCAAGTGCGGATTTATGACATCACGGTATCCTCATTTGTCGAAGTCTTGTACCTATCTTTTAGCATGAGTCTATTATTTGAGTTTGGTTTTATTGTCGTGTCGTGTTTTGATTTCGGATGCTACACTTACTGTTTTTTATTAAGTCAGGAGTTTGCTTGAGGACAAGCAAAAGTCTTAGTGTGGGGGAGTTTGATAACGAGAAATTGTATCATATTTTATGGCTCATTACGCATTTGTTTCGCTCATTTTATTTGACTTTTATTAGCATTTAATCGTGTTTTATGTGTTTTGTAGTTGACAGCTTCATCTGTGGAGAAATCGGGCACAAGATAAGAAAAGAGCAAATAAAGAAGAAAAATCAGCAAAGAAGTGAAGAATTCTGCATTTTTCTGATATGGCGTTCGCCATGAGATGTCTTCCACGTCTATTAAAAAGGCCAGGACCATGGCGTTCGCCATGGCCTGGTGGCGAGCGCCATTGCTGCGCAGTTACAAAAATTCAAAACTGCAACTGTTATGGGCAGTTTTTATGGCCTATATTCCCTCCACTACTCTTGCACGTTTTGGGAGTTATTTCTGGCCTTTTGCCCTATATATAGGACTCCTCACTCTTGTATTATATATCCAATTTTAGACGCGGAAGCTCTGTCAAAATTCCGTTTAGGCAAATACATTACTTTCAAAGCGACAGTTACTCACATCGAGGAATTGTCGCACTTTCCTTGTAATTTACATTGCTGTTGTACTTTTGAATTCGGACAAGCCTGCCGGCATCTTTTTATTAATTAAATTATGTATTTCACTATAGGTTTTTATTATTTTTGCCTAGTATTTTATTTTCTACTTTGTGTATGCTATGTGTTTTTCCATGAAAGTTACCATGATCATGTTTGTAGTAAAAATTGAAATGCCTTGCTAAATTTGTTTCAGTTCGGTGTGTGAGGACCGTTGTCACTGATGGGTGTAGCGTGATTTTTGTGGTTTCGAATCACTATCGCTTTGGTACTACAGTTCGATTCATTTTTTATCCTATGAAGCTGATTAAGGAAGGGAAATAGATGTCTCCAATTAACCCTGCTTGCATACTGAGGTTAAACAGTCAAAACTGTTGGTTTCCAGATGCTATCAAAAGGGGGGTCTGTCTTTAGGTTATTTCGTTTAAGAACACAGTGTCTGGACTATTTGCGAGGTTTCTGGTAAGGTGTTAGGGCTGATGCTTTTTTAGTGTGTATGGAGGTGCTGGATTTTGGGTTTTTTTTTATTAGTATGCTCGCTAAGATTTTTGCAATCTTATGCCTACGTATTCCCGAGACAGGGAAATCAGAGCGATCGTAGTTCCTCGTATTCTATGGGAGGAAAAAGGTTGTTTTGGTGTCTTGTTCAAAGCCCAAGACATGAAGCTAAAGGTGGTTTGTATCCTATTCAAAGCCCAAGATGTGAAGCTAAAGGGTTTTGGATGAGAGAGGATTTGTCATCTCTAAAGAGGAGTTGTTGATGTTTGTATGTTGTGATCAAGGCACAAATTGGATGCTAAAAGGTTGATTGACTCAACCGGGGTTTTCTTTATTCAAAGCCTAAGAGGAGGCTAGAAGTTTGACTTTTCCGGGGAAAATGTTCTTTCTGTCTTGTACAACGCCCAAGATTGAGGCTAAAAGGGATTTTGACTCCGTTAGGGAGAATGTATCTTGTATAAAGCCCAGGATGGAGGCTGAAAGGGTTTGACTCAACAAGAGAGTCCTTTTATCTGTCTTGTATAAATCCCAAGATGGAGGCTAAAAAAAGTTGACTCAACAAGAGAGTCTTAAACGGGTGATTGACTCAACAAGAGAGTCTTTTATACTCAACAAGAGAGTGATTTGTTGTCTCGTACGAAGCCCGAGATTGAGGCTAAAAGGAGATTGACTCAACAAGAGAGTCTTTTGTACTCAACAAGAGAGTGTTTTATATGTCTTGTACGAAGCCCGAGACGGAGGCTAAAAGTGGTTGACTCAACAAGAGAGTCTTTTATACTCAACAAGAGAGTGTTTTATATGTCTTGTACGAAGCCCAAGACGGAGGCTAAAAAGGGTTTACTCAACAAGAGAGTCTTTTATACTCAACAAGAGAGTGTTTTATATGTCTTGTACGAAGCCCAAGACGGAGGCTAAAAGGGTTGACTCAACAAGAGAGTCTGAAAAGGTTAGCTCCTCTAGGGAGAATCATTTGTACAAAGCCCAAGAGGAGGCTAACTTACTGCTGAGGATTATTTAGATCCTGAAGCGTGTCCAAGTGTGGGGAACTCTCATGAGAGAGACCGGGTTTATGCTGGAGATTGATCCATGGTGATCGGTGTTTTTTCCAATGTTTGAAAGGAACTTGAGAATGTCTTTGAGACTCAAGAGTTTTAGACTATCCAAGTCTAGAGTTTTATCTTTTGTACAATGCCCAAGAGAGGCACGGGCATTAAGGGATGAGTATCAACCCTAAAATGGCCGGAGTTTTAACACTGGAAAGACTGCTCTAGCAAAGGATGACTAACTTCTGTCTTATACCTTTAAGAGGTCGTCAGGGTCCTTGTATTAAGCCCAAGAGAAGGCATGAGAACTTCTAAGAAGCTGAGCGGTCCTTGTACATCGCCCAAGAGGAGGCGGGGATGCTTTTAGGAAGCCTGTGGGTCCCTAAACCAAGAGAAATTCAAGAAATGCAATTCACATAGAAGAGATCATTCCAGGAAAGTTTGAGAATTTGGAAGAAACTCGAGAGATGCCATTCACGGAGAAAAGATCATCTCTGGGGAGTTAGAGTTTCTTTGACAATTTCTAGGGGTGACAGTCTGAGAAAAGGTTCACCGAGTATACTGTCTTTCTCTTTGTTCCATATTGTTTAACCCCAAGAGGAGGGAAGACTGTATCTGGAAATCCTATGGGGATCTAGTTTTGTTTGTATTTAAGAGTGACCAACAAGGCTTTACCTAGTGCTAGACGTAGTTGTCGGGGAAAACTCTAAATAACTATACTAGTATTACACAGTGGATATGTGACAAGGATATAAAAGGATGTGAAAGAAGACTTACAGTGAAGCAGCCCCACAATACAGTTATATACATATGAAAGCGCTAAATGAAAGCGGATAAACACTTACCCCTTGTAGAGCTTCCATGCTATTTTGTTAGTTGTTCAACAAAGAAAGTTTTGATAACAACATATATTTGAATTCAAAATCAAAGGAGAAAGTGCTTTGAAAAGATTGTTGGGGCTTACAGCTCAAGGAGAGGCCCAAGTTTTAACGATGATCGCACCGTTGTTTTGAAAACTGTACAGAGGGACTTATACAATATGTGACGCCCAAAAATTGTTTTTATGTACAAGGGGATGGGTCTTACACTCTATTAGAGGCCCAGGGTTATTTGTTTGGCAACGACGATCGCGCCAAGGTTTTTGAAAACACAGTGGGTCTTATACAGTATCTGAGGCCCAAATCATTTTGGTTTCAAAAAGGGGTTGGGTCTTACACTCTATTAGAGGCCCAAAGAAATTTAAAGAAAAGAAATGGGGCTTATAACACGAGGGTAGGCCCAGATGATTTGATTTTTGAACTGGCGATTGCACCGAGATTTTTATTTTAACGCAGAGGGACTTATACAATATCTGAGGCCCAAAATTATTTTGGTTAAAAGGGGATTGGGTCTTACACTCTATTAGAGGCCCATATGATTTTATTTTAAACTGGCGATCGCGTCGAGATTTTTAAAAACATCGTGGGTCTTATACAATGACTGAGGCCCAAACTATTTTGGTTTCAAAGAAGGATTGGGTCTTACACTCTATTAGAGGCCCATGAGTGCTTGAAAATGATTGGTGAGGGTGGAATCAACCAAAACCCTAATTTCATCATTTTTTAAAGTAATTATTCAAAGAAAATTAATTAAAATGATAAAGATACCAAATAAGTTGAAATAAACAACTTGTGATTTTTTGTTAAGGTTTGAAAAATGAGGTTTTAAGCACAAGATGAATTAAAACTCATTTGGTTTTGATTTTTCAAGATGAATATTCACTTTTAAAATGTTTAAAAACAATTAAAAATGAATTTATTCATAAAATACCAACTATATTAAATAAATAATATAAATTTGATTTTTTTTGTGGAATAAAATATTTCAACATTTTTGTGATTTTTTTCAAAAAGAACCAATCAAAAATAAATAAAGTTGAGGGAGTTATTAATTTTTCAAATCATTAAAAATAATAAGAAAAATGACAAAAATATGAAAAAGTGGTAAAAAAGTGGATCTGGGGCGAGGAGGATTCGAACCCCGAACCTCTTGTGTGCAGTGCGTGCCCTCTACCACTGGGGTGGTGATACATCCGTGTATCAAAGCTCACCCACAAATATACAAGGCTTGCCTTGTTTTTAGCCTGACCAAGGCAAGGCAAGGCAAGGTTTTGGCCAAAAACGTAAAGCTTGTAACTTTCTCATTTCTCCATGGATTTGGACAATATTTAGGTGTATCCTGCCTAGAATTTCACAGGGAATCCAATGGTGGTGGTGTTTTTTTTTCATATGAGGTCCCCATTTTAAAACCCGATAGTGGTTTTGAAATAGGCCTCCATTTCCATTTTTTGTGCTACCTCTTGGTACAGGCATTAATCACATATTGAATTGGTCCAAACACAACATATATAACATGTATGAGATGTGTATGATCAGTGGACTTCAAAGCAATGCATATTTTAAGGAGTTCAAGTTGAGATGCTTACCTCTTTAGGAGCTTTTTGGGCAATCTGTCAAGGGCTTTGTTCCAGAAATGTTTTGATGCTTTGAACACTCTCAAATGATCCCTTAGAAGCTTTTAGGATGATTGGAATCAGCTGGAAACCTCAGGAATGGAAACTGGCCCTTTCTTGCAAAAGGGGCAAAAGTGACCAAAATAGCAACTCTCTCAAATGGTGTTCCAGATGTGAGGAACCATTTGGGACAATTCAAGGATGATACTTGGAGTGTGTTTGAGGCTTTATCTGGTTTTGAAAGTGACTGAATCAAGACATGGCTTGAAAAAGGCAAAAAGTTCTATTTTGAGGTTTTGAGATGGGACTTTGTGATTTTGGTGTCACAGGTCACTTGTGAGAGTTTGGACAGCTTAGATATGACATATTGGATGTGTTTGGATCATGAGTTGTGATGGAATTGCTCTCTAACTCAAAACTCAGAGTTACCTTGCTAAAGAAGTCATTTTTGCCTAGAGAAAGAGATTTTGAGGAAAACAAGTGTTGTAGTGCTTTGGTGTACTTAAACTGAGCACAAATCAGCTCTATTTATAGTAGAGCAAGTTTATTTCGGCTGAAATAGTGAATGGCAACTGCTGCAGAGGTTTGGCAAATGTTGATCAATAGGAATCCAAGTCTCCTCTAGCCATTGACTAGAGGTTAGAGCACAGGCCTTTAGTTCCCTAGTTCATAGATCATCCTTGACTCATTCAATTGGAAATGGCTCAGTTCATGCCACCTTGATGCATCCATTGAATGCTCCAAAACAAAATTGGAGTCTTGTCCCCTCTTTAGGGTTTTTAGGTTTGGCATGCTATTTTTAGTTCCAAAGACTTGGGAGGCTTATGGATCAGTGTTTTTCCCTCCTTGGTCTTCCCCTGAGGTGTTCAGATGGATAAACTTGTTTGTCATTTGCACAATTTGCTCAAATCGAACAAAATGCATAAATCTGCCTAGTTATGACAGTTGCAACAAGGCATATTGCCATTGTCATAACTCTTAGCTCAAATGGAATTTAATGGGGTTCTTGGCCATTTTGGAAAGCTCTCATATGATACAACATATATGTGATCAGAGTTTGTCTTGACAATTTTTGGATCCAAGTGAAAAATGCCCTTACATTTTGGAAAAAGTGAAACAGATTATGACTTAGTGAAAATTTCACTAAGTGTTGGAAAAAGTGACATTTCATGTTTTCAGCCATTTTGATCCAACCATAACTCAAAATCCATGGTGAATTGGAATAAGGTGTAGTTGACACTTTTAAAGTATTCCATGAGAGCTACAAATCAATCTTTGGATCAGCCCAAATGGTTGCTTGGATCTCAAGTTATGATCCTTGGAAGTTGGTACCCTAGCCACTTTGTTCCATAACTTAGAAATTTTCTAAGTTTTTTATGGTTACCCCTTTTACAAGTTATCCCACTTTTCTTGATTTTTCTTGATGAATGATGATTCCAATCACACATTAACATCATTTTAGGGTTATGGAACCATAATTGATCAAAAAATCAAAAAGTCAAACTTTGACTTTTGGGCACAGTTGACTTTTTATCAGATGAATTCCAAACTGTGCGATCCTCTATGAAATCAAGTCTTTGACCTAAATCAAACTTGATGGATTGATTTCATAGGTGTTATAGGGTGTATTGAATCATGTCCCAAGGTTTGGGAGCATGTCCTAGTCAAAAGTCAAAGGTGCAGTTGATTTTTCTCTCAAAACCCTAATTGTGGTCCTGATGAACTTGAAACTTGTGCACCAAGCTTCTTGGATCAATCCATTGTTGCAAATGGATCAATGTAGTATATTGGAGACCCTCAAACCATGTCTTGAGGGTTGGCTCATGTTTTGTCCCAAAAGTCAACTTAGGGGTGAATTAGGTCAAGAAACTCTAATTCCTGATTTTTATTGTATGCATCCCCTGAGGCAAAATTGACTTGATGATTGGGTTCTTGATGTCCCATGGAGAATCTTAGGTTGTGCTTTGAAGCATTGGCTCATGCCCAGAGGAAAAATTTCATCTGGAGGCCTTGGTCGACCAAAACCCTAATTTGGTGACCCGGGCGATCTTAAGGCTTGATCCACCTGGAATGCTACAGCATTGTGCTTGATTCTTGAAGTGGGAGTCCTCTTGATCCTTTGTGGATGTTTGAGAGGTTTAGACAAGTTGAGGATCATGTCATTTCTTGATTGATCCTTTGCCTAAAAGCTCTGAGAGGGCTTGAAATCCTAAGTCTGATTGCAGTGAGTGCTCAACAACCCTTGAGGAGATTGATGAGGTACAAAGGTACATCCATATTGTGCTGATGATTTTCCACAATGATGGAAAATCTTAGTGGTCAAATTTTAGGGTATGAAAACGGTACTCCGTAGAAAATGTAGGCGCGACTTTATGTGATTGCATGCTAGTTTTGGTTTTAGTTTCTATTCTTCAAGTTTTATTATTCCAACACGAAAGTGAGGGATACGCTAAGTTCGGACCGATAGCGCGAGAGTGTGAGGAAAGAATGGATAGTAGAAACTAGGAACTGATCCTAAAAACAGTGAGAGTGCTTTAGGCATCGTTTAGGATATCACTAACTTCCAAAATATGCTTTTTAATTAAAACGAGCGAGCGAGAGCAAAATCCTGTGGTTGTTAGGTGTGGTTCTTGTCGATAGCGCGAGAGTGAGAGACAGACTCTTTAAGTTAGTACTTCTTACGGAACGAAGTGAAATCGTAATTAGCACCGATTTTCTACAAATCTTTTAGGTACGCGGAATCCACATTTCGGACTCTATTTTAGTATTATTTCCTAAAACCCTTAGAATTAGTATTTTTCCTTTTCCTTGTAAATTCCGTAAACTCTTAGGCTTAGCTTTACATTGCAACTATAGATTGCATTAGTTTGATTATCCCTTCCCTGTGGGTTCGACAACATTATTTAAAACTACGCGAACAGCTGTATACTTGCAGTCTTAGCTCGACGGTCACGTTAGTGTCCTCGACGCGCATCAAGTTTTTGGCACCATTACCGGGGAAGGCTGATTTAGTCAATATTGTGAATCCTTTGTTGCGCACTATAGACTAAGGCACCAAAATTTTTCCTTTTTCTCAATTTTTCCGATTGTATGCCAAACACTCGTTCTAAGGCCGACAAGCTTGAGCAACCAATTGATGATATCGAATGTTTCATTAACTTAAAACGTTGAATTAACGAGTTTCGAATTAAGTATAATCTTCTTGAACCTGAGATCCCTTATCCAGATATACCAATGCCTATGGCTGAGAACCCGCCAAACCGTCCTCTTAAGGATTACGATGTCCCATCGCAAGATGAACCGCATAACAGCATTGCTGCCCCTGCTATCAATCGAAATGATTTTGAACTGAAACCTTCGCTGTTACAAGTTGTTCAACAGAACCAATTTTCTAGAAGTTCCACAGAAGACCCGAACCTTCATCTATCAATGTTTGTGCAATATGCTGATACCATAAACAAAATGGTGTTTGTAATGAAGCCATACAACTACGTCTTTTTCCTTTCTCTTTGCGAGATAGAGCTAGAGCTTGGCTCCAGTCTCTACCATCCAACTCTATCACTACGTGGGACGAGTTGAAGAAAGTCTTTTTACCCTGATACTTTCCACCAACCAAAACTGCTATGTTGAGAGCCCAAATTAAGGGATTTAGGCAAAAAGACAATGAATCTCTTTTCGATGCTTGGGAAAGATACAAGGACATGCTAAGGCTATGCCCGCACCATGGACTTGAACAATGGTTGATAATCCATTCCTTCTATAATGGTCTTCTTTACAACACTAAGTTGAATCTGAACGCTGCAGCTGGCGGCGCTCTGATGGACAAACCGTATGAAGACGCTTATCAACTCATTGAAAATATGGCTCAAAACCACTTTCAATAGGGAGGTGAGAGGACTCCGACAGAAAAACCCGCTACGAAGAATGTAATGTACGAAGTTAATAGTCTGGACCGTGTCAGTGCTAAAGTGGATGCGCTTACTCAAAAGATAGAGAGTTTAACTGTAGCTCCAGCTGCCACCGTGGCCGCTATGACGCCAAACTGTGAATTGTACGGAACCCCTGAACATAGTAACGCTGAATGTCATTTACTATCCAGCATTCCTACCGACCAAGTGAATTACACCCAAGGGAACCCGTACTCAAACACATACAATCCTGGTTGGAGGAATCACCCGAATTTCTCATATAAGAATGCAAATGCTTTATTTGCCCCAACTCAAGCACCAGCTGTACCTCCAGGATATCAGAAAGGAGCAATCGCTGCCCCTCAAGCACCAATAAAGTCAAACATTGAGGTTTTACTAGAAAATTTCATCGCAGCACAAACCCAACAAAATACAGAGTTTGCCAACTAGAATGTGCACACAAGTGAATTGTTAAAGCAGATGGCAACTAAGCTTGACGCCATGGCTACCCATAACAAAATGTTAGAAACCAAAATTTCTTAGGTAGCACAATATCAAACAACAGTAGCATCCCCTGCAGGAACATTTCTTGGACAACTGCAACCAAACCCGAAAGGACATGCTAATGCTATTACATTGCGAAGCCGAACTGAATTAGATGGACCAGTGGATCCAAGGCTTCGAAACCCTGCCATGTATCAGAATCCTGATAAAGGAACCGAAAAGGTAACGGAATCGAAAGATGACAAAAATGACAAAAGTGAAGTGGTCGAAGAGAAAGAAACACCTTATGTGCCTCCACCACCATATAAACCACCAATACCTTATCCACAAAGGCTTGCTAAGCTTAACAACGAAGGACAATTCAAAAAGTTTATGGAGCTTCTAAAACAACTTAATATTACCATACATTTCATAGAAGCTATAACAGAAATTCCTTCGTATGCTAAATTCCTTAAAGAAATCC
Organism: Lathyrus tuberosus; assembly: GCA_022829125.1. Taxonomy (NCBI): domain Eukaryota; kingdom Viridiplantae; phylum Streptophyta; class Magnoliopsida; order Fabales; family Fabaceae; genus Lathyrus; species Lathyrus tuberosus. Next base: position 6,751,000 of record JALAZF010000308.1, on the reverse strand, counting down.
TGTCAAATAAGAAGCTTGAGGATAACGAAATCATTATGCTCACTGCTGGAAGAAACGAAGAAGTATACGAAAGGATGAATGAGTTCCAATAATAATTCTTGGAAATGCAGAAGGAACTGCATGCCATTTGCGGTCAAGACTTATTCGGAAAAGACGCTGCCGACCTCTATTTGGTCCATAATGTAAAGATACCGCACAAATTCAAGGTGTCTGACTTTGAAAAATACAAAGGCAACACTTGCCTCAAAGTCATTTGGTGATGTACGCTCGGAAAATGTCTACCCAGACAAAAAATCAACAGCTACTAATCCATTACTTCCAAGACAGTTTAACCGGAGTCGCGCTCAAATGGGACATGGGTTTAAACCGCGCCAAGATAAGTACTTTCAGAGATCTCGGGGAAGCTTTCGTTTAGCAGTATAAATACAACTTGGACATGGCACCAGATAGAGACCAACTCAGAGCAATGTCACAAAAGGATAAATAAACCTTCAAAGAATATGCTCAGTGATGGCGTGAAATTGCCGCCCAGATCTGTCCCTCCCCCCCACCCCCTCGAAGAAAGAAAAATGACAAAGATTTTCCTGAAAACATTGAGCTCGTTTTATTACGACCGAATGGTCACCAGTGCACCCAGTGACTTCACTGAAATGGTGAACATTGGAGTACGCCTTGAAGAAGCAGTCCGAGAAGGAAAATTGGTCAAAGATGTAGAGCCATCTAGCAGTACTAAAAGATACGGTAGTGCTTTCCAAAAAAAAGAAAGAGCGAGATATCAGTAATATCTCTCTGGGAAAGCAAAGGCGAAAGTATCAACCGGTAGCAGCAGTAACTCCTGCTATCAACCCAGCGCTAGCTCTGACATATCAACCTCAGGTTTCTCAGAGCCAACCAAATCAACAACAGTATCAGCAAAGGCCGCAACAGCCTTTTCGGCAGGTTCGCCCGCAGTGCAATAACAACAATCATACTACACGACCATTAGGGTTTGACCCTATGCCGATGTTGTACGCAGAACTATTTCCACTTCTACTGGCCAAGGGGCACGTTCAAACTAAGACGCCTCTCATAGTACTAAAAAATCCACCTTTTTAGTTCAAAGCATATCAGACTTGCCCTTACCATCAAGGAGGATCGAGACATATCATTGAGAATTGTCTCAGCTTCAAGTCTGATGTACAAAAGCTCGTCAGAGACGGGGTTTTATCTTTCAAAGATACTAATCCAAATGTTCATACGAACCCGTTACCGCAACATAAGAAGACTACAGTGAATTTGATAGAAGCAGAGCCTGTCAACAGTTATCAAATTCACAATGTACGCTTACTGGGAACCAACATGGTAAAGATACATGGTAGACAGAGTGGGTACGGCCATGTGCCATCTCACAACTATCATCAGTGCGATATCTGCTCCAAGGACGATAAAGGGTGTACCATAGTACAAGCAGCTCTACAAGAACAAATAGATCTGGGCTGGATTTAGGATCACAGGATTCGTGAAGTAAACATGGCCCATGCACATCCCAACATTGTTCAGAACCACGACATTCGTGCAATGAACGTCAATCTAGTGGCAATGCATTCAAGACAAAGTCAGTATTATAATTTGTCGTGGAACGATTACAGCGCTTGTCCAATCTGCTCAAAAGACAATCAGGGATGCTCTTTTGTACAAGAGGTCCTCCAACGTCAAATGGATCTCTGATGGATCCAAGACTACCATGAAAGAAGTGATCATCAAGTCGATATTGTTCAAATATTTGACATACGCTTAATGAATACTAGTCTAGTGGAATTACATGCTAAGCAGGTCAAACTTGGTTTTCTGGCCTCACATGACTATCAAGACTGTAAAGAATGCTACGAAAAGGACCAAGGGTGTGCGCTTGTGCAAAGGACTCTTCAACATATGTTGGACCATTGGTGGCTTCCGATCTACCTGGATGAAGACACACAACAAGTTAGCATGACTGATGGGAATCCTAGTAGACATCGAAGTTGTGATGTTCTCTCAATAGAAACGGATCTAGTAAGGATGCACTGCATACAAAGCGGATATGGTTGGGTACCACCTCACAATTATGAACGCTGTGAGGTATGCTTGGAAAATAACCAAGGATGATATCTAGTGCGAGCATCCCTCCAGCATTAGTTAGACCGAAAGGAATTTCAACCTTGCTTGAATTCTGAATCAATCAACATGATACAAGATTGCTTCTCTATTCAAAACAAGTACCAAGGACTACTAGACAAAAGCACTGTCATAATCTCCAATCATGGAATAATCAAGGATGTTTGTGCCATAATTCCTCTGCTCAAGGAGTCAAAAATCCCTCTGGAGAGTAGAAAAATTCCAAACTTAGAGCTGCTCGAGGTTGCCTACGACAGTCAAAAGGCCCAAAAAGCCCATGTGGTCGTCTACTTGCCAGGTCCAATACCGTACAAATTAGAAAAGGCTATCCCGTACAAGTACGGTGCAATGACCATAGAAAATTGAAACGAAACTCCATTACCCTCCGTTGTGAACATTGCCGACATCAGTCGAGTTACCCCGAGCGGTTGGATCTTTAACAGAGGAGTTGGAGAGCCTGCCAAAGAAAAGGAACCTCAAGTCGAAGTTCCTAACCAACAAGTCGGTCAATCCAGTAATACATAACCTTTTATAGAATAATGATGAGATGCCAAAGCTCATCTAGTAAAGCGAGTACAACATTGTGGTTCAATTGTTGCAAACTCCGTCTCGGATCTTTATGTTATCTCTCCTGCTTAGTTCAGAAGCTCACAGAGAAGCTCTATAGAGAGTCTTATAACACAAGCCTTTATGGAACAAAAGGTGACAGTAAGAAAATTTGATAACATCATCTCCAACATCACTTTCTGCAACAATTTAGGATTCAGTGATGAGGAACTTCCAGAGGAAGGCAAGAACCATAATATGGCACTCAATATCATAGTCAACTGCCAAGATGATGCTTTAGCCAGCGTACTGGTAGACACAGTTTCATCCTTGAATGTCATGCCAAGGTCAAATTTGGTTTGACTTTCTTTTCAAGGTACTCCCATGAGAGGCAGTGAGATTATCGTCAAAGCTTTTGACGAATCCAGAAAAATGGTTATCGGCGAAGTCGACCTTCCCATAACCATTGGTCCTCACAATTTCCAAGTCACTTTCAAGGTCATGGACATCCGAGCAGGATATAGTTGTTTATTAGGAAGACCTTGGATACACGAAGTCGGGGCAGTCACTTCGACACTTCACCAGAAGTTGAAGTTTTTCAAGAATGACAAATTAGCCACGGTATGTGGAGAGCAAGCTTTAATTGTGAGCAACTTATTATCATTCTCCTGTGTAGAACCAGGGGAGGTTATTGGAACTCAATTTCAAGCACTCTCGGTGAGCAATGAGAATCACCAAGAAAGAGGGACGTCGATTTCCTCATACAAGGACGCTCTCAAAGTAATGTAGAGTGGTGACATAAAAGGATGGGGACAGGTTGTAATTCCTACTGATAACAAGACAAGAGGTCTTAGTTTCTCTCCTACCTGTACCCAAACTACAAAGAAGTATGAAAGTGGTCGTCCCATTCAGGATTTCTTTCACAGCGGAAGCTTCCTCCACCCAGTATCTCAAGAAGCCTACACCATTGAGGAGAACAGCTCTTCTGATGCAGATAAAGAGTGGAAGTCTTATCTCAACGATGAAGGTTATATATCTTAGGCAGAAATGTACCTACCATTCTGCTCTCCAAAGTAGGGCCCAAGATATATACCAAGATCAGACATCAGAATGATCTATGGAGATTGTGATCTCGAAATATGTCGTGCTCCACCCAACTCATTAGAGGAAGATAATCTGATGAAAGACAACTTTGACTACGATTATTATGATCCCCTGGATGACTTGCCTATCTGGAAGCCATACACCTTGGGGAAAAAGAGTCGGTCGAACAATGCCTATCAGCTGAGTAATCTTGAAAAGAATACCCATGTTCCCACAGAGTCATGGAATCCTTACTCAGAACATCCCGAAAATGTCCGACACCATGGTGATGAATTTGTAAAGATTGTAGGACAAGAATTCATTAACTATGCATTTCTCGAGGTCAAAGTCATTGAGGAAGATGACTCATCTATTCCCACAGAAACCTGGGATACCTTGGGGCAGCCAAGCAGAAAGAACGACTTTCTAGTCAAATACACTGCTTCCGAAATCTTTCGTATCAGATACGAGGACATCCTGCCAACTGGATGGGGAGATCCTCTTGAGAGTGAAAACACTATGGAAGATGCAACAAAAGAGTCCTATTATGATAACTCTGCATGGGAAGAAGACTCTAATGATCCTACTCCGCCAGAAATCAGTATCATTTCTGAATTCAAACCAAGAAGGAAAGTACCAGACTTTGTGATTCATAGAGGAGTTTGTCGCCAATGGGTTGTAGTCGATGTCCCGAAAGTCGTTCATAAGTCGAAGTAATTACCATCTTTGTTTTAACCTTTCACTTTTCCAGGGTGAAATGGATGTTTTATAGGGCTTACTTTTCTGTAAATATTCCTCTTCGCTTCGCCTAAAGCAACAGAGTTTTGTTTTATAGGGTGGCATTTCAAGAATCGACAAATCATGAATAAATAATGTCATTCTAAATTCCTGCATTTTATTGCTATTTTTACTTTTCGTTTTTTAGAAAATGGTAATCCTAAAAAACAACCCAAAATAAAAACAAACATTTTCAGAAAATACACTGCACACACTCTTGCATTCTCTCCGTCTTTTCTAAAAAAGGAATCATCACGACATGCAGATTGCTTGTTTTAAACCCCATTGAAACATACGATCCAATTCCTTCTCCCAACTTTGAATTCTCAGTATTTGAAGCTGAAGAAGAAGAGGACGAAGAAATTCTAGAAGAGATCTCCCGACTACTCAAGCAAGAGGAAATGTCTATTGAGCCTCATAAAGAGCCGTTGGAAATGGTCAATTTAGGTTCAGAAGAAGAAAAGAAAGAAGTTAAGATTGGAGCACTGCTCAGTCCAACTGTCAGAGAAGACTTGATAAAACTTCTCAAAGAGTTTCTAGATGTATTTGCTTGGTCCTACCAGGACATGCCAGGTTTGGATACCAGCATCGTGGAACACCATTTACCGCTGAAACCAGAATGGCCTCTAGTAAAATAAAGACTGGGAAGGACTCATCCAGATATGGCCATCAAAATTAAGGAGGAAGTGCAGAAGCAGATCGACGCAGGTTTCCTTGCCACCTCAGAATATCCTCAATGCTTAGCTAACATAGTTCCAGTTCCGAAGAAAGACGGAAAAGTCAGAATGTGTGTAGACTACAGGGATCTGAACAAAGAAAGTCCAAAGGATGACTTACCCCTACCACACATTGACATGCTGGTAGACAGCACAGCAAAATTCAAAGTCTTCTCATTCATGGATGGATTCTCGGGCTATAATTAAATCAAAATGGTGCCAAAAGATATGGAGAAAACTTCACTCATCACCCCATGGGGCACCTTTTGTTACAAGGTAATGTTAATTGGTCTGAAGAACGCGGGGGCAACCTATCAAAGGGCCATGACAACTCTGTTTCACGACATGATGAACAAAGAGATTGAAGTGTACATCGATGACAAGATTGCCAAAACTAAAACAGAAGAAGAGCATGTGGAACACCTATCGAAGTTATTCGAGCGTTTGAGAAAATACAAACTCCGCCTAAATCCTAATAAGTGCACATTCGGTGTTCGCTTAGGAAAACTTTTAGGATTTATCGTAAGCCAAAAGGGAATTAAGGTGGATCCTGACAAAGTCAAGGCCATTCAAGAAATACCTTCTCCAAAGACCGAAAAATAGGTCAGAGGATTTTTAGGACGTCTGAATTACATCTCAAGATTCATATCCCTCATGATCGGGACATGCGCGCCGATCTTCAAACTACTCAGAAAGAACCAAACTGTATATGGACAGAAGATTGCCAAAAAGCTTTCGACAACATCAAAGAATATCTGTTGATCCCACCGATTCTGTCTCCTCCAGTGGAAGGAAGATCACTGATTATCTACTTAACAGTCTTGGAAGACTCCATGGGCTGTGTGCTTGGCCAACAAGATGAGACAAAGAGAAAAGAATCTGCCATTTACTACTTAAGCAAGAAGTTCACGGACTGTGAAACTCGATACACTATGCTCGAGAAAACTTCCTGCGCTTTGGCTTGGGCAGCCAAACATCTTCGCCAGTACATGATTTGTCACACTACTTTGTTAATCACTGAAATGGATCCAATCAGGTATGTCTTTGAAAAGCCTGCTCTCACGGGAAGGATTGCCCGTTGGCAGATGTTGTTGTCAAAATATAACATCGAGTATCTTGCTTAGAAAGTCGTCAAAGGAAGTGTTTTAGCTGATCATTTGGCTCATAAACCGATTGACGATTAGGAATTAGTAAGATTTGACTTACCAGACGAAGATATCATGCACTTGAAAATGAAAGATTGCGATGAACCGCTACCCAGCGAAGGGCCATAACCCGGTTCCCAATGGGGATTAATATTTGACGGAGCCATCAATGCTTATGGAAAAGCAATTGGGGTAATCATCGTAACACCTCAGGGTACCCATATTCCTTTCACTTCCAGATTAATATTCAAATGCACAAACAATGAGGCCGAATACAAAGCTTGTATCATGGGTCTCGAAGAAGCCATTGACCTAAGGATAAAAAATTTGGATGTGTATGGCGACTCAACCCTGGTTGTAAATTAGATTAAAGGAGAGTGGAATACATACCAATCAGGATTGATTCCATACAAAGACTACGCAAGAAGGTTATTACCATTCTTCAACAGAATAGAATTTCATCATATCCCTCGTGAAGAAAACCACATGGCTAATGAACTAGCCACCCTATCGTCCATGATTAGTGTGAGTCAATGGAACGACGTACCTAAAATTGACATCATGCGCCTTGAAAGGCCCACTTACATCTTCACAATTGAAGCAGTCATAGATGACAAACCATGGTATCATGATATCAAGTGTTTCCTTCAAAGACAAGAGTACCATCCTGGAGCATCAAGAAAATATAAGAAGACTCTCAGAAGACTGGATGGCAACTTTTTCCTGAATAGTGATACACTGTATAAGAGAAACTTTGACATGGTTTTGGTCAGATGCGTAAACAGACAAGAAGCAAACATGTTAATGAAAGAGATTCACGAAGGATCCTTTGGCACTCATGCCAATGGACATTCAATGGTAAGAAACACTTTGAGAGCAAGATATTATTGGATGACAATGGAATCCGATTACTACAAGTACATGAGGAGGTGTCACAAATGTCAAATATACGCAGACAAAATCCATGTACCGCCAACGCATATCAAAGTTCGTTCTTCTCCATGGCCTTTTTCTATATGGGGAATCGACATGATTGAACCCAAGGCTTCAAATGGACATCAGTTCATCCTGGTAGCCATTGACTACTTCAAAAAGTGGGTCGAAGCAGTGTCATACACCAATGTAACCCGACAAGTTGTGGTCCGATTTATCAAGAACAATCTCATATGCTGTTATGGTGTTCCAAGCTAGATCATTACAGATAATGGATCCAACTTGAACAACAAGATGATGAAATAGTTGTGTGCTGAGTTCAAGATCGAACACCATAACTCATCTCCCTACCGACCTAAAATGAATGGAGCGACATAAGCGGCTAATAAGAACATTAAGAAAATCATTCAGAAGATGGTTGTAACCTACAAAGATTGGCACGAGATGCTACCCTTTGCTCTTCACGGTTATCGCACATTTGTTCGTACCTCAACAGGGGTAACCCCTTTCTCTCTAGTATATGACATGGAAGCAATGCTCCCCATAGAAGTAGAGATACCATCAATAAGGGTCTTGATGGAAGCCAAGCTAACAGAAGCTGAATGGCGTCAAAGCAGGCACGATGAACTGAACCTAATTGAAGAAAAAAGAATGACGGCTTTATGCCATGGTCAATTATATCAGCAAAGAATGAAGAAGGCCTTTGATAAAAAGGTATGACCCCGTGTCTTCAGGGAATGAGACCTCGTTCTCAAGAAGATACAATCATTTCTCATTGATTCCAGCGGCAAATGGACTCCGAATTATGATGGCCCCTATTTTGTTAAGAAGGCCTTCTCAGGCGGTGCCTTAAGACTCGCAACCATGGATGGAGAGGAATTTACCTACCGCACGAATGTTGATGTAGTCAAGAAATACTTCGCATAAATAAAATAAAATAAAAACATCTCGGAGGATTGAAAACCCGAAAGGGAGGTGCAGGAAAAAAATTAGAAACATAAACAATGATCATACCGATGGATTGAAACCCCGAAAGGGAAATCTAGGCAAAAATTAGGGATTCATGGCAAGTAACTGCATCCGACAAGTTTGGCTCCTTAGAGGCAACGTCATCTGTTAAGAAATTCTCGATCAAGGTCATCTTCGACAGAAGCTCAGAATATCCAGAATTCAAAGTTGGTGGAAGGATAACGGTCGTTATGTTTCGATGTAGCCCCTTTTCCCTTTAAATTACCATTTTATAAACTTTGTAATGTTCCATGGAATCACGCATTAAGATGACTGTCATTCTATCAATAAAATTTGAACCTGTGTACCTTTTATTTGCAATTCTCAGTTATTCTACTTTACAAAATGACATTTTAGTATGATCAACGATTCTTGAAACAAAAAAAATGAATTTTTACTTTTACCTTCAAATTTACTCCTACTTTTAAAACAAAGATGGCCATTTCCTTTTGATTAATGAGCACAAAAAGGAATATCGACTACTTCTCCGACATTGATCTAACTTCAAAATGCAGAATCAAAGTACTTCCTGAATAAAGGATCAACTACTTCAGACGAAATGATCCATCTATCATCCTTGACAAAGTTCTCACCTCTGAAAACCAATTGTTGGTGTTTTCTTCCCAGTAGGGTCCATCTCTGGAAAAACAAGAAAACAGATTTCCATCCCTAGCAGGTTTGTATCTCCGGAAATCGAAACGAATGCAGGAATCCCTATTCCTAAGTAAGCGTACAACTTTCAAAATTTCTAGAGATACCCCCATCTCCCAAAGTGGCAGAGTATCTAGTTGAATTCATCATCAGTCCGTATGTCATGTCTGTTTTGTCAGCATAAACATACATACATCATGCATGATTGATTCATATTTATACTCATATTGCATTAATATCACTCTATTCATACTCATCCCCAAGTGATAAACGTCTTCTCTTCGATAGAGTTGTCAGTTCTCATTACCACATTAGATAGGATAAAATTCCGGTCTAAGTTCTTTCCTCGTCAGGAAAATGTACCGTCTAAACGATCTCTCTCCAGTGTATTCTTGGATTGAAATTAGTCCTCAACGACTTTGATAACTTGAACCTCTGAAAGGCAAGAAGCCATTTGGATATGTACATTTTGGGACATCACTCTTCACCATTGAAGATAATATTTTGATTTCCCAGATTAAAGAAAAAAATCCCCAGAGAAAGCCTCTCAGCGGAAGACTCACAGCAATACAGCAGTTTCTCCCCGAAAAATTATTTTCAATGAAGTCATCAGCACCTCAAAATTGGATTACATCACATGGTATTTCTCCGAAAAGGTCTCGAAGGGAAGTATGATGTAGCATCACCAAGAAAAAAGTAATCTCTCAAGAGACTTGTTTTCCCCAGTAGGTCGACAAATGGCATCTCCACAGAGAAGTTTGCACACCTCTACAAGTTCAGACAAATGGTTCTCCCCAGCAAGTCTGACATCAAATATTTTTCCATTAAATGGCATCTCCCCAGTAAAACTCAGTGAGAAGTTTGTTGAAGACCGCTACAAATAGCGTTCCTTGTCGAAGGAGGAACTCGACAAGAAGAAACTAAGACCAGTTCCATGGTTGAAGACCATGATCGAGGGGAAGTTTATTTCAAAAGAAAAATGAGACTAGTTCCATGGCTGAAGATCGGGATCGAGGGGAAGTTTATTTCAAAAGAAAACTGAAACCAGTTCCATGGCTGAAGACCAGGATCGAGGGGAAGTTTATTTCAAAAGAAAACTAAGACTAGTTTCGTGACTGAAGACCAGGATCGAGGGGAAGTTTTACCCTTTTTTAAGTAGCCTTTCTTAGAGAAAGAAGATGGATGAGCAAATAGCTACCATTCATAATCACAGTCAAAATTTCGGGTATTCCGATATTTAATCCTCTTCTACCTTGAATGTCCGAACGTCTTCGCCATTCACACCTTCAGGTCCAAGAAGATTAAATAGGGGCATCTGTCATACCCTAAATTTTAACCACAAGATTTCCCATCATTGTGAAAATCATCACCACAATATAGATGTACCTTCATACCTCACCAATCCTCTCAAAGATTGTTGAGCATTCACTACAATCAAGATTTAGGGTTTTGAGCCCTCTCAGAGAACTCAGACAAAGGATCAATCAAGAATGTACATGATCCTCAACTTGTCAAGCCTCTCAAACATCCATGAAGGATCAAAAGGTCCCCCACATCAAGAATTAAGCATGAAAATGCAACATCTCAAGTTGATCAAGACTCAAGATCATCAGTGTCACCAAATTAGGGTTTTTGGTCGACCAAGGCCTCCAGAGAGAAATTTTCATCTGGGAATGAGCCAATACTTCAAAACATGATCCAAGAAGCTCAAAGGGACCTCATGGACCCAATCATAAGTTCAAATAGACTCAGGGGATACATTCATAAAAAATCAGGAATTAGGGTTTTTTGACTTAATTCACCCCTAAGTTGACTTTTGAAGCAAGGCATGAGCCAAGACCTCAAGAAGTGTTTTGAAGACCTCCAATACATCATATTGATCCATTTACAAGATTGGATTGATTCAAAGAACTTGGTTCATAAGCAATACAAGGATTCAAATTCATCTGGACCAATTAGGGTTTTCTGATAAAAAGTCAACTATACCTTTGACTTTAGACCAAGACATGATCCCAAACCTTGGGACATGATTCAAGACACTCTAATACACCTATGGAATATATCCATTAGGTTTGAATTAGGTCAAGAACTTGATTTCATAGAGAATCACAAAGTTTGAAATTCATCTGACAAAAAGTCAACTGTGTCCAAAATTCAAGTTTGACTTTTTGAATTTCTTAACAAACAAAGTTTCCCTTAGTTAAAAACTTTGTTAACTTATGGTTTGGATCATCATCCATCAAGAAAAATCAAGAAAAGTGGGGTTACTTGAAAAACGGGCAACCATAAGAAACTTGAATTTTCATTAAGTCATGAAAAAAGTGATTTATACCCAACTTTGCAAGACCGTAACTTGTGATCCAAGCAACCTTTTTCTTCCATCCAAAGCTCAAATGAAAGCTCTCATTACATACTTTAAGATTGTCAACTACAACATGCTCCAAATCCTCATGGAGTTTGAGTTATGGATTGATCAAAATCACAAAAAATGAAAAAATGACACTTTTTTCAACACTTAGTGAAATTTTGGACAGAATCTGTTTTGCATTTTCCCCAACTTTGAGCAATGAGTTATAAGCCTAAAAAAATGGCATTTTCACCCTGCCTATACAAAGGCATGAAAACCAAACTTGTGCCACACGATTTTGTCACTCAATTTTTGCCATTTTGCCAACTTTGTCATCTTCCAAAAGCACAAAACTTCTGATGACTCACTTAAGAAGTCAAGAATTCAACTTGGAATGTGGAAAAACCATCATGACATGAACTTTGGAATTCAATTTTGGCAAGGTAACATCAATGCAATACATTAAGGTGTCATGAACTAGATCATAACACTCCAAGCCAGTCAAGATTCAAGTCCAAACTTTGAGCATTCAAACTTGCAGAATTGAATGGAGTCAAACTAAGTGAGTTGACTGGGCACTTTTGGATTATCCAAGTCAATGGCTACAAACTACATGCCATGATCAGCCTCCAATCTGTCATACCCCAAATTTTGACGACTAAGATTTCCCATCATTGTGTAAATCATCAGCATAATGTGGATGTACCTTTGTACCTCATCAATCTCCTCAAGGAATTGTTGAGCATTCACTACAATCAGCTTAGGGTTTCAAGCCCTCTCAGAACTTTTAGAAAAATGATCAATCAAGGAATGACATGATCTTCAACTTGTCTAACCTCTCAAATATCCATAATGGATCAAGAGGACTCCCACATCAAGAATTAAGCACAAGAGTGCAACATTTCAAGTGGATCAAGCCTCAAGTTCATCTAATACAAAGTCAACTGACGTAGAAAGTCAAAGTTTGACTTTCGGTCAACTTTAAGCTTCACAAGCCATTACTCAAGAAAATATGATGGATGATTTAATTTGATTAAATTTAAATCAAGAAATCACGCAAAATTGCAATATTGATCAAATTGAAAGAAACTTAGAAATTTTTTCTAAGTTAAAATCACGTTCAAGTGCACAACTTTTCAAGGTTGTAACTATTGATCCAAGCATCCATTGATTTTGAGTAAGAGCTACTTTTAAAGAGGGTATTTGATACTTCAACATTGTAGAAGGAATCAACTCAAAATATCATAAGGATTGAAAGATATGAGTGATCAAAGTTTGGAATTCTTAATGTCTGATGTTCCAACATTGCATAGGACATCATTAATATTTTTCCAGCAAGAATGTCCCAACTTCAAGGATGTTTTTCTTCATGATCCAAGTTGCTTCAAGCCAAACCTTGAACATCAAAGTTGAATTACGTTATCTCAGCTTTCCAGAAAGTTGTAGAACGTCCTTGTAGCATACTCGAGGAAGGAGATATGATTTTTGCAAAAAGCATTGATAAAGCAGAATTTTCATGACAGCTTTTAGGACAGATTTGACTACACAAGTTCAGGACCATTTTTGATGACTTTGCAAGCTGAACCGAGACCAAAGTCAAACATCAAAGTTAAATTATGTCATTAGGGCTTTCCAAAATGTATAAGAACTCCCATTAATTCAACTTGAGCAAGGAGTTATGCACCTCACAACAGGCCTTGCTCGAGCTGATTTTTTAGGACAGATTTTGCGCACTTTTCTTGTGCCACCCAATTTTCAAGCTTTGTCACCATGCAAGACAAGCATCAAAGATGCAATTCACTTCAACTCAAAATATCATAGTGGATTAAAAGATACAAGTGATTAAAGTTTGGAATTATTAATGTTCAATGTCTGATGTTCTGACATTGCATAGGACATCACTAATATTTTTCCAACAAGAATGTCCCAACTTCAAGGATGTTTTTCTTCATGATCCAAGTTGATTCAAGCCAAACCTTGAACATCAAAGTTGAAGTACATCATCTCAGATTTCCAGAAAGCCCTAAAACGTCCATGTAGCATACTCGAGTAGGGAGTTATGGATTTTACAAAAAGGCTTGCTGCAACTGAATTTTTCATGGGACAGATTTGCACATTTCTTATGCCACACGAATTTCTAAGCCTTGTCATCATCTTGGACACATCTGAGGATCAAATCTAAAGGGGACAATCACTGAGCCAAGCCTCCAAAGTCCTTGGAACAAGAAGTAGAATGCTATTCCTAAAAATCCCTAAAAGAGGGACAAGACTCCAATTTTGGATTGGAGCATTTAATAGATGCTTAGAGGTGGCATGGACTGACACATTTACAACTGAATTCAGTCAAGATTCCTCCAACAAGTAGGGAACCAAAGCTCTGTGCTCTAACCTCTAGTCAATGGCTAGAGGAGACTTGGATTTTCATTGGCCAACATTGAACAAACCTCTGCTGCAGCCACCATTCACTATTGCTGCGAAAACAAACTTGCTCTACTATAAATAGAGCTCATTTGTGCTCAGTTTGAGTACACCAAAGCCATCAAACAGATGCTTTCCTCAAAATCTCTTCTTTCACCTCAAATTTGCCTTCCAAAGCAAGTAATTCTGAGTTTTTGAGCTTGAGAGCTTTTCCATCACAATCAATCACACACACACCTCATATATATCATATGTAAGCTGTGCAAACTATCACAAGTGACCTGTAATCACAAAATTACAAAGTCACTTCTCAAAACCTCAAAATGACACTTTTTTGCATTTTTCAAGCCATATCTTAATTCAGTCACTTACCAAACCAGATAAAACCTCAAACACATTCCAAATACCATCCTTGAACTATCCCAAATGGTTCCCAACATCTGGAACACCATTTGAGGGAGTTGCTATTTTGGTCACTTTTAACCCCTTTTGCAAGAAAGGGACAGTTTGTGTTTTTGCAGGTACCAGCTGATTCCAATCATCCTAAAAGCATCCAAGAGGTCATTTGAGGGTGTCCAAAGCATCAAATCATTTATGGAACAAAGCACTTGGTAGGTTGCACAAAATCTCTAAAAAAGAGGTTAAATTCATAACTTGAATTCTTTGAATCATGCTTTCCTTTGATGTCCACATACATGCATCATATTGAACAATTCTTGAAGAAAAAATGTAGTCCTTAATGTGTATGTTATGAGCCTCCTACTGTTTGCACTTTAACATGTTTATATGTGGAGTTTATGTTGTTTTAAACTTAAGGTGCAGATCTGGTTTTTTAGCTTGTGTGTGCTATACATTAAGTTTCAGTATGTATGAGTAATATCATTGGATTCCTTGCGAAAAATTGGTCAAGATAGGTTCTTACGGATTTCAATTTCGTTAAAAATTGAGAGAGTTATGAATGTTTGAAAATTTGATAAGCAAAGATGTTTAAACTTAAGGTGCAAATCTGGTTTTTTACCTTGTGTGTGCTGTACATTAAGTTTCAGTATGTATGAGCAATACCATTGGATTCCTTACGAAAAATTGGTCAAGATAGGCTCTTCCGGATCTTAATTCCGTTAAAAATTGAGAGAGTTCTGAATGTTTGAAGTTTGATAAAAAGATGTTGAAAATCAAGGTGCAATTCTGGTTTTTGTCTGATGTCGAATGTGATGTTGTGACATATTCCCTTGTTCTCTTATCTTCAAAACTCATGAGTGATGTCGAATGTGATGTTGTGACATCGCATTCCTCTTTTTCTTAGTTTATCTTCAAAACTCAACCAATTATTTCACATAGCAAAAATTATCATTTTCCAATTCTGTTTTACACACTTCTTATTCATACTCCAAAATATTTTATTCCACAAAAAAAATTAATTTTATATTATTTATTTATTATAATTAGTATTTTTGTGAATAAATTCCTTTTTAATGTTTTTAAAACATTTTAAAAGTGAATTCTCATATTGAAAATCAAGACCAAATGAATTTTATTTCATCTTGTGATTAAAACATCATTTTTCAAACCCCAACCAAAAATCACAAGTTGCTTATTTGGTATTTTTATCATTTTGTATTGATTTTCTTTTAAGAATTTACTTTTAAAATGATAAAATTAGGATTTCTTCGATTTTCATCATCATAAAACTTTTTCAAACACTCATGGGCCTCTAATAGAGTGTAAGACCCAACCCCCTTGTACAAACCATTTTGGGCCTCACTTATTGTATAAGTCCCTCTGTACAAGTAAACGGCGCGATCTTCGCCTTTTGAAAAAAATCAACTGGGCCTCTCCTTGAGCTATAAGACCCATTCAAAACTTTTGGGCCTCTATAAGACCCAATCCTTTTTTTGACCAAATCATTTTTGGGCCTCAGTGTATTGTATAAGTCCCGATACCGTCAAAAACAAACGGCACGATCGTCGCCTTTTGAAAAATAACCCTGGGCCTCTCCTCGAGCTATAAGACCCATTCAAAACTTTTGGGCCTCTAATAGAGTGTAAGACCCAACCCCCTTTTAACCAAAACCATTTTGGGCCTCACTTATTGTATAAGTCCCTCTGCGTTAAAAGAAAACCTCGGCGCGATCGCCATTTTTAAACGAAAAATCAATTGGGCCTACCCTCGTGTTATAAGCCCCACTCTTTTTCTTTAAACCTTTTGGGCCTCTTGAGAGAGTGTAAGACCCATCCCTTTATACAGAAAACCTTTTTGGGCCTCAGTCACTTGTATAAGTCCCTCTGTACAAAACAACAGTGCGCTCACTGATAAAACCCTGGGCCTCTCCTTGAGCTGTAAGCCCCAAATCTTTCTTTTTCAAAGCACTTTCTCCTTTGATTTTGAATGTACTATTGTTTTCAATCTTTCTTTGTTGAACAACTAACCAAACAGCATGGAAGCTCTACAACCGAGTAAATGTTTATACGCTTTCATTTACCACTTTCATATACATATAATGGTATTGTGGGGCTGTTTCACTGTAAGTCTTCTTTCATAAACTCATATCAACTATGTAATAATAGTATAGATATTTAGAGTTTCCCCGGCAACTACGTCTAGAACTAGGTGATGTCGTTTCGTTTAGTCGTAGAAATAGACAACTAGATCCCCAATAGGATCACCAGATACAGTCTTCTCTTCGGTTGTCCTCATTAGGAATTGTCAAGAAACTCTACTCCTAGAGATGAATGTATTCTCCGTGAATGGCATCTTTGAGTTTCTTCCAAATTCTCGAACTTTCTTGGCTTGATCTATTCCTTGTGAATAGCCTGTCTTGAATTTCTCGGGGTTTGGGGACCCACGGGCTTCTTAAAAGCATCGGCCTCCTCTTGGGCATCGTACAAGGACCCACAGGATTCCTAAAAGCAACCCCGCCTCCTCTTGGGCTTAGTACAAGGACCCTACGGCTTCTTAGAAGTATTCACAGCCTCCTCTTAGGCTTCGTATAATGATCTCTTCCTCCGGGAATGATAGCCTCCTCTTGGGCTTCGTACAAGGACCCGTCGGCTTCTTAAAAGTTTCCAGCCTCCTCTTGGGCTTCGTACAAATTGTCCCAACGACATCCTAGAGGTATAGGAACAAAACTTAGTCATCTTCATAGAACAGTCCTTTCAAAGAGTCTACTACTGTTTCTCAAAGCATAGTACAAAAGATGAAACTCTAGACTTGGACAGTCTAATTTCCTTGAGTCTCAAAGACATTCTCAAGTGACCCCTTCGTTAAATAGGAAGGAAGCTCGTAGACTCGGAGAGTCTCAATACCCTTCGGATTTCCCACTTCCTTAAAGAACAAGAAATATCCCTGGTCCTCGAATCAAAAATCCCTGAGTACAACATTACTCATATAAGAACTGATTTTCTCTTAAATCAGCATACTGGACCTGTCACTCAACTAAAACAGCACTATAGCCTCCTCTTAGGCTTTGTATAATGATCCTTCTTCAGTGGAGTTAGCCTCCTCTTGGGCTTTGTACAATGATTCTCCCCAGCGAAGTTAAACAACGTTTAGCCTCTCTCTCGGGCTTTGTACGAGACACATAAGAGACTCCCTCGTTGAGTCAATCACCCCTTTCGCCTCCATCTCGGGCTTTATACGAGATACAAAAAGGTTCTTATTGAGCCAAACAAACAACAGCCTCCATCTCGGGCTTCGTACGAGATACAAAAGACTCTCTTGTTGAGTCAAACCCTTTTAGCCTCCATCTCGGGCTTCGTACGAGATACAAAAAACTCTCTTGTTGAGTCAAATAGCCTCCATCTCGGGCTTTATACGAGATACCAAAAGATTCCCTCGTTGAATCAAAAACCTTTCAGCCTCTCTCTCGGGCTTTGTACGAGACACATATTAGCCTCATCTTAGGCTTTGTATAAGAAAACCACTAGTTGATCCAATCAACCTTTTAGCATCAAAACTGTGCCTCGTTCACAGTACACAAACATCAACAACTCCTTCCCCTCCATCTAATCGCTGTAAGCGGCAAGCCTCTGGATCATCTACATCCATGCCACTGTCCCTCTTTTAGCATGAGAAATTCCTAAGGAAAGATAGCATTGCTCTACACTGAGTTAAAGTCTTCTCCTTCAGGTTAAAAATCCCCTTTAAAGGAAATTATGGCATTGCCGGATTCACACATCCCGGTTAAAGTAATTCTCCTTTATAAACAGTTGTGACATACAACCCCCTCTTTAGAGATGACAAATTCTCTCTAAAGACAACACCTTTTAGCTTCACATCTTGGGCTTTGAACAAGATACAAATATACTTTTTCAGCTTCACATCTTGGGCTTTGAACAAGATATATATCACCTTCTGCTTCACGTCTTGGGCTTTGAACAAGACACCAAAACACCCATTTCCTCCCATAGAATAGGAGAAACTACGAACGCTCTGATTTCCCTGTTTCGGTAAATGGGAATACGTAGGCATAAGATCGAAAGAAAAGATCTTAGCGAGCACACTAAACAAAAACCCAAAATCCCATACTCTCATACATTCGTCCTAACATCCTAATCGATAGCCTAAAGCACCCCTCGTCAACAAAATAACCTAGGAGAAACCCCGAATCTTTGTAGCATTTGTAAACCAACAGTTTTGACTGTTTAACCTCAGTATGCAAGCATGGTTAGTTGGAGACATCTATTTCCCTTTCTTCATCAGCTTCAATAGGATAAAAAATCAATCGAACTGTAGTACCAGAGCGATTGTGCTTCGCAACCACATCCAAAAATCACTCGCTACACAATCACTATTGCTCCAAAAACAAACTTCCTCTACTATAAATAGAGGTCATGTTTGACTGATCAAAACATCTGAATTCATGTTTTCTTTCACGTCACTCTCCAAAACCAGATTTTGCTTATTCTTGAAGTAACTATCGAATTTTTCAAAAGAAAGCAAATCCATCAAAATCAACCATCCTAACACCTCACGTATGTCATATACAAGTGATCCATAACCTCAAAACACATCTGGAACACCAGAATCACTAAGTCACCATCCATTTGCTCAAGCGTTTTGGCATATTTGCAGTTGGGGTACCACAAGAAGTTTCAGGTTGTTTCAATCCATTCCAAGCTTCCAAACACCTTACATAAGGTCCATTGAAGTTGTCCAGATCATCATACAATATCTGTAACACCTCTACATCAGAATTCGATTTCTTCTTGCAAGAGGTAAGCCTGAACTCTCAAACTCTATGATTCATGCATCATAAATGTGTTTTCAAGTTACAAACATGTGAGGATTTCATAGTGTTATTGCAGAAATTAGGGTTCATGTGTTCATCATTTGATTTCTCACTCCACACTTAATATAAATGCAATTAATTTATATCACTGAAATCCTTGTTCAAAAACACACAACTTTCATGTTTACAAAAGTCAAAACCATTACGTATTGAGAGAGATATGTGAGGTTTTGTAAAATGGACATGGAGGGAAGTCGCGAGGAAGAAGATGACTGTTGGCGCCATAATTTGAAATTTTAAAATTTTCTTTTATTTTCTTAATTGATTTCAAAAATTAATTTCTCTCTCAATTTTTATCATTTTTTATTGGTTCTTTTTTTAAAAATTCATAAAAATGTTAAAATATTTTATTCTACAAAAAAATAAAATTTATATTATTTATTTAATATAGCTTGAATTTTTGTAAATAATTTTATTTTTTATTGTTTTTAAACATTTTAAATGAAATTTCCACCTTGATTTTTCAAATTCAAATGAATTCCAAGTTTTTATGTGATTAAACATGATTCTTCAAAACATGATTTTTAAGTTTACAGCTTATTTTTTAATATAAATGATATTTTATATAATTTTTTATTTAATTTCCTTTGAAAAATTGTTTTCTAAATTAAAATTAGGTTTTTTTCTTAATTTTGATTTTTCAAACTTCATTTGAAACACTTTTGGGCCTCTAATAGAGTGTAAGACCCATCCCCTTTGTAAATACAAAATTTTGGGCCTCAGTCATTGTATAAGTCCCTACGCGATTTTCAAAATAAACGGTGTGATCGTTGTTTTTCATCTAGGCGTCTCTTTGAGCTATAAGCCTCATCTGTTGTATGAAAATAAAATTTTTGGCCTCTATTAGAGTGCAAGACCCATTCCTTCTTGTACATAAAATTTTGGGCCTCGGTCATTATATAAGTCCCTCTGTGATTTTCAAAACCACGACATGATCGTTGCCTTTTCAAATAAATCATCTGGGCCTCTCCTTGAGTATAAGCCCTATTATTCTTTCTTTACAAACACTTTTTGGTCCTCTATTAGAGTGTAAGATCCGACCCCTCTTTGTACAAAAATAATTTTGGG
The DNA here is from genome assembly GCA_022829125.1 of Lathyrus tuberosus. Classification (NCBI taxonomy): domain Eukaryota; kingdom Viridiplantae; phylum Streptophyta; class Magnoliopsida; order Fabales; family Fabaceae; genus Lathyrus; species Lathyrus tuberosus. Next base: position 6,730,888 of record JALAZF010000308.1, on the reverse strand, counting down.
CCTCTGCTAGAGTATAAGTCCCACAAACGTCTTTCAGTATCGCACTGCGATCAATGTTTTCAAATAAATCATCTGGGCATCTCCTTGAGTATAAGCCCTAATCTTTTGTACATAAACTTTGTTTTTAACAACAAACAACTTTCATGGGCCTCTCCTTGAGTTGTAAGCCTCATACCTCTGTTTTCAAAATCATCTGTCTGTTTTTAAACTGGTATTAAGATGAGCACTATTCCCGGTGAAACTGCTCTTAGACCACTTGGGCCTCTCTTTGAGTTATAAGCCCCAAACTTTATTTTCTTTTTTAAACAAACTTCTCTTAATTCAAATTCAAATTCAAAGTTTTCTCAAAACTTTCTTCAATTTCTTGAAACCCTAATCAATCATACAATTGTAGTCAATACACCAGATCACCATACACTTGGGCCTCCTCTCAGAATGTAAGTCCCAACATCTTTTTCAATGCATATTTGTTTATATATATATATATATATATATATATATATATATATATATATATATATATATATATTTGTCAAATCACTTATCTGTATATATATACTGATGCATATTTGTTTAGAGTTTCCCCAGTAGTTAGGTCTATACTTACATCAAACCAGAGGTTACTTTCAACTTAGTCAAAACTAGTTCCCTCATAGGAAATTCCCTATACAGTCTACCTCCTCTTGGGCTTATTCAATATGGAACAGAGAAGGCATTATTATCTGTGAAACTTTTCTCAAGAGTGTTAAAACTTAGAAATATATGTATACAAGAAGTTTATCTCCTCGGAGAGGATTAATTCCCGGTGAAACCTCTTTTGAATTTCTTCAAACCTTAGAACTGTTCAACAAAGAAATGACTAATTCTCGGTGAAACCTTTCTTGAACTCTTCTTAGGCTTGGACCCACAGGCTTCCTAGAAGTATCCCCAACCTTCTCTTAGGCTTAGTACAAGGACCAACAAGCTTCTTTGAAGTTCCCCATCCTCCTCTTGGGCTTAGTACAAGGACCCAAAGGCCTCCTAAAAGCATAGGATAGAAATTAGTCATCTCTACTAGTTCAATCTCCAGGAGAGTCAAATTGCCATAACATCAGACCATTCTAAGGTTGATCTTCTTCCCTTAAACCAAAAGCCTCCTCTTAGGCATCATACAAAGACCCCTCTCTACACCAGAGTCTACCACTTCTTGAGAGACTTCGACAGTCTCAGCCTCCTCTTGGGCTTCATTCAAGTAGACTTGGAAAGTCTCATCTCCTCTTGGATCTCATACAGAGACCCTCAAGTTTCCTAAAAGCATAGGAAGAACCCTGATCAGTTTAGCAATACACTAGTCTCCACCAGAGTTAAAAACCTCTAAGGTTTTCAAATTCACTTTAAACTCCTCTGACACCCAACAAGGCTTAACTTTCACTTTGGAACACCCTAGCCAGTGTCAATTTACCATTCACAAATCCTTAGAGGAATTAGAGCTTCGTGGCATCTGGTATTTCAACTCTTCCCTGATTCCCAGCAAGAGTAAATCCCTTTGGATTCTCCACAATACAATTTGGACCTGCTCCTAGATTTCCATAAATCCTCAGCAAGAGATGGCCTCCTCTTAGGCTACATATACGAATTTCCTCAGTCAGCCTCAATCTTGGGCTTTGTACAAGATAGATAAAACCCTCCCCAGAGGAGTCACTTTCTTTTAGCTTCAACCTTGGGCTTTGATCAAGGCATACAAAAATCAGCATCCCCTTAGATGGGACCTTGGGTCCTCTCTGCAGGAAGATAATTCCTCTATACATCACATATCAAAACAAATAATCAAAACCTTTCCAGATAATTGCTGTAAGTGGCACACTTGTTGATTCAAAATCCAAGCTGGAGTCCTTCTCATATCCTGGCTAAAATTCATCTTTCATCTAACAGTTGTAAGTGGCAGGCCTCTGGATCCCTAACATCCAAGCCAATGTCCCTCTCTTAGCATGAAAGATTCATAAGGAAAAAGTGGCATTGCTCTACACTGAGTTAAAGCTTTCCTCCTTCATGACATCACCCTTATAAAGGAAATTATGGCATTGCTGGATTCCACACATCCCATTTAAATTAATTTCCTTTATAACCAATTTCTCAACATTTGTGATGAATAGGTGAGATATCTCCCTTTAGAGATAACAAATTCTCTCTCTCATTCACCCTTTTAGCTTCAATCTTGGGCTTTGAACAAGACACCAAAAATCCTTCCTCCCATAGAAATAGGAGGAACTACGATTGCTCTGATTTCCCAAATCTCTTTACGGGAGTACATAGGCATAATATTGCAAAATCTTAGCGAGCACACGAATTAAAAACTTTAGGTTTAGTACCTTCCCAAAAACAACGAAAAACCCGAAAACCACAAAAACATTCTCTCAACACTCCCAAAGGAGAAACTTTCCCAATCCACAGTAGATAAACACAAGAAAGCATTTCAAGTTAACAAAAAACATGCAATAAAAGGTTCCTATGGATTACCATAGATACACTCGGTGTTAATAGCTTCTCTTTGTATAACCAGACCCCGATCCCCAGTCTCTTAGCATTTGTTAAAGAAAAAATTTGCGTGCAAGGTTAGTTTTAGATATCCTCCCTTTCCTTTCCAACTTCATAGGATAAATACAGAAATTAGAAAGTAGCACCCAAATCCAATTTATGGTAAGGTGGTCGCATCACCGACAAAAATCGCACGCTACAATCAAGTTTATGTCTTCACCGGGAGAAAGATGGTTGAATTCGCTTAAGAAGTAAGGGTCAAACTCATAACATCCACACCTTACTATGCGCAGGAAAATGGGCAGGTCAAAGCGGCCAATAAAATAATAATTAGTTTGTTCAAAAAGCATGTGGGCCAAAAACCTAAGAATTGGCACAAGACATTAGATTAAGAATTGTGGGATTGTCGGACTTCTCCCAAAGAAGCAACAAATGCAACTCCGTTTCGACTAATGTTTGGGCAAGATGCAATTCCGCCTGCTGAAATTTACTTCCAGTCAGCAAGAATTCAAAGGCAAAATGAGATAGCTTCTGAAAATTTATGGGATACAATGTTAGAGGAGTTAGTCGATCTGGACAAAGAAAGGATGACTGCATTGGACATGCTTATAAGGCAAAAGGAAATGGTGGTCAAAACCTACAACAAGAAGGTGAAACCTAAGGCCTTTTTTATTAATGAGGGACTTATGTTCTTCGAAAATTGACTAAGAGCGCCTCATTTGAAGGACTTAATGCATTATTGGCCAAGATGCATATTAGTAAGTCTGTAAAAGTCCTAAACTTCTAAATGTAAAATGGAACCTCATAAGGGAAAACATCTGTCCCCGGGATACTCTCATTATCCACAGGTAAAAAAAACTTTGCCTTCTGCCAAAAGACTCGTGCATGTGGGACTGTGTAGTGTTATATTTGCAAATAACCTTGCCTAAAGCGACAACTTGGCACTGCCCTAGGAAAAGGCAAGGATGTTGATCAGAAAATAACAAGTGTACTATTTTTACGATGTAGTAATAATATGGGTTACCCCCACAATCGATCTCGAGGACTGCGCGTGATTGTAAGTGCAGATGTTAATTCAATTAAACAAAAGTTCCTTGGGTTTTGATTGATTTGAAATTATAACTAAGAATAGTAAAATGAACAAAATTATAAACTTGACTTAAAAACAGATATGAGAAGCATGCTAGAGGAAGTGTATGAATTGCACTGCAAAAACTCTAAATCCTTATTCGATGAAACAATACTCAACAAACCTTACCGATTCTTAAGGTTATTTTTCCCTAATTCCTTAGCGGAAATACCTTTGAGATTCTATCTTTACCCTAATTCCTTAGCGATCAAGAAAGAATCACAAGCATTATATTTGATCAAGAATAATCCGGTTATTACAGGGTATCCCCATTCCTAGGCAATATCTACTGTAATATTATTATGCAAAAGAGTTAGGTTGGTTGGTCCGACCTAAACCCTAACCGTAAATCAATTTCAATTTGTCCGATCGAAAAGTGTTAAAAACATTGCATAACAAAAGATTAAGGGAAAAAGTAATATTTCATAGAACAATGAAAATTCAAATCATTACAATGCAATTCAGGGACACCCTCTAGCATTGGGGAGTTTAGCTACTCATAGTTCTAAAAGAAATTACAAAATAAAAGTAAGACATTACAAGATTATTGGATGACTACGATCTTCAATTGCTTCTGCTCATGAACAGTCTTCTTTCTCCAAAACCCTTGATAGCATCCAACTTTAACGTAAAATATTCCGTACTGTCAAAAAGTGTTTTTTTCTTCCTAAAAACTCATCTAAATAGTATCAAATCATTCAGATCGGTTGAAAATACACAAAGCGCCCCCACAACTTAATATATGGAGAAAATATGAAAAATTCAGGAAATTAGCTTCAAAGCTGACACGGGCCGTGTCAGCCAACAGTGCCGGCCGTGTCAGCTTGCTGGATTTTATAACCAAAATTGTTTCGATCATAACTTTTGAACTGTAAGTTTTTTTTGGTCCCCGTTCGAAGCGTCGGAAAGCTAATGAAGAGAATTATAACATAGTACAGATAAGAAACTTGGTTGCCCAATATTTTTCCATATTTGTTGAATTTTAGGTCCAAACATCCTCAGCTTCCTTCCAAAAACTCTTCTAAATTCCCGAAACTTCCATTTTCTTCACACGAGTCCTCTGGGCTTTTCCACTAAGACCTGAAACCATAGAAAAATATCAAACCAAAGCATAAAATGCAACATAATTGAAATAAAACAACAAATCATTAAATGCGAGAATAAAATACGACAAGTAAAATTGACTTCAAAACAATGAAAATACAAAACAAAGTGTTACCGATTTCGCAGATTCATGCCGAATAATTGACGGAAAACTAGTAGAAATGGTGATCGATCACAACCCCAAACTTAGCTCATTGCTTGTCCTCAAGTAATGTTCTAGACAACAAAACAGTCACCCCCGAATTCCAAACAATCGATGTACCATAACACAGCTGATATCTTTTGTAAACATCCTTTCACTTTCCCAATTAAGTTTCCTGCGTCCCGATCCGACATTCAGCCACACTTCCACATCAAAGTATCTCTGTACCTGACAACTTTTTACACTCTCACCAAATCTCTCTGGGTTAAATCGTTTACAATCAACAGTCAGAGCATGCTAAATCAACTCATAAGTTTGAATATTATCTATCTTCATTTCACACACACACAATACACACTTTTTGAGGAGTTTGAGGGTTGTAATGGGGCTTAGGGACAAGGTGGGATAAACAACAAAAAAGGGAAGACAAGTGGTTTATAGCTCATCTTTAGTGTCGTCATTCTCATCTTTGTGTTCTTTGCACTTTTAAACATTAAGGGTATCAGACACCGTAATGACAAGATTTTTCTTTTGAGCTTGTCTTTCGGTCTTTTCAACTATAACATTCTCTAGGTAAGTGCTTTATTCATTTTTCATCTTTCTATTTCTTTTTTTTTCTTGCACTTATCTAGTTCTCATAATTGTCTTAACCCCAAACTCAGAACTTTTCACAGATCAAAATTTGACACACACCTAAATGAGCAGGGTAAGGGAGTGTTTGTCTTATGGTTTAATTATGCGGTAAATAACAAACAAAAGGTGAAAGGCTCAATTGGGGTTAAACGAAGGATAACATAAAGGGATGGCTGGAAAGGCTCGGGGTTAAAAGAAACAAGTGCCTCAGTGTATACGTGTGCAGTGAAATTGCAACAGACAACAACGCAAACTAAGAGTGATGAAGTCATATCTAAAGAACTCTCATGATGATGATGATGTGTTTGGCCTTTTGTGATTCTCATTATGTCTGGTATATGTCATATCCCATATTTTGACCACTCATTGTTAAAAATTCAACTGTATTTTCACTTCGTGTCATTTGCACATCATGTCATCTGTTTTCGTCATGCATATTGTTTGAATTTTCTGTCGAAATATACACGTCGAAATTTCAGTCATTTTTGGTTAATTATGCGAAATATCGATGAGCGGACGTTTTTCAACTGAAATTGCAAATGTTCGTTTTCCATCTATCTTTCGCACGAATTTAAGTCAGTACCATTTTTATTTCTTTCTTTTACGTATATATAATAAAAATGAAAATAAAAATAAAATAATAAAAAAATAATAAGTAATAAAATAAAAAAATAAAAAACATATATATATATATATATATATATATATTTATATTTTTTTTCCTCACGTTTATATATATATATATATATATATATATATATATATATATATATATATATATATATATATATATATCGAAAAAATATATAAATTCATATCTATACAATTTTGTTTTTTATAACTTTTTAATACCATTTGTTTTTATATAATTTGTTTTATATAATTTATTTTGTAACAAACTTTGAAATTTTTAATAAAAAACTATTATTTTGAGAACTTATGGAACAAGTTATGAAGACTTGTATGCAAATTTTGATTATTTTATCTTTTTCTAACTTGATCACCAAGTTTCTTTTTCCTATAAATACCACTAAACTTCTCATTTGAAATTACACCAAACAATGTAGGAAAACTTGTTTCTCTCTTCTCTCTAATCTTTCTATGCCACTTAGAAACATGGAAATTGTGAAAAATTTCACACACACACCAATAGGTGGTGCGCCTCCCCCCCTCCTTTGGTAAGTTTTTCTCATTTTTTCTTTTCATATTTTGTCACACATTTTTGTTTAATAAATCATTATTAAATAAATTAATTATTTATTTAGTTTTACCAATATTAATTAGTTATTTTTACTAAATATATTCCAATTAATTTAATTTGTGTGATTAATCATTTAATTGATTATTTGATTTCATCTTTGCTAAAAACATGTCTTATTCTTAACTTTGTTTTTTTCAAAAAGAATTATTTGTAAATAAGTGTTCACATCACTTATAATTTCAATTCAATTCTAACCACTTAATAAGGAAAAAAAAGCATTTTTATGTGATCTCTGGTTTTCTCTATTTGTTTGTGGTTTTTTTCATCTGATGCAGGAATTCTTAATCAATATCTTGACGATCATTGGATGCTTAAAAGCTTTATCGGGTACATTGAGCTCGTCTGACGCTCCTCTGCTTGCGTGAAAATTCACCGGTGTCTGGTACACTTTATATTTAAACTTTGCTTGTGCATCATGTTTATGATTAAATAAATCTTTTTTACAAATCTTTTTCAAAATCTTTGGGCCTCTAATAGAGTGTAAGACCCAACCCTTTTATTAAAAACCAAAATATTTTGGGCCTCAGTATATTGTATAAGTCCCGATACTGTCAAAACGTACGGCGCGATAGTCGCCTTTTCAAAATAACCCTAGGCTTCTCCTTGAGTTGTAAGTCTCATCTCTTGTACAAAAATAAATCTTTGGGCCTCTAATAGAGTGTAAGACCCATTCCCTTGTACATAAAAACTTTTTGGGCCTCACATATTGTATAAGCCCCTCTGTACAATTTTCAGGATAACTGTGCGATCATCGTTAAAACTTAGGCCTCTCCTTGAGCTGTAAACCCCAACAATATTTTCAAAACACTTTCTCCTTTGATTTTGAATTCAAATATATGTTGTTATCAAAACTTTCTTTAATTTCTTTGAAAAACTAACAAAACAGCATGGAAGCTCTACAACGGGTAAGTGTTTATCCGCTTTCTTTTATCTGCTTTCATATAAATAACTGTATTGTGGGGCTGTTTCACTGTAAGTCTTCTTTCACATCCTTTTATACTTGTAACATATCCACTGTGTAATACTAGTATAGTTATTTAGAGTTTTCCCCGGCAACTACGTCTAGCACTAGGTAAAGCCTGTTGGTCAGTCTTAAATACAAACAAGACTAGATCCCCCATAGGATTCCAGATACAGTCTTCCCTCCTCTTGGGGTTAAATAATATGGAACAAAGAGAAAGGCAGTATTCTCGGTGAACCTTTTCTCAGGCTGTCACCCTTAGAAATTTTCAATGGAACTCTAACTCCCCAGAGATGATCTTTTCTTCGTGAATGGCATCTCTTGAGTTTCTTCCAGATTCTTGAACTTTCCTGGAATGATCTCTTCTTGGTGAATTGCATTTCTTGAATTTCCCTAGGTTTGGGGACCCATAGGCTTCCTAAAAGCATCCCCGCCTCCTCTTGGGCGTTGTACAAGGACCCTTCGGCTTCTTAGAAGTTCTCATGCCTTCTCTTGGGCTTAATACAAGGACCTTGACGACCTCTTAAATGTATAAGACAGAACTTAGTCATCCTTTGTTAGAGCAGTCTTCCCCGCGTCAAAAACTCCGACCATTGTAGGGTTGGTACTCATCCCTTAATGTTCGTGCCTCCTCTTGGGCATTGTACAAAAGATAAAACTCCAGACTTGGACAGTCTAAATCTCTTGAGTCTCAAAGACATTCTCAAGTTCCTTTCAAACATAGGAAGAAATGTCGATCACTTTGAAACCCGGTCTCTCTCATGAGAGTTCCCCACACTTGGACCCGCTTTAGGATTTCAATAATTTTGTACAAATAATTCTCCCCAGCGGAGCTAACCTTTTCAGACTCTCTTGTTGAGTCAACCTTTTTAGCCTCCGTCTTGGGCTTTGTACAAGACATATAAAACACTCTCTTGTTGAGTATAAAAGACTCTCTTGTTGAGTCAATCTCCTTTCAGCCTCAATCTCGGGCTTCGTACGAGACAGCAAATCACTCTTGTTGAGTATAAAAATCTCTCTTGTTGAGTCAATCTCTTTTTAGCCTCAATCTCGGGCTTCGTACAAGACAACAAAACACTCTCTTGTTGAGTATAAAAGACTCTTTTATTGAGTCAATCTCCTTTTAGCCTCAATCTCGGGCTTCGTACGAGATAGAAAAACACTCTCTTGTTGAGTATAAAAGACTCTCTTGTTGAGTCAATCAACCTTCAGACTCTCTTATTGAGTCAATCACCGGTTCAAGACTATCTTGTTGAGTCAACTCATTTAGCCTCCGTCTTGGGCTTTATACAAGACACATACAAGCACTCTCTTGTTGAGTCAAACCCTTTCAGCCTCCATCTTGGGCTTTATACAAGATATATTCTCCCCAACGGAGTCAAAATCCCTCTTAGCCTCAATCTTGGGCTTTCTACAAGATAGAAAGAACATTTTCCCCAGAAAAGTCAACTTCTAGCCTCCTCTTAGGATTTGTATAAAGAAAACCCCGGTTGAGTCAATCAACCTTTTAGCATCAAATTTGTGCCTTGCTCACAGCATACAAACATCAACAACTCCTATTTAGAGATGACAAATTCTCTCTCAGTCAAACCTTTAGCTTCACATCTTGGGCTTTGAACAAGATACAAACCACCTTTAGCTTCATGTATTGGGCTTTGAACAAGACACCAAAACAACCTTTTTCCTCCCATAGAATAGGAGGAACTACGATCGCTCTGATTTCCCTGTTTCGGGAATACGTAGGCATAAGATTGCAAAAGTCTTAGCGAGCATACTAATCAAAAACCCAAAATCCCATACCTTCATACATCAATCGAAAAGCATCAGACCTAACATCTTACAAAAAACCTCACAAATAGTCCAGATCCTGTTTTTAAGCAAATAACCGTAAAAGACAAACCCCCTATTTTGATAGCATCTGTAAACCAACAGTTTTTACTGTTTAATCTCAGTATGCCACCAGGGTTAATTAGAGACATCTATTTCCCTTCCTTAATCAACTTCACAGGATCAAAAATGAATCAAACTGTAGTACCAAAGCGATGGTGATTCGAAACCACAAAAATCGCGCTACAGAAAATTGGCAACCATAGTGGGAGCTTTCTTTCTAGCCTTTTTTAAGGTAGAAAGCCTTAAGTTCGCAAAGTACTACAGAAATGGCGACTCTGCTGGGGAGTCATTGTCTGTATAGGATCATAAGACTAGAGGTCCAGGATGATTAAGACAAATATATATATATACTGCTTTTCCTAACTGATATCTGTGTTTATTTTTCTGCTAATGGGAATGCGTGTGATGCCGCATGTGGAAAGATTGAGTATACACCTAAGATAGGGGATGGCATTATACAGGTAATCTTACGGGGAGTGAATCCCAGTTAAGAGTTCCCGGTCGACCATCAAACTCAGTGGAGATTCCCTTTGCATATACATTACCTATACGACTTCGGTTGTTGAAAGTAGTGTGGTCGATTGGGTTATTTGAGAAGCTGAGGTTTTTAGTAGACTAAAACCATTTTGTAGTGCGGAAGCTATCGAGAATAGTTATCATGCGATACTACCCTCATTTGAGATCACTCTAAGATACATCAGCACGCTGGCAATCCGCTTGCTGTTGTTATCCCAGGAGGGGTCAATGATTTTTCGGACAGGTACAAAAATCACCAGTATAAAACTTTGGGCATGGGTAGAGCCTTGACTTCATGACACCGACCATTTGACCCCATGTTTTCTCTATGTTTTTGTGTGCTGCATTCATACATTCATTTAAAAAACATTAAAACAAAGAAAAATCTTCTCTTCTAGTCTCTCTTTTTCAAATTAAACTAAGGCAATGATTGCCAATGTCAGATAAAGAAATTGCGTTATGGATTTCGGTAGAAGGAAAACTCACAAGTACACCTTCAAGGTTCCAAAACTAAGGGATTTAAGAGGTTTGGTGAGGATGATCACCAACCTCGAGGCTTTCAGAGCTAAGTACGGGGGACTGCTATCTCTATTAAGGGACCATGTAATTGAAGGAATCCTGTCCACACTAATCCAGTTCTACGATCCTGTCTATCACTATTTCACATTCCCGGATTATCAACTAGCACCAACACTGGAGGAGTATTCTCACCTGACTGATTTACATATCACTGACCAAGCTCCCTTTTCTGGACTGGAAGAGATTCCAAAAGATCAAACCAATGCAAGAGCAATCTACTTGGACGAGTCAGAAGTCAGGACTCACATGACCACTAAGGGTGGAATCCAGGGTTTGCCAGCCCAGTTCTTAATCAAGAAAGCTCTGTACTTTGCTAGTATAGGGAACGTGGCCGCTTTCGAAAGCATATTTGTTTTTCTTACCTACGGGTTATTTTGTTTCCCAACATTGATAACTTCGTTGATATCAACGCCATTAAGATTTTTTTGATTGGAAACCCTGTACCGACCTTGCTCGCAGATGCTTATCATTCTGTACACTTAAGGAATTTATACAGCGGAGGAATGATCACATGTTGTGTACCCCTGCTATACAAATGGTTCACTTCCCATTTGCCCAAGTCTGCTGCATTTTGGGATCAAAAGAATACTTTACGTTGGTCGCAAAGAATCATGTCTCTTACCAACTCTGACATCGATTGGTAAAATCAAATCTATGACGGGATCAGAATCATCGATCGTTGTGGAAATTTCCCAAATGTACCCCTTATAGGAACTAAGGGAGGAATCAACTATCATCCAGTTTTAGTTCGTCGTCAATTTGGATACCCGATGAGGCATGTCCCGCGTAATGCTCATCTGGAAGGTCTTTTCTTCAAGGAAGGAGAAAATGACAGGGCACTAAAGACAGAAATAGGACATGCTTGGAAACACGTTCATAGGAAAGGAAGAGAGTCTCTAGTAAAACCAGACTATGTCTCGGTGGAGCCTTATCTCCACTGGGTAAAAACTAGAGCTCTCAATCTGAGGATGCCTTACCCTCGTCAGGAAGTTCTTCCATTAAAGGACTCTGTCCTTTACTTTATGTCTGAGACGGAAAAACTTCAGGTTACTCTCAACAAAGTTCAGCAGGAGAAGAGGTCTTGGAGGAACAAGTATCGTATTCTCAATGTGGAGTGTAAGAAAATACAGCAACTATTGAAAGATAAAGATGCTCTGATTGAGATTTTAGAGCAATATGCTGTAGAAAATCAGGATGACCAGAGGAATTTGCTCGCTAATTTCACTTGGCAAAGGAATGACGACCCGACAATGGCTCAAGAGCCCCGGTCAAAGAAGAGGAAAGTACCCGAACCAGCACCTGAGCTCGCTTCAGAGAGGACTCGAGACCCATAAGTTTAGATTTCCTTTTGCAGCACTTTGTAAATTACTGTATTTCCATTTCCATAATCTTTGAATTCAATAAAACGGGGTTTCCCCACTGTTTGATATTTGCAATCCAATTGTCGAAGTTTACTTTGAATAAACAAGAAAATATATATACAATTAATATAATCATTGCATATCATTCGTAACGCATTCTTCTTACCTACGGATCTCATGTTTGTGTCTCGATTCTAGAGTCAAACTATCTCATTCGTACAATACTCAGGCCAATCGACAGAAAAAGATGGATGATCTCGAGGAAGAGAACAGAGAGTTAAGGAAAGAGATCGACACTCTGAAAGAGGATCTGAGAAAGCTTCATAAGGACATGCAAGCTCTGGCAGAAGCTCAGATGCAACAACAAAGGACTGTGATCTCAGAGATCGCATCAACTCCCAAAGTGGAGAAGTATGATCCTAGGTACAAAATGCCGAAAGATCTTCCTTGGGGCATGCCTATTAACTATATCACGGAAGGATATGTTCCGCCAATCACTGAGGATCAGGGAGCCGCAGCAAGAACCGTTGGGCCTGAAGGTTACAAACTTCGGGAAAGCGAAGATGCTAGGGGCATGACGGCAACTCCTGAAGGTTACAAACTTCAGGAGAGGGAAGGACCTAGAGTCACTGCCATGATGACTATACCACCACCCGTGGTACACACTATCCCGGAAAGACAGATTCCAGAGATACCTTCAGGTGGAAACGAAAGTATGTTCGACAAAATGAATGAGTTCTAGGAACAGTTCTTGGAGATGCAGAAAGAGCTGCAAGCCCTTCGCGGTCAGGATCTATTTGGAAAAGACGCCGTGGACCTTTGTTTGGTCCCCAATGTGAAAGTTCCGCACAAATTCAAAGTGCCTGAATTTGAAACGTACAAGGGTAACTCTTGCCCTCAAAGCCATTTGGTGATGTACGCTCGGAGGATGTCAACTCAGACAGAGAACAACCAGCTACTGATCCACTATTTTCAAGATAGTTTAACCGGTGCCGCACTCAAAAGGTACATGGGTTTAAACTGCACTAAGATCGGCACTTTCAGAGATCTTGGCGCTACCTTCGTTCAACAATATAAGTATAACCTGGACATGGCACCAGATAGAGATTAACTCAGATCGATGTCACAAAAGGACAAGGAAACCTTTAAGGAGTACGCTCAGAGATGGCGTGAAATTGCCGCTCAGATTTGTCCACCTCTTGAGGAAAAAGAGATGACAAAGATCTTCTTGAAAACCTTAAGCTCGTTTTACTACGACAGAATGGTTGCCAGTGCCCCCAGTGACTTCACCGAGATGGTGGGCATGGGAGTTCGTCTTGAGGAAGCAGTCCGAGAGGGACGTTTAGTTAAAGACGCTGGATCATCAAGTAGTAAGAAAAAAGAGCAGGATATTGGGAATATCTCTCTCGGAAAGCAAAGGCGACGGTACCAACCAGTAGCAGCTGTAACTTCTGCTATCAACCCTGCGCTTGTTCCAACGTATCAACCTCAGGTTGCTCAGAGCCAACCGATTCAACAACAATTTCAGCAAAGGACACAACAGCCTCTTCAGCATGCTCGTCCTCCATATAACAACAACCGTACAACTCGACCGCCAGGGTTCGACCCTATACCAATGTTGTACGCATAACTGTTTCCATTACTACTGGTCAAGGGGCATCTCTAAACCAAGTCTCCTCTTGCAATCCCGGAGAATCCGCCAGTTTGGTTCAAAGCGGATCAGACTTGCCCTTACCATCAAGGAGGACCAGGGCATAATATAGAAAACTGTCTCAGTTTCAAATCCGATGTGAAAAAGCTTGTTAGGAGCGGGGTCTTATCCTTCAAGGATACGGATCCTAATGTTCTCACGAACCTGTTGCCTCAACACGAGAAAGCTGCGGTAAATTTGATAGAGGGAGAGTCTAACAACAGCTATCAAATTCATGATGTACTCTTAATAAGGGCCAACTTGGTCAAGATGCATTGTAGACAGAGTGGATACGGCCATGAGCCACCTCATAATTATCACCAGTGTGATATCTGCTCTAAAAACAATCAAGGATGTTCTGTGGTGCAATCAGCTCTACAGGAATAATTGGATCTCGGATGGATCCAAGAGCATCGAGTTCATGGAGTTAACATGACTCATACAAGTTCCAACATCATTCAGAACCACGACTTCTGTGCAATGAATGTCAACTTGGTGGCAATGTACTCAAGGCAAAGCCAGTATCATAATCTACCGCGGCACGTGTAACACCCCATTTCTACCCATCGAATAATATAAAATCAGAGTTACAAAGTTTCAACGTACATATGGAATGTTACACTTTCTACATAAAACAACGACAATTAATCACTTGGAAAACAGATACATAACACATAATTTCGGATGAACCGATAACAACCTGCTCAGTCTTTAAAATAAAACAACTGTCATTACTACGCAGCGGATTCACAAAAATTCAACTTTAATGACATACCATCTTTGTCCACTTAAAACAACTTCAAAACAAAAAGTCTTTAATGAAAACAACTTAAAAATTCAGCAACAATACTAAAATCAACAATAAAGGAAACATGCGTTCATCCCCCCGAGTGTTACGTATCAGAGCGACGACACCGACTCGAACTAATGAAGGTAGACAGCCTTCACTCTGGATTACCTGCAGGATGGTGTATAAACCATCACCAAACACAGAAGGGGTGAGATATCAAACAATATAATCGGGTATAAGATAAACAATATATTAGATCGGATTATATAAAATCACCACTTCACAACATTACCATCAACATTCATCAACAACACAACAACAATTATGCGACATGGAATGCGACTCATAAAATGCACATGCATGTGGTACCATTGGAGCAGAACTCCCAACTTAAAAATCTGCCAATTAATAGAGGCGTCAACAAGGCATAAGCCTTCAACTTAATTTGCCAGTTCAGGCCAACTTACCGAGCATCAGCTCCAACTTGATATGATATGAATGCAACAACATCATGAACACACCAGCAACTACAACAACAATTACAACCACAATTCAACTTTGGCATTAAGCCTACAACTTAATTCTTGCCAATAATTAGAGGCAATGCAACAAAATTCACACCTGTTAGATTATTCTTCTACTAATTTATCATTGTTACTGCCACTGAATTGCTACCTGCTAGTTCATGTCTTTGCTGTCATTTTTCTATTAACTAAAGCTAATAGTGGCTATATTATTTTCCTGCTAATTCCTTATTAATATTCTAAACAAATATTATTTTCCTGCTAATTCATTATTAATATTCTAAACAAATATTATTTTCCCGCTACTGTTACTAACATAATACTAATGTTTCTTAATATTTATGCTAAACTCACCCACACACAAGTGGCTTGCGCCATTTCCACTCACACACACAAGGTGGCTTGCGCCACCCTCACATACACACCCAGGTGGCTTGCGCCACCCTTACACACACACACAAAGGTGGCTTGCGCCACCCCCCTTTTTCTTCTTTTTTCTTTTTTCTTTTTTTTTAATTCAACCTAGTCCAAAATAATTCCGAATGCAGACCCAATCAACACATAATTGCAACATTAATTCTTTTTTTTTACAGAACCCATAATTTTTCAGAGATAACAACCAGATACGAAAACAACAGGATTCGGTATATTTCTCGACACAATTTACACACAGTGACCATTTTATACAAACCCAAATCCCACATACTATTCATCAACTACCCTATTATAGAGTTAGAACCCCACCCTTACCTTGGATTGAAGGTCGCTCTACTCTCTGATTGGATTCTTGCTCCCGCAGCCTCTACGTATTCTCCTTCCAACCCTTGTTCCTCTTTCCCCCAAACACCTACTTGTTCTTACGGTTATATTCTTTCTTTCTCATAATTCTAAATACCTAATATAATAACACTATTATTCTATTTATTTTATTGGGCCTCATTTCTACACCCCCACTAATTCTACTTTTAATCATCAAAGCCCAAATAATATAATCTAGTATTAATTCTAATACTATACCTACAACTTAATCAGTTTAATATATCGACTAACAACAACACAACTTAAATCAATATTCCATAATTTCGACAATTATTCGGAAAATATGCGAAAATATTTAATTAAATAAATAATTAAATATCGGGGGTTACAACTCTCCCCCACTTAGAATATTTTCGTCCTCGAAAATTTACCTTGTTCAAACAACTCGGGGTAGGATTCCCGCATCTTGCTTTCCAACTCCCACGTCATACTTTCTCCGACAGCTCTTAACCAAACTATTTTTACCAACACAATCTCCTTACCTCTTAGAGTCTTCCTTTCACGATCCGCGATCCGTACAGGCATCGTTTCCATAGTAAGATTATCCCGTACCTGCACATCATCCATATGAATTACATGAGATGGATCTGGAACATACTTCCGGAGTTGAGACACATGAAACACATCATGTAAATTTGAAAGATTAGGCGGTAAGGCCACTCTATAAGCAATATTCCCAATTCTGTCCAAAATCTGATACAGACCAATAAAACGAGGAGTGAGCTTCTTAGACTTCAATGCACGCCCAACACCTGTCACAGGTGTAACTCTCAAAAACACATGGTCACCTGCTTGAAATTCTAAATCTTTCCTTCGCTTGTCATGATAACTCTTCTGCCTACTTTGGGAAGATTTCATCTTTTCTCGGATTAACTTCACCTTCTCAGTAGTCTCTCGAACAATTTCAGGTCCAAGCACTACACTTTCTCCAGATTCATGCCAACATAAAGGAGTCCTACATCTCCGACCATATAACGCTTCAAAAGGTGTCATTCCAATACTGGAATGGTAACTGTTATTATAAGTGAACTCGATCCACGGAAGATAAGTATCCCACGAACCTCCCTGCTCAAGAACACATGCTCTCAACAAATCCTCCAACGACTGAATAATCCTCTCAGTTTAACCATTCGTCTGAGGGTGATACGCTGAACTCAACCTCAACTTAGAACCCAACGCCTCTTGCAAACTCTTCCAAAAATCTGACGTAAACCTCGGATCTCTATCCGACACAATACACAGAGGAACACCATGCAGCTTTACAATTACGCTAGTATAAATCTCCGCCAACTTCGATACTGGGAAACTGATGTTAATAGGAATAAAATGAGCCAACTTCGTAAGCCTATTAACAATCACCCAAATTGAATCGTGTCCTCTTGAAGTATTAGGTAATCCCGTCACAAAGTCCATTGAAATGCTATCCCATTTCCATTCTGGAACTTCTAACGGTTGCATCAACCCTGCAGGCTTCTGATGTTCAACTTTCGACTTCTGACAAGTTAAACATGCATACACAAATCAAGCTACATCACACTTCATCCCAGGCCACCAAAACAATTTCTTCAAGTCTTGATACATTTTTATAGCCCCCGGATGAATACTCAAATTGCTTCTATGACTTTCCTCGAGAATTGCTTTCTTCATCTCCGCATCATCAGGAATACAAATTCGATTTCGGAATCTCAACACACCTTGTGCGTCTAATTTATAATCATCATTCTCAGACTGATCGATCCCAACCATCGAATCTACTAGTTTCACGTCTAATTTATGAGATTCCTTGATACTGTCTAGAAAATCATTGTTAATTTTCAGCATTCCCAACATCACACTCTGCGGTGTCACTTCACAAACTAAGCTCATATCTCTGAACTGCTCAATTAATTCCAATTCTTTAACCATCATCGCCGACATATGCAAGGTTTTCCGACTTAGGGCATCTGCCACAACATTAGCTTTACTTGGATGATAGTTCAAACCGAAATCATAATCTTTTAATAATTCCAACCATCTTCGTTGTCTCATATTCAAATCCTTCTGATCAAATAAATACTTTAAACTCTTATGGTCACTAAACACTTCAAATCTAGAACCATAAAGATAATGCCTCCAAATCTTCAGCACAAAAACAACTGCAGCAAGTTTTAAATCATGTGTAGGATAGTTCTTTTCATGAGTCCTCAACTGCCTCGACGCATAAGCAACCACCTTATCATTCTGCATAAACACACCTCCTAAACCCATCTTAGAAGCATCACGATACACCACAAAAGGTTCTCCTGGATTAGGTAATGTCAAAACCGGAGTTGATGTCAATCACTTCTTCAATTCCGTAAAACTTTCTTCACATTGAATGTCCCACACAAAAGCTTTACCTTTACAAGTCAACTTAGTCAACGGAAGTGCTAACTTAGAAAATCCTTCGATAAACCTTCGGTAATAACTGGCTAGTCCCAAAAAGCTTCTAATCTCAGTAGCCGACTTTGGAGTTTCCCATTGCAACACAGCATCTACTTTAGATGGATCCACAGCAATGCCACTACCTGAAATGACATGACCAAGAAAACTAACCTCCTTTAACCAAAATTTACATTTAGACAGCTTTGCATATAACTTCTTCTCTTTCAAAACTTGGAATACTAGCCTTAAGTGTTCTGCATGCTCTGTTTCCGATTTAGAGTAAATCAATATATCATCAATGAACACTACCACAAACTGATCCAAATAAGTATGAAAGATACGGTTCATGTACTCCATGAATACTCCCGGCGCAATAGTAACACCGAAAGGCATCACCGAATACTCATAATGTCCATAACGTGTTCTGAAAGTCGTCTTCTAGATATCTTCATCTTTCACTTTAATCTGATGATAACCCGACCTCAAATCAATCTTGCTAAACACACGAGCACCTACCAATTGATCCATCAAGTCATCTATTCTCGGAAGCGGATACTTGTTCTTAATCGTCACTTTATTTAATTGTCTATAATCAACACAGAGCCTCATACTTCCATCTTTCTTCTTTACGAACAACACTGGAGCTCCCCACAACGATACACTTGGCCTCACAAACTTCTTTTCAAGCAAATCCTCCAATTGCTTCTTTAATTCTGATAATTCAGATGCAGACATCCTGTATGGTGCCATAGAAACAAGTCTGGTACCAGGTACAAGGTCAATTGCAAATTCCACCTCTCTTTCTGGCGATACATCAGGAATTTCATCAGGGAAGACTTCAGGAAATTCACACACCACTTGCAACTCCTCAATTACAGCTCATCTCTCAATAGATAACGACGCCATCACCTAGAACATATGAGCTCGTTCTTGCATCAACTGTTGTAACTGCCTAAAAGACAACAAACCAGCTTCTTCCTCTTTAGGAGTAGAAAATCTCACTGACTTGTTATAACAATTGATATGAACATAGTTATATTCTAACCAGTTCATTCCCAAGATTACATCCATCCCAGTTAACGGTAAACACACCAAATCAACAGTAAAGTCTCTGTCGAAGATCGTCAAAGGACACTTTAAATGCGCAAGAGAAGTAGTCACCGACCCCTTAGCCGGAATCTCAACGACCATTTCTCCATTCATAGAAGACAACATAAGACCCAATCTTTCAACACATTCAGCAGCAATAAAACAATGAGTAGCACCAGTATCAATCATAGTGATTAAAGGAGTACTGTTAATGAAACATGTACCTCTGATGAGTCTGACCTCAGTAGTTGTCTGAGTCCCAGCCAAAGCGAACACTTTCCCACCGGTTTGCGCCTTCTTTGGTTTCTGACACTAACTACCAATGTGTCCTTCTTCACCACAATTGAAACAAATCATCTCTTTATGCTTGCACTCAGATATTGCATGCCCGGTCATACCACAACGGAAACACCTCTTCACCTCAGTAGTACACATATTACTCTTATGACCAAGTTTCCCACATTTGAATCAAACTATGCCCGCAGGAGCATCTCCCCCACTAGTCCTCTTACCATCAGCCACTTTCTGTTTACCTTTTCCAGCTGGAGCATCATAAGGCTTGCAACGATTCTGTTGGTGCTTACTCTTCCTCTCATTAATGATCTTATAATGAGCATTGTTATCCTCTTCATAAATTCTACAACTATCAATCAAATCAGAGAAGACACAAATCTTTTGATATCTAATTGCCTTCTTGATCTCCGGGCGCAACCCACTCTCAAACTTGATGCATTTTGAAAATTCAGCAGTATCCCCGTAATACTGCGGATAAAACTTAGCCAACTCAACAAACTTTGTAGCATATTCAGTAACCGACATATTTCCTTGCTTCAGCTCAAGAAACTCGATTTCCTTCTTACCACAAACATCCGCTGGATAATACTTCCTCAGGAACTCCCTTCGGAACACAGCTCAAGTGATACCTTCACCTGTAGCTTCCAACCTCTGGCAAGTCTCTAGCCACCAGTCATCAGCCTCGACTGCTACCATGTGAGTCCCATATCGAACCTTCTGCGCTGGAGTGCAATCCATCACACGGAAGATTCTCTCCATCTCTTTCAACCAATCCAGCGCTCCATCAGGATCATACTTGCCCTTGAAGGTAGGCGGATTCTCCCTCTGGAAAGTTGCTAAACTACGAGATCCAGAATTCTCGTCAGCGTTCGGCTGATTCTGCAAAGCCTGAGCCATTGCTTCCAAAGCAGCAGCAATTGCAGCATCATTCCTTCCAACCATCTCAACTATCACTACAACATACACAAGGTTAGAACTAATTAACAATACTCGATTGTTAAACAAAACTACGACTCGATAACTTGGCCGGACGGACCGACCAGCTCTGATACCACTAATGTAACACCCTATTTCTACCCATCAAATAATATAAAATAAGAGTTACAAAGTTTCAACGTACATATGGAATGTTACACTTTCTACATAAAACAACGACAATTAATCACTTGGAAAACAGATACATAACACATAATTTCGGATGAACCGATAACAACCTGCTCAGTCTTTAAAATAAAACAACTGTCATTACTACACAGCGAATTCACAAAAATTCAACTTTAATGACATACCATCTTTGTCCACTTCAAACAACTTCAAAACAAAAAGTCTTTAATGAAAACAACTTAAAAATTCAGCAAAAATACTAAAATCAACAATAAAGGAAACATGCGTTCATCCCCCCGAGTGTTACGTATCATAGCGACGACACCGACTCGAACTAATGAAGGTAGACAGCCTTCACTCTGGATTACCTGCAGTATGGCGTATAAACCATCACCAAACACAGAAGGGGTGAGATATCAAACAATATAATCAGGTATATGATAAACAATATATTAGACCGGATTATATAAAATCACCACTTCACAACATTACCATCAACATTCATCAACAACACAACAACAATTATGCGACATGGAATGCGACTCATAAAATGCACATGCATGTGGTACCATTGGAGCAGAACTCCCAACTTAAAAATTTGCCAATTAATAGAGGCGTCAACAAGGCATAAGCCTTCAACTTAATTTGCCAATCCAGGCCAACTTACCGAGCATCAGCTCCAACTTGATATGCTATGTATGCAACAACATCTTGAACACACCAGCAACTACAACAACAATTACAACCACAATTCAACTTTGTCATTACGCCTACAACTTAATTCTTGTCAATAATTAGAGGCAATGCAAGAAAATTCACACCTGTTAGATTATTCTTCTACTAGTTTATCACTGTTACTGCCACTGAATTGCTACCTGCTAGTTCATGCATTTGCTGTCATTTTTCTATTAACTGAAGCTAATAGTGGCTATATTATTTTCCTGCTAATTCCTTATTAATATTCTAAACAAATATTATTTTCTTGCTAATTCATTATTAATATTCTAAACAAATATTATTTTCCCACTATTGTTACTAACATAATACTAATATTTCTTAATATTTATGCTAAACTCACCCACACACAAGTGGCTTGCGCCATTTCCACTCACACACACACCCAGGTGGCTTGCGCCACCCTTACACACACACACAAAGGTGGCTTGCGCCACCCCCCTTTTTCTTCTTTTTTCTTTTTTCTTTTTTTTTAATTCAACCTAGTCCAAAATAATTCCGAATGCAGACCCAATCAACACATAATTGCAACATTAATTCTTTTTTTTTTACAGAACCCATAATTTTTCAGAGATAACAACCAGATACGAAAACAACAGGATTCGGTATATTTCTCGACACAATTTACACACAGTGACCATTTTATACAAACCCAAATCCCACATACTATTCATCAACTACCCTATAATAGAGTTAGAACCCCACCCTTACCTTGGATTGAAGGTCGCTCTACTCTCTGATTGGATTCTTGCTCCCGCAGCCTCTACGTATTCTCCTTCCAACCCTTGTTCCTCTTTCCCCCAAACACCTACTTGTTATTACGGTTATATTCTTTCTTTCTCATAATTCTAAATATCTAATATAATAACACTATTATTCTATTTTTTATTGGGCCTCATTTCTACACCCCCACTAATTCTACTTCTAATCATCAAAGCTCAAATAATATAATCTAGTATTAATTCTAATACTATACCTACAACTTAATCAGTTTAATTAATCGACTAACAACAACACAACTTAAATCAATATTCCATAATTTCGACAATCATTCAGAAAATATTTGAAAATATTTAATTAAATAAATAATTAAGTATCGGGCATTACAGCACGAGTACAATTCCTGTCTGATTTGTTCGGTAAACGAACAGGGATGCTCTTTTGTACAAGAGGCCCTCTAGCGTCAGATGGATCTTGGGTGGATCCAGGACTACCATGATAGAAATCCTTATCAGATCAACGTGATTCAAATCTTTGATATTCGCTTGATGAACACCAGCTTGGTGGAATTACACGCTAAGCAAGTCCAACTCGGTTTTCTCACTTCACATAATTATCAGAACTGTAAAGTATGTCATGAGAGTAACCAAGGGTGCACTCTCGTTCAAAGAACTTTACAACACTTGTTAAATCACTGGTGGCTTCCGATCTATATGGATGAAGACACGCAACAAATCAGTGTGGTTAATGGGAATCCTACTGGGCATCAAAGTCAGGATGTTCGATCAATGGAAATAGACCTGGTAAGGTTACACTGCATTCAAAGCGAACGTGGCCAGGTGCCACCGTATAACTACGAGCGTTGTAGAGTCTGCTCAGAAAATAATCAAGGATGTTATCTCGTGCGAGCAGCCCTTCAAAGTCAGTTGGCTCCTAAAGAGATTCAACCGTGTCCAGGTTCTAGATCAATCAACTGGACGCCAGACTATTTCGCCGATCAAATAAGGGATGTTTACGTGATCTCTGATCACTAAAGGACCAAAGATGTTTGTACCATCATCCCTCTACTTGACGAATCGAAGGTTCTTAACCAGGAATTGATTAAAGTTACTTACGACAGTCAAAAAATCAGAAGGCCCCTGTAGTTATCTATCTACCGGGACCGTTACCGTATGAATCAACTAAGGTGATCCCTTACAAATACGGTGCAACAATAATTGAGAATGGAAAGGAAAGTCCATTACCCTCCGTCGTGAATATTGCAGACATCAGTCGAGTAACACGGAGCGGTCGAATCTTCAACAGAGGAGTTGGAGAACCTAATAGAGAAAAGGAACCTCAAACAGAAGTTCCCAATCCACCAGTCGGTCAATCCAGTAATCTCATCCTTTCAAAGAATGATGATGAGATGCTGAAGCTCATCCAAAGGAGTGAATACAACATTGTTGACCAGCTGTTACAAACTCCTTCAAAGATCTCAGTGTTATCGCTTTTGCTCAGTTTCGAAGCCCACAGAGAGGCTCTACAGAAAGTCTTAGAATAAGCCTTTGTGGAACAGGATGTGTCAATATGACAGTTTGACAGTATCGTCTCTAACATCACTTCCTGCAATAACTTGGGGTTTAGCGATGAGGAATTGCCAAAAGAGGGCCAAAGTCACAACATGGCGCTCAATATCACAGTCAACTGCCAGGACGATGCTTTAGCCAGCGTATTGGTAGACACCGGATCGGCTCTCAACATCATGCAAAAGTCCACTCTAATGCGACTATCATTCAAAGGATCTCCAATAAGAGGCAGTGAGGTCGTTGTTAAAGCATTTGACAGATCCAGAAAAACAGTTATCAGCAAAGTCGACCTTCCTATAACTATCGGTCCTCACACTATCCAAGTCACTTTCCAGGTCATGGACATCCGAGCAACATACAGTTGGTTATTAGGAAGACCTTGGATACACCAGGCTGGGGCAGTCACTTCGACACTTCACCAGAAGCTGAAGTTCGTCAAGAATGACCAACTCGTCACAGTCTGTGGAGAACAAGCCTTGCTCATGAGTAACCTTTCATTGTCCACTGGTGTAGAACCCGAGGAGGCTATTGGAACTCAGTTCCAAGCGCTTTCGGTGAGCAATGAGAATTAATCAGAAAAAGGAACATCGATTTCCTCGTACAAAGATGCTCTCAAAGTAATTGAGAGTAACAATGCAAAGGGATGGGGACAGCTTGTCATTCCTACTGATAACAAAACCAAGAAGGGTCTTGGTTTTTCTGCAACCTGTACCCAGACTGCCGCTAACGATGAAAGTCTTCATCCCATTCATAACTTCTTCCATAGTGGAGGTTTCCTTCACCCAGTGTCTCAAGAAGTGCATACCATCAACGAGGGAGATTCCTCCGACACAGGTGAGGAATTGAAGTCATATCTTAACAAGGACAGTTATATGTCTCAGGAAGAGGTGCCTACGCCATTTTGCTATCCCGCACAGAGTCCGAGATTTATACCGAGATCAGATGTCGAAATGATATACGGAGATTGTGATAGGGAAGGATGTCGTGCTCCACCAAATTCATTAGAGCAAGACAATCCGATGAAATACAACTTTGACCACGACTACTATGGCCCGATGGATGGTCTGCCTATCTGGCAGCCGTACCCAGGAGACTTGGGGCAAGAAAATCAGCTGAACAATGAAAATCATTTGAGCGTCATTGGAAAAAATACCTGCGTCCCCACCATGTCATCGGATCAACACTTAGGTCATTCAGAAAATGTCCAGCACGACGATGAATTTGCAAAGTTTGCAGGACTAGAATTCATTAACTATGTTTTTCCCGAGGTCAATGTCATCAAAAGGGATTACTCTTCCAGTTCCAAAGAGGTGTGGGACACCTTGGGACAACCGAGTGGCAAGTATGAATTCATGATCAAATACACCCCTCCTGAAAGCTCTCGTATCAGGCTCGAGGACATCCATCCAACTGGATGGGGAGATACACCTGAGAGCACAAATACTATGCAAAATAAAACTGACGAATCCTCCTACAACAACTCTGCCTAGGAGACAGATTCCAACGATCCTGCTTCACTAGAAATCAGCGTTATTTCTGAAGAAAAATCAAGGAAGGTACCAGACTTTGTGATTCACCGAGGAGTTCGCCGCCAATGGGTTGTTGACAACGTTCTGAAGATCGTTCATAAGTTGAAGTAATTGTCGTCTTTATCTTAACCTTTCACCCTGCCCAGGTGAAACGGATGTTTTGATATGGCTCACTTTTTGTAAATATCCCTCTTCGCTTTGCCCAAAGCGACTGAGTTTTGTTTTATAGGGTTGTAGTTTCAAGAATCGACAAGTTCATAAATAAAATTACGTCATTCTGTAATTCCCGCATTAATTGTTGTTTTCTCTTTTCGTTTTTTCAGAAAATGGTAATCCTAAAAAATATCACAAATAATAAAAACAAGCAGTTTTCAGAAAATACACTGCACACACTCTTGCATTCTCTCTATCTCTTCTAAAAATAACCATCATGTCATGCAGATTGCTTGTTTTAAACCCCATTGAAACATACGATCCAATGCCTTCTCCCAACTTTGAATTCTCGGTATTTGAGGCTGAAGAAAAAGATGATGAAGAAATTCCAGAAGAGATCTCATGATTACTCAGACAAGAGGAAAGGTCCATTAAACCTCACAAAGAGCCGTTGGAAATAGTCAACTTGGGCTAAGAGGAAGAGAGAAAAGAAGTCAAGATTGGGGCCCTACTCAGTCCAATTGTCAAAGAAAGTTTGATAAAGCTTCTCAAGGAGTTTCCTGATGTATTCGCTTGGTCCTATCAGGACATGCCAGGGTTGGATACCAGCATCGTGGAACATCATCTACCGTTAAGATCAGAATGTCCACCAGTAAAACAAAGGTTAAGACGGACTCATCCAGACATGGCCATCAAAATCAAAGAGGAAGTACAGAAACAGATTGACACGGGTTTCCTCGCCACATCAGAATATCCTCAATGGTTAGCTAACATCGTACCAGTTCCGAAAAAGGACGGAAAGGTCAGAATGTGTGTGGATTACAGAGATCTAAACAAGGCTAGTCCAAATGATGACTTTCCTTTACCACACATTGACATGCTGGTTGACAGTACAGCAAAGTTCAAAGTCTTCTTCTTCATGGATGGATTCTCGGGCTATAATCAGATAAAAATGGTGCCGAAAGACATGCAGAAAACTTCGTTCATTACCCCATGGGGTACCTTTTGTTACAAGGTAATGCCGTTTAGTTTGAAGAACGTCGGGGCAACCCAATAACGGGTCATGACTACTCTGTTTCATGACATGATACACAAGGAAATAGAAGTGTATGTCGATGACATGATTGCCAAATCTAAAACAGAAGAGGAGCATGTGACCCACCTGTCAAAATTATTCGAGCGTCTGAGAAAATACAGACTCTGCTTGAATCCCAATAAATGTACATTTGGTGTCCGTTCGGGGAAACTGCTAGGGTTCATCGTCAGCCAAAGAGGAATTAAGGTTGATCCTGAAAAAGTCAAGGCCATTCAAGAAATGCCTTCTCCGCGGACTGAAAAACAAGTCATGGGATTCCTGGGACGTTTGAATTACATTTTTAGATTTATATTCCTCATGACTGCGACATGCACGCTGATTTTCAAATTACTCAAAAAGAATCAGGATTGCGTTTGGACAGAAGATTGCCAAACCGCCTTCGACAGTATCAAGGAATACCTGTTGAACCCACCGATTCTATCACCTCCAGTGGAGGAAGGCCACTCATCATTTACTTAACAGTCTTGGAAGACTCAATGGGTTGTGTGCTTGGCCAACAAGACAAAACCAAAAGGAAAGAGTCTGCTATTTACTATTTGAACAAGAAATTCATCGACTGCGAGACTCGGTACACTATGCTCGAGAAAACTTGTTGTGCTCTGGCTTGGGCAGCCAAACGTCTTCGCCAATCATGATTCGTCACACTACTTGGTTAATCTCAGAAATGGATCCAATCAAGTACGTCTTCGAAAAGCCTACTCTTACGGGAAGGATTTCCCGTTGGCAGATGTTGTTATCAGAATATGACATCGAGTACCATGCTTAGAAAGCCGTTAAGGGAAGTGTTTTAGCCGATCATTTCGCTCATCAACCGATTGACGATTAGGAATCTGTCAGATTTAACTTCCCAAACGAAGATGTCAAGTACTTAAAAATGAAAGATTGCGATGAACCGCTACCCAGTGAAGGGCCAGAACCAGGTTCCCAATGGGGACTAATCTTTGACGGAGCTTTCAATCATTATGGAAACGGAATTAAGGCAATCATCATAACACCTCAGGGTACCCACATTCCTTTCACCGCCCAATTGACATTCAAGTGTACAAACAACAAGGCCGAATACGAAGCTTGTATCATGGGTCTCGAAGAAGCGACCGACTTAAGGATCAAGAACTTGGATGTATATGGCGACTCAGCCCTAGTAATCAATCAGATCAAAGGAGATTGGAAGACATACCAATCAGGACTGATTTCTTACAAAGATTACGCGAGAAGGTTGTTACCCTTCTTCAACATAATTGAGTTTCATCATATCCTTCGTGAAGATAATCACATGGCTTATGCATTAGCCACTCTCTCTTCCATGATTAGTGTAGGTCAATGGAACGACAAATCTAAGATCGACGTAATGCGCCTTGAACGGCCCGCTTACATCTTCGCGATCGAAGTTGTCATCAACAACAAACCTTGGTATCACAATATCAAATGCTTCCTTCAGAAACAAGAGTATCCACCTGGGGCATTAAGAAAGGACAGAAAGACACTCAAAAGATTGGTAGGCAGCTTCTTCCTGAGCGGCGATACCCTCTATAAGAGAAATTTTGACATGGTCTTGCTCCGATGCGTAGATAGACCAGAAGCAAACATGCTGATAAAAGAAATTCATGAAGGATCCTTTGGCACTCATGCCAACGGACACACAATGCCGAGAAAAATTCTAAGAGCAGGGTACTACTGGTTGACCATGGAATCCGACTGCTACAAGTACATGAGAAGGTGTCACAAGTGTCAGATATACGATGACAAAATCCATGTACCACCAACGCATCTCAAAGTTCTTTCTTCCTCATGGCCTTTTTCCATATGGGGAATCGACATGATTGGCATAATCAAACCCAAAGCTTCAAACGGACATCGGTTCATCCTAGTAGCCATTGATTACTTCACCAAGTGGGTCAAAGCAGCGTCATACGCCAATGTAACCCGACAAGTGGTGGTCTGATTTATCAAAAACAATATCATCTGCCGTTATGGTGTTCCAAGCCAGATCATTACCGACAATGGGTCTAACTTGAACAATGAGATGATGAAAGAGTTGTGTGTTGAATTCAAGATCGAACACCATAACTCATCCCCCTACCGGCCTAAGATGAACGGAGAAGTAGAAGCGGCTAACAAGAATATCAAGAAGATCGTTCAAAAGATGGCCATGACCTACAAAGATTGGCACGAGATGCTACCCTTTGCTCTTCACGGTTATCGCACATCTGTCCACACTTCAATAGGGGCAACCCCTTTCTCTCTAGTATATGGCATTGAGGTTGTGTTCCCCATAGAAGTAGAGATCCCATCAATTCGGGTATTGATGGAAGCTAAGCTAACAGAAGCTGAATGGTGTCAAAGCAGACACGATGAACTGAATCTGATCGAAGAAAACCGAATAACGGCACTATGCCATGGTCAGTTGTATCAGCAAAGAATGAAGAAGGCGTACGACAAAAATGTCCAACCTCGCGTCTTCAGGAAAGGAGACCTTGTGCTCAAGAAGATACAATCATTTCTCACTGATTCTCGGGGCAAATGGACCCCGAACTATGACGGCCCTTATGTGGTCAAGAAAGTCTTCTCAGGCGGCGCCTTGAGACTCGCAACCATGGACGGAGAGGAATTTGCCTACCCCACAAATGTTGATGTAGTCAAGAAATACTTCTCCTAAATAATAAAAAAAACGTCTCGGTGGATTGAAAACCCGAAAGGGCGGTCTAGGCAAAAATTAGAGACATAATAAAAAATCATCCTGGTGGATTGGAAATCTCAAAGTACAATCCAGGAAAAAGCTAGGGATAATGGAAAGTAACCATGTATGGTCAGTTCAAATCCCTCAGCAACAGTAATGTCGTTCATCAGAAAAACTCCAGTCAAGGTCATCTTCGACGGAAGCTCAGAATGTCCAGAATTCAAAGTTGGTAGAAGGATAGCGGTTGTTATGTTTCAATGTAGCCTTTTCCCTTAAATTACCATTTTCTAAACTTTGTACATGCTCTATGGAATCACGCGCTTGGCTGATTTCCATCCTATCAATAAAATTTGAGCCCTTGTGCTTTTGTTTGCAATTCTTATTTGTTTTAGCTTTATAGAATGACATTTTAACATGATTAACGATTCTTGAAATAAAACAAAAATGAATTTTACTTGTTAAAATTTTTCTGCTTTTTAAAATAAAGATGACAATTTCTTTTGACTGCTGAACATCGAAAGAACATCGATCGCTTCTCCCAAAGGTGATTAAGTTTCAAAGTACTCCTTCTAAACTAGTGCACTTGAATGAAGGATCAGCTGTGTCAGATGCGAGTATTCCGTCCGACATCCCTGGCAGGGTTCTTACCTCCTAAGCCTGACCAACGGTTGTTCCCCACGGGGACTATCTCTCCTAAGCAAGGCAGAATTGCTATCATGAACCAGTGATACTTTTCATCTCCCAATGTGGTCGAGTATCCCGTCATGTTCATCTATTAGTCTGTATGTCGTGTCAGTTTTGTCAGCATAAACATACATACATCATGCATTATTGATTTACATTCATATTCATACTGCATCACCATCGCTCTAGTCGGTCTTGTCCCCAAGTGATAGAAGTCCTCTCAGTCGAGTTGTCAGTCTTTTCCTTGTCAGGAAATGTCGCGTCTAAGCACCCTCTCCTCCACTTTATTTCTGGATTGAAGCCGACCCTTGACCACTTTGATAACTTGAACCTCTGAAAGACAAGGAGACCTTCGACAAACATCACTCTTCGCCATCGGAGATGATATCTTCGCTTTCCCGGATTAACGAAAATCCCTAGAGAAAGCCTCTTAATCAAAGATTCGGCGATACAGCAGTTTTTCTCCAAAAAATTCGCTGAGGAAAAGGTCATCGGCGCCTCAAAATTGGATCACATCATATGGCATTTCTCCAAGAAGATCCCAAGAAAAGTATGATGTGGTAACCCTAAGCGAAAGCAGACTCTCAAGAGACTCGTTTTCCCCCAGTAGAGTCAACGAATGGCATCTCCAACGGAGAAGTTTGTACACCTCTACAACTCAGACATATGGGTTCCCCAGCATCTCCCCAGGAAAATTCGGCGAGAAGTTTGAGGAAAACCGCTATGAACAGCGTTCCTTGTCAAGAAAGTTTATTGACAAAAGAAACTGAGACCAGTTTCTTGGTAGGAAACCAGGATCGAGGCAAAGTTTATTTCAGCAACCGAGACCAGTTCCTTGGTAGGAAACCAGGATCGAGGGGAAGTTCATTTCAGAAACTGAGACCAGTCCCTTGGTAGGAAAACAGGATCGAGGGGAAGTTTATTTCAGAAACTGAGACTAGTTCCTTGGCAGGAAACCAGGATCGAGGGGAAGTTTATTTCAGAAACTGAGACCAGTTCCTTGGTAGGAAACCAGGATCGAGGGGAAGTTTATTTCAGCAACTGAGACCAGTTCCTTGGTAGAAAACCAGGATCGAGGGGAAGTTTATCAAGAAACTAAAACCAGTTCCTTGGTAGGAAACCAGGATCGAGGGGAAGTTTATATCAGAAACTTAGACCAGTTCCTTGGTAGGAAACCAGGATCGAGGGGAAGTTTTACCTTTTCTAAGCATCATCGCTTAGCAAAAGAAGATGAATGCGTAAGCTACCATTCATAACCACCATCGAAATTTCAAGCATTCCGATATTTAATCCTCTTGCACCCCGAATGCCCGAATACCTTCGCCATTCACACCTTCGGGTCCAAGAAGATTAAATAGGGGCATCTGTCATACCCCAAATTTTGACCACTAATTGTTAAAAATTCAACTGTATTTTCATTTCGTGTCATCTGCACATCATGTCATCTGTTTTCGTCATGCATATTGTTTGAATTTTCAGTCGAAATAAACACGTTGAAATTTCAGTCATTTTTGGTTAATTATGCGAAAAATTGATGAACGGACGTTTTTCAACTGAAATTGCAAATGTTCGTTTTCCATCCATCTTTCGCACGAATTTAAGTCAGTCTCATTTTTATTTCTTTTTTTTTACATATATATAATAAAAATGAAAATAAAAATAAAATAATAAAAAAATAATAAGTAATAAAAAAAATAAAAATATATTTATATTTATATTTTTTTCCCTCACGTTTATATATATATATATTTTTTATTTTTTCCCATAAATATATATATATATATATATATATATATATATTCGAAAAAAAATATAAATTCATATCTATACAATTTTGTTTTTTTTATGAATTTTTGTTTTTTATAACTTTTTAATACCCTTTATTTTTATATAATTTGTTTTATAACAAACTTTGAATTTTTGAATAAAAAACTATTATTTTTGAGAACTTATGGAATAAGTTATGAAGACTTG
This sequence comes from Lathyrus tuberosus, assembly GCA_022829125.1. Taxonomy (NCBI): domain Eukaryota; kingdom Viridiplantae; phylum Streptophyta; class Magnoliopsida; order Fabales; family Fabaceae; genus Lathyrus; species Lathyrus tuberosus. The sequence continues at coordinate 6,698,949 of JALAZF010000308.1, read as the reverse complement.
TATGCAAATTTTGATTATATTATCTTTTTCTAACTTGATCACCAAGTTTCTTTTTCCTATAAATACTACTAAACTTCTCATTTGAAATTACACTAAAGAGGTGGTGCAACTCCCCCCCCCCCCCCCCCCCCCCCCCCCCCCCCCCCCCCTTGGTAAGTTTTTCTCATTTTTTCTTTTCATATTTTGTCACACATTTTTGTTTAATAAATAATTATTAAATAAATAAATTATTTATTTAGTTTTACTAATATTAATTAGTTATTTTACTAAATATATTCTAATTAATTTAATTTGTGTGATTAATCATTGAATTGATTATTTGATTTCATCTTTGCTAAAAACATGTCTTATTCTTAAGTTTGTTTTTTTCAAAAAGAATTATTTGTAAATAAGTGTTCACATCACTTATAATTTCAATTCAATTCTAACCACTTAATAAGGAAAAACAAAAGCATTTCTATGTGATCTCTGGTTTTCTCTGTTTGTTTGTGGTTATTTTCATCTGATGCAGTAATTCTTAATCAATATCTTGACGATCATTGGATGCTTAAAAGCTTTATCGGGTACCTTGGGCTCGTCTGACGCTCCTCTGCTTGCGTGAAAATTCACCGGTGTCCGGTACACTTTATATTTAATCTTTGCTTGTGCATCATGTTTATGATTAAATAAATCTTCTTTACAAATCTTTTTCAAAATCTTTGGGTCTCTAATAGAGTGTAAGACACAACCCTTTTTTTAAAAACCAAAATATTTTAGGCCTCAGTGTATTGTATAAGTCCCGATATCGTCAAAACGTATGGTGCGATCGTCGCCTTTTCAAAGTAACACTGGGCTTCTCCTTGAGTTGTAAGTCATGTCTCTTGTACAAAAATAAATCGTTGGGCCTCTAATAGAGTGTAAGACCCATCCCCTTGTACATAAAAACTTTTTGGGCCTCACATATTGTATAAGCCCCTCTGTGCAGTTTTCAAGACAAAAGTGCGATCATCGTTAAAATTTAGGCCTCTCCTTAAGCTGTAAGCCCCAACAATCTTTTCAAAACACTTTATCCTTTGATTTTGAATTCAAATATATGTTGTTATCAAAACTTTCTTTAATTTCTTTGAACAACTAACAAAACAGCATGGAAGTTCTACAACGGGTAAGTGTTTATCCGCTTTCTTTTATCTGCTTTCATATAAATAACTGTATTGTGGCGCTATTTCACTGTAAGACTTCTTTCACATCCTTTTATACTTGTAACATATCCACTGTATAATACTAGTATAGTTATTTAGAGTTTTCCCCGACAACTACGTCTAGCACTAGGTAAAGCCTGTTGGTCACTCTTAAATAAAAACAAGACTAGATCCCACGTAGGATTCCAGATACAATCTTCCTTCCTCTTGGGGTTAAACAATATGGAACAAAGAGAAAGGCAGTATTCTTGGTGAACCTTTTCTCAGACTGTCACCCTTAGAAATTGTCAAAGGAACTCTAACTCCCCAGAGATGATCTTTTCTCCGTGAATGGCATCTCTTGAGTTTCTTCCAGATTCTTGAACTTTCCTGAATTATCTCTTCTCGGTGAATTGCATTTCTTGAATTTCTCTTGGTTTGGGGACCCACAGGCTTCCTAAAAGCATCCTCGCCTCCTCTTGGGCGTTGTACAAGGACCCTTCGGCTTCTTAGAAGTTCTCATGCCTTCTCTTGGGCTTAATACAAGGACCCTAACGATCTCTTAAAGGTATAAGACAAAAATTAGTCATCCTTTGTTAGAGCAGTCTTTCTCGCGTCAAAAACTCCGGCCATTGTAGGGTTGATACTCATCCCTTAACGCCAGTGCCTCATCTTGGGCATTGTACAAAAGATAAAACTCTAGACTTGGACTGTCTAAACCCTCTTGAGTCTCAAAGACATTCTCAAATTCCTTTCAAACATAGGAAGAAACGCCGATCACTCTGAAATCCGGTCTCTCTCATGAGAGTTCCCCACACATGGACCCGCTTCAGGATCTTAATAATCCTCAACAGTAAGTAAGCCTCCTCTTATGCTTTGTACAAATAATTCTCCCCAGCGGAGCTAACCTTTTTAGATTCTCTTGTTGAGTCTACCTTTTTAGCCTCCGTCTTGGGCTTTGTACAAGACATATAAAACACTCTCTTGTTGAGTATAAAAGACTCTCTTGTTGAGTCAATCTCCTTTTAGCCTCAATCTCGGGCTTCGTACGAGACAGCAAATCACTTTCTTGTTGAGTACAAAAAACTCTCTTGTTGAGTCAATCTCTTTTTAGCCTCAATCTCGGGCTTCGTACGAGACAGCAAAACACTCTCTTGTTGAGTATAAAAGACTCTCTTGTTGAGTCAATCTCCTTTTAGCCTCAATCTCGGGCTTCGTACGAGATAGAAAAACACTCTCTTGTTGAGTATAAAAGACTCTCTTGTTGAGTCAATCAACCTTCAGACTCTCTTGTTGAGTCAATCACCTGTTCAAGACTCTCTTGTTGAGTCAACTCTTTTAGCCTTCGTCTTGGACTTTGTACAAGACACATGCAAGCACTCTCTTGCTGAGTCAAACCCTTTTAGCCTCCATCTTAGGCTTTATACAAGATACATTCTCCCCAACGGAGTCAAAATCCCTCTTAGCCTCAATCTTGGGCTTTGTACAAGACAGAAAGAACATTTTCCCCGAAAAAGTCAACTTCTAGCCTCCTCTTAGGCTTTGTATAAAGAAAACCCCGGTTGAGTCAATCAACCTTTTAGCATCAAATTTGTGCCTTGCGCATAGCATACAAACATCAACAACTCCTCTTTAGAGATGACAAATTCTCTCTCAGTCAAACCTTTAACTTCACATCTTGGGCTTTGAACAAGATACAAACCACCTTTAGCTTCATGTCTTGGGCTTTGAACAAGACACCAAAACAACCTTTTTCCTCCCATAGAATATGAGGTACTACGATCGCTCTGATTTCCCTGTTTCGGGAATACGTAGGCATAAGATTGCAAAAGTCTTAGCGAGCATACTAATCAAAAACCCAAAATCCCATACCTTCATACATCAATCGAAAAGCATCAGTCCTAACATCTTACCAAAAAACCTCACAAATAGTCCAGATCCTGTTTTTAAGCAAATAACCCTAAAAGACGAACCCCCTATTTTGGTAGCATCTGTAAACCAACAATTTTGACTGTTTAATCTTAGTATGCCAGCAGGGTTAATTGGAGACATCTATTTCCCTTCCTTAATCAGCTTCACAGGATAAAAAATGAATCAAACTATAGTACCAAAGCGATAGTGATTCAAAACCACATAAATCGCGCTACAGTATAGCTTACAGGTTTTGAAATACCTCTAGCGTAGTGTAGCTTACTTTCCAGCTCGGGTACACAGTACTCCAATCTTTGGTCAGTGTCAACACGTCACGTCCAATAATACACTTCAGCCATGTTCACTTTCGAGGGTTTCTTGGGGATCAAGTCGGGGCTGCGTCTTTTCATCCACTAACTACCTGTTTCATCACTCATCTGGCAAAAACACCCTCAATCTGTAACACGCACAACTCAAACACTCTAATCAAAATTAAACACAAATAGTAAAAATAAACATTAAAGGAATGCAATGCAGAAAAACAAGAACCCCCCCCCCCCCCCCCCCACACTTGAACCAAACATTGACCTCAATGTTTTAGCACAAGATATGAGGGGTACTCACAAAGCCTCCCTGACACGGGCCGTGTCCGGTGACCCGGGCGGTCGTGTCAGGCCACTGTCCCGTTTCAAAATTGAATAATTCAAAATACAACTTTAGTAGAGCTGACACGGGTCGGGTCAGCTGACACGGGCGGCCGTGTCATCCTACTGGAATCCAACTTTTCTTCACTTTTTTCATGACTTTTCTCACCCTCATGACATGGATCGTGTCCGGTGACACAGGAGGTCGTGTCAGGCCCCTGTTTTTCACATTTTTTTCCGTATTTCTGACGTTTTCTTCATTTTTTCTCTCTTTGTATCCTCTGCTCTACTAGTGCAGCATCTGTGAGTACCTAACAAAACAAAAACAAAACGATTAGCAATAAAACGCGTGGGTTGCCTCCCACGAAGCGCTTCATTTAACGTCGCATGGCTCGACGAGTTACTCCCCAATGCTATGGGGGATGCTTCAGCTTATGCGTTTTGTCGCTTGACCTTTCCACAACAGAGCACCGGTCAGATTCAGGAATAAGAGCTACATTGTGATTCAACTCACATCCAACTTCCACATTCTTCCTTTGATGTTTTTTTCTCTTCTTTCTTTGATGTTTCTTCCTCTTATTGACTTCTTGACTGGATTTTGGAGTCTTGCTAGGTGCAATAGATGACTCAGATGCTGCAAACTGATGGATTATTCTAGAGACTTTTTCAAGAAGTGGTTTTGAGCTTTTGCTTTTTCCAACTGTTCGGATCATTCCAACTGCGGGGTGAATACTTTCCTCTTGACCTTGCTTCTCGAGTTCCAACACTTTCAAAGTTACTTCTTCCTCAAAATATTTCAAGGTTAAAGTACCAGCCTCAATATCCACACTGCACCGACTAGTCATCAAGAATGGTCGACCCAGTATGATAGTCGTCTCCTCGTCCTCAGGTAGATTAATGATCTCAAAGTCTACTGGATAGGTGAAGTTATCAATAGTCACAAACACATCTTCTGCTAAGCCGTATGACCGCTTGGTTGTGAGGTCGACAAACTTCAGATTTGTTCCCGTTTCACTTATTTTCTTTATACCCAGCTTTTTGAAAATTGAGAGGGGCATGAGACTCACGCTAGCACCCGAATCAATTAAGACTCTCTTAAAATTTCTGTCCTTTATGGTACAGGGGATTGATGCAGAACCAGGATCTTTCCGTTTGATTGGAATTCTCCTACCTTGTGATTCCACACTACTCCCCTCGATTAGACTCTTTATCTCCTCTCTACTAGGTTTCTGTTTCCCAATGACCTCCTTCATGAATTTCTTATATAGAGGCATTTGTTCAAGTGCTTCAAAGAAGGGCACATTAATCTCTAGTTTTTTAAACAATGAGCTGAATTTCTCAAAGTTTTTTTCTTGTGTCTCCTTCTTTGTCACTCTTGAGGGGTACGGTAACTTGATCTTAGGTTTAACCGCTTATTTCCTTTTCTCTTCGGTTGGCTTAGCTTCTTCTGGCTCTCTCTGACTTTCTCGCACTTCCAGATCCACCTCTATACACTGATACTCATTGGCTGCCCTTTCTTCTTCTTCTGCAACTTTCTAGATCCTTGTTGTAACAACATTGACATTCTCATGACTCTTCAGATTTGGTATGGTGGCGCTCGGGAGGGTGCCTGGTGCTTGAGAATTTGCAAATTGTTGAGTTATCTGACCCAATTGAACCTCCATATTTTTTATGGAGGCTGTGGTATTCCTTTGGTTATTTCGGGTCTCTTCCTGGAATTGCATGTTTTGAGCTGCCATCTTCTCAAAGGTAATCTCCCATTGTGCTTTTTGGGGAGCCTGTTGCTGTTGTGGGTATTGGTGTTGATTCTGATCTTTCCAGGAGAAGTGGGGATGATTCTTTCACCCCGGATTATAAGTTTGAGCGTAGGGGTTATTCTGCTTTAGGAATTTTATCTCTTTAATTTGTTGCGGAGTCGCAACACAATGTACAGTATAATGAGGTCCACTATAAATCTCACAACTCATGGGTTGACCAGTTTGAACTTGTGCCACATTTTGAGTACCCACTGTCATAGCCCTTAACCTTCTTTCAACTTCCGCAGCAATCTGATCTTCTACCTTCACAACTTGATTATTCAACTTCAAGTCAATCACACCCTCATATTTACTCACAATTAGATCATAGAACTCCAAATGTTTGTTGGTTGCAATAGCTTCAATAATTTTCTTGATACCAGTCGCGGTGGTGAAGTTGGATGATCCACCAGCAGTTGTATCAATAAGTTGCTTAGTTTTCATTCGGAGGCCATTGGCGAACACCTGCATCTGCTCAGTTTGATCCATGTTGTGAGTTGGATAGGCTACCAAAACCTTCTTGAACCTCTTGTATGCGTCTCCGAGAGATTCTCCGTCATTCTGTTTAAAGTTCACAATATCATATTTTTTTCGGATATAAATAGAGGCCGGAAAATACTCATTCAGAAATGCCTTCTCCATCTCTTCCCAAGTGGTAATACTCCTAGCAGGTAACGAGTAGAACCACTCTTCAGCCTCTTCCGCCAGAGTGAAAGGAAACATTCTTAACTTTTTTGCTTCCTCCGTGTACCCCTCAATCTTGAAAGTGGTGCTCACAGTCAGAAATCTTTGCAGATGTTTGTTGGCATCTTCATTAACCTTTCCGGTGAAAGGTCTCCTCTCAAGTTGAGTGTGCAGTTGGAAATTCGGCACATCCACCGGTCGGTTCACAATGGTCAACCTACCAGCCGATGCATTTGCCCCACCATAATCGCCCAGAAGTCTCTCCGCTGGTTGATTTCCAGCCATAATCACAATATCTCTGTCCGCCTCTGACCCTGTTTCTAAACCTGAATCTGATTGTTCTGAGTGAACAGAAACTTTTTCTTCTTCTGGTGTTTGGACTGGCGGTTCTGCTTCTGAAGCTTCCAGTCTTGCTTGTCTACGCCTTGCGTGTAAGGTTCTTTCGATTTCTGAGTCAAAATTAAAATTTGCTGAGGGTTCTCCTTGCATAAAAATGTTAGACGCAGATTAGTAGTAACAGTAACAATCCAAAAGTTATAAAATAAACATAAAAAAAATAAAAATAACAGAAAAATAAAATTTTAGTCACAGAGTGACAAAATTTCAATTGAATTAACTCACGAACTTATAATTTGGCAGTCCCCAGCAACGGCGCCAAAAACTTGATAGGAAAATAGCAAGTGTATTATTTTTACGATGTAGTAATAATAGGGGTTACCCCCAGAATCAACCTCAAGGACTGCGCGTGATTGTAAGTGCATATGCTAATTCAATTAAACAAAATTTCCTTGAGTTTTGATTGTTTTGAAATTATAACTAAGAATAGTAAAATGAACAAAATTATAAACTTCACTTAAAAACAGATATGAGAAGCATCCTAGAGGAAGTGTATGAATTGCACTGCAAAAACTCTAAATCCTTATTCGATGAAACGTTACTCTCAACAAACCTTACCGATTCTTAAGGTTATTTTTCCCTAATTACTTAGCGGAAAAACCTTTGAGATTCTATCTTTACCCTAATTCCTTAGCGGTCAAGAAAGAATCACAAACATTATATTTGATCAAAAATAATCCGGTTATTACAGGGTATCTCCATTCCTAGGCAATATCTAATGTAATATTATTATGCAAAAGCGTTAGGTTGGTTGGTCCGAACTAAACCCTAACCGTAAATCAATTTCAATTTGTCCGATCCAAAAGCGCTAAAAATATTGCATAACAAAAGATTAAGGGAAAAAGTAATATTTCATAGAACAATGAAAATTCAAGTCATTAAAATGCAATTCAGGGACGCCCCCCTAGCATTGGGGGGTTTAGCTACTCATAGTTCTAAAAGAAATTACAAAATAAAAGTAAGATATTACAAGATTATTGAATGACTACGATCATCAATTGCTTCCGCTCATGAACAATCTTCGTTCTCCAAAACCCTTGATAGCATCCAACTTTAGCGTAAAATATTCCGTACTGTCAAAAAGTGTTTTTTTCTTCCTAAAAACTCATCTAAATAGTATCAAATCATTCAGATCGGTTGAAAATACCCAAAGCACCCCCACAACTTAATATATGGAGAAAATATGAAAAAATTCAGGAAATTAGCGTCAAAGCTGTCGGCAGTGTCAGCTTGCTGGATCTTATAACCGAAATTGTTTCGATCATAACTTTTGATCTGTAAGTCTATTTTGTTCCCCGTTCGAAGCGTCGGAAACCTAATGACGAGAACTATAACATAGTACAGATAAGTAACTTAGTTTCCCAATATTTTTCCATATTTGTTGAATTTTAGGTCCAGACATCCTCAGCTTCCTTCCAAAAACTCTTCTAAATTCCCGGAACTTCCATTTTCTTCGCACGAGTCCTTTGGGCTTTTCCACTCAGACCTGAAACCATCGAAAACTACCAAACCAAAGCATAAAATGCAACATAATTGAAATAAAACAACAAATCATAAAATGCGAGAATAAAATACGACAAGTAAAATTGACTTCAAAACAATGAAAATACAAAACAAAGTGTTACCGATTTCGCGGATTCATGCCGAATAATTGACGGAAAACTAGTAGAAATGGTGAGCGATCAGATACGATGTCGCCTAAATGGAGGTATCGCCGCGTCCTTAAGTTTTCCTCGCCCCTGAATAGAAAGAACGTGGGATAAGATGTGTCTTAGGTAAAGAGAAATTCATAGTCGTTACTAACCACATCCCCCTTGGGAATAGGGATTCAACTGTCCACCTTTTGACTAGGGACGATGATGTTTCCCATGAGAACCCTAGGTATCAGGAACTTTTATAAATACACTATCCCTCAAGGGGATATGAATAAGATCTTAAGTCATACACATCTACCCTTACTCATAGAGCACTACGCTCCTAGTAGCCCTAACACCGTCAATCTAACCGCCTGCTTGCAACCTAGTAGGGATGGCCACCAACAGGGCCTCTCACCTCACGTGAGCTGGTCCTTGAAACAGCCTAAAAACTAACCGTACAAGGCTACTCGCCGTCGTGAGCTAGCCCTTAACCCCAAAAACTGTAATATACCTACTAAGGTCTCTAAGTCTCTTTACCCTTACAGGGGAAACACACATACCCTCTACTTTTTAGACGGTACCAAGATGAATAAGATGAAATAGAATTTCATCAAACCTCAATTTTATTCCACAACTAAAACATCTACTTGCGCATTGTTGAGCACAATTGTTTACATCACAAACCCTATCTGACACACACATGTGTGTTGGGGAGTTCAAAAGAAGCGAGAACATTAATAAAATTAATGCTCTAAGATCATAACATAAAGACGCCACATCTCCATCTGAAACATTAAGGTATCATGTATATGAATTCTCTTTTATAAATCTAATATTCCACTTATTCATAGCTTATGAATCATGAGCAATGTGTGATGCATTTAACATAAATATAATTAAATGATCGAATCAGATAAAAAAAATTGTTATGAAACCAAAATAAATTAAGAAAACAAATATATAATTTAATCCATTTTCAATACATGCGAGACCTGTTTAACAAAAGCTTTGTGAAGTCTAATTAGCTTTTATCACTAATGGTATTTTTCAACTAAATGTAATGTGGTAGACTTACTAAAATAGTCATTTATTAGCCTATATTACTTTTTGCCCCATATCATATATCAAATGAATTGACCATTTTATCTTTATTACAAATTTGGTATAGAAATTTCAAGGAAGTTGCAGATATAGTGTCAATATACAGCCCCATGTTTGTTTAATTAGTGGCTAGTCCATCCTATTCACATTATTCATATACACATGACATGTGGTAAAATTAAATATTTATCAATGATATTGACTTATATTGCTTTCTCCCTCACCAACAAAATCAGCTATCGGTGCTTAACATTTATAAAAAGCATATACTTAATTTTAATCTTGGAGAGAAAGACAGATTCATTCATTCTCTAAGATATATTATTTTAACCATCAAATTTTAATTTTGTTTTAAGTCTAGTTGTGATATCAAATGGGCAAATAATATTCTATTCCTTTTTAAAAAATCAGATTAGAAATGATTAGTGAATTTACCTTCTTTTGACACATGTATATATGATCCTCTTTGGTAAGTTACTTTCATTGATGTATATTTATACAGAGATACAGTTGTTAATTTGTCTTTTTTTCTTTTTCTTTTTGTTTTTACTGATGGTAGGTAACAATTAAATTTTGATAGACATGATTTTTAGCTATTTGAAAATTTATTTTTGGGAAAAAATTATTTTTATCTAAAAGAATTTGTTTAATACAAAGTATTTAGAAATAAAAATTTATTTTGGAAATAAGTAAAAAATTAATATTGTGCAATTAAATTTTTTTATAAGGGAAAAATTTAAACCAAACTACGAATCTAAAATAAGGTTAATACTTCTTACTCAATATGAGAATTTTTTACTCAAATAACTCAGTTTTTTAAAAAAATTCTAAAATTAATCTACATTTCATAAAATTTTCCAAAGTATCTCTTTTAAAAAAAAAAATCATTAGAACGATGGTGTCAAACCAATTGGCGACTACTCCTAAAAATTAAAAGGTGGCAGTAATTGACTTGCAGACAACACCTAGTGTTGTCAATTCAATTGGCGCCTATGTGTAATGTTTAAGTGGTGGTGCCAATTGGCCTGACACCAGTGTGTGTTGTGTTATTTTTTGTATAAATAGAGGTGGTGTGATCCATTGTTTTCACATATATTCTCATTATCTTGTAATATTGCTAACATGGTTCATCGTCGTAAAGGGAAAGTGGTTTATTCGATAGACAGACCTCTGATGGAGATGTTCTTCTGGAACATCTATAGTTTCAAGCAACTACAGAGGGAGTTGAATCGTTGGTTAGACGGAGACATACCTGACAGGGAAAAAATTAGAAGTATTGAGAGACACAATACCCTGCGTGGGTGGGTCCGAGTTAAAAATGACAAGAATGTGAGGGAAATGTTGTTTGGTCCAAATGATATTAGTTTGATTGTTGTAATCAGTTAGAAATATTGTGTTTAAATGTTGTTGTTTGTTTTGTGATATTTGATTTTTTGTTGGAAAGTGTAATTGTTTTTAAGTGTGTTTAAGTTGGGGTGATGTTTGTCATTAACATTGTTGTAACAAAAAGTTATTAATATATCAAAATCGAAGGTTATAAAATTTGAAAGGAGAGACTAAATTATAATGCAGAGGTTGCTCAGGCATTGGGACAATTTTTTCGATTGTCTTCGGGATGACGACATATACTACATAATTTTATCATTTTATTAGTCGTATCCATTTATGTTCTAATATGCATGTTGTTTGATCAACCTTTTTTCTTTCTTCACATCACATCGTTGTGCCAAACTATGTACCCTTGATATGGAGGCCAATATTCCTCCATTGCTAGCACTGCGAAGCTTTCGTTGTAGACATTCATAACGTTAATGGCCTTGTAAACATTGGATAGATGGTTGCAAGCATCTTGGCGAGTATGTGTGCATGCCGCAATGATATGGGAGCAAGGTACACGGGGCCTGGAACTTGCCACAGTCGCACCAACATATGTTTAGTTTGACAGCATAGGATACATTTGGTCTCCCCTCATTGTGGTCCATTGTTTCCTGTACACTGAAAGTTTGCCTATGACGGTCAAAGATTGTAACAGCATGTGTACTACCTTTGATAGTTTCCTCTTTCATCACTTTCATGTAGCATTCACTAAATAATTAACCCGGCATTAACACTGCATTCCATCTTTTGCCTCTGGTTGCGAAGAGTGATGCCAACCTAAAATAAGTTGATCTCACCAATGCGGTTATTGGTAGATTTCTAATGCCTTTGAAGACGTCGTTCATGGACTCCACAAGGTTTGTTGTCATGTGGCCCCATAGACATCCTCCGTCAAATGCCCTTGTCCAATTTTCCAATGGAATGTTATCCAGCCACCTTCCTGCATATGCATTTAACAATATAATTTCGTCATGGTAGTGTTGAAATGACGCTTGAGTTAGAGTGTACCCTGTATTCACCATTTTTTTGCGAAGGTTCTTATCTTTGATTGCACGCATGAGGTTTTGTGCGATATGTCTAATGCAATAGACATGTATAGAAGTAGGATTATGCCATCCATTATCATGGTTATTGTAAGCACTCTCAATAGCAACATGTTTGTCTGAAATCAACTAGAGATTGGCTTATTGAGCCACATTTGTTCAAAGATTCCTAAGGAAGAAACTCCAACAACCAGCGGTCTCATCTTTAACCAGAGCAAAGGCAATGGAAAAAACATTATTGTTGTCGTCTTGTGCAACTACCATAAGCAAGGTGCCCTTGTATTTTTCGTATAACCATGATCCATCAATTTAAATAATAGGTTTGCAAAATGCAAAACCTTTGATGCATGGTTGAAACGTCCAAAAGAGTCGGTGAAGTATTCTATTTCCACCAACACAAGTTCTGTATGGCGTAAATGTCGACAATGTATGCATAACTGCAACAGTCCCCGGTGCATATGTCTTAAGTGCCACCAAAAATCGTGGAAATTCTTTGTATGAATCCTCCTAGTTTTCGAATACCTGTTCAACTGCCTTTATCCTTGCAATCCACGCTTTCTTGTATGATGGAGTATAGGTATATCGTGTAACGATATGAGAGATTATTATACTCACATTCACTGATGGGCCCTTGTAAACAAGCGGAAAAATGTCTTGACTTATCAATCCAGCGCTTAATTTTGGTGATCCTGTACAATATTAGTAGCAGTGCAACTGTGAGGTGGCTTTATAGAAGCTATCTTCCAAGAATCACCTCTCTTCCTGTGAGACGCAGCCAGCCAAAACTTGCAAAGATCATTAAGACAATGAATGACACATCTACATTTTATGGATGTGCCGTTTTTCTCTTTGTGTAAAAACACAACGAAAAACACATCTACATTTTCCGGATGTGCCGTTTTTGCTCCAAGCATGGGGTTAGTCTAGATTGTCATCCCTAGCACCCGTCAACCACAACAGATTCTCATTTTCGTATGCACAAAAGTAAGTTAATAACTTCATATTAGTTAATTCAATTTACTAATTATTGCCTTTAACTAATTTAGTTGAACTTTTTTGTTTAGATGGTCGGCTCGTGGTATGACTTACAATAGATGTCCTAGACATTATAGCGTTCGATATTGCAATCTCTTGGATCACCTTACACATGGAGATGTAATGCCACTAAACAAATTAATTTATTTTTAATATCACCCATTTTATGATTTAGTATTTTTCTCTTCTATAATTCATTTGGGGTCCATCTCTAAACTTGGATCATCAACATGAAGTTAGAGAAGAAGATGCAGCCGTTTGGACTGCATGCACGCTGATAATTAGATTCACCACTATGGAGATGCACCACATTAACAGTGTCAAACTACAGTTCAAAATGCTTTAAAACATCTCAGATCCCCTGACTGACCTCAGTAAATGCCACAAAATAAAAATTAATGAACAATGGAACTTTGTCGATTGAAAGGATTTGATAAATCTTAGTGTCGTACATGGAGGAATCGTCATGTCCATGTCTTATGTGATTCGGTGATGGAAACCCATTCTAGACCAAATAATACTTATATGGCTTGGTACATATCGGTTACAATTGGGTTTGTCTCTGAAGAGAGGTATCTATACAACCCACAATAAACCACTTACACACAAGAAGCTTCAACATCTAACCCCCTAGAAAATTATCAGACCTGTTACTCACAACCCCTACCCGACAAAATTATTGACCCACAAACACACAAACTAACAATCCAAACATGTCAAACAACCCAACCACAATACCAAGAGCGTCCCCCTTACCATCGTCAACAAAATAACTATTATCAAGACACCCAAATGCATATGTCCCCAACACAACATCAAGATATAGCCAAAGCACCCAAGGAACATATAACACCAACCTTTACTCATACCATAGTTAAAACACTCAAACATCACACCATAGCCAAAACGCTCAAACATCACACCATAGCCAACACACACATACACATCATAACAACCATATGGCTTTCAAACCCCACAACATCGTTCACACCAATGTCCCCCTTCAATCATACAGGTCGCACACCAATGACCCCTTCAACGCATCCCAACTACTCTGGCATGGGTCACGAACTCAGTTACGGTAGTGTGTCGCTCCATACACAAAACTTCTTAGAAAAGCAAGAACCACTACGACAAAACGCGTAAACAACAACGCCATGGTCACCAAGCTTCTTCGCTACATCGTTGTGACATCTCTAAACTAAGGCGCTATCATAATATTATTGTTTTTAGATTAAAAATTATTTGTATATAACAACGGTTAAGGAGCCAAGTGTTGTGATAACTTCAAGCCTTCATGGGTTCGAACCTCAGGGCCCTCATATATGTTATTTCTTTAATGTTAAGTGGCGCCTTTTCTTTTTTAATTATTCTTAAATAAAAAACTTAAAAGTTTATGACGACGGTTGAAGAGTTCCACCGTTGTTAAGTAGCGCCTTTTCATTTTTAATTATTTTTAAATAAAAAACTTAAAATTTTATGACGACGGTTGAAGAGCCTGCCGTTGTTAAGTCGCGCCTTTTCATTTTTAATTATTTTTAAATAAAAAACTTTAAAGTTTATGGCTACGGTTGGTGATTACAACCGTTGTGATATATTTTGTTTTTTATTTAAAAATTTTAATTGTAAATACTCTGGCGTTTTTTTATGAAATTTCACCATGAAAGTAAAATATCACTACGGTTACATGTATTGGCCGTTGTGGTAGCTTGATAATATTATACACTCCTAGTTAGCTTGTCTTTTCAGTATCCTTTTTTCCATTGCAAATAGAAACTAGACGAAATAATACACGATTTCAACCCAAACACAAACGTTCAATACTGTGAAACATTACATGATTTCATCCAAAACACCATCGTTCACCCTTCACTGTATATTTGTCATTGTCGTCATCATCGTCAACCAAGTTGACAAGACCATCACGATCAACCAAGTTGTTACCGTCTAGAAGGAAAACAATAACAACACCGTCGTCACCACAAGGAAGGAAGACAACACCATCACCAACACCAACATCATTTACTTAGTCATCACGTTTAGGGTATGTAAAATATATTTCCCCATGCATCTACAGTAAACTTCATTTGCCATTGTTGTGGTTGTTGTTGTTTTATTTTGTGGTTGATGTTTATCTTCTTATTGATCATGTTGTTGTTGTTGTTTTTGAACTTAGATGTCGACCTTCTCGAGTTCTACATTAGAAACCAGCGAAGAAACTCAAACAAA
Source organism: Lathyrus tuberosus (assembly GCA_022829125.1). NCBI lineage: Eukaryota > Viridiplantae > Streptophyta > Magnoliopsida > Fabales > Fabaceae > Lathyrus > Lathyrus tuberosus. The sequence continues at coordinate 6,683,939 of JALAZF010000308.1, read as the reverse complement.
TGAGAGGTTAGCCAATGAAACTCAAACAACTGAAACTCATACGAAAAGATCACAAAGAGGTTTCACAATGATGCCCCAATTCACGTCAGTCCGGAACTCATCAAGTGAAAAATTCCTATCCAGTTTGATTCGTTGTACATAGTAGTGGATTGTGAACATTACTCTACTTTTAAGAGTTATGTTTCGTTCCTTGCACATAGCAAGGTCAGTATATTGATTGACGATTGGAAACAAGTTGATGATAACGTCAAAGAAAGCATATGGACTGACAATAAGGTATTACATACTATAATTTTCATATAACGCCGATATCAATATCTATAATTTCTAATACATACTTATATATTAATTTAAATGTAGTTGAATTTTGAGTTTACCGATGACTCAAATTTGAAAAAAACAAATGGATATCATATGCTGGTACTCGTTGGAGGGGATTTAAGGCACAACTCACGGCTGACTACATTAGGAGGCCTAAGAGAGGTCTTGCCATCCATGGATTCGATATAGTTTTATATCAAAGAAGCAATGGAAAAAGTTTGCAAAGATACGTTATTCTAAGGAATTCAAGGATAGTACAATTCTCATGTAACCGATAATGTTATGAGTTATAGATACTAATCATATATTTTTTTCACTATGTTCATAACAGGTTAAAAGCAAAGTCGGAATACTCAATAAGGCCAAGAACATGTACCCCCATAGATTGTCTCGTGGGTGTAACACCCCAAAATTTGCCCTCTTTTTCTTGACCTTTTCGTCTTATGCTTCATTTCATTTGCATCGGCATCTCTGCATTTTGCATGGTTCTCTTAGACATGGGATCAAGGTATTTTCCAGCAGCTCAGGGTGTCATCAATTCCGGGTTGATTTCAACAGTGTTCAAAGCTTAACAGATAGCTTTCAAAGTCATTTCGAGCATTTATTTTGCTCACTGGATGATTTGATTATCAAAAGCTCCGAAAATTATCTTTGCTCAGTGATTCGACACCGGACAATGTTTTTCAGCAGGATATTTTGAGTGCGGAAAGAATTTCACATCATATTTCAGGTATGATTCAGTGGCAATATCAAAAGACAAGTTTCAGAGGTCTAATGTGACTCAGAACAGGTGGCAGTGGGCAATTCCCCAAGTTTCCCTCCATTTGGCGCCAAGAACAAGAATTTGAATTTTTGAAGGTGGTAATCGGTTACCACATACGGGTAATCGATTACCCTGGGCGAATTTTGCCTAGTATGCTCATTTTCCAGCACTGCAGAATTTGAATCAAAGTTTCTATCATGTGATTTCCTTGTGCATCAGTTAGAAGGATCTAGAATTGTTTCATTTTCACAATTTAATTCCATTTCCCTCCAAAATTCAACACTCACATTCCTAATTCCACTCCTAATTTCCATCGCTCTTACTAACCCACACTCCAAACCACATTTTGATTCCTAGCCTAAGGGTTATTTAACCATATTTGCTCCAAACCTCAAGGATTCACTCTCATTTTCACCCTCATTTTCAGAATTTACTCCCAATTCTCTCTAACTTTTTCACCCTCCATCTTCATCTTCAACCTCACTCCAAAGCTCTTCCATAAGAGTTAACAAATTCTTCATTGGAATTTGTTAATCCTTGAGATAAAGCCTCTCATTACCATTCCATTACTTGATTCTATTGTTGATTTTCGTTTGGATCTAGATCTGGAATTTTGGAAGTGAATATTTGAAGTGATTTTGAAGCATTTCTAGCTTATTGCTTGGATTTCCAGCTTGTCTTGCAAGGAGCTCTTGGATCTCTGGTTTTCTAGCTTGGATTCATAGATTGCAGCTTAACAACACTTACCAAAGCAATCCTCATCTTTGTAGGTTGGTTAAATTCGGATCTGAACTTGTTCTGGCTTATGTTCAGCTTATACAATGTAGATCATTAATTTGTTATTGTGGATCTGTTCATTGATTGTTTTGATCTTTAATGTTGTTGTTTGATTGACGCAATTGGTGTTTGATTACTGATACTTGATGTGAATTTCGTGCATAATTGATTACATGATCATTTGGATGAATGCATAAGCCATTTGCGGCTGAAAAGTGCTTCTGAAATGGTTTTTTGCCACTGTCTCAGTGGTAATCAATTACCATATATGGGTAATCGATTACCCTACTCAATTTTCAAGTTTTTTTTTTTACTTTTTCATCAGAGTAATCGATTACCAGGATGAGGTAATCGATTACCACTGGGACATAGTGACTTTTTCTTGCATTTTCAAGCTTATTTGAGTTCCTTTTCATCCCTAAACTTCATGGATTGATATGATGTTGATTTGTGGATTATTCTTGAGCTGTTTCACTTCACATGATGCTATGGATGTGATTCCTCGACACATGACTTTTGGTTTCCGTAATGAATGTGCACGATTCTTTTGTTTCGCATTCTTTATGTGATGATCATGTTGCATAATCTTGTGTGCCACTGTGATTATTTGTTCTTAATATTTGCATTGCTGAATATATGGTTCATGTTCGTGCTTGCTTTCAATTCCATGATTGCGTGTTCGTTTCAACGATTAAGTTTTGATTTCGTGATTTGTTCATGATGCTTTTGGAGAGTGTTCAAGTATACAATGTCTTTGAGTTGTTCTTGCTTAATTGCTTGATGCTTGATTGTATGCCCGTGTGTAGCAATTGTTTTTGCTTGATGATTGTTCATGTTTGCAATCCATGCGTACTTGTTCAAATGTAAAGGCATGTTTGTGTGCGATTCTTTTGATGCATGACTGTGTTTGGATACAGGATATGTTTATGGTCAATTGTATGATCATTGATGCATATTCAATTTGATGTTATGTTGCCACATGATCATGCTTGCTTGATGTTTATTCATGAGCATTTGCTTTGTTGCACTACTTGCTGTCTGAGCTTTTACACCTGCTATCCTAGATTTTAGCATGCTGTCAATTGTGCATCCATTCTGTTTACTGCCTTTTACACCTATTTCTGCCTGAAGACATGAGCTGTTAAAAGCTGTCTTGCTTGTATGCTGGGTTTTACTGCTGTATTAGTGTCGGAGCGTTGTTGTAGCTGCTGTTTTTAGCTTTTTTCTCTTGGTTTTGGTTTGCTTTTGCATGTCCCCTTAGGACTTCCTAGTCCAACTTAATTTTTGATTAAGCTTGGAGTAAGATAGACATTAGGCTTTCAATCCTTTGCATGCTAACAATTAGGTAGAGTTCCCTTCTATCTCAACCTTAGGACCATGATGCATGACAACATTAGGACCTAGTTTCCCTTAGTTCTTTTCTTTTCAACCCCTTGAGTCCTTTCTCTTATCATCTCAAAACAAGTTCAAAATACTTAATAAATACAACGAGTATTGTGCGCCACGAGGCTTAAGAACATGGGAAATGAAGAATGAGGGGGTCTCCCTTCACTTTTCTAGAGTGTTTAGCATACATCCTGTTTGGGGGCGACCATGCGACGTATTCGCTCCTATGTCATAGACTTTAGTGCAATACGAGTTCCAAACTAACTTAATTCACTTCTGTCTAAAATACACAAACCAAATGCAAATCTTTTTGTCCTCCGGGATGGGTTTCAAATCATTTTCAGAAAAGAGTGCGTTATTTCCGTTCTGTCGCAAACAGGCATCGACCCTAACTGCCGGACGCGGACTTAACGATGCTCATAAAAAACACTTAACCAATTTGTGGTTTCGTAGGTCGAACTACGACTGCTCTGATTTCCTCTCTCTCTCTCTCTCGTCCGATTGAGGATACGTAGGCACAAGACGGTGCTGTCTTGGCGAGCAACCTCCCTCCTTTCACCCGTAGTCCTCTGAACTACGTTGACTATGACTTTCCCATTGCACGAGGGAACGCGTAGGCCTAGGACGGCGAAGTCCTATCGAGTCTCTTTTTATTTTCGTTTCCGTTTAGCAGTAGGTTTTAGATAACTCGCCCTTTGAGTAGACAACAAGCGTGGATCCCATCGAGTACGATGGACACGAGGGGGTGCTAATACCTTCCTCTCGCGTAACCGACTCCCGAACCCAGACTATGGTTGCAATGACCTTGTCTTTCCCTTCTTTAGGTTTTCTTCAATCGTTTCCTTTCCCTGCGTCGGGACAAATAACGTTCAGTGGCGACTCTTCTGTTTTTTCCGTCGGTTGTTTTTCGCACTTGCGACAGTGGGGGTTATAGGAAATTTTAGAAAAAAATCATGCTTGAAAAACAATCAGAAACAGAAGATGATCGCATCCCATTTCCACCTTCAAGACATGAGAAATGGAAGAGGGCTCAATTAAGACCAGGTGGAGAGTACACCTCTGAGGCGTCAAGAGTAGTTGTCGAAAAAATTGCAAGTATAATTTGTTTTGCTTATGTTATTTTTTTATTTAAATGCGTTGGTAACAATATATGTAAGTTTCTCATGTTGTGTAGGATAAGTTGGTTGAGGCAGCCAGTGAAGGCACATTTGTTCTGCAAGCACGACATGACATATTAGTAGAAGCTATCAGATCAGATGAGCATGGTGGATATGTCCGTGCTGTTGGAGAAGGTGTCGGCTTGAGGTCATTCTTTGGGTCTTAAAGAAAAAGTACCGAAAGCACGAAAATTATTTTACAAAGACAAAAGATTGAAAATTTTGAGGAGCAATTAGAAGAACAACGGAGAATGTTAGAAGAGGAGAAGGAAAAAAGGGAGAAAGATATGGAAAGGTTTCAAGAGTTATATTCGGTATGTATTTTACTTGAGATGTTAGTGTTTTATCAAAAATGTATGATATATACTGTGCTTATTTGTGTTTTATATTTAAATTGAATATTATGATGTAGAGATTAAGTGAAAACCTTGAACAACGGATAAATAAAGATCACCGTAATGTTGATGGTGATGATGATGATCGAACTCCTAGTAGAAGTGGCGTACGTCATGCTTTTACAAAAAGAAGTAATTGTTCAGCCCATCCCCTCTTCGGATAACCGCAATGATATAATGGACCCAAATCCAAATGAAATCACAATGTTATACTTGAAAGTTGCGGTGATAAATGAAACGCAGCTTCTCCCGTTAGAACATTGTCCATGTTTAGATTTATTCTATTATAGTCCTGAAGATGTAAGGGATTTTCTTAGTGGGTATAAGGGGCTGGACATCGGGATATTGCAAGTTTGGTGCACATAAGTATATAGTTGAATATACATGTCATTATAGAACATTATCATTTATAGAACATCACCCCTAATTTATTCATTTTCTTTAACCATTTAGGTACATTCACCGTCTTTGTATAGAGTTGAATAAATCGAGCACTTACGAAATCTTGGATCCATTTTTTATTCGTTGGGCTTTTAATCAACCAAAAGATATCCGAGAGTACTTGAAAACACGGTTAAATGAGGGAGGAAAAGAATGTTACTTAGCACCATTTCTGCGTTCATAAGTATTTTTGGAATTGATGTTTATGTATTCTATATTTAGTTTTGTTTTAGCAAATACCATTAACCTATATATGTTATTGTTTATTCAGTGCTCATTGGCAATTGATCATCATATCATTTAGGATGAATACGTTAACTTTTCTGTGTTCCTTGCATAATCCACTGGAAAAGAAAATGAAAAATATTATTCATTCATAAATGTATGCTTAATTCATTTTCTTTGACATTGTAATTAGTTTATCATGTAATATGTTTAATTTAAATTCAATGTACAGTGTTGTGGAGTAAGTGAATATGATGAACAATGTTAGAAGAAAGCCCACATGGATCTGTCCTAAAATAAGTGGCCCAATTACATATTTCTTTTATTTACATTCATGTGTGGTTGTATTCATGTCATTTTTGCTTATATTTGTAGACAAGGAAATAACCGGGACTTACGAGTGTGGTTATTATGTCATGAAATACATGTTAAACATTGTCCTTACCGACATTGTTGATTCATGGGATAAGGTATACATGTCATAAAATATATACATATATTAATATATAAGTTGACTATTGAATTATTATCATACATGTTATTGGCTCTTTCTTATGTAGATGTTTAACGATGAAACCCCATTCCCCGTTGAGGACTTCGTAGATCTTCGTAAACGTTGGGCATATATCCACAATGTTCTTAAGGGTCCTGCTGATTGATAATGTGAATAACACTTTTCTGTAGAGATGATGTGAATAACACTTTTCTGTATTGATGACATGAATATAGTGTTTAGTCTAAATATGGTTATAATAGTTACAATACTTATAGAATGTATACCTTATCTGTTAGTTGTATTTTATGGTTATAATAGTTGTGTAAATATGGTTATAACAGTTACAATACTTACAAATGAATAATATTAGCTGTATTTTATTCTCTTTATGCATGTATACCTTATCTGTTATGGTTAAAATGGTTACAGGTTAAAAAATGGGATGAATTTGAATTGTTGAGAAATGCATATATAAAACATAGGAAGTTTTAACAACGGTTATAAAACCTAGCCGTGGTTTTATATTTGTGTCTGCAGAATATATAACGGCGGTTATATAATATAACCGTCAAAATTTCTCGTGTGCTGCATAGAAAAAAATAAATATCAAAACGGCGCAGCTGGGAATCGAACCAAGGACCATTATATTTATCACAACGGTTCGTTTGAATAACCATTGTGATAGGGCGTGTTGTTTCCAGGTTATTACAATGGTTAATGGGATGTGATTATAAGTATCATTTTACAATGACACTCACATAACAACGCATGTGCCAACGTCATTATATACCTTTCCCAACCGTTGTTAATTAGTTTTTACGTAGTAGTGAACTTCTTATGGATCTTGTTGGGGATGTTCATGAGAGCTCAAATCCTCAAACACCTGGAGTGAATCTACAACGAGGGCAACGAGTAAAGGTATATAGGGGATGTGGAACCGGTGGCCGGTATGACCAACCAGGTCGTCATCATTAGTTTATGTAATATTCTTTTTAATTAAATATCAATGTTAATTATTTATGCTAAAAAATTTATACACTGTCGTCAATTAACTTGACAATACCATATGGTGTCTCCAATCTAATTGGCACCTCCACTTTAAGTTAAAGAGCTATCACCAATTAGATTGGCAACAACACTTAATCATTTTTGCAAACTTGGTTATTTCAGGAAAAAATTTGAAACATGAATTATTTGAGAAATCAATTTGAAAAAATAAATTATTTAGGTAAAAAATTCTCGATATGATATCCAATATTCAAACATATAATACAATATAAATTTTTTGTATTTAATTGTATTTAACTATAATTAACTTTAATAGGTGTCAATACCCAACAAAAGTACAAGTTATTTGAGAATCATCCAAAAACACCAACAGAAGCATGCCATAATAGGTTAACTTACTACCACATGATGCTTACAATAATGGATAGTCGTAGGTAGATAAAGGGCATAACTAGCAAGCTAGCCTTCACCGTGCCTTCTGATTTTTGTAAACTTTAATCGAGGTTTTTACAAATTATTCCTCCGATTCTTTTTCTAAGAGATATTTTATTTTTGATATATTAAAAAATTAATGTATATGGATTATATATAAATCAGATATATTAAGTATTTAATAAATTTAAAAATTGAGTTGTCTCTTATAAAAATAACTAGAGGTAGTAATTTTTAAAAATGACTTCCCCAATAATGGCTTTCTTGATTCCGTCTTGGGCCACAATCCCAGTTACGTGTGGAGAAGTATTTGGAGTGCAAAATTTGTGGTTCGTGGAGGTTACAAATGAAGCATAGGCTCAAGAGAGAGCATTTTGATTCGGAACCAAAACTGGTTGCACGATTGTACATTCCTGACTAATCCAATGCCACATATTCCTGATGTTTCCCGTTTAAATGTGGCAGATTTAATAAGCAGCCACGGTAAGTAATGGAACTACGATCTGATCGTCCCTTTGGTCGGTGAGGAAGCAGCCAATAAAATTCTCAATACTGCGCTTTTTGAGTCGGTCCAGGTTGAAAAAATGGTCTGGAATTTTGAAAGGGATGGCAATTACTTGGTGCATAGTGCTTATCGTAGATAAAGCTATTGATACATCTCATCTCAAAATAGATGGAAATTGGGACTAAATTTGGAAGATAAAAACAACACCAAGAGTGAAGAATCTTCTCTGAAGACTTTGCAGGAATTGTGTTCCTACTAGAGTTTTCCTTAAGACTAAAGGCGTAGATTATCCTATTATTTGTGGCGTATGTGGCGATGAGGAGGAGAGTAATGAACACTTATTTTTGCAGTGTCCAAAAAGCAAGGATTTTTGGGAGAAATTCGGATTATAGGCAAAGTTACAACAACTGCAGAACATTCATGTATTGTTGGTTGCTGTTGTTTTTGCTTTTTTACAGGTATCTAATCAGGACCATCAGGTGATCTTCGCTACTAATTTGTGGAGTTTTTGGAAAAGCAGAAATAACCAGTTTTGGAATCAAGTGGTGGATACTCAGGATACCATCTATAGTCGTGCTATGCATCTTATTCAAGGATGGAGAAATAGCCAACAATTGAAGGTAATCATCATGCATCGTTCTCAAGCTCTGTCGGATTTAAAGTGGAGTAAACCGTCGGTGGATCGCCTTAAGTGAAACATTGATGCTTCCTTTTCTAATAACAAGGTTGGTATAGGTGTTTGCATCACAAATGATACTAGTTCATTTATTGCGGCCCGTACGAAGTGGTTGTCTCCTATCACAGAGGTTGCGACGGGGGAGGCTTTAGGATTGTTAGCCTCTATAAAGTGGGTGTATGCTCTCAGTTATGACAACATCAATTTTGAGATGGATGTAGAAATCGTCGTCGATAGTGTGTACAGTCAACATCATAATCACGCAGATTTTGGCTTAATCACTAGGGAATGTTACCGATTGTCAATTCACTTATTCTCAATTTCTCATGTTAAGTTCGCTAGGAGACAAGCCAATGAAGTTGCTCATACTCTAGCACGGGTGGCTCCATTTTCTGCTAGTTTTCACAATTTTACCGATATTCCAATATAAATCCAAACTCTTATTATTAATAAAATGATTTAAGCTTTCTCTTGTCAAAAATATGTCATTATTTTAAAATAGTAAATTAGCCGTTAGATTCTATTTTGGTTTATGAATGTGCAAAAAAATGTATCAACTCCTGCTAATTCTACTATTCTAACTAGTTATCACATGGACAGTTTTTATAAATAGCCTTAGTAGAATTTTGTTCTTTCTTATTCTTGCTATCTGTTTTACTCTTATCTTTTAGAGTATCAATCATTTTCTAAGCTAAATTCTTATTTTTCTTTTGAATCTTAATTTTGAAAATTGGATTTGTTTCAGACGGGTTAAAATAGTCCCACATTATTTAGAAATTGAAATTAAGGGTACTTTATACATAATATTCATACACCTCAAACCAACGAGACTCTTTTTCTAAAGGATAAAGAAAGTCGTGAGGATTCTCACACCAAAAACAGACAATATTTCGTAGTCGTAGTGACACGAACGTAAGGTTGATCGGAACATTGGCGTAGTCTATAGAAGCTCGAAGTTCACATTGTGCCCCTTAGTCTCGAGTGAGAGGGCAACTATTTTGGGATAGCCAAAATAGTCTCACATTACTTGGAAATTGAGACTAAGTAGTTTACATACAACACTTATACACCTCAATCCAACGAGGCACCTTTTCTAAAGGGTAAATTTGCATGGCTTCTCACATTCAAAGCGGGCAATACCTCATAGCCACAATGGCGCGGACTTGAGGTTGACCAGAACAACTCCTAACTTCCAACAAATCCCCCGTTAAGGAAATTGTTATGGGGATCTCCACCCTATTCAAGCAAAAAAAACCCATATTTATCCATGTATAACCAAAGTGAACTCTAGGGTGCTCTTTTCTGAACCTGTCGACAAAACAATTCCATTCGCATGTGAATGACTAGTCTCTTAAAGGATTCTCTTAACTTAAGTTTATTTGGAGTGGCTTTATCGGATGGAAGCAACCAAAAGCCTTAATTGGAAAAAGGAACCCACAAGATGATCACGTTATCAAAGATATATATATATATATATATATATAAGGCTTTCTCACCTACTGGTGATTAAGTGCTATGTTGTGAAAGCAATGCCTTGAAAACAGAGTATGACAGATTTCTTAATCAACTAGAAAATAATAAAGTAAAGAAAAAGGGAAAAAATAAGAGAAAGACAATTCAAAGTGGTTAAAAAATTGATTCTTGAGTCAATTACACATTAAGGAACAATATTTACAATTGAATCTCAACCACACCACTTTACCCCTATGACTAGGATTATCAGGTATTGATGAAGAAGTGAGAACTAATATACTATTTATAGGAAAACTAAACCAAAGATTTCAACTAACATACTAAACAATTGGCCTAACAACTAGACCAATTTAACATGTTAACTTAAACAACAAGCTAACATATTTCTACATGCAAGAACGAACTTCGATTATGACATGCACATTTTTGACTACTGTCGAACAATAAAGCTAACCTTGTCGAGGCTAGAGTTTGATCCAAATCTCCACCTTGGAATAAACTCTACACTAACAAGAGAATAAACTAGCTATCATCATGCAACTTTATCAACTACATATAGTGGAAAAACTTGCATCTTGGCAATGTCTTGGTGATCATATCAACATCATTTTTATTAGTCGAAACCTTCAACACTTGGACTTCTCCATGCTTAATTATCTCTCTAAAAAAATGCATCCTCACATCAATGTACTTTGTTCGTTCATGATAGGCTGTATTCTTCGACATGTGTATTGCAATTTGACTATCACATTTAACAGTGATGGATTGACCTTGAAGTTTCAGCTTCTTAGCAAAACCTTCAAGCCACAATGCTTTTTCACAACTTCAATGAGGGAAATATACTCCGCTTCAGTGGTTGATAAGGAAACAACCTTCTGAAGTGTTGCTCTCCAACTAATTGTTGTGCCAAATATAGTGAACACATATTCAAACATAGACTTTCTGGAATCCATACAACCCGAATAATCAGTGTTGACAAATCCTTCCATTTCACTTTGCTATCATCACCGCAAGCTCCACCGTAAATCAAGACTCTACTCAGAGACCCATTTATGTACCTTAGAATCCATTTTAATGGTTTCCTGTGCGCCTTCCCAAGATTGGGAATATACCTGCTTGTAAGGCTCACTCCATACACTATGTCTGGCCTCGTACATACCATAACATACGTCAAAGAACCTACTATAGTAGCATGTGGAATGTTATTCATATAAGCTCTTTTGACTTCAGTACTAGGACTTTGAGTTGTACTCAGCTTGAATTGAGGATTAGTCGGTGTTATAATAGGCTATGAATTCGACGTACCAAACTTGTCGAGAATCTTCAGTAGGTATGTCTCTTGAGATAAGCATAATCTTGATTGTTTTCTATCTCTCCAGATGTCAATCCAAAGAACCCTGGAGGCAGCTTCCTGATCATTCATGTTGAACTCCTTATTGAGTTCAACCTTCATATTCATAACATCCTCGACATTGTTACTTGCTATGAGGATGTCATCCACATAAAGCAACAAAATAACAAGTGTTTTTCCAGGTCAAAATCTGAAGTAAACACAGTGGTCGAACTAGATCTTAGTAAACCTATATGTGTCATGAACTTGTCAAATCTCCTATTCCATTTTCGAGGAGATTGTTTCACACCATATAAATAACTATTCAACTTGCACACATAATCTTCCTTTACCTTTTCTGTATACCAGTCAGTTTTTCTCATTAGGATTGTTTCCTCTAGATCATTATACAGGAAAGTTGTCTTCACATCCATCTGTTCAAATTATAGGTTGAACGTTTCCACCATGGCTAACAAAATTCTAATGGATTTATGCTTTACAACATGTGAGAACACATCCTTAAAGTCGACACCTTCTTTCTGAGTGAACCCCCAGCAAACAACCTTGCCTTAAATCGTTTTGACATCACTCATTCAATTCCTTCCTTAACCTTGAAATTCCACTTACAACTGACTAATTTGGCCCATGCAGGTTTGTTGATCAGCTCTCAAGTGTTTTTATCATGAAGAGATTTCATCTCATCATCCATGGCTTTAAGCCATTCAGTCTTGTCTCGACTCCTTATATTATAATCTCTAGGTTCTTCATCTAGAACCTCACTTGCAAATATTAAGGCATAAGCTGTGAGATCTGCATAACCAAGTATCTGAGGTGGCTTGATGAATCTTCTTGACCTTTCTCTTGCCAGTAGGTAGTCATTATTAGTCTCCTTATCTTCATCAGTAACTTGTGCCTTCTCTTCTACTTCATCTAGGTTATGCAATTCAGCATCACTATACTTTACCTCAATAGGAATCTCTTCATGTTTCAGCTCTTCTCCAGAGATTTTCGTACTTCGACTAACGCTATTAGTTTTCTTGAACGCCATTTCTGCTTCATTGAAACTACATCCCGACTTATGATACACTTTGTGTGACCTAGCTCTAGGCACCACAACCTATAAGCTTTAACTCATTCAAGGTATCTAAAGAACATACATCTTAGAGCTCTAGGTTCGACCTTGTCTTGCCTAATGTGAGGATATGCTACCTAAAAAATACTCCAAGTCTGTCGAGAATATGTGGCTATCTCTATTAGACTTCTTCAGGTGTTTTCATCCTCAAGACAGTTAAGGGACACCTATTTATCAGGTATGTTGCAATTCCTACAGCCTTAGCCTAAAACACTTTTTTCAATCCTGCACTAACTAACAGGCATCTACCCCTTTCCATAATGGTTCAATTAAACCTTTCAGCCAAACCATTTTTATGGGGAGTACTTGTAGTAGTTCTATGCCTTGCAAAACCAGACACAACATAAGAGCTATCAAAAGCCTCATTGGAAAATTCAAGACCATTGTCAGTTCTCAAGCTCTTGACCTTCCCGCCAGTTTGGTTTTCTATCAGAGTCTTTCAACTTTTGAAAATTTCAAAAGTTTCATCATTAGCTTTCTGAATGAATACCCACAATGTTCGTGAGAAATCGATAACTATGGATAGAAAATATCTTGCACCTGAGTGTGAAAGATTTTTTACAGACCCCCAAAGATCAGCATGGATTTAATCAAGGGATCTATGTGTTCTTTGTTTACCTTTGTTAAACTTCACCCTGCAGGATTTACCAAGTACACCAGGTTCACAAAACTCCATTTTTTTTACTTTGTCGCCACATAGCAGATTTTGTTTAGAAAATTCAACCAGTCCTACTTCACTGACATGGCCAAGTCGCTTGTGCCATATCTCAGTCTTTGACACAGGTTTCGTGGATACCACATCTGCTGAACCACTAACAACCTCAGCCTCAATGGTATACAAGCCTTGCCTCTTGATGCCTCTCAAGACTTCCTTCGACCTCTTCATTACCCTTAGGATACTTTGCTTTCCTTTGAAAACATATCCTTTCTTGTCGAATTCACCAAGTGAAATCAAATTTCTCTTAAGATCAGGTACATACACGACATCAGTCAATAGCCTTATTGACTTAACATGGGGCTTGAATCTCACAGACCCAATTCATGTAATCTTGCAGGCTTTATTGTTTCTCAGCAACACTTATCCACCATCTTGATCACATTATTCCTAAAACATGTCTTTGTTTGGAGTCATATGCTAAGTACACCCTAAACCCATTATCCACTCCCTGCTAAAATTGTTGCTTGAAACCACCAAGACATTAGATGAATCATAATCATCTTGCACAATAGTTGCATTACCATTATCCTTTCCACCATGATTATTCAGTCGATCAGGGAACACCTTTCTTGTATATCCCTCATTCTTACAATGATAACACCTAATTGCAGGAGCCTTACCACCATAAGAATTCTATAGAAATTTACCCTTCTTCTTCTCAAACCTCCCATATTTCTTCAAGAACTTCCCCTTAATAGACAAAACATTCACCAACAGAGGATAGTTTATGCTCCTTTAGTTCCTTCAAATCCTTAGAGTACAAGGCTGGTTGAACTTCTTCAAATGTCAATGAATCTCATCCATACAAGAGAGTTTATTTGAAATGAGCATGAGACCTTGGTAAAGCACACAACAACAATAACATTTGATCTTCATCATCAATCTTGACCTCAATATTTTCAAGATCAAGAATCAACTTGTTGAACATATCCAACTGCTCAGCCAAAACTTTGTCTTCATTCATCTTGTAAGAATTCAAAGATTTCTTCAGGTAGAGATGATTGACCAATGATTTGGTCATGTACAAACCTTCAATTTGCATCCACACACTAGCTTCCATCTTTTCCTTCGAGACCTATTGGAGAACCTTATCACCAAGGATCAATATTATGGAACTTTGGGCTTTCTTGATCATCATCATCTTCTCCTTCTCTGTTAGGGTAGCATCCATCTTCTCTGATCCTTTCAACGCTTCTAACAAACCCATTGAACCAGTAGGGCTTAAATCTTCAAGCACCATAAATCGACATCATTCACACCGGTGAATTTCTCAATCTCATACTTTATTGACGACATCTTCTCCATGCTCACCGCACCAATTTGTTATGAAAGCTGAAATTGTAGCACGCAAATACTAGATGTCAAGAAAAATGTCACAACATTGGGATCAAAACACAGCTTGAACACATACAACCAAAACCTGTAAACTGCAGAAAATAAATAACACCAAAGTTGTTAACCCAGTTCGGTGCAACTCACCTACATCTGGGGGCTACCAAGCCAGGAAGGAAATCCACTATTAGTAGTATTAATTCGAAGGTAAACAATCCCAGTTTACAACTCCTCACTTAATCCCTACCCAATGTAACTTCTACCTAGAAATCACCATCTAGATATGAGAATCCCCTCTCACTTCCTAAATCACCTCAGTGATATCTAACACTCCCAATCTCAGTGACTGTATATAAAACAAACAATAGAAGATCACACTTCAAAAACACTACTTGATCTTGCTTAAAAGCTTCAATCAAGAACAATGCACTCTTTGCTTAAAAGCTTAGAGTGAACAATGATTAATCAGTCAAACTCAATGCATCAAAAGATACATGAGTGGCATATAATTAACAAACGAAAACCCTAGGGACCAACAAAAACAACGGCCAATCCTTATTGCACAAGATTCTCATGTTATGATCTCTTCTTCAAATAGGGTTTTTCTTCCCTTTAAATAGCCTTCAGACCTACTGGAGTTGGGCTTCTTGAGGCGCACAAATAGCAGCAATCAATATAAACTTGCTGCAAATCAACCTGCACAATAATAGGAGAAAAATATAAACTTTCCTAAAAAGGGTCAAAGATCCTTTTTATGAAAAGTAACAGAATCTTCAATAACAGAAATTCCCACAATATTCTCCCATAACATTCGCCCACATGTGCATCAGAACACACTTAAAAATCACACTAAAATTACCAAAATAGGCATGCTCTAACTATCTGCTATAACATGTCCTGGAACATGTCCCAACATCATGTAGAACATGATGTCTAACTGACATGGCAGAACATCTTGCTAACAACTTGTTGTTTTACCAAAATGCAGCAAATTCAAAAACCACAGGACTTACAAAAGCAATGCCTATAAAATAGAGTATGATCAGTTTCTTGATTAACAAGAAAACCAAAAAGTAAAGGAAAAGGGGAGAAGAGAAGAGAAAGACAATTCAAAGTGGGTAAAAACTGGATTCTTGATTCAATTATACATTAAGGAACAATGTTTACAATTGAATCTCAACCACACCATTTTCCCCCTCTGATTAGGATTATCATGTATTGAAGAAAAAGTGAGAACTAGTATGCTATTTATAGAAAAAATAAACCCTAGATTTCAACTAACATACTAAACAATTGGCCCAACAAACTGGCCTAATTCAACATGCTAACTTAAACAACAAGCTAACATATTTCTGCATGCAAGAACAGACTTCAACTACAGCATGCACATCTTCGACTACTGTCAAACCATGAAGCTAACCGTATTGAGGCTAGAGTATGATCCAAATTCCACATGCTAGTTTTTTTTTTCTTTGGGTATATTGATCTCTACGTTCTTTGATGTGGTTTCCATATTTGGTTTCCCGATAATTTGGTATGAGGCTCCTACAACTCGTGACACTCATATTCCTCAAGTTTTGAATCACTTTCCAAAGCTACCTTAAGTTATGCCAATTATATGGAACTTGACACTCAAATCTTAGTCGATGTTAGTGATGTAGAGCACAACATTTTCTTGTTGTATTGCTTCAACAATTTATATTTTTTATTTGTTAATTAGCAATCATAAAAGGGTTAAACTTATATGTTTCCATGTTGCAAGCAAAAGGAACATATACTTAGAATTCTCACTTCTTTCTTTCTTATATTCTTTTTGTTGGAACTTGGAACCACCCGATTGGTGAATGATGGAGAAAATTAGAGTGTGGAGAGGGAAAGAGGAAATTGAGATAGAGAGAGAGAGAGAGAGAGAGAGAGAGAGAGAGAGAGAGAGAAATAAGGGTGAGAACATTTTTCTATTCAACGTCCATTTGTTGTTACAAAGATGAGGATGTCTCCAAGGCATTTATACAAATGTTACAAAGTGATTGGGACTCAAAATATACAATTAGATAACTGAAAAACAAAAAAACTTGGGCCTGTAACGCTAAACCTATAACCGGTTATAGCTAACATGAAAATAAATCTCCTTGTAGTAGTAACCGATTACATTTAGATGTTAATCGGTTACATGTTCGACATTCTACCTGTATCTTCAGCTCAAAAATGAAATTTCCCTTGTTGTAATCGGTTACACCCATGTGTTAGTCGATTACATCACTTGAATTACTAAAAACACTTTTAACACACCACCTTAATTCAAGTGCTCAAAGTCTTCCATACCCATGTTCATCTTCAACCTTTTGAACATATTATTTGTGACTCATTTTGTCAACAAATGAGCCACTTGGTCTTCACTTCTACAAAATCCCAATCTTAACTTTCCTTCAGTAACAAGCTCCCTCAAGTAGTGAAACCTCGTCTCAATATGCTTACTCCTCCTATTTGTAATTGGGTTTTTAGCAAGATTAATCGTGGAAACATTTTCAACCAGGAGAGAAACAGCCTCACCCTCATTGTTGCCTAGCTCCTCAAATAGATTCATAAGCCACATGACTTGGCACACACATAAGGAAATAGCAATGTACTCGACCTTAAAATATGAGAGTGCAACTACCGGTTCCTTCTTCGAACACCATAAGATCAGTGTTCCAGCGAACATAAAGAGGTATCCATCTATAGACTTTTGATCATCTTTATCTTCGCACCAATTAGAATCGGTAAAATTAAGCAAATTGCATTTTATGTCTGTATCCGCAGCGGGAAAGAGAATTCCGTATCCAACAAAACCTTTGACATATCTTAGGATCCTCTTGAGTTTTTCCAAGTGAAACAACTTTGGTCTCCCCATGAATCTACTCACAATACTGACACTAAATACCAAGTCTAGTCGTGTATTGCTCAAATAACTCAAGGATCCAATCAGTCTCCTATACAAAGTTGCATCAACATGCTGCTCATCCTCATTCTTCGACAAGTGTAGCCTCAGTTCATCTAGAGTAATGGCAACATTACAATGCTCCATTTCAAACTTCTTCAATATCTCAAGCGCGTACCTCCTTTGGTGCATGAACAATCCCCTTTTGGACTTATGGAACTCAATGCCACGGAAGTATGTCACGAGGCCAAGGTCGGTCATCTCAAATACTTTCATAAGTTCACTTTTGAACTTAGAAATGCATTTTGGGTTGCTGTACATTATCAATAAGTCATCTACTTATAGACAAAGGATAATCACGCCTTCACTTGTATCCCTTTGTCGAAAATGTAGATTTGACATCCATTTGGTAGACGGGGCAATTTTTGTTATTCACAATACCAACAACTAGCCTTATGGTTTCAATCCTAGAAACTGGCGGGAATACCTCTTCAAAGTCTATGCCTTCTCTTTGCAGAATCTTTTTGCAACTAATTGAGCCTTATGCTTGATCATTTCAACCTAGGGATTTTCCTTCACTTTGAACGCCTATTTCACACCAATTGGCTTCTTCTCGTCTGGTAGATCAACAAACTCCCAAGTATTTTTCTTCTCAATAAATTCCAACTCCTCCTTTATTTCATAAATCCACTTTGGATCACGTAAACCCTCTATCTTTTTAACGGGTTTGGATTCGGCCATAAGTTAAAAATAGACGAAATCACCATTATCATTGACTTTGTTGTCTCGAAAAGACTCACAATCTTGGAGTCTTTGAGGAAAACCTCTTTGTCTTGTTGATATTCTCGCATTTTCTTTAATTCAGGCTTCGACAACGAGAGTTTCTACACTTCCCGTTTCTGCGTAATCTAAATTTTCAAAGTTGTAACCGGTTACAATTTTTATATATCCGGTTACAAGTTGCTTCTGATCCTTAATTTCATTGACAATGATGACTTGGATGATCAAAAGCCTCCTCTTTGTCGCATCAAAAAATTTATAACCGTCGGTAGAGTGATACCCTACAAGTATCATTACTTCTCCCTTATCATCTAGCTTCTTTCTAAGTTGTCCCGAAACATGTCGATATGCTACGAAACCAAAAACTCTCAAATGGTTCAAATTCGGTTTGAATCCCGACCATGCTTCCTCAGATGTTACCTTCTCAAGTTCCTTTGTTGGACACCTGTCGCAACTGCGAAAATCAACCGGTGAAAGAAAACAGAAGAGTCGCCACCGAACGTTATTTATCCTGATGAAGGGAAAGGAAAAGATTGAAGAAAACCTCAAAAGGGAAAAGACATGGTCATCGCAACCATAGTATGGGTTCAGGAGTCGGTTACGCGAGAGGAAGGTATTAGCACCCTCTCGCGTCCATTGTACTTGATGGGATTCACGCTTGTTATCTAATCAAAGGGTGTGTCATCTAAAGTCTACTGCTAAACGGAAACAGAAGAGGGAAAAAACAAAAGGAGACTCAATAGGACTTCGCCATCCTAGGCCTACGTATCCCCTTGTGCAATGGG
This sequence comes from Lathyrus tuberosus, assembly GCA_022829125.1. NCBI lineage: Eukaryota > Viridiplantae > Streptophyta > Magnoliopsida > Fabales > Fabaceae > Lathyrus > Lathyrus tuberosus. Next base: position 6,664,890 of record JALAZF010000308.1, on the reverse strand, counting down.
AAAGTCAGAGTCAACGTAGTTCGGACTACGGGTGAAAAAGAGGGAAGAGTGCTCGCCAAGACATCGTCGTCTTATGCCTACATATTCTCAACAAGAATGAGAAATCAAAGCAGCCGTAGTTCAGCCTGCGAAACCACAGATTGGTTGAGTGTTTTTTACGAGCGATGTTAGGTTCGCGTCCGGCAGTTAGGGTCGACGCTTGTTTGCGACAGAACGGAAGTAACGTTCTCTTTTCTGAAAATTATTTGAGACCCATATTGAAGGATAAAAGATTTTCACTTTGTTTGTGTTTTTTAGACAGAAGTGGATTAAGTTAGTTTGAAACTTGTATTGCACTAATGTCTATGACATAGGAGCGAATGCATCGCATGGTCGCCCCAAACGGGACGTATGCTAAACACTCTAGAAAAGTGAAAGGAGACCCCTCATTCTTCATTTCCCATGTACTTAAGGCTCGTGGCGTACAATACTCGTTGTATTTATTAAGTGTTTTGAACTTGTTTTGAGATGAGAAGCGAAAGGACTCAAGGGTTGAAAAGAAAACAACTAGGGGAGACTAGGTCCTAATGTTGTCATACACAATGGTCCTAAGGTTGAGATAGAAGGGAACTCTACCTAATGTTAGCATGCAAAGGATTGAAAGCCTAATGTCTCTCCTACCTCAAACTTAATCAGAAATTAAGTTGAGCTAGGAATCCTAAGGGATCATGTGACCAAACACAAGTAAACATTATACTAATCAATCACAGACAAAAGCAAACTCAAGACTTAAACAAGTCTTGATGCTCAAAAGAAAAGAAAGAAGAAAGAGACGGAGGAGAAGATGCAACATCAAGCAACTCAAGAAATGAGATTAGCATAATCAATGAGGAATGTAAGCATCATATTCAATCATCCAATACCAACATCAACATCAAATGTATACACTTCAAACCAAACTTCAAGAAATGGAAGTCAAAACAAATTAGGCAAAACAATGCACTAATGAACACACAAATGACTTAAAACCAAACAAAAAGTATTATCAACCAACAAATAAAGTGAAGTGAGGTCAAATAACATGAGAAACAAGATGGGGCAGTAGCTAAGTCACATCACATTCATCTCATGTCATCTTAACATCCAACAAGCATTTGTCAACAAAAAGCTCATGTAAGACACACTTCAAAAGAGCCAACATGTGATAAGGGATGCATCCAAGAAGGACAATAGCATGATCATGTATGTAAATCCAAATATCAATTCATGAATGGCAAGAAGAAACATCAAGGATCAACTTCAAAACATGCATCAAAACTAGGAAAACATTCACTTAAGTCATCCATATAAGTAACAAAATATCATGTGAGGCAAGAAGTGAGAAATGATCACATAATAGACATCATATCAAGAGTTCTAGAATCTTAAACATATTATTCAAAGAAAACAAGAGTCCCCAAGCATCCATTAGATCATACAAGAAGACATCACAAAGAAACTAGTTCAAGAACATCAAAGGAGCAAGGCCAAAACATAGTCAAGTTGGAAAATCAACCACAAATAGAAAAATGATCAAATTAGGATTATTACAAATCCATAATCAAGCCAAAACAGTATATGATTACATCAATTAATCATTTCAAGCTTCACCCAAGTTCAAGTGGTCAAAAAGAAATCAAACTAGGTCAAGTATCAAGCACGTTCCATTCAAATTCAAGCCACATGTAAGCATCAAACAAAAATAGAAACATGGCTTATGAAAATACAAATAAATTCTAAAAGTCATGTTATATCCATCAAGAATAAGTGTACAAAAAATCTCAACAAGAATTGTAAAATTGCATCACAAATTGGATCAAACAATGTCACATAGTAAGCTAATCGAGCAACAATCGAGGAGCATTGAAAACCCCATGAAAAACAATCAAAAATTAGTCACCAAGGCATCATAATGGCATTAAAACAATCCTCATTTAAATTTCAAAATATGGCAAAAATATTGGATCAAGAAGTGATCCACAAAGCATCAAACATAAACCCTAATCACAAGGGCAAACATGGAAAACACCTTTAAAAAATAAATCCAAATAAAATAGAAAAATAAAAGGAAATTAAAATAAAAATCATGAAAAATATCTTAACATGTTGAATAATCATAAACAAATTTTTAACAATTTTTATCATTATTTTATCACTTAAAATGAAAATTAAATTGAAAGGAAAAGAAAATAAAAAGAAATGAGAAGATCATGGCATGGGGGTGCATCAGCAGAAATGACTATAAAAGGAAATATATACACACGCGTTGGGCCTAACAAAATGGAGGTGCGAATATCATTGGGGTATACGCCCAATCCGTGTGACTACTATCTTATTCATTCTCAGCAAACATCTTAAAAAATAAAATGAAAGTGCACAAAAAAAATCATGTAACTCCATGCCAATTGGTCATGTTCATTTTAAGTTACTAAAAGACAAAACATAACACATACCAACCGAATAACGCCATCACATCGTCTTCTTCATGAACCATGCACAAGACATCACAAGCCCTAACCGACCGAAAAACGTAACCAGTCCGGCCGGCCACCGCTGGCGGTGGTGACGGCCGAAACACGTGGCAATGCCCCCACCCCCCCCCCCCCCCTCAGTTTGTTGCGTACATTTCAAAAATGCAATTTTTTCCAGGTTTTAATGCCTCTAAAGCCATGAAAAATGAAATAAAGAAACTACACACATGGATCCACAACCTCAAATCAAAACAACCAATATACTACATCATAGTACACTTCATGGAGATGTCAAATATGCAAATAGATTTCAAAAACAACCAACCAAACTCAAGTAATCATAGATCAAAGTTTATGCACTCAACATGAAAACTCAATAATATGGAAGAACAAGTATGCAAACATTGCCTACCTTAGGGTAGAACTTCAGATGCACCAAGAATGCTCTTATTTCACGTCTAAAATGCAAGATCCAGATCCAAGAAAACTTACTCAGTGGAGAAGGTCCACTGCCTCTTGAAACCTTGCAAAATCTTGTGGAAAACTTCAAGAATCGCTCCAAATACTCCAAGGATGATGAACCAAGCAATGAAATAGCAAGAGTTTCCAAGCAAAATGCAATTCGAAGAGAGGAAGATTTGAGACGATTTGGGGTTTTTAGATCTAAAAATGGAACTAAAATGAGAGCCTCCACTCGTTTCTAGGGTTTAAGAGGTTTATATAAGGTGTGGCACGTGAGAGAAGAGTGAAAAGTTGTTTGCAACTTTGTTTTGAAAATTTGAAAAAAAAAATGAGAGTGAGAAATACACGTGGCTTGGAATCACATGGGAGGTGATTTTGTGTGATATTCTGAGTGGAGAAAAGGGTCATGAAGTGAGCATAAGGTTTACAGGTGAGAGGGGAAAAAAGGTGAGCAAGTTTGATGAATTTCCCTTTTCCAAATTTGCCACAAAATGTGCATGATGTGTACATGTGAATCATGGAATGTTTGGCCATTTTGAGTAACATATAGTGCATGAGTATGGTTTGTGTACATGCTGCAAAAGATGATTCAATCATATGCCCAAAAAGTTGCCTTGAAACAAAGTGACGCACCCTTCTTTGCATGATTATAATTTGATCAATGTTGCTCCACTTGGTACAAACTCATGATCAATGGAAAATAGGGAAAACATAGAGCAAAACTCATGTTGAAATGATCTTGAAATAAGGCTTAGAAGTAGGTGAAAATTGGCCATGAATATTGGACTCCAAAACTGTCCAAAATACTTAGAATAAATTCTAAGTTTTGTCTATTTCACCACTTGAAACATTGATCTTGTGAGCAACATAACTTGCACAATAATGCATGTAATGAAGCATACTTGTACTCTTTGGAAAGGTGGGATTGTAATCTACAATTTCCCTTTCGACATGATTTCCAAATGAGGCTTGGAAACCCCTAAAAAATGACCTAGAACATTGGTACAAAATCTGGCCTTAAACACTTAGAAAAAATTCTAAGTGTTGAAACATTAAAGTTTGAAATTGCCAACTTCTCACACCCATAACTTGCTCAAAAATGATCCAAATGAAGCATTCTTTGCATGGTTGGAAAGCTTGGAATGAATACTACAACTTTCATGTTTGACAAAAAATGAAATGAAGCTTTGAACTAGAAGAAACATGGCCTTGAAGGTGGCTGCAAAACACGAAAACTTTCCCAGAATAGAAAGTTCTAAAACCCTAGTTTTGCCAAAAATAGTAATTTTCCACAAGCCTTGATTTTTCATGATTCCTTTGACATTTATTGATCAAATCTCATCCATTGATCATGTTTGATATGACAAACATGAAATTGACCTCAAAAAGTCAGGAGTTGACTTTTTCCTGCACAGTTGACTTTTCCCCCAATTCTATTGATTCTCAATCATCTAATCAATTGAAAGCCCTCTGATTCAAATTGATGATCAATATTCCATCCCTAGACATTTGAGAACATATAGGAGGCCATGGAATCAAGTTTTGCTCAAAGAATCATAAATGAACTTATTGTATCACAAACCCTAATTTTGGTCCCAAAAAGATAGGAGGTGAATGCACATCTTCAAAACCCCAATTCCTATGAACATGATGTAGAATCCCATAAACAAAGATGATTTGTGTGACAAAAGAATGATGAGACTTCAAAATTCTTGCCCATGGAGGTGCCACACACCCAAATATCCAAAACCCTAGACTGATGACCAAAGATAGAAGGAGGTGATCCACTTCAAATCTCTTGCCAATTTCAATAATTTGATGAAGTGGTGGACATATAAGAATGTCCTGAGGACTAAGAAGCCTTCGTGGTGATATTGAGACCATCTCTTCCCTTGATACCTTGAACTAAATTCACATATGAATATATGATTGAATAAGATCCCTTGCTTGAGCCTCTGAGAAACATACTATCCTCTTGAGTTAACCCAGCTACCTTGATCCCATGCCTAGCACAAATGATATGCACACAAGATAATGCAAAATGAAAAAAAACATAAGCTAGTTAGAGTTAGAAACATGCGGGCAAATTTTGGGGTGTTACAGCTGCTCCTATTCAATCTACTTGGACCTGAAGGAATGACAGCAATGACGTTCAGACATTCCGGATACACAGAGATTGAATACCAAAAGAACCCAGAAATTTGCCACCTGCGGGGAAATACGTGATAAGATGATTGCCACTCGAAGGGGGCTCAAAGATAGCGGATACCAACCAAAAGTTGAAATAGCGAAAGATGACAGATAAGTCAATAGAAGATGCCAACCAAAAGTTGGGACAAAGAGAAAACTCGCAACGAAGAATACCAACCAAAAGTTGGGATAAAGGAAAGGACACTTACCACAATCTGGGATAAAAGATAAAGTACCAACCAAGAGTTAGGAAACAGGATACTGATCCACAATCAGTAATGAGGTTACCGACCGAAGGCGAGCTTATAGAGGGTACCAACCAAAAGTTGAGATAAAACCGAAGATCGCCAACCAAAAGTTGGGGAAAAAAAAGGAAGATACCAACCAATAGTCGGGATAGAAGATACAAACCAAGAGATTGCCAACCAAGAGTTGGGAAAGAGGATACTAACCAAGAGTTAGGATAACCAAAACGCCGACCGAAGGCGAATTCACAATGGAAGATACCAACCAAGAGTTGGGAAAGAGGATACTAACCAAGAGTTAGGATAACCAAAACGTCGACCGAAGGCGAATTCACGACAGAAGATACCAACCAAGAGTTAGGAAAGAGGATACTAACTGAGAGATTACCAACCAAGAGTTGGGAAAAAGGATACTAACCAAGAGTTAGGATAACCAAAACGCCGACCGAAGGCGAATTCACGACGGAATATACCAACCAAGAGTTGGGAAAGAGGATACTAACCAAGATTCAGGATAACGGATACTAACCAAGAGTTAGGAAAGAAGATACTAACCAAGAGTTAGGATAACGAGAACGCCGACCGAAAACGAACTTACAATGAAAGGTACCAACCAAGAGTTAGGAACGAAGAGACTAACCAAGAGTTAGGATGAAAGATACTAACCAAAATTAGAATAGCGGATGCTAACCAAAAGTTAGGATAACTGATACTAACCAAAATTTAGGATAACGAGGACGCCGACTAAAGGCGAATTCTCAACGAAAAGTACCAACCAAAAGTTGGGAAAGAGTAACTCATTGGGTGCCAACCAAAAGTTGGGATAAACCAAAATATGTGGGAAGTAGACTACACGGACTTATGACTTGAAGGGAAGATGACTCCGTTAGGGAAAAGAGAAGCTTAAACAAATAACTTTGCAGGGGAGTACAAGCATGATGAACGAATTCATCGGCAACTCCACTGGGATAAAGTAAGATCGAATCTCCTGAAATGTGTTATTCTCTGCTGAGAAACGTCTGGCAAAGATAACATCAAACCTGGCTTATGCTTCGAATGCATATGTTTGAATTTTTCTATGGCGTAATGCTACGCATTTGGAGGATGCAATGCAAATATGTTTATGATATGCAAAAGAAACTCCTCCAGGAGGAGTGCTGAGGAACCCAGAATCAAACTCTGCAGAGGAAGACAAACCGAACGGCCTTCCTGATCAAAACATCTGCTGAAGATGAAAACCAAAGAGAAAATCCACCCTACAGGGGATTAAGAATAACACCTATCGACAATGGAACCCAAAGATCCGATACGGAAAATGTGCCAATAACCATTGGACTTAGAATCTGTCGGGGATGTCAACCACTATTGATCTACCTGTCAGGAGAGACAATACCAAACTTTGCTTAGGGATTGAAGTCAATAATACCGAACCTGCTGGGGAATATCATTGAACTTAACTTGCTGTTGGAGAAATAACTTAACCTTTCCCTGCTGGGGATAAGAGCACACCGTTGCTGGCGAGATTGCATGTCCTGACTTGATGAGGGAAGTAGACATCAAGACTCTGTGGGGGATATAAGATCTCTGCTAGGGAGAGACATCCAACAAGTCTCCTGCTGGAGATGCAATATTGTCCTGTCTGGGATAATCAACTTCTGAATACTCGCTGGGGGGATTTATACACCAATCTGACCAGTGAAAGCAATCCTCTGCAGCCTTGCTGGGGAGAGATAAATTCCCAATGTTCTGCTGAGGATGCTAGGTCGTCCATGCTAGAGAGAAAGAGTCTAGTGGGGAGAAGAAATCATGCTACCCTGCAAACACATAACAAATAATATAATGTTCTGTATGCGAAATGGCTACCTAGGTCACCATACATAATATCTATCGCTCAAGCAATTTCCATTGTTTTCAATATGCTCTATAAAGCTTAACGTTTTCACATACAATGTTTATAAAAAAATATGACGTTTTGCAAACAAAACAGTAAAAGTAAAAACAGAAATGGAAAGCTTTTTGAGTGAAATGAATACTTTTATTGATTGAATCGGCCTGTAAATAGGCATTTACAATTGGAAGCAATTCCTGAAAAGAGGTAATTGTACAAAAGTAAAAAGAAAATACATATGTCGGCAATCTGGGAACAGATATTCACCATACTTTGATTCAGCTATGACCCATATGTCTTCTGTATCCGCAGATGCTTTGACTTCCGAAAGGACTGACTTGACTAATTCCTCTTCTACGAAATTCCCATGTATCAAAAGTGCTCACAGATCGAACGCGGACCGCAGCCTCTCGCTTTCAAATCACTAACTTTTTCCTGGATGGCCCTTTCGGGTTTTCAATCCATTGGGATACCCATTTTTGCCAAAGTTGCCTTTTCGTATTTTCAACTTTGCGGGTTTATTCTCTTTTTTTCTTTTATCCATAATTTTTGCCCGAACCTTTTCTTTTTGTGGTTCTTCGGGATGCCCTTTTTTGCCTGGACTTTTCTTTTTGTGGTCCAGCGGGTCTCTTTTATGCAAAGTATTTTTTGACTGCGTCTCCGTTCATAGGCGATGTAAAAACTTCGCCATCCATAGTTGAGAGTAACAAGGCTCCACTAGAGAAAACCTTTCTTACAACATATGGGCCTTCGTAGTTTGGAGTCCATTTGCCCCTGTGATCTGTCTAAGGAGGAAGGATTCTTTTCAAAACGAATTCGCCAGTCTGAAAACACCGAGGACGCACCTTCTGATCAAAGGCCTTTTTCATCCTGCTCTGATATAACCGGCCATGTGCAATGGCTGCCAATCTCTTCTCCTCAATAAGGTTCAGTTGATCCAACTTGGATCGTACCCATTCGGCTTCATCTAGTTTCACATCTTCCTGATTTCTTAAAGAAGGAATCTCAACCTTTAATGGTAGGACTGCCTCCATACCATACACCAGTGAGAAAGGAGTTGCCCATGTCGATGTACGCACCGAAGTACAATAATCGTGTAAAGAAAAGGGCAACATCTCATGCCAATCCTTATATGTTACCAACATTTTCTGCACAATCTTCTTAATGTTCTTGTTTGCTGCCTCAATAGCACCATTCATCTTCGGACGATATGGAGAAGAATTGTGATGTTCGATCTTAAAGCTCTAGCATAGCTCCTTCATCATCTTGTTGTTCAAATTCGAACCATTGTCAGTAATGATTTTCTCCGGGATACCAAAACGACAGACGATGTCTTTCTTTATAAACTGGGCTACCACTTGTCTGGTGGCGTTGGCAAACGAGGCTACTTCTACCCACTTTGTGAAATAATCAATGGCGACCAAGATAAAATGATGCCCATTAGAAGCAGTCGGCTCAATATTTCCAATCATATCAATGCCCCATGTAACAAAGGGCCAAGGAGATGTCAGTACGTTCAGAGGAGCAGGTGGCACATATACCTTATCAGCAAAAATCTGGAATTAATGGCATTTCCTGGCGTATTTGAAACAATCGGACTCCATAGTCATCCAGTAATACCCTGCCCTCAATAGTTTTCTAGCCATAGCATGCCCATTGGCATAAGTACCGAAAGAACCCTCGTGAACCTCTTCCATTAACAAGCTTGCTTCGTGTTCATCAACACATCGTAGCAAGACCATGTCAAAATTCCTCTTATATAGCACATCGTCCTCATTCAAAAGGAAATTGCCTGCTAATCTCATCAGAGTTTTCTTATCCTTGGTAGATGCCCCAGTTGGGTACTATTGACTTTTGAGAAAACACTTGATGTCATGATACCAAGGCTTTCCATCTGATACTTCTTCGGCTGCCAACACAAAGGTCGATCTGTCCAGACGCATAATTCTGATCGATGGAGTTTCATTCCACAAATTCACCTTGTACATTGAGGCCAACGTTGCCAACGCATTGGCCATCTGATTTTCAGCCTGGGGTACATGATAAAAGTCAACCCTATCAAAGAACGACAACAACCTTCTGCCGTAGTTCTTGTAAGCCACAAATTTTCCTGACGAGTCTCCCATTCTCCTTTGATCTGATTGATCACCAATGCAGAATCACCATACACATCAAGGTTCTTGATTCTCAAATCAATAGCTTCTTCCAACCCCATGATGCATGCTTCATACTCTGCCTCGTTGTTGGTGCATATGAACGCTAATCGGGCAATGAAGGGTATATGAGAACGCCTCAGAGTTTTAATGATTGCCCCGATTCCATTACCATATGAATTAACAGCCCCATCAAATATTAAACTCCATTGAGATCCAATTTCGGGTCCTTCGTAAGGAAAAGCTTCATCACAGCATTTCATCTTCAAAAACATGATATGCTCATTTGGAAATTCAAACTTCATCGGTTGATAATCCTTGATCGGTTGTTGAGCAAGATATTCTAACAGAACACTTCCTTTAATGGCCTTCTGGGACACATACAGAATATCATATTCTGTCAAGTATCAAGCATGTTCCATTCAAATTCAAGCTACATGTAAGCATCAACCAAAAATAGAAACATGGCTTATAAAAATCCAAATATATTCTCAAATTCATGTTATATCCATCAAGAATAAGTGTGTAAAAAGTATCAACAAGAATTGCAAAATTGCATCACAAATTGGATCAAACAATGCCACATAGTAAGCTAATCGAGCAACAATCAAGGAGCAATGAAAACCACATGAAAAACAATCAAAAATTGATTACCAAGGCAGCATAATGGCATTCAAACAATCCTCATTTAAATTTCAAAATATGGTAAAAAGATTGGCTCAAGAAGTGATCCACAAAGCATCAAACATAAACCCTAATCACAAGGGCAAACATGGATAACACCTTTCAAAAATAAATCCAAATAAAATAGAAAAATAAAAGGAAAATTAAAATAAAAATCATGAAAAATATCTCAACATGTTGAATAATCATAAAAAATATTTTGACAATTTTTATCATGATTTTATCATTTAAAATGAAAATTAAATTGAAAGGAAAAGAAAATAAAAAGAAATATGAAGATCATGGCATGGGGGTGCATCAGCAGAAATGGCTACAAAAGGAAATATATACACATACGTTGGGCCTAACGAAACGGAGGTGCGAATATCATTGGGGTATAGGCCCAATCCGTGTGACTACTATCTTATTCATTCTCAGCAAACATCTTAAATAATAAAATGAAAGTGCACAAAAAAAGTCATGTAACTCCATGCCAATTGGTCATGCTCATTTTAAGTTACTAAAAGACAAAACATAACATACACCAACCAAATAACGCCAGCACATCGTCTTCTTCATGAACCATGCACAAGACGTCGCAAGCCCTAACCGACCAGAAAACGCAACCAGTCCGGCCGGCCACCGCCGGCGAAAGTGGTGACGGCCGGAACCACGTGGCAATGACCCTCCCCCTCAGTTTTTCGCGTACATTCCAAAAATACAATTATTTCCAAGTTTTAATGCCTCTAAAGCCATGAAAAAATGAAATAAAGAAACTACACACATGGATCCACAACCTCAAATCAAATCAACCAATATACTACATCATAGCACACTTCATGGAGATGTCAAATATGCAAATAGATTTAAAAAACAACCAACCAAACTCAAGTAATCATAGATCAAAGTTTATGGCCTACCCTAAGGTAGGACTTCAGATGCACCAAGAATGCTCCTATTTCACGTCTAAAATGCAAGATCCAGATCCAAGAAAACTTACTCAGTGAAGAAGGTCCACTGCCTCTTGAAACCTTGCAAAAGCTTGTGGAAAACTTCAAGAATAACTCCAAATACTCCAAGGATGATGAACCAAGCAATGAAATAGCAAGAGATTCCAAGCAAAATGTAATTCGAATAGAGGAATATTTGAGAGGATTTTGGGTTTTTATATCTGAAAATGAAGCTAAAGTGAGAGCCTCCTCTCGTTTCTAGGGTTTAAGAGGTTTATATAAGGTGTGGCACGTGAGAGAAGAGTGAAAAGTTGTTAGCGAAATTGTTTTGAAATTTTGAAAAAAAATGAGAGTGAGAAATGCACATGGCTTGGGATCAGATAGGAGGTGATTTTGTGTGATATTCTGAGTAGAGAAAAGGGTCATGAAGTGAGCATGAGGTTTACACGTGAGAGGGAAAAAGGTGAGCAAGTTTGATGAATTTTCCTTTTCCAAATTTTCCACAAAATGTGCATGATGTGTACATGTGACTCATGGAATGTTAGGCCATTTTGAGTAACATATAGTGCATGCGTGTGGTTTGTGTACATGCTGCAAAAGATGATTCAATCATATGCCCAAAAAGTTGCCTTGAAACAAAGTGACACACCCTTCATTGCATGATTATAATTTGATCAATGTTGCTCCAATTGGTACAAACTCATGATCAATGGAAAGTAGGGAAAACATAGAGCAAAACTCGTGTTGAAATGATCTTGAAATAAGGCTTAGAAGTAGGTGAAAATTGGCCATGAATATTGGTCTCCAAAACTGTCCAAAACACTTAGAATAAATTCTAAGTTTTGTCAATTTCACCACTTGAAACATTGATCTTGTGAGCAACATAACTTGCACAATAATGCATGAAATGAAGCATACTTGTACTTTTTGGAAAGGTGGGATTGCAAGCTACAATTTCCCTTTGGACATGATTTCCAAATGAGGCTTGTAAACCCCTCAAAAATGACCTAGAACATTGGTACCAAATCTGGCCTTATACACTTAGAAAAAATTCAAAGTGTTGAGACATTAAAGTTTGAAATTGCCAACTTCCCACAACCATAACTTGCTAAAAAATGATCCAAATGAAGTATTCTTTACATGGTTGGAAAGCTTGGAATGAATACTACACTTTCATGTTTGACAAAAAATGAAATGAAGCTTTGAACTAGGAGAAAACTGGCCTTGATGGTGGCTGCTGCAAAACATGAAAACTTTCGCAAAATAGAAAGTTCTAAAACCCTATTTTTGCCAAAAATAGTAATTTTTCACAATCCTTGATATTTCATGATTCCTTTGATATTTCTTGATCAAATCTGATCCATTGATCATGTTTGACATGACAAACCTGAAATTGACCTCAAAAAGTCAGGAGTTGACTTTTTTCTGCACAATTGACTTTTCCCCCAATTCTACTGATTCTCAATCATCTGGTCAATTGAAAGCCCTCTTATTCAAATTGATGATCAATCTTCCATTTCTAGACATTTGAGAACATATAGGAGGCCATGGAATCAAGTTTTTCTCAAAGAATCAGAAATAAACTAATTTTGGTCCCAAAAAGATAGGAGGTGAATGCATGTCTTCAAAACCCTAATTCTTCTGAACATGATGTAGAATCCCTTAAACAAAGATGATTTGTGTGACAAAAGGATGATGAGACTTCAAAATTCTTGCCCATGAAGGTGCCACACACCCAAATATCCAAAACCCTAGACTGATGACCAAAGATATGAGGAGGTGATCCACTTCAAATCTCTTGCCAATTTCAATTATTTGATGAAGTGGTGGACATATTAGGATGTCCTAAGGACTAAGAAGCCTTTGTGGTGATATTGAGACCATGTCTTCCCTTGATACCTTGAACTAAATTCACATATGAATATATGATTGAATAAGATCCCTTGCTTGAGCCTCTAAGAAACATACTCTCCTCTTGAGTTAACCAAGATACCTTAATCCCATGCCTAGCATAAATGATATGCACACATGATAATGCAAAATGAAAAGAAAAATAAGCCAGTTAGAGTTAGAAACATGAGGGCAAATTTTGGGGTGTTACAACACCTATTCAACAAATAGGCAACTGTGGATACTGTTTCTCCCCATAAATATTTTGGCAAGTTCTTCCCCTTTAACATGCTTCTCACCGTGTTCATGATCAATTGATTTTTCCTTTTGGTAACATCGTTTTGCTGTAGTGTATAAGGTGGTACAACCTCATGTACAATCCCTTCTTGATCATAAAACTTCTTAAAATCTTTTGAGGCATATATATCTCCACCGTCCGTTTTGAGTACTTTGGAGTCTGTGACCGCTTTTCCTCTTAACCATGGACTTGAAATTCTTAAACACTTAAAAAACCTCTTCCTTTCTCTTGATTAGGTATGTCCATAGCTTTCTACTATGATCTTCGATGAATGTGACAAATTATCTATTGCCTCCAATGGAATCTACTTGCATCGGTCCACACACACATCCGAATACACCATCTCAAGGTGATTCTTGGTTTCTAAAACCTGCATCCGTGTTGATTTTACCCTTATGTTTCTTATCTTGTACACAATCTTTACAAATTTCAGCAGGTATGTTGATCAATGACAACCCCATTACCATTTTGTTCTTTTGCAAGTCTTTGAGATCTCAGAAATTGAGATGCCCAAGACGATAGTGCCATATCCATTCTTCTCAAATTGTTGTTGTAGCAATACATTTATGCTCTATAACCTTAAACTTAACCTTGAAGGTTCTATTGGCAACCATAGAAGCTTTAAGGACCAAAACACTGTTTGCATCCATAATGCGCTACCCTTTTTTTCCCATGTGAATCTTGTAACCCTTCTCAAGCAATGACCAATAATTAGAAGGTTAAATTTGATTCCTGGAATGTACAATACATCTTTGATCAAGGAATGTCCATCATCACTTCTCATGACCAAAATATCACCGGTACCATCGACCGCTAGAATGGTGTCATCCACGAACTTCGCTTTGTTCTTCACCACGATTGATTTTAACAAACAAATCCTTCCTCCCTGTCATATGACGAGAGCATCCCAAGTCCAAATACCAGTCCTCGATGCACTGGACTTCTTCTCCCATTGTCACCATGAAATTTTCTTTTGTATGTAACCGGTTAAAGCTTTCATGTTACCAGTTAAAATATGTTTTTGCAGCATTCCCAGAATTGATGTTGATGCTGTCCTACAACCTGCTACTACTGCATCCGCCTTCTCTGATCATGACCTGAGTTTTTTATCTTCACCAAACTCTTGTCTTGAAACCTTGTCTTCATCTCCTTGAGTTTCCTTCTTGTTTGTATTGCACTCTTTTTCAAAATGACCAAACCTTTGACACCTAAAGTACTAGACAGAGGGTCCCTTTTTGTTGGGGAATAACTTTTTCCTATATACTGAAAAAGATATCTATGGAGAGGCTCGATATCAAAAGGACTAGTTGGTGAGGTTTATAGATAGTCTAAGATATATATTGGGAGTTACCATGGTGAAGGAGGATGATAAGAAACGTTTAAGGTTTCTTATTGATGTCCATTTATTGAAAGCCCGCTCTCGGGAAGAGAGAAAAACCATTTTTTGGCACGCCTCTATTCTTTTAAGTTTTATGGTAATTTTAACATGAATTCCTATGATGTATACATTTTACCCGTTGGTGTGCAGAATGTATGACAAATGAAGAACGGTTTCAACTTCTAAAATAGGGAGTATGGCCAGTCAGAAATAAAGTTGTTGCGGAAAACCTGTCGATTTCATCGAATGACCCCAACGGGACTGGTCTCCCTTTACTAATGGGATCTCGCTCCTGTTCTGCTTCATGTCATCAACTTCTTCCTCTATATGAGGAATGTGATTACTTGTCTAACCTTTTTAGACCTGTTTTGGAGGAAGAGATGGGAAATCTGGCCAGGTATTCCCGACGCACTTTAGCTGTTTTGGCCCATGGTGCATCCGGTCACTAGGAGGCTTTCTGGTCCGATTGGAAGCACACTAAAAATAAACTAATGGATGACAGTGTCCACAACCTAATGCTTCAGCGAGATAGGTACTTGTGTGAAGTAAAGGAAGCTTATCTCTCTCTCTCTCTAGGGTGAATAATTATTTGCTTCCCTTGAAGCTCGATGGTCCTCCTTTTGACCAAGTAGCTCAGTTGGTGAGGACCGTGGATATGAAAGATCAAACATTGCCTGTTTATCAAAGAATTGTGGGGGTTGCTCATGAGGAATTAGAGCTCTTGCATGTTAGAATAAGATTTGTTCATGACATATATTCCTTGGGTTTTGATGATAACAAAGTATTTAAAGAACAATGGTTATATTTTATGTGTATTTTTTGTATGCAGGTTCTAATACTTATAAATATTTATATACATAATCTGATATACAAAGGCATGCTTGAGAGAAGCTGAATTGCAAGCTTCTGGTGGTGAAGAATCTGAAGAACACTTGCTAAGTAATGTATGGCGTAGACTCTGAAGCTAAAGGCCCCAGCATCAGAAGAAGCAACATAATTGTCTCTACATTTGGTGAATGTAAATTGGCTTCTGGTATTATTTAGAGTTGGTGATAAAGCTGAAGCTATCTGTACTGCATAAAGCAAGTTGCATTTTCAAATCCTTTTGTCAGCTGGAGTATGAGTTCACAGAGCTCAAGTAACGTTGACATGCTTTAAAGATATCTACTCTCAACGTCTCTATAGTACAAGATCTTTTTGAAGACTCGATGGTTAAACATGTTACACAATGGATCAAGATCTTTTCGTGTATCAATCTTCAAAGGCTCTTGTACTTTGGAGTAAAGCAAAAATACTTGATCAAGTTATCTCTTCCCATGGCTAGTCTGTTGCAACTGCTATATAAGTCATTGAAGGTTCAAACTGAATCTTTAGCAAGGATTAACCAGATGAAGGAATAACAAGTTCAACAATTATCAACTATATCGTGTATGTAGATTTTTTGTTGTAGGTTGTAATTGTAAAAGCCTTAAGATTTCTTACACCTTGAGTATATTAGAAATCTTAAGAGCTTTAGCTCTTTGTTATGGTGATTTCTTGTACCTCTGATATTAGTATCAAGTACACCTTGTTCTCTATTCTGCTGAACTTGTTTAGCAGTTTAGATTAAGTCTCTCGCGAAGATGCATAAGACATGTAAGTCTCACACTATGTGCTTGATCAATGAAAGTCTTAATCAAGTGGATTGATTGAGAAAAAGTCTTGTATCATTGGGATTCAAGCAAGGAAGTCTCTCGCCAAGGTGTTTGAGCCATGTAAGTCTCATGTTATGTGATTGGGCAATGAAAGTCTTAATCAAGTTGGTTGATTGAGCAGGATGGCTTAATTTGTGGAACTTGAAGCAGAAGCCTTGAACCTGAGGGGTTTGAGCAGGAAGGCTCGTTTCATGGAACCTGTAGAAGAAGTCTTGGGCCAGTGTGGCTTGAGTAGGATGGCTCGGTTTGTGGAACTTGGAGCAGAAGTCTTGAACCTATGGGGTGTCACACTTTAATTTTTAACCCTAAGATTAAACCTCATTTGCATCATCTTGTCATGACATCAATCATCTCATATGTGTGTGTTTTATGTATCACTAACCCCTTTGAGTTTAAAAGATTATTTACCTTGGTTTACTTTGACTACAAGCTATGGTTTTGTAACCAAGAGCTCAAGAAGTTGGACAATAAAGGAATAATGTGATTCGAAACCTCTCAACATGATCAAAGGTCTCCTTACATCAATAATCAAGTGCAAGATTACATCAATATCATGTCATCAAGCCCTAAGTCATCTGATGCACCAAATTAGGGTTTTTACCTAATTCAGTCATGGGTTGACTTTTTTGAGCAAGGCATGATCCTACACCTCAAGACATGATTCAAAGACCTCAAGTACATCATATTAGTCCATTCATATGTTTGGATTGGCTCCACAGGCTTGATTTATTAACAAATGAAAGATTTGAATTCATCTGGAAAAAGTCAACTATTCATCAAAGTAAAAGTTTGACTTTTGAGAGTTTTTAGTCAAACATGGACTCCGCAGGTAAAGTATCATGAAAATAGGTGAATTTGATCATCACTAATCAATAAAAATCAAAGAAAACATTCAAATATTAAAAGTTGTGAAAATTAGGGTTTATGAAATTTTTCTAAGTTATGAAATTTTGTGTTAAAATGCCTTACTTTCCAAGACTATAACTTCTTCCTCAAGCATCCAATGAAAACACTTAAGGACTCATTTTAAAGATGGTTTTACATACTTCAAATTGGTGAAAGAATGGACCCAAAATCATTTATCAATTGAAAGTTATGGTTGATCAAAGTTGAGGTTTTCCAAGATGTGAAAATGTCAAATACTTAGAAATGTTTCTAAGTATAAATCAGTGAAAAGTCCAATTTTGTTGGCCAATTATATCATTGATCCAAAATGATTATTTCCAAGTGATCACCATCAAAGTTGTAGTTTTTGATCTCATCTTTCTAATCGTACCAAGAATATGAAATTATCTTGCTTGAGCATGAAGTTATGAATTTTCAAAATAGCCATGAGAGAGCTGTTTGGCCCAAGGCAGAATTGCACAAATGATTTTCACACGAGTTTGAGACATGTCTTGCCTATCTTTTTTCAGAGTAAGTAGCCAACTTGAAACTTGTTCCTTGACATAAAATCTTTCCAATGGTACCAAATACTGCCCTATTTGATCTTGTTACACCATAGAAAAACATCATCCAACATGCCAACTTGAATTACCTTTGGACATTGGACAAAAGGCACCTTTTTCCTTCAACCACTTTCCATGGTTCAAGGAAAGCATGATCTGAGCCAGAATTAGCGTGTACAAGTTGTGCAGCCATTGGAAACTTGTGAGGGAAGGTTAACTTTGGAAGCTACTAAAGTGAAAAGTGCCTTTTGTACTTGTTGTCCATGCTTTTTGCTTTTGATCTTGATCCACCAAACAAAGTTATGATCCATTGAACTTCAAGTGTTCTTCATCTTCATCAAAAAGCCAAAAACCTCCAAAACTCACCACAATCTAAAACTCTTCAAAATTTTCATCCCAACACACCACAAGTTATCCATAGACACTGTCCAACCCTCCAAAACACCAGAAACCCCTCCAAGCCAAAAGTCAACCCTCTTTAGTCACCATTGTTGACCAAAGAGCCAAAACTCAAGAACTTTCAATCCTAGCCATTTCCATACATCTAAACACCTCAAACACCTCACAAACACCTCATAGAAGCTTTCCAAATCATTAAACTCAATCTGTAACCACTCCATCGCAGAAATTAAACTTCACTTTTTGACCATCTGCAAGTTGATTTGAGCTGGGAATTTAAAGGCATTATAGGGCAAGCCAGACATTCAAACATCTTCCTGGAGGTCTAGTGGAGCTAAAAGGATCATTATCTTGTATCTGGAGCAACATTAGAAGGTGCATTGGACACACTCCAATAGTTAAGTTTCCTCACTTTTTAAACACCGTGATTTAGGCATCATTCCACTCATTCAAGTTACCATTCTGTTTGTTATGATGTAAGGATTAAAACCCCCATGATTGTGTCCATTGATCGTGCAAAATTGGCATTTTATTTTTGTTTTAGAAACTAGGGTTTATCTAGTAATCACTGAAATTCTTGAGCTAGGATTTAAATAAATGAATTTGGTGGACGTGGTTGAATTCCTTGTGAAAAAATGAGTGGAATAGTATATTAGGTTTCCATGTTTAATCCCTGAATCAGAAAGTTGCAAATTCAAAATTTTGAATGTTCTTGAGGTTGAAGATGATGTTCGCGCGTGTTTCCATTTTCATAACTTTATTTTTTATATATCTTATTGTGTTCGAACCTGGTCGCCCCCTCCTTCTTCTAGTCACTGTTTCTTTTCTCATTTTTATTTATTTTCCTTCTTTTAATTATTTCTTTTTTCTAATTTTTACTTAATCCTTTCTTTATTTCCTTTATACCATTTAATACTTAAAATATTTCTATGGCATTTTATTTTGTTCACACTTTTTTTAATTAATATAATTATATTTTATTAACTTAAGTATTTACTTTACTTTCAAAAATCACAAAAAAAATAGTTTATCCTTTTATTTCTTTTATATATCTAAAAAACCATTTCTTAAACATGTGTTAGGTCTTGTATTCATGTATGTATCTCATTTGAATTTGTCATTTTGTTAAGTGTTTTAAAATTGTTCCTACTTGTGATGTTAGTGCTTTGTTCCAAGTTGCTTATTGAATTAGGGTTTATTGGTTGCTTGACCATTTTTGACCTAAATCATGTCTTACCTTTAGTTCCATGTTGAATGTTGCCTTGCATGATCATATTGTGGTAATGATAAGGTGTTGGTCTTCATTGTCATTTTGATTTTATTTTGAATACTTTGAATGGTTGATACATGATGTTACTTGTTTCAAATTTTATCCATATGTTTAAAACTTGTTTAAATTGTTTCCTTGATCTAAAGTCCATGATGAAACCATACCTTGATATCTTACTCTTGTGTTGATACTTGTCCTTGTATATACATGTGAAAAAAATGATGAAATGCCATGCTTACCTTAGATAATTCATGTTGAATCTTGTTCTTGTAAATCATGTTCTATGTGTGTTTCTCTCCATATCTTGATAAGTATCTTGTTGAAACTTCTCCAATGATTTAAGTATCTATGTTTTGTTCATATTGAGAATGTTAAACTTGTATCCAAGCATGCTTTGTCAAATGTAAACCTTGTACATATTTGTTGAACCATCTTGATCCTTACTTGTATCATGTCTCTCATGTTTAACTTCTTGGTTGAATATTTGTTTACACTTGTATATTCATGTTGCCTATTCCAAGGAAAGTACTTATTGTTGACACCATTGTCATTTTTGCATATGCATCTTTACATATTCTTGTATATATTTCACATGTTGTTATCCTTGACTTTCTATCCCCTAGGAAGTTTCCCTTTCAAACTCAAAACCACTTTCAATAGAAACCTTAACCCTAGGTCATTGACTTTTTCAAACTTTTTGTTAACAAATGCTTCAAGATATCTTAAGCATATTCAAACTCTTTCACAAAGACTAAAAGACAAAAACTTCAACTCAAACCTTTTGCTACTTTGGCTTTTCAATTTGAAACCTATAATTTCAAATAGATTAGACATTAGTCATCCCTAGTTGAGATATAATTCTCCTACCCCATGACATTTTTGAGAAATATGTTGATTCTTTTCCACTTGAGAGAGGTATGTGGCATACTTGTTGATTATACATCCAAGTTGGAGCCCTTCTCTTAATGTGAAGCAAAGATCCCTCTTCCGCATGTTTGTGGTGGTCAAGTTGAGTATTCTCCTTAAGATGACAAATTGTCTCTTCTTCATTAAAATCCACCTTAACAAACCTTTTTTTTATTTATACCCCGAACTACGAGGTTTTGATCCTTCATTGGTACGTAGGCACAAGACTTTGTGTCTTGCCAAACACAAAAACAATAAAAATACGTATCTTCTCATTTCCCCAATCAATCCCAATAGCAAACAACTTTAACCATAACACAAATATAACAACAGGTTCCTATAGGATACTATAGATACTTAGGGTGCTAATACCTTCCCTTAGTATAACCAACCCCTCGAACCTTAGATCTCTTTATTGCTTTGTTTTGCATTGCATATTTATGGGTTTATTCTTTCGTTTCCCCTTCCTTGGATAAATTAAAGATCGGTGGTGATATCTTAAGATTTGTGAAGCCTAGCTAACTTAATAGCCATGGTCTCTGATTCTCACCACGATAAGGGGTTTGAGCAGGAAGGCTCGTTTCATTGAACCTAGAGTAGAAGTCTTGAGTTTGTAGGGCTTAAGCAAGAAGTCTTGAACCTACGGTCTGAGCAATGTAAAATACTTATGCTGAATACATAAGCAAGTGTAATCATGATTTGGTTATAGTGAAAATCTCTTGTGAAGCAAGGGGACTGGAGTACTCTCAGTTGGGAGGAACCAGTATAAATCTTTGTATTTTCTGCTATTATTTATTTACTTCTGTTAACATCCGCTGCTAAGTATAATCAGAATCTGAACACCAATTTAGATTATGAACTCTGATTAGACGTAAATTAAGAAAACGGAAAAAACAATTCAACCCGCCCCCTTCTTGTGTACTTTTCTCATCTTCAATAGGTATCAGAGCATGGTCTGTGCTTAACACTTAACAGTGGTGTAGATAATGATCCAATAAGAAAAGTATGTCTGTTAAAGACTTTCCTTCAAGAAGGAATCAAGTGCCACATGAAAAATATCATACTATTTTTCCTACCATATTCAAAGGGTGATTGCATTGAATTTAAATGATGGAAAAGAAAAATATATTTTTAACTCATTGGTCTTGATAAATGCTTTTGATTAAGGTGTATAGAATATCCTTGAGAAAGGTATTACTATAGAAGTTGATGGTGTAGAGATGATAAAGGTTTGAAAATCTCTATCACCGGCTCAAAAGAAGCTTATTGAATATCTTCAGAGGGAATTGCATTCTGGTAGGTGCTCTATCTCACTTCTGAGTATGTCAACATCATTGATATGTCTGATGCTCGGACTATCCTTGAATCCTTGTGCTCATATTTGTGGGAATCAATTTTGAAGTTTGTCTAGTTACACTTCGTTTAATCTTTCCAAGAAAATTCTGAGAATATTCTTCTGGATTCAAACCTGAGGTCACAGTTATTCAAGAAATTATACAAATTGAATTTACCGTGCTCTTTCGGTTTGTATTACAATATTCAAAGAAAATAAATGGAATTAAATAAACAAAAGCTATCTAACAGATTATCTTTCGTAAAGCCTATTAAAGGATACTTCCTATAGAATGTCTGATGATGAGGAATTAACCTTCCTAATCAGAAGGCTTCTTTAATGGCTGAATGAAATGTGACATCTGATGATAGAAGAGCAACTTCAAAAGCTTCTGAAATATTAGTATTTCAATTGATTTCCCAAATCTGAAAGCAAGGAGAAACACTACCAGAACCTAATGTCAGAAGGTCTTAGCTGCATATTCATTTAAGATGACATTAATGTAGGATTCATATGAAAGAGTAATTGGGCTCTGCCAGTTATTCCTGCTTTTGAAGAAGCATCTGAATCCTAAAATAAAAACCAAGTATTGAAGAGAAAGATATTATGCCAAATCTATCTTGCTTCAATATTTGATAATAACGGGTCTATTCTTTAAGGTGATATCTTAAAAGACTCTTTTGCTCCTTGATTGAGGGTCGTCATGAAATTCGTATTAAAGGACAAGTCTATGAGAAAAATTTAACTCCTACTCATGTTCTGCAAGTAATTACATGATAGTGCTTTCATTTGTTTTATGCCATTCTCTGATAGCTAACATCATCTGGTTCTTTGCTTATCAAATATTTCAAAGTCTTAATCCAAGATAATGAAATCAATGATTCTGCTAAGAACAAGATCTTGTTCATATCATGACTTATCCTAGATTGATACTCTAGAATGAATCATGGTACTACTTTCAGAATGTGGTATAAGGCAAAGGAAAGCCTATCTGGACTTACATGTATGGTCTCATAGGAATATGAGTATCATCATTAAAATGTATTTGCTCCAGATATCGAAGAAAGGAGCAGAGGCATCTTCCATGGTACTTATCAAAGGTTGTTTACAGCATTTGATGGAAGAAGAGCCTACTTCCCAGACTCAGGTGCTAGAGATACTGAGTTTGGTGGAAGAAGTGAAGTCAATGGTTTAACAACCATTGAATCATAATCCACTCAAAACGGTGTTCAGAATCTATGGTCAAGTCTGAATATTGATATGAGTCTGACCGAGAAAATAACAAAATAAAGGGTTATGTTCTTTTCTAGCTTATTTCTTGATTCAATGAGATATTTGTGTACATGTAAAATACAAAGTCTTTATTAGATTTCTAGAGAAGTTCTTTTGATGAAAGAATCTTTAGAAATCTTTAAGAAGAAACTATGTTGTATTTATCTATACTGAATATTTCATTAGCTAGATGATAATCATATTTATGGAAACAGTTTCCTCACTTTTTGTGATGTTACTGCTGATTGTTAGCTGCCAAAGGAAACAGTTCAATATTCTTTAATCACTCATGACTCTTGCTTCAAGAGGAAATGTTGGTTTTGAATAGAATCTTGGAGACTGATGATTGACAGAAGATATCTCTCTCTAAGTTTATACCTACTAGACTCTGATGGATGATAGCTACTGAAAATTGTCAGACTCTGAGATTCAGAAGAGGATTTTTTACTTCTAATAAACCAGTTTAAGTAGAAGGTTTTACAAAAAAAAAAATTATATTACTTAAATATTCATCAAGGTGAAAATCATCTAGTGGGTTCAAGAAATCTATTGGATAAGAACCTTTGGATAATGACACTTTCTTTTTATATTTGTTGTCTTTATCCCCTGTCTTATGAAACATCATTTTGTGTCCTTTTTTTAACAAGATTCTTATTCCTTTAGAATCTTATTTAGTTCTTTTCTTTTCATTTTGTGTGTGTGTGTGCTGATCAAGCCAAACTTGAGATGAGTTCTCTAGTCAATTCTTCGTTGAATCAACTAATTGTCATCAATAAAAAGTTTATGGATTTTTTATGAGTTGCTAAAGATAGGTTTTAACTTCTGGAAGAGTGTGTCTGAATAAATTTGGAATGGATAGTTTGAGATGCTCTGTGGTTTCACTTATCCAAGTCTTGTTAAAGAGTTTTGGATTAATGCCTCCATTGTTGAGCTGAATTCTGAGTGTGCTATTCTTTCTAAAGTGACTGGTGTTTCTATAACAGTAACCTCTAAAGCGATTTCTAATGTGATAAATTGTGAGGAGATTGGAGAAATCCCAGGAACTCTTGTTTGGGAACTCTATCTTCCTACTTGGTGTATCTCTATAGATCCATCTAATACATCATTGGTCTCAAATCTTTATCCTGATGCAGTTGTTTGAATCAGATTCTGAACACAAACTTGTTTTTTAAGGATAAGGATTGATACCTCGTGGACCCTAAGAAAAAGATATGCTACTACTTCTCAATTCAGAGTTGCAGATTGATCTTCCTCAAGTTATGTTTGACTATTTGAAGATGACTGTTTCTTCCTTTCACAAGGGAAATATTTTCTTCATTCCTTATGGATAGTTCTTGTTTCATGGAACTTGGAGCTGAAGTCATGAGTCTATAGGACTTGAGCAAGAAGTCTTGGACATAGGGTATGAGAAATGTAAAAGACTTATGTAGAATGCATAAGATATTGTAATCATAATTTGGTTATAGTGAAAATCTCTTGTGAAGAAAGGGGACCGGACTACTCTCAGTTGATAGGAACCAATATAAATCTTTGTGTCTTCTGCTATTATTTATTTGCTTCTGTTAACATTCGCTGCTAAGTATAATCAGAATCTAAACACCATTTTAGATTCTGAACTTTGATCATACGCAGATTAAGAAAATGGAAAACACAATTCCACCCCCCTTCTTGTGTATTTTTCTAAGAATCATTGCGCTCCCAGAATGCTTTGTTAACCCAACACTTGGCTGACTGTACGAGTTCCGCCCTGGAGGAAATTTCACTATCATTTGAAAATGCTTTGGATTAAGTAGATTATTTCCACCATCCTTTGCCAGTTTCTTGGGAGTAAATCTAGCCAAATCAAGCTATCATAGGTGGGAAGATTGTTTCTCTCCGGAAGTAGGCTTGATGAGGTTCTTGACTACCTTTTTGTGTGGTACTTATTTGATAGTACCTTGTGATGCAAAAGTATATATAAGATACTTCATTTTGAATAAAATAGCTCTGTTACTTGTTTAAGGTGTTTTTTGTAAGATCTTAAGTGCATGGATATGAACTTTTTATGAATTTATGAGGTATTCCCCCGAAGTTAATTGGACGTCACCGTTCTAAGGTGTTTGTCACTATCTCGGGTGCACGTCTTCAGATCTTTATAAGCTTAGGAGGTCTTCCCTAAAAGTTTATTGGAAATCATTGGGCCCGTTCTCAGCCAAGGGTCGGTTCCCCTTCCCCTACTAGATGAAAACCTGATCAGACGTAGACGTGTGCCTAATCCACCACGAAATCTGAAGTGGCTAGCTTCTAGACGGGGGTGGACCGTTATTTCTTATGAGGAATCAGTTGCTTTAGTCAGATGTACAAAGCTTCTCCAACAAAACATTTTCCTTTATGTAGGGGATTTATTTCTTTAGCCATACGTACAAAGCATCTCCGACATCACCCTTGACTTTATGTGGCGAATTGATTGATTTATCCAAACATACAAAGCCCTATCGACAGTACCCTTGAATTTATGTGGGGGGTCGATTAGTTTATCCAGACGTATAAAGTGTCTCTAAAAGCACCCCTGACTTTATATGGGTCGTGCGTCGATGTCTTCGATTGTACTCTGAATTTCTCGAAGTTATGCATAGTCATAAAGAAATGTGTGTTTTAGAAAACATCACTTTATTTTCTATTGATAGCCATACACAAATACAGGCAGTAAATGGTTTGAACATAGTGTTTTATATGACTAAATGATATGAAACATAACCAGGTGGGTTTTCCGCCGCTTATTCATTCGCTCTTTATGGCCTCTTCAATCACTTTTTGGAGGACATATTCTCATCTTGTTGAGTTGCTCAATAAGGGAAGTAACATTGAGCTCAATGGTTATTCTTTCTACCTAATATTTTTGGAGTGCTTGGTATATCCTCTTTACTCGCTCCAAGTTGTTATTGATTGTTGTTTATTCTCCCTCTAGGTTGTCGTCTAACATGACCACAAAAGGAGTTCTAAGATACAACTTTAAACACTCTTACAAGGAATAACAAGAAATTTAGAATTTACTTCTCAGATGTCTTCTCCATCACCAAAGGAAACTATTAGTTCCACATATCCCCCAAGGATGAGTTGTGGTCCTGTTGAATGCTTGAAGGTTTGATCCTTCATATATTAGCAAGTTACTTCAGTTCAGGTCCATTTTTTTAATAACTCCAAGTACATAATGTCACATGAACTGCCACCGTCAATGACGATCTAAGATACATCAAACTTCCCAATTGTAGTGATGATCACAGGGGGGATTTCATTAGTAATGCCACCTAATTTTTGTGAATCCCTGAATCCCATCATAGGACCGTCGTGGATTTTTGTCGGCAAATTTCCTTCCTTGAAATAGACATCCATCATCTCCACGATCTTCCTTTTCATAGTACCTTTAGAGGGGAGGTTTGCTTGTGGTTCTCATCCAGTTATGTCAGCAATGTACGAGTGCTTTTCTTTGTTTATCTCATTGTTTTCTGTACTGATGCCAACTATCTTGGTCTTTGAGGGAGATTTACCCTTGGGTGACTCCTCTCTATCCCGTTTTCCTTCTTTCACATATTTGACTACCCGTGTGAGTGCAACTTTTCATTAGATGTATTTTGAATGATGTCAAAACTAGGATACTTTAGCGTTTATGTACATTGGACAGTATCCTTTAAGTCTAGTTGTGAATCTTAGCATTAGGAAACATAACAACATGTTGGAAAAGGTTTAGAAAAGATTCATGCATCAAAGAAAAAGCGTCATGCATAAAAAACTAAATTTTTATGTGAAAAACAACTATGTGTCGACACATACGCTCTGTAAGTTGACACATAGAAGGAAATTTCTTCTACAGGTCGACACATACGAACTTCAGGTCGGCATATGTACTGCATTTTTAAAGCATGTAGGCTCTCTTTGATGTGCCGCCACTAAAGGTTGACACATGACCTTTACATGTCGGCTCATGCATTAAACATGTCAACCTATGACTTACATAGATCGACACATGCATCAAAAATCTTGAAATTTTGCATTATTTTCTATTCCTTTTGCATTTCTTTTTCTTCATACTTGTTCACATATATATACCTGTTGCATGCATCATTTGTTTTCAATGATTTTAAGAAAATCATAAATAAAACCTGAAATATACAAAGAGTTTTCTTCATCTTCAACCTTGATTTTATGCATACACACAAACAAAGTACACATAACCACTCATTATTTGGGCGCCATCTAGAATCAAGTTGATAACGTCCAATTTATCTTGTGGTATTGTAAATTGGGTTGAGATCTTTGGAGGGTTTCAAATAAGAAAACCAAGGTGTTGTTTTCCTTCAAGATCAATTAGGGATTTGAAAAGATTACGCATATTTGGATTCGATCAAGTGGAGTCTTTGAAAAATGGGGGTTTCTTGCAAAGGAGTAGTGTGAGACAGTGAATCAAATTGGTAAATCTTGGGCTATAACAATTTGAAATTTGGATTCGATCAAGTGAAGGCTTTGAAGAACGGTGGTTCTTGCAAAGGAGTAGCGTGAGATGGTGAATCAAATTGGTATTGTTGTGTGACTTGATCAAGCTTAGATCAATGGAAAAGAAAGTGTCAGAATAAACATCAAACATAGAGTTTGTAGGGTTGCATTGCTACATTTCTCTTGTAAACTACATTTGCAAAGTAAGGTTAATTTCACTATCTTAATCCGAGTTCAATTTCAGGCCAATTAGAAAACTGCCTAAACAAATCCTTGTTCACTCTCTCTCTCTCTCTCTCTCTCTCTCTCTCTCTCTTTCTCTCTCTTTATCTCTACACACACACACACACACATACACACACACACACACACACACATATATATATATATATATATATATATATATATATATATATATATATATATATATATATATATATATATATCTTTTATATTTCATTTGCTAATTGGTGAGTTCATCAATTGTGTGATCATTAAGTTTGGTTAAATCTTTTGAAAAATATTTTTTTGAGTTTATCACAATCCTTTAAATTGTGGTTGGATTTTAAGATCAACAAAACCATACAAATTTCCAAACAAAATCAATTGCACACAAGGTGTTGATAATTTTTCTTAATAGTATTTTTGTGTGATTTATCATTTGAAGTAGCATTACTTGTTGAGTAGCTTTCAAGTGATTGTGAATAAAACATATTGATTGAGTTACTTATCATTATCTTCAATTTGTTTTCATATATGCATATTCGAGCTTTTCGATTGCGGTTCGGTTTAGATGAATTGTCCAAGTCACTTCCGCTAGCCATTTTTTTTAAAACAGTTTTTGTAAAGAAAATTTGTTTTTGGGATCTACTAACATCCCCCTCTAGATAAGTTGCCTTCATCTAACAAGTGGTATCACGAGCTCCAATTAATTATGTGCTTTAGTATTCGCTTATTAGAAAATGGCTACCGAACCTAAAGGGGCGTACAATAGAGCACCCATTTTACTGGTGAAAACTATGGCTATTGGAAAGCTTGTATGCGTATCCATATCAACTCGGTTGATTAGGGTATATGGGACGTCATCATCAATGGTCCTAATCAAATTACAGTGACCAATGTTGAAGGTGTCGTCGTACCAAAAACAGAATCACAATGGAATGATAATGATAAGAGATTGTGTTCACATGATTTGAAGGCACAAAATATTCTCATATCCGCACTTGGTGTTGATGAATATTATCATGTCTCTCATTGTGAGACTGTCAAAACTATGCGGGACTCATTAGAAGTTGCCCATGAGGGAACTAATGAGGTCAAACAAGCTAGGATCAATGCGATAATCAAGAGTTTGAACTATTTTACGTGAAGCATGGTGAAACCATTGCCAACATGCAAAAGAGGTTCATACATCATATAAATCATTTGAAGGCTCTATGTAATCCTATCTCCAATGATATAGCTACTAATAAAGTTTTGAGGTGTCTTAACAGGGAATGGCAACCCAAGGTCACTGTGATCAAAGAAGCGAATGATCTTAAAACACTTGATCTCACAACTTTATTTGGAAAGCTAGAAGAACATGAGCAATAAGTCACTTGCTTGGAAAAATATGAGAAAAAGCATGAGAAGAAGACAAATAAGGAGAAAGGTAAAGATAAGAAGGAAGAAAAAATGTCTATTGCTCTAAAGGCTTCAAGTTCAAAGTCCTCAACCTATGAGCAAAATGATTGTGAAACAAGCGATGACAAGAATTTGGATGATGAAGATATGGGACATTTTGTGAAAAGATTCAACAAGCACATCAAAAGAAATGGTGTAAATTTCTTCGGAAAAAAAACTCATCAAATTTAGAAGACAAACAAACTCATCAAAGGAAGATGATGACAAGAAAGGAAGATCAATATGTTCATGTTACAATTGTGGCGAACCTGGTCATTATAAGTAGGAGTGTCCATTGATAGAGAAAGACAAAGAGAAAGGTCATCACAAGAAATCTAGCAAGTCTAGAAGAGCTTATATTGCATGGGAAAGCGATAGCGATTCCTCAAGTAATGAGGAAGAATCAGAAAAAGTTTGTCTATCGGCTTATGTTTGGAAGGAATAATACCTTTTATTTGATTGTTGGTTGGAATCAGTATGGTCAGCATAAATCCATCTGAGGTTAGTATGGTCGGCCCAAAACATATCATTAAAAGAATTTTCCGTGTTAAAGATTGATATTGGGATAAATTGTTTGATGTGTACTCCCTTTGAACCCAACTTTTTTAGATCATGGAAATTATGTCTTACCATTTTTTCTCTTAATTGATGATCCATATCATTGATGACCATTGATACATACTCTGTATTTGGAAATTAGACTGAACAATTATCAAGTTTCTTTCTAAAATGTTTAATGAATTATGCATCCAATTCTTCTACTTGTTGTTTCAAGTTCATCAAATCATTCGTCGTAACTTTATGCCAAGGCCGATAAAATATGTCATGAGAACACCTTTACATGTCTGACCAAATTTCTATTAAGTTTAGTAGGAGAGTGGAATACCATACAAATGTTCACTCTAATTTCCCCTTCTGCATTGAGAAATAAACCTTCTAATTTACTCCATAGTAGGTTTGTCATCTTCCTTAAAAATGACAATGCTTCTTATAAATAGGAATATTAATGAGTTTAAGTTGTAACTAAAAGTAACTCTTGATTGTATCGACTATGAGGTTAAGATCCAACATGTGTTTTCCAAGAGATTTGTCCTCGACTGTAGTTGGGTAGCCCCACATGTTCTTTGAAGGAGTTTTAAAACCTTTTTGGAATTTATCCTTGTTCAACTATTTAAGTGGGTGATGCGTTAGTTTTCCCATCATGACTAAGAGGTATGCGGCATCTCAGTTCGACTTGATTCTCTAATTTTTGAACATTTTATATTTCATGGTGTGCACATCTCCATTAAAATGTGGTTCATTGCTTTTAGAGTTTCTCGGTTAGTTGCTCTATAAATATGGTTTAATAGTTAAATGATTCAATTGTCAAATCATAGTGAGTTTTGACTTATTCTATCACTTCCACGATTTTTGAAGACTTCATTTAATTGTATTACACCATCTGATCACTATTATAAACAAATTTATCTTTTTTTATTCATTGAACAATTGATGTATGTAGTATATATATATTCCAGATATATCAATTGTTAAATGAACCAAAAATATCAATTGATTCATTTGAACACGTGTCATGTTTTGAATGACATAAAATTCATTATAATAACATATAAATAATCAATACATTTAAATAATATTACAGTATTAAATTGTATCACATGTCATTTAAAATATATCATATCATTAGTTTTATAATTTAAAAATATAAAATTAAAATAAATAAAAAAAGGAAGAAATAATTATTTGAATGAGTGAAAATAGGATGACTAGCTAAAATGGCAATTAAAATTTATTAAAATAATATACATCATTTTAGAATCATTAAAAAAAATAAAAAATACCAATTATTTTGAATCGAAACACGATACATTCTTGCGTTTGAGTGCAAATATTTGCTTCGATGATCGGAAGATGTTTTGAACTGCAAAAGTTAGAGATTGAATGTAAATTCGTGGAAATTATAGAAATCAAAGTTAAATTTCTATAGACAGTGCCACTATTTTGTTCAGAACTAGAATGAGAAGGTGATCCTGCAAGGAGTGAGGCGACCTACAAAGTAAGCACTCCAACACTCAAGTCAGTATATGAAAAAGAAGAGTGAATTAAAATTGTATTTGAAACTTATTACCTGATTTCGGTGTCTTCTCTATATGTAGTAGAGAGGGAATAACTAACGTGTTATTAGTTAGGAATGAATTGCAGAGGGCAGTTGGATGCTTCATAGTTGAGATCATTGATGATCACTAGAATGATAGTCTTTGCATATTAGTGTTGGTGCACAAGATGAAGATATAAGAAGAGAGAGAATTGAATAAAAAACTTCCACTACTCTTCCAAAAAAGTTAGTGGATGATTACTGATTACAACTATTGACAGCTACACTTGTTTAGATACACAAACAATAATGCCACGTAGGTGAAAATGCTAACCTACACTAGCTAGGTTAAGCTTAACAAAACTAATACTACTGAATATGGATTACTTCTAACACCAACCCTTATTTCATATTCATATAATCAAAACTAACAACACCAATTCCATCTCCCAAGTGAAGAAATCGATCAGTCTTAATTGCTTTCATCAGAACATCTGTCAACTACTTCTGGGTGCTATAGTGCATAACTTTTAGCACTCCATTTTGAACCTGACTTCTCAGAAAATGATACTTAGTATCAATATGCTTACTTCTCCCATGCGGCACTAGGCTCTTGGCAAAATTGATTACAGACTTGTTATCAATCATCAACTTCAGAGGCTTGTTTATCTTGATCTTTAGATCATGCGGTAAATTCAGAAGCCAAACAGCTTGACATGCAGCCACAACACCTACAATGTATTCTGCTTCACAGGTTGAGAAAGAAAAAACTGGTTGCTTCTTGGAACACTAAGAAATAGGACCTCCCAGATACTTAAACAAATATCCAAAAGTACTTCTTCTGTCAACTCTGTCTCCACACCAATCAGAGTCTGAGTAACACGTCAACTATGAATTAGCCTTTTCACCAGAAGGGAACAAAACTCCATATTTCAGAGTCCCCTTAATATACCTTAGAATCCTAATAGCAGCTTAGTAATGAGACCACTTCGGTTTACTCATGAACCTACTAACCATTCCAATTGCATAGAAAATATCAGGTCTGGTATAACACAGATACCTCAGAGAGCCAACCAACTGATTGAAAGTTGTAGCATCTACATCATCACTCTTAAGATCATAATCTAATTTGTGATTTGTTTTTGAAGGTGTGACAGCAGCCTTACAATTCAGTAGCTCAAATCTCTACAGAAGCTCAATTTCATACTTCACCTGATGCAAAAAAATATCCTTCTCAGAGTACATAATCTCCATCCCTAGAAAATATGTCATATTTCCTAAATCAGTCATCTAAAACTCATTCATCAGCACCTTCTTGAACTTAGCTATCTTATGTTCACAACTCCCTATTAGCAATATGTCATCAACATATAGACACACCAGGATCATATTGCCTTCAAAGTATGTTGAACATAAACGCCATACTCCCTCTCACACTTTCTAAATCCTTGGAGGTTGAAAAATGAATCAATTTTTAGATTTCAAGCTTTAAGAGCTTGTTTCAGTCCATACAACACCTTATGTAACCTGTACACCACTCCTTCCTGATTATTTTTCATAAATCAAAGAGGTTGTGACACGTATACCTCTTCTTGCTACTAACCTTACTTTGTGTTTACCAATTGATCCATCTAGCTTAAGCTTCACCTTAAAAACCTATCTGATGTTGATAGCTTTCTTGTTCTTTGGAAGCTTAGTCAACTTCCGAGTCCTGTTTCTTTCTATAGCCTCAAGTTCTTCATCATGGCCTTCAGCCACACTTTCTTCTTGAGCGCTTCTTTTGTACTCACTGGTTCAGAGTCTACTAACATGGCACACTGAATGACTTCCCCCTCTGAGTCTATTTCAGTATCTTGTAATATGTTAAACTCTGCAAATCTTCTTGGAATGTTTCTAATTCTTTTTGGCATCTGAGCATGTTCAGAATCTTCTTCGAACGCTGGAACAATATCACATGCTGGAACCCAAGAACTACTACTTTCAAATTTTGGAATATTCCCAGAGTCTAGATCTCCACACGAGTTTGAATCACCATCAGAATATGGGTCAAAATCAGATTCACCTTCAGAGTCAAACTCATCTCTAGTATCAGAGTCACTTCCAGACTCTGACTCATCTTCAGACTCTGAATCTCCTTCAGAAGCAGATTCTTCTTCAGAATCTGAAATATATTTAGAAGTTAACTCACGTGTTAACACCTCACTAGAGTTGGATTAAGACTTATTCCAATCCCACACTTATGACTCTTTCACAATGACATCTCTGTTGAATTCAACCTTGTAAGTAACAGAACAATAGAGATTATAATTACATGTACTATGGTACCCTACAAGCAACATAACTCTACTTCTGTCATCCAACTTCTTTCTCTTAGCATCTGGAACATGTTTGTAACAAACAAAACCAAACACCTTCAGATGGCTAACACTTTGCTTATCTCCAGTTCACTTCTCTGAAGGAATAATTTCCTTTAGCTTATTGGTTGGACACCTGTTGAGCACATATGTTGCAGTGGCAACAACTTATCCCTACAAGGTGTGAGGTAGCTTCTTCTCCTTCAGCATGCTCCTTGTCATATCAAGCAAAGTTTGGTTTCTCCTTTCAGCAAGACCATTGTGTTGAGGAGTGTATGAAGCAGTCACCTCATGCTCAATTCCATTCTCCTCATAGAAATTCTTGAACTCTGTAGAGTTATACTCACCTCCACCATCAGTTCTGAGAATTTTTAGCTTCTAGCCAATTTGTTTTTTAGCCTTCACTTTAAACTTCTGAAACTCAACAAACACCTCATGCTTAAACTTACCCATGTCATTCTTGTGAACCCATCCACAAACAACACTAAATACATGTTTCTTCCAATTTAAGGTACTTCAAGTGGTCCACAAACATCAGAATGTATTACTCCCAAAGCATGCTTTGCTCTTGAGGATACTTCTAATGCAAATGGAAATCTAGGTTGCTTGCCTTTCATCATATTTCACATGACTTCTCAGGCTTCACGATTTTGGGAAGGCCATATACCACCATCATAGAATTCATATGCCCTAAGCTTTTGAAATTAAGATGGCCGAATCTCTTGTGCCACAACTCACTGTCACCTTCAGCGCCTTTCTCAATGAGATGACCTACACTCATCAGATTGCTCTTTATGCCAGGAACATACCAAATAACCTTGATCAGAACAGTTTTACCATTCTTCACCTTGACTTTGACATTTCCCATACCTTCAACGTTGAGGTGTTTATCATCAGCGGATCTGATCTTTGTCCTTATTTTAGATTCAAAAATCAACCAGCCATTGTTTATTTCCAGTTAAATGATTTAAGCAGCGAATGTCCATATACCACCAGTCTACCAAATATGCACTATCAGATTCAGAAGTCATCAATAACACAGGTTCATCATCAGAATCTTCTCTGGATATGTTTCCTTCTTCTGATTTCTTTTCCTTATTTGACCAACAATCAGCAGTAAAGTGGCCAAACTTCTTATAACAATAGCATTGAACCTTCCTCTAGTCATACTTCTCCTTCCCCTTCTAACCATTATTCGGCCTCTCAGAAGTTGAGGTTTCTGACTTTCGAACACCATCATATCTCTTCCTCGCTTCTAACCAAGACTGCTTATGACATTTTTTACTAGAGTTCACTTTCACAGTCTGCTGCTCTACCTCCATTTCAGAGTTTCTCTCACTCAGACGCAACTCTTATGCCTCTAAACTGCTTTGCATCTATTCAATTCTTACGGTGCTAAGATCCTTAGAATGTTCAATTGCTACAACATTGTAATCAAACTGAGGAGTAAGAGATCTAAGTACCTTCTCAATGATATTTTCTTCAGAGAGAGTTTCTCCACACGACTTCATCACATTTTTTATCAGAATCACTCTAGAGATGTAGTTAGGTACCTTCTCATTGTTCTTCATGCTGAGATTCTCGTACTCCTTACGTAGAGACTAAAGCTTTGCCTTTTTCACTGATGCATCACCGGTGTGGCATCTTACCAGTGTGTCCTATGCAGCCTTCGTCGTTGTCGAATCAACAATCTTCTCAAACACGTTTGCATCCACACACTAATGGATGTAGAATAACGCTTTCTGATCCTTCTTTCTCAGATCACGCTAAGCACTCCTCTGCGTTTGCATTGCATTTGCTCGAAGTGCAACCAGAACGTAATCGTCGTTGACAAGATCAAGCACATCTTGAGCACCAAATAACACACACATCTAAATCGTCCACTGATCCCAGTTCTTTCCATCGAAGACTGGAAGTTTAATACTCATATTACCGTTTTCGTTCATCTTCAACCTTGTGCAATTCACTCAGATCTCACCAAACACTAGTGTTTTCCAATCCCTCAGAATCAGCAACTGTGATTTTGTTACGATTCCGATCAAAAATTCAACATGAATTCAAGGAACGAAATCAATCACACAACGCCTCACCGTTCGCTCGTGTTTCCATGTGGATTGGAACCAGAGCTCTCGATATCAATTGTTGGTGCACAAGATGAAGAAGATAAAGATGGAAGAAGAGAAAGAATTAAATAAAAAAACTCTCACTACTCTTCTAAAATGGTTATAGTGGATGATTTATGATTACAACTATTGACAGCTAAACTTGTTTACATACACAAACAATAATGCCACGTATGCAAAAATGCTAACCTACACTAGTTAGGTTAAGCTTAACAAAACTAATACTGTTGAATATGGATTACTTCTAACAATAAGGAAGATTATGGAAGGAATAATACCTTTTATTTGATTGTTGGTTAGGATCGTTATAGTCAGCATAAACCCATGTGAGGTCGGTTTGGCCGGCCCAAAACATATCATTATAAGAATTATCCATGTCAAAAATGGAGAATGGGATAAATTGTTTGATGTGTACTCCCTTTGAAGCCAACTTTTTGAGATCATGGAAATTATGTCTTACCAATTATTCTCTTAGTTGATGATGTATACCATTGATGACTATTGATGCATACTCTGCATTTGGAAATTGGACTAAACAATTTTCAGGTTTCTTTCTAAAACTTTTAATGAATTCTACATCCAAATCTTCTACTTGTTGTTTCAAGTTCGTCAAATCATTTGTCGTAACTTTAGGCTAAGGCTGATAAAATATGTCATGGGAACACCTTTACATGTCTGACCAAATTTCTATTAAGTTTGGTAGAAGACAGGAATCCATACAAATGTTCATCTTGATTTCTCATTTTGCATTACGCAATAAACCTTCTAATGTACCCCATAGTAAGTTAACCATCTTCCTTGAAAAATGGCAATGCTTCTTATAAATAGGTATATTTACGGGTTTAAGTTGTAACCAAAAGTAACTCTTGATTGTACCGGCTATGAGGTTAAGATTTAACAAGTGTTTTCCAAGAGATTTTGCCTCGACTGTAGTTGGGTAGCACCACACGTTCTTTGAAGGAGTCTAGAACCCTTTTTGGAATTTATCCTTGCTCGACTATTTAAGTGAATGATGCGTGAGTTATCCCATTACCAAGAGGTACATGGTATCTCATGTTTGACTTGATTCTCCAATTTTCTGACATTTTCTATTTTTTTTGTGTGCATATTTCCATTAAAATGTGGTTCTTTGCTTTTAGATTGTCTTGGTTAGTTGCTCTATAAATATGGTTTAATAGTTAAATCATTCAATTGGCAAATCATAGTGAGTTTTGACTTATTCTATGACTTCCACAATTTTTAAAAATTTCATTTAATTGTATTACACCATCCGATCATTATTATAAATAAATTTGTCTTTTTTGGTTTATTCAACAATTGATTAGTCTTCAGATATATCAATTATTGAATGAAACAAAAAAATATATAATTTACTTATAATAATGATCAAAAATATATATTTTTCAGAAAAACACTAACGTGTTATATAACATTCAATATAATGACATATAAATAATTAATACATTTAAATAATATTACATCATTAGATCATATCACATGTCATTTAAAATATATCATATTATCATTTTTTTTTTATTTTAAAATATAAAAAGAAAATAAAATAAATGGAAGAAACAATTATTTGAACGAGTGAAAATAGGATGACTAGCTAAAATAGCAATTAAATTTTACTAAAATAATATACATTATTTTAGAATTATTAAAAAAAATTCAAAAACACCAATTATGTTGAAGAATAAAAGTATAATGCAATATTATTTTTGGAATGGACGGAGTACTATAATTTTACAAGTAAAATGTATTTACATTTGTCACAAATCTCATAGTCAATTTTCATAGCACCACAAACAAAAATTACTCTAATTTCAATATAATTTTAAAAATAATTATCCCTCTTAAAAACATGTTTAATGAGAATAAAATTATTGTTAAATAATAAAATCTAAGACCAAAAAAGCTGTGCTAGGAACAAAAAATGAAGATAATTGCCGGCAAAAAAATGGAAGAATGCAAATAAAAGCTCTTGGAAGTTTCACATTATATATCCTTTTTTACTGCACCTTCTCTTGACTACATGTGTGAAAGCCTCTGGATTCTCTCCAACAGCCACTTTTTTTCTATCTCCATTTGTACCGAGAATTATACCACTATATAAATCCCATTTAAAATATGTTATTTTAAAATATTCAAAAATATTATATATATCACTCTACATTATAGCCATAATTTTTTAATGAGTTAGGAAGCAAAAAAAAGTTAATTATATTATATTATAATACTATATGATACAAAAAGAAGCTGAGCTAGCCAAGCTAGCCACCAACTGAAACAACCACCACCCACCTATAAAGCTGCTGCTGTATATGTACACAAAAATCAAATTCAACTATATGACTCCAGTAGTAATAGTAGCAAAATCAGCAACATCAACTATACACATATATGCACATGTTTTAATTAGTACTATAGTATAAAGACAAGAAAATAAAACCCAGAGATAAAAAAATTTAAATTTAATCATTTTTCTTGTTCCAATTTTCAACGTATTTGAACAGAGAAGGTGGTGAATGAATATCAAGAGAGAAACAGGTGATTGAAAAAAAGTTAGGTTGAAGCTGCTATAGTAGCGGATAAAGTTGTTACACATTAATATATTTTTATTATAAGAAAAAGTAGGGGGTGGAGCCTATACAAAGTGGGGCCCACATAAATTTTTTAAAACTTTTTTATTTATTTTATTTTTACCATTTTTTTTTTCCATCATCACGTTCTTTTTCAAAGGGGTAGATATAGCCAAGAAACCACCCATATACATCATACGTCATAAACCAATCAAATACACGTCTATCATAACAAAAACAAATATAAAATATTATTAAAAAAATACACAATATTATTTTATAAAAAATAAAAAAGTAATAAAAAATAAAATTGTAGGCTTCAATTGTAAGTTGCCTTGCACACCACGGATCTTACAGGGTGTAAGAACTGTTTGTTTGTGCATAACGCGCCTCTATATAAACTCGTCATCTTCATTTTATTCTACTTTCTAAATTTTCTTCTTCTTTTGAATCGATCCATCTCTTTCTTTTCTTTCATCACTCTCTATATTCTTTGTTTGTTGCAAAAGAATTTCATCTTGAAAATCTTGAATCTGTGTGAAATATTTTGATATTTTGACTATGGAAGAACCGATCGTTGTTAACAAAAGTGAAGAACAAGTTCTGGATTTGCCTCCGGGTTTCAGATTCCATCCAACCGATGGTGAGATAATAGTTTGTTATCTCACAGAAAAAGTGAAGAACAGCAAATTCAGTGCAACTGCTATAGGAGAAGCTGATTTGAACAAGTGTGAGCCTTGGGATTTACCGAGTAAGTTTTATTTTTTTCTCTTCTTTCTATGAAAGAACTTTATGATGTCATAAATAGTTTTTGATGATGCTGTTGATGTTAACTATGTGATGAAATGATTGAATGCAGAGAAAGCCAAGATGGGAGAGAAAGAATGGTACTTTTTTTGTCAGAAGGATAGAAAATATCCGACTGGGATGAGAACTAATAGAGCAACGGAATCTGGTTACTGGAAAGCTACTGGTAAGGATAAGGAGATTTATTACAAAGGAAAGGGTAACCTTGTTGGAATGAAGAAGACTCTTGTGTTCTATAGAGGAAGAGCTCCGAAAGGGGAGAAAACTAATTGGGTTATGCATGAATTCAGATTAGAAGGCAAATTCGCTATTCAAAATCTTCCTAAAGCTGAAAAGGTAATAAACAATCGATAATCAATGAACTCACAGCCTTTATACGACTATTTTATGTTACATATGTGTTACATATGCATCATATAATAGTCGTACAGAATCAAAGAATATTAATGAAATTTTTTTTTAATCTTGATTTAAGGATTTTTATAGATTGAATTCAATCATGGAATTTTCTCATTTTTTTCTTCTATATTTAATTTGCACCTTTACCACTTTTCAGAAAAGTGATTGCTTTTTTGGTGTTAGATCGAGGGTTTCTTTCATATAGTTACTTTTAATGATTATATAGTTTTTTTTGTTATGAATTTTGATGAAACTAAAGTTTTGTTTTATTGTTTTTGTATAGGATGAATGGGTTGTGTCAAGGGTTTTTCACAAGAACACAGATGTGAAAAAGCCTCAAATTTCTGGGCTTTTAAGGATAAACTCAATTGGTAATGATGATCTTGTAGATTATTCTTCACTTCCACCTCTCATGGATCCTTCATACACAAACGATGATTACAAGGGAATCAGTATTTCTAATCAACAGATTTCATCATCATCTAAACCACAATCAGACGGCTATTATCTTCCGAGCTTCTCGATCAACAACCAACAACAATTAATCAAGCCGGAAGAGAATTACCATAGAATAATAAACTATGATCTTCATGAGATGAATCCAACCATGATGAACTACACTTCCAATCTCAGCAACCCAATTGGAAACACACTCTTGCAGTCACAACCACAACTCCGACTCCAAAATCCAAACATGAACTACTTCATGTATCAAAATAGGATGATGCAAAATTCCATTCCGGCATTTGGAAACAACAATGAGTGTAAAATGGAACAATTCTCTTCAAATCAATCACAAGATACCGGTCTCAGCAACGACACATCATCGGCCGTTTCGAAACAAGATATCGGAAGAAATAGGGCATCATTGTATGAAGATCTTGAAGGTCCTTCCTCAGTTGCACCTCTCTCAGATTTGGAAGGTTTTTGGGACTATTAAAGATGGAGAATTGAAGATATAATAGCTAGTTTACGATCCATAGTTTTTTATCTTGGGATCATAAGCATCAAAGATATATAGTAGTTGCATATCATATTCCTATGTATGTTCTTGCTTGTTTTTATTATACTTAAACATACTGATTTATTTATATTTATATTTATATATTATAAACATATGATACATTATTATTAGGCATTATTACACAGGAAAGTTCTTGGATATATGCTGTATAGATTTATGATAATATCCAAGACTTTTCAGTACTAAGTAGTTTATAATTATTATTATTATTCATAGATTTTATCGAGATCAGGACTTGAAAAATCATGTACATCTATATTCTTTTGTTATATTGATGGGTTTGTTTTATTCATTTTTTTGGATTTTGTTATTATTATTTTTGCAACAAATTATAATATCTTGATGAATCCTTCATGTGTTCATGTATATATTCCTGGTGCATATTTTATGTCTGTAATTCTATGCTGGCGAATATATTAATCTTTATGTGACAACCCATCAAGAGTGGGAAGCATTAATTCTCAAGAAAATAGTGCATTATTTTTTTTCCATTTTTCAACTTGGTATTTAAAGCTTGGTTGCCTAGCTAGTGCCTCCCAGCATGGCAAGGCTGTTGCTTAATTCCTTTCAGAATTTCTAGGACACCATGATAGACATTATATGCTTCAGCACTATAATTTAAGTATTAAAAGTCTCACATCGGATCCAAATATGAATGAAACAATCGTGATCTTACAAATCAATTTTGTAACATTGAGTTAAATTCAACCATAATTTTAAGATCGTATCAGAGTTTATCTAAAAGTCGGTCACCTATAACTTTTCCGGAAAAAGTGATTAAAGTTAATTAGATTGTGAGCAGCTAAGCACTGATTATTCAAGGTGATGATGCATGTGAACAATTCCCTCATTCTACGCAGAAGATGCTTGAGGTGATGGCATTTTGCAGAATATTAAAGGACATAAACCAGAGTCTTATAAAATAATAATAATAATAATAACACAACAATAACAGGTTTTTTCTTCAACATTACCTCTTGAATCTTTCGTACTAAGAAACCTCGTCATCTCTATTCACATGTAGAAAAACATGTATGTCATGGGTCGAGCTGTTAACGGCATGCTATCTCTTCTCAACCTGTTTTTCTTACATTAAATTGTGCAAATATACACATGTTTCGTACATGTACCCATCTTATAATTTAGTACATGAGTTTTGGGCACATTTACTGTATAGTTGTGACTATATCTGTCTTTTACTCTAATTCTTTTTTAAAATTTATGAATGTAAACAACAAAAACACATTAATTTATACTAATTAAAAATAATTATTTATTTTATTTAGTTTTTAATTAAAATGTAATTATATTTTTCTGAAAATATGTGCATTTTCATAAAAATAATTATTAAACAATGAAAACTAAATTAGAAATGGCTAAATGGCCATTTGTGGATAATATCCGCCACATCCACAAATGAATACTATTTAGGATAAGTTAAAATAAACTGATATTCAATAATCTAATAATTAATAAATATGTTATGGGTTTAATGATATTCTTAATTGTGAATATTCATATAATTAAAAAATAAAAAAATAATTTAAATACTGCTTATAAATATAAAAACTACGGGGATTAAAAATAATTCTTTAAGTCATTTACGGCTGAATATATAATTTGCAATTTTTTAGCAATGGATGAAAAAAAGCAATGAGTGAAAATTATTTGTATTATTTTAATTGTTTTTAAAACTATTATTATTATTATTACTAGCGTCCAAACGGGCACTCCCATAACCGTTTGTCCGCTTTTTTTAATGTGCACTGCGTTAAAATATATTTAAAAAAAACTATTCACTTTTAAATTAATTTAAATTATTTGTATAATCAATTTTGTGATATACATTCTCTTATTTATTTGTTTACTTGTTTTAGAATGCACACGCAAGAAATTATAGAATACTGATTTTTCATAATTTTAAATTTAAGTTAAATTAGTATGTATATGATCATTTTGATTTTAATATCTCTTTCTATCCTCTCTCAGTTTTTTTATTTTATTTTTATTTCTTTGTTAAAAAACTTATTTAATCAATAATTTGTCTTAATTAAAAAATATTTAAAAAATTATATATGTTTTATTTATTAGATTAAAAAAATTGTAGAAATTGAAGAATAAATAAAGTTGTAGAATTCGATAGTTGGTAATTTAGGAATAAAAAAAGACAATATTAAAATCATATATTCACTTTTATCTATTGTTATGGATTGTATATTTAATTTTAAAAAATAAAATTGTTAAAAAAAACCAACATTCCTTCCTAATTTACGTGTAATTTTTTTTTTTAAATAAATAAATGAATTTTAAAATAGTTGGTTAAAATAGGAAGTTATTTGAGGGTAATTTAAAAAAAAAAAAAAAATAGGCCAGACCAAAACTTTGTATCTCCTTTATATATAGGTATAGATTATTATTATTATTATTATTATTATTATTATTATTATTATTATTATTATTATTATTATTATTTGATAAAAGATATGTTTAATTACAGTTTTGGTCCCCCTATTTTATATAATTCACGAAATCGGTTATTTTATTTTAAATTTAAATAATTTTGGCCCTCTCTCGTACCTTTACATTTAAAATTCACGATTTTTTTTTTTTTAATGATTTTTTTTTTTTTGAAATATGATAAATCATTGTATATAAATTTATTGTGAAACTTTATAGATAAAAAAAGTGAGAGAGGAGACCAAAATTGTTTAAATATAAAATGAGGAAATTAATTTCGCAAATCAGATAAAATAGGAAGACCAAAACTGTAATTTAACTTTAAACAAAATAATAAATGTGTGTATTTTGTTTTTGTTGGTAATTTTATTGTTAATTTGAAAGTAAATTGTGTTAATATTTTTATGTATTTTCAAAAGAGGGTGAATAAACTTTCGGTAATATCATATTTATAGTATAGTTTTTGTAAATATCTACAAATATTTATGAATACTTGAAAGTTCACTTATTACGCGTTTAATATTATTCACAAGAATATGATAATAAAATCATATTTATCTAACGATACCGATGGCGGAAAATTAGTATATAGAAACTCATAGTTAACTTATAAACTACATAATTTTTTTATTATTT
This sequence comes from Lathyrus tuberosus, assembly GCA_022829125.1. NCBI lineage: Eukaryota > Viridiplantae > Streptophyta > Magnoliopsida > Fabales > Fabaceae > Lathyrus > Lathyrus tuberosus. The sequence continues at coordinate 6,621,353 of JALAZF010000308.1, read as the reverse complement.
AATTTAAGGATGACTTTTTTTTATAAGCAAGCAATATTATTTAGATGGGAGTACTAGGATGCTCCAACCCAAATACAAAAGCTATCAACTAAAAGAAATCACAAGAATGTTTAAACCATTCATAATATTTACACATGATTCTATTTAAGATGATTTGGTTTCTTAAAAACCTTGGTTTGTGAGATTAAGGAATAGGTGCTCTATTCAATCAGCATGCTTGATTTGGTTTGCCTCCTGCTGGTGCATTTGGTTTTCAAGAAACCAAATCATCTTCAACGATGAGGTCGTGAATTTGGAGGTTATTATTCAAAGAATCATATCTATGTCTTGGTGGTGACTAGCACTTGAGTCGAAAAATAGAATCATGTGTAACTATTATGAATGGTTTAAACACCCTTGTGATTTCTTTTAGTTGATAGCTTTTGTATTTGGGTTGGAGTACCCCTAGTACTCCCATCTAAATAATATTGCTTGCTTATCGGGAAAAAAAATTCATCCTTAAATTAAATAAAAAAAATTATTAATTAATATGTAGTTTATGAGTTAAAAATTAGTGTTCTAGCAAACTCTGTCAAAGTCAAAGAGTTAGTGTCGCTACCGAAATATGTTAATTTGTTGTTTAAGTTAACATGTCGAATTAGGTCAGTCTGTTGGAACAATAGTTTAGTATGTAAGTTAAAATTAGTACTAAGTTTTCCTATAAATAGCATAGTAGTCATCACTTCTCCATCAATATCTGATAATCCGGATCAGAGGGATAAAGTGGTATGGTTGAGATTCAACTGTAAACATTGTTCTCTAATGTGTAATTGAATCAAGAATCAATGGTTTTAAACTTTGAATTTTCTTTCTTTTTCCTCTCTTTTTTCTTTTCTTTACTTTGTAGTTTTCTTGTTGATCAAGAAACTGACCATACTCTGTTTTCTGGGAATGCTTTCACAGCAAATTGGTGCACTGAGCGTGGAGGAGAAGATGTCGTCCATAAAGTAGGAGATTGAAAAATTCACCAGTGTGAATGATTTTGGTATGTGGTTCTTGAAGGTCTGTACATGACCAAAACTTTGGTTAATCATCTCTACTTGAAGCAATCTTTGTATTCATTCAAAATGAGTGAAGAGAGAGTCTAGGCTGAGTAGCTCGATATGTTCAACAAGTTGATTCTTGATTATGAGAATATCGAGGTCATGATTGATGATGAAGAATATCAAGCGTTGTTGTTGTGTTGTTTATCAAGCTCTCATGCTCACTTCAAAGAAACCATCTTATATAGAAGAGAGTCATTGACCTTTGAACAAGTTCAATCAGCCTTGTACTTGATGGATTTGAATGAAAGAAATGAGCACAAGCCATCATTTATTGGTGAAGGATTGTCCGTAAAAGGTAAATTCTTGAAGAAAGATGGTAGGTTTAAGAAGAAGAATTGTACGGTTCTAAAAAATTTATATGGTGGTAATGCTCTTTCAATAAGGTGTTATCATTGTAAGAAGGAGGGTCACAAAAGAAAAGAGTGTCTTGGTCGACTGAATAATCATGGTGGAAAGGATAATAGTAATGCATCCATTGTGCAAGATGGCTATGAAACATCTTATGTCCTGGTGGTTTTAAGCAGTGACTCTAGCAAGGAGTAGATTATGGATTCAGGATGTACTTGCCACATGACTCCAAACAAAGATGTGTTTGAGGAATTATGTGACCAAGATGGTGGATCAGTGTTGGTGGGAAACAACAAAGCCTGCAAAATTGCAGGTATTGATGTGGCGTGCGATTTTTGTCGGTGACGCGACCACCTTATCGCCATGGTTGGAATTGGGTGCTACTTTCTGATTTCTTATTTATCCTATGAAGCTAGAAAGGAAAGAGAAGCTATTTAAAACTAACCTTGCACGCAAATGTTTTCTTTAACAAATGCTAAGAGATTGGGGGGTCCGGGGTCAGGTTATACAACGGGGAGTTGTCAATTACCCATCCTATATATGGTTATCCATAGATCGTTAACAATTCTATTGTTTTCTATTTACTGGTGTTTGTTTGTTGATTGGGAAAGTTTCTCCTTTGGGAATGTTTGAGAGAGAGAGAGAGAGATAGTTTTTGTTGGTTTCGGGTATTTTTGATGTTTTGGTAAGGTACTGGACCTAAAGTTTTGGTTATGTGTGCTCGCTAAGATTTCGCAATCTTATGCCTACGTATTCCCGTTAAAGAAAACAGGGAAATCAGAGCAATCGTAGTTCCTCCTATTCTTTGGGAGGAAAGATGATGTTTGGATGTCTTGTTCAAAGCCCAAGATTGAAGCTAAAGGTTATTTGTGTCTTGTTCAAAGCCCAAGATTGAAGCTAAAAGGGTTTGACTGAGAGAGAATTAGTCATCTCTAAGAGAGATATCTCATCTGTTTATCTCAACTGTTGGGTGACTGATTATAAAGGAGAATTACTTTAACTAGGATATGAGAATCCAGTAATGCCATAATTTCCTTTATAGGGGATTTGTCCTGAAGGAGGAAGCTTTAACTCAGTGTTGAGCAATGCCATTTTTCCTTAGGGATCTTTCATGCTAAGAGAGGGACATTGGTGTGGATGTAAATAATCCAGAGGCTTGCCACTTACAGCTGTTAGATGAAAGAAGGGATTTACCAGGATAAGAGATGGACTACGGCTTGGATATTTGAATCAACAAGTGTGCCACTTATAGCAGTTATCTGGGATTAAGATTTATTTTGATTTTCTGTTTTGATGTGTGAAGTACAGAGAAATGTCTTCCTACAGAGAGGTTTTTGATTTCCTCTAAGGGGTGTTGATTTTTATGTGCCTTGATCAAAGCCCAAGGTTGAAGCTAAAAGTTTGACTCTATTTAGGGAGTTTTATATCTGTCTTGTACAAAGCCCAAGATTGAGGCTAAAAAGAGACTGACTCTTTTGGGGAGATCATTATACAAAGCCTAAGAGGAGGCTAGACATTGACTTTTCTAGAGAAATATTTTATCTGTCTTGTACAAAGCCCAAGATTGAGGCTAAAGAAGAGATATTGACTCCTCTGGGGAATATGTGTATGTGTCTTGTACAAAGCCCAAGATTGAGGCTAAAGGAAATTTGACTGACTCAGCTGAGGATATTTTAGGTGTCTTGTACAAAGCCCAAGATTGAGGCTGACTTTTGTTGAGAAAAAGAAGGATCATTATACAAAGCCTAAGAGGAGGCTGATTGGGGAATTTCTTAATAAAGCCTAAGAGAAGGCTAACTTCTGCTGAGGATTATTGAGATCCAGAGACAGGTCCAAAATGGGGAATCAACTTTTACTAAGGATTACAGAAGAGTTGAGATATCAGATGCCTTGAGGTCCTGATTTTGGCTAGTGTTGTATTGATGGTAAGATGACCCTAGTTGGTGAATTTTAGGATGAAAGATTGAGTGTTTATAGAATGATCAAGGTTATTCCTGTGTTCTTTTGGGAAACTTGAGGGTTTCTAGGGATTTAAAAGGAGGTGAGATTGTCCAAGTCTAACGGTATGACAGGGTTTATCTTTGTATGATGCCCAAGAGGAGGAAGGTGTCTTAAGGGATGAGAATCAACCCTTAATTAGTCTAAGGTTTTGACTCTTAGGAAGACTTCTTTAAAAAAGGATGACTAGGTTATGTCCTATACATGTAAGAGGTCTCGGGTCCTTGTACTAAGCCCAAGAGAAGGCATGAGAACTTTTAAGAAGCCTGAGGGTTCTTGTACAAAGCCCAAGAGGAGGTTGGGGATGCTTTTAGGAAGCCTGTGGATCCAAACCTAAGAAAAGTTCAAGAAAGGTTTCACTGGGAATTAATCCTTTAGAGAACAGTTCTAGGGTTTGAAGAAATTCAAGAGAGGTTTCACCGGGAATTAATCCTCTCTATGGGAAATGAATTTCTTTGACAATTTTCTAATAGTGACAGTCTTGAGAAAAGTTTCACCGGGAATAATGCCTTTCTCTGTTCCATATTGTATAAGCCCAAGAGGAGGCAAGACTGTATCTGGAATTTCCTACCGGGAACTAGTTTTGACTGTGTTAAAAGAGTAACCACTAGTTTGATCTAAAACTAGACCTAGTTGCCGGGGAAAACTCTAAGCAGATAATATACAGGTATATACATATGAAATATATAGACAAGTATGTTGAAGAGTGTAGAAGGACTTACAGGTGAGCAAGCTTCCATTATAAACAAGTATATCTAAACAAGTATGTAAAAGAAAGATGATAAAACTTATAGGCGAGTAAGCTTCCATTGTAACAGCTGTATGGTTAGTTATTCAAGAAATTAAAGAAAGTTTTGATAACAACTATGAATTTGAATCTAAATCAAAAGAGAAAGTTGTTTTGAAAAGAAGATGGGGGCTTATACTCAAGGAGAGACCCAGATGAAAAACAACGATCGTGTTATTATTCTGAAAATTGTATCGGGACTTATACGATGACTGAGGCCCAAATTATTGTATTTAAAAAGAGGTTGGATCTTACACTCTATTAGAGGCCCAAAGTTTATTTTTGTACAAAAAATGGGGCTTAAAACTCAAGGAGAGGCCCAAAAAGTTTTGTTTAAAAGGCGACGATCGCGCCCCGGTTTTAGAAAACACAGTGGGACTTATACAACGACTGAGGCCCAAATAATTTTATGTACAAAGGGGGTTGGGTCCTGCACTCTATTAGAGGCCCAAAGTTGTTTGAAAGAAAAGAGAATGGGACTTACAACACAAAGGGAGGCCCAAAGTTTTGAAAATGGCGATCGCTCCGAGATTTTTAAAATTGTATCGGGACTTATACAACGACTGAGGCCCAAATTATTTTATTTACAAAAGGATGAGACTTACACTCTACAAAGAGACCCAAAGTGATTTTGAAAAGAAGTTTGAAAAATTAAAATTAAGAGAAACCCTAATTTTAATCAAAAATACATTTTTCTAGGGAAATTAAATATAAAATATCAATCATATTTAAAAACAAGTGGTAAGCTTTGAAAAATATTTTGAAAAATCATGTTTAATCCCATGAAAGCTTGAAATCCAATTGGTTTTGAAAAATCAAGGTGAGAATTTCATTTAAAAATGTTTTAAAAAAACAATAAAATGAAATTATTTACAAAATTTAAGATATATTAAATAAATAATATAAATTTAATTTTCTTGTAAATTAAAATAATTTAACGTTTTTGTGATTTTTTTTTAAAAAAGAACCAATAAAAAATGATAAAAAATTAGAGAGAAATTAATTTTGGAAATCAATTAAATAAAATATCAAAAATTCAAATATTCAAATAATTTGAATTATGGCGCCAACGGTCACCTTCTTCTTCCTCGTGACAGCGCCATGGGTGATTTGCGTTTTCTCACTTTTCTCTCTGATTACTCAATGGTTTTGCACGATTCAAACACCAATCTTGTTCGTTTTTGAACAAGGATCCCAACCATATAGATTAATTGCATTTATATTAAGTATGGAGTGAGAAATCAAAGGATACCCTCAAGAACCCTAGTTTCAGCATGAACACAATGAAATTCCATACACGATTGATTCATGGCAATTGATTGAGGGTTATCACTCTATATACATGCAGGAACAAGATGGTAACTCAAAAATTCATTTATGATGCATGATATATGGAGTTTGAAGGTTTCAGGCTTACCTCTTGCAGCTGGTGATCGAGCTTGATGATGGAGATGTTACAGATGTGTTCCAATGATCTGGACAGCTTTCTTAGGTGCCAAGGAGTGTGTTTGAATGCTTGGAGTGGATTGAAATGAGTTGGAACTTGATGTGGCACCTCAACTGCAAATCTGCTAAAAGCTTGTGCAAATGGGGTACTACTTTTGGATTCTGATGTTCCAGATGTTGTTTATGTGTTTGAATCACTTACATATGATGTATGTGAGGTGTTCCCATCATTGGTTTGGACAGAATCATTTCCAATTTCAAAAGCCGATAGTGACTTGAAGTGGAAGGCAAATTTGGAGTGAAAGTGTAATTTTGAGTAAAGCATCAGTTTGGGTGCTTTGGTGTACTCAAACTGATCAGAATTGAGGTATATTTATAGTGCAACAAGTTTGTTTTGGATCAATAGTGAATGGCAGCTTGGATCAGATTGCATTGAATGCTTTGGTTCCTTGGTCAAGGGTCTCCTCTAGCCATTGACTTGTGCCAAACTTTGCAGGTTTAGGTCCTCTGATATTTGGATATGTCTTGACTCATTTGGACTGGTTTGTGGCTCATTCATGCCACCTCAATGCATCACTTTAATGCTTGATGCCAAATTTGAATTTCAAGATTACTTTTCATAATGATTTTGTACATGGAAGGCTAGGTTCTTGGCATTTTGTGTTATAGATCAAATCATTCATTCATTTGTGTTGTAATTGGATAGAATTTGAATGATCAAAGTGTTCAAAATCAGTCTAAGGAATCGTGGAGTGCAAGTTTGCACCAAAATCTGTCTTGAAAACAGTTGTAGCAAGGAAACTTGGGAGATCCATAACTCCTAGCTCAAATGGAGTTTGATTGAGTTCTTGGACATTTTGGAAAGCTCTCATGACATACTTCAACTTTGATGTTGACAAATGGACCTGGTTCAGCTTGGATCAAAGTGATAAATGACCTCAAAGTTGATGAAAAACTAAGACAGATTCTGACTTAAAAATTTCACTAAGTGTTGGAAAAGTGGTCATTGTCATGTTTTTGTGATTTTGCTCCATTCGTAACTCAAAATCCATGAAGATTTGGAATGAGTTGTAGTTGACATATTGGAAGTATGTAAGATGAACTTTCATTTGAGCTTTGAATGGGAGAAAAAGGCCTTGTGGTTTAGGAGTTAAGACCTTGCAAAGTTGGTACAAAATCACTTTTGTTCCATAACTTAGAAAAATTTTGGTTTCTCATGGTTGCCCCTTTTGCAAGAAGCCTCACTTTTCTTGATTTTTCTTAATGAATGATGATCAATACCATACATTAACGTTGTTTTTGACTTAGGGGAATCATATTTGTGAAAAATTCCAAAAAGTCATACTTGATTTTGTGCACAGTTGACTTTTTATTAGATGAAATCCAAATTGTGTGATCCTTTGTGAAATTAAGTCCTTGACCTAATTCAAACCTAATGGATTGGTTCCATAGGTGTTATAGGGTGTATTGAATCATGTCCCAAGGTTTGGGAGCATGTCTTGGTCAAAAGTCAAAGGTACAGTGGACTTTTCCTTCAAAACCCTAATTGTGGTCCAGATGAAATTGAAACTTGTGAATCAAGCTTCTTGGCTCAATCCATTGTTGTAAATGGATCAATGTGGTGTATTTGAGGCCCTCAAATCATGTCTTGAGATCTTGGCTCATACTTTGCTCCAAAAGTCAACTTAGGGTGAATTAGGTCAAGAAACCCTAATTCCCGATTTTTGATGAATGTATCCCCTGAGGCTAAATTACTTGATGATTGGGTCCATGAGGTCCCTTGGAGTATCTTGAGTTGTGCTTTGAAGTATTGGCTCATGCCCAGATGGAAATTTTCATTTGGAGGCCTTGGTTAACCAAAACCCTAATTTGGTGACATTGGCGATCTTGAGGCTTGATCCACTTGGAATGTTGCAACTTTGTGCTTGATTCTTGATATGGGAGACCTCTTGATCCTTTATGGGTGTTTGAGAGGTTAGACAAGTTGAAGATCATGTCATTCCTTGATTGATCCTTTGTCTAAGTGCTCTGAGAGGGCTTGAAACCCTAATTCTTGATTGTGGTGAATGCTCAACCATCTTTGAGGAGATTGATGAGGTAATGATGTACATCTATATTGTGGTGATGATTATCACAATGATGGGAAATCTTGGTGGTCAAAATTTGTGGTATGACAATTGAATATGTAAGATTCAAGTTGCATGATGAGTCAATAAGGCTATTGACTGATCTCAGGTATGTACATGATCTGAGGAATTTGATTTTTCTTGGTGAATTTGACAAGAAATGATATGTTTTCAAAGGAGAGAAAAGTATCATAAGGTTAATGAAGGGGTCGGAGGAAGTCTTGAGGGACATCAAGAGGCAGGGCCTGTTACCCTTAAGGCTGAGGTTGTAAAGGGTTCGACAGATGTGGCATCCAAAAAACCTATGTCAAAGGTTGAGTTATGGCACAAGAGACTTGGCTATGTTAGTGAAAGAGGCATGGATGAATTGTCGAAACAAAATCTGTTATGTGGTGACAAGGTCGAAAAACTGAATTTTTGTGAACCTTGTGTATTTGGTAAATCATGTAGGGTGAAGTTTAACAAAGGTAAACAAAGAACACATGGATCCCTTAATTATATTCATGCTGATCTTTGGGGGCCTGCAAGAAATACTTCACACTCAGGTGCACGATTTTCAATCCATAGTTGATGATTACTCACAAAAGTTGTGGGTATTCATTCAGAAAGCTATGGATAAAACTTTTGAAAATTCCAAAAGTTGGAAGACTTTGGTCGAAAACCAAACTGACAGGAAGATTAAGAGGTTGATGACCAACAATGGTCTTGAATTTTGCAATGAGGCTTTTGATAGCTATTGTGCTTCGTCTATTATTGCAAGGCACATAACTACCACAGGTACTCCCCATCAAAATGGTTTGGCTGAAAGGTTAAATAGAACCATTTTGAAAAAGGGTTATTGTTGGACTGAAGAAGGTGTTTTGGACTGAGACTGCTGCAAGTGTAACATACATGATAAATCGGTGTCCCTTGGCTGCCTTGGGGATGAAGACACCTGAAGAAGTCTAGTCGGAACATCCACCTAATTTCGACAGACTAAGAATATTTGGCGATTTAGACTATGCTCATATTAGGAAAGATAAGGTCAAATCTAGAGCTCTGAGATGTATGTTTCTTGGATATCTTGAAGGAGTCAAAGCTTATATGTTGTGGTGCCTAGAGCCAGGTCACAGAAGGTGAATCACAAATCGAGATGTAGTTTTCAATGAAGCAGAAATGAAATTCAAGAAAACTGATGATGTTGGTCGAAATGCAAAGATATCTGAAGAAGAACTGAATTATGAAGAGATTCCTGTCGAGGTGGAGCGTTGTGATGTTGAATTGCATAACCCAGATGAAGTCGAAGAAGAAGAACAAGGTGCTAATAAAGATGAGGAGACTGATAATGACTACCTACTGGAAAGAGATTTCACTAGGAACTAGTTTATGACACATATAGGTTTCACTAGGAACCAGTTCGACCACTGCGTTTATCTCAAATTTTGACCTGGAAGTTCACTTGTTATTTTGTTGCTTTATGTAGATGACATCCCTATAGCAAGCACCTGTGTCGATGATGTAGTAAAGGTGAAGGCAAAACTCGATAAGGAGTTCAACATGATGGATTTGGGAGCTGCCTCCAAGATTCTTGGGATTGACATCTAGAGAGATAGAAAGCAGTCGAGATTATACTTGTCTAAAGCGACATACCTACTAAAGATTCTCGACAAGTTTGGTATGTCAAATTCAAATTCTGTTGTGACTCCAACAAATCCTCAATTCAAGTTGAGTATAACTCTGAGTCCCAATACTGAGGTCGAAAGAGCCTATATGAACATCATATTATATGTTAACATAGTAAGTTCTTTGATGCATGATATGGTATGTCTTATGCTAGACATAACATATGTCGCGAGCTTTGTAAGCAGGTACATTGCCAATTCTAGAAACGTGCACTGGCAAACATTGAAGTGGATTCTAAGGTACATAAATGGATCTATAAGCAGAGTCTTAATTTATGGTGGAACCTGTGGCAATGATAGTAAAGTAGAAATCGGAGAATATGTTGACTCTGATTATGCAGGTTGTATGGATTCTAGAAAATCTATTTCTGGATATGTAATCACTAGGTTTGATACAACAATCAGTTGGAAAGTAACACTTCAGAAGGTTGTTGCCTTATCAACCACTGAAGTAGAGTATATTATTCTCATTGAAGTTGTGAAAGAAGCATTGTGGGCTTGAAGGTTTTGCTATGGAGCTGAAACTTCAAGGTTTCTCTCATTGATAGTCAAAGTGCAATACACTTGTTGAAAAATTCAGCCTATCATGAGCGAACAAAGCACATTGATGTGAGTCTGCATTCTGTCAGAGAGATAATCGTGCGTGGAGAAGTCTAAGTGCTAAAGGTTTCGATTGATGACAATGTTATTGATATGATTACCAATACATTGTCAAGTTGTAAGTTTTTCCAGTGTATGCAGATGATATGACTGCCTTATGACAACTAGTTGATTTCGTGGTTCATAGTTTGTTCCAAGGTGGAGATTTGTAGCTTATGGGTTATAAGCTAGTGTTGTAGCAAACCCGGTCGAAGTCGAAGAGTTAGTATAGTTGTTAAAATATGTTAGCTTGTTGTTTAAGTTAACATGTCGAATTGGGTCAGTCTGTTGAACTAATCGTTTAGTATGTTAGCTGGAAAATAGAGTTTAATTTTCCTATAAATAACATATTAGTCATTACTTATCCATCAATCCCTGATAATTCTGATCAAAGTGAGAAAGTAGCGTAGTTGAGATTCAATTGTAAACATTGTTCTCTAATGTGTAATTAAATCAAAAATCCAGAATTTTAAACCATTTTAAATTGTTTTTTTTTCCTGTACTTTATGATTTTCTTGATAATAAAAGAAAAATACATCGTACTCTATTTTCTATGCATTGCTTTTACACCATGATATATTTGATTTGATTAAATCAAATGAAGCATTTCATTTATTAAGAATTTCATCCGTTCTATTTTATAACTGTTTTTATGAGTGCTTATAAAGAGGACATGATTGTGCTTTTGTTCTTATTTTTTCCATTTTGCCCATTTTTTATGTGTTGGCAAGGAAATAAATCAAGTGCACTTTCTCACTTACGAAGATGTGAATCTGATTTTGATCAAACCATTCACGTGTATGATTCTACTTTTTTTCATATTAAAATATAAACCCTTCAATTAATATCGATAAACCCGTGATTGCATAATCTTAGAATTCATATTCCTTTAGCATATACTCCCTCTAGTCACTATTATAAGCAAAAAAATTACTTTAAATTTTAATCACTATTATAAGTAAAAGTCACTAACTTTTAAAGTAATTAATATTTATATTACTAGTATATCCCTAATTTAATTCAATAGCATTTAATATTAGTAGTTGATTCATCAAATATAACTAAGGATATTATAGTAAATTATGAAACCAAAAAAATTAATTACACATAACTAATTTTCTTAATTAGTGTAAAAATAATTATTTTGACTTATAATTGTAACCGGAAGAAGTAATTAAGTTTTATATGATGTAACCAAAGATTGAAATACACGCGAAAGTGAGAAGATTTATAAGGGATAAGAGAGATGAAATTGGAAGCAACATTAAGGTCTAAAAAAAGAGTATAGATTGATAGTTATAGGCAAATAGGCAAATGATGAGGTGTAAATAGCAATCACGGTTGAGCAGGCAGGGGAATGGGATAAGGGATAGGGGGAGGGAATCGGTTATTGTAAGAGAAGAAAGGTTTTCTCCATATTCATGTGATGTAATTAAATTTAGAGTGTTTTTTTTTTTTTGGATTTTTATGTGATGATTAAATGGATTAATGTATGTGAGTTTGCATATTCCTTTCCATTTAAATCAAAGTTATGATTGAAAGTTCATGCTTGCGGGGAACTTAACCGCACTTTTATGGTTGAGTTGTGAGATTTCTTTATTTAGATTCTTCCATCTTGATCGATCTTGGTGTTTTTTTGTTTCTTTTTTCAGGAGAGAAAAAGTTAAGCACAAGTTTAAAGTTTGAAAAAAAAAAAGGACTTTTGGGAAATGACAAGGAATAAAGCAATTATGAGTACACATTTCCTCTTAATATTAAAGAAGAAGGAAAATTGAAGAGAAAATTTAGTTGCTTGTTAGAGGAGATTACCCATCTATGTATCAACTTTTTGTTCATCTATATATTTTTTTAAATTAATATTTAGATCAGATTTTATTAAGACAAAAATAAAATTTAATTTTTGGACAAAACACTATTATATACTTTTATTTTTATTATAGCATTTTAATTTAAAATTGAATATAATTTATTGAATATTGATTTTTAATATTAATTTTGGGATTATATTGAATTTGATTTAAAATTTAAATTATGATTATAACAAACTTAATTTAATTTTCAAATATGGAATAGAACTAAATTTAATACTTTGATTAGATAAAGATCAATAAAATTGTAAATTAATATTTTTCAAAATTGGAAGGAAAAAGATACACCAAAAATTTAATATTATCATTACATATGGATATAGATAAATTTATTTTTTAATAGTATTTTCAATAAATTTAGCACCTAAAATAAATTTAAATGTTAATTTATGATACTGTGCTCCATTAGATGGAGAAAGAGTTACTTTTCAATAAAGAGTTAGTTCGATAAAATTTTGTTTATGAAATAAGTATAGAGTCAACATAAATAAGTATAGAGTCAATTTAAACCTATCTCATTCTGCAATACCAATTACAAAATTTTGTATAAAGTTGCTGTGAATTGGCTCAAAATATGTATTGATAAGATTATATCCCTTTTTAAATTGGATTCATATATGGTAGAAGCGTACATGAAAACATTAGCGTAGTTCAAGAGATGTTGCATAGCATGAATCAATTGAAAAAAAAAAAAAAAAGCTTCTTTGTTATTAAAGTTGATTTGTCCAAAGCCTATGACAATTTGAGTTGGCATTTTGTGTACAATGTTCATAGTGAAGTAGGTTTTTCCACCCATTTGACTAGTATCATTATGAAGGCAATCTCCTTAGTTAAAATGAGAGTGCTTTGGAATGAAAATGAGATGTATATGGACAAGCTTACTCATATGATCAATAAAGCAGTTGGTAAAGGTGATATGATTTTAATAAGGACATCAATTTTTTATGATAACTAATGTATTATGATAAGTCAAATATGAACGGTTAAATAGATAAAGATACAAACCTAATTATTAGGGTTTGATAGACTTGACTATCCGATGATGGCAAACAAATGAAATGGAATTTAAAGCCCCATCTCAAGTTACTCAAGCAAGTGTCTACAAAAGAGAAAGCATCTGGCAACGTCTTGAAGTCTTAGAACCCTTTTAATTTAGTAGTGAGTGAACAAGTTGTAAAGCATAAGGACTTTATCGTAAAAGCACATGGTTAAAGCGCACACAAACTAAAATGTTTTTTCAAACAAATTTTACCAAAGAAAATACCTTAAAAAAATATCTTAAATTTGTGCTAGATGAATTAGGAACTGTCAAATAGCTATAGACGAAATTTTGATTTATTTAACTGATTGGGACTTTTGTCTAATTGATTAGCTCAATTTCAAAATTGAACCACAAGCGATTAAGACAACGCCTTAATTATGTGCAACAACTAGATATCTTTTCCTTCCTTTTTAAAACTTACAATAGATTATATTTCAAACTTCTAATCAATTGTGAACATGTGTCAATCGATTAGATTGTCATAAAAGTCACTTATTTGAAATTCATTTTTGAGCCAACCTCTAGCCTATAAATAAAGGTTCATTTTCTCATTTTGTTTCAGCCATAAACGTGTTTTAACACCTCTCTCTCTCTCTCTCACTCTCTCTCACTCTCACACTCTCTCTCTCTCTCTCTCTCTCTCTCTCTAAAGCTTTGTTTAACTTTATGTCACTAATGTTTTGTGAGAAAAGTTCTATTGTGGGTGAGGATATAATTGTAATTCTAGAAAGGGTATAATTTTAAATTCACCAAGAGAATCTTTTGTATACACCTTGGTTGAATATTATCCACTTGGGGATTTGTTTGGATTAGAAGCTAAACACGTTAAAAGCTTTGGTATGGGGATTGTGAAAGCACATAGTATCATTTGGTATCATTTACGTGCTATAAGTTTCAATTTGTGTTTTGATGTTTTACAATTCGATTATTATTTGATTGCGTATTTGTAATTTTTATGTTATATCAATTCATTTGTTTGATTGTACTATTCATTTCCATTTGATTGTAATCTCTTCGGCTACTAAATTATACCATTGAGAACCCTCTACATTTCATGATTATTTTCATTTGATCCTTGTTGGTATTTTCTTTCTGAGCCTATGAAATTACTATTTTGTCATTTTCACATGAGTAGCTTGAATCACAAGTTAGAACATTTGAATTTGGATGTTTTGGTATTTGATTCGAATCATGTGTTATATTTGATTCGAATCACTCACCCGTTGAAAATATGAAATCACTTCTGGATCAAATGATTCAAATAAAAAATTGAACATGATTCAAATCATAACCTCATTTGATTCGAATCAAGTGCAAATAATGATTAGTATTCACTGGCTTTGAAAAGTACCCTTTTTGGGGAAGTCCGGATAGATTTGAATTACAAATCCTTCTTGATTCAAATCAAGCTTCTAAAAGTCTAATTTTTCATCGCTTACTTAAATAGTTATTTCTTTTGGCGAAGTAACAAGTGTGTGAAACCTATGATAATCCATAGAGACAAAAAAATGTGATTTTTGTCTTCTCTTCTTTGTGTGTTCGTCTTTACACCATGGTTCTCTCTTGTTTTCCAAACATCAACCATGTGATATTGAATTCATTTCAATTCTTTATCTTTTTGTTGCATCTTGTTCTTGTGCAATTTGGCTGTTGTCTTTGTGTGATTTAGTGAATGAGTTGATTAATCTTGTTGAGGATTGATCAAGCTTTTGATAACAATCAAGAAACAAGACCCACTCATCTAGAAACTTGATTGAACCTTATTCGTGTGTTCATCATTCGCCAAAATTGAATTACTTGACTAACACCTCGTAATGTTAGTGGTTGGTTGAGATTATCTGGCATTGTTCACCATCTTCATCCTTAGTCTTTTTCCTTTTATTGTGGATCCTCCGTTAAATATGGAATGTAAGGGAGGCTAGTGGTACATTAGGGTATCTAATATTTTGTGTGTCGTTGGGTTTTTTATGTAATAGGTGCGTGTATCGTTACTTGAGTGTAGTTTGACATTGAGTTGTTATATATCAAGATGAGAGTTTCCATTATACTCCAAAGAAGACTGTGGCAAAATCAAGTATCAACAGTTCATAAGGAATAGTAGGAAGTTGTCCTTCTTCGGTGGCGTTGGAGAAAGATTGCTTGCAGATGAAGTTAGGAGTTATCCAATATACGCTTAATTAATGGAAATTTCTCAGACAAGAAATGCCAATCGCTCAGACAAGAAATTGGTGGGATCAGGGGATTGCCACACACGAATACTTGGAGCAGGTTATAGTGGATAGCAAGTTTATTGGATCAAGATTTTAATGGATCTTATTTTTGTTAGCAGTTTAGTGTCTGTATCATCATAAGGAATTATCATGTGATAGTTCTTTGTAATAAAAAAGTTGTAAGCATTTTATCAAAATAGTGGAATACCGTGATTATGTTCTGAGGACATCATCTATTGAAGACTGCACGTAGGCAAAGCGAGGACGAATGCCAAAGCACTATATATCTATGTGTATCTTTCCCTTTCCCTATCTCTTTTACTTTACAAGCATTCATTCATATTTTTTGTTGCGTTATTGCATGATTGCATTAATTGTATACCATATATATTAGACCGTGCTTATATCAATTTAATGTATAAGCTTGGGTTATGGTGTATCAATATTATGGAATCATCATGAAGTCAGTTATGTATTGTTAAGAACATCTAAGTAATGTGTTTTTAAATCGCTTTGTTTAAAACAACTTTTATTGAATTGTAAGTGACTTGCATTAGAATCAATCAATCTCGTGGTAACTTCATGTACCATTTCAGGTGGCTTAATTCATTGAGATGCTTCCAAGCTTGCTTGTTTTTATGTTTTTCTTTCGCGCTTATTAAAATCTCTGATTTGGTTTATGAGACCTAAATAATTTTTCAAATTGTCTAAAGGGAATTTGGGCCTATTTAACCCCCATCCCCCCCCCCCCCCAACCATCTAGACCTTTTAGTATCCATATTCTCACCCAACAGATTGTGTGATCAAATCCTAGTTTAGGTTGTAGATTAGCCCGTGACAAAATATCCTAGGTTCTTGGTCAGCCCGGTGTTAAAACCAAGAGGTTCTTGGCCAGCCTGGTATTAAAAGTGTCAGAGGTTCGATATCAGCTCAGTGTTAAAATCTCACAGGTTATTGGTTATTCCGTGTAAAACTAAGGTTTACAGTTCATGAGCTCTGCTCGTGTAAAAGCTTACAAGGTTCAACAAACTTGTAGACTAAACGCTCCAGGATCCTTGTTTGTGGAGAAAGGACTGACCGCCTAGATTCATTGTTTTGAAGAGAAAACTCAAATTGCCATATTCCGAAGTCTTGTATTATTTGGTTGGAGGTAAATCATCATTTACTTGTATATGGAGATCGTGAGTCTTTCCTACTAAAAGCTCTCAATATTTATTGGATATTCTCAAAATCAATTCTTCGGGAGAGGAGTAGGTCATTATATTGTTTGATCAAACCTCTATATATTGTGGCATTCATCTTTTTCCCTTAATTCTTTTAAATTCTGCATTTTATTTTCCGTTGCTAAGTTTTCAAAAATGTTTTTTAACTTTGATTTCAGGTTCCAAAGTTTTTTAAAACTACATTTTTCCGAACCACACAATTCACCCCCTTCTTGTGTGTGACGTCTCAAATCGAACAAGTGACATTAGAGCTTAACTCATATTTAAGGACCAATCGTCTCAAGAGGAAGATGACTTCCGGTAAGAGATCTTTTCTACACACACCACCACCTTTCAATGATAGTAAATTTAATAGTTGGCAAGCTAGGTTACAATTTTTTTTATTCAAAGCATAAATCATGATTTGTGGAAAACTATAGTCAACGGTCCAATTTACCCCACTGTTAGAAGAGTATTAGTGGGGGTTGTTTTTAAATCGTATCCACAGGGATTGTTTGATAGTTGATGCGTGCCTTTCAATAGTTTCGATATTCTAAGTTAACGGTTTCAAAAGTTTCTCAATTGTTTTTAACATTAACTTGTAGAAAAGATTAATTTGTCACAAAGATTTTGTAAAAGGTTTTATAAAAACATGTTAAGGTTAGGTTTCGCTAATCCTTTCCATGTATAAACGATTAATCAAGCATATGAACTCGGTTTCCGACCAACATAACCGTGTATCCTCCCGACTAAGTTTATGTCTAAAGCGAAATCGTGAGCACCGTTGTTTAAACCGTTAGATGATGTCTCACGCAAACAATCTAAACAACGATCATTAAGATCAATACAATGCGAATAGAAAATCCCAAATCTATGTCTAGAGTTTGGTTTTTAAGAGATGAAATTGTTAGGTCAAGATTTGTGGAATCTATGTCTAGAGTAAAACAAATCAAACATAAAGCATTAAGAGAAAACAACTTCATCTATATTGATCAAATACCTTGTTCATATACAATAGATCAAAAGCAATACATAAAAACAGAATCAACTGCCTCTAACCTCAACATAGAGGGTTTAGCTACCACTTTTCATGGTAGATTGGATAACAAGTAAAGAGAGGAGATGAGTAAACATCCACGCCGAATAATCAAGAATGGATGCAAAATCAGCTTCTCCAAGTGAAAATACAAGCTCCAATGGTAAAAAGACTGAAAACTATGATTTTGGATCAAAATGAATAAAAGATCCCTAAAACATAAAGTGAAATTCAATTTATACAAAGCAGAACTCTGCAGTATTCGCACTGCGAGCAATCCATTCGCACTGCGAATTAGGAAAAATGGCACTTTAAGTGCCTCTGAGACTTAAACCGCCCCAAGCAGAAATCGTGGGTCGCACTGCGAACCCTTCATTCGCACTATGAATCATTCGCTATCTACATTCGCACTGCGAATAAACTAGCGAGCCAGAATTCTCAAACCCAGAACTTACTGCCTCTCTTCGCCAGCACCTTCGCACTGCGAACCAACCAGGGAACCTTCGCTGGACCCTCGCCAGGAGTTCGCAGTGCGAACACAAGGTAATCTCAAAGTTGGAACTCTCTGCCTCTGCTCACTGGCGTCTTCACTGGTCCCTCGCAGTGCGAACCTTCGCTGGACCTTCGCCAGATTGTTCGCACTGTGAACACCCTGTTGCAGCTAAAAACTCAGTGGAAACTTGCATTGGTTCCATGTATTCTCAATTTTGCTCCTATCATGCCTATACCTTCACAGTAACACACAAATTACAAGCTCCACACATATATTACAATGTACGCAGTACAACACAATTTACTGCGTAAATTCACAATTAACCGTTAGAAAGAAATGAAAAATGCCAAGTATTTCATACAAATATATAACATGTTTGACATCTAACAAACTCTCCCCAACTAACTCTTTGTTTATCCTCAAGCAAAGTATGCCTCTCAAGAGGATTTGCTCAAGCACGCAATTCATCCAAGACGTGAAAAACGGCTCAACTAAACATCGATCACAACAATGCACAATTACACAATTTAAGAATCTAATGTAAAAGAACTTGTCTCTTAAACAATTTCAAACAATGTTTCAAGAAACAACTAACCCAACATACACATGTCATTCTACACTCCTCTTCGAAAAAGGATTGAAGAAAAACGTGCATACAAGCACAGGACAATTACACTCAGATGACAAATGATGCAATACTAAGCAATTCATACCATATCTCAATGATCATAACAGAAATCATGGAAGTAAAATATCACTAAGGACTTCAAGGTTGTAGCTTGGTCGGGTGAACAAAAAAGGGACATTTCTAACGGTCTTTGAAACGAAATTACCGACGCAAAAGAACATTCACTATACACCTATTCACACAACACACTTCATTTCACCAATTTTTTCCTTCCACATTCACAAACTACAATGCACACTTATTGATTCTATTATTTATTTATTTTTATTCAAGAAAACATTTTCTCCCTTGTACAACATATACACACTCTTTTCATGACATGCTTGCTTGGAAATTTTTTTTTTTTTTCAAAATTAGGAGTAATGCACCCATCTTCTTTTTATTCTCCCCAACTCATCTTCAACTCAACCAAAAGTGAATGTTCCTTGCTTTTTAAGGCAAGGAAATCAAAGTAAACAATTTTCAAAGGTTAAAGAAGAAAATGTTAGAAACTCACCAAATTCAATGATGAACCAAACTTGCAAATTATGTACATAAAACAAGTTCATCATTCAATTGAGTTCTAAACTATTTAGGCTCAAAGGGGCTACCAAATGCTCTCTCCTCACGGGTGAATTACTATATGGATACAGTTGTGCTCAAATTCAAACAAGTGCCTTGATCACTTCTCATACTTCCACAAAATCACATGGTCACAAGATAAGGCATGAATTAAAAGTAAAGACAACATTCATCACAATCCTTAGCATATAGTAATACTTTGGAGGCTACTCACTTTAATGGCTTTTGATCCTAAAATGACACTTGCATTCAAAGGAAGTTGTAACATGAAACAACATTTTCAATCGCACCAAGACACACAGTTCTAAAACATACAAAATTCTCGAACTAGGTAACGATATACCTTGTCGCAACACAATGCTTACGGTACTATCATAGCCCTCACATCTTGGAGGAATCAACCTTTAAAACACAAGAATCTCCAACCTACTTCCCCAAATTCATCCTAAAAGAAGGAACATCAAAATAACACATATGCACAGTTTAAGAGTTAAACATTCCTCAACTGAAGAATTCAACTCTTACTAACACTTAACAACAAAAAACATACTGAAGTGTTGAGCATTCGTAAACTGAAGAACTCAACACTTAATACTATAATTAAAAACCAACAATTTATTAGTAAATCGAAACAAAAAATTTTACTGCAAACCATAATCATTACTAATAATAATCATAAAGTGCCTGGTGTATAAAACACCTACATACTCCAAAAAGTACCACACGAGTACGAGTACATCAATATTAGACTAGTAAAAGCTGAAAAAACAAAATACAAGAAACTTCACTTTGATGACCAAAGGAAGTGTACAAGTCTAAGATCCAAAAAGTCAGTCCTCCTCGGACTCAGTCTCGAGAACATCAGTACCCTGCTCATCCTCAGGCTCAGTCCCTAGTACATCCGTCCTCTGCCCATCATCATCATCAGAAATCATAATATCATCGCCATCTCCCCTCTCCTCAGCATCATCATCAGCAGCAGGCTCAACAACATCCTCTCCCCAACTGAAAACAGGCCTGGCCTCAGTCCATCCAGCATGCGCGAGGAACTGCTCCCTCGACATCATAGTGTGCTGCATAGAAGGGTCACGGATTTGCAATTGGAGAACCTGCAAAGAATCATGAATATCAGTCATGGCACGCTGCTGGGCAGCCATCCAATCCCAATTATATTGGCAGATCTCCTGCTGATATGGATAGAAGCTGTGAGATCCAGAAGCAGCACCCTCGCTTGTACCGGTCTCAGCACCATCACCAGCCCCAGAAGATTCAGCTCTAACACCTTTCGGTTTGCAGAATTTGTCGACATATCGATCATCAATAGTCAACGGTACAGTAACTTGATGACGCGAAGGCAAAGTCACTCCAGCATCAGCACATAAGGTCATAACCAAACAAGGGAAAGCAAGAGGGGCATTCTTCCTCGGAGCATTCCCACCTAAACCACTCTCAATGATGGCCCTTATTTCATCAGCAATGATCCTTGCGACGTCAATTTCTATGTTAGTAAGGATACTGTGGACAAGGTGAGCCAAACGAATCGGAACTGTGGAGGAATGTGACTTTGGCGTAATGTTGGTCACAACCAAAAGTAAAACAAGTTGAGCCAAAGGCACCATATCCTCAAGGTGATATCGAACAGCCACTCCTGAATGATTAAACATTACATTTTACCTGGGCGTAGGAGATCACGAGTCATTACGGCAATATCACGATAATTACTCAGCGTCTCATGATACCTATCCTCTTCGCTAGCCCGCAGTGGAAGGGGGTCTCCAAGAACTCTGTTAATAGTTCTTCTGTCAAACCTTACTGTTTTCCCGCCAACAAACGTAGTCCAAGTAAATAGATCGCCCTCATCAGGAAGGGCGTTGGCGTAAAACTGACGAACCATTTCCACATTGTATGAATCAACAGGATTTATCAGTGTATCCCACTTTTTTTGTAGTTAACAGGGCAGCAATGGCACGATAACTTCCCTGCTCATTCAGAATAAACCTCCTTTCTGCAAGGATGGTCCTTGCTTCTAACAGATGATACCTCTGAGCTTGTCTAATTCCTCTGAACCGAGTCTCATCAAAGCGGACCGGCGCTTGTCTTGATGTGGATGCCTTTCTTTTCCTTATCATGGTTTTAGGACCCATCTGCACCAATGACAAACAAGTCCACACAAAAACACCAAGACAGATCATTAGAATTAAGGACAGACAAGCAACAGAATGAACTATCAGAAACACACAAATCTGGGCTGCTCGCTAGATCACACGCACTGCGAAGCCTGGCGAATGCTCGCCCCAGGTTCGCAGTGCGAACAAGCCAGCGAAGGCACGAAAATTTTGAAAAATTTTATGCAGACCCAGATTCACACCCTAGCATGCTTCTATATGGCATCTACTCCCAAAAACCATCAGAAAACTCAACATGCATTAAAAATCCTAACCCAGAATTCTAACCCACATGCTCTACAAATTTCACATGTAAAATTTACCAACACAGTTACAATTACACAGAAAGAACAGAGAAAAGACATCATACCTTGTAAGGAAATGGCAGTGAGTAAAAACACAGTAAAGAAATTGACAGAAAAATAGCACGTGAGAGGGAAGGAGAATGAGAGGGTTTTTTTTTTCCTTTTTGGTTTATGGTTGAAAGTGAGAGTGAGAGACTAGGGTTTGGTCCCCCCAAGTCAATCAGCACTTACACATGGGTCATGGGCCTACGTGCAGGCCCACCCATAAAACCCTCATTTTTACTGATGTGGCAGCCAAACAACCAAGGCTGGTTCGCTGACGTTCGCAGTGCAAATGGACAGCGAATGCTCGCCCAAGATTCGCAGTGCGAATGGACAGCGAATGCTCGCCCCAGATTCGCAGTGCGAATGAGCCAGCGAACAAGACAGTTTTTTTCAAAATTACAGGTCTGTCTTGCTGCCACACTTCCAAATGTCCAAAATGTAAAAATGACTAAAAACAGCAAATTAAAGCAAAAATACTTACAATGTTGGGGTGCCTCCCAACAAGCGCTTGTTTAACGTCGGCTAAGCTCGACGGGCCATCGCAACCTCACAGATCGCGGAAAGGCACAACTGCGGGATTTCGCTCGAAACCTCCTCCGAGATACACTTTCAGCCTCTGGCCATTAACTGTCCAATTTTCCTTTGACGTTGTGTCCTCAATTACGATTGCTCCATAGGGTTTGATTTCCACAATCCGAAACGGACCAGACCATTTAGATCTTAATTTTTTGGGAAACAATTTTAATCGAGAATTGAACAATAGGACCAGTTGTCCGACCTCAAACTGTTTGATGACAATTTTTCTGTCATGGTAAGACTTTACACGCTCCTTATACAATTTATTGGAATCGTACACCTGAAGGCGCAATTCATCCAACTCGTGTAATTGCACTTTTCTTTTTTCGCCGCTTAGAGTTGGATCAAAATTCAAAAATTTTAAGGCCCAAAACGCCTTGTGCTCCAACTCTACCGGCAAGTGACAATTCTTACCATAAACCATTTTAAATGGTGTGAGACCGATCGGAGCCTTAAAAGCGGTCTGATACGCCCACAACGCATCATCCAGTTTGTTCGCCCAATCCTTTCTCGAGGCCGAAACAGTTTTCTCTAAGATACGCTTAATCTCACGATTGGATACCTCTGCTTGACCGTTAGCTTGAGGATGATATGGTGTAGCAACTTTGTGCTTCACACCATATTGCTCAAGAGCTTTGTCAAGCTGAGTGTTACAGAAGTGAGATCCCCCGTCACTTATTAACACTCGAGGTGTACCAAAACGCGCAAAAATATTTCTTTTCAAAAACTTCACCACAGTTTTTCCGTCGGCTTTAGCACATGCTATCGCCTCAACCCATTTGGAAACGTAATCCACAACGACCAAAATATATTCATTAGAAAATGAAGATGGGAATGGACCGACAAAGTCGATCCCCCAACAGTCAAAAACTTCGATTTCTAACATATTTTGTAATGGCATTTCTTGCCGCTGTGAAATACCTCCACTTCTCTGGCACTTGTCACAACTAAGGGCATGCGCATGCACATCTTTGAATAAGGACGGCCAATAAAAGCCCGATTGAAGGACTTTAGTGGTCGTTCTTAACCCATTGAAGTGACCTCCGTAAGGAGAGTTATGACAATGCCACAGAATATTCGTGGCTTCCTCCACTGACACACACCTTCTGAGGAGGTTGTCAACACCAAGTTTAAATAAATGGGGTCGTCCCATACAAATGACTTGGCATCAGACAAAAATTTCCATCTCTGGTGGTGCGTTAGACCGTCCGGTATCAATCTGGTGGCTTTGTGGTTAGCCATGTCGGCGAACCACGGTCTAACATGCACTCTAAAAAGTTTTTCATCTGGGAACTCCTCTTTTACCTCAAATTCATTTTTGGTCATGTCAATGTTGACTAGGCGGGATAAGTGATCCACCACCAAATTCTCGGAACCCCTCTTGTCACAAATTTCAAGATCAAATTCCTGTAACAAAAGGATCCACTGAATCAGCCTCTGTTTTGAATCAGGCTTGGTGAGCAGATACCTTATATGCAAATGGTCCGTATAAACGATGACACGTGAACCAATCAAATAGGCACGAAATTTCTCCAACGCATACACTATGGCAAGCAACTCTTTTCAGTTGTTGCATAGTTAATCTGAGCCTCGTTTAAAACTTTGCTCGCATAATGTATAGCGTGGAAAACTTTCATTTTCCTCTGACCCAAAACAGCCCCAACTGCATAATCGCTTGCATCGCACATTAATTCAAAATCTATTTTCCAGTTAGGCGCAACGATTATCGGTGAGGTTGTTAAACTCTTTTTCAAAGAATTAAAAGCAAAAAGACAAGACTCATCAAAGTCAAAAATCTTACCTTGGACGAGCAAGTTGCTCAACGGCTTTGCGACCTTGGCGAAGTCCTTGATAAATCTCTGGTAGAACCCGGCGTGTCCAAGAAAGCTCCTTATACCTTTGACATTCATTGGCGGTGGTAATTTCTCGATAACATCCACTTTGGCTTTATCAACTTCAAGGCCTTTTGCAGAAACCTTGTGACCGAGCACAATTCCCTCGTTCACCATGAAGTTGCATTTTTCCCAATTAAGCACCAAATTAGTTTCCACACACCGTTCAAACACCATATCCAAATTTTTCAAGCACAAATCAAACGATTGCCCAAAAACGGAGAAATCATCCATAAAGACCTCAATTGTCTTTTCGATCAAATCCGAGAAGATTGCTTGCATACACCGTTGAAAAGTCGCCGGTGCATTACATAATCCAAACGGCATCCTCCTATAAGCGAAGATTCCAAACGGACATGTAAAAGCTGTTTTTTCATGATCATCCGGGTTCACAATAATTTGGTTGTACCCCGAATATCCATCCAAAAAACAGTAAAATTGTTGACCGGAAAGCCTTTCGAGCATTTGATCCATAAAAGGTAGAGGAAAATGATCTTTTCTCGTAGCTTTGTTCAACCTACGGTAGTCGATGCACATTCTCCACCCGGTAACGGTTTTTGTTGGAATGAACTCATTTTTCTCGTTTCGGACCACCGTTAATCCGACTTTTTTCGGTACCACATGCACCGGACTAACCCACGGGCTGTCAGAAATAGGATAAATCATTCCGGCATCTAACATTTTCACCACTTCCTTCCTAACCACTTCTTTCATAATAGGATTTAAGCGGCGTTGAGGTTGAGCAACCGGTTTAAAGTCTTCCTCCATGAATATCCTATGCATGCAATACGAAGGGCTTATGATCACCGGTTTATTACCACCGTCATCGAGAAAAACATACTTCAAGGTTGACGGTAACACTTTCAGCTCAAGTTTGGAAGGCTCATAATTAACCACTTTTTTTAGAATTTCCTCTTCATAATCCCAAGGTTGCAATTCTTCCAAAGCTTCAAGCTCTAACAAGCAATCTTCAAGAGCTTGCTCTTCTTCAACCGAGAATACTTCCAAGGTATCATCCAAAGCTCTTTGTAACGGATCAATGACATGAATTTGCTTTGTAACTTCAAAACTTACTTTCTCCGTTGCATCGATTCGGAAACAATCACCTTTATCTTTCTTGTGCTTCATGGCATCATAAAGATTGAAACACACCTCTTTATCTTAGACTCTCACTTTCATGAGACCATCGTCCATGTCAATTGCCATACGGGCAGTTTTCATGAAAGGCCTTCCAAGAATCAAAGGTGCGTCCTCATCCTCCTCCATTTCAATTACAACAAAGTCGATCGGAAACAAAAATGTGTCCACTTTGACCAACACGCCTTCCGCTACACCGTGAGGACGGGTAGTGGATTTATCGGCGAGTTGCAATGTCATTTGCGTGGACATCAATTCCATGTGGCCTAGCCGTTTCACAATCGACAATGGTATCAAGTTGATGCTAGACCCCAAATCAATCAATCCATTGCCCACATACATGTTCCCGATCGTAACCAGCAATGTAACTCGTCTCGGATCACATTTTTTTCGCGGGAGAGTCTGTTGAATGATGGCACTACAGCTTGCATCCACCATAATCGTCTCCTGATCTGTATACCTTTTCTTCTTCGTGAGGATATCTTTCATGAATTTCGCATATTTAGGCATCTGCTCAAAAGCCTCGGAAAATGGAATATTTATTTGTAATTGCTTGAAGATATCCATAAATCGAGAATAGTGTCGCGCACTATCTTTCTTTGTAGGAGCATGTGGATATGGTAGATGTTGAATTGGAATATTGTTCATCGGCTCCTTTCCCTTCTTAGTTCTCTTCACTCTTTCTTCACTCTCTATTTTTTTCTCATTCTCATTTTTTTCTTTCTCATTTTTTTCTATCTCATTTTCAACTAACACACCCTCAACATTTTTTTCTACTTCAATCTCTTCCCTATCTTTTTCTTTTTCAACTACAACCTCCTCTTCCACTCTCTTTTTACCTACACCCATGTCAATGTCTCTTCCACTTCTTGTGAGAATTGCTTTACAGTCCTTAGGATTCGGAAGCGTATTTGCCGTAAAGGGCCCTTTTTGTTGGTCGGCCAATTGTTTTGATAATTGCCCGACTTGTGTTTCAAGATTCCTTATGGCGACATCGGTGTTCTTTTGGTTGGAAATTGCCATTTGCATAAATTGTGTAAGAGTGTCTTCCATCTTTGTATTTCCAACGGGAGCTTGCGGAGGTTGAGTGTAATTTTGGTATTGTTGACGGTTTGATGGTCCGGCTTCTTGCGGTCTCCATTGTTGTTGATAACCTTGGTTAGGCCTTTGTTGGTAACCTTGGTTGGCTTGTTGATACGGAGGTCGGGGTTGGTAACCTTGATTTCCCGCGTAATTTGCTTCCTCCACAACGGGAGGACAATAACCGGTCGGATGGTCACCTCGACATAATTCACACACTAACACTTGCACATTTTTACTTGAAGATTCATGCATATCTTTGAATTGTTGCGGCAGCTTAGACATTTGCTTCGTTAACAACTCAACCTGTTGTGATAACAATTTGTTCTGCGCAAGGATAGCATCACTTGTTCCTAATTCCAACACTCCCGGAGTTCGTTGAGCAGGTCCACGATTGTGACTTCCTTGATGATCGTTCAAGGCCATTTTATCAATGATAGTTGTGGCTTCCGCTGCGGTTTTGCTTAACAAGGATCCACCGGCGGTGGCATCCAACAAGGTTTTGTGTACAAGTTGCAGCCCATTTCTGAATATATGAATTTGTGACAATTCATCAAAATCATGGCCTTTTCACTTTCGTAACATTGATTTGAACCTCTCCCAAGCTTCGTTGAGAGATTCATTTGCTCCTTGTGTGAATACCGTGATGGCGGTCTTTGCTTCCATAAACCGAGTGTGAGGGAAAAATCTTTCCAAGAATTTCTCTTCCAAAGCATTCCAATCCGTCATTATGGCAGTTGACTGATCAAGGTACCATTCCTTGGCCTTCCCAATTAGGGAATGCGGGAATAGTCTCTTGAACAGAGACTCCTTTTCTGCTTCCGGTGCGCCAGTCGCTCCCGCTATTTCATAGAATTTTGTCAAATGGGTGAAAGGATCTTCATGATCCATACCCGTAAATGGACTTTGATATAACAGTTGGAGAATTCCGGTCTTCATCTCAGCATGACGACCAATGTGTGCATGGCGAGCAAACTGAGCATTGTGTCTCGGACTATTTGTACATGGCCTAGAAGCAGGTGGTGGTGGTGGTGGTGGATCTGTCTCCATTACTGGAAGTATTTGTGGAACAGGTGATGGTGTAGCAGTACTTTCCTCTTGTTCTCGCTTCTGTCTCGCTAGCTGCCTCCTTCGTCTAGTCCTGTTGTTGATTCTACGAGCGGTTCTCTCAATCTCAGGATCGAAAAGAAGTTGGTCCGCCGGTAGTTTCCCTCGCATAAACTAAGTCTGCACACTAAACAAAACAGATTAACAAGCTCAAGATAAAGTGGTAACAGCTTACAATAACTCAACTATCGCAATGCTTGCAATATCAATACACAATCCCCGGCAACGGCGCCAATTTGTTAGAAGAGTATTAGTGGGGGTTGTTTTTAAATCGTATCCACAGGGATTGTTTGATATTTGATGTGTGCCTTTCAATAGTTTCAATATTCTAAGTTAACGGTTTCAAAAGTTTCTCAATTGTTTTTAACATTCACTTGTAGAAAAGATTAATTTGTCACAAAGATTTTGTAAAAGGTTTTATAAAAACATGTTAAGGTTAGGTTTCGCTAATCCTTTCCATGTATAAACGATTAATCAAGCATATGAACTCGGTTTCCGACCAACATAACCGCGTATCCTCCCAACTAAGTTTATGTCTAAAGCGAAATCGTGAGCACCGTTGTTTAAACCGTTAGATGATGTCTCACGCTAACAATCTAAACAACGATCATTAAGATCAATACAATGCGAATAGCAAATCCCAAATCTATGTCTAGAGTTTGGTTTTTAAGAGATGAAATTGTTAGGTCAAGATTTGTGGAATCTATGTCTAGAGTAAAACAAATCAAACATAAAGCATTAAGAGAAAACAACTTCATCTATATTGATCAAAGACCTTGTTCATATACAATAAATCAAAAGCAATACATAAAAACAGAATCAACTGCCTCTAACCTCAACATAGAGGGTTTAGCTACCACTTCTCATGGTAGATTGGATAACAAGTAAAGAGAGGAGATGAGTAAACATCCACGCCGAATAATCAAGAATGGATGCAAAATCAGCTTCTCCAAGTGAAAATACAAGCTCCAATGGTAAAAAGACTGAAAACTATGATTTTGGATCAAAATGAACAAAAGATCCCTAAAACATAAAGTGAAATTCAATTTATACAAAGCAGAATTCTGCAGTATTCGCACTGCGAGCAATCCATTCGCACTGCGAATGAGGAAAATGGCACTTTAAGTGCCTCTGAGACTTAAACCGCCCCAAGCAGAAATCGTGGGTTCGCACTGCGAACCCTTCATTCGCACTGCGAATCATTCGCTAGCTACATTCGCACTGCGAATAAACTAGCGAGCCAGAATTCTCAAACCCAGAACTTACTGCCTCTCTTCGCCAGCACCTTCGCACTGTGAACCAACCAGCGAACCTTCGCTGGACCCTCGCTAGGAGTTCGCAGTGCGAACACAAGGTAATCTCAAAGTTGGAACTCTCTGCCTCTGCTCGCTGGCGTCTTCGCTGGTCCCTCGCAGTGCGAACCTTCGCTGGACCTTCGCCAGATTATTCGCACTACAAACACCTTGTTGCAGCTAAAAACTCAGTGGAAACTTGCATTGGTTCCATGTGTTCTCAATTTTGCTCCTATCATGCCTATACCTGCACATTAACACACAAATTACAAGCTCCACACATATATTACAATGTACGCAGTACAACACAATTTACTGCGTAAATTCACAATTAACCGTTAGAAAGAAATGAAAAATGCCAAGTATTTCATACAAATATATAACATGTTTGACATCTAACACCCACTCGTCAAGTAAATTTTGAAGCAGTGGATAAATCATATTTCCTTTGGACCAAAGAGGAAAAAAGAAAGATAGAGATAGATCTTAAAATAAAGAACTTTATAATAATGTCTCTAGATGATAGTAAAATTCATGATGTTCATCATTGTAAAACCTCCAAGGGAATGTGGAATACTCTTGAAATGATATATGGAGTTACTTCAATTATCGAACAAGAGAAGATGAACACACGAAGCGAAAAGATGAAGATACCTATCATAAATGTTTTTCAAAGTTTAGCAGTATTGGAAATTATGTTGAAAACTGTATAACTAACAAATATCTAAGAATTAGAATTAGAAATTTAATCCAATCCTTAAATCAAAATATGGGAACCTTCATGAATTTCAGGAAAAATCAAGAAAGAAGGAAATTGTATAAAAGTTGAACGATCTAATTCAACTACTCAAAGATGAAGGAATATAAACTAAAGAATCATTAACTTCATCATACTCCTATCATACAACTGTTGTGAAATCCTTTGAAATAACATACTCAATAATTGACCGATCCTTAGATGATTCAACATAAAATGAAGGACCCTCTTATTCAAAAAATGACAAAGAAAATGAATAAGTTTCTTAAATACTCGAACGAAGAAGAGGAGAAGAAACATCAACCTCTGGGAGAAATATGAAAAAGTATTCTTCAAGCGAAGAAAATGAAATATGCTTAAAGACATCCTACGAGGGAGATATTATTCCAAGTATCAAACCGTCTTACGCTCAACTATTTAGAATGACTGATCAATTATAAAAATAAAATGCTAAACTAAGATAGCGTACCCTAGGTCTTAAGGAATTCATAATATATCTTAAGGAAATAAACAATAATTTCAAAATAGAGATAACTAAGCTTAGAAACTCAAAAGAAGAATGTAAGCGATGTGATTCCTTATAAAAGAAGAATCTAGGCTTCATGAAACCTTAGGAAAGTTTACCTAAGGGAAAGAAAAGCTTAACCTAATTTTATTTAGTCAAAGATCCTCCATAAATAGAAATGGAATATGATTTGGAAGGGATAGAAAACCCAAGAAAGGTGTAGATCAAAAGGATAATACGCGTCTAGTTTATAAATGCACATACTTTAAGGGAATAGGACACTAAGAACCCTTTTGTTTTGATAAATTGAAGGATCTAAAGGTAACTACCTTAGATCTTCTGTGGCTAATGCACCTGGGCCTAAGAATATATGGGCCTCAAAGATGAAACCTTAGTGTTTTGCATGTATTTTTTTTCCTCTTGGAATTTTGCAAAGCATAGTATACTTCTAAAGTATACAATATTTATGAAGTCTCTGATCTGAGGATCAAACGATGATGGCAAATGTCAGGCGTTATGTTCAAAGAAAACTATTGAGAAAATCTCATAGCATATGATCTTTAGTGGTCAGTTAAATGGATATATCTGTAATGGACTTATTTATTTTATGGTTTTGCCGACTCTCAAATCCAATGATGTGTAGATAAGGATGCACCATTTGGTGTATTCCCTCTTTGGGAAATATTTACCAATAATTCTTAATAAATGAGGTGTATTTTATTTTAAGGTTTAAATAATCAGGAAAATTTGATTAAACCCTTAAAATAATAATTTTAATTTTTTACTCATCTAAAAAATTATTCTCTAACCCAAAAGGATGAGTATTCAATTGTTTTATAGCAAAAAAAGGTGCAAAAATGACAAATGACGGCACTGAAAAGACAAAAATCCAACATAAGGCCCAACATGCACCAAGGAGGTTGGACTTCGTAAGCCCAATCTGTTAGCACTTAATGAAAACCAATTCGAAAAGCTTGACATGAAGATTTTCATATCAAATCCAAGCTTAACTTGTGCCTCAAGCAAATTAAATTCCAGCATTAATGCAGATTTCATAAAATCCTGATAAATTTGGAAATCCAGCTGATTGGATCCCTTAGCCAATCGATTAGGAGACCCAAATAGGAAAGATTTTGATTTCATTTTCGATCAGCACAATCTGCATTAAATGCTTGCCAAGAATAAATGCTCAAATCCTCATGTGGCACGCTATAAATAGGTATTACCTTCTCACTCTTTTGCGTTGCATATTTTCTTTTCAAACCTTATCTGTGAGATTTTTCTTACAAAATCATCGTGAATCCAAAAAGACTGAGTTTCACCTCCAGCCCCCTTACTGATGATTTCTCCACCTGACAACAAGAATTAAGGTTCTTTCAACATTTTGCTAACCGAACCCTTCTAAGAATTCATACTCTAACTCTAGAAGATATCAAAGAATGCAAATTCTTTAAAACCGTTATAGAACTCAATCTTTCCACCTTTCTCTATATTCCTTCAAAAAGAATTTATACATCCCTTGTAAAGATGTTTTTCTCACACTACTACGAAAAATCCATTTCACCATGATTTGAAAAGGGATACCATCACGGTTGACTAATTGTGGTGAGGTAGGGTGTGATTGTAAGTGTGTAGTTTACAACCACGACCTATTGGTTGTTGAAGTAAACTAAAAAAGCACGCTACCTATAAGCACACTTGTATTAAACAATAATTGTGAAATTATTTATAGGTCATGAGTTCGATACCCTGCAACACCATTTTTGGCGTTTATTATTATGGATATCGCTCTACTTATAACAATGGTTGTATTAAACAACCATTGTGAAATTATTTGTTTTTTTGTTAAATATATATTTTTTAATTTTATAGAATTCCCAAATTTCAAACCTGAATTTTACTTAATCATATCATACCAGAAACAACAACACACCCATTTATGAATCGTATTAGACAAAAAAAAAGTATTTCTTCAAAGACAAAATTCCATTAAGAACCAAAAACTTATAACATCAAAACCAAAATGGCACAAAACAACATACAATTTACACATCATTACATCAAATAATAGTATCTTGGTGTCTTGGTGTCTTGGTGTCTTGACTTTAAACACCTATAATTTAAAATAATAATACTTAATAGTAAATAATCATAGAAATTATAACTTACAATAAACTATGAATAAAAAATACTCACTTGTTAATTTTCCCATATGCCTTCTTGATGATCGTTACGAATAGCATGCACATCATCTCTATCAACTTCTTCAAATAACGTAGGCAATTGTGTTGCATAAGAAAGAGCATGAGGAATATCAAAATTCTCATCACTATGAGAATGTATTTTCTTTGGAGAAAAATTGATCATCTCTTAGATAAGTTTGAAGGGTCTGTCACATAAAAAACTTGTTTAGCTTGAGTAGCCATGATAAATGGTTCGGTCATATAAGTTGCCTTTCTGAGGTGAACCCATGTGAATTCTAACTCATCAGTTTGTACACTATTGTTATTTGGAACTCACTTGCTTTTAAATAAAGTCACTTTGAAAATAACATAATCAATCTCCAAAATCTCCTCAATGACATCATAGAACACTCTAGATGCCAATATAAGATTCTTATCTTTCAAACTAGAGAAATACATGAATTCAACCTCAACCATAACCACACTATTTTGCATTGTACTACAAACGTCTTTTGCTTTTGTATAAAAGGAAAAATTAGAAATGTCGTATGCAATCCAAGTTATCACATTAAATTTTGGCATGTATAACAACCATTTAATTATCTCAAATACACTATCATCATTAAAAATCCTTTTATTAAACCAATAAATGAATTTCTTTTTATGCTCTGTCAGCAACCACTTGTTACTCATTCGGAGATATTTTTTCTTCAAAACTTTTTTGTGAGTGTCATCCCCAAAATTTGCCCTATTTTTTTTTAAATTTTGTTTGGCTTAGTTCTCATTGCATCGACATATTCACATGCCCTAATCATCCATCATAACATGTTCATTTATAATTTCATTTTCAAATAAATACCATTGATTCAAAGGTCCTTGTTATTTATGCCTACCATTTAGCTAAGATTTCACTATGGATCAAACTTATGGAAGGTTGATGATACATTTGACATGGGAGATTTGGTTTTTGGACTAGGTCTTGTTGGAGCCCTAATCTTTGGTATGTTCTTTGAGTATGTTGATTACTTAACAAACAATGGATTTGGAAGACATGCTTCAAGGTTGACCATTCTCTATGGAAATCCTACATGGCTAGTTGGTTTGGTAGTGCGCCTAATTCAAGGCTTTGCAATACGGATTCAAGTCAAAAAAATCAAAAAAAGATTCATGGTTATATTCAAGATTCATGATCAAATTTCATCAAGATTCAATTCAAATTCAAATATTCAAACTCATTTTTGGAGGGAATTTACTTCTTTCTTGAAACACAAGTACACAATCCCTTTCAAATAGAAGCCATCTTTCATTACAAATAATCAAAACACATGAGAATTACACATTTTTCCTAAAGATGACTTTTGGTCAACTGTTGACTTTTTGGTCAAACAGTTGACCAAAGTCAACCAATAAATCCTAACCCTAATTCCTACAGTTTCTTCCTTCACAAGATATCCCCATTCTTGTGAGTCTCCAAAGTCTTCAAGTTCTTCATGATTTTTTATTTTTTGCCAAAACCTTCATGCCATGACTTGTTTCACATCCTCCAAACCAAAACCATACGCTTTGTATCATTCCATGCCAAGCCTGCATAAACATCATCAATGCAATTAGAACTCATGCATCAAAGACATGACCTAATATACATACACAGACACATATCAACAATCCATCCAAGCATAACATAGCTAACATTAATTACTAACATAATACATTGCATCCATTAATAGTTCAAAACATAACAAGTGTAATGCATGACTTAATTTCATTCCTAAAGAGTCCATTGATCTTAACACAACAGTTCAACATAGCAATCATTTAAAATTCAACCTCAATTTTTAATTCGTTTCGCCACCAACAATGACAAGGTGACAAACTTCTTCATTAAGTTTCAACCTAGATGTCAACATAATATTCATTAGATTTCAATACAACTATTTTTCAAACTTGTTTCTAATTCTTATTTATTCCACTTTACCTCGAATCAATGTTACTCTAGATGCTCCCTTTCTCTTCGTCACTCCCATTATGCCTTTCGGCGTCATAATTCAAAGCTGGTACCGCAGATCGGGATATGTGATCGGAGGAGTTTTTGCAGTCAAACAGTTACGACTGAGTTGAAATCCGAGAGACAAAATCTGATATCATTGAAGTGATTGCCATCGGCAAAAGGAAAGAGGCAATTCTAGAGTTTTGTTTGAATTCTCCATTTCAGTTGTCTTCTTTGCACATTCGAAAGTTCATTGTAAAAGATTCATTGGAAGTACAACCAACAACAGCAGGTCAGTTCACACATCTTCACAGCAAGAAACTTCTGAATGCTTTTAGGTATGATTCACAATAATGAAGAACCTGAACCTGACAAACAAGAAACTGCAGTAAACCATGAACTAGTTAAGATTAACTTTAGATGATTTTGTAGTGGCTCAATTTACATCATGTAGTAGTAGCCATGCTGCTTCTATATTTGCCTTGTCTGATGACACTCTCACTCCTATGAACAGGATAATATTGATTTTCAGCAGGTTGGCAGTGGTGTTAAAAATAAAGAATTGCAGAGTGCAGAAACTAATTTACATTCATTGAAATATAAAGTAGGGCATCGCACAACATAACCACAAGCATGACTAATTAACGTTCAAAACACTAACACACTAATGGATTCAATTGACTCAACATCATTCCATTAAACTCGTAACAAACACATAACACAATTCACAACAACTCTAACAAAAGCATAACTGGACTAACTTTCTTTTTAACCAAATTCAACACCAACCATCCAATCTAATTGAACTCAAACTAACTAATCATTCCTTCACTAACATTCTAATTTATTTAACACAAGTAACTAACAAAGTTTATTAACCCATAACAAACTCATACTGAGAAAAACTTGAAGGTGAGAAAAGTATACAAGAAGGGGGGGTTGAATTGTGTTTTCCATTTTCTTAGTTTGCATCTGATCAGAGTTCAGAATCTAAACTGATGTTCAGATTCAGGTTAATTCTTAGCAGCAGAATGTTAATAGAAGAAAATAAATAATAGCAGAAGACAAAAAGATTTATATTGGTTCCTCCCATAACTGAGAGTAGTTCAGTCCCCTTGCTTCACAAGAGATTTTAACTATAATAAAAACATGATTGCAACGCTTATGCATTATGCATAAGACTTTACAAATGCTCATACCCAAGGTCCAAGACTTCTGCTTAAGCTCCTCACTCGAGACTTCCTGCTCAGGTTCCACGAACCCAAGACTTCCTTGCTCAGACCCTTAGCCCAAGACTTCGGCTCCAAGTCCCATGAAATGAGCATATCTGCTTGCACCCCTCAGGTCAAGACTTACTGCTTCAATTCCATGTACTGAGCATTCCTTCTCAAGCCCCTCAAGCCCAAGACTTCTGCTCAAGGTTCCATCAAACGAGCCTCTGCTTGCACCTTCCCTGGCTAAGACTTACTGCTCCAAATTTCATGAACTGAGCTATCCTGGTCAAGCCACACTGGTGTAGCGGCAAAAAATCGTGACTGTAAGTTATTGATTAACTTAACTCATAAAGCAAGAGTCGCCACCACACTTTTATTTTATCCAAAAGGAAAGGAAAAAGAGTGAATAAAACCTAAACAAGTTCTAAACAAGAACAAGTAAACAGAGACTGGGTAAAGGGGTTGTTTACGCTAAGGGAAGGTGTTAGCACCCAAAACGTCTATAGTACTCTATAAGAACCCTTTGAAATATCTACACTTTTTGGTTTAAAAAGGTTTGTTTGAAATGAGAATGGGGAGATGAGAAAATAAATTATTTTTTAAGATTTTTTTATGTTTGGAGAGACTTATCGCCTCATGCCTACGTACCCACAAAGTGCAATATAGGATCAAAACCTCGTAGTTCGTGGTACAAATAAAAAAATTGGTTTGTTATGGTCAATTTTTAATGTAAAGACAAGTCGTCATTTCTAAGTGAATAATTCCGCTTAAAGAGATGACTCATGTCTAAACTTATGAAAAAGTTTTAAAAGAGAAAATGCATAAGGCACAAGAAGTTTGAATGTTTTTTTAAGTCTTTTTGAAAAAAGTCAAAGTATGATTAACATTGATTGACATTTATTAAAGAAGACAAAGTTTGAAAAAGCACTTGACAAAATTCAAGGTTTATTGTAAAAGAGGTTCATATTTTTGAAAACAAGAAGGTTTTGAAAGAGAGGAGATTTTGAAAATTGAAGAATGGGTGGAGAAGAATGGACTATCCTAAAACAAAAAGATAACAACTAAGGATAAGAACGGTCTAACCACACAAGCAAGCTCCAAAGCATAAGCATTATTCCTTTAGATTAAACCTTGATCGAAATAAGTCTTCAAGAGAGAACTCCAAGTACCCAAAATCCAAGGTTTGACATCACAAGCTTCCAAGCATAGGTTCATATCCTAATTTTAGGTCCAAAAGTTCCATGTCCAATGCAAAGGATAGTAACCATAGTCCACCATTAAAAGAACAAATTTTTTTAGGGGTTTAATCCTTTATTAATGTTTTTGGTCCAAATGGACAAAAGAAAAAGAGCATAAACACAAACAAATGGTCCAAGTGAACAAAGGAAAAATAGCGGAAGCGTAAACAATATATGATATGATATGATGACATAAAGCATAAAAAATAAAGAGAGATAGGGAGCAAGAAGGAAACATAAACATAGCACAATTAATATAGCAATGTAGAACAATTGTGATCCAAAAAGAGAGAACAAGTTTTGTCGCTTTTCGGAAATGCTTGACTAAACATCCATGAGAATGAAAACATGGTCTCATACATTACCATGGAAAGGGCTCCAACTCGGATAAAATCAACGAGTATGCCAACTAACCCCCACGGGTAACAAGAGAAAGCCAATCTATTTCAAACTACGCCACAAACGAGTAGGAGACTGATAATTCACTTACAAAATGCAACGGTTTTCCGATTTCTGGATAATTTAGCGCTATGTTAAGCAATCATAATTGGACTTATGTAGAAGCCACGACTATCTGAGGCCGCTCAATAGCAATGTTAGTGCTAATGTATGCTAGAGAAGTGATATGTAGATCACTCTCCGAAAGCAATACCGCATGAAAAGAAAAGAGGTAACGATCTCATCTTCATCAAGAACTTAAAATAAGTTCCAATGATATTGAAGATTTTCATTGATCAAAAGAAAATGAAAATTAGATGAATAAATACGAAATTGAACCACACAAAGATGTAATCCAAGGAAAAGAACAAAAGGAATGGAAGGAAAAGGAATAGGAACCAAAATAGTCCCCAAAACAAGCAAAAATCACATTCTGGACACTGGTTAATCGATTAACCAATTACTGTTAATTGATTAACACTGTTAAAAAAGGTGTTC
Source organism: Lathyrus tuberosus (assembly GCA_022829125.1). NCBI lineage: Eukaryota > Viridiplantae > Streptophyta > Magnoliopsida > Fabales > Fabaceae > Lathyrus > Lathyrus tuberosus. The sequence continues at coordinate 6,583,744 of JALAZF010000308.1, read as the reverse complement.
CAGACGCAAAAACATGGTGTTAATCAATTAATAGCATGGTGTTAATCGATTAAAATTGAACAGAGAGCAGAAAATCAGTTTGAAAAGTGCAAAATCCTTGATCAATCATTTCTTCAAACACCTCATGATCAAGAATGCAAATGTGCACGAAAATTCAAGTAAAACAACAGCAACTAACACCAATGGAACACAATTTACAAGATCCAAAGATCAAGCAACAAGAATCAATAATAGATCACATTGTGGAAGGTGGATCAAGAACAACAATTGTGGATCAAGAGTTTACCACTTCCAAATCTGAAATTGCTTCAAATCAACTTCAAGAAGCACACTCCAAAGCCTTGATCTACAGAAATTGATGATGAAAAAGTGTTTGCATGGAGGTTTAGCTCAAAGATTAGTAAGTTCTAATGATGAACTTACTAACTTTCAATGGAAGAAATAGCTTTGGTGAATTTGGTAGTCGGAGAAAATTGAGAGAGTCAAGAAGAAATTTGACAAGGTGAATTTGGCTATCAAAAGCTTGAAGAATGAATGAAATGAGGCCTCTATTTATAGGATTTAGGCTTGGAAATTTTGGTGGGTTGGAGTTTGGTTTGGAACCAAAATTAGGATTGGAATTTGAATTTGGAGGCAAAATCAAGATCAAGCGGTGATTAGGGAAGGTGTATGTTGGGAATTAATTGTGATTATGTAGGAGAATTATTTGGAAGTGATCTAGAATATTCTCAAAGTGAATTTGGTGCCAAAATGCTGCAGAATTTGAATTTGGCTCATTTTCACACAAAAAAAACTTACTAGTTAACCAATTAACCATATTGTGTTAATTGATTAACACATCAAAATAAGGCATAGAAATAAACACATGAACCTTGGAGTCCCTTGAATAATAATCAATTAAATTTGGGGAAACTCTTGATCAGATGATTTTGAATTGGTTGCAGATTAACTTTGACTTTGTTCAGATGAATTTCACTCGAGCTGAGGGACTGGTATTTGATATCCTTGATCCAAATCATTCCTGATAAAGTTGGTAAAGAGAAAACAAACATATTTTTGGATTTTAATTAAAGGTTAGTAAACATAAACAAACAAAGGTAAATAAGAAACACACAGAGGCTCGGTGATCCCTGCAAGGCATAAACCCAAATATGAGAGGAATAGAGGAACCAAAGCATGGTCTTGTTTGTGATGCAAAGATGCAAATGAGATGTATGAAATATTAGGGGTAATAATTAGTGTATAACAGCTGGCTCAAGACTTTCCTGCTCAATCAATCTACTTGATTAAGACTTTCACTGCTCAAGCACATAGCAAGAGACTTACGTGGCTCAAGCATCTTGGATCGAGACTTCCTTGCTTGTATCCCAATGATACAAGACTTATGCTTAATCAATCCACTTGATTAAGACTTTCACAGCTCAAGCACATAGCAAGAGACTTATGTGGCTTAAGCATTTTGGCTCGAGACTTCCTTGCTTGCATCCCAATGACACAAGACTTCTATCTAAACTGCTGAACAAGCTCGGCAGAATAGAGAACAATGTGTACATGATACAAGTGTCAGAGGTACGAGAAATCACCATAACCAAGACCTAAAGCTCTTAAGATTTCTAAGATATACAAAGTGTAAGAAATCTTAAGGCTTTTACATTTACAACCTACATCAGAAAAATCTGCATACGCATTGAGTTGATAATTGCTGATCTTGTTACTCCTTCTTCTGGTTGATCCTTGTTAAAGATTCAGTTTGAACCTTCAGCCATATTTAAAGCCTTTTTAGAAACTAGACGTTGAGGAGGTAACTTGATCAAGATTCTTTGTTGTTACTCCATAGTACAAGAGCCATTGAAGATAGATACACTAGAAGATCTTAATCAAATGTGTAACATATTTAACCTTTGAGTCTTCAAGAGATTATGTACTATTATAGCCGTTAGGAGTAGATATCCATAAAGCATCTCAGCTTTTCTTGAGCCTTACAATCTGTAGACTCTAGCTGACAAATTGATTTGACAATACAGCTTGCTTTCTGCAGTACAAACAACTTCAACTTTATCACCAACTCTGAATGGTACCAGAAGCCAATTTACATTCACTAAGTGTAGATACAATAATGTTGCTTCTTCTAATGTTGAGACCTTCATCTTCAGAGTCTTCGTCGGACATCACTTAGCAAGTGTTCTTTAGATTCTTCCACCACAAGCTAGCAATACAGCAACTCTCAAAGTGTGCTTGATGTAGAACAAATTCTGATAATAATATTTACAAGTATAAGAACCTGCACATATGTAACACACATCAAATAAACCATTGTTCTTTCAATACTTTGTTACCGTCAAAGCCCAAGGAAAATATGTCATGAACAAATCATGTTCTAATAATCTCCCATTTTTTATGATGACAAACACAAGTATTTAAAGAACAATGTTCAACAGTTATAATTATCTTTGCAACATCAAGGTATGAGGTTTGTAAGCTCCCCCTGAGTCTATTAGTCCAAAGCAGAGTACTGTAGAAATCATACTAGGTACTACTCTCAAGAGAAAAGTAATTCAGTTTTCTTAGTAACATCAGAGTCAAACAATTCCAAGGTTGAGGTTTGTAAGCTCCCCCTTAGTTCCATATTTAAGAAAACCAAAAATAATATTTTAACTTTCTTTGGCAACATCAGAATACGAGGTTTGTAAGCTCCTTCTGCGTCTGATAGGCTAATGTTGAGATTTATAACCTCCTCCTTAATTCTATGTACAAGAAAGTTAAAACGTGTCTCCCGGGCAAGATAACCATAAAAACAGAAATATAAATAACAAAATTATAAATGACCAATATGTACAACTGAATAGGTACTCAATAGGTTCAGTTTCTAATTAAATACTTACCATTATTTCTCCCCCTTTTTGTCACCTCAAAATGAAAATAAAAATAAGAAAAGAATTACAATCATAAATGCATCACAAATCACCATTACAGGATTAGTTTCCAGGGAATTGAAAAATGATTAAGTAACACGGGTCATTAAGGATTGTATAGTGCATGCAAAATACCTATTGGTTATAACAATTTCAAGAATCAAGCAAAGGATTTTATTTAAATGTTTAGATTACCCATAAGCTATTATAAAAGCAACCAAAATCTAGTTCATTTTCATCAACATTCACCACAGTTATGAAGTCTTCAGCTGAGAGTCATAAGGCTTCTGTTGTGATAAAAATCTCCGAGAGCTATACAAGACATAGTATCCAAACCCTCGAAAGCCAGAAGCTTTTACAACTAGTTTTATGCCTTCTTCACTGAATACTTCAGATGCAACCTCGTCAGCAGTACCTCAGAGACATATAAAAGAAGTTCATCAGTAGCTATTTTGAAGACACGGAAGATACCCATGAAAAAGACAAAGAAGAAGAGGCTCAACAAGATATTTCACCATTTTTTCCCAGAAGCAGAGGAGGGGAACATTGGTGTAGATGAGCCAGATTATGATTATGGCAATAGCTTCTGTTATAAGGCGTTGGATGACATAGATAGAGCTTAGTCTAAGACCAAACTAGCTTCTTATATTTTTATATAATCCTTTTTAGCTTGATTAATGAAAAGAAGTTATTTTGACCAGTAAATATTAAGCAATCATACAAATACCTAATAAATAACCTGATAAACATTAATGAAGTAAAATTGACACCATAAACGACAGTTAAAAAAGTCAAGTATATGTCATACCCCAAATTTTGACCACCAAGATTTCCCATCATTGTGCAAATCATTACCACAATATGGATGTACTTTCAGGCCTCAAACACACTCCAAATATCATCCTCAAACTGTCCCAATTGGTTCCCCTCATCTAGAACACCATTTGAGAGGGTTGCCATATTGGTCACTTTTGCCCCTTTTGTAAGAAAGAGCTAAAACTTATTCCTGAGAATTCCAGCTGGTTTTGATCATCCTAAAAGCTTCTAAGAGATCAATCAAGAATGTCCAAATCATTGGATTACTTCTGGCACAAGGATCTTGACAGTTAGCACAAGAAGATCCAAGAGGTAAGTGCATGACAACTTGAACTCTTTTAATTATACATTGCTTTGAAGTCCAGTTATCATAAACATCTCATACATGTTGTATATGTTGTGTTTGAACCAATTTTCCCTGCTAATGTTGACTAAGTAGTGAGATAGCATAGAACATGCAAATCAAGGCCTATTTTGAAATCACTATCGGGTTTTAAAATAGGGACACTTTCTGAAAATTCCAAAAGCATCATTGGATTCCTCATGAAATTCTAGGCCAGATGTACCTAAATTTTATCTAAATCCATGGAGAAATGAGAAAGTTAGAGGCTTCCCGTAAATTGCCAAAACTTGCCTTGCCTTGCCTTTACCAGGCCTGAGAACAAGACACCCCATATATGCACATGGGGTGGTTTTGATACATGGATGTATCTCCACCCCAGTGGTAGCGCGCATGTGTGTTTGTGTATGAGGTCGTGGGTTCTAACCCCACCCAGACCTTTTTTTTACTACTCTCTCATTTTTGCTATTTTTTTTCAATATTTTCATGTTTTTGTTAATTAATTCAAAAATTAATTTCTCTCTCAATTTTAATTATTTTTTATTGATTCTTTTTTTGAAAATTCACAAAAATATTAAAATATTTTATTCCATGAAAAGTTTACAAAAATATTATTTATTTCATATATTTGATATTTTTGTAAAGAATTATATTTTTATTTGTTTTTAAACATTAAAAATATTTCTTTCTCTTGGTTTTGCAAAATCAAAATGACTTTTAAATCATACCATGAATGAAACCTGATTTTCCAAATATTAATCCAAGATCACAACCTTTTTTCATATGTTTGATTATTTTAATTGAATTTTTATTTAATTAAAATACATTTTAAACCAAAAATTAGGGTTTTGATCACTATCACCCTAACAAATCTTTTCAAACATTTTTTGGCCTCTTGATAGAGTGTAAGTCCCACCCCTTTGTAAATAGAAACCTTTTTGGGCCTCAGTCATTGTATAAGTCCCGATACGATATTAAAAAAATCTCGGCTCGATCGCCGATTTCAAAACAATTTTCATCTGGGCCTCCTTTGGTTGTAAGTCCCATTTTCCTTCTTTTCCAAACACTTTTTGGGCCTCTTTGTAGAGTGTAAGTCTCATTCCTTTTGTACAGAAACCTTTTTGGGCCTCAGTCATTGTATAAGTCCCAATGCAGTTTTTAAAACGACGGTGCAATCACTGTCTTTCCATGGGCCTCTCCTAGAGTTGTAAGCCCCATCACTTGTACAAAAATAAACTTTGGGCCTCTCCTTGAGTTGTAAGACCCAACCCTCTTTGTAAATAAAACCTTTTTGGGCCTCAGTCATTGTATAAGTCCTGATACAATCTTAAGATCAACAGTACGATCACTGTTTTTCATCTGGGCCTCTCCTTGAGTATAAGCCCCAATTTTCTTTTCAAAAACAACTTCCCTTTTGATTTAGGTTCAAACTCATAGTTATTATCAAAACTTTCTTTAATTTCTTGAACAACTAACCATATAGTTGTTACAATGGAAGTTTGCACGCCTGTAAGTTTTTATCAGCTTTCATTTACATCCTTACATATATATATATAACTGTATTGCTGGAAGCTTGCTCACCTGTAAGTCTTTCTTTCATATCCTTTTAAATACTTGTCATATATCAACTGTATATATACTTGTATATCTGCTAAGAGTTTTCCCCGACAACTAGGTCTAGAACTAGGTAAAGCCAGTTGGTCACTCTTTCAATACAGTCAAAACTAGTTTCCCATAGGAATTCCAGATACAGTCTTGCCTTCTCTTGAGCTTAAACAATATGGAACAAGAGAAAGGCATTATTCCCGGTGAAACTTTTCTCAGACTGTCACGATTAGAAACTGTCAAGGAAATTCATTTCCCCCAGAGAAGATTAATTCCCGGTGAAACTTCTCTTGAATTTCTTCAAACCCTAGAACAGTTCACTAAAGAAAACATTATTCCCGGTGAAACTTTTCTTGAACTCTTCTTAAGTTTGGACCTACAAGCTTCCTAAAAGCATCCCCGCCTCCTCTTGGGCTTTGTACAAGGACCCTCCGGCTTCTTAGAAGTTCTCATGCCTTCTCTTGGGCTTAATACAAGGACCCTGAAGACCTCTTAAAGGTATAAGACAGAACTTAGTCATCCTTTGTTAGAGCAGTCTTTCCAAAGAGTCAAAACCTTGGACAATTTAGGGTTGATTCTCATCCCTTAAAACACTTGCCTCCTCTTGGGCATCATACAAAGATAAACTCTTCCATACCAGTAGACTTGGACAGTCTAATCCCCTCTTGGATCTCAAAGACATTCTCAAGTTCCCTACAAACACAGGAAAAACCCTGGTCATTTAACCAATATCCAGTAGAGTTAAAACCCTCACAGGATCTAAAACTCAGTCTTTTATCCTAAAATTTCCCCAGTCAGGGTCAACTTATCATCAGTATAACACTATCCCAAATCAGAACCTCAAGGCGTCTGATACCTCAACTCTTTTGTAAACCCTCAACAAGAGTTTATCCCTCGACTTGGACCTGCCTCTTAATTTCAATATTCCTCAGTTGAAGCCAGCCTCCTCTTAGGCTTTGTATAATGATTTTCTTCAGCAGAATTAGTCCCAACAATACCCTTTTTTATTGAGTCCATCTTCTTTCTTAAGCCACTCTCTTGTTGAGTCGACCTTTTTTCAACCTCCTCTTAGGCTTTGTATAATGGTTTTCCCCATCTGAGTTAGCTTCAAAATGACTCTCTTGTTGAGTCAATCACCTTTCAAAGTACTCTCTTGTTGAGTCAAATGGTACAAAAACACTCTCTCGTTGAGTCATCCTTTTAGCCTCAATCTTGGGCTTTGTACAAGACATATATAATTTTATCCACAAAGTCAAAATCTTCATAACCTTCTCTTAAGCTCTGGATAAATATCTTCCTCAGCGAAGTTAATTCCTCCCAGCCTTCTTTTAGGCTTTGACAAATAATATCCCTAAACATAATCAATCTGCTTTTTAGCCTCCTCTTAGGCTTTGTATAATGATTTTCCTCAGTAAGGTCAGCCTCAATCTTGGGCTTTGTACAAGACACCTAAAAATCCTCAACTGAGTCATTCAAATACCTTTCAGCCTCAATCTTGGGCTTTGTATAAGACACCAAAGAAAACACTCTCTCATTGGGTCAGTCTCATTTCAGCCTCAATCTTGGGCTTTGTACAAGACACCGTATAAATCTCTCCAGCAGAGTCAGTCTTCTTTTAGCCTCAATCTTGGGCTTTATACAAGACAGACAAAATACTTCCCCCAGAAAAGTCAACTTTTAGCCTCCTCTTAGGCTTTGTATAATGATATTCCCAAAAGAGTCAGTCTCTTTTTAGCCTCAATCTTGGGCTTTGTACAAGATAGATAAACACTCTCCTGTTTAGTCAACCTTTTCCAGCCTCCTCTTAGGCTTTGTATATGGACTTCCCCAGTAGAGTCAATCAATCTCTTAGCTTCAACCTTGGGCTTTGATCAAGGCACACAAAAATCAATATCCCCTTAGAGGAAACCAAAATCTCTCTATAGGAAGACATTTCTCTGTGATATCACACATTAAAACAAGCATTCAAAACAAACCCTAATCCCGGATAACTGCTGTAAGTGGCACACTTGTTGATTCAAATATCTAAGTTGTTGTCCATATCTTATCCTGGAAAACTTCCCCTTTCATCTAATTGCTGTAAGTGGCAAGCCTCTGGATTATTTAAATCCACGCCAATGTCCTTCTCTTAGCATGAAATACCCCTAAGGAAAAATGGCATTGCTCAACACTGAGTTAAAGTTTACCCCTTCGGGACAAATCCCCTATAAAGGAAATTATGGCATTGCTGGATTCTCATATCCCAGTTAAAGTAATTCTCCTTTATAATCAGTCACCCAACAGTTGTGATAAACAGACTAGATGTCTCCCTTTAGAGATGACAAGTTCTCTCCCAGTCAAACCTTTTAGCTTCAATCTTGGGCTTTGAACAAGACACAAACAAACCTTTTAGCTTCAATCTTAGGCTTTGAACAAGACACAAATAAACCTTTTAGCTTCAATCTTGGGCTTTGAACAAGATACCAAAACATCATCTTTTTCCTCCCATGGAATAGGAGGAACTACGATTGCTCTGATTTCCCTGTTTTCTTTAACAGGAATACGTAGGCATAAGATTGCGAAATCTTAGCGAGCATACCAATCAAAAACTCTAGGTCCAGTACCTTCGCATACTAATCAAACACACTAGGTCCAGTACCTCACCAAAATCATCAAAAAAGCTCACTATTTCTCTCATATCTCTCAAAGAATAAACTTTCCCAACCCACACCAGAAAAACACTAGTAAGTAGAAAGTAGTAAGGATAATTGCTAACAACCTGTGGATAACCACATATAGGATGGGTAATTGACAACTCCCCATTGTATAACCTGACCCCGAACTCCCCAAATCTCTTAAGCGTTTGTTCAGTTAAACATTCGCGTGCAAGGTTAGTTTTAGATAGCTTCTCTTTCCCTTCCAGCTTCACGGGATAAATAAGAAATCAGAAAGTAGCACCCCACTCCTACCATTGCGGTGAGGAGAAATCCATTTACGATAAAGTGGTCGCGTCACCGTCAGAAACCTCGGCGCGATCGCCATTTTCAAACAAACAACTGGGCCTGCCCTCGTGTTGTAAGTCCCATTTCTTTTCTTTAAAGCACTTTTGGGCCTCTTGGTAGAGTGTAAGACCCACCCCTTTGTACAGAAAACCTTTTTGGGCCTCAGTCACTTGTATAAGTCCCTGTACAAATTCAAAACAACAGTACAATCACTGTTAAAATTTGGGCCTCTCCTTGAGCTGTAAGCCCCGATCTCTGTTCAAAATACATTCTCCTTTGATTTTGAATCCAAATGTATAGTTGCTATCAAAACTTTCTTTAATTTCTTTGAACAACTAACAAAATAGCATGGAAGCTCTACAACGGGTAAGTGTTTATCCGCTTTCTTTTACCTGCTTTCATATAAATAACTGTATTGTGGGGCTGCTTCACTGTAAGTCTTCTTTCATACCTTTTAAATACTCGTCATATATCAACTGTATATATACTAGTATAGTTATTTAGAGTTTTCCCCGGCAACTACGTCTAGAACTAGGTAAAGCCCGTTGGTCACTCTTGAATACAAACATAATTAGATCCCCATAGGATCCAGATATAATCTTCCCTTCTCTTGGGGTTAAACAATATGGAACAAAGAGAAACTCAGTATTCTCGGTGAACCTTTTCTCAGACTGTCACCCTTAGAAGTTGTCAAAGAAACTCTACTCCCCAGAGATGATCTTTTTTTCGTGAATGGCATCTCTTAAGTTTCTTCCAAACCCTCGAACTTTCCTAGAATGATCTCTTCTCTGTGAATTGAATTTCTTGAACTTCTCTTGGTTTGGGGACCCACAGGCTTCCTAAAAGCATCCCCGCCTCCTCTTGGGCATTGTACAAGGACCCTTCGGCTTCTTAGAAGTTCTCATGCCTTCTCTTGGGCTTAATACAAGGACCCTAACGACCTCTTAAAGGTATAAGATAGAACTTAGTCATCCTTTGCTAAAGCAGTCTTTCCAGTGTCAAACCTCAGGCCACTTTAGGGTTGATTCTCATCCATTAAGGCCCTTGCCCTCTTTTGGGAATCCTACAAAAGATAAAACTCTTCGACACCAGTAGACTTGGGCAGTCTAAACCCCCCTTGAGTCTCAAAGACATTCTCAAGTTCCTTTCAAACATAGGAAAAAACACCGATCACTCTGGATGAATCTCCAGCAGAAACCCGGTCTCTCTCATGAGAATTCCCCACCCTTGGGCTTGCCTATGGATCTAATCCTCAGCAGTAAGATAGCCTCCTCTTAGGCTTTATATAATGATATTTCCTCAACACAGTCAGCCTCCTCTTGGGATTTGTACAATAATTCTCCCCCCTAGTGGAGCTAACCTTTTCAGACTCTCTTGTTGAGTCAAGACCCTTTTAGCCTCAATCTCGGGCTTCGTACGAGACAACAAATCACTCTCTTGTTGAGTATAAAAGACTCTCTTGTTGAGTCAATCAACTTTCAGACTCTCTTGTTGAGTCAATCACCTTCTTAGACCCTCTTGTTGAGTCAACCCTTTTAGCCTCAATCTTGGGCTTTGTACAAGACATAAATTTCCCTCTCTTGAACTGGGGACATATATCTTCCTTAACCGAGTCATTTCCTTCCAGCCTTCTTTTAGGCTTTGAGGAATAATCTCCCCAAGCAGAGTCAAACTCATTGCAGCCTCAATCTTGGGCTTTGTACAAGACACATAAAAAATATCCTCACCAGAGTCAGTTAAATTTCCCGTTTCAGCCTCAATCTTGGGCTTTGTACAAGACACATATAAACCTCCCCGACGGAGTCAAAACCCTTTTTTATCCTCGTCTTAGGCTTTGTATAATGATATCCCGAAAGAGCCAATCTCTTTCTTAGCCTCAATCTTGGGCTTTGTACAAGACAGATAAAACACTCTCTTGTTGAGTCGGTCTTATCCATCCTCCTCTTAGGCTTTGTATAAAGAAATCCCCTAGCCAAATCAATTAACCTTTTAGCATCAACCTTGCGCTTTGATAAAGGCACACAAAAATCAATAATCTCTCTTTAGAGATGACAAATTCCCTCTCAAAACCCTTTAGCTTCATATCTTGGGCTTTGAACAAGATACAAATCACCTTTAGCTTCATGTCTTGGGCTTTGAACAAGACACCAGAACATCTTTTTCCTCCCATAGAATAGGAGGAACTACAATTGCTCTGATTTCCCTGTTTCGTTTAAACGGGAATACGTAGGCATAAGATTGCAAAATCTTAGTGAGCATACCAATCAAAAACCCTAGGTTCTGTACCTTCACATCAATCAAAACTTAGGTCCAGTACCTTACCCAAAACATAAACAAAAATCACTCTCCCTGTCACACTTTTCCAAGAAACTTTCCCAACCCATCAGCAGATAAACACTATCAATTACAAAGCAAAACCTAAAAGCTAACATCCTGTGGATAACCACATATAGGATGGGTAATTGACAACTACCCATTGTATAACCTGACCCCGGACCCCCCAATCTCTTTTAAAGCGTTTGTTCAGTTAAACATTCGCGTGCAAGGTTAGTTTTAGATACCCTCCCTTACCCTTCCAGCTTCATGGAATAAATAAGAAATCAGAAAGTAGCACCTTTTCTCCTCGAGGAGGAAAACCCAAACTTCAGCGATAAGGTGGTCACGTCACCGACAAAAATCGCTCGCTACAGATTCCTTCCTTAGTGGTCATGTGAGTCCTGACTTCTGAGTCGTCCAAATAGATTGCTCTTGCAATGGTTTGATCTTTTGGAATTTCTTCTAGTCCAGAAAAGGGAACTTGGTCAGTGATGGGTAAATCAGTCAGGTCAGAGTACTCCTCCAGTGTTGGTGCTAGTTGATAATCCGGGAATGTAAAATAGTGATAAACCGGATCGTAGAACTGAATCCGCGTAGACAGGATTCCTTCAACTACATGGACCCTTAACAGAGACAACAGTCCTCCGTACTTATCTCTGAAAGCATCAGGGATTGGTGATAATCCTTGCCAACCCCTTTAAATCCTCTAGTTTTGGAGCCTTGAAGGTGTACTTGTGCGTTTTCCTTCTACCGAAATCCATAACGCAATCTTTCTCTCTGATATTTGCAATCATTGTTTTAGTTTAATTTGAAAAAAAAAAGAAGAGAAAAGAAGATTTTTTCTTTGTTTAAGAGTTTTTTAAAATGAATGCATGAATGCAGCACACAAAAACATTGAAAAAACATGGGTTCAAGGGTTCAACGTCACAAGCATGAAGTCATGGCTCTACCCATCTCCAAAGGTTGTATTCTGGTGAATTTTTGTACCTGTAAAACGGGTTAAAAGTTCCCAAAATCATTGACCCCCTAGGGATAACAACAGCAAGCCGGTTCACCCGAGCGAGCTGTAGTGTGACACCCCCAATCTATACCCCAAAGCTATTAAAGCGATAAATAAAAATTCAAAATTTCATCAGAGTATAATTAAAACATGCACGGCATAGACCGGAGACGCCACAACAATTTGAAACAAACATACAAGACCTGCTCATACAGATATGCAACCATTCAGGTAGTGTTATACCCACAATTCAAAAATAGAATATAAGCGGAAAATCTGTAACTGAATATCAACATATATATATATATATATATATATATATATATATATATATATATATATATATATATATATATATATCTCATGAAAGTTTGTTTGTCATATACAACATCATACATGTACAATCCAAAAGATACATATACATAATACAAAATAATCACAAACGGCCACCCTAACTACCTGGTGTCACATATCAGAGCCGACCGACAAAAGAATGAAGACACAAAGCTTCATAAAAAGACCTCCAGCAACTCTGATCTGCAATGCCTCATAGAGCATTATAAAACAGCAGAAGGGTGAGAAAAAAATCATATTACAGTTGCATATAATTATATATTCACACAGAAATACACAAATCAAACATTCTCACCACAAATTCACCACAACCAAATACAACCCAACACAGTACAGTTCTCATATATCAAATAGCATTACACATCAATCATACACAATACACTCATCATCAATACAATTACACATATTCCATCTCATCAATCACATTACCAATTCCATGCACAATTAATCCATGATTTATGCCAATGCACAGAGACCTACACAACGACTCTATGCACATGCCATGTGGTACCGACTTCCAATATTTCTCATCACTAGTTCACTCAGGAACTCTGCTGGAATCATCGCTCGTTACTGAGGATCACTCAAGTAACACCCCGTCGGGCCTACGATGTTCCCCGTCGCTTTAGGTCCTCTTGGTATAAAGCGTACGACGTTTATGGATTGCTTTAGGTCCTCTCGGTATAAGGCGCACAATCTGATCGCTCACACCCCACATGGGCACACGATTGTCTATAACCATCGCTTTAGGTCCTCTTATTTTTAAGGCGCACGATATATCAAATCGCTTTAGGTCCTCTTATTTTTAAGGCGCACGATGTTATAGCAGATTCCCTCTAGAATCAATCCGTCACTCAGGACGTCACAATAATGCATATCATGATGTTTGGCATACAATGACTCATGACATTTAATATGCACACATATACATATCCATGATCATGCTTATATCAACAATTACCATACATCGCATTTTCTTGCCGTAAGACCACTAACCATCATTACAAGATGTATTTCATGCAATTTCATCACTCAGCAGTACGCAAGTCATACAATATCCACACCAACAACATATTGCACGTACACATCAAGTTCACACAATTAAACGACAAAAGTCGACAACAAAACAACACATTTTCTAATTCTCGACATAATTTAATCGGCCAACAACTCTCAAAACCATCATCATAATAAAGTATATTCCACAAGCTTTCTAACGCATCAAACCACGCCTCAAACCGAACCACAGATCAAAAGTTACAAAGAAAACAAATTGGGGAAAACTGCTACATTCGCAGTGCGAAGCTCCTAGCGAGTCCTTCGCTACTCCATTCGCAGTGCGAATGTCCCAGCGAACCAAGGCAGAAGCAAAAATAGCCTAGAAAATTCCCACCGTTTGCAGTGCGAACGTCCCAGCGAATGCTCGCTACCCCATTCGCAGTGCGAACCCTCCAGCGAACAATGGCAGAAGTAAAATTGATACAACGTTCGCAGTGCGAACATCACGCGAACGCTCGCCACCCATTCGCTGGCCATTCGCAGTGCGAACCTGCGATTTCAGCAAAACCCAGCAGCGCACCAGTTCATCCAAAAATGACATTTTCTCCAACCAAACATTTCCAAACCAACATATGACAATCATAACCTATTCTAATCATGATAACAAGTATTCTACTACGTTTACACCGATTTTCAACCGCAAAACCATCGATTTTTCATCATATCTCTCATTTCAACCTAGAACTCAAAGCTATGGAAAAGCAAGAAAACATCCAAGCAAACACATACATAATCATACACAAACATAGTATAATCGAGTTTCGTACCCTTACCCGATTTAATCGTGTTCTAGAAAGTCGGTTGATTGATTCCCAAGTTTTCTCAAATTCTCTCTTTTCTTCTCTTCTCCTTTTCTTTTCTTCTTCTCTTCTTTTCTTTTTCTTACTATTTTCTCTCTTTCTACTTATTCTAAACTTAACAAAATAAATCAAAATGCCCAAATTACCCCTACACTCAAATATCTCACAAATGTTCCCAAAACGCGATAAAATATATTCACGACAAAAAATAACATATTTTCACATAAAAGTCATAAATAAAAGAATATAATAATAAAATACTCAAAACGACTCAAATAGATAAAACGGCAAAACGGACAAAACTGACCGGGGCGTTACAACTCTCCCCCACTTAGAAATTTTCGTCCTCGAAAATATACCTGAGACGAACAACTCTGGATACGACTCCCGCATCCGACTCTCCAACTCCCAAGTCAAATTTCCCTCAGCAGCGCCTCCCCACGCCACTTTCACAAGTGCAATATTCTTGCCTCTCAACCGCTTCACCTCGCGATCCAAAATCCTCATCGGCAAAGCTTCAACCGTAAGGTTCTCCCTTACCTCGACCTCATCCATCGGAATCACATGCGACGGATCCGGAACATACTTCCGAAGCTGTGAAACATGGAAAACATCATGCAAATTTGACAGACTCGGCGGCAACGCCACTCTATAAGCCACAACACCCACTCTCGCAGATATCTGGTAAGGACCAATAAATTGAGAAGTAAGTTTCTTCGATTTCAATGCACGACCAACACCCGTTACCGGCGTAACCCTTAGAAATACATGATCGCCCTCTTGGAACTCAAGATCTTTCCGTCTCCGATCATGATAACTCTTTTGTCTACTCTGAGAAGCCTTCATTTTCTCACGAATAAACTTCACTTTTTCCGTAGTCTGCTGTACCAACTCCGGTCCAACCACCGAACTCTCACCAGATTCGTGCCAACACAAAGGTGTTCGACATCTTCGTCCATACAATGCTTCAAACGGTGCCATTCCAATACTCGAATGGAAACTGTTATTATACGTGAACTCAATCAATGCAAGGTAACTATCCCACGCACCACCTTGTTCCAAAACACACGCTCTCAACAAATCTTCCAAAGACTGAATCGTTCTCTCCGTCTACCCATCCGTCTGCGGATGATAAGCCGAACTCAACCTCAATTTAGAACCCAATTCCTTCTGTAAACTTTCCCAAAATCTCGAGGTAAATCTAGGATCTCGATCCGAAATAATACTCAATGGAACCCCATGCAACTTCACAATCACACTGATGTAAATCTCAGCTAACCGCTCCAAAGAAAAACTGATGTCAATCGGAATGAAATGGGCCGATTTAGTCAGCCTATCAACAACCACCCAAATAGCAGTATGCCCTCGCTGAGTATTCGGTAACCCTGTTACAAAATCCATGGAGATGCTATCCCACTTCCACTCAGGAATATCCAATGGTTGCAACAAACCACTAGGCCTCAGATGTTCCACATTCGATTTCTGACAAGTCAAACATGCATAAACAAACTGAGCCACATCTCTTTTCAATCCAGACCATCAGAAAATCTTCTTCAAATCTTGGTACATCTTATTCGCTCCCGGATGTATACTCAAACTACTCCGGTGTCCTTCCTCCAAAATCATCTTTTTCAACTCCGCATCATCAGGAATACAAATTCTAGCTCGAAATCTTAAAACACCATTAATATCCACTTGAAAATCACTATTCGTATCTTTTCCGTCAACCAACATCAAATCCACAAATTTCACATCCAGCTTCTGTTTCTCACTAACAGTCATCAGAAAATCATTAGTAATCGTTAGCATTCCAAGCCTCACGCTATCCGACGTCACTTCACAAACCAAACTCAAATCTCTAAAAGCTTCCAAAAGTTCCCACTCTTTCACCATTAAAGCGGACATATGTAACGATTTCCGAATCAATGCATCGGCCACCACATTAGCTTTACCAGGATGGTAATTCAAGCCAAAGTCGTAGTCCTTCAAGAATTCCAACCATCTACGTTGCCTCATATTTAACTCTTTCTGATCAAACAAATATTTCAAACTTTTATGATCACTAAAGACTTCAAACCTTGCACCGTAGAGATAATGCCTCCAAATCTTCAACACAAAAACCACAGTCGCTAATTCAAGATCATGAGTAGGATAATTTTTCTCATACACTCTCAACTGCCTTGAAGCATAAGCCACCACCTTACCTTCTTGCATCAGAACACCACTTTGACCAATCAAAGAAGCATCACAATAAACCACGAATGGTTCATTAGGATTCGGTAGAATCAAAATCGGAGTTGTCGTCAATCTTCTCTTCAGCTCATTAAAACTTTCCTCGCACCGAATATCCCAAATGAACGCTTGCCCTTTACAAGTCAACTGGGTCAAAGGAAGTGCTAGCTTAGAAAAACCTTCAATGAACCTTCGATAATAACCAGCCAAACCCAAAAAGCTTCGAATTTCCGTAACAGATCTCAGGGCCTCCCATTGTAGAACTACTTCTACTTTAGATGGATCCACAGAAATACCATTACCTGAAATTACGTGCCCAAGAAAACTCACTTCCGACAACCAGAACTCACACTTGGACAATTTGGCAAAAAGCTTCCTTTCCTTCAAAACCTGCAAAACAATACGCAAATGCTCCGTGTGCTCCTCCCGAGACTTAGAATAAATTAATATGTCGTCAATAAACACAACAACAAATCGATCCAAATGCTCATGAAAAATACGATTCATGTACTCCATAAACACACCTGGCGCATTAGAAACCCCGAACGGCATCACAGAATATTCATAATGACTGTAACGTGTCCTAAAAGCTGTCTTCTGAATATCTTCCTCTTTCACCCTAATCTGATGATACCCTGATCTCAAATCAATCTTACTGAACACACAAGCACCAACCAACTGATCCATCAGATCATCAATTCTCGGAAGAGGATACTTATTCTTAATCGTCACCTTATTCAACTGGCGATAATCAATACACAACCGCATACTTCCATCTTTCTTTTTCACCAATAAAATTGGAGCACCCCAAGGAGAAACACTTGGCCTCACAAACCTCTTCTCCAACAACTCATTCAATTGCTTCTTTAACTCAACCAACTCAGATGCCGACATACGATAAGGTGCCATAGAAACAGGTCTAGTACCGGGAACTAGATCTATAGAAAACTCCACCTCTCTCTCTGGCAGCAAGTCTGAAATATCCTCAGGAAACACTTCAGGAAAATCACACACAACCGGAAACACATCAAGTGAAACTTGACTATCCACAGTCAACGACGCAAACAACCCAAACAACTGAGCTTCCTCCTCCAAAAGTATCTTCAACTCTTTGGTAGATAAGAAACTCGAGTCTTCGTCTTCCTCAAGAGAAGAAAACCTTACCAACTTATGATAACAATCAATGTGAACCCTATTGAATTGCAACCAATTCATACCCAGAACCACATCTAAACCCTCCAACGGTAAACACACCAAATCCATCTCAAAGTCTTTACCATAAATGGTCAAAGGATAACTTAGACAAACCAAAGAAGTAGTTACTGATCCCATTGCTGGAGTATCAATAACCATCTTACCATCCATCAAAGACAACACAAGATTCAAATGCTTCGCGCACTCAGACGAAATAAACGAATGAGTCGCTCCAGTATCAATAATAGCAACTAAAGGCATACTATTAATAAAACAAGTACCTCGGATCAGACGATCTGCACTTGAAGTCTGAGTCCCTGCCAATGAAAATACCTTCCCACTAGTTGGAGCTTGCTTCGGTTTCTGACACTTTGTAATAATATGTCCAGGTTCACCACAATTGAAACACTTCACCACATTTTTCCTGGCACAATCAGCAGCAACATGTCCTACACCTCCACAATTAGTACACTTCCTCATATCTTTCCTGCACTCAAACTGACGATGCCCTAACTCACCACACTTAAAACATCTCGGAGAATTAGACATACCTCCTCCATCTGACCTTCGATCAAAAGTACCCCTTTGCTTACCTTTATCTGCTGGTGTTACATACGGACCACTACGAAACTGTTGCTTCCCTTTCTGGTCACTCAAACTCTTGTAGTGAGTAGAACGAGCCCTACTATCCTCTTCATAAATCCTACAACATTCCCCCAAATCAGAAAACCTTCTTATCCTTTGATACCCGATTGCCTGCTTAATCTCAGGACCCAATCCGCTCTCATACTTCACACACTTAGAAAATTCTGCAGTCGCTTCAGCATAATGAGGATAAAACTACACAAGTTCCATAAACTTAGCAGTATAATCAACAACAGACATACTACCTTGTTTCAGTTCCAAGAACTCAATTTCCTTCTTTCCTCTAACATCTTCGGGAAAATAATTCCTCAGAAACTCCTGGCTAAACAATTCCCAAGTAACTTCTTCATCCCCAGCTTCCAACACCTAACGAGTACTAACCCACCAGTCATTAGCTTCTTCCTGTAACATGTGAGTTCCCAGTCTCACCTTACTGTCCTCGGCACAATCCATAACTCGGAAATACACAAATCAAACATTCTCACCACAAATGCACCACAACCAAATACAACCCAACACAGTACAGTTCTCAAATATCAAATAGCATTACACATCAATCATACACAATACACTCATCATCAATACAATTACACATATTCCATCTCATCAATCACATTAACAATTCCATGCATAATTAATCCATGATTTATGCCAATGCACAGAGACCGACACAACGACTCTATGCACATGCCATGCGGTACCGACTTCCAATATTTCTCATCACTAGTTCACTCAGGAACTCTGCTGGAATCATCGCTCGTTACTGAGGATCACTCAAGTAACACCCCGTTGGGCCTACGATGTTCCCCGTCGCTTTAGGTCCTCTTGGTATAAGGCGCACGACGTTTATGGATTGCTTTAGGTCCTCTCAGTATAAGACGCACAATCCGATCGCTCACACCCCACATGGGCACACGATCGTCTATAACCATCGCTTTAGGTCCTCTTATTTTTAAGGCGCACAATATATCAAATCGCTTTAGGTCCTCTTATTTATAAGGCGCACGATGTTATAGCAGATTCCCTCTGGAATCAATCCGTCACTCAGGACGTCACAACAATGCATATCATGATGTTTGGCATACAATGACTCATGACATTTAATATGCACACATATACATATCCATGATCATGCTTATATCAACAATTACCATACATCGCATTTTCTTGCCGTAAGACCACTAACCATCATCACAAGATGTATTTCATGTAATTTCATCACTCAGCAGTACGCAAGTCATACAATATCCACACCAACAGCATATTGCACGTAGACATCAGGTTCACACAATTAAACGACAAAAGTCGACAACAAAACAACACATTTTCTAATTCTCGACATAATTTAATCGGCCAACAACTCTCAAAACCATCATCATAATAAAATACATTCCACAAGCTTTCTAACTCATCAAACCACGCCTCAAACCGAACCACAGATCAAAAGTTACAAAGAAAACAAATTGGGAAAAACTGCTACATTCGCAGTGCGAAGCTCCTAGCGAGTCCTTCGCTACTCTATTCGCAGTGCGAATGTCCCAGCGAACCAAGGCAGAAGCAAAAATAGCCTAGAAAATTCCCACCGTTCGCAGTGCGAACGTCCCAGCGAATGCTCGCTACCTCATTCGCAGTGCGAACCCTCCAGCGAACAGTGGCAGAAGCAAAATTGATACAACGTTCACAGTGCGAACATCACGCGAACACTCGCCACCCATTCGCTGGCCATTCGCAGTGCGAACCTGGGATTTCAGCAAAACCCAGCAGCGCACCAGTTCATCCAAAAATGACATTTTCTCCAACCAAACATTTCCAAACCAACATATGACAATCAGAACCTATTCTAATCATTATAACAAGTATTCTACTACGTTTACACCGATTTTCAACCGCAAAACCATTGATTTTTCATCATATCTCTCATTTCAACCTAGAACTCAAAGCTATGGAAAAGCAAGAAAACATCCAAGCAAACACATACATAATCATACACAAACATAGTATAATCGAGTTTCGTACCCTTACCCGATTTAATCGTGTTCTAGAAAGTCGGTTGATTGATTCCCAAGTTTTCTCAAAT
The DNA here is from genome assembly GCA_022829125.1 of Lathyrus tuberosus. Taxonomy (NCBI): domain Eukaryota; kingdom Viridiplantae; phylum Streptophyta; class Magnoliopsida; order Fabales; family Fabaceae; genus Lathyrus; species Lathyrus tuberosus. Next base: position 6,563,413 of record JALAZF010000308.1, on the reverse strand, counting down.
TCTCTCTTTTCTTCTCTTCTCCTTTTCTTTTCTTCTTCTCTTCTTTTCTTTCTCTTACTATTTTCTCTCTTTCTACTTATTCTAAACTTAACAAAATAAATCAAAATGCCCAAATTACCCCTACACTCAAATATCTCGCAAATGTTCCCAAAACGCGATAAAATATATTCACGACGAAAAATAACATATTTTCACATAAAAGTCATAAATAAAAGAATATAATAATAAAATACTCAAAACGACTCAAATAGATAAAACGGCAAAACGGACAAAACTGACCGGGCGTTACATGTAGCATCCTAGGGTAATTTCAATTGAGTGTAGTATCACGTGTCAACTATTTCTGATAGCTACCGGACTACCAAATGGCCACATGGTTACTGTCTACTAAATCCTTAGTTTCACGGATACCACATTGGGACAATCTGCCTTCACAACGGAGTCGTTAAGCATTGAATCTGCAAAGGGTATCTCCACTGATTTGATGGTCTACCGGGATAGCTTATTCGGGATTCACTCCCTGTAAGACTACCCGTATATGCCATCACCTATCTTAGGGTTCTCTCATACTTTCCACATGCGACATCACTCGCATTCCCATTAGTAGAAAAATAAACACGGATATCAAGTAGGAAAAGCAGTGTATATATATATATATATATAATATGTAGAAAATTTCTAACAACCTAGACCTCTTAGGAATTTTAATCCTAATCTTAGACAGATCAAGGACCTCCCCAGCAGAGTCGCCATTTCACTATAGCGTGCGATTTTTGTCAGTGACGTGACCACCTTAACGCAAATGGGTTTCTCCTCACCGCAATGGTAGGAGTGGGGTGCTACTTTCTGATTTCTTATTTATCCCGTGAAGCTGGAAGGGAAAGGGAAGCTATCTAAAACTAACATTGGACGCGAATGTTTAACTAAACAAACGCTTAAGAGATTTGGGGAGTTCGGGGTCAGGTTATACAATGGGGAGTTGTCAATTACTCATCCTATATGTGGTTACCCACAGGTTGTTAGCAATTATCCTTACTACTTTCTACTTACTACTTTCTACAAAGGGATGGGTCTTACACTCTACCAAGAGGCCCATGAGTGTTTTGAAAAAATTTGCTAGGGTGAAAATCAACAAAACCCTAATATCATCATTTTTTAAAGTAATTATTCAAAGAAAATTAATTAAAATGATAAAGATACCAAATAAGTTTGAATAAACAACTTGTGATTTTTGGTTAAGGTTTAAAAAATGATATTTAACCACAAGATGAATTAAATCTCATTTGGTCTTGATTTTTCAAGGAGAATATTCATTTTTTAAAAGGTTTAAAAACAATAAAAATGAATTTATTTACAAAAATATCAACTATATTAAACAATTAATATAAATCTGATTTTTTTGTGGAATAAACTATTTCAACATTTTTGTGATTTTTCAGAAAAAGAATCAACCAAAAATGATTAAAATTGAGAGAGTTATTAATTTTTCAAATCATGTAAAAATAATATGAAAAATGATAAAAAGTGGAAAAATGGTAAAAAAAGAGGATCTGGGGCGAGGGGGATTCGAACCCCAGACCTCTTGTGTGCAATGCGCGCCTCCTACCACTGCGGTGGTGATACATCCGTGTGTCAAAACCACCCCATGGATATATGAGGCATGCCTTGTTTTTGGCCTGGCCAAGGCAAGGCAAGGAAAGATTTTGGCCAAAAACGTGAAGCTTGTAACTTTCTCATTTCTCCATGGATTGGGACAAAATTTAGGTCTATCCTGCCTAGAATTTCACAAGGAATCCAATGGTGGTGGTGGTTTTTTCAGATGAGGCTCCTATTTCAAAACTTGATAGTGTTCTTGAAATAGGCCTAAAATTGCATTTTCCATGCTATCTCTTGTTACAGGCATGAATTACATGAGTGAGATGTGCATGATCAGTGGACCTCAAAGCAATGCATATTTCAAAGAGTTCAAGTTGTGATGCTTACCTCTTTAGGAGCTTTTTAGGCAATCTGTCAAGTGTTTTGTTCCAGAAATAAATTGATGCTTTGGACACCCTCAAATGATCCCTTAGAAGATTTTAGAATGGTTGGAATCAACTGGAATCCTCAGGAACAAGTTTGAGCTCTTTCTTGCAAAAGGGGCAAAAGTGGCCAATATAGCAACTCTCTCAAATGGTGTTCCAGATGTGGAGAACCATTTGGGACAGTTCAAGGATGATATTTGGAGTGTGTTTGAGGCTTTATCTGGTTTTGGAAGTGAGTGAATCAAGACATGGCTTGAAAAATGCAAAAAAAGTCCAATTTTGAGGTTTTGAGAGGGGACTTTGTGATTTTGGTGTTACAGGTCACTTATGAGAGTTTGGACAGCTTAGATATGACATATTAGATGTGTTTGGATCATGAGCTGTGATGGAAATGCTCTCTAACTCAAAAACTCAGAGTTACCTTGCAAAAGAAAGTATTTTTGCCAAGAGAAAGAGATTTTGAGGAAAGCAAGTGGTGTAGTGCTTTGGTGTACTCAAACTGAGCACAAATGAGCTCTATTTATAGTAGAGCAAGTTTTTTTTGCAAGCAATAGTGAATGGCAACTGCAGCAGCTCATTGTCCAATTGCATCACTTTGGAATCTTAAGTCTCCTCTAGTCAATGACTAGAGGTTAGAGCACAGGCATATGGTTCTTTGGTTCAGAGCTTATCCTTGACTCATTCAGTTGGAAATGGCTCAGTTCATGCCACCTTGGTGCATCCATTGAATGCTTGGAAACAAAATTGGAGTCTTGGCCTCTTTTAGGCTTTTTAGGGTTTGGCATGCTACTTTGGGAATCTTGGACTTGAGAGGCTGATGGACCAGTGCTTGTCCATTGGTTGTTCCCCTTTGAGGTGTTCAGATGGATAAGCATGCTTGGAATTGCACAATTTGAGCAAATCGTGCCTTTATGCACAAATCTGCCTTGCCAAGACAGTTTGCAGCAAGGCATGTTGTAGCTGTCATAACTCCTAGCTCAGATGGAGTTTGATGGAGCTCTTGGACATTTTGGAAAGCCCTTATGTGATACAACATATGTGTGAACATAGTTTGTCTTGAAAATTTTTGGATCCAAGTGAAAAATCCTCCTACATTTTGAAAAAAAGCAAGACAGATTCTGACTTAGTGAAAATTTCACTAAGTGTTGGAAAAAGTGACATTTCATGTTTTCAGCCATTTTGATCACTCCATAACTTGAAATCCATGAGGAATTGGAATGAGGTGTAATTGACACTTTTCAAGTATGCCATGAGAGCTACAAATCCATCTTTGGATCAGCCAAAATGGTTGTTTGGATCTCAAGTTATGATCCTTGGAAGTTGGCACCCTAGCCACTTTATTTCATAACTTAGAAAAATTCTAAGTTTTTATGGTTACCCCTTTTACAAGTTATCCCACTTTCTTTGATTTTTCTTGATGAATGATGATTCCAATCACACATTAACATCATTTTAGGGTTAAGGAACCATAATTATGAAAAATCTCAAAAAGTCAAACTTTGACATTTATGCACAGTTGACTTTTTATCAGATGAATTCCAAACTATGCGATCCTCTATGAAATCAAGTCCTTGACCTAAATCAAACTTGATGGATATGTTCCATAGGTGTTATAGGGTGTACTGAATCATGTCCCAAGCTTTGGGAGCATGTCTGAGTCAAAAGTCAAAGGTACAGGTGACTTTTTCCTCAAAACCCTAATTGTGGTCCAGATGAAATTGAAATTTGTGGATCAAGCTTCTTGGATCAATCCATTGTTGCAAATGGATCAATTTAGTGTGTTAGAGACCCTCAAATCATGTCTTGAGGTCTTGGCTCATGTTTTGTCCCAAAAGTCAACTTAGGGGTGAATTAGGTCAAGAAACCCTAATTCCTGATTTTTGGTGAATGCATCCCCTGAGGCTAAATTGACTTGATGATTGGGTTTATGAGGTCCCTTAGAGTATTTAGGGTTATGCTTTGAAGCATTGGCTCATGCCCAGATGAAAATTTCCATCTGGAGGCCCCAGTCGACCAAAACCCTAATTTGGTCACACTGGCGATCTTGAGGCTAGATCCACTTGGAATGTTGCAACCTTGTGCCTGATTGTTGATGTGGGAGTCCTCTTGATCATTTATGGGTGTTTGAGAGGTTAGACAAGTTGAAGATCATGTCATTTCTTGATTGATCTTTGGTCTAAGGCTCTAAGAGGGCTTGAAACCCTAATTATTGATTGTGGTGAATGCTCAAACATCTTTGAGGAGATTGATTGAGGCATGTTGGTACATCCATATTGTGATGATGATTTGCACAATGATGGGAAATCTTAGTGGTCAAATTTTGGGGTATGACAGAATCCAAGGTTTACCGGCCAAGTTTTTGGTAGAGAAGGCCTTATACTTTGCCAGTATAGGAAACATGACTGCTTTCAAAGATATCTTTGTTCTACTCACATACAGGTTGTTCCTTTTTCCCAACATCGATAACTTCATCGATACCAATGCCATTAAGATATTTCTGATTGGAAACCCTGTACCAACCTTACTCGCAGATGCTTATCATTCTGTACACTTAAGGAATTTGTACAATGGAGGAATAATCACATGCTGTGTACCCCTGTTATACAAATGGTTCACTTTCCATTTACCTAAGTCTGTTGCTTTTTGGGATCATAAGAGTACTCTACGATGGTCACAGAGAATCATGTCTCTTACCAACTCTGACATAGATTGGTACAATCGAATCTATGACGGGATAAGGATCATCGACAAATGTGGAAATTTCCCTAATGTACCCCTCATAGGAACTAAAGAAGGAATCAACTATCATCCGATTTTAGTTCGCCATCAACTTGGATACCCGATGAGGCATATCCCGCGTAATGTTCATCTAGAAGGTCTTTTCTTCATGGAAGGAGAAAATGACAGGGCACTAAAGACAAAAATAATGCATGTCTGGAAACATGTTCACATGAAAGGAAGAGAGTCTCTAGGAAAACCAGATTGTGTCTCTGTGGAACCTTATCTCCATTGGGTACAAACTAGAGCCCTCAAGCTAAGGATGCCTTACCCTCGTCAAGAAGTTCTTCCGCTAAAGGAATCGGTCCTTTATTTTATGTCTAATGCGGAAAAACTCCAGGTCACTCTCAACAAATACCGTATTCTCAGTGTGGAGTGTACCGTATTCTCAGTGTGGAGTTCTTCCGCTAAAGGAATCGGTCATTTATCTTGGAAGAACAAGTACCGTATTCTCAGTGTGGAGTGTACCAAAATTCAGCAACTGTTAAAAGAAAAGGATGCTCTGATTAAGATATTAGAGCAACATGTTGTAGAAAATCAAGAAGACCAAAAAAATTTGCCCGTTCCTTTCACTTGGCAAAGGACCAACAACCCGACAACGACTCAAGAGCCCCGGTCAAAGAAAAGGAAAATACCAGAACCATCACCTGAGCCCTCCTCAGAGAGGACTCGGGATCCATAAGCTTAGACTTTTCCTTTTAGAGTACTTTGTAAAATACTGTATTTCCATTTCCGCAATCTTTCAAATTCAATAAAACTGGGTCTCCCCACTGTATAATATTTGCAATCTATTTGTTGAAGTTTCTTTTTGATTAAAACAAAAAAAAAACTAAAAATATATATCATTACATATCATTCATCATTCTCACATAACGCATTCTTCTTACCTTTGAATCTCACGTATGTGTCACAATTCTAGAGTCAAATTGTCTCATTCGTAAAATACTCGGGCCAATCGACAAAAGAAAATGGACGATCTCTAGGAAGAGAACAGAGAGCTGAGAGAAGAAATCGACGCTCTGAAGGAAGATTTGAGAAAACTTCACAGTGACATGCAATCTCTGGCAGCAGCTCAGAGGCAACAACAAAGGACTGTGATCTCGGAGATCACATCTACGCCCATAGTGGAGACGTATGATCCTCGGTATAACATGCCTAAAGATCGTCCCTGGGGCATGCCTATCAACTTTATCCCCGAAGGATATATTCCGCCGGTCACAGAAGACCCGAAAACTGCAGCAGGAACCGCTGGGCCTGAAGGTTACAAACTTCGGGAAAGCGAAGACGCAAAAGTCATGACAGCGACTCCTGAAGGTTACAAACTTCGGGACAGGGAAGCACCAAGAGTCACCGTCATAATGACTATACCACAACCAGTGGTACACACTGTCCCAGAAGGACAGAGTGCACAAATAATTTCTGGTGGAAACAAAAACATGTACGACAGGATGAATGAGTTCCAGGAATAATTTCTGGAGATGCAGAAAGAACTGCAAGCCATTCGCAGTCAGGATTTATTCGGAAAGAACGCCGCAGACCTTTGACTGGTCCCCAACGTGAAAATCCCGCACAAATTCAAGGTGCCTGACTTTGAAAAATATAAGGGCAACTCTTGCCCTCAAAGTTATTTGGTGATGTACGCTCGAAAGATGTCAACTCAAACAAAGAATCAACAGCTACTGGTCCATTATTTCCAAGACAGTTTAACCGGTGTCGCACTCAAATGATACATGGGTTTAAACCGCACCAAGATCGTCACTTTGAGAGATCTTGGCACTGCTTTCATTTAGCAATATAAATATAACCTGGACATGGCACCAGACAAAGATCAACTCAGAGTAATGTCGCAGAAGGACAAAGAAACCTTTAAGGAATATGCTCAGAGATGGCGTGAAATTTCTGCCCAGATCTGTCCCCCTCTTGAGGAAAAAGAGATGACCAAGATCTTTTTGAAAAACTTAAGATCATTCTATTACAACCGAATGGTCGCCAGTGCGCCCAACGACTTCACCGAAATGGTGAACATGGGGGTACGCCTTGAGGAAGCAGTCCAAGAAGGACGTATAGTTAAAGATACAGAACCATCTAGCAGTACCAAAAGATACGGTAGTGCTTTCCCAAAGAAAAAAGAGAAAGATATTGGTAATATCTCTGTCAGAAAGCAAAGGTGAAGGTATCAATCAGTAGCGATGGTAACTCCTGCTATCAACCCTGTGCCTGCTCTAACGTATCAACCTCAGGTTGCTCATAGCCAACCAAGTCAACAATAGTATCAGCAAAGGACACAACAGCCTCTTCAGCAGGCTCGTCCACAGTACTACAACAACAATCGTACAACACGACCACCAGGGTTCGACCCTATACCGATGTTGTACACAGAACTGTTTCCACTACTACTGGTTAAGGGGCACGTCCAAACCAGGACCCTTCTTACAATACCGGAAAATCTGCCTTTTTGGTTCAAAGCATATCAAACTTGCCATTACCACCAAGGAGGACCGGGGTACAACATTGAAAACTGTCTCAGCTTCAAATCTAATGTACAGAAGCTTGTCAGGAATGGGGTCTTATCTTTCAAAGATACTAATCCAAATGTTTAGACAAACCTGTTGCCTTAACATGAGAAAACTGCAGTAAATTTGATAGAGGAAGAATCTAACCACAGCTATCAAATTCACGATGTACTCATATTAGGAACCAATCTGGTCAAGATGAATTGCAGGCATAGAGGATACGGTCATGTACCGTCTCATGATTATCACCAGTGTGATATCTGCTCAAAGAATAATCAAGGATGTTCCGTAGTGCAATAAGCTCTACAAGAACAGATGGATCTCGGATGGATCCAAGATCACAGAATCCGTGAGGACAATATGGCTCACGCGAATCCCAACATTGTTCAGAACCACAACATTCTGATGATGAACGTCAACTTGGTGGTAATGCACTCAAGGCAAAGCCAGCATCATGATCTGCCACGACACGATTACAATTCCTGTCTGATATGCTCAATAAACAATCAGGGATGCTCTTTTATACAAAAGGCCCTCCAGCATCAGATGGATCTCGGATGGATCCAGGATTACCGTGATAGAAGTAGCCATCAAGTTAATATGATTCAAATCTTTAATATTTGCTTGATGAATACCAGTCTGGTAGAATTATATGTTAAGCAAGTCAGGCTTGGCTTTCTGGCTTCACATGATTATCAGGACTGTAAAGTGTGTCGTGAAGACAACCAAGGATGTGTTGTCCAAAGAACACTTTAACACCTGTTGGACCACTGGTGGCTTCCAATCTACTTGGATGAATCCACACAACAGATCAGTATGACTGACGGGAATCCTACTAGGCATCAAAGTCAAGATGTTTACGCGATGGAAACTGATCTAGTAAAGTTGCACTGCATACAATGCGGACGTGGCCGGGTGCCACCACACAACTATGAGCGCTGTAGAGTTTTCTCAAAGAACAACCAAGGATGCTACCTTGTACGGTCAACTCTTCAAAATCAGTTGGACCGAAAAGAGATTCGACCATGTTCAAGTTTTGGGTCGACCAATGGAATACCCGACTATCTTCCTGATCAAAGGAAAGACGTTGTCTTAATCTCTAATCATGAAATGGCCAAAGAAGTATGCGCCATAATCCCTCTACTCCATGAATCAAGAGTTCCTCTTGATAGTAGAAAGATTCTCAACCTCGAACCAATTGAGGTCGGCTACGATGGTCAAAAAATCAAAAGGCTCATGTGGTTATCTATCTGCCAGGACCAATACCGTACAAATCCGATAAGGATATCCCTTATAAGTACGGTGCAACAACAATCGAGAATGGAAAGGAAACTCCATTACCCTCCGTCGTAAACATTGCCGATATCAATCGGGTGACACGGAGCGGTCGAATCTTCAACCGAGGAGTTGGAGAACCCACCAGAGAAAAGGAACCTCAAACAGAAGTTCCCAATCAACCAGTCGGTCCATCCAGTAATCCCGACCTTTCAAAGAACAACGATGAGATGCTGAAGCTCATCCAGAAAAGCGAATACAACATTGTAGACCAACTGTTGCAAACTCCTTCGAGAATCTCTGTGTTATCTCTCTTGCTCAGTTCTGAAGCTCACAGAGAAGCCCTACAGAAAGTCTTAGAGCAAGCCTTTGTGGAACAAGATGTGACAATAAGACAATTCGACAACATCATCTCCAACATCACTTCCTACAACAACTTAGGATTTAGAGATGAAGAACTGCCGGAAGAAGGCAAAAATCACAACATGGCGCTTAACATTACAGTCAACTGCCAGGATGATGCTTTAGCCAGCGTACTGGTAGATACCGAATCAACTCTGAATGTTATTCCAAAATCTAATCTGATGCGACTATCATTTCAAGGATCTCCGATGAGAGGCAGTGAGGTCATCGTCAAAGCCTTTGACGGATCCAGAAAAACAGTCATCGGCGAAGTTGACCTTCCCATAACTATTGGTCCTCACACTTTCCAAGTCACTTTGTCATGGACATCTGGGCAGCATACAGTTGTTTGTTAGGAAGTCCTTGGATACACGAAGCTGGGGCAGTCACTTCGACACTTCACCAGAAGCTGAAGTTCATCAAAAATGACAAGCTAGTCATAGTCTACGGAGAGCAGGCCTTAATCGTGAGTAACTTATAATCGTCATCCTGTGTAGAACCCGAGGAGATTGTTGGAACCCAGTTCCAAGCACTTTCGGTGAGCAATGAGAATCAATCAGAAAAAGTAACATCGATTTCCTCATACAAAGACGCTCTCAAAGTGATTAAGAGTAACAATGCAAAAGGATGGGGACAGCTTGTCATTCCTACGGATAACAAGACAAAGAAAGGTCTTGGTTTTTCTTCAACCTGTACCCAGACCGCTACTAACGATGAAAATTTTCATCCCATTCAGGACTTCTTCCACAGTGGAGGTTTCCTTCACCCAGTGTCTCAAGAAGTACACACCATCAATGAGGGTGACTCCTCCGATACAGATGAAGAGTGGAAGTCCTATCTCAACGAGGACTGTTATATGTCTCAGGAAGAAACGCGTACGCCATTTTGCTATCCCACGCAAAGTCTGAGATATATACCAAGATCAGACGTTAAGATGATGTACGGAGATTGTGATCTGGAAGGATGTCGTGCTCCACCTAACTCATTAGAGGAGGACACTCTGATGAAAGACAACTTTGACTATGACTATTATGACCCAATGGATGACTTGCCTATCTGGCAGCCGTACCCAGGAGACTTGGGACAAAAGAGTCAGCCCAACGATGCTTATCAGTTGAGCAATATTGAAAAGAATACCTCCGTCCCGATCAAGTCATGGGATTACTACTCAGGACATTCCAAAGATATCCAGCACAACGATGAATTTGCAAAGATTGCAGGATAAGAGTTCATCAACTATGCTTTTCCCGAGGTCAACGTCATCGAGAAGGATGACTCCTCCAGTTCCACGGATGTATGGGACACCTTAGGACAGCCGAGTGGTAAGTACGACTTCTTGGTCAAGTACACCGCTCCTGAAAGCTCTCGTATTAGGCTCGAAGACATCCAGCCAACTGGATGGGGAGATCCTCCTGAGAGTGAAAACACTGTGCAAGATACAACAGAAGAGTTCGTCTACGATAACTCTACATGGGAGGAAGACTCCAACGATCCTACTCCGCCAGAAATCAACGTCATTTCTGAGGACAAGCCAAGAAAGAAGGTGACAGACTTTGTGATTCACCGAGGGGTTCGCCGCCAATGGGTTGTTGTCGATGTCCCGAAAGTCGTCCATAAGTCTAAGCAATTGTCGTCTTTGTTTTAACCTTTCACCCTGCCCAGGTGAAATAGATGTTATTATAGGGCTCACTTTCTGTAAACGTCTCTCTTCACTTCGCCCAAAGCGATAGAGTTTTGTTTAATAGGGTTGTAGTTTCAAGAATCGACAAAATCATAAATAAATAACGTTATTCTGTAATTTCTGCATTTTATGGCTGTTTTCACTTTTCGCTTTTTCAGAAAATGGTAATCCTAAAACAGCCCAAAAATAAAAAAATAAAAAACAAGCATTTTTCAGAGAATACACTGCACACACTCTTGCATTTCTCTCTATCTCTTCTAAAAATAAATCATCACGTCATGCAGATTGCTTGTTTTAAACCCCATTGAAACATACGATCCAATGCCTTCTCCCAACTTTGAATTCCTGGTATTTGAGGCTGAAGAAGAAGAAGACCATGAAATTCCAGAAGAGATCTCCCGATTACTCAGACAAGAGGAAAGGTCCATCAAGCCTCATAAAGAGCCATTGGAAACGGTCAACTTGGGTACAGAAGAAGAGAGGAAAGAAGTCAAGATTGGGGCACTGCTTAGTCCAACTGTCAAAGAAGACTTGATAAAACTTCTCAAAGAGTTTCCCGATGTATTTGCTTGGTCCTATCAGGACATGCCAGGGTTAGATACCAACATCGTGGAACATCATTTACCGTTAAGATCAGAATGTCCGTCGGTAAAATAAAGACTAAGACGGACTCATCCAGACATGGCCATCAAAATCAAAGAGGAAGTATAGAAATAGATTGACACGGGTTTCCTCGTCACCTCAGAATATCCTCAATGGCTAGCCAACATTGTACCGGTTCTAAAAAAGGATGGAAAAGTTAGAATGTGTGTAGACTATAGGGATCTGAACAAAGCCAGTCCAAAGGATGACTTTCCCTTACCGCACATAGACATGTTGGTAGACAGTACAACAAAGTTCAAAGTTTTCTCCTTCATGGATGGATTCTCGGGCTATAATCAAATCAAAATGGCGCCGGAAGACATGGATAAAACTTCGTTCATCACCCCATAGGGCACCTTTTGTTAAAAGGTAATGTCGTTCGGTTTGAAGAACGCTGGGGCAACCTATCAAAAGGCCATGACTACTCTGTTTCATGACATGATACACAAAGAAATCGAAGTGTATGTCGATGACATGATTGCCAAATCTAAAACAGAAGAGGAGCATGTGACCCACCTGTCAAAACTATTCGAGCGTCTGAGAAAGTATAAACTTCGGTTGAATCCTAACAAATGCACGTTCGGTGTCTGCTCAGGAAAACTCTTAGGGTTCATCGTCAGCCAGAAAGGGATTGAGGTTGATCCTGACAACGTCAAGGCCATTCAAGAAATGCCTTCTCCAAAGACTAAAAAAAAAGTTAGAGGATTTCTGGTAGGGGTGGCAAAACGGGCTCGGCCCGTGGGGCATGCCCGTTTTACCCGCACTTTAGTGCGGGGTGGGCCAAAGGTTTAGGCCCTTACCCTCTAACGTGTCTGCCCCGCCCCACCCCGTTTTCTTGGCGGGCTTTTACGGACACGAGTATTTACATAAAATTTTGAATTTTTAGGCTTAAAAGGTGCAGTTCCCGCGGGGTTTCTCCGCCCCGCCCTCACATTTTTGCGGGGTGGGCATAGGTTTTAGGCCCGCATCATCAACTATGACCGCCCCGCCCAGTCCCATTTTTTTACGGGTATTTGCGGGGCGGGCCTATATGAGGCGGGCATGCCCATTTGCCACCCCTAATTTCTGGGACGTCTGAACTACATTTCCAGATTTATATTCCTCATGACCACGACATGCGCGCCAATCTTCAAATTACTCAAAAAGAATCAAGATTGCATATGGACAGAAGACTGCCAAACCACCTTCGATGGTATCAAAGAGTATCTGTTGAATCCACTGATTCTATCACCTCCAGTGGAAGGAAGACCATTGATCATCTACCTAACAGTCTTGGAAGACTCCATGGGTTGTGTACTTGGCCAACAAGATGAAACAAAAAGAAAAGAGTCTGCCATCTACTATCTGAGCAAGAAGTTTATCGACTGTGAAACTCGGTATACTATGCTTGAGAAAACTTGTTGTGCTCTGGCTTGGGCATCCAAACATCTTCGCCAGTACATGATTTGTCACACTACTTGGTTAATCTCCAAAATGGATTCAATCAAGTATGTCTTTGAAAAACCTGCTCTCATGGGAAGGATTGCCCGGTGGCAGATGTTGTTATCAGAATACGACATCGAGTACCATGCTCAGAAAGCCGTCAAAGAAAGTATTTTAGCCGATCATTTGGCTCATCAACCGATTGACGATCAAGAATTGGTCGGATTTGACTTCCCAGACGAAGATGTCATGTATCTGAAAATGAAAGATTGCAATGAACCGCTACCCAGTGAAGGGCCAGAACCAGGTTCCCAATGGGGACTAATCTTTGACGGAGCTGTCAACCATTATGGAAACGGAATTGGGGCAATCATTGTAACACCTCAGGGTACCCATATTCCTTTCACTACCAGACTGACTTTCAAATGCACAAACAACGAGGCCGAATACGAAGCTTGTATCATGGGTCTCGAAGAAGCAATTGACTTAAGGATAAAGAATTTGGATGTATATGGAGATTCAACCCTGGTTATCAATCAGATCAAAACAGATTGGAACACATACCAATCAGGACTAATTCCTTACAAAGACTACGCGAGAAGGTTGTTACCCTTCTTCAATAGAATCGAGTTTCATCATATTCCTCGTGAATAGAATCACATGGCTGATGCACTAGCCACTCTCTCTTCCATGATTAGTGTAGATCAATGGAACGACATACCTAAGATCAACATAATGCGCCTAGAACGGCCCGCTTACATCTTCACTATTAAAGCAGTCATAGATGACAAACCTTGGTATCACGCTATCAAATGCTTCCTTCAGAAACAAGAGTACCCACCTGGGGCATCCAGAAAAGACAGGAAGACTCTCAAAAGGCTGGCAGGCAACTTCTTCTTGAGCGGTGACACACTCTATAAGAGAAACTTTGACATGGTCTTGCTCCGATGCGTAGACAGACCAGAAGTAAACATGTTAATAAAAGAAATTCACGAAGGATCCTTTGGCACTCATGCCAACGGACACACAATGGCCAAAAAAATTCTGAGAGCAGGGTACTACTGGTTGACAATGGAATCCGATTGGTACAAGTACGTGAGGAGGTGTCACAAGTGTCAGATATACTCAGACAAGATCCATGTACCGCCAACACATCTCAAAGTTCTCTCTTCCCCATGGCCTTTTTCCATATGGGGAATCGGCATGATTGGCATGATCGAACCCAAGGCTTCGAACTGACATCGGTTAATCCTGGTAGCCATTGACTACTTCACCAAGTGGGTCGAAGCAGTGTCACACACCAATGTAACCCGACAAGTCATGATCCGATTTATCAAAAACAATCTCATCTGTCGTTATGGTGTTCCGAGTCAGATCATTACTGATAATAGATCTAACTTGAACAACAAGATGATGAAAGAGTTGTGCACTGAGTTCAAGATCGAACACCATAACTCATCTCCCTACCGACCTAAGATGAACGGGGTGGTAGAAGCGGTTAACAAGAACATCAAGAAGATTGTTCAAAAGATGGTTGTAACCTAAAAAGACTGGCACGAAATGCTACCCATCGCTCTTCACGGTTATTGCACATCTGTCCACACTTCAACAGGGGCAACCCCTTTCTCTCTAGTATATGGCATGGAGGCAGTGCTTCCCATAGAAGTAGAGATACGATCAATCAGGGTATTGATGGAAGCCAAGCTAACAAAAGCTGAATGGTGTCAAAGTCGACACGATGAACTAAATATGATCGAAGAAAAGCGAATAACGGCTCATGCCATGGTCAGTTATATCAGCAGAGAATGAAGAAGGCATTCGACAAAAAGGTCTGACCCCGTGTCTTCAGAAAACAAGACCTCGTGCTAAAAAAGATACAATCATTTCTCACTGATTCCCGGGGCAAATGGACTCTGAATTACGATGGCCCTTATGTGGTCAAGAAAGCCTTCTCAGACGGCGCCTTGAGACTCGCCACTCTGGATAGAAAGCAGTTTACCTACCCCACAAATGTTGATGTAGTCAAGAAATACTTCGCCTAAACAAAAAAAAACGTCTCGGTGGATTGAAAACCCGAAAGGGCGGTCCAGGAAAAAATTAGAGACATAAGCAAAAATCATCCTGGTGGATTGGAAATCTTAAAAGACAATCCAGGAAAAAATTTGGGATTCATGGAAAGTAACTATGTCCAACAAGGTTAAATCCCCATCGGTAATACCGTTCGTCGAAAAACTTCCAGTCAAGGTCATCTTCGACAGAAGCCCAGAATGTCTAGAATTCAAAGTTGGTAGAAGGATAACGGTCGTTATGTTTCAATGTAGCCCTTTTCCCTGAAATTACCATTTTCTAAACTTTGTAATACTCCATGGAATCACGCTCTTGGCTGATTTGCATCCTATCAATAAAATTTAGGCCCTAGTGCTTTTGTGTGCAATTCTTATTTGTTTTAGCTTTATAGAATGACATTTCTAACATGATCAATGATTCTTGAAATAAAACAAAAAATGAATTTACTTGTCAAAATTTTTCTTCTTTTAAAATAAAGATGGCAATTCTTTTGACTGTTGAGCATCGAAAAAACATCGATCGCTTCTCCGAAGGTGGTTGAACCTCAAAGTGCAGAATCAAAGTACTCCTTCTAAACCAGTACGCCTGAATGAAGGATCAACTGTGTCAGAGACCATGTTTCATCTGACATCCTTGGCAGAGTTCGTACCTCTTAAGACCGATTGAACAATTCTTTCTCCCCACAGGGGCTGCCTCTCCTAAGCAAGGCAGGATTGCTATCTTGAACCAATGATACTTTTCATTCCCCGCAGTGGCCGAGTATCCAGTCGTGTTCATCTATTAGTCTGTTTGTCGCGTCAGTTTTGTCAGCATAAACATACATACATCATGCATTATTGATTCACATTCATATTCATATTGCATCACTATCACTCTGGTCAGTCTTATCTCTAAGTGATAAAAGTCCTCTCAATCGAGTTATCAGTTCTTTCCTTGTCAGGAAATGAAATTCTGGTACCAGATATGTGATGTTAAGTGCGATGTCACAACATCAATATCTGTTGTATGAACAAGACACTCAAAACCTGTGATGTTATGTGTGATGTTACAGCAACACACTCTGCAATGTAAAACAACAGAAAACTACAGATCTGGACACAAGGATTGTTCACCCAGTTCGGTTCAACAACCTACATCTGGGGGCATACCAAGCCAGGAAGGAAGTCCACTATTAGTAGTATCAAATTACAGACTCAACAGACCAGTTGACCATCTACCTAATTCAATCACTACCCAATGACCCTTCTACCTAAGTCCTCCCTAGGTAAGAGACTCCATCTCACTCCCAATCATCGCAATGATGTCTAGCAGTCAACAACTCTGCCACTTCATCAACAGCCTGATTACCAACAACTTTACAAACACATAAACATAGAAGACACACTTCCATGACACACCTTGGAGTTGCTTCACAGCTTCCTCTAAGAACAATACAAAACTCATTACCTACAGGTTTCTGAGTTTGAACACAGTGACCATCTCACAACCCGAGTGGTTCACTTAGACAAAGCCCTAATGATCTACATCTTGGACTCGTACCTATTCTAGATTACAAGCATTCTATTTATAACTTTTTCCCAACTGGATTTGGGCCTTCAAATCACAACAAATCAGCTGCTCCAAATCTGCGAAAGATTCTGCTACTGAATAGATCTTCAATCAAATCTTCAATTAAATCTTCAATTAAATCTTTAATTATTATCATATCTTTCAGCCCTAAAAATAGTAACAAGATCTGCTCCACATTTGATGATAACAGAATATATCTATTCCATGATATTCTCCTGCAATCTCTCAATCAGATCTTATCCTTAACAAACTTGCACATGCGCAGCCTTACCAAACTGATGTTTTGTCATCTGATGTTACGACATCGGGTTTGACATCAAAACTGCAACCCTTAAAAACTTAACATAACCAGAATTTTAACTAAACATAACAAGGCTGTTAAAAACTCATGTTGAAACATCAACCATGACATCAACATTGTTTTACCAAAATTCTAGCCAACTACAAGAATTAACAATCTCCCCCTTTGGCTAATTTTGGCTAAAACAATTTCAGCCTATATCAGAACAACTTGCAAAAACACTTACTAACAAGCACAGCACAAACAGCAGCAACAACCAACAGCTGCATAAACTCACTTTCACATCAGCATAGGGCAAACTCCCCCTCAAAACAAGAACCAGCTCACAGTTATTCAAACACTCTCCCCCTCAACTTCTGCATCAATTCAGAAGAAGGCTTCACAACCACACCTTGGCAACCACTAGGCTAACTCTCCCCCTTTTTAGCCATAATTGGACAAACTCTGAACATAGCAGCAAGCACACAAAAATTCCAAAGGCAAACTCTGAATCATCCAACCAATATACTCAGAACAAAATCCAGACTCAGCAGCTACTACTGAACATTCTCTCCCCCATTTTGGCCAACAAATGACAAACATTGGGGTAAATGTATACTTCTGATTCAATCCATTGACACACCATGAACTTCACCAGTAACATCTTGCCTGACAACTACTTCCAAAACAAAAGATCAACTCCCCCTATCTAAGATAACCAGTGCTCATTTTCAACAAGAACACCTTAAATGAATGGAAAACATAAGACTCATCTTCATGTCCTCAAGAGCGCACCCTCTGTTCAATACACCTGCTGAACGCATTCACTTAATGTTTCATCCTCAAACAATCCAAATACCAAAACTCACATGATTCCCTCTTGGTTTGTTATCTTCTCATGCTCCAAAACTCACATCTTGCCAAGTTGATCAACTTCTCTCAGGAATGAACTTCTTGATCATAACATTTGGAAAATCCAGACATAGTCTTCATTCATCCAGTCAGGAATGCTTCACACAATCATCCACAAGTTATGAAGCACACACACAATGCCTTCCACTGAACTCACACACCAAGACAAGTGTGACATCTCCCATCAACAAAGACCCTCACAAAGTAATTCCAAAATCAGCACAATTAAAATCGTCCTTCAGACTCCTCCACAGAAGCATGTGCGCATATGATTCAAATAATTAGCTTCACATGGCTAAAACCATTCATGTCCACACCAACATGTCATCCAATAGCCTAATGTCATAACATGTTATCTGACATTATCTCCTCACAAGAGGCAACCAATCTCCACAAGCTTGATCAGCATGCAAGCTTCACAATATATGCACCTTTGCTGCAGAATCCATAGACAATTACTCCCCCTGTCATGGTTAACTAAAGCTCTAGATGGAGATGAACATTTGAGCACACTTGCTGAGCACTTTCACATATTGTACTTTCACTCTTGGAGAGCACATTCAATTATCCTGACTGGTATGACACTGCTCACAGACTCCACAAATTATCAGCTTTACTGAGATCTAATCTCTTCAAGAGACACTTGTAGCAGAAAAAGAACAGCTCTTTTAAAAAAACTTTCTGATCAGATCACATCATATGACACAATTCCTCTGCCATTACATTCAAAAATTAGTAGTCATGCTTTGCCAGAATATACTACTACAAACAAGCTCAGAATCTCCACATTCTAATCCACATAGTCAGAAACACCTCTTCTGACAATAATGCTTGAGGACCCATCTCCTCATGAAGTTACCATTAGGCTATTCGTGAGGAACATAAGAATTACCATCCTCCTTCAAACAAACTGTTAGATAAGGATCAAAGTCACATAGATCCCCCAATTCTCCAAAAGCAGTCATTCCCTATCATACTCTTCATCTTCAGATTTCCAAGCAATCAATACCTGATATACTTCAGTCTTCTCTACATTCTCCATCCAAGGCAGACCTTCTATTTCATCATTCTCCCGTATGACTATGTAGACGCTCCTTAGGCATAATGTATGCACCAACCTCCAGAACCAGAACAAAATCATCCTTCACCAAGGATATTCAACCAGATAATGTTCCAACACATTAGGATGTTCTCTCCCACACATCAAGATATCATTACCATGATGCTCCACCAACTGGACTTAGCATAGTAATCCAAAGAACTAGAGAATAAAACTCTCATCCACCTTCAAGAAGAATAATCTCCTTGAGTCTTCAACTCATCACACTTCTGCCCAAGAGTAACTTGTTCCAAGACTATCCTCAAAAATAACCAGCTGCCACACTCTGAATATCTTGATTCTTCGAATTCACTTCTGAGATCAACCAAATGCCACAGTTTGATCACCTCATTCATGAATCCTCATATGAAAAAAGCCAACTACCACAAATTGTCTTCTTCACGTTTGTCAAAATTCTCCCAATGATATCCTGATCTATCCACTGAAATTGATCTTCAACACCCACTTAGAATCTCTAAGTTATGTAATATCTTCTCAAACCACAGCTCCCACAAACTGTATGAGACAGACCTTTTTGAAGCATCCATAACTTCCATAACTGTAGGTCACCTCTATCTTAAGCTGATGTGCCACATTACCAGCTGAGACTCCTGATGTTAAGCTAGATGTCAGAACATTACAACATCCAACTGTTGAATTCAGCTCCTCCTTCTGCCACACAGAAGAACCTCCTCCCTTTGCAGAAACAGATTTCCATGCTCTCATAGACTTGATTCAACAATCAAGTTTGAGTAGACAACCTTCATCCTGCTTAGAAACTCCAAAGACTTCAAACCTACCACATCTGAATCTTCAGAAAATAAGTAGTCCAAGACTACCCCATATTAATACTAAAGAAAGTCACTTCCCTTAGTAGAGCCGTCAGTAGAAAGCCAGAGATAATAGCCACTTATCCTCGACCTTCACAATTAGAGCAAACACCATGCTCCATACCAAACTGTTCCAAGCTTTAACCATCAAGATAATGATGTCTTCATAGTCTTCTATCTTCATCTTCAACAGCACCAATACACCACGAAGAGAAATAAAGAGCCACACAAAGAAAAGTATTTTCTCAACACTTCAACAGTCCTGCACTTTTACATCAGACATGTACATAGTCTCCCGTCAATGTATTTCGTCGTTAGTTGAAAGCACATCCTCAAAAGCAGATAAATACTCAACTCCTATCAAGGTAACCTTCTCACACAACCGCCATCTGCTGAAACTAACCATCACAACAACCAGTCATACCATAAAACTCATCCAAGTAAGGTCAGTGTCTTGATCTTTTACTTTACCCTGAGCAAAGAACTGAATTGATGTTTTAACATTAGTTCTGACATTAGTCTTAATCACAACTCCTAATCATATTCATCCATACATATCTCTTGTAGGGAACATAAGAGAGCATATCAGCATCTTCCAAGATTAGACCAACAAAACTGCAGTAACTTGCATAACACACTCTTCCAGAGGCTTCTTCTAATAGGCACAAGGTTCAGACCTCCTAACCAAAGAGTAATAACTACCATCCTTCTGCAGAAACATACCATAGACAATCTTCTCCTTTGAATCCTTCAAGGCACAAAACTGAAAGAGCTCAAGCAAACACCAATTGTCCACCGGCTGAATTACCCTGCTACTGCACACAAACTCTTGGATGCCTTTTCCCTTCTCTTCAACCAGCTCCTACTGAAATGCTATGACATTATGAACAGCATCTCAAAAATTGTTCAACTTCACAGCTTCAGTGATCCTTCAAAACAGCTACAAACTAATAGGTCTTTGACTTAACATTTACCATAAACTGCTAATGTGAAGCACAATGTCGAGACATTAGAATTGACATATTAAGCTCAGCTTCTTTCTTTATGAAACCACAACTGAGCTTAAGAGATGACTGATCAAGATTTTCACTCCCGCATGAAAGATTTGACAGAGATACTCTTTTGCTTTGGCTCTACCCTCTTCTTTCACCATAAGGAATCACTGTTCTGGACAGATTGGTCTTCAATGTTTGATTTGAACTGAACCATCCATGTCATACACTCTTTAATAAGATCCATTCACCTTTTGATCGCTTAATCCTCAAGTATCTTTGAAGCTGTCTTGCAGAGAATATTCTACTGAGGAGACCAAACCCTAATGTCTTTCCAAGAGAATTCATTCCTGGAATCTCACTACCAGAGATACAAGAACCAACCAGGGTTACATCAGATGCCATGCAGCGGAACTAATCAACAACCTTTAGGCACTATTCAAAAATCCTTGCACCCCACGTGCCACCAATACTCTATCATGAATAGTTCATCCTTCACTCCAAGGGATCATCCAAACAACTCTCTTCCTTGCTCATGAACCAGAAAGTATCTTCCCAAGATCTCATCCAGAAAGAGACAAGATGCCTGCTCTGATACCAATTGAAATTCTGGTACCAGATATGTGATGTTAAGTGCGATGTCACAACATCAATATCTGTTATATGAACAAGACACTCAAAACCTGTGATGTTATGTGTGATGTTACAGCAACACACTCTGCAATGTAAAACAACAGAAAACTACAGATCTGGACACAAGGATTGTTCACCCAGTTCGGTTCAACAACCTACATCTGGGGGCATACCAAGCCAGGAAGGAAGTCCACTATTAGTAGTATCAAATTACAGACTCAACAGACCAGTTGACAATCTACCTAATTCAATCACTACCCAATGACCCTTCTACCTAAGTCCTCCCTAGGTAAGAGACTCCATCTCACTCCCAATCATCGCAATTATGTCTAACAGTCAACAACCCCGCCACTTCATCAACAGCCTGATTACCAACAACTTTACAAACACATAAACATAGAAGACACACTTCCATGACACACCTTGGAGTTGCTTCACAGCTTCCTCCAAGAACAATACAAAACTCATTACCTACAGGTTTCTGAGTTTGAACACAGTGACCATCTCACAACCCGAGTGGTTCACTTAGACAAAGCCCTAATGATCTACATCTTGGACCCGTACCTATTCTAGATTACAAGCATTCTATTTATAACTTTTTCCCAACTGGATTTGGGCCTTCAAATCACAACAAATCAGCTGCTCCAAATCTGCGAAAGATTCTGCTACTGAATAGATCTTCAATCAAATCTTCAATTAAATCTTCAATTAAATATTTAATTATTATCATATCTTTCAGCCCTAAAAATAGTAACAAGATCTGCTCCACATTTGATGATAACAGAATATATCTATTCCATGATATTCTCCTGCAATCTCTCAATCAGATCTTATTCTTAACAAACTTGCACATGCGTAGCCTTACCAAACTGATGTTCTGTCATCTGATGTTACGACATCGGGTTTGACATCAAAATTGCAACCCTTAAAAACTTAACATAACCAGAATGTTAACTAAACATAACAAGGCTGTTAAAAACTCATGTTGAAACATCAACCATGACATCAACATTGTTTTACCAAAATTCTAGCCAACTACAAGAATTAACAGGAAATATTTTGTCTGAACAATCTCTCTCCCCTGGTTTATTTCTGGATTCGAGACGGTCCTCGACCGCTTTGATAACTTGAGCCTCTCAAAGGCAAGAAGACGTTCGACAAACGTCACTCTTTACTATTGAAGATGATGTTCTTGCTTTCCCGGATTAAGGAAAATCCCCAGAGAAAGCCTCGCAACTAAAGACTCTCAGCAACACATTGGTTTTTCTCTCCAGAAAGTCAATGTTAATGAAGTCATCAGCACCTCAAAATTGGATTACATCACATGGCATTTCTCCGAGAAGATCTCGAAGAAAGGTATGATGTAATGTCCCCAAGCAGGAAACAGTCTCTCAAGAGACTCGTTTTCCCCAGTAGAGTCAACAAATGGAGTCTCCAACAGTAAACACCTCTACAGCTCAGACGAATGGGTTTCCCCAGCAAGTCTGACATCAAAACTTTTTCCCATCAAATGGCATCTCCCCAGGAAAATTCGGCGAGAAGTTTGATGAAAACCGCTACACATAGCGTCCCTTGTCAAGGAAGGAACTTGACAAAAAAAACTAAGACCAGTTCCTTGGCTGAAGACTAGGATTGAGGGGAAGTTTATTGACAAAAGAAACTGAGACCAGTTCCTTGGCTGAAGACCAGGATCGAGGGGAAGTTTATTGACAAAAGAAACTTAGACCAGTTTTGTGGCTGAAGACCAGGATCGAGGGGAAGTTTATTGATAAAAGAAACTTAGACAAGTTCTGTGGCTGAAGACCAGGATCGAGGGGAAGTTTATTTCAAAAACTAAGACTAGTTCTGTGGGTAAAAACCAGGATCGAGGGGAGGTTTTACCCTTTTCTAAACATCATTGCTTAGCAAAAGAAGATGGATGAGCAAACAGCCATTCATGACCACTGTCAAAATTTCGGGTATTCCGATATTTAATCCTCTTGCACCCCGAATGCCCAAATACCTTCATCATTCACACCTTCGGGTCCAAGAAAATTAAATAGGGGCATCTGTCATACCCCAAATTTTGACCACCAAGATTTCCCATCATTGTCCAAATCATTACCACAATATGGATGTACTTTCAGGCCTCAAACACACTCCAAATATCATCCTCAAACTGTCCCAACTGGTTCCCCTCATCTGGAACACCATTTGAGAGGGTTGCCATATTGGTCACTTTTGCCCCTTTTGCAAGAAAGGGCTAAAACTTTTTCCTAAGGATTCCAGCTGGTTTTGATCATGGTATTTGGTATTGTTTTGCATGTTTGTTCCTTGATTGCATTAAGTTTGTTCATTATTGAGCAAATTTAATCTTGTATAATCAATATTTCACGCCTTTTGCTTTAATGATTTTACGTTCTCTTTGGAAAATTGTTAGCATAGCATTTCCCTTCGATTAATGGATCGAAGCCATGTTTCAATTAATTGATCTTCCCCTTCCCTCTCTTTAGGCTTCCTTTAGAGCTTTTTCTCTCGATCCCCCGCGGAGTTGGAGTTTTGCGCTACGCCCTGCATCGGAGCACTGTACAAATTGAAGCTGTTATGATGTCCTTTTTATCACGCGGGAGCACTGTACAACTTGGAGCTGTTATGCCGTCAGTTTTAACTTCTGCATTACACCCTGTGTGTTAGAGAAGGAATGAGAAGGGAGAATTCCTACTCTCATTCTGACTACTTCAGGTAGGGGATGAATGACCATGTGCTTGGCTTAGTCATCTCTATCTTCAGGCGGTAGTGTGCTTTCTTTCCCCAGTCGGGTCGATCCTTGATCACTCTAATCTCTTTCGATCTCTCTTTTGATCAATAACCTTCTTGGTTGAGATCATTGTTCTTTGGGTTAGCAAATCTTTCCTTGTTTCAATACCCTCTTCTTTTCCTGCATGGTCTTTTGATCCCCTTGATGGGTCTCTGTTATCTTTCTTCGGTTAAACACAGTACTCCTGTTGCGACCGAATCCCCTGCGGAGTTTGCAACCTTCTTTTGGTTCTTCTACCTTTGTTTGGTTAATCACTATTTTTCAGTTAAAACACCAATATTTGCACTCCTTCTCAGTTAACCACATTCTGTCTATTAAAACACTGAGTTCCTTTTGGGTTAATCACCTTCTCTTGGTTAATCACCCGCCTCCTCAGTTAACTGTAGTCCGTCTATTAAAACACTGAGTTCCTCTTGGGTTAATCACCTATTCTTGGCTAATCACCCTTTTCTTCAGTTAACCACAGTCCGTCTGTTAAAATACTGAACCCCTTTTGAGTTAATCACCTCCTCTTGGTTAATCACTTATTCTTCTCGGTTAATAACGGTGTTCTGTTAAAAAACTGAACCCCAGCGGTTAGCAACCTCTTTTGGTCAAATACCCTTCTTTGTTGGTCAAGTGTTGTTTGCTCAGTCAATACCAACACCCCTTTTGGGTTACGACCTTCGATCGGTCCTACACCCGTTCTTCTGGTTAATCATTGCTTTCTCTGTTAAAACCAATGCTTCTCTATCCCCACAGAGTTGCAATCCTTGCTTTCCTCGGTTAACCACTGTTTATCAGTTAACATACCGATGTCCCCTCAGAGTCAAACACCTTCCCTTGGTTCAGCACTCTCTCGTTTGGGTTATTACAGTCCGTCTGTTGACACCAGCTTTCTTTCCCCGCCAGAGTCTTACTCTCTTTCTTCGGTTAACCACGTCAGCCAGTTAATATACCGAGTTTCCTCTTTCTCTTGGTTTTGACACCATCCTTTTGTTTGTTTCCCAGTAGGGTTGCTTACCCTCTGTCCCTAGCAGTTCTTTATTTTCTTCCCCAACAGAGTCCTTTCTATTCATTTTGCTCATACTTTCTTGGTTTCGACACCAATCCTCTTTGTTATCCCCAACGAAGTTTCTTTCGTTCTTGGTTTTGACACCATTCCTTTTCTAGTTTCTTATGCAATCGCTCTTACTGTTCGGATTTTCCCCAGTAGAGTTTTCTTTCACTCTTACTCTTGGTTTTTGACACCACCTTTCTCATTCTTGTTTTGTTTTCCGTTTGGTTCCCCGAACTATGGAAGCTCTGAATCTGCATTCTTTTGAATGTATGATACGTAGGCACGAGATCGCGATGATCTTGGCGAGCACACTTCTACCCTTCTTCCCTTCTTCTGTTCTTTTCTGTCCCCTGGTTCCATGAACTACGACGCTCTGATTTCCTCATTGCACTATAAAGGTACGTAGGCACGAGGGCCCCAATCCTCCGTGAGCACTTTCTTTCTTTCTTTTCTTTTTCCCCTTTCTTCTCTCTCCTCTTTCTTTTAGCTAGAAGTCTTTAGATAGATAACCCATCCAAGCCTATAAGCAAGCGAAATGGTTCCCGTCGAGTACGACGGATGCGTAAGGTGCTAGTACCTTCCTTTCGTATAACCGACCCCCGTTCCCGTTTCTCTTCCCCTTGGGTTTTATCGATATTTTCCCTGTCCTTCGGGACTAAATAAAGTTCGGTGGCGACTCTGTGTTATCTTTGAGTGTGCGATTCACTCAGGATGTAAACCAGTCATCTTCAGCCGGAAATGGACGTCTACATTTAAGGATCTGTGACCCGTGTTGAACTCTTTTGTAGGGTTGGCCAGGGAAAGATGCCTTGGTTTGTGTTACCGATTAGTGATAATTAAAGTTTGAGTTGTTGAACTCATGACATGTTTCCATATAGTGTGTGAGATTGAGAACTCAAGGTCATTTCCCTTCCCCTTGACTTGAGTTAAGATTTGGCTAGAACCCTGTAAAGCCGAGAGAATCCATAAGATAGGGAACTCACTAAGATTTAATATCTCATCCCATTGTTATTGTTATTTTTCAGGCGTGTTTGCAGGTTTGATTTACAAGTGGAGCTATGCTTGGATGTTTCAAGAGAAGTTTAGCTTTAGTATTCCGCTGTGTAATTTGTTGTATACAATTGAGGATATTATATATTGATCTTAGTTTTTATTGTTTTGGCTAGTTTCCATATCTTGTACCATAGATTGTATTTGTGTTTAGTAATGGTCAAGTATGTGAATTATGCCAATAAGCACTTGTGATGGTGTCAGTACCAAATAAAATACTTGTATAGTATTATTCTAGATATATATTATACAGAGCATTATAGATTTCTGCAGATTTTTAAAATGAATTTAACCTAATTAATAAAGAGTATTGTATGTCTATCAAAAGTTATATATTACATAATGTCCAATTACAATTCTGTACGCTATTAAATCCTATTGTGCACAGGCTTTGTAGAATTTTGAATTTTTCAGTTAAATTATAAACGTCGTGATTAATGAATTAAGACGTCATTTTTTAAATTCTGATATAATAAGTTATTTATTAATTTATTTTAAACTTATAATAAATGTATTTAATAAATAAACATATTTCTCGACTCTCAGTGCACATTAGTTTTTTTTTCTATTGCACTACTAAAATAGATTAATTAATAATGACTTAAAAAAAGTCACTGATAAAAAAGAAAAGTGCAATATTGCAACAAGAATATTAAAAACACAACAATTAATTTTCAATAAAATAACTTATTTTAGAAATATTTTCAAAAAATAAAACATGAAGTAACATAAAATTAAAATTTAAAAAAAGTAATAATCGTAAAATTAAAATATTTAAAATAAATTTTACGGATGGATGGATATCCATCCGTTAAAAATATGCTAATGGATGGATTGAATGGATATTTTTACTTCATGGATGGATCGGATTGTATTTTTTTTTTTAAATATTTAGTGGACCATTAATGGATTAATGGATTGTTTTGGTTCATTCATTAACAGTCCAATCCATATCCATCCAATCCATTTATTTTGCCACTCATAACTAAAACTAATTTACTATGACCAAAAATCCATAAACCTCTAAAAATTATCTTCCAATTTTATTCACTAATCACCAATTTCTACACAACACTTACTAACAAACCCACTCATACATCACAAATACACCTTTTTTTTTTACACCAATAAACTGCTCTAACATTAGAAAAACACTGACTTTTGCACCTCTGACGCATCAGTCTGCCGTAATTTTGCTTCCGCCGCCAAGGGAGAGATGTGAAATTCTTTGTTTAAAAATAAGAAAGGATATTGCTTTAGGGAAGCTTCACGATAGGGGAGGAAGAATTGTTTCGCTGGTTTTGTGGTTTTAGTTTTACTATTATTTTTTTTTTTTAAATCCAGGTGGCTTTTTGGAAACATAAAAGTTAAAGAGAAAGAGAGGGATATACGCCCTTTACTAGTAAGTTGCATCAACTATTATTATTATTATTATTATTATTATTATTATTATTTTATATAAACATTATTTGTTTTAATTCTAATTAGAATTAGGATTTTTAGACTATGGGCCTTAGATCATTGGGCTCGTCTCATTCATGTTAGTACCTCTTTGGTTTTCTTTATCAACATGAAACATACCCTCTATTTAATTCACACAATCCTTTGCAATTTTAATTTTTATTCTATTATTTAACTCTAATTAGTTGATTAATCTTTTTAATCCCTGGCATAATTTTGAACTTTTACATGTGGTTGTTTTTAATTTAATTTTTTGGATAGAATTGGTACATTAAGCCTTTAGCTTACATATTTTAGTTAACAATAAAATATACAAAGAAAATGTATTTAAGGTTTTATTCGATTTGTCATTTACCTTAACTTTACTGAAATACTATTTTTATGTATTCACATAATAATACAAAAACACCAAAAATAACAATTTTTCTTTTTTGTACGAAGGGAGGGCACAAGACTCAAACAAAGAAATTAGGCAATAAGCCTCAAAGAGATCTTAGAACTGTCATGCCGGATCAAACTTCACAAAGTCGAAGGACACTCATCCAACCAATGCACTCCAAATGAACTCGTAAGACCAATCTTCGCAAAGGAATCAGCACACTAATTAGCTTCTCTGAAGACATGTTGAATGCAGATTTCGTCAAACTTTGGAAAGAGACGGAAAATCTGTCTAATCAGGTTCAAACCTTGCCTGAGGTATCGAGAATCACCGTTGAGCGCTTTCGCCACAGAATTGTTGTCGACTTGAATGATCACTTTGTTGAAATTATGATTGCAGGCCATATCAAGCCCTAAGTACACACCCAAAAGTTCCACGCAAACGCTACTACAACCACCAAGGAAACTATGGAATCCACCCAACCAATTTCCAAAGTTGTCGCGATAGATGCCACCACAAGCAGCACCTAAACTAACATTAGAAGCCCTATCAGAGTTGAGACAAACCCAATACAAATCCGGAGGCTGCCAGTGAACGGCTGTAAGAATTTTCGCCGTAAGGGAGATTTTTGCAATGAAATTCTTGATGATCCTATACTGCCAAACAGAATTGCGAATAACTAGGACAAAATTGTAAGGCATAACGAAAAAGGGATCATGAGTCCGATTGTTACGCCAAATCCAAATATGGTGACAACTGCAGGCCCAAATCCCGGGCCAGTTGTCGTTGGAAGAATAAGCAGAAGGAGAAAGGTTGGACGCGATCCGGTCCATCAACGAAGAAGCGAAGAATTGAGCTTGTTTTTTACGGATAACAAGCTGAGACCAAATGTAGGTGTGCATTAGCAACATACACCTTAGTGTATTTTTGTGTGGGGCCCATCATTTTTGAGTGGGACCCACATTAGAAAGATGAAGAAAAAAATAGAAAGAAAATATATGTAGTGTATTTTTGTGTGAGACCCACCAATTTCGTTGGCACACACCGGATAACTTGGCATCGTGTTATCCAGTTTGTGTATTTCCTTCACCAGATAACTTGATGCTCGGTTGTCCGGTTTGTGTATTTCCTTCACCGGATAAATTAATGCTCGGTTATCCGGTTTGTTAAGTTCTTCACTGGAAAACTAGATGATGGGTTTTCCGGTTTTGTTTTGATTTTTAATTTTTTTTATAGTGGCTCGTTTTAGAGGACGCGACGAATTTATCTATCGACGATACGCTGATGGATCGGTAGTTCGAGCACGTGATATTCGAGATAAAGATTGGATAGCTGATCCTCCACCTGTACCAGCAGCGGCTCATACTCCACCGCATCTACCATTTCCTGGAGGACCGACTGATACATCACTTTTGGTGAGGTATCAGAACCATGTGGCTCGTTATTTGTGGGATGGCCAAGTAAGTAAATTTATGACCTTTCTATGGTGAATAAAATGTAATTTTAATTATTTATGTATTATGACATATGCTATGATTTATTTTTCAGGAGAGAGTTCCGAAGAAGGAGATGAAGGTTGTTGCACATGGCAGCAAACTGATTGGATGGGTTCCTCACAGTCTTCCACCTGCGATTGAGTGATGGGTATCTAATTCTGGTTTATCCCCTCTGCTGAATACCAATTTATTGAGGATAGATCAGAACCTGTTATCCGCATTTGTGGAGAGGTGGCATCCCGAGACATCGTCATTCCATATGCCGTTTGGCGAGATGGCGATTACATTAGACGATGTTTTGTGCCTCCTTCATATACCGATTAGAGGGAGTTATGTAACCCTGCACAAAGGTTTACTGACTCGGATGCTATTACCCAGGCTATTAGTCTAATGGGTGCTACACTGGAGGAAGCAGCTGAGAAGATTCGTACAAACAGAGGTCCTTACTATAAGCTTGATTGGTTGAAGAAGTTATTTGTCCGTCTGCGAGCTGATAGCAGATTTGATTTAGTTCTAGGTTAAACTCTTTACATGTTTGGTTTGGGCATCATGAGATATCACTAGCACATCCTAAATTATCATCTCACCCTCATTGAACTGGCCAGGCTTCATTAGCTCCATGGATTCTCTACGCACACCCGTATCATTACTCTTGCACCCTCTAGTTTTTTTGTTTGGTTTTTTTAATTAGATTTTAATGGTGGATTAATTTAGATCTTAATTTTGATTAATCTTCTAATTTTAATTTTGATCTTAATTTTTATTAATCTTATAATTTCGATTTAGATCTTAATTTTGATTAATATTCTAATTTTGGTTTCGATCTTAATTTTGATTAATTTTCAATTTCAATTTTGTTCTTATCTTAGTTTTGTTCTTAAAATTTGGATTAATTTTTTACCTTAACTTTGATTGAAATTTTATGATGATCTTGATGCCTATCCTGATTAATTCTTGATTAAATGATGATCAATTCTTGATGCATGTCGTGTGCTTGATATCTTGACATGAGTGTTGCTTGTATTTGAGCCTTGTTTCGTATTTGATTTTTTGATGATTGAGATGTTTCGTGTTTACTTGTTGATTACTTTGTACTCACATGCTCCTTTAGGGATTCCTAGTTCAACTTAATTTTTTATTAAGTTTGAAGTGGGATAGACATTAGTCTCTCAATCCAAGCATGATAACTTTAGGATAGAATCGTCTCCTAATCCTAACCTTAGGGGCATATTGCATGATAACATCTAGGATTCAGTTTCCCTAGACCTTCTGTGCGTTTCTCTCTTCTTTCTCAAAACAAAATCAAAACATGTAATAAATACGATGAGTATTGTGTGCCACGAGCCTTAAGTATATGGGAAATGATGAGTGAGGAGTCTCTCCTTACTTCTTCTAGAGTGTTTAGCATACGTTCCGTTTGGGGGCGATCTTGCGACGCATTCGCTCCTATGTCATAGACTTTAGTGCAATACGAATCTCAAACAAATTCAATTCACTTCTGTTAAAACTCACAAACAAATGCAAATCATTTTTGTCCTTCTGGATTCTCCTTGAAACCTTTTCAGAAAAGGCATGTTATTTCCGTTTTACTGCAAACAGTCATCAACCCTAACTGCTGGAACGCAAACTTAACGTCGCTCATAAAAAAAACTTAACCAATTTGTGGTCGTATCCATGAACTGCAGATGCTCTGATTTACTTATTCTTGTCTGAATCAGGATACGTAGGCACAAGACAGCGAAGTCTTGGCGAGCAATTTTCCCTCCATCCACTCATAGTCCTTCGAACTACGATGAATCTGATTTTCCCATTGCACGAGGGAATACGTAAGCCTAGGACGACGAAGTCCTATCAAGTCTCTTTTTTTTTCCCTTTTCGTTTCCGTTAGCAGATAGGTTTTAGATAGACACACCCTTTGATTAGAACAACAAACGTGGATCTCGTTGATTACAATAGACGCAAGGGGGTGTTAATATCTTCCTCTCGCGTAATCGACTCCCAAACCTAGGATTTATTTACGATGGCTATGTCTTCTCCCTTCTGAGGTTTCTTCAATCGTTTCCGTTCCCCCGTCGGGATAAATAACGTACGATCGCGACTCTATTTTTCCGCTGGTTGTTTTTCGTGTTGCGATAGCTAGTTACTCTACTGGGGACTCTGGTTCCCTATTCGAGTCAATCCTAACACTTATTTGTTTCTGTTTCATTGGGTGTTAACTTTTGTGCATTTATTTGATGTATCTGTTGTATACTATCGCATTTAATTGCATTTACTGCATTTGATTATTGTTATGATGCTTTATGTATCTGTTGTTGTGTTGTTGGGTGGAATGGTTACACGAGAGATAAGCCCACTACCCAGGCTTGAGTACATACATAGGATTAGAGTGGATAGTCATGTGGCTTGCGTGGCGTCTGGCCATGTTTAGTTGACACGAGACCCACATTCAGACGAGGTTTTCTTTGGAGATATTTTATCCTGCACATCTGGTGCAAATGATAGGGTGTCGACTTAGAGGACTCATGACTCTGGAGACTGTTCATGGGAAGTCAGTTGAGGCCTCCTCGATTGATGATAATGTCAAACCAAAAATGGTAAACATATTATCATTTCTCGGCCTGAGAGCCCGTGATACTGATGACCTGCTAAGATGCCTTGTCCAAGACTAGAACCCACATGTTAGAGGGGATGGGTTGTGCAAGGAACTTTGACCTTCAACCTACCTGGTTTTCTGGTTTTCTTATCAGTATGGACTTATGAGCCTAATATTCCGGTTATGATGGTATTCTGGAATTCTCGTCAGAGCAAAGTTTTGAACTTATTCGTCATCAGCATATTAGTTATTTTGAATTTGTGGAAGCTTTGATCCCATGTCTCTGCATCCATATCATCATAACATGCTTGTATTATGACATACATGCTCTTTTATTTCCAAGGATCTTAACTTTGGGTCTCGTAGGTGAGCTGTCTATCTTTTTCTTGTGTTTCGTCTGTGTAAAACTTAAAGCAAAGCAGGTAGATTCCTTGGAAATAATCAAACATGGAATTTGCATACACGCATCCATAGCAGGTGTTCAAGGATGGGGATTATTATTTTGACTTGGTCTTCTCTTCAGAACTGTAAACCTGACTTCTTGCCACTACACAACTCGCAACAACTAGAGGTGGATCATGGATCAGGTACAATAAGAATTATTGGAAGTCCAGACTCGTATGACTCAGTTCATGGAAGTGATACAAGGTATGGCTCAACGTCAAGAGGAATTGAGGGCACTTATCCACAGGCCCGTTGTTGTTATCCTAGAGGTTGGCAATGGGATTATTGTTAGTGGTAATCCTCCGGGAGGATATGTGAATCCTCCACGTACTGATCTTCTTCCCCCCTCTTACAGGGCTACCAAGGAGAAGGGCTGTTGAGATTCTTGTCCCTCGCCTGGAGCTGGACAATCAGGATGAACACTTTTACAATGCTGAGATGAGTTTTCCTACTGAGGCAAAAAATAAGTTTTGTATGCTCGAGGAAAGGATTAAGGCTTTTGAGAGTCATAGTGCTTTGGGCATGGCTGACTTGGGTTTGGTCCCGGGTGTGAAAATCCCTCCAAAGTTCAGGGTGCCTGTTTTCGACAAGTACAATGGGACCACCTGTCCTAAGACTCACATTAGGGCATATTTCAGAAAAATGTCTACATATTCGGATGATGAGAAGTTGTTGATGCATTTCTTTCAGGACAACCTAGCTGGGGCATCCTTAGAGTGGTATATGCAACTAGAGAGGACTCATATCCTTAGTTGGCGGGAACTTGCTGAGGCATTTGTCAAGCATTACCAATACAACACAGACATGGCTCCTAACAAGACTCAGCTGCAGAGTCTTACACAAAGACAAAACGAAAGCTTTAAAGAGTATGCCCAAAGATGACGTTAATTGGTTGCCCGAGTTCAACCTCCTATGTTGGAAAGAAAGCTTGTGGACATGTTCATGAGCACTTTACAATGTCTCTACTACGACAGGTTGGCTGGTAGTACTTCCGTCGGTTTCTCATCTCTGGTAAGGGCCGGAGAAAGAGTCGAAAGCGGCATCAAAATGGGAAAGATTCAGGTTGCTGCTAGTTCCTCTGAAGATGCAAAGAAACCTTATGTTGGGTTCCTCAAGAATAAGGAGGGAGAAACTAATGTTGTATCTATTCCAGCTGCTCAATACCCTGTTCAGTACCAACAACCTTATACTCCTTAGCAACAAGATTATCAGCAACAAAGACAACAAAGGTCAAGAAGGCCTGAGAGAAGGTTCGATCCAATTCCTATTCCTCATAGTCAGTTGCTTGCTCGTCTGCTCTGAGGTTCTATGGTTCAACTAAGAGAGGCCAAGTTGGTTCTAGACCCCATTCCTCCTGGTTACGACATGGATGCTAGATGTGAGTATCATTCGGAAACACTGGGTCATTCAATTAAAAATTGCAACGTGTTCAAGCACAAGGTGCAAGACCTGGTCGACTCAAAGGTAATCACATTCACGGTAGACAGTTTGCATATCAATTAAAGCCTCATTTCTAAGTGAGCACTCGGACTGCAAGGACATCGTCAGAAGCAATAAGTCCAGACGGAGTCAGACCTCCTCAACAATGGCAATCTTCAGTTTCTTTACTGCATTTTCATTTGTAATTTTTCATTGTTTGTTAATGCTCTGTTTGCATGTAAAACTTGTTTATTTTTTAATGATTATCCTAATGCAATGAGTATGTTTTCTTGAAGTATTCTATTCGTATTCACTCATATAAATATTTATGTGCATTGCAATACCAACTTTCTTGCTTAAACCCTTTGAGGGAGGATGACGTCGTGAAAACGCAAACTTTCTGGTCGTATGCTTTTGAATAAAACCCTGTTGATAATGTACAGACATTGTTTCAAATCCCTAAACACCGAAGATATAAGTGAGATAGACCCTTGTCAACCCCTTTGAGCCTCGAAGTAGGAGTTTCTTTTCATATGAAAAAAACCCTCACATTTAACCTGGGGCAGGGTAGTTGTCAGTTAATTTGACCGCGTGTTCAAATTTCAAAAGGAATGTGCGTCTAAGGACCCATTACCTTTCTTTCCCCACTCATCAGGTGGTCAAGGGACGTGAAACCACAATGGTTATCCCTCATTGACCAAGAAATGAGGCAGTCACAACCCTTTCAAACAATTCAGACAAACTAGTGTCACACGTTTTGTTCAAAAAAAATCAAAAGAAAAAAAATAAAGAAAGCCCGTTAAGTCGAAAACTTGAAAACAATTGACTTGGGCAAAAGTTAGGGCATCCCGCTAGACATCAGAAATTCAAAAGAATTAGTCCAGGCAAAATCAGGAAATCAAAAAACAAATAGAAAAAGAAAAGGATCAAAAGAAAAATCCTCGAGTAAGAACAAAGTCGTGTGACCACAGACACCAGAGACAAAAGGGGTGACTGCCACTCTGAAAGCCTTGTGGGTTCCTTAACCATCACCCCCACCATTCAATAAATTTTTGAAAGGTGAACGTTTGTGTCGAATTAACTGAACGTAAGATTGGAGAACATCAGGGAGAATGGGTGGGTACAAACAAATTTGAGCCATAAATCCTTTTTTTCTCAAACCGTGAACCAGACCACATTACAACCCTCAAAAGTCCTAATTGAAGCAGGGTTTATTCTAAAGGCGTACTTCAATGAGATAGCGTTCCTAACTCCCACGAGTTGTGCTAAAATATTTTTGTTGGTATTGCATGTACATAATGTCTTCCATTCAAAAATCAATGTCACATCTTAGCTAGTGACTCGTTCACAAGGTTTGGCGATATTTTTGAATAAAAACTTCAAGATTAACATATGTGTTGCATTAGAATTATCATTCTGAGAATAAACATTTTCTACTTGCATACATGTGTTTAAACATCAAGGAGGCTTACATAATGAACATCACTCGAGAAGCTTGATCCTACCAAAAGGAAATGCCTGAAAATTCTGGACAGTCGTGTCAAGGGGCATGTTGCCAGGAGACTCTGTGGAGCATGGGTTTTCCCAGTAAGTTGTGTCATGATGTAGCCAATATGGGGCAGTCACGTTGAGAAATCTCTCCAAAGTTCATCCAAATTGGGGCAATCATGCTGAGATTCAGCAAATTTCTCCAAGAGCGGTTGGTCTGGGGCATTCATTCAAATATCAATCAGTCAGGGGAAAAGTCACTTCAAGGATCGTACTGAGGCATACCACCTCAAGAGAACGAGAATGTATCCTCTCTAGAAGACAGTTAATCAGAAGTACATCCCCAAGGTTCAGAATACTGGGGCAGAATATCTCGTTTTGATACAAGTTTCTTTATGAATCCTCTCGAGGCAAATTCCTTCATAGATTATGCAGTCTGGAGCAGTTACGTCGAGATTCGATAAATCTCTCCAAGAGTTTGAAGACACTGGGGCATTTTAAATGCCAGGTTTTCTATAAAATCCTCTTGAGATGATTTCTTCCAGTAGACCCTGTGGTCTGAGACAACTTAAGAATTAAAGGAACCTTTGTTCGCTTATGATAATCAGTATGTAGTTGATCAGCAGAAGCGTGAAGCGCCAAGGTTGTTCCCAGTAAGGAGTTTCTCTTCCCAGCAAGGTGCCAGAAGGTATCTTTTCCCAGCAAGTTATTGGAAGTTCTATTCTTCCCCAAGCAGAGAATTATCCTTAAGTAGATAATGGTTCATTATGAGGATTTCTTATCCCCAGCAGTGTAGGAGGATTCCTCATTCCCAGCAATGTAAGATGATGGAGTATTCCTAAATGGTTTGAAGATTGTGAGAAGTCAGAGTGTTCTCTTCCTCAAAGGTCAGATCTGATAGTTCCCCACACGTAAAAGTCCAATGATTATTGGCATTCTCGGTATTTCAAAGTCCAATATTCATGGGCATCTCCCCAACAAAGTTCATGATTCAGTCTGTGGTTCCCTGACAGAGTTTGTAGTGCCAATGGTTATTGGAAATACAGTTGGTTATCTCCCTACAGGAGATCAGATATTGGTGATCCCTTCCTCAGTGAAGTTTGCTTGTTCTGATCTGTGCATTCCCCGGCGGAGTGTCATTTCATTCTTGCATATAGTAATCATCATTACATTGAATCTACCAAAATATGGAGCATTTCCATCCGATATGGAGCATTACGCTATAGAAAAATTCAAACATGCATCGAAGCATAAGCCAGATTTAGTACCTTGTATGAAAGCCCAAATCAACCCTCAATCAAAACAGTGATTCCATTCCTTCGAAGAGAACATTACCTGCACTAATTCCTAGCTTTTTCCCAACCTCAGAGTTGACGCCTGTCTTTTCCCAACCTCATAGTTGACACCATGCCTCTTTTCCCAACCTCAGAGTTGATTCTTATCCTTTTTATTACCAACCTCAGAGTTGACGTAGACCCTTTTGTCTCCAACCTCAGAGTTGATGTCTGCCTTTATTCCAACCTCAGAGTTGATGAACAATCCTTTTATCTTCAACCTCAGAGTTGATGTGTATCTTATATCCCCAACTTCAGAGTTGACGCCTTTCTTCCCCAACCTCAGAGTTAACGCCTGTTTTCTCCAACCTCAGAGTTGATGTCCATCATTTTACCAACCTCAGAGTTGATGCTTACCTTGTGATACCTCAACCTCAGAGTTGACGATGAATCCTGTTATTTCCAACCTCAGAGTTGATGTCTAGCTTGTATTCCCAACCTCAGAGTTGACGCATATCTTGTATCTTCAACCTCAGAGTTTATGTTTGTCTTGCTTATCCCCAACCTCAGAGTTGATGTATATCCCTTTTTCTCAACCTCAGATTTGATATCAAGTTTCTCTCAACCTCAGAGTTGATGCCAAGTTTTTTCTCAACCTCAGAGTTGATGTCTACCTTTTTCTCAACTTCAAAGTCGGTGTTTATTCCAAGTTTTTCTCAAGCCAATGGTTGATGTGGACCAATATATAGCCCCAACCTCAAAGTGGAAGTCTATATTTGTATCCTTAGTCTCAGAATTGATGTTAAGACTATTGTCTCCAACTTTGGAGTTAACGCCATTCTTTTTCCTCAACCTCAGAGTTGATGCCAAATTTCTTCTCCAACCTCAGAGTTCATGTCGTGTCTTTTTTTCTCAATCTCAGAGTAGGTATCATATTAATGTCATCCGTTTTCCCCAAACCTCAGAGTTGGCGTCTAGTTTTCTCCTCAACCTCTAAGTTGATGTTGCACTGTAGTTCCAGTTACCGTCCTGATATCATACAATGTACTTTTCCAGCTGCAGTGCTGACGACTAGCCTTTTAATTATCCCAAGTATTCTTTACACAAGAAGCTTCATTCCCGAACACATCTTTCAATCAGTTTCCAGGGTCGTAGATCTGTTGGTCGTACCCATGGTCTACTTTTTCCCCAGCGGATTCATCTTTTCTTTTCTTCGGGTCGTAAGTCTGTTGATTATACTTCTTGGCGTTCTGCTTCAATTCAAACTTTTGGTTGGTATCCTCTGTTTCAATTCCAACTTTTGGTTGGTATCTCTTGTTATCCTAACTTTTGGTTAGTATCATTGGTTGAATTCCAACTTTTGGTCGGTACCCTTTGATGGGAGTCCGCCTTCGGCCGACATTCCTCATTTATCCCAACTTTTGGTTGGTACCTTGTCGTTGAATCCAAACTTTTGGTTGGTATCTTTTGTTGAATCCCAACTTTTGGTTGGTACCCTGTGTTTATCCTAACTTTTGGTTGGTATTCTTTTCCAATTTCAACTCTTGGTTGATACCCTTTGTCGTGAGTCTGCCTTCGGCCGGCATTCCTCCCTTATCCCAACTTTTGGTCGGTATCTTTTGTTGAACCCCGACTTTTGGTTGGTATCTCTTTCTTTTCTAACTTTTGGTTGGTATCCTTGGTTGATTTCCAACTTTTTGTTGGTATCCTCTCTTTTATACCAACTTTTGGTTGGCATCTTATCCTTTATTCCAACTTTTGGTTGGTATCTTTTGCTCTAATCCCAACTCTTGGTTGGTATCTTTTGTTAAATTCCAACTTTTGGTTGGTGTCCTATCTGTTACCCTTTGTTATCCCAACTTTTAGTTGGTATCTTGTATCCATAGTTATTCCAACTTTTGGTTGGTATCCTTTGTTATAAGTCCACCTTCGGCTAGCACCCTATCAATTTGTCTCTTCTCTCCCCGCAGTGTGTAAATTTTATGGTTCTTTTGGTATTCAATCACTTTATACCTTGAATGTCTGAAAGTCGCTGCTATCACCCCTTTAGGTTTAAGTTGATTGAATAGGAGCAGCTGTTACACCCCAAAATTTGCCCTCTCTTTTCCTAACCTTAACTGGCTTGTGTTTCACATTCATATGCATCTCCATTAGGTCATAAATTTGCATTATTTCATTTGCATTGAGCTCCTAAAGACATGGATCAAAGAATTTTCCTGTGACTTGAGTTTTCCCTATTCAGAGGTGACTTGTCTGGCTATTATACTCAAGATTGAGACAAAGGCTAAACTCCCAACATCATGAGTATCTTCTTATTAACGCTTTCTGTATGCTAATGCAAAAGGTTAAATTCTCATCATCATAAACTTTCTTTGTCAGAATCATCAAGCATCAAGTCTATCTCCTTTAAGACCTCTCATGAGTATCAAGTGCTCAAGGTTTCTTCATTAGTTTAATTGAGAAGGTTATGGTTTAGGGTTTTGACTCCTTCTCTGTTCAAGACGATTCATCATTATCAATGTACATCTCATGGAGAATTGGGATTTCTTATTCATGGTTGAGCTTGTGGACATTCATCAGTCGAAGATCATTTCCAGGTTTTATATCAAGTATCTCTCCATACTTCAAAGGTTCTTCATGGCAACACTATGGTATGAACTATCAGATCAAGACATGGGGGTGTGAGCCTTGTAGATTCATCGACAGGGCATTGTGATTAGAGGTTCATCAAGAATGCAAGTCTTGGATTTGAAGTTTATTAGGGATCAAAAGTGTTCACGAGGATCAAGTGTTTTAAGCATACAGAGTGTGAAAAAACATTCATGTGAATTCCTTGAAATGCAAGTTACTTGGAATTTAAAATATCCATCATCATTATTTAAGTGCATCATCAGTCACCCTTCAAATTCAAATTCAAATTTCACTTATCCAAAGCATATCAAGTAACTCATTTTTATGTCCAGTTCAAGTTCAAATTCAATCCATATTTCAAACCATTGTGGACCCATTAATTCCCTTTCTCTCTGGTTGCCCCGTGCTCAAAACTTTTAATACTTTGATTCTTCATTCTTGACCAAAGTTCCAGTGCCACCTTCCTCACAGAGGTTGAAATCTTCCGAACGAAATTTCTCTTGGACTTGCCTTGAAATAGATTCTGATTGGCTTAGTTCAAGGGACAGTGGTGGCATCGCCAAAACCACACTGGGTATCATTGGCAACTTGCAAAATGTGGAGGAAGCGTATCTTAATGTTTTTCTCTGCACCAAAGTGATTTTGTCGACCCTATACTCTCCCTCCTCCACCATCAAAATGGTGATTTACATCTACTTTTGCGTCATTCGACATCAAAGTGGCCACTTTGCAACCCAATTCTAAATTATCCAGAATTTTGCAATTTAAATTATCTTAAATTCATTCTTCCTTGCTTCAACAATATTCATATGCTCAATGTGCTTGTGAAATGTCATGTGCTTCAAGTTCTCATAATTCAATGTAGCAAGGAGGAGCGATCACCTTTCGGATCATGGGAGCCAAGGTCAACAACAGTTCTGAAATGTCTCAAATCCCACCTGACATATATTCACATAGAAGGATATCAAGGATTTGAAGATGAGCTAGCATTTGCTGAATATATTTTGCATAACGGACAAATTTTGGACACAATGCTTATTTCATTTGATACTTCAATGGACCTGACAAACAAGTATTGCTCTCTCAAAAGATTAAGGCATCATTCAAGATTTATCAGTCTGTTATATTTGGAAGTTGAAAAGGAAAAAAAATACATCACAGGAAGAATCAAAACACATATGCAGGTTACACAAAAAGAATTCTCACTTTCTGTTAGTAAAACTCAATCACCAACAGAATTTTTCACTTGAAAAAAAAAGCATATAACAGAAAAATTGAACACAGATGAAAAAATTCAGAAATTAATATCACAATTCATTCACAGCAGGAAAATTCACTGAGGAAAAAAATAATACATAGCAGAAATTCGTTCGTAACAGAAAAAAAAAAAAAGGAAAATTACATAGCTTCACGAATCCAAATTCAAATCCAAGTCATAGTTGAATTCATAAAAGCCTCTATGAGTCTGCTTGATTGGGGTGAATGGAGGGGAGGGGAGGAAATATTTAATAGTTTTTATGTTTGGTTCAAATTTTGAGAGGGGGGGAGGACCAAAACCCCTCCTGACTCATTTTTTGCTTCCCCCCAATTTGGAGGAATTTGGAGAGAAGAGAATATATTTCACTTTAATCATAATTATATTTACATATTTATCCTTATTTATTTATTTAAATATTACTTTAACTTATTTAAATGTTAAAAGTTATATTTTAAACTCTTCCTTTCATATTTCTTATGTTTTTTATATATTCATCTTATTATTATTATATGTTTACATTTTTTTATTTTATTTATTATATTCTATTGTTACTTTTTTAATTATTGTAATGATTTTGTTTATAATAATTTTTATTAGATTTTATTATATTTGATAATCTTTTTAAAATTATATATGATAATCGTTATCGTTATAATTTTTATAAAAAATTTTACGATGCTCACTGATTGAATACTTATATTTCATTAATGAATTTTTATTTGAATTATAAATGACAAATATCGTGAGTCTTATGATAAAATTAAAAGGATAAAAATGTAAATTAGTTTTAAAATATCTCCCCTATCCTTGTGAACCAAACATATTTGTAAATAAAATGTCTCATCTTCCCTCCCCTTTCGTATTTTGAACCAAACATACATATATTTAAAATCTCTCCCCTCCCATCTCATCCCCTTGATAAAAATCTCTCCCCTTCCGTTCCCTCAATTAAACCAAACCGACCCTAACAGATTTTACAAAAGGTGATAACAGAATTTCACAATCTCTGACAAAATTTCCTCTGGATCCTTCCAATCTCCCCTATAAATTCATCTTCACCAGTCACACGCAACAGCCTCTTCATTCTCTCTTGGCTCCTTCAATTTTTTCTTCAATATTCTCCGACACTACAAGCTTCAAAACTCCACACGAATTTCTCAACCTTCAACAACCTGCAAGTTCAAAATCAACCAACAACGTATCAACACACAAAGATCCAACCTCAGCGAGAATTCACAATTTTCAAATCTCTGAATTCTGAATTTGAATTCCTGCAACAACAGCTTAAGAATCACAAACTCACATCAACAAAGACAATTCAACGTTCAAGAATTCCATTGTAGAAGCAATTAGCACGCCACTCAAGAACTTCGCAAGGACGATTTTGCGAGCGGAATGGCATAGAAGAAGAAGAAGAAAGTAGAGTGTAAAGCGAAAGCGAGAACGGAACGAATCTCATACCTTAAGTGTCACAGCGTCATCATTGTTGCGCAAATTCGGTAATCTCGCTCTGAACTTCGATTTCCTGATTTGTTCATGTATTTGCAATACTTGTTCTTGTATTTGTGATATCTGTTCTGGTATTTGAGATATTTTGTTCGTGTGTGTGTGCGGTGGCTTGTTGCTTGTAATCCTTAGCTTGAGCAATTTCACTTGAGATTTGTGAAGCCGAGGTCGGAGGGGGTTGCGGAGATCATCGCTCGTGCGGTTGAGTGAGAGGCACAATGATGTGAGGAAGCAAGATGAGGTCTCCGTCGCCGCCAGCGCGAGGCCACGGCGCGGCAGAGAGGTTGATCGATTGATGCTTTGAAGGTGGAGAGAGCATTACGCGGCGAAGAATGATGAAGAAGAAGTGGCTCAGTGCCGGCGTTTCGTCGGAGGGAGGACGACAGAATGAGGAGCACGGCGGCGCGGAGGGTGTGAGAGTGTGAATGAAGGAGAAGAGGTTGAAGAAGGCACGGCTGAGTGTTTCTCACTTTTCTTGTTATAGTTCTAGGTTAAACTCTTTACATGTTTGGTTTGGGCTTCATGAGATACCACATGCACATCCTAAATTATCATCTCACCCTCCTTGAATAGGCCAGGCTTCGTTAGCTCCATGGATTCTCTACGCACACCCGTATCATTACTCTTGTACCCTCTAGTTTTTTGTTTGCATTTTTTTAATTAGATTTTAGTTGTGGATTAATTTAGATCTTAATTTTGATTAAACTTCTAATTTTGATTTAGATCTTAATTTTGATTAATCTTATAATTTTGATTTAGATCTTAATTTTGATTAATCTTATAATCTTGGTTTTGATCTTAATTTTGATTAATTTTCAATTTCAATTTTGTTCTTATCTTAGTTTTGTTCTTAAATTTTGGATTAATTTTTTACCTTAACTTTGATTGAAATTTTGTGATGATCTTGATGCCTATCCTGATTAATTCTTGATTAAATGATGATCAATTCTTGATGCATGTCGTGTGCTTGATATCTTGACATGAGTGTTGCTTGTATTTGAGCCTTTTTTCGTATTTGATTTTTTGATGATTGAGATGCTTCGTGTTTACTTGTTGATTACTTTGTACTCACATGCTCCTTTAGGGATTCCTAGTTCAACTTAACTTTTGATTAAGTTTGAAGTAGAATAGACATTAGGCTCTCAATCCATGCATGATAACTTTATGATAGAATTGTCTCCCAATCCTAACCTTAGGGCCATATTGCATGATAACATCTAGTATTCAGTTTCCCTTAAACTTTCCGTGCATTTCTCTCTTCTTTCTCAAAACAAAATCAAAACATGTAATAAATGCAATGAGTATTGTGCGCCACGAGCCTTAAGTATATGGGAAATGATGATTGAGGTGTCTCTCCTTACTTCTTCTAGAGTGTTTAGCATACGTCTCGTTTGGGGATGATCTTGCGATGCATTCGCTCTTATGTCATAGACTTTAGTGCAATACGAATCTCAAACAAATCCAATTCACTTCTGTTAAAACTCACAAACAAATGCAAATCATTTTTGTCCTTCGTGATTCTCCTCCAAACCTTTTCAGAAAGGCATGTTATTTCCGTTCTATCGCAAACAGACATCGACCCTAACTGCTGGAACGCGAACTTAACGTCGCTCATAAAAAAAACACTTAACCAATTTGTGGTCGTATCCATGAACTACAGACGCTATGATTTCCTCATTCGGAGAATGAGGATACGTAGGCACAAGACGGCGAAGTCTTGGCGAGCAACCTTCCCTCCATCCACCAGTAGTCCTCTAAACTACGATGACTCTGACTTTCCCATTGCACGAGGGAATACGTAGGCCTAGGACGGAGAAGTCCTATCGAGTCTCCTTTTTTGTTTTTTCCCTTTTCGTTTCCGTTAGCATATAGGTTTTGATAAACACACCCTATGATTGGAATAACAAGCATGGATCTCGTTAAGTACAACGGATGCGAGGGGGTGCTAATACCTTCTTCTTGCGTAATTGACTCTCGAACCCAGGATTTGGTTGCGATGACCATGTCTTCTCCTTTTTTAGGTTTCTTCGATCGTTTCCTTTCCCCATCGGGATAAATAACGTTGGGTGGCGACTCTATTTTTCCGCCAGTTGTTTTTTGCGTTGCGACACATGTGTCACATTATTCAATTTAAGCTTGCATCTAACACCAGTTTCAACCAAAATATCTCTCATACCAACAATTTCACAAACTCCCTCATTTCCCATTTTTACCGTTCCAAAATCACCAATAGTATAAAATGAGAAGAAATCACGTCTAGGAGTAACATGGTATGAGGCACCTGAATCAATAATCCAAGTTGAATCTTGACATGCAAGGTTTATGGAATTATCATCATAAATAATGTAAACATCACTGTCATATGCAACTGAAACTGTATCTTTATCATTTTTCTTCTCATTATCTTCATTTCTTTCCCTTGAATATTTTCTTTTTAGAAACCTTATGTGTCCCACCTTGCCACAATTGTAGCATATAATTTTTTTTCTAGGTCTTGACTTGCTTCTTGACCTGCCACGACTCTCAAGTTTTTCACGCTTATGAAATTTCTGGTTTTGCTTCTCCCCCTTGACTCGATAACTATATCTTCAAAGTTCAAACTGATTAGGAGTAAAAACCAAACCATACTCATTTCTTCTAACTTCTTCATTAAGCATGCTATCTTTAACCGTTGACATTACTAATTTCCCATTCGGAGCAGAATTAATAAGTGCCACAACAAGAAATTCCCAGATATCACACAAGGAACTAAGCAGTAATAAGACTTGCAACTCATCAGCGAACTTAATATCAGTAGCTACTAAGTGATTCATGACACTCTAAAATACAATCGTATGCTCTGTCATTGAGTATTCATCCTTGTATTTCATATTAACCAGCTTATTGATCAAACATATTTTTTTCCACATTCTTGCGCTCATACAACTCTTTTAATTTATTCCTAATTTTCTACGCACTGGCTTCAACGTGTGGATATACACTCAAGTCTAACCATTGTTTGGTTATAGCAACTGTCTTTCGATTCATCTTCTT
Source organism: Lathyrus tuberosus (assembly GCA_022829125.1). NCBI lineage: Eukaryota > Viridiplantae > Streptophyta > Magnoliopsida > Fabales > Fabaceae > Lathyrus > Lathyrus tuberosus. The sequence continues at coordinate 6,518,429 of JALAZF010000308.1, read as the reverse complement.
CCATTTGCCATCAGACTTTTCACTTGGTTTACCCTTTCCCCCCTCAATTGGATCATACAAATCTTTCTTGTATAACATATCTTCCATGAGAGTCTTCCAGAGTATATAATTATTAGAGTTGACCTTAATCATATTGGGCTCTTTATTTTTCTCAATTTAAAAATGCACAAAAACAAACCAACCAGAGCTCTCGATACCACTTTTTTGGGAATTATCAAATAATCAAAATATTTTTCAAGCAGAATACTTTCCCAAACCTATGCAATTTAAATAGACAACCAACAGAACTAATACTACAACACAATAATAATAACAACAAAATTAAATAACAAAAACACCAGATTTTTAACGTGGAAAACTTCCCTCAAAGTGAGAGAATAAAACCATGGGACCTAGTCTAGTTAAACCTTCCACTATATCAATAATGGGTATACAAAAGTCTTCCTAGTAACACTAGGCAATAACAATCTTCACCGATAAACAATAAATATGGAAAACACACTCCAAACAACTCCTCTATAAAATGTGGGTATACCAAAACAACTCTAAGAGAAGGTAAAACTATTCAACGGGAATATAAATAAAATTAACTAAGTGATAAGAACAACATACTGAATTTGTAGTTTAAATTGATAAGGTTTGCTACACCCATCTATCAGTTGTGCCTTTTCCTCTTCTCTATTTTCTTATTCTCTGAAACACTTGTTGAGTTGCTTATTTGTTGTGTTGCTTTAAGATTAAAAACTCTCTTTTAAATACATGACATCTGGGTTTGGCCCAAATAAACAATAAAAATTGAAAAAAAAAACTCTTTATTTCTTTGTCTAATTAAATGGTGGGACACACTTTATGAGTGAACTCACCCTACAAACTTCGGCATGTTCATAGGGATGGTCACGGTCGTAATGGTACCAAACCCTCAGTTGCCCGAAAAAAGAAATTTTCCAATAGAGGCAAGACTACGGCGTGCTCGTAAAGACCATTACACCCATTGTGCTCCGCGAACTCCTGCTTTGTTCAGTTTTGTTTGTTTCGCTTTCTTTTGTCTGTTACGAAACTCTTCAAATTCCCCTGTTGTATTCTCTATTAAATCCAATTGTTTGTTATTATTGAGGGATAAATGAGAAAACTTAGCTTCGGTATAAATATGGGGTTTTCCATAAGATTAAAGACACATATAACTTTAAATTTTACACCTATGCTTATGAACATCATGACTACTTCTCTATGATTCCAATTTATAATAATTAAGGGTTTTTGATATTATTATTATTATTATTATTATTATTATTATTATTATTATTATTATTATTATTATTATTATTATTTTTATTTGTATGTTTACATATATAATTGATGCCTTATTTATGTATATGTGTGAGTAGACTCCTATAGTTTTAGGATTATGAGTATGGTCTAAATGACATACCTCTTATAATTCGTAGTTTCAAACTCTATCATAAATTTCTAAGTTGATACTCTAACCTTTAAGGATTTTAAAAGAGACAATATCAGATATCAGCCGATGGACTGAAAGGTCAAGTTTGATATCTAATACATAAAGGTTAGACGATTAAACAAACACATGAAAATAGTTTTGGTTTGATTGAAAAATTTATGTTCTTACAAAAACCTTTTCCTAATGAGTCTTATCATTAAATCAAACATAAAAATAGGTGATTTTGGTGATTTATGATACAATCATATACTTTGAAAGAAGATATAATCTAAAGTTATCTATTTAATCTATAAAAGCTAAAATTCTCGTGGCTGAGTGGAAACGAGGTTTTACATAGTTTGTCTTAGATAAGGAATCATATTCCTATTACTAATTTTTATTAAAATTCTAAACATTCAAAATAACTAAACCATAAGGAATTCATTCCATTTTACCTAATCAAACAGAAAGAAAAGAATCACCAATCATACTAGTCCTAATGTAACGATAATTTTACTATATATATATATATATATATATATATATATCACTTGCGATATATCAATTTTTTTATGTCGTTGTTGGGGACTTGTATTGATATTGATTTTTTTTCTTTTGCACCGATTAAACTAAAAAAGTCATGTCATATTTTTTTTTTACTAAATTTTCTTGTCCTTGATTGAGTGCAAAGAGTCTGTAGTTTTGGGGACCTTGTTGAACTAACCGCTGAGATAGAAAGAATTTTCATATGAGACATTGAGAACAAGTGATGGCTAAAAGTTACAGTTTATAATAATATGTTTCCCCCAATAATACGGATAAATGATTGAGAAATGGTTGGTTGTTCATACCCTCTACAACTAGTATGATACCCGTTCGTTCGCACGGGTACACGTTTGTGACGCGCATTTGTTCTTAAAATATATTTGTTCTCATAATGTATTTTTTTAGAATGTATTTGTTTACATTAAAAAAAAACAAAATATCATTAATAAAAATTATTAAATTTTGGATTTACTAAATATTAGTATGATACCCGTGCATTCGCACGATTACCCGTCGGTGATGCGCATTTGTTTTCATTTAAAATTTGGGAAAAAATAGAATTAATAAAAAACAATAAATATAAAAAAATATAATTTAAATTTTTAAAAAATAGAATTAATACTCGCAGACATCAGTTGGTATCTTTTATAAAAATATTTACGTAATGATTTAGTTTTATAAATATCAAATAATATTATAGTATTTGTAAATAGTATTTTAATTGTATAAATAAATTCAACCACTTCTATGTTTTATATCCATGTTTGTGTCTATATTAGTGTTTCATTGGCTAAGACTTATGTTTTAGTTTCCTTGATATAATGGTATCTTCATGCATAATTTTGAAAACTGGGCGGCTGTTGATTTCTGTGCAGAAATGAAAAATATGCCCAAAATAAAGTCATCATGCTAGATTTTATGTCAAAGGTGGTTAAAAAGCTAGATTGGTATTGGTTTAAATATTTAAATAATTAACTTAATATGAATATGATACGCATGTACCATATCAGTACCTGTGTGTTTGTCCGCGTACTGGTGTGGCACACACGCTTTGGTAATAAGAGTAAGAATGATTTCTTGCCCGTGTACTGGTGTGACACACACGCTTTGGTAATAAGAGTAAGAATGATTTCATATTATTATTATTATTATTATTATTATTATTGTTATTATTATTATTATTATTATTATTATTATTTTATTTTTATTTTTTTTGGAAGTAGCAAATATATTACTGAGACCAAAAACATTTACAAACAAAGGCGATCAAGAGATCTAGCCACAAGTACACTACAAAAGCCAAACAACTAAGGCATCATAAGTAAACTAACAACCTTCCTAATCTTGGGGATAAGCCAGAGTCTTTGAATAATAATATTCAAAGTGTTGTCAACAACTTTATCCCTATGACTAGTATCACCAAAACAGCATTTGTTCCTATGGGTCCATATAGCATAAACTCCTTCTGCAACTGCGCACTTCAGTGCCATAGCTTTCCACCCTTTTTTCTTGCACATCATTGTCAGCCACGTGAGTTCCATGTTCCAATTGGTAGCTCTATGATTAACTTGCAGCCAAGAGATAATAGAATTCCAAATAGTCTTAGTCTCACTACAGTCAAAAAACAGATGGTGTATTGTTTCTATTTCATTGCAAAAACAACACCTGTCATCAGATATCATGCCAAAAGAGAATAATTTATCCTTTGTGGCAAGTCTCTTGTGGCAGGCTAGCCATAAGGTAAAGACAGCCCTAGGTATGGCAAGGTTAGAGACCATAAGGCCTCTCCAATCTACTAACTCACTGTGCTCCTTGATGGCCAAGTAAATATTCTTGGTTCTGAACTTGTTAGCATGCAGAATTTTTTCCCACTCCTCACACTGTTGCAGCTTCTCTCTCTGACTAAGGATTCCTTTCAATATCCAAGAGCTGGACTTCTTAACAGGCATCTCCATAATGTTCTGGTTCTTAGAATAATAGCTATGAATCCATTTGACCCATAGGCTATCACTCTTACCACAGAAGTTCCAAAGCAACTTGGCCAGACTAGCTTGATTCCACTCAGACAAGGATATAACATTCAGCCCTCCATAAGACTTAGGCTGACAGACTTTCTTCCAAGAAACTGGAGACTTTTTAGTAATGACTTCACTATTAGACCAAAGAAAAAACCTGCACACTGCTTCAATTTTTCTTATGACAGCTTTAGGGACAGGAATACACTGCAACCAATAGCTAGAAATGGCAAAGGCTACACTGTTAATCAACTGAAGTCTGCCTGTAAAACTAAGTAATTTTGAACTCCAATGCTTGATCCTAGTTGTAACTTTATCAGCAAGGATAAGACATTGCCCAATAGACAGTCGCTTGCTAGAGAGAGGAATGCCAAGGTATCTAAAGGGGAAACTACCTTGGGAGAAACCAGTCACACACATGATATTTCTTTTTGTAGCTTCATCTACATTACCAAAGTAAACTTGGCATTTTCTAGGGTTTACAGCCAAACCAGTAGCAGATGAGAACTCCTTAAAGATATCCATCAGCAACTCAACTGATATAGTGTCACCCCTAACAAACATGAGCAGATCATCTGCAAAGCTTATATTAACAATTCCCAATTTCTCACACTTTGCATGGTAGTTGAAGTTGGGATTTGTGTTGAGCCTCTGAAGCTTTCTGTGCAGGTAGTCCATAACAATCACAAAGAGAAGAGGGGAGAGAGGATCTCCTTATCTAAGACCCCTCATAGCTTTGATCATCTTAGAAACCTCACCATTCACTACATACTTATACGTAACAGTTGTCACTGTGGCCATGATCAGTCTAACAAACTTGGGGGGAAAACTCATCTCTATCATAATGGTCTCCAGAGCATGCCACTCCACAGTATCATAGGCCTTTTGGAGGTCCATTTGAATCATGCATCTAGGAGGACCACCTTTAGCAGAGTAACCTTTAATCAGCTCATAAGCTAACAGAATGTGATCCTGAATGTGTTTACCTGGGATAAAGGCTGCTTGGCTTTCATCAATGATGCTACTCAGAACTTTACTCAGCCTACTAGCCAAGACTTTGGCTATGACCTTGTAAATAGTACTGCAGCAAGAAATTGGTCTAAACTCACTAATTCTGTCAACAGGAGATTTTTTGGGGATCAAAGTGACAAGAGTGCAGTTAATCTCTTTGAGCAATCTTGTGGTTGCAAATAACTCTCTGACAGCCTTCAACAGATCCTTTTTAATGATTACCCAGGTGGACTTAAAGAATTTAGACCCAAAACCATCCAGACCTGGCGCAGTGTTGTCATGTATGTTGAAGAGAGCAATCTTAACTTCTTTTTCAGACACAGGTTCCATCAACATATTCTTATGGTTATCATTGAGTTGAGGGCCTTTTCTCATATCAACAACATTGATACATTTTAAACACTGGGTAGATTTACCTACCAAGTCACCATAAAAGTTCAGAATAATACCCTCCATCTCATCTTGCTTACTACACAATCTGCCACCACTATCATACAAAAAATTAATATTTTTAGCTTGGTTCTTACTTTTCAGAGCAGCATGGAAAAATTGATTATTACCATCTGCCATTTTAATCCATCTGATCTTGGCTCTTTGGTAGATCAGCTGCTCCTCAATGTTGTTCAGATTAATCACTTCCTCAGTCAAGTTTTTGACATTCTCAATCAAGGTGGTGTTCATTCTGTCCCTAGCCAACTTATCTTGAGCCTCAGCAAGCTTCACCCTGGACTCCTCAAGCTTCTCTTTTGTTCCAATCAGAGGTTTACTGAACTCTCTTATGGTACTCTTGATACTCTTCAGCTTGTTCCAGAGGATGTACATAGCAGAACCCTCAACATGGTGACTCCAATTAACTCTTATTGTTTCCTCAAAGCCATCCAGGTTAGTAATAGCATTCTGAAACTTAAAGAGTCTCTTCTTAGGATGAATACCATTGCTACCCTCCAAGCACAACAAAGCATGGTCTGAGATCCCAGCCTCCTTAATTTTCAGGGTTATGTCCATGTTACTTTGAATCCACTCCATATTCCCAATGACCCTGTCTATTCTAGAGTATATAGCACCTTGCATATGCTTATTGAACCAAGTAAAATGATCACCAACACTATCTTTTTCATATAAGCCTTTCTTGTCCATCAAAGAAATGAGGTCAATGTATTCACTTTCCACAATTTCTTTCCCACCTATCCTGTCCAAAGCACTACAAACATTGTTAAAGTCACCCATTATGAACCATTCACCTGGGGGGTTGATAGCCTCAATATCCCTCCACAATCTTTTCCTCATATCAAGAGTGTTTAAGCCATATACAGCTGTACACCAAGACTTTGTACCTTCCTTGTAGCTCTCAACTTCTAGATGAATGTATTGGTCAGAGCTACTTATCTTGTGCACCTTAATTCTAGCATCATCCCATATGACCCATATCCTGCCATTATGATGCATCTCATAGTTGTCCAGATACTTCCACTTAGAGCCATATTTATTCCTAATGTTCTGAGCCTTATGATATTTTACTCTAGTCTCTACTAAGATAGCCAAAGCTGGGTTGAGTTTGTTAATTCTAGTAAACACCTCTCTACTCTTCCCAGCTTTGTTTATTCCTCTCACATTCCAAGATATGATCATGGGACATCCTCTTGGACACTAAAGTCATTTCAAACTCCAAGAGTCTCAAAATCATTTTGACAATCAACCTTTTCATTATCAATCACAGCAGCCTTACCTTTTCTTCTCCTACTGGTTGAAACCTGGGACCAAGAAGGGCCAACTTGCTGCACATTCTCTTTAGGTGTTTGGTCTAACCTCTTCTCACTATCATCTTCTAGCTGGACTTGTGTATTACCTTTCACAACAGCCTCTTTAGGTTTCCACTGTTTTGGTATATTGACTTTGTTTGAACATATATGACCAATCTTTTGACAACTTTCACAAAACTTCGGTTTCCATTCATATTCAATCATTTGGGTCAATTTATCACCTTCATTGTCTTTGATGGTGATTGACTCCTTGAGCTTCTGGGTAACATCAATCTCCACTAGAATTCTTGCATACGAGACCCTTAGTTTGTTGGCCGTGCATTCATCAGTGAAAAGAGGTCTCCCTGGAGCGCTTCCTATCTTTCCAAGGCTCTTAGCTCCCCATAGATGCAATGGGAGATGGGGAAGTTTAATCCAAATGGGGAGAGTTCTCAGCATGTCTCTTTTGAAATTAAATCCAGGGCCCCATTCCTTCAGGATGGTGAAGGGACCTCTAGTCATAACCATGTCACGTTCAGAGAACGAGTGGAATTTAAGTATGAAATACCCTTCTTCATGATAGAACATGTTAGGGAGTTTAACGAAGTTCCAGAACTTACTCATAAACTACTTCACTGCATTCATGCTGAGTTCTCGACCTATCGCATACATAATCAAGGCAGATTTCCAAAACTTCATTTCAGATTCCACATCTGTGTCATTAATTTCTACTTCAATTTCTCCGTCCACCAGGTTTGGAGCTGTGTATTCAATCGCCATCCCGTTAGATGCAATTCGGTTCCCGCTTATCACATCAACCCATAGCTTCTTGGGTTGTTCTTCATCTGAGGTTTTCTTAGCTTTTGCCCCCTCGTCCTCAACCGTAACCATTGGGACAGGAATGGGTTCCACAATTGTTTCTGCTTCCTCATGTTGACTACTCGCCATGCTTCTCGAGGAGCTACCATTTTCCGTTCCTTTCTCCATCTCCAGAGTACGGACAAGGGGGGACAACACCTTCTTCTTCTTAGGGCGCCCCCTCCCCCTCCCCATTCTCAAAAGTAACAATCGTGCAAGTCACCTCACTGATTGAAGGTCCCTATTCCTAAGAATAATAATAATAATAATAATTATTATTATTATTATTATTACTATTATTATTATTACTATTATTATTATTATTATTATTATTATTATTATTTCAAATAGATTATATTTACCTTATTTTAAAGAACTACTTGAATTCAAACTTACCACTGCAGATCTAAAATAATCATCTATATAAAAAATATGAATAAATATATCAAATACTATCAAATATTTACGTAATTATTTAGTTTTATAAATATCAAATAATATTATAGTATTTATAAATATTATTTTAATTGTATAAATAAATATATTTTATGTAAGTATTATTACAAATATCTATTTCGTGAGATATCCATATCACTACACGTGTGATCGTCCTATTATGGTGTATTAAGCACATTTGATGTATTTTTAAAATAGGATTAATAAAAATTAATAAATATAAAAAATATAAAAATATTTATGCAATGATTTAGTTTTATAAATATCATATAATATTATAGTATTGTAAATATTTTTTTTAATTTAATAAATAAATATTATCAACATAAAGAAATATTTGTGTTCGCTCGGGTATTGGTGTGACACACACGTTTTTGTTTTTAAAATGTAATAAAAATATAAATAAGAAAAACCAAATTATTTTACCAAATTATTTTTATATGAATAATATATATTTCAATTTTCCATACATTATGTTTAAAAAAATTGTATCTCAAATTAAAAATAATTTCAAATATATTCAATTATTTAGTTTTATAAATATCAAACTAATAATATAGTATTTGAAAATATTATTTTAATTGTATAAATAAATATTAGTAACATAAATAAATAAAATATTCAAATCAATAGTAAAGTTGTTCCCATTATTATTTAATATTTAAATAATTAACTTAATATCAGTATGATACGCATGTACTATATCAGTACCCGTGTGTTTGTCCGCGTACTTGTGTGGTTCGTACACTTTTGTTTTTAAAAAGTAATAAAAAATATAAATAAGAAAAACAAAATTGTTTTACCAAAATAGTCTATAATAAATAAAAATTTGAGTAATTATTGTTGTACCATATCAGCACCTGTGTGTTTGTCCGTATACTGGTGTGGCACACACGCTTTGAGAATAATAGTAAGAATGATTTGATACATATTATTATTATTATTATTATTATTATTATTATTATTATTATTATTATTATTATTATTATTATTATTGTTATTATTATTAGTATTATTGTTATTATTATTATTATTATTATTATTATTGTTATTATTATTAGTATTATTATTATTATTATTATTATTATTATTATTATTATTATTATTATAATTATTATAATTATTATTATTATTATTATTATTATTATAATTATAAATATAATTATAATTATAATTATAATTATAATTATAATTATTATAATTATAATTATTATAATTATTATTATAATTATTATTATAATTATTATTATAATTATTATAATTATAATTATTATAATTATAATTATTATTACTATAATTATTATTATTATTATTATTATTATTATTATTATTATTATAATTATTATTATTTATTTTTTTTTATTTTTTTTTATTTTTTTTTGGAATAAAGTAAACTTTATATAACCAAAAGAATAAGAAATACAAGGTGGCCTCTAGCTCACCCACCCAACAAAGGAACAAACAAACAAGCTAAACCATATGAAAGTTAGCAATGTTCTTTCTAATTTTAGTATTTCCCCACCCCCTATTTACAATATTGGATATCACTAAATCTTTGATTTCTATGGTATTCACACTATCCCCAAACACTTTCCTATTCCTATATCTCCAAATTTCATAAATGGTTTCCGCCGCAGCACTACGAACCAAGATGTCCTTCCAACTTTTACCTTTGCTAGCATCCACAATCCAGTTGAGTTCCTCTTTCCATCCATGACGGCAATGCTCTATGCCAATCCAACTCAAAATATCCTACCAACATTTCTTAAAGGGAGGGCAACTGAACAGAAGGTGTTCATTGGACTCCACTTGGTCACAAAAAGAGCAATCATCAGAACTAATAATGTTGAATTTTTTCAGTCTATCTCTAGTTGCAAGTCTGTTGTGGCAAGCCATCCACAACATAAAAATCGCTCTAGGCTTCGCAACTGAGTTGTACAGCAAGTTCTTCCACGCTACAGCCGGTTCCTCACTCTTTAGAAACCTATAAACCTTGCTTACACTATACTTCCCTTGCATGGAATTCCAATCACTCATCCTTCTCATTATGTCTCTCTGATTAAGGATAGATTTCACAATCCATGACATATTTTGGCTGATCTGTACCTGCTGAACAGAATTGTTTTTTATGTAAAATGCATGTATCCACTTGACCCACAATGATTCCTTCTTATTACATAGGTTCCAAAGGAGTTTGGCAATGCTAGCTTTGTTCCATTCTTTCAAAGAAGTGATATTGATCCCACCATTCCTCTTAGGCTTACAAACATTTTTCCAGGCAATAGGAGATTTTTTAGACTTAACATCCTTTCCCGACCAAAGAAATGTTCTGCAAATCAAATTAATCACTTGCATCACTTTCTTCGGGAAGGGAAGGCACCACATCCAGTAGATAGTCATAGAAACAATAACATTATTAATCAATTGAAGTCTTCCTGCATAGCTAAGCATTTTTGAGCTCCAATGACGGATACGGCTCACGATTCGATCAATCAAACTCATGTAGTGACTGACAGAGAGTTTCTTAGTAGTAAGAGGAACTCCTAAGTATCTAAATGGTAGTTCCCCTTCCACAAAGTTAGTGACAGTATGGATGGCTTCCTTTATATCACTAGTCATCCCCCCTAGGAAAATTCTGCATTTCATCGGATTCACAACCAGCCCAGTTGAATTAGAGAAATTGTTTACCTGCTCCATCAGTAGCTCTACAGACTTGCAGTCACCACGAGCAAACAACAGGACATCATCTGCAAAACTCAAGTTGATGATTTTATGCCTCTCGCACTTCGCATGAAAGTTAAAGTTGGGAATTTGATCCAGTTTATGTATCACTCTATGGAAGTACTCCATCACCAGAACAAACAAAAGAGGTGAGACAGGGTCTCCTTGTCTAAGGCCTCTCTTTGCCTTCAAACTCTTGTGACTCTTCCACTTATATTGAACCTGTAAGACACACTAGACACGGCAGTCATAATCCATTTAGTAAACTTGTGTGGAAAACCAAACTCCTTTAAAATGCACTAAAGAGACCCCCAGTCAACGGTATCGTAAGCTTTCTGAATATCTAACTGCAGCATACACCTTGGAGTACCTCCCTTCCTACTGTAACCACGGATAAGTTCATAAGCCAGTAAAATATGCTCCTGAATATTCTGCCCAGGTATGAAGGTTGCCTGGATCTTATTGACAATACTATTGATTACCAATCTCAGCCTGCTGGTTAAAATTTTAGAAATGATTTTGTACAGAGTGGTGCAGCAGGAGATTGGCCGAAAATCTTTAACATACTTACCAGCATTACCTTTAGGAATCAAAGACATAAGAGTACAGTTTATAGCAGGATACATTTGGAAATTATTGAAGAAATCCATGACAACAGCTATAGTATCATGCTTAGTTATGTCCCAAGTGGATTTGAAAAACTTGGCACCAAAACCATCCACCCCAGGGGCTTTAAAATCATCAATATCTTTTAAGGCATTTTGGATTTCATCAATAGTAACAGGTCTCTCAAGTAGACTTCTTTGATCAGCAGATAAATGAGGCCCTTTTCTTATAGCAGGAAGATCAATACCTTCAAGGCTGCTATTAGCACTACCCATTAGGTTACCATAGAACCTAAGAACTTCATTTTCAATATCTTCAGGGTTGTCCAGCAAGGTGTCATCCTCAAGATAGAGCTGGTGAATGCCATTTTGATTTTGTCTAGCCTTCAACATTGCATAAAAATACCTGTTGTTTCCATCTCCTAATTTCAACCAGTTAACCTTAGATCTTTGTCTAAGGACCTGTTCCTCAATCTCACTCCAATGAAAGACATCTTCAGTTTTCTCCTTAACCAAATTAATCAGAGATCATTGTTGAGCTTTTTATGAGCCTCCTGCAACTTACTCCTAGCCTGCTTAAGGAACTGAGATGCACCCACTAAAGGTTTACTCAGCTTTGTCACCACACTTTGGACCCTAATTAGCTTCCTCCAAATAACAAACATAGGACTCCCTCTTATAGGGGCATTCCAACTTTTTGCTATCTCCTCATGGTAGCCCTCAACATTAACCACATTATTCATGAATTTGAACTGATGAAATCTCTTGCATTGCTTATCAGGATGAAACAGAAAAAGCAGAGCATGATCAGAAATACCAGGATCAAGAATTTTCAGAGTCAAGTTACAATATTTGTGATACCAGTCTGTATTAGCCATGCCATGATCAATTCTTGAATGGATAATATTGTCACTTTGCTTGTTAGACCACGTGAAGTAGTCCCCAATCGTGTCCATGCTGCTAAGATTAGTTTTCACCATCATATCAGCCAGATCTTTATACTCATTCACCTGAACCATGTTCCCACCTCTTCTATCATTTGTTTGCATCACATTATTGTAATCGCCTATAATAAGCCAAGGCCCCTGTCGATTCAAATGTATTAGCTCAATCTCCTTCCAAAGCTTTTTCCTTTGTTCCAGTTGATTAGCTCCATAGACAGCAGTTAGCCAAAACATGAAATCACCATTTCTGTCATACACACTGCAGTGAATCAGTTGCATAGAACAGGTAATTTTCCTGATTTCAATCTGAGAGTTGTTCCACCAAATCCAGATCCTTCCATTATCATGTTTCTCATAGTTGTCAATGTAGCTACCCTGCAAATTCAACTTACCTTTGACTCTATCAGCCTTACCTTTCTTGACCCTAGTTTCAATCATAACACTAATCTTTGGGTTAAGCTTTATGAGGCGGGAGCTAACCTCTCTAATCTTAACCACTTTATTTAACTCCCTCACGTTCCAAGAAGCTAACATTGCCCCGTGTTTTGACTACTTTGAGGATCATTCAAAATCCCTAGTAGTCCAAACCCACTTTGACATTGAATACCTTCATTTACAGTACCCTTTCCATTATCCCTTCTTCTACTTGTAGCTCTTGTCCACTCATCATTTCCTTCATCTTGATTCGCTCCTGTAGTAGCAGACTGGTTTTTAATGATTTGTTCTTCATCATTGGGGTTGTCTTCCACTCTCTCTTGAACTGCCTTAATTTTGGGTCTCCATTCTGTAGACTTTTTGGCAGGCTTGTCACAATTATGTCCAACTTTGTGGCATCTTCTGCAGTACAAAGGCCTCCATTCATATTCTATAGGTTGTTTCATTTTGTTACCTCTTTCATCTTTAATCATAATATCCTTCTTTAACTCTTGGGTAATGTCAATCTCCACCAAAATTCGCGCGTACGACACCCTAAGCTTATTTGTCGTGCACTCATCTGTCACCAAAGGTGTCCCAATTGTACTTCCAATCTTACTCAGGCTACGAGCTCCCCATAGATGTAAGGGCAGTTGAGGCAGCTTCACCCACAACGGGATCGTTCTCAGCATGTCCTTCTTCAAGCTAAATTCTGGTTTCCACTCTGTTAGCATCATTGGTCTCTTATGGATTGTATAAGGTCCTTTCATTAGTACCGAATCTTTGTCTTGGAATGACTGGAAACGCATAATGAAAAAACCTTTCTCATTGTAATATAGGTCTGGTAGCTTCACAAAGTTCCAATCCCTCGTCATAAACTGTTTAACAGCATTCATGCTTAAATATTCATCAAAAACATACATGATGAGTGCAGACTCCCAGAATTTCACCTCTGCTTCCACATCAGCTGCTTCAATTTCGATTTCAACTTCTCCATCCACAATTTTGGGTGCAACAAATTCCATGGATAATCCCTTCGCAGGGTTTCGGTTTTCCTTGATGACATCTACCCATAGCTTCTTCTGTTCTTGGTTTACTTCCGCTGATTGAGCAACTCCTTGTAGGGTTTCCATAACATTTCCTCTTAGGGTTTTGTCTTCACTAGCCATTGATTCATCTTCATCAGTTTGATCCTCATTTGATAATTCATTCCTCACAATCACTTCTTCGTACGTATCTCTTGCCGATTCACTCTGACCGACGGATGTTACCTCAGGAATGGCCGTCGACGGAGGCACCTTGGCTGGCCGCCCTCGTCCCCTTCCTCTCCCTCGCCCCATCCAAAATCTATATAGTTAGGAGTTATTATTATTATTATTATTATTATTATTATTATTATTATTATTATTATTATTATTATTATTATTATTATTATTATTATTATTATTATTATTATTATTATTATTATTATTATTATTATTATTATTATTATTATTATTATTATTATTATTATTATTATTATTATTATTATTATTATTATTATTATTATTATTATTATTATTATTATTATTATTATTATTATTATTATTATTATTATTATTATTATTATTATTATTATTATTATTATTATTATTATTATTATTATTATTATTATTATTATTATTATTATTATTATTATTATTATTATTATTATTATTATTATTATTATTATTATTATTATTATTATTATTATTATTATTATTATTATTATTATTATTATTATTATTATTATTATTATTATTATTATTATTATTATTATTATTATTATTATTATTATTATTATTATTATTATTATTATTATTATTATTATTATTATTATTATTATTATTATTATTATTATTATTATTATTATTATTATTATTATTATTATTATTATTATTATTATTATTATTATTATTATTATTATTATTATTATTATTATTATTATTATTATTATTATTATTATTATTATTATTATTATTATTATTATTATTATTATTATTATTATTATTATTATTATTATTATTATTATTATTATTATTATTATTATTATTATTATTATTATTATTATTATTATTATTATTATTATTATTATTATTATTATTATTATTATTATTATTATTATTATTATTATTATTATTATTATTATTATTATTATTATTATTATTATTATTATTATTATTATTATTATTATTATTATTATTATTATTATTATTATTATTATTATTATTATTATTATTATTATTATTATTATTATTATTATTATTATTATTATTATTATTATTATTATTATTATTATTATTATTATTATTATTATTATTATTATTATTATTATTATTATTATTATTATTATTATTATTATTATTATTATTATTATTATTATTATTATTATTATTATTATTATTATTATTATTATTATTATTATTATTATTATTATTATTATTATTATTATTATTATTATTATTATTATTATTATTATTATTATTATTATTATTATTATTATTATTATTATTATTATTATTATTATTATTATTATTATTATTATTATTATTATTATTATTATTATTATTATTATTATTATTATTATTATTATTATTATTATTATTATTATTATTATTATTATTATTATTATTATTATTATTATTATTATTATTATTATTATTATTATTATTATTATTATTATTATTATTATTATTATTATTATTATTATTATTATTATTATTATTATTATTATTATTATTATTATTATTATTATTATTATTATTATTATTATTATTATTATTATTATTATTATTATTATTATTATTATTATTATTATTATTATTATTATTATTATTATTATTATTATTATTATTATTATTATTATTATTATTATTATTATTATTATTATTATTATTATTATTATTATTATTATTATTATTATTATTATTATTATTATTATTATTATTATTATTATTATTATTATTATTATTATTATTATTATTATTATTATTATTATTATTATTATTATTATTATTATTATTATTATTATTATTATTATTATTATTATTATTATTATTATTATTATTATTATTATTATGTATGCACCCTTTTCAAACCATGTTAATGCTTCCTAATGCTAAGATGCACATCTAAAATCAGAGGATACCGTCCAATATATATTAGCGCTAAACTATTTTTGTTTTGATGTCATTCAAAAACATATCAAACGGAAAGTTGCACTCACATCGACTTGAAGGGAGTGTTAAGAACTATTAGGATCAATTAACATTGATTAGGATCAATTAGAAATCATTAGCTTCAATTGTATAGATTGTAATCAATACACTACCAACTATAATCAACTCATATAAATACAAATATACACGTGTGATCTTATTTGACACAATTACTAACATAAATACACTTTCAATAGCAAACTTGAATGTGAACTGAACCCAATAACATTGGATTCTCATAGCCTTTCACAAGAAGCCATTACAATGAATTTCGTTTTTTTAATCTTGAATGCACATCATCACTGGTTTCATCTTTGTAATTAATTATTATTTTAAAAGTTGGTTAGGCTGGTCATTGGTCTCGCAAAGAATCTATTATCCCATGATCATGGGAAGCATATTGATACTATTATCACTTTATAAGAATGTTTTAGCAAGAAAGAGTGTACAAGCAGAATAACATGTAAAATCTCAACATCAAATTTCTCACATCTTCCCCGAGACATTCAAACATGAAGATTCTATTAAGTTTAGAGACTTATTTTGAATGACAAGCTTTAGTTAAAGAGCATAATAAGAATAAATTTGATAAGAAAAACATGAAAAGAGCAAAATATGCTAAAACTGAATAGGTGTTCAAGGAGTAAAGGTATGTTGGTAAAATACAATGTATATAATTCTTACAGATATATAGATATGCCATGAACCGCATCAAATGGAAGAATGTTACTGCAAAAAATAAAGATCTGAGATGGATTTTATTCTATATTGATCCAATGATCCAAAACTAAGGGAGAACAAACATGAGATAGCTTTCCAAAATAAATACAATTAATAATATCACTTTTGACTTTATATCAGTTACATCTGTATACATGTTACTTTTTCACTATTTCTTGTGCTCTTAGCAAATACACAAAATAGCAAAATAACAAATGTAAGTAAAGCAACAATGATATACAAACTAAATTTCATGGCTCCAACAATGGTACTTACAGAACCAAAAGGATGAAATCTAAACCTGTCTGTAGGTGATTATCTAGAGTTTTAAGCAACAATAAAGACAGATATACATTGATATCAAGTAATTAAATATAAGCCAAGTTTCTTTAGTAGATTATATGACTCACACAAGAATGTTATTGTTGGTAATATTTACACTCAAATCCTTGTTGTCTTCATTATCTGGTTTCTGTTTTGGTGTAGTAGGCACACTATGCTTTGGAAGCTGCTTGGATGCATTTTCCTGTGACTCGTGTAAGTTAAACGTCGTGTAAACTGACATTCCAGTGAAAGCAATAACCGCTCCGCCAATGCTAATAATCCCCGGATCAGAATTGAATAACAGATAACCTCCTAACAGAATGACACAGGTCTTAATCTGTCCTAAAACAACATGAGTTGTAGCAGAAGTTGCCCTGCATAATAATACTATCTGTCAAAAAGGGCACATCGCTATTTTTTCTATTAAAACTTGAAACCAAAAAGAACTCTCACCCCAATGCCAATGCACCTGACCACTGTAAGAGAAAACTAAGAAGAGCCGATATCAAAATTGCAGACGAGCTGTTTACATCCCACTTGAACGATAACACTCCCGGTGGATCAATCCAAGGCATCAAAGCTCCTAGGAAGAAGACTGTGATATGTGTCGTCTTCCACATCAATCTACACAATGAAAGAATTTCAAGTCTAGTTATTGAAAACTTAACTTTTAGAGAGGCGAAATTGGATAGTGTCTGCTAGTACTTACGCCAAAGCCGTCCAATTTCCTTGTTGCTGTAAAGTAGACCATAAAATTTTATTTATCGCACTTGGGATTATTCATATAACTGCAACTATTGCACCGAATAAATTGAACTCTAAATCTGATACAGTTGCAACGGCTACACCTGCTGATACAGCAGTCAAAGCCAAAACCTGCATCAATGCATTCCAATGCATGATTAGTACATAAACAAATAAAGGGTTAGATGGAGTAGTTGTTTTTTCAGATATATGAAATGCTTTATAAAAGAGAAAGAATGAAAAACGGCGAAAAGCTTAGTTATGACCTTTTTTGAAGAAATGGTTTTCTTAAAAAATATGAACTCTGCCAAAACAATTGTTGGAGTAACAGCAATCTTGGCCATTTGGTAGAAACCAACACTGCATGAACCGAACTGTCAGAAAATAGATAAGGAAATTCTGAATCTTTTATCGTAAATAAGTTGTTTAGATAAAGAACCCGGATGCAATTTAGGCTAATGAACATGTTTGAGCAAGAGCATGAACCTGTTATACTTGAGGCTTGTGTTTGCAAGGCCGGATGCAAAAGCCATAACAGCGCCAAGTGCAAATATAGAAGAGAAAGGAGTTGATTTAGATGGAGGAGACACTGGAAGCACCGAGATCGTTTTGAATATTGCAAGCAGAACCCATGCGGTGATGTAGTGAACAAATGTGAGGAAAATGGGGAAGTTAAAGCCAACTCTTCCCATCACCTAGCAACGACAAAGTTTATAACATGCAGCATAAGAGATATTTCATATTGATGATAAGTTAAACGCAACATGAGGAAAAATGGTTCTGATTTCTGACCAATTTGTTAGCCAAGATGATACCAACAGCAACCATAAAGTTGAACGATAACGCGACCACTGGTCCGCAATATCTTTGTTGCTGTCGCTTGGCTCCTTTTGATGTTCGGAGCTCATTGTACAGAGAAGATCTTAGTTCTTCCAGTGTTTTACCTGAGCATTTTTAGCCATAACAACAATGCATTATGTGATCCAACCATGATGGAACTCAACAACTTTCAAAAGCAAATCACAGAAAATCAAGAATTCATGAATATGCAGGTAAAACAGAATTCATGAATCAGAAAAAATAAAGGAAAATACCAGTTACAAAATATATTGAGATCAATGGGAATTGTTGGGGCCAAATTTGATATAATTAAAATAAATGACCAATTGAATCTTCAGAATGTTAAGCGGAGACATAGTTTAATGCATGTACTCACTTGGATTCAAATTTGTCAAAATTGATTCAATTAATTTACACAGAAAGCTATTTCTCAAAAAAAGAAATGGACATGATTCCTGCAAACAAAAGCCAGCATATTCCCCAAAACAGATATAAATCAAGTTACATCAGTTCTGGACGCCTAGGCTAGCCAGCATATTCTCCTGGTGTTTGTGTCGCTGCCAGAACCTATTTAACATTTAGATTGATTTTAATTAGTCCCCATGAATCATAAATAGAAACAAATTTGAAATACTGAATTACATATGTTTCATTTCTTTTGTTGAATGTTATTCGCAACCGTCATGTTCATCTCAAAACTCATTGCATGAAAATATATTCAATGTTCTTAAC
Organism: Lathyrus tuberosus; assembly: GCA_022829125.1. Taxonomy (NCBI): domain Eukaryota; kingdom Viridiplantae; phylum Streptophyta; class Magnoliopsida; order Fabales; family Fabaceae; genus Lathyrus; species Lathyrus tuberosus. The sequence goes on along the minus strand of JALAZF010000308.1, from coordinate 6,499,086 downwards.
CTTCTAAACCTCAGAAGAGAGTGATCCTAGTAATATGGAGTTCGATTCGACCAATTATTAATAAAAAATGCGAGGAAAACAAACTAATTTCAATCCATTTTCATCACGGTGATGCATGGTTACCTCCACAAACCCATTTCCAAAGTTGAGACCATTTTCGAAATAGGTGCGAGCGATGTGACGGTTGAGGGAAGCAGAGTTGAACTGAGTCAGCACAAATATCTTGTTGATGCCACTATTGTTGCAGTTGCTCATTGGAATGTCTATAAGCCTATAGCATCCTCCAACAGAAACCTTCAAAACAAAGGCAGCAAACAAGTCATCATCACAAACAGCACAAAGTTATAAAGAACACCAAAATGTTAGAACTTACCAGCAAGTATACAACACATTCTTCTATAAATATTAAGTCTTCTGCTCAACATGTTTCTACTGTTGAAGATAATTCAGGGGGAGAAGTGTCTACAATTACTGCTGAGCCACTTTCAGGTCAGGATCAAATTGTTAATAACTTGATTAAACTAACTTCTCCCGGAACGGATGCTTCAATTGACTCTAGTAGCCGGCGTGAAAGTTTGGTAGGAAATTGATAATTTCAATAGAGTAAACTTGTTAGCAAGTGAACAACTGCAATGGCCAATTTTATAGACAAAAACCCAAATTCAACTGATAAAACAATCACAAGATTAACAACCAAATCTAACCAAATCTTTTGGTAATAACTATTCTTAGTCGCAACTACAAGAGAACTGTGAACAAACCTCAAGCACATCCATAACCAAGTTATGTGCCAATTAACAAAAAACAACAATGTAAAAAAGTTTAACTAACTATTCCAAAACACGGCAACACAACGATTCGACAACCTGTTCATGGTAAACAGATACTACATATCTTTCTAATTTCTAGACTGGTTTTGTTTTTGGTTTTGTTTTGGGGGTCGTCTTCTTCCTGAACTGTTTCCTGGGAATTGAGTTCTTCATCCCTATGAAAAACAGCAATACACCAAAAAGAGAGGAAGAATTTACCAAAATAAAGGATCCAAATGTGCTTCCAAACACGAATAGAATTCCTCCAACTCCCTTTAGAAATATGATAGTGGCAACAACTTGACGAACCTGTATAAACATTTCAATCAGAAAGATAACTACAACTAAAAATTGAGTTCCTTTTAGAAAATTTCATCACATAATAGAAGAGGAAAATATAATCTTACATAAGTTGCATTTTGGAACAACATAAAACAACTCGAAGCTTAAAAACAATGACCAAGAAAATCATAATTCCTCCTATAACAGAACAACATTCAGGAGGGGGATCAAACAAACAGATCAAAAGTTACAGGGTATATACCTGAACAATCCCATAGACACCAGGAATGGACATAAGATCAACCCCCATAAGTTTTAGGCCAAAGTCAACATGTGGCTGCACGTAAACATACAACAAAGATTAAGCTTTAAGGTTGTTAAACTATAAATAAGGGAAAAAATCAAAAGCTATTTACATGTGATTATGTTATTGTCAACAGATCAAAGACTGCTCATTGATCATCACTACAATATTCCTTCAGTCTCCCAAAAGATTAAGGAAATCAACTTTTAATTTTTTAAACTCAACAATCACCAACCTTTTCCATGAGAGAAACAAAGATGTTGGCAAAGCAAGGAAAGCTGGGAACCAAAGGCTTCAAAGTAATGCGAGGCAAAAGAAAAACTTGCAAATCAACAACCTGACAAATGACAAATAATTTAGCATGATAAAAAGGAACAAATTTATCCATTCAATTTCTGCCACATCAGATATGTTAGAACCAGAATCCATAACATAGGAATGAATATATCAACTTTTATCTCGTTTTTGTGCCACATCATATTGTTTGCTTTTCATTATGGAATTATTCATTATTGCACCTCGTACAATGTTAATCACGACTTATACACACGTGCATACGAGCTTAGATTAAGAACTGAGTGAGAGATGTCACAAGGCCATAAATTTAATACAGTAATATTTTTAGAACTGATGTTCTTGATTACAGCAATTCAAAATTTATTTTATTATTGTTTTATTACATAAAATGGCCGCCTCAACATTCCATTGCATGATTTTACTAAGATTGAGGATGTCGCCGCGCTCCATTGCCATCCTTAATCCAGATATAGAACTTCCATCAAGATGATATCGAGTATAAATTAGACATTAATTAAACTAATACAGAAATAAATTAACATTCCAAAACGGCCTAAATACTTAAAACAACATGGCATGAAGATTTTGTCAAACAACTATTCATTTCATGATCAACTACACATTGGCGATATACTCAAAGAGGAAACAGTAATGGAAAACATATAAAGTTTACAGAGGAACTTTAATATTGATCAAACTTTCAAATTTGGACAAAATATCATCCTAATCAAAATAACTAAAATTTCATAATTGTCTCATATGTTATTTTCATATTTTTGCTATAATTGATGAAAAACTATGTATCCCCATGCCTACATTGAATGCAGTCTAGTGTCTATTTGAAACAAAAACATACCTTGTGAATCCATACGTTGATCTCCAGTCCCCTGAAATAAGACGTTCGAAATATAAGTAATTGCTTTTGTCCAGTGTTTGCATACCAATTTCCACGGTTTGATCATAAGTATTTTATTACCTGAGAATATATTTTCAGAGCTGCTTCCAACTACGACATCTCTGCATCAAAGGTGTTTACCATTTACAAAACTTCTGGCATGCCAACATACCGCACAAACCTGTGAACATCATCAACACCAACCAGTCAGAAATTAAATCAAAAGGCCGCCACCGCCGCATACAAATGAAGCAAATCCAATGAAAACTAATACGGCCTTCACCTCTCAAACATTCCTTTCGTAAACCACGTCTCGGCATTTCTTTGTCTATCAATATCTAGTCTGATTGACTGCACAGAAAGTGCAGCCTGCTCTTCCGCAACCTTTAAATGGTTCAAGTATGGCTTTACTAATCCGGATGCTAGTTTTTCAAAATAACTAAAATTTCATAATCGTCTCATATGTTATTTTCATATTTTTGCTATAATTGATGAAAAACTATGTATCCCCATGCCTACATTGAATGCAGTCTAGTGTCTATTTGAAACAAAAACATACCTTGTGAATCCATACGTTGATCTCTAGTCCCCTGAAATAAGACGTTCGAAATATAAGTCATTGCTTTTGTCTAGTGTTTGCATACCAATTTCCTCGGTTTGATCATAAGTATTTTATTACCTGAGAATATATTTTCAGAGCTGCTTCCAACTGCGACATCTCTGCATCAAAGGTGTTTACCATTTCCAAAACTTCTGGCATGCCAACATACCGCACAAACCTGTGAACATCATCAACACCAACCAATCAGAAATTAAATCAAAAGGCCGCCATCGCCGCATACAAATGAAGCAAATCCAATGAAAACTAATACGGCCTTCACCTCTTAAACATTCCTTTCATAAACCACGTCTCGGCATTTCTTTGTCTATCAATATCTAGTCTGATTGACTGCACAGAAAGTGCAGCCTGCTCTTCCGCAACCTTTAAATGGTTCAAGTATGGCTTTACTAATCCTTATGCTAGTTTTTCAGTGATTCCGTCACTCGAAACAAGCAATTCACATCTGCCAATTTAATATAAAGAAAAACAATGAAACATGATCATAAACTATTATCACAGGAAAAAAACAACGAAACATAATCAGAAAATCCAATGAATTATATCGCACCTTGAACGCTTCGGAGACAACTGCAACACGGCATAGTCAAGAAGAGTGTCAGACCTCATTTTCGTCTATTTAAGGTAACACCGCACCACTATTCAGATAATTTCAATTTCCACAATCATTTATCTACAAAACCAATCATAATCAACAAAACTGCACACAAGAAATCCCAAAATCAGAATGTAGATTTTCTAAAACCACACAGAAAGAAAAAGCTGCTGGTGAACCAGCCAAAATATTATTGTTCACAAGCCCAATCTCTGACATTGAGGCCAAGAAATATCCAATGGATATCCTCTGCAAACCATGCAAGGAATTATGAGTTAAATTAACAACACATTTACAAAACAAAAGCAACAGGCGGTTGTGAAATATACTGCTGGGCTTGCACTGTCTGTCAAGAAAATGTCATTAGTATTAACAGGAAAACCATCACGCTCTCCAATTCCAGCAATTAAAATATCAATATTAACCTCAAACATATTATAAAAAACATAATTCATAATTCAACTTGATTTCATGAAGGAAGTGATGTTATATATCAGAATTAGAAAGAGCTAACATATGTTGTAGAATAAATAACATAATAAGGAAATATTAGAAAAAATCAAACCTAAAAATTTACTTGTAGGTTCCAGACAAGAAGAAAATTAGTGATTAATAACCATAATCATGTAAATTTCCAGTTGTAGATTTCCAATCCAGTTGTAGATTTCCAAATTGCTATCATGAAATGAAAGAATAACACAAAATATCAAAATAACAACAACAAATCAAAATGCTATAAGAACCATCAAAACCCACAAAATCAAAACACTGAACCCATAAAATCAAATACCATAAACTGAACCCACAAAATCCTACAACAATATATGTAGATAACAGGTTTTAACTTCAAAATCTAAAACCATAACTTTTAGCAGATACCAAGCGACATTTTTAGGGTTTTGTTACGGATGTCGCTGTTTTACGCTTGTTTGTATTTGGTTCAATGAAAAAACAATAACAATAAAAAAGTCAGTCAAAACCCTAACAATTAAGTTAACTTAACAACTTACCAACAGAACCACATCTGCAGCTTCCGATCCGTCAACTCCATACGAACCGGCATCGTGTGTGTTGCATATCATCACTTGATTTAAGTTTGATTTCGCTAAAAAAATATAGGAAGAATGAAGAAAAAGAAAAGGAAGAAGAAAGAGTGAGACAGAGAGAGGGAGAAAGAAGAAAAGGAAGAAGAAGAGGAATAAGAAAGGGCGAGGGAGAAAGGACGAGAGAGAAAGAGTGTTTTCTGATTGTGCAATGCAAAAGTTGGTTGTTTGGGAAATAGACCAAAATTTGCAAAAGCAGCCACGTCCACAAAGACCACGTGGAAGAGAAGCAGAAGTCCAGGTGAAAGGTTGGGGAAGCAGGAGGGCAGCATGGTATTTTCCCTAGGCATCTAATTTCTTATATGTAAGATGGTTTTTTAGGCACCACAAGGATAACAGTTGATGCACTTGCATGAGGAGCGCTAATGAACAAAAATATAGAGGAAGCATGTGCTTTGATCAAAGACATAATGTAAAATCACCGCCAATGGGGAAGTGACAAAAACTACATTGAACATACAAACCCTTCAAAAGGGGGGCATGTATGTAAATGTCGATGCCAAAGTTAATGTTTATTTTAGAAACTTGATAAAATGAATGTAAATGTTGTCATCTATGCCACTTTGTGAAATTTGTGGAGTCGTTGTTCATAATGATATAGTTTGTCACATGATTTTTAATGGAGAGTCCAACTTACAGGACGTTAATTACATTAACAACTCCCAGAGAAAAAATCACTATTTTATCACATATAGCCTTGGGTGGAAAGACCACCCAAATTTTTCCTACAAAAAACCTCCCTCCAAGAAGTAGTTAGACCTCTGGTTTCCAAAATCAAAAGGGTTCTAACGCTCCCAAAAATTCCAACACAAAATGGTGAAATAAAAAAATTAGAACATACAGAAATATGAAATCCTTGAGTAACTAGCATCTAAGGTATATTTAATAACCACCCTTAATAAAATGTTGGGGACCCAAATCTCCCAAGTGGCATGCCAACAACCTTCATCTTCAAAATCCACCAAAATATTTCCAGGGCAGCCAAAACAAAATCGGAAAGGACATTAAAATACAGCCACCAAGAGAAATGGGAAAAGACTCAATGATCCTAAAGGGAAATATTGGAATGATAAAGAGGAGACTAAAAATCTCCACCCTACTAATGAGGATGAAGAGGAGTAAAAATAAAAACCTTATGTCCCTCTTCCACCGTACAAACCATGCATTCGATTACCATAAAGGATTGCAAAAGCTAAGATAAATGGGCAAATTAAAAAAAATTCTAGAAATTTTGAAAAAAATATACCTCAACATTCATTTCACGGAAGCTTTATCCCAAATGCCATCACATGCAAAACAATTATAAGAAATTTTATCAAATAAAAGAAAGGTAGATGACAGTATCCTTAATTGACGAATGTAGTGCCAATATACAAAATAAATTACCTCTTGATTAGTCATCATTTTTACTAAGTTTAATCCAAGTATTTGCATCAATTTCATAACCATATTTTGTTTCTAAGTAGTAAATTTAGTAATATTTGCAAGAATAATAAACAAATGAGGTTTCAATGGTTTAATAATGTTTTCTTGATAATATGTCATTTTTGGAAAGGATTAACCCATTTTGTAGGTAGTAAGAAGCCAAAGAAAGGGCCGAAAAAGGAACATGGTTAGTTTTTAGAAAGATTCACAAATCCTTTTTTCAGCTTATTTTCATCCTGATTTATGTGTGGTATTTTGACCATATTTAGAGCATTGTAACTTCGATTGACATGTAACATAAGGAAAATGAAATTTAATGTCCAGAGCTACAACTCTCACAATGAAGTCAAAGGATAAATTATATCGGTTCATGTGTGTATGCAAGCTTACATATGAGTATGGAGTTATCTAGCCAAGCACTAAGACGCCCCAGACGCGCATGTAGTTGCCTAGATGCACATATCTAGTCCATACGCCAAGAAAAATATAGGAAAAGAGTGTTCAAACACCCCATACGCATATGCATGTGTCCAAACACCCCATACGTGTATAGCAAGCATACAGACACCCAGATTTAGTATACATGCCTAGTAGAATATATATTTAGAAAATCATATTTTTCAGTGGGTCTTAAATTTTAGTGGAAAAGAAGCTTAGGAGCGACAGGGAGCATAATTCAACAAAATTTTGTTTTTAAGCTTCCCCGTCTCTGATTTATGTGTAACGTATATAATTCTCTCAATGTCTTTCATTAGGATTATGGGTAGTTTCCTTAGTGCTAAGCATGCTTTGGGTATGGTGCATTCTGATGTGTGTGGACCATTTCCAGTACCTTCACTTAGAGGGAATAAAAACTTTGTGTCATTTGTGGATAAGTTCACAAATATGACGTGGGTATCCCTTATAAAGTTCAAACACGAGGTGTTTGCTGAATTTAAGAAATTCAAAATCAAAGCTGAGAATCAGAGTGGTCAGACTCTTAAGATTCTCAGAACTAAAGGAGAGGTAAGTATAACTCTATAGAGTTCAAGAAGTCCTGTGAAGATAATGGAATTGATCATGAGGTTACTGCTCCATACACTCCTCAAAATAATGGCCTTGCTGAAAGAAGAAACCAAACTTTGCTTGATATGACAAGGAGCATGGTGAAGGATAAGAAGCTCACTCATACCTAGTAGTGAGAAGTTGTTGTCAGTGCAGAATATGTGCTCAACAAGTGTCCAACCAAGAAGCTAAAGGAAATTGTTACTTTAGAGAAGTGGACTAGAGATAAGTAAAGTGTGAGTCATCTGAAGGTGTTTGGTTCTGCTTGTTACAAACATGTTTCAGATGCTAACAGAAGGAAGTTGGATGACAGAAGCAGAGTTATGTTGCATGTAGGGTACCACAATACAGGTGCTTATAAGCTATATTGTCCTGTCACTAACAAGGTTGAATTCAACAAAGATGTCATTGTGAAAGAATCATAAGTGTGGGATTGGAACAAGACTCAATCGAACTCTGGTGCGGTGTTAACACCTGAGTTAACTTCTGAAGGTATTTCTGAATCCGAAGGAAACTCAGCCTTTGAAGATGATTCAGAGTCTGAAGTTGACTCTAAAGCTGAAGAAAACTCTGAAGGTGATTCAGAGTCTGAAGGCGAGTCTGCCTCTGAAGGTGAATCTGATTCTGATCCAGATTCTGATGGTGATTCAGAATCTGGTGGAGATCCAAACTCTGGGAATATTCCACACTCCGAAGGTGGTCATGCCTCTAAATACGGTACTTTTGGGGTACCAACATCTGATATTGTTCCAGTGTTCAAAGAAGATTCTGAACATGTTCAGAGGCCTCAGAGAATAAAAAACATTCCAAGAAGATTTGTAGAGTTTGACATGCTGCAAGATACTGAAATAGACTCTGAAAAGGAAGTCATCCAGTGTTCCATGTTAGTAGACTCTAAACCAATGACTACAGAAGAAGCTCTCAAGAAGAAAGTTTGGCTGAAGGCCATGAAAGAAGAACTTGAGGCTATAGAAAAAAACAAGACTTGGGAGTTGACTAATCTTCCAAGGAACAAGGATGTCATCAGCGTCAAATAGGTTTTCAAGGTGAAACTGAAGCTAGATGAATCAATTGGCAAACATAAAGCAAGGTTAGTAGCAAGAGGATTTCTACAGAAATTTGGGTTAAATTACTTTGAAGTGTCTGCGCCTGTAGCTAGACATGAAATAATCGGGTTGGTAATTGCGATAGCTGCTAACAAGAATTGGCCTATGATACATCTGGATATGAAATCAACGTTTCTGAATGGTCTATTTCAAGAAGAGGTATACATGTCACAACCTCCTAGATTTATGAAAAAGAATCAGGAAAGGATGGTGTACGGGTTACATAAAGCATTGTATGTGTAACACCCTAAATTTCCCCGAATAATTTAATCGAAAAATCAGAGTAAAATGAAACAACTCGGAATAAAAGGGTATTACTTTCAACAAGAACTTGCTCATAAATAAGACATGTAACATATAATAAATATTAATGCAACTATAATCCAATAATCATCTTTATTACACAGCGGAAATTCCTCATTGTGATCAACAAAATATAACGGTTTCAATTAATCAAAATATTAGTTGTCAAAAATGTAAAGGTAACTGTAATTATTTAACAAGGTAAAATCATGCATAAAGCGTTCCCGACTCCCAATGTTACATATCAGAGCAGACTCCAAACTAAAGTGAAGCACCTCGCCTTCACCGACCACGACTTCCACACTACTCCTGATTATCTGCACGTTACCCACGTGGAGGCAACATTCAAACAGAAGGGGTGAGATTCTCAAATCAAACAAAAGGGAAAGATGATATAAATATAAGAGCATAAATTATTAAGTATATCACCCACATTACCACTTCCAACATAATTCACACAATTCAACACAACACAGATAATCAATCCAATCACAATGCGACACAACTATCAAAGAGTAATGCAGAGAGACACCAACTAGACTCAATGCATGTGGTACCATAATCGATCCCTGTTTCATGATTACAGTTCCCATCGGAACTCTCGACCCCTATTTCATGGTCAAGTGTGACCTCTATTTCATGATCACACCAACGACCCCTGTTTCATGGTCACGTATGACCCCTCTTTCATGATCGCACCAACAACTGTGATTGCTTACACCCCATCTGCGCACACAATCACGCCAACAACAACGATTCCATCAAGGAATTCGGATAGATGATAACATCCCACCTGGGCACGCCATTCCACAACTATGCACATGCCATGCACCATCAATGACAACATGCAACAACGACTCATGCATACACCTAGCACATTCATCATCATGCCAACACCACTCGACAATCAACACGCATTTATCGAAACATGCATATAGCTCATCAAAACATGCCTACCACATAACATGCCGTAACAACTCAACGTCATCATCATACTACCACATAATTAACAGCTAGTGCATTTACAAGTTACGTCACAACAACTCAACAACAACATCATGCAACTTCATAAAACAACAACTATTGCATTTATCAGTTAAGTCACAACACATCATACCATAATTAGTCAACAATATCATCACATAATATTATAAGCAACAACGATTACAAATACATGGTATGCTACAACAACTTCTTAACAACATCACGCAACATCATAAGCAACAATCACAACACACATTTCTACGACTAACTCCTACATTTCACATTTCAACACATCGGAACCTACACGGAAACACATATGGCACGTCGAATAGTTGGAAATCCATCATTAAAAATAATTTTAACATAAGGTACATAAAGTCAGCTTTCCAACAATTCGAACGGCGACCCAAACGGATTTACGAGTCAAAAGTTATGAATTTTTGAAGTTTTTAAAATGAGCTGCCAGGGGGGACCGCGCTAAGCGGGCTAAGCGGGCTCTGCAATTCAGCCAAAAATTCCTGCGATGACAGCACTTCTCCCACTACGATTTCACACCCTTAAATTGCATTTTTAACCCCAATAACCCCAGTTTAAGTCATCAAAACCCGTTTATACCACATATACATTATTCACAACAATCACAACAATTCGAATACAACAATTTCATCAATTCCAAACATTTTTAGTTATAGATTCTTCCCAAAAACCCCAAACAATCCACAAACAACAATCCATGGCATCAACCTAATGATTCCTACCCACATGCCTACATCATCTAACCCTTGAGTGATTAAAGAAATCCCACCCTTACCTTAAAGTGATGAGCTTTCCTTGCTTCAATGACTTCTCTCTTCCCTCCTCTTGCCTTAGCTCTTCTCCCTCTTTCTCCCTTTTGCCTTTTCTTTTGCGTGGAATGAAAAATAATGACTTCTCACTCTCTACTTCTCTCATGTACCCCAAATAATGAATTGCCTTATTTTCCCTCACTTAACCCTCACATAATTACCACAATGTCCTTCACACCTTTACCCATCTAATCATCTCATTATATTATCCCATTATATTATTATTAATATTTTTTATCCATATTATCAAATAATAATAATAATAATTCACATGACTCACATAATTCCACTAATATCCAACTTTACACCACTCTAATTAATTAAGAATAGATTAATTAATCTTACACTCTACACCACCGATTCTCTACGCTTTTAGTCGCACACCCCCACTAACCCCAAGGCTTATCCTTAAGGCCACTACCCTTCACCACGGGTACATAAAACATAACAAATACACAACAAACATACAATCAACTACAATAACTCATTATAATATTCACAAATAATAATTAAACAAAAACGGGGCGTTACAGTATGGACTGAAACAAGCTCCTAAAGCTTGGAATCTAAAAGTTGATTCATTTTTCAAGCTCCAAGGATTCAGAAAATGTGAGATGGAGTACGGTGTGTATGTTAAGCATACTTCTGAAGGAAATATGATTATGGTATGTATGTATGTTGATGACATATTACTAACGGAGAGTTATGAACATGAGATAGCTAAGTTCAAGAAGGTGTTGATGAATGAGTTTGAGATGACCGATCTAGGAAATATGACATATTTTATAGGGATGAAGATTATGTACTCTGAAAAAAGGTATAATTTTGCATCATCTAAAGTATGAACTTGAGCTTCTGAAGAGATTTTAGCTAGTGAATATTAAGGCTGTTGTGACACTATCAGAAATAAATCACGAATTGGATTTTGATCCTGAGGGTGGTGATGTAGATGTTACAACTTTTAAGCAATTGGTTGGCTCTCTGAGGTATTTGTGTAATACCATACCTGATACTTGTCATGCAGTTGGAATGGTTAATAGGTTCATGAGTAAATCAAAGTGGCCTCATTACCAAGTTGCTGTCAGGATTCTGAGGTATATTAAGGGGACTCTGAAGTATGGAGTTTTGTTCCCTTCTGTGAAAAGGCTAATTCATGGATGATGTGTTACTCATACTCTGATTGGTGTGGAGACAGATTTGATAGAAGAAGTACTTCTGAATATTTGCTTAAGTATCTGGGAAGTCTTATTTCTTGGTGTTCCAAGAAGAAACTAGTTGTTGCTTTATCAACCTGTGAAGCTGAATACATTGCAGGTGTTGTGGCTACAAGTCAAGTTGTTTGGCTTTTGAATTTACTGCAGGTTCTAAAGATCAAGGTAAACAAGCCTCTGAAGTAGATGATTGATAACAAGTCTGTAATCAATCTTTTCAAGAACCCAGTGTTGCATGGGAGAAGCATTCATATTGAGACTAAGTATCACTTTCTGAGAAGTCAGGTTCAGAATGGAGTGCTAGAAGTTATGCATTATAGCACCCAAAAGCAAATGGAAGATGTTCTGACAAAAGCTATCAAGACTGATCAATTTCTCCACTTAAGGGATGAAATTGGTGTTGTTAGTTTTGATTAGTTGAATCTAAATTAAGGGATGGTGTTAGAAGTAATTCATATTCAGTAGTAGTATTAGTTTTATTAAGTTTAACCTAGCTAGTGTAGGTTGGCATTTTCACCTACGTGGCATTATTATTTGTGTATACAAATCAAGCAAATTGTAACCATTCATTGTAACCGTATTGCAAGAGTAGTAGAAGTTTGTTATTCAATTCTCTCTCTTCATTCATCTTCATCTTCTTCATCTTGTGCACTAATAAAATATCCCCCCTCAAATTCCAAAAATACAGTGCTCAAATTCTAAAACATAGAGTGTGTTTTTGATGTTCAAATTCTAGAAGCTGAACATGTTCTCAATAATATTAAACCCTTTCCCCTTCCCCTCACTTGCATAATTACTTTTTAGTTACTGTAAAAACTCAAAAATCCTTTAAATCTGAAGCTCACAACATTGTGTCATTTTCCATTTAAATTTGGTTGAGTCAATCATATTTTTAAAGTTTCCAACTTTTAAACAAGACGTTAGTCCACACACAAATGTCAGATTTATCTCTCCTTTTTTCTTTTTTATGTTGGTTGTATTTGGAATATACAATTTGAGTATTGTTTTTCATGCTTTCGGATTCTATAATCTAAAATGTGTTGAATACTTAAATTGTTGGTTATTTAATGTTTTTGTCAATGTTTCAAAAATGAACCCGTTGATTCACAACATCATGCACAACCAAATGAGCCTTATGTGCAATGATAGGGCTATGATTTTGGTGCAGGGGTGCGAAAATAAATAAATAGCTAATTACAGTTTAACAAGTGTACTAAATCATATGCATGTAGTAATATCGAGAAGGCCTGAATGTTGTATTAGATTATAGGGCTTACTTTATGGGCTTCTTTGTATTGGGCCGGGTTATTTGTCTATACCGTTGGCCTTTTTTCCTTTATATTAGTCTAGGTTGTGTTCTGATGTAGGTAGACTGAATGTTTCATTCTTTTGGTAATAATAATTTTCAATTTCACTTTCCCTCCATTCCATATCATCTTCTTCAACGCATTATTGCCTTCTTCTTCAATGCATTTTGTCTTGTAATATGGTATCAGTTGATAAACCCTAAATCTTCCGCTTCATATTCATTTTTCTCCATTTTGTTTTGTTCTTTCTTCTCATTCTATCTACTCAACACTCGTCCTGACATTGCCTATTCTGTTCAGCAATTAAGCCAGCACATAAGTGCTCCCACTGATCAACATTTTGCCGCTGCTATACGTGTGTTACGTTATCTGAAATCTTCCCCTGGACAAGACTTGTTTTTCCCTTCTTCAAACACTTTGCAAATCAAGGCGTTTTCTGATTCTGATTGGACCACTTGTCCGGATACTCGCAAGTTCGTCACAGGTTTCTGCATTTATTTAGGAGACTCCTTGATTTCTTGGAAATCGAAGAAACAACCAACCGTATCCAGAAGTTCAACGGAAGCAGAGTACAGATTCATGGCTTCAACTGTTTGTGAAATCCAATGGATTACTAATCTGCTCAATGACCTTCACATTCCATTCATTAAACCTGCCAACTTTTATTGCGATAATGCCTCTGCTCGACATATTGCAACAAATTCATCTTTTCATGAGCGAACTAAACACATAGACTTGGATTGTCATTTAGTTCGTGAAAAGCTACAACAAAACCTCTTTCATCTCCTTCCTGTTACATCTCAACAACAACTTGCTGATTTGTTTACTAAGCCTCTTGACTCTACTCTTTTCTTACTAACCTTACTAAGCTTGGCCTTCACACCATATACCCCAAGCTTATGGGGGGTATTAGATTATAGGGCTTACTTTATGGGCTTCTTTGTATTGGGTCGGGTTATTTGTCTATACCGTTGGCATTTTTTCCTTTATATTAGTTTAGGTTTTGTTCTGATGTAGGTAGACTGAATGTTTCATTCTTTTGGTAATAATAATTTTCAATTTCACTTTCCCTCCATTCCATATCATCTTCTTCAACGCCTTCATGTCTTCTTCCTCAATGCATTCTGTCTTGTAATATGTTGAGCTCAAAAATCGTGTATGATTATCAATTTTATCTAAAGTTTTAGTTGAATAAAAGGGTAAGGGGGTTTTGAATTTGGTTTCTTTTTAGAGTATAAACTAAAACTAAATTTACTTGAATTGAGGTTGACATGATGAAATATGTCAATGATTAGTTTGACCTTAAACCCCCTATGAATCCTAAATTGAATTTGTTATAGATACTGTTCAGTATGACTATTGTTTTCCTAAATTGTTTGTCTCTAATTCCTTAAAGAATAAACATTTAGTCTCACATTAATTCCTTATGGAGATTAGTGAATCACATATAAAACTAAGTCTGTAATTATCAAGAACGAATTAGTCTCAATGTGTTATCCCTAGACTTAAGTAATAGCTAAAATAAATAGTCTTATCAAGCATTATCCATTAAAATTCCTGTCTAATAGGTAATCGTATATCCACTTACAATTGATCAGAAACTAAAGAGCATTAAGAGTAGATAAGAATAAATCACACATTAATAAAATACTTACTTATTAGAAGAATCAATTCAAGTTGCTTAATTAAGTAGGCTATGTTGTGCCCATGTATTTCATAAGTGTATTGAAACTTATGCCAGAATGTTTGTCTCCTCTTCTGGTACTTTCCTTGATTTTCGAGACTTACAAAACAGGTTAAAACTTTCTAAAATGACACATCACTAAAAAAAATTATTAAATCATTTAAAACTAGTCTTCTACTCATGTGATGTATAAAAATATGCTATTGAATTAGTATTATTAACGATAAAAAAGTTTATTAAATTAATTTACTAATTTATAAATTTACAAATTAAATTACATATACTATTTGCAGTTTATTAAATTAATTTATAAATTTACTAATTAAATTACATATACTATTTGTCACACTTTCGATTGAAAAGTAAATGAAGTAAAATATAGGTAAATAAACATAAAAATTAAAATAAAACCAAAATGTTACACACTTATAATGTCAAAGTTAAATAAATAATTGTAATAAACCACTAAGACAAATTTTATATCTGGAAATAATTTTTTATAAGCAATATTTAAAGTGATGTTTGTATCTTACTTAACCTTCATATGTAGGTATCAATAATTTTAAATTGTTTATTGATGTAATTCTTGAAATAACAACATATAATTGTATATGTTAAAAAATGACTAAGTTAAAATTTAAAAAGAATTCTTGAATATCATATTACCAATATTTCTTTCAAGTAGAATCCTCCTTTGAAATATATATTTGTATTAAAGTACATATTTGCATTTGATACAACCACCAATTGGGATCACATCGCAAGCACATATGTTTTAAAAATTTTGATATATTTTTTTTAATAATCAATGGAATTAAAGATAGCACAAGCGGTACTAAAACCCGATTACAATTTACAACAAATAGAAAAATTATTTTTGTTAAATACAATTAATAGGAGCACAAAATCAATAATAAAGACCGATCTGACCCTTAACTACAATATAACAAAACCACTTTCAAGATAGAAATTTGATAACGTATAACGTATATGCTACTGCCACCAACTTCTCTTTAAAAAGCAAACTATTTCTACTTAACCAAATACACCAGCCAATAGCAATCCAAATAACTACCCCATAAACATTACCTATGACTTTTCTAACTTCCTTAATGAAAATTAAGCCCGAATCGACACAAGAGACCTGCACTGGCATCCAAAATTCGCAATTGTAGTCACCAAATGCAATTTAACACCTTTCTACTAAATTAGGATACTAAAGAGTGCAATAAATTAAAACATGTGTGAGATTACATGAAACAAAACCATTATTTAATTTCACCTCAACACAAATCCAACACACTATAATAAACAATACAAATTCTTAAAATAAATATGAATTAACACATTGATGTGTAAACAATAAACACCCAGGAGTAGAAAAAAAAAAGGTTTTTTAATGCACCACTCAAATTTCTTTGGTACCACGTGAAATTATTTTTTCTCCTTTATTTCGGATGTGCACATCCGGTCGCACCAAATATTTAAAAAACGCAGAGCTGTTTCGGATATGCATATCCGAAAATAATTCTGATGTGCACTTCCGGAAGGATTTCTTATTAATTCGCACCAGACCTTCTTCCTCCCCTCATTCTTCACTTTTCCATTTCCAAAATTTCTCAAACTCTCTCAAACTCTCAAATTTTTAATCACCACAAATCTCGATTTTTTCCACTCGAGTTCGGCGCAGAGCAACTTCTACAACAATCAACACACTCCAAATCCTCTGTATCTCATTTTAATCGGTAAGTTTTCAAATTTTAGAGTTTCGGAGTAATTTTCGAATAATAGATTTAGAGTAGACATTTAGGTGTAGAAATTATTAGGTTGTATGAATAACATAGGTTAGAGACAATGTAGGTCATTTTTACTGCTTCAAACGGACGATCGGGGCATTAAAATACCTTTTTGCATGTTACAGTGGTCATGGCTGTCATTTTTAAACTTCAAAAAACATACCGGATGTGCAGATCCGGAAGATTTTAACGTTTAGTTTTCTGAGTATTTCCGAATGTGCACATCCGGAAATACCCAAAGTTAAAAATTATGTGTCCTTCCGGATGTGCACATCCGGAAAACTATTTTTTATTTATTTTGTTTGTTTGTTTGTTTTTGTTTAATTATTTTAAAAAAATAATAATTTATTTATTATGTTTTGCAGATTAGATGGCTGGCAGAGACGATCGTACTATACATGGACGGACAGCTCAGCACGCATTTGTCCGACGTGAGCGAATGCAGTCTATAGCCGAGGCGTCTGGCGCAGAGGGAGTTGGGGTAGCCCCTACAGCTGAGGGACATCCTACACCACAGTCATCCACAACACAGATTCAGGCCACTTCCACATCACAAGTTCAGGCCACTCCCCCGTCAGCCGCCGATTCTATATCTCGGAGGCGTCGGGATTCTACTGCTAGTTCATCAGGGTCCCAGCCCGCACGCAGGCGTCGTCGGGAGACTCCAGCTCCATCAGTTTCTCCTCCTCGTTCCCCTGTTCCTGTTCTTGTTCCAAAGGATGATCACCCAGCACATGAGGGTGTTGACGCTGATGACGATTTCGATGAGCTGGGCGGTTACCCCGGGGGACCGTCTGATATGTCCCTACTCGTGGGGTACTCTGAGCATACTGCCAGATATGTCTGGCTGGGACAGGTAACCTTTCTCGGTTTATTTATAGAATTGTATTCGTTGAAAATATGTTCATTTGTAACATTGTTTTATTTGGAAATTTTCAGGAAAAGGATTCACAGAAGTTCTATAGCCATGGGGGCAAGGTTATGGACACGATTGAGATGCTGCCAGAGGCTGAGTGGTTCACGTCTGCACTTGCGGAGTCTGGTCTTGGAGGCCTGTCTAGGATTGGGTATTCCCAGATCCAGTACAGTATCCTGATGGCATTTGTTGAGAGATGGCACCCTGAGACATCCTCATTCCATCTACCGTACGGCGAGATCACGATCACGATGGACGATATCTCGTGCCTCTTACATCTACCGATCACGCGTACCCTTCTCCGTCACAGTAGGATGACGAAGGCGGCCGGCATGGAGTTGCTGGTTACAGAGCTTGGGGTTAGCCCAGAGAAGACACATGCGGAGATGCACCAGTTGAGGGGCGCAGACGTCCGGTTCTCGTTTCTGATGGATAGATTTGGTGAGGCGCTTGTAGAGGCAGGACGGGCAGCAGATGATCCAGCTGAGGTGGAGATCCACAGGACGCGTGCCCTGAGATGCTACTACTTGTTTTTGCTGGGCACGCAGGTGTTTGTAGACACCAGCGCCTATTATGTTGATATCGTCTACCTCAGGTACCTTTCGGATCAGACAGAGATCCATGGGTACAACTGGGGGGCGGTTGCGCTGGCATTCACCTATTCTAGGCTCTCTGATGGTTGCCGCTGGGCAGCCAAGACTGTGGCAGGCAGCTGTATGCTATACGTGGTAACAATCTAATATTCTAAGTTATTTTTTCATTTCTTTTCTTTCGTATTCATTATAATGTTTGACACCCATGTTATGTTTTCCATTTCAGACGTGGATTTTACAGCATTTTCCCTACATTACTGGTTGGGGGAGTGTCCAGGGGTACACTGAGGATATGCCACGTGTTGCTGCATTTGTCCTGCTCAGAGGGAACCAGGCGCCGGACCCCTTCAGAGTGTATCTAGATTGAATGGCTGCTAAAGACGTTTTGTATTGCCCCTAAGCCGCTCACCGTGTGACGCGCCCGTTCGATGAGGTTTGTTTGTTCTCGGGATGGTTGGCATGCAGTTCGACCGTTACTGCCCGATACCTGCCGGAGCGCGTCTTGCGTCAGTTCGGTTACACGTAGACGATCCCCAGGATGCCTCATGAGTCTGCTCCTTTAGGCTTGACCCGCAGGCAAATAGATGACATATATACTGACTTCCAGTCCCACTTGGTACCGGAAGAGGCTCGGACGACCAGAGCGGAGAGAGACTGGAGTGTTGCTGTCGGGTACATTGTGTAGTTCTACACCGTCTCACACCCATGCATGGTGGCCATTACTGAGGGATCGCCACCCAGACCTGCTCATCAGGAGATATTAGAGGAGCGGCAGTCTCAGCTGGACCACACTCAGGATGTCCTACCACGTTGTCGTCAGATAGCGCAGCAGGGCATTGCGGAGGGTCACCTCCCTGAGGGCTCTGGTGCCAGACTTGTCGTGGACAGGATTATTGTGATTGCTAGGGGGGGCACTTCAGTAACACAGACATCGATCCAGGATGGCTAGTAGGGGCAGAGGAGCAGGGGAGCCAGGAGAGATCCTTCGCCATACGCAGTAGTTTTTTGTTTGATGTATTCTATTTATATTAGATGTATGCACTGTATTTTGACAGAGATTTATTATATATATATATATATATATATATATATATATATATATATATATATATATATATATATATATATATATATATATATATATATATATATATATATATATATATATATATATATATATATATATATATATATATATATATATCTTTTTATTTTATATATTGATCTTGTCAAATGTATATTAAGTTGCGACGATATATTAACATATGCGACCACGCAACAAAATCGATTTTTTTTTTAAATTAAGTTCTGTTGTTTTCCGGATCTGCAGATCAGGAATGTTTCCGGATGTGCACTTACGGAACGCATCAGCGTTTTTAAAAAAAAATGGTGCGTCCGGATGTGCACATCCAGAATCAGAGGACAAAACCAAAAATACAGATAGTGCCTAAAAAAACAAGGGCAGTGTGATAAGAAATCCTAAAAAAATAACATCACCACTATTTATACTTTGTAATAAAATGAAACATCACTCTCTTTATGATAAAGACAAAATTTTGTGATGCTTCCGTAAATTATAAATTGTGACTTTTAATTCATAATGCATAAGTTAAATAGCAAAAATATATTCAAAAATTTAAAATTATAATTTGACATAGTTTTTAGTAAATTTTGTGATACTTCAAAATTTATATCTAAAAAAATCATAATTAGCCAACATAAATAATGACTTTTAATTCTCTCTCTCTCTCTCTCTCTCTCTCTCTCTCAAATTTCTTTTCTCAATGTTTTACTTAATAACAAAAATATAATCGAGAATTGACACAATTTTCAGTAAATTTTGTAATGCTTCAAAGTTTATATCTAAAAAAAACATAATTAACCAACATAAATAATGACTTTTATTTCATTTTCTAAATTCTCTATCCCAATTTTCAATAAATTTTGTGATGCTTCGGAAAAAAAATATAACAGTAATTAAAAGTAAACTTTGTGATGTTTCAAAGTTTATACTTGAAAAAAACAATTAATATATTGTATCCATTTCAAATTAAACATAATCAACCGATTATAAATATCAATAAATATAAATAGAAAATAGCAAAGATTACCTTAAAGAAATGCTAGTTAGTGACATAAATAATACTAATAAATAAGTAAAAAAAATATATATAAAAAATTACAACATTATCCTCAGTTTCGGTGTTGAAATTATTAAGTGACTTAATAATTTGTATATATAAGATATAATATGTGAATTTTCTGGAATTCTATTTAATTAATTATGAAATTGACACAAATACTTGAATAAAACTAGAAAAAATATGACTAATTAGCATAAGTGCACTGTAGTTCCATTATTTTAGATTCTTTAAAAGTTTTAGTCTCCGTTTTAAATCTCAACATTTTGCTCCCCTATTTACAATTTATGAGATTTTTTTATCCGTCTCTGTTTTTATTCATTCACCATAAAATGTCAAATTGATGTAATTGATGCTTAAGTTAGTGTGTTTGGCTTGCATAAATCAGGCTCCTCATGCCATACTTTAACTCCCTATATACCACTAATCCCATTCAAAATACTTTGAGCACCATTGATTGTGATAAAAGGTCTTTGTTGGACCACCCCAGGACGTGTGGGTTGGGCCTGCTCGATTGAGGAGCAGACCCCGGCCCAGTCCAGAACAGAAGCCCCCCAAGTTGTTGCTCTGAGGTATCAGGGTAATGACTTTAGGGTCAGCACTATGCCGAGGACGTGTCCAACTGGGGAAGAGACTCTAAACGAGGAACAGTTGGTAAACCGGGCAGAAACAAAATAGATTTGTTCGCGCTAGACTGGCCGCAGATGGGCGAAGTCGCGGTGATACGAGGAGTCTGAACCGAGGTGAACGAAAAGACGTGTTGGGGAATGAAAAGGCGTGCCTGGGGAAACGTGTGCCACGTGTCACCCCTCATCATTGCCTAGGGCGGCTACGCTAGGGTAGCGTAATCGATTGCCTAGGAAATCCTCGAGTCTTGAGAGGAGCCCATAAAAGGGGCCGAGTTCATGTCAGTTGCACGTTTCCACCTTTTTCGCTCCCCTCTTTTTTCTATCTCTGTCGCTGCTCCGCCGTCGTTCACCGCGGTGCGTCGTCGTATCTTCTGCTCCGGTCAAGTTCCCCCCACCATTCCAAGTAAGCTTCTGATCCCTTCTTTTCCGTTTTACTTTCTGTTTGTAGTTTTCCGATGAACTGATGAAGTTCCCGGTAATCCCTTGAGTTCTGGCTGGGAACGGCGGGAAGTTCCTAGGGTTCCGGTAGGATTGACAGAGGCTTGGGATGAATATCCCGAGGACCCGATGAATACCCTGAGGACTCGATGAATACCCCGAGGACATGCGATGAATGTCACGGGGAGACGAGATGGGAGGGTTGGAGACTCGAAGAAGGGAGGGGGTAACGGCCTCGGGCAGTTCGCCGTGTCCCCGAACATTTTCTTTGCTATCGCTGCCCTTTCACTTGATTGGCGGTGGAAGGGTGGATTTGGTCGCGGCCAACGAATTCACTTATTTCCTCTGCTTTTCAGGTAAAAAATGGTCGTGAGGGTTCCGGGGGTTCTCCAGATAGACACTGAACCCGACGTGGATGGACCCGCTCAGATCCCTAGGGAGGAGCTCGTGCGTCCGGCCGCCGAATGGGCCGGGGAGGAGCCTCTGCGTATAAAGTCGCGTTTTGCTGCCGACGACACGGACGCTTTCGCTTTCGTCGAGAACGTCCCTGAGGGCGAAGAAACGAAGTGGACGGTTTTTCAACCTCGGGCACACCACCGCATATGTTCGAATTACCGTGGGTTGAGGTTCCCTATGTATGAGTTTGCCTTTAAAGAGGCCGGTATTCGTCCCCCCTCCAACAGCTTCCAATTGGGGGTTTTCAACCGTCTGCACTTGGCGCCGTCCCAGCTTTACCCTAACGCGCTTGCCTTCATGCGAACATTTGAGATCGTGTGTGACTATCTCAAGATCGGGACCACCCTCACGCTCTTCTTTCGCGTCTTCCATCTCCAACGTTCAACGGACCATGGGCGACATAGTTGGGTCTCTTTAAAACAACTGAGGAAGATGTTCAAGGCGTACTCGGATTTGATTAGGAATTTCAAGGACAGGTTCTACTATGTCATGCCCGCGACGCACGAGGTTGTGGGTACGCTCTACGACATCGTGCCCGACAGTTCCGGGGAGGAAAGGTTTGTGTCCAAGTGTCCCCTGAAGTGGGAGGATGTGCACTTCGCGCTCGGTACGGAGGACTACCTCGTGAAACCTGGCGAGCTGTCGGAGGAAGACAAAGGAGCATACTCCATGCTGGTCGAGTATATCACCGGTTTTAACTGGGTAGAGTGCATTGGTAGGGATGGAAAATACTTCCTCGACTCTCGAGGAAGGGTTGTGACCGAGGCCCGTTACATAAACACCCGGGGTCTCCTTGAGTGCAAGTCTCCCGAGGAGGCCAAGAGGTTCTTAGGTAGGAGCTCCTTGTCCTGTTCGGGCATCCATTTAGTTTTGTTTCTTTACGCTAACTTTTTCCATGTTTTCTCTTGCAGCTCAAATGTCGAACGCCACCGAGCGTATCATGAAGTTGGCCGCCGAACGGGCACCCAAGCGAACCAAGAGCTACGTTCGAGAAGTTATTCAAACCGCGGCGTCGGCTGGGACGACGAGTGGCTCTGCCTTTCCACAGTGTAGCCAGTCTCCCCCTCCGGAGGGCACCCTTGCCAAGAAAGCGAGGACCGAGGGACCTGTCCTTGTGGATCTCTTGGACCCTGCCTCCCCGGGGAAGTTTCTGATGCCGCCTGTCACCTTCAGCGGAATTTCTTCGGGGGAAACCCCCATGTCATTGCTGAGGCCGAGGTGAAGGCAGTTTTAGGAATGGACGTTGCGGCCAGGAGAGAGACACTTGTCGAAGACCTTGCGGCTATGATGCGAGTCTTCGAGACCGCCCTGGTTTTGAACGAGGAGACCCCCTATGCCTCCTAGTTACAGAAGCTGAAGGACGAATGCACTGCTCTCAAAAGGGAGAAGGACGAGGTCGTGGCTGATCTGCAAAAGGCCCAGGCTAAGTGCGAGGACTACGCCAACACCCTCCACGAGCTGAATGAGGCAAAGGCTGCGCTAAAGGCGAATCAAGAGGAGCGTGATCGCTTTCGGACTAGGGTTGGAGAATTGGAAGTTGTTGTCCGTCCCGTAAAGAGCGAATCCACCGCGGAGAAAAATCTCGCCGACCGCGCAGTCTTGGTCGCCAAAATTCGGGAACTTCGGCAAGATAGTCTAGAGGCCCTGGAGATAGGCTTTAAGAATGCAGTGGAGCAGGTCAGTGCCGAGAATCTAGGTGTTCAGCTTGTGCTCTACAGAATCAGTCCGTTCCTTCGTGTGGTCGATGGCAAGTTGGACCTGCCAGAGGAGGAGGGAGAGGAAGATGGAAGTCGGGTCAAGGATGAGATTGTCGTCTAGTTCTTTTGTTTGTTTGGCCTGCGCGCCATTTTTTCTTTGTAATGATTTGTGCCCGGCCTATGTGCCAGGGGCTTTTGATACCTTTGTAATACCTGTACACTGGGCTTCTGCCCGCTTTAATGCATTTTTGTTTATCTGCTAGTGTGTTGTTTGTATGGTTTTAATTGTGTGTGATGTTATTGCATTTGTTGTACTTTGTTTGTTTTTGTCTAAGTAATAGACTTTGGGGACTTGCTCGCCTTTGATAGCCCCTGACCGCGTGGAGAGCTAGTCGGGTGGTCGGAGATGTGTTCCGACCTTCAACGAGGCTAAGAGCTCGGTCGAGGTCTTAGCTTCGTGGCGTGAACTTCCCATCGCGAGTTGGGTGTTCTGCCTAATTGGTACAACGAAGGCGGAGCTCGATCGAGGTATCTCCGTCAGATCAGAAGTCCTCGCGCACACACAACGCGGCCTTTGATCATCGTGTTCTGTATAGGGGTGTCGCGTTCGTACCTTAGTGCGTCCCCGTAATCGCGGTGCTAGTGAGTCGCGGACAGTGCTTAACTGTAGTACTGTTTGAGCTTCTCAGCGTTCCATGGTCGAGCAAGTTCTTCCCCGTGCAGATTTTCGAGGAAGTAGGCTCATGTCCCCGTTTTTGCGCTGACGCGGTACGGGCCCTCCCAGTTCGCGGCGAGTTTGCCTTCTCGCGAGTCTTTCTGGTTCCTTCACGAGGGTACCAACCTGAAAATGACGTTTGATAACTTTGTCATTATAACGTAGTGTTATTTTCGGCTTAAGTGAAGCTTCTCGGAGAGAAGCACTCGAACGTGTCTCCTCGACGAAATCGAGTTCTTCCCTCAGGGCTTCGTCGTTCGCGTCCCCGTCGATGGGGGTTTCTGCCCTCCTCGAGGGTTCCCTGATTTCCACGGGGATCACCACTTCCGTTCCGTAGGTTAGACGAAATGGGGTCTCCCCGATCATGGAATGCGAGGTTGTCCAGTAGGCCCAGAGGATGCTGTGTAACTCCTCGACCCACCGTTGTTTGGCGTCGCCTAGTTGACATTTCAATCCTCAGAGGATTACTTTGTTCGCTGCTTCAGCCTGCCCGTTCGTTTGAGGGTGCTCGACCGACGTGAAGTGCTGCTTCGTCCCTAGCTTGGTGACGAAGTCTTGGAAGTTCCTGTCGGTGAACTGTGTTCCGTTGTCGGTGACGATAGCTTGGGGTACGCCGAATCGGGCGAGGATGTTCTGCTTGTAGAAACGTAGTATGTTGAAGGCCTTGATTTTGGCCAATGCTTCCGCCTCAATCCACTTCGTGAAGTAGTCTACCCCGACGATGAGGTATTTGTTTTGATACGACCCCTGGACGAAAGGTCCGAGGATATCCATCCCCCACCACGCAAACGGCCACGGGGAAGACAGTGTTTTGAGCTCGTTAGGAGGAGCGAGGTGCATGTCCCCGTGTCGTTGGTATCTATCGCACTTCTTGACGTGCTCCTTGGCGTCCTGTTGCATGGTGGGCCAGTAATACCCTGCCTGAAGTGCTTTACGGGCTAACGATTGTCCACCTAGGTGTTGTGCATTGATTCCCTCATGGATCTCTTGGAGTATGCCGGGGACCTTGGTCTCCTCGACACATCTGAGGAGGGGAATAGAAAACCCTCATCGGTATAGCTTATCCTCGACTATGGCGTACGAGCACGCCCGCCGCTTGACCATCCCTGCTTCTTTGGGGTTTTCAGGCAGTTTGCCCGTCGTGAGGTACTCATATACAGGGGTCATCCAACAATTGTTGTCACCAATGACGTTTATGTCCGCCACCGGAGCGGGTTTGTCGATGCTCGGGCGGGAAAGCACTTCTTGTATGATGGATTTGTTGCCGCCTTTCTTCTTTGTGCTTGCCAATTTGGACAAGACATCTGCTCGGGTATTGTGCTCGCGAGGGATGTGAGTTACTTCCACGGAGGTGAACTTTTTCATTTTTTCTTTCACCAAGGTCAAGTATTCGATGAGGTTGTCGTTATTGGCCTGGTGCTCTCCTCGGACTTGCGAGGCCACGAGCTGGGAGTCGGTGAAGATTTTGACCTCCCTGGCGCCGAGGTCCTCGGCCAGCCGAAGTCCGGCGAGGAAAGCCTCGTACTCCGCTTGGTTGTTTGACGTCGGGAAGGATAGTTTGAGGGATACCTCGATCAGGATGCCTTCCTCGTTTTTGAGGATGATGCCCGCCCCGCTTCCCTTCGGGTTGGATGCTCCGTAGACATAGATCGTCCATTTTTGGGATCCGTTGGTCGAAGGTTCCGGGGCGGTCATCTCTGCCACAAAGTCGGCCAATACCTGAGCCTTTAGGGCTTTCCTTCCCTCGTATTGGATGTCAAACTCGGCGAGTTCGAGCGACCACCTGAGTATCCTCCCCGCCATATCTGGTCGTCCAAGGAGTTGCCTTATAGGCTGTTCGGTCCTTACGACGACAGTGTGGGCAAGGAAGTAGTGGCGTAGCCTCCTGGCCGCGGTGACGAGGGCCAGGGCGACTTTCTCTATCTGCTGATACCTGAGCTCGGGGCCTTGGAGGGCTTTGCTCGTGAATTAAATTGGTTTCTACCCCTCTGGGGTTTCCCGAATGAGAACGGAGCTGTGCTTCACTTGTGATTGCGAGATACAAGAAAAGTGTCTCCCCGCTCTCAGGTCATGAGAGGACCGGGGGTTGCGATAAGACTTGTTTTAGGTGGAGGAGCACCTGCTCGCATTCTTCGCTCCATTCAAACTCCGCTTTTTGTCGAAGAAGTTTGAAAAATGGGAGTGTGTACTGCGCAGACTTGGCGACGAAGAGGGAGAGGGAGGTGAGCATATCGTTCAATGATTGTATTGACTTCTTTAAGTCCAGAGTAGGGATCTCAGAAAAAGCTCTACACTTGTCGGGGTTGGCTTCGATTCCTCGCTCTGTGAGGTAGAAGCCGAGGAACTTACCTGCCCAAACGCCGAAGGTGCATTTGTCGGGGTTGAACCTCATGCGGCATCTCCTCGCTGTGTTGAACACTTTCTTGAGGTGTGTGGCGTGGTCGACTTCTTCTGTGGATTTGATGATCATGTCGTCCATAAAGACCTCGAGCATGTCGCCGATTTCAACCCGGTAAACCTTGTTCATCATCCGCTGGTAGGTCGCATCGGCGTTCTTCAGGCCGAAAGGCATCACATTGTAGTAGTAATTGCCCGACTCGGTCATGAAAGCCGTGTGCTATTTGTCGACCTTGTCCATGGGAATTTGGTTGTATCCCGAGTAGGCGTCCATGAAGGATAATAGTTTGTAACCTGCAGAATTGTCGACCAGCTGGTCGATGTTAGGCAAAGGATAACAGTCTTTCGGGCAAGCCCGGTTAAGATCAGTATAATCAAGACACATCCTCCATTTCCATTATTCTTTTTTATGAATACAACGTTGGACAGCTAGGTTGTGTACCTGGCTTCCGAAATAAAATTCGCCTCTAGGAGGTCTTTTACAGCTTTTTCAGCAGCCTCCGCTTTTTCGGGAGACTGCTTACGCCTACGTTGAGCTATGGCCCTAGCGGCCGGATCTACTGCGAGCTGATGGCAAGCCACCTCGGGGTCAAGGCCATGCATCTCGGAGGCGCTCCATGTGAACAGATCAGCGTTCTCCCGGAGACATGCCTTCAGCTGCTCCTTCGCCAGGTCGGGGATCCCGGTGCCAATCTTCACATTACGGTCTGGGTCGTCCCCGAGGACCGCGAGCTCAAAGTCTTCGTCGGGGATGGGGCGCATTGGGTGGAGAGGCCGCCCGTTGTTTTCTGCCTGGAGGTCGAGGTCTTCTGCCCCGTCTTCATCGGGTTCGCCCGGGAACCTGCTGTCGAGTTCGACCGCTTTGACGCGCGGGAGAGGTACATGTTCGGTGTCCGGGGGTGGCTTTGCCACGGTCTTGAGTTTAGTGCCGATGGAACTCATGCCTTTGATGGCGGCGTCGAAGCATATCCTGGCCGCGTCTATGTCCCCGTGCATCGTCACTACTCGTCCCCTGGCCGTGTAGTACTTCATTTTGAGGTGGACCTTTGATGGTACACCTGTAAGCTCGGCCAGGGTGGTCCTCCCGAGGATGCAGTTGTAAAGGGATGGACATTCGACCACCAAGAAGCGGGTCTACACCTGTCGGGCAGTGCCTTCTGCCCCGAATGTGACCATCAGCTCAACGTAGCCCCATGGTCTGGTGGTGGTTATATTGAATCCCTGCAGGTCTGAGCCGACGTATGGGGTCAGATGTCTCTCGTCGAGTTGGAGATTCTCGAAAAGGTGAGCGTACATGATATCGGCCGAGCTGCCCTGGTCGACAAGGATCCTTCGAACGTCAAAATTTACCATCTGAGCCCTGACCAGGAGGGGGATAGTGGCGTTAGATGCTCCGCCGGGGAGCTCTTCCAGATAGAAGGTGATAGGGTTTGAGTTCCCTCGCACCTTCTCGAGAGTGGTTGTCTTCGTCGACGTTGCTGATTCCAGTTCATCAAATTTCCTCTTGATCGACCCGACGGACAACTTCTCGTAACCACCCCCGGAGATGACCATTGCCTTGGGGAAGCCTTCCCAGGTGCTACGGGCAGCGACGGGGTCCTCGTGGGGGAAGGTTGCCCACATGTTGTGAATTGTTTCTTGGCCCTCAATGATTACGGGGACAAAGAAATCTTTGGGTCGAGTGACACTGAGGGCGACCTGAAGTTGGCTCTCGTCGGGAGGAGGTGTCGTCTCCTTGACGTTCTGGGCTTCCCAGGAGCTGGGACGAGGAGTATCATTATTCTGGGCGTATTTCTTCAAGTGCCCTTCCTTGATGAGGATTTCAATTGCATCCTTGAGATGAATGCAGTCTTCTGTGACATGTCCATGGCTCCGGTGGAACCTGCAGTACTTTGACTTGTCAGTGTTTGATTTGGGAGTAATCGGCTTTGAAAAACGGACGTCTCCTTTCAGAAATTCCGAGTTCTGGCATTCGGAGAGGATTCGCGCACGGGGAGCGTTGAGCGGGGTGTATTCTGTGAACCGGCTAGCTGGTCCGCGCGGTTCACGAGGATCACGGGGACGATTTTCTTTCTTTCTTTCTCCTCCTCGTCGGGGAGGAGAGTCTTCATCTTTGTGGCCGCGGGGGTCTTCCTTGCGTCTCGACTCAAGGGCGATCTGCGCTGCCTCCGACTCCTCGAGCTCGATGTACGACTGAGCTCGTTGGAGGAGGTCCTCCAGACGACGGGGTCTGCGGAGGCCCACGGACTTGGCAAAATCAGATCCGAAGCGTAGTCCATGGATGATCAAATACTTCTTCATGTCATCGGTCATATGAACCTCGACAGCTTCTCTGTTGAATCTCTCAATGTAGTTCCAGAGAGATTCGTTCTTCCCCTGGAAGATGCTCTCTAGGGCAGCCTCCGTCTTCGGGTGTCGACGAGATGCAATAAAGTGTTTGGTGAAGCGTTGTCTTAGTTGCTTCCAGGATATGACCGACCCGGGTGCCAGACCCTTGTACCATGTCATGGCGCCCTTCCGCAAGGTGGTGGGGAAAAGCCTGCACTTAATGGCTCCCCTGACGTTTCTGAAGTCGAGCATGGCTTCGAAATTTTCGACGTGATCGTCAGGGTCGGCCAGACTGTCGTAGGTCCCCAGTGGCGGGGGTTTCTCCTTGCCCGCAGGGATTGGAGCGTTCATGATCTCCCACGACAGAGGGGTCCTCTGGTCATCGTCGTCGCTTCCGGCCGGGGATCTCGAAGGGGATCGGTTATGCCGTGGAGGGGAATTCCTCGAATGGTTCATCGGTCTCTCCTCGGTGGTTTTGGACTTCTTGGTAGTTGCGGAGGGCCTGGGTTCCTTCCGAGGCGGGGAACGATGGCGCTTTTGGGAGATCGTCGGCTGAGGGCGTTCAAGGCGTGGACGACGGCCCTCGCGCACCGGCGAGGGGGTTCGAGATTCTTTGGATGGAGTCCTTCGCGGGGAAGGAGAGCGACGAGGTGAGGGTGGACGAAGATGTCTTCGCGGGGAAGATCGTCGTGTCCGCCCTCGCTCTAGTGCTTCAATTATGGTATTCTGGTGTGTTATCAGCTGATTGGTCTAATTGATCAAGGCAAATAGGGCCACGGTGCTCGAATCTGCATTGGGCGGAGGAGCAACTGGCTGAAAGACGGCTTGTTGGTCGTCCTGCTGGGCAGCGTCGTAGGTCGCATCTTGGGAGTCTGGGGAGGCGGTCTGCCCGTCTTTCACGTCGCCTTCTTCGACGTGGAGGGCAGCAGCGTCTTCGCGGTGGTTCCCGTTCTCGAGTTGCGCGAGGACGGTGTCCAAAGCTTTGTTAGCAGACAGGTTGTTGGCCATGCTGGTGATGAACGAGAGGGTTGATTTGGTTTATCGAGGGAAAAACGGGGAAGCAAAGGTTCCCACATACGGCACCACTGATCGTACCTGGATCAGACAGTATTTGGTGGCCAGCAACGTCTTGTGGACTTCAGCTCCGATGTGGTTGAAAGACGACCGGGGGGGTGTACCTGCAAGGTACTCCGACGCTCAAGTAAGGCAAAGGTCAAGCAAAAGCAAGTACAAGGTTAGAGTGTAGGAGAGTGTGTAACCTGACCCTCTCAAGTGAGAGGGTATTTATAGAGAGCCCCCAGCGCGGGGCCAACGGTCACTACCACTGGGCTGAATTGTCAGGCCCAATCCAAGTAACTGCCAGGGCTTACGTGGCGTAGTGAAGACCAGCACGTGGTCTTCGCCTTGGGGTAACCGCTCCTAGATCTCCGGAATTAGGGCAAACCAATTCCATCGGGAGTGGGCGGTTACATGAGAACGTGTCCTTGCGGGGAGGAGTCTTGCGTGTCGGGGAGAGACGTGTCCTCGCGGAGAGGACTCTTATGTGCAAAAGGAGATGGCTCCTCTGCCCGACGCTCTATGTCGCGTGTGCCCGAACACCGCCGAGGTGTGGCGTGTGCCCGACACTGTTGAAGTGGGCCTGTGCTCGACGTTGATTGTGATAAAAGGCCTTTGTTGGGCCACCTCAAGACGTGTGGGTTGGGTCTGCTGGAATTATATTTAATTAATTATGAAATTGACACAAATACTTGAATAAAACTAGAAAAAATATGACTAATTAGCATAAGTGCACTGTAGTTCCATTATTTTAGATTCTTTAAAAGTTTTAGTCTCCGTTTTAAATCTCAACATTTTGCTCCCCTATTTACAATTTATGAGATTTTTTTATCCGTCTCTGTTTTTATTCATTCACCATAAAATGTCAAATTGATGTAATTGATGCTTAAGTTAGTGTGTTTGGCTTGCATAAATCAGGCTCCTCAAGTCATACTTTAACTCCCTATATGGCAACACCTACAGCACCACTAATCCCATTCAAAATACTTTGAGCACCATTATCGGTCTCTTTTCAGCGTGTCTACACATTTTTTTCAAGAAAAATTATGTCAGAGTTTTATAGATATTTACTGAGTAAATATGGTTATATAGTTTGTGACTGTGTGTATATTAAACCACGTTCTTTACTATTAGATAGAATAAAATACAATAAACAATTAAATCTAGTGTGTATTATAATGTTTTAAGAGATCTATTTTGAAATTTTTGATGAGTTATATAAATATCTAAAATATGTAAATGAATTATTTAAATAATTAAAAAATGTAACATAATATAAAAAAATTAAATGAAACTCATTTAAGGAATCAAAATAGATTTAATGGATAATAGTGCACTTTTGGTTCTTCCTTCTATCCAAAACAACAACAATCATACTCTAATTATCACAACACATGTTGTTGCTTTTCCACCACAAACACAATCTTACCATTCAACAAGGTTTGTAAATCCGGACTTATGTAGTATTAACACTTTTTTAAACATTGTTAGAGCATCCACATCCATTATATTTATTTGGGTTTTTTAAATGGGTCCCATTTAATTTTTTTTATTATTTTATATTTCTACATTTTTTAAACAACTCAACTATATTTTATAAATATCCATACAACCATTAAAAACACTAACATAGGTCCCACCAAACCCCACAATATTCTCCACATTTCACTCTAAAATAGTTAAACCACGCTCTTTACTGTAACAACACTTGCAAATTGATGAACAATTTTATTATGCAATTATCCATCATTTTCTGACACAATCACTTTGATAACAGTGTAGGAACCATATATTTGGACCGATATTCATGCTCTAAGTATTTACACTAATATTTATGATTATATTTAATTTATTTATATCTTTAAATTATTTTGATGTTAACATGTTAGTACAAACATATCTTTTAGGTGTCCGTACTTCGTAAACTTGGATTCAACATCCGGTACCTAAATTTATCTTAAATATACAAACAATTTCAAATCCCTAATTCCCAATTAATTATTGTGAGTATAAAAGATAGTAAAAATACAAACCAAGATAGATGTAATGATTTGAAAAAAAATCCAATTAATGTAAATTATGATATTATATTATTCAATCTAAGGGTGAACATTGTAGTACATATATTGGGTAAAGAATGATCAAATGTGCCATATGCTTAGTTTGACATAGTGGTGTCAATTAATCATTGTTATATATATATTGTTTCGGACTGGGCCAACGCCTGCCCCACCGTTGGGCAGGCCCAGCCCAATACTAGTACGGCCCAATATGGCCCATAAGTGCCGAGCACGTCCCTGTCAGCGCCGAGCACGCTCATGTCATCCCCTCGTCGACCACGTATTAGGCAAAGCTGTTGAGCAGGAACTTGGGGTCTAGGAGAGCACCTCTCTCCTCGACCTCCACGTGCTCCTCCCCGCGAGGACACGTCGTCTTGTAACCTCCTACCTCCGAAGGAATCGGTCTGCGCACCTTCCGGAGATCTCGGGACCGTTACCCCAGGGCGAAGACCACGTGCTGGTCTTTCTTACACCACGTAAGCCATGCCAGTCACCTGGATTAGGCCTTGCAATCCAGCCCAGTGCAGGAGACCGTTGGCCCCGCACTGGAGGCATTCTATAAATACCCTCTCACTTGAGAGGGCCAGGTTATGTTCATGCTAACTCTCACCTATATTCAGTACTTGTTCACTCCCGTTTCCTGACTTTGGCATCGGAGTACCTTGCAGGTACACCCCCCCGGCCGTTCCATCACTACCGGAGTTGAAGACCTCACGGCGTTGTTGGCCATCGTATATTTTCTGATCCATGTACGATCAGTGGCACCGTCTGTGGGAACTACTGCTTCCCCATTTTTCCTTCATCGTTAAACCAAAGCAATCTCTCCGTTCATAACTACCATGGCCAGCACCAGCACCCAACATGGGGACAATGCTCCGGACACTGCCTTCACGCAGCTCTACAACGAAAACCACCGTGAGGACAACGCTGCCGTCCACATCGAAGAAGGCGACGTAAGGGACGGGCAGATCACCTCCCCTTTTTCCGAAGACGCGACATATGAAGCTGCCCAACATGCCATCCCGCCGGTTGTCTACCATCCAGTCGCTCCACCACCAAACGCTGATCCGAGCACGGTGGCCCTGTTCGCCTTGGTCAACCAGACCAACCAATTGATTGCCCAGCAGAATCTCAGGATCGAAGCGCTCGAGAGAGGGCGACCACGACGCTCTTCCCCGCGAAGACATCGTCACCCACCGTCTCCCAGCCGTTCTCCTTCCCCGCGAAGGAATCCCCCGACGAGCTCTCGTGCCCCCTCCCCGCAGCGCGAGGGCCGCCGACCGCGCCTGGAACGACCCCTGCAAGTAGTCGTCCAGAGGCGCCCTCGCTCCCCTCCGCAGAACGAGCCTCGACATTCCCCGGCCAAGAAGAGAAGCACAGCCGACGGCGAAAGGCCGAAGAAGTGATGAGGACAACCAGAAGACCCCTCTATCCAGGGAGATCATGGACACTCCCATTCCTGTGGGCATGGAAAATCCTCCACCACTGGGGACCTATGACGGCACAGCGGACCCCGACGACCACGTCGAGAGCTTCAAATCCATGCTCGACTATAGGAATGGCGGGGGAGCTATCAAGTGTCGGCTCTTCCCGACCACTCTTCGGAAAGGCGCCATGACTTGGTACAAAAGTCTCACCCCTGAATCAGTCACATCCTAGAGGCAACTGAAGGGACGTTTCTCTAAACATTTCACCGCATCTCACCAACATCTGAAGACGGTGGCCTCGTTGGAAGGCATCTTCCAGGGGAAGAGCGAATCTCTCAGAGACTACATTGAGAGATTCAACCGAGAAGCTGTCGAGGTCCACACGATCGACGACATGAAGAAGTTCCTGATCATGCGGGGACTACGTATTGGAACTGAGTTCGCCAAGTCTATGGGCATCCACATGCCTCGTAACTTGGAAGACCTCCTCCACCGGGCTCAATCATACATCGAGTTCGAGGAGTCGGAAGCAGCCTAGATCGCCTTCGACTCAAGGCGGCGAGAAGGCCCCCGCGACCACAAAGATGAAGGCTCTCCTCCCCTTAGGCGAGGGGGAGAGAGAAGGCGAGAAGGCCGGTCCAGGGAGTCTCGCGAATCGAGAGGGCCAGCTGGCCGGTTCACGGAGTATACTCCGCTCAACGCTCCCCGCAAGCGAATCCTCAACGAGTGCACCAACTCAGAGTTTCAGAAAGGGGGTGTCCGCTTTCCCAAGCCGATAGCCCACAAGGCTAACACCGACAGGTCCAAGTACTGCAGGTTCCACCAGAGCCATGGACATGTCACAGAAGATTGCATCCACCTCAAGGACGCGATAGAGACTCTGATCAAGGAAGGGCACCTAAAGAAGTATGCCAAGAGGGACGACGCTCCTCATCCCAGTGCCCAGGAAGCCCAGAGCGTCGAGGAGACAACACCTCCTCCCTAAGAGAGCTGACTGCAAGTCACCCTCAGCGTCACTCGACCCGAGGACTTTTTTGTCCCCGAGGGAATCGAGAACCAAGAGGCAGTCCACAACATGTGGGCGAACTTCCCCCACTAAGACCCCGCCACTGCCCGCTGCACATGGGAGAGCTTCCCCAGGGAAATGGTCATATCGGGCAGAGGTTTCGAGAAGGTCTCCGTCGGGTCGATTAAACAGAAATTTGACGAGTTGGAATCCGTGACCTCAGCGAAGACCACAACTCTCGAGAAAGTGCGAGGGAATTCAAACCCCATCACTTTCTACCTGTAGAAGCTACTAGACGGAGCGCCCAACGCCACTATTCCCCTCTAGATCCGGGCACATATGTCCAATTTCGACGTCCGCAGGATCCTGGTCGACCAGGGGAGCTCGGTGGACATCGTGTACACCCACCTTTTCGAGACCCTTCAGCTCGACGAGAAGCATTTGACCCCTTACGTGGGCTCGGATCTACAAGGGTTCAACGACACCACCACTAGACCATGGGGCTACGCTGAACTGATGGTCACTTTTGGGAGCGAGGATACGGCTCGACAAGTCAAGACCCGCTTCTTGGTGGTCGAATGTCCATCCCTTTACAACTGCATCCTGGGAAGGACCACTCTGGCCAAACTCACAGTGGTACCATCGACAGTCCATCTGAAGATGAAGTACTACACGGCAAGGGGTCGGGTCGTCACCATGCACGGGGACATTGAAGCGGCCAGGAGGTGTTTTGATGCCGTGACCAAGGGCCTGGGCTCCATCAGAACGAGGCCCAATACTGGAGCAAGGCCATCCCAGGAAGCAGTGCAGAAGCCACTCCCGCGCGTCAACGCGGTCGACCTCGACAGCAGGTTCCCTAGCGAGCAAGAGGAAGGCGGAGCAGCTGACCACGACCTCCAAGCGGAAATAAACGGGCAACCTCTCCACCCAACGCGGCCCATCCCAAACGGAGACTTCGAGTTCGTCGCCCTCGGAGACGATCCAGACCGAAACGTGAAGATTGGCACTGGGCTCCCCGACCTGGCGAAGAAGTAGTTGAAGGCATGTCTCCGGAAGAATGCTGATCTGTTCGCGTAGAGCGCCACCGAGATGCCTAGCCTCGACCCCGAGGTGGCCTGTCACCAGCTCACCATAGACCTGGCCGCTAGGGCCATAGTTCAACATAGGCGTAGGCAGTCTCCCAAAAAAGCGGAGGCTGCTGAAAAAGCTGTAAAAGACCTCCTAGAGGCAAATTTTATTTCGGAAGCCAGGTACACGGCCTGGATGTCCAACGTTGTACTTGTCAAAAAGAATAATGGAAAATGGAGGATGTGTGTTGACTATACCGACCTTAACCGGGCATGCCTGAAAGACTCTTATCCTTTGCCTAACATCGACCAGCTGGTCGACAATTCTGCAGGTTTCAAACTATTGTCCTTCATAGACGCCTACTCGGGGTACAACCAAATCCCCATGGATAAGGTCGACAAGTAGCATACTGCCTTCATGACCGATTCGGGCAATTACTACTACAACGTGATGCCCTTCGGCCTGAAGAACGCCGGCACAACCTACCAACGGATGATGAACAAAATCTTCCGGGGAGAAATCGGCGACATGGTCGAGGTCTACATGGACGACATGAACGTCAAATCCGTAGAAGTAGTCGACCACGCTGCCCATCTCAAGAAGGTATTCGACACGGCGAGGAGATGTCGTATGAGGTTTAATCCCGACAATTCGGTGTTCGGGTGGGCAAGTTCCTCGGTTTCTACCTCAAGAGCGAGGAATTGAGGCAAAGCCCGACAAATGTAGGGCTTTCTCCGAGATTCTGACCCCGAACTCGAAGAAGTCAATACAATCGTTGAACGGGATGTTGACCGCCCTCTCTCGCTTCGTCGCCAAATCTGCGCAATACGCATTCGCATTTTTCAAGCTTCTACGACAAAAGGCAACGTTCGAATGGAGCGAGGAGTGCGAGCAAGCGCTCCTCCACCTTAAACAAGTCCTGTCGCAACCCCCGGTCATATCGCGACCAGAGAACGGGGAAACGTTGTTCCTGTGCCTCGCCATCACGAGTAAAGCGGTCAGCGTTGTCCTCATCTGGGAAACCCCCGACGGGCAGAAACCAATTTACTTCACAAGCAAGGCCCTCAAAGGCCCCGATCTCAGGTATCAGCAGATCGAGAAAGTTACCCTGGCCCTCTTCACCGCGGCCAGGAGGCTGCGCCATTATTTCTTAGCCCACAGGGTCGTGGTGAGGACCGAGCAGCCCATAAGGCAACTTCTCGGCCGACCAGACATGGCAAGAAGGATGCTCAGATGTTCGCTCGAACTCGTCGAGTTTGACATTCAGTATGAGGGAAGGAAAGCCCTGAAGGCTCAGGTGTTGGCAGACTTCGTGGTAGAAATGACCGTCCTAGAACCGTTGGTCAACGGATCCCAAAAGTGGACAATCTACGTCGACGGGGAATCCAGCGCGAAAGGGAGCGGGGCGAGCATTATCCTCGAGAACGAGGAAGGTGTCATACCCCAAATTTGTCCTACCTGTGTATATTTTCATCTGTACATCCAACCATTGACCATATTTAGAAAATCCAAAAAAATAGGTTATCTTAAATTTCATCCTTCTTTTGTTTTTATCCATTTTCTTATTTTTAGTCATATCTAGTTTTTAACCATTTTCTATCATTCATCCAATTAGATATCCATTTCACTTTAGATCAATTTTCAAATCCATCTTTAAATTCATTTTATTTCAATTAAACCACTTTCTAATCCATTTCCATATTTATTTCATATCCAAAGCCAATTATAAAAAAAATCCATTCATAATCCATTGTCAATATCCAATTTAACCATTTCTTTCTTTTCCTACTAGTTTTCATTATCCATCACAAAATTCTAAAAAAATCAACAAAAACCAAAAGTCCTACAAAAAAGCACATATTCTAGGTACAAACATTATCAAACATTACAAAAAAAAAAGGAAAAGCCCATTGGCATTCAAGTTACACAAGTTGAAAAAAATATAACCATTATTGATCCATCCACGAGCCTTATATCAACCAAAGCGCAGCCATCAAATTTAGCAACAAAAAGGCCACGCGAATCATACCAAGCATGCTACCTGCACATGAAAAAAAAGCCAGCCCTCTTCAATTTTCAACAAACCAACGCACTTGCAAAACAAAAAAATAAACTTTCTCAGTAACACACAGCAAACGACCCGAAATTCCTTCACCACGCACCATCCACGCACCAAAATAAAAACAAATTCTCAGAAAATTCCAAAACCCGTACGACCACGACGCAGCGCATTACCAATTTCCAGCTCATGACTATCACCCCTTAATCCTTCTATAAAATGGTAACATCTCTCCCTCAATAAAAAAAAAAAAGAGAAAAAAATTCTATTTGAACCAATTCGGAAGTAATTCGGACACAAACCTCCAACAACCACTCAAACTTCTTTCTTTTTTCAACAATTCAAAATCCTCCTTCAACTCACCATTCCTTTCCTCTTCACGCAACAAAACCCAACCCGCCTCTTCAACTTAATCCCTATTCATCTTCCTCTCCTTCGTTCACCACCATCTTCAACAACACAACCCATTGACAACAACCCTAACAACTGTAAATCTCCACCACCAAAAAACTTCGTCAACCGGACTTAAACCATTTCGTGGCGGTACCCACCGTAACCACAAAAAAAAACTAACCTCCTTCTTCTTCATTCTCCAATTAACCCTTCATTTTATTCATCTTCAATCCCAACCTCCTTAAACCTCACTCACACAAATCCACTCAAACAACCTTCGTCACCCTCAAATCAACCCAATCCACAAATCCAACCAAAAATAAAAAAAGGAGATAAAGTGAGATAGTGATAAACCGCAAACCAAATCACACATCACAGAACCAGAGAACTTGAATCAGCGAGAGGAAGAGAGATTAAGTTTGAAATACAAACCTGCGAGTCAAACAAAGAGACGGTCGCGCGAGATACTTGAGATGAGTGAAACATGGAGATAGAACGAAACAAGAAGAAAACTGTTGTTGATTTTAGTGGAGGTTGGTTGCACCGTGTTACTCATGCCCCTGTTCCGTTTTCCTCTTCGATCCTCTATTTATGTTCTTTCTTTTAAAAAAAATATATAGTGAAAGTTGTTGTTTAACTTTAGCTTGGCCATGTTTTTAAGAGATGTTGATAATGTGAATCACATGGATCCGGGATCTCAATTGGCCCGTGATTGTTGTTTTTTTATTTATTTTTGGAACCGTGTGGAATGTGATGATGGGCTTAAAGCAGCCCACATGATTCACACGCTCTCATCTGACCTTCTTTTTATTTCCCATGTTTTCATACCCCATTTCTGGTTTCAACACCCTTCCTTTAGTTTTTTTTTCTCTTGTAATTAGTTGTTTTAAATGAGATTTCTAATTTTGTTTTAGAACTTGTTTAAGTTTTTAGCCAATCTTTTGTCTTATTTCCATTGTTGACTTTCTTTTCGATTTTATTTTATGGGCCAATGATACCACAATACTCATTATTTAGTCAAACCAACTAAATTTCGATTTATTTGAGGCCTACCTATTTATTTATTTTTATTTCAATTTATTCACTATTTTAACATTTATTTTGGGTCAATGAAAACCAAACATCGACGATTTGTCGATTTCTCGACTTAATCTCGATAAAGGTGAGACCTTTATTATTTTTCATGTCATTTTCAATTTTATGTTATTTCTATCATTTTTGTTTCATTTACATTTATTTTGGGGTCAATGAAAATTAAATATCGATCGATTTATCGATTTCTCGATTAAATCTCGATAAAGGTGAGACCTTTATTATTTTTCTTATCATTTTCGATTTTATTTTATTTCCATTATTTTGTTCATTATTCTTATTCATTTTGGGTCAATGAAAACCAAATATCGATCGATTTATCAATTTCTCGATTAAATCTCGATAAAGGTGAGACCTTTACTCTTTGTATTCACCTTTTCGATTTTATTTCATTTTTATTTCATTTTGGGTCAATGAAAACTAAATATCGATCGATTTATCAATTTCTCCATTAAATCTCGATAAAGGTGAGACCTTTTATTCTTTGTATTCATATTTTTGATTTATTTTCTTATTCGTCACTTTATATTCTTTTATTCAATTTTGGGTCAATGAAAGTCAAAAGTCCGATTATCAACTTATCGATTAAATCGCGATTAAGACGAGACCAATTTTAATTTTATGTCAATATTATATCTTGTCGATTATATTATTATATTGTTGTACATATTATCATATTGTATCATATTCATTTTCATTTCATTTACTCACCATTTAATCAAAACAATCTAACCAATATCGAAACCCTAAAAACAATCATGTTAATGGACTGTTGATTATGATCATCCACTTGCTCGACGCATACTCAAGGCTTAGTTTAGGACACTTTTTCGCACACACACGATTTTCTCTTGGGCTGCCTTACAATGAGACCCTTTATTTCTGTCAACACCTGTATTTTACATGTATCCCTCCCCCATTCCGATGTACGCACTTAATATTGTTTTGATTGTGGTTTGTTTACTAGGAGCACCCCTAGGGACTAGCATAGGCAACCCATTTTCAAACCAAAACCTCGATTCGTCGTCGAGACATTTTTCAAACAACCCATTTTCAAATCAACCTCTAACCAAAGTCTTTTCAATCAAATTCTTTTCATAAACAAATAAACCCTTGATCCAACGTCAAGCGGATTTTCATAATCAAAGTTCAAAAACAATCTAACAACTATCGTAACTCTTTAAGGTGAAAAATGGGGGTTCAAGTCTTTGATCTCTCTTCGATTGTTTGGGTGCGAGTTCTCTTACTCGTGTGTAAGCAATTGGCGCCTCTTCTTTTAACAAATCTAACCCTTTTCAAATCAACCAAACGCATACAATATACCCTTGATCCAACATCAAGCGGATTTTCACAAATAAACCTCAAATCAATTAACAACTATCGAAACTCTTCCAAGGTGAAAAATGGGGGTTCAAGTCTTTGATCTCTCTTCAATTGTTTGGGTGCGAGTTCTCTTACTCGTGTGTAAGTAATTGACGCCTCTTTTATAAAAATCAACCAACTCCCTTGTTTCGTGGGCGTACCACGAACTACGACTGCTCTGATTCTTTACTCTCGTCCGAGTAAAGATACGTAGGCACAAGATTGCGATGATCTTGGTGAGCACACTTTTTCTTTTCCCCCTGTTTGTGTCCACATTTTTTTCTTTTTCCACCTTTTCCACACTACCATCTTTTTTCCGTCAAACCCCGTAGTCGAACTACGATTGCTCTGATTTCTCATTCTCGTCCGGATGAGCATACATAGGCCCGAGGTCGCGATGACCTTGCCGAGCACCCTATCCTAAAACCACCCCATTTTCCCCTTAGTATCGTTTCCTTTTATCTTTACCTTTCCGCATTTATTTTAGAGTAGAAAATAGACAAACTTAGCTAACGAGTATCACAATTCGAATCAAGAGGTTCACGTTCTTATCCGCCCTTAAAGGTTTTCTCGATATTTTCCTTTCCCTCTTTTTGGGATAAATAAAGTTCGGTGGCGACTCTGTCAAACCGTTTTCCGCGCCTTTTGCGCGAGGGTCGTATTTTCGATGAATTTTCGAGGTGCGACAGCTGGCGACTCTGCTGGGGATATATTTGCTCCATGCAAGAGAGAGTCTAGCCTATCTTGATTCGAATCGCTAGCTCTTTAGCTTTGTTTATCTTTTTTCTTCTCGTTCGCTTATGTACTTGCTTTCCTATTTCCTTATTTGTGTTACCTTTTGTAACATTGTTGGGTTGTTCTGATATTGGGAACTTTATGAGATGGCTCTACACCTGAGTCGAGAAGAACCCTAGGATTAAGATGGTGGTTGTGTAGTGTAGGCTTGCGTGGTCTCTTCCGCGTGAGTTGAAGCGAAAACCACCGCTTGGAGTAGATTCCCTTGAAGATATTATTGTTGTGGTGAATCTTTGCCATGGCGGTAATACTTTCGAGGTGGGTCGTTGATCCCAAAGACCATTAACCCAATTTACCCATGGTGGTTGGTAGTGTTAATTCTATGTGAGTTAATGCGAATGCCCCAATCAGATGAGATCCCTCGAACATATTACTTCCTGATAGTAATATTTTCGACCTCGATCTAGGATTCTAAGAACCCTACTTAGAACCCACGTGTCGATGGTTGTGTAGTGGCCGTCTCCGAGGAATCTTTCTCGTGGGGAAGAAACGAAGACCTCACCTAGACGAGATTATTTCGAGGATATTATAGTCGGATGTCTCTTCGTCTTAGTTATAATGTTTTCGAAATATGTCCATAACTCTAGGCACCTACCCGTTGTAGAAACCTACCTGTGGGTTTTCTTGATCCTAGTTGTGGTTCTTGACCCGTTCCTCCGGCCAACCGCAGAACTGTTTGAAGCTATTTGATCATGCGATCCTGGATCTTGCATCTTACATTGCATCTCATGTCATTGCATTGCATCTGTTGTGCATCTTGCATTGCATTTTCAACCTCAGAATCTCACTTCAACTTCCTTCCTTCTCCAATAAATCAAGCTGATTCCTCGACACCAGTACGCAACTCGAGCTAACACCAGACGCATGATGGAGCAAATTCAACAAGAGCAAGCCGCCTTCAGAGAAGAATTGGATTCTATCAAGGGAAAGATTGACCAGATTCTTGAAGCCATCATGATGGCCAGAAAAGAAGAAGAATTGCGTGAAGCCGCTGCCGCCAACAACACTGTGCCTGTTCAAGCATTTAGCTCAAGGCTCTTGGTTCCTGTTCCCAACCTCATCACTTATGGGATACCAATGGACTTCGCTCCTGCTATATCTCAACCACCTCCAACATTTGGAGTTACTGTTGGTGCCATTCCGCAAGCCCAACCTGTTGTCACTCAGATTCCTATTCCTCATGCCGAAGAAAATCTGGTGGATCAGTATGATGAGGTACAGAACTACCATGCTATTATCCCAATTGTCAATCCTACCTCCGCTCAGGATTCTGAAGCCATCAAAATGTGTCGTGATCTAGCTGAAAAACTCCGAGTCATAGAGGGACGTAACTCAACTTCTTTGAATGCTCTGGATATGTGCTTGGTGCCAGATGTTGTCATTCCTCCCAAGTTCAAAGTGGAAGACTTCCCGAAGTACAAAGGCCTCAGTTGTCCCCACATGCATCTAAGGATGTACTGCTGCAAGATGGCTGCCCATGCAAAAGATGAAAAGCTGATGATCCATTGCTTCCAAGACAGCTTGTCTGGGGCATCTCTTGAGTGGTATATGCAGTTGGAGCATAGTAATGTGCGCACTTGGGATGATCTATCTGATGCATTTGTCAAGCAATACAAGTACAACACTGACCTTGCTCTGAATCGTACTCAACTTCAGAGTATGGCTCAAAAGGACAACGAATCCTTTAAGGAGTACGCGCAACGCTGGAGAGAGCTAGCTGCAAGGGTGCATCCACCTCTTGTTGACCGTGAACTAATTGACATCTTCATGGGTACTTTGCAAGGCCAATACTATGAAAAGATGATTGGTAATGTTTCCGTTGGATTATCTGATTTGGTAATTGTCGGTGAGAGAATTGAAGAAGGTATGAAAAGTGGAAAGATTCAAGGAGGTTCTAGCAGTCAGTCTCAAGCCAAGAAGCCCTTCAATGGATACAAGAAAAAAGAGGGCGAAACAAATGCTGTATCTGCTCAGAAAGGGCAAGCACAACAAGCTCCCCCTCCAATGCCTTATCAAATGCCATACTTCCAGTATCTGTATGTTGCTGCTGCGCAATATGCACCAATGCCTTATCAGCCGGCTGTTCAAGCTGTTCAAGCTCCAATGCCTCAACAACAGGTTCCTCAGCAGCAATCCTACAACCAGCAAGGGTATCAGTATACTCCTCAACAGCAATAACATAGAGCTGCTCAACAACGTCAGCCTAATCAACAAAGGACAAGGAGGTCTGATAGAGACTTTGATCGTCTGCCAACATCATATGCTCAGATCTTTGCTCAGTTGATGGAGAAGAGGGCCATTACTCCAAGAGACTTGGCTCCTCCAACTGTCATTCCCCCATATTATGATGCCAATGCTCATTGCGAGTTTCATAAGGGTGCTCCAGGGCATACGATCGAGGACTGTAGAGCTTTCAAACACAAGGTTCAGGACATGATC
The DNA here is from genome assembly GCA_022829125.1 of Lathyrus tuberosus. Taxonomy (NCBI): domain Eukaryota; kingdom Viridiplantae; phylum Streptophyta; class Magnoliopsida; order Fabales; family Fabaceae; genus Lathyrus; species Lathyrus tuberosus. Next base: position 6,455,410 of record JALAZF010000308.1, on the reverse strand, counting down.
GACTCAAAGTTTCTCACGTTCAATGGTAGGGCTCCAAACGTCATCAACAACCCGTTGCCGCCACCAAACTAGTGCCAGCAGCAAGTCAAGCCAAGTCAAATCAAGTCAAGTCAAGTTTATTCCCCGAAGAAAGCAGTCATGTTGCCATCCCATCATTTGCATTCTTGTATTTTTGTCTTTATTTGTTTAAGTACTGTATGCTTTGAACATTGTCGTTTGTATTTGGTTTTCTTAATGTATTGACTATGCATGTTTTGAATCAGTTATGTCGTATTCACTCTTTTTTTCGTTTACTGCAAATCACAGACACATTTATCCACTTCACTCTCTTTATCAACTGTCGCTTAGCAATGATTTAAGGGAGGATGATGAAAGCAAAATACCCATAATTGCAAAATGTATGCTTTCAGACTGAATCTCGTCGATGATGTACAGGCAATGTTTCAATCCCCAAACACTGGAGAGACAAGGAGTTAATCCCTAGTAAACCACTTCGAGCTTAGACGTAGTAGTTTCCTTCGGATATTCAAACCCTTACAGTCAACCTGGGGCAGGGAAGTGTTCAGTTAATCCAACTACGCACCGAAATCACAAAGCAAAATCCAAAAGACATGACGGTTGTTCATCAATAACCATAACTTGGCAGTCACAACCCTCCATAAAAAAAACAAAAATCAAAAGCCTGCTAAGTCAAGCACCTCAAGGGAGACTTAGGCAAAAATCAAGGTTACCCTGATGGACTCAAAAAGAAAAATCAGTCCATGCAAAAGATAGGGATCAAAAACAAAATCAAAAGAGGCCCTCGATCCTCAACAAAAACAAAATAAGATCCAGTGACCACCATATCAAAACCAAAGGGTCACTGACATCCATCAGAAACAAAATAAGGTGACTGCCAGTTGGAGCAAACCTTGAGCCATCACTCTTACACCGTCAACCCTTTTGGAATACAAACATGTGCAAATTTAACTGAGCGTAGGACTGGAGATCATCACGAAGAAGGGGTGGGTACAAATCATACTTTGCGCCTAATATTCTTTGTTTCATAAACCAGTGCCATACCACGTTACAACCCTCAAAAGACCTAATTGAGGCGAGGTTTATTCTGAAAGCATACTATCGCAAGGTTGCGTAAACTGACTCCCCATATTTACTAATCTTCAGCATTGGTGTCATTCTCCTTGCTATGTCTTTCACACCATCAAAATCAGCACACGTTTGGGCTAACGATCCATTCGTCTCACTATCACGATACTCGAATAAATAACTCTTTTTCAAAACTTGCATGAGCATTGTATTAAGATTACCATTTGTGAATGTACAATTTTAATTGCAAATCAGTGCTAGACATCAAGACGGTTCCAACAAGGGGCAATCAAAGAGGAACTTGAACTTTCAGTGGTGCCGACCTGAATCAAGACTCCCTCAACACCCACAAGCTGGGGAAAACTCCATCAACAGCTCAACCAGGGGCAAGTCATTTCATCAAAGATCAACGTCCACAGATTAAGTCATTTCAGAACTGGTTAATCAGGGGCAGACCATTACCACGTTCAGACAGGGGCAAGACCCATTGCAGCAAGCAACCCTGACCATCAAGCAAAGTTGTGGTCCTCTCAGAAATGAACTCATGATTCATTATCAAGTGATCAAACTTGAGGCTTTAAGAGCATCTTCGTCTGCTTCAATCATGGCGTCTTCAACAAACTGAGTGTCGAGGAAATCAAATCCCTCCCACCGCCTAAAAGTCTAATCCGCATTGGCAACTACACAAAAGTCCACCATGCTGGCACCCTCTCCAAATATATCCAATCACCCGTCTGCAATCATGTGCATCATATGCATCATCCGCATCGCATTCAACATCATTTGCATCATCAAATCATACTTCCCTAGCACTTGCATCTCCGCACGTCAGCATTTGCATTGCACATCATTACAAAATCAAGCATTCACATATGCATGTCAAGATCCAGGATCAATCTCAAGATTACAAGAAGATCTTCAGCCCTGTCAGAGGCATCTTCATCAAATCCGTGGACGTTCTTCACAAAGTTATTCCAAGACGATCTTCAGCCCAGCTAGGGGCACCTTCTGCAAATCTGTGGGCGTTCCTCACGAAGTTGGTTCAACCTTTTGTTGATCAAGAAAAGAGCTCAAGCAATCTTCAGCCCAGTCAGGGGCATCCCTTCCAAGTTCATGGGCGTTCCTCATGAAGTTCTTCAACCTTTTGTTGATGAAGTTGTGATCTCCAAGCAAGTCAGTGTGCATTCCTCATTGGGTTGTGTTCCTCAACATTTTGTTGCTAATGTCATCATCCTCATCCCAACTAATAAACATTTCTATGAGTCAATGGGCGTTCCTCATTGAATCTTTTCTTCAGGTCGAACTACGACTGCCCTGATTCTTTATTCTCGTCCGAGTAAAGATACGTAGGCACAAGATTGCGTAGATCTAGGCGGGTTTCCTTCTCTATTTTTCACTGTTTACCTTCTCTATTTTTCGCTGCTTACCTTCTTCATTTTTCGTTGTTTACCTTCCCCATTTTTTCACTGTTTCCCCTTCCTTTTCGTGGGCTTTCCTCATTGAATTCTTTACTTCAACCTTTTGTTGATGTCTCCAAATAAATCTCATCACATCCCCAACAAACTTGACCTTTTGTCAATTGCCTTATTATCATCCTTTTGGTGATGGCCAAACCCAATCAACTCAATTTAACCTTCATCCTTTTGATGTTGGTCCTCACAAATAAGAAGTTCATATCATCCTTTTGGTGGTAGTAGCTTGTTTTGATCCGTCATCCTTTTGGTGTCGCCGATCCATACACCCTTGGTCTGTGTGTCATCCTTTTGGTGAGTGACAACCTTTGTGTGTGTGCCCTATTATCCTTTTGGTAATAGCAGGTTGTGTTGTGTGCTCTACTATCCTTTTGGTAGTAGCAGGATGTGTGTGTGTGCCCTACTATCCTTATGGTAGTAGTAGGTTGTGTGTGTGTGCCCTACTATCCTTTTGGTAGTAGTAGGCTATGTGTGTGTGCCCTATTATCCTTTTGGTAATAGCAGACTGTGTTGTGTGCCATACTATCCTTTTGGTAGTAGTAGGCTGTGTGTGTGCCCTATTATCCTTTTGGTAATAGCAAGCTGTGTTGTGTGCCATACTATCCTTTTGGTAGTAGCAGGCTGTGTGCGTGCCCTATTATCCTTTTGGTAATAGCAGGCTGTGTTGTGTGCCATACTATCCTTTTGGTAGTAGCAGGTTGTGTGTGTGCCCTATTATCCTTTTGGTAATAGCAGGTCGTGTTGTGTGCCATACTATCCTTTTGGTAGTAGCAGGCTGTGTGTGTGCCCTATTATCCTTTTGGTAATAGCAGGCTGTGTTGTGTGCCATACTATCCTTTTGGTAGTAGCAGGCTGTGTGTGTGCCCTATTATCCTTTTGGTAATAGCAGGCTGTGTTGTGTGCCATACTATCCTTTTGGTAGTAGCAGGCTGTGTGTGTGTGCCATACTATCCTTTTGGTAGTAGCAGGGCGTGTTTGTGCCCTATTATCCTTTTGGTAATAGCAGGCTGTGTTGTGTGCCATACTATCCTTTTGGTAGTAGCAGGTTGTTTGTGTGCCCTATTATCCTTTTGGTAATAGCAGGCTATGACCTCATTTTCATCCTTTTGGTGGAAGGGTCTCTGTGCGTGTGTGCCCTATTATCTCGTCGGTAATAGCAGGCTTTGACCTCACTTTCATCCTTTTGGTGGAAGGGTCTGTGTGTGTATGCCCTATTATCTCGTCGGTAATAGCAGACTTTGACCTCGTTTTCATCCTTTTGGTGGAAGGGTCTCTGTGCGTGTGTGCCCTATTATCTCGTCGGTAATAGCAGGCTTTGACCTCACTTTCATCCTTTTGGTGGAAGGGTCTGTGTGTGTGTGCCCTTTTATCTCGTCGGTAATAGCATGCTTCGACCTCATTTTCATCCTTTTGGTGAAGGGTATGTGTGCGTGAGTTTGCTATCATCCTTTTGGTGATAGGTCTGTCATCCTTTTGGTGCCAGATTTCCGGTTATCCATTACTTCACACCCCAAGCATTTTCTTTCCTCCCAGACAAATTTGTGGTCTTCTTCATATCTAATTGTCTTATGCCTCGAAAGACTGAACTCCGTAGTAGTTCATCTAACTTAGTTTAAGCCAATTAGATAGGGGCATCTGTCATACCCCAAATTTGTCCTACCTGTGTATATTTTCATCTGTACATCCAACCGTTGACCATATTTAGAAAATCCAAAAAAATAGGTTGTCTTAAATTTCATCCTTCTTTTGTTTTTATCCATTTTCTTATTTTTAGTCATATCTAGTTTTTAACCATTTTCTATCATTCATCCAATTAGATATCCATTTCACTTTAGATCAAATTTCAAATTCATTTTTAAATTCATTTTATTTCAATTAAACCACTTTCTAATCCATTTCCATATTCATTTCATATCCAAAGCCAATTATAAAAAAAATCCATTCATAATCCATTGTCAATATCCAATTTAACCATTTCTTTCTTTTCCTACTAGTTTTCATTATCCATCACAAAATTCTAAAAAAATCTACAAAAACCAAAAGTCCTACAAAAAAGCCCATATTCTAGATACAAACATTATCAAATATTACAAAAAAAAAAGGAAAAGCCCATTGGCATTCAAGTTACACAAGTTGAAAATAAATATAACCATTATTGATCCATCCACGAGCCTTATATCAACCAAAGCGCAGCCATCAAATTCAGCAACAAAAAGGCCACGTGAATCGTACCAAGCATGCTACCTGCACATGAAAAAAAAGCCAGCCCTCTTCAATTTTCAACAAACCAACGCACCTGCAAAACAAAAAAAATAAACTTTCTCAGTAACACACAGCAAACGACCCGAAATTCCTTCACCACGCGCCATCCACGCACCAAAATAAAAACAAATTCTCAGAAAATTCCAAAACCCGTACGACCACGACGCAGCGCATTACCATTTTCCAGCTCATGATCATCACCCCTTAATCCTTCTATAAAATGGTAAAATCTCTCCCTCAATAAAAAAAAAAGAGAAAAAATTCTATTTGAACCAATTCGGAAGTCATTCGGACACAAACCTCCAACAACCACTCAACCTTCTTTCTTTTTTCAACAATTCAAAATCCTCCTTCAACTCACCCTTCCTTTCCTCTTCACGCAACAAAACCCAACCCGCCTCTTCAACCTAATCCCTATTCATCTTCCTCTCCTTCGTTCACCACCATCTTCAACAACACAACCCATTGACAACAACCCCAACAACTGTAAATCTCCACCACCAAAAAACTTCGTCAACCGGACTCAAACCATTTCCGTGGCGGTACCCACCGTAACCACACAAAAAAACTAACCTCCTTCTTCTTCATTCTCCAATCAACCCTTCATTTTATTCATCTTTAATCCCAACCTCCTTAAACCTCACTCACACAAATCCACTCAAACAACCTTCGTCACCCTCAAATCAACCCAAACCACAAATCCAACCGAAAATCAAAAAATAAGGAGATGAAATCAGCGAGAGGAAGAGAGATTAAGTTTGAAACACAAACCTGCGAATCAAACAAAGAGACGGTCACGCGAGATACTTGAGATGAGTGAAGCATGGAGATAAAACGAAATAAGAAGAAAACTGTTGTTGATTTTAGTAGAGGTTGGTTGCGCTGTGTTACTCATGCCCCTGTTCCGTTTTCCTCTTCGATCCTCTATTTATGTTCTTTCTTTTAAAAAAAATATATAGTGAAAATTGTTGTTTAACTTTAGCTTTGCCATGTTTTTAAGAGATGCTGATAATGTGAATCACATGGATCCGGGCTTTCAATTGGCCCGTGATTGTTGTTTATTTATTTATTTTTGGAACCGTGTGGAATGTGATGATGGGCTTAAAGCAGCCCACATGATTCACACGCTCTCATCTGACCTTCTTTTTATTTCCCATGTTTTCATACCCTATTTCTGGTTTCAACACCCTTCCTTTAGTTTTATTTTTCTCTTGTAATTAGTTGTTTTAAATGAGATTTCTAATTTTGTTTTAGAACTTGTTTAAGTTTTTAGCCAATCTTTTGTCTTATTTCCATTGTTGACTTTCTTTTCGATTTTATTTTATGGGCCAATGATACAACAATACTCATTATTTAGTCGAACCAACTAAATTTCGATTTATTTGAGGCCTACCTATTTATTTATTTTTATTTCAATTTATTCACTATTTTAACATTTATTTTGGGTCAATGAAAACCAAACATCGACGATTTCTCGATTTCTCGACTTAATCTCGATAAAGGCGAGACCTTTATTATTTTTCATGTCATTTTCAATTTTATGTTATTTCTATCATTTTTGTTTCATTTACATTTATTTTGGGGTCAATGAAAATCAAATATCGATCGATTTATCGATTTCTCGATTAAATCTCGATAAAGGTGAGACCTTTATTATTTTTCTTATCATTTTCGATTTTATTTCATTTCCATTATTTTGTTCATTATTCTTATTCATTTTGGGTCAATGAAAACCAAATATCGATCGATTTATCGATTTCTCGATTAAATCTCGATAAAGGTGAGACCTTTACTCTTTGTATTCACCTTTTCGATTTTATTTCATTTTTATTTCATTTTGGGTCAATGAAAACTAAATATCGATCGATTTATCGATTTCTCGATTAAATCTCGATAAAGGTGAGACCTTTTATTCTTTGTATTCATATTTTCGATTTATTTTCTTATTCGTCACTTTATATTCTTTTATTCAATTTTGGGTCAATGAAAGTCAAAAGCCCGATTATCAACTTATCGATTAAATCGCAATTAAGACGAGACCAATTTTAATTTTATGTCAATATTATATCTTGTCGATTATATTATTATATTGTTGTACATATTATCATATTGTATCATATTCATTTTCATTTCATTTACTCACCATTTAATCAAAACAATCTAACCAATATCGAAACCCTAAAAACAATCATGTTAATGGACTGTTGATTATGATCATCCACTTGCTCGACGCATACTCAAGGCTTAGTTTAGGACACTTTTTCGCACACACATGGTTTTCTCTTGGGCTACCATACAATGAGACTCTTTATTTCTGTCAAAACCTGTATTTTACATGTATCCCTCCCCCATTCCGTTGTACGCACTTAATATTGTTTTGATTATGGTTTGTTTACTAGGAGCACCCCTAGGGACTAGCATATGCAACCCATTTTCAAACCAAAACCTCGATTCGTCATCGAGACATTTTTTAAACAACCCATTTTCAAATCAACCTCTAACCAAAGTCTTTTCAATCAAATTCTTTTCATAAACAAATAAACCCTTGATCCAACGTCAAACGGATTTTCATAATCAAAGTTCAAAAACAATCTAACAACTATCGTAACTCTTTAAGGTGAAAAATGAGGGTTCAAGTCTTTGATCTCTATTCGATTGTTTGGGTGCGAGTTCTCTTACTCGTGTGTAAGCAATTGGCGCCTCTTCTTTTAACAAATCTAACCCTTTTCAAATCAACCAAACGCATACAATAAACCCTTGATCCAACATCAAGCGGATTTTCACAAATAAACCTCAAATCAATTAACAACTATTGAAACTATTCCAAGGTGAAAAATGGGGGTTCAAGTCTTTGATCTCTCTTCAATTGTTTGGGTGTGAGTTCTCTTACTCGTGTGTAAGCAATTGACGCCTCTTTTAAAAAAATCAACTAACTCCCTTGTTTCGTGGGCGTACCACGAACTACGACTGCTCTGATTCTTTACTCTCGTCCGAGTAAAGATACGTAGGCACAAGATTGCGATGATCTTGGTGAGTACACTTTTTCTTTTCCCCCCGTTTGTGTCCACACTTTTTTCTTTTTCCACCTTTTCCACACTACCATCTTTTTTCCGTCAAACCCCGTAGTCGAACTACGATTGCTCTGATTTCTCAATCTCGTCCGAATGAGCATACGTAGGCCCGAGGTCGCGATGACCTTGCCGAGCACCCTATCCTAAAACCACCCCATTTTCTCCTTAGTATCGTTTCCTTTTATCTTTACCTTTCCGCATTTATTTTAGAGAAGAAAATAGACAAACTTAGCTAACGAGTATCGCGATTCGAATCAAGAGGTTCCCATTAAGTACAACGGACGTGAGGGGGTGCGCGTACCTTCCCCTCACGTAACCGACTCCCGAACCCAGAATGTGGTTGCGATGACCACGTTCTTATCCGCCCTTAAAGGTTTTCTCGATATTTTCCTTTCCCTCTTTTTGGGATAAATAAAGTTCAGTGGCGACTCTGTCGAACCGTTTTCCGCGCCTTTTACGCGAGGGTCGTATTTTTGATGAATTTTCTAGGTGCGACAGAAGGCATCCTGATCGAGGTCTCTCTCGAATTGTCCTTCCCAACATTGAACAACCAGGCAGAGTACGAGGCTTTCCTCGCTGGGCTACGGTTAGCCGAAGATCTCGGCGCCAAAGAGGTCAAAATCTTCACCGACTCCCAGCTCGTAGCCTCTCAAGTCTGAGGAGAGTACCAAGCCAAGAACGACAACCTCATCGAATACTTTACCTTGGTGAAGGAAAAAATGAAAAACTTCACCTCCGCGAAAGTAACCCACATCCCGCGCGAGCACAATACCCGAGCAGATGTCTTGTCCAAATTGGCGAGCACAAAGAAGAAAGGCGGGAACAAGTCCGTCATACAAGAAGTGCTTTCTCGCCTGAGCATCGACAAACCCTCTCCTTCGACGGATGTGAACGCCATCGAGTACAACAATTGTTGGATGACCCCGGTATACTCCAAGAAATCCACGTGGGGTTCAATGCCCAACACCTCGGAGAGCGATCCTTAGCCCGTAAAGCGCTTCGAGCGGGATATTACTGGCCCACCATGCAACTGGACACCAAGGAGCACGTCAAGAAGTGCGATCGATGCCAACGACACGGGGACATGCACCTTGCCCCTCCAAACGAGCTCAAACCGTTGTCATTCCCGTGGCCGTTTGTATGGTGGGGAATGGATATCCTCGGACCCTTCATCGTGGGGTCATACCAAAACAAATACCTCATCGTCGGCGTAGATTATTTCACGAAGTGGATTAAGGCGGAAACCTTGGCCAAAATCACGGCCCATAACATACTACGTTTCTACAAGAGGAACATCCTCGCCCGATTCGGTGTGCCCCAAGCAATTGTCACCGACAATGGGATGCAGTTCACCGACAGGAACTTCCAAGACTTCGTCACCAAGTTGGGCACGAAGCAGCACTTCACATCGGTCGAACACCCTTAAACGAACAGGCAAGCCGAAATAGCAAACAAAGTAATCCTTCGAGGATTGAAACGCTGACTAGGTGACGCCAAACAAAGATGGGTCGAAGAGCTACATAGCATCCTCTGGCCCTACCGAACAACCCCACATTCAACGACTGGGGAAACCCCCTTCCGTTTGACCTACGGAACAGAAGCGGTAATCCCCGTGGAGATCAGGGAACCCTCGAGGAGAACGGAGGCCCCCCTCTACGAGGCCGTGAATAGTGAGGCCCTAAGGGAAGAACTCGACTTTGTCGAGGAGATAAGGACGGACGCGTCCCTCCTGGAAGCCTCACTTAAGCAGAAAATAACTCTATGTTATAACAACAAAGTTATTAAGCGTGATTTTCAAGTAGGCACCCTAGTCCTACGAAGGAACCAGAAAGATTCGCGAGAAGGCAAGCTCGCCGCGAACTGGGAGGGCCCGTACCGTGTCTGCGCGAAAACGAGGACATGAGTCTACTACCTCGAAAATCTACACGGGGAAGAACTTGCTCGACCATGGAACGCTGAGAAACTTAATCAGTACTACAATTGACACTGCCCGCGACACGGCTACGTCGCAATTACGGGGGCGCACTAGGGTACAAGTGCGACTCCCCTATATGAGACACGGTGATCAAGGGCCGCGTTGTGTATGCGCGAGGACCTTTAATCCGATGAGGACCCCTCGACCGAGCTTCGTCGTCGTCGTACCAATCAGGCAGAATGCCAAACTCGCGATGGGAAGTTCACGCCACGAATCTAAGACCTCGATCGAGCTCTTAGCCTCGTTGAAGGTCGGGATACACCTCCGGCCACTCGACCAGTTCCCCCACACGGTTGAGGATCAACAAAGTCGAGCAAACTCCAAAATTACCAACACTTAGACAAAAACAACAGCATCACACACACACACACACAAACAAGCGAAAAGCATACAAGCATTCATACACACAAATAAGCGAAAATCAAAGCATTAAGCGGGAAGAGGCCCATTGTGTAAATGTTACAAAAGTATCAAAAAGCCCTTGGCACGCAGGTCGGGCAAAGATCATCACAAAAATGGCACGCAGGCCAAACAAAAAGTAATGGCACGCAGGCCGAGCAAACAAAAGAACTAAACAATGATCTCTTCCTCGATCCGGCCATCAGTCTCCTCGTCCTCCTCCTTTGGCACGTCCAACTTACCATCGACCACACGAAGGAACGGATTAATCCTGTCGAGCGCAAGCCAGACATCTGGATTCTCGGCCTCGACCTGCGCCATAACATTTTTAAAGCCTATCTCGAGGGCCTCCATACTATCCTCCCAAAGCTCCCGAATCTTAGCGATCAAAGCCACGCGGTTGGCTAAACCTTTCTCTTCAGCGGACTCATTCTCTACAGGACGGGCAGCAGCTTCCAGCTCAGCAACCCTGGTCTGGAGGCGATCACTCTCCTCTTGAGTCATTTTCAGTGCAACATTGGCCTCGTTCATCTCGTGGAGGATGTTGGCATAGTTCTCGCACTTGAACTAGGCCTCTTGCAGGTCACCCTCAACCTTGTCATTCTCCTTCTCGAGAGCAGTGTATTCATCCTTTAGCTTCTGCAACTTGGAGGCAGGGGAGGCCCCCTCGTTCAAAATCAAGGCGGTCTCGAAGATTCACATCATGGCCGCCAGGTCCTCGACAAGCGCCTCCTTTCTGGCCGCTCCGTCCATTTCCAGGACTGCCCTCATCTCGGCCTCAGCGACGACAGAAGCACTTCCCCCAAAGAAGTTCCGCTGAAGGTGACAGGCGGGCAACAAAAACTTCTCCGTCGGGACAAGGTCCTTGAGATCCACGAGGATGGGTCCCTCTGTCTTGGCCCTCTTGGCAGGGGTGCCCTCCGGAGGGGGAGACTGACTGCACTGTGGAGAAGAAGAGCCACTCGTTCCTCCAATGGGCACCACTGTTTGAATAACTACGCAAACACGACCCTTAGTTCGTTTGGGTGCCCGGTCAGCAGCCATCTTCATGAGGCGCTCGGTGGCGTTCAACATTTGACCTGCAAGGGAAAACGAGAAACAAGTTAGCACAAGGAAACAAAATAAGGTGAACGCCCGAGTAGAACGATGGGCTCCTACCTAAGAACCTCTTGGCTTCGTCGGGGGACTTGCACTCAAGGAGAACCTTGGTGTTTATGTAATGGGTTGCAGTCACAACATTTCCCCGCGAGTCGAGGACAGATTTTCCGTCCCTAGTTATGCTTTCGGCCCGGTTGAAGTTGGAGACATATGCGACCAGTTTTGCATATGCCCCTTTGTCCTCCTCCGACAGCTTGCCGTGCTTCACGAGGTAGGCATCCGTGCCAAGCGCGAAATGTGCATCCTCCCACTCCAGGGGGAACTTGGACACAAACCTCTCCTCCCCGACCTCGTCGGTCACAATATCATAAAGCGTGCCCACAGCCACGTGCGTCGCGGGCATGACGTAGTAAAGCCTATTCTTGAAATTCCGAACAGAATTCGAGTACGCCTTGAACAACTTCCTCGGCTTCTTGAAGGAGACCTAGCTGTGTCGCCCTCGATCAGTCGACCGTTGAAGGTGGAATATGTGGAAGAAGAGGGAGAGAGTGGCCCCGATCTTGAGGTAGTCACACACGAGCTCGAACGCCCGCACGAAAGCTAACGCGTTGGGGTGAAGCTGAGACGGCGCCAGATGCAACCGGTTGAACACCCCCAACTGAAAGCTGTTGAAAGGGAGACGAATGCTGGCCTCCTTAAACGCGAACTCGTACATGGGGAACCTTAACCCATGGTAATTCGAGCAAATACGGTGGTGTTCCCTAGGCTGAAAGACCGTCCAGTTCGGCTGCTCGCCCACAGCGACATCTTCGACGACTGCGAAGGCGTCTGCGTCATCAAGGGCAAATCGCGAACGAATTCGTAAAGGCTCCTCGCCTGCCCAGTCGGCAGCCAGACGCAGGGGCGCCACCCCGGGAAGCTGCACAGGTTCGTCCAAGTCAGGCTCGGTATCTATCTGGATGATGCCCGCAAGCCTCACAACCATTTTTACCTGAAAAGCAGAGGAAATAGGTGAATTTGTTGGCCACGACCAAATCCACCCTTCCACTGTCGATCAAGTGAAAGGGCACTGAGAGCGCGAAGGCTGCTCGGAGCAACGAGGAACTATCCCATACCTTTACCCCGTCCAGGGACCTTCTTCAGGTCCCCGGTTCTCTCTCATCTCACCTCCCCGATACATTCATGGCTTGTCCTCGGGGAATTCATCGGGTCCCTGGGATATTCATCCCAAGCCTCCGTCGAATCAAATGGAACCCTAGAGAAGTTCCGCCGTTTTAGCCGGAATCTTCATGGCATTACCGAGAACTTCTCCAGTTCACCGGAAAATCACTAGAAGAAAACAAAACAGAAAAGAAGAAGATTAGAAGCTTACTTGAAACGGTGGTAGACGGCGGACCGGTACGGTGGAAGCAGCGGCGTACGACGGTGTACGGAGGTTGAGCAACGGCAGAGAAGGGAAGAGAAGATCGGAGCGGAAAAGGTGGGAACGTGCAAATGACATGAACTCAAACCCTTTTATAGGCCCCTCACGGGACTCGAGGAGTCCCTAGGCCCTTGAGTGCCCTACACCTAGCCGCCCCTATTCATTAATGGCAGGTGACACGTGGCACACGTGTTCCCACGTTAGTCATTTCATCTGCCTTGGTCCTCGGGTTCACAACCCCTCATCTCCCCGCGACGCCGTCCAACGGCGACATCACAAGTCAAACAAAGTTTAAGATTCCTGCCCGTCTAACATCCTGTGCCTGTGGCCTTCCTATTGCATTATGCCCATTGGCACGGGGACACCTCGTCGTCGACACGTACCCCTAATAAAGGATTACTTTCATGTCGGGGGTCGAACACGATTGCAGCGTCCTCGTCATAGAGGCTGACCCTTAAGTCATTACTCCGACACCTCGGAGCAACGACTTGGGGGGCTCCTGTTCTGGACTGGGCCAACGCCTGCCCCACCGTCGGGCAGGCCCAGCCCAATACTGGTACGACCCAATATGGCCCATAAATAGCCAGTGCCGAGCACGTCCCTGTCAGCGCCGAGCACGCTGATGTCATCCCCTCGTCGACCACGTATTAGGCAAAGCTGTTGAGCAGGAACTTGGGGTCGAGGAGAGCACCTCTCTCCTCGACCTCCACGTGCTCCTCCCTGCGAGGACACGTCGTCTTGTAACCTCCCACCTCCAAAGGAATCGGTCTGCGCACCTTCCGAAGATCTCGGGACCGTTACCCCAGGGCGAAGATCACGTGCTGGTCTTCCTTACGCCACGTAAGCCCTGGCAGTCACCTGAATTGGACCTTGCAATCCAGCCCAGTGCAGGAGACCGTTGGCCCCGCGCTGGGGGCACTCTATAAATACCCTTTCACTTGAGAGGGTCAGGTTATGTGCATGCTAACTCTCACCTATATTTTGTACTTGCTCACTCCCGTTTCCTGACTTTGGCATCGGAGTACTTTGTAGGTACCCCCCTCCCCCCCGCCGTTACATCACTACCGGAGTTGAAGACCTAACGGCATTGTTGGCCATCATATATTTTCTGATCTAGGTACGATCATATATAAACGTTTTTAAAAATAATAGAAAATATTGCATTTAAAATGTATTTTTCTGTTTGCAATGTTTGTTTAAATTGCTTATATTTAATTATTTTGTTCACTTTTTTAAGGGGTTTATTATATAATTTGTAATTTTGTTTTATATTTTGTGTAAATACCACTATAAAAATGCAATTTGATAATAATACATCCAAAAGTATTTTTGATTTAAATTATCTAAATAAACATCAAATGTGGAGAATTACTTTGATTTTAATGTATTCAAATATAAATTATTTAAATAAAATTTGTTTTAAAATAAATGGATATAAATGGATATTCATGGGACAGATAGTATGATATCTGTGTCTATTCCGTTTAATAAATATGATATTCATATCCACCTCATATCTGTGAGGATATTCACTAAGCTGGTAATCCGCGGATTTAAGATATCCGCAAATATTTACAGATATTTCTAAATAATATATTTTTTGATAAAAAAATTATTCAATTTCTCTTAAAGACGCAAAAAGCTATTATGACGTAAAATCCATATAATTCGCTCTTATTTTAATAACAAAATTTCGTCACATTAATTTCCTTCATCACAAGTTTAATTTCTTTCTATAAATAATTTAAATTAATAATATTTAAATAATTTTTTAGTTTATTAAGAGATACAGATATCCGCAGACACAAATATTCAATTATTTTAGCTATAAATATCTATTAAACTATCCTCCTCATATACGTGACGCATTTTATCTGCAGATACTCGCGGATTTAGATTTTTTTCCTCCCTACAATGTACTACCTCCATTTTTTTTTATAAGTCGCTTTGGGAAAAAATTTTGTACCACAATATAAGTCGTTTTATAATACCAATGAATCATTAATGTTATTTTTCCTACTATACCCTTAAATATTTATTATTATCTCTCCTTTCAATTATGTAAATTTGTCTTTCCAATATCATTAATAGAGGACAATTTTGTAAAACCATTCATAATTTCTATTTTCCATACTATATTTATTACATTTCTTAATATGTGTGAAAAGTAAAAAACGACTTATAAAAAAAAACGGAGGGAGTAATTAATGTTGTTCCTTTAGGTGAATTTGAGCAAGCCCAAAAAACGTGATTTAAGGTTCTGTGCAAGTTTTGAGGTTTTCAGTTTATATGTTTTTAAATCAAACTAGTTATGACTCTCTTTCAAATTGTCTATTCATTTGAGTATAATAAGGCGCTGAAATCAATAACTTTATACTCCCTCCGTCCAGCAATGAGTCACTCATTTTTAATAAAATAGTGTTCTAAAATGAATGATCAATTTCAATTTTTAATGCATTTTTTTCAATTCTACCCTCTAATTAATTAAACCTTCATAATTTTCAATATATGATTAGGGATACTATAGTAAAAATATTATTCTCTCTCTTACTTTTTTACACTTTTCTTAATATGTGTGAAATGGTGTGGTGAGTCACTCATTGTGGGACGGAGGGAATATTTAGATTCAACATCTCAAATTTTCTTCCTGTTACCATACAACCTCAAAGTAGCAGCTAGTGTTTGTAAAATTTTAAAATGAGACATTATGTATTTTGTTGAAATACATCACATATTTTGGTTCAACATCTTTTAGGGCATGTTTGTTTGTGGAGAAAGAGAAGCAAGAAAAGTTAAAAGGAGAGAGGATAAACAGAAGTGTTTTTTCAAAATTGTTTGATAGGGATAAAAATTGTAAAGAGAGATTAAAAATACCTAAGTCTCGCGTCAAATTTCTTTCTTCCCTAATGTACAAAGAAATGAAGAAACACATTATTATTTCAAGTTTTTTTTTCTAATATAGCCTTATCACTAAATAAGTAATACTACTATTATGTCATTTTATTTGCGTTTGACTGTAACTTTTATATGAATTAGTAGTGTTTTGAAAATTCAATGAAACGAATTTTATTGTCTTATAAAAAAACTCTGCCATAATTAAATCTTATAAAATTAATAATAGCTAATAAAATTTAGTTATTGTAATTAATTTAAAGTTAAGTAATGCACTAATTTAATTAAATTAAAATATTTTAACAATTTATTAAATAATAAAATATTATTTTTATGTAGAAATAATTAATTTAATTTATTGAGTAAAATTAAAATAATTTACATATAAATTAAATTACTATGATAATAAAATTGTATTATTTTAGTATAAAGACAATTCAAATTTTTTTTTTAAAATTAAACACACTTCTTTCTCTTTTATTTTTCTCTTTCTTCTCTTATTCTAATCAATATGTCAAATATATTCTATTTCTCGTCCATTTCTCTCTTTAAATGCTCTTTCTCACCTATTTCACTCTTCTTATTTTCTTCTTACAACCAAACAAAACTTTAAAAGGATTGCCTCTACCCATTTTAAACAACCAAACACACCCTTAAAAGGATTGCCTCTACTCATTTTAAACCGTAATCTCATGCTACTAAGATATATTTATATCTCTTGGCTATGTTTGAGTATCCTAAAATAAATGAAGTGGAATAGAGTGGAGTGGAATGGGACGAGACAAAATGGAGTGGAGCCGAACGAATATCTCATTTTATTGTTTAGAAATTATAAAACGGAATAATTTGTTCATTCTACCCAAATTAGAGGGGAAGAAATATGGTGATAAGTGGTAGAATGAGATAAAATTCATATCACTCCATTTTCTCCACTCCATCGATTTTTAAATAATCTAAACAATTAAATATCATTTCATTTCATCTCATTCCAAACAAAATCTTAGCCTTATAGAATGATAAATGAATTTGACCAAGCAAATCTAATTCATTATGCGTGTCTTTGGAATTTTTCACACCATTTGACAAACTCAAAATAATCTTTAAACATGTAGGCTAAAATAGAGGTGTACATGGGTCGGTTTGGGTTGAATTTAGTCAAAATCATGATCCAATCCATATAAGGTATACTGGTTTGGGTGAGGTAAAATAACCACCCACAACATCATTGGGTCGAGTTGGGTAAAACCACAAATTTGTGGGTTGGATTGGGTTGGGCAGTGGGTTACCCAAATTTTTTTTTCTTTTTTTTTCTTCCTTATATAAGTATAAATGATTTGTCACATTTTTTCTTAATAAATAATTTAACTTATTACCGTTATTTTTTAAAACATCAAATGTCTAAATACATAATAAAATTTATCATAAGCATATTTACAAAAACCAAAGTTACATTACAGTAATACATAAAATTTATAAAATACTTATAATTTACAAGAATTAGCATCAAAATAATAAAAGTGTGACATCCTAAATAAGTTAAAACCATTACTTATAAAATAAAATATATTCAAAATGTTGTAATTGAAGCAACCAAAATTAAATACATCAACGTCATCACTCATCAAATTATAAAAAATAATTAAAAAATAGTCACTCAATAACCCATAAATTCTATAAGTTGAGTGTGAATTACCCAAAACCCAATTATTTTAAATAATTTTTTATTTTTAAAAATCATGTTATCCAATAACCTGACCAAACCCATTTTTTTGTTTCGGTTTGAGTGGGTTTTACTGAGTTTGTTAGGTTTACCCTTGGCCAAAACATGTTTTGAATAACACAAGCTAAAGGATCGAAACACCTAGTTTAGACGAGTCGCACACACTCGTCCCGGGCTCGAAGCTTTCGGCTTTCACAATCTCCACTACCGCACTTTCATTCATCAATTCACCTTTTGCTTTGAACTCCAACAACAACACTTTCAGATATTTATCTAGGGATTTGAATCCACCTTCTTTCGGTAACTTTACCATCTCTTCAATTTTTAAATTTGTTTCTTTCAATTTCAAATGCTCAACAGTCAACACTCTCTTCAAACACGATCTTTATTTTGTTATGTCTTCGCATGACAGGAAAAATCACAGTGGCTAAAAATTGTTTAACATTTCATGGCTGCTAATCCTTCGCTTCAACTTGGATTTCAAGGCGCCACGGAACCGAACACTTCTGCGTTGGAGTCATCGGCTACGCTTTTAATCAAACACCTTCCAGACGCCATTCCTCATGACACCCTTTCTCGACTCTTGGCCCATTACGGAGCTTCCTCTGTTCGCCCTTGTTCTGGTGGAAGGTATCATTCACCAATTCATATTGTTTTTTTTCCAATTCAGTTATGTTCATGATTATGGTCAAACAATGCGTAGCTCATAATTGCTTGATCTAATGCAGATTGAGAAATTGTGCTTTTGTGGATTTCAAAAATGACATGCTGGCATCTCAAGCACAGCGCCAACTGAATGGGTATTCATTTTTAATAATCCAATACATGCAATTGTTTTACAGAAATATATTTTGATATTGTGATATCTTTTTAGTTATTAACTGATTTTACAACATTAGAACCAAAATACATATCAAGAAATTCTGAGTAAAAAATAAATCCATTCTTTTGATGATTGTATCTTTGTTTCGTTGGGGTTGATCAGCTTGAAATTTCTTGGTAAAGTCTTGTCGGCCGAGAAAGCTAGTAAGCCAATTGCGAATGAGGAAAAAAGCAGCGGAGCTCAGATGAGAAAAGACTCTAATACACCTGTGGTGAAGAATGAAAATGTAACTAAACCTATTGACAGAGACACAAAATCAGGAGGCCTCTCTATTCCAGAGCCAATTGCCCATAGACTTGGTGTTGATTATCCATTTCCTCCTCATCTTGAGTATGCTTCTAATTGTCACTTTTCAGTTGTTGGTATTTGTCGCCTTTTTGTATTATATCAGTGTGTATCATATAATGCCTGTAATTGAGACTTGATTTGAGTCGGCCTTCTTAGCTTAGTTGTTAAGCTTTTAGGTTAACTGACAGATACAAATCAGATTCCGTCAACTGTCAAGCCTTAGTAGTCTTGAGTGTTAGTCTTACTAGAATTATTTTAGCAAAACACTTTTTCAACACTTTCTTTGATTCGGTGAATTTCACGCTAGTCCCCCAAAAACCTGTGCTCACCTCTCTTTTTAGTGGGATTCTCATTAAATTGTGAAAGTATTGCAAGCATTTATCATGTTTACTAGTACTACTATGTATCCTGTTATCAATCAGGGAAATTATTACATATGATTAGTTTTAGAAAATGATTTTTAAGTGTAGAGTCATTGTTTTTGGTTTGCCACAAGCCTAACAGTAATTGTTTTTCAGGTATGCTTATCCTCCACCAGATGGAAATATACTGACCAACATTGTCAATGCTCTAATTGCTGTTCCCCGCTTTTACACTCAGGTTGGTCTGGTTTCAAATGAAGCTTCAAGGATGTATTTGTTCCTTTTACCAGCACATGTATCATTTTCTGTGTGCTCCTTTTATAACTGAACCTGTCATATTGACTGTACCTCTTTAATATAGGTTCTACACTTGATGAACAAAATGAACATTCCTCCCCCCTTTCGTATGGCACTACCCACGCCACCATTACCTCCAGAGGTGCCAGCCCCACCCTTGCCTCCTCCTCATTCTGTAGCTGCAAAGCCTCAATCTGCAGATATGTCTAGTGATGAATCAGAAATGGGATCTTCAGATGAGGTAACATCTTGACTGCTTGCTAGGGATCAAAATGCGCATCTTTATTTTCTGGATCTTTTGTATGACAGCCTAATCTTTCTAAATTGGTATGTGACATTATGTTTTGCTTTTCATCCAGCAATATATTTAGTGATGTATTCTTTACTCTAGTCTATTTTTTATGGAAAATACCTCTTCCATTGAGGCAAAATTATCATGTCAATGAATATCAAACTATAATTATATGGTGCCAATAGGAGATAGATACTTTTTTTTGCTTTTAGTGAAATTTGATTGTCAATGGAAAGTAATAAAAGCTTTTTAGGAGGATGGAGCAAGAGCACAAAATTCTGGACGAAAGCGTGCCAGGCGCGGGGCCATTGTTGGCCCTGCTATTGATAAAGATGTGGCTCATGAGACTGTTGGAGTAAAACCTGCCACTTTGATCCCGAAAGAAATCCCGATGATAAAAAAGAACCCCGTCTTAAAGGTATTTTCTTTTATCAAGATTGGTAGCAAGAGCATATTAACATTGTGTTTAAGCTATTAATAATTTTTTCTTTCCTTATAACTCTGCAGATCAAAATTGCTCCCAAAGCAACCCTGAATGAACATAAGGATAATGACACAAGTCCAGAGTTACAAGAGCCAGAAAAAGAGACTCTAGATCCCAACAAGTTTTTGACTCCGGAAGAATTAGAGAGAGGAAAGCTGCCTCCTGAGGAAATATTATCTCTTCCAATGTTTAAGGTATGGATCTTATCTCAGCATATTAGAAGACAAAAGTTTCTAAATTTAAGTTGGAAACTTAAACTTGTTTCAGGATACAATATCAATTAGTTGTATTAATTTCCTTAAGATGATCACTAGAAAGCAAGCGATGAAACTGATGAGTTTTACCGGTCTGCACTAGCATGGTTCAGTGGAGGGGAAAATCATGTTATTTACATTTTGTTTACATTCTGGAACTATCATGTCTATATATTGGAAACCAGTTTGTCAGCTTACACCTATAAATAAATTTAGAAGGAGCTTTCTATTTTCCAGTCTTAATCTTTAGAATCTCCCTTGATGAGTTTTTCTTAGAAAAAGACTCATTTCAAAATGAAATATAAGCAAAAATGGACTGAAGTACGTCTATTGAAAAAGGCAGTTGATCATATTTAATATGTTCAATTTCAATTAAAAAAAGTCAATTGTCCAAGTTACCCTCAAGACTAATAAATTGAGTCATTATTAGAAATACAATTAGGTAAATTAAATGAAGGGCATGATTTCTCTTTTGGGCATAATGCCTTCCTTTTTCCCAAAAAAAAATGAAGGGTATGATTATATTAAAGAGATACTGTCATTAAATAAGAGACAAATTGTTTATATTTGTTTTTATTTTATTCTAAGAAATTTTAACTATTTTGGCTTATAATTCACTCTGGAGGGAATAAACTTTAGTTTCATTAGTGGAACTCTTGTTGCTGACACTTTCACTGCACCACCTTGTCACTCTTGTTGTTTTTCATCAGGGTTTCGTCTGCTGAGTTCTTGATGACGAAATGATTGATCTAATTGATCTTTGTGACTACTAATATTTAAATGCATCTGATGCACTGCACGTTCATGATAAGGACTAATACATTGGAACTGTGCATGTTTTAACAATGGTCAAATTGTTGAATTTGTGAGAGCTTCCATGGTGTACAATTATATGTTGATGAGACTTACATTTTTGAACTGATGGATTGTGCAGAACTATACAGCAGGAAATCCTGCTTCTGTGTTGTACATTAAGAATTTGGCAAAAGATGTGATTGCTGACGATTTCTATTTTTTATTTGGTGAGTTTTCAAGACTTTTATATATAGGTTTTGTTTAGTACTTTTTTTCTCAGAAATATAGATGGTTTGAGATTTTCTTAGTATATAGTTATTGTCTGAGTGTTAATTCCACAGCTTAGCTTACCTGATATTTCTTTTGTTTCTTCAGGGTCCTTCTTTGGAAGCACCGAGGCTGCTAAGTCTGGTCTTCAAGTCAAATTGATGCAGGTAAAATCTTGATTATTCCGTGATAAATTTTTGCTCTTTTATGGTATGCAAAAATAATGTATGAGGTACGGACACCTCTAGAATTGGACATGTCGCGGTATCCGACACTTGTATGACACTTGTACGACACATGTTGGAAAACTCAGACAAGTGTCCCAAAAAAATTGTTTTTTCCTTTGCTCCTACACTCTTTAAATCGGTGTCCAACACCTACCTATAAGACACTCATGTGAAAGGTGTCCAAATGTTTTTTTCTTTGCTCCGACACAACTTATATATTAAAGATGTGTCAAAGCAATGTTGATCAATGAAGGCTTAAAGATATTAAATTTTATTAGAACATTTAAAACTTTTTTCTATGGTAGATGAGATGGATAAATGACTGTTAAATATTATTATATATAAAATGATGTTAGTGTCCTAAGTTTTTTACATTAGCAGTGTCGTTGTGTGTCTGGTGTTCGTACTTAATAGATAATACTTAAATTTTAGTCGCGTGCTTGAAAATGGTCCATTTAAATAATAACTGGTGCAACTTGATCCATAGTGCCTATTCAACTAAACAGTATTAATGACCCAGGAAAGTCTTGTAGACTGTAGCAGCATATTTGTGAGCCCAAAAGTAATAGCTAGTTTTGAATTTCAGGAAGGAAGGATGAAGGGTCAAGCTTTTTTAACATTCCCCTCCACAGAACTGGCTCATCGAGCTCTGGTATGTTTCTCGCAAGTTATTGGTTTTATTTAATCAAAATATATGATTTTTCTAGCAGAAAAAGGGCAAGGCCCAAGAGATATATTAGTGGAAAAGGGTACAAAAATGAAGGGGACTATGCCAAAACCTCAAAACTAGCAAACTCTAAAGTTTGGCAAATCTTGTTAGTTCCTATTATAGGCATTACTTACATCATTGTGAATGCTATCCCACCACGTATAATTTCTAAGAGTTAGGCCTAAACTAGCTAAAATATCTACACAATGGTTGCCTTCCCGATAAATATGGGAGGCCAAAAAATTGATAGAAGAAATGCCTAGGAGACAATTGTGCTATTCCGATTTTTCCAAGGCACCAAGAGAGGATTAGAGAAAGCTTGAATAACGAGCATTGAATCTGTTTCCAACCAAAAGCATTGCCAATGAGAAGCAATGGCATGCTCCAGAGAAAGAATCGCACCCATGATCTCTGCAAAAAACGTGTCACCGGCACCTAAGAAACAAGAAAAACTTCCCATGTGCATACCATTGGGATTACGAAAAATCTCCCCACACGAAGCCAAATTATCAGTCGAAGCACCATCAGAATTTCCTTTAAACCAATAACGATGAGGAGGGATCCACAACACCTCTTTAACCAATCTGGGAGTCGGAGGGACAATAGTAAGCCTGAATGCTTTAAGCAACATGAAGTCAGCCATATGCACCAAAGAGAGAGGGTTAAGGACTTTTTCAGTGAGAGCTACTTGCGAATATATCCTTGAAGCCGTGATCTCCCACCTATTTAAAATATCATTAAACCTAGAGTTGTTCCTTGCCCTCCAAATACCAGAGAATATGGTTGAATAACCTGCATGCAAAATAACTCCGGAGGTTTTCGAGCTACAGAAGTTAAGGCTAACCCAACAGTCCATGATGAAAGAAATAGGAGCAGATTTCGTGAGATTACTAAACTAGGCCCAAAGCTTATTGGCATAGCAACAGTTGAAAAAAACATGGTTCATACTATTTGGGGCCTTCCTGCATAGATTGCACATGGACACTAATTGCACACCTCTATGAGCCATTTGCTCATCCGTAGGTAGCTTTCCATGAATAATTCTCCAGTAAATTAAGGAGGTAGAGGGAGGGATACCTTTATGCCTGTTAAAAGTCCCACATCGGACAATATATGGCATGACCATGTGTTTATAAGTGAGGGTAATCCTCACCTTACCAACCGGTTTTGTAGGGTTGAGTTAGGCCCAACCACAATTTCTTAACATGGTATCAAGAGTCTCGTTTAAGATCCGGTGGGCCAGCTTCTATGGTTTCCGCTATCGGGCCACCCACCATTTATTTCCACGCTCCAGATGTCCAGTCCTGGGCGTGAGGGGGTGTGTTAAGAGTCCCACATCGGACAATATATGGCATGAACATGTGTTTATAAGTGAGGGTAATCCTCACCTTACCAACCGTTTTGTAGGGTTGAGTTAGGCCCAACCACAATTTCTTAACAATGCCAAATATGCCCCGGGGAACTGTGTGAGAATGGCCGGATGTATGCAAGTAGGCTTTCTTCAGGTTAAACAGACCATCATTCTCAGGGCACCAAATCCTCATATCCTGCCTTTGTCTAGCCACTTCAACATTCTGAGGAACCAGGTCCAGGCTAGGGAAGATGTTCACAAGAGCTTGAGGCAGGACTATTTTAGAGTCATGAATAAAGAGAGCTAAGCATAGTCCTCAAATGGCAATGAAATTGTTCCGGGATGTTTAAGTGCTCCACAAGAGACTTTCCACTCCAATTATCTTGCCAAAAATTATTGTTAGTCCCTGAACCAACAAGCCAAGCGGAGTTTGCTTTGAAAACATGAAACTGTTGCTTCATCCCATTCCAGATGGAAGATGACACTTGGTGCTTGATGTACTCTCCGCCTCTGAACACTAGCCCTCAGAATTAAGGCCCATTGATCCTTAGAGATTGCAAGGTCCCAGCAGTTCATCAAAGCCGCCTCATTAAGAGCAATAAGAGACCTTAAGCCTAAGCCTCCAACCTCAATGCTTTGACAACAAGCCTTCCAAGAAACAGTAACTAGCTTCCTTTTAGAGTTATCTCCTGACCAAATGAAATTCCTGGACCACCTTTCAATATCCTTGAGCAGCGCAACTGGCCAAGTGTATATCATCAGAGTATGCAGCAACATGCTTTGTATCACAGTCCTCATAAGTATCACTCTTCCTGCAATTGAAAGAAATTGAGCCTTCCAAGTTGACAGCTTACTCTTGATCCTGTCAGTGATGGCCCTGGAAATGAGACACCTTGGGTGTGCCTTTGAATATGGGAGCCCCAAGGTACAGAAATGGCAAATGACCAATAGTAAAATTCATGACAGAAGCAACCCTATTGTGTCTCTGAGGGGTCATGGAACCTGCATACATAATAGATTTAGAATGATTAATCCTCTGCCCAGAGCAAGCAGAGTACCTGTTAAACAACTCCTTGATTGCCTTAATGCTAGCCTTGTTGCCTTTGGAGAAAACCATAATATCGTCTACGTATAAAGTGTGCAAAGGAATAACTTGATTCCTAGAAGCACTAATGAGCTTGATGCAGTTCTTGGAGACCAAATCAGAGAGACCCCTGCTCATGACTTCTTCAGCCAGATAAAAAGGAAGAGGTGAGAGCGGGTCTCTCTGCCTGACACCTTGCTTGCAGTTGAAGTAACCCCTAAGCTGACCATTGATACAGGTGGAAATATAAGCAGACTCTAGAATGCATTTAATCCACTTGGAGAAAATAGGATGAAATCCAAACCTCTCAATGACTCTAAACAGAAAATCCCAATTAAGAGTATCGAAGGCCTTAGTGATATATATTTTCATTGCAACATTCCCTCCAAAAATTTTTTTATTGAAAAGATTGGCAACCTCTGAGGTTCGTCTAATGCAGACCTATGTTGTTAATCTCGGAAAGCGGCGCGGCGCGGTCACTCCAAAAATGGGAGCGGCGCGGGCGCTATTTCTCCGACGCGGGCGCGGAAATATACTAAAAATATACTAATAAATATATTAAAAAAACTCAAACTTCATAATAGCATATATTACTTCAAATTCATAATAACATTCATTACTTCCAATTCCAAATACCATTAAAAGGCACAAGTCTTAAGCATAAAAGCATTGCAACATACTTTCAAAATTCAAGAAAATAAACACTTAACATCTAAATCTTAAAATAACTTAAACAATCAAACTCTAATAAAACTTCAACAATCACATGTAACCCTCCTCTTATTATTCAAGTCTTTCAAATGGTTATATTTCCATCCTATATCACCGGTTAGTTTGTGTTGCTTAGCCGAAGAAGCAACCGATTGATCATTGGATGATGGAACAGAACCAGCAGTAGGAGGAGTTGGAGTAGTCATGGCTTTTATTGATAGAAAACATAACAAAACAGAACATAACATATGAGAACATAGGAGGACGAAAATAAAACAGAGGAAGAAGAAAAACAAACACCACAGGAAGAAGAAATAACACAGTAACACACAGAGGAAGAAGAAAATAAAACAAAAGATGAAGTTGGCTATTCTTTTTCTTACACAGAGGAAGAAGAAAAAAAACAGGGAAAAGCGGCCGCTACCGCACCGATCCGCACCCAGAAAAGCGGCCGCGCAACCCGCGATATCACCGCTATGCCCTAAAGCGCCGGACCGGCTTTGCTTGACGCGGCGAGGCCGTTTTTGTCGCGGAGCGCCGCGATCGCGGCCGCATCAACCGCTATTGACAACATAGATGCAGACCCTTATTGATCTGGGCCCTGTATGAACGCCTTCTACTCCTTAGAAATAATACTTGGCATTACCTTAACAAGCCTGTCAGCAAGGATTTTAGAGATGATCTTCTGCTTGAAGTTGGACACGGCAATGGGTCTATAATGCTCAATACTATCTGCATTGTTATGTTTAGGAATCAGAACTACTTTGTTGGAGTTGTAAGTAGGTAGCATCCATCTATCTTTGAAGAATTGAAGAGTGGCTTCAAAAACATCCTTCTGAACGAAATTCCCAAAAGTTTGGAAGAAAAAAGGTCCAAATCCATCAGGGCCAGGGGCACTGTCCTTCTCTAGACTGAAAACTGCGTGATGAACCTCCTCCAAAGTTGGAAGCATTATGAGAATGTTATTAGCTTGCTTATTAACTAGCTGAGGTGTGACTTCATCAGTCTATTTTCTTCTGTTGGCATAATTTTTTCCGCATAGTTTGCCAAATAAGAAAGTCAATAGTCTATGTACTATCTTTCTTTTGGAGATCATAACCACGTGATATGCAGTTTGAAGTGCTAATAATTTTATTATTCATCTTAATTTCCACGAGCTCTGCTGAAAGAGTCAAATTCATCAAATTTTTCTTCTTTGTTTTCTTAATGTTGTTTTTATTGCATATGAACATTGGTTGCAGAATCTAGTGAATGGACATGTATTTAAAGGCAAGCCAATGATCATTCAGTTTGGCCGGAATCCTGCTGCTGCCAAGGGAACTTAAATGTATAGACATAGAAAGGATGTTTTCATATGGTGTTCTAAGAACCAAGTGATTCTCCACTGCTCTCTGTTTGATTACGTGATAACTACCATTGCTAATGATGCATTCTGCATTCAATGACTGGGAGAGGACTCTGATAGACCTAGACCATTAGGTCATCAACATTCACAAATTTTCACGTGCATTCTATTCTCCTTGGGTGTATAGTGAGGTGTTCAGATAAAAAAACCAGTTTGCATAGGAATCTATAATTTAGAACCAGATTGTTTGCAAGAAGGGTTGAATATGCGGACCAAACTTACAAAAGAAAAATTGCTATTGCTGAATACTGTATGCAGTCTTTATTGGCACCGCCAAAAAAAAAAAAAAACGATTCACTTTTATCATACAAACATGCTGATTCGCTTGATTGTACAGACAATATAGGGTGGCACTTAGTTCATTTTCTGCTGCAGTACTTTGTAAGGAAGTTTGCTACAACACTTTGTTTTCATATTTGTTTATCATAGAATTAGAGACGCTGGACTTGTGTTATTTACATCCCTTTTCTGGTAACATTTTGGTTTTACGCAAATAGTTAAGCAGACAAAGTTGTAATATATAGTTTGATAAATATATATAAAGGAGTGGGAGATTGATTGAAATGCCAAATTTGACAATCCATGTGACGATAAGGATTAGAACATTAGCAAAGTTAAAATTTAAGAATAGGAACTTTGGTACTCAATACAACTATTAAATATAAAGTAAAATTCAACAACACATTGCAGAGGTGATTTTTTCATAAGATCAGCTGCAAATTACACACATTCATATTATTGTTTGAGCTGACAACTTATTAGCTAGCAGATATTTGAGGATTTGAAATCTCTTTCATCACTCGGTGATTCCTTTTTCCAAAAAGCATACCACGCCATCAAAAATCCACCGAGTAATATAACGCAAACTTCAAGGATCGAGTTAGCAGATTGAAGATAGGGGTGTTCGCGGACCGGTTTGGTTCGATTTTGAGTGAATCCGATATCCATACCAATTAAAAATATATGGGTTGGTTTGGATTGAATTTTAACATTTTTCTATAAATTCCAAACCGAACCAAATCAAGAAATAACGGGTTGGTTTGGGTTGGATTGATCGGATACCTTAGAAACAAATATTTGAAAATGTTTTTAAAATTTTCTAATTTACATTAACTAATTTTTTATAATAATGTAGTTTTTTTTAATGTATTTTTGTATTTTCATATAGATTGTGCATGTCACAAATATGTTTCATTTTTATTTCTTTTTAAAGTTGAATATCTTATACTAGTTTCTATTACGATAATATAAATTATATGAATTAATATGGTTGGTTCGGGTTGACGAGTTTGTGGGTAGAATTTTGAAAATCCGTTGCCCGAACCAATTAACATCGGGTTTCATTGGTTTGGTTCGGTTAATGTCCGAACTAAAAAACTATCCGATTCAAATACCATGGTTTGGTTTGGATTTTAATTTAGTTCGGATTTGCCCAAATCAATAAACACCCAAATTGAAGATGCATCAAAACAAGCCAAACGATAAGCATAGCTTGCTGAATAGGAGTGAATACTCCACCAACAAGAATCACGACAGCCACAACACACACAAACACCAGAAAACCAAACAAGCTCAACAAGGACGGCCATATGGAAAAGCGGTGAATATGTTCTTTTTGCAGCGGTAATAGGCAGCTCCATATATTGTAGAAAAGACCAAGAAAAACAACAGTTGAGACTAAAAAAGATGAGCAACGTCGTAGGATTTCCTTGCGCAAGTCCTGTTCTGAAATGAATTTGTGCAAGCTACGAGCAACATATGATTCATTATTATCCGGCTGGGAGGACAATTTGTTTGCATCACTGGGGAAATCAAAATCAACTTCCTGCATCGCAAGAGACAAACATGTAAATAATATAGATCCGAAATCAGTTTCAGAATCGAACAAAACAAATACAAGTAAGATAAATGACTGGAATATCTAAGAGCATATCATGAGGATCTGTTTTGTGAATGGTAAAATCGGAGTTAGTATAGATCGGTTGGTCATCGTTAGGGCTGGAAATGAGTCGAGTCGAGTCGAACTCGTCTTAGCTCAGTTTGACTCGTTAAGAATTAGCCGAGTTCGAGTTCGAGTTCATCACGAACATTTTTTTCAGCTCAAATTCGACTCGTTAAGAATTGGCCGAGTTCGAGTTCGAGTTCATCACGAACTTTTTTTTCAGGTCAAACTCGACTTGTTAAAAGTTCACGAATATCTCGTTCAACTCATTAGGTTTATCTTGTTAGGTTCAATTCGCTTATTTCACAAACTTAAAAGTAATTTTTTAAATTTTATTTTTTATATATATATTTGACATTTTAAATTAATATTTTTTAAATAAAAAATATAGAAATAAAATAAAAGTTATAAGATTGGAATTTATACGATGTTAATTTTATTTGTATAATTATTCGTAGAAATATTTTACTCACTTAAAAATATAAATTATCAATTAAAACTGTTAGATTAAAAGAAAATATGAGACTAAGATTTATATCAAATTTTTAAATCTACTCTTAAAGACAATATAATCTATCTCATATATAATCGAATTGACTCATTAAGCTAACGAGTCGAATTATGTATAGTTCAAGTTCAGATAATTTAGTTAACGAACTTAGTTTTTAGCTCAAATTCAGTTCATTTGGTTCATAAACCTAATTCAATAATTTAATTTTTTAATCAAATTTTAAATTATTTTCGAATTAGTTTAGTTCAAATTACTAGCCGTTGTCATCGTCTTCAAACTTGTTATCGTGTGGAATTTGAAGACCCATTTTGAGCGTAATAGATGAAATTGAGTGAGTAGTTATTGTTTTAATGTCCACAACAAAGGAAATTTCTCATTGGGAAACGAATATTTTATTGAAATGTGTAATAGACAAAAAAGGTGAAATTAAAGTAAAAGCGCGTTCCAGTAACATTTTATTTTATTTTGGTGGAGTGGTAGAGAGGACACGGGAATGAGAAAAACTTGAACGAACCTAAATTCTAATGGTTACCGATAAAAAAAGAGAGAAAATATTAAATTTATTTAAAATTTAATTTATATTTAAATTAGATTTATGAGATGGTTATGATTATGTAGGAAAGAGAATATGATATTTTTATTTTTTAATTAATTAAAAAAATATAATTGATTATTTCTAAATCAAGTGTTAGGTTTGTTTTTATCTAAGTTTTTTTCCACGAGAGAATTATACTTTTAAAATTACTACTTATGTTTTTTTTTAATATAGATTAAATATTTAATTTAATTATTTATTTTTGTTGTTTTGAAAAATCATACATTTAAAAAAATATATAATTTATTCGGGTGATTGAGTGATTGGGAATTCCGTTTTTCATTGGGGATGAGAGTAGATGGTTTCATTATTATCCTCAACTAAGGGCGAAGGTGGGGGCAGAGATAGATAATCAATGAGTTTTTAGGCTATTTTTGTGCATGTTTTATGGTTAAATAATCGTAGTTTAAACTTCGTTTTTGTTCGTTTTTACTTGCGTTTGTGCATTCTCGTTGCCTTTTACGTACCAAAGACCAACCGGGGCAAAACAAGACTAAAGAGGATAAAGCACGCATCATTGGCTCTATGTATATTGATGTTTATGTGTTGAGCCACTGTGAAAAATCACCCAAAATACTTGAATCATGTTTCTTTTTTGTTGAAAAATCTTTATTATGTATGTAGAGAAAGTATATTGAGTTGATAAGAAAAGAAGCTTACGATTAATGACTCTGAAAAAGTTTGGTAAATCGTTCTTGTCCTAACACCTAGAGCCTCCCGATTAAACATCAATTTAGCTCAATTTGACTTATAGGCTCTATAATCTGTGAGTATTTTTTAGTAGTTTGCATAATTCGACCTGACATCATTTTATGAACACTACGTATTGATTGGACGAAGAAAAGAAAAAAAATAAAAGAAATGGAAAAAAAGTTCAGTAAAAGGTAATTGCACCTACTAAGTTGGGTAAACCCCACTGAGTTATTCAACCCAAAAATAGTTGATCCCTAAAGCCGCAAAAGAAAAGTGTTAAAATGTTTATTTGTGTGTGCAAAATAAAGAATAACTAATCAGAGTAAGTTAGGTACACCTTAAAAAGGTCGCCCTTCCCAAATGTTGGTTTGTTCAAATTGTTGTGAATAAATTATAAAAATACTTCCTCAGCTAAGATTTCCAGTGTAACAAGATATATGCCTTAAAATTGATCGTTATATGCATTTGAGAGGAAGAGAAAATCGGGTACTGAGACTTATAGTCAAATTCATAGTGGAATTGTTATTTCTGAGGGAGACTCTAGTTTGTGTCTTCACAAGACCCTTAGGATCTAATGAGTAGCGAATGAATTAACCTATAGCCGGTCAAAACATAAGTTCCCGTATAAGTATCTTCATATATCTTTCATGGACTTTTCTTTGTAAATCATTGGCTTTGTTTAAAATCTTTCAATGCAAGCCATATTGCTTAAAACAAGCAATGTTAAAGTATGTGGGGATTTGATTAGTGACTTTTTACGCTATTTTTGTGCATGTTTTATGATTGAATAATCATAGTTTAAGCTTCATTTTTGTTCGTTTTACTTGCGTTTGTCCATTTTTGCTACGTTTCAAGTACCAAAGACCAATCAGGGAAAAAGAGGACTAAAGAGGACAAAGCATGCATCATTGGTTCCAAGAAAGGGTCTCTAGTACAAAAATCAAAGCCCATTATGGCCTGACCTTAATGAACTTTATTGTCCGTAATGGGAACCATTCCCCCATTTTCCGAAATCCTCTGTGAAATTCTGGTATTAGATATGTGATGTTAAGTAGGGGTGGACAACAGTCGGCTGCGGACGGTTTCGGACCGAAAATTGTCCACCGCCAAAACCCGATGGGCTTAATATTTCAACTCGCAGCCGTCCGTTTTGCAAAACGGTTTCAACGGGTGACGGTTCTATCGGATAGCGGGTTTCACGGGTGGGTTGTTCGGTGACTAAACTCAAACAAAGTGAAAAAGAAAACAAAATAAAAAATCTCCAACAGAAAGAGAGGAACTCATAGATGAAACGTGAAACAATAAAAACATAACTAAAATCAATCAATACAATAACTTTTATTTTGAACTTTTGAAATATATTTCTCTTCCTTTTGATTCTAGATCTAGAATACATTCCAACTTTTAAGAAGATCTGAGTAGAAAAAAAGTAACTGTGCATTCATCTTGTCAATAAATACTTGCGGTAAACTTGAGCTTTCATCATGGACTAAAAATGGTGGAAGAGAAAGCTCTTATTATGGAAACTATCATGTTTTGAAAGAAGTTAAAAATGATATTTGAGTGTATGAAGAGTTGTGTGGCGTCTGAAGAGAAAAATAAGAGAGAAAAGCAATTGAGAATGAGAGAGAAGAAAATGAAAACAAAGGATATGAATAAAAAAAATAAAATATAGTAGTAAAGTAGTAATAATTATGAAGTACACGTGAGTATTATAATGGTTTTGAAGCAAATTAAATTAAATAACTTTTAATAATAAATTGTGGGTCTCAAGGTCATTGGGAACATATATATCTTTATTACTATTTATACCTACCACACTATTATGATCAGAATATTTAGCAGTTTCGGTCGGATATGAGTTTCATTGGGCTAATAATTAACAACCGAATCCGACCATAGCAGTCCATTGGAACTTGAATTTTTCAATCTTTTCACCGGACACCCATTTGTACCCGCCCGTTTCAATAAAATTCGGATCAGACATACTGGATCTCGGACGGGTAGTGGGTTTTTGTCCACCCCTAATGTTAAGTGTGATGTCACAACATCAATATCTGCAGTATAAACAAGATAATAAAAGCACTGAATATCACACAAGGATTGTTCACCCAGTTCGGTTCAACAACCTACATCTGGGGGCATACCAAGCCAGGAAGGAAGTCCACTATTAATAGTATCAAATTACAGACTCAACAAACCAGTTGACAATCTACCTAATTTAATCACTACCCAATGACCCTTCTATCTAAGTCCACCCTAGATAAGAGACTCCATCTCACTCCCAATCATCGCAATGATGTCTAGCAGTCAACATCTCCGCCACTGCATCAACAACTTGATTTCCAACAGTTCTTCAATCACATAGAAGGCACACTCATATGACACATCTTGGAGTTGCTTCAAAGCTTCCTCCAAGAACAATACAAAACTCATTACCTACAGGTTTCTGAGTTTGAACACAGTGACCATCTCACAACCCGAGGGGTTCACTTAGACTAGGCCCTAATGATCTACATCTTGGACCCGTACCTATTCTAGATTACAAGCATTCTATTTATAACTTTTTTCCAACTGGATTTGGGCCTTCAAATCTTCTGCACTAAATCTGCAACAGATTCTCTCCTCAATAGATCTTCAATTAAATCTTCATAATTAACTCTGATTATTCTCCATATCTTTTTGCATTAAATTAGCAACAAACTAATCTTCTTCATTAATGATTGCACCAAGAAATTCGCATCCAATCTAACTAACAGATCTCCTTAAATCAACATAATGCGCGCAACCCTAACAACATCACACCCTGATGTTTTATTATTCTGGTATAGTGATGTCAAGACATCGCATGTGACATCACTCTTCAGCACTTTAACTATTCAACACCTTAACTACTTTTACAAAACCAGAATGTTAACCAAACATAACAATAATGTTAGAAGCTCATGTTGAAACATCAACCATGACATTAACATTGTTTTACCAAAATTTCAGCCAATCACAAGAACTAACAATCTCCCCCTTTGGCTAATTTTGGCTAAAACCCATATATAAACATTACAGCAGCAATTACAACCCTATACTACTGTTAGTAGTCATCAGCAACTACTGAATCTATCCGTGACCATCAGTGGCTACTGTGTACAGCAACCATGGAGAATCATCTTCATGGGAAATTTTGAACGATGTTAAGACATTATGTTTGACATAACATCACCACAGCACAACAACTTCAGGCAGCACATTAGGACCTAAGAAGTAGACAGTCCTTAAGTGGTCATTTGGTGCACATGAGGAAGAAGATATCTGACACTCCCCCTCAATACAACACATTTCTTTTTCCTTCCAGGACAGACCCATAACAAATGTAGAAGACTCCTCCAGAAAAGAAATGTCTGTCTATACATAAAAAACCAATGGTGGCATAAGAGAATTCTGCACACCTTCTTTGATTAGACACCGGGTTTAATCTGTGGCATAAGATGAAACTTAAGAAGTTCCATTCTTCCAACCCAGGTAACTCAGAACACAAGTCACAACTGTGTTCATAACTCAGGAAACAAGTCACAAAGACTCAATACCAACCTAAGGTAAGGACATCCTCTTTGACATCTCTGAACCACATCTGAAACTGCAGACTCTAGACAAGGCATCTGCGCAAACCATTTAGCAAAACCCTTTCCTTTCTCCCCCTTTTTAGCCACAAATTGGCAAAGAAATCCCTCACAGAACCAGACCCAAGTAGTGCTCACCCAAAAACGAACAAATTACATAAGACTTATGAAACAAGAACACTCACTGGCTGAAGGAGCAAAGAATAACCTCTATAAATAGCTGACCAATTACTTTGGAATTAATGAGCCTTGAATAGTCAAAGTTCTTGGTCATAGAAACGCTATTTTAGGAACTAAAAACTCCATCTAAATTCAATGTCTACCATCCAAAACAGTCTTGACCGCCTTTATTGCCTCTAACTGATACTTACCATAAATTGTGCCAAAACAGTTCCATGCATAGTCGAAGACACGTATTTCACCTTATCCTTACACCACCGTCCAACATAAATCCTTGGTTGGCTCAAGAAAAACATGTCCTGTACCATGTTCTGACATCTTATCACACAATGCCTGCTTGCTCACAACATTATCACTCCAAGACTTCCACAGAAGATTATACATTCCAAACCAACAAACTTGTCTTCAGACTTCTTCTCAGAGGCATGTGCACACATGATTCACATGTCTAGAACCAATTGTCATAACA
This sequence comes from Lathyrus tuberosus, assembly GCA_022829125.1. Classification (NCBI taxonomy): domain Eukaryota; kingdom Viridiplantae; phylum Streptophyta; class Magnoliopsida; order Fabales; family Fabaceae; genus Lathyrus; species Lathyrus tuberosus. The sequence continues at coordinate 6,420,599 of JALAZF010000308.1, read as the reverse complement.
ACCAATGCCAACCAACAACCTAATGTCATAACATGTTATCTGACATTAGATCCTCATAAGAGGCAACCAGTCTTCACAAGCTTGATCATCTTGCAAGCTTCACAATATATGCACCTTTGCTGCAGAATTCATGGACAAGTACTCCCCCTGTCATGGTTAACCAATGCTCTAGATGAAGATGAACATTTGAGCACACTTGCTGAGCACATGCATATTGGTACCATTGTCCCTTTCTCCAAAGGCAGTCATTCCCTATCATACTCTTCATCTTCAGACTTCCAATCAATCAATACCTGATCTAATTCAGTCTTCTCTACATTCTCCATCCAAGGCAGACCTTCTACTTCATCATTCTCCCGTATGACTATGTAGACGCTCCTTAGGCATAATGTATGCACCAAGCTTCAGAACCAGAACAAAATCATCCTTCACCAAGGATATTTAACCAGATAATGTCCCAACACAAGTTAGAACATTTGCCACACACCAAGATATCATCACCATGATTCTTGATATGTTCCACCAACTGGACTTACTATTGCATAGTAATCCAAAGAACTAGAGAATTAAACTCTCATCCAGCTTCAAGAAGAATAATCTCCTTGAGTCTTCAACTCATCGCCCTTCTGCCCTAGAGTAACTTATTCCAAGACAATCCTCAATAATAACCAGCTGCCACACTCTGATTATCTTGATTCTTCGAATTCACTTATGAGATCAACCAAATGCCACAGTTTGATCACCTCATTCATGAATCCTCATATGAAAACAACCAAATGCCACATTTTGACCTTTTTCACGTTTGTCAGAACTCTCACAAAGATATCTTGATCCACCAAGGAAACTTGATCTTCAAGTCACATGTTCTACTTGCTCAAAAGCAAACACACTTAGACTCCCTAAGCCATGGTCATGTAACATCTTCTCCTTCCTGCAGCTCCCGCAAACTGCCATGAGAACGATCTTTTTGAAGCATCCTATTGTTCATTCATGTAGATCACCCTATCATTAGCTGATGTGCCACATCACCAGCTGAGACTCCTGATGTTAAGCTAGATGTCAAAACATTATGATATCCAACAGTTGAATTCAACTCTTCCTTCTGCCACTTAGAAGAACCTCCTCCCTTTGCAGAAACAGATTTCCATGCTCTTATAGACTTGATTTAACAATCAAGTTTGAGTAGACAACCTCCATCCTGCTCAGAAACTCCAAAGACTTCAAACCTACCACATCTGAATCTTCAGACAATAAGTAGTCCAAGACTACCCCATAACTATACCAAATAACGCCACTTCTAAATGCACTATAGAACACACAGAGTTCTCACACACCACGAAGAGAAATAAACCGCTACATAGAGTCCTGCACTTTTACATCAGACATATACATAGTCTCCCGTCAATGTATTTTGTCATTAGTCAAAAGCAGACAAATACTCAACTCCTGTCAAGGTAACCTTCTCACGCAACCGGCATCTGCTAATTCTTCTTCAAAACAAACCATCATGACAACCATTCACACCACAAATGCCTTCCACGTTAGGTCAGTGTCTTGATCTTTTACTCCACCCTGAGCAAGGAACTGAAATGATGTTTCAACATCAGTTCTGAAATTAGTCTAAATCAAGTTATACAACTGCTATGGCTTTGGAAATAACACCCATAGTAAACCACACATATCTCTTGTAGGGAACACACGAGAACATATCAATATCTGATCAACTATTGCAGCGATTTGTATAACAACTCTTCCAGAAGCTTCTTCTTATAAGCACAAGGTTTAGACCTCTTGTCTAACTCAAGAGTGATAACTGCCATCCTTCTGCATAAACATACCATAAGCAATCTGCTACTTCCAATCCTTCAAGCCACAAAACTGAAAGAGCTCATGCGAACACCAATTGACCACAGGCTGATTTATACTGCTACTACACACACATTCTTGGATGCATTTTCCCTATAAAATTGTCCTTAGACATTTTAGATTAAACAAGGATTATTTTCTTCTCTTCTGCTATCAAGATAACTACCTTTTCTTCAACCAGCTCCAACTGAAATGCTATGACATTATGAACAGCATCTCACAAATTGTTCAACTTCACAACTTCAGTAATCCTTCACAACAGCTACAATCTAATAGGTTTTTGACTTAGCATCCACCATAAGCTGCTAATGTGTATCGCGATGTCGAGACATTGACATATTACGCTCAGCTTCTTTCTTGATGAATCTTCCTCCAGTTCATGATTTTGAAAATCAGAAACATGTATCTTCCCAAGAGAATTCATCTCCAGATATGCCAAAACCACATTGACATCATAACCAGGAAGATCCTCCTAATTAGGTCACCACAACTAAGCTTAAGAGACAACTTATCAAGATCTTCACTCCCGCATGAAAGATTTGATAGTGATACTCTTTTGCTTTGGCTCCACCCTCTTCTTTCCCATCAAGAAAATTGATAAAGAAGGAATCAATGTTCTGGACAAATTGGTCTTCAATGCCTGATTTGAAATAAATTCTTCTTCAACAAAAAACTGAAACTTCCATGTCATACAGTCTTTAATAAGATCCATTCACCTTATGATCACTTCTCTCCCAAAACAAAGATATGAGATACTCCTCAAGTATCTTTGACATCTCTAACCAAATGGTTGAAGTTGTCTTGCATAAACTACAACATCTGAGGAGACCAAACCCTAATGTCTTTCCAAGAGAATGCCTTCCTAGAATCTCACCACCAGAGATACAAGAACCAATCAGGATTACATCAGATACCATGCAGCGGAGCACACAACAACTCCTCAACAACCTTCAGGCACTACTCAATAATCCTTACACACCATCACCATAAACCAAGTGCCAACAAATCAAACTCACAACAGTAGTTCTCCTGATAACACCAGACAGATACATATTCTATCATGAATAGTCCATCCTTCACTCCAAGGGATCATTCAAACAACCATAAGAACTGAACAAGTCCAAAATTCAGCAAAAAGTCTTCCTTGCTCATGAACCAGAAAGTATCTTCCCTAGATCTCATCCAAAAACAGACAGGATGCCTGCTCTGATACCAATTGAAATTCTGGTATTAGATATGTGATGTTAAGTGTGATGTCACAACATCAATATCTGCAGTATGAACAAGATAATAAAAGCACTGAATATCACACAAGGATTGTTCACCCAGTTCGGTTCAACAACCTACATCTGTGGGCATACCAAGCCAGGAAGGAAGTCCACTATTAGTAGTATCAAATTACAGACTCAACAAACCAGTTGACAATCTACCTAATTTAATCACTACCCAATGACCCTTCTATCTAAGTCCACCCTAGATAAGAGACGCCATCTCACTCCCAATCATCGCAATGATGTCTAGCAGTCAACATCTCCGCCACTGCATCAACAACTTAATTTCCAACAGTTCTTCAATCACATAGAAGACACACTCATATGACACATCTTGGAGTTGCTTCAAAGCTTCCTCCAAGAATAATACAAAACTCATTACCTACAGGTTTCTGAGTTTGAACACAGTGACCATCTCACAACCCGAGTGGTTCACTTAGACTAGGCCCTAATGATCTACATCTTGGACCCGTACCTATTCTAGATTACAAGCATTCTATTTATAACTTTTTCCCAACTGGATTTGGGCCTTCAAATCTTCTGCACTAAATCTGCAACAGATTCTCTCCTCAATAGATCTTCAATTAAATCTTCATAATTAACTCTGATTATTCTCCATATCTTTTTGCATTAAATTAGCAACAAACTAATCTTCTTCATTAATGATTGCACCAAGAAATTCGCATCCAATCTAACTAACAGATCTCCTTAAATCAACATAATGCGCGCAGCCCTAAAAACATCACACCCTGATGTTTTAATGTTCTGGTATAGTGATGTCAAGACATCGCATGTGACATCACTCTTCAGCACTTTAACTATTCAACACCTTAACTACTTTCACAAAACCAGAATGTTAATCAAACATAACAATAATGTTAGAAGCTCATGTTGAAACATCAACCATGACATTAACATTATTTTACCAAAATTTCAGCCGATCACAAGAACTAACACTCTGTACATCACAGCTAAGAACATTACAGTCTAGATGTAACACTCTGATTTTTGATATTTTATTTAATCGAGTTTTGGAGTGGTTTTAGTTTAATTATTTAAGTTGGTGATTTTTTGGTAGAGTTTTGTGGTTTTAAAATTAGTGTAGAGGTGAGCAATTGTGGTTTAGTTATAAATTGGATTTAATTAAAATTTTAATTATTTAATTAATAGAAAAAATATGAGAATATTAGCTTTGGGGTTATAAAATAGATTTTAAAAGAAATTAGGGAGGTAGGTGGAGTTATAGAGAGTTGAGGGGAGTTTTTAGAATTTATTAAAATAAAAGAGGATTAGGTTTTATTTATTTAAGAAAGAAAAATATGGAGAGTTTGTCAGTACGTGAAAAATTTGTGAAAGAAGCAATAGAGAGAAGAGTAAATCCTATGAGAGCAAGAGTAGGAGAAGAGAGTTCCATAGCCAAAACTTCAAATTTCTTCAAATTCAAGGTAAGGGGAGGAAATTATTCATGTATGGTTGTTTAAGCAGATGGATTGAGGATTCCTTACCCTCATTCCTATTGCTTTTTCTTTTCCTCTTTGATGATGTTTTCGGGTTGAAGAAAGTTTGTGCAAAACCTCTCTATGGTAATTATTATGATACGATTTCCTTTTGTACTATATTGATTGTTGATTTGAATTGATAATATATGTTGGTGCCATATTATAAGGCTAGATTTAATTAATGAAATATGTTGACGTCTTATGATAAGGAGAAAGTATAAAAGTTATGAGTTAATAAAATATGTTGATGCCTTATGAGAAGTCGAGATTTGATTGATGAAATATGTTAATGCTTTATGATAAGGCGAGAGTATAAGTTATAAATTAATAAAATATGATGATGCCTTATGATAAGGCGAGAGTATAAATGTTGAATTTGTGATGTTTGATGTGATAAAATATTGAATTTGTGATATGTGTCGTACCTCGAAAAATGAGAACACAACCTAGCGAAGCGCGATCGCACGCTCGTGGGATGGACTTAACAAAGTTGCCACCGAACTTTATTTATTCCTTAAAAGGAAAGGGGAAATATCAATAAAACCCAAAAAGAACGACAATGATATTGGTCATCACAACCAAATCAGGGTTCGGGAGTGATAAATGTGTTTTGTATCGTTTTTATCAATGTTTTTCCGTATTATTTCATTATGTTTAACATACTTTTCCTTGCTTTTTCTACATTTTATGCTTTGGTATTATTTTTATGTCATTTTCAGGTCCATATGATCGTACCAGAAGAAAGGGGATCAAATAAGGTGAAAAACGAAGAAAAGCGCAAAAATCGGAAGTCCCTAGTACAAAGACCAGGGGTCTGTTACGGGCGCCTGTAACAGCTTGCAGCTTGTCATACCCCAAATTTTGACCACTAAGATTTTTCATCATTGTGAAAATCATCATCACAATATGGATATACCATCATGCCTCATCAATTTCCTCAAGGATTGTTGAGCACTCACTACAATAAAAAATTAGGGTTTCAAGCCCTCTCAGAGCCTTAGAGCAAGGATCAATCAAGGAATGACATGATCTTCAACTTGTATAACATCTCAAACCTCCATAAAGGATCAAGAGGAATCCCACATCAAGAATCAAGCACAAGGTTGCAACATTCCAAGTGGATCAAGCCTCCAGATCGCCAGTGTCACCAAATTAAGGTTTTGGTCGACCAAGGCCTCCTGATGGAAATTTTCCTCTAGGCACGAGCCATTACTTCAAAGCACAACTTAAGATACTCTAAGGGACCTCATGGACTCAATCATCAAGTCAATTTAACCTCAGGAGCCGTCAAAATGGGCTAGCCCACATGGGCCGGCCCACCAGGCCCGAAGAATCGTAGGGCTTGGGCCTTAAAATTAGAGCCCATATTTTTCAGGGCCTTGTTAGCCCAGCCCTAAAAAGCCCGCTACCCATTAGGGCTAGCCCATATGGGCCGTGGGTAGCCCATTAGGCCCATATCACTATAAATTTTAAAAAATTATACTAATACTTATATTATCTTACTCCAAAATAACACATTGATTTTTCCCACCTCACTAAATTTTATATATATTATATTCAATATTTCTCTTTTAAATATTATACATTAATATAATCAACATTCTTTTCTCATATTCTATTAGTTTCCCTTATGTTAAATATTCGAGTATTATTTTATACAATTTAGACATGTATTATATTTAAAAACACATTATAGTATTGATAAAAGATAATATAGTACTTAAAAATGTACTATAAAAATGTATTATGTTTAAAATAATATAACTTTTAATTTTATTTATAATAAATATTATGGAATTTTTATTTTAATTTTTTATTAAAAAAACCCATTTAGGGTCGGGTAGCCCGAAGTCCATCTAGGGCCGGGCTCGGGTAGTAATTTTCGAGCCCATATTAGAAATGGGCTTTTTTGGCCCAGCCCTAAAAAGCCCGAGCCCATCAGGGCCGGCTCGTTTAGGGCCGGGTAGCCCATTTTGACAGCTCTACCTCAGGGGATGCATTTACCCAAAAAATCAGGAATTAGAGTTTCTTGACCTAATTCACCCCTAAGTTGACTTTTGGGACAAAGCATGAGCCAAGACCTCAAGACATGATTTGAGAGTCTCCAATACACTACATTGATCCATTTGCAACAATGGATTGATCCAAGAAGCTTGATCCACAAGTTTCAATTTCATCTGGACCACAATTAGGGTTTCAAGGGAAAAGTCAACTGTACCTTTGACTTTTGACCCAGACACACTCCCAAACCTTGGGACATGATTCAATACACCCTACAACACATATGGAATATACCTATTAGGTTTGATTTAGGTCAAGGACTTGATTTCACAAAGGATCGCACAGTTTGGATTTCATCCGATAAAAAGTCAACTGTGCACAAAATCAAGTTTGACTTTTTGGGATTTTTCACAATTATGGTTCTTTAGCCCTAAAACAATGTTAATATGTGATTGGAATCATAATTCATCAAGAAAAATCAAAGAAAGTGAGTTAACTTGTAAAAGGGGTAACCATAAAAAACTTAGAATTTTTCTAAGTTATGGAACAAAGTGGCTAGGGTACCAACTTCCAAGGACCATAACTTGAGATCCAAGCAACCATTTTGGATGGTCCAAAGCTGGATTTGTAGCTCTCATGGCATACTTCAAAAGTGTCAACTACATCTCATTCCAATTCTCCACGGATTTTTAGTTATGGAGTGATCAAAATGGCAAAAAATATGAAAGTGACATTTTTCCTACACTTAGTGAAATTTTCACTAAGTCAGAAACTGCCTTTTTTTTTCAAATGTAGAGGCATTTTTCATTGTAATTCAAGTTGGTTCAAAACCAAAGTTGGACATCATGTTGAAATAGGATATGTCAGCTTTCCAAAGTGACCAAGAACTCCCTCAAACTCCATCTGAGCTAGGAGTTATGACAGCTGCAACATGCCTTGCTGCAAACTGTCTTGGCAAGGCCGATTTGTGCATAAGGGCTTGATTTAATCAAATTGTGCAACAACAAGCATGGTTATCCATGTGCACACCTCAAGGGGGAACCAACAAGGGACAAGCACTGATCTATCAGCCTCCAAAGTCCCAAAATCTACAAGTAGCATGCCAAACCTAAAAAGCCTAAAAGAGGTCGAGACTCTAATTTTGTTTCCAAGCATTCAATGGATGCACCAAGGTGGCATTAACTGAGCCTATTCCAACTGAATGAGTCAATGATAAGCTCTGAATCAAAGAACCATAGGCCTGTGCTCTAATCTTAAGTCAATGGCTAGAGGAGACTTGAAATTCCATTTGATCCACATTGGCCAAAGGCCTGCTGCAGTTGCCATTCCCTATTGATGCCAAAACAAACTTGACACACTATAAATAGACCTCATTTCTGATCAGTTTGAGTACACCAAACACCTATAACACTTGCCTTTCTCAAAATCACACTCTCACTTCCAAAAATGCCTTCTAATGCAAGCTACTATCGGGTTTTGAATTAGAATGTGTTTCCAACCAAACCAATCACACACACACACCTCATAAACATCATATGTGAGCTGATCAAACACTAAACCAACAACTGGAACACCAAATTCATGAAATCATCATCCATTTGCTCAAGTTTTCAACAAAGTTGCAGTTGAGGTGCCATAATCTGTTCCAGTTCATTTCAAATCAATCCAAGCTTTCAAACACACTCCATATGGTGTAGGGAAGCTGTTTAGATCATCACAACTCATCTGTAACACCTCTAACTCAAAAATCAAGTTGCTCTTGCTGCCACGACCTTCAAGTAAGCCTAAACTTGGTCATCTCATAATTTATGCATATTTCCTCGCACAAAACTTTTGCCAAATGTTCATAATCATGCATAGAATGTTTCCCCTCTGTTGATTACTTTGTATGAATCGTGTATCAAATTTCTCAGCCTTCATGCAGAAATTAGGATTCTTGAGGTTTTGTTTTGATTTCTCATTTCATGCTTAAAATAAATGAAATTAAAGACCATAGACATGATCGTGAGTTGAAAACGAGCAGATTGATATGTGGATTGTATGATTCCATCAAGTATTCAGTGAGATTCATGAGAAAACGCAAATCTGGGCAAAACAGGGCACGCGGGCAAGAACAAGATGTTCTTGGCGCCCTTTTTCAAATATTTGAATATTTGAATATTTGTGATTTTATTTAATTGATTCAAAAATTAATTTCTCTCTGAATTTTAATGATTTTGAGTTGATTCTTTTTTTAATAATTCAAAAAAATGTTAAAATATTTTATTTTACAAAAATTCCCCAAAAATATTATTTATTTCACATATTTGATATTTTTGAAAAGAATTAATTTGTATTTGTTTTTCAACATTTTGAAAATTTTCTTTCTCTTGATTTTCCAAACTTAAATGGTTTTCAATAATTTTGTGGATAAAAACATGATTTTTGAAACATTGATCCAAGATCACCACTCATTTTTCACATGTTTTCAATAATTTTTATTAATTTTTAAACAAAATTAATTCCATTTTAAACAAAATTAGGGTTTTGATTGATTTCACCCTCATCAATCTTTTTCAAAACACTCGTTGGCCTCTAATAGAGTGTAAGACCCAATCCCTTTGTAAATAGACAATTTTGGGCCTCACACATTGTATAAGTCCCTCTGTATATTTTCAAAAGTTCGGCGCAATCGTCGCCTTTTTAACAAGATTAACTGGGCTTCACCTTGAGTTATAAGACCCATCTTTATTCGTTTTCAAAATCTTTGGGCCTCTAATAGAGTGTGAGACCCAATCCCTTTTTAGCCAAAATCATTTTGGGCCACAGATATTGTATAAGTCCCTCGGCGTTAAAAGAATCTCGGCGCGATCGCCATTTTAGAGCAAACAATTCTGGGCCTACCCTCGTGTTGTAAGTCCCACTTTTCTTTTTCAAAACCTTTTTGTGCCTCTTGAGAGAGTGTAAGACCCAACCCCTTTGTAAATAAATAATCTTTGGGCCTCAGACGTTGTATAAGTCCCACTGTATTTTAAAAACCACGGCGCGGTCGTCGCCTTTTAAAACAAAATCATCTGGGCCTACCCTCGTGTTATAAGTCCCATTTCTTTTCTTTAAATACACTTTGGGCCTCTATCAGAGTGTAAGACCTAACGCTTTTAAATGAACCTCTTTGGGCCTCAGTCATTGTATAAGTTCCGATACGGTATTCAAAACAACGGTGCGATCACTGTTAAACCTTGGGCCTCTCTTTGAGTATAAGCCCCAATAATCTTTTCAAATAAACTCCTTTTTGATTTAGATTCAATATAGAGTTATTATCAAAACTTTCCTGAATTTCTTTGAACAACTAACCATACAACATGGAAGCTTGCTCGCTTGTAAGTTTTAACAACTTTCATTTACTCGCTTTCACATATATATAACTGTATTGTGGGAAGCTGCACACGGTTAGTCTTCTTTCATACCCTTTTAATACTTGTAATATATCCACTATATATATACTAGTATAGTTATTCAGAGTTTTCCCCGACAACTAGGTCTAGAGCTAAGTAAAGCCATGTTGGGCACTCTTAAATACAGACAAAACTAGATACCCGTAGGATTTCCAGATACAGTATTGCCTTCTCTTGGGCTTAAACAATATGGAACAAAGAGAAAGGCAGTATTCTTCGTGAACCTTTTCTCAGGCTGTCACTTTAGAAATTGTCAAAGGAATTTTACTCCCCAGAGTTGATCTATTCTCGGTGAATATCATCTCTTGAGTTTCTTCAAACCTTTGAACTTTCATTAAATGATCTATTTTCGGTGAATAGCATTTCTTGAACTTTTCTTGGTTTGGGACCCAGAGGCTTCCTAAAAGCATCCCCGCCTCCTCTTGGGCTTGGTACAAGGACTCTCCGGCTTCTTAGAAGTTCTCATGCCTTCTCTTGGGCTTAATGCAAGGACCCTCACGACCTTCTAAAGGTATAAGACAAAACTTAGTCATCCTTTGCTAGAGCAGTCTTTCCAATGTCAAATATCGGATTTTAGGGTTGATTCTCATCCCTTAATACCCGTGCCTCCTCTTGGGCATCATACAAAAGATAAAACTCTCCCACGCCAGTAGACTTGGACAGTCTAATCCCCTTTAGTCTCAAAGACATTCTCAAGTTCCCTACAATAACATAGGAGAAACCCTGATCACTATGGATCAATCTCTAGCAGAGCTAAAACCCATTCTCTCTCCTAAAAATCCCCAAGCCAGGATCAGTTTATCATCAGTATAACACTATCCCAAATTAAAACCTCAAGGTATCTGATACCTCAACTCTTCTGCAATCCCTTGCAAGAGTTGATTCCCCCATTTGGACCTGCCTCGGGATCTCAATGATCCCCGGCAAAAGATAGCCTCCTCTTAGGCTTTGTATAATGATCTTTCCTCAGCAAAGGTAGCCTCCTCTTGGGCTTTGTACAATGATTCTCCCCAGCGGAGCTAACCTTTTCAGACTCTCTTATTGAGCCAATTACTTTTCAGACTCTCTTGTTGAGTCAATTACTTTTCAGACTCTCTTGTTGAGTCAATTACCTTTCATACTTTCTCGTTGAGTCAATCACTTTTTCAGACTCTCTTGTTGAGTCAACCTTTTTAGCCTCAATCTTGGGCTTTATACAAGACAGATAAAAGCACTCTCTTGTTGAGTCAAACCCTTTCAGCCACAATCTTGGGCTTTGTACAAGACATAAATCTTCATAAGGTTCTCTTAACCTTGGGACCAACATCTTTCCCAAGCAGAGTCAAACTCATTTTAGCCTCAATCTTGGGCTTTGTACAAGACAGATAATACTCTTCAGCAAGAGTCAAACTCGTTTCAGCCTCAATCTTGGGCTTTATACAAGACACATACAAATCTCCCCGGCGGAGTCAAAACCCCTTTTATCCTCAATCTTGGGCTTTGTACAAGACAGATAAAACATTTTCCCCAGAAAAGTCAAGCTTTTAGCCTCCTCTTAGGCTTTGTATAAAGATATCCCTAGAGGGTCATCGTCTTTTTGCCTCAATCTCGGGCTTTGTACGAGACAGATAAAAACACTCTCTGGTTGAGTCAGTCATTTCCAGCCTCCTCTTAGGCTTTGTATAAAGACTTACCCTAGTGGAGTCAATCAACCTCTTAGCTTTAACCTTGGACTTTGATCAAGGCACACAAAAATCAACAATCCCTTTTTAGAGATGACAAATTCTCTCTCAGTCAAAACCTTTTAGCTTCAATCTTGGGCTTTGAACAAGACACCAAATATCTTTTTCCTCCCATAGAATAGGAGGAACTACGATTGCTCTGATTTCCCTGTTTTATTTAAATGGGAATACGTAGGCATAAGATTGCGAAATCTTAGCGAGCATACTAATCAAAAACTTTAGGTCCAGTACCTTCACACATCATTCAAAACTTAGGTCTAGTACCTTACCAAAAACATCAGAAAAACCTAAACATCAACAAAAACTCACTCATTCACTCATATTTCCCAAGAAACTTTCCCAACTCGTTAACAGATAAACACCATCAAGTATAAAGCGAAACCTAAAGCTAATATCCTATGGATAACCAGATATAGGATGGGTAATTGATAACTCCCCATTGTATAACCTGACCCCGACTCCCGGAATCTCTTTAAAGTGTTTGTTCAGTTAAACATTCGCGTGCAAGGTTAGTTTTAGATAGCTTCCCTTTCCCTTCCAGCTTCATGGGATAAATAAGAAATCATAAAGTAGCAACCCCTCCTACCATTGCTGTGAGGAAAACCCAGCGATAAGGTGGTAGCTTCACCGACAAAAATTGCTCGCTACATAAAAATGGCGACTCTGCTGGGGATTCATTTTATTTGTTAGGACTAGGATTATAGCTCTTAAGAGGTCTAGGATGTTAGTTTTAGGAATGAATATATATATATATATATATATATATATATATATATATATATATATATATATATATATATATATATATCACTTTTCCTACTTGATATCCGTGTTCAATTTTCTGCTAATGGGACTGCAGGTGATGCCGCATCTGGAAAGTTTGAGTGACACCTAAGATAAGTGATGGCACTAGACGAGTAATCTTACAGGGAGTGACTCCCAAATAAGAGATCCCGGTCGACCATCGAATCAGTGGAGATACCCTTTGCGGATTCAATGCCTATACGACTTTGGTTGTTAAAAGCAGATTGTTCGATTGTGGTATCTGAGAAACTGAGGATTTTAGTAGACTAAGACCATGTTACTATTTTGTAGTGCGGAAGCTATCGGAAATAGTTGTCAAGCGATACTACCCTCATTTGAGATTACTCTAAGATACCGCAGCTCACTCGGGTGAACCAGCCTGCTGTTGTTATCCCAAGAGGGGTCAATGATTTTGAGGACATGTACAAAAAATACCAGTACAACCTTTGGGGATAGGTAGAGCCATGACTTCATGAGACCGAACCTTTGACCCCATGTTTTTTCTATGTTTTTGTGTGCTGCATTCATGCATTCATTTCATTAAAGAACTTTAAACAAAGAAAAAATCTTATTTTCTAGTCTCTCTTTTTCAAATTAAACTAAGACAATGATTGCAAATATCAGAAAAAAAGGAGATTGCGTTATGGACTTCGGTAGAAGGAAGACTCATAAGTACACCTTCAAGGTTCCAAAACTAGAGGATTTGAGAGGGTTGGCAAGGATGATCACGAACCCTGATGCTTTCAGAGCTAAGTACGGAGGACTGCTGTATTTGTTAAGGGTCCATGTAATTGAAGGAATACTGTCTACTCTGATTTAGTTTTACGACCCGGTCTATCATTGTTTCACATTCTCGGATTATTAGCTTGCACCAACACTGGAGGAATACTCTCACCTCACTGATTTACCCATCACTGACCAAGCTCCCTTTTCTGGACTGGAAGAAATTCCAAAGGATCAAACCATTGCAAGAGCAATCTATTTGGACGAGTCAGAAGTCAGGACTCACATGACTACTAAGGGTGGAATCCAGGGTTTTCCAGCCAAGTTTTTGATAAAGAAGGCTTTGTACTTTGCTAGTATAGGGAACGTGACTGCTTTCGAGAGCATCTTTGTCTTACTCACCTACGGGTTATTTCTATTTCCCAACATTGATAACTTTGTTGATATCAATGCCATTAAGATTTTTCTGATTAGAAACCCCGTACCGACCTTGCTCGCAGATGCTTATCATTTTGTACACTTAAGGAATTTGTATAACGGAGGAATGATCACATGTTGTGTACCCTTGCTATACAAATGGTTCACTTCCCATTTTCCAAAGTCTGCCGCTTTCTGGGATCATAAGATTACTTTGCGTTAGTCGCAGAGAATCATGTCTCTTACCAACTCTGACATCGATTGGTACAATCGGATCTATGACGGGATAAGAATCATTGACCGTTGTGGAAACTTCCCTAATGTACCCCTCATAGGAACTAAAGGAGGAATCAACTATCATCCAGTTTTAGTTCGTCGTCAATTTGGATACCCGATGAGGCATGTCCCGTGTAATGCTCATCTGGAAGGTCTTTTCTTCAAGGAAGGAAAAAATGGCAGGGCACTAAAGACAGAAATAGTGCATGCCTGGAAACATGTTCACAGGAAAGGAATAGAGTCTCTAGGAAAACCAGACTGTGTCTCGGTGGAACCTTATCTTCACCGGGTACAAACTAGAGCTCTCAAGCTAAGGATGCCTTACCCTCGTCAAGAAGTTCTTCCGTTAAAGGAATTTGTCCTTTATTTTATGTCTGATACGGAAAAACTTCAGGTTACTCTCAACAAAGTTCAACAGGAGAAGAAGTCTTGGAAGAACAAATGCCGTATTCTCAATATAGAGTGTAACAAAATATAACAACTGTTAAAAGAAAAAGATGCTCTGATCAAGATTTTAGAGCAACACGCTGTAGAGAATCAAGAAGACCAAAGGAATTTACTCGCTCCTTTCACTTGGCAAAGGAATGACAACCCGACACGGCTCAAGAGCCCCGGTCAAAGAAAAGGAAAGTACCAGAACCAGCACCTGAGCTCTCCTCAGAGAGGACTCAGGATCCATAAGTTTATACATTTCCTTTTACAACACTTTGTAAATTACTGTATTTCCATTTCCGCAATCTTTGAATGCAATAAAACGGGGTTTCCCCATTGTATGATATTTGCAATCTAATTGTTGAGCTTTATTTTGATTAAACAAAAAGAAAATATTAATTAATATAATCATTGCATATCATTCATCATTCTCACATAACACATTCTTCTTACCTACGAATCTCACGTTTGTGTCTCGATTCTAGAGTAAAACTGTCTCATTCGTACAATACTCGGGCCAGTCAACAAAAGAAAATGGATAATCTCGAGGAAGAGAATAGAGAGTTGAGAGAAGAACTCGACGCTCTGAAAGAATATTTGAGGAAACTTCATAATGACATGCAAGCTCTGGTTGCAACCCAGATGCAACAACAAAGGAATGTGATCTCAGAGATCACATCTACGCCCATAGGGGAAAAGTATGATCTCGGTATAACATGCCTAAAGATCGTCCCTGGGGCATGCCACTCAACTATATCCTGGAAAGATATATTCCGCCGATCATGGAAGATGCGGAAACCACAGCAGAAACCGCTGGGCCTGAAGGCTACAAACTTCGGGAAAGCGAAGATGCAAGGGGCATGACAACAACTCCTGAAGGTTACAAACTTCGGGAGAGGGAAGCACCAAGAGTCACTGCCGTAATGACTATACCACCACCCGTGGTACACACTGTCCTAGAAGGGCAGATTCCACAGATACCTTCTGCTGGAAACAAAAGTATGGACGACAGAATAAGGGAATTCCAGGAACAGTTCCTGAAAATGCAGAAGGAACTGCAAGCCATTCACGGTCAGGATCTAGTTGGAAAGGACGCCGCAGACCTTTGTTTGGTCCCAAATGTGAAAGTTCCGCACAAAATCAAGGTGCCCGAATTTGAAAAGTACAAGGGTAACTCTTGCCCTCAAAGTCATTTGGTGATGTACCCTCAGAGGATGACAAATCAGACAGAGAACCAATAGCTACTGATCCACTATTTTCAAGATAGTTTAACCGGTGCCGCACTCAAATGGTACATGGGTCTGAACCACACTAAGATCGTCACTTTCAGAGATCTTGGCGCTGCCTTTGTTCAACAGTATAAGTATAACCCGAACATGGCGCCGGACAGAGATTAACTCAGAGCCATGTCGCAGAAGGACAAAGAAACTTTCAAGGAGTATGCTCAGAGATGGCATGAAATTGCCGCTCAGATTTGTCCACCTCTTGAGGAAAAAGAGATGACAAAGATCTTCTTGAAAACCTTGAGCTCATTTTACTACGACTGAATGGTCGCCAGTGCACCCAGTGACTTTACTGAGATTGTAGGCATGGGAGTTCATCTGGAAGAAGCAGCCCGAGAAGGACGTTTAGTAAAAGACACTGGTCCATCAAGCAGTACCAAAAGATACGGTAGTGCTCTCCCTAAGAAAAAAGAGCAAGGTATTGGCAATATCTCTCTCGGAAAGCAAAGGCGACGATACCAACCAGTAACAGCTGTAACTCCTGCTATCAACCCTGCACCTATTCCTACGTATCAACCTCAGGTTGCTCAGAGCCAACCGAATCAACAACAATATCAGCAAATGACACAATAACCTCTTCAGCAGGCTCGTCCTCAGTACAACAACAACCATACAACGCGACCACCAGGGTTCGACCCTATACCCATGTTGTACGCAGAACTTTTTCCGCTACTACTGGCCAAAGGGCACGTCCAAACCAGGGCTCCTCTTGCGGTACCAGAGAATCCGCCTTTTTGGTTCAAAGCAGATCAGACTTGCCCTTATCATCAAGGAGGATCGGGGCATAACATAGAAAACTGTCTCAGTTTCAATTCCTACGTACAAAAGCTTGTCAGGAACGGGGTCTTATCCTTCAAGGATACAAATCCAAATGTTCAGACGAACCCGTTGCCTCAACACGAGAAAGCTGCGGTAAATTTGATAGAAGAAGAGTCTAAGCACAACTATCAAATTCAAAATGTACTCTTATTGGGAACCAACCTGGTCAAGATGCATTGCAGACAGAGCGAATACGGTCATGTACCTGTAGCGCGATTTTTATGGTCCTGAGTCACGATCGCTTGGGCACTAAAGTTCGATTCATTTTTTATCCTATTGAGCTGATTAAGGAAGGGAAATAGATGTCTCCAATTAACCCTGCTTGCATACTAAATTTGAACAGCAGTTTGTTAGGTTATAGATGCTATGTGGATGTGGGGCCCAAGCTTTGGTTATTTTGTTAAGAACACAGTGTCTGGATTATTTGTGAGGTTTTTGGTAATGTCTTTAGATTTGATGATTTTGGGTTGATTTGATGGAGTTACTCGGTTTTTGGGTTTTTGATTAGTATGCTCGCTAAGATTTTTTCAATCTTATGCCTACGTATTCCCGTTTGATGAAACAGGGAAATCAGAGCGATCGTAATTCCTCCTATTCTATGGGAGGAAAAAGAGGTTGTTTTGGTGTCTTGTTCAAATCCCAAGACATGAAGCTAAAGGTGGTTTGTATCTTGTTCAAAGCCCAAGATGTGAAGCTGAAGGGTCTATTTGTATCTTGTTTGAAGCCCAAGATGTGAAGCTGAAGGGTTTTGACTTTAGAGAGAATTTGTCATCTCTAAAGAGGAGTTGTTTGGTTTGTTTATCACAACTGTTGGGTGACTGATTATAAAGAAAAATTACTTTAACTGGGATATGTGAATCCAGCAATGCCATAATTTCCTTTATAGGGGATTTTTAACCTGAAGGAGAAGACTTTAACTCAGTTTAGAGCAATGCCATCTTTCCTCGGGAATTTCTCATGCTAAAAGAGGGACAGTGGCGTGGATGTAAATAATCCAGAGGCTTGCCACTTACAGCAATTAGATGAAGGAAAAAAAGTTGTTGCTGATCACGATTAGATACAGGAGCGTTCTTACTTCTTGCGAATTGTGTCACACATAGTAACTTCACATATTATCAATTTCGCTCATCAGGCTGGTGCTTGTTGGATCTGATAATTTATATGAATATGATCTGCACACAACACACGTTAGAACATAAAATGGTTGTTGCAGTGAGAATCAGATAACAAGCTATTGAATTAACTTGCATCGTAAAACTTTGAAATTCACCACCGAGCTTTGATTTATCCAAAGGAAAGGGTAAAGATAAAAAAAACCCTAAAAAAAGAGAATCTAGGTTCGAGGGTTGGTTATACAAAGGGAATTAAAACCCACACGAGAATTAAAACCAGTGCAACATCAATAAAGTTTAAAAACACGAATCTCCTGGTGCACAAGCCATGAAAGGTATACAATGATTCATATGACTTAAACACGATAATAAGCTCATGACAGCATCAAAGACACAACAAAAATCACAGCATGTTCATGTATTTCAAGATTTTAGAGGCTTACCTCTTGGAGTAGGTCCAAGGCCCCTTTTAACACTTGCAGATGAGAATAAATAACTCCTGGGGACTTGTTGTTCCTAGTAGAGCAGGTCTAGATGCTTAGAAGCCTTGGAATGTACCTGGATGATGCAACCCGATTCCTTGCTTGTTTGGAGTTTGGAAATGGTATGTAATGGTGGAGTGATTTCAGTTAGGTTTCAGGTGTTTGGATGAGCTTGATGATGTATTTAGAGATGGTTTGTGAAGTTTGAGAGTGAATGCACGAGGGACATGGCTGTTTGAGGTGTTCTTGCAAGTTTTCAAGGAAATGGAGATGAGAGGATGGAGAGAGGATCAGCCTTGGTTTTAAGGTGATTCTGTTCTGATGCTTGGTTGTGTTGTTGTGTGGATTGTTGGTCTGGTATTGCACCAAGAGAGAATTTGTTTATGGTGTTTTTGTGAAAAATGTAATGAGGGAGTGTTGTGGTTTGGAAGTTCAGATGTGGATCTTCTGATTGTTCGTGAGAAATGAATGAGAAGGCATCTCCTTTTATAATGGAGCAGGCTGGACATTGGCATTGAAAACTCATTGGATATTACTTTTGTTCAAAATGGAAAAATATCACAAAGATTATGCGCATGGTTATTTTCTGACTTTCTCTCCCTTGAGCCAAGTGAGACTTTGTAGGGGTTGCTTAAGTTGAGTTTTAAGTCGGAGAAAAGGTTATAAGCCAACACACTATGGTGCTAATAAAAAGAAATACACGATGGTCCCTTCTTTTGGATTTTGTGTGCTCACTTTTCAAGTACAAAGTGGATGTACCTTGGAAACTTCTCTTGCACGGTTTTGGTGGGAAAGAGTATTGGAAACTATGATGAAAAAGTCAATAGAGCATGCTTGGTACATGACTAAGATTCAATTCAGATTTTGGCTCAGATGGTGCAATGAAACCGACTCATAAACCTCTCTTGATCACACGATGTTTCTCATTTTAACATGGTAACTTTTCACATGCCAACTTTGTCAAGTACAAAAGCAGTTGTACTTCTGGTGGCTTTTCTCCACGAGTTTAGGGCAAAATAGGTGTTGTGAAAAGCTGATGGAGAAAGGACAGTAGAGTGTACTCGTTGGTGAAGTTTAGAATTTGGTTCAACCAAATGAAACAAAGTTGTAATGTAACAACAAAATCAAGGACCTCACTTGATTGTACGATAGCTTCTCAACCAATGGATTAAATGATACAATTTTTTATCCTCTTGAAAAATGGCATGGAGAGGAGTAACTTTGATGTTGTTGAAAAGTTGGAATAAAGGCCAGAGACATGTAAGAAAATCGTTACAAGATGTGTGATCACAAAGAATAAAAACCTGAATTTTCCTAAGTGTGAAATAACATTGTAACATGCTCACTTTGGGGTGACATAACTTAATGCCCAATGCTCCAATTTGTGAGTTCTTTAGCTCTATGTAAAGTAGATATTTGATAGAGCAACATTCATGTGGAAGGCAACTTGAGATGAAGCTTGTAACATTGGTAAAAGATGCCATGAACTCGTGTGAACCATGCTGTCCAAAAGAAACTAGAAAAATTTCTAAGTTATGAGTCTTTTCCCATTTTGAAACATCAAACTTTAAAACGCCATAACTTGAGATTGGATTATCCAAATGGGAAGTTCTACACATGCGTGGAAAGCTTGAAGAACAAGGAACAACTTTCATGTCCAAAGATTTTTGATTTGAAGCTTGGAACTAGGCAAAAAATTGAGTCAAAGTTGGATGAAAATTAGGGTGAAAATGACCAAAATTTCACTAAGTTAAAAATGTATCTTATCTTCCAAGTCTCATAACTTAAAAACCAAGCATCTTTTGAAGAGAGGTACCCTAATACACTTTGAAGATCATGGAAAGAGCTTCCATTTGAGCTTTGAATTACTCAAATTGGATGTGTGGTTTGAAAGTTATGACTGTTTCAATTTTGGCACAAGTAGTGAAATCTCCACATTTTAAAAAGTGTCATGAACCAAACTTTGCTTCCTTTGCAAGAAACTTCTTAAAACTTGATCTCACATTCCTTGACTCATCAATGAGATATGTCATGATGGATTGAGGCTTGATTGTTTCATCTCGGATCAAAGTATCAAAAGTTAGAAACTTGATTTATCAATCAAAACCCTAAATCTTCTCCAGGAATTCCACTGGATGATTTCTGATGATCTGGCCCTGGTTCTGGTGTCAAACCTGAATTTTTCACAAAAGGAACAAACTCACAAAATATGATGGTTAGTTAACAATGCATAGATGATTGAAACCTATATGCAAGTGCAAGATGTTATGACATCTAAGGGGCAAAAATTTGGGGTACAATAGTTGCCCCTATTTAAATAGCTTTACCAGATGGCCCGAGGGATGGAAATCCTCGAGAGATCAAGGTGTAAGGTATTTAAATACAGCAAACCAAATTTTTTTCCCTTAGATGGAATGCAGATGCTAAGGACAAGCAGCAAACATGCAAATGCTGACATGCCATGAACTTCTAGTATGATGATATGATGATATGATAGTGCAGACAGACCAAACACTAATGATGAAGGGCAATCCACCACAGGTGAGCTTACTGGGGAAGGATAAGGTTAGCATCCACGAGAAAGACTCATTGGGGATACAGATCGATCAACAAAAGAGACTCAATGGGGAGACTCTAAGGATGCACCTGGGATAGAAACATAAAGAGGAAGTCCTACAGGTCCTCACTGGGAATGGGAGCCAGAGAGGTGCTCTCCACTGGGGAAAAGTCTAACAAGATGGACGACAGGTTTATAGGTGACCGGACGACACTGGGGAAATATAAGATACTCTTTACTGGGCATGGTACCAGAAAGAAGACACGATCTCCACTGGGGATCAATTTGAAATGAAAGGATAGACATCAACAAAAGATTTTCTAGGATTTTCTCGTACTGAAGAGTTCAAATGGGATCTTCGAGAAAAGCCAAAAGAGAAAGACACATCCGGAGAAACGTCATATGGCAAAAGAAACCAGTCATCCAATAATGGCTTTGAATGAAAGGTACAAGTCACAATATCTAATAATGGCTTTAGATAAAGGTGGGCAAACAAGACTATATGGCATTGAATAAAAGGACACCATGCATTCAATAATGGCTTTGAATGGAAGGTATAAATCATAATAGCTGAGAATAGCATCAGATGAATGTGAACAGAGAATGCATTCAAGAATGGCATTGAATGCGAAGAAACCAGTCACCCAATAATGGCTTTGAATGAAAAATACAAATCACAATATCTAATAATTGCTTTAGATGAAAGTGAACAAAGACCCGATCTAGAAAAACATCAGATAGAGAAATACATCCGGAAAGGCGTCAGATGGTAAAGGAGCCAGACATCCAATAATGGCTTTGAATGAAAGGTATAAATCACAATATCTAATAACGGCTTTAGATAAAAGTGAACAAAGACCCGATTTAGTAAAATATCAGAAAGAGACACACATCCGGAAAGGCATCGGATGGTAAAGAAACCAGACATCCAATAACGGCTTTGAATGAGAGGTATGACTCACAATATCTAATAATAGCTTTAGATGAATGTGAATAGTAAGAATCCAAGAAAGCATTGGACGAAAGGACACCAGTCATCCAATAATGGCTTTGAACGAAAGGTACAAATCGCGGCATCTGAGAAAGCATCAGATAAATGTGAGAAAGGTAGAGATTCAAGAAAGAATTGGATAAAAGGGATCACAGTATCCAAGACAGCATTAAATGACTGTGAACTTTCAGGAATGGCACTGAAAGTAAAGGTAAATCACTATATTCAGGAATGGTATCGAATAATAGTGAGAAAGACATCCAGGAATGGCACTGAATGAATAGATAAGACTTTCAGGAATAGCACTAAAAGATATCCAAGCAAATTTGATTGTGGTTACAGAAGGTAGGCAAATCTTCCAGGAATAGCACTGGGAGAAACAAGAGGAACAAGATATCCAGGAATGGCACTGGAGATCACAAGAGACAGACATCCAGGAATGGCACTGGAGTGAAAGAATATAAAGATCTAGGAATATCACTGGAATGAGAGAAGATAATCATGAAACGACAACATTCAGGAATGACACTGAATGAAAAGGACAGGTAACATTTTGGTAAGGTAAGATGTGGATAACGACACGACCTCGGGAGAAATGCAAATGAGGATGAAACACTCATGATATGCATATGTATATGAATTATGCAGATGATATATGATCAAATGCAAATACGAATGCTGACGGCACAGTTCGACTCTTTTTTGTGTGGAGAAGACAAGACTGGAAGACTGATTCCTCAACACAGAGATCACTGTCATTTTGCTTGGGGGCTAGAGATGCTACTGCTGGACACAACTTTGCCACACTGGTAAACTGTATCAAGTTGATGATCCTTGTAGGAAGGATGAAGAGCTGCCTGGGGATTCTTCAAGTAAACTGCCCTAGATTAGCTGACTGTTGTAGATGACCTGGTCACGGCTTCAATTTGTCTGATTCTGTAACTGACTGCTTTTCTGTACACGGGAAAACTTGCCCCAGTATGAGCCTTGAAAATGATTGTTTCACTGTACACTAGGAAAGCTTGCCCCCGTATGAGTCTTGAAAAATATTCTGGATAAACCAATTCTGAGAAGTCGCCATTAAACCACAAATCTTGAACTGATTCTCAACAGGATATGGAAGGAACTTGCCCCTGATTGGATCAACGACCAAGTTTCTCAAATGTTTGAAAATTCTTTAAGAAGAAAGCTAGTTTACAAACAAAAGTATTTGTACAAATATGGTAAATGCAAAGTTCATGCAACTTTTGAAATCAAATCATATTTGGAAAGATGCAAAAGTATATGAGTCACTGGTCTGAACACGGCGGTTCAAGACATCAAAGTAAAAAGTAAAGGTATGAATCATTGGTCAGAACATGGTGGTTCAAGACATTTAAGGTAAAGCAAAAGGTGTAATGACACAACAAATGATCTACAAAGACCTTTAGGAGTCAGTTTACGCAACCTTGCTGTAGTATACTTTCAAAATAACCTTGCTTCAGTTAGGTCTTTTAAGGGTTGTATCGTGGCCTGATTCACGATTTATGAAACAAAGGATAAAGGCTCAAAGTTTATTTGTGACCCACCCAATCTACGTGATGAACTCCAGTCTTACGCTCAGTTAACTCAGACTATGCACTTAGGAATTGCACTGATGATGATAATGATGGTCCAAAATTCAATGGACTTGAGATGGCAGTCACTGCTTCTTACAACATTCAGTCAACTAGTTTTGTCTTTGAGTATTTTGGTAACCTCTTGATTGGTTTTTGCTATCCCTAACTTCGCCTGAACTGTGTCATTTGAGCTTACAGCCAGCGAGATACCCAATTTTTGCCTAAGTCTCCTTCATAGGTTTTGACTTAGCGGGCTTTTTTTTATTATTATTAATTTTTTTTTAGTGACTGCCTTGCTTAATGATTATAGTGAACCATCATTGGCATTAGACCTGAAAGACATCTTCGACACTTGCTTGCCGTGTGCGAAGGAAAACTGTGAGTGCAACATTTTGTTGAAAGTCGTCTTGCATGAAGCTCTTGTAATTGAATGCACAATCCAGTTACTGAGAACTACTCTGCCCCAGGTTAAGATTGCGGGTTTTTGTTTGTAAAGAAAGAAACTCCTACTTCAAGGCTCAAAGTGGTTGACGAGGGAGTAACTTCCTTATTTCTCCAGTGTTTAGGAGTTGAAACAATGCCTTAATCATCAGCAAAGTTTTGATTTGAAAGCATATCAACAGTAGTTATGAGTATTAAGTATCATCATCCTCCCTCCGATCTTTGCATAATCAAAAGGAAAGTGGAAAAAAGATAAAGTATTTTGCAAAAGAAAGCATAGAGATGTAAATAGCAAACACAAATGAATTGAATAAAAAATTGCAATGCTCATTTCATTAATTTTGAATGTACAAACATAATTTGAAAGCAAACAGCTAATACAAAATAAGGAAAGTGCAAACAACAAGAAACAAGGCCTAGTGACTAATCAAACACAA
The DNA here is from genome assembly GCA_022829125.1 of Lathyrus tuberosus. NCBI lineage: Eukaryota > Viridiplantae > Streptophyta > Magnoliopsida > Fabales > Fabaceae > Lathyrus > Lathyrus tuberosus. Next base: position 6,396,435 of record JALAZF010000308.1, on the reverse strand, counting down.
GGATGAGCTGTCCTGTCTTTAAGAAGTAGCTGGGCCGAAGTCGATCGAGGCTTCACTTGGCGTGCCCTGGCAAAGGATTGCTCTGAACATTGGGATTGTCCTTAAAGGAGAGGATTTTGTTTCTCATCAGCTCTTGTACTCTAGCCTTCAATGCAAAGAAACCTTCCAAGTTATGGCCCGCACCACCTTGATGGTATTCACAATGAAGATCAGCCCTATAGCTGGCTGGAAAAGGATTTGGAGGAGGAGACAAATGCCTTGTGGTAATCAAACCCTGTTGAACCAAGCCAGGATAAAGTTTAGTGTAAGTCATGGGAATAGGATCAAATTGACCCCTATTACGATACTAGTTTTGTCCAACAGCCAGACGTTGGAGAGCTTGAGCTGGTCGTTGTGCTGCAACCAAAGGAGTAACAGCAGCAACAATAGGGTGAATGGTATACCGAGGTTGGGGACGAGGCCTTCTTGTTTCAACCATGACAATATTAGTTTGTTCTTCCTTCTTCTTCTAAAAATTCCTATAGGATTTCTTCACAGCATTGGAAGATTCGACAACCTTGGACACTTTTCCATTCTTAAGTCATTCCTCAAGTCTTTGTCCAATAGTAACCAAATCAGTGAAGTTGGAGGAAACACTTCCAATCATCTTCTCCCAATAGAATGGGGACAGGGTATCCATGAACATTTCGGTTAACTCTTTCTCGGCCAGGGGAGGTTCAACTTGGGAAGCCAACTCTCTCCAGCGCTGAGCATACTCCTTGAAAGACTCTTTATCATTCTGAGACATGCTTTGTAGTTGACGGTGATCAGGAGCCATGTCAAGGTTATACTTATACTGCTTCATGAAGGCATTTGTGAGATCTTGGAAGCAGTGAATTGAGTTTTGCTCGAGACCCACATACCACTTAAGTGATGCCCCACTCAAGCTATCCTGAAAACAATGGATAAGCAGCTTTTGATTTTTGGCATGAGCAGTCATCCTGCGAAGATACATGACCAGATGAGCCCTTGGGAAAGAGTGGCCCTTATACTTCACAAAGTCTGGAGTTATGAACTTAGCAGGCATAACAATGTTGTCTGCATCCACATTAAAGAAATCAGTAACCTCAACGGCTTTGAGTCTCTTCTCTATGCTCTGAAATTGCTCTCGAACAACTTCAGGTCCAACAAAGTCTTCATGGTCTTCACCTTGAGCACTGGCAGCATTGTACTCATAGAGGGGACTCTCAAAGGGAGCTCGAGTAGTCTGAACTATAGGTTGAGGTTTGGCAAAAACATGAGCTTGAAACACTGGCATAGCAGTAGATACAATCGATGGAGAATAGTTGTGTGGTAAACCAAACTCTGGCCAAGTTGAAGATGGCATCTGAACTGGTGGAGGATCAGCGCTTGAAACTTCCTGGATGACAGTCCTTTGGGGTGGCTCTCCCCTAGTAATCAAAACTTAGAGCATCTCAGTGAGTTTGGTCACGCTTGACTTAAGGTCATCGATCTCCATTCAAATCTCAGCATTGTGTACCTCTTGCTCTGACATCCTTCATCTGTAGTTAGCTCTAGTTCGGTATCAGTGTCGAGGAATTAGCTTGATGACTCATAGGTGATACTGGAAGATAGAGACAGTTGGAAATGAGTCACTGGACAGACAAACATATGCATGAATCATGCAAAGATGCAAATGATATGCAATGCAATGCAAACAGGAAGTGAAACACATGCAACAGGATCAAAGGTTTGAGATCACGGCATGGAGTCTGGGTAAAGAACCAACCACGGGGTGTGTACTAGGGTTACTGTATCCGTAGAACAGGGTTCTAAGAAGTTCCCAGAATCAAAAATCCATCTTTCGGATTTTATCGACTTCCCGAATGACTCGGTAATCAATAAAATTCTCAAGAGAATCTCGTCTGAGTGTAGTATCGCGTAACAACCATTTCAGAAATAGACTCCCTCATGGTCATCGCACTACGTCCTAAAAGGCCAAGTGGGGTTACAGGTAAATACGGTTCTTAGTATCAATGGCACCTATGTCGAGAGTAGCACGTTTTCACGAATAAACTCGTTCAACATGACTAGACTCTCAAGAGGGCCTCACTGAGTGATGGTGTCTCAAGTCAACTTTTCAGGAATCGACTCCCTCAAAGCCTCCTTGAATATACCATCGTCCTATCATAAATGTACGCTCAAGTCTGGGTATAGGACATATCCTCATCACTCAAAGTAAACATCCTGCATATAGAAAACCCAAACACAGACATGTATATATACATATATGAATATACAAATGTACAAGCAAACAAACATATCAATAACAAAAATACAAACAAGGTGGGCTTAACCCTCTTAGGGGAGACTGTCCCCAGCGAAGTCGCCATTTCTGTTGCGGTGAGAATCGAATAACAAGCTATTGAATTAACTTGCATCGCAAAACTTTGAAATTCACCACCGAGCTTTGATTTATCCAAAGGAAATGGTAAAGATCGAAAAAACCCTAAAAAAAGAGAATCTAGGTTCGGGGGTTGGTTATACAAAGGGAAGGTTTTAGCACCCTAAGTATCCGTAGTACTCTACGGGAACCTCTTGTTAATATTTGTGTTATGTTAAAGTTGCTTGCTAAGGGAAATGTGCTAAGATAAAGAAAGCCCTAGGGGTATATACACTAAGTATGCTCGCCAAGACGTCGCATCTTGTGCCTACGTATCTGACTAAAGAATCAGAGCAACCGTAGTTCACCTCAATGGGGTGAGGAACTCTTGACTGTGGTTAAGGTTCCAAGGGAAAATAGGGTGAAAAGCTTGAAAGCAAAGCTTGTGAGGATTGATTGTTTAGGAGATGAGATTAATGGCTATCTCGTGGGAAAGGATTGTAAAGGGTTTAAGGTTGGTGAATTAGAAGAGATTAATGGCTATCTCTTGTGAAGGGATGGAAAGGTTTAAGAGTTATAAGAGATTAATGGCTATCTCTTGGAAATGCTAAGTGAAAAGGGGATGAAGTATTCACAGGAAAGTAGGGTCTGACTGCTAGACACCTACGTAGAGTGCAGCGACTCCAAACCTAAGGCTAGGTTAAAAGGGTAATGAGCTATCTATGACTTTGAGGTCAATAGAGAGACTTTCCTTTGGAAGGAAGGGGAGGATAACAACTTCTTTATGTACATGAAAGTCACAAAGGATTGAAAATACAGGAATGCAATGAGTGTAAGAACTCAAGGAGATGCATAACAGTTAAGCATGAATAACATCAAAAGAAATCAATGTAAACAAACCAAGATAAGACCAAAAGCAAGGCATACTTCAAGTTATATCATTTAAGAATGTGTGAAGTGTCATGCAAGTATGGCAAGGATAGTCCTCTCAAAAATTGGATTTTCAAGGTGAGTACAAAAAGTTTTAGGTTTAGAATCGAGGGTTGCATAATGAACCAAAAATCTAAGCAAAAGACTTCATTCAATGTCACAATTTAGTCCTAAAATATCCTTCTAATGTGTCCTAAAACACTTGGGAAAATTGGCTCAAGAAAATGAAGGGCAAAAGGATTTTTCAAAAGAGTTTCACAAACTAGATTCAAATTACTTCTATTTTTAGAAAATAAGAAATAAATACTAGAATTAAATGAAAATGCAAATAAAAATATTAGAAAATTAAATTAAACATTGAAATATCAACATGAATATTTTTGGGATTTTTCATTAAAAAAAACTATTTTTAATAAAACATAATTGAACATGAAAACAAAATAATAAATATTTGAAAAGAAATACATTACAGGGGGTGCATTAGTATTTTAGAAATGAACTGGGTTTAAAGGTGAGGCGCATAGGCCTCTGGCAAGGGGGGTGTGGATAGGAAATGGGGCGAGGCCCAAGTCCAAAACACACGGCTGAAAAAAATGGAAAAAAAAAACAAAACAAAGGGGACTGGGGCGAGGGGGATTCGAACCCCAGTCCCTTTGTTTCACAATGCGCATGGTCTACCACTGGGGTGGCTATACATCCGTTGTATAAGCCACCCCATAACTATATATGTCATGAATGAAAAAAAACCAGATAAAAAAACACATAGAAATGTAACACTCATCAATCGGTCACTTGGTTTTAAGTCATGAAACGACAAAAACGGGCCCAACCAACCACACGCGGCCACACATCTCTCCCCTCCCATGCATCATGCATAAAACTGAAACAACTTGTGGAAAGGAAAAGAAAATACGCATGGCTTCCCTATCTCTTTCCCAGCCTCGTTTCAATTCAAATCTCCATTATTTTTCACAAACTAATAGTCTAAATTGATCAGCAAAAATCCAGGATTCTAAATATATCATTTGTTTTCCCTAAGGCTAAACATACAACCCACACGAGAATTAAAACCAGTGCAACATCAATAAAGTTTAAAAACACGAATCTCCTGGTGCACAAGCCATGAAAGGTATACAATGATTCATATGACTTAAACACGATAATAAGCTCATGACAGCATCAAAGACACAACAAAAATCACAGCATGTTCATGTATTTCAAGATTTTAGAGGCTTACCTCTTGGAGTAGGTCCAAGGCCCCTTTTAACACTTGCAAATGAGAATAAATAACTCCTGGGGACTTGTTTCTCCTAGTAGAGCAGGTCCAGATGCTTAGAAGCCTTGGAATGTACCTGGATGATGCAACCCGATTCCTTGCTTGTTTGGAGTTTGGAAATGGTATGTAATGGTGGAGTGATTTCAGTTAGGTTTCAGGTGTTTGGATGAGCTTGATGAGGTATTTAGAGATGGTTTGTGAAGTTTGAGAGTGAATGCACGAGGGACATAGCTGTTTGAGGTGTTCTTGCAAGTTTGCAAGGAAATGGAGATGAAGGATGGAGAGAGGATCAGCCTTGGTTTTAAGGTGATTCTGTTCTGATGCTTGGTTGTGTTGTTGTGTGGATTGTTTGTCTGGTATTGCACCAAGAGAGAATTTGTTTATGGTGTTTTTGTGAAAAATGTAATGAGGGAGTGATGTGGTTTGGAAGTTCAGATGTGGATCTTCTGATTGTTCGTGAGAAATGAATGAGAAGGCATCTCATTTTATAATGGAGCAGGCTGGACATTGGCATTGGAAACTCATTGGATATTACTTTTGTTCAAAAAGGAAAAATATCACAAAGATTATGCGCATGGTTATTTTCTGACTTTCTCTCCCTTGAGCCAAGTAAGACTTTGTAGGGGTTGCTTAAGTTCAGTTTTAAGTCAGAGAAAAGGTCATAAGCCAACACACTATGGTGCTAATAAAAAGAAATACATGATGGTCCCTTCTTTTGGCTTTTGTGTGCTCACTTTTCAAGTACAAAGTGGCTGTACCTTGGAAACTTCTCTTGCACGGTTTTGGTGGGAAAGAGTATTAGAAACTATGATGAAAAAGTCAATAGAGCATGCTTGGTACATGGCTAGGATTCAATTCAGATTTTGGCTTAGATGGTGCAATGAAACCGACTCATAAACCTCTCTTGATCACACGATGTTTCTCATTTTAACATGGTAACTTTTCACATGCCAACTTTGTCAAGTACAAAAGCAGTTGTACTTCTGGTGGCTTTTCTCCACGGGTTTAGGGCAAAATAGGTGTTGTGAAAAGCTGATGGAGAAAGGACAGTAGAGTGTACTCGTTGGTGAAGTTCAGAATTTGGTTCAACCAAATGAAACAAAGTTGTAATGTAACAACAAAGTCAAGGACCTCACTTGATTGTATGATAGCTTCTCAACCAATGGATTAAATGATACAATTTTTTATCCTCTTGAAAAATGGCATGGAGATGAGTAACTTTGATGTTGTTGAAAAGTTGGAATAAAGGCCAGAGACATGTAAGAAAATCGTTACAAGATGTGTGATCACAAAGAATAAAAACCTGAATTTTCCTAAGTGTGAAATAACATTGTAACATGCTCACTTTGGGGTGACATAACTTAATCCCCAATGCTCCAATTTGTGAGTTCTTTAGCTCTATGTAAAGTAGACATTTGATAGAGCAACTTTCATGTGGAAGGCAACTTGAGATGAAGCTTATAACATTGGTAAAAGATGCCATGAACTCGTGTGAACCATGCTGTCCAAAAGAAACTAGAAAAATTTCTAAGTTATGAGTCTTTTCCCATTTTGAAACATCAAACTTTAAAACCCCATAACTTGAGATTGGATTATCCAAATGGGAAGTTATACACATGCGTGGAAAGCTTGAAGAACAAGGAATAACTTTCATGTCCAAAGATTTTTGATTTGAAGCTTGGAACTAGGCAAAAAATTGAGTCAAAGTTGGATGAAAATTAGGGTGAAAATGACCAAAATTTCACTAAGTTAAAAATGTATCTTATCTTCCAAGTCTCATAACTTTAAAACCAAGCATCTTTTGAAGAAAGGCCCCCTAATACACTTTGAAGATCATGGAAAGAGCTTCCATTTGAGCTTTGAGTTACTCAAATTGGATGTGTGGTTTGAAAGTTATGAATGTTTCAATTTTGGCACAAGTAGTGAAATCTCCACATTTTAAAAAGTGTCATGAACCAAACTTTGCTTCCTTTGCAAGAAACTTCTTAAAACTTGATCTCACATTCCTTGATCCATCAATGAGATATGTCATGATGGATTGAGGCTTGATTGTTTCATCTCGGATTAAAGTATCAAAAGTTAGAAACTTGATTTATCAATCAAAACCCTAAATATTCTCCAGGAATTCCATTGGATGATTTCTGATGATCTGGCCCTGGTTCTGGTGTCAAACCTGAATTTTTCACAAAAGGAACAAACTCACAAAATATGATGGTTAGTTAACAATGCATAGATGATTGAAACCTATATGTAAGTGCAAGATGTTATGACATCTAAGGGGTAAAAATTTGGGGTACAACAATGGTTCTTTCACAAATACGTTTTGTTATCATCAAAACATAGATTGACTTGTAGAGACAATTCTTGCTCTCACAGCACAGAGTCCGAGATATATACCAAGGTCAGATGTCAAGACGATATACGGAGATTGTGATCCGGAAGGATGTCGTGCTCCACCAAACTCATTAGAGGAGGACACTCTGATGAAAGACAACTTTGACCACAACTATTATGGTCCAATGGATGGTCTGCTGATGTGGCAGTCGTACCCAGGAGACTCAGGGAAAAAGAGTCAGCCAAACGATGCATATCAGCTGAGCATCATTGAAAAGAATACCCGCGTCCCCACCGAATCATGGGATCATTTCTCAGGGCATTTAGAAAATATCCAGTACAACGATGAGTTTGCAAAGATCACAGGACAACAGTTCATCAACTACTCTTTTCCTGAGGTCAACGTCATCTAAAGAGATGACTCCTCCAATTCCAAAGAGGTGTGGGACACCTTAGGACAACCAAGTGGCAAATTCAACTTCTTATTCAAGTACACCGCTCCTGAAAGCTCTCGTATCAGGCTCAAAGACATCCAGCCCACTGGATGGGGAGATATACTTGAGAGTGCAAACACTGTGCAAGATGCAACAGAGGAATCCTCCTACGACAACTCTACCTGGGAGACAGATTCCAACGATCTTGCTCCACCAGAAATCAAAGTTATTTCTAAAGACAAATCAAGAAGGAAAGTACCAAATTTTGTAATTCACCGAGGAGTTTGCCGCCAATGGGTTGCTGTCGATGTCCTGAAAGTCGTTCATAAGTCTAAGTAATTGTCGTCTTTATCTTAACCTTTCACCTTGCCCAGGTGAAATGGATGTTTTGATAGGGCTCACTTTCTGTAAATATCTCTCTTCACTTCGCCCAAAGCGACTGAGTTTTGTTTTATAGGGCTGTAGTTTCAAGAATCGACAAAATCATAAATAAAATAACATCGTTCTATAATTTCCGCATTTATTGCTATTTTCTCTTTTTGCTTTTTCAGAAAATGGTAATCCTAAAAAACAACTCGAATAATAAAAACAAGCAGTAAAAAAAAATATACATTGCACACACTCTTGCATTCTCTCTATCTGTTCTAAAAACAAATCATCACGTCATACAGATTGCTTGTTTTAAACCCCATTTAAACATATGATCTGATGCCTTCTCCCAACTTTAAATTCCCGGTATTTGAGGCTGAAGAAGATGACGACGAAATTCCAGATGAGATCTCCCGATTACTCAGACAAGAGGAAAGGTCCATTAAACCTCACAAAGAGCCGTTGGAAACGATCAACTTGGGTTCAGAAGAAGAGATAAAAGAAGTCAAGATTGGAGCATTACTCAGTCTGACTGTCAAAGAAGATTTGATAAAGCTTCTCAAAGAATTTCCCGATGTATTTGCTTGGTCCTATCAAGATATGCCAGAGTTGGATACCAGCATCGTGGAACATCATCTACCGTTAAGATCAAAATGTCCGCCAGTAAAACAAAGGTTGAGACGGATTCATCCAGACATGGCCATCAAAATCAAAGAGGAAGTACAGAAACAGATTGACGCGGGTTTCCTCGCCACATCAGAATATCCTCAATGGCTAGCTAACATAGTACCCATTCCAAAAAAGGACGGAAAAGTCAGAATGTGCGTAGACTACAGGGATCTGAACAAAGCAAGTCCAAAGGACGACTTTTCCTTACCGCACATTGACATGCTGTTGACAGTACAACAAAGTTCAAAGTATTCTCCTTCATGGATGGATTCTAGGGCTATAATCAAATCAAAATGGCGTTGAAAGACATGGAGAAAACTTCGTTCATCACCCCATGGGGCACCTTTTGTTACAAGGTAATGCCGTTCGGTTTAAAGAACGTCGGGGAAACCTATTAAAGGGCCATGACTACTCTGTTGCATGACATGATACATAAAGAAATTAAAGTATACGTCGATGATATGATTGCCAAATCTAAAACAGAGGAGAAGCATGTGACCCACCTGTCAAAGCTATTCGACCGTTTAAGAAAGTACAAACTCTGCTTGAATCCCAATAAGTGCATATTCGGTGTCCGTTCATGGAAACTTTTAGGGTTCATCGTCAGCCAGAAAGGAATTGAGGTTGATCCTGACAAGGTCAAGGCCATTCAAGAAATGCGTTCTCCAAATACTGAAAAACAAGTCAGGGGATTCCTGGGACGTTTGAACTATATTTCCAGATTCATATTCCTCATGACCGCGACATGTGCACCGATCTTCAAATTACTCAAAAAGAATCAGGACTGTGTTTGGACAGAAGATTGCCAAACTGCCTTCGACAATATCAAGGAATACCTGTTAAACCCACCGATTCTATCACCTTAAGTGGAAGGAAGACCACTGATCATCTGCCTAACACTCTTAGAAGACTCAATGGGTTGTGTACTTGGCCAACAAGACGAAACCAAAAGGAAAGATTGTGCCATTTACTATTTGAGCAAGAAGTTCACTGACTGTGAAACTCGGTACACTATGCTTAAGAAAACTTGTTGTGCTCTGGCTTGGGCAGCCAAACGTCTTCGCCAATATATGATTCGTCACACTACTTGGTTAATCTCTGAAATGGATCCAATCAAGTACGTCTTTGAAAAACCTGCTCTCACGGGAAGGATCGCCCGTTGGCAGATGTTATTATCAGAATACGATATCGAGTAACATGCTCAAAAAGCCGTCAAAGAAAGTGTTTTAGTCAATCATTTGGCTCATCAACCGATTGACGATCAGGAATCAGTTGGGTTTTACTTCCTAGGCGAAGATATCATGTACTTGAAAATGAAAGATTGCGATGAACCGCTACCCAGTGAAGGGCCAGAACCAGGTTCCCAATGGGGACTAATCTTTGACGGAGCTGTCAATCATTATGGAAACAGAATTGGGGCAATCATAATAACACCTCAGGGTACCCACATTCCTTTCACTGCCCGACTAACATTCAAGTGTACAAACAATGAGGCCTAATACGAAGCTTGTATCATGGGTCTCGAGGAAGCGATCAATTTAAGGATAAAAAACTTGGATGTATATGGCGACTCATCTCTAGTTATCAATCAGATCAAAGGAGATTAGAACACATACCAATCAGAACTAATTCCTTACAAAGATTACGCGAGAAGGTTGTTACCATTCTTCAACAGAATTGAGTTTCATCATATCCCCCATTAACATAATCACATGGCTGATGCATTAGCCACTCTCTCTTCCATGATTAGTGTAGGTCAATGGAATGACATACCTAAGATCGACATAATGCGCCTGGAACGGCCCGCCTATAATTTCACAATTGAAGCAGTCATAGACGACAAACCTTGGTATCACAACATCAAATGATTCCTTCACAAACAAGAATACGCACCTGGGGCATCCAGAAAAGACAGAAAAACCCTCAGAAGGCTAGCAGGAAGTTTCTTCCTGAGCGGTGTTACACTCTATAAGAGGAACTTTGACATGATCTTGCTTCGATGTGTTGACAGACCAAAAGCAAACATGCTGATAAAAGAGATTCACGAAGGATCCTTTGGCACTCATGCCAATGGACACACAATGGCGAGAAATATTCTGAGGGCAGGGTACTATTGGTTGACAACGGAATTCGATTGCTACAAGTACATGAGAAGGTGTCACAAGTGTCAGATATACTCAGACAGAATCCATGTACCGCCAACGTATCTCAAAGTTCTCCCTTCCCCATGGCCTTTTTCCATATGGGGAATCTACATGATTGGCATGATCGAACCCAAGGCTTCGAACAGACATCAGTTTATCCTACTATCCATTGACTACTTCACCAAGTAGGCCGAAGCAGCATCATACGCCATTGTAACCCGACAAGTGGTGGTCCGATTTATCAAAAATAATATCATCTGCCGTTATGGTGTTCCAAGCCAGATCATTATGGATAATGGATTCAACTTGAATAACAAGATGATGAAAGAGTCGTGCGCTGAGTTCAAGATCGAACACCATAACTCATCTCCCTACCGACCTAAGATGAACGGAGCGGTAGAAGCGGCTAACAAGAACATCAAGAAGATTGTTCAGAAGATGGTTGTAACTTACAAAGACTGGCATGAGATATTGCCCTTTGCTCTTCACGGTTATCGCACATCTGTCTGTACTTCAACAGGGGCAACCCCTTTCTCTCTAGTATATGGCATGGAGGCAGTGCTTCCCATAGAACTAGAGATCCCATTAATCCGGGTATTGATGGAAGCTAAGTTAACAGAGGCTGAGTGGTGTCAAAGTCGACACGATGAATTGAATCTGATCGAAGAAAAACGAATAACGGCTCTATGCCATGGTCAGTTGTATCAGCAGAGAATGAAGAAGGCGTTTGACAAAATGGTCTGACCTCGCGTCTTCAGGAAAGGAGACCTCGTGCTCAAGAAGATACAATCATTTCTCACTGATTCCCGGGGCAAATGGACTTCGAATTACGATGGCCCTTATGTGGTCAAGAAAGCCTTCTCAGGCGGTGCCTTGAGACTCACAACCATGGATGGAGAGGAATTTACCTACCCCACAAATGTTGACGTAGTCAAGAAATACTTCGCCTAAAAAAAACGTCTCGGTGGATTAAAAACTCGAAAGGGCGGTCCAGGCAAAAATTCGAGACATAATAAAAAATCATCCCGATGGATTGGAAATCTCAAAGTACAATCCAGGAAAAAGTTAGGGATTAATGGCAAGTAACTACGTCCAACTAAGGGGCAAATCCCTCAGCGGAAGTCATGCCATCCATCAGGAAAACTCCCGTCAAGGTCATCTTCGACAGAAGCTCAGGATGTCCAAAATTCAAAGTTGGTAGAAGGATAGTGGTCGTCATGTTTCAATGTAGCCCCTTTCCCTTAAAATTACCATTTTCTAGCTTTGTAAATTTGAGCCTTAGTGCTTTTGTTTGCAATTCTTATTTGTTTTAGCTTTACAGAACGACATTTTAATATGATCAACGATTCTTGAAATAAAACAAAAAAATGAATTTACTTGTCAAAATTTTTTTGCTTTTAAAATAAAGATGGCAATTTCTTTTGACTGTTGAACATCGAAAGAACACCGATCGCTTCTCCAGAAGTAATCGAACCTCAAAGTGTAGAATAAAATTACTCATTCTAAACCAGTACGTCTGAATGAAGGATCAACTGTGTCAGAGACCATGTTTCATCTGACATCACCGACAAAGTCCTTATCTCCTAAGCCCGACCAACGGTTTTCCCCACAGAGACTATCTTTCCTAAGCAAGGCAGAACTGCTATCTTGAACTGAAGATTCTACTTCGTCTCTTGCAGTGGCCGAGTATCCAGTCGTGTTCATCCATTAGTCTGTATGTCGTGTCAGTTTAGTCAGCATAAACATACATACATCATGCATTATTGATTTACATGCATATTCATACTACATCACTATCACTCTAGTCGGTCTTATCCCCTAGTGATAAAAGTCATCTCAATCGAGTTGTCAGTTCTTTCCTCGTCAGGAAATGTTTTGTCTGAGCAATTTCTCTGCCAGTTTATTTCTGGGATGTAAACGGTCGTCGACCACTTTGATAACTTGAACCTCTGAAAAACAAGAAGGCATTCGACAAACGTCACTCTTCGCCATTGAAGATGATATTTTCGCTTTCCCGGATTAAGGAAAATCCCCAGAGAAAGCCTCGCAACCAAAGACTCTCAGCAACACATTGGTTTTTCTCCCCAAGAAAGTCAATGATAATGAAGTCATCAGCACCTCAAAAAATGGATTACATCACATGGCATTTCTTCGAAAGGATCTTGAGTAAAAGTATGATGTAATATCCCCAAGTGGAAAGCAGTCTCTCAAGAGACTCATCTTACCCTAGTAGAGCCAACAAATGGCATCTCTAACAGAGAAGTTTGTACACCTCTACAACTCAGACGAATGGGTTTCCCCAGCAAGTCTGACATCAAAACTTTTTCCCATCAAATGGCATCTCCCCAGGAAAATTCGGCGAGAAGTTTGAGGAAAACCACTACAAATAGCGTCCCTTGTCAAGAAAGTTTATTGACAAAAGAAACTGAGACCAGTTCCTTGGCTGAAGACCAGGATCGAGGGGAAGTTTATATCAGAAATCTTAGACCAGTTCCTTGGTAGGAAACCAGGATCAAGGTGAGGGGAAGTTTATATCAGAAAACTTAGACCAGTTCCTTGGTAGGAAACCAGGATCGAGGGGAAGTTTGTATCAGAAACTGAGACCAGTTCCATGGCTGAAGACCAGGATCGAGGGGAAGTTTTTACCTTTTCTAAGCACATTGCTTAGCGAAAGAAGATGGATGAGCTGGCTGCCATTCATAACCACCATCAAAATGTCGGGTATTCCGATATTTAATCCTCTTGCACCTCGAATGCCCGAATACCTTCGCCATTCAAACCTTCGGGTCCAAGAAGATTAAATAGGGGCATCTGTCATACCCCAAATTTTGACCACTAAGATTTCCCATCATTGTGAAAATCATCATCACAATATAGATATACCATCAAGCCTCATCAATTTCCTCAAGGATTGTTGAGCATTCACTACAATCAAAGATTAGGGTTTCAAGTCCTCTCAGAGCCTTAGACCAAGGATCAATCAAGGAATGACATGATCTTCAACTTGTCTAACATCTTAAACCTCTATAAAGGATCAAGAGGACTCCCACATCAAAAATCAAGCACAAGGTTGCAACATTCTAAGTGGATCAAGCCTCCAGATCGCCAGTGTCACCAAATTAGGGTTTTGGTCGACCAAGGCCTCCAGATGGAAATTTTCCTCTGGGAATGAGCCATTACTTCAAAGCACAACTTAAGATACTCCAAGGGATCTCATGGACTCAATCATCAAGTCAATTTAACCTCAGGGGATGCATTTACCCAAAAAATCAGGAATTAGGGTTTCTTAACCTAATTCACCCCTAAGTTGACTTTTGGGACAAAGCATGAGCCAAGACCTCAAGACATGATTTGAGAGTCTCCAATACAGTACATTGATCCATTTGTAACAATGGATTGATCCAAGAATCTTGATCCAGAAGTTTCAATTTCATCTGGACCACAATTAGGGTTTCAAGGGAAAAGTCAACTGTACCTTTGACTTTTGACCCAGACATGCTCCCAAACCTTGGGACATAATTTAATACACCCTACAAAACCTATGGAATGTACCCATTAGGGTTGATTTAGGTCAAGGACTTGATTTCATAAAGGATCGCACAATTTGGATTTCATCCGATAAAAAGTCAACTGTGCACAAAATCAAGTTTGACTTTTTGGGATTTTTCACAATTATGGTTCTTTAACCCTAAAACAATGTTAATATGTGTTTGGAATCATCATTCATCAAGAAAAATCAAAGAAAGTGAGTTAACTTGTAAAAGGGGTAACCATAAAAAACTTAGAATTTTTCTAAGTTATGGAACAAAGTGGCTAGGGTACCAACTTCCAAGGACCATAACTTGAGATCCAAGCAACCATTTTGGATGGTCCAAAGCTGGATTTCTAGCTCTCATGGCATACTTCAAAAGTGTCAACTACATCTCATTCCAATTCTCCATGGATTTTTAGTTATGGAGTGATCAAAATGACAAAAAACATGAAAGTGACATTTTTCCAACACTTAGTGAAATTTTCACTAAGTCAGAATCTGCCTTTTTTTTCCAAATGTAGAGGCATTTTTCATTGTAATTCAAGTTAGTTCAAAACCAAATTTGGACATCATGTTGAAATAGGATATGTCAGCTTTCCAAAGTGACCAATAACTCCCTCAAACTCCATCTGAGCCAGGAGTTATGACAGCTGCAACATGCCTTGCTGCAAACTGTCTTGGCAAGGCATATTTGTGCATAAGGGCTCGATTTGATCAAATTGTGCAACAACAAGCATGGTTATCCATCTGCACACCTCAAGGGGGAACAAACAAGGGACAAGCACTGATCTTTCAGCCTCCAAAGTCCCAAAATCTACAAGTAGCATGCCAAACCTAAAAAGCCTAAAATAGGCCAAGACTCCAATTTTGTTTCCAAGCATTCAATGGATGCACCAAGGTGGCATGAACTGAGTCTATTCCAACTGAATGAGTCAAGGATAAGCTCTGAATCAAAGAACCATAGGCATGTGCTCTAATCTCAAGTCATTGGCTAGAAGAGACTTGAGATTCCATTTGATCCACATTGGCCAAAGGCCTGCTGCAGTTGCCATTCCCTATTGATGCCAAAAAAAACTTGACACACTATAAATAGACCTCATTTCTAATCAGTTTGAGTACCCCAAAGGCCTATAACACTTGCCTTTCTCAAAATCACACTCTCACTTCGAAAAATGCCTTCTAATGCAAGCTACTATCGGGTTTTAAATTAGAATGTGTTTCCAACCAAACCAATCACACACACACCTCATTAACATCATATGTGAGCTGATCAAACACTAAACCAACAACTAGAACACCAAATTCATGAAATCATTATCCACTTGCTCAAGTTTTCAACAAAGTTGCAGTTGAGGTGCCATAATCTGTTCCAGTTCATTTCAAATCAATCCAAGCTTTCAAACACACTCCATATGGTGTAGGGAAGCTGTTCAGATCATCACAACTCATCTGTAACACCTATAACTCAAAAACCAAGTTGCTCTTGCTTCCACTACCTTCAAGTAAGCCTAAACTTGGTCATCTTATAATTTATGCATATTTCCTCGCACAAAACTTTTGCCAAATGTTCATAATCATGCATAGAATGTTTCCCCTATGTTGATAACTTTGTATGAATCGTGTATCAAATTTCTCAGCCTTCATGCAGAAATTAGGGTTTTTGAGGTTTTGTTTTGATTTCTCATTCCATGCTTAAAATAAATGAAATTAAAGACCATAGACATGATCGTGAGTTAAAAATGAGCAGATTGATATGTGGATTGTATGATTCCATCAAGTATTCAGTGAGATTCATGAGAAAATGCAAATCTGGGCAAAACAGGGCACGCGGGCAAGAACAAGATGTTCTTGGCGCCCTTTTTCAGATATTTGAATTTTTGAATTTTTGTGATTTTATTTATTTGATTCAAAAATTAATTTCTCTCTGAATTTTAATGATTTTAAGTTGATTCTTTTTTTAATAATTCATAAAAATGTTAAAATATTTTATTTTACAAAAATTCCCCAAAAATATTATTTATTTCACATATTTGATATTTTTGAAAAGAATTAATTTTTATTTGTTTTTCAACATTTTGAAAATTTTCTTTCTCTTGATTTTCCAAACTTAAATGGTTTTCAAACATTTTGTGGATAAAAACATGATTTTTTAAAACATTGATCCAAGATCACCACTCATTTTTCACATGTTTTCAATAATTTTTATTAATTTTTAAACAAAATTAATTCCATTTTAAACAAAATTAGGGTTTTGATTGATTTCACCCTCATCAATCTTTTTCAAAACACTCATGGGCCTCTAATAGAGTGTAAGATCCAATCCCTTTGTAAATAGACAATTTTGGGCCTCACATATTGTATAAGTCCCTCTGTATATTTTCAAAAGTTCGGCGCGATCGTCGCCTTTTTTAACCAGATTAACTGGGTTTCTCCTTGCTTTATAAGACCCATTTTTATTCATTTTCAAAATCTTTGGGCCTCTAATAGAGTTTAAGAACCAATCCCTTTTTAGCCAAAATCATTTTGGGCCTCAGATATTGTATAAGTCCCTCGGCGTTAAAAGAATCTCGGCGCGATCGCCATTTTAGAGCAAAAACAATTCTGGGCCTACCCTCGTGTTGTAAGTCCCACTTTTCTTTTTCAAAACCTTTTTGGGCCTCTTGAGAGAGCGTAAGACCCAACCCCTTTGTAAATAAATAATCTTTGGGCCTCAGACGTTGTATAAGTCCCACTGTATTTTCAAAACCACGACGCGGTCGTCGCCTTTTAAAACCAAATCATCTGGGCCTACCCTCGTGTTATAAGTCCCATTTATTTTCTTTAAATACTCTTTGGGCCTCTATAAGAGTGTAAGACCCAACCCTTTTAAATGAACCTCTTTAGGCCTCAGTCGTTGTATAAGTTCCGATACGGTATTCAAAACAACGGTGCGATCACTGTTAAACCTTGGGCTTCTCTTTGAGTATAAGCCCCAATAATCTTTTCAAACAAACTCCTTTTTAATTTAGATTCAATATACAGTTATTATCAAAACTTTCTTTAATTTCTTTGAACAACTAACCATTCAGCATGGAAGCTTGCTCGCCTATAAGTTTTAACAGCTTTCATTTACTCGCTTTCACATATATATAACTGTATTGTGGGAAGCTGCGCACGGTTAGTCTTCTTTCATACCCTTTTAATACTTGTCATATATCCACTGTATATATACTAGTATAGTTATTCAGAGTTTTCCCCGGCAACTAGGTCTAGAACTAAGTAAAGCCATGTTGGTCACTCTTAAATACAGACAAAACTAGATCCCCATAGGATTTCCAGATACAGTCTTGCCTTCTCTTGGGCTTAAACAATATGGAACAAAGAGAAAGGCAGTATTCTTCGTGAACCTTTTCTCAGGCTGTCACTTTAGAAATTGTCAAAGGAATTCTACTCCCCAGAGTTGATCTATTCTCGGTGAATAACATCTCTTGAGTTTCTTCAAACCTTCGAACTTTTATTAAATGAGCTATTCTCGGTGAATAGAATTTCTTGAACTTTTTTTGGTTTGGGATCCACAGGCTTCCTAAAAGCATCCCTGCCTTCTCTTGGGCTTTGTACAAGGACCCTCCGGCTTCTTAGAAGTTCTCATGAATTCTCTTGGGCTTAATGCAAGGACCCTGACGACCTTCTAAAGGTATAAGATAGAACTTAGTCATCCTTTGCTAGAGCAGTCTTTCCAGTGTCAAATATCGGATTTTAGGGTTGATTCTCATCCCTTAAAACCCGTGCCTCCTCTTGGGCATCATACAAAAGATAAAACTCTCCCATGCTAGTAGACTTGGCCAGTCTAATCCCCTTGAGTCTTAAAGACATTCTTAAGTTCCCTACAATAACATAGGAGAAACCCTGATCACTCTGGATCAATCTCTACCAGAGCTAAAACCCAGTCTCTCTCCTAAAAATCCCCAAGCCAGGATCAGTTTATCATCAGTATAACACTATCCCAAATCAGAACCTCAAGGTATCTGATACCTCAACTCTTCTGCAATCCCCTGCGAGAGTTGATTCCCCCATTTGGACCTGCCTCGGGATCTCATTGATCCCCAACAAAAGATAGCCTCCTCTTAGGCTTTGTATAATGATCTTTCCTCAGCAAAGTTAACTTCCTCTTGGACTTTGTATAATGATTCTCCCCAGCAGAGCTTACCTTTTCAAACTCTCTTATTGAGTCAATTACTTTTCAGACTCTCTTGTTGAGTCAATTACTTTTCAGACTCTCTTATTGAGTCAATAACTTTTCAGACTCTCTTGTTGAGTCAATTACCTTTCAGACTCTCTCGTTGAGTCAATCACCTTTTCAGACTCTCTTGTTAAGTCAACCTTTTTAGCCTCAATCTTGGGCTTTATACAAGACAGATAAAAGCACTCTCTTGTTGAGTCAAACCCTTTCAGACACAATCTTGGGCTTTGTACAAGACATAAATCTTCATAACCTTCTCTTAAGCTTGGGACCAACATCTTTCCTAAGCAGAGTCAAACTCATTTTAGCCTCAATCTCGGGCTTTGTACAAGACAGATAATACTCTCCAGCAAGAGTCAAACTCGTTTAAGCCTCAATCTTGGGCTTTGTACAAGACAC
Organism: Lathyrus tuberosus; assembly: GCA_022829125.1. Classification (NCBI taxonomy): domain Eukaryota; kingdom Viridiplantae; phylum Streptophyta; class Magnoliopsida; order Fabales; family Fabaceae; genus Lathyrus; species Lathyrus tuberosus. Next base: position 6,377,767 of record JALAZF010000308.1, on the reverse strand, counting down.
ATACAAATCTCCCCTGCGGAGTCAAAACCCCTTTTAGCCTTAATCTTGGGCTTTGTACAAGACAGATAGAACATTTTCCCCAGAAAAGTCAAGCTTTTAGCCTCCTCTTAGGCTTTGTATAAAGATATCCCTAAAGGGTCATCCTCTTTTTGCCTCAATCTCGGGCTTTGTACGAGACAGATAAAAACACTCTCTGGTTGAGTCGGTCATTTCCAGCCCCCTCTTAGGCTTTGTATAAAGACTTCCCCTAGTGGAGTCAATCAACCTCTTAGCTTCAACCTTGGGCTTTGATCAAGGCACACAAAAATCAACAATCCCTTTTTAGAGATGACAAATTCTCTCTCAGTCAAAACCTTTTAGCTTCAATTAGTCTTTGAACAAGACACCAAATATCTTTTTCCTCCCATAGAATAGGAGGAACTACGATTGCTCTGATTTCCCTGTTTCATTTAAACGGGAATACGTAGGCATAATATTGCGAAATCTTAGCGAGCATACTAATCAAAAACTTTAGGTCCAGTACCTTCACACATCATTCAAAACTTAGGTTTAGTACCTTACCAAAAACATCAGAAAAACCCGAACATCAACAAAAACTCACTCACTCACTCATATTTCCCAAGAAACTTTCCCAACCCATTAACGGATAAACACCATCAAGTATAAAGCGAAACATAAAGCTAATATCCTATGGATAACCACATATAGAATGGGTAATTGACAACTCCCCATTGTATAACCCAACCCATTCGCGGGCAAGGTTAGTTTTAAATAGCTTCCCTTTCCCTTCCAGCTTCATGGGATAAATAAGAAATCAGAAAGTAGCACCCCTTCCTACCATTGCGGTGAGGAAAACCCAGCGATAAGGTGGCCGCGTCACCGACAAAAGTTGCTCGCTACACAGCTGAAGCCTTCCCTTTTTGAGCGTCTGGGCCAAAAAACTCGAGGCCTATTACGGTTGCCCTTAATGCGTGTTACGGCCGGTAACAGGATTACGAAAAATCAATTTCTTTATTTCCTTTCTCGACGTGATTTGCTTTGGATGAGATCTCTGACACATTGAACTTTTGACAGATTTTTATGTAACAAGGCATTGAATAATTTTAATGGGATGTTTTTATGTATTTTATAAAAACTCTTTTAGAAAAGAGTTTTGGGATCGAATTCTTACAACCCTTTCTTTTGAGCAAGTTTTCATTTTACGCACAACTTCTGTAAAAGTCTCCTTGGAACACTTGGATCTTTTCTTCATCCATTACAAGTATTATTATTCAAGTTATCCAAATTACTTTTCCATTCCTTTAAATTTTGTTATCATTATGTTTATGAATTGTATGATTTCTTTATTTATGTCGTTTCTCACCATGAGTGAGTAGTCGTTTAAGGATTAAGGGTCATGAGACCTAACTCGTGACTCTCTGTATGATAATCTTTATATGATACAAGGATTGAACCATTTTTATTTTGAAAGTCTGAGTTTTTACCTAACTTTGTCATGAAAGTGAAAAGTTCTTATGTATTCATAGTGTTCCGAAAGGACTCGTATCAATACCCAAAAATAAATTTTTAAACAACCTATTTTGATGTTACGAAAGAGGTTGAGAAATGTTCCATTGTAATAGACTGCGTGATAACAATGAGGTTTCGATAAATAACTTCGAATAAGCGAAAGCTGACGAATTATTTATCGAAACCAAGATAACACGCTGGCGAAAGCATGTGTTATCTACAAAATTTATTTTTCTATAATTCGCGTGAAAATCCTTGTAGCATGACTAATTTAATCATATAGAGATGTTAGAGTAAGGAATTTTGACCCTAAATCCAGTTTGTTTTGATTATTTTTCCATCTTTTACTCATTTAAGCTGTTTTCAAAAGTGCTTATTCAAATAAGCTATTTTGGCTTAAGTGCTTTTTCACTTAAATTAGTTTGTTTCTAATATTTTAATTACTCTAGCTTTACATCGATAAAATAGAAACCGGTAGTTAACCATTGGTCCTTGTGCTTCGACATTCTTTTTACTACTCTGACATCAGTTGTGCACTTGCGGTGTGTCAGGAATCGGTTACGCAAGGGGAAGGTATTAGCACCCCTCACACCCGTTGTACTCAACAGGAACCATTTGGTTAGTTGTGCACGTTAGTGTTAGCTTATAAATGCTAGGCTTCTCGAGTTATTGAGGTGAAAGAATAGGACAAAAAGGTTTATTTTTTATTAGGGTGGCTGATGAGACTTTGAATCTCACTCCTATGTATCTCCGGGTGAAATAGAGAACTCAAGGCTTACATAGTTTAGGGTAGAAAATGTTTGTTTGTTGGTCAATTCTAACGAAAGCTATTTTGTGTCAATCGACGAAAAACATCACTTCTCCAAAACAGGTGAGAAGCGGACGTTTGCTTCACATTGAATGGATTTACAAGTTAACATTAACTGAAAATGCCACTTATCTCAACTCACATGATTGTGGACGAAGCATTGTCTGACATCATCTCAGGATAAAATATCTTTCATTTTGAAAAAGGTTTGAAGGTTATGCCAAGAGGCCAAAAAGGTTTGGAAGTAAAGTATTTATGACTTGCAAGCTTTTACGACTAGGGTCTAATACTCGCGACTATGAATGGATTTTACACCCAGGTAGTTCTTTCCTTCCATTTTGATATGAAAAAGTCAAAGTTGTTAATGGTTAGTTATTTTTGGATTTGCTTGAGAAAAGAGCTTGACATTGGATCAAGCTTTTGATTTGTGTTTATGAAAAAGTTTGAAGTGGTTTTTAGGGTTTGAAAAATGATTAAAGGTGAAATGTATGGTGAAAATGATTTAGTGTTGAAATGGGTTTGAAGTTGAATGGTGACAACTTGGTGTTGACCAAATGCTTTTGAAAATAAAACTTGGTGTTGACCAAGTGTTTTTAATTTTTTAAAAGATTAATTTTATTCTTGTTTTTATTCATTTTCAATTATTTATTTTCTAGCTAATGGAAATAAAAGCGGCAAAATAAATAACAATTACAAACAAAGGGTGGGGGATACACTTGACAATTGGGGAATATAATGAAACAATTAAAGTTCAAGCTATCAAACAAGTAAATGCAAACACACAAAAGAAAAGAGCTCGTTGTAAGAAGACCCAAGAGTAAGTCACGAGACCGAAATAAATCGAACTCTTTGTAAGAATGCCCAAGAGTAAGCCACGGGACCGAAATAAACCGAACTCATTGTAAGAAGGTCCAAGAGTAAGCCACGGGACCAAAAACCAACAGAAATAGAAAGCGAGTGAATTTACCTCTAAGCTAACTTAGAGTGGATTCATGTAAGAATCACTCTATAAGAAACCAAGCACAATCTATGCGGCCAAACGATTTTCGAAGGATAAATTGAATTTTAACTTCAAGATCGCAATGAAATCGAGGTGACAATTAAACTAAATAATCTACTTAGCAAATAAAAAAACAACAATTAATACTACAAATGGCTAATAAATTAACAAAAAATTAATTATTAATTTAGATAAATTAAATACGAAAAAGAAAAACTAAACACAAGTGAATGCATGCTAAAATGGGGGATGTTACTAAGTATCAAAGATGGGCTTAAGGCCCATCACTAACCCTAATTAAATCATAAAAATAAACTATAATATAAGTAAAAGGGAAAATAAAAAAAATTGATGTTGCATGAGAGGGTGCAAGCGCTCCCTCATTCTCAGCATATCAACGCTGAATTCTTCAAAGACCAAAAAACAATAATCACTAGTATAATGACATGTGGCTTGGGGAAAAAAATAAAGAAAGAAAAAAATGACTCTCTCTCTCTCTCTCTCTCTCTCTCCCTCTCTCCCTCTCTCTCCCTCTCTCTCTATCTCTCTCTTGCTGCTTTAATTTTTTTTTCTTCAGAAAAGCAAATCAAGATTCAAAGTTTTCTCCCTCTTATGCTTGCTTCTCATGAAGATATGAACGGGGGCAGGCGACCTACTAGAGGCGGCGACAACGCCCCCACTTCCCTCTCACTCGTCTCCTTCATTCTTTTATCACTTCTCCCACATTACAAACACAACAAAACTCAAATCTTCAAAACCCAACACAAACAATAGCAAAAACAAAGAAAGGGAAAGAAAATAAGTTACCCATTGCGATGGAACGAAGGTGGCTGTGTTAGTTTGGTGATAAGAGGTTGTAGTTGGGTTGCTTGAGGGATATGGAGGTTGTGTAGTTTTAACAGTTTGTTGTTTGATTCTGCAAGTTTATACTTTTTGATTTTTCTTGGGGTTGAGTGCAGGCGGAACTGTGTTCATGAAGGTGAAGAGTGAATCGATGTCTGGTAAGGCTGGAAGACGTTATGGTGCAATGGTTACAAGGTGAGGTTACTAGTGGTCGTTCGTAGTGAGGATATGTGGTGTAAGCGGATTCTTGGTTGTTGTTGTATGAAGGTAAGAAGAAGTATGAAGAAGAAAGGAAATGAAGGTTTTATTGTGTGGTCGTGTAGAGAGGTTAGTATGGAAGGTGTTATGGAAAATATGAGGATGTGTTTTGTGGTGTGTGAACATGAACAAGTAGGTGTGTGTGTGTGTGTTGTGAGGATTATATTCTTCTTTGGTGAGATAGTTTCATGATATTTTTCTGTAGTAGATGTAGTTTTTATGGTGTGTTTTGGTGAGTAAAGATTGATGAAGGTCATGGATGAACAAGGTGGTGTAGTGTGATAGAATATGGTTGTTGTAGTATTGAGTATGAAGAAGAGGTGGTGAGTTGCAGGTTTATAGTTTGACTGCATGTATGTGAGGGATCGAAGGGAGAGACGTTGTTGTAGCGTTTTTGCTTTTCTCTTTTTCCACCTTTTTGTTTGAAATGAATACTTAGGGAGATATCTGATTCCCTTGGGCGCCGCGTGTAAAAAAATAAGGGCTCTCCCTCAACCAACACCATTAAATAGTATATATATATATATAGGGTTATGCTAATGCACACCCATGTAGGTGTGCATTAGCAACATACACCTTAGTGTATTTTTATGTGGGACCCACCAATTTTGGGTGGGACCTACATTAGAAAGATGAAGAAAAAAATAGAAAGAAAATAGATGTAGTGTATTTTTGTGTGGGGCCCACCAATTTTGGATGTATGTTAGCATTTCCCATATATATATATATATATATATATATATATATAGGCATAATTAGTCTATAGGTCTCTTAACTTTAAGTGAAGTTTCATGTTCGTCCCCTAACTTCTTAAAAAACTTACATAATGGTACCTTAACTTCACTTGCGTTAAACTATTTAGTCCCTTCCGTTAGTTTGGGTGAAAAACGTTAAGGATGGCTGAGGTGGCATGCCAAGTATGCAACCATTCAAGTTAACACTCAACTGTTATGTTATAAACCATTTAGGATTTGTGTTTTCCCAATCTTCATCTTCCTCTTTCGTTTTCATTGTTCATACAGCTGGATCGTGTTTTCCTATTTTCACCATTCCTTCTTCCATCTTCCATCGTGCATTCAAATTTTTCCATCTTCCATTAGTTCTTAAATGTCTAAGAATGCAAGCAGTGCTTCAATCATTAATTTTGGTACATATGGATATGTGCTTCGTATAAATAAGAGAATGAAGTGTTTTTTCCAGGATGATAGTGTTCTTTGAACTGTAAGTGATGTGAACAGTGACAACTTTGAGAGAAAATTTTGGGGTTGTAGAAATTACAGAAATCAGATGGACAAGGGGTATAATTTTTTCAAGTGGTTAGGGGATGAATTGAAGGTGCGAGAAAGACACAAGAAAAGGGGGGTTTGAATTGTGTATTTACTCTTTTTAACAACTTTTCGCTTCCTGTCGTTAAAGTACTTATGATAACATCAGAGTTCGTTGAGAGACTCTGACTAACGAAGTTACATTCAGACTTGCAGTGCATGAAGCATGAGAACCAACAAGAGTCTGAATATTATGCGTAGCATTCAGAACTTGCAGAGCAGAAGCTTATCAGAGTTGCAAGGTTCTGACTTGCTTGTGTAAGGTTCTGATACTTGATATAGAACATAAATAAATACATTAAACATAAGAGTAAAGAACACACGATATATCCTGGTTCACCACAAAGGCTTATCCAGTCCACCCTCCTCAGGTGATTTCGCCTTGAACACAAGGTCGTAATCCACTATAATCAATCTCGATTACAGATGCACGGGCAACAGCCGGTGACTAACCACTTGCACAGTCGCACTGTGACTAACATGCAATGAACCGTTCAGGGATTCAACTTAATGAATATAATGAACATTGACCTGCAGGTTCCAATCTCACGAGATCTACTGCTAGGCTTTCACAGCTAGACGTTCAGGGATTCATCGCAATGAATATAACGCTAATGACCCTATTTAAGGTTTTTTCCCATAATAAAATCTCGCCATTGTCTTCTCGAGTCTCCAGTCACACTAACCACTCAAGGAATCCTAATTCACCAAGAATTAGTTTTACAGGAGGTTACACAGATGCTTCTTAATAAGCAGATTACTCCTAAGTTTAAGTACAAAGAACACACAAGTGTTCAAGCAAGGTATGAGCAACAACTCCTTGCTGTTCTAAGAAACTACAGAGATGTATAATGATTTGACAGTTGTTGACATCTTGTAGATCTTCTTCTTCTTCTTCTTCGTCTTCTTGGGTGAGCAAGCTTTGAGCAACAACTCCTTGCTTCGGATCTTTAATGTAGCGCTGATGAGAAGGTGGTTGATGACTTGACTGATTTGCAATGTTGTCTTCTTCATCAACAGCTTCTATACCAATTCATTGTTGTCATGTTGAATGATGATCTTTGAGCTTCAACAACAATGGCCATGTGTAAATAGTGATAGCTTTGGATATTCTAAGTGTTACAATGAGAACTCATCGTTGTTGCTATCTTCACACAATGACTTGATCAATTCATCTTTTGTGGGAGTGAATCGATTTGTGGACTTCGTCGTCATTTAGAAGCGAATACTTTTTCCTTTAAATAGCCCAGTAGAAATATAGCCGTTTGAAATATTGTTGGCTGTTGGAAAAGAGACGTTGCGTAATAACTAGCTGTACTGACACATCTCCTTTTTATTGTGGGAGAAGTGACGGGATATATCTTTCTTGTGGCCGTGTACAGTTACTCACAACGGTAACATGTGACTTCCAAGCTTCAGAGGCTTCTGATGGTAAATTAATGAAGCATGAGTAGAGTCTTCTTAATAGGATACGTCAAGTCTTCAGTCATTTGAAGAATTCCATTAGGAATCAATCTTCAGAACTTCAACACTTGTCTTTAAGAACATTATCCTTTCCTTCTTCAAGTCTTCAGAAACTTCAGAACTCGTCCATTAGGAATCCGTCTTCAGAGTCTTCAGCACTTGATCTTCAGAACCTTAATCTTCAGAACACATAAGTCTTCAGAGTCTTTCTGCACTTGGTCTTCAGAGCCTTCCGCCTTCAGAGCTTCAAGTCATGAGAGTCTTCAGTACTTCGGTTCTCTTCTTTAGAAGCTTCGCAATCTTCAGAATCTCGACCACTTTCAGATAGCATCCACAAGAGCATTGCAACAGCGATATCAGCATCCTTGGATCAGACTGACCATGATCAGATACAGAGGCATTCTTGCTTCTTGCAACTTGTGTCACACATAGTAACTTTGCATATTATCAATTACGCTCATCTGGCTGGTGCTTGTTGGATCTAATAACTTCTATGAATATGATCTGCACACAACACACGTTAGAACATAAAATGGTTCTTTCACAAATACGTGTTGTTATCATCAAAACATAGATTGACTTGTAGAGACAACTCTTGCTCTCACAATCTCCCCCTTTTTGATGATGACAAAACCAAGTATTTTGATTGAACATTTTATACAAGGTAATCACCAAGACAAACATATTCAGAGTCTGGAACAACAGCTCCCCCTGAATGTGTTATCCTCAAAGTTTTATCTGTGATCATCTAGAATCTTATATGATCCAAAGACATACAGAATAACAACTTGAGTTTCTAGAAAGAAGAATAGAAAAGGTCTACTTCTCTATCTCGTCTTTAAGAAAACAAAGAGTCTTCAGCATCTGGACTAGTTCATCAGAACTTCCATCTTCAGATCTTCAGAACTCAGTTCCTTTGTGGTCGTATCAGAGCTTGTAATCTTCAGAGTCTTCTGAAGCATTTCTAATTTTCAGTAGGTTCATTTAAGCACAAATATATCAGTTCATATCTGATAACATAGCCTCGCTATTCATCAGAGACAGACACTGTCTTTCAAGAAACTCCCCCTGAGTTTCAGACTTTGTGAAGATTATAGGATTTATCATTTGAATCTTCTGGGTAGTCTCCCCCTAATTTCCATAAGTTAGATATTGGGATCTTCAGAATCATAATTCAGGATGATAAGTTTTTAATCACCAATGTAGATCATGACTTTTTTAGAGTTTGACTTTTGAACACAGGTCTTTGTTTCAGAACCTTGTTACTGTCATAACTCAGTGGTTCATCAAAGCTTAACTTTTGATCAGATACCAATTGAAGTTTAAATTTTTGTGATCAATCAACGCTTGATTCTGAATCTGGTAGACATGATTTGATTCTGGTCTGATACCAAGTGATGTGCTGAGTCTTATACCAGAGTATGTTGAATCTGATACCAAGTGAAGGAATTCTTCTCATACCACTTGAAGGGCATTTCCTTAGTGTGCTGAAATTGATACCAATGAAGGTATTTTGACAATAATCCATAGCTTTGCTCTGATTGACGAGTCTGATACCAATCTTTTTGTACTTGGTCTGATTACCAATAGTTGATTTAGTCTGATACCAAATCGTTTTCATTTTAATTGGTTCCTGGTAAACATCAGAACTACTTCTTCTTGGATCTTCAATCCGGATCTTCAGATAGTTCTTGACTTCTGATTTGCACAATTCTTTTGAATAAGCATCTTGAGATGTATACTTTGGCTTGACTGCTTTCAGAGTGTTCTTCTTTTGATTCTTGCGTTCTGAATATCATACTCTCAGACAGCTTACAGCTTCTGAACCAAGTGAGACAGAGATCAAGATAAACTTTGACTTTCAGACAGTTCTCAACTTCTGAATAGTACTGGGTAGATCTGATTCTGAACACATGTTTATGAAGTGTACAACTTCTATCATATGACTAACAGAGTTCTTCTTTCTTGACCTGTCTTAGAATGCCTAGTGAACTTGTTTAGAGTTCCTCGGATAACATCAAACAACAAATGTTAGTAGTAACACATTTTATATGATTGATTACGTGTTTGAGTTTGCATTCTTTTGGTTTTAAGATTTTCTTTATTTCAATCATTCATATTCATCAATAAAAATCATATTATATTTCTCCCGCTTTTTGACATCATAAAAAAGTTATAGAGCATTTAAGCATATGTAGATCAATATGATAGTGAACATTAATAGACTCAAGAGATGTTATCATACAAGCATTGTGCATATTTAGGTCAAAATGATAAATCATTGTAGAGATCAGATATGGGATGGACAATTAGATGGAAGTATTAACCCCAATCCTAAAAAATAGTTGTAAAATATCGGATAAGCTTAATCCTAATTCAAAAGATTTTCCATTCATTATGAGGAAAATACATAATGCAAGAAACAATGTAACAAAACATAGAGCAAAATGATCATAACCCTATCCTATTATTCTTCAGGGAATTGCAGAGAATTCAACATAACTCATGGGTGAACATTCTTCAGTTGTTCCAATGTGTCCTAATCTGGAGATTACATCTTGAATCTCAAGGACACGAGATATGACCCTTCCATATGGGATGCTAAAGGAGGACTTGTTTCTAGACAAGAGGATTTGTTCCTGCAAGTGATTGAACATGGTTTGAGGAATGTTTATCTTTCTTCTGTAGACCAAAAGGAAAATAAATAGTCGGTATGAGTACGACATCACTCTTGTTCCTAATTCTCTAGGTCTTAAGTTAGTTTCTATGATCTTGTGCCAGATTTTTGTAGATAGGATAAGTGTGGAGACACAGTTGGAGGGACCATTTCTACAATGAATTTTGTAGATGAGATCATTGAAGATTTTCCTTTCCTTGTAGTCTTCAATGGTGTCACCATTTTCATCACACTTGATTGCTTGTGCAATGACAGAGGGTTTAATTACCACTAGAATTCCAGAGACAACTGATTGAATAATGTGCTGGTTATACACGTTAGAAAACACATCAGCATTTGTCTAGAATTCTTTAACAAGATATGTGTAAATAAGACCTGGAAGCATCTCAAGATAACCTTCCCATTTATGACACTTTAGTTCGGACGAAGTTCTTGTAAAGCCAAGTTCTTTGAGAGAACAGGGGTTCACAGAGAATTCATTTAGGATTCTTAACTCAGAGATTTCACTCTTATTAGGTTTTGGATGAGAGGTGGACATTCTAGAGGGAATACTAAAGGGAGACACTAACTGAGATGATTTTGAATAATGGATAGAGGAGTGAACAAGGTGCCTTAAATAGGAAACGAATAGAAAGAGTCAAATAAATGCTTGTGACTCCAACCGTCATGTTCGTCATTTCCTAGGAATTTTAAGCTAGATATGACTAGGTTAAGGGATTAACACTAGCACTGAGTCCAATAGTTAATTATTCTTGGGAAGACCAAGAGATCACACATAGACTTCTCTAATTTATTCTTGACAGGAGTCAAGGATTCGCAATAAGTGCATATGTAAGAGTAGTATCACTATCTAGTGGTGAAAATATAGAGACACGTTTTTCCCTTTTTCAAGGATATTTATCTCATATGTCTAATAAGTGCACATACGTAGACATAAAGAATTAAAAGTTACACATACTTCATTAACTTAATTAACAATTACACAATATGAACAAGTGAACCATTACACACTAATAACTTAGCCTAATTGAGATATGTAATCTTCTAATTTTATGAGAACCAATTGTTGTCGAAGGTTTTACAAAACTTCCTATCCAGAGCAGTATCTGGACCACATCGAACTCTAAAGATCTTTTGCACTATTCTTGCTCTGAAGAGTACTTCTGATAGGACTCTTCCATAAGGAATGAATGATTGGTTCATGGTTCTTGACGTGACGATTGACTCTTTGAGATGGTCAAAGATTACTTGGGAAAGGTCTATAGGAATTTTCCTAAGAAGACACATGATGATGAGCTTATCATCATGATACAGAAAGTCCTTGTTTGTATTGCGAGGTTTAATATTTATTAGTATGAACTTGTACCAACCTCTAGCAATGGGCATAAGTGTTTCAGGTTTCGTAGGTTCAAAGGCAGATCCTTTATCAAACATAAAGTGCATTTCAGCATCGAAGGTGCATCGAATGGATGCATGGTTGGGAGTGACACCTCTTGGTGGACAGTCAATGGTGTCATCCCCAAATTTTGACCACTAATATTTCCCATCATTGTGAAAATCATCATCACAATATGGATGAACCATTAGTCTCCCCAAAGATGGGTGAGCCTTCACTACAATCAAACTTAGGGTTTCAACCCCTCTTTGAGCCTTAGACAAAGGATCAATCAAGAAATGACATGATCTTCAACTTTTATAACCTCTCAAACATCCACAATGGATCAAGAGGACTCCCACACCAAGGATTAAGCACAAGGCTGCAACATTCTGAGTGGATCAAGCCTCAAGATCACCAGTGTCACCAAATTAGGGTTTTGGTTGACCAGGGCCTCCAGATGGGAATTTTCCTCTGGGCATGAGCCAATGCTTCAAAGCATAACCTATGATGCTCCAAGGGACATCATGAACCCAATCATCAAGTCAATTTTTGCTTCAGGGGATGCATTCATAAAAAAATCAGGAATTATGGTTTCTTGACCTAATTCACCCCTAAGTTGACTTTTGGGACAAATCATGAGCCAAAACCTCAAAGGAGGATTTGAGGGTCTCTAATACACCACATTGATCCATTTTCAACAATGGATTGGTCTAAGAAGCTGGAGCAACAAGTTTCAATTTCATCAGAACCACAATTAGGGTTTTGAGGAAAAAGTCTACAGTGCCTTTGACTTTTTACCAAGACATGCCCCCAAACCTTGGGACATGATTTAATACACCCTATAACACCTATGAAATCAATCCATCAAGTTTGATTTAGGTCAAGGACTTGATTTCATAGAGGATCGCACAGTTTGGAATTCATCTGATAAAAAGTCAATTGTGCATAAAAGTCAAACTTTGACTTTTTGAGATTTTTCATAATTATGGTTCCTTAACCCTAAAATGATGTTAATGTATGATTGGAATCATCATTCATCAAGAAAAATCAAGAAAAGTGGGATAAATTGTAAAAGGGGTAACCATAAAAACTTAGAAATTTTTCTAAGTTATGGAACAAAGTGGCTAGGGTACCAACTTTGGGGGATCATAACTCCTAAACCACAAAGCCATTTTTCCCCATTCAAAGCTGGATTTGTAGCTCTCATGGCACTCTACAAAAGCTTCAACTACAACTCATTCCAATTCCTCATGGATTTTAAGTTATGGAATGATCAAAATAAAAAAAAATGTGAAAATGTCACTTTTTTCCAACACTTAGTGAAATTTTCACTAAGTCAGAATCTGTCTTACTTTTTTCAAAATGTAAGGGCATTTTTCACTTGGATCCAAAAAGTATCAAAACCAATTATGATCAAACAGTTGTTGTATCATATGAGGGCTTTCCAAAATGGCCAAGAACTCCACCAAATTCCACTTGAGCCATGAGATATGACAATGGCAACATGCCTTGCTGAAAAATGCCAAAGCAAGGAAAATGACAAACACACTTATCCATCTGAACACCTAAGGGGAGACCAAGGAGGAACAAACTCTGATCTCAAGCCTCCCAAGTCCTTGGAACTAAAAATAGCATGCCAAACCTAGAAATCCCTAAAGAGAGGACAAGACTCTAATTTTGTTTTGAAGCATTCAATGGATGCACCAAGGTGGCATGGACTGAGCCATTTCCAACTGAATTCAGTCAAGACTTATCCAAGACCAAGGGAACCAGCAGCCTGTGCCCTAACCTCTAGTCAATGGCTAGAGGAGACTTGGATTCTCATTGATCAACATTGGCCAAACCTATGCAGCAGTTGCCATTCACTATTCCTTGCAAAACAAACTTACTCTACTATAAATAGAGCTCAATTGTGTTCAGTTTGAGTACACTAAAGCACTACAACAGATGCTTTCCTCAAAATCTCCTTCTTCACTCCAAAATTGTCTTCTAAGGCAAGTCACTATCGGGTTTTGAGTTTGAGAGCTATTCCAACCAAACCAATCACACACACACACACACACACACACACACCTCATAAACATCATATAGAAGTGATCCAAACACTTAAACAACATCTGGAACACCAGATTCTCAAAATCACCAGCCATCTACACAAGCCTTTGACAGATTTGCAGTTGGGGTACCATCTCAAGTTCCAGATCATTTCCATCCACTCCAAGCATCCAGACACACTCCATAGCACCTAGGGAAGCTGTCCATATCCTTGGAACCAAGTTGTAACACCTCTAACACAAAACACGATCACCAGCTGCAAAAGGTAAGCATGATCTCTTCTAACTCTATGATCCATGCATTTTTTGCTGCACAATAATTTGGCCATATGTTCATAATCATGCATAGAGGGTTTACCCTCAATCAATTGCTTTGTTTGAATCGTGTATGGAATTTCCGAGCCTTCATGTAAGTTTTAGGGTTCTTGAGGTTTCTCTTTGATTTCTTATTCCATGCTTAAAATAAATGAAATTAAAGACCATAGACATGATCGTGAGGTGAAAACGAGTAGATTGATATGTAGATTGCATGTTGTCATCAAGTATTCAGTGAGATTGGATAGAAAACGCAAATCTGCAGAAACAGATGGTGGAGTGTGTTCTTGCCATGTTCTTGGCGCCCTTTTTGAAAATTCAAATATTTGAATTTTGTGATTTTATTTAATTGATTCAAAAATTAATTTCTCTCTGAATTTTAATGATTTTGAGTTGATTCTTTTTTTAATAATTCACAAAAATGTTAAAATATTTTATTTTCCCAAAAAATCCCAAAAATATTATTTATTTCATATACTTGATATTTTTGTAAAGAATTAATATTTTAATTGTTTTTGACATTTAAAATATTTTCTCCTTATTGATTTTTCAAATTTTAGTGATTTCCAATCATTTTGTGGATAGAAACATGATTTTTGAAACATTAATCCAAGATCAAAATTTGTTTCCACACATGTTTAACAATTTTGATAATTTTAATTGAATTTTTATTCAATTAAAATACATTTTGAAAACAAATTAGGGTTTTTGATTAATTCAACCCTCATCAAACTTTTTCAAACTCTTTGGGCCTCTAATAGAGTGTAAGACCCAACCCATTTTTGAAACCAAAATATTTGGGCCTCAGACATTGTATAAGACACACTGAGCTTTCAAAAACCTCGACGCGATCGCCGTTCTAAAAAAAAACTTTGGGCCTCTCCTTGAGCTGTAAGCCCCATCACTTGTATAAAAATAAATCATTGGGCCTCTAATAGAGTGTAAGATCCAACCCCCTTTTAAACAAAACTTTTTAGGCCTCAATGTATTGTATAAGACCCAGTACGTTAAAGAAATCTCGGCACGATCGCCAGTTCAAAAACAAATCATCTGGGCCTACCCTCGAGTTATAAGCCCCATTCTTTTTCTTTAAACACCTTTGGGCCTCTTGAGAGAGCATAAGACCCATCCCTTTGCACAAAAAACCTTTTTGGGCCTCAGTCACTTGTATAAGTCCCTGTACAAAACAACAGTGCAATCACTGATAAAACCTTGGGCCTCTCCTTGAGCTGTAAGCCCCAACAATCTTTTCAACGCACTTTCTTATTTAATTTTGAATATAATATTGTTATCAAAGCTTTCTTTGTTGAACAAACTAACCAAACAGCATGGAAGCTCTACAACCGAGTAAGTGTTTACCCGCTTTCTTTATCCGCTTTCATATATATAACTGTATTGTGGGGCTGCTCACTGTAAGTCTTCTTTCACAAACTTTGATATACTTGTCAAATTTCCATTGTGTAATACTAGTATAGTTATTTAGAGTTTTCCCCGGCAACTACGTCTAGCACTAGGTAAAGCCCTGTTGGTCACTCTTAAATACAAACAAAACTAGATCCCCATAGGATTACCAGACACAATCTTCCCTCCTCTTGGGGTTAAACAATATGGAGAGGTGAAAGGCAGCATTCTCAGTGAACCCTTTCTCAGTCTGTCACCCTTAGAAATCATCAAAGAAACTCTAACTCCCCAGAGATGATATTTTCTCCATGAATGACATCTCTTGAGTTTCTTCCAAATTCTCGGACTTTCCTGGCTTGATCTATTCTCGGTGAATGGCATGTCTTAAACTTCTCGGGGTTTGGGGACCCACAGGCTTCCTAAAAGCATCCCCGCCTCCTCTTGGGCATTATACAAGGACCCTTCGGCTTCTTAAAAGCTCTCATGCCATCTCTTGGGCTTAGTACAAGGACCCAGAGATCTCTACAGGTATAGGAACAGAACCTAGTCATCAATTTGCTAGAGCTGTCTTTCTGAGTCAAGTGTCAGACCTGTTAAAGGGTTGACCTTCATCCCTTAACATACCAGCCTTCTCTTAGGCATCATACAAAGATCATTCACTATTTGAGAATCAATTTCTCAAAACACCAGTAGACTTGGACAGTCTCAATACCCTTTGGATTTCCCTTTTCCTTAAAGAACAGGAAATAACCCTGATCCTCTGATCAATCCCAAAGCACAACCTTACCTTTAATCTTTATAAGAACTGATTTTCTCTTTTTATCCAACATATTGGACCTGTCACTAAACTGAGACAGTCACCAACACACTTAGCCTCCTCTTGGGCTTTGTACAAATGATTCTCCCCAGCGGAGCTAACCTTTTAGCCTCCATCTCGGGCTTCGTACGAGATACAAAATCACTCTCTTGTTGAGTATAAAAGACTCTCTTGTTGAGTCAAAACTTTTTAGCCTCCATCTCGGGCTTCGTACGAGATATAAAATCACTCTCTTGTTGAGTATAAAGGACTCTCTTGTTGAGTCAAACTTTTAGCCTCCATCTCGGGCTTCGTACGAGATACTAAAACACTCTCTTGTTTAGTATAAAAGACTCTCTTGTTGAGTCAAACCCCTTTTAGCCTCCGTCTCAGGCTTCGTACGAGACACATAAAAACACCCTCTTGTTGGGTCAATAGCCTCCTCTTAGGCTTTGTATAAGAAAACCCCGGTTGAGTCAATCAACCTTTTAGCATCAAAATCTGTGCCTCATTCACAGTATACAAACATCAACAACTCATTTTCCTTCATCTAATTACTGTAAGCGACAAGCCTCTGGATTATTTACATCCACGCCACTGTCCCTCTTTTAGCATGAGAAATTCCTAAAGAAAGATGGCATTTCTCTAAACTGAGTTAAAGTCTTCTCCTTCAGGTTAAAAATCCCCTATAAAGGAAATTATGGCATTGCTGGATTCACATATCCCAGTTAAAGTAATTCTCCTTTATAACCAGTCACCCAACAGTTGTGACAAACAGACCAAATAACCCCTTTTAGAGATGACAAATTCTCTCTAAAGTCAAAACCCTTTAGCTTCATATCTTGGGCTTCGAACTAGATACAAATAGACCCTTCAGCTTCACATCTTAGGCTTTGAACAAGATACAAACCACATTTAGCTTCACGTCTTGGGATTTGAACAAGACACCAAAACAACCTTTTTCCTCCCATAGAATAGGAGGAACTACGATCGCTCTGATTTCCCTGTTTCATTAAACGGGAATACGTAGGCATAAGATTGGAAAAATCTTAGCGAGCATACTAATCAAAAACCCAAAATCTCGTACCCTCATACATCAATCGAAAAGCATCAGTCCTAACATCCTACCAATAGCCCAGACACTGTTATTTTTTAACAAAATAACCTAAGAGAGACCCACAATCTTAATAGCATCTGTAAGCCAACATTCATCTGTTTAAACTTAGTTTGCAAGCAGGGTTAATTTGAGACATCTATTTCCCTTCCTTAATCAGCTTAACAGGATAAAAAATGAATCGAACTGTAGTACCCCAAAGCGATAGTGCTTCGCAACCACACAAAAATTCGCGCTACAGAAAATATGGCGAATTCACTGGGGAGTGCCATTGGGATCTGTCTTACCTTAGTCATTATTCGTCACCATTTTCCACAGAAAAATGGCGACTTCACTGGGGACCATAGAGATCTTGTTCTCTTTCCATCTCCAAGGTAGAAACCTTAAAAAGTGCCACAGCAGAGTGGCGACCACAGTGGGAGGCATTCTTTCTTGCATTCCCAATGGATGAAACCCTAAATTCATATCACAGAAATGACAAACTCTGTTGGGGAGTCATTGTCTGTATAGGATCATAAGACTAGAGGTCTAGGATGATTAAGACAAATATATATACTGCTTTTCCTAATTGATATCTGTGTTTATTTTTCTGCTAATGGGAATGCGTGTGATGTCGCATGTGGAAAGATTGAGTATACACCTAAGATAGGTGATGGCAATGTGGGTAATCATACTGGGAGTGAATTCCAGTTAAGAGCCCCCGATCAACCATCAAACTCAGTGGAGACTCCCTTTGCAGATACATTGCTTATATGACTTCGGTTGTTGAAAGTAGTGTGGTCGACTGGGTTATCTGAGAAGCTGAGGTTTTTAGTAGACTTAAGCCATTTTGTAGTGCGGAAGCTATCGGAAATAGTTGTCACGCGATACTACCCTCATGTGAGATCACTCTAGGATACATCAGCTCGTTGGCGATCCGCTTGCTGTTGTTATCCCAGAGGGGTCAATGATTTTGTGGACAGGTACAAAAAATCACCACTATAAACCTTTGGGTGGGGGGGGGGGGGGGGGGGTAGAGCCTTGACTTCATGACACCGACCCTTTGACCCCATGTTTTTTCTATGTTTTTGTGTGCTGCATTCATGAATTCATTTAAAAAACATTAAAACAAAGAAAATCTTCTCTTCTAGTCTCTCTTTTTCAAATTAAACTAAGACAATGATTACAAATATCAGAGAAAGGAGATTGCGCTAATGGATTTCGGTAGAAGTAAAACTCATAAGTACACCTTCAAGGTTCCAAAGTTAGAGGATTTGAGAGGTTTGGCGAGAATGATCACCAACCACGAGGCTTTCAGAGGCAAGTATGGAGGACTGCTTTCTCTATTAAGGGTCCATGTAATCGAAGGAATCCTGTCCACACTAATCCAGTTCTATGATCCGGTTTATCACTGTTTCACATTCACGGATTATCAGCTCACACCAACACTGGAGGAGTACTCTCACCTGACTGATCTGTATATCACTGATCAAGCTCCCTTTTCTGGACTGGAAGAAATTCCAAAAGATCAGACCATTGCACGAGTAATTTATTTGGACGAGTCAGAAGTCAGGACTCACATGACCACTAAGGGTGGCATCCAGGGTTTTCCAGTCTAGTTCTTGATAAAGAAAGCCCTGTACTTTGCTAGTATAGGGAACGTGGCCGCTTTCGAGAGCATCTTTGTTTTACTCACCTACGGGTTATTTTTGTTTCCTAACATCGATAACTTCGTAGATATCAACGCCATTAAGATTTTTCTAATTGGAAACCCCGTACCGACCTTACTCGTAGATACGCATTCGGTACACTTAAGGAATTTATACAGCGGAGGAATGATCACGTGCTGTGTACCCTTACTTTATAAATGGTTCACTTCCCATTTGCCCAAGTCTGCTGCATTTTGGGATCAAAAGAATACTTGACGTTGGTCGCAGAGAATCATGTCTCCTACCAACTCTGACATTGATTGGTACAATCAAATCTATGACGGGATCAGAATCATTGACCGTTGTGGAAATTTCCCAAATGTACCCCTTATAGGAACTAAGGGGGGAATCAACTATCATCCAGTGTTAGTTCGTCGTCAATTTGGATACCCAATGAGGCATGTCCTGCGCAATGCTCATCTGGAAGGTCTTTTCTTCAAGGAAAGAGAAAATGACAAGGCACTAAAGACGGAAATAGTTCACGCTTGGAAACACGTTCATAGGAAAGGACGAGAGTCTCTAGGAAAACCAGATTGTGTCTCGATGGAGCCTTATCTCCACTGGGTACAAACTAGAGCCCTCAAACTAAGGATGCCTTACCCTTGTCAAGAAGTTCTTACATTAAGGGACTCTGCCCTTTATTTCATGTCTGAGACGGAAAAAATTCAAGTGACTCTCACCAAAGTTCAGCAGGAGAAGAGGTCTTGGAGGAACAAGTACCGTATCCTCAATGTGGAGTGTAAGAAAATACAGCAACTATTAAGAGAAAAGGATGCTCTGATTGAGATTTTAGAGCAACATGCTGTAGAAAATCAGGATGACCAAAGGCATTTGCTCGCTCCTTTCACTTGGTAAAGGAATGAAAACCCGACAACGGCCCTAGAGCTCCGGTCAAAGAAAAGGAAAGTGCCCGAACCAGCACCTGAGCTCTCTTCATAGAGGACTCAGGATCCATTAGTTTAGATTTCCTTTTTCAGCACTTTGTAATCTACTGTATTTCCATTTCCGCAATCCTTTGAATTCAATAAAACGGGGTTTCCCCACTGTTTGATATTTGCAATCCAATTGTAGAAGTTTACTTTGAATAAACAAAAATAATTAATAATCATTGCATTCATCATTCTCATAAACGCATTCTTCTTACCTACGAATCTCACATTTGCGTCTCGATTCTAGAGTCAAACTGTCTCATTCGTACAATACTTGGGCCAATCGTCAGAAAAAGATGGATGATCTCGAGGAAGAGAACAAATAGTTGAGAGAAGAGATTGACACTCTGAAAGAGGATCTGAGAAAGCTTCATAACGACATGCAAGCTCTAGCAGAAGCTCAAATGTAACAACAAAGGACTACGCCCATAGTGGAGAAGTATGATCCTAGGTACAAAATACTGAAAGATTGTCCCTGGGGCATGCCTATTAACTATATCCCGGAAGGATATGTTTCGCCGATCGCTGAGGATCAGGGAACCGCAGTAGGAACCGCTGGGCCTGAAGGTTACAAACTTTGGGAAAGTGAAGATGCCAGGGGCATGGCAGTAACTCTTGAAGGTTATAAACTTCGAGAGGCACCGAGAGTCTCGGCCATAATGACTATACCACCACCCGTGGTACACACTGTCCCGGAAGGACAGATTCCACAGATACCTTCTGGTGGAAACGACAGCATGTTCGACAATATGAATGAGTTCCAGGAATAATTCATGGAGATGCAGAAAGAACTGCAGGCCCTTCGCGGTTAGGGTCTATTTGGAAAGGACGATGCGGACCTCTGCTTGGTCCCCAATGTGAAAGTTCTGTACAAGTTCCAAGTGCCCGACTTTGAAAAGTACAAGGGTAACTCTTGCCCCCAGAGCCATTTGGTGATGTACGCTCGACGAATGTTAGCTCATACAAAGAACCAGGAGCTATTGATTCACTACTTTTAGGATAGTTTAACCGGTGCCGCATTAAAATGGTACATGGGTTTAAACCGCGCTACGATCGGCACGTTCAGAGATCTTGGCGCTGCTTTCGTTCAACAATATAAATACAATTTGGACATCGCACTGGACAGAGATTAACTCAGATCGATGTCACAGAAGGACAAGGAAACCTTTAAGGAGTACGCTCAGAGATGGCGTGAAATTTCCGCTCAGATTTCTCCACCTCTGGAGGAAAAAGAGATGACAAAGATCTTCTTAAAGACCTTAAGTTCATTTTACTACGACAGAATGGTCACCAGTGCGCCCAGTGACTTCACCGAGATGGTGGGCATGGGAGTTCGTCTTGAGGAAGCCGTCCGAGAAGTACGTTTAGTAAAAGACGCTGGATCATCAAGTAGTACGAAACGATACAGTAGTGCTCTCCCTAAGGAAAAAAAGTAAGATATCGGGAATATCTCTCTCGGAAAGCAAAGGTGACGATATTAATCAGTATCAGCTGTAACTCCTGCTATCAATCCCGCGCCTGTTCCTACGTATCAACCTCAGGTTGCTCAGAGCCAACCGAATCAACAGCAACTTCAGCAAAGGACACAACAACCTCTTCAGCAGGCCCGTCCTCAGTACAACAACAGCCGTACAACTCGACCGCCAGGGTTCAACCCTATACCGATGTTGTACATAGAACTGTTTCCATTATTACTGGTCAAGGGGCATGTCTAAACTAAGTCTCCTCTTACAGTACCGGAAAATCCGCCTTTTTGGTTCAAAACAGATCAGATATGTCCTTACCATCAAGGAGGACCAGGGCATAACATAGAAAACTGTCTCAGTTTCAAATCCGACGTACAAAAGTTTGGTAGGAGCGGGGTCTTGTCTTTCAAAGATACGAATCTGAATGTTCTCACAAACCCGCTGCCTCAACATGAGAAAGCTACAGTCAATTTGATAGAGGGAGAGTCTAACAACACCTATCAAATTCATGATGTACTCTTGTTAAGAGCCAACTTGGTCAAGATGCATTGTAGACAGAGCGGATATGGCCATGTGCCACCTCATAATTATCACCAGTGTGATATCTGCTCTAAAAATAGTCAAGGATGTTCTGTGATGCAAGCAACTCTATAGGAACAATTGGATCTCGGATGGATCCAAGAGCATCGAGTTCGTGGAGTCAGCATGACCTATAGGAATTCCAACATCATTCAGAACCACGACATCCGTGTAATGAATGTCAACTTGGTGGCGATGCACTCAAGGCAAAGCCAGTATCATAATCTGCCGCGGTATAATTATAATTCCTGTCTGACTTGCTCGGTAAACAAACAGGGATGCTCTTTTGTACAAGAGGCCCTCCAGCGTCAGATAGATCTTGGATGGATCCACGACTACTATGATAGAAATCCTTATTAGATCAACATGATTCAAATCTTCGATATTCATCTGATGAATACCAGCTTTGTGGAGTTACATGCCAGGCAGGTTCAACTCGGTTTTCTCACTTTACATGATTATCACTTTTACTCAGTTCCGAAGCCCACAGAGAGGCTCTACAGAAAGTCTTAGAGCAGGCCTTTGTGGAACAGGATGTGTCAATACGACGGTTCGATAGCATCATCTCTAACATCACTTCCTGCAACAACTTAGGATTCAGTGATGCGGATTTGCCAGAGGGGGCAAAAGTCACAACATGGTGCTCAATATTACAGTTAACTGCCAGGGCGATGCTTTAGCCAGCATACTGGTAGACACAGGATCGGCCATCAATGTTATGCCGAAGTCCACTTTAATACGACTATCATTCAAAGGGTCCCCGATGAGGGGCAGTGAGGTCATCGTCAAAGCATTTGACGAGTCTCAGAAAGCAGTTATCGGCGAAGTCGACCTTCCCATAACTATCGGTCCTCACATTTTTCTAATCACTTTCCAGGTCATGGACGTCCGGGCAGCATACAACTGTTTATTAGGAAGACCTTGGATACACCAGGTTGGAGCAGTCACTTCGACACTTCACCAGAAACTGGAGTTCGTCAAGAACGATCAACTCGTCACGGTCTGTGGGGAGCAAGCCTTGCTCGTGAGTAACTTGTCATTATCTACTTGTGTAGAACCCGAAGAGGTTATTGGAACTCAGTTCCAAGCACTTTCGGTGAGCAATGAGAACAATCAGAGAAAGTAACCTCTATTTCCTCGTACAAAGATGCTCTCAAAGTAATCGAGAGTAACATCACAAAAGGATGGAGACAACTTGTCATTCCTACTGATAATAAAACAAAGAAGGGTTTTGGTTTTTCTGCAACCTGCACCCAGACAGCTGCTAACGATGAAAGTCTTCATCCCATTCAGGACTTCTTCCACATTGGAGGTTTCCTTCACCCAATACCTCAAGCAGTCCATACCATTAACGAGGGAGATTTCTCTGATATGGAGGAAGAGTGGAAGTCCTATCTTAACAAGGACGGTTATATGTCTTAGGAAGAGGTGCCTACTCCCTTTTGCTATCCCGCACAAAGTCTGAGATTTATACCAAGGTCAGATGTCGAAATGATATACGTAGATTGTGATCCGGAAGGATGCCGTGCTCCACCAAACTCATTAGAGGAGGACACTTTGATGAAAGAAAACTTTGACCACGACTATTATGGCCCAATGGATGGCCTTCTTATCTGGCAGCCGTACCCAGGAGACCTGGGGCAAGAAAATCAGCCGAACAACGAAAATCAGCTGAGCGTCATTGAAAAGAATACCTGCATCCCCACCATGTCATGGGATCAACACTCAGGTCATTCAGAAAATATCCCGCACATCGATGAATTCGCAAAGTTCGCCAGACTAGAATTCATCAACTATGCTTTTCCTGAGGTCAACATCATCGAGAGATGACTCCTCCAGTTCCAAAGAAGTGTCGGACACCTTAGGACAACCAAGTGGAAAATTTGACTTCATGGTCAAGTACACTGCTCCCGAAAGCTCTCGTATCAGGTTCGAAGATATCCAGCCAACTGGATGGGGAGATATACCTGAGAGCACAAATACTCTGCAAAATACAACAGAGGAATCCTCTTACGACAACTCTGCCTGGGAGACAGATTCCAATGATCCTGCTCCACCAGAAATCAGCGTCATTTCTGAAGACAAATCAAGAAAAGTACCAGACTTTGTGATTCACCGAGGAGTTTGTCGCCAATGGGTTGCTGTCGATGTTCCGAAGATTGTTCGTAAGTCAAAGTAATTGCCGTCTTTAATCTTTCACCCTGCCCAGGTGAAACGGATGTTTTGATAGGGCTCGTTTTCTGTAAATATCCCTCTTCGCTTCGCCCAAAGCGACAGAGTTTTGTTTTATAGGGCTGTAGTTTCAAGAATCGACTTGTTCATAAATAAAATAACGTCGTTATGTAATCTCCGCATTAATTGTTGTTTTCTCTTTTCGCTTTTCTCAGAAAATGGTAATCCTAAAAAACATCTCAATAATAAAAATAAGCAGTTTTTCAAAAAAAAAAATACACTGCACACACTTGCATTTTCTCTATCTCTTCTAAACACAAATCATCACATCATGCAGATTGCTTGTTTTAAACCCCGTTGAAACATACAATCTGATACCTTCTCCGACTTTGAGTTCCCGATATTTGGGGCTGAAGAAGAAGTTGACAACGAAATTCCATAAGAGATCTCCCGATTACTCCGACAAGAGGAAAGGTCCATTGAACCACACAAAGAGTCGTTGGAAAGGATCAACGTGGGTTCAGAAAAAGAGAGAAAAGAAATCAGTATTGGGGCACTGCTCAGTCCAACTGCCAAAGAGAGTTTGACAAAGCTTCTCAGAGAATTTCCCGATGTGTTTGCTTGGTCCTATCAGGACATGCCAGGGTTGGATACTAGCATCGTGGAGCATCATTTACCATGGAAATCGGAATGTCCGCCAGTAAAACAGAGGTTGAGACGGACTCACCCGGACATGGCCGTCAAAATCAAAGAGGAGGTACAAAAATAGATTGACGCGGGTTTCCTCGCCACGTCAGAATATCCTCAATGGTTAGCCAATATCGTACCCATTCCAAAAAAGGACGGAAAAGTCAGAATGTGTGTGGATTACCGAGATCTAAACAAGGCTAGTCCAAAGGATGACTTTCCTTTGCCGCATATTGACATGCTGGTTGACAGTACAGCAAAGTTCAAAGTTTTCTCCTTCATGGATGGATTCTCGGGCTATAAGGTATGGAGAAAACTTCCTTCATTACCCCATGGGGTACCTTTTGTTACAAGGTAATGTCGTTCGATTTGAAGAACGCCGGGGCAACCTATCAAAGGGCCATGACTACTCTGTTTCATGACATGATACACAAAGAGATCGAGGTATATGTCGATGATATGATTGCCAAATCTAAGACAGAAGAGGAGCATGTGACCCACCTGTCAAAACTATTCGAGCGGCTGAGAAAGTACAAACTCCGCTCTAATCCCAACAAGTGCACATTCGGTGTTCGTTTAGGGAAACTCTTAGGGTTCATCATCAGCCAGAAAGGAATTGAGGTTGATCCTGACAAGGTCAAGGCCATTCAAGAAATGCCTTCTCCGAAAACAGAAAAACAAGTCAGAGGATTCCTGGGACGTTTGAACTATATTTCCAGATTCATATTCCCCATGACCGCAACATGTGCTCCGATCTTCAAATTACTCAAAAAGAATCAGGACTGCGTTTGGACAGATGACTGCCAAACCGCCTTTGATAGTATTAAGGAATACTTGTTGAACCCACCGATTCTATCACCTCCAGTGGAAGGAAAACCACTGATCATCTACCTCATAGTCCTAGAAGACTCAATGGGTTGTGTGCTTGGTCAACAAGACGAAACGAAAAGAAAAGAGTATGCCATCTACTATTTGAGCAAGAAATTCACCGACTGCGGGACTCGGTACACTATGCTTGAGAAAACTTGTTGCGCTTTGGCTTGGGCAGCCAAATGCCTTCGCCAGTACATGATTCGTCACACTACTTGGTTGATCTCAAAAATGGATCCAATCAAGTACGTCTTTGAAAAACCTGCTCTCACGGGAAGGATTACCCGTTGGCAGATGTTGTTATCAGAATACGACATCGAGTACCACGCTCAGAAAGCCGTTAAAGGGAGTATTTTAGCCGATCATTTGGCTCATCAACCGATTGACGATCAGGAATCAGTCGGATTTGACTTCCCATACGAAGATGTCATGTATTTAAAAATGAAAGATTGCGATGAACCACTACCCAAGGAAGGGCCAGAACCAGGTTCCCAATGGGGACTAATCTTTGACAGAGCTGTCAATCATTACGGAAACAAAATTGGGACAATCATCATAACACCTCTGGGTACCCACATTCCTTTCACTGCCAGACTTACATTCAAGTGCACAAACAACGAGGCCGAATACGAAGCTTGTATTATGGGTCTTGAAAGGCGATTGATTTAAGGATCAAGAACTTGGATGTATATGGCGACTCAGCTTTGGTCGTCAATCAGATCAAAGGAGATTGGAACACATACCAATCCAGATTGATTCCTTACAAAGACTATGCGAGAAGGTTGTTACCATTCTTCAACATAATTGAGTTTCATCATATCCCTCGTGAAGAGAATCACATGGCTGATACCTTAGCCACCCTCTCTTCCATGATTAGTGTAGGTCAATGGAACGACTTACCTAAGATCGACATAATGCGCCTTGAAAGGCCGACTTACATCTTCGCGATTGAAGCAGTAATAGACGACAAACCTTGGTATCATGATATCAAATGCTTCCTTCAGAAACAAGAGTACCCACCTGGCGCACTAAGGAAAGACAGAAAAACCCTCAGAAGGTTGGCAGGCAGTTTCTTCCTGAGCGGTGATACACTCTATAAGAGGAACTTTGACTTGGTCTTGCTCTGATGTGTAGACAGACCAGAAGCAAACATGCAGATGAAAGAAATTCATGAAGGATCCTTTGGCACTCATGCCAACGGACACACAATGGCGAGAAAAATTCTAAGAGCAGGGTACTATTTGTTGACAATGGAATCTGACTGCTACAAGTACATGAGGAGGTGTCATAAGTGTCAGATATACTCAGACAAAATCCAGGTACCGCCTACACATCTCAAAGTTATCTCTTCCCCATGGCCTTTTTCCATATGGAGAATCGACATGATCGGCATGATTGAACCTAAAGCTTCTAACGGACATCGGTTCATCCTGGTAGCCATTGACTACTTCACCAAGTGGGTCGAAGCAGCGTCGTACGCCAATGTGACCCGACAAGTAGTGGTCTGATTCATAAAAAATAATATCATCTGCCGTTATGGTGTTTCTAGCCAGATCATTACTGATAATGGATTTAACTTGAATAATAAGATGATGAAGGAGTTATGCGCAGAGTTCAAGGTCGAACACCATAACTTATCTCCCTACTGACCCAAGATGAATGGGGCGGTAGAAGCGCCTAACAAGAACATCAAGAAGATTGTTCAAAAGATGGTTGTAACCTACAAAGATTGGCACGAGATGCTACCCTTTGCTCTTCACGGTTATCGTACATCTGTTCGCACTTCAATAGGGGCAACCCCTTTCTCTCTAGTATATGGCATGGAGGCCGTGCTCCCCATAGAAGTAGAGATCCCGTCAATCCGGGTATTGATGGAAGCTAAGCTTACAGAAGTTGAATGGTGTCAAAGTCGACACGACGAACTGAATCTGACCGAAGAGAAATAAATAATAGCACTATGCCACAGTCAGTTGTATCAGTAAAGAACGAAGAAGGCGTTCGACAAAAAGGTCCGACCTCGCGTCTTCAGGAAAGGAGACCTCATGCTCAAGAAGATACAATCATTTCTCACTGATTCCCGGGGAAAATGGACTCCGAATTATGACGGCCCCTATGTGGTCAAGAAAGCTTTCTCAGGCGGTGCCTTGAGACTCGCAACCATGGATGGAGAGGAATTTGCCTACCCCACAAATGTTGATGTAGTCAAGAAATACTTCGCCTAAAAAAAATGTCTCGGTGGATTGAAAACCCGTAAGGGCAGTCCAGGCAAAAATTAGAGACATAATCAAAAAAATATCCCGGTGGATTGGAAATCTCAAAGTACAATCCAGGCAAAAGTTAGGGATAATGGCAAGTAACTACGTCCAACAGGGGAAAATCCCCTAGTAGCAGTCATGCCATCCATCAGAAAACTCCAGTTAAGGTCATCTTCGACAGAAGCTCGGGATGTCCCGAATTCAAAGTTGGTAGAAGGATAGTGGTCGTTATGTTTCAATGTAGCCCTTTTCCCTTAAATTACCATTTTCAAACTTTGTAAATAATATAGGGAATCACGCGTTTGGCTGATTTCCATCCTATCAATAAAATTTGAGCCCTTGTGCTTTTGTTTGCAATTCTTATTTGTTTTAGCTTTACAGAACGACATTTTAACATGATCAACGATTCTTGAAATAAAATAAAAATGAATTTACTTGTCAAACTTTTCTGCTTTTAAAAAATAAAGATGGCAATTTCTTTTGACTGTTGAACATCGAAAGAACATCGATCGCTTCGCCAGAAGTAATCGAACTTCAAAGTGTAGAATAAAAGTACTCCTTCTAAACCAGTGCGCCTGAACGAAGGATCAGTTATGTCATATGCGAATACTCCATTTGACATCTTCGGCTGAGTTCTCATCTCTTAAGCCCGATTAACGGTTGTTCCCCCACATGGACTATCTCTCATAAGCAAGGCAGAATTTATATCTTGAACCAGCGATACTTTACATCTCCCACTGTGGCCGAGTATCCAGTAGTGTTCATCTACTAGTTTGTATGTTGTGTCAGTTTTGTCAGCATATACATACATGCATCGTGCATTATTGATTTACATTCATATTCATATTGCATCACTATCACTCTAGTCGGTCTTGTCCCTTAGTGATAAAAGTCTTCACAATCGAGTTGTCGGTTCTTTCCTCGTCAGGAAATGTTGTGTCTGAATAATCTCTCTCCTCCAATTTATTTCTGGATTAGAGTTGGCCCTTGACTACTTTGATAACTTGAACCTCTGAGATGACCAGAGAAACTTTCGGCAAATGTCACTCTTTGCCATTGAAGATGATATCTTTGCTTTCCCGGATTAAGGAAAATCCCCAGAGAAAACCTCACAACTAAAGACTTTCAGCAACACATTGATTTTGCTCTCTGGAGAGTCAATGTTAATGAAGTCATCAGCACCTCAAAATTGGATCACATCATATGGCATTTCTCCGAGAAGATCTTTGAGAAAAGTATGATGTAATATCTCTAAGCAGAAACAGTCTCTCAAGAGACTCAGTTTCCCCAGATAGAGTCAACCAATGGCATCTCCAACAGAGAAGTTTGTACCCCTCTACAATTCAGACAGATGGGTTCCCCAGCAAGTCTGACATCAAAAGTTTTTCCCATCAAATGGCATCTCCCCAGGAAAATTCGGCGAGAAGTTTGAGGAAAACCGCTACGCATAGCGTCCCTTGTCAAGAAGTTTATTGACAAAAGAAACTGAGACCAGTTCCTTGGTAGGAAACCAGGATCAAGGGGAAGTTTAAATCAGAAATTAAGACCAATTCCTTGGTAGGAAACCAGGATCGAGGGGAAGTTTAAATCAGAAACTAAGACCAGTTCCTTGGTAGGAAACCAGGATCGAGGGGAAGTTTAAATCAAAAACTTAGACTAGTTCCTTGGTAGGAAACTAGGATCGAGGGGAAGTTCATTTCAGAAACTGAGACCAGTTCCTTGGCTGAAGACCAGGATCGAGGGGAGGTTTTTACCTTTTCTAATCATCATTGCTTAACAAAAGAAGAAGGATGCGCAAACCGCCATTCTTAACCGCTATCAAAATTTCGGGTATTCCGATATTTAATCCTCTTGCACCCCGAATGCCCGAATACCTTCGCCATTCACACCTTCGGGTCCAAGAAGATTAAATAGGGGCATCTGTCATACCCCAAAATTTGAGCACTAAGATTTCCCATCATTGTGCAAATCATCATCACAATATGGATGAACCATTAGTCTCCCCAAAGATGGGTGAACCTTCACTACAATCAAACTTAGGGTTTCAAGCCCTCTTTGAGCCTTAGACAAAGGATCAATCAAGGAATGACATGATCTTCAACTTGTTTAACCTCTCAAACATCCACAATGGATCAAGAGGACTCCCGCATCAAGGATTAAGCACAAGGCTGCAACATTCTGAGTGGATCAAGCCTCAAGATTGCCAGTGTCACCAAATTAGGGTTTTGGTCGACCATGGCCTCCAGATGGGAATTTTCCTCTAGGCATGAGCCAATGCTTCAAAGCATAACCTATGATGCTCTAAGGGACATCATGAACCCAATCATCAAGTCAATTTTTGCCTCAGGGGATGCATTCATAAAAAAAATCAGGAATTAGGGTTTCTTGACCTAATTCACCCCTAAGTTGACTTTTGGGACAAAACATGAGCCAAGACCTCAAAGGAGGATTTAAGGGTCTCTAATACACCACATTGATCCATTTGCAACAATGGATTGGTCTAAGAAGTTGGAGCAACAAGTTTCAATTTCATCAGAACCACAATTAGGGTTTTGGGGAAAAAGTCAACAGTGCCTTTGACTTTTGACCAAGACATGCCCCCTGTAGCGCGAATTTTTGGACGTGGTTGCGAAACACTATCGCTTTTGGGGTACTACAGTTTGATTCATTTTTTATCCTATTGAAGCTGATGAAGGAAGGGAAATAGATGTCTCCAATTAACCCTGCTTGCATACTGAGTTTAAACAGATGACTGTTGGTTTACAGATGCTACAAAGATTGTGGGTCTCTCTTAGGTTATTTTGTTAAAATAGTGCCTGGGCGATTGGTGGGAGTTTAAGACTGATGCTTTTCAATTGATAGGTGAAGGTATGGGATTTGGGACTTTGGATTAGTGTGCTCGCTAAGATTTTTCTTTCAATCTTATGCCTACGTATTCCCGTTTACTGAAACAGGGAAATCAGAGCGATCGTAGTTCCTCCTATTCTATGGGAGGAAATGGTGTTTTGGTGTCTTGTTCAAAGCCCAAGACGTGAAGCTGAAAAGGTGGTTTATATCTTGTTCAAAGCCCAAGAGGTGAAGCTAAAAAGGTGTTGTCTTTAGAGAGAATTTGTCATCTCTAAAGGGGGTCTGTTTGTCACAACTGTTGGGTGACTGGCTATAAAGGAGGATTACTTTAACCGGGATATGTGAATCCTAGCAATGCCATAATTTCCTTTATAGGGGGTTTTAACCTGAAGGAGAAGACTTTAACTCAATGTAGAGCAATGCTATCTTTCCTTAGGAATTTCTCATGCTAAAAGAGGGACAGTGGCGTGGATGTAAATAATCCAGAGGCTTGCCGCTTACAGCGATTAGATGAAAGGAATTGTTGATGTTTGTATCCTGTGAATGAGGCACAGTTTTGATAATGCCTTCGAGACTCAAGGAGATTAAACTGTCCAAGTCTAGAGTTTTATCATTTGTACTATGCTTAAAGAAACAGTAGTAGTACGTTCACGGTAGAAAGATCTAGACTCTTTGAAAGACTGTTCTATTAAGATGACTAATTTCTGTTCCTATACCTCTAGGAGGTTGTCGGGACAATTTGTACGAAGCCCAAGAGGAGGCTGGAAACTTTTAAGAAGCCGAGGGACAATTTGTACGAAGCCCAAGAGGAGGCTATCTTCCCGAAGGAAGAATCCTTATACGAAGCCTAAGAGGAGGCTGTGAATACTTCTAAGAAGCCGTAGGGTCCTTGTACAATGCCCAAGAGGAGGCGGGGATGCTTTTAGGAAGCCTATGGGTCCCCAAACCCCGAGAAATTCAAGACAGACTATTCACAGAGAATAGATCAAGCCAGGAAAGTCCGAGAATTTGGAAGAAACTCAAGAGATTCCATTCACGGAGAAAATATCATCTCTGGGGAGTAGAGTTTCTTTGACAATGTCTAAGGGTGACAGTCTGTGAAAGGGTTCACTGAGAATGTTGTCTTTCACGTCTCCATATTGTTTAACCCCAAGAGGAGGGAAGACTGTGTCTGGTAATCCTATGGGGGATCTAGTTTTATCTATTTAAGAGTGACCAACAGGGCTTAGTGCTAGACGTAGTTGCCGGGGAAACTCTAAATATCTATACTAGTATTACACAGTTGATATGAGTTTATGAAAGAAGACTTACAGTGAAATAGCCCCACAATACAGTTATATGTATATGAAAGCGGGTAAAGAAAGCATATAAACACTTACTCGGTTGTAGAGCTTCCATGCTATTTGGTTAGTTGTTCAACAAAGAAAGATTGAAAACAACAGTATATTCAAAGTTAAAGGAGAAAGTATTTTGAAAAGGTGTTGGGGCTTACAGCTCAAGGAGAGGCCCAAGGTTTATCAGTGATCGCACTGTCGTTTTGTACAGAGGGACTTATACAAGTAACTGAGGCCCAAAAAGGTTTTCTGTACAAGGGGATGGGCCTTACACTCTCTCAAGAGGCCCAAATGATTTATTTTTGAACAAGTGGTGGGGCTTACAGCTCAAGGAGAGGCCCAAAAGTTTGTTTTTTTCAACTGGCGATCGCGCCGAGATTTTTGAAAACCCGGTGGGTCTTATACAATGTATTGAGGCCCAAAAATGGTTTGGTTTTCAAAGGGGGTTGGGTCTTACACTCTAATAGAGACCCAAAAGATTTTGAATGGGTCTTATAGCTCGAGGAGAGGCCCAAGGTTTGTTTTTCAACGGACGATGATCGCGTTGAACCTTTTGAAATACAACGAGACTTATACAATAAGTGAGGCCCAAAAATAGGTTTGTATTTATAAAGGATTGGGTCTTACACTCTATTAGAGGCCCAAAAGTGTTTGAAATTGTTTGATGAGGGTTGAATTAATCAAAACCCTAATTTGTTTCCAAAATATATTTTAATTGAATAAAAAATTCAATTAAAATGATCAAAATTGTTTAACATGTGGAAAACAAATTGTGATCTTAGATTAATGTTTCAAAAATCATGTTTTGACCTACAAAATCAAGAAGGAAAAAATATTTTAAATGTCAAAAACAATTAAAATATTAATTCTTGGCAAAAATATCAATTATATGAAATAAATAATATTTTTGGGATTTTTTGGTAAAATAAAATATTTTAACATTTTCGTGAATTATTAAAAAAAGAATCAACTCAAAATCATTAAAACTCAGAGAGAAATTAATTTTTGAATCAATTAAATAAAATCACAAAATTCAAATATTCAAATATTTGAAAAAGGGCACCAAGAACATGGCAAGAACACGCGCCCTTCCTCTGTTTCTGCAGATTTGTGTTTTCTATCCAATCTCACTGAATACTTGATTATATCATGCAATCTACATATCAATCTACTCGTTTCAACCTCACGATCATGTCTATGGTCTTTAATTTCATTTATTTTAAGCATGGAATAAGAAATCAAAGAGAAACCTCAAGAACCCTAAATTCTGCATGAAGGTTCAGAAAATCCATACACGATTCAAACAATGCAATTGATTGAGGGAAAACACTCCATGCATGATTATGAACATATGGCCAAATTATTGTGCAGCAAAAATTGCATGGATCATAGAGTTAGAAGAGCTCATGCTTACCACTTGCAGCTGGTGATCATGTTTTGTGTTAGAGGTGTTACAGCTTGGTTCCAAGGTTATGGACAGCTTCCCTAGGTGTTATGGAGTGTGTCTGGATGCTTGGAATGGATTGAAATGATCTGGAACTTTAGATGGTACCCCAACTGCAAATCTGTCAAAGGCTTGAGCAAATGGCTGGTGATTTTGTGATTTTGGTGTTCCAGATGTTATGTGAGTGTTTGGATCACTTCTATAAAATGTTTATGAGGTGTGTGTGTGATTGGTTTGATTGGAATTGCTCTCAAACTCAAAACCCGATAGTGACTTGCTTTGGAAGGCAAATTTGGAAGTAAGAAGGAGATTTTGAGGAAAGCATCTGTTTGATGGCTTTGGTGTACTCAAACTGATCACAAATTAGCTCTATTTATAGTAGAGCAAGTTTGTTTTGCAAGCAATAGTTAATGGCAACTGCAGCAGAGGTTTGGCTAATGGTTGCACTTTGGAATCCAAGTCTCCTCTAGCCATTGACTAGAGGTCAGGGAACAGGGCTGTGGTTCCCTTGGTCTTGGATAAGTCTTGAATGAATTCAGTTGCAAATGGCTCAGTCCATGCCACCTTGGTGTATGCATTGAATGCTCCAATCCAAAATTGGAGTCTTGTCCCTCTTTTAGGCAATTCTAGGGTTGGCATGCTACTTCTTGTTCCAAGGACTTTGGAGGCTTGGCTCAGTGTTTGTCCCCTTTAGATTTGATCCTCAAATGTGTCCAAAGTGATGACAAGGGTTGGAATTATCTGATTTTGCCAAATCGAGAAAAAATGCAAAATTCTGCCTAGCCTTGGCAGTTTTCAGCAAGGCATATTGCCATTATCATATCTCTTGGCCCAAGTAGAATTTGGTGATGTTCTTGGCCATTTTGGAAAGCCCTCATATGATACAACAACTGTTTGATCATATCTGGTTTTGATACCTTTTGGATCCAAGTGAAAAATCCCCCTACATTTGGAAAAAAGAGAAGGCAGATTCTGACTTAGTGAAAATTTCACTAAGTGTTGGAAAAAAAGTGACATTTTCACTTTTTGTGATTTTGATCATTCCATAACTCAAAATCCATGAGGAATTTGGAGGGAGGTCAGTTTTAAGCTTTTGTAGAGGGTAATGAGATCTACAATTCAAGCTTTGGATGGGGAAAAATGGCTTTGTGGTTTAGGAGTTATGATCCTCCAAAGTTGGTACCCTTGCCACTTTGTTCATAACTTAGAAAATTTTCTAAGTTTTTATGGTTACCCCCTTTTTCAAGTTATCCCACTTTTCTTGATTTTTCTTGAGGAATGATGATTCAAATCATACATTAACATCATTTTAGGGTTAAAAAACCATTTTTGTGAAAAATCTCAAAAAGTCAAAGTTGACTTTTGTGCAAAGTTGACTTTTTATCAAATGAATTCCAAACTGTGCGATCCTTTAGGAAATCATGTCCTTGACCTAAATCAAACTTGATGGACATGTTCCATGGGTGTTATAGGGTATATTGAAACATGTCCTAGGGTTTGGGAGCATGTCCTGGTCAAAAGTCAAAGATAGAGTTGACTTTTCTCGCGAAACCCTAACTGTGATACTGATGAAATTGAGACTTGCTGCTCAAGCTTCCTGGATCAATCCATTGTTACAAATGGATAAATATGGTATGTTGGAGACCCTCAAATCATGTCTTGAGGTCTTGGCTCATGATTTGTCCCAAAAGTCAACTTAGGAGTGAATTAGGTCAAGAAACCCTAATTCCTGATTTTTTATGTATGCATCCCCTGAGGTCAAATTGACTTGATGCTTGGGCCCATGAGGTTCCATGGAGTATTTTAGGATATGATTTGAAGCATTGGCTCATGCCCAGAGGGAAATTTCCATCTGGAGGCCCTAGTCGACCAAACCCTAATTTGGTTACACTAGCGATCTTGAGGCTTGATCCACCTGGAAGGGAGCAGCCTTGTGCTTAATCCTTAAAGTGGGAGTCATCTTGATCCCTTGTGGATATTTGAGAGGCTAGATAAGTTGAAGATCATGTCATTTCTTGATTGATCCTTTGTCTAAGAACTCTGAGAGGGCTTGAAACCCTAGTTTTGATTATAGTGGATGCTCACCCATCTTTGGGGAGACTGATGAGGTATGATGGTTCCTCCATATTGTGATGATAATTCTCACAATGATGGGAAATATTAGTGGTCAAAATTTGGGGTAATGACAGATGCCCCTATTTAATCTTCTTGGACCCGAAGGTGTGAATCGCGAAGGTATTTGGGCATTCAGGGTGCAAGAGGATTAAATATCGGAATACCCGAAATTTTGATGGTGGTTAAGAACGGTGGCTTGCGCATCCTTCTTATTTTGCTAAGCAATGATGCTTAGAAAAAGTAAAAAGAAAACTTCCCCTCGATCCTGGTTTCCTACCAAGGAACTGGTCATAGTTTTTGAAATAAACTTCCCCTCGATCTTGGTTTCCTACCAAGGAACTGGTCTCAGTTTTTGAAATAAACTTCCCCTCGATCCTGGTTTCCTACCAAGGAACTGGTCTCAGTTTCTGATGTAAACTTCCCCTCGATCCTGGTTTCCTTCCAAGGAACTGGTCTAAGTTTCTAAAATAAACTTCCCCTCGATCCTGGTTTCCTACCAAGGAACTGGTCTCAGTTTTTGATGTAAACTTCCCCTCGATCCTGGTTTCCTTCCAAGGAACTGGTCTAAGTTTCTGAAATCAACTTCCCCTCGATCATGGTTTCCTACCAAGGAACTGGTCTAAGTTTCTTTTGTCAATAAACTTTTTGACAAGGGACGCTATTCGTAGCGATTTTCCTTAAACTTCTCGCCGAATTTTCCTGGAGAGATGCCATTTGATAGAAAAAGTTTTGCTGTCAGACT
This sequence comes from Lathyrus tuberosus, assembly GCA_022829125.1. Taxonomy (NCBI): domain Eukaryota; kingdom Viridiplantae; phylum Streptophyta; class Magnoliopsida; order Fabales; family Fabaceae; genus Lathyrus; species Lathyrus tuberosus. The sequence continues at coordinate 6,341,697 of JALAZF010000308.1, read as the reverse complement.
TGCTGGGGAACCCAGTCGTCTGAGTTGTAGAGGTGTACAAACTTCTCTGTTTGGAGACGCCATTTGTCGATTCTACTGGGAAAATGACTCTCTTGAGAGACTTCTTTCTATTTGGGGATGTTACATCATACTTTTCTCGGGATCTTCTCGGAGAAACGCCATATGATGTTGTCCAATTTTGAGGTGCTGATGACCTTTTCGTCAGCGGTTTTTTTTCCGAAGAAAAACTGCTGTATTGCCGAATCTCTGCTTAAGAGGCTTCCTCTAGGGATTTTCCTTAATTCGGGAAAGCGAAAATATCATCTTCAATGGCGAAGAGTGACATCGGTTGAAGGTTCTCTGGTCTTTCAAAGGTTCAAGTTATTAAAGTCGTCAAGGGCCAATTCTGATCCATAACTAAACTGGAGGAGAGAGATTGTTCAGAAACAACATTTCCTGACGAGGAAAGAACCGACAACTCGATTGAGAGGACTGTTATCACTAGGGGACAAGACCGACTAGAGTGATAGTGATGCAATATGAATGTGAATGCAAATCAATAATTCATGATGTATGTATGTATATGCTGACAAAACTGACACGACATACAGATTAGAAGATGAACATGACTGGATACTCGGCCATCGCAGGGCGAAGAAGTACCACTGGTTCAAGATAGCAATTCCACCTTGCTTAGGAGAAACGGTCCCTGTTGGGAGCGACGCTGGTCGGGCTTAGGAGATAAGAACTCGGCCGAGGAGGTCAGATGGAGCATTCACATCTGACATAGCTGATCCTTCATTCAGGCATACTGGTTTAGAAGGAGTACTTTGATTCTGCACTTTGAGGCTCGAACACCTTTGGAGAAGCGATCGATGTTCTTTCGATGTTCAACCGTCAAAAGAAATTGCCATCTTTATTTTTAAAAGCAGAACAATTTTAACAAGTAAATTCATTTTTGTTCCGTTTCAAGAATCATTGATCATGTTAAAAACATCATTCAGTAAAGCTAAAACAAATATTAATTGCAAATAAAAGCACAAGGGCTCAAATTTTATTGATAGGATGGAAATCAGCCAAACACGTGATTCCAAAGAGTATATACAAAGTTAGAAAATGGTAATTTACAGGGAAAAGGGCTACATTGAAACATAACGACCACTATCCTTTTACCAACTTTGATTTCTGGGCATCCTGAGCTTTTGTCGAAGATGACCTTGACTGGAGCTTTCTTGACGGATGATGTAACTACTGCCGAGGGACTTGCCCCTTTGTCGAAAGTAGTTACTTGCCATTACCCCTAATTTTTGCCTGGATTGTACTTTGAGAATTCCAATCCACCAGGATGATTTTTGATTATGTCTCTAATTTTTGCCTGGACCGTCCTTTCGGGTTTTCAATCCACCGAGACGTTTTTTTTTTAGTTTAGGCGAAGTATTTCTTGACTACATCAACATTCGTGGGGTAGGCAATTTATTCTCCGTCCTTGGTTGCAAGTCTCAAGGCACCGCCTGAGAAAGCTTTCTTGACCACATAGGGTCCGTCATAATTTGGAGTCCATTTGTCTCGAGAATCAGTGAGAAATGATTGTATCTTCTTGAGCACAAGGTCTCCTTTCCTGAAGACACGAGGTCGAACCTTTTTGTCGAACGCCTTCTTCATTCTTTGCTGATACAACTGACCATGGCATAGTGCCGTTATTCATTTTTCCTCGATCAGATTTAGTTCGTCGTGTCGACTTTGACACCATTCAGCTTCTGTAAGCTTAGCTTCCAACAATACCCGGATTGATGGGATCGCTACTTCGATGGGGAGCACTGCTTCCATGCCATATACTAGAGAGAAAGGGGTTGCCCCTGTTAAAGTGCGGACAGATGTGCGATAACCGTGATGAGCAAAGGGTAGCATCTCGTGCCAATGTTTGTAAGTTACAACCATCTTTTTAACAATCTTCTTGATGTTCTTGTTAGCCACTTCTACCGCTTCGTTCATCTTTGGTCGGTAGGGAGATGAGTTATGGTGTTCAATCTTGAACTCTGCGCACAACTCTTTCATTATCTTATTGTTCAAGTTGGATCCATTATCGGTAATGATCTGGCTCGGAACACCATAACGGCAGATGATATTGTTTTTGATAAATCGGACCACAACTTGTCGAGTTACATTAGCATACGACGCTGCTTCGACCCATTTAGTGAATTAATCAATGGCTACCAAGATGAACCGATGTCTGTTTGTAGCTTTGGGCTCAATCATGCTAATCATGTCGATTCCCCATATGGAAAAAGGCCATGGGGAAGAAAGAACTTTGAGATGCGTTGGCGGTACATGAATTTTGTCAGAGTATATCTGACACTTGTGGCACTTCCTCATGTACTTGTAGCAGTCAGATTCCATGGTTAACCAGTAGTACCCTGCTCTCAGAATTTTTTTCGCCATTGTGTGTCCGTTGGCATGAGTGCCAAAGTATCCTTCGTGAATTTCTTTCATCAGCATGTCTGCTTCTGGTCCGTCTACACATCGGAGCAAAACCATGTTGAAATTTCTCTTATAGAGTGTATCATCGCTCAGGAAGAAACTGCCTGCCAGCCTTCTGAGGGTATTCCTGTCTTTCCTTAGTGCCCCAGGTGTGTACTCTCGTTTCTGAAGGACGCATTTGATATCATAATACCAAGGTTTGTCATCTATGACTACTTCAATCGTGAAGATGTAAGCCAGCCGTTCAAGGCGCATTATGTCGATCTTAGGTATGTCATTCCATTGACCTACACTAATCATGGAAGAGAGTGTGACTAATGCATCAGCCATGTGATTCTCCTCATGAGGGATATGATGAAACTCAACTCTGTTGAAGAAGGGTAGCAACCTTCTCACGTAATCTTTGTAAGGAATCAATCCTGATTGGTACGTGTTCCAATCTCCTTTGATTTGATTGATAACCAGGGCTGAATTGCCATATACGTCCAAGTTTTTGATCCTCAAATTAATTGCTTCCTCGAGACCCATAATACAAGCTTCGTATTCGGCCTCGTTATTTGTGCACTTGAACGTAAGTCTGGCAGTGAAAGGAATGTGGGTACCTTGAGGGGTGACAATGATTGCCCCAATTCCGTTTCCGTAATGATTAACTGCTCCATCAAAGATAAGCCCCCATTGGGAACCTGGTTCTGGCCCTTCACTGGGTAGTGGTTCATCGCAATCTTTCATTTTCAAATACATGACATCTTCGTCTGGGAAGTCAAACCCGATTGATTCTTAATCGTCAATCGTTTGATGAGCCAAATGATCGGCTAAAATACTCCCCTTAATGGCTTTTTGAGCATGGTACTCTATGTCATATTCTGATAGCAACATCTGCCAACGGGCAATCCTTCCCATGAGAGCAGGATTTTCGAAGACATACTTGATCGGATCCATCTCAGAGACCAACCAAGTGGTGTGATGAATCATGTACTGGAGAAGACGTTTGGCTGCCCAAGCCAAAGTACAGCAAGTTTTCTCGAGCATAGTGTACCGAGTCTCGCAGTCGGTGAATTTCTTGCTCATATAGTAGATGGCAGACTCTTTCCGTTTGGTTTCGTCTTGTTGGCCAAGTACACAGCCCATGGAGTCTTCTAGGATGGTGAGGTAGATAATCAGCGGCCTTCCTTCCACTGGAGGTGATAAAATCGAAGGGTTCAACAGGTATTCCTTAATACTGTCGAAGGCAGTTTGACAGTCTTCTGTCCAAACGCAGTCTTGATTCTTTTTGAGTAATTTAAAAATCGGCTCACATATCGCGGTCATGAGGAATATGAATCTGGAGATGTAGTTCAACCGTCCCAGGAATCCTCTGACTCGTTTTTCAGTTTTCGGAGAAGGCATTTCTTGAATGGCCTTGACCTTGTCAAGATCATCCTCAATTCCTTTCTGGCTGACGATGAACCCTAAAAGTTTTCCCGAACGGACACCAAAGGTGCACTTGTTGGGATTCAAGCGGAGTTTGTACTTTCTCAACCGCTCGAATAACTTTGACAGATGGGTCACATGCTCCTCTTCTGTCTTAGATTTGGCAATCATATCATCGACATATACCTCGATCTCTTTGTGTATCATGTCATGAAACAGAGTAGTCATGGCCCTTTGATAAGTTGCCCCGGCGTTCTTCAAATCGAAAGGCATCACCTTGTAACAAAAGGTACCCCAGGGGGTAATGAACGAAGTTTTCTCCATGTCTTTTGGCACCATTTTGATTTGATTATAGCCCGAGAATCCATCCATGAAGGAGAAAATTTTGAACTTTGCTGTACTGTCAACCAGCATGTCAATGTGTGGTAAAGGAAAGTCGTCCTTTAGACTAGCCTTGTTTAGATCCCTGTAGTCCACACACATTCTGACTTTTCCGTCCTTTTTCGGAACAGGTACGATGTTGGCTAACCATTGAGGATATTCTGACGTAGCGAGGAAACCCGCGTCAATCTGTTTATGTACCTCCTCTTTGATTTTGATGGCCATGTCCGGGTGAGTCCGTCTCAACCTCTGTTTTACTGTCGGACATTCTGATCTCAACGGTAAATGATGTTCCACGATGCTGGTATCTAACCCTGGCATATCTTGATAGGACTAAGCGAATACATCAGAGAATTCTTTGAGAAGCTTTACCAAACCCTCTCTGGCAGTTGGACAGAGCAGTGCCCCAATCCTGATTTCTTTTCTCTCTTTTTCCGAACCTAAGTTTACCGTTTCCAACGGCTCTTTATGAGGTTCAATGGACATTTCCTCCTGTCTGAGTAATCGGGAGATCTCTTCCGAAATTTCGTCGTCATTCTCTTCTTCAGCCCTAAGTACTAGGAACTCAAAGTTGGAAGAAGGCATCAGATCGTATGTTTCAACGGGGTTTAAAACAAGCAATCTGCATAACGTGATGATTTGTGTTTAGAAGAGATAGAGAGAATGCAAAAGTGTGTGCAGTGTATTTCTTTGAAAAACTGCTTGTTTTTATTATTGAGTTGTTTTTTAGGGTTACCATTTTCTGAGAAAAGCAAAAAGAGAAAACATCAATAAATGCAGAAATTACAAAATGACGTTATTTTATTAATGAACAAGTCGATTCTTGAAATTACAGCCCTATAAAACAAAACTCTGTCACTTTGGGCGAAGTGAAGAGGGAAAATTTACAGAAAATGAGCCCTATCAAAACATCTGTTTCACCTGGGCAGGGTGAAAGGTTAAAACGACAATTACTTTGACTTATGAAAAATCTTCGGAACCTCGACAACAACCCATTGGCGGCGAACTCCTCGGTGAATCACAAAGTCTGGCACCTTCCTTGATTTGTCTGCTGAAATAACGCTGATTTCTGGTGGAGCAGGATCATTGGAATCTGTCTCCCAGGCAGAATTGTCGTAGGAGGATTCCTCTGTTGCATTTGCATAACATTTGTGCTCTCAAGTAGATCTCCCCATTCAGTTGGCTGGAAGTCTTCGAGCCTGATACGAGAGCTTTCAGGAGCGGTGTATTTGACCATGAAGTCGTACTTTCCACTTGGTTGTCCCAGGGTGTCCCACACTTCTTTGGAACTGGAGGAGTCATCTCTCTCGATGACGTTGACCTCTGGAAATTCATAGTTAATGAATTCAAGTCCTGCAAACGTTGCAAATTCATCGTTGTACTGGACGTTTTCTGACTGACCTGATTGTTGATCCCATGACATGGTGGGGACGCAGGTATTCTTTTCAATGATGCTCAGCTGATTTTCATTGTTCGGCTGATTTCCTTGCCCCAAGTCTTTTGGATACGGCTTCCACATTGGCAAGCCATCCATCGGGCTATAATAGTTGTGGTCAAAGTTGTCCTTCATTAGAGTGTCCTCCTCTAATGAGTTTGGTAGAGCACGGCATCCTTCCGGATCACAATCTCCGTATATCATTTCGACATCTGACCTGGGTATAAATCTCGGACTCTGTGTAGGAAAGCAAAAGGGAGTCTGCGTTTCGTCCTGAGACATATAACCGTCCTTGTTAAGATAGGATTCCCATTCTTCCTCCATATCGGAGGGATCATCTTTATTGATGGTATGCACTTCTTGAGGCACTGGGTGAAGGAAACCTCCACTGTGGAAGAAGTCCTAAATGGGATGAAGACTTTCATTGCTGGTAGTAGCTGTCTGGGTACAGGTTGCAGAAAAACCAAGACCCTTCTTTGTTTTATTGTCAGTAGGAATGACTAGCTGTCCCTATCCTGTTGTATTAGTACTCTCGACCGCTTTGATAGCATCTTTGTATGAGAAAATGGAAGTCCCCTCTTCGGATTGATTGTCCTTGCTCACCCAAAGCGCTTGGAACTGATTCCCAACAACCTCCTCGGGTTCTACACAAGTAGATGATGATAAGTTACTCACGAACAAGGCTTGTTCTCCACAGACCGTGACGAGTTGGCCGCTCTGGACGAACTTTAACTTTTGGTGGAGGGTCGAGGTGACCGCCCCAGCCTGATGTATCCAAGGTCTTCCTAATAAACAACTGTATGTTGCCCGGATGTCCATGACCTGGAAAGTGACTTGGAAAGTGTGAGGACCGATAGTTATGGGAAGGTCGGCTTCGCCGATAATCATTTTTTTGGATCTGTCAAATGCTTTGACGACGACCTCGCTGGTTCTCATCGGAGGTCCTTTGAATGATAATTGAATCAAAGTGGACTTCGACATAACATTCAGGGCTGACCCTGTGTCTACCAGTACGCTGGCTAAAGCATCGTCCTGGCAGCTGACCGTGATATTGAGCGCCATGTTATGATGGCGACCCTCTTCAGGTAATTCCTCATCAGTAAATCCCAAGTTATTCTAGGAAGTGATGTTAGAGACAATGCTATCGAACTGTTTGATTGTTACATCCTGTTATACAAAGGCTTGCTCCAAGACTTTCTGTAGAGCCTCCCTGTGCGCTTCTGAATTGAGTAAAAGTGACAGCATAGAGATCTTTGAAGGAGTTTGTAATAGCTGATCAACAATTTTGTATTCACTCCTTTGGATAAGCTTCAGCATCTCATCATCGTTTTTCGAAAGGTCGGGATTACTAGATTGACCGACCGGTGGATTGGGAACTTCTGTCTGAGGTTCCTTTTCTTTGTTAAATTCTCCAACTCCTCGATTGAAGATTCGACCACTCCGTGTTACTCGACTGATGTCTGCAATATTCATGACGAAGGGTAATGGAATTTCCTTTCCATTCTCGACTATTGTCGCACCGTATTTGTAAGGGATAACCTTAGTTGATTTATACGGTAATGGTCCCGGTAGATAGATGACTATGGGAGCCTTCTGATTTTTTCGACCATCGTAAGCAATTTCGATCCATCCCTGGTTGGGAACTCTCGATTTGTCAAGTAGAGGGATGATGGTACAAACATCCCTAGTCTTCTGATGATCAAAGATTATGACAACGTCCTTAATTTGATCAGCGAGGTAGTCCGGCGCCCATTTGATTGGTCTGGAACTCAGATATGGGCGAATATCTCTATGATCCGCCTGACCCTGAAGAGCTGCTCGCACAAGGTAACATCCTTGGTTACTTTCCGAACATACCCTACAACGTTCGTAGTTGTGTGGTGGCACCTGGCCACGCTCGCTTTGAATACAATGTAACCTCACTAGGTCAGTTTCCACAGATCGAACGTCCCGACTTTGATGCCGAGTAGGGTTCCCGTTGGTAATACTAATTTACTGGGTGTCTTCATCCATATAGATTGGAAGCCACCAGTGGTTTAACAAGTGCTGAAGTGTTTCCTGGACAAGGGCACAACCCTAATCATTTTTGCAACCCGCCCTACAGTTCTGATAATCATGTGATACCAGGAACCCGAGCCGGACCTGTTTAGCATGTAACTCCACCAGGCTGGTATTCATCAAGCGAATATCGAAGATTTGAATCATGTTGATCTGATAGGGATTCCTATCATGGCAGTCCTGGATCCATCCAAGATCCATCTAACGCTAGAGGGCTCCTTGTACAAAAGAGCATCCCTGTTTGTTTACCGACCAAGTCAGACAGGAATTGTAATTGTGTCGCGGCAGATTATGATACTGGCTTTGCCTGGAGTACATCGCCACCAAGTTGACATTCATTGCACGGACGTCGTGGTTCTAAATGACGTTAGAATTCGTGTAAACCATGTTAACTCCACGAACTCGGTGCTCTTGGATCCATCCGAGATCCATCTGTTCCTGTAGAACTAATTGCACCACAAAACATCCTCGATTGCTTTTAGAGCAGATATCGCACTGGTGATAGTTATGAGGTGGCACATGGCCATATCCACTCTGTCTGCAATGCATCTTGACCAGATTGGTCCTTAACAGGAGTACATCATGAATTTGATAGACGTTGTTAGTCTCTCCCTCTATCAAATTGACTGTAGGTTTCTCGTGTTGAGGCAGCGGGTTTGTGAGAACATTAGGATTTGTATCCTTGAAAGATAAGGCCCCACTCCTAACAAGCTTTTGCACGTCGGATTTGAATTTGAGATAGTTCTCTATGTTATGCCCTGGTCCTCCTTGATGGTATGGGCAAGTCTGATCCACCTTAAACCAAAAAGGCAGATTTTCCGGTACTGTAAGAGGGGACTTAGTCTGGGCATGCCCCTTAGCCAGTAGTAACAGAAATAGTTCTGCGTATAATACGGGTATATGATCAAATCCTGGTGGCCGCGTTGTACGGTTGTTATTGTATGGAGGACGAGCCTGCTGAAGAGGCTGTTGAGTCCTTTGCTGATTAGGTTGGCTCTGCGCAACCTGAGGTTGATACGTAGAAATAGGCACAGGATTGATAGCAGGAGTCACAACAGCTACTGGCTGATAACGTTGCCTTTGCTTTCTGAGAGAGATATTCCCAATATCTTGCTCTTTTTTCTTAGGGAGAGCACTACTGTATCGCTTTGTGCTACTTGATGATCCAGTGTCTTTAACTAGACCTCCTTCTCGGACGGCTTCCTCAAGACGAACTCCCATACCGACCATCTCGGTGAAGTCACTGGGCACACTGGCAACCATTCTGTCATAATAAAAAGAGCTTAAGGTCTTTAAGAAGATCTTTGTCATATCTCTTCCCTCAAGAGGTGGACAAATTTGAGCGGCAATTTCACGCCATCTCTGGGAATAATCCTTAAAGGTTTCTTTGTCCTTTTGTGACATTGATCTGAGTTGATCTCTGTCCGGTGCCATGTCCAGATTGTATTTATATTGTTGGACGAAGGCAGTGCCAAGATCTATGAAAGGGCTAATCGTAGCACGGTTTAAACCCATGTACCATTTTAGTGCGGCACCGGTTAAACTATCTTGAAAGTAGTGAATCAGTAAATCCTGATTCTCTGTCTGAGCTAACATTCGCCGGGCGTACATCACCAGATAGCTCTGAGGGCAAGAGTTACCCTTGTACTTTTCAAAGTCGGGCACCTGGAATTTGTGCGGGACTTTCACATTGGGGACCAAGCAGAGGTCCGCGACGTCCTTTCCAAATAAATCCTGACTGCGAAGGGCATGGAGTTCTTTCTGCATTCCCAGGAACTGTTCCTGGAACTCATTCATTCTTTTGAACATGTTGTCGTTTCCACCAGAAGGCATCTATGGAATCTGTCCTTCTGGGACAGTGTGTACCACGAGCGGTGGTATAGTCATTATGGCCGAGACTCTCGGTGCCTCCCGAAGTTTGTAACCTTCAGGAGTTGTTGTCATGCCCCTGGCATCTTCGCTTTCCCGAAGTTTGTAACCTTCAGGCCCAGCGGTTCCTGCTGCGGTTCCCTGATCCTCATTGATCGACGGAACATATCCTTCCAGGATATAGTTAAGTGGCATGCCCCAGGGACGATCTTTTGGCATTTTGTACCTAGGATCGGACTTCTCCACTACGGGCGTTGAGCTGATCTCCAAGATCACAGTCCTTTATAGCTGAGCTTCTGCCATGGCTTGCATGTCGTTATGAAGTTTTCTCATATCCTCTCTCAGAGCGTCGATCTCTTCTCTCAACAGTCTGTTCTCTTCCTCGAGATCATCCATTTTTTTCTAACGATTGGCCCGAGTATTGTACAAATGAGACAGTTTAACTCTAGAACCGAGACACAAACGTGAGATTCGTAGGTAAGGAGAATACGTGACGTGAGAATAATGAATGCAATGATTATATTAATTGTTTTTTTTTTGGTTTAATCAAAATAAACTTTGACAATTAGATTGCAAATATCAAACAGTGGGGAAACCCCGTTTTATTGAATTCAAAGGATTGCGAAAATAGAAATACAGTAGATTACAAGGTGCAGAAACAGAAACCTAAGCTAATGGGTCCCGAGCCCTCTCTGAGGAGAACTCGGATGCTGATTCTGGTAGTTTCCTTTTCTTGGACCGGGGCTCTTGGGCCGTTGTCGGGTTGTCATTCCTTTGCCAAGTGAAAGGAACGAGCAAATTCCTTTGGTCATCCTGATTCTCTACAGCATGTTGCTCTAAAATCTCAATCAGAGCAGCCTTATCTTTTAGCAGTCGCTGTATTTTGGTACACTCTACATTGAGGGTGTGGTACTTGTTCTTTCAAGACCTCCTCTCCTGTTGAACTTTGTTGAGAGTAACCTGAAGTTTTTCCATTTCAGTCATGAAGTACATGATAGATTCCCTCGGCGGAAGAACTTTGTGGCGAGGATAAGGCATCTTTAGCTTGAGAGCTCTAGTTTTGACCCAGTGGAGATAAGGCTCCACCGAGACACAGTCCGGTTTTCCTAGAGACTCTCGTCCTTTCTTATGAACATGTTTCCAAGCATGTACTATTTCCATCTTTAGTGCCCTGTCATTTTCTCCTTCTTTGAAGAAAAGACCCTCCAGATGAGCATTACGCGGGACATTCCTCATCGGGTATCCAAATTGACGATGAACCAATACTGGATGGTAGTTGATTCCTCTCTTAGTTCCTACGAGGGGTACGTTGGGGAAGTTTCCACAACGATCAATGATCCTGATCCCGTCATAAATCCTATTGCACCAATCTATGTCAGAGTTGGTAAGAGACATGATTTTCTGTGACCAACGCAAGGCACTCTTATGATCCCAAAAAGCAGCAGACTTAGGCAAATGAGAGATAAACCATTTATATAACATGGGTACATAACATGTGATCATCCCTCCGCTGTACAAATTTCCTAAGTGTACAGAATGATACGCGTCCGCGAGCAAAGTTGGCACAGGGTTTCCAATGAGAAAAACCTTAATGGCGTTGATATCGACGAAGCTATTAATGTTGGGAAACAGAAATAAACCGTAAGTGAGAAAGACAAATATGCTTTCAAAAGCAGTCATGTTCCCTATACTAGCAAAGTACAGAGCCTTCTTTGTCAGGAACTGGGCTGGAAAACCTGGGAGCCCACCCTTGGTGGTCATGTTAGTCTTGATTTCTGACTCATCCAAATGGATTGCTTTTGCAATGGTCTGATCCTTTGGAATTTCTTCCAGTCCAGAAAATGGAGCCCGATTAGTAATGTGTAGATCGGTTAGGTGAGAATACTCCTCCAGCGTTGGTGTGAGCTGGTAATCCAGGAATGTGAAACAGTGATAGACCGGATCGTAAAACTGAATGAGTGCCTCCATGATTCCTTCAATCACATGAACTCTTAACAGAGGTAGCAGACCTCCGTACTTGGCTATGAAAGCTTCAGGGTTAGTGATCATCCTTGCTAATCCTCTCAAATCTTCTAGTTTTGGAACCCTGAAGGTATACTTATGAGTTCTCCTTCTACCGAAGTCCATGAGCGCAATCTTTTTCTCTGACATTTGCAATCATTGTCTTAGTTTAATTTGAAAAAGAGAGATTAGAAGAGAAGTTTTTCTTTGATGTAATGTTTTTTAGATGAATGCATGAATACAGCACACAAAAACATAGAAAAAACATGGGGTCAAAGGGTAGGTGTCATGAAGTCAAGGCTCTACCCCCCCCTCCCCCCCAAAGGTTTATACTAGTGATTTTTGTACCTGTCTCTCAAAATCATAAGTTCTTGTCGAGAAAACACCAGCGGGTCGGGAACCGTGCTAGGTGATGTTTTTCGAAGAACCATCAGAAGAGGGTAGTATCGTGTGACAACCATTTCTAATAGTTTCCGCACTACTAAAAGAGGTTTTTCCTAGGTGTATACTCAATCTTTCCACATGCGGCATCACACGCATTCCCATTAGCAGAAAAATAAACACAGATATCAATTAGGAAAAGCAGTATATATATTTGTTCTAAAGTCCTAGACTTTAAAGAGCTATGAATCCTATGTTCCTGACAAAAATGGCTCCCCGGCGGAGTCGCCATTCTGTGGTACTTTCCCAACTTTAAAGGTTTTGACCTAAGATCCTAGTGAAGTCAAAAAGGTCCTATCCCAGTGAAATCCCCAAAGAAAGAAAGAAAAGAAAAGAGCCCCACGGTGGGCGCCACTTTTTTGTGGTACTTTTTAAGGTTTCTACCTAAGAGATGGGAAGAGAACAAGGTCTCGTGGTCCCCAGCGGAGTCGCCATTTTTTCCGTGGAAAATGGTGACGAATGATGACTAAGGTAAGACAAATCCAAACTTTGTGTCCCCAGTGAAGTCGCCATTTTTTCTGTAGCTCGAATTTTTGGACGTGGTTGCGAAGCACTATCGCTTTTGGGGTACTACAGTTTGATTCATTTTTTATCCTATTGAAGCTGATGAAGGAAGGGAAATAGATGTCTCTAATTAACCCTGCGTGCATACTGAGTTTAAACAGATGACTGTTGGTTTACAGATGCTACATAGATTGTGGGTCTCTCTTAGGTTATTTTGTTAAAATAGTGCCTGGGCGATTGGTGGGAGTTTAAGACTGATGCTTTTCGATTGATAGGTGAAGGTATGGAATTTGGGACTTTGGATTAGTGTGCTCGCTAAGATTTTTCTTTCAATCTTATGCCTACGTATTCCCGTTTACCGAAATAGGAAAATCAGAGCGATCGTAGTTCCTCCTATTCTATGGGAGGAAATGGTGTTTTGGTGTCTTGTTCAAAGCCCAAGACGTGAAGCTGAAAAGGTGGTTTATATCTTGTTCAAATCCCAAGATGTGAAGCTAAAAAGGTGTTTTCTTTAGAGAGAATTTGTCATCTCTAAAGGGGGTCTGTTTGTCACAACTGTTGGGTGACTGGCTATAAAGGAGGATTACTTTAACCGGGATATGTGAATCCTAGCAATGCCATAATTTCCTTTATAGGGGGTTTTAACCTGAAGGAGAAGACTTTAACTCAGTGTAGAGCAATGCTATCTTTCCTTAGGAATTTCTCATGCTAAAAGAGGGACAGTGGCGTGGATGTAAATAATCCAGAGGCTTGCCGCTTACAGCGATTAGATGAAAGGAATTATTGATGTTTGTATCCTATGAAAGAGGCACAATTTTGATGCTAAAAGGTTGGTTGACTCAACGGGGGTTTTTCTTATACAAAGCCTAAGAGGAGGCTATTTTCCCAACAAGAGGGTGTTTTTATGTGTCTCGTACGAAGCCCGAGAGAGAGGCTAAAAGGGTTTAACTCAACAAGAGAGTGCTCTATACTCAACAAGAGAGTGGTTTTGTATCTCGTACAAAGCCCGAGATGGAGGCCAAAGGTGATCGACTCAACAAGAGAGTCTTTTTATACTCAACAAGAGAGTGATTTTGTATCTCGTACGAAGCCCGCGATGGAGGCCAAAAGGGTAGTGACTTAACAAGAGAGTGCTTTATACTCAACAAGAGAGTGATTTATATCTCGTATGAAGCCCGAGATGGAGGCTAAAAGGATTGATGTTTCAGTTGAGTGACAGGTCCAGTAGGTGGGTTAAAAGAGAAAATCAGTTCTTATAAAGAGACTGATTAAAGGTAAGGCTATGCTTTGGGATCGATCAGAGGATCAGGGTTATTTCCTGTTCTTTAAGGAAATGGGGAATCTAGAGGGTATTGGAGACTGTCCGAGTCTACTGGTGTTTTTCCCTACTTGAGAATGCCTTCGAGACTCAAGGAGATTAGGTTGTCCAAGTCTAGAGTTTTATCTTTTGTACTATGCTTAAAGAAACAATAGTAGTACTTCACGGTAGAAAGATCTAGACTCTTTGAAAGACTGTTCTATTAAGATGACTAATTTATGTTCCTATACCTCTAGGAGGTCGTCGGGATAATTTGTACGAAGCCCAAGAGGAGGCTGGAAACTTTTAAGAAGCCGAGGGACAATTTGTACGAAGCCCAAGAGGAGGATCTCTTCCCGGAGGAAGAATCCTTATACAAAGCCTAAGAGGAGGTTGTGAATACTTCTAAGAAGCCGTAGGGTCCTTGTACAATACCCAAGAGGAGGCGGGGATGCTTTTAGGAAACCTGTGGGCCCCCAAACCCTAAGAAATTCAAGATAGGCTATTCACAGAGAATAGATCAAGCCAGGAAAGTTCGAGAATTTGGAAGAAACTCAAGAGATGCCATTCACGGAGAAAAGATCATCTCTGGGGAGTAGAGTTTCTTTGACAATGTCTAAGGGTGACAGTCTGTGAAAGGGTTCACCGAGAATGCTGCCTTTCACGTCTCCATATTGTTTAACCCCAAGAGGAGGGAAGTCTGTGTCTGGTAATCCTATGGGGGATCTAGTTTTGTCTATTAAAGAGTGACCAACAGGGCTTAGTGCTAGACTTAGTTGTCGGGGAAACTCTAAATATCTATTCTAGTATTACACAGTTGATATGAGTTTATGAAAGAAGACTTACAGTGAAACAGCCCCACAATATAGTTATATGTATATGAAAACGGGTAAAGAAAGCATATAAACACTTACTTGGTTGTAGAGCTTCCATGCTGTTTGGTTAGTTGTTCAACAAAGAAAGACTGAAAACAACAGTATATTTAAAGTTAAAGGAGAAAGTATTTTGAAAAGGTGTTGGGGCTTACAGCTCAAGGAGAGGCCCAAGGTTTATCAGTGATCGCACTGTCGTTTTGTACAGAGGGACTTATACAAGTGACTGAGGCCCAAAAAGGTTTTATGTACGAGGGGATGGGTCTTACACTCTCTCAAGAGGCGCAAAAGATTTATTTTTGTACAAGTGGTGGGGCTTACAGCTCAAGGAGAGGCCCAAAAGTTTGTTTTTTTCAACTGGTGATCGCGCCGAGATTTTTGAAAACGCGGTGGGTCTTATACAATGCATTGAGGCCCAAAAATGGTTTGGTTTTCAAAGGGGGTTGGGTGTTACACTCTAATAGAGGCCCAAAAGATTTTGAATGAGTCTTATAGCTCGAGGAGAGACCCAAGGTTTGTTTTTCAACGGACGATGATCGCGTTGAACCTTTTGAAATACAACGGGACTTATACAATAAGTGAGGCCCCAAAATAGGTTTGTATTTACAAAGGATTAGGTCTTACACTCTATTAGAGGCCCAAAAGTGTTTGAAATTGTTTGATGAGGGTTGAATTAATCAAAACCCTAATTTGTTTCCAAAATATAATAAAAACTTCAATTAAAATGATCAAAATTGTTTAACATGTGGAAAACAAATTGTGATCTTAGATTAATGTTTCAAAAATCATGTTTTGACCTACAAAATGATTAGAAATCATAAAAACTTGCAAAATCAAGAAGGAAAAAATATTTTAAATGTCAAAAACAATTAAAATATTAATTCTTGGCAAAAATATCAATTATATGAAATAAATAATATTTTTGGGATTTTTTGGTAAAATAAAATATTTTAACATTTTTGTGAATTATTAAAAATAGAATCAACTCAAAATCATTAAAACTCGGAGAGAAATTAATTTTTGAATCAATTAAATAAAATCACAAAATTCAAATATTCAAATATTTGAAAAAGGGCGCCAAGAACATGGCAAGAACACGCGCCCTTCCTCTGTTTCTGCAGATTTGTGTTTTCTATCCAATCTCACTGAATACTTGATTATATCATGCAATCTACATATCAATCTACTCGTTTCAACCTCACGATCATGTCTATGGTCTTTAATTTCATTTATTTTAAGCATGGAATAAGAAATCAAAGAGAAACCTCAAGAACCCTAAATTCTGCATGAAGATTCGGAAATTCCATACACGATTTAAACAATGTAATTGATCGAGGGAAAACACTCCATGCATGATTATGAACATATGGTCAAATTATTGTGCAGCAAAAATTGCATGGATCATAGAGTTAGAAGAGCTCATGCTTACCACTTGCAGCTGGTGATCGTGTTTTGTGTTAGAGGTGTTACAGCTTGGTTCCAAGGTTATGGACAGCTTCCCTAGGTGCTATGGAGTGTGTCTGGATGCTTGGAATGGATTGAAATGATCTGGAACTTGAGATGGTACCCCAACTGCAAATCTGTCAAAAGCTTGAGCAATTGGCTGGTGATTTTGTGATTTTGGTGTTCCAGATGTTATGTGAGTGTTTGGATTACTTCTATATGATGTTTATGAGATGTGTGTGTGATTGGTTTGATTGGAATTGCTCTCAAACTCAAATCCTGATAGTGACTTGCTTTGGAAGGCAAATTTGGAAGTGAGAAGGAGATTTTGAGGAAAGCATCTGTTTGATGGCTTTGGTGTACTCAAAATGATCACAAGAGCAAGTTTGTTTTGCAAGCAATAGTGAATGGCAACTGCAGCAGAGGTTTGGCCAATGGTTGCACTTTGGAATCCAAGTCTCCTCTAGCCATTGACTAGAGGTTAAGGCACAGGGATGTGGTTCCCTTGGTCTTGGATAAGTCTTGACTGAATTCATTTGCAAATGGCTCAGTCCATGCCACCTTGGTGTATGCATTGAATGCTCCAATCCAAAATTGGAGTCTTGTCCCTCTTTTAGGCCATTCTAGGTTTGGCATGCTACTTCTTGTTCCAAGGACTTTGGAGGCTTGGCTCAGTGTTTGTCCCCTTTAGATTTGATCCTTAGATGTGTCCAAAGTGATGACAAGGCTTGGAATTATCTGATTTTGCCAAACCGAGCAAAAATGCAAAATTCTGCCTAGCCTTGGCAGTTTTCAGCAAGGCGTATTGCCATTATCATATCTCTTGGCCCAAGTGGAATTTGGTGATGTTCTTGGCCATTTTGGAAAGCCCTCATATGATACAACAACTGTTTGATCATATTTGGTTTTGATACCTTTTGGATCCAAGTGAAAAATCCCTCTACATTTGGAAAAAAGTGAAGGCAGATTCTGACTTAGTGAAAATCTCACTAAGTGTTGGAAAAAAAAGTGACATTTTCACTTTTTGTGATTTTGATCATTCCATAACTCAAAATCCATGAGGAATTTGGAGGGAGGTCAGTTTTAAGCTTTTGTAGAGGGTAATGAGATCTACAAATCAAGATTTGGATGGGGGGAAATGGCTTTGTGGTTTAGGAGTTATGATCCTCCAAAGTTGGTACCCTTGCCACTTTGTTCATAAATTAGAAAATTTTCTAAGATTTTATGGTTACCCCTTTTACAAGTTATCCCACTTTTCTTGATTTTTATTGATTAATGATGATTTAAATCATACATTAACATCATTTTAGGGTTAAAAAACCATTTTTGTAAAAAATCTCAAAAAGTCAAAGTTGACTTTTGTGCACAGTTGGCTTTTTATCAGATGAATTCCAAACTGTGCGATCCTTTAGGAAATCATGTCCTTGACCTAAATCAAACTTGATGGAAATGCTCAATGGGTGTTATAGGTTATATTGAATCATGTCCTAGGGTTTGGGAGCATGTCCTGGTCAAAAGTCAAAGATACAGTTGACTTTTCTCGCGAAACCCTAACTGTGGTACTGATGAAATTGAGACTTGCTGCTCAAGCTTCCTGGATCAATGCATTATTACAAATGGATCAATGTGGTATGTTGGAGACCCTCAAATCATGTCTTGAGGTCTTGGCTCATTATTTGTCCCAAAAGTTAACTTAGGGGTGAATTAGGTCAAGAAACTCTAATTCCTGATTTTTTATGTATGCATCCCCTGAGGTCAAATTGACTTGATGCTTGGGCCCATGAGGTTCCATGGAGTATTTTAGGATATGCTTTGAAGCATTGGCTCATGCCCAGAGGGAAATTTCCATCTGGAGGCCCTGGTCGACCAAACCCTAATTTGGTGACACTGGCGATCTTGAGGCTTGATCCATCTGGAAGGAAGCACCCTTGTGCTTAATCCTTAAAGTGGGAGTCCTCTTGATCCCTTGTGGATATTTGAGAGGCTAGACAAGTTGAAGATCATGTTATTTCTTGATTGATCCTTTGTTTAAGAACTCTGAGAGGGCTTGAAACCTTAATTTTGATTATAGTGGATGCTCACCCATCTTTAGGGAGACTGATGAGGTATGATGGTTCCTCCATATTGTGATGATAATTCTCACAATGATGGGAAATCTTAGTGGTCAAAATTTGGGGTATTACACCCCCAAACCTTGGGACATAATTTAATACACCCTATAACACCTATGAAATCAATCCATCAAGTTTTATTTAGGTCAAGGACTTGATTTCATAGAGGATCACACAGTTTGGAATTCATCTGATAAAAAGTCAACTATGCACAAAAGTTAAACTTTGACTTTTTGAGATTTTTCATAATTATGGTTCCTTAACCCTAAAATGATGTTAATGTGTGATTGGAATCATCATTCATCAAGAAAAATCAAGAAAAGTGGGATAACTTGTAAAAGGGGAACCATAAAAACTTAGAAATTTTTCTAAGTTATGGAACAAAGTGGCTAGGGTAACAACTTTGGAGGATCATAACTCTTAAACCACAAGACCATTTTTCCCCATTAAAATCTGGATTTGTAGCTCTCATAGCACTCTACAAAAGCTTCAACTACAACTCATTCCAATTCCTCATGGATTTTAAGTTATGGAATGATCAAAATCAAAAAAATGTGAAAATGTCACTTTTTTTCAACACTTAGTGAAATTTTCACTAAGTCAGAATCTGTCTTACTTTTTTCAAAATGTAAGGGCATTTTTCACTTGGATCCAAAAAGTATCAAAACCAATTATGATCAAACAATTGTTGTATCATATGAGGGATTTCCAAAATGGCCAAGAACTCCACCAAATTCCACTTGAGCCATGAGATATGACAATGGCAACATGCCTTGCTGAAAACTGCCAAAGCAAGGCAGATTTGTGCATTTTACTCGATTTTCCAAATTTGTACAAATGAAAAACACACTTATCCATCTGAACACCTCAAGGGGAGACCAAGGAGGAACCAACTCTGGTCTCAAGCCTCCCAAGTCCTTGGAACTAAAAATAGCATGCCAAACCTAGAAATCCCTAAATAGGGGACAAGATTCCAATTTTGTTTTAGAGCATTCAATGGATGCACCAAGGTGGCATGGACTGAGCCATTTCCAACTGAATTCAGTCAAGACTTATCCAAGACCAAGGGAACCAATAGCCTGTGCCCTAACCTCTAGTCAATGGCTAGAGGAGACTTGGATTCTCATTGATCAACATTGGCCAAACCTCTGCTGCAGTTGCCATTCACTATTGCAGCCAAAACAAACTTTCTCTACTATAAATAGAGCTCAAATGTGTTCAGTTTGAGTACACCAAAGCACTACAACAGATGTTTTCCTCAAAATCTCCTTATTCACTCCAAAATTGCCTTCTAAGGCAAGTCACTATCGGGTTTTGAGTTTGAGAGCTATTCCAACCAAACCAATCACACACACACACACACACACACACACACACCTCATAAACATCATATAGAAATAATCCAAACACTTAAACAACATCTGGAACACCAGATTCTCAAAATCACCATCCATCTGCACAAGCCTTTGACAGATTTGTAGTTGGGGTACCATCTCAAGTTCCAGATCATTTCCATCCACTCCAAGCATCCAGACACACTCCATAGCACCTAGGGAAGTTGTCCATATCCTTGGAACCAAGCTGTAACACCTCTAACAGAAAACACGATCACCAGCTGCAAGAGCTAAGCATGAGCTCTTCTAACTCATGATCCATGCATTTTTTGCTGCACAATAATTTGGCCATATGTTCATAATCATGTATAGAGTGTTTACCCTCAATCAATTGCTTTGTTTGAATCGTGTATGGAATTTCTGAGCCTTCATGCAAGTTTTAGGGTTCTTGAGGTTTCTCTTTGATTTCTTATTCCATGCTTAAAATAAATGAAATTAAAGACCATAGACATGATCATGAGGTGAAAACGAGTAGATTGATATGTAGATTGCATGTTATCATCAAGTATTCAGTGAGATTGGATAGAAAACACAAATCTGTAGAAACAGAGGGTGGCGCGTGTTCTTGCCATGTTCTTGGCGCCCTTTTTGAAAATTCAAATATTTGAATTTTGTGATTTTATTTAATTGATTCAAAAATTAATTTCTCTCTGAATTTTAATGATTTTGAGTTGATTCTTTTTTTAATAATTCATAAAAATGTTAAAATATTTTATTTTCCCAAAAAATCCCAAAAATATGATTTATTTCATATACTTGATATTTTTGTAAAGAATTAATATTTTAATTGTTTTTTACATTTAAAATATTTTCTCCTTCTTGATTTTTCAAATTTTAGTGATTTCCAATCATTTTGTGGATAAAAACATGATTTTTGAAACATTAATCCAAGATCACAATTTGTTTCCACACATGTTTAACAATTTTGATCATTTTAATTGAATTTTTATTCAATTAAAATACATTTTGAAAACAAATTAGGGTTTTTGATTAATTCAACCCTCATCAAACTTTTTCAAACTCTTTGGGCCTCTAATAGAGTGTAAGACCCAACCCATTTTTGAAACCTAAATATTTGGGCCTCAGACATTGTATAAGACCCACTGAGCTTTCAAAAACCTCAGCGCGATCGCCGTTCTAAAAAAAACCTTGGGCCTCTCCTTGAGCTGTAAGCCCCATCACTTGTATAAAAATAAATCATTGGGCCTCTAATAGAGTGTAAGACCCAACTGTCATACCCCAAATTTTGACCACTAAGATTTCCCTTCATTGTGCAAATCATCATCACAATATGGATGAACCATCATACCCCATCAGTCTCCCCAAAGATGGGTGAGCACTCACTACAAACAATTATTAGGGGTTCAAGCCCTCTCTGAGCTCTTAGACAAATGATCAATCAAAGAATGACATGATCTTCAACTTGTCTAGCCTCTCAAACATCCCCAATGGAGCAAGAGGACTCCCACAGCAAGAATCAAGCACAATGTTGCAACATTCCAGGTGGATTAAGCCTTAAGATCGTCAGTGTCACCAAATTAGGGTTTGGTCGACCAGGGCCTCCAGATGGAAATTTTCCTCTGGGCATGAGCCAATGCTTCAAAGCATAACCTAATATGCTCCATGGGACATTATGGACCCAATCATCAAGTCAATTTTGACCTCAGGGGATGCATTCACCAAAAATCAGGAATTATGGTTCTTGACCTAATTCACCCCCTCAAGTTGACTTTTGCGACAAATCATAAGCCAAGACCTCAAGATAGGATTTTAGGGTCTCTAATAAACTACATTGATCCATTAGCAACAATGGATTGATCCAAGAAGCTTGGTTCCCAAGTTTCAGGTTCATTAGAACCACAGTTAGGGTTTCGCGGAAAAAGTCAACTGTACCTTTGACTTTTAACTAGGACATACTCCCAAACCCTAGGACATGATTCAATACACCCTATAACACCTATGAAATTAGTCCATCAAGTTTGATTTAGGTCAAGGACTTGATTTCATAGAGGATCGCACAGTTTGGAATTCATCTGATAAAAAGTCAACTGTGCCCAAAAGTCAAAGTTTGACTTTTTGATTTTTTGGTCAATTATGGTTCCTTAACCCTAAAATGATGTTAATGTGTGATTGGAATCATCAGTCATCAAGAAAAATCAAGAAAAGTGGGATAACTTATAAAAGGGGTAACCATAAAAACTTAGAAATTTTTCTAAGTTATGGAACGAAGTGGCTAGGGTACCAACTTTGGTGGATCATAACTCCTAAACCACAAGGCCATTTTCCCCCATTCAAAGCTAGATTTGTAACTCTCATGGCCCTCTACAAAAGCTTCAAACACAACTCATTCCAATTCCTCATGGATTTTAAGTTATGGAATGATCAAAATCACAAAAAGTGAAAATGTCACTTTCTTCCAACACTTAGTGAAATTTTCACTAAGTCAGAATTTGTCTTACTTTTTTCAAAATTGAAATTCTGGTATGACAGACCCTAGATGTCTTATGACTTGTCGAGACATCTGATCTGAACAAAACATATAGGCAAGGCATATAAACATTAAACACGATACTGAAAAGCTAAAAAGTAAAGTGCACACAAGAATTGCTTACCCAGTTCGGTCTAACAACCTACATCTGGGGGCATACCAAGCCAAGAAGGAAGTCCACTATTAGCAGTATCAATTCATAGACCCTACAGCCAACACACCCGTTGACAATCTACTCACTTAATAACTACCCAATGACCCTTCTACCTAAGTTCTCCCTAGATAAGAGACTCCATCTCTCTTCCAATCATCGCAATGATGTCTAGCAGTCAACACCTCAACCACTGCATCAACAACTTGATTTCCAACAACTTCTTCAATCACAGAAAATTTGAAGACACACTTCAAAGAAACACAATCATCATTGCTTAAAAGCTCATAGATGATTGACAAATACAACTCAACTAAACAGTCCAACTCTAAGTACAAAACAGTACCAGAGTGGCTCACAATTTCACACAAACCCTAATTATCTACATCTTGGACCCGTACTTTTTCTAGGTTACAAGCATTCTATTTGTAACTTATTCCCAACTGGACTTGGGCTTCAAATCACAGCATAACAGCTGCTACAAATCAGCAGAAACTTCTGCTATATAATAGGTCTTCAATCAAATCCTTCCTAATTTATCTCCATAATAAGAAAGTCATTATTCTTCAATATTCTTCTTGAAACCTCTAAAACAGCACCACATAGGATAACATAGTATTCCCAGAAACATTCCTTACATTGGGCTTGGGCATTAGCAGGTCTTAGTTTTAATTAATAATTAAAACTAATTATTCTCCAAATCTTTATGCATGAAAATAGCCAACCCTATTCTTCACACACAGATTGCTTCCAAATAATATCACTCCAACATAATTTTACTCCCAGAATTACGCATGCAATCACAAAGACACAAAAGATTGCTAAAAATAGCGCAGCAAATAAAACCTAAAAATCTGAACTGGAAGTTCTGTCTACTGATGTCAGAACATCGTGTTTGACATCATGCACAAATCCTGCAATACTAAAAACATACCACCTACAGAATGTTAGAATCACATGTCAAGACATCAAGCAAGACATCTTGATGTACCACATTGTTTTACCAAAATTGCTGCCAATTCAGAACTAACAATCTCCCCCTTTGGCAAATTTTGGCTAAAATAATTTATGATCACAACACATATCAGAGATCCTTGCAGCAGAAACAGCACACACCAGAGAACCACATCTAACCCAGACCCAGAAAGTCCAATGCACACATATCATTACTATGCCAACATTACTAAGCCACACTACTCTCCCCCTTTTTAGCCATAATTAGACAAACTCCACTAGGAAACTTCCATAACAACCAGAATAAATAAGCAACATTCAGAACAATCCATAGAGAAGAGAGTAAATTAATACAGACCAAGCAGAAAAAGTTCCAAAGGCAAACTCTGAATCATTCAACCAACATACTCTGAACTGAACAAAGTATTCTACATCCTTGTGAGACTGGTTCAAATACGAAATCCAGACACAATAGCTGAACAAACCTACTTCTCTCCCCCTTTTTGGCCAAAAATTGACAAACATTAGGGTAAATGTACACTTCTGGTTCAATCCATTGACACACCTGGTCTAAACTGTCATGTCCACCATAAACTTCACCAGTAACACAATGTCACGACATCTTGTCTGACATAACACCCTCACCAGAGCCACAAACAATCTTGATAAACAACAAAAGTTCAACTCCCCCTATCTAAGATAACCAGTGTGCCTTTGCAAGAAGAACACCTTAAATGAATGAAAAACATAAGACTCGTCTTCATGTCTTCAAGAGCGCACCCTCTATTCAACACACCTACTGAACTCATTCACTTAATGCTTGATCCTTAAACAACACTAGTACATTTAACTGACAGAAGTTGCTCCTTCAACAAGAAACACCATAAAATCACCAATGATATCCCATGACACCTTTATGATCCTATAGTAAGAGAGTACCAGGATCACATCCTTGTACTACAACTAACAAACTCTTGGATTGAGACCAAAATCACCATTGATCCCTCTCATCCAGAAACCATCCATACCCTGTACAAATTTACCTTGAATTTTATAGCCATAGACATTCTTGTTCCTTGAGATACAATCCAATTGAATAAGGAATGCTTCACACAATCATCCACAAGTTCTGAAGCACAAACACACTGCCTTCCACTACACTCTAAGTAAAGTCCTCTTACTTTGAATTAATAATACACACCAAGACAAGTGTGACATCTCCCATCAACAAAGACCCCTACAGAGTTCTTCCAAAAACTGCAGAGAAAAATAAATTCTCCCAGACACAAACAAAACTGTCCTTCAGACTCCTCCTCAGAAGCATGTGCGCACATGATTCAAACAATTAGCTTCACATGGCTAGAACCATCCATGTCCTATTAAAAACACACCAAACCGCCATCCAACAGCCTAATGTCATAGCATATTATCTGACATTATATCCTCATAAGAGGTAACCAATCTCTACAAGCTTGATCAGCATGCAAGCTTCACAATATATGCACCTTTGCAGCAAAATCCATAGACAAGTACTCCCCCTGTCATGGATAACCAATGCTCTAGATGGAGATTAACATTTGAGCACCAGATCTTCACACATTTGCTGAGCACGTTCACATAATGTACTCTCACTCCTAGAGAACACATCCAATTATCCTGACTGGTTTGACACTGCTCACAAACTCCACGAATTCTCAGCTTACTTAAAAGCTTTACTGAGATCTAATATCTTCAAGAGAAAGAACAGCTCTTAAACAAAACTTCCTGATCAAATCACCTCATATGACACAATTCCTCTGCCATTACATCCACTAGTAGTTGTTGACACTAGTGAAGTCTTCAAAAATAGTAGTCATGCTTTGCCAGAACATACTACTAAAAACAAGATCAGAATCTCCACATTCTAATCCACATAGTCAGAAACACCTCTTCTGACAAAAATGCTTGAGCATCCAACTCCACATGCACAATCTCAATCATCTTCCAAATATAACCATCAACGATCATGATGTTACAATATCATTTGGGACATCAGCTCATTGCGCATAGAAGTCCTTCAAGAAGCTCCCAATAAAACACAGCCAGAGCAGCTTATTCAGGTTAACATAAACACCTGAACACCATAGAGAGAAATAAACTCGCACACCCTCTCTGAAGCAAAGAGTTCAGACTGCATACTTGCATACTCACATCAGACAAATACTTAGCTCCCGTCAAAGTATTTATCATTAGTCAGATAAGACTATCTTCTCACACAAGGTAAGACATTTGGTCTGACATTCTTCTTTCGCACACATTAGACCTCTGTTGATTCTTCTTCATGACAGACCATCATCACAACCATTCACACCACAAAATCATTCCAGATTAGGTCAGTGTCTTGACCTTTCACTCCACCCTGAGCTAAACAAAATCCCTTGGCTGAGGAAGCGAAGAACTGAAATGATGTTTCAACATCAGTTCCGACATCAGTCTAAATTACATGGATTTAAACATTTACTATGCCTTTGGAGACAACAACCATAGTAATCCACACACATCTCTTGCAAGGGACATAAGAGGATCAACCATCAGTACCTGATATACCTTCAAAACCAGATCATACACACATGCATGAACCTGCATACTCTACATCTCAAGAATCTTTTTCTCAAACTTCTAATGTTCAGACCTCTTGTCTGACTTTGAGATGTTGGATGCCATTCTTCTGCACCTAAAGAGGAGATTCCCTCTAACAGGTTTCTGGAGCATAAAAAAACATTGATTGGTCATCACAAACAGATTGTTCAGAAAAAAAAATATGCTTCTCCCAACACTTCAACCTACAAGGATGCCTTTCAATACTTACAAAAAAAAAACGTTCCATTATGTGAGGACACCACATAAATGAACTCCAGCTTAAGAAGAAACTTCTTATGCAGATACCAGGGAACCATAATCCTTTGGTCCCAAATAAAACACCAACTCCTCCTTGCTCCAAACACAAATCTGAAATGCCCATCCTAGATGGTTTGGATGACATTCCAATAATGAAGAAACCAGTCAACCAGTTAGGTTAATACATCTCCTCTGTGCACAAACCTTTGAGTTTCTCTTCCACTAGAACAAGAGTTCCACGCTCTCATAGACTTGATAGTGATATCAAGTTTGAGTAATCAACCTCCATCCTTTTTTTGAGAAACACCACCAGACATATTGAGAAAAATAAATTCTCAATACAAAGATGTTAAGATATTATGTCTGACATTTCTTCGAGTTCTTCTAGCATCAGATTAAGGACTCCCCCTTATTAACTGCTAAGAACTCCTAAGGGGATTATTCATTCTCCCCTCCAATAGCTGCACATCCTGTGGTTGGTACACACATATAACTCCTTTCAAACAGAATCTGCACCATGGCCATAAACAAGATTCCATACATCTGGCTCCTTTGAACAGAAGGAACTTCCAGATTTCAGAGAGAATGTCCTTGACATTTGAGCTTGACCTCCACAAAAAAAAAACAGCCTTTGTACTCCTACTCACTTGGATCAGAAATACACTAATCCAGATTTTTAGAGGAATGCAAAAAGTGTGTTTGGGAGGGATTTTCCTCCCCTCCCTTCGACTCCTAAAATTTAAACTAAACATATTTAATTAGAAATCTCCCCTCCCCTCCCCTTCCCTTAATCTACCCCGAACCAAACACCGCTAAAAGAGATTTATTAATATGAAACGAATATTTCGTTGAAACGTGTAACTGAAAAAAAGGTGGAATTAAAGTAAAATGCGTTACAGAAATATTAGTATTATATTATTTTGGTATAATGGTACTTTTCAAACTTCTGCTAATTATTTCTCTTTCTTTTACCATGGTTTCTTTGACCAAGTTTTGAAACTTCAGTTTATTGAATTGTTTGAATTTATCATCCTATCTATTGAGATGCATAATTTTGTAACAGAATTCATACTCTAATATATGCTTCGTGAGATTTCTTATATCTCATCTCTTCTTGTTAACAAATATGAAAGATGTGAGAGAAAATCTCCCTTCTTTCTAAGCAGCTTTGATTATCAGCAAGTTTCAACATGAACTATTCTACAACATTTAGAAATTGGGAAGATATAGATGGATGGAAATAAGTCACCCCGTGAAAATGGCATTAAACGTAAAAAAAAAGGTTTTGGAACAATGTAGGAAGATAATTGATCTTTGTAAAAGAAGATGATAGGTGTAGATTAACATGAAGGTGAGAAAAGTACACAAGAATGGGGGTTGAATTATGTTTTCCATTTTCTTAGTGTGCATCTGATCAGAGTTCAGAATCTAAATTGGTATTCAGATTCTGGTTAATTTTAGCAGTGGAATGTTAACAGAAGCAAATAAGTAATAATAGAATACACAAAGATTTATATTGGTTCCTCCCATAACTGAGAGTAGTCCAGTCCCATTGTCTCACAAGAGATTTTCACTATAATCAAAACATGATTATAATCACTTATGCATTCTGCATAAGACTTTTACACCTGCTCAGACCCAAGGTCCAAGACTTCTACTCAAGCTCCTCACTTGATACTTCCTGCTCAGGTTCCACAAACCCAAGACTTCCTTGCTCAGGCTCCTCACCCAAGACTTCTGCTCTAAGTTACATGAAATAAGCCTCTCTTCTTGCACCCCACTGGCCAAGACTTACGGCTCCAAATTCCATGCACTGAGCATTCCTGCTCAAACCCCTTGGGCCCAAGACTTCAGCTCCATGACACATGAAACGAGCCTTTCTCTGCTTGCACCCCACTGGCTAAGACTTACTACTCCTAATTCCATGCATCAAACTATCCTGCTCAAGCCACATAGGCTTAAGACTTTCCTGCTCAATCAATCTACTTGATTAAGACTTTCATTGCTCTAGCATATAGCAAGAGACTTCCGTGGCTCAAGCATCTTGGCTCGAGACTTCCTTGCTTGTATCCCAATGATATAAGACTTCTGATCAATCAATCCACTTGATTAAGAATTTCACAACTCAAGCACATAGCAATAGACTTATGTGGCTCAAGCATCTTGGCTTGAGACTTCCTTGATTGTATCCCAATGACACATGACTTTTTATCTAAACCGCTGAACAAGCTCAGCAGAATAGAGAACAAGGTGTACATGATAGAAGTATCATAGGTACGCGAAATCACCATAACAAAGACCTGAAGCTCTTAATATTTCTAAGATATTCAATGTGTAAGAAATCTTGAGGTTTTTACTATTACAACCTACATCAGAAAAATCTGCATATACATTGAGTTAATAATTGTTGATCTTGTTACTCCTTCTTCTGGTTGATCCTTGTTAAAGATTCAGTTTGTACCTTCATCCATATTTATAGCCTTTTCAGAAACTATCCATTGAAGAGGTAACTTGATTAAGAGTCTTTGTTGTTACTCCATAGTACAAGAGTCGTTGAAGATAGATACACTAGAATATCTTGATCCAATGTGTAACATGTTTAACCTTTAAGTCTTAGAGAAATTATGTACTGATAGAACCACTGAGAGTATATATCCATAAAGCATCTCAGCTTTTCTTAGGCCTTGCAATCGGTAGACTCTAGCTAACAAACTAATTTGACAATACAACTTGCTTTCTGCAGTACAAACAACTTCAGCTTTATCACCAACTTTGAATGGTACCAAAGGCCACTTTACATTTACTAAGTGTAGAGACAATTATGTTGCTTCTTCTGATGCTAAGACTTTCAGCTTCAGAGTCTACGTCAGACATCACTTAGCAAGTGTTCTTTAGATTCTGCCACCATAAGTTAGTAATTCAGCAACTCTCAAAGTGTGTTTAATGTAGAACAGATTATGACCATAATATTTACAAGTATTAGAACCTGCACACATGTAACACATAATTAAAACATTGTTCTTCCAATACTTTATTATCATCAAAACCCAAGTAAAATATGTCATGAGAAAATCTTGT
Organism: Lathyrus tuberosus; assembly: GCA_022829125.1. Classification (NCBI taxonomy): domain Eukaryota; kingdom Viridiplantae; phylum Streptophyta; class Magnoliopsida; order Fabales; family Fabaceae; genus Lathyrus; species Lathyrus tuberosus. Next base: position 6,312,476 of record JALAZF010000308.1, on the reverse strand, counting down.
TATAACAATCTCTCCACTTTTTGATGATGACAAACACAATTATTTAAAGGACAATGTTGGGCAGTTATAATTTTATTTACAACATCAGGGTATGAGGTTTGTAAGCTCCCCCTGTGTCTAATAGTCCAAAGCAGAGTTCTGTAGACATTATACTAGGAACTACTCTCAAGAAAAAGTAATTCATTCTTCTTAGTAACATCAGAGTCTGAGGTTTGTAAGCTCCCCCTTAGTCAAATAGTTCCAAGGTTGAGGTTTGTAATCTCCCCCTTAGTTCCATATTTAAGAAAACCAAAAATAACATTTTAACTTCCTTTGCCAACATCAGAATACGAGGTTTGTAAGCTCTTTCTGAGTCTGATAGGCTAAGGCTGAGGTTTGTAAGCTCTTCCTTAGTTCTATGTACAAGAAAGTTAAAATGTGTCGCCCAGGCAAGATAACCATAAAATAGAAATATAAATGACCAATATGTACAACTGAATAGGTACTCAATGGGTTGAGTTTCTAATTAAATACTTACCATTATTTCTCCCCCTTTTGTCACATCAAAAAGACAAAAAGAGAAGAAGAAAAGAATTACAGTCATAAATGCATCATAAATCATCATTACAGGATCAGTTTCCAAGAAATTGAAAGACGATCAAGTAACATGGGTCATTAAAGATTGTATAGTGTGTGCCTTAAATATTTAGTGGTCGTTATTGTTCCGAGAATCAAGCGGGATTAAATCAGACGTTTGTGTTCCTCATAAGTCATTATAAAAGCAATCCAAACCTAGTTCATTTTCATCAACATCCATTAGAATCATGGAAGCATCAGCTGAGAGTCCTAAGACTTCTGTGGTAACAAAAATCTCTCAGAGCTCTACGAGACAAGATGTCCAAGACATTCAAAAATGAGTTGTTTCTGAAATATCCACCAATGGGCCCTTGCCCTATGCAAGACTCACTTATGAAGAAACGTCGTCAGTAGCTCCAATACAACCTACCAGAATAGGTTCATCAGAAGCAGTGATGAGGCCCAGAAGAAAGATATTAAAGAGATCAAAGAAGAGAAAACGGTCCAACAAGTTGTTCTACCGTCCAATCCCAGAGGCAGAAGATGAAGACATTGATGAAGATGAGCTAAACATAGGCTATGACGTTTGTTTTTGTCATAAGGCTCAAGATGACTTAGATAGGGACCTATACTAAGCATTAACAGTTCCTTATGAGTCAATGTTTTGCAATCCTTTGCTTCAATTAATGAAAATTATCTTTCTGACCAAATAATGTTTATTGCATGCATACACTTTCAATAACTTCCTTTAGATTTATTGAAATACATTAATGAAGTAAAAATGACACCAGAAACAATTGTTAAACAAGTCAAGTAAAAAATTCATAGTTGTTAAAGAATCTTTAATATGTTTGACTGTTAGATAACATTTCCAAGATATATCATTTAAGATATTGATAAGACTTAATCAATATAAAAACAACAGACACTTGAAATAGTGTATGTAACACGTCTATATAAGACCTCTTAGCAAGGTTCTTTTATAATCACTTAATCTTCAAAACACAAAGATGTACAATCAGAAGCAAATTTAGGTTCCAAAGAGAGATTTGGGAAAGACATCCATACTAAAAGCAGTAACTTAGGCAAGTGAAAGCAAAACGGAAGTTGAAGGATCTAATAACAAGCAGATGACTTCAAAAGCTCTCACCTTTTCAGCATCCTTTCTGAAGACACACAGTAGAAGAAGATCTTCTGGGTCCAAATGCAGAAATCAACTTAGAAAGGAGGCTTTCAAATTTTTCAAGGAAGAATGGCAAGATTACTTAGATAATCTTGACATGTCAGATGATCTTAGGGAATACCTTAGGGCCAATCCATCAGACTAGAATGTTTAAGTAATTTGTAATCCCATCCTTCTTATTAATGAAAAAGTTACAAGCATTAAGTTCTTACTCCCATTACTTTTGATTCTCTTGAACAACTATTAACAAATATAATAAACAGTTAACTAAACAACAACATGAATAAACTTTGAATTATTAATAAGATAGCTTAATACAAAGGTTCAAACAATTACAAGGCATAATTATGCAGAAATCTAACATCAGAATCTTTCTTAGATAGCTTCAAACTTGTCTCTCCATATTTTAGACAAATCAGCCTCTGAACTTATGATAACTCTCTGCTGAACAAGTAATTCTGAAAGAACTCGTCCAAAAGGAATGAAGAAAATCTTTCCCTTGTGAAAGGAAGAAAGAGTCTTCTTCAAATAGTCAAACATAACATAAGGAAAACCAATCTGCATGTCTGAATTGAGAAGTAGAAGCAGCTTTTTTTCAATAGGGTCCACTAGGTCAAACTCCTTATCCTTAGGAAGTAAGTTTGAATTCAGAATCTGACACCAAACAACAACATCAGGACGAAGATTTGAGACCACTGATGTATTATATGGATCTACAAAGATATGCCAAGTAGGAAGATAGTGTTCCCAAACAAGAGTTCCTAGGATTTCTCCAATTTCCTCATAATTGATCACATTAGCATTCGCTTTAGAGGTTACTGTTATAGAAACACCAATTACTTTAGAAATAATAGCACACTCAGAATTTAGCTCAACAATGGAAGCATTAATCCAAAAATCTTTGACAAGATCTGGATAAGTGAAACCACAGAGCATCTCAAAGTATCGATTACATCCTTGTTCACACACAGTCTTCCAGAAGTTAAAGTCTAACTTAAGCAACTCATCAAAATCCATAAACTTTTCATTAATGACTACCATTTGATTCAAAAAAGAATTGACTAGGAAACTCATCTCAAGTTTGGCTTGAACAACACACAACCACAGAGAAAATAAAAAGAAAGAGAACTAAACAAGATTCCTAAAAGAATAAGAATCTTGTCAGAAGAAGGAAAAAATGATGTTTCACAAGATAGGGGATAGTGATAATAAGTATCCAAAAGAAAACATCATTACCCAAAGGTTCTTATCTAGCATATTTCTTGAATTCACAAGATGAATTTTACTTTTATGAAAATTTAAGCATTATAAAAGTCTTTGAAAAACCTTTTACTTAAACTGCTTGATCAGAAGTAAAGAATCCTCTTATGAATCTCAGGATCTAACAACTTTCAGAAGCTATCATCCATCAGAGTCTAGTAGAACTAGACTGAGAAAGAACTATATCTTCTGTCAGTCATAAGTCTCTGAGATTCTATTCAAAACCAACACTTCCTATTGAAACAAGAGTCATGAGTAATAGGTGAATATTGAATTGTTTTCTTTGACAACTAACAAACAACAGTAATCATCACAAAAAGTGAGGAAATTGTTTCCATAAATATGATCATCATGTGGCTTAACGAAATATTTAGAATAGGTAAACACAACAGAATTTCTTCTTAAAGATGTCTGGAGATCCTTTTTATAAGATCTTCTCTAGACATCTAACAGAAACTTTGTGTTTACATCTAATCAAATATCTCATTGAATCAAGAGATAAGCCAGGAAAGAACAAGCATACCTTTTTTTTTGTTATTTTCTTGGTTAAACTCGTATCAGTATTTAGACTTGACCATAGAGTCTGAACACCGTTTTGAGTGGATTCTGATTCAATGGTTGTTAACCAATCACTCCACTTCTCTCACCAAACTGAATACCTCTAGCACCTGATTCTGGGTTGTGGGCTCTTCTTCCATCAAATGTTGTGAAAAACCTTTGATAATTGCCATGGAATATGCCTCTGCTCCTTTCCTTGATATATGCGGCAATTACATTCAGATCATGACACTCATATTTCTATGAGACCATTCACTAATGTTTAGACAAACTTTCCTTCGCCTTATGCCGCATTCTGATAGCAGTGCCATGATTCATTCTAGAGTATCAGTCTAGAATAAACCATAATATGAACAAGATCTTGTTCTTAGCATAATCATCCATTTCATTGTCTTTACATAAGACTTTGAGATCCTAGATAAGCACAGAACCAGATGATGTTAGCTATAAGAGAATGGCATAAAGCAAATAAATAATAGCAGAAAACACAAAGATTTATATTGGATCCTCCCCTAACTGAGAGTAGTCCAGTCCCCTTGCCTCACAAGAGATTTTCACTATAATCAAAACATGATTATAATCACTTATGCATTCTGCATAAGACTTTTACACCTGCTAAGACCCAAGGTCCAAGATATCTGCTCAAGCTCCTCACTCGAGACTTCCTTCCCAGGTTTCACAAACCCAATATTTCCTTGCTTAGGCTCCTCACCCCAAGATTTCTGCTCTAAGTCACATGAAACAAGCCTCTCTGCTTGCACCCCACTGGCTAAGACTTATTGCTCCAAATTCCACGCACTGAGCATTCCTGCTCAAGCCCCTCGGGCCCAAGACTTCAACTCCAGGTCACATGAAATGAGTCTTTCTCTGCTTGCATCCCACTGGCCAAGACTTACTGCTTCTAATTCCATGCACCGAACTATCCTACTCAAGCCACACTGGCTCAAGACTTTTCTGCTTAATCAATCTACCTGATTAAGACTTTCATTGCTCCAGCATATAGCAAGAGGCTTACGTGGCTCAAGTATCTTGGCTCGAGATTTCCTTGCTTGTATCTCAATGATACAAGACTTGTGCTCAATTAATCAACTTGATTAAGACTTTCACATCTCAAGGACATAGCAAGAGACTTACATGGCTCAAGCATCTTGGCTCGAGACTTCCTTGCTTATATCCTAATGACATAAGACGTTTTATCTAAATTGTTGAAAAAAGCTCTGCAGAATAGAGAACAAGGTGTACATGATACAAGTATCAGAGGTATGGGAAATCACCATAAAAAAGACCTAAAGATCTTAAGATTTCTAAGATATTCAATGTGTAAGAAATTTTAAGGATTTTACAATTACAACTTACATCAGAAAAATCTGCATATACATTGAGTTGATAATTGTTGATCTTGTTACTCCTTCTTCTGGTTGATCCTTGTTAAAGATTTAGTTTGAACCTTCAGCCATATTTATAGCCTTTTTAGAAACTAGCCATTGAAGAGATAACTTGATCAAGAGTCTTTGTTGTTACTCCATAGTACAAGAGCCGTTGAAGAGAGATACACCATAAGATATTGATTCAATGTGTAACATGTTTAACCTTTGAGTCTTCAAGATATTCTGTACTGATATAGCTATTGAGAGTAGATATCCATAAAGCATCTCAGCTTTTCTTGAGCTTTGCAATCTGTAGACTCTAGCTGACAAACTAATTTGACAATACAGATTGCTTTCTATAGTACAGACAACTTCAGCTTTATCACCAACTCTGAATGGTACCAGAGGCCACTTTGCATTCACTAAGTGTAGAGACAATTATGCTGCTTCTTTTGATGCCGAGACCTTCAACTTCAAAGTCTACGCCAGACATCACTTGGCAAGTGTTCTTCAGATTATGCCACCAAAAGCTAGCAATTCATAAACTTTCAAAGTGTGCTTAATATAGAACAGATTCTCACCATAATATTTACAAGTATTAGAACCTGCACACATGTAACACACAATTAAACCATTGTTCTTTTAATATGTTGTTATCATCAAAATCTAAGGAAAATATTTCATGAACAAATATTGTTCTAACACAACATTCTTATTTACATCGTTTCTAAATGATCTTGGAACAAGAGAAATGTACGAGGAGTTTCGGTATTTTGGGGATATAGATGATGTTATCATCCCTTCGAACTGTGATATTAGAGGCAACCGATATGGCTTTGCTAGGTTCTTTAATGTTGACAATGAAAACCTTTTGGCGGTTAAACTGGACCACATCTTTTTTTGTAGTAGAAAGCTCTTTGCTAACATCCCAAGGTTTCAAAGGAGATGTGAGAAGGTACCAAAATTTAATAAGAGTTTGGTTGAGGAAGTCAAGCAAGCTTTTTTCCAACATAATCAGTACAACAAGAAGGAAGGAAAATACTATGTGGATGCACTAAGAGTGCCACTTGGTCTAGTTGAGTCACCATCGGAAGAGATGAAGTGAAAACTAGTGCACCAAGTTGTTGAAAGTTGCTATGTTCAGGAAATCTTTCATTGGTATTGTTGAAAAATCAGGCTTGTCTTACAATATTTAAGAGATCTTTAACTCTGAGGGTCACTTCGTTATTCATGTGACACCTTTGGGCGCAAACTTGTGTCTTCTTGAAGATAGGGTTCAAGGTGAGTTACAGTCGTTAATGTTAAATGACAAAGATTGGCTATCTCGTTGGTTTACTGAAGTGCGTCCATGGAAACCAGAAGATAAAGATGATGATAGAGTGACTTGGATAAGGTGTTATGGCATACCTTACCAAGCATGTCATGATAGAAGGGCTAGAACAAAATTAGATGTTGCTCGGCTTTTAGTTAGAACCAAATCCTTTGAGAGTTTATCTAAAGAAACCGCTGTGCAGGTAAACGAAATTATGTTTAATGTACAACTAGTTAAGGATTCACAAGGCCCTTGGTGTATCCAAATACCGTACTTCGTTTAATTGGAAGAGTCCTCAAGGTTTAACTCAGATTTGGAGCTCAGCCAAGTGGAGAAAGATGATGAAGATGGTTTAAAGAAAGGCAAAGATAGTTTTGGTTACTCGTGCATAAGCCTAAATTTGGAGAAAGTTTCATATCCTCAGCAGGAACAACATGCTATGATGGGAATCCAAAAAGGTGTATTAGATACTAGGATTCAAGCTTGTTAGATTTTAGTAGAAAAGGTCCAAAAGGAAACATCTAATCACTTCTTGACATATGAAATTTATCTTTCCAACAAAGTTCAACAGAGTGAAGTAGGGATGTCAACAGGGCAGGGAATGTGCGGAGGATGTTTCTCCACTACCCGCCCCGTCCCCCAATGTTTTCCCCATACCCATCCTCATTCCTCAGCACGGGGGAATATAATTCCCCATCCCCATCCCCACGATCCCCACAGAGAATCAGAGATCCACAAAGATCGAGTGTTAAAAAACTTTCTATATTTTCGATCAAAACTATGACACTAGTATTTCGTTTCTTTTTCCTTTTTAAAAAATATATATTTCGTATCTTTTTTATTTAAATAAAAACATATCTTATATCAATAACGAAAAAAATAAAGTCAAAAAGACTTGCAGTTACGAAAACAATAACCACAAATGTACTAATTAAATGAAAAACAGGTTACTAGTTGAAGTATAGTGAAGTTGAAGAGTAATTACCATAAGCACAATGAACAAAGAATAGTGGTTATTGTGATGATGATGTTGAGAATAAAGGAGATGAGAAATGGAGGAGGTAAAGAGAATTGAAAAAATAAGAAGAGGAGACGGTGTGTACAATGTATGTAATGGATGCACTTTTTTAGGGTTGGGTACTTGGATAGTGAAACAATACATTATACAATGAAACAAAAAAAATGATCCACTGATAACTCTTCATTTTTTAATATATTAATTATTATTTTTATGAAAAAAATATGTAAAGTTATATAATTATATATTATATAATAATATATTATATATAAAAGTTAAATAATATGGTCGGGGTCGGGGAATTTGCGGGGCGAAAGGTACTTCCCCGATCCCCGCCTCGAAGTGTCATCGGTGGAACATTTCCCTCCATCCCCATCCCTATAGAGAAAATAATCCCCGACTTTGGAGCTCTGCGCAGATAATCCCCACAGGGATCCCCATTAACATATGCAAATTGACATCCCTAGAATGGAGTGTAGAGAGCTAGAGTCAGCGGCATTGGAGACTGCTCCAGGTCAACTTGCTTTGCAGATGGATCCCTTCATCCAACTCCATGTAGACCTTTTAAGTGCGTCGGGCCTTCAATCTAGTGGGCCGTAATGTTCTCCTTTTCTATTGAATCCCATGCGAAAGTGTAAACTTAGAGAATTTCTTTTTCCATCATATGCATTTTTTGTGCACCGTGTGGATTTCCCATTATGCCCCCCTTTTTCGGAGATATATCTTCTAATGCACCCTTTGCAGACCCAACAAAGGCCATTGTGAGTGGTGCCCATACATTTGGTATAATTTTATTCTAGAGATATATATCCAGAACAGTTTGGGAAAAAATTTTAAATTGTTCAGTTCAATGAATATTTCAGAGATCTATATCCAGAATTATGGGCGGCAAGTTGAATTTTTCTATCACCATTGTGTCATACCCCAAAATTTACCCTCTCATTTTTCATATCATTTAGCATGTTCTTTCATTTCATTGCATTGCATTCTAGCATAGAAAAATAAAACATAAAGCATTGCATGGCATCTTGCATAAGGGCATGGGATCAGTGATTTTTAGGTGTGGATCATCCAAAGCAAGGGAACAAGAGCCAAGGCTCTCCCAACAAGTCTTAAAGGTTTCTTACATCATATATCATCCCAATTGATCTCACAAGTCATTGGAAGATGGGAATTCATCAAGAAGATTGGACAGGGCATCATCTCCTACACAAAATAGTCTAAAATTGGGATCTGACCCTCAAATGGGCAAGCTCTTTGGGTTTTTATCACCTCTAAATGTCATATCTCATCTTTGTTAGATAGGATATACATCATATTCAGAGGAATTTGGATTTGGAGGATGTGTTATTTCCTCCTACCCAGAGGGTACCAAAATTAGGGTTTGACATAAAATCAGTTTATTTCTGATTTTTTGGACAAAACTTGATTTCATGGTGTTCCTTATGTTCCTAAGGGTATAGGGTTGGAAAATTTCCCATCAATTGGTTTCAGAAGGGTTTCAATTGGTCAGAAGATTCAAAATCAAGAAATTGGGGAAAAGTCAATTGTGCAGTGAAAAAGCCAACTCCTGACTTTTCAAGGTCAAATTCATGAAATTCAAGTTACATATGGTTAATGGACGAGATTTGATCAAGAAAAGATGGATGAATCATGAAAAATCAAGAAAGGTACAAAGTTTCCATTTTTGGAAATTTAGGGTTTCCAAAATGGCAAGTTTGGACCATTTTGCACCACACTTTGAGGCTTCCTTTCTCCATTATAAAAGCTCCAAACTTCAGGCCCAAGTTGAGCCAATTAAAGTTCATGTTCTAAGCTTCAAATCCATATAAAGAACTCTTCCATTGGATCAAAATTGACGGAGTTATGATCAATCAAAGTTTGACAAAACTAGGTCACAAACCAAGTCATGGCGAGGCAAGACTAGGCCCATGCGCCATAATTTCATCAAACATGTGGTGGGAAAACTTTCAAGCTACTTTTCTCATTGAAGGAAGCCTCAAATGAAAAAATGTTGAACATCAAAGTTGTTCATCTCAATGCCCTCTTCAACTTTGATGTTGGACATTTTTCCATTTGAGCAAGTTATGATGGAGTTATATGGGTCCAAAGTTGATGTGATCATGCTGAATTTTCCAAGCCATGTTGCCATGCCAGCCTACCAACTTGCCTCGCCCTTGAACCAGTTTCTAACCTTGATGTTTTAAGCAATTTTATTCCATTCTACAAGCCTCCATTCAATCCAAAATTCACATCAAACTTGTTATATGATCTATCCTCTTTCCATTGACACCTAAAGATCATGATTTCATGCACTAATATGAGAGAAATTCATCCTCAAACATCCATACTTGCATGCTGACAATAATAGCATGTTTTGTTATATTGTTGTTGTTAATTCATCTCAGTCCCCACGTATGCTCCTTCACCACTCTTGTCCTCATTTGAACACACCACTATTCTTACACATGACATTCCATGCTACCTTATACACAAAAGAAGAAAAACAAAAGCTTGCACAATAAGTTTCCTTGCTGCAAAAATCAGAGATAGCATTGTCACCATTCTTTTCTCTCATCCTCACCAAACACTCCATGAATGCAACCACACTACATCCCAACCTCTTCTCACTCGCCCCTAACTAACTTGACTCAGTTAGTTAGGGTGCACTCACTTAACCAACTTACAACTCACTTAACCATAACAGTTAACACATTTAACTACACCTATATAACTAAAACTCACTCACCATTTCATTTTCAACTTCATTTTTCACTCAGAATCATTCTTCTTTCTCTCAAATTCTCTCTGCTTTTTCTCTGATCTCACACGATTCCATAACCTTCATCAATCATCTTCATCATTTGTTGATTATCAAGCAAGAACAAGCAAGAATAACCTCACCTCTTCAAGCATAACCTCACTGCAAGAACAAGCAAGAATAACCTCACCTCTTCAAGCATAACCTCACTGCATTCATCATTTCAGCTCTATTCTCTTCAAGCTCTAAGGAACAAAAGCCTTTATTTGGCCAAATCAAGCTCAAGATCAAGAGCTTCTCTGGTTTTCTCAAGAATTCAAAGATCCTCAAGTTTCAGGTTCCATAATACTCAAACTTATCTCACTTTATTTTCATTAATTTTAAGTTATTTTACACTGATTTGAGCTTAGTAGAAGCTCTTAAGTATCCGGCTAGATGATAGGCTCATTTGGAGCATAGTTGTGAAATTTAGGGCAAAATGTTTGGATTCTGTTCTTGCTGTGTGTGCATGATATGTTGATTCTATGCTTGGATTCATGATGTGTGTGACTTTAGCTTTCAATTGGTACCATTTTTGTGCATTTCTGGAAGTTTGAAAACTTGCAGTGGTCGGAGAGTGGCCGGAGAAGACGACCGGAGGTCCTTCTTCGGCCGGTGAGGTTTAATGTTAGGGTTTGGCAAGTTTATATCGCAACCGTCTGATTTTCATGATCCAACGTCCAGTAATGTGCCAACGCATTAATGAAATTTGTTGCATGTGTGTGAGTGTATGGTAGTTAGCATGTGCTTGCGTTTGTGTCCATATGATTGCCTTGCCTTCCTTGATGATTGACTGATTATTTGATCCAAGGGTCCACATCATGCCAGCACATAAATGATGAGTGTTCCTTCTCACGTGACTAAATTTTAAACTCTCATGATTGTGTGTGTGTGTGAGTGCGTAGTGCTTATCATGCGCTTTTTATTTGGTCCGTTTGAGGTGTGATGATCTCATATTGATTGAATCCTGTGGCTGTGAGTGCATCTTCATTTGACTGGTTGTGCACACTATCACACACAAGCACGTGTTTTGGACTGGGTTGGCTAATTGATGTTCACACCCCCATTCTGAGCCCAATATTGTTTTTCAACATGCAAATTATTCACGCTGCACCCCCTTTCCCATTTCTTTTTGTTTTATTTTTACTTCACACATTGTTTTGATTTCCTATTTTTAAAAATACCAAATCATCTCTAAAAATCCCAAATTAATTCATGTATGTTCTTTATGCATTTAAATAATTTTATTTTATTTTTAATTCTGACTTTGTGGATTTTTGAGCATAATTGCATAATTTTCTTTTAATTTCTTTTTAATTGATGTTCATCATTGACACTCAAACTTGTATATTTTCTTTCTCTCATCTCACACAATATTTTTCGACCATTCTTTTTGCATTTGTTAGATAACACATTAAATCATCAAAATAAATTTTCTTTTTATTTTTAAAGTCATTTTATCATGTGTTTAGGAGTTCTTCTTTGAGCATTTTTGTGGTGTGTTTCAATGTGATCTTGTGCAATCTTTTCGCCATGTTTTCTCTTGAATTTTGCTATGAGCTTTGATGTATGTTTGTGCTTATGACTTGGCTTGTTTAGGGTTTGTTTTTTTTTCCAATTTTATCATGCGCTTTGATAGTTGTTTAATGCCTTGCATTTGAAGTAACATGTATGCACTTTCTTCTTATTCCTTCTAACATGTTTTGATGAGGCACTTGTGCCATCATTTTATGATTGTCTTGTGTGATATTATAGGTCATTTATATGATATTATAGGTCACCTTTGTTGTATTATAAGTTAATTTGGTTTGTATTTGCATTTGGTATGAGTTTGTGCATTCTAATTTGAACTTTGACATGCTTTCATCTCTCACTTCCTCTTATGCTCTATGTGACTCATGTATGCATTTTTGTATGCCATCTTATACATTAAATTTGCATCTTATTAATATTATGCTACTGCCCATGTACATTCTTTAACCATTTCACATGTTATGCAATTGTAATATGTCACTTTGTACACCTAAATGAACATGTTTTGTTTTTTCCTCACTTCTTCTTCATCTTATTTCTCCTACTTGTATCCTGTTTCTCATGATTTATATGATGATCCATGTGCATCTTAAGACATTGACAAATGGTATATGATTCTGACTTTGACCTTTTGTGAAGCATTATTGCATGATCACTTTGCATTACCACTCATCTTCCATCTATTCTTTTCATGAGTGCACTTCTTTGATGTTTAGGATATTTGGTTGTGTATAGTTCACTCATGTTTAACATGTTAACCTTAGGGAGAATACTTTAGACATAGGTTCTGACTTTGATTTATTTTAATCTCTTAGAATCCTTATTCATTGATTCTTGTTTTGTTTGATCATTACTTGTTATCCTTTCTTTAGTCCACTACTTGTAAATAGTTTGTTGAACTAACCTTTTCATGTCGGTGCAAATGGTAAGTAAGTGTGTGGATATGCTTCCACATACAATTCTTTCTTTCATTTTCTCTTATTTATTTTAATAATTCAACTTGTGATCATGATAAGCATTTATATGCTTTCCTTGAATAACTTCATTCTTCTCCCTTTTGAGTTACAACTCATCTTCTACTTTAGAAGTGAGTTGTTTAATTCAATCTTCTTCTCCTTTCTTTTAAGATTAGGTTTCTTATACCACATTAACCATAGGAGCTCCAAGCATGATAACATTAGGGTGAGTCTTAGTCCCATTTAGTTTTCACCTTTGCTCCATTTGAGTCTCTTCTTCTCATCTCAAAACAAAAGTAAAAAACACTTAATAAAGGTTAAACGTGTATTGCCCATAAGCCTTAAATGTGGGAAGTGATTAACGGGGGGGGGGGGGGGGGGGGGGGGGGGGGGGGGAGGGGGTTTCCCTTCATTCTTCTAGGGTACCTAGTGTACATCCTGTTGGGGACGATACGCGACGTATTCGTTCCTATGTTGTAGACTTTGGTGCAATGCAAGTTACAAATACCTTCAAAAACACTTCTTTCTAAATAACTTCAAACAAACAATAACGTCTTTCCTTCGGGATTTATCTCCTCATCTCATTTACTCATTCCTTAAGGATGCGTCATTTCCGTTCTACCGCAAACTGGTAACGCATAAGTCTCCCGACAGCGAGCTGCAACACCTAACTACTGGAACGCGAACATTGACGTATTCCGCTAAAAATACAAACAATTTCCCTTAGCTGAGGGGAACTATGTCGCTCTGATTTTCATGTTCCCGATAAGATACGTAGGCAGTAGGGTAGGGCCCATTCGAGCACTTCCTTTATTTTCCCTACATTTGTTCCTCTTTCTCTTTTCATTCCTTTTCCAGTTTCCTACCCCCTTTGATCGAGACAGTAAGCGTGGATCCCATCGAGTACGATGGACGTGTGGGGGTGCTAATACCTTCCCTTCGCGTAACCGACTCCCTTACCCGTTTCTCTTGGTCGCAAGACCATGCTCTTCCTTTCCCCCAGGTTTATGCAGTGTTTCCTTTCCCTCTCTTAAGATAAATACACATTGCTAGTGACTCTGTTTCGGTGCCACTTTCGCGTTTGTACTAGGATGAAAAATCCCGGGAGCGACATCTGGCGACTCTGCTGGGGATCGAACCCAGAATCTCTGGTTCCCTTAGCGAGTCAATCCTAGCGCTTGTTTGTTTCTCTTTTATTGGGTGTTTATTTTGGAGCTGTATTTTGCTGTGTTTATTGTTTTACTGTATTGCTGTTTATAGTATTACTTCTTTACTGTATTTATCGCATTTACTGCATTACATATCACTATTATGTTGGACTGTGCTGTTGTTTTCTGTTTGGCGGGCAGGGTGTTCTGAGAGATAAGCCCACTACCCAGGCTTGAGCATACACATAGGTATTAGTGTGGGTGGACGTGTCGCTCCCGTGGTGTTTTGCCACGTGTGGGTGTTCACGAGACCTATAACCAGACGAGGTTCTATCCGGAGCTATCTGCTACTGTGTGCTCTATACAGGCCAGTAGATATTCTCTGGAGGAATTGTCGACTCTGGTGACCATTCCCGAGGACTCAGTTGCGGCACTCCTCCCGAGTTGTGATAGTGCCAGACCACACTTTGTGGCAAACCCATTGCACATTCTCGATCCGAGGACCCAATGCTGGGAACTTGCTATAGGATATCCTTTTTGAGGGGAATCAGTTGAGGCCTCCTCGATTGATGATGATGCCAAACCAGAAATGGTGAACGTATCATCATTTCTCGACCTGAGAGCCCGTGATATTGAGGATCCTCACCTTTCTAGTACCCACATGTGAGAGGGACGGTTTGTTTACAGGTTTGCAGGTAACCTTGACTTTTAACATACCTGGTACACTGGATTTCTTATCAGTATGGTTTATCTGTGTGGTTACTCTGTTGTTCTGGAATTCTGGAGAGCTTGAGCCTTGAATTTATGCAACTATTTCAGTCCAGCACAGACACGTGGCACTTTGATCTTATGCCTTGCATTGCATCTTTTTCTCTAACATTCATATTTTTCATTTTCCAGGTAGCATCTGATTTTGATTCCAGTCAACGGGCAGTTATAGGGATGGACAACAAAAGGGGCAAGAAGAACACCATTGTGTACAAGTTCCCGAAGCTCATCCTGGGCCAGATTTGTAAATTGCAAGAGATGGCTAGTCCGAAAGTGTTAGGAATGTTCGGGGAGAAGTACGGTTGGATTCTATCCTTTGCTCGTAACCTCAGTAAATATGAAGCTGATGGCTTACGCACCCTGATGCAGTTCTATGATCCTGCCTTGAGGTGCTTTGTACTGACGGATTATGTTTTGGTTCCTACTCTGGAAGAGTATTCTAACATTCTGGGAATTTCCATCAAAGAAGGTGCTCCTTTCTGTGGGTCGAAGGCAGATCTTGATTTCCAAGCTGTGGGTGGTGCTCTTTATTTAAGAAAGTCAACTTTGGAAGCTGATATTTCTGGCAAGGGAAAGGTCTATGGCTATCACCTATCATACTTGGTAAACAAGGCTCAAGAGGCAGCAAAGGAGAAGAAGTGGAATGTCTTCAATGCAGCGTTGGCTCTCTGTGTATATGGTACTGTCTTATTCCCGAATGAGCCTGATTTTGTTGACATGGATGCTATCAGAATATTTGTATCTCAGAATCCGGTGCCAACCTTATTAGGAGATCTTCATTATGCCTTGTACAACAGGAACGAGAAGAGACGAGGTGGGATAATTCATTGTTGTGCACCTCTTTTCTATAAGTGGTTTACCAATCGTCTACTCCAGTCAGGTGCTTTCAAGGATACTAAGAGTTCCCTGAAATGGAGCCAATGTATGATGGGCCTAGATGCTAAGGATATTGTTTGGGTGAATCACGGAGTGCTGGGTAAAGACATTTTGCACAGTTGTGGTGAATACCCTAATGTGCCATTGATAGGGAGAAAAGGAGGTATTAACTATAATCCTTCCTCGGCTGTCCGACAGTTTGGGTATGCTCTGAAAAGTCCCCCAGTGGAAAAGGAGTTGGAAGAGTCTTTGTATTTTCACATGGCTAATGATGGATTAGATGTGGCGCAGAAAGCTTCCAAAGCATGGCTCAGTAAACAGAAGAGAGGGAAGACTGTGTGGGGTTTGCCTAACAATCAAACTTTCCCTCCATATGAGCAATGGATAAGGAAGAGGGTCGAAGAGTACTATTTGCCTTTTGATTGGGCGCCTCCCTTGTATCCCAAAGTGATAGAGGAAAGAATCACCGTACCAATTGAAGAATTCGATAAGCAGCGAAGAGTGGTGCAGGATTTGAGGGAGGAAAATGCTAGTATGAGTAGTAGATTTCAAGGCGCTTTGCATGACAACTTGGAGATGAAATGGAAGGTCCAAGATTTGACAGAGCTTTTGGAAAAGAGGGAGAAGGATCTTGATGATAGAGCTCAACACTGTAGAAAGATCAGTATGACTGCTGAATCATCCGGCAAAGCCTACAGGGAAACCAAGAAGCTCTTGACCAAAACTGAAGACAAGCTTGCCATGTATAAGGAGATGTGGGAAGAGCTTAAGATTGAGAATTGGGAGTTAAAAGAAGAACTTCAAAGAATGAAGGAAGACAAGAATCACTTCTCTGGTAAGTGGATAGGAGCCCAGAAAGAAATTGAAGAGCTTAAGCTGCAAGCGGGAATCAAGAAGTCCAAGCGCGAAGGAAATGATGTTGAAGAGCATATTGCTAGGCTGAGTCAGGATGTCGAGAAGAGAAACAGACTGATCAAGGGGTTGCTAGAAAGACCTACTTATCCAGACACTGTGAACCTTCTTGAAGAGATTGAAGCTAGCTTGTTTGGAATCAATTTGTAGTATTTGTATTTTGCTATGATTACCATCAGGATTGTTGATGGAATCACTTTTGATTGTATCGGACCTATTTGCATGTTTTCTTATGATATGATATTACAATATTTGGTTCAGCTGTATCTGTCTCAACAACTCTCAGTTTTTTGAAAGGTGTATTCCTTTGTTTGATTCTACAATATTTCTGGATTCGGATTTATTTTTCGATGTTGCGTCCGATCCCTTGCCCGATTTCAAAGCTGGAATCAAAGCAGATATGCCCTGGAAATGTTTAAATATAATTGTCTGTATTTTTGCATTTGCATCCTCATAATCATAAGCATTTTTGCATAACAGGTACTTGCTCCGGTCTTTCTAACCTTTATTTGGTTTCAGGCATTATAGCTGAGAATCACATTCACCGATACTCAACTCGAAGAAATCAAGCAAGGATAATGGATCAAATGCAGAATGATTTGGCTGAAATGAGCGCACGCATGGACCAGTTCATGACCCTCATGACTGGTATGGCACAGACCCAAGAAAGATTGAGGCTTCTGGTCGAGCGTCCAGAACCACGCCTGAAGGTAATCAAGTTGACAATTCACAGACAAGGGTCACTCCTCCTCCTGTTGGCAATCCCCCTCCTGTTGGTAATCTGGGTAATGGAAATGTCAGAAATGCTGGTGTTGTTCAGGAAGATGTTCAGGAAGATCAATTCACCCTACTGGATGCTGATATGGGTAATCCCAATGACCGAAGGTATGATGAGCTGGCTGAGAAAATAAGGGCTATGGAGTGCAAGAACTCTATGGGCATTGATGTTACTAATCTGGGTCTAGTACCAGGGGTCAGAATTCCTCCAAAGTTCAAGCCGCCCACTTTTGACAAATATCATGGCAATACGTGTCCCCAGACACATATTCAGGCTTATTTTGGGAGGATCTCAGCTCACACTGATGACGAGAAGTTATGAATGCATTACTTTCAAGACAGTTTGGCTGGAGCTTCTTTGACCTAGTATATGAAATTGAACAGAGCTGCTGTGAGAAGTTGGAAAGATCTGGCAGAAGCGTTTCTAAAGCAATATCAGTACAATATCGACATGGCGCCCAACCGCACCCAATTGCAAAGGTTGTCATAGAATGCTAAGGAAAGTTTCAAAGAATATGCTCAGAGGTGGAGAGAAATGGCTGCCCAGGTTCAACCCCCTTTGCTGGAGAGAGAAATGGCAGATATGTTCATGGGCACCCTGCAAGAGGAATTCCTTGATAGATTGGCTGCCTGTCCATCAACAAGATTTTCTGACATCGTGATTGCAGGTGAAAGGATCGAGAGTCTGTTGAAGCTTGGGAAGATTCAAGACGTAAGTGGGGTTAGTTCTTCTGGAACGAAGAAACCTTTTGCTAATGGTCAGAAAAGGAGAGAAGGTGATACAAATGCTGTGTATAGAGGACGGGGAAGAGGACGTTCTCAGGCTTATAACCAAGTAGGTGCAGTGACGATCCCAACACCATCTGTTCAGCAACAGCAACCACAACAGCAGGTTCAGCAGCAGCAACAACCTCCTTTCCAGCAAAGGTCTAGGCAGAGGGACCGCCAGATTGACCCGCTCCCTATGACTTATTCAGCCTTGTTACCCCAGTTACTCAAATTAAAGTTAGTTGAACTTCGTACCATGAGACCTCCTGCTGCTGGAAATTTGCCACCTAACTACGATGCCAATGCTCGCTGCGATTTCCATTCAGGTGCTTCGAGGCATGCCACTGAAAAGTGCTGGGCATTTCAAAATAAGGTGCAAGATTTGATAGATGCTAAAGCAATCAATTTCTCTCTACCTCCTAATGTTCTCCAAAACCCCATGCCTGATCATGGTGTGGCAGATGTGCATGCTGTTGAAGATGGAAAGAGATTGAACTTGGTGGCAGATATCAATCAGGTGAAGACTTCATTGCTGGTTGTAAAAGATCGTCTGTTGAAGGGACAAGTGTTCCCGGGTTGTGACCAAGATTGTTCTGAATGTATGGATCAAGAGAATGGCTGTGATAAATTGAAAGTTGGTTTGCGAATCTGATCAATGAAGGCCGTTTACAGTTTGACCGAGTTGTGAAAGATATTGACGAGATGTCAACTGTGACAATTTATTATACTCCTGCTGAAATTCAGGTATCTGCAAGGGCAGCTCCTGTAGCAAGCGTTGTGCCGAAAAGACCCAGTCCTGTTACCATCACGGTGCCAGAACCAGTTCCGTTTACCTCTAATAAGGCAATCCCATGCCACTATGGGGCATATGTGTACTATGAAGGTAAAATGCAGGAAGTCGAGACATCGGCCAGTTCAAATATTGATAACGTGGGTGGTGTAGGAGGTTTTACAAGGCGTGGAAGGTTGTTTGCTCCCTAAACCCTTCGAAGTGATAAGTAAGTTGAGGCTGCGGCAAAAGCTAAAGGAAAACAGGTGGCTGAGAGTGTGCCCGTGCCTGAGACAGAGCCCAAGATTACCTTTGACAACGAAGTAGAAGATTTTATGAGAATAATAAAGAAAAGTGATTACAAAATCGTCGATCAATTGAATCAGACCCCCTCAAAGATCTCAATTTTGTCATTGTTGATGTGTTCTGATGCACACCGAGAGGCTTTGCTGAAAGTGTTGAAGAGAGCCTATGTTCCACAGGAAATTACTGGCAATCAGCTTGAGGGTGTGATTTCTAATGTCAACGTCAGCCATGGGTTGGGTTTCACGAGCCGAGATTTGACTTCTGAAGGTAGAAACCACAACAAAGCTCTGCATATTACAATGGAGTGTAAGGGTGCGGTATTGTCCCACGTGTTGGTAGACACTGGTTCATCGCTCAATGTCTTGCCTAAGAAGGCGCTGATGAAACTGGAGGTTGATGGATTGATATTAAGGCCAAGTGATTTGGTGGTCAGAGCGTTCGATGGGACGAAAAGATCTGTATTTGGTGAGGTGGAATTACCTGTGCAAATTGGACCTCAAGTGTTCAAGTCAACATTCCATGTGATGGATATACAGCCTGCTTATAGCTGTTTATTAGGTCGCCCATGGATTCATGCGGCCGGGGCTGTTACATCCACATTACATCAGAAGCTGAAATATGAGTTTGATGGACAAGTAGTGACCGTGTGCAGTGAAAAGGACATTTTTGTTAGTCATTTGTCCACATTTAAGTATGTTGAGATGGATGGGGAAATCCACGAGATGCTTTGTCAGTCGTTTGAGGCAGTGAATATTGATAAAGTGCCTGAAGCTTCCCCTACACCAGATAGAGCCGGCACATCCATTTCATCTTATAAGCAAGCTGTCGAGGTTGTTAGAGCAGGTAATGCCCAAGGCTAGGGCAAGCTGATAGAAACACAAATGAAGGAGGACAAGTTTGGTACTGGCTATCAACCTTCTATGGATTCAGTTGCAACATACAGTGGACCCATCACTTTCAGCAGTGGGGGAATCATTTACCCAGACCAGTCTTGTGCAGCTACAGAAGATGGCATTGACAATGACTGTGACTTAGACAATTGGGTACGCCCACGTGCCTCGGGACAACAATTGCAAAACTGGTCCGTTGAAGAAATCGTCCAAGTTACTCTTCAAACAGAGTAATTTTCTTTGTTTTTCTTTAATCATAATGCATGTTAAAATTTGGCACTCTGCCCAAGGCGTTCAGATTCATTTGTAGGGCCACCCATTTTCATTTGCAATTTTAATCATCAATAAAGGACGTTTTGCACTCAAATTTTGTTCCCTGTCTTTCATTTTTATTTTTGCAAAAAAAAATTAAAATGGCAATGTTTCGTTTCTTTTTGTATAAATTCTAAAATAAATCATGAACCCGTTCATGCAGACTTGATCCTCCGAATTCCATTGATAACGGTTCTGCTATGGCTATGTATGACTTTGACAAACCGATTTATCAAGCCGAAGAAGGGGATGAGAAGGGTTGTGAACTTCCTGAAGAACTGGCCAGATTGTTAAAACAAGACGAAAGGGCCATCCAGCCTCATCAAGAGACCATAGAGATCATCAATATTGGTACCGAGGATGTTAAAAAAGAGATCAAGATTGGTGCCAGCCTGCAAGCAGATGTAAAGAAAGCCTTGACTGAAATGTTGTGTGAATATGTTGATATCTTTGCCTGGTCATATCAAGACATGCCAGGGTTGGATACTGATATTGTTGTGCACAGGCTGCCATTGAGAGAAGAATTCCCGTCAGTCAAGCAGAAACTTCGTCGGACTCATCCCGATATGGCCATAAAAATCAAAGAAGAGGTTCAGAAGCAGTGGGACGCAGGGTTTCTTGTTGTGACCAACTATCCTCCCTTGGTTGCCAACATCGTGCCGGTACCAAAGAAAGACAGAAAGGTTAGAATGTGTGTGGATTATCGAGATCTTAACAAAGCTAGTCCGAAAGATGATTTTCCACTACCTCACATCGACGTGCTGGTTGATAATACAGCTCAGTTTTCAGTGTTCTCGTTTATGGACGGTTTCTCTGGGTACAACCAGATTAAGATGGCACCTGAAGATATGGAGAAGACCACGTTCATTACCCCATGGGGTACATATTGTTATAAAGTGATGCCTTTTGGGTTGAAAAATGCAGGGGCAACGTACCAGCGGGCAATGGTAACTTTATTTCACGACTTGATTCACAAAGAGATTGAATGTTATGTGGATGACATGATTGCCAAGTCGAGAACAGAAGAAGAACATCTGATTAACTTGATAAAGTTGTTTGAAAGGTTGAGAAAGTTCCGCTTGAGATTGAACCCGAACAAGTGCACTTTCGGGGTGCGTTCTAGAAAGCTGCTGGGTTTCATTGTAAGTGAAAAAGGAATTGAGGTTGATCCTGCCAAGGTTAAAGCAATACAAGAGATGCCTGAGCCGAGAACAGAAAAAGAGGTTCGTGGTTTCTTAGGTAGATTAAACTACATTGCAAGGTTCATATCTCACCTAACAGCCACATGCGAACCAATATTCAAACTGCTGAGAAAAGATCAAACAGTCAGGTGGAATGACAATTGTCAAGTGGCATTCGATAAAATAAAAGAATACTTGTAGGAACCTTTAATTCTCATGCGTCCAGTTTCAAGGAGACCTTTGATAATGTAATTGGCAGTGCTTGAAGGTTCTATGGGTTGTGTTCTCGGTCAACACGATGAGACAGGTAGGAAAGAGCATGCTATCTACTACCTGAGCAAAAAGTTCAATGACTGTGAGTCCCGATACTCAATGCTTGAAAAGACATGTTGTGCACTTGCATGGGCTGCTAAGCAATTGAGACAGTATATGCTTAGGCACACAACTTTGTTGATTTCCAAAATGGATCCTGTCAAGTACATTTTCGAGAAACCAGCACTAACAGGCAGAGTTGTACGGTGGCAAATGGTTTTGACAGAATATGATATCCAGTATACTTCTCAGAAAGCCATCAAAGGAAGTATCTTGTCAGACTATCTTGCGCAACAGCCGATTGATGATTACCAACCCATGAAATTTGATTTCCCTGATGAGGACATCATGTTTCTCAAAGCTAAAGATTGCGAGGAACCACTCCCGGAGGAAGGGCCAGACCCTGAATCCAAATGGAGTTTGATGTTTGATGGGGCTGTCAACATGAATGGGTGCGGAGTTGGAGCAGTTCTTATCACACCGGAAGGTGTTCATATGCCTTTCACTACCCGAGTAACTTTCGGGTGCACCAATAATGAAGCAGAGTATGAAGCTTGTATAATGGGTATTGAGGAGGCAATTAATTTGCGAATTAAGACCCTCGATATTTTCGGTGATTCAGCTTTGGTAATTAATCAAGTGAAAGGGAGTTGGTACACGCACCAGGCACATCTGGTTCCGTATAGAGATTATACGAGAAGATTGTTGACATTTTTCACAACAGTGAAGTTGTACCATATTCCTCGAGATGAGAATAAGTTTGCTGATGCCTTGGCCACGTTGTCTTCTATGATCAAAGTGCAAAGGTGGAACCATGTACCCAAGATTGAAGTGTCTCGTCTTGACAGACCTGCATTTGTGTTTGCTGTCGATGCAACGTCTGATGACAAGCCATGGTTTCATGATATCAAGTGTTTCTTGAAAAGTCATGAGTACCCGCCAGGGGCATCTACCAAAGATAAGAAGCCTTTGAGGAGGTTGTCTGGTACCTTCTTCCTGAACCAAGATGACGTGTTGTACAAACGGAATTTTGACATGGTTCTGCTCAGATGCATGGATAGACACGAAGCAGACTTGTTAATGCAGGAAGTGCATGAAGGCTCTTTTGGTACCCATGCCGGAGGATATGCGATGGTAAAGAAACTATTGAGGTCGGGGTATTATTGGTTGACAATGAAGATAGATTGTTGTAAGTACGCCCGCAAATGTCACAAGTGCCAGATCTATGCAGACAAAGTGCATGTGCCTCCAAATCCGTTGAGTGGCATGTCCTCCCCTTAGCCCTTTGCAATGTGGGGCATTGATATGATTGGGAAAATTGAGCCTACTGCTTCAAACGGCCATCGCTTCATCTTGGTCGCCATTGACTATTTCACGAAGTGGGTTGAAGCAACATCTTATGCCAACGTCACTAAGCAGGTGGTAGCTCGTTTCCTAAAACGGGATATCATTTGTCGCTACGGAGTGCCCGAGAGAATCATTACTGATAATGGTTCTAATCTGAACAACAAAATGATGGCTGAGCTGTGCTGAGACTTCAAAATTAAACATCACAATTCTTCTCCGTATCGCCCGAAGATGAATGGCGTTGTGGAGGCGGCCAACAAGAATATTAAGAAGATTGTGCAGAAAATGGTTATCACATATAAAGATTGGCATGAGATGCTACCGTTCGCCTTGCATGGGTACCGAACGTCAGTACGCACGTCCACTGGGGCAACACCATTCTCACTTGTATATGGTATGGAGGCAGTACTACCGGTCGAAGTTGAGATTTCATCCCTCAGAGTCATGATGGATGTCAAGCTAGACGAAGCTGAGTGGGTTCGCGCCAGATTTAATCAGTTGAGCCTTATTGAGGAGAAACGACTGGAAGCTGTATGTCATGGGCAGTTGTACCAACAGAGGATGAAGCAGGCATTCGACCAAAAGGTGCGTCCTCGGGTCTACAGGGTTGGAGATGTGGTACTCAAAAGGATCCTTCCTCCTAGTACAGATCACAGGGGAAAATGGACTCCCAACTATGAAGGTCCGTTCGTGGTTAAAAAGGTCTTCTCGGGCGGAGCCTTATTACTTACAACCATGGACGGCAAAGACTTTTCATCTCCTGTCAACTCATACGTAGTCAAAAAATACTTCGCATGAATAGACCCGCTGGACAAAAAAAAAAGAAAAGTCCAGGCAAAAAAGGGCATCCCGACGAACCATAAAAACAGAATAAAAAGGTTCGGGCAAAAATTAGGGATAATAAATAAAAAAATGGTACACCCGGTAAGTTAAAAATCCGCAAGGACAACTCAGGCAAAAAAGGGTATCCCAGTGGATTGAAAACCCGAAAGGGTGGTCCATGCAAAAGAGGGATTTAAGCGAACGATTACGGTCTGAATTATCTGTACTCCATTACCGTTTCAGCAACTGACATTCCAAAGGGTAGGAATTGGTCTGATCATTCCTCAGAAGGCAAGGTCGGGGAGTCTTGAAGACATACTGGCCATAGCAGAATTGAAACTCAGTGGAATGCCGTTTCCACATTGCCATTAGGATAGTTTCTTTTCTCAATTTTCAGCAATCACCTCTTTCCAGGGTTTGCTTCCTGATGTAATTGCCTATTCTGGGCTTTTCTTCAATAAATTAAATTTCAGTAAAAAGCTTCTTATTTTGTTTTACTGCTTTGTTTGCAAAAACATCCGAATTTTTGATAAAACATTGCATTTGAAAACATTGTGGCTTTACAATAACATGCGCAGAAAAACATTTAAAATTACTTTGAATGTTAAGTATTCCTGGATGGTGGATTCAAACCACGCAATATTCTGGGGCATGTGTGTGTAATCTTTTGTTGCAGGTAACAGATCCAGATGATTTCAAGCACGAGAGACATTCCTCTTAGACGAGTAATCACTTATTCCCATGCAAAATACTGGGGCAGCCAGGTTCAGGAAAAGGTCCACCGGTCATCCTTTTGTCACAACGTTTACTGGTTGAATCCATCATCCGGTCGACGGTCGTTCACGACGATTCGATATCAGTGAATTAAGTTCAACTGGGTATTGTTGTATCTTATTAAGTCGATTCTCTCATTCAGTACTTCCAACATCTACAAGCTTTTCTGTGTCGATAACGGTTGCAAATTCCCCAGTAGAGCTACCTTGCAGTTAATGGTCAAGACTCAGTGAATGTCCAGGAGTTTGAAGATGCGTAATCTTCTATCAAATCCTCTTGGGACGACGTCTTCAGATCAGTCTTGTATCATGGAGCAAAAAGCAAGTTGTTGACCCTCCCAAGCATGGGGCATCTTGAATTTCCCTGGCAGGAGATGTTCCAAATCCATTATCCCCAGTAGAGTTTAAAGCTGTTTGGTATTCTATAAAATCCTCTCAATAGGCATCTCCAGCACGACACACTCTGAAGTGGTTTTCCCCAACAGAGTTTGTGGTAAACTCATTATCCCCAGTGGAGTCGTCAAGCGGAAGGTTTGCCTAACATGGGGCATTGTGGCATTTATCCTAAGCTCGACAGTTTTGTTCCTCAACAGATTACCGTGAATTTGCTTTGTGCCTCCCCAGCAAGATCGTATATCTGGTAGTGGTATCCCCACAGAGTTCAGCATTGAATCTTGTCAGCCATACTCCCCATCTGAGTTGTTTTTATCCCCGCAGAGGTTTATCAGATCCACAGAATCTCTTCCTCAGCAAAGTGTTAGTACATTCTTTCCTCAGCCGAGTTAGAAGGCTGATGATCCCCGCAAAGGATCTCAAGTTTGGCAGATCCCCAAGCAGAGTTTTAATGACTTGTTTCCTCAGTAGAACGTCATTCAAAAATTCTCATCCCCAGCGGAGTTGCTATGATCAGAATTCGTCCCCAGGCAGATGAAGTAATTCCTGGCAGAATCATCACTCCTTTATATCCCAAAGTCCAATTTATTTTTGGCAAGCATGACAATTCGAAGCAGACGGATTGTTCATTCATTCTCCAGCAGAGATATTATCCTTTCAGGAGTCTCTGAGGTCAAATCATTGATCATCATTCCTTAGCAAAGTCAGCAGAAATATCTGACATGGATGCAAAGCGTAATCCAGTGTTGAATGTTTTTGCAGAAGTCCAACCGCAGATTGGCAAAAGTCCATCTAAGGGTGGCAAATCAGCAAAGTCCAACCGCAGATTGGAAAAAGCTCATCTTAGGGTGGCAAATCAGCAAAGTCCAACCGCAGATTGGCAAAAGCCCATCTTAGGGTGGCAAAATCAGCAAAGTCCAACCGCAGATTGGCAAAAGTCCATCTAAGGGTGGCAAGCAGGCAAAGTTCACCCGCAGCGTGGCAAGCCAGTAGTCGTCTGGCGTCATTCTAAAAGACGTTGTTCAAGTCCACCCACAGCGTGGCAAGCCAGTAGTTGTCTGGCGTCCTTCTAAAAGACGTTGTTCAAGTCCACCCGCGGCGTGGCAAGCCAGTAGTCATCTGGCGTTGTTCTAAAAGACATTGTTAAAGTTCACCCGCAGCGTGGCAAGCCAGTAGTCGTTTGGCGTCGTACAAAAGACATTGTTAAAGTCCACCCGCAGTGTGGCAAGCCAGTAGTCATCTGGCGTCGTGCTAAAAGACTTTGTTAAAGCCTATCCACAGTATGGCAAGCCAGTAGTCGTCTGGCGTCATGCTAAAAGACATCTCTCCAGTGTTACTCTTCACATCAAAGTTTTATCCAAGCAGAATTCATTTGATTGGGTTTATATCCCTTTTCTTCTTCTCCACAGAGTGCAAATTTTCTGGTTATTTTTGGTATTCAATCCCTCTATACCTTGAAAGTCTGATAGCAATCGCTATCAGCCATTCATGTCTACAGTGATTGAATAGGGGCAGCTGTCATACCCCAAAATTTGCCCTCACATTTTTCATATCATTTAGCATGTGCTTTCATTTCATTGCATTGCATTCAAGCATAGAAAAATAAAACATAAAGCATTGCATGGCATCTTGCATAAGGGCATGGGATCAATGATTTATAGGTGTAGATCATACAAAGCAAGGGAACAAGAGCCAAGGGTCTCCCAATAAGTCTTAAAGGTTTATTACATCATATATCATCCCAATTGATCTCACAAGTCATTGGAAGATGGGAATTCATCAAGAAGATTGGACAGGGCATCATCTCCTACACAAAACAGTCTAAAATTGGGATCTGACCCTCAAATGGGCAAGCTCTTTGGGTTTTTATCACCTCCAAATGTCATATCTCATCTTTTTTAGATAGGATATACATCATATTCAGAGGAATTTGGATTTGGAGGATGTGTTATTTCCTCCTAACCAGAGGGTACCAAAATTAGGGTTTGACATAAAATCAGTTTATTTCTGATTTTTTGGACAAAACTTGATTTCATGGTGTTCCTTATGTTCCTAAGTGTATAGGGTTGGAAAATTGCCCATCAATTGGTTTCAGAAGGGTTTCAATTGGTCAGAAGATTCAAAATCAAGAAATTGGGGAAAAGTCAACTGTGCAGTGAAAAAGCCAACTCTTGACTTTTCAAGGTCAAATTCATGAAATTCAAGTTACATATGGTTAATGGACAAGATTTGATCAAGAAAGGATGGAGGAATCATGAAAAATCAAGAAAGGTACAAAGTTTCCATTTTTGGAAATTTAGGGTTTCCAAAAATGGCAAGTTTGGACCATTTTGCACCACACTTTGAGGCTTCCTTTCTCCATGATAAAAGCTCCAAACTTCAGGCCCAAGTTGAGCCAATTAAAGTTCATGTTCTAAGCTTCAAATCCATATAAAGAACTCTTCCATTGGATCAAAATTGACGGAGTTATGATCAATCAAAGTTTGACAAAACTATGTCACAAACCAAGTCATGGCAAGGCAAGACTAGGCCCATGCGCCATAATTTCATCAAACATGTGGTGGACAAAATGTCAAGCTACTTTTCTCATTGAAGGAATCTTCAAATGAAAAAATGTTGAACATCAAAGTTGTTCATCTCAATGTCCTCTTCAACTTTGATGTTGGACATTTTTCCATTTGAGCAAGTTATGATGGAGTTATATGGGTCCAAAGTTGATGTGATCATGCTAAATTTTCCAAGCCATGTTGCCATGCCAGCCTACCAACTTGCCTCGCCCTTGAACCAGTTTCTAACCTTGATGTTTTAAGCAATTTTATTCCATTCTACAAGCCTCCATTCAATCCAAAATTCACATCAAACTTGTTCTATGATCTATCCTCTTTCCATTGACACCTAAAGATCATGATTTCATGCACTAATATGAGAGAAATTCATCCTCAAACGTCCATACCTGCATGCTGCCAATAATAGCATATTTTGTTATATTGTTGTTGTCAATTCATCTCAGTCCCCACGTATGCTCCTTCACCACTCTTTTCCTCATTTGAACACACCACTATTCTTACACATGACATTCCATGCTACCTCATACACAAAAGAAGAAAAACAAAAGCTTGCACAATAAGTGTCCTTGCTGCAAAAATCAGAGATAGCATCATCGCCATTCTTTTCTCTCAACCTCACGAAACACTCCATGAATGCAACCACACTACATCCCAACCTCTTCTCACTCGCCCCTAACTAACTTGACTCAGTTAGTTAGGGTGCACTCACTTAACCAACTCACAACTCGCTTAACCTTACCAGTTAACACATTTAACCACACCTATATAACTAAAACTCACTCAACATTTCATTTTCAACTTCATTTTTCACTCAGAATAATTCTTCTTTCTCTCAAATTCTCTCTGTTTTTTCTCTGATCTCACACGATTCCATAACCTTCATCAATCATCTTCATCATTTGTTGATTATCAAGCAAGAACAAGCAAGAATAACCTCACCTCTTCAAGCATAACCTCACTGCATTCATCATTTCAGCTCTGTTCTCTTCAAGCTCTAAGGAACAAAAGCCTTTATTTGGCCAAATCAAGCTCAAGATCAAGAGCTTCTCTGGTTTTCTCAAGAATTCAAAGATCCTCAAGTTTCAGGTTCCATAATACTCAAACTTATCTCACTTGATTTTCATTAATTTTAAGTTGTTTTACACTGATTTGAGCTTAGTAGAAGCTCCTAAGTATCCGGCTAGATGATAGGCTCATTAGGAGCATAGTTGTGAAATTTAGGGCAAAATGTTTGGATTCTGTTCTTGTTGTGTGTGCATGATATGTTGATTCTATGCTTGGATTCATGATGTGCGTGACTTTAGCTTTCGATTGGTACCATTTTTGTGCATTTCTGGTAGTTTGAAAACTTGCAGTGGCTGGAGAAGACCACGGAGGTCCTTTTCCGGCCGGTGAGGTTTAATGTTAGGGTTTGGCAAGTTTATATCGCAACCGTCTAATTTGCATGATCCAACGTCCAGTAATGTGCCAACGCATTAATGAAATTTGTTGCATGTGTGTGAGTGTATGGTAGTTAGCATGTGCTTGCATTCGTGTCCATATAATTGCCTTGCCTTCCTTGATGATTGACTGATTATTTGATCCAAGGGTCCACATCATGCCAGCACATAAATGATGAGTGCTCCTTCTCACGTGACTAAATTTTAAACTCTGATGATTGTGTGTGTGTGTGTGAGTGCGTAGTGCTTATCATGCGCTTTTTATTTGGTCCGTTTGAGGTGTGATGATCTCATATTGATTGAATCCTGTGGCTGTGAGTGCATCTTCATTTGACTGGTTGTGCACACTATCACACACAAGCACGTGTTTTGGACTGGGTTGGCTAATTGATGTTCACACCCCCATACTGAGCCCAATATTGTTTTTCAACATGCAAATTATTCACGCTGCACCCCCTTTCCCATTTCTTTTTGTTTTATTTTTACTTCACACATTGTTTTTATTTCCTATTTTTAAAAATACCAAATCATCTCTAAAAATCCCAAATTAATTCATGTGTGTTCTTTATGCATTTAAATCATTTTCTTTTATTTTTAATTCTGACTTTGTGGATTTTTGAGCATAATTACATAATTTTCTTTTAATTCCTTTTTAATTGATGTTCATCATTGACACTCAAACTTGTATATTTTCTTTCTCTCATCTCACACAATATTTTTCACCCATTATTTTTGAACTTGTTAGATAACACATTAAATCATCTAAATAAATTTTCTTTTGATTTTTAAAGTCATTTTATCATGTGTTTAGGAGTTCTTCTTTGAGCACTTTTGTGGTGTGTTTCAATGTGATCTTGTGCAATCTTTTGGCCATGTTTTCTCTTGAATTTTGCTATGAGCTTTGATGTAAGTTTGTGTTTCTGACTTGGCTTGTTTAGGGTTTGTTTTTTCCAATTTTATCATGTGCTTTGATAGTTGTTTAATGCCTTGCATTTGAAGTAACATGTATGCACTTTCTTCTTATTCTTTCTAACATGTTTTGATGAGGCACTTGTGCCATCCTTTTATGATTGTCTTGTGTGATATTATAGTTCATTTGTATGATATTATATGTCACCTTTGTTGCATTATAAGTCACTTTGGTTTGCATTTGCATTTGGTATGAGTTTGTGCATTCTAATTTGAACTTTGACATGCTTTCATCTCTCACTTCCTCTTCTGCTCTATGTGACTCATGTATGCATTTTTGTATGCCATCTTATACATTACATTTGCATCTTATTAATAGTATGCTACTGCCCATGTGCATTCTTTAACCATTTCACATGTTATGCAATTGTAATATGCCACTTTGTACACCTAATTGAACATGTTTTGTTTCTTCCTCACTTCTTCTTCATCTTATTTCTCCTACTTGTATCCTTTTACTCATGATTGATATGATGATCCATGTGCATCTTAATACATTGACAAATGGTATATGATTCTGACTTTGACCTTTTGTGAAGCATTATTGCATGACCACTTTGCATTCCCACTCATCTTCCATCTATTCTTTTCATGAGTGCACTTCTTTGATGTTTAGGATATTTGGTTGTGTATAGTTCACTCATGTTTAACATCTTAACCTTAGGGAGCATCCTTTAGACATAGGTTCTGACTTTGATTGTTTTTAATCTCTTATAATCCTTATTCATTGATTCTTGTTTTGTTTGATCATTACTTGTTATCCTTTCTTTAGTCCACTACTTGTAAATAGTTTGTTGAACTAACCTTTTCATGTAGGTGCAAATGGTAAGTAAGTGTGTGGATATGCTTCCACATACAATTCTTTCTTTCATTTTCTCTTATTTCTTTTAATAATTCAACTTGTGATCATGATAAGCATTTATATGCTTTCCTTGAATAACTTCATTCTTCTCCCTTTTGAGTTACAACTCATCTTCTACTTTAGAAGTGAGTTGTTTAACTCAATCTTCTTCTCCTTTCTTTTAGGATTAGGTTTCTTAAACCATATTAACCATAGGAGCTCCAAGCATGATAACATTAGGGTGAGTCTTAGTCCCCTTTAGTTTTCACCTTTGCTCCATTTGAGTCCCTTCTTCTCATCTCAAAACAAAAGTAAAAAACACTTAATAAAGGTTAAATGTGTATTGCGCATGAGCCTTAAATGCGGGAAGTGAATAACGGCGGGGGGGGGGGGGGGTTCCCTTCATTCTTATAGGGTACCTAGTGTACGTCCTGTTGGGGACGATACGCAATGTATTTGTTCCTATGTTGTAGACTTGGGTGCAATGCAAGTTACAAATAACTTCAAAAACACTTCTTTCTAAAAAAACTTCAAACAAACAATAACGTCTTTCCTTCGGGATTTCTCTCCTCATCTCATTTACTCATTCCTTAAGGATGCGTCATTTCCGTTCTACCGCAAACCGGTAACGCGTAAGTCTCCCGACAGCGAGCTGCAACACCTAACTGCTGGAACGCGAACGTTGACGTATTCCGCTAAAAACACAAACAATTTCCCTTAGCTGAGGGGAACTACGTCGCTCTGATTCTCATGTTCCCGATGAGATACGTAGGCAGTGGGGTAGGGCCCATTCGAACACTTCCTTTATTTTCCCTACATTTGTTCCTCTTTCTCTTTTTATTCCTTTTCCAGTTCTTTTTCCAGTTTCCTACACCCTTTGATCGAGATAGTAAGCATGGATCCCATTGAGTACGATGGACGCGTGGGGGTGCTAATACCTTCCCTTCTTGTAACCGACTCCCTTACCCGTTTCTCTTGGTCGCAAGACCATGCTCTTCCTTTCCCCCGGGTTTATGCAGTGTTTCCTTTCCCTCTCTTGAGATAAATACACATTGCTGGCGACTCTGTTTCGGTGCCACTTTCGCGTTTGTACTAGGATGAAAATCCCGGGAGCGACACTTTGCATGTCAGAATTTTCCGGAGATGTATCTCCAGAAATATCTGATATAGCTTCCACTTGCATGAATAGTCCCCCATTATTGCCATTTTTCATTTTCAACTCAAACCCTCACCCTAAAAACCCTACATTGTCAATCCTATTTTTCACTCCAAATCTCCATTCATTTAGTTCAACATATCATAGGGAGCAAAAATAGATTGAATTTCAGGTAAATATTGTTGTTTATCATCTACATTGCTCACATTAATCATCATGTTTTTCTGAAAAAACTTACGTAGTGTCCGGAGATGTATCTCCGGAACGTGTTTGAGTTGAAATTTTTCGAAGATACATTTCCGGAAGGTTTATGTGTTCATTTTTCAACCCCTTCTGCAGCAGTAGATTTATTAATGTTTTTTTATTGATTTTATTGCTTCCAATAGATATGGTGCAGCCCGATATTTTACCAAAACAAGTAGTTTCTCCGAACAATGTTTCTCCGAAAGTTCAAGGGGTTGTTATGAAGGCGGTAGATGTTGGTACCGACTTTAACAACAAGCAAGAGTTTGAAATCGTGATAACATGCTCAAATGGATTTGTATGGAGGCATCTAGACTTGGATTTGGTGTAGTTATCGGAAGGTCAGATAATGGTTTGGATAGAAGATGCGCCTTTGTGACAATGTTGTGCGAAAGAAGCGAGAGCTATTGAACTCTTGTCCAGAGTGTGAAAAGAGACGGCACGGGTAGTAGAGAATGTGAGTGTGCGTTTAAGCTTTGTGGTTACATGTTGGCTAACAAAAATGGAGATTTAATGTCATTTGTGGTTTGCGTAACCATGATTTGTGCTTAAAATTAACCGGTCATCCTAGTGTATGCCAGCTTAAGCCGGAAGAGAAGGAAAATATTAGTGACATGACCTTGAATCTTGTTCAGCCTAAAAATATACTTGCAACATTGAAACAGAAGCAACCCGACAATATATCAAATATCAAGAAAGTGTAAAAGATTTGGTACCTCACTAATAAGGCAATTGGGAGGGATAGAACTGAGATGCAACAACTATTGAAACTGTAGGACGATAACAGTTACGTGTTCTAGTATCGAACTTGCGACGATGGAGTTACGATTAGATATATTTTTTGGACTCATCCTGATTCGATAAAGTTTTTTAACATGTTTCTGACAGTGGTTATACTTGATTCTGCCTACAAGACCAACAAGTATATACTTCCATTATTTGAGATGGTGGGTGTTACCTCAACTGAGAAGACATATTCTGTTGGTTTTGCATTTCTAGAGTGTGGAAAAAAGGACGATTTTACTTGGGCATTAGAGGTGTGTCAATCACTTTTGAAGGTTCAGGGTGAGATGCCTAAAGCTATTGTTACCGAATGGGATACCGCATTGATGAATGCGGCTGTAAAGGTATTTCCTTCTTCTTAAGCATTACTTTGTAAGTATCACATAACAAAGAATGTGAGAAGTAGGGTTAAACCCGAGGTTGGAATGAAACAAGTAGAGTGTGAAGGTGGAAAATTGGTGAAGTCGGGTGTGATTGTGGAGAAAATAGTTAATGCATGGAATCGTATAATAAATTCTTCCACAAAATAATTATATGTAGATTCCATCATTCATTTCCAAAAAGTGTGTGAAAAGTATCCTACTTGTTGAAATATGTTGAAAGCACCATTCTTGATCAGGTGAAGGAGAAGATAGTTTACGCGTGGACTGAAAATGTCTGACACCTTGGAAATACAAATGCCAACATAGTTGAGTCGGCCCATGCTACTTTGAAAAATTGGTTGGGAATTAGCAAGGGGGATTTGTGTCGAGATTGGGACTCCGTGAACCACATGATTCAAAACCAACATAATGAGATACAAATAACATTTGGTCGGAGCATCACGGTTTTGGGGCACCGATTTAAAGACACACTTTATATTCTCAGTTGGTCGATAACATTTCTAGAGCGGGTTTGAACTATATTTTTCACGAAGCTAAACGAGCTGATAATGTAGGCTCCGATAGCGCAAAGTGTGGTTGTACTATTGTGAAAACATATGGTCTCCCGTGTGCTTGTACTCTTGCTAAAAAGGTGAAACTTGGTGAGCCAATAAGAATGATTGAGGTTTTATCTCATTGGAAGAGACTTAGGTTTGATGATGAGGGATTCATGGATGCGGGAAATCGAGTATCTCAATTTTAATCGAATGGGAAGCAATACAAGAGAGATTTTTGAAGGCCAATGACAACATGAAACTACACATCAAAGAACAATGAGGAAGATTGCATATCCCGAAACCACCGACATGAAACTTCCTTCTCAACCGGTAAAAAAAAGGTGCTTCGAAGAAAATGAAGCCTACACCGAATGGAAACTCGACTACACGGTCTCCTTCATACTTTGAACACGTTGACAAAGTTTTTCCTGACTCGCCGACTCCAAAATCTCATAAAAGTGTTGTGAAAGGAGCCCGCATTAGAAAACTACCTCCGACGCCGCTTCCACCAAAGATTCCATTCATTGACGAGATGCCGGTTTTTATGCTCAAATATTGAGCATATCGTCAATGTTAAAGGGGACAGTAATTGCGGTTCCGACATCAACTTATTCAAGAGTTGAAGACGCATAAAGAATTATACACACGGTTGTACAGAACTAAAGAAAGATACAATGCGGTTTATGCGTCTCTGGTTCCTTGCTTGAGTTGTCCGGCACCAGAGGCAAAATGGATGACCTTCCCTAATATGGGTCATCTAATAGCACGTGCATATGATAGGGTATGCATTGACCTAACACGCTACGGGTTTTCGGAAACCTTTTTTCCACTGTGCATCGCACCACCCCAAAATCCAAATGATCGTATCATGTATTTTGGATGGCTTTCAAAATCAAGTCATTTTGATCAAGTTTACTTGAAACCGGGATGCCTCATACCAGTTACATCACCGGAATAGACGACTCATTCAACCGCAAATGTCAAGACGTGGACGAATCATTTTATGGAAAGGATGCATGAATTCGATAGATTGAACAACATTGAAAAAGAATCAAATGCATAAAAGTCCAAGGGGGTACCACCTATTGATTTAGCCGGTGACACGTGTTTCGATTCATTTTGATTTCTTGTGTAATCGAACAAATAATAGTATATAATTGTGTCTTAATATAAATGAAGTTTTACATATTCACTTATTATTCATATTTGGTCTTTATGCATATTTGTCTAATATTTTATCTAATGTGATTGTCTGACAAATGGTTCTATTTTGGAAATAGTTTAGGGAAAGTTCTAGAAATACATCTCCAGAAGGTTATTTTATTTGCTTTTTTTTAATTGGTTCAGGGAGGGTTTCGGAGATGCATCTCCAGAACAAGATAATAGGGTGCGTTTATGTTGATATATATCCAAAATCAATATGATTGTCAATGAGGGGTCCATATTGAACTAGGTCTCTTATAAATTTGGGTGTTCTTGTGTTATACTTCACCAAACTAAAAATGTCTCAAATGTCATAAATAAACATTTGTTGGTATGTCGCAAATGTCTCCTACTCTAACGGCTCTACACCCGGGAGGGCGTTCAAGCTCACCGATCTCACCTTCCTCGAAGATATCCTAGACAAAATCTACTATCTCCTACCTTACGAAGACAAACGAAGGGTTGTGAAGCTCGAGTACCGTTCACCTTCGGTAGACAACAAAGGGAACATTGTGTTCAGCAAATTTGAGCTAAAGACTCGAGCGGATGTTAGGGCTATATGGGATACGTATTTCGGTTTCGAAGAGAAAGTTTCGCTTGATTTGGAAGCGACGCTATGAAGATCGGTTGAAGATATCCTAAAGATGTGCAAGCGTCCACCGGAATATTGAAATGTAGTATTTAATTTTCTGTTGAAATCATCATTTTAATGCTCATTTTATGTTATGAATGTCAGCTGCATTTTGGAAAGTTTGTTTTCTGATGAAACTGTTTTTGGTGTTTTTTCGGGTATGTGTTGAAAAGTATTTCGGGGGCTGTTTTATCGTATCCACGGGGATTATATGTGTATTGCCGCCATTCTATAGTCGAAAGCGTTTTAAACTTTTAAAGTAACAAAGAGTTTGGTTTTTCGTATCGGATCGTTTGCATAAGAATTTAGGAATCAACGGTAAAGAAATTGGTTTTTGGGTTTGGTAAAAACATGCCAAGATTAGGGTCCAATAATCCGTTTTATACGTATTTACTCGATAAAGCGTGTGAACTTGTTAACGATGAATATAACCACATATCCTCTCAACAAGTTTATCTCTAACACTTGTTGTGGGATTTACTATATTGATCCTTAGATGATCTCTCACTCCAACTATCAATATGGTAACATTCAAGATCAATATTTATGAACATCAACTTTCAAAACTATCTCTAGCCTCATGATTATTGATGGATTGAAACTTAGGTCAAGTTTTAAAACATATCTCTCGATCATGAATTAAAACAAAATATAAACCATATAAACAAAGTTTTTCCTCTATATTTATCATCAACAAAGTTCACAAACTTACAATCAAGATCAATACATACAAAATGATAGATTACCTACCACTAATCTTGACACAAGAGTTGCTTAGCTACCCATTGTCATGGTAGCTTGATCAACAAGTAATGGACAAAGCTTTTGTTGCATCAATCTTTAAAGATTCAAGGTTTGAAGCATAAAAGCTTTGGATTCCAAGCAAAATAAATAAAAGATGAAGTTTTTAATCTCCAAAGAGGTTTCTAGGTTACAAAGATCTTTCTAAAAGTGTTATCTCAAAAATATCTACCAAACACCCTAAATACCACTTTCTGCCCCGACAAATTCACCAGGAGAGCTCCAAAATTCGCCTGGCGAAACCTTTAAGATCAGCCACATGACAGAATAGTGCAGAGAAATCTGGGAAAAAAATATCTGAACTCGCCAGGCGAAATTCAGCTTCGCCGGGCGAATCTCTTTCGTCGCATCTTCGCCTGGCGAATCTTTAAGCGAAGCACTTCTAGTAGCTACTGGAATTGAACTTCAAAATCGTCAGTTGGCTCGCCAGGCTTTCGCCCAGCGAATCTCTCCTTTCGCCACCCCTTCGCCTGTCGAAGGTACTGTAGGTTGCAGACACGCGACTTTGCTCATTTCATCGTGTTTTCTTCCGATTTTTTTCGCGTCCTTTTTACAAAATGTGCTGCAAAATTAACAAAAACATCAAAGAGGCCAAATATAGACATTGGTTCAAAAATCACTTAAAAATAAGTTGTTTCGCATTCAGACATCTGGAAAAGTGCTTTAAAAATGTCGTAAATTGATCTAAAATCATTCTAAACCAGACACCCATCAAACTCTCCCCAACTTGCCTCGTTGTTTACCCTCAAACAAAAGTAAGTTTCAACAATCACAAGCAAGAATCAAAGCACCATATCAACTAAAAACATCAATGGTTCAAACTCGACAAATACACGCACAAAGTATTTTCACAAATTTGCATAGAATCAAAACATGATTATGAATTAAGTTCTAAACACAACATCATACAATGCAAAATAAAGTACCTACAAGTTCAAGTTGAATCACAAAAATTCACTTATTATCAAACACACTATGTACATAATTTCACATGGGACAAAACACTCTCACAAGCAATCGTGCCACATCCAGAATCATTCATGCATTCATATCACAAAGTTATCAAAAATAAGTAGAAACAAAGATCACTAAGGACTTTTATGGTTGTAATGTGGCTTGGGTTAAAAACAAAAGTTATATCTACACGGCCATTGAACAAAAATGGGTAATAACAATGAAGAGCATTTCTTTTTCAAATTTTTCATTCTTGTTCACCCTTTATTCCTTCCTTTCACAATCCATTCTCTTCTTTTGATTTTCTTTTCTTTTTGTGCTTTTTGTTCTTTTTCTTTCTTTTTGTTTTTTATTTCTTTTTCTTAGAATGCATTGTATCACCAATTCCTTTTTCTCTTTTTAAAGTAAACCATTCTCCCCAACTTCAACAATGCTACAAGCTTAGCTTAAATGCTTTTCAAAACAGGTTAAAATTCGGGTTCATGATTCACAATAAAAAAAATTTCTTTTTAGGCTCAAAAGGAGTTTCAAATATGCACATACTCACAAGGTTACTTGAAGTGTTTTTGGAATGGTGGTTTTCCTCATAGTACTCAAAAATTTTCCTTGATCATTTCTAAGTTTCCAACATTTAAAACAAACTCACAAGATTTAACTTGAACAAAACGAGTAAAACAACGATTACTTGACTCTATTTTTGGTGAACAATGGAAAGCATCTCACTTTTGTGGTTTTGTCCTAATTGATTCACACATGAACAAGTATTTACAACACAATGCATTACCATAATTTTGTATAAAGCACTAACTCAAAATCATGCGAAAAATCTACAAAATAAACATTCACACTTTGATTGTGCACATAATTAAGAATTATATCATCACCATCACATGTTTAAGGCCAACAAAGTACTCTTTTTCTTCTTATACTAACACATAAAATTTTCAAAAATTAAGGACAAATATCACTTTCTTTGCGCAAACACAACATAAAATAAAAACAGAATTTAAATTAAACAAAAATTTAACCAAACTGATATTTTATAAGTTATGGTGTAAACACACCAAAGATGTACTCGCCGAAGCGACAAAATGCTACAATCAAAAATTCGCCGAAGCGACCCAAAAGTACTTGTTAATATTATAAAGCTGAAAATAAAATACATGAAATAAATGACAAAACAAAACAGAAATTCTTCACTTTGTAGTCTCCTCTAATTAATCAAGTCGTTCAGATCATCTTGCATCTCATCACCTCCATCATCATCATTAGCTCCACCATCAGCATCAGCTCCAGCTGCTCCTCCCCCTGAAAAGAATGGTCGCCTGCCCACAGGCCAGTTTACATAATTATCATAATCAGCCCGAGTAGGGAAAGGGGTAACTTCCTGAGGGGTGGTCTGAAATTTGTACAACTGTTGCATACAGTTGAAATTGAATTCTGATGATCTTTGGTATGCCTCAGCCATATCCCAAGAGTAATTGAATGTCACTCGCATCCTAGGATCCCGTTGAAAAATCAAGAGCCTTAGTTTGCTCGCTAGTTTGCGAACGGGATGATTGACCCACATTTGTACCCTTCCACTTCTCAATCAACTTATTTTTGCAATACCGCTCAATATAATCATCATTGATGAGCCCCCTCCTCTTCTCATTAATCACATCGGGCATTAGTACCCACTTTTTAAGACAAAGAGCGGTGACAAAACAAGGAAAAATGATAGGTGCAGCAGAATGTACCTCAGGTCTTCGCGTGTTCTCAATAAAATTCTTCATTTCAGTCGAAATCACCCGAGCTACATTGACCTCTTTGTCTTTCATGATGTAGTATAAGAGTAGGGCAACATCAACCGGTATTAAGGAATGGTGCATCTTGGGTTTGATGTTATAGAGGATGAGAAGAAGTACGGCTTGCACATCCGGAGGCATGTCTTCCCTCCTATACCGGATGGCTTCTCATTGGTGGCTCCTTTCCACACTTTTTCCTTTGAACAAAATGGTCTTGGCAATTTTTTCGTGATCTAGATGAGTGCCAAGTTCCTTAGTGTAATCATCCTTTTTAAACATCCCTAAAGAACTTGGTTTCCCAAATAGGTCGTTTATGTCCTCACGATCGAATCTGATTTCCTTGCCTCGAACATACGTGATGAACCGGAACACTTGCATATCTCCCTGAGCTTGGGGCATTCGGAGAGCATTTGCGTAGAATTCATGTATTAACTCGTAACTGATTGCATCTAAAGGATTTAGCAAATGCCCCCATTTCTTATTGTTGAAAATTTTAGCCAACTTCTTGTACGGCCCCTCGGGATTAATATCAAACCTTTTCTCAGACAGAAATTGTCGACCTTCAAGCATGATATACCTGGCAGCATGAGCATCACTTAAGAACCGAGTTAGATTGGCCTCACTTTGTTGTCCAGAACTGCTTCCAACAACAGTCTTCTACTTTTTCCCACCAGTTACTCTGGTTTTAGGAGCCATCTGAAAAATTAGACAAGACACAAAACAACATAATTGTTTTCAATTGTTAGCAAATCTAAACAGCAAAAACAAATTCAAAGCAAAAATTAAAACAAATAAAATAAGAAATAAACATAATAGAATAAAAAAACTGTGAAAAAGGTCATTCTCCCCATGCTCGCCAGGCGAAGCAGCGGCGACTTCTCGCCACACTCTCGCCAAGCGAAGCTGAAGCGAAAGCTCGCCTCACGCTCGCCAGGCGAATTTTTACGAACCCAGAAAATTTATTACAGCAACCATACTGACCCTAAAAGCAGCAACCATTCAACAACAACTATAATCTAATCAAAGTTCTAGGGTTTCAACAATAACCCTAATAGTTATGAAATTCAAACCCTAATCTAACAAAAATGAACAAATTAAGTAAAAACAAAATTAAGAGTAAGCAACATACCTCAAATGGGATTGAGAGTGATGGTGAGTGATATTGAGAGTTATGGAAGAGTTGGGTTTAGAGTGAAAAGTGTGTGAGAGAGAGAGTGAAATGAGTGAAAGTGAAATATGAAAGGGTTAAAGGGAAAGTGAGAGGAAAGGAAAGATAAGGAAAAATAAAATATGTGGTCCCAAGTGGACCCTAAATAAAAATTAAATTCTTTTTTTCTCTTTTTCTCTCT
This sequence comes from Lathyrus tuberosus, assembly GCA_022829125.1. Taxonomy (NCBI): domain Eukaryota; kingdom Viridiplantae; phylum Streptophyta; class Magnoliopsida; order Fabales; family Fabaceae; genus Lathyrus; species Lathyrus tuberosus. The sequence goes on along the minus strand of JALAZF010000308.1, from coordinate 6,271,938 downwards.
GTAAAATCCACCAGCGGTGTCATGCCAGCTTCGCCTGGCAAAGCAGGGGCGAGAGGCTGGCGAAAAATGGTTTCGCCAGGCGAAATAAGGATTCGCCAGGCAAATTACACCAGAAGCAGAATTCTCTGCTGTCAAGGATGTAATGCATAATTTTCCAAAACTTTCCAAAATCACTACTATTTTCACATAATTCAAAACTTAACACAACAAAGATGAAATACTTACAACATTGGGGTGCCTCCCAACAAGCGCTTGTTTAACGTCGGTTGAGCTCGACGGTCCAGAGGCTTGACACCTCGAAACCAAAAGCTCAAGAATTGGCTTCCAAGAAAACAACACTACACAAACAAACCTCAACCATTATCGTGTCTGGTCTTTAATCCCCTCTTCTTTAGAAATGAAAAATCCCAACATCCTCGCATCATAGCTTCTTTTGTATCTTCATCATTCTTCTTTCTCAAAACCTCTCGTGCACGGTATTTTTCTTTATAAGCATCATCTTCCTTCTTTTTCCTCAGAATCTCTTTTGCACAATCTTCTTCTCTAAAAGCATCTTCTTCCCTTACGGCTTCTTCCGTTGCATCAATATGGAAACTATCATGGTGATCTTTGGAATGCTTCATTGCTTCAAAAAGTTTAAAGCACGCCTCTTTATTTTGAACCCTTACTTTCATAAGGTTGTCGTCAACATCTATCATCATTCGAGCAGTCTTCATAAAAGGGCGTCTAAGAATCAATGGAGCATCCTCGTCTTCCTCCATATCAATCACAACAAAGTCAACCGGAAAGAAAAATTTATCAACCTTAACCAAGACATCTTGAGCCAATCCATGAGGATGAGTTGTGGACTTGTCGACCAATTGTAACATCATCCGAATTGCTTTTAGTTCAATGTTCCCAAGCCTCTTCACAATAGATAATGGAATGAGATTAATGCTTGAGCCCAAATCGATTAAGCCTTTGCCAACATAGACATCACCAATTGTTATCGGCAAAGTAACACGCCCCGGATCGACTTCTTTCTTTGGTAGAGTTCTTTGGATTATAGCACTAGAACTTGCATCAAGGATAATAGTTTCCGGCTCCGAATGTCTTTGCTTCTTTGTAAGGATATCTTTCATGAACTTAGCATATTTCGGCATTTGTTCAAGCGCTTCGGCAAATGGAATGTTGATTTGTAATTGTTTGAATATGTCAATGAAACGAGTGTAATGCCTTTCATTGTCTTTCTTTGAGGGCATAGGAGGGTAAGGTGGATTTTTGATAGGAATAGAATTCACTATCTCCTTCCCCTTTTTAACTCTTCTCTTCTTTTCTTTTATCTTCACTTTCTCAAGGTTATCTTTTTCAACCAACTTCTCATTTTTATTTTCAACTCCTTCCTTATCATTCTTTTCAATTACTACCTCATCATCCTTCTCTTCCTCCACAATCTCATCCAAACTCACATCAATATTTTTTTTCTCCTTCTCCCAACTCTCTCCCACTTCTAGTAACAATAGATTTACAATGTTCCTTAGGGTTGTTTTGAGTATTGCCGAAAAAAGGTGGTCTCGATTGTTGATCGGCCATTTGCTTTGCAAGTTGCCCAACTTGATTCTCGAGATTTTTGATCGATGCTTCATTTGTCTTTTGATTTGCCATGGACATTTGGATAAATTGGTTAAGAGTTTCTTTAAGCTTGGAACTCTCACCTTGAGGTTATGTGGGTTGGTAAGGATTTTGCCGGTAACCTTGTTGATTTTGATATTTCGGTCTTGGTTGTTGTTGTTGATAAGGTTGTTGTTGTTGTTTTGGATAACCTTGTTGTTGTTGATTTTGATTATTCGTGTAATTTGCTTCTTCTTCAACCGGAGGACAAGGAGGACAATAGCCGGTTGGGTGATCACCTTTACATAGCTCACAAACCGCTATTTGCACATTTTTATTTGGTAACTCTTGCATCTCTTTAATTTGTTGAGGCAACTTTGACATTTGTTGCGTTAACAACTCAACTTGTTGAGATAGCAATTTGTGTTGGGCAAGAATTGCATCATTAGTCCCCAACTCTAGCACTCCCGATTTCTTTTGAGATTGGCCACGGTTATGATTCCCTTGATGGTCATTCAACGCCATCTTGTCAGTAATAAAAATGGCTTCCTCGACGCTTTTTGTCATTAAAGATCCGCCTGCTGTAGCATCCAACAATGTTTTATGAACCAATTGAAGACCATTTCTAAAAATATGAACTTGCGTAAGCTCATCAAAATCGTGTCCTTTTCATTTTCTAAGCATGGACTTGAATCTTTCCCAAGATTCGTTAAGAGACTCATTTCCACCTTGAGTGAAAACTGCAATCGCCGTTTTCGCTTCCATGAAACGATTGTGGGGAAAAAATCGTTCCAAAAACTTATCTTCTAACAAGTTCGAGTCCGTCATAATAGCAGTTGATTGGTCAAGGTACCATTCCTTAGCCTTCCAAATTAGGGAATGCGGGAACAGTCTCTTGAATAAAGTCTCTTCTTCAGCTTCAGGTGCACCAGTCACATCCGCAATCTCATAGAATTTGGTCAAGTGAGTAAAGGGATCCTTGTGATCCATACCGGTGAATGGATTCTGGTATAGAAGAGTGAGGATGCCAGTCTTCATTTCTGTATGCCTTCCATTATGAGCATTGCGTGAAAACTGAGTTGTATGCCTCGGACTATTAACACAAGGTGTTGAAGCAGGTGGTGGTGGTGGTGGAGCAGCCATGGTTGGCAGTAACTGTGGTATTAGTGTCGAAGTTGAACTTTCCTCTCGTTCTCGTCTTTCGTTAGCAAGTTGCCTCCTCCGTCTTGTTCTGCTATTTAACTTACGCGCAGTTCTTTCAATCTCAGGATCAAAAAGAAGTTGGTTTGCGGGTAACTTCCCTCACATAAACAGAGTCTACACACTTAGCCAAACAAATTAACAAGCACAAGAAAAAGTTTAACTAGCTTAAAACTTAGCAACTATTGCGATGCTCGCAATAACAAACAACAATCCCCGACAACGGCGCCATTTTGTTGAAAAGTATTTCGGGGGGTGTTTTATCGTATCCACATGGATTGTATGTGTATTGCCTCCATTCTATAGTCGAAAGCGTTTTAAACTTTTAAAGTAACAAAGAGTTTGGTTTTTCGTATCGGATCGTTTGCATAAGAATTTAGGAATCAACGGTAAATAAATTGGTTTTTGGGTTTGGTAAAAACATGCCAAGATTAGGGTCCGATAATCCGTTTTATACGTATTTACTTGATAAAGCGTGTGAACTTGTTAACGATGAATATAACCACATATCCTCTCAATAAGTTTATCTCTAACACTTGTTGTGGGATTTACCATATTGATCCTTAGATGATCTCTCACTCCAACTATCAATATGGTAACATTCAAGATCAATATTTATGAACATCAACTTTCAAACTATCTCTAGCCTCATGATTATTGATGGATTGAAACTTAGGTCAAGTTTTAAAACATATCTCTCGATCATGAATTAAAACAAAATATAAACCATATAAACAAAGTTTTTCCTCTATATTTATCATCAACAAAGTTCACAAACTTACAATCAAGATCAATACATACAAAATGATGGATTACCTACCACTAATCTTGACACAAGAGTTACTTGGCTACCCATTGTCATGGTAGCTTGATCAACAAGTAATGGACAAAGCTTTTGTTGCATCAATCTTCAAAGATTCAAGGATTGAAGCATAAAAGCTTTGGATTCCAAGCAAAATAAATAAAAGATGAAGTTTTTAATCTCCAAAGAGATTTATAGGTTACAAAGATCTTTCTAAAAGTGTTATCTCAAAAATATCTACCAAACACCCTAAATACCACTTTCTGCCCAGACAAATTCGCCAGGCGAGCTCCAAAATTCTCCTGGCGAAACCTTTAAGATCAACCACGTGACAGAACAGTGCAGAGAAATCTGGGAAAAAAATATCTGAACTCGCCAGGCGAAATTCAGCTTCGCCAGGCGAATCTCTTTCGCCGCATCTTCGCTTGGCGAATCTTCCAGCGAAGCACTTCCAGTAGCTACTGGAATTAAACTTCAAAATCGCCAGTTAGCTCGCCAGGCTTTCGCCTGGCGAACCTCTCCTTCCAGCGAAGCACTTCCAGTAGCTATTGTAGGTTGCAGACACGCGACTTTGCTCGTTTCATCGTGTTTTCTTCCGATTTTTGCTGCGTCCTTTTTACAAAACGTGCTGCAAAATTAACAAAAACATCAAAGAGACCAAATATAGACATTGATTCAAAAATAAGTTGTTTCGCATTCAGACATCTGGAAAAGTGCTTAAAAATGCTGTAAATTGATCTAAAATCATTCTAAACCAGACACCCGTCAGTATGTAACTACGTATTTATTCCGGAGATGCATCTTCGGAACATATCAAACCCAATATATTGGGCGCCCATCAGAATGGCCTTTCTTGAGTGTGTAAAGGATGCGTTCGAAGATATATCTCTGAAAATAGGGTGCATATTTGGAAAATCACACGGTAGGCAAGAAATACATAGGGTGGAAAAAGAAATTCTCTAAACTTAATAGAGAACTGAAGGAAGGTCAAAAGTTTCTCCAAGCCCCTTCCGCCTCTTCGTCCAAATTACCCATTTATTTGAAGCCTTCTTATTTCTCTTTCATGTTGCCACATAAACAGTGTTTTAAAACCCGGACCGTTCCGGCCGGTCAGACCAATTAAACTGTGAACTACTGGGTAAAGTAGTCTGGTAAGATCATCGGACCATAGTTGCAATTGGCCTGGTGAAAATCGGCGTGACCCGACCGATTCACTAATCAAACCAATAAACTGGTGGATTTTTTTATCTGGCGGATTTTTTATTTTTATTTTTTTTCTTGATTATAATTTTTGATCCCTTATTTTTATTTTTCTTAAGTTTTTGTGACCATGTTTTAAAATTTTATTTTATTAATATTTATAATTATTTTAATTATTTATAATAATTAAATAATATTAAAATTAAAAAAGTGAAATTTTGTCAAATTTTAAGAATCAAACGTGTAACCTTTCAAAACCATTATGATTGTAGTTTCACCAACTACACCATAAATCCCTATATATTCTATAATTACAACATATCTCTCTAATGCATTCTCATTAAACTTATTTATTCTTAATCATACAAAATAATAATATAATCAATTTAAAAAGTTAAAAACTTAATCATTCGATATAATAATACTATAAATTAACAAAAATTTTGAAAAAAAATCATGTTACTAAAGAAAAATGAAATTATATTTTTACAAAATTTCAGTATGAATCTCATTATTTGAAAAAAAAAAGGTTTATGATATCAAAGGAAGAGGGAATTAAATTTTCACATTATTTTCAGTATAACTTTCATTATATTTTTTAAGTAAAAGTCAAATTATTTTTACTAACTTTTTTTATTTATAGATTTTTATTTTTATACTCTATTTTTATTTTTAATAATTTATATAAAGTATAATATTTTTTTATTTTCTATATTAGTTTATGGTGTTATTATATCATATAATTATTTTTTCAACTTTTGTTAATTTATGATAATTAATAAATTGTTATGTTTGGAAGTTGAAATTTTATTTAAGATTGTTATTCAACTTAGTTGTTGTCATACCCCAAATTTTGACCACCAAGATTTTCCATCATTGTGAGGATCATTACCACAATATGGATGTGCCATCATGCCTCATCAATATCCTCAGAGATGTTTGAGCATTCACCACAATCAAGAATTAGGGTTTTAAGCCCTCTCAGAGCACTTAGACAAATGATCAATCAAGGAATGACATGATCTTCAACTTTTCTAAACTCTCAAACACCTATAAAGGATCAAAAGGACTCCCACATCAAGAATCAAGCACAAGATTACAATATTCCAAGTGGATCAAGCCTCAAGATCGCCAGTATCACCAAATTAGGGTTTTGGTCGACCAGGGCCTCCAGATGGAAATTTTCCTCTGGGCATGAGCCAATGCTTCAAAGCACAACCCAAGATACTCCAAGGGACCTCATGAACCCAATCATCAAGTCAATTTAACCTCTAGGGAGGCAGACATCAAAAATCAGGAATTAGGGTTTCTTGACCTAATTCACCCCTAAGTTGACTTTTGGGACAAAACATGAGCCAAGACCTCAAGACATGATTTGAAGGTCTCCAATACACTACATTGATCCATTTGCAATAATGGATTGATCCAAGAAGCTTGATCCACAAGTTTCAATTTCATCAGTACCACAATTAGGGTTTCGAGAAAAAAAGTCAACTGTACCTTTGACTTTTGACTTGGACATGCTCCCAAACCTTGGGACATGATTCAATACACCCTATAACACCTATGGAATATATCCCTTAGGTTTGATTTAGGTCAAGTACTTGATTTCACAAAGGATCGCACAGTTTGGATTTCATCCGATAAAAAGTCAACTGTGCACAAAATCAAGTTTGACTTTTTAGAATTTTGAACAATTATGGTTCCTTGACCCTAAAATAATGTTAATATGTGATTTAAATCATCATTCATCAAGAAAAATCAAAGAAAGTGAGTTAACTTGTAAGAGGGGTAACCATAAAAAACTTAGAATTTTTCTAAGTTATGGAACAAAGTGGCTAGGGTACCAACTTCCAAGGACCATAACTTGAGATCCAAGCAACCATTTTGGATGGTCCAAAGCTGGATTTGTAGCTCTCATTACACTCTACAAAAGCTTTAACTATAGTTCATTCCAATTCTCATGTATTTTAAGGTATGGAGTGATCAAAATGGCAGAAAACATGAAAATGACATTTTTCCAACACATAGTGAAATTTTCACTAAGTCAAAATCTGCCTTACTTTTTCCCAAATGTAGGGACATTTTTCACCTTGATCCAAATCAAACCAGGTCTAGGGGTGGACATCAAAGTTAAAGTATGCCATGAGGGCTTTCCAACAAGTACTAGATCATCTCCAAATTCCATTTGAGCAAGGAGATACAGTCCTTGGAACATGGCATCCTGAACTGGTTTGTACAGGGCAGATTTGTGCACATTGGCTCGATTTGTCCAAATCTGATCAATCCAAGCCTTGTCATCAATTTGGACACATCTGAGGATCAAATCCAAGGGGGATGATCTGATCTCCAAGCCTCCAAAGTCCAAGAATCTACAATAGCCATGCCAAACCTAAAAAGGCTACAAAGATGCCAAGACTCCAATTTTGTTTCCAAGCATTCAATGGATGCACCAAGGTGGCATGAACTAAGCCTATTCCAACTGAATTCAGTCCAAGTTTATCTCTGAACCAAAGCTACAAAGCCTATGCTCTAATCTTAAGTCAATGGCTAGAGGAGACTTGAGATTCCATTTGATCACAATTGGCCACAGACCTGTACCGGTTGCCATTCCTTATTGCTTGCAAAACAAAATTACTCTACTATAAATAGATCTCATTTGTGATCAGTTTGAGTACACCAAAGCACCCAAACTAATACTTTCCTCAAAATCACCTTTTTCACTCCAATTTTCCCTTCTAACTTAAGTCACTATCGGGTTTTGAGTTTGAGAGCAATTCCAACTAAACCAATCATACACACACCTCACATATAACATATAGAAGTGATCCATAGCACAAAATCACATCTGGAACATCAGATTCTCAAAATCACTAGCCATCTGCACAAGCCTTTGACAGATTTGCAGTTGAGGTGCCAAATCAAGTTCCAGCTCAATTCAATCCACTCCAAGCATTCAGACACACTCCATAGCACCTAAGGAAGCTGTTCAGATCATCACAACTCATCTGTAACACCTCCAACTCAAAAATCAAATTGCTCTTGCTGCCGCGACATTCAAGTAAGCCTAAACTTGGTCATCTCATGATTCATACATATTTCCTCGCACTATAATTTTGCCATATGTTCATAATCATGTCTGGAGTGTTTTCCCTCAATTAATTGCTTTGTATGAATCATGTATGAAGTTTCTTAGCCTTCATGCAGAAATTAGGGTTCTTGTGGTTTCTCTTTGATTTCTCATTCCATGCTTAAAATAAATGAAATTAAAGACCATAGACATGATCGTGAGTTGAAAGCGAGCAGATTGATATGTGGATTGTGTGATTTCATCAAGTATTCAGTGAGATTGATGAGAAAATGCAAATCAGATAAAAACATGGCACGCGGGCAAGAACAAGGTGTTCTTGGCGCCCTTTTTCAAACTTTTGAATTTTTGTATTTTTATTATTTTATTTAATTGATTCAAAAATTAATTTCTCTCTGAATTTTAATGATTTTGAGTTGATTCCTTTTTTCAAAATTCACAAAAATGTTAAAATATTTTATTTTACAAAAATTTCCTAAAAATATTATTTATTTCATATATTTGATATTTTTGCAAAGAATTAATTTTTATTTGTTTTTTAACATTTTAAAAATTTTCTTTCTCTTGATTTTCCAAACTTAAATGGTTTTCAATCATTTTGTGGATAAAAACATGATTTTTGAAACATTGACCCAAAATCACAACTCATTTCTCACATGTTTTCAATGATTTTATTAATTTTTAATCAAAATTAATTCCATTTTTAATAAAATTAGGTGTTGCGGTGAAAATCGGATAACAAATTATTAATTAATTTGCATCAGTTTCTTTTACAACCGACTTTGATTTATCCAAAGGAAAGGTTCAATATCGTTAGAAAAACCTAAAGGGAAAGATCTAAGGTTCGGGGGTTGGTTACGCCTAGGGAAGGTATTAGCACCCTAAACGTCCGTAGTACTCTACGGGAACCTCTTGTTAAATATTATCTTATGTTTGCTAAAGGGTTCTATGCTAAAGGTTAGTTAGCGGGCGAAGTGATAAATTCATTATGATGAATATCACTAAGAGTTAAGGAACTCTCTCCTAATGCTAGTTGTAATTTCTATGGCTCTGATGAGGCCAAGAAATAAGGTTTCTTCCTAAGAGGTTACCTAAGTTGAGGTGGGGGTCATGACTTATGAGTCAACATATTTTACCTTCCTTTGGAATAAGGGGGAAAACAATGGATAATAACAATAAATGAAACATGATATAAGATAGGACATTGATATAATAGATAAAACAACATAAGCATGAGGATGGCAATATGTTTATGACAAAGATATGGATAGGATGAACATGATTAAAAAAAGTACATCAAATATGCTTCAATCTTTAGGAAGACAAACATATAGGGATGATATACAAGAACACATCAATATGCTTCAATCTTTAGGAAGACAAACATAGAAAATGATATAAAAGATGATATTTAAAGAAGGATAATATTCATAGAAAGTCAAACATATGGCCAATCAACATGGATATATTGTTTTAAGAATTAAACAAGTCAATTTAACAATATAACATGTCAAGAAAAAATACTGATAGTTGATATTAATATTCGAAACAACAATTGATAATTAATTGGCAAGGCAATTAGAATTAACAATTACAACACACAAGGTAATTAAAAATTAATTACACATGGATAATTAACATTTAACCACATATTGAAAATCTCAAAATTAAGACCTGAATTGATAATTCAAGAATTAATAACATGATTAAAAAAACAAAAGATATCACAATTAGAATTAATAATGTTCTTGAGATATAGTTGATAATTTAAAATCAAAAACTAATAAAACAATTAGCAATTAATCTACAATTAATAAAACATATTAATTAACCACATAAATATTAAATGATCAAATTAACATTTGAATAAAACACTAAGCAAAAATAAAATAAGATAGAAGAAAAATAAAAGATTTGAAGTACAAACAGAGGGGTGTACACAAGTAATTATGGCTTAGTTAAAAATAACAAGGGAAAATAAATGGGCCAACTGGTAGGGGTGTGAAAAGCACAATTGGGCGCAAGGCCCAGGTTGGAAAAATAGCATGGCAAGGCGAAAAAAATAAAAAAAAATGACCAAAAGGTTGATCCGCAAGATCGAACCCAAGTCATGATGGTGGAAGGGGAAATGGCAAGGCAAGGCAAACCGTTGGGACGACACATACATCCAGTAGATATTCGCTTCCGTTAATACATAAGCTAAGAAAAATCATGAAAAATATATTGAATGGAAGAAATAAATGCACGCACGTGAACTGAGTAATAGCAACATACACCACACATACACAGTATAACATTTATAACTGCATACTACAAACTTCATACAAACCCAGTACAAAGTCACAGCACGAACAACACTTCGTTACATGTCCCTTACAACATAGCATATTATAACGTAACTTTGTAAGATATAATTAGATATCATATTTTTACTACTAAAAAAAAACGTTACTCAAACTTCAAACACAATTAGTAATACTTATACGAAGATAGAATTCACATTTTACATTAATTATACAAGAATATAACAATATACAAATAACATTATTATCAATTTGTTATGTGCACATGATTCAAATGATACAACATTATACAATGCTTTTTGACCCTATCACATGATTACTATTATCACACATAGCACAGCAACTAGAACAGTCACATCATATTGCAGAACATCCTGCTATTTTTTAATCATTATGTTACACATACACATACATTATCAGGAAGATTATAACTGCACGAGTGTAATACAAAACATATGAACACAAGACCTATCTTGTAACAACAAGCATAGTGGTACTACACAGCTCTCAAATTATAACTACCATTTGCACTAACATAACACCACAATACAAACACACAACTACACACCTGAAGCAAAACATCTCAAAGACATCATCACAACAACATAAGACCATATAAACATCACAACACAACATAATATAATTCTCACACGACTGACACACAACATAATATCACACGCTATTACACTACAACTGAATTTAAGATTTACAAGACAATAACTAACACAAACAGAAGAACTGTATGAATTAGTCACATGAAAATCAAATAGTAGTTACATGCAATATACATAAACAAAATAACTGTTAGAACAACACACCAGAATATGTGTACGTAACACGTAAATTATCATGAGAAAAATACATTGTGTCACTTCATGCAGGTAATGTTAAGAAAACCTTTGTGAGTTCTAACATGATATTTAAACCCAAAACTGAGACAAAGGAAGCATATATCATGGCATTAAAGTACAAAACATATTTTAAACATTGGCAGCACCACCCACCCTCAACTATCCACATGGCTAATTGCAAGAAAAGGAAATCAACATGGGCAAGGCATACGAGTTGACAGTGAAACTTGTCAAGAACAACATAGGATGGAAACAAAGTTACCTGGTATCACGTCAGCAAAAACTCAAACCAAATATTTCACGACAAACTTAACTTTAAAGACAAGGATATCATACTTAAATTCTAAAGATAAATGAGTAAACTAAATCTCTCCTTCACATTATTTCGCATGCAGGAATGAGTAAACACTACAGCTATTATCATATTTAACAAAGAGCTAACAATGAGCAGGAAATGATTATCACACACACTAGTAGTTAACATATACAGCAAATTGTTACTAAGCATAACAACAGTTGTTTTTATCATCATATAATGTGTGTTAGTGTTGCATCATACTACAAGAACACATGGCCACTTCACACTACAAATAAATGCACACAAATTACTCTATAAGTAGTACATGATAACATGATTATAAACGGTAATGCAATGCACTATTACATCATTCGCACACTAACATCAGTTCAGCATCCATAGCGTAAAACAACAAGCAGAAGCATAGGTTTATTGTTAAGGAAAAAAGAGAGAGTGTTCATCTGTTTGTTCAACATCACTTTTAGTATGGAACTCTTATGTGTTCAACAAAACTCCAAAACTCAGCCATGCACATTCATAAAACCTCCACAGCAAAAACATGTTTGGAGACAGCATCAAATACAACTTGGCATATTTTCAAGTCAACACACATGTAAAGAGCATTATCATTAGTTTCTAAACTTCATCCATGAAAAGCAAAATCCAACAGCAACCTCCATATATCATTCATTGTAACATAAAAGAAACAGCATACAACACGTATTATCATGCATATATTACAGACAGGGCAACAAATAATATCCAAAATGTATTTATGTAAGTTCAGTTCTGGATATAAAAGAGATGGCATGATAGTCAACATAGAATTCTCTTAACTCAAACCAACAACATAAAATCTTGCCTCATCTATAAAACAACAGCACGTAAATAAAGGGCTAAACACACTATGATTCAAAATGATATATTTGGTGCTCATGATAGGTTATGCACACGAGCGACACCTTGAGCATAATACTAGCATACCTGGCCCAACTCAATGATTCATAAGAATCATGACAAAATATTAACAATATATAACCAGTGTGTTCAAGAGAAACAATATTTGGTGTTCAAAACCAAAATCAAAACAGCCTCTTACATAGGTTCCATATGGTATTCACGACATCAGTTAGAGCAAAACAGCAAGCAATCATGTGAACAAAGTATATTAGCATTTCAAATCATACAACCTTGGGAATAACCAAATACACCAGCAAGCTTTCAACACACACACGCATGATAAAGGTATGATATATTGCAGGCATTTTGGACATAGAAGAGTAAGCATAGATGGTGTAACATGGATGTATACAGTTAATGTGATATAATGAGCATGGTAGATGTAGGTCTGAGGAACTTACCTCTTTTCCACGCAAACTTGCAAAGATCCTCTCCCTTCTAGCTAGCCCCTCGTGTGCTCCAAAGAGAATAATTTCAGAGTAGTTTTTTGTAATGTTGTAGTGATTGTTGTGTGTTCAAATGAAGGAGAGGGAGGTCTCTTTTATAGTGAATCTGTCTGGTGCAAAAGAGTGTATGTCCAATTTGCTAAAGGTCTGTTTTGGAGAGAAAAATCAAGAAGAGATTTGGAGATGTGGCTGTGGTTGATCTGAGCACATAGAGCCACGTGAGATCCTCTCTTTTGGTACCAAATAACTCAGAAAATGCATGCTTTTGGCTTGTGTCCTTTGGTCCAAGGTTGTACACGATGGAAATGTTTTAAGGTAGCTTGTAAGTGTAACAAAGAGGTACAAAAGCAAAGTGTTTGCAGCGGGTTTTGAGGGAGAAAAAATGTTGGAAAAGGTAGTGAGTAGTTCTGCAGGTTGTACTTGAAAGGGGGAAACGAAATTCAAATGAAAGAAATGGTGTTCTTGGTGCAACAACCATTTTCATGTGGCCATGTTGTAAAAATCATATCTCACAAATTAATAATCCATTTTTCATGCTCTTAGGCTCAAATGATAGCTCTTGTATGATACTACAAGTTTGATGTTGGAAGATTGTTGAAATAATGTCTTGAAATGGTAGAAAAGTGGCTCACAAAACGGGTCCTCAAAACTGTCCAAAAGAACTTAGAAAAAAATTCTAAGTGTTGAGTTTTAACAATTTCAAGTGCCCTTCTTAAACAATTCATAACTTGAGAACGATTTATCCTCTTGAGACATACCACATATGGTTAGAAATCTTTCAACAAGCTCTACAACTTTCATTTGGGACTCAAGACCTGAATCCAAATGGAAAGGGGTGAAAAGTAGCTCCAAAGTTAGGAAAAAAGGTGATGAAACATGCTGAAAAATTTTCCAAGTGTTGGTCAAAATGCCTTGGAAGCCCCATAACTCAAAATCCAAGCATTTTTAGACAAAACTTCATATGGAACAAATTGAAGATCTTGGAAAGAGCTTTCCAACGAGCTTTGAACCACTCCAATTGGATGTATAGTTTAGGAGTTATGGTCCTTTCAAAATAGGCTATTAGGGGAAAAATCTCACAAATGACACATTCTTTGGTCAAAACCCTACTTCCCTTGCAAGAAACCTTATGAAACTTGATGTGGATGCTTGGTATACTCCATGAGACAAAATATGATGATTAGAACCAATAATTCTTCAATTGATCCAAAATTCCAAAAGATTAGGGCTTCAGTCCAACCCTAGATTTGACTGAGAATGCACTGAGGTTAGATCTTGTGAACTTGCTTCTTCCTTCTCATCCAAAGGTCTTAGGAGACTCTTGAGTATGTTGGTAAGCCAATGGAACCAAGAACTAAGGCTTGGGAGATCATCTTGATGAAGGTCAAAGCTGTTGACTGATAACTGCCACAGCAACCCTAGTTTGGAGGCACAGTGATGATGAGGCTCAATCTTCTCTTGTTGAGGACCCAAAGATCTTGGATTCTTGTTGAAAGATGTCTTTAAATGTAGATGACTTCATATGGTGAGTGGACCACGCAAATCTTGACTTGATAGAGCCAATTCCTCAATAACTTCTTCAGTGGAAACCCTAATTCCACAATCCTTGCACTGGATATTCTCTGGTTGACTTGACTTGCTTGAAACCACTTTTGGAGCTTCATGATGATATGTAAACCTAATTTGAGCACAAAGAAACAAACTACAAGATATGGGTTAGTTCAAACAATGCAAAGATGCTCCTAAGATGCACAAAAACTGGATGACATCTAAGGGTAAAAATTTAGGGTACAACAGTTACCCCTATTTAAATAGCTTCACCAGAGGGCACGAGGAACGAAGGTTCTAGAGGGCCTCAAAGTGAAAGGTATTTAAATATAGCAAACCAAAAAATTGTCCCTTAGATGGAATGCAAATGCTAAGGACAAGCGACAGACATGCATATGCTGACATGCCATGAACTTCTAAAATGATGATATGATGTCAGGAATGCAAAAGGATGCAGACAGACCAGACACCAAGGATAACACGAAGCAAACACACAAGAGAAAGCTTCGTCGGGGAAAGACGAAAGCTAGTATCCACAAGCAAAGACTCACTGGGGATACAGGATAACCAACAGAAGATACTCACTGGGGAGACTCCAAAGAAACACTGGGAAAAAAACAAAAGACAATCTCCACTGGGAAAGATCCAGGGAGATGGACTACTGGGGATAAAACAAACCCACACTCTTCCTGGGCACGAAACCAGAAAGAAAACAACATGATCAATAGGGATCCGCCCAAAAGAGACAAACAACCAGGTGAGGACTTCCTGGGGATCTTAAACTAAAGAGTTCGAAATGGGATCTTCAGAAAGAGCAAGGGAAGCAGAGACTAACCCTGCGCACCAGATAGGAGTCTGAAAGTTTGAATAAAAATTGTTCCAAGAATTTTAGCTTAAAGCAATTTTAGAAAAGAAACAATATAAGGAGGTGTTCAATGTCCGACACGATTCGAACAATAACAGTTTTAAAACAAAAGACAGTGCTTGACACGATTCAAGCAAAGTCCCAATTCAAGTTCGACACGATTCGAACAGGAACGGTTTTAAAACAGGGGGTCAGTGTCCGACACGATTCGAACAAAGACCAAGTTCAAGTTTGACACGATTCAAACGAGAACAAGTTCAAGTTTGACACGATTCAAACAAGAACACATAAGACAATGCTTGACACGATTCCAACAAAGTCCAAGTTCAAGTTTGACACGATTCAAACAAGAACACATAAGACAATGCTCGACACGATTCAAACAAAGTCCAAGTTCAAGTTTGACACGATTCAAACAAGAACACATAAGACAATGCTTGACACAATTCAAACAAAGTCCAAGTTCAAGTTTGACACGATTCAAACAAGAACACATAAGACAACGCTTGACACGATTCAAACAAAGTCCAAGTTCAAGTTTGACACGATTCAAACAAGAACACATAAGACAATGCTTGACACGATTCAAACAAAGTCCAAGTTCAAGTTTGACACGATTCAAACAAGAACACATAAGACAATGCTTGACACGATTCAAACAAAGTCCAAGTTCAAGTTTGACACGATTCAAACAAGAACACACATAAGACAATGCTTGACACGATTCAAACAAAGTCCAAGTTCAAGTTTGACACGATTCCAACAAGAACACATAAGACAATGCTTGACACGATTCAAACAAAGTCCAAGTTCAAGTTTGACACGCTTCAAACAAGAACAGCTCTAAAATCCTTTAAAGTTAAACTTCTTGGGGAACAGAAAAAGATTTTAAAGATTCAAATCTGGTGTGCAGAGGTTAAGACCGAACAAGCACGACACAAAGCAAACCGGGAATGTCCTTACTTCACTGGGGAAATAAAGACAGGCACAACAAAGGAACACAAGCAAAGAAGAGCACAAAGAAATGCAAAGATGCAAGGGGAATGCATATGCTTAGCTATATGCTAGAAGCAACGCGAATGACGCAAAACAGAAAAGAAGAAAAGGCAACACAAGCCAACACCCTGAAATCCAAGCATCAATGATGACTAGGACAATCTTCTTTCCACTGGAGATGGCAGAATCATGCCAGAAAACAGTACTGCTAACTCTTCTTGCACAAATTTGATTCAAAAATGTCTTAATTCCAGAGTAAGACTTAGTTTATCTTTGGGTTTCCTTAGGAATTCCGCTTCCAAGAATCAGATGAAAATGACGAAGTCATTGTATTCGAAGACCAATAACAATTCTAGTGATTAAGAACTCCAGTTGTAGCAAAACTTGAGCTTCTCTGGGGATTCCTGCATAAAGAGCCGGGGTCTGGCACTCAAAGATGACAAACAAAGCATAAGCTTAGCTTAGACAAATGTTGGGAAAGATTCGAAAAGTTCTTCCTCCTTGTTGGGGAAATAAATCCATTGGGAGCTTTGTCAAAATCAGCTGATGTAGCAACTTGATAGGGAGCTGACGGAGTAATTATGCGTCCCACTGGCATAACTACCACCTTCAAATCTTATCTGCCCCAGGCTAGACTGCCCATACGATAACAAGAGGATTTTATAGAAGAATTGGCATACAGGGTGTTTCAATATCTTCAAACTCTTGGAGAGATCTCGACATAATTGCCCCAGATTAGGGGATAAGTAATCAAAAGAATTTTACGGAAGGATTGAAATACCGGGTACTTCAATATCCTCCAACTTGAATAATCAAAAGAATTTTACGGAAAAAATGAAATACCAGATGATTCAAAATCCTCCAACTTGAATAATCAAAAGAATTTTACGGAAGACTTGAAATAATCAGATACTTCAAAATCTTCCAACTTGAATAATCAAAAGAATTTTACGGAAGACTTGAAATAATCAGATACTTCAAAATCTTCCAACTTGAATCTCGACGTAGCTGTCTCTGTTCAGTTATACTCGAGATATTCGAACTGTAGTAGAAATTACTGAGGAACGGATTTGCCCCTGCTGATGGGTTACTGAAGTCAGAACTTGCCATAAGATGATCTCAAGAATATTTTCCCCAATATCTTGAATTTTCAGAACTCTGCCTCTGATCTGTCAACTTACCCTTGGTTTCCCCTGACTGAGTCAAATTTCCTTTATCGAGTCCAAATTCCTGATTGACCGCGTTTGTTGGGATTCTATGACATTGAACGGTATTGCAAACAAGCGTTTGTTCATTAAAATTGGCAAAATTATGCAAAAATTCATGCAAGGTTTGAAAACAAAGCTTTTGATGGAAGCACACGCTGATTGATTAAATCAATAACAAAGGTGGATCTGATCATTTATGAAATGGCAGAAGAAGTGATCGACACACGCGAAATAGCAAAGATTATCAGGAGTCAGGTTACTCAACATTGCTGTAGTATGCCTTTCAAAACAACCTTACCTCAATTAGGGCTTTTAGGGGTTGTTGTGGTAAGGTTCATGGTTTATGAAACAAAAAATAAAGGCTCAAGTCCTACGCTCAGTTAACCCAAGATATACGTCCAACTCTCCAAGAGTATGAAGTCACTTGATTTGAAAGCTGACTGGCGCCTTATGTGAAGCGCTCGTGTTTGAATGTATAACCGAGTTAAACTGAGAACTACCCTGCCCCAAGGTTGAGATTTAAGGTTTTCGTGAAGAAGAAACTCCTACTTCTAGGCTCGAAGGGGTTAACGAGGGATAAATTGAAACAATGCCTTACATCCTCGGCGAGGTTAATTTGATAGCATACCACAGCAATTATGAACATGAGGTTTTCATCATCCTCCATAATCTTTGCTTGAAAAAGGGGTGAAACAGATAGATATGTGAACACAAGAATAAATGAGTGAAACGAATGGACTTAACCAAAAGATGCATAAACATTTCATTAATGTTGCCAATTTTAACAGTACAACAAAGCTCATAAGCAAATACCAGTACAATTAAAGGAAAAACAACTGAAATATAAAACACAGCCAACTTTGGCGAATCATTCCAAAGATCTTAGTTTTCGGGTCCAAACGGGGAAACGTCTTCACCATCAATCACTTGCTCCTTGTGGTATAGAACTTTGAGAGGCCTTGCAGGTCCTTTGCCTCTTGCTTCAAGAGTTGAGGTACCAACGTCTGAAGTACCTTCCTGAGGTTTCAGATTCTTTAACAAGCTTAGCAGCTTCTTTTCAAATTCCTTGCATTCTTCAATGGGATGTCCAATTGTCCCAGTGCGGAATTTGCATTCAGTCATTGGGTGGTCTTCTTCGAAGATCAAGTCCTTGTCGTGGATCAGCTCTCGCACATAATATTCTAAAGCTCGGCAATTGTCCAAATTATGCCCTTCAGCTCCCATATGGAATTCACAGGTTAGGTTGGGATTATACCAAGGTCCCTGGAAAGGTGTGAGAAGTCGTGGAGTTACCAGCTTGTTTTGCATCAACAGCGGGAAAAGTTTGCTTAACGGCACCGGGATAGGCTGGTGGTTAAATTTTCCTCTTTTGGCAGCACACTTCTTCTTATCTTGAGGAGAAACACATGTTGAAGACTGAAAACCCCTCTTCGTAAACACTTGTTTGGATGCAGGAACAGTACCAACGTTCAGCCGGCAAGAGACTTCTCCAAACGAGATATTCTTAGGAGATGGCAAAGGATAGCTTATCTGAATGCCTTGTGGTGAAAATGACAACATATTTGAGTCAAGCAGGATCTGAACCTTGTCTCTGAGCGCTCTACAATCTTCAGTTGAATGCTTCTGTGCCCCGGCGTGGTAGTCACAACGAATGTCGGCGTCAAGGCCCGACGGGTCTAGACAAGACGTTGGACCTCTCTCTTCTGGCACTATCAATCCACTTTTGATCAAAACTGGCAATAGCTGACTGTATGTCATCGGCAATGGAGTGAAATTCCTCTCTGGCTTCTTTGGCCTTTGTCATTCATGCTGATATGGCACATGAGCGCTCTTGAAAGCTGGTTTGTCAGGATGAGTGTAATTCTCACTTTTCAACAGAGTTTCCAGAACCCAATTCATCTGGCACTTGAGGATCCTAACTTCCTCTCCTGTTTCCTTCTGGTACTCCACAATCCTCTTAATCGCTGTCAGCGTGTCCTTCATGAGATCCAGAAATTGCTCCATTCCTCTTTGGAGCTCTCTCAATTCATGGTTGACTCCGTCCATTTCACGGTATTGTTCAGACATCCTTTGTCGAGCTTGGATTCGGGTGTTGGCGTCCGAAAAAATAAGGTGACAGGTTCTGGAGAAAACAGAACGACAATAAGACGAAGAAAAATGCACATGCACATGCACATGCAAGGATGCAGAATGAAATGCAAGAATGCAGATGCAAGCTAAACTATCAAGAAACACAGAAAATTGCAAGGCTTTTGACAATGGTATTTCAAAAAATTTCTTCATTAAGCAAATTTGGCATTCATTACAAACGGAGCATAGTATTTTCATGCTCTTAGTACAAAGATGGGTTGTCCCCCATAACTGAAAATACAACAACAACAATGAAAATAAATAACACAGGAACCAGCAACAAGGTCTTTAGAAGTTAGACCCGCTGGTGGATGTTTCCCCTTCCTCATCCAGCTCCCTCATCAGCTTTTCAATGCGTCCCTTAATTCTTTTCTTTTCAAGTAACAATCCTGTCAATGTTTCCTCCAGTCCTTGCCTAGTTCTGAGCGGCTTGTGAAGGGAATATGGTCTCCTCATCACACTGGCTATCTCCCGAGACCACTCCAGATGTGTCTCATTGACAGAACACTCCGCCTTCCACAACTGCTTATTGATTTAACACCAAGCTTGCTCAAGACACAATTTCATTTCGTAACCGTCTCTTTCCCCATAATACATCATATGTAAATCTTCCTTGATTATGGGTCCCTTCCCCATATGACCCAGTTGTCGACGGGCGAGCACGGGGTTGTAGTTAATGCAGCCGTTTCTTCCCATAAGGGGTACATTAGGGCAATCCCCGCAGCTGGTAATTACGACAATCCCTTTATCCGTTGGGTTGTGCCTTTTGACATCCGTGTGCTTCAAACTCATCAGTTTTTCAATCCAGACTTGGCAATGTTCTACCTTCCAGAAAGCAGGGATTTTTGGCAAGTAGGCAGTGAACCATTTATATAAAAGGGGTATACAACACACAATTTTTCCACATCCCTTGTTGTATTTGGTTTGAACCGCGTGGTACATATCGGCCAACAAGGTAGGGACTGGGTTATGGATTCTAAAAATTTGTATTGCCTGAGTATCAACAAACTGCTTCGCGCCTGGGAACAGCACCAGCCCATAGATCATTAAGGCCAGTGTTGCCTCATATAGTTCCTCCTTTCCTCTGTTCTTGAAGTACGTTGCTTTCTCGAACAAGAATAGTGAAGGTAGTCCAAATCGTCCCTCCTGGACAACTAAATTTGCCTGGATATCAGCAAATCTGATTCCAGTAATCGTTGCAATATCCCTAGCTGATGGCATTAATTCCAAACCGGAGAAAATTGGGGCATCGTTGATGGGGATCCCAATTATAGCAGAGAATTCCTCTAAGGTTGGAACCAATTGGAACTCAGGGAATAAGAAGCAACGATAATTGGGGTGATACAATTGCACCAACACTTCTAATGGTCCCTCAGTCACTGGAACCCTTAGTAGTTGCGAGAGATCTCCATATTTGTTAGCAAAGCTTGAAGGATCCTCAATCCTATCGCACATCCAGATCAGTTGTTGAAGTTCCGGGAGCTCGAAGTAATAAGGCCAAACTTGCTCTTTAGATTCCATATCGACAAAGTCTACAAAAATATCATTAGTTTCTTGATAGTTAGCAAAAATACAAAATGCGAATGCAAAGTTTCATGGAATTCAGACACTTGCGCAAAATATCGGAGAAATATCAAAAGACCACATTTCATTAAAACGTGAATTACAAAAGTTGATACACTTTCAAAAAACCCTAAGCATGAAGCTAAATAAAAGCTAGAAAGTCCTAAGGATATTCTCCCAAGAGTCGTAGCTTGAGTCTTCCGATTTCTTTCTCCATCTGATCTCTTTCCACGACAAGGTTATCGACGATCGTCTTCCAAGCTGTAGGCTGGACAATAGGAGAACTTGGGCCTTCTTGGACCTTCCTTTTCTTGTAAGAGGTTAGTTCTTCCTCCTTGGCGCGTAGCTATTTTTGAAGTTCAAAATTTTCCTCAACAACCACCTGATACTTGAGTTACCATGCTTCCTCGGAACGCTGGGTTTGTCTCAATGATATCTCTAACTCCTCTTCTTTTGACATGAAATACAGAATAGGTTCCTCCTTCATGGGTATTGGTTCCTCCCTTTTGTATGGCATCTTCAATTCAATGGCTCGCTTGCGGACCCACTGAAGATACGGTTCCAACGAAACACAATTGGGTTTCCCCAAGAAGCTCCTTTCTCTTTTACACTTACTATCCCAGGCTTTTAAGATTGAATCCCTTTGTTCTTAATTCTTATCATATTCCTCAAAATAAATTCCTTCTATATGGATATTTAGGGGCTTATCCTTCATAGGGTATCCTAATTGACGGCGTGCCAATAGAGGATTGTAACTGATTCCGCCTTTGATGCCAAGAAGGGGCACATTGTTATACGGGCCACAATTGTCTGTTATCGTGATTTTGTCATACACTCAATTATACCAGTCAATGTCGACATGAGAAAGGGCCATAATCTTCTTAGACCACCATCCCTTCTTAGGATCCCAAAATGCGCTTTTCTTTGGTAAGTGTGAAACGAACCATCTATATATCACAGTAATGCAGCAAGTGATCTGTCCATTACCATGGGCATTTCTCGTATGGACTGAGTGGTAGGCTTCAGCAAGTAAGGTGGGTACAGGATTCTGCTTTAGGAAAATTTTGATTGCGTTTAAATCCACGAAGTTGTCAAAGTTCGAGAACAAAAAGAGTCCATAGATGAGTAGAGCAAAAACAGCTTCAAAGGCGACCTTGTTGGAATGTTTAGCGAAGTAACGGGCTTTCTCAAACAGGAACTTAGCAGGCAATCCAAAAATTCCTCCCTTGGAGATTAAGTTGTCTTTAATGTCAACTAATTCCAAGTGAGTTTCCTTAGCTATCTTTTCCTCTTTTGGGTCTTTGTTGAAGATGGGAAATGGAGAGTCGTCCTTGACAGGTAAACCAACTATCTGAGAATATTCTTTAAGTGTAGGCAAGAGTTGATAGTCGGGAAAGGTGAAACAATGATACTTTGGGTCATAGAACTGAAGCAAAGTTGAAAGGAGTCCTTCATCAACCCTTTTCGTCAACAATATCCACAAATTCCCATATCTGTCTTTGAATCTTTCGGGGTCCGTTAGCAAATCTCCCAATCTCCTTAGGTTATCCAACTTAGGGTTCTTGAAAGTGTATTTCACTGTTTTCCTTCTTAATTCGTCCATGATATTTCTGTAACATTTAAAAAGAAGTCTGAGTTCCATGAAACAGATGCAACATGAATGCTTATGCTACATGGATGCAACAAACACAAACAAGAACAAGCACACAAAGGTTTGGGTTAAGAAGCATGGAGCCAAAGTTCACCCCCCCATTGGTATGTGCTATGGTTTTCACCTGCCGAACAAGGTTCTAAAGGGTTCCCAGAGTCTACGATCCATCTTTCAGATTTTGTCGACTTCCCAGATGACCTGGTGATCAACAAAATTCTCAAGAGGAACTCGTCTGAGTGTAGTATCGCGTGACAACCATTTCAGAAATAGACTTCATCATGGTCACCGCACTACATCCTAAAAGGCCAAAGTGGGGTTTGGTAACTACGGTTCTCAACCTCAATGGCACATACATTGAGAATAGCACGTTTTCACGAAAAGGATCGTTCAACATGACTAAACTCTCAAGAAGGCCTAGGCTGAGTGATGGTGTCTCAGGTTAACTTTTTCAAGAATCGACTCCTTCAAAGCCCCCTTGAATATACCATCGTCCTATCATAAGTGCACTCGAAATCCGGGTATAGGATTTATCTCACTCAAAGGTATCAACCCACATCAGACAGGATAATCAAAACATAGATCAGATATACAAGCAGATATGACATATAGGCAATCATACAAGTAGATAAGCAAACATGAATAACATAAAACAAGATAGGCTTAACCCTCATAGGAAAGGACCAGCAATAGGTCTAACTTTCCCCAGTGAAGTCGCCATTTCTGTTGCGGTGAAAATCAGATAACAAATTATTAATTAATTTGCATCAGTTTCTTTTACAACCGACTTTGATTTATCCAAAGGAAAGGTTCAAGATCGTTAGAAAAACCTAAAGGGAAAGATCTAAGGTTCGGGGGTTGGTTACGCCTAGGGAAGGTATTAGCACCCTAAACGTCCGTAGTACTCTACGGGAACCTCTTGTTAAATGTTATCTTATGTTTGCTAAAGGGTTCTATGCTAAAGGTTAGTTAGCGGGCGAAGTGATAAATTCATTATGATGAATATCACTAAGAGTTAAGGAACTCTCTCCTAATGCTAGTTGTAATTTCTATGGCTCTGATGAGGCCAAGAAATAAGGTTTCTTCCTAAGAGGTTACCTAAGTTGAGGTGGGGGTCATGACTTATGAGTCAACATATTTTACCTTCCTTTGGAATAAGGGGGAAAACAATGGATAATAACAATAAATGAAACATGATATAAGATAGGACATTGATATAATAGATAAAACAACATAAGCATGAGGATGGCAATATGTTTATGACAAAGATATGGATAGGATGAACATGATTAAAAAAAGTACATCAAATATGCTTCAATCTTTAGGAAGACAAACATATAGGGATGATATACAAGAACACATCAATATGCTTCAATCTTTAGGAAGACAAACATAGAAAATGATATAAAAGATGATATTTAAAGAAGGATAATATTCATAGAAAGTCAAACATATGGCCAATCAACATGGATATATTGTTTTAAGAATTAAACAAGTCAATTTAACAATATAACATGTCAAGAAAAAATACTCATAGTTGATATTAATATTCGAAACAACAATTGATAATTAATTGGCAAGGCAATTAGAATTAACAATTACAACACACAAGGTAATTAAAAATTAATTACACATGGATAATTAACATTTAACCACATATTGAAAATCTCAAAATTAAGACATGAATTGATAATTCAAGAATTAATAACATGATTAAAAAAACAAAAGATATCACAATTAGAATTAATAATGTTCTTGAGATATAGTTGATAATTTAAAATAAAAAACTAATAAAACAATTAGCAATTAATTTACAATTAATAAAATATATTAATTAACCACATAAATATTAAATGAGTAAATTAACATTTGAATAAAACACTAAGCAAAAATAAAATAAGATAGAAGAAAAATAAAAGATTTGAAGTACAAACAGAGGGGTGTACACAAGTAATTATGGTTTAGTTAAAAATAACAAGGGAAAATAAATGGGCCAACTGGTAGGGGTGTGAAAAGCACAATTGGGCGCAAGGCCCAGGTTGGAAAAATAGCATGGCAAGGCGAAAAAAATAAAAAAAAATGACCAAAAGGTTGATCCGCAGGATCGAACCCAGGTCATGATGGTGGAAGGGGAAATGGCAAGGCAAGGCAAACCGTTGGGACGGCACATACATCCGGTAGATATTCGCTTCCGTTAATACATAAGCTAAGAAAAATCATGAAAAATATATTGAATGGAAGAAATAAATGCGCGCACGTGAACTGAGTAATAGCAACATACACCACACATACACAGTATAACATTTATAACTGCATACTACAAACTTCATACAAAACCAGTACAAAGTCACAGCACGAACAACACTTCGTTACATGTCCCTTACAACATAGCATATTATAACGTAACTTTGTAAGATATAATTAGATATCATATTTTTACTACTAAAAAAAAAGTTACTCAAACTTCAAACACAATTAGTAATACTTATACGAAGATAGAATTCACATTTTACATTAATTATACAAGAATATAACAATATACAAATAACATTATTATCAATTTGTTATGTGCACATGATTCAAATGATACAACATTATACAATGCTTTTTGACCCTATCACATGATTACTATTATCACACATAGCACAGCAACTAGAACAGTCACATCATATTGCAGAACATCCTGCTATTTTTTAATCACTATGTTACACATACACATACATTATCAGGAAGATTATAACTGCACAAGTGTAATACAAAACATATGAACACAAGACATATCTTGTAACAACAAGCATAGTGGTACTACACAGCTCTCAAATTATAACTACCATTTGCACTAACATAACACCACAATACAGACACACAACTACACACCTGAAGCAAAACATCTCAAAGACATCATCACAACAACATAAGACCATATAAACATCACAACACAACATAATATAATTCTCACACGACTGACACACAACATAATATCACACGCGATTACACTACAACTGAACTTAAGATTTACAAGACAATAACTAACACAAACAGAAGAACTGTATGAATTAGTCACATGAAAATCAAATAGTAGTTACATGCAATATACATAAACAAAATATCTGTTAGAACAATACACCAGAATATGTGTACGTAACACGTAAATTATCATGAGAAAAATACATTGTGTCACTTCATGCAGGTAATGTTAAGAAAACCTTTGTGAGTTCTAACATGATATTTAAACCCAAAACTGAGACAAAGGAAGCATATATCATGGCATTAAAGTACAAAACATATTTTAAACGTTGGCAGCACCACCCACCCTCAACTATCCACATGGCTAATTGCAAGAAAAGCAAATCAACATGGGCAAGGCATACGAGTTGACAGTGAAACTTGTCAAGAACAACATAGGATGGAAACAAAGTTACCTGGTATCACGTCAGCAAAAACTCAAACCAAATATTTCACGACAAACTTAACTTTAAAGACAAGGATATCATACTTAAATTCTAAAGATAAATGAGTAAACTAAATCTCTCCTTCACATTATTTCGCATGCAGGAATGAGTAAACACTACAGCTATTATCATATTTAACAAAGAGCTAACAATGAGCAGGAAATGATTATCACACACACTAGTAGTTAACATACACAGCAAATTGATACTAAGCATAACAACAGTTGTTTTTATCATCATATAATGTGTATTAGTGTTGCATCATACTACAAGAACACATGGCCACTTCACACTACAAATAAATGCACACAAATTACTCTATAAGTAGTACATGATAACATGATTATAAATGGTAATGCAATGCATTATTACATCATTCGCACACTAACATCAGTTCAGCATCCATAGCGTAAAACAACAAGCAGAAGCATAGGTTTATTTTTAAGGAAAAAAGAGAGAGTGCTCATTTGTTTGTTCAACATCACTTTCAGTATGGAACTCTTATGTGTTCAACAAAACTCCAAAACTCAGCCATGCACATTCATAAAACCTCCACAGCAAAAACATGTTTGGAGACAGCATCAAATACAACTTGGCATATTTTCAAGTCAACACACATGTAAAGAGCATTATCATTAGTTTCTAAACTTCATCCATGAAAAGCAAAATCCAACAGCAACCTCCATATATCATTCATTGTAACATAAAAGAAACAGCATACAACACGTATTATCATGCATATATTACAGACAGGGCAACAAATAATATCCAAAATGTATTTATGTAAGTTCAGTTCTGGATATAAAAGAGATGGCATGATAGTCAACATAGAATTCTCTTAACTCAAACTAACAACATAAAATCTTGCCTCATCTATAAAACAACAGCACGTAAATAAAGGGCTAAACACACTATGATTCAAAATGATATATTTGGTGCTCATGATAGGTTATGCACACGAGCGACACCTTGAGCATAATACTAGCATACCTGACCCAAATCAATGATTCATAAGAATCATGACAAAATATTAACAATATATAACCAGTGTGTTCAAGAGAAACAATATTTGGTGTTCAAAACCAAAATCAAAATAGCCTCTTACATAGGTTCCATATGGTATTCACGACATCAGTTAGAGCAAAACAGCAAGCAATCATGTGAACAAAGTATATTAGCATTTCAAATCATACAACCTTGGGAATAACCAAATACACCAGCAAGCTTTCAACACACACACGCATGATAAAGGTATGATATATTGCAGGCATTCTGGACATAGAAGAGTAAGCATAGATGGTGTAACATGGATGTATACAGTTAATGTGATATAATGAGCATGGTAGATATAGGTCTGAGGAACTTACCTCTTTTCCACGCAAACTTGCAAAGATCCTCTCCCTTCTAGCTAGCCCCTCGTGTGCTCCAAAGAGAATAATTTCAGAGTAGTTTTTTGTAATGTTGTAGTGATTGTTGTGTGTTCAAATGAAGGAGAGGGAGGTCTCTTTTATAGTGAATCTGTCTGGTGCAAAAGAGTGTATGTCCAATGTGCTAAAGGTTTGTTTTGGAGAGAAAAATCAAGAAGAGATTTGGAGATGTGGTTGTGGTTGTTCTGAGCACATAGAGCCACGTGAGATCCTCTCTTTTGGTACCAAATAACTCAGAAAAGGCATGCTTTTGGCTTGTGTCCTTTGGTCCAAGGTTGTACACGATGGAAATGTTTTAAGGTAGCTTGTAAGTGTAACAAAGACGTACAAAAGCAAAGTGTTTGCAGCGGGTTTTGAGGGTGAAAAGATGTTGGAAAAGGTAGTGAGTAGTTCTGCAGGTTGTACTTGAAAGGGGGAAACGAAATTCAAATGAAAGAAATGGTGTTCTTGGTGCAACAACCATTTTCATGTGGCCATGTTGTAAAAATCATATCTCACAAATTAATAATCCATTTTTCATGCTCTTAGGCTCAAATGATAGCTCTTGTATGATACTACAAGTTTAATGTTGGAAGATTGTTGAAATAATGTCTTGAAATGGTAGAAAAGTGGCTCACAAAACGTGTCCTCAAAACTGTCCAAAAGAACTTAGAAAAAAATTCTAAGTGTTGAGTTTTAACAATTTCAAGTGCCCTTCTTAAACAATTCATAACTTGAGAACGGTTTATCCTCTTGAGACATACCACATATGGTTAGAAAGCTCTCAACAAGCTCTACAACTTTCATTTGGGACTCAAGACCTGAATCCAAATGGAAAGGGGTGAAAAGTAGCTCCAAAGTTAGGAAAAAAGGTGATGAAACATGCTGAACAATTTGCGAAGTGTTGGTCAAAATGCCTTGGAAGCCCCATAACTCAAAATCCAAGCATTTTTAGACAAAACTTCATATGAAACAAATTGAAGATCTTGGAAAGAGCTTTCCAATGAGCTTTGAACCACTCCAATTGGATGTATAGTTTAGGAGTTATGGTCCTTTCAAAATAGGCTATTAGGGGAAAAATCTCACAAATGACACATTCTTTGGTCAAAACCCTACTTCCCTTGCAAGAAACCTTATGAAACTTGATGTGGATGCTTGGTATACTCCATGAGACAAAATATGATGATTAGAACCAATAATTCTTCAATTGATCCAAAATTCCAAAAGATTAGGGCTTCAGTCCAACCCTAGATTTGACTGAGAATGCACTGAGGTTAGATCTTGTGAACTTGCTTCTTCCTTCTCATCCAAAGGTCTTAGGAGACTCTTGAGGATGTTGGTAAACCAATGGAACCAAGAACTAAGGCTTGGGAGATCATCTTGATGAAGGTCAAAGCTGTTGACTGATAAGTGCCACAGCAACCCTAGTTTGGAGACACAGTGATGATGAGGCTCAATCTTCTCTTGTTGAGGACCCAAAGATCTTGGATTCTTGTTGAAAGATGTCTTTAAATGTAGATGACTTCATATGGTGAGTGGACCACGCAAATCTTGACTTGATAGAGCCAATTCCTCAATAACTTCTTCAGTGGAAACCCAAATTCCACAATCCTTGCACTGGATATTCTCTGGTTGACTTGACTTGCTTCAAACCACTTGTGGAGCTTCATGATGATATGTAAACCTAATTTGAGCACAAAGAAACAAACTATAAGATATGGGTTAGTTCAAACAATGCAAAGATGCTCCTAAGATGCACAAAAACTGGATGACATCTAAGGGTAAAAATTTAGGGTACAACATTAGGGTTTTGATTAATTTCACCCTCATCAATCTTTTTCAAAACTCTTTGGGCCTCTAATAGAGTGTAAGACCCAACCCCTTTGTAAATAGACAATTTTGGGCCTCACACATTGTATAAGTCCCTCTGTATATTTTCAAAAGTTCGGCGCGATCGTCGTCTTTTTAACAAAATCAACTGGGCTTCTCCTTGAG
This sequence comes from Lathyrus tuberosus, assembly GCA_022829125.1. Taxonomy (NCBI): domain Eukaryota; kingdom Viridiplantae; phylum Streptophyta; class Magnoliopsida; order Fabales; family Fabaceae; genus Lathyrus; species Lathyrus tuberosus. The sequence goes on along the minus strand of JALAZF010000308.1, from coordinate 6,242,389 downwards.
TTATAAAACCCATATTTATTCATTTTCAAACTCTTTGGGCCTCTAATAGAGTGTAAGACCCAATCCCTTTTTGAAGCTAAAATAACTTGGGCCTCAGTTATTGTATAAGACCCACTGTGATTTCAAAAATCTCGGCGCAATCACCGTTTTCAAAACATTTTCATCTGGGCCCATCCTTGTGTTGTAAGTCCCATTTCTTTTCTTTCAAATCTTTTTGGGCCTCCCCTTGAGTTGTAAGACCCAACCCTTTTGTAAATAAACCTCTTTGGGCCTCAGTCGTTGTATAAGTCCCGATGCGATTTCAAAACAACGGTGCGATCACTGTTAAACCTTGGGTATCTCTTTGAGTATAAGCCCCAACAACCTTTTCAAAAATAATTTTTATTTTGATTTAGATTCAAATATACATGTTGTTATCAAAACTTTCTTTAATTTCTTTGAACAACTAATAATACAGCATCGAAGCTTGCTCACCTATAAGTTTTAAACAGCTTTCATTTACTCGCTTTCATATATATAACTGTATTGTGGGAAGCTGCGTACTGTAAGTCTTCTTTCATATCCTTTTAGATACTTGTCATATATCAACTATATATATACTAGTATAGTTATTTAGAGTTTTCCCCGACAACTAGGTCTAGAACTAGGTAAATCCATGTTGGTCACTCTTTAAATACAGTCAAAACTAGATCCTCATAGGATTTCCAGATACAATCTTGCCTTCTCTTGGGCTTAAACAATATGGAACAAAGAGAAAGGCAGTATTCTTCGTGAACCTTTTCTCAGGCTGACACTAGTAGAAATTGTCAAAGAAATTCTACTCCCCAGAGTTGATCTATTCTCGGTGAATAGCATCTCTTGAGTTTCTTCAAACCTCAGAACTTTCACTAAATGATCTATTCTTGGTGAATAGCATTTCTTGAACTTTTCTTGGTTTGGGACCCACAGGCTTCCTAAAAGCATCCCCGCCTCCTCTTGGGCTTTGTACAAGGACCCTTCAGCTTCTTAGAAGTTCTCATGCCTTCTCTTGGGCTTAGTACAAGGACCCTGAAGACCGATTAAAGGTATAAGACAGAACTTAGTCATCCTTTGCTAAAGCAGTCTTTCTTGAGTCAAAACCTCAGACCAATTTAGGGTTGATTCTCATCCCTTAAAACACTCGCCTCCTCTTGGGCATCATACAAAAGATAAAGCTCTTCTACACCAGTAGACTTGGACAGTCTAAACCTTAAGTCTCAAAGACATTCTCAAGTTCCCTATAAACATAGGAGAAACCCTGGTCATTCTGGATAAATCTCCAGCAGAATTAAAACCCAGCCTCTCTCCTAAAAATCCCTAAGTTAGGGTTAGTTTATCATCAGTATAACACTATCCCAAATCATAAACTCAAGGCATCTGATATCTCAACTCTTCTAGAACCCTCAAGAAGAGTTGATTCCCCACTTGGAACTGCCAAGGGATCTCAATAATCCCCAGCAGAAAGATAGCCTCCTCTTAGGCTTTGTATAATGACCTTCCCTCAACAAAGTCAGCCTCCTCTTGGGCTTTGTACAATGCTTAGCGGAGCTAACCTTTTTAGACTCTCTTGTTGAGTTAATCACTTTTCAGACTCTTTTGTTGAGTCAATCACTTTTCAAACTCTCTTGTTGAGTCAATCACTTTTCAGACTCTCTTGTTGAGTCAATCACTTTTCAGACTCTCTTGTTGAGTCAATCACTTTTTTAGACTCTCTTATTGAGTCAATCACATTCCAGCACTCTCTTGTTGAGTCAACCTTTTTAGCCTCAATCTTGGGCTTTGTACAAGACAGATAAAATGCTCTCTTGTTGAGTCGATCTTTTTCCAGCCTTCTCTTAGGCTTTGTATAATGATTTCTCTAGCAGGAGGTAGCCTCCTCTTAAGCTGTGTAGAATGATTTCTCTAGCTTGTTCAGCCACAATCTTGGGCTTTGTACAGGACAGATAAAAGCACTCTCTTGTTGATTCAAACCCTTTTAGCCTCAATCTTGGGCTTTGTACAAGACATAAATCTTCATCTCTTAAGCTTGGGACAGATATCTTCCCCAGTGAAGTCATTTCCTCCCAGCCTTATTTTAGGCTTTGAGGAATAATTTCCCAAGCAGAGTCAAACTCATTTCAGCCTCAATCTTGGGCTTTGTACAAGACACATAAAATATCCCCACCAGAGTCAGTTAAATTTCCCATTTCAGCCTCAATCTCGGGCTTTGTACAAGACACATATAGACCCTCCCCAACGGAGCCAAAATCCCTTTTAGCCTCAATCTTGGGCTTTGTACAAGAGAGATAGAACATTTTCCCCAGAAAAGTCAAACTTCTAGCCTCCTCTTAGGCTTTGTATAATGATATCCCCAAAGAGTCAGTCTCTTTTTTGCCTTAATCTCGGGCTTTGTACAAGACATATATATACTCTCTTGTTGAGTCGGTATTTTCCAGCCTCCTCTTAGGCTTTGTATAAAGGACCTCCATAGTGAAATCAATCAACCTCTTAGCTTCAAACTTGGGCTTGATCAAGGCACACAAAAATCAACAATACCTCTTTAGAGATGATAAATTCTCTCTCAGTCAAATAAACCTTTTAGCTTCAATCTTGGGCTTTGAACAAGACATCAAAACATCATCTTTTTCCTCCCATAGAATAGGAGGAACTACGATTGCTCTGATTTCCCTGTTTCATTTAAACGGGAATATGTAGGCATAAGATTGCGAAATCTTAGCGAGTATGCTAATAAAAAACTCTAGGTCCAGTACCTTCGTACCATTCAAAACTTAGGTCCAGTACCTTACCAAAAAACACCCGAACATCAACAAAAACTCACTCACTCACTCATATTTCCCCAGAAACTTTCCCAACCCATTAATGGATAAACACCATCAAGTATAAAGCAAAACCTAAAGCTAATATCCTGTGGATAACCACATATAGGATGGGTAACTGACAACTCCCCATTGTATAACCTGACCCCGGACCCCCCTAATCTCTTTAAAGCGTTTGTTCAGTTAAACATCTGCGTGCAAGGTTAGTTTTAGATAGCTTCCCTTTCCCTTCCAGCTTCATGGGATAAATAAGAAATCAGAAAGTAGCACCCCCTCCAACCATTGCGGTGAGGAAAATCCAGCGATAAGGTGGTCGCGTCACCAACGAAAATCGCTCGCTACAGTTGTATGAATAAATTTGTAAAATTTTATTTTGTAGATTTTATAATTATGAAATTTATGTCAAAAAATTTATTTTATAAATATTTTTTAATTTATATAAACTGAACTAGAAGTCATGCGGTCCGACCAATGACCCACTGGTCTGACCAGTAACCCAATGACCCAATAATTTAACCAGATCGATGACTGGTCTGGGTTTTAAAACATTACTCCTAAACCCAACAATCCTAAATTAGTTCTCACTCCTTCCAACGTTATGTCTAGTTCGATGGAAATTTTCTTGGAAGGCATGACACTTTGTTGCGACTCAATTTTACATCATAATGTTTTGCAAGGAAATCGAAGATTTTTGGATAATGAAGATGAGGTAGTAGCTAGAAAAATCTGAAAGTATGCTTCTGATTTAGGGATTAGAGGAGAAGATGATGATAAAGCATACATTATTAGAAATCAAAAGGTTGGAGAAGATAGATAGAGAAGGGATTCGATCAAAAGAAGTCGTCAAATCTAGTGTTAAATGAATATTCTTTCATTTAATTTTAGAGGATATGGAAACTCAGCAAAACATAGAGCGATTATGGAGATCATTCAGTCCAAAAAAATTGATCTTTACATGCTTCAAGAGACAAAATTGCAACTAGGGGGTGAATCCTTTGTGAAATCAATCTGGGGTAACGTTGATGTATCGTGGACGACGAAGAAAGCTCCGGGAAGGTCATGTTGTTTATTGATCTTGTGGAATCCAAACAAATTTGTTCATCTATTTAGTTTTTAAGGTGAAGCCACTACTATAAAATATACCTTTGGTAACACTAACTTACAACAGTCTGACACTTAAACATGGTAATACCTCATTTTTTGACGTGTTTATTTTTTTATATTTACGAAAAAGACATTTCATTATGGTCAAAACAATAAACTATGACTATACATTCATGGAGTGACAGGGTTCGAATCCCAACTCCAACAAGTTTCTACTTGTTCGTTACAATGAGTGTTGTCCTTATAATATGATATTCATATTAAAATTAAAATACCTATCACCACAGTTGGTAATGTCAATCGTTATGAAAGGCATTACATTTCATCATGGTTTTTGAATACGACCATGGTGAAATTTTTTACCCATATATAAGTGAATTAGCTCTCACTTCTTGATAGTATCACTGTATCTCTCACAGCAAAACCCTAACACACATTTCCTCTCTTCTTATTCGTCATTAGCTTTCTTATTCAACAATATAGCCTCAATCTTATTCTTCATACATAAAGGTATTTTTCTTCTTCCTTATTCTCTTGTTTTCGTGTATGTTGTTGTTATGTTTCACATGATTTTCACATTATTTTCTTCTTGTTTGAGAGTTTATGGGTTTTTTTTGTTGTATTTTTCACATGATTTTCATATTATTTACATCGGTTTCACATGCTTTGCTATTGGTTTGGATATGCTTTAGTTTTAGGTTTTGAAAAAGGATTTCTCTTCCCTACCACCACTTTGACACCATCTAGACCTATCTTACTCTCAGATTTCAGATCCTTCTCTCAACATGAATCAAGATCAAGTTAGTGGGAGCAACTTTTCCAATAGATTTAGGCTTCAAAGGAGGTTATTAATATGTTGAATTTATGGTTGAACAAAGCCAGGGAAGCTGAAGTTGTTAGGGATCACATCATTGTTGTTGAATCGTCTGGTGGAACATGCTATAAGAAGATTCTTATCAAGAATCTTAACCCTGAAAAGATAAGGAAGGTAGATGCTATTGTGAAGGACCTAATGAATCTTGATGCAACTGATTTTAAATTAGATGAAGACCTTGAGAACTAAATGAATTTAACTAGGCATGAAGATTGAAGACCGCCCATCATATATCCAATAGATTGTAATATGTCAAAGTAGGATTGTAATTGTTTGTGTTATTGTGTGAGTCAAAATAATACAATAATTATGGAATGCAATTGTTTAAGTGTAAAATGAATTCAAGGTCATTGTGTTTAGTTAACTAGATTATATGATGTATATGTTAATCATGAATTAATCATTACCTTTGATGTAATACAATTTTTGGTATGATACGATTCACAAATGCGTGTTGTTGTTTCTAGTATGATACGATTAACAAAAATACAGGTTAAAAAATGGGAAAATGTATAAAAGCATAAAAATATATAAGAAAAGCAAGTGATTTAACCACGGTTGTTTAATATAACTGTTGTGATAGGTAGCGCACTACCTAGCTTATAACCACAGTCACACGCTCGTTGTTGGAAACCAGCATATATACAATCACACACTACCTAACAACGGATGTGCAACCGTCATTATATGTGTTTTTCGTACTACTGAGGCTTTATTGGTATTCAACTTGCGTGGAATGACTTATTCATTTATGTTGTTAACGTCTACTCTTCGTGCTTCCTTCTCAAGAAAAATGAATTGTGGGTTGAGTTAGTTAGATTCAAGTATCTTTTTCCTAATGGTGATTTAGAGGAAATTTCAATGCAATTAAGTGTGAAAGTGAAAAAAGAGGATGCAGAGCTCAATCAAATTCTGTGAAAATTAATAAATTTTATGAATTTATTTATGTTATGGAATTAATTGATTTACCAGTTGTGGGCAATAAATTTACTTGGTTTAACATTGTTGGTTCATCGATGAGCAGGCTGGATATGTTCATAATTTCATATGGACTAATTGACATGTGGAAATTGAAAGGGCAAAGGATAAGACATAGAGAAATTTTTTATCATTGTCAAATTATGATCAAGCCAAATAAGATGAACTCGGGACCCAAGTGTAACACCCTACTTCCCGATTCGATAAATAACTAAATAACATATAAATCCCTAAAGTAGGATGCTACTCATACATCAACAAAACACACATGAACCAAATAATTAAAAATTGAATCATTTGATAAGCATCGGAAATTATAAAATAGTCGGCATAAAAGCCTCAGTAATAATAAGTTTGAAAAGTGATTCAATATCCAGATAACGAAAAGATGTGCAACATAAGTAAAAAATAAATAAAAGAACAACATTTTTCCCTCGTGTTACATGTCAAAGCGACTCCAATTATAAACTCGATTGACATGCAACTAAAGAGGCACATCGCCATCCTCTACATTAATCTCCTAATGAGGTACCTGATTATTTGTACTTCAGGGGATCAGAGACGCAACATCAAATAGAAATGGGTGAGAGTGGATTCAAATAATAAACGGTGCATGAAACATCAGGGTAGATTCACATGCTACAAAATCAACATATATCCAAGATGCACCACAATACCATGTATTCATATTTCACCCACATCACAATCAAACTCACACAAATCCATACAAGGGTATTTAACAGCACTCAAACATTTCATTTGCACAACCTTTTTGTAAATGCAGTGCAACATCAACTCAACTCATGCTTGCATTACCGACTCAACATAAGGTTCTTCATACAAACCGGGTCCCCTCTCTAAACCTCGAGCCCTCACTCTGAGCTCCCAGCCCCCACTCTGGGCTTGGGACAAGTCACTAGTCCCCTCTTTAAACTCGTGACTGCCCTGTTTCACAATAGCGACAACATATTATACATGACATATAAAAATGCAATGAAAACAACACAACAATGAATACAACCTTACTCTGACTGTAGAAAATCATACAACAACTTCAACATCAGAACGAATAAAGCCCCCTCTGACCGTAAACAAATATTCATTTGATGCATCACCAGTAGTTCTCACTCTGAACTACTCATCTCGATTCATCAACAAGCATGTACAATAATTCACACAATATTATACTTGCATTTTTACAACATATATTCACACATTGGACATATATCCACAATTACATATTATACTCATTTATGCATAATATTAATTAATAATGATCAATTACTTACACAATCTAGTTAATTAATTAATACTCGACAAACTAACCAAACACCAGCCAAACATTAACTGCACGAGAAAACCACACCAAAAATCTAACTCAGCAGGCCAAAATGCACCCACTGACACGATGACGGATAACCCGTCACCAAGGTGACACCTGTCATCGCCTCTTTCCCCCAAATGTCACTCCTGTGATTTCCTACAAGGCTCCTCGCTTTCCTAGAGACTAAGATGGTCTCCATATCAAACAGCTGATACCCATCAGTGTCTCAAAACATATGACGACCAGGTCGTCATGCATGTGACGCCTGTCACCCTGTTAACAGAGGCAAAAATGTGAGTTATGCCATTGTAGAACCTTCAAGCACCACCAATTCAATTCCAAACATCCCCAAGTAGCCCATAATTAATACATATATGATTAACACATATTAGCATGTGATTTCCCATTAATTTAACATGTTATTCCATATATTAATCGCCAAAATTCAGAATTGTATTCATGCTATAAAACCCTCAATCTCATACTAAATATCATACTTATGAGCAGTTTAATATAAACAATAATAATCAAATTTATAGAACATGAATTTCAATTAATCCATTGCATAAAAATATAATATTATCCATATAACTCATCAAATAGCCAATCAAAAGAGAAAGAAGAAAACCCTATTGGAGGTTAAGAGAAACATCTCTACCTTTTCATGATTAAGGCACCCTTAAATGAATAATCCCCCTACCTTGTAATTCAGAAAAAGCACAAGCAAGCACTCCTAAGGTCTCTTCTCTCAAAGCCCTAGCTCTCCAATGTCTTTGCCCTCATTCTTCTCTCTTTCACATTTGCCGACGAATGCTTTCAAAAACCTTATTTTCTATTTCTCTTAAAATATATACTAACCTAATTAAATTTCTTTTAATTAAAATTTTGACCCAACTAAACACGAGTTCTCTCCACTAACCATGCAATTTTCATTATTTTAACTATTTACCCCAACCATTACTATTCTCTCAATTTATAATAATTTAATTAATTAAATCTCATCAAAACTAGTTAATTAAGCACAATTCACCAGAAATGTTGACACCGGACAAACACATCATAATTCACATAAAATAATTATTTAAATTAATTAATCAATAATATCAAATCAATATTTAAATAAAATGCTAAATAAGTCGGGGTGTTACAACTTTTCCCTACGTAAAGAATTTTTGCCTCGGAAAATTACCTAACGGGAAAAGCTCTGGATAAGACTATCTCATCCAGCTCTCGAGCTCCACTTCATACTGCCACTAGCAGGACCTCCCCAAACAAACTTCAGTGAAATGATATCCTTTCCTCGAAAGTGCTTCACCTCACAATCCTCAATCCTCAACGGTAAAGTTTCAATTGTCAAGTTCTCTCTAACTTGCACATCGTTCAACTGGATGACATGAGACAGGTCATGAATGTACCTCCTCAACAGAGACACATGAAACACATTATGAAGATTCAAAGTATAAGGCAGTAACGCAACTCGGCAGGTCACCTCTCCTACCATATGAAGAATCTGAAACAGACCAATGAAACGTTACTTAAGCTTCTTAGACTTCAACGCAAGACCAACACTAGTTACTGGAGTAAATATCAATAACACATGATCTACCTCCTGGAACTATTCTCTTGGATCATCTTAATCTTCTCAGCAGTTTGTCGAACAATATTAGGTCTAAGCAAAACACTCACTCCAGAATCATACCAACACAAAGATGGCATGCACCTCCTACCATACAAAGCTTTGAACAGTGCCATTCCAATATTAGAATGTAAATTGTTGTTGTAAATGAACTCAACCAACGGTATGTAACTGTCCTAGTTAATTCCCTGCTCCAAAACACATGCTCTCAGCAAATCCTTCAAATACTGGATAGTCCTCTCTGTCTGACCATCTGTCTACAGATGATAAGCAGAACACAGCTTCACCTTAGTACCCAACGCTTCCTACAAACTCTGTCGAAACCTCAATATGAATCTTGGATCCCTATCAGAAACAATACTCGAAGGAATATCATGCAAGCTGACAACTTCCTCAATATATAACTCGACCAACTTCTATAAATAAATACAAATCTTAATCAATATGAAATGATCCGACTTAGTTAGTCTATCCACTATAACCTAGATGGAATCACATCATTTATTTTCTTCAGAAAACACATCACAAAGTCCATGGAAATGATATCCAACTTCCACTCAGGAATACACAACAGTTGCATCAACCTATACGACTCTTATGTTTAATCTTCAACTTCTAGCAAGTTAAAAGTGCATAAAAGAACTCAACTATATCCTTCTTCATTATTGGCCACCAAAACATTTTCTTCAAGTCTTGATACATTTTAGTAGCATCAGGATGAATTCTCAGACCACTCTTATGACTCTCCTCAAGAATACTCTACTTAATCTCTTACACATCAGGTACGCAAACTCTGTCACAGAATTGCATAATACCATTCTCACCTATCCTGAAATCACCTATTTTACCTTGATTGATTAATAGTAGTCGGTCAACCAATTCCAAATCGATTTTTTGACCTTCGTTGATCTCTTCAAGGATACCACTAGTCAGCCTCAACATACCCAACTTCACACTGTTATGAGTCCTTTCACACAACAGACTCAAATATCTGAATTGATCAATTAACTCTAACTCCCAAACCATAAGCATCAACATTTGCAACGAATTCCTGCTCAAAGCATCGACTACGACATTTAATTTACCTGGGTGGTAACTCAAGCAAAAATAATAATCCATCATAAATTCAGGCCAACTCATCTGCATCGTATTCAATTCTTTTTGATCGAATATATACTTCAAACTCTTGTGGTCACTGAACACTTCAAATCTGCAACCAAATAGATAATGCCTCCAAAGTTTCAACACAAACACTACAACTGCCAACTCTAGATCATGCGTCGAATAATTTCTCTCATGAACTTTTAACTTCCAGGAAGCATAAGTCACAACCTGGTCATTCTGCGTCAACATACCACCTAGTCCCATCCTCGAAGCATCACAATACACACCAAAGGATTCACTTGGACTTGGAAAAATCAACACTGGATCTGGTGTCAGCTTCCTCTTGAGTTTTTGAAAACTTTCTTCACACTGAAAAATCCACACACATGCTTGAACCTTTCGAGTTAGCTGAGTCAAAGGCAATGCCAACTTCGAAAATCCTTCAGTAAACCTTCTATAGTAACCATCAAAACTGAGAAAATTTCTGATCTCAGTAACAGACTTCGGAGTCTCGCACTGCAACACATCATCTATCTTTGACAGATCAACAACAATGCCACCACTAGAAGTCAAATTACCAAGGAAACTCACTTCTCTCAACTAGAACTCACACTTCGACAAATTCACATACAATTTCTTCTCATGCAAGGTTTGTAACACAACCCTTAGATGTTCCACATGTTCTTCATCAGACTTCGAATATATCAAAATGTCATCAATGAACACAACAATAAACTGATCTAAGTATGGATGGAATATTCTATTCATGTACTCCATGAACACTCCATGCGCATTAGACACACCAAATAGAATCACTGAATACTCATAATGACCATACCTCCTCTTGAACATAGTCTTTGGAACATCTTATGATTTCACATGAATCTGATTATAACTCGACCGCAATCGATCTTACTAAATACACATGCATTAACCAACTGATCCATCAAATCATCAATTCTTGGAAGAGGATACTTGTTCTTGATATTAACTTCATTCAGATGTCTATAGTCAACACATAACCTCATGCTACCATCTTTCTTCTTCACTAACAACACTGGCGCTTCCCACGGTGAAACACTCGGTCAAAAAAACTTCATTTTAAGCATCTCTTACAATTGTTTCTTCAACTCACTAAACTCTGAAGATAACATCCTATAAGGAGCCATCAACACAAGACTAGTACTAGGTACTAAGTCTATAGCGAATTCAAATTCGCGCTCCGGCGGAAAATTGCTGATATCATTCAGAAACACTTCTGGGAACTCGCACATGACCTGTAGTTCACCAATCACATCATCACTTTTAGCCTTCATTGAAGCTAGTATCATAAACACCTCATCATCATCCTTCATGAAGTCATCCACTTACTTAACAAACATGAACAACTCATCACTTGCATTAGACTAAATGAAACTGACTTGTAAAAACAATTGATATGAAAATGGTTAAACTCCAACCATTTCATTCCAAGGATAACATTGATTTGATTCAATGGTAGACAAACTAAGTCCATCCCAAAACTCTTACCATAAAATGTTAGCGGACAATTCAAACACACCAACGAAGTAGTCACTGAACCATTAGTTAGGGTATCAATAACCATACTCCCAACTATAGCAGACAATTTCAAATCTAACCTCTAAGCACAATCAAGAGAAATAAAAGAATGTATGGCACTCGTGTCGATAATAGCAATCAATGGAATACTATTAATAAAACACGTACCTCGAATCAATCAATCTGAACTAGTAGTATCTAACCCAGTCAAATCAAAAACTTTCTCTCCATACTGAACCTTCTTTGGCCTCTGATAAGTAGTACTAATGTGGCCCTGTTGTCGAAGTTATAATAAACCAACCCATCAGTCCTGTAATGTGCAATACGATGACCTTTATTTCCACATTTGAAGCAACTAAAATCTTTATTCTTGCATTCACTAGCACAGTGGCCCAACTCGCCACACTTGAAACACTTGGTAGTAACGAGAGTCTCTCCCCCAATTGGTGTTGTACCTCGAAAAATACGATCCTCGCGATGGACGCGGAAAAAAACAAACTGTTCGAAACAGAGTCGCCACCAAACTTTATTTATCCCGGGTTAGGGAAAGGAAAATATCGATAAAACCTTTAAAAGGATAAGAAAATGGTCGTCGCAACCAAATTCGGGTTCGGGAGTCGGTTACGCAAGAGGGAAGGTATTAGCACCCTCTACGTCTGTTGTACTCAACGGGAACCTCTTGATTCGATTCGTGAGAAATGTTAGCTTGTTTTGTTTGTTTTCTTCTAAGGTAGTGGGATTTGATTTCTAAGGGGAAAATAGGTGGTTTTTTATTAGTGTGCTCGGCAAGGATTAGAACCCTTGGGCCTACGTATTCCCTCGTGCAATGGGAAAGTCAGAGCATTCGTAGTTCGTGGGACTACGGTTGTTTGGTTCGTATTTTTTAGGTGAACGAGAGTTCAATTCGCATTCTAACTACTAAACGTCGGCTTGTCTGCTCGTCAAGGGAGGTTGAAGCACTAGTTCATATGCGCGGAAGAATGGACTAAACAATGTTCTTTTTGTGAAAAATTGTTTGATTTGGATTAAGTGTGTTAGAGATTTGATTGAGAAAAAGGTTTGATTTGGACGTGTTTTAGGCGAACGAGAGTTTAGGTTGCATTCTAACTGCTAAACATTGACTTGTCTGCTCGCTAGGGGAGGCTGAAGCACAAGTTCATATACGCGAAAGAATGACTTAAACAATGTTCTTTGGGAAAGGTGTTTGAGTTGTGGATTAAGTGTATTTGGGTTTCAGTTGCGTGGGAAGTGTTTGGTTTATTAAGTATTTTGAAGGAAAAATGACGACTATTCGATAAACGAGGCGTCGGCCTCGCAACCAATTAATCGGGGCATTACTGAGATGCTAGATCTCAACGACACCTTTTTCATTCTATTGATTATGAAATTGTTTGATAATGATTAGGTGTTTTAAGACGAAAGGTTGAATGAACAACAACCCAAGGGCGTGCCTCAAGAGCCATTCATTCGAAGATCCAAGGAATGCTAGACTCCAAAAATCTCCTCCTTTAGTTAGTTGATTAAGAAAATGTTTGAAATAGGTTGAATGAGATTGGTTATGAAAAGAAGTGAGGATCGATACTAGACCCTAGGGGTGCTCCTAGTAACGAAACCTCGAGATATGCAAGTGTGCGTTTGATGGCGAGGCAAAAGGCGCTCGACTTACGATTGGGCTCGATGGCGAATCGAGGACTGGTTTGGAAATGGTTTAGTTGAAAAGGTCGAAAGATTGAATGAATGACAACCCAAGGGGCGTGCCTCGAGAGCCATCCATTCGAAGACCCAAGGAATGCTAGATTCCAAAAATCTCCTCCTTTCGAAAGTTTGATTAAAAATAAAAGGTCTCCAATTTAGTGTATTTAGATTATGTGTATGAACAAAGAAAATTATTAGATAAACATGAATATGAATATGATATGGACAATATGAATAGTATGAATAAAAATATAATCGAGATAACATTTGACGGAAAATAAACAAGATAATGATTAATCGGGTGAATCGGGAAATAAAAGGTGACGACCTCGTCTTAATTAAGAACTCTAAAAAAAGATTCCATGATGTTCAAGACCTTCATTGATCGAAAATGAAAAGAATATAGTGCAAAGTAAAATGTGAAATAAAATCGAAATCGAAGAAAAGTCTCATCTTAACCGACAAAATTTGGTTTTAGATGTTCATCGACCCATAAATGAATAAAAATAAAAGTGAAAATAAAATCGGTCTCGTCTTAATCAAGATCTTTAATCTTAGATCGATAAGCTATGATTTTTGACTTTCATTGACCGATAAAAAATTAAAAAAAGGTGGCCTCATATAAATCAAGATTTTGAATCGATTTCAATAAATCAACTTAATCAAGATTTTTCATATCATTGGCCCAAAAGCGAAATGAAATCGAAATGAAAATTTGGGTAGAAATGAAAAGATAAAATAAATCTAGACAAAATGATAACCAAAAAATAATGAGAAAACAAAAGAATGTTTAAATATAATTAGCAAAATATCTAATGAACATTTACAAAAATATTATCAAGAAATTTCTTTTTAACAAAATGATATTAACAAAGATTTTTTAACAAAATAATTTTAAAGAAAAGTTGAATAAAAGTTGAAAGAAATAATTAACAAAATATTAAATTAAAATTTCTAATTTAAAAATTAAAAAAAAAAACTCTACTACTAAAAATCAAATTAATAATCCTAAGATTAAAATTAATTATCATCTTTTTTTTTAAAAAGGAAAATGAACTAAATAAGATATTATTGAAATGTTTTATGAAAATTAAAATGAAATCCTTTTTTTTTTGTATACATATATTTTTTTAAAGCAACAAGAAATTAGAAACAAGCTAAAGAAAACTCATCAAAAGCTCCACAAAAAAAAGACGGGGGTGTGAAATAAAAAGGAATGCCAAGGCCCGAGTGTGAGGGCATGGGCCAACTGAGACGGATCGGAAACGGGTCGGTAGACCCTAAACTCGATTTGGTTTTTAGTCAAAACAGGGTCTGAAAATTTAACCCAAAAGAACCCTAACATAGTCGTGTTCTTCATCTTCAACCAAACGTGTTTTCAGACTCGTATTCTCCTATACCCTCATTGTTCTTTCCTTCTCTTTAACTGTTTCTATCTAAATCTCAACCAATATCCTTTCGAAATTCCTATTCTCTCTCGGTCCCTCTCTCATGTTCGTGAATCTCTCTCGATCTCGCACTCTATTTCTCTCTCAGACGCTCTCTCTCGAATTCTTACACTGAGTCTCGCTCTCCCTGCGATCTACCCTCTGTGACGGAGGTGACTTACCTCACTCCCTTCTGGTTTCTCCTTCTATATCTGATTTATTATTATGTTGTTGATTAGTTCATTGTAATCTGGGCGATTCACGTGCGATGGCTTTTTTTGTGGTGGTGTGATTAAATTGGAGATGGGAGATTTAAGAGTATGATGCGGTCGTCACAGGAAGTATTGTGTGTAGTGTGATGGTGGAGATTTGATGGTTGTTGAAAAAAAGTGGAATTACGGCGTCGCAATGAAGGTGGCAAGGTTTGTGTTGCGGAAGATGTTGGTTTGGTTGATAGAGAAGTCACGGCGGGATATTGCTTGGTGGTATCGTGAGGGAGAAGTGGATTTGTCTATGAGAGTGGTTGTGAGAAATATGCAGGTTTGAAGAAACATGGGTTATGTTGTCATGGTGGAATGGAATTTTAGCAGGAAAGGAATTTTCAGTGGAAGGATAATTGTAAAGAAAAGGGTGGTACCAAGGTGATGAATGAAGATTTGAGTGAAAGGTGGGAGAGGAGTATGGAGTATTGAAGATAGTGGAGGTTTGTTTTACTTCCTTTCCGATCCTCTTTTCATGAACTTGCTGTTGTTTATATAGTGGAACAAATTAGGGTTAAGGTCTGATTGCTGCAGAGTTTTTGTTAAGCTGATGATGCTCTGCCTTTTCCTTTCAAGATTCTAAAAATTGTTCTACCAAAATGGCATATATCTGCCTACTGTACTTTTCTGCATTTGCTGCACTTGTCTCTGTCTCTGAACTTGATTGTTTGTTTGTGCTTGGACTCTTGCTGGACCTGTTATTACTTTCTTAGATTCAGAATTTGTTTTTGTCCAAATTATGAAATATCTCTGTCCACTTTTCTGTTTGCAATTTGGAATTGTTTTGCGAAATTCATTCTCACTTTGTTTGGGTGCAGCTTATGGCATATGGCTTTAGTAACTGGCTTGTTCATTGTTGCAGTAGAAGTACGGTCTGCAGAATACGTGTAGGTTTTGACTTGGTGTGTAGATGTTATGAAGTTTTGGCTCTTATGTACAGGTTGCTTTTGCCAACCGTTAGGAGTGACTTGTGAGAAATTGGTAGCATGAAATTGATCATGTACATGTGGGCCATAGTAGTAGCTGGCATGATGTTTTTTTTTTTGCTGAAAAGTTTTCCTTTGTGCTTTGGAGGTAGTACATGTTTTGCATCTAGGAATGGTGGAGTGTAGGCATGTTGTGTACGAACTGCAGGTGGTGATTTTGTAAATGGTAGCTTGAATAAAGTAGTAACAACATCACACTCATGAGTTTTTTTTTTATTTTGGCACATTTTGTTAATGGACTTGGGCTTGTAAATAGATCTTGAATTAATTTTTGAAAATGACGAGAAAGTGGATACTAAAAATAAAAAAAATGGATAATTGAATGGACTATTAATTTATGGACATATGGAAAATGAAATGGATAAAATATGAATAATGATGAATAATTAAAAAATGGATATGAATGGATAATTAAAAGAAATGGAAATGGAAATTGGAAAATATTGATATTATTGGATAAAGGTTATTGAATAAATTCTTTAAATGGATTTAATGGATGAAAAAAGGAATATGGATTTTTTGTAACGAGAATTTAGAAGAACTTAAAATGGATAGATGGATATCGGATGGATGTATAAATGAAGATTATATACAGGTAGGACAAATTTGGGGTATGACAGATGCCCCTATCTAATTGCCTTGAACCTGAGAAAATGAACAGCTGCAAAGCGTTCATTTTTAGGGTAGAAGTCAATTAGATATAAGAAGACCCCAAAATTTGTCTGACAAAAGGTAAAGGGTAAGAGCTAACAGAATGAGTTAGCGAGGTTCCAAATTGAACAAAATAACTTGAGATTATCTGGGTGGTCGAAGCAGCACCTTATTCATTAAGGTTCCTCGTTGATACCAAAGCAGCATCTCTAAAGGCAGAAGATTCTCTGGGTCGTCGAAGCAGTCCCTTGTCCATTAAGGTTCCTCGATGATACCAAAGTAGTATCTCTGAAGGGCGGATGATTCTCTGGGTCGTCGAAGCAGTCCCTTGTCCATTAAGGTTCTTCGATGATACCAAAGCAGTATCTCTGAAGGCAGATGATTCCTTGAGTCGTTGAAGCAGTCCCTTATTCATTAAGGTTCCTCGATGATGCCAAAGCAGTATCTCTGAAGGCAGACGATTCCTTGGGTCGTCGAAGCAGTCCCTTATTCATTAAGGTTCCCGATGATACCAAAGTAGTATCTCTGAAGGCGGACGATTCCTTGGGTCGTCGAAGCAGTCCCTTATTCATTAAGGTTCCTCGATGATACCAAAGCAGTATCTCTGAAGGCAGACGATTCCTTGGGTCATCGAAGCAGTCCCTTATTCATTAAGGTTCCTCGATGATACCAAAGCAGTATCTCTAAAGGTAGACGATTTCTTAGGTCATCGAAGCAGTCCCTTATCTGCTAAGGTTCCTCGATGATACCAAAGTAGTATCTCTACGATAAATTTGCTGAATAATAGTTGAGCAAGATTCCTATCGGAGGAAACATGCTGGCTCTGCAGAGGAAAGCTCACAAGAAACTTTCTAGAATATCCTCTGCTTGGGGAGTAAGAATGGCAACAGCTGCTGGGGATTTGTCAATATCAACTGCCTGGTTGAAGAATGACTTGTTGGGGAATAGAATTCCTTGAGTACGTGCGGGGTATCTACTTCTCTTTAGAAGAATACTGCCGACTTTGAAGGAGGACTGGCCAAGATGATTGCGAACTGATCCTGGATCCTGTTATGCTATGCTGGGGATGAAAATGTCATGCATTACAAAATGCACTGAAACACATGCTAAGGTGCAACTGCTGGAGAATCTAATGCACGTATGATATGATAGTGCTTGATATGATTATGATGTTATGCTAGCATGTCATGACGATGCAAGTGATCTGGCACGCTGGGGATAAGTTTCCTTGTCGAGGGTATCACCAGGGATTGGATTTGGTGGTTGCCAAGTGAAATTGGACTTTGGTTATTTTGGTGCTTTGAGGATGCCAACAACAGTGGACTTTTGGGTAGATTTGAAGGTGCCAACGAGTGTGGACTTTTGAGTAGTTGCCAATAAAGGATTGGACTTTGGGTTTTACTTCCAGACTAAAACTGGATTGGGGGATAGATTACCAGACTAGAACTGGTGTTTAAATTTTTTGTTTGTCAGACGAGAACTGACTTTTGGACAGTCTACTAGATGAGAATTGGTGAGAAAAGGGTATTCGCCAGACGAGAACTGGGCCTTAAAAGATTTGCCAGACGAGAACTAGACCTTAAAAGATTTTCTAGACGAGAACTGGACCTTAAAAGATTTGCTAGACGGGAACTGGGCTTTTAAAAATAATTTGCCAGACGGGAACTGGGCCTTGAAATGATTTTCCAGACGAGAACTGGACCTTAAAATGTTTTGCCAGACAAGAACTGGGCCTTAAAATAATTTGCCAGACGGGAACTGGACCTTAAAAGATTTGCCAGATGAGAACTGGACTTTAAAATGGATTTCCAGACGAGAACTGGACCTTGAATTGGTTTGCCAGACGAGAACTGGACCTTGAAATGATTTTCCAGACGGGAACTGGACTTTGGAATGTTTTGCCAGACGAGAACTGGACCTTGGATTGCCAAGCTAAGTTGGACTTTGGTGTCAAGTCTTGCGATACCAGGCTTTGAGATGTCAAATCTTGTTGGAAAGTTAGGCTTGAGGTATGATGCACATGTCTATGCAATGAGCGAAGCGACATGACTAATGCATATGAGTGATTTATGCAATGATATGAAAGTTCCAAAGATACCCCAGTAGAGGATAATGGATGAATAGGTTCCTATGCAGAAAGGTTTCTTGTCAGAAAGAAGGCCAAAAGGTTATTTGGTGGGGTGATAGCATGATTTCCCGACACTCGTTTTGAACTCAAAGGTCACTGACGAAGTTTGCTTGAGCAGATTGAAAGCGTGAGGAAGACCTGACCCTGTGTAGCTCATCTTGCCCCAGTCTAGGTCCATGAAGAATCTCTCCTTGACAGGAAATTGGAAACAATTGCACCATGAGATGATCTCGAGATAGCTTGCCCCAGAATTCCAAATCGTGAAAGGCTTCGTCTTCGAAAGGAAGTTGGAAGCAATTGTACCATGAGATGAACTCGAGATGGCTTGCCCCAGAATTCTAAGTCGTGAAAGGATTCTTCCTTGATTGACTAGCTCTTGGAGTATTTGGCTTCGAAGTACCCTTGAGGTAGCTTGCCCCAGAATAAGCGTTGGAGCAACTTAACTTGTGCTGATTGAACATTGGAGGGGTTTTCCTTTAATCAAAAGAACCTCTGGGTGGCCTGCCCCTGGTTGGTAGAGTCTTGAGGTGATTCACCTTGTTTAACCTGATTCCTGAATGATTTGCCCCATAATCAACTAATGCTTCGGGGACTTGCTTTAAACTGACTGATTCCATAATCATTGGATGTCAATGCCCCTGTTCCATAGGGTTTTGAGGTGTTGTCAACTCCAGCCAACATTGTTGACTGACCTAGCTTTCTTTGATTGCTCCTTGTTGGAATTTCCTTGATGTCAAGCACTGACTTGCAGTCAAAATTGTTCATTCACAAATGGCAATTTTAATGCGATGCTCATGCAAGTTTTGAAAATCAGTCATTATTGGAATGATGTGATAGTGTGTGACGGATGGACCATTAGTCCAGACGTAGTGCTGATTTAGCTGGAGTGAAAGATATAGCAAGAATATGACACCAAAACAAGTGATTAGCAAATTGGTAGGAGTCAGTTTACACAACTTTGCTGTAGTATGCTTTCAAAATAAACCCCGCCTCAATTAGGTATTTTGAGGGTTGTAACGTGGTCTGGTTCACGGTTATAGAAACAAAGGATATAAGGCTCAAAGTGTATTTTGTACCCACCATTTCTTCGTGATGATCTCCAGTTCTACGTTCAGCTAAATTGACACACATCTGTCTCCTAAGAACGCTTGACGGTGTAAGTGATGAATGATTCAAGGTTTGCTCGAAATGGCAGTCACCTTACTCTGTTTTGATGGGTGTCAGTAACCCTTTGATTTTGATAAGGTGGCCACTGGATCTTATTTTGTTTTTGTTGAGGGTTCGAGGGCCCCTTTTATTTTTTGATCCCTATCTTTTGCATGGACTGACTTTGCTTTTCGAGTCCATCAGGGTTGCCTTGATTTTTACCTAAGTCTCCTTTGAGGTGCTCGACTTAGCATGCATTTGTTCTTTTATTTTTTGATTTTTTTTTTGTGTCAGAGGATTGTGACTGCCAAGTCATGGGTAATTGATGAACAACCATCATGTTTTTGGATTTTGCTTTTGTGAACTGAGTGCATAATTAGGTTAACTGAACACACTACCCTGCCCCAGGTTGAGTGTAAGGGTTTGAATATTCGAAGGAAACTGCTACTTCTAGGCTCGAAATGGTTTACTAGGGATTAACTCCTTATCTCTCCCGTGTTTGGGGATTTGAAACAATGCATGTACATCCTTGGCAGGATCCATCCAAAAGCATACCATAAGCAATTATGGGTACCTTGTTTTCATCATCCTCCCTTCAATATTTGCTAAGCAACAACTTGGTAAAGAGAAAAAAAAAGAAGATAGGTATATAGATGAATATATTTTTGCTTTTTGCATCTAGGAATGGTGGCGTGTAGGCATGTTGTGTACGAACTGCAGGTGATGATTTTGTAAATGGTAGCTTGAATAAAGTAGTAACAACATCACACTCATGAGTTTTTTTTTTATTTTGGCACATTTTGTTAATGGACTTGGGCTTGTAAATAGATCATGAATTAATTTTTGAAAATGGTGAGAAAGTGGATACTAAAAATTAAAAAAATGGATAATTGAATGGACTATTAATTTATGGACATATGGAAAATGAAATGGATAAAATATGAATAATGATGAATAATTAAAAAATGGATATAGAATGGATAATTAAAAGAAATGGAAATGGAAATTGGAAAATATGGATATTATTGGATAAAGGTTATTGAATAAATTCTTTAAATGGATTTAATGGATGAAAAAAGGAATATGGATTTTTTGTAACGAGAATTTAGAAGAACTTAAAATGGATAGATGGATATTGGATGGATGTATAAATGAAGATTATATACAGGTAGGACAAATTTGGGGTATGACACTTGGCCTTTTCTCATCTAAAACTATCTACTTCCCTTTGTCAACTGGAGCACTATACGGTTTCCCAAGATACTGACTCTTCCCTTTTCTCTCACTAATACTCTTATAGTGAGCAGAACGAGTCCTGTTATCCTCATCATGTATCCTACACTTATTCACGAGCATAGGAAATCAGTGAATCTCTTGATAACCAATACCTTGCTTGATCTTAGGATCCAGATCGCTTTCAAACTTGACACACTTCGACCCCTCAATAGTCGCACCATTGTAGTATGGATAAAACTTCACCAGTTCTTCGACCTTAGTAGCATACTCAGCAACAATCAGATTTCCCTGCTTGAGTTCGAGGAACTTGATTTCCTTCTTACTGCGCACGTCCTCAGGAAAGTACTTCTCCATAGAATGAACCCTGAACATAACCCAAGTAACCTCAATACCAACTGTAACACCTTAATTATTTTGTTTAATCATTTAATTAATTTAATTTGTGTATTTGAGTGATTTAGCGTGGTTATATGATTTTATATATTGATTTAAATTGAATATTTGCTTTAAGTGTGTGGGGTGTAGTGAGATGGTTGGGAAGAATAAAGTAGTATGATGAAAGATTAAAATAGCATGGGTGATAGAAAAATAAGGAATATTAGATTTATTAATAAAATAATTGAAAAATAAAATGTGTAGAGAAATTGAGGGCAAGGTTGGAATTAAGAAAAATATGGAGGATAGGAAGGGAATATAAGGATAAGTTGGGGGAAAAAGGGGAAGAGGCTAATTATAAGGGATTATGTTTTGAATAAAATAAGGGATTTCGAGAACCTGAGAGTGTCAGTACTTATTTTTGGAGAGTTGGTGTAAAAGAGGCAAAGATGGAGAACAAGGGATTGAGGTTGAGGAAGAACTCTAAGAATCAAAAGTGCTTTTGCTAGAAATTAGGTAAGGGGGAGATGTGCTTCTCTAATGGGTGTTAAGGCATGAGGGGTAGATGGAGGGACCCTTAACCTCCTTAAGGTTGGGCGTTTTGATTCATAATTTTGAATTGTGATGATATGATGGTTGTTATATGATGAATTTTGTGTGCCTTATATGTGTGTATTTTTCTGTTTTTATGATTGAACCTATATCCATCATTGTTGTAATTTCGAAAGTTGTAGGCATAATTTTAAAATAATGATTTGATGATTTAATTGTGTTAAAATTATAAATTTAACTTGAGATAATTAAAGTATTCCATTGGTTGTAATTTTCGGAGCGTTTGGATTTTTATGGAATCAAAATCAGAGGTCTAGAAGGCCTCCAATGGTGAAAAACGTGGAAGCCCCTAGCGGCGGGCGCCATGCCCGCGAAGCTTCACCAGTCGCAGCCAGGCACATTTGGGTTCAAATACAGTTTCGATCATAATTTTTGATTCGCAAGTCCAAATCGAGTGTTGTTTGAAGCGTTGGAAAGCTAACACGAATTACTATCTAATGAAATTGTTTTTAGGGGTTAAATGTGTTGTGATAATATATGTATTTGATTACATGGGTTGTTGTATTATAATGAAATGTTTACATGATGATGTTAAATCATTGATTAAGCATAATTATGGTGGTGGTGTTGTGCGAATGATGTTGCTTATTTTTATGTATATGCATGTTGTTTGTTATGTGGATTATGTTATTAGTGGCATACACTGTCATAAGAGGGGCCAATTTGTATGTGTTGTTTTTGCATGTTGAGCGTCCATGCATTCATGTTGTCAGAACTTCGGTTCTTCTTAGTGAGCCTCGATCATACGGTGATGGGTTGAGTGTGAGTATATAATTCCTATTATGGGGGATTAGTGAAGTGTTACCTATGGTGATGGTAGCAATTTGGTGTGCTCCGGTTCCAAGAGGGAGTCTGATCTTATGGTGGGGATTGGGGAGTGAAATGAACCTGAGTGTTCATATTTGGTACCACATTCATGTCGAGTCAGTGTTGAGTACATTGTATAAGTGTTGCATTTGTATTGATTGGTGTTGATGTGTTGTTTGAAGAGAATACTTAGTATTTTTGTATTTATTGAGTAATGTGTATGTTGCTATTATGTGATAATCTACTCCCACTTGTTTTCACCGTTAATTATTGAAATGTATTCTCACCCCTTTTGTTTCAATGTTGCCTTTACATGGGCATTGTGAAGATACTCAGGAGTAGCATTGGCTGAAGTAAGTGGAAGATAGCTCTTGGAGTGACTTCCATTAGTTTGTCATTTTACTAGTAGGGTCTTGCTCTAATAATGTAACATCGAGTTGGGAACGTTTGTTTTCATTTGCTTGTCTTTGTTTTGTTGAAGTTTACTAATCATATTTTGTTGAGAGTTGGATAATACAACTCATTTTGCTTATGTTATGAAAGTTAAAGTTTATGAGACTAAGTGCTATGAGTATTATATTTTTTTTATTGCTTTATTTATGATTCTGATGTGATGATGCCAAATGAGTTGGATGTCGTGTAAACATTCCAAATACAAATCAGATGAAATGATGTCGTGTAAACATCCTAAGTGCAAATGTATGAATTAATTAAATTCTTTGATAATTATGTGTGGGGTTTAGGGTGTTACACCAACAACCTCCAGTCTCTGGCGCACATTATCCCACTAGTCTTCAGCCTCTTCAGACAACATGTGAGTACCAAACTGCACCTTCTGAACCTCAGTGCAAGCCATCACTCAAAAAATCTTCTCAATCTCTCTAAGCCATGCCTGCACGCCCTCTGGATCATATATGCCCTCGAAACTCAGCGGATTATTTCTCTAAAATTTCCCCAATCCACGTAACTCATCACTAGCCTGATTTTGCTGACCCTGAAGTGCTTGAGCCAACGACTCCAAGGCATCAGCAATCGCGCGATCATTTCTACCAGCCATTACTCTGCACACCAGCAAAAAGACATTAGAAGAAACAATATATCGGCAATGGACACACATATTTCGCATACCAATAAAAATTTATCATGGCAAAAACCTAGAAGGGTGGACCAACCAGGCTCTGATACCACTATGTAACACCCTAAAAATTCCAAAGCAAAATAATACGAGAACAAATACGCACATAGGTTGTCACTCAAACACAACATAAACCTGCTCTGTAACACGGGTTAGATAAAACATGCATTACTTAGACATCTATTATCACTTACTTGCCTTTACATAGGCTCATCGCAACGGAAAATACTTAAAATAAAATAACTCAACAACGCATCTCGTAACGAGTTACAAGTCTAATACTCGCATTACCAACATCAGAATGATAATAAATAACAAAATAAAATGTTAACCCGCCCAATGTTACAAATCAAAGCAACGAAATCTAAATATGACATAAACGGGAAAAGAAGAATAGCCTCAATGTCATCCTTCAGCTTCTAAGAAACTACTTATTTACCTGCTCGTCTGTACCCAAAGAAGGAGCACAGAACCACACAAACAACAAAGAAGTGAGAATACGCTCAAAATATATAATGGTGCAAAAGGATGAAAGGGTAGCCTTAACAAACATCAACAATTACATGTCTCATTCGCCTCATTTCAACAAGAATCATTCACATCAACCACATACGTATTCTCAATCACCAATATAAATATAATCATTTAATACATATGTAAACAATTAATGCAATGTACTCAATACCACGACTCTGCATGCATGCGGTATCATTATGGACAACACATGTCCATCTCGCTCTTAAATTCCCACCTTAGAACCAGAGCACGCCAATTCGCTACTATCACCATTAGTTACACGTCACCGATTCTCATCTGAAACCAGTTACTTGCTCCTGAATCTACACCATCGGACCAGAGCACACTAAAACTGGACCGAAGCCCGTACACCATGATGCATGATTTTCAACAACATGCAATATCACCAAAATTATCACCATATAATCATCACCATAATGTAGAACATCACAACAATCTATTAATTCCACAAGAAATAATAAACAACGCCAAATTATCTCCAAATAGTTGCCAAACAGTAGCATAATTATAGAATAATCCCAAAAATCGGAACCGACAACTCAATTCCACACCACAAAGCAAACGACGTTCATTCTGGCAGAATGACGGGTTACCCGTCACCAAGGTGACGCCCTTCACTGCCCACTCCAACTCACACGTCATCATCATGACGTTTGCCCATAAAATTGTGCTTGGGGACCATAATGGTCCACCCGTTAGGCAGCTGACGTCTCTCAGGAAACACCTCAGGAAACTCACACACTACAGGTAGATGTGTAATCATTCTCTTGCTTCCCCGTCTCAAGGATGCGAACACCGTGAACACTTGCTCCCTCTTTCTCAAGGACATCTCTATCTACCTTGCGGTCATGAAACTCAACTCCATACTCTCCTCAAATTCAAGAAACTCCACCGATTTATCGAAACAATTAATGAACACACAGTTGAACTCCAACCAATTCATTCCCAGTATAATATAAAGTTGAATTAGAGGCAAACAAACCAAGTCAATCCCAAAATATCTACCATAAATTGTCAAAGGACAATTCAAACACACCAGTGAAGTAGTCACTGAACCTTTAGTTGGGGTATCAATGACCATACTACCACTTATAGCAGACACTTCCAAATTCAATCTTGACACACACTCAGTAGATATAAATGAATGTGTTACACTAGTATCAATAATAATCAAGGGAATACTATTAATAAAGTACATACCTCAAATTAAGTTATCAAATGCAATAGTATGTGCTCTAGACAATACAAAAAATTTCCCTCTAGATTGAGCCTTCTTACATTTCTAACACTAAGTACTAATATGACCATGCTCTCTACAATTAAAGCAAGTCAGATTATTACCCCTACATCCAGCAGATCGCTGACCTAACTTCCCACACTTGAAGAAATTCAAAATGCTGCTTTTGAATGTGGAAACATGATATATAAACTCACCACATTTGAAACATCTTAAAGAAGCAGGAGTTTCTCCTCCACTTATCTCTTTTCCACCTGTAGCCTTCTGATTAGCCTTCTACTTCCCCTTATCAGTAGAAGCACTATACAATTTCCCACAGTTCTGATTCTCCTCTTTCTTCTCACTAAGACTCTTATAGTGAGCTGATCGAGCTCTGATATCCTCATCATATATTCTACACTTATTCACCAGCACAGAAAACTGATGGATCTCTTGATACACAATACCTTGCTTGATCTTGGGATGTAATCCACGATCAAACCTGATACACTTCGATTCCTCTGTAGCTGCATTGTTATAGTGTGATCAAAATTTCACCAAATCTTTAAACTTTGCAGCATACTTACCAAATGTCGAATTCCCTTGCTTCAGCTCAAGGAGCTCGATCTCTTTCTTACTGTGCACGTCCTCAGGAAAGTACTTCTCTAGAAAATGAGCTCTGAACACAATCCAATTAATCACATTACGTACAACCTCCCGCATCTGACGCGCATTATCCCATCAATATTTGGCTTCCTTTGACAACATATGAGTACTGAACTGCACCTTATGAACTTTAGTGCAAGCCATCACTCGAAAAAAAAAATTCTCAATCTCTATGAGCCATGCCTTTGCATCCTCTGGATCATATCTGACCTTGAAAGTCGGCGGATCGTTTCTCTAAAATTTCTCCAATCCACATAACTCATCACCTGCCTGATTCTGCTGACCCTGTAGCGCCTGAGCCATCACCTCCAAAGCATCAGTAATTACGCAATCGTTTCTTCTATCCATTTCTCTACACACCAGCAAGCAACTATTATAAGAAACATGCGTCGACAACGATTATACACATGTCGCATACTAGGGAATAATAAACATTACAAAATCAATTTCTCCACATAATTGAAAATTGAATCATTTGATAAGCAGCGGAAATTATAAAATAGTTGGCATAAAAGCCTCAACAACAATAAGTTTGAAAAGTGGTTCAATATTCAAATAACAAAAAGATGTGCAACATAAGTAAACATATAAAAGAAAATCTCGTTTTGCTCATGTTACATATCACAATGAATCTAACTATAGACTCAATCGACAGGAAATTAGAGAGGCACATCGCCATACTCTACAACAAGCTCCTAATGAACTACCTGATTGTATGTACTCCAGTGGAGCACAGACACAACATCAAATAGAAAGGGGTGAGAATACATTCAAATAACAAATGGTACACAAAACATCAGGGTCGATTCACATGCTAAAAAATCATACACATATCCAAGATGCACCACAATTCCATGTATTAATATTTCACCCACATCACAATCAAACACACAAATCCATATAAGGGTATTTAACAACACTCAAACATCTTATTTGCACAACCTTTGTGTAATGCAATGCAACATCGACTCAACTCGTGCATGCGGTACCAACTCAACATTAAGTTCTTCATATGAACCGGGTCCCCTCTCTAAACTTCGAGCCCCCACTCTGAGCTTGGAACAAGTCATTAGTCCCCTCTCTGAACTCGTGACTCGCCTTTTTCATAATAATGAAAACATATGATGCATGATGTATAACAATGCAATGACAACAAAACAATAATGAATACAGCCCCACTATGACTGTAGACAATCATACAACAACTTCAACATAGTAACAAATACATCCCCACTGTGACTGCAAACAAATATGCATTTTGATTCAACACCAGCAGTTCTCACTCTGAACTACTCATCTCAATTCATCAACAAGCATGTACAATAATTCACACAATATTATACTTTCATGTTCACCACATATATTCATACATTGGACATTTATCCACAATTACATACAATACTCATTTATGCATAATATTTGTACATGCCAAATATATTCAGTGCCGAGTTTAGTAGTCGGATTAGGGTGAGCACGGCCTAGACTGTAGTAGCATGAAAGATTGTACAATGAAGAGAGCTAGACAAGCCTCATACACAATCTGGACCGATTAGGGAGCCCGACTCCCATCTTCCTGAGTTCTCATGGGGCCGGGTACCACACCCCATCAACCCGGCACCAATGCCGGACACAAACTCGTCGAAGACCACTCTAACTTCTGTAACGTCGGCAGCGCATCAATATGGATGTTACCCAGAACTTCAAAGCCAGTATTCATGGAAGGAGGTTACGGCAATGATGATCACATAACGCCAGAAGGCCAAGAGGCTTCTCTTAATGGCTTGAATTAAAGAACAGGTTATATAATGGGTTTCCCGCATGAGGGTTAAGCAAGACATTCATCTTGAGGCAGTATACAACACCTGTATAGCCCTCAAATCCCCAAACATTCACCTTCACATATTCCATAGCAAAGACAGCGTAACCCTCTTTGTCTAAAGAGAAGAGGGTTAGCACTTTTGGTGGTCTAACCATTTTTGGCTAGAACAATATTAATTAACAACAATCAATTAATAACACAATCTAATTAATCAATTAATACTCATCAAAACACACCAAACACGATCCAAACATTGACCACGTAACAAAACCATACCAAAAACCAACTCAGTAGGCAAAAATGTACCCATTGACATGATGATTGGTAACCCATCATCGGGGTGACGTTTTTCATCACCCTTTTTCCCTCAACTGTCACCTCTGTGACAACCGACAAGACTCCAAATTTTCTTGGAGACTGCGAAGGTCTCCCCGTCAAACATTTGACGCCCATCAGATAGTTGACGCCCGTCAGCTTCTCAAAGCACATGACGACCAGGTCGTCATGCAGGTGACGTCTGTCACCCTGTTAACATAAGCAAAAACATAACTTATGCCATTGTAGAACCTTCAAGCACCTTTGATTCAATTCCAAACATCCCCAAACAGCCCACAATTGATACATACATGATTAACACATATTAGCATGTTATTTCCAATTAATTTAACATTTTATTTCATCGATTAATCACCAAAATTCAGAATTGTATTCAGACCGTAAAACCATCAATCTCATACCAAACATCATGCTTATGAACATTTTAACATAAACAATAATCATCACATTTACAAAGCATAAATTTTAATCAATCCATTGCATAAAAACAGAACCACGTTTATATAACTCATTATATAACCAATCAAAAGAGAAAGGAGAAAACTCTATTGGAGGTTATAGGAAACATCTCTACCCTTTCATGATTAAGGAACCCTTAGATGAATAATTTCCCCCCTTACCTTGTAAATTTAGCAAAAGTACAAGCAAACACTCCTAAGGTCTCCTCTTCCAAAGCACTAGCTCTCCAATGCCTTTCTCTCCTTCTTCTCTTTTTCACATTTATCGACAAATGCTCTTAAACACCTTATTTTCTATTTCTCTTAAAATATATACTAACCTAATTAAATTTCTTTTAATTAAATTATTGGCCCAACTAAACATGATTTCCCTCCACTAACCATGCAATTTCCATTATTTTCACTTTTTACCCCAACCTTTACTATTCTCTCAATTTCTATTAATTTAATTAATTAATTCTCACCAAAACTAATTAATTAAGCACAATTCACCACCAATGTCGACACCGGCGAAACACGTCATAATTCACATAAAATAATTATTTAAATAAAGTAATTAATAATATCAAATAAATAATTAAATAAAATGCTATATAAGTTGGGTTGTTAGAACTCTCCCCCATTTAAAGAATATTTGTCCCCAAAAATTACCTGACGGGAAACGCTCTGGATAAGACTCTCTCATCCTGCTCTCGAGCTCCCAGGTCTTACTCTCACCAGCAGGACCTCCCCAAGCAACCTTCATTGAAGCGATCTCCTTGCCTCGTAAGTGCTTCACCTCACGATCCTCAATTCTCAACGGAAAAGTCTCAATTGTCAAGTTATCTCTAACTTGCACATCATCCAACTGAATCACATGATACACATCATGAATGTACCTCCTTAGTTGAGACACATGAAACACGTCATGAAGATTCGAAAGATACGACAGTAATGCAATTCGGTAGGCCACCTCTCTTACTCTCTGAAAAATCTGAAACGGACCAATGAAATGCGGCGTAAGCTTCTTAGACTTCAATGCACAACCAACACCAATTTTTAGAGTAACTCTCAATAACATATGATCTCCCTCCTGGAACTCAAGTGTTTTCCTTCTCTTGTCATGATAGCTCTTATGACGACTCTACGAAGCTTCCATCTTCTCTTGGATCATCTTGATCTTGTCAATAGTCTATTGAACAATCTCAGGTCCAAGCACAACATTCTCACCAAAATCATGCCAACACAAAGGTGTCTTACACCTCATACCATACAAAGCTTCGAATGGTGTCATTCCAATACTAGAATGGAAATTATTGTTTTAAGTGAACTCACTCAACGGTAAGTAACTGTCCTAGTTACCTCCCTACTCCAAAACACAAGATCTCAACAAATCCTCCAAAGATTGGACAATCCTCTTTGTCTGACCATCTGTCTAGGATGATAAGCAGAACTCAACTTTAGCTTAGTACCCAACGCTTCTTGCAAATTCTGCCAAAACCTCGACGTGAATCTCGGATCCCTATCAGAAACAATACTCGAAGGAATACC
This sequence comes from Lathyrus tuberosus, assembly GCA_022829125.1. Lineage (NCBI taxonomy): Eukaryota > Viridiplantae > Streptophyta > Magnoliopsida > Fabales > Fabaceae > Lathyrus > Lathyrus tuberosus. Next base: position 6,211,955 of record JALAZF010000308.1, on the reverse strand, counting down.
ATGCAAGCTAACAACTTTCTCAATATACAAATCGGCCAACTTCTGCAAAGGATAACTAATCTTAATCGATATGAAATGAGCCTACTTAGTCATCCTATCCACTATAACTAAAATGGAATCAGATTCTTTTGTTTTCTTCAGCAAACTCGTCACAAAGTCCATGGAAATGATATCCTTCTTCCACTCAAGGATACACAACAGTTGCATTAACCCAGACAACTTTTGATATTCAATCTTCGACTTCTGGCAAATCAAACATGCATAAAAGGCTAAATAAGTCGGGTGTTACACCAAGCCCTTTAAGTACTTTCGGGCCTGTATTCAACATCTGAATTTTCTAGATATGATTGAGGACACTTGGAAGAATTATGTTTTCCAAGGAAACAAGTTTTTTAAAAAAAAAAACTCAAGGCCCTTAAAGCTAGGTTGAAAGTGTGGAATATTGAGGTTTTTAGTAAGTTAGATTTGGATGTTAATGTTGTAGCAAAAGATCTCTTGTGTTCATTCTACCTCTTTTTACTTCAGTTGTACTTTCATGGATAACTTGAAGGGTGTTCCATATTTTTTGTGTGCATAATTAAAGTGAGAAAGCGAAAAAAATCATCAATACCGAGAGCAGTAGTACTAGTGATAATCATTTTAGCTTTCAAACTATATTGCACATTTTTATTTATTCTCTTTAGCCTAAAGATCACTAGGTTTTTTTCCACAACACTATCAACTAAATGTGCAATGATTATGTTTTGCAACGATACATATATCACAATACATCTTCCTTTATAAAGATTTTCATCTTCTTTTTCTAATAAATATACCCCTAAAAATTGAGAGTTTATTTAATGAATCATTTGAAATCATCCTATGTATTGAAACAATTAATTTTATAATAAGAGTTAAACTTTGATACCACTTGTCGGTCAAATGACTTCAAACACAAAATAGAGGTGAATTGTGCTATTTGGGTTTTGAAATTTTTTCGCAAAAAGTTAATTTTAAGGTTAGTTAATTTTAAGAAATAAGATGCATAAATAAAAATAAATAGGGAAATCACGTGAAAATTTATATTGGTTTGGCCTTATAACATATAACTTAATCTACTCTTCGAGAATTTCCCTTTGAAATATCAACTAACAACTCCGAGCTTTTATATCAAATACAATCCACAATCTTTTTACACCAAATTTTTACACAGGTTGAGTTTGAAATCTTTATTTCAGTTACAATGTGATAGAATTAGAGTTTGACCTAACTCAACCCGACAAAACTGACTTGTAAGGTGAGAGGTGTCACTCTATATAAACCCTTTGTGGATTCTATCTTTAACCAATGTGGGACTTGGGTTTTCCAATACACCCCTCATGCCCAATACTATTGGGCTTGGTGCGTGGATATAAACGGTGGGTGGTCCGAATTATCGATATATGGGACTTGGTTTTTCCAATACACCCCATTGCGCCCAGCATTTTTTGGACTTGGTGCGCATATATAAATGGTGGGTGACCCGAATCGATAGGCTCATGATACCGTGATAGAATTAGAGTTTGGCCTAACTCAGCCCTACAAAACCGGCTTGTAAGGTGAGAGGTGTCACTCTATATAAACCCTTTGTTGAGTCTATCTTTAACCAATGTGGGACTTGGATTTTTCCCAATACAATGTTTCAAGAGAATTAGTAAATATATTGTATTCTCTCATCTCTCTTTATTGCCATACAAAATCTTGTCATTGCAAGTTAGTTATCCCAACAATGTAACAATGTCTTCTATTTATAAAAAAAATAAAAGTGAAATGTATTAAAACAATAGTTAATAGCATTTTTGTCCACGGCCATATAGGCAACTTTTGATTTTTCCCCTATAATTTTATTTTATTTTTGTAAAATCAACCTTGTCATTTGAAATTTTATCGTTTTAGACCTTGTATACAAATTACTCAACCAAAGCGCCTATGTAGTATGCTGATTGAGATTTTTTTTTTAATTTTATTAATTCTAATATGATGACGTGAATTTATTATTATTATTTCCCATTTATTTTTAATTCCACATGGCTTTTTTTTAAAACCTTAAAACTATAAAAGGTGAAAAATATCAAAAAATTGTAATCAATGAAAGTTGAACTGACAATCTCATGCTTATATTGTAAGCCTCTTACCACTTGGTCAAGCAAATTCTTTTGTAAGTGTTTCTCATTTAGATGTATATATTATAAAACCATGTAGAATTATCTTAATATATAGATAAGTATTATTTCAAAAATTAAAAAAGTTTCAATTTATTATTATAAATTAATTTTAGTTTTTTATTAAATAATAATATAATGTATGAATTAATATAATATTAATAAATTTAAAATTTATTTAACTTTTATATATATATATATATATATATATATATATCGAGAAAAGAATTAATTTGGTCAAGTGGTAAAAGGCTTGCATTATTGGAAAAGCTTGTGGGTTCAACCTCCATTGAATGCAAATTTTTGATATTTTTACTTTTTATAATTTTAAAGTTAAAAAAACAAAAAATAAAAGTCGCATGGAATTAAAAATAAATGAAAAATAATAAGGGTTCAACTCCCATTAAATACAAGTTTTTGATATTTTCATCTTTTATTATTTTAAATTAAAAAAAAAAAGTCATGTGAAATTAAAAATAAATGAAAAATAATAATAATAAATCAATGTCATCATATTAGCATTAATAAAAAAATGTTCAATCAACATATCACACAAATGCTTTTATTGAATCATTTATGTACAAAATTTAAAATGATAGAATTGTCAACTGATAAGGTTGATTTTATAAAAAAAAGTTATAGGGGTGTTTGTTTCATGGATTCAAAATTTATTTTAAAAAATATGATTTAAATTTTTTGCATTCTCATGTTTGTTTCAAGTATTTTTAAATTATTTATAAATTATGGCTTAGAACTTTTTATTCCTTATGAATTTTTTTTACACTTTGTTTTTTTATTTTTTTCTCATGTAATAGGATGAGAATCTTTTATTTCCATTAAAATAAATGATAACCACCAATAACTTTCCACATCTATTTGTTTAAGTCTTTTATTTTTTTATTTTAAAATTTTAAATAAAATATATTTTATAAATATTTCTAGGAACTTAAATTAATTAACAAACATAAAAGTAGGAATAAAGTTCCTAATAATAATATTCCTTGAAATAATATTTTCAAGATTATGATTTTAATCCTTGAAACAAAAATCAGAAATCGCCTATAGTAGAAATAAAAATATTATTAATTCTTAAAACAAAAATATCGTTGTCAACCAACCAATATGGTTCCATATAAACATTACTATAACTTAGGCATGAGCAAAACAATAAATTAGGCAATATATCACCTCTTCAAAGAATGAAATTTCACAAAATTAACACATGCTGAAGCATAGACCAAATTAATAAGTGATGAAAAGAAAATGATCTCTTTACTTATATAGCTATATATTTACTTATAGCTTCTATCGAGTTTTTTTTTTTATTTAGATGAAATTTATGTTGATGATCAATACTTGAACTTGTGTTCTATAAGAAAGTTTATCTTAAACTATTTGTTTTCCTGATCACATTTTCCAAAACAAACATATATCAAATACTTGTTTTAGTTAAACAATAAGTTGGAAAAAAGAAAGCAAAAGATAAAACAGAAAAAATTTACCTTGACTGTCTTCAACTAAGCACCCTAGCTATTGGCAATATTCTATAATAGAACATTTGTATAAAAAAATATTACTAGGAAATTCTTGATGCAAATGTATACTATAGCAAATGTATACTATGTCCCAATCACATGCATTTCAAATTGAAAAGGGATAAAAAAAATTGAATACACCTAAGCAAGGTCAATAATGTAATTAGAAGTAGGACCATCTAGAAGGTTTGAGATTAATGGAGAACACAGAAAGGTCTCACAATACCATGGACTTCTTTTCTGCCCAAGGATTTTGAATTTGTAGGTCAAACCAACGTCATATTGTCTAGTTATTATCAGTATTTTTTCTTTCATTTAGTCTATTATGATGAATGTGAATGCCAGACACGGTTTAGTTTAAAGTTCATAGTTTTATTGTTTATGTTTGTTGTTTATTGTTCACCTAATTCTTTTGACAATGTATACTCAATAATAAAACTATTTATTTATGCCCAATATCTTCTTTGATCTTTTAATTTAAGTTATATGGTTTAATAAGTTAGTCCAATATGCTTATTGTAACATTTTAAGTTATTAGTAATATTTTAAATTTTGTCAAACAAAAAAAAAGTTATTGTGTAAGTTATTTTGATTTGATCAGATATGTTTGAGCTAATCTTACTTACAAAAAGAATATTAGTCTTTAAGTTGAGACTTTAAGGTGTGTTTGTTTCAAGTTAAGAAATAACATTCCTAGGAATCTTATTCCCATCATTATTATTACTTGGAATAATATTCCTATCCACGTGTTTGGTGAAAACTAAATTTTCTAAAAATGTTTATAATATTTATTTAATTTAAAAATTATAAAAAATGTAAAATAAATGAATAAATGTGAGTAGTAGTAGGGAGTTGTAGTTAGTTAAACTTTATTCCCATGAGAATGTTGGATTCCTACCCTTTAAGCCTTGGAATAAAAATAGAAGAATCATGTGTAAATAAAATTCTTGGGAATAAAATATGTCTTGGAATAATTTTTTAAAAATTGAATCAAATATGGGAATGTTGCATTCCCATGGCAATATTCCCGAGAATATTTTTTACAACCTTGAAACAAACACACCCTTAGTTTATTATATTAACATTTACATTATTAATATATTTTGATGAATGTAAAGGAACACAATCTCAAAATCCAAACATTCACCACTAAATAAATTTGAGATTTGCTACTGTATTACTAATGTAAATAGTGAATATTCACTTTTTTTTAATAGATATGTTTAAAAAGTTAACAACTTAAACACTTATATATTAAAATTATAATTTGTTCTAAAAAAAAACCCTATTTAGTTTACAAATAAGGAAGTAAACTAAGATTTGATGATAAATTTTGTTGATTGTTTGGATGTCTTGATGTTTTTGTCTTACCGGAGAAAGGGGTAATTGTAAACACCTTGACATCTAATCAGTCACATTTGAAAGTGAGTGAGGATATTTATGGTTAAAATAATGTATATTTTTACGTGCCATCAGTTTTTATAGTAAAGTTCAACAGTATTTTAGAGGAACATAAAATTTTATGCACTCGACATTTATGAGATTGAAAAGATGTCAGGGATATTTCTATTTTCAATATGACGGTTATGATCCTGCTAGTTGCTATGATCAAGCACTATAAGAAAAAAGATGTTTTATGACACATAAGATGCGACGATTCTATTAAAACCTCCATCTTCCGTGGAAATATGCTTAAACGTACGACGCTCTTAAATTCTTAGAGTATTCTTTGTCTACTTTGATGTGGTTTGCATGAATCGGCTACTCATTAGTTTGTAACATGTAATTTGGCGATGTTTGTCTGGTATAAAAATTTTAGATGATTAAAAAGATGTTTAGCTCTTCCTAGGGACCTTTCGATTGTTTTTCAAGTATTTTTATCATTAGGCGTTCAGAGTCTGTTTGGCAAGACACATAAATGAGCTTTTAACTTATAGTTTATAGCTTTTCAGCTCACATTAATGAAAAAAATTTGTTTGATAACTGTCTTTTAGCTTTTAGCTTATAGTTTTTTAACTAGCTTTTAACTTTTTTCTCAAAAGCTATTTGAAGTAGCTTTTGAGCTTATGACTTTTTATTCCAATTATGCCCTTATTATTTTAAATATATATATATATATATATATATGTATAAAAATAATATTTACTATTAAAAATTTGATTTAAAAAGATTGAATTTATAGAGATTTTAAATAATGATATAGCAGATTTTTACTATTTTTCTTTACTTTATTAGAAATTATTTTTATTTATTAAATATAAATTATATAATTAATTTAGAAATAGTGTTGATAAATCTCAAGTTAGTAAAATATCTGAGGAAAATCAATTAAATCAACAAGGTGAAGAAAATTCAAAATATTAATGCAATTTTATTTTAAATTATTAGACAATAAACTTATTATTGTTATTATTTTATATTAATACCCCCGCATCATGTATGGTTTGTTGATTCTTTTATTCGTTGAATTTTGTTGTTAATATATTTATACTAAATAGCAAAGCTCATAAAACTTATATACAAATTTATATATTTTGATAATATCTTCAATTTTTCATATATATTAAAATTATTTTGCATGTTGTTATTAATACATTTACTTTTATCGAATAAAAATTAATTTAATAATATAAAATAATAAGATAATGAAATCATCAATTTCTTAATTAAAAATGTCCTTTTAGGTCATTTTCTAAATATCAGCTAGTGTAACAATTAATTTACAAAACACTCAAATTAACTTATCAGCTACCAGCCATAAGCTATAAGTTATAAGCTATTAGCTACCAACCATCGGCTATAAACTATAAGCTATTAGCTACCAGCTATCAGTTAGTTTTACCAAACAGAGCCTAATTCAAGATTTTTGAGTGATTTATCTACGATTCCGCATTATAAGGTTTACTCGATTTGAAATTCTAAAGTGATATTGTTTTTTCCGATTCTAGTTTCTATTAGCGGGAAAGATGTGGAACATAAAAGTATTTTTATGTCTTGCAAATGGTTTTTGATAGATCTAGGAAAAATTATTGTGTTATCTCTGTCTAACCAGATGACTTTATTCTTTGCTTTAGCTGAAAACATATTAAGTGTATTGACCCTTTGAGTAGAGTATTCTTATGTGTGAGGGGTTGTTTCAGGCGGATTTTGTCCTCATCTATAGATTTTTTTGAGTTAATTAATGATTTAATTTATTTTTCATCAATGAATTTGTGGATCAACTCACACCACTAGGGCTGTAAATGAACCTCTAGAACCGAGAACCGGTCCGATAGAGCCGCCCCAAAGAACCGGCCGAAATGGCCTTTGGTATGGTATTGGATATAATTTGTATCCGTATCCAGCAGAAATATCCGTATCCATGTATCCAATGAGTAACCGGTATGAGTGTGCATATAAATTCTAAAATTTTAGGTTTTCCTCATTTTTTCCTCTCTCTTTTCCCAGTCGCTCTCAGTCGCTCTCAGTCTCTCTCTCGTCTCTCACTCTCTCTCACCTCACATGCTACCACTCTGTTATTCCTCTTCCGTTCGTCTCTCTCTCCTAGGGCTTCAAGTCTGATCATCATTCCGTTGTGTTGTGATTGTTGGTGAACCGTGGAAAGCATTGAAGACAACTTTTTTACTTGTGTAATGTACCCAAACTCTAAACACTTTATTTTCTGTTATGTTGTTATGTTTCTGTACATAGTTTGCATGTTTGAGGTATCAAATAGTTATACAACTTGTATAAATTTTGACCTAAAATGTGTAGATTTAAAACATAATTTTGACCTAGGGTTTTGATTTGACGGTTTCTTTTGTAAATTTTGTTGCTGAGCTGAGGTTGTATTTTTGGCCTAGGGTTTTGATTTGAGGTTATATCTTGTAAATTTGGTTACTGTGGTTCTATGTTGGCATAATAATAAATTGTGTTGTTGAGGTTGTATTGAGTGACTCAGTTTTGTTTTGTTTCATATTCTATTATTGTTTGATTGATATATTTTTTTTTTGTAATGTCTTTTCAAGATTCTTCATTGACTCCAACCATGGATGATCTGATTGATATCAACATGTTGCTTGATGGGGAAGAGGAGACAATGGATAGAGGAAATATAGAGATTGGTGAGATGATTGACTTGGGAGTTCCAGTTTCAATTCCAACTGATGTAACCACTCAAAATACATCTACTACACAAAATACAACTACAACTCAAAATACAACTACTGCTGATGAGCCAACCCCTCCAGTTGACCCAACTCAGAGTTCACAGAGCCAGATTAATGCCTTTGGTAAAGCTCCTCGTCCCAAGAAATCTGATGTTTATACTGAGATGGTACTTATTGAGATGCCTAATGGTGCCAAGAAATGGAAATGCAAATGGTGTGGTAAGCTTTATACTTATGATGTGAAATGGAAAAGTACTTCTAATGGTAAAAAACATTTAGAAAATTGCATTCAAAGAAAGCTGAGGTTGAGAGGTAATACTGACAAAGAAGTTGCACAGTCTAGGTTAAAACTTGGACATATAACCATGCTAGGGTTAGAGAAGTTGCAGCTCATATGATTCTAGGTCATGAATTTCCTTTTTCTGTTATGGAATGTGTTATTTTTAATGAATTTCTTAAAGAAATTTATCCTTGGTACAAAAAGATTAGTAGACAACAGGTTAAGTTGGATTGTGAGACATTTTATGAGGCTGAGAGAGTTAAGATGAAAAGGTCTATGTCTATAATTAACAGGATCAGTCTTACCACTGATCTATGGTGGTCTGGTGAACAGAAAATTGGTTATATGACTGTGACTGGCCATTTTATTGATTCAAAATGGCAGCTTCACAAAAGAGTTTTATCTTTTAAGAATGTGCCACCACCATATTCTGGTGAAGTTTTGTGTAGGGAATTGATTAAGGCGATGGATGATTGGGGCATAAGGGATAAGGTTGTTTCTATTTCAGTTGATAATGCTAGTGCCAATGACAACTGCATCTCTAGATTGAAGAGGGATTATTCTGGTAGGAGAAATCTACCATTGGATGGTAAACTGTTTCATGTTAGATGTTGTGCACACATCTTAAATTTGTTGGTTCAGGATGGCCTTGATATGATTAAGGTGACTGTTGATAAGATTAGGAATGGTGTCAAATATTTGCTGAATTCTGAAACTAGGTGCAAAGCATTCAAGAAATTTGTTGATGAGATTCAACTTGAAGTCAGAATGCAAGTATTGGATACTAAGAAAAGATGGAACTCAACTTGGTTGATGTTGTCCACTGCTTACCATTACAGAGAAGTATGGCCTAGATATGCTGAAGAAAATGGAGTATTTCTCAGTTATTTGCCTGATGCAAATGATTGGTAAGATATTCATGATATTTGCAAATTTTTGGAGGTTTTTGCTTATGTGACATCAATTATCAGTGGCACATCTTACCCTACTGCTAATTTGTTTTTGGCTGAGCTTTACAGGGTGAAGGTTTTACTTGATAAACCCTCAAGCGTCTCAAATAATCCTCAGTTGCAGGCCCTTGCTAATGAAATGGAGTTGAAGTATGACAAGTATTGGTCAGAGTCTAATACATTGATTTCTATTGGTGTAGTTCTTGATCCAAGGTATGTACATCTTCCAAGTTGATAGTTAAATAAGCTGCCATTGTTTATACTTTAGGTAGCTACTATTCTGCTTGGTGTTGCCTTGTGATTAATTGGTGTGGCCTTGTGATTAATTGGTGTTGCCTTTTGATTAATTGGTGTTGCCTTGTGATTAATTGGTGTTGCCTTGTGATTAATTGGTGTTTCCTTTTGATTAATTGGTGTTGCCTTGTGATTAATTGGTGTTGCCTCAGTTGATAGTTATCTGCCTATGATGAATTTAAGGCTTGTAAGGCTTGTATCTGTCTGGTTTATATGTTATTCTGCTGTTGCCTCAGTTGATAGTTATCTGTCTATGATGAATTTGAGGCTTGTAAGGCTTGTATCTGTCTGGTTTATATGTTATCATGTTGTTGCCTCAGTTGATAGTTATCTGCCTATGATGAATTTGAGGCTTGTAAGGCTTGTATCTGTCTAGTTTATATGTTATCTTGTTGTTGCCTCAATTGATAGTTACCTGCCTATGATGAATTTGAGGCTTATAAGGCTTGTATCTGTCTGGTTTATATGTTATCCTGTTGTTACCTCAGTTGATAGTTATCTGCCTATGATGAATTTGAGGCTTGTAAGGCTTGTATCTGTCTGAGTCCAATTATGTTGCCTCTTTGTGTGACATTAGTTGTCTCTGAGTCTGCATTCTGTTACCTCTTTGTGTGAGTCTGACATTAGTTGTTGTCTCTGAGTCTAATTATGTTACCTCTTTGTGTGACATTACTTGTCTCAGATTCTGAGGCTAAAAATACCTTGAAAATACTTTAGTTGGTTGACAACTCTTCTTGTTCAAATAGGTATAAAATGATCTTCATCAAATGGGTATATCCCTTCTTGTATCCAAATGCTACTCAAGCCACTGCCTGTGAATAAGAGTTGGCAACCAACTTAAAAACTCTATTCCAAATGTATCTAGATACCTATGGAGTTAATGATGCCCCTGTATCTGAAACTTCTGAAATAGGAACTAGTTTTGGGTTGGGAAGGAGAAGTTTTGAGATGTTTTTAGAAACTGTTGTTGGTAGTTCTAATTCAAAATCTGATCTTGAATTATATCTTGAGGAGTCTCCCTTGAAGGTTCCCCCAAACACTAAGTTTGATGTTTTAACTTGGTGGATGGGGAATGAAGCCAAGTATCCTGTTCTTAGTAAATTAGCAAAGGATATCCTAACTGTTCCAGTTACAACTGTTGCTTCAGAAGCAACTTTTAGTGCTGGTAAAAGGGTTATTGATCCGAAACAATCTTCTATGAAAACTAAGACAGTTGAAATGGTACTTTGTGGGGGTGATTGGGTGAAGGAGAGATATGGTATTAAAAAGGGTTGCACTGCAAGTATTGTAAGTATCTCTTGTTTTATGTTGTATTTATATTGATTATTACATTTAAGTTGCCTTGTCTAACTTATATTTTTTATTTTGTAGCTTGAAGAACCTCAAGATGAACCTCTAACATATGATTTTGGTCAGGAATAGGATCCGGGTGTCGCTTCTTTGTGATGTTGTTTTGTTGTTTTGTAATTATAACTTCAATGCCAAATTGCCAATGATGAAATTGTTCTGAGGCATATCATTCACAAATGTATTTTGTAATACTAGTAGCATTTTGAACAAACACTTTGAACAAGCATGTTGTATTGTATGATAACATTTGTTAAATTTTGTAATCTGATGTTGTTTTGTTAAAAAAGTTTACCTTTTTTTGGCAAAAAAAAAATCCAAAATATGCCTTTTTATTGGATGGGCCGGTTACCCGAACCGACACAACTGGTTCGGTTCTGGATCTCAGTTTCCAATAACCGATTAACCAGTCTGGTTTCGGTTTACCCGAAAATGTTGGACCAATAACGGTTCCAATTTTGATCCATCACTATTTGGGCCCGGTCCGGTTTTATCCGATAAAGGTATCGGTCTAACATCTAGTTCCTTAGATAACGGTTCCAATTTTGATCCATCACTATTTAACTAATTTATAGTTTGAATATTCAATCTCTAATTTAATTATTATTTGAATTTTTAAATTACAGTCCGTGCCGACTTCCATAATTAATTTTAGTGAAGATATTTATCGACCATAACTTTATTCTAATTTTTGTGTTAGAAATTGAATTGATTCCCAACCATTATTACCACTAACTCATTCAAATTTCAAAGTAGGAAAAAGACGAAATTGAATTGAATGGCAATGAGGTGGCAAAAAGAAAAGAAGAAAAAGTACAAAACCATATTGCCCCATTATCCAAAAACTATTTTAATGACTTAAAAATCTTTTAAGTACTAAAAACATCTCACTTTCCATATTGATTAGAAATAAAATTGAAAAATGCTTTATATAAAATTATATATTTTACAAGTAGCCTTGTAAGGTTGAGTTGATATGATATTAAAATCTATAGAGTTGTGCATGGTTCTAAAACATTTTCACTTTACTTAATAATTAATAATTTTAAATGTTATTGAATTATCACTTTATATATTAAACATCATGTTATTGAATTATCATTTTATATAGTATATTAATTTATTTTGGTCTATAGATGAAATAGTAATAATCATTATAAAATTACACATACTATTATGTACCGAGATTCGAACTTTGATGATTGTGTCTAACTTAATAATATCGATTTCGGTCAGTTGAGTTAGGATTTGCATGATATTTACTATATCACTTAATAATAATGATTTGAAATTGAATCACCACATTTTTATAAAAAAAAACAAAAAACAAAAATGCATTAATCAAAAAAAGCACAAGGAGTGCTAAAAACACCGGTACACAACAGCTGACACTATTAATAACAAACTCAGCTAGCACCAAATCACTACAAAAAATAAAAACTGATAAAACAAATTAACACAGACCACCACTAACTCCTAATAAGAAAAAAAAAGTCACATAATATCTTCCAAACTCTACAAACTGCCCTGAGATTAGACAATTAAAAAGCTCCACCTTGTCGGGCCAATCAGATAAATGCATCCAAATCCAAGCGACTTGAAATCAGATTCAAATATATGGGCCTACTGAAGCCGAAACGAGAACGATGCTGATACTTAAAAAAAGCTAAGACCCCAAGAGACCTTTCACCTCGCACACCAATGACTCAACATAACTAAAATCCCACCAATGACTACAACAGAACTAAAATCCCAACAACAGAACGAACACCAATTCATCTCAAAATGATTCTAGCACCCAAATAACAAACACCAAACCAACTGCTGGCAGAGAATCTCATCTCTAAACCAAACTATAACTCGATATCCAACCAGACACCAACACCTCGCATCACTGCAAAAACTGACCAACTAAAAAGTAAACACCACTCTTGGCCAAGACCAAACACTATGGGAAACTTCGACTGCATCTGATAAACAATGTCGAAAATTGAAACTACTTCCACGGGCTCCAGACCACCAAAATTAAGCCCAAGGATATCCCTTGAACAAACAACCTGGCTAATCTAGTACAACGAAGATTGACTGCACGAATTCTCCAACCTCAAAATAACAGACACATAACCAGGCAACTCTGAAGCTCATTCGAAGCCACTTCAGTCCTTGCATCTGAGACATTTTTGCGGGCATATGTACCATTGCGCTACCCCACTTACAATTTGATTATAAGTGTTATTTAATCAGTTCCAGGAATCTCTTTGAATTAACTCGAACATTTGCTCCACTGAGATATCCTTATTGTTGAATACCTTTCCATTTCTGGATTTCCATATGTTCTAAATACAAGCAAATCAAACCACGATTAATCAGTTAGCAAACGATCTTCCAATTTCGAGCAATGATTCGAACTGATCCAAATGTTCCCTTCAATCTCTTTGAAATACCATTGATATGCCAATTACTAACAATATACCATATACCTACAAATAATGGACACTCAAAGAATAAGTGAGAGATTGTTTCCACCATACGGCATCTTCCCACGTAAAGATTAAATCAGTACCTATTACCCATCTCCTAATTAAATTGTCTTTGGTTGGCAATTTATTATGAAGGATCCTTTAAACTAAACACAATATTTTCAACGGTATCGCTTTGTGCCACACTTTTGATCAATAAGCACTATATTTCATTTTGTTATCTAACAGTAAGGCTATGTAGTACTCTTTTGCAGAATATTGGTCTGCTGATGTAATGCCACTTATATTCACATTACTAATTGTTTTCCACCACCAAGAACTACTGCTATCACCTTCGTTCAGCCTACCATCACACTCACTATAACTAGAAGACATTGCTTTATACCACAACCCCCTCCTCTCAAAATTGATTTTCCACTTCCATTTACCCAATAAGTGTAACACCCTTCTAATCCAACATATATTTCTCGTAACATATGAGAATTAAATAAAATAAAATCACCACTCATGGGTGTCACACTTCATAGAAACATCATAATTATCATTCTACTCTGTAACACGGGTTACATCATGTAGAGATAACAACTTATTATAGATCAACACATTTTTTTAAAAAACAAAAACATCGTAGCAGAATCATCGTCATAATAAGCTCCTTGATAAAACAAACTCATAATAATTTTAGTCCCTCCAATTTGGAATTACAATAGTTCGACATCTTCAAAATCCTCATAAAATATGTTAGTCAAGGAAACACAACATTCGCATAACTAGCGTTCCCAACCCGATGTTACATATCAGAGCAAGACACCTTCTAATTAAATAAAACTAATAAAATACTCCAAAAATATCTTCAATGCTTCTACAAGCTACTCCGGAGCATCTGCGCGTTACCCACGTAGAGGCAACATTCAAACAGGCAGGGTGAGTAATCACAATTCATCATAAAAGATACAAGGAAAAGATTTAGTAGTTGGAAATATCATTATATCAACACACATTATACAACAATACATCTTACTCACCTACACAACATCACAACAATAACACATTTTTCATCATCAAAGTCATCATATACTCACATAGTTCTCAAGGATCATCACTTCACAACTCATCAACAACAGTTTATGCAATGCCACATAGGATGCAACAACATTTTGACTCAAATGCATGTGGTACCAATTATGAACACTTAGGTTCATTTCACTCCATAATCCCCATCATAGGATCGATTCCCTCTTGGAACTGGAGTACACCAAATCACTACCATAACCATAGGTAACGCTTCACTAATCCCCCATAATAGGAATCAGCTACTCGCACCCGATCGATCACAATGGGATCGAGGCTCACCAAAACTCGTTACCATCACCATAGGTAACACTTCATTAATTCCCCACCATAGGAATTAGCTACTCGCACCTGATCCATCATAATGGAATCGAGGCTCACCAAAACTCGTTACCATTACCATAGGTAACGCTTCACTAATTCTCCACCATAGGAATTAGCTACTCGCACCAGATCCCCACCATAGGATCAAGGCCACGACATAAATAGAACCGAAGTTCCGACAACATGGATGCATGATTCACAACACACAGCAACAACAACACATACACATTGGCCCCTCTTATGACCGTGTATTCCACCATCAACATAATCATCATAAACACCTCATGCTTATATTAGGACATGCACATCATTAACAACATTATTACAACAACATCATCAACATCACCAACATCACATCATAACGACATTATCAACATCATCCACATCATATTTTATCAACATCATCAAACTTCATCAACTCAACATCTCAACAACGTCATCATAATAATATCAACATAGCAACATCACTATCACATAATATTAGCACAACAATACAACGATTCATTATCCGAATTAGTAAACTAACACTTCATCAATACAGTAGAAATATAAATAATACTTAAACATTTCACCTATTACTAGTATGTTATAGCTTTCTAACACTTCAAACGGCTCGTCAATTGGATACACAGTTAGAAAGATATAACAAAAATCGTCGGAAGATAAACAAGTTTCAAGTTCAACATTTCTTTCAACCATCAAAAGCATCAATTAATTATCATTATCAGCCTCTAGAAGTAATTTCATTTGATAGTAATTCGCGTTAGCTTTCCAACGCTTCGAACAACTCGTTATTTGGATATACGGTTCAAAAGTTTTGATCGAAATCGTATTAACATCTTGGCAAAATCTGAGTGCATGTGTCGGTGCATAAGTGTTTCAGGTTGGCGCATGTGCTGCAGTATTTAGGCCTGTTTTGCTTCTGTCTATGTGATGGCGCACAATTTGGCGCATAACAATTTTAGGTCGGCGCATAAGGATTTCAGGTCGGCGCATACGACCAGATTTAAAAAAAAAACGCCTTTCTAAAGGCTATGTGTCGGCACATAAAACATATAGGCCGGCGCATACTGTTACGTTGGCCCCAAAATCACTTTTTAAAAGCATTTTTTCACTGTTTTATCATGTTAACAACAATTCATAACCATTGCACCAATTCATCAAGGATCGACATTGCAACAATTCAACATCAACAATTTTGCCATACTTTTCATCATACTTTTATCAATTCATCATACAAGATAAAATTTACATCTATCTTAACCATCTATCGATCATAATAAACCAGGATTACACCCCTTACTTTGATTCCTAGCGATTGACTCTCTTCTTTCGTGTTCTACCGAGTTCTCCTCTTGGCTCTTTGAAAACCCTAGCCTCTCTTTCGTTATTCTAAAATGTTACCATCGTACATAATGAATTCACTTTCCTTATTTTACTTGTTTAATCCTAGGACACTTTCTATGACTTGCCTCTTATGCCCTCACTTAACTCACACACTCATACCACTATGCCCTTATCCTTATTTTCACTCTAATATTCTTATTTTAATTATTATTATAAATCTAAATAATATAACTAAATTATTTAAATCTAAATAATTCTACTAATTGACTCTCTCACAACAATACTTCATCACACATCATCATACATCACATAATTCCTCAATAAATCACAAACAATTCATTTAGATAAATAATTCTAAATTTTTGGAGTGTTACAATAAGGCTACGTTAAAAACCTTCAAAGTTTTTATACCCAAGCCTCCCTCATCTATACGTCTGCATATCCTGTCTCATTTCACCCAATTAATTTTCCTAACATCCTCCCCCTCACCCCCAAAAGAATTGTTTGAACATAGATTCAAGTTTAGAAACAATACCTGCCGGAACTTTAAAGAAGAGAACTCGGTAGAACGCGAAATAAAACACGATATGCATTTTCCATTATCTTTTTTAATTACTTAACTTTTTATCTATTTCTTCTTCTTTTTATAAACTTTTCTTAAAACTTATCTTAAAAGTTTATTTTAATCTTTACGCTTTCAATTAAAAAAAATCACAATGTATCTCACTTTTTATTTGAATTCATCATGTCAATAACACGATCATTTACACCTCAAAAGACATGATTATTTGCACTCAACGCAAAGTGATCATCTGTGCTTAAATGATGAAAGATTTTATATGCCAAATCACCATTCATTTAAGTTACATAGTTAAACTGTCACATCATGCACTAGTGTTAGTACAAAAAATGAAAGGATATGACGGATTATGATTCGTTGTAGTCAGTTTTTTCCGTAGTTCTTGCATTTCACTCACAAAATTGATTCTCTCAATTTTAATGTTTGGAAACTTGTCTTCTCTCTCCTTTTAAAACAACAATCATACTCACAAATGCATGTGTCTGTGGCTAACTTCAGAAATTTCTAACTGCAACCAATATAAATCCGAATATGACTCTGTACAAATAATATTTCAACAGCCACATTTCCAACGAACAATTGATCAACAAATACTTTTGCAGACTCAGAATCCTGCAGTGTGAAGTAAGAAAATTCTTAAAGGGTTAACATAAGAAAATAATCTAATGTGAAGCAAGAAAAATCTTAAAGGTTTTTTAAGGTAAGAAAGTCCTTTAATGTGAAATCATAAAATCCTTTAATGTGAGGCAATAAAATTTAAAATTTAACTGTCTTCGTAGTTATCAATAATCAATTCTAATTATAAAAAAAATAAAATTAAATACAAGAAAACTGAACTAGTCTATATTTAACATTGTGATCTACGACTATGAATATTAATCCTTACTCTTTTTACATTCAAAACTTTAACCCTTTGTTATTGTAGGGGGTGTTTGTTTCGTGGAACAAATATTATTTCCGGGAATGAGACATTGGAATTCATATATTCCTTTGTTTGTTTTAAGTTTTAATAATTTATATCCGGGTACTTTTTATTTCCAGAAATAATTTTTGTTCATGAATTATTTCATTTTTATTCCCATGTCAAAGCATGGGAATCTTACATTCCCATGAAAATATAAAATAATCAACCATAACTTCCCACTCCCATGTCATTTTAGCACATTTATTTTTTAATTTTCAATTTTTAAAATTTAATTAAAATAAAACTTAAAAATATTCCTTGAAGTTTTATTCATTTGCCAAACACATTGATGGGAATAAATTTCCTAGCAATAATATTCCTAGGAATGATATTCCCAGAATTATAATTTTAATCCATCAAACAAACACACCCGTAGTAATAGAAAAAACTTTTAAAAATCTAAAACAATTTAACCTCATTTCTCTGTTTTTATTTCAAATTCATAATAGATTCGGTTAGTAAATATTAATTTTTAAATATTAGAATAAATATAAAATAAATTTTTAAAATTTAGCAGCGTAAATTAAATATTTTTATTATATATATATAATGCCCTTATATTATTTAATATATATTTTTCTATAAGGCTCTGTTTAGTAAAAATAGCGGTTGGCTGATAAGTTAGCTGATAGCTTATAGTTTATGATTGATAGCTGGTGACTAATAGCTTATAGCTTATAGCTGATGGCTGATGACTTATAGCTGATAAGCTAATTGAAGTGTTTGGTAAAATTAGCGGTTTAATTAGGTGATAAAATAAAATGACATAAAAGATATTTAATAATTGTTATTTTATTTTAAATTATAATAAATTATAAAGGATAGTAGTGGGTTTTAGTTAAAATAATAAGAGTAAAAATGAAAGAAAAAAGAATAAGCTATAAGCTATAAGCTAAAATGCTATTTAAAATAGCGTCTGGAAAATAAGTTATAAGTTAATAAAATAAGCTATAAGCTCGTGATGAAAAGACCGTTACCAAACAAATTTTTTATTATCATATGAACTTATAAACTATAAGACATAAGCTATAAACTTAAAAAACTTCTTCCCAAATAGAGCCAAAATCTATGTCTTTTTCCTTCTTACTAACTAAAAAATATTCTTAATGTTTATCTTTTCGAATATCCAATCTCTCGTTTAATTATCATTTTAAATTTTAAATTATAGTACGTGCCGACTTCCATAACTAATTTTGATAAAGAAATTCATCAACCATAACTTTATTTCATTTTTTTGTGATAGAAATTGATTTGATTCCCAACGATTATCACCACCAACTCTTTCAAATTTCAAACCAAGAAAAAGACGAAATTGAATTGAATGGCAATGAGGTGGCAAAAAGAAAAAAAAGTAAAACCACACTGCCCCATTATCCAAAAACCATTTACAAATATCACAAAAACCACAACGTCACAGCACTTCACCGAATATGTGGACCCCACAGTACCTTAAATGTCTCTTATCCATTTGTTACTTCCCACATCACCACAACGTGTAACCACGTGTACCTCTTCTCTCCTTTACAACCGTCCGATCATACCGACGACCTAATCAAAACTCATCTCATCCGTCCAATACGAATCTAACACCATCCATAGAATATTTCAACTTTATCTAGTTTTTAATGTAACATAATTGTTTTTTTTTAATTTATTTAATTTTTCTGTTGTTTCCGTTTCCTTTTCAGAACCGCAAGGTTGTCCCACTTTGCTTGTGGATAAATCCTCTTTTTCCGCGCTTTGTGTTCAGAACAAAAAAAGTGTTCATTTTCTTTCTCTCATCAGTTTCTATTCTCGAGAAAATCTGAAAAAAAGTGAAACCGAATAGATTTTTATTGTGAAGAAAAATTTGATATTTAATGGCGGAAATTTTGATCAAGACAAGTTTGGTTTCTTCTTGGCATGGAAACAGAAATCAACAGCTTCAAAGGGCTTCCATGGTTCCTAAGACTGGTGTCGGAAGTTTTCCATCTTTGAAGCTGAAATCTCAGTTTCTCAGATCTTCTTCCCGTTCATTTGAGTTTCATGGCAAAAAGCCTCTCTTTCGTGTAAATAGATCAATACCTTCCAAAAAGGTCAATTCACAGCTTTCAGTTTCTGCTGCTCCTAAGGTTGGTTCATAAATCATAATAAATACCCTTTTGATTTTAACATCTTAATCCTGTTTTATTATGTTTAATTATGTTTAATTTGTTTTTCCCCAATAATTAAGAGCGTTTAATTCATAACCCTGTTGTTTTTAGGGGTGTTTTCTGGCTTTGATTCTGTTTTGCTCCCTTTTGGAGTTCCTTCTGTTTTAGGTTGGTTTTGTTTGTACAGGAGCATATTGTAATGTTCTTTTGCCAAATCAATGAATGGCCTTTAGAAAAAAAAAATTCATAAAGTTATGTAAATCATACTAATCTGATTTTATTTTATTTTGATTTTTTTTTTGCAAAAGTGAAAACCCTAATTTTAAATTTATGTTTTTTTTATCAGAATGATTTGTGATTTTCTTGAGGTTTTTCTGGAATTTGCTTATTTGCTTATTGATGTTGTTTCTGTTGTGAAATTTTGCAGATGACACCTAGAATAGGAAAAGCTCTGAAGTGGTGGGAAAAGGGTCTTCAGCCTAACATGAGAGAGGTGACTTCAGCACAAGATCTTGTAGATTCACTTTTAAACGCAGGGGACAAACTTGTGGTTGTTGATTTTTTCTCTCCTGGTTGTGGTGGCTGCAAAGCCCTTCATCCTAAGGTACTATTCTTAATCTTAACTCGTAAGGTATAACTAATTAGCAGATGAATTTCATTGTTAAGGTTCTGATTTTCTTTTGATTCTGGTTTTGTGACAGATATGTCAATTTGCTGAGATGAATCCTGATGTTGAGTTCCTTTCTGTGAACTATGAGGAGCATAAATCCATGTGTTACAGCCTTAATGTTCATGTGCTTCCTTTCTTTCGGTTCTATAGAGGCGCTCAGGGTCGAGTATGCAGCTTTAGCTGCACCAATGCCACGGTTAGTCTACATACTTTGTCTGTATTCGATTCGTTAATCATTTTTAGTTACATCATTGAATTTGAAGATGACTGATAGATTTTTGAATTCATGACACAGATCAAGAAGTTTAGAGATGCATTGGCGAAACACACTCCAGAAAGATGCAGCTTGGGGCCAACCAAAGGGTTAGAGGAGAAAGAGCTCATAGCTCTATCTGAAAACAAAGATCTTTCCTTCACATATACGCCTCAACCTCTGCCTGCAAAAGAAGAGTTGGGGACCGAAGCTGCACCTGCGAGTTCAGAATCGATTCCCTTACATTCATTGACGTCGGAGAGAACCCTAACCAGTGCTGGGAGATGATGTGGTCAGTTTGTAAGCAACCACGTCTTCTGACTTCATCCTTGTACAGTGTAGGTTTGGTGTAGTATCATGAAGCAGTATATATACTTGTGAGAATGAAGATATATCTTTGAAGATCAGGTCACTTAGTGTGTGTATTCCTCCAAGGCAGTTGGATTTATGGTTTTTCGGATCCATGCCTTGCTAGTATTAGGGAAATTTTAAGCCCGAAGAGTTATTAGTATTAGTAAAGGTTTGCGACCACATTTTGATGTTTTGATGTTTCTGATCGTCGCATATAACATCAAGGGTTTTGATGTTTTTGATCGTTGCATATAACATCAAGGGTTTTGATGTCTCTGATCGTTGCATATAACATCAAGGGTTTTGATGTCTGTGATTGCTGCGGCGATTATCAAGAATTGTAAAACCTTGATTATTAGTTTTTAGTTCCTGGTATTTTTGTGTTTTGAGGAAGAATCCCTATCAAATATTGTACTCAGTAATGGATAATCTTGCTTCTGTTCTATTTTTGAGCTATATATTTTATTTTGTTATGCGTATTCTAGATGTTAAGATGCCCCATTCTGTAAGGTATGAGTGATATGATTGTGGTTTGAGAGAATGGAGGCTGTGTTTCCTTCAAGTTCAGAAGATAGAATGAGCTGTGTTTGTTCTCGTGCTTGGGGTTAGTTATTGAAAGGGATTTTAGGGGAATCACCATATGAATAAGTGTTCGGCGTAATAAGATATTCTCAAACGAAGGGTTCAAACACTAAAGGTATATGATAACAAGAATTAAAGTAAATAGACGAAAGAGTCTTGAACAAAAATAATCTACTACTACCTCCTTTTTGTCACTTTCTAGAAAAAAAATTGTTATTTTTTTAAATGTCATTTTATAATTTAAAGTAATATTGATGGTAGTTTTTTCAAAATTACCTTATTTATTAGAGAGATAAAAATTAAATAAATTAATATAAAGTTAAAGGCATTATAGATAAAATTCTTTGTTTAGAAATTAAAAAGATCTTCATGTTATAGTATTTTTATATGCGTAAAAAATAAAAAATAATTAACACTTAAAAAGTAACGATAGAGGAATTAATAAGAAGTAGTAAACCCATAAGTTTACAAGAATAGTAAAGAATCTCTATAGCAACTCTCTCATTAATTATTAGTAATTAAGAGTCTCAACAAATTAGTTTAACAACTTTATAAAAGTACTTTTTAATCCATATAAATTTGTGACTCAACTTTTATTCTTCTCGATGTATGAATCATTCAATTTTAAAATATTTGAATGTGTTTTTCAACTTTTACATAACTTTTAAAGATCTTCATATTCATAGATGTTAAAATGTAATTTATAATGTTACGATGATTATTTGGTGATCAAGTAAGAAACTATCTGGTGTGAAAAATATGTTTAATAACAGAATTAGTTTTGGTAGTTAAAAGTTGAAAAGTTAGCTAGGTTTTAATTGACTATTTGGTGTGCAAGTAATCTCGATTTAAATTTTATGACCTTATAAAACATAAGTGTATTGTAATATAATTTTCCTCTTCCTTCTAATCTTCATCTTCTTCTTTCTCTTCTTTTTGTGTCAAGTGTATGTGAGTAAAGGAACAAAGCATACGCAAATCTATGTGATTGAGTATCATTTCAGACACGAGTGATAGTGATTTTTTTATATTATGTTTGTTGTAATATATGATATCTAGAGCTCTAGATGTAATTCTTGAAAGATCTTGAACAATAATGTCTCATTTAAATAGTTAATTGTGCACAAATCTTCCCATTCTAAACGGAAAGAATTATGATAATTGGTGCAAGCAGATGAATGCGGTCTTCTGCTATTAAGACGTGTGAAATTTTATGAAGAATAAAGTTACACCTATTAGTGATCGTGCCTCTAATGATCAGAAGAATACTAATAAATAATTGAAGAAAAAGAATTATAAAACTCTATTTATAATCCATCAATATGTTGATCCGGATAATTTTGAAAAAGGTTAGAGTTATGAAATCATCAAGGAAGCATGAGATACATTGAAAAAGTCATTTGATTGTGCTGAGAAGGTGAAGGAGGCGAGGTTAAAAAATCACAAAAAGTTGTATGAATTGCTTCAGATGAAAGAAAATGAAAGCATATGTGACTTCTTTATAAGGGTGGCGAGGTGTTGTCATTTAAGTCAATAGTTGCAAAATCTTAAGATCTTTAATTCCAAAATTCGATCACATTATAGTAACCATCGAAGAATTCAAAGATTTGTCAAGTTTGACAAAGAAAAAAACTACAAGGGACTCTTGAATCTCATGAGCAAAGAGTGATGGAGAGGTCTGCAAGCAAGACTAAAACTGATGTGGCATTAAAGGCACAATTAAGTAAAGATATAAAGAGCATAACAAAATGGATTGGCAACAAAGATAAAGGTGGCTACAACAACTCCAATGGTAGAAGTTATCAGCAGGAAGAAAGTTCATCGAATCTGAAGAAAGTTGCAAACCAAGGTGGTCATAGAAGGTGGTGCTACCAATAGAGGAAAAGACAACCAGTGGTTATAAATTGTTTGATCCAATGAATAAATAACTAATGATAAGCAGATATGTGGTTATAAATGAATTGAAAAAATGAAATTGGAGCAATAGTTCCAACAAGGATTCATTGAGAATCATGTATGAAGACTTAAGTGATGAAGTTGAAGTACATACTCAAGCAGATAGCAATAGGCCTCAAAGGACTAGAAACATGTCAGCCAAAATGTAGAGTCGTGTAGTTACACCAAATAATGTGATCAATGATGAAAGTGAGATGATACAATGTGCATTTTATGCAGATGGAATTTTATTTCGTTTTCTATGTTAAACAGTCATTTATACACACTTAGAAACTTCTATGGATGTTTACTTATCTTTGAAAAGGTTCCATGAAGTATTGTTATTCAAAAAAGTGATTTTGGTACATGAAAAAACACACTAGTTCAGGTGGTAGTTGGATACCACATTCTGATAGTCGCTACCACTTTCCAAAGTTCCAAAATTTTCAAAAATTCAAACTGGTAGTCGAATACCACATTCTGGTAGCCAACTACCACTTTCCTGGCAGCACTAAAAACAACATCTTACACTTAAAAGCAACTTTTTAAGGTAATGCTTCCATGGGTTTTTATGCATTAACTTAAAAAAAAAAATTAGATTAAGTTTGAATCATATTTTATGAGATATTAAGTTATTATAATATGAATGATGATATATCAAAGATAAAGACAATATTAATTTTGTTCAATGCTGATCTTTTCCACTTTGTCATGATCGATTATTGTTTTCATCTTTAATGTTCATTGTCTTCATCTTTTTTTCTTTGTTGATCATTATTGACTTTATATTTTTATTAACGTATTTATCTTCATCAAAATCCCAGTCAATGTCAAGGAGACGTTCTTCATCACATAAGTCTTTACACCAGTTGTTAAGATTAAGAAAATTAGAATGGTTGTTGCCTTAGCCAATATCAATAACTGGTCAATGTATCAGATGGATGTAAAGTGCGAATTTATGAATGACACTTTAGATGAGGAAGTGTATGTGTCGCAACCAATTGGTTTTAAGAAAGAAATATAGAAGAACAAGGTGTACAAACTGCATAAGGCATTGCATGAACTCAAACAAGCTCCAAAAGCTTGGACTAAGAAGATTCATGGTTTCCTAAGAGGGGTAGGATTCATGACGTGTGCAACTGAGCATGGTGTGTATGTGAGAAGAAGAAATAAAAATGAGTTGATCATACTATGCCTATTTGTAAATGACTTATTAATCACAGGTAGCTACAAGAAAGAAATTAAAGATTTTAAATTGGACCCAATGAAGGAATTTGAAATGATTGGTCTTGGAAACATCTCATAATTATTTGAAGTTGAGTTCAACAAGTGTGGTAAAGTATTAATGATGCATCAAAGAAGGTGTGCTAGCGACATACTTGAAATATTTGAGATAGAGCATTGCAATTATGCATCAACACTGGCTAAACGAAACTGAAAATTGACAAAGGACTCAAATGACGGAGACATTGATCCAACTCAATATAGAAGGATTATTGGATAACTAAGGTACCTTTGTCACGCTATGATTGATCTTGCATATAGTGTAGGAATAACAAGCAGGTTCATGCAAAAGCCAAAATTGTCACACCTTGCAACCACAAAGAGGATACTAAGGTATCTTATAGGCACATTGGACTATATTTTATTTCTAAAGGAATGAAGTGCAGAGTTGGTGTGGTGATGCTGATGACATAAATTCTACAACATGTTATGTGTTTATGCTAGGTGGTGCACTAGTTGCTTGGAGCTCAAGAAAGGAACCCGTGGTGGCTTTATCATCATGTGAAGCAAAGTACATTGCAGTCTCACTTTGTGCTTGTCAAGCTATATGGTTGGCGAACCTGATTGATGAAGATGAAGGAAAGGATCATGGAGCTATGACTATGAAGACTTACAACACATCATACATAAATTTAGCCTAGAGTTTTGTTCCACATGGAAGGAGTAAACATATAGCGTTGGGGTTCCAATATTTAGGGAGCAAGTAAACAATGAAAGGTTATGCTTGGAACATTGTAGAAGTGAAAATCAAATAACTGACATTATAACTAAAGTTGCGCAAATTATGTTGTTCAAGAAGCATAGGAGCATGATTGGTGTAGAAAAGTTAACACAATGAATCAGGTGGTGTGTTAAAATGTATAACACTTGAGAGAAGAGTGATCATAATTTTGTTCTTATGTTTGTTCCAACAATATAATTAGAAATATTTGAAAATTCCTCGTTGCTTCTCTAAGTTGTTTTATATAGGAAACTCCTATACTTTAAAAAAATGATAAGAAAAAACTTTAAATATGGTAAGGTGGTTCAATTTTTTAAGCTTCCCCTAACATAAAACCCACGTGTCATGCCAAATATATAGCCCATGCTTGCAAAAACACAAATAACCATGCCGCCAAATATATGAGGTAAATCTAAAAAAAGTATGCTTCAAAATTTATCACAAGAGATTCTAAGACATATACAACAAATCTCTACTTTTCTTTCAAAATGATGTTAATGTCAATTTATCCATCAACCATCAACCATCAACCACCTTGTGTCTGTCTTCAAACTTTAATCATTATTTAAAATTTTGATCAAGTCCAAAGAATGCTTCAACCTTGACTTAGGTTGTGACCTAGTAAATACAAATAGCAAATAGCCTTTCAAAGAAAATTTCTCCACCACAATCTCCTTCGATTCGATAATGTGATATATTCTCTTATGATACATTTGATGATTAGCTAAATGAGTTTCACTTTTGTTGGGAGAGATTTTCAACTAAGGATCATTGAACATTGTGGGACTTCTTTTCTAGAGTAACACCTTTGTGAGAGACACCACATACTCACCAAAAACTTTAAGGTGATAGGTGTATGGGTTCTCCCACTTATAAATGCTCAAGTCTAAACATTTCTAGCCAATGTGGGACTATTACACATACTACTTACACTTGTTATACTTAACACTCCCCCTTAAGTGTGAGCCTATCCACAATGCTTCCATAATGTTCCCCATTAAGCGGAATCTCTTTTCATCCACACACTTGTATCGCCCGTTGACACTCTTCAATGGGACACTCAACCCACCGAATATGGGGATACTTTCGATGCAAGTGAGTCGGTCCTTCAGTCAAACCAAAGGCTCTGATACCACTGTTGGGAGAGATTTTCAACTAGGGAGCATTGAACATTGTGGGACTTCTTTTCTAGAGCAACACCTTTGTGAGAGACACACCTCATACTCACCAAAAACCTTAAGGTGATAGATGTGTGGGTTCTCCCACTTATAAATGCTCAAGTCTCCACATTTCTAGCTAATGTGAGACTATTACACATATTATTCACGCTTGTTATACTTAACAACTTTGACTATCATATTGATCTACACACATTCCTAAGTGATTCTTGTATCCACAAAATACTCTTAACAAAATAGTGTCCTTGATCCCTCCAACTACAACAATGTACTCCATTTGTGTTGTAGATAACACCACAATAAATTGTTGTTTTTTCTTCCAAATAATAGTCATTTAAAACAACATAAACACAAAATCCAACAAGGATTCTCTAGTGTCTACATTTTCAGCGTATTCTGCATCCATATATTCCATAGAAGCATATTTCTTTTGAATTGTCTGTGTGTACTATAAACTACTATTTAATAAACCATTCAAATAACTCAACACCTACTTCAAAGCTTCTCAATTAATGATTGCATCCTGAACTTACCATAAAATGACTTACTATGCTAATTGCATATGCTAAGTTTGATTGATTATAAACCATACTACATGATGATTTTAACCCCACTCTCACAGAGAATAATTTCTATAATCTTCTTATCATCTTTAATTTTAGGACTTTGCATGATCAAAAGTTTAGTGTGATGACCTAAAAGGGTATAATAGATTTTAGCATCAAGCATTCTAAACTGCTCTACCATTTTATTCATGTAACTAGATTGAAATAAGAACAATTCACCTCTGTTGCGGTTTGTCACTAAGATCTTTCATCTTAAAATTTTAAACCAATGTCTCGTTGAGCTTACCGATCTTTTCCTTGCTAGAGTGTGTCATCAAGATATCATCAACATATACAAGTAGGTCGAGAACGACTTCTTCATTCATCTTCAATATGTTTACACAACTGTCATAACCATTTTTCATAAAACAATGATTTAGAAGAAGTTCATCAAATTGATGATAGCATTTCCTAGAGTTTTTCTTCAACTCATACAAAGATTTCTTCAAAACATACACATTAAACTTGTTCTCCACAAAACTTTCAAGTTTCACCATGTAGATTGTCACTTCAAGGTCTCTAAGTACGAAATCAGTCTTGACATCCATTTGTTTCAAATCAAGATTATATTGATTCACAATAGTCACATAATTTATCATATGTGAAAAGTGTTAGAATAAGATTTTGATTCTGCATATAATCTATAGTTTTTATGATAACAATGCATATATTTTATATGTAACAATTTTGTACTCTAATGATTTTCTAAAGTGTGCAGTTATAAAATTCAAATTGATTCTGGATAACTCTCAAGAAATTTCATCGGAATCCTTCTGGCACGCCTCAAGAAACTACTTCCTTCGTCTCTAAAGAAACATCAACAGTTCTGATGAATGCTGAATGCCTCTGAAGAAAAAGAAAGTTGTGTGCTTCTTAGATAAAGCTTCGCTTCTAGCTCTGAAATCAAGAATCTGAGTTCTGAAGATCTGTCCACTCTATTCTGATAATCAAACCTCTGACAGAATCCTCTAAGAAGAATTATGTGAATACAGCTTTTGACTCTGAAGAATTTGAAGACTTTGATACCACTCAGTATTTCATCTTCTGAACTCATCATCACTACTCATCAGATAAAGTTCGTCAGAAGATAAGGTCAAGACAGAAACTTGTGGTGAAAGAATCCGTACAAATAGTACATTCCCAATATCGTATAAACTTATTTTACGTCAGTATTTCTAAGGAATATGGTGAGACTTTACTACTCTTGTCTCTCATGGTCTTCATATTACCGTTGAAACAGCTGACATAAATATTTACATTTGTACCCCTCAACGTTCAACCATCTAGCTATATAAAGGAATCACTACCTCACTGCAAGAAAAAAAAACAACGATCATTATTACAAGAGTGAAATACGCACAGTCTAAAAGTCTATTAAGGGGATTGTAAAAACACAAAGAGTTGTTGCTCATATTTGTGTAAACACTGTTCTTAAATTGTTTCATTAGCTTTTTAGAAGCACCATTGTAAACACCTTCTTTGTATTTTCTTTGATATTATTTTTCCTCAAATGACTAAGTGTTAGTTTGTATACTTGAGAGGGCTAAGGTGTTTTTCTAAACACTTAGACGAACTTGTTGTAATCTTTCAAGATTGGTGGATTAAGTCCTTTTTGAAGGCGAAATTACCTTGGCGGGCGGACAAGAGGTAGCCTCGTTATAGGCGAACTTGTATAAACCAAACGAGTCCTTTTTGCTTCTTAATTTTATATATCTTGTTTGTTTGTGTGAAACGACTCATTGAAAAAGTTTTAAAAAGCTCAATTCAAACTCCTATTTCTTGTGTTTTTCTCTACCTTCAAAAAGATCTCATTGTGATTAATTTCATCCACTTGAGTAAAACTCTTTGCTATAAGTCTTACTTTATACATTAGTTTCTCGATCCCTATAATACATTCCTTCTTCATAAAAATCCACCAACTACCAGCCTCCTTTGTCTCAAGTAGTTTTATAAGTTCCCAAATGTGGTTCTTCTCGAATGAATACATCTCATAATTAAATGTCTTCCACCATTTATTTTTAAAGTTAATTTATAAATATCAATAACCATTTTACATTAGTACATAAATATAAATAAATGATGTCGTCGAGGATCAAACCCTAAACAGACAATTTACACTCATTTAACTCAACTAATCTTCAACCATTTCTAATTCTCCTTGATTTCAAATGTATCCTTGAAGGCGTATGAGTCTTGCAACCCTTCAGTCACGTTTAAAATGTAACAAATAAGATTAACATAACCATAACGTTGAGGTGGTTCAATACCCGTAATAGTAATATCTCTAATCGATTGGACCAAGTCCTTAACTGATTAGAAAATGTAAAAACTTTCTTAGTTGATTAGAAATACTTTTTGGTCAATTCCATACGAGGCTTCATAAGTTTTTAAGAAGTTTTATGAAATCGATGAGGGTTTTGAAAAGCTTTTTTATGTGTTGATTGTTTCAATATTTCAAATAAGGAATATGATGTTAAAAGTCAACATCATTTCTTACTATTATCCCAAATTCTATTTATAAGAAAAAAGTTATTTTTTTTTTAAATTTATTGAATAGTTAATGAATCTAGAGAATATATAAATCAAATACATTAATTTTTTAATTAATCTAAAATATAATTTTGTTTTTTTTTTAAGATAAGAGAAATATAAACAAGATGAAAGGGAGTATTTGATTTGTGCTTTTATTTATATATTAGTATAAAAAAAGTACATATTTTAAAAAAATGAAAGAACAAATCGAACAAATTATTAATTTGAATCAAAATTATTTTAAAAATATGAGTGATTGCGATTATACACGTAATCATACAATACGTGTAAATACTTAGGTCTTAGAATATGCTTTTGTTATGCTTATTCGTATTATTGTTCCATCAAAGCAAATATATGTGAAGTCATCATTGTGACTTTTCTAGTAAACGAACATAGATAGTGTACAACCGCTTGTTGTTTTAGTTAACCTAACAGTTTGGTTTTAATTAATTAACATTAAGGGGATGAAATGAAAGGAACATTTTTGGAATTGATGAGTCACACAAAATTTTTGAGACCACGTCGGCTATAAAAAAACACAGCAAATATATGCTGGATTTCCTGTGTATATAAACAAACAAACACATCTAATGTTGTCGTATTTATCCATGTGTCGATAGTTAATGTGAAGCATCCATTTCGTATACTCTTCATAGGGTTAAAGACAAGGGAAGCTTCAAGAAAATGTTTTGTTTTTTTATGGGTTTGGAAATATAGATGGACAAAATCCAAAACAAATGGATGATTGGAAAATTGGTGGGATCCAAGACAGGTGGAAAAATGAAGTGACAATATTGCGTGTGTGATGATATAAAGGGGAACGTGGCCTATCTTGTTTTGCACAAATATATATATATATATATATATCACACGCTAATAGTATGGTACTGATCTCCACTTTCAATAGACTTATCTTGAATCTTAAACTGACTTAGGCGTGCTAACTATTCAAGTCTACCCCGCGCTACACATAAGAGATCAGAGCTATCGTTCAAGATCACTAGTTATCCAACAATCTTCATTTCTGGTTTCTAAGCAGAGTTAGAGCATCCACTTATGGTTCCCGAACGGAAAAATGACTCTGTCTGTGGGAATCGACTTCTGATTCCTACGCTTTCCAGAAAAATCATGTCCACTTCACAAAAACCACCGATCAAACTCAGAAGTTCAAGATATGGATTCTTGCGATTTTAGATCCAAATCTCCAATTTACCAGTTTGTAACCTCCTTAGGTTATCGAATAAAGAATAAATCAACTTCCAATTTCTCCATTTTCAACGAATCCACAATCGTCTTTCAGTCATTTTCCATTTCACCATTCACAACCTCTCCAGATCTAAGAATCAAGGAACACTCAGGAGCGAGAACCGAGATCGTCACGGTAGGTTCGATTAATCACCGTTTTCGCTTCAGCTTCTCAAAACTCCATATCTCGGGTTCTCTCGAGAACTCCACAAATGAATAAAAGAAAGGATCTTTGATCCAGACTTAGATTGCGCCGAGATATAAGGGTAAATTTCATGAAAAGCAGGTCGGAAATTCGCGGTTTAACTTCCAACTTAACATCGACCGTACTCTCTGCTGCTGTCGGGGTGCTTACATAGGTGACACCAAAAGATACCACAAGCTCATAGTTAACTTAGGGCATGGGTCAAGTTCTTAGGCGCCCTTTATGGGCACCAAAGGATCTCCGACCAACGCCTAAACCATCATCAGATCAAGACCAGTAAGCCGGGGCGGAGAAGTTGTATTCAATTTCTCCCTTTCCGTATCGTCGGGGACGATTACCCCTGAAACAATAGTTGATTTCAGCAACGAATTACCGATTAACTACCCTGTCATTGCTATTTTGATGTAGTATATCAACGAAAATGAGCCCCGGGCCTGAATATGGTTAGGATAGCCAAGAGGAATGAGGCTTACCGACCATGCAATCAGAGAGAAGGAAACCTAGATGCTGACAGTAAGGAGACCAGTCAATAACAACCTTTGACCTCCGCTTAGCATCTTTGTCCCAGAGGAAATACTAGAAGAGGATAGTTATTCGACCTTCCCTGATGTAGGTCAAAGAAGCAGATCTCCTAGAAGAGACCGTCTGCATCCGACTATCACACTGGGTCCATAAGAAGGCAACCATCCAAAGCAATACAAAACAAAAAAAGATAATCAATTCGGACCATCCAAAGCAACTTTGAACATGTTGTAAGCAAGCTCAAAGGTCATTTCCATCTTATCCCCCTAAGGGAGATTCTGGACAAAGGATATATCCGACGTTTAAACAATAGTAGCAGCCTCCTCAGTAGTGCAGGGAAGTTGGGAAAAGAAGATGTATGGTATCTTTATGAAGGGAGTTTCCTCCTTAGAAGCATTGCCATCAGTGACCCGAGTTTGTTTTAGAAAACACTCAGTCTGAGGAGATTGTTTTTCCTCCTTTCGGGCCCTCTCTGTCGAAGCGAGAGGCGAGGTTGATTCTTCCATTGTCAAAGTGGCTGCATCATCCACAAGATAATCCACCTCGAGAGCAGAGGAGGAAGCCTCTATAATCGGGACATGGACATTGGCATTATTCGCCAAAGGAGTAGAGACATAGACAAAAGTCCCAGTATTCACAACAATATGAATACCTTGAGCATCTGCAAGATTGTAGAACATGTTCAACTTTCTTATTTCATCCGTCCTATTTGCAAAACATAATCACGCATGTGAAAAACACGAAGACTCCACCCTCACCGAAATTCTTCCTCCTCCCTCCTCTTGGCTAACTACACTCAAGATAGCATGCGTATCAATTTTCCTCTTCCTCACATCGGTAGAAGGCACCTCACCAGGGCCAATCCATCCTCACAACCAAGCCCTTGAAACCAAGATTGCATTTTCTCCTTCATCATTACCTCATTTAGAGAAAGAGAGTCTGACTTGGTACAATAAGAGTGAGCACTCCAGTTAAAATGGAGTTTGGACCAATACTTCAGAAACAAAACCCAACACAAGCAAGGAGAATCGGTAGGGAGATAGCAGAAAATAAAGTGAGTCGCGAGGGATATGGGCTTCGCCAATAAGAAACATCCCATAAAATCGTCTCAGTCCAGAGTAAAGGGGTTTAATCAATGGATGACCAGATGAAAGTAAATAAGCCCCTGATTATGAAAGTTGTCAAGGGAAGTACGCCTCATATGGAAAAGATAAAAAATAAGCTAAGAAAGGGCTTCCGAGATTTGTGTTCGGCGCACAGTTAGAAGAACCTTGTGTATCCCCATAACCCTGGATAAATCTAGGAAGGATCAAATTTTAAATATTTTAGGATGACCACCTCAAATTCAAAAAAAAAAGACAATCGAGGTCATATTCTTATAACCATGCATTCATAGAAAGGGACCATGCAGTCATCAAAAGAACAAAATATCCTCTTATCACCTAACACTAGAAGGACCAACCACTTCGAAATATCACCGACCACAATGTCAGCATTGCTCAGGGCGGCCTCGGTGCTCAAAACCGAGGAAGTGTCAACTACTTTTACATCCACCTAATCATACTCTGATGCAGGCGGACAAATTTAAAGGTTCAAGAAGTCCAACACATCAATATCACTAGGCTCGCAGCAATCATTTTGTAGACGGAGTCAAATGTAATCATTAACGCATTCTCTCCTTTGTAAATTAGCTTGTACCTCCTCTTCCAACAAGACGTGTGGGAGCATAAGGACTTCAACACGATTTATTCATCCGTCAACATTTGATATTAGGGTGTCTAACGACCCAGAAGAATAAGTTTCTTCCTCCAAGAAATCCCCATATACACTTTATAAGTCAGATATGGGTATAATTTTTTGTCTTATGTGATCACTATTAAGAGCGAGATGATGAAAATCAGTGCAAGTCCCTAGCGGCGAAGCAAATGAAGTTTCAACTTC
Organism: Lathyrus tuberosus; assembly: GCA_022829125.1. Taxonomy (NCBI): domain Eukaryota; kingdom Viridiplantae; phylum Streptophyta; class Magnoliopsida; order Fabales; family Fabaceae; genus Lathyrus; species Lathyrus tuberosus. The sequence continues at coordinate 6,178,296 of JALAZF010000308.1, read as the reverse complement.
TGAATCACTCACTAAATTAATTGTGGCATAGCTCATCATGACTAGAAAAAAGGAAAGGCCAAAGATAAAAGTTTAAGTTAGAAAGGTACCTAGTTAAATGGAATTGATGAGGCATGAGGAATGGAAAAAAGGCGAAAGCTTTAAGTGAAGCACTGAATCGCTTCTAGTGATATTCTCAATGAAGAAGGAACAAAGACCTTTTTCTAAAAGTCAATTGTAAGATTGAAAGCTAAAGGTTGTGAAACTTCCAAATACTCAACTCACTCTATTTATAAGCAATTGCAACTAAAACATCAGGACCAACTTTGGAAAGAAATCACAAGATCAACGACTAGATTTTTCATTTATGGATACACGCCAAATTGAGTGCATTAAAGTACTATGTAAATTGTGTCATACCCTAGTTGGTCACGTCAATAAATGTGTAAAAAATGGGTGATGAAGCGTTTCAATGATGGAACCACATTAAATGCACATGTTCCACAATATATTTTATTTCAAATCCGATCCCAAGAGTTTCAGTTCCATTTCACATCGGATCACAACATGAAAGTCGATCAATAATACTTAAGGCTTCTCCAGCTCCTTCAGTGCTAGGCAAAGCCTTTAAGCTAATTGTTTTCGGAACCACAGATCAAGATCACCACTTATTAAACTATTTTTATTTTAGTTCCTAAACGAGGCTACGGGATCCATTTATAGTTCCCGAACAGAACACTACCAAATATAAGCTAAGCAAATATAAGATAAGCATGAAAATAGTTTGAATGATCAAAGTATAGTAGTAAAGGAGAGATTTTTGGCTCTATATTTGAAGGGTGAGGAGATTTGAAGAGTGAGAAGTATAAAATGTAGATGTTGAAGAAAGATGACAGTTGTTTAATTATCATGGTTTAAAGATGGAACTGTTAATTCTCTATTTTTTTTTTTATCATTTAATAACAGTATGTAGATAACATAAATTGTGAGTATTTATATTAATGGCGTTCAATTTTCAATCACTTTACTAATCATTTTAAGTTATTGTGATCCTTTAGACCTTATTTGGATAAATTTATTTTTAAAGTCATTATTTCTTGAGATTAGGGGTGTACATGAATTGGGTCAACCCACAAAATCCGGTCAAACTCATCTAAAAAAATCCAAAAAAGTGGGTTGGGTCGGGTAATTGGGTGAATATGAGTTTAAAAACTTAAAAATCCATCAAAAAAATCGAGTTTCGGGTAAAATCAGATCCAACTCATAAAACCCACTAACCCACTAATCAAACATTTTTTATAAAATTTTAATAATTTTGATAAATATTAACTTAGTTGTTTCAACTTAAATCTCTTAATATTTACTATTTTATTGAACCATGACTTTAACTAATTTTGAATGTTTTACTTTTTAGTTATTTTGATACTAATACAATTTTATGTCATGCAAATTTAGTTTGTTGCTAGTATTTTATGATAATTTTTATTTGTTGATGATATCATTTATTATTTTATGATGTTAAAAGATAGTAAAAATAAGTTATCAAATTTATTTTAAAAGACAAAAATGTTTGAGTCATTTTTATGAAAAATATGACGAATCACCGTTTAGTCATTTAATATTAATAAAATAGAAAAAAAATTTGGGCAATACAATCCAACCCAAAAATTAGTGGATTTGTCCAAACCAACCAATTGGTGTAACGAGTGGTTATTTTACCTCACCTAAACCACAGTGTTTTATATAGATTAGGTATTGGGTTTGGCCAAATTCAATTCAAACCGACCCATGTACACCCCTACTTGAAATTATGATCTTTTGATTGTCTTGTTTGCTAAATAAGAGATTAAACAGACGATTTGGTTTTGAGGTTGTGATGATTAAAAGTCTTAACCAGGTGAAATTAATTTCAATTTCTTGAAAGAATTTTGGTGTGATATTAAACATAATTTTATGAGATTTGTAAATGGATTTCATGTTAGTATCAAATTTTACATTTATTGATATGGTTTTGAAAAAGGATAGTCCTTGGTGGGCTGCATGTACAAAGTCTTGACTAAGATGCTAACAAAAAAATCAAAGATAAGTTATTTTAGATTTACAATCACCTTTTGTGAATGGCACGTGAACTCTTGATAGAATCCTTATGGGTTAAGGAAGTGGTGGATGACGCAAAAATATTAAAAGAAAGATCTTGTTGCAATTTTGATTTCTCTATTTTTATTTTTATTTTAGTTTTAATCTTCTATTTTAAAATTTAAAATTTTTGTTCCTTTATTTTTAATTTTTTTGAATTTTGATCCATCTATTTTAAAATTCAAAATTTTGATCCTCTATTTTCATTTTTTTTAGTTTTGATCTCCTATTTTAATTTTTGTTTTGAATTTTAATTCTCCTTTCCAATTGAGAACTAATGTAACAGGGGACTAAAAATTTTAAAAAATGAAAATAAGAGGGCCAAAATAAAAAAAATGAAAATAAAAGGACAAATATTTAGAATTTTAAAACAGCGGAACCAAAACTAAAAAAAAATGAAAATAAATGGACAAAAATTTTACATTTTAAAATAAGGGGATCAAAACTCAAAAACAATAAAAATAAAGGGACCAAAAATTACAATTAAACCTATTTTTGTTAAGGTCAATTTTAAAAAGACTTATAACTCAATCAAATAGAAATATCTAGAAGAAGTTATGGCTAAACTCTAGTTCCCGGTTACCTGGATGAAGTAGAATTTGAAATGTATCGGTTCAACATCAACTTTTGTCCTTGTTAATGGTAGTTCTACTAATGAATCAGTTTAAGGCAATACGACCCTTTCTCATCTTTTTAATTTCTCATTGTAGCATAATGTCTTAATTTCATATTGAAAGCTTCAATAAATAATGGGTTGTTATTTGGGTATCCAATTAAGCTTCAATACCTTAGTAATGGGGAAGAAGAGTTTCTCTAATATTAGAGATAATAAAGTTGATCTTCATTTATTTGAGTTGGTTTAAGGTCTTACAGTGAACTTTCACAAATTATTATTGGTTTGTGTAAGTGTGTCGTAATCGTGGTTGGATAAAGCCAATGTTAGAAATGATTAAATCTATCTAGTTGGAAAAGTTGTCGGCTATCTATAGATGGTTATCTTGGCGCTTAAATTCTATAGATGGTTATCTTGGCGCTTAAATTGGCCTGTCTTTACTTATGGATTATCTTATGTCCTTATTCAAGACTCATGGTATTATTTATGAAATTGATTCTTAGTTTAAATCGATTTTGGGAGGAAGAGGTGAGGAAGCTATAAAATGTGGATCTACGTGCTTGCAAGATGGTAAAATATATGGATAGCAGAGAATCAAGTTAACTAGTATCTGTATAGTTTTGATGATGACAACATTTGAAATCAAACAACTACTGAAGATAGCTCAAGTGGTCAAAGATAAGATGGTTGATCAAGCTATCATTCCAAATCATTCTATGCATTTGTTTAATGTTAACATTGTTGTCCAACGACTTTCAAATGAAGACGTAGGTTTTAAGGATCATCGGTGGTTTGACACACACACACGCACGTACGCAACCCCTTCACACACACGCACATGCAAACGCACACGCGCGCGCACACACACACACACACAAATTCTTGACAAGCCTCATATGTTTTAATTAAATCAGCAAAAAAATGTTTTTGAAGCATAACCTGTTGATTAGGGGAGTGTTCACTTGAGTAAGGGGCTTTTTTAACTTTCTAATTGATTAGATATTTTACCTAATTGATTAGATGATACTTAATTGAGTCTATGCTTATTTACGATAGTTTCTTAATGATTGGTAACGACTCTATATCAAAATCTTCATTTTTTGGCCACAACAATTGATTATTTGAGGTGTCTAATTGATTAAATTATTCATTGCCCCATGGATTATTTTCAAATTTATACCATACCTTGACTTATAATTAGAGAGCTTCTTTATCACTTTTTTACATTCAGAAAAGTGAAAATCCTTAGTTTTTATTTCTCTCATCACCTCTCTAAATCTCTCATATTTTCTCACATATTTTAACCATAGTGCTTCGAGAGTGTTTTTGAGTCTAAGTGAGGATATTTGTTCTGGGTGAGGTCAAAGTTGTAAATTTATCAAGAGTGTAATTTTCTCTTATGCAAATAGTTATTCTATAGAAATTTGATACTATTGGTTGTGAGCTAACTCATTTAAAAGTTCTTGTTTGGGGGATTGTATTTGTCTTGGATGTGTTTGTGAGTTTCACCATTGAAGAAAAATATCTCTTTTGGTTCGCGATAATCAGCCAGTGAAAATATCCATAACGATTTTTGAGTTCAATCCGGTTAAAAGCATTATCGATTCGAGATCAGTCCGATTAAAATCTATCTTGGTTTATGAGTTCAACCTGGTAAAAACCATGGTTTGGTTTGTGGTCAACCCGTGCAAAACCCCAACTCAGTTCAGAACTCAAAACTCTGTTTGTATTCAAGATCGGCCTTTGCAAAATCTTTGTTTTGTTGGAGACTAATCGCTCCAAGCCTTGTTGTTGTTTGGTTAGAAGTTAGCTTGAAACTTCATTTTCTTATATAAGGGGGTTTGTGGGCACAACCTTCTAAATGCACTCAATTTTAATGGATACTCTCACGCACAATTATTGGGGACAAGATTAGGCCTTCTTGTCCGAACCTGTATAATTCTCTGTTGTTATTTCTCTTCCCTTAACTCTTGTATTTTCTAGTATTTTTCTTTCCTTTGGTTTTTTGTTGCATGTTTACTCAAAATGTTTTCAAACTCTATTCTTACATATGATTTTGTTTTAAACCAAAGTTTTTCAAACCTACATAATTCACTCCCCTCCTGTGTATGGAGTCACATGTTCAACAAGTTGTATTAGAGTCTTAGTTATATTTAAATACTAATTGTCTCAAGAGGAATATGACTTCCAACACTTATTTTAACAAGAGAACTTTCCCAAACACACCTTCATCGTTTCATTATGATAGGTTTGAATTGTGGAAAGCTTAATATAAAATATTCATTCAAAGTTTTGATCTTGAATTGTGGGAAACAATAATCAATGGTTTGTTTATCACTACTCACAATGTTAACGATAAAGTTGTAAATAAACCCTATTTCCTTTGGACCGAAAGAAAAAACCAAAGTTTGAAATTGATTTTAAAACTAAAAAAAATTTAGTTATGTTTAAATGAAAATCAAATCTCTTATGACCTTAATTGTAATTTCGTCAAGGAAATGTGGGGCACTCTTGAAATGATTTATAGAGTATCTCCAAGTAAAAAAACAAGAGGGAATGAACTCACGAGATGATTTTAGAACTCTCATCGCTAACTAATATATATGTGTTAAGAATTGGAATCATAAACCTGATCCAATCCTTAAAGCGGGATATGGAATATTTGTAATTTTCAGGAAAAATCCAAAAATAAAGAAATCATCGATAAGATTAATGAGTTGATTCAATTGCTAAAAGATGAAGGGATGAGTAAAAACCTACAAGAATTTCTAGAACATTCATCAAATAACTATTTTGAAGAAGAAGAAGAAGAAGAAAATGAATAAAATCTAATAGCTTTATCAAATAGAGAATATGAAAAAGAAGTTTCATTCAGTGGAATCTTTGAAAGAAGAAATGAGAAAGAAATTTCAATGAGCAATATATTCAGAGACTCAACATAAAGGAGAAATCTTGAAGAATTAACCTCTAGTAGAATCTTTGAAGAATCTTTTTCCAACAAAGAAGATGAACAAGATTGATTGAAAGCTTTTCACAAAGAAGATGGCTATAAAGGAACAAAGTTATCAAATAATCAAATATTTACACTACTACAAAAAAACCCTTTTACCTCGGTTAGAAAAGGGTTTTACCTCAATTTCATAGGCGAGGTAACGAAGGGCGTCATGAAAACTTATCACTTTTACTCTCAGGTAAAGTTCCATCGAGGGGAAAATTGTACTGGTCATGGGTTTGATCCCCGACAACAATACATTGTTTACAAAAACCAAGAAAAACAGTGTTGTTAAAGTTCATAAAATGATAGGAAGAAACCGGCCCAACGTGAACGAATGTCATTTATATGGTCTTGTGGAAATGGTGTTGGGTCGTTAAACACCTATAATTTGAACAAAATTCAAATTAGGATAAACCTACAACAATAAAATTAAAGATTCAATCTCCACAATAACAATAACATAAACCTTTTAACATAAATATTTTACTAGCCAACAACAAGAATGTTAACTTAACAACTAACATAAAGAAATTACATACATGTGGATAAAGTGAATATCTTAGCCCATGAATCAATAATACATCTGGAGATAATATCTCACATATGTTTCATAACATAACATCCACACGCTTAATGCCTTCGGATATAATATTTCACATATATTTCATAACATAGTATCAACACACATATTCGTTGGATTGTCACCATGACGATAAATAATTTTGATGTAATTATTTATACACACAAAACACAAGTAATATATTAGCAAACATAAAAGAATGTCAAAAAGTACAAGTAATACTTACTTTTGGGAAAATGAACTTTGGTTTTTTATTTCTTACATTACGAGTCATAGAATTGTATCCCTCTATAGCTCTACATGTTGGAAAAAATTAAACATGAATAAAAATTATTAAAAACTAAAAGTAAAATTCGAGTATTATAAATAATACCACTTACGCGCTCAAAACTACTTTCATCCTTAAATCAAAATTATAGTGTTACGAGCCTAGCATAGTTACACTATTTTGCTTGAGACATATAATTATTAACTGGTGATGTCCACTGCATAAACATCCAGAATAATTAATAATGCGTATAAAATTGGATTGTAAAAGAAAACACAAATTCATATATATTTATGAACTGAAAAAAGGTCCTAGGTAATACTCTTTTTTCTCTTGAATTAACTTATTTTGTATGTACATTTGGAGAGTGATTAGTGTCCGTTGTTGAAACTGAATATTGAATGTGTCTAAGAAACAATACTTTGTTAAGTCTCTTTCTGCACACATCTGATGCATGTACCTTAATGTTAACACAAAAGTCAAATCTTGATGTTAATCTTGACATTAAAAGTATTTGAGAATAATGAATATAAATTGAAATCACCATCAAATATGTACTTATATGCAATATAATTGTAGAATGGTTATGTCCAGCCAATTAGTACCCTGAAAAATATCCATAATACAACTCTTTCCAATTTTATAATATTGACTTGGCTCATATTCTAATTGTAAGAACAAGATTTGGTTCTACATCTGGCATTTGAGTTTTGATGATAACTGCACATGTTATCTAAGAGAAAAATTTTGTATGATATTGTTTCTGTCTAGTGTGTGACTGTTTTCAATATGATTATGACTCTGATAAGAAGACGTGTGACATCATCAGACTCTGATCTAAACACTCTGGGAAGAAAACATATGTGTGTACAAGATAGAGTCAAGATTCATGAATGTTTCTAATACAAGTATACAACGGTTCAAATGAACGTTAGTTCTGGACATTCTAATTGAGACTTTATGAGAAAGGCCTATAAGGTTTTCTAATGTGATGTGCTTCTAATGTTACAAGTTCTGAAGATTCTGAAGACGTGGTTCAGGTGAACACGGTTCTGAAGATTCTGAAAACACAATATTTGAAGATAAAGTTCTGAAGAGTTTCTGAAGACAAGGTTCTGATTGAACGAAATGCTGAAGACTCTGAAGACAAAGTATGCGCTTAATGAAATCTGAAGACTATGAAGACGGGGTTCTGAAGGAACAGGTTCTGAAGACTCTGAAGATATTACTTCTAAAAGAATGAGTGCTGAAGATTCTCAAGATAGTTCTACTAAACAAAGATCTTGGAATTCTGAAGACTGGGTTTCTGAAGTTGCAAAGAATTGACTCTTCTACAGCATGCTTCATCAACGTTCTATCTAAAGCCTCTGAAGACATTAGAAAGACAGAAGATAAGAATGGTTTTGAGTTGAACACAAGAATACAAAAACTGTGACCTCTACCTCAATAAGTTGGCGCAAAAGCAGCTTTTTGTACAGTGATGTTGACCATTCCTTCATGTGAACATTGGGATATTGCTGTTAGAATATGTTTTCAAGAATTCCCCTCAACGGATCTATTCTCTCAAGCTCTACAAATTGAAGATCAAGAAGCTTGAAGAATTGTTGGTTGCTGTTCATACTCAAGTGTTATTATTCAATGCAACAAATAATCAAGATGTAGCAAGCAAAGTTAAAGCTGCTACTACAAAGTATGTACAACAATGCATCAAGCTAACACCATATGAAACTAGTCAAGTGAAACTTCAATAAGTGAAGCATAGTAGCTTAGTTTAACTTTATGGTTAAATTGGAATAAGCATTAAAGCTCAAGATAGGAGTACAAAAAGGAGAAGCTAGAAGCTTAATGAAAAGAAGCCAAAATGCTGAAGAGAATGCTACAAGCTGAAGCTTAAATGAAGAATGCTCATTGAAGAAGCTGAAGCAAACTGCTGAAGTGTGTACAATGATGCAACATGCTAAAGCCATGTGAAACTAGTCAAGTGAAACATCAATAAGTGAAGCATAGTAACTTAGTTGATCTTGATGGTTAAGCTGGAAGAAGCATTATCTGCTCAAGAAAGGAGTACATCAGAAAAAAGCTTAAAGCTCGTGAAAAGAAGCTGTAGTGCTCAATAAGAAAACTTTTAAGCAATACAGAACTAGTGTGCTTTATAAACTCTTAGAGATTTATCATTAGATAGTTTTGTATTAGAAAGCAAGGAGTTGCTACTCAAGAACTTGCTAGAAACACTTAGGTGTTCTTGTACTTCATTTGTGTAATCAGCTTGTAAGAAGTATTAAGTGTACACATGTAAAATCCTTTTTTTTAAGGTGGCGTAAATCCTTGGTGAAGATAGCTTGAAAAATCCTATCTAAGGTGGCGTAAATCCTTGTTGAAGGTAGCATGAAATTCATTAGAAGGTAATGATTTCCTTGAGTGGCTAAGTTGTTAGCCAGATTGCTTGAGAGGGCTAGGTCATTTTCTAACGGCTTGGAGGTTGATTTCCTTGAGCGGCTAAGTTGTTAGCCAGGTTGCTAGAGAGTTGTAGCAGAAAAAATTGTGAGTGTAAGCTATTGATTAACTTAACTCATAAAGTAAGAGTCGCCACCGCACTTTTATTTTATTCAAAAGGAAAGGAAAAAGAGCGAACAAAACCTAAAGAGTTCTAAAACAAGAACAAACAGAGAATGGGTAAGGGGGTTAGTTACGTAATGAGAAGGTGTTAGCATCCAAAACGTCTATAGTACTCTATAGAAACCCTTTGAAATATCTACGCTTTTTGGTTTGAAAAGGTTTGTTTGAAAAGAGATTGGGGAGGTGAGAAGAGAAGTATTTTTAAAATTTTTGTGTTTGGAGAGACTTATCGCCTCATGCCTACGTACCCACAAAGTGCAATATAAGATCAAAACCTCATAGTTCGTGGTACAAATAACAAAAATTATTGGTTATGATTCATTTTATCTTGAAAAGACAACCCGTCATTCTCAAGAGAGAATACTCAACTAATTACCTAATGGTACGTGAAAGAGGCATTTGCATCACATTAAGATGGAGGATTTGCTTGGATTAAAATCAACAAGACTATCACGTCAACATCATAGTGGAAAATGACCATACTTTACATAAAATACCATGGTTAGGAGCTTTACATCTCATCAAATAAGATGACTAATGTCTAATCTTTTTGAAAAGTTTTAAAGGGAAAAGTGCACAAAGCACAAAATGTTTGAATGAGTTTTGTATTTTTTTATGTCTTTTTTGAAATGGTCAAAATATGATTAACATTGATTGACATTTACTGAATAAAATAAAGTTTGAAAATCACTTGACAAAAATCAAGGTTTTATTATGAAAGCGGTTTTAAGTTTGAAAACAAGAAGGTTTTGAAAAAAGAGAGAAGATTTCGAAAATTAAAGAAGGGGTGGAGAAGAAAGGACTATCCTATTGCATAAAATAAAAGCTAAGGTAAGAAAAATCTAACCACATGGAGGCACTCTTCAAATCATAATAAGAAAAGAACTCCATCCTCTTGAGCCAATAAGCAAGACAAATAAAAGCTAGAATACCAACTCCATAATAATCCAAAGCATAAGGGAGAGAATCCTAATTCTAAGTCCATAAGTCCATAATCAAGCTAAGAAGTATAAGAGTAGAGATCCTCCAATGCAAGGGATAGTGACCATAGTCCACGATTAAGAGCACAAGTCTTTTAGTGGTTTAAACCTTTATTAATGTTTTTGGGTCCAAATGGATAAAAGAAAAACAAAAGCACAAGATAATATGGTCCAAGTGGACAAAAGAAAAATGACATAAACATAAACATGATATGATATATGATAATATAAAGCATAAAAATAAAGGGAGATAGGGAGCAAGAAGGAAACATAAACAAAATTAGTACAAAAACATCACAAAGGCACCAATGCCATAAGCCTTCAAAAGGTAACACCGATTTGAGTATTTTTCGGAGCCACTCACTAGTTCCCATGAGAATGAAAACATAACCCCATACATTAATCACAAGAAGAGCTTTAATCCGGATGAAATCGACGGATATCCGACTTAGTCTCATGAAGAACCCAAAAGTTAATCTATTTCAAACCACGCCATGGAAAGTAGGAGACTAACAATCTCGCTTACAAAAATACTCGGTTTTCCCTCTCGCATCATGAACTATAATGAATGAACAATGTACTTAGGCCAAGTTTAATGAAGACTTGTTAGAAGATTGATAGAATCAAAGCCTTTACACAACAAGCTTCATAGATTTTGAACCTAATACAAAAGATCAACCATCCTTGGGCTTACAATAATAAGTTTGGGCCACGAAAGTTCATGTTCCAATTCGGAGAGGGATAAATGTAGCGCTATGTTAAGCAATCGCCAAGTGACTTATATAGAAGTCACCCTACTCAAGGCCAGTCAAAATGATCTTTGTGCTAATGCATGCTAGATGAACGATATGTAAATTGTCATTCGAAAGCAATACCGCACGAAAAGAAAAAAAAGGTAATGATCTAGTCTTGATCAAGAATTCAACAAAGAAATTCTAAGATCCATAAGACTTTCATCGATCCAAATAAAAGAGAAATAGATGAAGAGAAAGGCAAATTAAACCACAAAATTATGTGATCTAAGGCTAAGAACAAAGGGAAGGGTTAGGAATGAAGAAACAACCAAAACAGTCCCCAAAAAAAGGCAAAAAACTCAATTCTGCTATTGGTTAACCGGTTAACCAAAATGAACTGTATTTGGTTAACCGGTTAACACTGACAGGACAGCAACAAAATTTTGAAAAATTCAGCATTCATGATCCAATCATTTCTTCAAACACCTCATGGTCATGGATGCAAATTAGCACAAAAATTCAAGTAAAACAATAGTAAATAACACCAATAAAACACAATTTGCAAAATCCAAAGATCAAGCAACAAGAATCATCAATAGATCACATTGTGAAGGATGTATTAAGAACAACAATGGTGGATCAAGAGTTTACCACTTCAAATCTGAAAATTCTTCAAATCAACTCCAAGATTCACACTCCAAAGCCTTGATCTATAGAAAATGATGATGAAAAAGTGAATGGATGAAGGTTTAGCTCAAAGATTAATAAGTTCTAATGATGAACTTACTAACTTTCAATGGAAGAAAGAGCTTTGGTGAATTTGGTAGATAAAGAATTGAGAGAAATTTTTGCAAGGTGAATTTGGCTATCAAAACCTTGATGAATGAATGATATGAGACCTCTATTATAGAATTTAGGCTTGGAAAATTTGGTGGTTTGGAAACAAAATTAGGATTGGAATTTGAATTTTGGAGGCAAAATCAAAATCAAGTGGTAATTAATGAGGGTGTATGGTAGGAATTAATTATGATGAGGTAGGGGAATTAAAATGAGGTGATCTAGAATATTCTCATGGTGAAGCATTTGAATTTGGTGCCAAAATGCTGCAGAATTTGAATTTGGCACATTTTCTCAAAAAACGCACTGGTTAATCAGTTAACCATATAACGTTAACTGATTAACACAGCAAAAATTGAGAAAAATGTGCTTTTTGATGTGCTGTCTTGGCTCTGGCTTGATTCTTCTTGATTTTCAAAGAAGGCATAAAAGTATACACATGAACCTTGGAGTCTCTTGAATAATAATCAATTAAATTTTGGAAACTCTTGATTAGATGATTTTTGAATTGTTTGCCGATCAACTTTGACTTTGTTTAGATGAAATTCATTCGAGCTGAGGGACTGATTTTGATATCCTTGATCCAAATTCTTCCTGAAAAAGTTACTAAAGGAAAAACAAACATATTTTTGGATTTTCAATTAATGTTTAGTAAACATAAACAAATACAAACATCAAACAAACAAGAGAACATGGGTGTTTGGCGATCTCACTAAAGAACGAACCTTCAGAGGAGGGCAAAAGAACCAAAGCTCGTGATCTTATTTGTGGTATGAGATGCAAATGACATGTGGGATCTTAGGGGTAAAAATTAGGGTATTACAGCTGCCCTTATTTAAGTTTCTTCTATCTGGAGATATGAAGATGAGCATCTTTGTCTCGACGAGATAGAAGAGACTTAAATATAACAACAACCCAATTTTTGGCCCTAAGAAACCACAAAATGATATGATCGTGCAAATGATATGCTGACACAAGACCTCTGTGAGGAGAAACGCCACAGGAGACAAACAAAAGGTCGGGGAGCAAAGAGAAAAGACTCCACAAGGGAAAACAAAGGTGGGAAAACACATCCCAATAAGGGGGGAACGATCTCCACTAAGGAAGATAAAAGAGTAAGACTCCACTGAGGGAAAATTACCAACACTAGAAATAAAAGAGGGATAAGTCGTCCCAACAGGGAGGGAAAAATCTCTGTTGGGGAAAAGATCATCTACTACCAGACATCCGGTAATAGCAAGATAAAAAGGGAAGATTGCCAACTATCAACCAAGTGGCAGTTACAACAAGGCAATCAACCAAAAGGATATGGGAAATATTACCTACTACCAACAAAGGGCAGGACGAAAAAAGTAATAATCTCAAAAAGGGTACGAGAAATATCACCTACTACCAACTAAAGGGCATGACGACCAAGGTGATAAACTCGAACGAGGAGAGATTACCAACTATCAAACAAGTGATAGCTAAAATAAGGTAACCAAACCCGACTATATTACCTACTACCAACTAAATGGGCAGGACGACAAAGGTAATAAACCAACTATATCACCTACTACCAACTAAATAGGCAGGACGACAAAGGTGATAAGCTCAAAAAGAGGGATTACCAACTATCAACCAAGTGACCGTTACAACAAGGTAATCAACCAAGGATATGAGAAATATTACCTACTACCAACAAAGGGCAGGACGATAAAAGTAATAATCTCAAAAGATCCGAGAAATATCACCTACTACCAACTAAAGGGCAGGACGACCAAGGCGATAAACTCAAACAAGGGAGATATTACCAACTATCAACCAAGTGATAGCTATAACAAGCTAATCAAACCCAACTATATTACCTAATACCAACTAAAGGGCAGGACGACAAAGGTAATAAGTCAGCTATATCACCTACTACCAACTAAATAGGCAGGACGACAAATGTGATAAGCTCAAAAACAGGGATTACCAACTATCAACCAAGTGACAGTTACAACAAGGTAATCAACCAAGGATATGAGAAATATTACCTACTGCCAACTAAGGGCAAGACGACAAAGGTAACAATCTCAAAAAATTCGAGAAATATCACATACTACCAACAAAAGGGCAGGACGACAAAGGTGATAAACTCGAATAAGGGAGAGATTACCAACCATAAACAAAGTGATAGTTATAACAAGGTAATCAAACCCGACTATATTACCTACTACCAACTAAAAGGCAAGACGACAAAGGTAATAAGCCAGCTATATCACCTACTACCAACTAAATGGGCAGGACGACAAAGATGATAAGCTTCCATTGCCAAAGCAAGGGACCAAAATTCAATCTGGGAATAAACCAGAGAGAAACGGTCAAACAAGACTCATCTCGAGGAGGAAATATCTCAACTGGGGATTAATTCCATTCAGACAAATAAACTGGGGAGGAAAACTAAAAAAAATATCTTCCACGAGGCATAAACTCAGTTGGGAATTACCAAAGATAGGTATTTTCGGCTTACGGGTCGACACTCTAAATGGAGAGAGGACACACACGCTCTGTGGGGATAACAGCACCAGAGAGCAAGGAAGCACCAACATAAATGCAAGATGCAACAACAACATGTTATGCACAATAAATGAATGCGCATGCAATGCGTATGAGTATGAATATGCTGACAAAACAGACATAAAGATAAACAAAGGGTGAATAAGCATCACAACGCCACTGAATACTCGACTAATCTCAACAAGATGGAGATATCATCAGCAGCTCTGCTAGGGATTTAGCTGAAGAAATCCCGCAAGAGATAAACAAAAGCCATCAAAGGAAAATAAATCCTACTACAAGGCTCAAATCTTGCTGGAGAAAGGAAGATATTCCTTGGGGGAAAAACCCAAATATCAATCTTCTAACATCAATGATCCACAAAAGGATAACAACATAAACTCTACTTCGAGGATGGAAGGGAAGCTGTCGGGGAATCAGAATAACCCAAATCTCTCTGACTCTTCTTAGGGATAATAAAAAGAGGTCACAGGAACTTCCACTTCAAAAAGATGAAGATATTTGCTGTGGAAAAATAGAGGATCCGCTGGGGATTATAAACGTACAAACAAACTCCATTGGGAAAGCGAGGCAGATTTACTGGAGATACAAGATAAAAGCTCTTTGAGGATTAACTGATTCTGAGCAAAGCATCCTAGACTTGTTGGGGAAACAGAAAAAGGTTAAACTGTGGGGGATTTTAGATCAATACTCATCATAAATGAGAGAAACCCCAATAGGTGATTAATACATCAATATTCCTTAAATAGAGACCTCATCAGCGACTTCATTAGGGAACATCTGAAAAAGTGATGCATAATCTTCACTAGGAGGAATCTCTGAATAAAACAATATGGAGAGAAATACATCCAGGACTTGCCGGGGAAAATAAGAAATTAAACATCACTGTTCTATGCTTGGGAAACATTTGAAACAATAATGCACTGCCTCCGTTGAGGAATTAGCAAGGATATATCTTTGAGAAAGACATCCATAAAATAAGATAAAACCCGACAAGCGGCCACTATGTCAATGCTTCTTAGATGAAAATAACATTGCTCTCTGTTTGGGGACATCCAAAGCAACAACAACACATCTAGAGGGTAAAACTCTGAGTGGGGATTCTTCTTATGACTTTTGTTGGGGATAGCAAAATAAATAAATCTCTGTGTGGGGATTGACACCAAGGAGAGGTGGACCTCAAAACTGCTCAACTGCCTGACCATAACATAATCCGATGGAGAAGATCTGGATCGAGACAAACCGAACAACACTCATCTGGAGAAAACTCAAACTGGTATACCATCAACTTGTCAGTAACTGATTATATGAACAAACTCTACTGAGGAAATATCAGTAACTCTATTGGGTAAATATCAACAAACTCTACTGGGGAGCTATCAATAAATTTTATTAGAGGAGTAAGAACAAACCCTACTGAGGAAAACATTGATCTTACCATTCTTGGAATAACTGTTGACATTCCTTTTTGTATTCATAAATCAAAGGAAAATGTTTTTATAATTTTCAAAAATTTAAATCAATTATTCACATTTTGTTTCAAAAATCATCATAAAAAATAAATGGAATTCTATAAACAGAAACAAAATAAGAATTGCAAACAAAGGGACAAAGGCCTAAATTTTATTAATAGAATGGTAGTCCGCAAATAACGTAACTCCATGGATCATTACAAAGTTTGAAAAATGGTAAATACATGGAAAGGGTTACATTGAAATACAATGACTACTATTCTCCCTAACAACTTTGAATTCCACTGTGCTCAAAACTTCAGCTGAGGATGATTGAAGTAAAATCCTTGATAGATGATGTTGCTTTAAACAATCAAGACTTGGTCAGATGCAGTTACTTTCCGTAATCCCTAACTTTTTCCTAGATTGCCCTTTCGGGTTTTCAATCTACCGGGATGATTATTTTTGTTTTTGTCTCTAATTTTTGCCTGGACCGCCCTTTCGGGTTTTCAGCCCACCGAGACGCTCATTTTTGCCTAAGTCGTCCTTTCGGGTTTTCAATTTAGCGATCTGTTCTTTTTATTATTTTTAGGTGAAGTATTTCTTGGCTGTATCGACATTCACAGGACGAGTGAACTCTTCACCATCCATAGTTGTAAGAAGTAATGCACCGCCAGAGAAGGCTCTCTTAACAACATATGGGCCTTCATAATTAGGAGTCCACCTGCCCCTAGAATCATTGGTAAAAGTCGAGATATGTTTTAGCACGAGGTTGCCTTCTCTAAACACATGAGGTCGAACCTTCTTGTCAAAAGCTTTCTTTATTCTCTGTTGATACAATTTGCCATGACACAAGGCCGTCATTCTTTTCTCTTTAATCAAATTCAATTGGTCGTATCTACTCTGACACCATTCAGCCTCAGATAATTCAGCTTCCATAAAAACTCTCATAAAAGGGATTTTAACTTCTACCGAGAGCAATGCTTCCATACCATAAACAAGAGGGAAAAGGGTTGCCCCTGTTGAAGTGCGGACAGATGTATGATACCCATGCAAAGTAAAAAGGAGCATCTCATGCCAATCCTTATACGTGACAACCATCTTCTGGATTATCTTCTTAATGTTCTTATTAGCAGCTTCAACAACCCCATTCATCTTAGGTCTATAAGGAGAAGAATTATGATGCACAATCTTAAACTCATCACATAATTCCTTCATCATCTTGTTGTTGAGATTTGACCCATTACCAGTGATAATCTTGCTTGAAACACCATACCGACAGATGATTTTGTTCTTGATAAACCAAACTACTATTTGCTTGGTCACATTGGCATATGATGCCGCTTTAACCCACTTGGTAAAATAGTCAATAGCCACCAGAATGACTCATCATCATTTTTTTCTACTCTTTTTTTTCATTCATTTTTTTCATTTTTCATTTTTTATTTTTTATTTTTTATTTTTATTTTTGCAGACATTCTAGCTTTAACAATAATTTATGCTCCACCATATCAGTATCGAGACCGGGCATGTCTTGATAGGACCAAGCAAATACATCAACATATTCTCTAAGAAGCTCTACTATCCTCTTTTTAACATCTGACTGAAGCAGTGCCCCAATCTTGACTTCTTTTATATTATCTTCTGAACCTATATTAACCAATTCTACCGGCTCTTCATGAGGCTGGATGGCTTTTTCCTTATGCTCAAGCAACCGAGTGTCGTAACCTGAATTTTGACCTCCTCTTTTTGCCTTTTGCATAAGCATGTGCATTCGCATCGTCGGCATACGCATTCATGCTTTTCTCTATGTGTTTCTTGTTACAGGATTTTCAGGTTTTAAGCCCGATTAATTGAATCTTCACAAGATCGTCTCATCATCAAAACAAGCACAAAACAAGGGTTTCCATGCCTATTCATCAAAACAAGGGGTGGAAAATCGAAACCGGGACCTCAACACTTGTTTTTGAGTGATCTGGGCAATTTTTGCCTAGAGTAACCGGTTACTCAACATAGGGTAACCGGTTACTCAGTGTAAATTTGCAATTTCTGCTGCATTTTTGGGACAGCAACTGTGCACACTCTTTGGGCTTTAATTCTACATTGTTCTAGCAGCGGGTGGAATATTCTAGACTCTTTAAGCAATTCATTCGCATTTACTACAATGTGACATTTCCATTCAAGACTACCATGCACCTCATTTTCATGAATTATGAACCCCTGGATGTGAAGCTTACATCGGATTGTTACCGAGTTAACCTTATAACTAACCGAGTTAACTGCTTGACTCGGTGAGTCAAGTGTAACTAACTCCTAGCCTAATTCCAAACCACCCAAGCTAATTCCAAAGCTAATTCCCAAGCATATTCCAAACCTAACAACTCCAAACCAAAACTCTATATAAACAAGCTTTCATTCACTTTTTCAAAAAACCACAAACCCTTGAACACTATCCGCAATCTCTCAATCATTTCACACAAATCTCTCACATTCACTCTCAATTCTCTCACATTTTCTCTGAACTTTTCTGCAACTTCTTCATATTCATCTCAATTTTCTTCCCAAACCTCACTATAGCTCTTCACCATTGAAGATTAATCACTTCTACATTGGAAGTGATTATTTCTTGAGCTTAACCTTCAGCATCTTGCAATTATACTTGGATTTCTGGAGTTTTTTTAGCTTTTGGATTCATCTCAAGTGTTTGATTCAAGATTCAACGGTTCGAATTCGTATTTCGGAGTTTCGTCGCAATTTGCTCGGTTTCGATGCGATTCGGCTATAATTGAAGCTTCCTCTGGGTTTCTTTGATTATTTTCATCAAGATCACTTTGCGACAATCACTAAGCCAAATCTTCGGCTTGTAGGTTGGTAGATCTCACTCATTTTACTGTTTCGCACATTTTCGTATCACTCGCAATGTAGCTTCGATGTTTTTTGTGTGTGAATTGATTTTACATTTACATGCTCCATGATCTTGATGTGTTAATTGATTCAACCACTGCTTATTTGTTGTTTTCAAGCTTGATTTTCATGCACTAATTCATACCCTAGCATGTGGTGATTTAAGCTAGTGATTTGGATGCTTTAAGTGATTTTTCAAAAGCTGTTTTTGCCACTATTACAGTGGTAACCAGTTACTCAATATAAGGTAACCAGTTACTCTTCACAAAACTTGCTTCAGCGTTGCCATTTTCAACTGAGTAACCGGTTACTCAATATAAGGTAACCGGTTACCCTGCACAAATTTCACCAGATTTGCTGTTTTTCAAGCAAGTAACCGGTTACTCAATATAAGGTAACCGGTTACTCAATATAAGGTAACCAGTTACCACTGTAACAGAGTGCCATTTTTGGTATTCAAGCTTTATTGCCATGTTCTCTCCTTCTAACTTCCATGGATTGATATGATTGATTTTTATGGATGTTTAGGCGCTGTTTCACTTCAGTTTAAAGCATGATTGTGAATTTTACGATGCTCGATCTTTCGATGTCATAATTTTGCACATTCTTAACATTGCATACATATGACCATTCTTGCACCATTTTTCTCACATAATGACATGATTTGTGTTGCATTCTAAATGTCGTGTGGTACTGTTTTGCACTCTTTTGCATTAAGTTTGTTTTCATGAACAAGCTTAATCTTGTATAATCAATAATGCACCCCTTTGCTTTAATAATTTGTCATTCTTTTGGAAAATTATTAGCATATTCCTCCCTTTTGATTAATTAATTGTAACTTTGTTTCGATTATTAATCATCCTTTTGGCGCTTCTCTTTAGGCTTCCTTTAGAGCTTTCTCTCTCGATCCCCTGTGGAGTCAGAGATTCGTGCGTCGCACGACACTGGAGCACTGTACAACTTGGAGCTGTTACGCTGTCTATTTCAACTTCCGCACTACACCCTGTGTGTTAGAGAAGGAATGAGAATGGAGAATTCCTACTCTCATTCTGACTACTTCAGGTAGGGGACGAATGACCCTGTGCCTGGCGTAGTCACCTTTATCCTCAGGCGGTAGTGTATCTCCTTCCCTAGTCGAGTCGATCCTTGATCACTCATATCTTTTACAATCTCTTTTGATCAATCCTTACCTTCTTAGTTAAGATCATTGTCTTTGGGTTAGCAAACTCTCTTTGTTTCAATACCCAACTTTCTTTTCTTGTGGTCAATCCCTGCTTTTGACTCCCCAAGAAGAGTTTCTTTTTCGGTTAAACACAATCTTTCTATTAAAACCGTATCCCCAGGAGTTCACAACCTTCTCTTGGTTCTTCTCCTTTGTTTGGTTAACCACTGCCTGTCAGTTAAAACACCAATTCGCACGTCTTCTCAGTTAACCACAGTATATCTGTTAACACACTAAGTTACTCTTGGGTTAATCACCTCCTCCTGGTTAATCACCCATTTCTTTCAGTTAACCACAACCAGTCTGTTAAAACACTGAACCCCTTTTGAGTTAATCACCTTCTCTTGGTTAATCACTCATTTCTTTTCGGTTAATCACAGTTTCTCTGTTAACACCGATTCCTCAGTGGTTAGCAACCTCTTTTGGTTCAATACCCTTTTTGTTGATCAAGTACTGTTTGTTCAGTCAGTATCAACATCCCCTTTGGGTCACAACCTTCGTTTGGTTCTACACCCATTCTTTTGGGTTGATCACAGTCTATCTGTTAAAACCTTTCTCTCCACAAAGTTGCAATCTTCCCTTTCCTCGGTTAACCACTGTTTATCAGTTAATATACCGAAACCCTTTCAGAGTCAAACACCTTATCTTGGTTCAATACTCTCTTCTTTTTGGTTCATCACAGCCTGCCTGTTGACACCAAGTCTTTTATTCCCTCCAGAGTTGTTATCTCTTTTTCTTCGGTTAATCACTGCTAGTCAGTTAACATACCGAATCCTGTTTCTCTTGGTTTTGACATCATTCCTTTTGTTTTCCCCCAGCAAGGTCACCCTTGATGCTCGGGTTTCCCCAGTAGAGTTCCCTTTTCCCATCAGAGTTTTATCTCTTTTCCTTTCCTGTTAACCACTGTCAGTCAGTTAATGTACCGAGCTTTTATCCTTTCGATCCTGAGTAGGGTCACTACCCTCTAGTCCCTAGCACTGTCGCTTTGTTCTCTTACCTCCCCAGTGGAGTCTTTTCTATCATCTTTCTTCTATTCTTCCTTCTTGGTTTCGACACCAATCCTTTTTGTTATCCCCGGCGGATCTACCTTTTACCTTCTTTTGCTCTTGGTTTTGGCACCACTTTCCGTCCCTTTTTTGTTTTCCGTATTGGTTCCACGAACTACGGAAGCTCTGATTCTGCATTCGTTCGAATGTCAGATACGTAGGCACGAGATCGCAATGATCTTGGCGAGCACACTTCCACCTTCCATTCCTTTTCTTTTTCCCTAGTTCCATGAACTACGGAGCTCTGATTTCCTCATTTCACTATGAGGGTACGTAGGCACGAGGGCCCCAATCCTCTGCAAGCACTTTCTTTCTTTCTTTTTATTTTTCTCCTCTCTCTTTTCTTTTAGCTAGAAGCCTTTAGATAAATAACCCATCCAAGCCTAGAAGCAAGCGAAATGGTTCCCGTCGAGTACGACGGATGCGTAAGGTGCTAGTACCTTCCTTTCACATAACCGACCCCCGTTCCCGTTTCTCTTCCCCTTAGGTTTTATCGATATTTTCCCTGTCCTTTGGGACTAAATAAAGTTCGGTGACGACTCTGTTGTATCATTGAGTGTGCGATTCACTCAGGTATAAACCAGCCATCTTCAGTTGGCGACTCTGCTGGGGAACCCTTGCTCTTGCAGGTTGAGGTCTCGCCTAGTTTTGTTTGCTTTTCTTGCTTGTTTGGGTGTTTATATTTTGTGCTTTACTTGCTTTATTTTACTTGCTTTAGCTTATGTTTATTTACTGCATTCCTTTACTGCTTTGAATTTTCATATGCTGTATATTCTGGATATCTGCTATATTCTACTGTTGTTGGGATGGGTAGATATTATTGGAGAGAAAATTCCTAACACCGGGATTAGCATACACATATACTAGAACGTGGATAGTCGTGAGGCCTGCATTTCGCGCGTTGGGTTACCATGAGAGCCACATCCTAGATCGTGATTCGCTTGAGAATACTTCTGTCCTATGAGAATTCACTACGGCGGGGTGTTTTCATTCTGAGTCCTATGGTTTGGGAGACCTTTCTAGGGACCACCTTGTTGTGTCTAGATCACACCTGTGAGGGGGATGGGTTTTTGCAGGAAACCAAGCCACTTCACACCTTTGTTCTCATACACGTCAGATTTTGCACCGACACATCAGATTATGTTGCACCGACACAGAATTATATGCAGATATCCAGATTGTTCAGATTTGATTGTTCAGACTGTGTTGGCTTCTTGTTGTTTGTGTTGCATAACATATCATCATGTAAATTATTTTTTTTGCATGTGCATTTCCAGGTTATTCGAAGACTTATTCTTTGTTGACATTATCATAGAGATGAGTACTGGTTGTCGAGGCCTTTATAGCTACAAGTTTGTCGAGCCCAAGCTGGGTACTTTGAGAGGTCTAGCATCCCGTGTGGTCGAAGATAACAGAGGGGTTTTCAAAGATACTTATGGTAATCTGTTGTCCATCCTCAATACAGAAGTCAACATCACCGCCATTCATACTCTGGTTCAGTTCTATGATACGCCACTTAGGTGTTTCACATTTCAGGATTATCAGCTAGCACCTACACTCGAGGAGTATGCTTATATTATGGGGGTTGAGATCAAGAGGCAGGTTCCTTTTGTCTACACTAGTGGTTTTCTGAAGTTTCCCCTTATTGCTGATGCTCTTTGCATTAGTAAGAAGGATGTGGAGGATAATCTCAAGACCAAAGGGAAGGGTATTCGAGGATTTGCTTTGAAGTTCTTGGTTGACAAAGCCACTTCTTTTGCTACAGATGGAAATTGGAAAGCTTTCAACGCCGTTCTTGCTTTGCTGATATATGGGATTGTCTTGTTTCCGAACATGGAGGATTTCGTAGATCAGGCTGCCATCAGTATCTTCTTGTCCAAGAACCCTGTTCCGACGTTTCTTGCTGATACCTATCATTCTATTCATTCCAGGAGTAAAAAGAAGAAGGGAACCATTATCTATTGTGCTCTTCTGCTGTACCGATGGTTCATGTCTCACCTTCGACAGAAGGGTCCCTTTGTTGAGAATAAGGGTAATCTCAAGTGGTCTCAACGAGTCAAGTCTCTTACTGCTGATGACATTTCTTGGTATTCTCGAGTCTTCAACGATACTAAGATTATTATTCATTGTGGGAAATTCTCCAATGTGCCTCTCCTGGGTATAAAGGGCGGAATTAACTACAATCCAAGAATTGCCTTCCGACAGTTGGGATACCCTATGGTTGTCAAGCTTGATCCTGAGGTAGTGGAAGAGTTCATCTTTCATGAAGGGGTCGATGACATGGGATTGCTGAAGAGGCTTAGTGTCGCATGGACTCAGATTCACCTCGAAGGAAGAGCCAATTTGGGTAAGAAGAATTGCATAGCCAAGGAAGCTTACACACTTTGGGTCAAAGAGCGTGTCAAAGAGATCTTGTTGCCATTTTCTTTCGAGCCTTCCATGAATTCCAGGCCTCCTGAACTTGCCATTGTTCCTCCGTCTAAAGTCGATCAACTCAAGTTGACTATTGAGAAGTTGAAGAAGGAGAATTCCGATCTTCGTCTCAACCTTGTTAGAGTCACTTCCGAGAAGGATAGTCTATAGATTGAGCTCCATTAGAAGTGTGAATGCATGCTCAAAGAGGTGGAGGTTGAACAGAATAAGCGAAGGAAAGTAGGTGATGCTTTGAAGAGCACCTATGATGGACTTGCTTCAAAGAAGAGACAGCTCATCGATACCCAGTATCAAGCCTATAAGGATGAGTTGACCTATAAAAAGCAACTTGAAGAGCTTCGAGGGAAGTTATTTGAGTTCAAGACGAAGTGGAAAAGTGAGTATGATCGTGCCAATTAGTTGGCAAAGGACTTTTCTCAGTGTCAAGACAAGCTCGACAAAGTCTTTGGTGAGATTCAGAAGTTACAAGATCAAGCACATCAAAGCCAAGAACAGATTAGTCAGCTCAACACAAAGAGCACTCAATGGGAGCAACAAAGCTGTCATCTGCAAAACCTCCTGGATCAGAAAGAGGCCTTTCTTCGGGATATGCTTCAGGGACCTAACCATTCCTTACTACGCAACCTCATGAAGGATGCAAAGTATTAAAGTGAGAGGCACGGCTTCCTAGCCAGATTTGCTGAGCATGCACTGGAGGACTTACCTGGGTTGTTGAGGGATGCATATGCCGATGTGTAGCCACACCAGCTTCCTTGGGTTGTTTTCCACTTCTTGTCTGTTTGCAGGGTGGTCTTTTATAGGATTCGTGCTGATTTTATTGTAGCCCAAAAGGCAGATATTTTATTTGTACTTGACTTGTACTTCTTTCTTTTATTGGTTGAATGAATGAATGAAGTTTCTTGCCAGCTTTATCTTTCGCACCTTTACTTATATGATTTATGTCAACAAAGATAAGTTTAAGAATTCCTGGAATTTAAAAACTTTATTTTTGCATGCATATCATACTTTCATTTGCACACATATGCACGTCCCTTCGCCCGAAAAACCGTTGCTCATCCTTGCCCATCTTCTGTTTGTAGCATGATGACGACTCGACATCGGTATTTCACTCGCTCAAGCAAATCCAAAATCATGGCTGACTTCGAAGCTGAGAACGCTGCTTATAAGGAATCTCTGGCTCAATTCCAGGGTCGGATGGATCAGTTTCAGACGAACATGGATGCTATTATGGAAATCCTTCATGCTCAGAAGGACACTTCTGCTGCTGCCACTGTTGTTTCAACTATCACTGATGCAACTGTTGTCACTCCTGTTATGACTGTTCCTCCTGGTCTTATGGTTACTCTTGTTGTTGTTCCTTCTCCTGCTACGGTTGAAGTGCCAGTTGAGCCTGTGTTTCAGCCTGTTGTTCATCCGTCAAATTCTCAGTCTGGTTTGAACAAAATGCCTGCTGCTATTCCATGGGGCATGCCTCCGAATTAAACTCCTCAGATTGCAAATAATGGTAGTGCCTTCATACCATATCAGCCTTTTGTTGTGCCCATGCCCAATGGGAATGCTGTTGCATATCTGTGGGGTATGCCTACTCCTGTTCCACCTCTGGTGGTGAGCGATGATCATGAGAATATTCAGGTTCAGACTCGTCAAACTCCTGTATTGACTAACATTGAAACTCCTGATGAAGAAGAGCATGTGTATAGGGGTCCTCCTATTCATGTTTCGGTTTCATCTCAAGTTGCTCAAACCGCTGTTCAGAATGTTCATCCTGGGATGTTCTACCCTGGAGCATCTTCATCTACTATTGTGGGACCTCCTCCGAATTATCCTTTTGGTGTTCAGATGGGTCAGAATGCTGGTCAAGTGGTTAATCCAGGTTTGGTATATCCTTCTCAGTTTGCTACTCCACAAGTGCATGCTCCAGCCGCATCTCAGCTGCCAAATCCTCAGATTCTTGTCAGGCCATGTAATCAGAATAGACTTGCTGACTACAAGTTGTTGGAAGACCGTATCAGAGCTATTGAAGGGTTTCCTGCTTTTAGCATGGAGGCCAAAGACTTGTGTTTGGTTCCGAATGTGGTACTGCCGCAGAAATTCAAGATACCTAAGCTGCCAAAGTATAAAGGTTTGAGTTGCCCGCGTAGTCACATCACTATGTACTGCAAGAAGATGGCATCCTATATTGATAATGATGAATTGCTAGTTCATTGTTTTCAAGATAGTTTGTCTGGTGCCTCATTGGATTGGTACATGGGCTTAGAACGCAACAAAATCCGTACTTGGAGGGATTTATCTCAAGTGTTCTTGAAATAATACAAATATAATCTTGATCTAGCGCCTACCAGATTACAGTTGCAAAACCAGTCTCAGCGCTCAGCTGAAACATTCAAAGAGTATGCACAAAGATGGCGAGAGATGGCATCTCATGTGAGGCCGGCTCTCTCTGACAATGAGTTTATTGACATCTTTATGGGCTCATTACAAGGATTCTATTATGAGAAAATGGTGGGTAGTTCTTCATCAAACTTTGCTGATGTTGTAACCATTGGTGAGCGGATTGAGAATGGTTTAAAGACTGGAAAAATTCCTGGAGCCGTATCCATACATTGCTGCTGCACAATATCAACAACCGTCATACCAGTATCATCCGCAACAACCAGCTCAGAATGCTCAGAATCAATAACAACCACAACGTCAGTAACAGAATCAACAGAATAACAAAAATCAACAGAATCAAAATCGTCAGAACAACAACAACCAAGGAAATTGTAAGCGTTCGAATTTCGACAGAATTCTGGTGTCATGCACTGAATTGTTCCCTTACTTGGTTTACCAAGGGGTAATTGTTCCCAAGGAGATCGTACCTGCAATTCCTCCATTCAATTCGAAGCATAATCCAAATGCGTCTTATGCTTATCACGTTGGATATATAGGACATGCGATAGAGGATTGCTTTGTTTTCAAAACCAAGGTTCAGGAGCTAATTGATCGAAAGATTTTGACTTTTGCTGAAGAAGGTCCTAACATTCAGCATAATCCATTGCCCAATCACAATGGACCTGCGGTTAACATGATTGAGGATGATTCAAGGGCCGAGTTGATCATAGATGTCGACGAGGTAAAGACTCTGATGACTGTGGTTTTCAAGAGATTGAATGAACATGGGCTGTTGAATGGGCTGCATGGCAAGTGTCAGATTTGCGACGATAATCCCAACCAGTGCCGAAGGCTGAAGGGTTTTGTTCAAATTTTGATGAATTGAGGTAAAGTTAAATTTTCCAGATCTAAGCCTGTTGAAGAAGTTGCTACTATTGAGCCATTCACTATCGTCTATAGAAAGGTTCCTGTTGAATCCCCTAAGCAGAAGAAGGTACAACCTATCGTTGTTTACCCGCCAAAACCGTTTCCGTATCCGAATTCTAAGGAGGTACCTTGGAGATATGGGTCCACTGTGTTTTTCGGAGGTATGACTCGTAGTGGACGGGTATTCACTTCGAAGGTCACTACAAAGCCTGTTCAAGTTCCAACCGTTGTTCCTCTCGAGGACACATCCGCAACTCCTGTTGTTCAGCAAGGGGTATCTACTGCAGTACCAGTACCAACTATTCCGTCTGAGGATGATTCAAAGAACAAAGAGACCCTTGATGATCAAGAATTCCTAAAGCTGGTCAAGAAAAGTGATTTTAAAATTGTGGATCAGCTGGGGCAGACTCGCTCAAGGATCTCGATTTTGTCCTTACTCATGAGCTCACCTGCGCACAAATCAGCTTTGTTGAAGGTCTTGAACACTCCCCACGTGATGCATGATATCTTCGTTGTCGAGTTCGATGATGTAGTGGCTAACATAACAGCAAGCAGATACTTGGGCTTTAATGAATCAGAATTACCTCTTGAAGAAGCTGCCCACAACAAAGCACTGCACATATCTGTAACTTGCATGGATGCCTTATTATCTCGTGTTCTGGTAGACACCGGTTCTTCACTCAATGTGATTCCTAAGGGCACATTGAGCCAACTGCTGGTAGAAGGGAGCGAGATGAAACCAAGCACCCTAGTTGTCAAAGCCTTTGACGGTTCTCGAAAGCAAATCATCGGAGAAGTGGATTTACCCATCAAGGTTGGACCACATTTGTTCACCATTACTTTCCAAGTGATGGACATCAATCCCGCGTACAGTTGCTTATTAGGTCGCCCGTGGATTCACGCCGCAGGCGCAGTTACTTCCGCTTTACACCAGAAATTGAAATTCATGTTTGATGATCATCTAGTCATCATTTGTGGTGAATAGGATCTGATTGTAAGTGAGTTATCATCTTTCTCGAATTCGAAGATGTCAACTCTGCTTCAACTAGTCAAAGTAGATCACCGTAAATCACTTTAGCATCTGCCAAGAGTGCTAAAGAGACCATCGAGAGAAGTGCCTTGCCAGGCTGGGGGCATGTGATTGATGTGTTTGAAAAGCATAATCGTTTTGGATTGGGTTACCATCCTGGTCGACTGTCTAGTTCACTTGGTCAGAAGCAGTGCAATTCCATCAAGTTCAGTAGCGCGGGTTTTCAAAAGGGTGACATCGTGGCCGCTATTGATGATGCCGGTCCTAGCAACCGGATTTCAAGCTTTGTGCGCAAATGCTCATCGGGTTTCAAGCTCAACAACTGGACATCTACCGTGATTCCTGTGGTTTTTCCAACAAACATGTAATGCATTTTGTTTTCTCATTCCCTCGTCCTCGCCCGAGACGAGTGGATAGCTTGTAAAGGGCCTCACACATTCGCAATATTATGTGATCAATAAATAAAAGTTTTTTACATTCAAAATCATGCTCTATTTTCTTTCTTTATCTTACTTTTTCACAAACAAATGGTAAAAGTTTCTTTTTATTTTCAGTTTTCAAAATAGCTCATTCTAAACATATTCATAAACATGCAGAACTAATAAATGCATTGATAAAACATGGCAAACATCCATTGTAATTCTGGGATTCCAATTAACCAAGCCGAAGAAGATGGTGAGGAAGATTGTGAATTACCGGGTGAACTAGCAAGGCTCCTTGAGCACAAGCATAGAGATTCAACCACACAAAGAGCGAGTGGAAGTTGTCAATCTTGGTACTGATGAGGTCAGAAGAGAAGTCAAGGTTAACGTATCCCTTGCAGAGCATGTACACTCTGAGTTGGTCAAGTTATTGAAAGAGTATGTTGATATCTTCGCCTGGTCTTATCAAGATATGTCTGGGTTGGATACCAACATCGTTGAACATCACTTGCCACTCAAGCCCGGATGTCCTCCTGTCAAGCAGAAACTCAGGAAGACTAGACCCGACATGGCACTTAAAATCAGAGAAGAAGTGAAGAAATAGCTTGATGCTGGGTTCTTAGCCACTTCCGAATATCCTGAATGGATTGCCAACATCGTCCCGGTTCCGAAGAAAGACGGGAAGGTCAGAATGTGTGTGGATTATCGAGATCTCAACAAGGAAAGCCTGAAAGATGATTTTCCTCTGCCTCATATTGATGTCTTGGTGGATAACACAACACAGTTCTCTGTCTTTTCATTTATGGACGGTTTTTCAGGATATAATCAGATCAAAATGTCCCTAGCTGACATGGAAAAGACTACTTTCATCACGCCATGGGGTACGTATTGTTACAAAGTCATGCCATTTGGTTTAAAGAATGCAGGGGCAACATACCAACGTGCCATGATAACCCTCTTTCACGATATGATTTATAAAGAGATTGAGGTTTACGTGGACGATATGATTGCCAAGTCCAAAACTGAAGATGATTACCTAGTCCATCTGAAGAAACTGTTTGACAGACTCCGAAAGTTTAGACTGCAGTTGAATCCTACGAAGTGTACCTTCGAAGTTCGATCTGGTAAACTGTTAGGCTTTATTGTGAGTCAAAAAGGTATTGAAGTTGATCCCGACAAGGTTCGAGCAATTCAGAACATGCTGCCTCCCAAAACAGAAAAAGAATTCCTTGGCTTTCTGGGCAGACTTAATTACATCTCAAGGTTCATTTCCCACTTGACGGCTACCTGCGAACCAATGTTCAAATTACTGAGAAAAAATCAATCGGTCGAATCGAACAATGATTGTCAAAAAGCATTTGACAGAATAAAACAATACTTGCAAGAACCACCGATCTTAGTACCGCCGGTTCCTGGCAGGCCATTAATCATGTATCTCACCGTTCTCGATGAATCAATGGGATGTGTATTAGGTCAACATGACGATACTGGCAGGAAAGAACATGCAATTTACTATCTGAGCAAGAAGTTCACTGATTGTGAGACCAAATACTTACTCTTGGAGAAAACTTGTTGTGCTCTGGTCCGGGCTGCTCGACGCCTAAGACAATACATGATTTGCCATACTACTTTGTTGATATCCAAAATGGATCCGATAAAGTACATATTCGAAAAGCATGCTGTCTCCGGAAGGATTACTCGGTGGCAGATGCTGTTAACTGAGTATGACATCCAACATGTTACCCAGAAAGCAATAAATGGGAGCGTCTTGTCTGACTACCTTGCTCATCAACCTGTAGAGGGTTATCAACAAATGAAGTTTGACTTTCCCGATGAGGATGTTCTATTTATCAGAGACTATGAGACTCCAGACCCTGATATAGGACCTGAACCAGGGGCGTGATGGACGCTCGTGTTCGATGGTGCCTCCAATTCTAAAGGTCGTGGAATCGGTGCTATCCTCATCTCTCTAACAGGTTTTCACCTTCCCTTCACTGCCAGATTATGCTTTGCATGCACCAACAATATGGATGAATACGAAGCATGTATCTACGGTATTGAAGCAGTAATTGACATAAGAATCAAGATTCTTGAGGTCTATGGAGATTCTGCTTTGTTTATTGGCCAAGTCAGAGGGAACTTTGTAACTCGGGATTCCAAGCTGGTTCCATACCAAAAACACATAGCGAAATTGATTCCTTACTTTGATGAGATCGCTTTTCATCATATCTCCAGAGAGAAAAATCAATTAGCTGATGCACTTGCCACTCTGGCATCTATGTTCAAAGTCAAGTGGAAAAATGAAGCTCCTCATATCCGCATTGATCATTTGAAAGAACCAGCACATTGTTTAGCAATCGAGGATGAGTCTGATGACAAGCCTTGGTTCTACGACATCAAGAGATATCTGAAAAAACAGGAATATCCCGAGGGTATTACTATCACTGACAAGAAAGCTCTTAGGCGGATCTGCGCCAAATTCTTCTTAAGTGGTGGTGTATTATACACGAGGAATTATGATTTCATGTTGCTCATATGCGTGGATAGACACGAAGCAAACACGATCATAAGGTTCATACATGAGGGCTGCAAGGGTGTACATGCTAAAGGTCCTGCCATGGCCAAGAAGATCCTTCGAGCTGGGTATTATTGGACAATAATGGAGGTAGATTGTTACAACTTTGCCAAAAGATGTCACAAGTGCCAAATCTATGGAGACAAGATCCATGTGCCTCCAACCCCATTAAATGTTTTGACTTCACCTTGGCCATTCTCTATGTGGGGTATTGATATGATTGGAATGATTGAGCCGAAGGCTTCCAACGGTCGCCGATTCATTCTAGTTGCTATCGATTACTTTACCAAATGGGTTGAAGCTGCTTCTTACGCAAACGTTGCACGCCAAGTGGTTGCCAGATTTATCATGAAAGAGATAATCTGTCGTTATGGCATTCCTAGAAACATTATCACTGACAATGCAAGTAACCTAAACAATAAGATGATGAAAGAGTTGTGTCAAAAATTTAAGATCGAGCACCACAACTCTTCACCATATCGGCCCAAGATGAATGGTGTCGTTGAAACAGCAAACAAAAACATCAAGAGGATTGTCCAGAAAATGGTCAAGACTTACAAGGATTGGTATGAAATGCTTCCATTTGCACTACATGGCTACAGAACGTCAGTCCGTACTTCTACTGGGGAAACTCCGTATTCACTTGTGTATGGTATGGAGGCTGTTCTACCCATTGAAGTTGAGTTTCCTTCGCTCAGAGTCATCATGGAAGCAAATCTTAATGAAGCCGAATGGGTTCAATCCCGATACAACTAGCTGAATCTCATCGAAGAGAAGCGCCCTACAGCCGTTTGTCATGGTCAATTGTATCAGAGACACCTCAAGCGAGCTTTTAACAAGAAAGTTCTCCCTCGAGCATTCAATGAAGGCGAACTCGTGCTCAAGAGGTATTCACCTGTTCACTCGGATCCACGCGGCAAGTGGACTCCCAACTACGAAGGACCCTTTGTTGTCAAGAAGGCCTTCTCAGGCGGAGCCCTGATCCTCACCACCATGGATGGGGAGGAGTTTCCATCGCCCGTGAACTCCCATACAGTCAAAAAATATTATGCCTGAAAAAAAATAGATAAAGAGCCCGCTAGATTGGCATCCGCAAGGACAATCTAGGAAAAAATGGGCGTCCCGATGGACCAAAAAAAGAAATGTTCATGCAAAAATTAGGGACACTGAAAAAAAACAATAACAGCCAGATAAGTTGAAAACCCGAAAGGGCGACTTAGGCAAAAATGGGTATCCCGGTGGACGAAAAAATATAGAAAAAATGTCCAGGAA
Source organism: Lathyrus tuberosus (assembly GCA_022829125.1). NCBI lineage: Eukaryota > Viridiplantae > Streptophyta > Magnoliopsida > Fabales > Fabaceae > Lathyrus > Lathyrus tuberosus. The sequence continues at coordinate 6,146,362 of JALAZF010000308.1, read as the reverse complement.
AAAATTAGGGATAAAGACATTTGACTGTGAACACTTGAGCCTCTCTTCGTCATAGCTGTACCTCAGACGATAACAGAGCAGTCGAATCATCATCAACTGGTGCAAGGCATTGGAACCTAGACTTACAGTGAATGGTAGCCAATGTTGTAATCAATACAAAGCATGATTTCCCTTTGCCATTTACATTTGTTTTTCAATTTTTTATTGCAAATGTCCTCATCAAGGATTTTTGCATCCTTGTACACACCTTATGTACATATTTTTCATATTCAATAAAAATGCATAATTTGTTTTCCCAATTGTTTTCTTTCTGGTATTTTGTTTGCAGAATAAACAATTATTTGTGATCACATAATACTATAAAACGTTGAGAACAATAAAAAGCTAAATCAATCGAGAAAGCATTATACATTGCATATTTCACTGGTAATTCATGCAGGATAATCAGTAATATCCATTGGCAAGCCAAACGCCCGGCCAGCACCGCGATGGTTCTGTGAAGAGTTGTTGTTTCGTCAGCAGAGTCATCATTTCCCCAGTAAGCGCCGTTTTGGTTCTCCGGAAAGGTTGATTACATTCCATTTCCCCAACAGATCCATAAGGTTCCCAGTAAAGTTGCCAGGATGTACCCCGAGAAGAGACTTGGGAGTTATTTTCCTCAACGCGGGTCGTGCATCATCCCTCTGCATGTCAAAATTGTCACGCAGCAGCAGCCGTACGACTTGGTTCCTCGTCTTCCTCAAGCAGAGAGGATCCTCCGAGTCTTGTGAATTCCCTGCAGCAGAGTCAGTGGCAGCTTAGAAATTGGAGTTTTTCCGATTTCATTCCCCAGGCAGAGTAAGTCATGGTGAAAAGGTTGGCTTGATTCTCTTATCCACTGTAGTGTCAATGGTGATGGTCTGGAGATTTGAGACTTCTCAATTTCTTCCCCAACGGAGTCTTCGTCATTTTTGGGCTTTTCCACAGCAGAGTTATCACCATTTGGGGGCCCTTCCCCAGCAGGTTCTGTCTTCATCTGTGGGTTCTCTCCTCAACCGAGGATGTCGTGTTTGTTTTGCTACAATCTCCGCCTAACTCACCGAACATTATCTCGACCCTCACCTTTGCATTGCATGATATCAAGCCTCATGTAGAACGCATACATGGCATATGCATCGAGCATACTCCCTTCCTTTTGGCCTAATTCATCTCCCCAGCAGATATTCACCCAAACTTCAAACACTCTCTACACTTGCGGCTCTTCTTTGGTCGTCGTCGGCTGAATTTCCGGGATACTCTTTTATTTAATCCCCTTCTACCTCGAATCATCGAAAAGCTAGCGTAATTCGTACATTCAGGTCCAAGAGGATTAAATAGGGGCAGCTCTCGTAACCCGAAATTTGACCTCCTCTTTTTGCCTTTTGCATAAGCATGTGCATTCGCATCGTCGGCATACGCATTCACGCTTTTCTCTATGTGTTTCTTGTTACAAGATTTTCAAGTTTTAAGCCCGATTAATTGAATCTTCACAAGATCGTCTCATCATCAAAACAAGCACAAAAGAAGGGTTTCTATGCCTATTCATCAAAACAAGGGGTGGAAAATCGAAACCGGGACCTCAACACTTGTTTTTGAGTGATCTGGGCAATTTTTGCCTAGAGTAACCGGTTACTCAATATAGGGTAACCGATTACTCAGTGTAAATTTGCAATTTCTGCTGCATTTTTGGGACAGCAACTGTGCACACTCTTTGGGCTTTGATTCTACATTGTTCTAGCAGCAGGTGGAATATTCTAGACTCTTCAAGCAATTCATTGGCATTTACTACAATGTGACCTTTCCATTCAAGACTACCATGCACCTCATTTTCATGAATTATGAACCCTTGGATGTGAAGCTTACATTGGGATTGTTACCGAGTTAACCTCATAACTAACCGAGTTAACCGCTTGACTTAGTGAGTCAAGTGTAACTAACTCCTAGCCTAATTCCAAACCACCCAAGCTAATTCGAAAGCTAACTCCCAAGCATATTCCAAACCTAACAACTCCAAACCAAAACTCTATATAAACAAGCTTTCATTCACTTTTTCAAAAAACCACAAACCCTTGAACACTATCCACAATCTCTCAATCATTTCACACAAATCTCTCACATTTCACTCTCAATTCTCTCACATTTTCTCTGAACTTTTCTGCAACTTCTTCATATTCATCTCAATTTTCTTCCCAAACCTCACTATAGCTCTTCACCATTGAAGATTAATCACTTATACATTGGAAATGATTATTTCTTGAGCTTAACCTTCAGCATCTTGCAATTATAGTTGGATTTCTGGAGTTTTATTAGCTTTTGGATTCATCTCAAGTGTTTGATTCAAGATTCAACAGTTCAAAATCGTATTTCAGAGTTTCGTCGAAATTTGCTCGGTTTCGATACGATTCGGCTATAATTGAAGATTCCTCTGGGTTTCTTTGATTATTTTCATCAAGATCACTTTGCAACAATCACCAAGCCAAATCTCCGGCTTGTAGGTTGGTAGATCTCACTCATTTTACTGTTTCGCACATTTTTGTATCATTCGCGATGTAGCTTCGATGTTTTTTGTGTGTGAATTGATTTTGCATTTACATGCTCCATGATCTTGATGTGTTAATTAATTCCTTCACTGCTTATTTGTTGTTTTCAAGCTTCATTTTCGTGTACTAATTTATACCCTAACATGTGGTGATTTAAGCAAGTGATTTGGATGCTTTAAGTGATTTTTCAAAAGCTATTTTTGCCACTATTACAGTGGTAACCGGTTACTCAATATAAGGTAACCGGTTACTCTTCACAAAACATGCTTCAGCATTGCCATTTTCAACTGAGTAACCAGTTACTTAATATAAGGTAACCGGTTACCCTGCACAAATTTCGCTATATTTGCTGTTTTTCAAGCAAGTAATCGGTTACTCAATATAAGGTAACCGGTTACCACTGTAACAGAGTGCCATTTTTGGTATTTTTCAAGCTTGATTGCCATGTTCTCTCCTTCTAACTTCCATGGATTGATATGATTGATTTTTATGGATGTTTTAGGCGCTGTTTCAATTCAGTTTAAAGCATGATTGTGAATTTTACGATGCTCGATCTTTCGATGTCATAATTTTGCACATTCTTAACATTGCATACACATGACCATTCTTGCACCATTTTGCTCACATAATGACATGATTTGTGTTGCATTCTAAATGTCATGTGGTACTGTTTTGCACTCTTTTGCATTAAGTTTGTTCTTCATGAACAAGCTTAATCTTGTATAATTAATAATGCACCCCTTTGCTTAATTTTTTTTTCATTCTTTTGGAAAATTATTAGCATATTCCTCCCTTTTGATTAATTAATTGGAACTTTGTTTCGGTTATTAATCATCCCTTTGGCACTTCTCTTTAGGATTCTGTAATACCCCAAATTTTGACCACTTAGATTTCCCATCATTGTGAAAATCATCATCACAATATGGATGAACCATCATGCTTCATCAGTCTCCCCAAAGATGGGTGAGCATCCAATACAATCAAAATTAGGGTTTCAAGCCCTCTCTGAGTGCTTAGACAAAGGATCAATCAAGAAATGACATGATCTTCAACTTGTCTAATCTCTCAAACATCCTCAAAGGATCAAAAGGACTCCTACTTCAAGGATTAAGCACAAAGCTGCTCCCTTCTAGGTGGATCAAGTCTCAAGATCGACAGTGTCACCAAATTAGGGTTTTGGTCGACCAGGGCCTCCAGATGGAAATTTTCATCTGGGCACAAGGCAATGATCCAAAACATAACCTAATATACTTCATGGAACCTCATGAACCCATGCATCAAGTCAATTTTGCCTCAGGGGATGCATTCATCAAAAATCAGGAATTAGGGTTTCTTGACCTAATTCATCCCTAAGTTGACTTTTGGGACAAACCATGAGCCAAGACCTCAAGACATGATTTTAGGGTCTCTAATATACCATATTGATCCATTTGGAACAATGGATTGATCCAAGAAGCTTGAGCAACAAGTCTCAATTTCATCTGCACCACAATTAGGGTTTTAAGAGAAAAGTCAACTGTAACTTTGACTTTTGACCAGGACATGCTCCCAAACCCTAATACATGATTGAATATACCCTATGACACCCATGGAACATGTCCATCAAGTTTGATTTAGGTCAAGGACATGATTTCCTGAAGAATTGCACAGTTTGGAATTCATCTGATAAAAAGTCAACTGTGCACAAAAGTCAACTTTGACTTTTTGAGATTTTTCACCAAAATGGATTTTTAACCCTAAAATGATGTTAATGTATGATTTGAATCATCATTCATCAAGAAAAATCAAGAAAAGTGGGATAACTTGTAAAAGGGGTAACCATAAAACTTAGAAATTTTTCTAAGTTAAAAATAAAGTGGCAAAGGTACCAACTTTGGAGGACCATAACTCCTAAACCACAAGGCCATTTTTTCTCATCCAAAGATGGATTTGTAGCCCTCATTATCACCTACAAAAACTTCAACTACAAGTCATTCTAATTCATTAAGGATTTTGAGTTATGGAGTGATCAAAGTGGCTGAAAAGTGAAAATGTCACTTTTTCCAACACTTAGTGAAATTTTCACTAAGTCAGATTCTACCTCACTTTTTGTCAAATGTAGGGGGATTTTTCACTTGGAATCCAAAGAGATCAAAACCAAACTTGTTCAAACAGTTGTTGTATCATGTAAGAGCTTTCCAAAATGGCCAAGAACATTGCCAAATTCAACCTACACCATGAGATACAACATTGCCAAGTTGCCTTGCTGAAATCTGTTAAGGCAAGGCAGAATTTGCAACTTTGGTCGATTTGCCAAAATCAGCCAAATTCAATTGCTCCTATCCACTTGGACACCTCAGAGGATTGAATCTAAAGGGGACAATCACTGAGCCAAGCCTCCAAAGTCCATGGAACAAGAAATAGCATGTTGAACCTAGAATGGCCAAAATAGGGACAAGACTTCAAATTTGGAATGAGGCATTCAATGGAACCATCAAGGTGGCATGGACTGAGCCATTCTCATCTGAAATCAGTCAAGACTTATCCAAGACCAAGGGAACCAAAGCTCTGTGCCCTAACCTCTAGTCAATGGCTAGAGGAGACTTGGATTTTCATTTGCCAACATTGGCCAAACCTACTTACCAGCTGCCATGCACTATTCCTTGCAAAACAAACTTGCTCTACTATAAATAGAGCTCAATTGTGGTCAGTTTGAGTACACCAAAGCCATCTAACATATGCTTTCCTCAAAATCTCTTCTTTCACTCCAATTTTGCCTTCTAAGGCAAGTCACTATCGGGTTTTGAGTTTGAGAGCAATTCCAATCAAACCAATCACTCACACACCTCACATACATCACATATGAGCTGATCAAACACTTAGATTACTTCTGAAACATCAATTTCACAAAATCACCAGCTGGTTGCTCAAGGTTTTAACCAAAGTGCAGCTGAGGTGCCACAAAATGATCCAGCCAATTTCAATCAAGTCCAACCATCCAAACACAATCCATAGGGTGTAGGGAAGCTGTTCAGATCATCACCACTCATCTGTAACACCTCCAAATCAAAAATCACTTTGAACTTGTTGTCACGACTTGGAGGTAAGCACATACTTGGTCATCTCTCAATCTATGCATATTTCCTCGCACAATAATTTGGCCATATGTTCATAATCATGCATGGAATGTTTTCCCTCAATTAATTGCATTGTTTGAATCGTGTATCAAAAATCCTAGCCTTCATGCAGAAATTAGGGTTCTTGAGGTCTCTTCGTGATTTCTTGTTGTATGTTTAATTTAAATGAAATTAAAGTACATAGACATGATCGTGAGGTTGAGGCGAGCATAATGATATGTGGATTGCATGATATGATTACGTATTCATGGAGATTGGATAGAAAATGCAAATCTGAGAAACCAAGAACACGCGCGTGTTCTTCAGCTTGTTCTTGGCGCCATTTTTAGAAATTCAAATATTTGAATTTTGTGATTTTGTTTAATTGATTCAAAAATTAATTTCTCTCTGAGTTTTAATGATTTTGAGTTGATTCTTTTTTTAATAATTCACAAAAATGTTAAAATATTTTATTTTCACAAAAAATCCCAAAAATATTATTTATTTCATATAATTGGTATTTTTGTAAAGAATTAATATTTTGATTGTTTTTGGCATTTTAAATATTTTTTCTACATTGATTTTGCAACTTTTAATGCTTTCTAATTATTTTGTAGGTCAATACTTAATTTTTGAAGCATTAATCCAAGATAACAATTTGTTTTCCATGTGTTAAACAATTTTTGATCATTTTAATTGAATTTTTATTCAATTAAATACATTTTGAAAACAAATTAGGGTTTTGGATTAATTCAACCCTCATAAATCATTTTCAAAACTCTTTGGGCCTCTTGAGAGAGTGTAAGACCCATCCCCCCTTGTACAAAAACCTTTTGGGCCTCACTCATTGTATAAGTCCCTCTGTACAAGTAAACGGCGCGATCGTCGCCTGTTTAAAAATAAAAATCATCTGGGCCTCTCCTTGAGCTATAAGACCCATTCAAAACACTTTGGGCCTCTATTAGAGTGTAAGACCCAATTCCCCTTTTAACCAAAACATCTTGGGCCTCACTTATTGTATAAGTCCCTCTGCGTTAAAAGAAAACCTCGGCGCGATCGCCATTTTTAAACGAAAAATCATTTGGGCCTACCCTCGTGTTATAAGCCCCACTCTTTTCTTTAAACATTTTTGGGCCTCTTGAGAGAGTGTAAGACCCATCCCTTTGTACAGAAAACCTTTGGGGCCTCAGTCACTTGTATAAGTCCCTCTGTACAAATTCAAACAGTGCGCTCACTGATAAAACCCTGGGCCTCTCCTTGAGCTGTAAGCCCCAAATATTTCTTTTTCAAAGCACTTTCTCCTTTGATTTTGAATATACTGTTGTTTTCAATCTTTCTTTGTTGAACAACTAACCAAACAGCATGGAAGCACTCCAACCGAGTAAGTGTTTATCGCTTTCGTTTACTGCTTTCATATTATAAACTGTACTGTGGGGCTGCTCACTGTAAGTCTCCTTTCATAAACTCATATCTACTGTGTAATAATAGTATAGATATTTCGAGTTTCCCCGGAAACTACGTCTAGAACTAGGTGACGCCGTTTCATTTATTCGTAGAAATAGACGCCTAGATCCCTAATAGGAGCACCAGATACAGTCTTCTCTTCGGCTGTCCTCCTTAGGAATCGTCAAGAAGCTCTACTCCCCAAGATGAATGTATTCTCCGTGAATGGCATCTTTGAGTTTCTTCCAACTTCTCGAACTTTCCTGACTTGATCTATTCCTTGTGGATAGCTTGCCTTGAATGTCTCGGGGTTTGGGTACCCACTACGGTCATAATCTTGGACCTTAACTAAGGAACCCTCTTTAAAGGTTAAAAGTCGCTGGATAGTAAACCTCGCACGTTTACCAGTGGTTTTTATCTTTAAAAGAGTTATCTCTCCTAATGGAAAGGAGATGATAGACCCACGGGCTTCTTAAAAGCATCGGCCTCCTCTTGGGCATTATTCAAGGACACTACGGCTTCTTAGAAGTATTCACAGCCTCCTCTTAGGCTTCGTATAATGATCTCTTCCTCCGGGAATGATAGCCTCCTCTTGGGCTTCATACAAATTATCCCGATGACCTCCTAGAGGTATAGGAACAGAACCTAGTCATCCTCATAGAACAGTCCTTTCATAGAGTCTACTACTGTTTCTCAAAACATAGTACAAAAGATAAAACTCTAGACACAGACAGTCTAACTTCCTTGAGTCTCAAAAGACATTCTCAAGTGACCCCTTCGTTAAATAGGAAGGAAACCCGCAGACTCGGACAGTCTCAATACCCTTTGGATTTCCAGTTTCCCCAAAGAAGAGGAAACAACCCCGATCCTCAGATCTAACCCACGAGTACAGTGATGCTCATATAAGAACTGATTTTCTCTTTCAAAATCAGTATACTGGACCTGTCACTTAACTGACATAGCCTTCTCTTGGGCTTTGTACAATGACTCTCCCTAGCGGAGTCAAACAACGTTTTAGCCTCTCTCTCGGGCTTTGTACGAGACACACAAAGACTCCCTCGTTGAGTCAAACAAACAATAGCCTCCATCTCGGGCTTCGTACGAGACACAAAGACTCTATCGTCGGGTCAAAAACTTTTAGCCTCTCTCTCGGGCTTTGTACGAGACACAAAATAGCCTCCTCTTAGGCTTTGTATAATGATTTTCCTAGCGGAAATTAGCCTCCTCTTAGGGTTTGTATAAGAAAACCACTGGTTGATCCAATAAACCTTTTAGCATCAAAGTTGTGCCTCGTTCACAGTACACAAACATCAACAACTCCTTTCCCTTCATCTAATTGCTGTAAGCGGCAAGCCTCTGGATCATCTATATCCACACCACTGTCCCTCTTTTAGCATGAGAAATTCCTAAGGAAAGATGGCATTGCTCTACACTGAGTTAAAGTCTTCTCCTTCAGGTTAAAACCCTTTCTTCGGAAATTATGGCATTGCTCGGATCCGCGTATCCCAGTTAAAGTAATTCTCCTTCTCCCCTCTTTAGAGATGACAAATTCTCTCTAAAGTCGAAGTCTTTCAGCTTCACGTCTTGGGCTTTGAACAAGATACAAATAGACCTTTCAGCTTCACATCTTGGGCTTTGAACAAGATACAAACCACCTTCCGCTTCACGTCTTGGGCTTTGAACAAGACACCAAAAACCAATTTCCTCCCATAGAATAGGAGGAACTACGAACGCTCTGATTTCCCTGTTTCGGTAAACGGGAATACGTAGGCATAAGATCGAAAGAAAAGATCTTAGCGAGCGCAATCAACAAAAAAATCAAATCCCATATCTCCATCAATCAAAAGCAGTAATTCAAGAGCATCAGTCCTAACATCCTAATCCTTGTTCCCCGCCAGAAACCTTCTGCCCAGGTAAAAAAGAAAGAAAACAGTATTGGCGAAAATACAAATAACCAGTACAAAGGCCCCCCCACATTGATAGCATTCGTAACTTAACAGACCGCTGTTTAAACTCAGTATGCAAAGCAGGGTTAATTGGAGACATCTATTTCCCTTCCTTATTCAGCTCACAATAGGATAAAAAATGAATCGACCTGTAGTCAAAGCTCAAACCGCAGAGAGCGACCAGCGCTTAAGAACCGCGTCCAAAATCGCTCGCTACAGAAAAGTGGCACCCACCGTGGGGCAAAATCTTCTTTCTTAAACGTTTAAGGTGGAAACCTTGGACAAGCCTTTTTTTTCACTTGTGTGAATACCACAGATTGGGGCTTCCGCCGGGGAACCCATTTCTGTCAGGAACTTAGGAATCATAGCTTTATAAGTCTAGGATGATTAGGACAAATATATATACTGCTTTTCCTAATTGCTATACATGTTTATTTTTCTGCTACTGGGAATGCGGGTGATGCCGTATGTGGAAAGATTGAGTATACACTTAAGATAAGTGATGGCAACGGGGTCGACCATCAACCTCAGTGGAGGCTGACCAACGCAACCCATTCACTCTTCTAGCCAATGGGCCGGTTGTTAAGTCTGAGAAGCTGAGGAGCCAAACCCTTTCGTAGTGCGAAAACTATCGGAAATAGTTGTTACGCGATACTACCCTCATTTGAGGTTGGTGATCTATTCTCGGTAAATGGCACTTACTCTAAGATTGCTCTACAACTCGCTGACGATCCGCTTGTTGTTTTGCTTTCCTGGGAGGAGCTGATGATAATGAGTACAGGTACAGAAATCACCTTAGTATAAACCTTTGGGGATGGGTAGAGCCTTGACTTCATGACAACGACCCTTTGACCCCATGTTTTTTCTATGTTTTTGTGTGCTGCATTCATGCATCCATTTAATAAAACATTAAAACACTCAAAAAACTTTCTCTTCTAGTCTCTCTGTTTTTCAAATTAAACTAAGACTGTGATTGCAAATATCATAGAAAAAGATTGCATTGTGGATTTCGGTAGAAGGAGAACTCCCCAGTATACCTTCAAGGTTCCAAAGCTAGAGGATTTGATAAAGTTAGCAAGGATGATCGTTAACCCAGAGGCTTTCAGAGCCAAGCACGGTGGTTTGCTACCACTGTTAAGAGTCCATGTGATTAAGGGGATCATGGACGCGCTCATTCAGTTCTACGATCCGGTTTATCACTGTTTCACATTCCTGGATTACCAGCTATCACCAACGCTGGAGGAGTATTCTCATCTGACTGATTTACATATCACTGATCGAGCTCCATTTTCTGGACTGGAAGAAATTCCAAAGAATCAGACTATTGCAATAGCAATTCATTTGGACGAGTCTGAGGTCAGGACTCACATGACCACTAAGGGTGGCATCCAAGGTTTGCCAGCCCAGTTCTTGACAAAAAAGGCTCTATACTTCGCTAGTATAGGGAACGGGACTTCTTTTGAAAGCATCTTTATCTTGCTCACCTACAGATTATTTTTGTTTCCCAACATCAATAACTTCGTCGATATCAACGCTATTAAGGTTTTTCTCATTGGAAACCCTGTGCCGACTTTGCTCACAGATGCGTATCATTCTGTACACTTAGGAAATTTGTACAGCAGAGGGGAGATCACATGCTGTGTACCTTTGCTTTATAAATGGTTTATCTCGCACTTGCCCAAGTCTGCTGCTTTTTGGGATTGCAAGAGTGTCTTACGTTGGTCGCAGAAGATCATGTCTCTCACCAATTCCGATATAGATTGGTGTAATAGGATTTATGAGGGAATCAAAATCATTGACCGTTGTGGAGACTTCCCCAGCGTACCCCTCATAGGAACTAAAGGAGGAATCAACTATCATCCGATATTAGTTCTTCGTCAATTTGGATACCCGATGAGACACATCCCACTGGGTGTTCATCTGGAAGGTCTTTTCTTCAAGGAAGGAGAAAACGACAGAGCACTGAAGATGGAAATAGTGCAAGCTTGGAAACAGGTTCATAAGAAAGGACGAGAGTCTCTGGGAAAACCGGATTGTGTCTCGGTGGATCCTTATCTCCATTGGGTTCAAACTAGAGCTCTCAAGCTAAAGATGCCTTATCCTCGTTACGGAATTCTTCCACCGAGGGAAACTGTCATGTACTTCATGACGGAAACTGAAAAGCTTCAGGTTACTCTCAACAAAGTTCAAAAGGAAAGAAGATCTTGGAAGAACAAGTACCGCACCCTCGACGTAGAGTGTATCCAAATACAACAACTACTAAAAGAGAAAGATGCTCTGATTGAAATTTTGGAGCAGCATGCTGTAGAGAATCAAGATGACCAAAGGAATTTGCTCGCTCCTTTCACCTGGCAAAGGAATGACAACCCGACAACGGCTCGAGAGCCCCGGTCAAAGAAAAGGAATATACCAGAATCAGCACCCGATTTCTCTTCAGAGAGGACTCGGGACCCATTAGTTTAGGTTTCTGTTTCTGCACTTTGTAATCTACTGTATTTCCATTTCTGTAATCCTTTGGAATTCAATAAAAAGGGGTTTCCCCAGTGTTTGATATTTGCAATCTAATTGTCGAAGTTTATTTTGATTAAACTAAAAAAACAATTAATATAATCATTGCATTCATTATTCTCACATTGCGTATTCTCCTTACCTACGAATCTCACGTTTGTGTCTCGGTTCTAGAGTCAAACTGTCTCATTCGTATAATACTCGGGCCAATCGTCAGAAAAAGATGGATGATCTTGAGGAAGAAAACAGAGAGTTGAAAGAAGAGATCGACGCTCTGAGAGAGGATATGAGAAAGCTTCGTAACGACATGCAAGCCATGGCAGAAGCTCAGCTACAAAGAACTATGATCTCAGAGATCACCTCAACGCCCATCATAGAAAAGTATGATCCTAGGTATCAGATGCCGAAAGATCGTCCTTGGGGCATGCCTGTTAACTATATCCCGGAAGGATATGTTCCGCCGATCACTGAAGATCTGGGAATCGCAACAGAAGCCGATGGGCCTGAAGGTTACAAACTTCGGGAAAGCGAAGATGCTAGGGGCATACTCAAGACTCCTGAAGGTTACAAACTTCGGGAGGCGCCAAGACTTACTGCCGTAGTCACGGTACCACCCCTGTGGTGCACACTGTCCCGGAAGGACAGATTCCACAGACACCTTCTGGTAAGAAGGAAACTATGTTTGATAGAATGGAGGAATTCCAGGAGCAGTTCTTGGAAATGCAGAAAGAGCTGCAAGCCATTCGCGGTCAGGATCTATTTGGAAAGGACGCCGCAGACCTCTGCTTGGTCCCAAATGTGAAAGTCCCGCACAAGTTCCAAGTGCCCGACTTTGAAAAATACAAGGGTAACTCTTGCCCTCAGAGCCATCTGGTGATGTACGCTCGGCGGATTTCAGCTCAGACGGAGAATCAGGACCTGCTGATTCACTACTTCCAGGATAGTTTAACCGGTGCCGCACTCAAATGGTACATGGGTTTAAACCATACTACGATCAGTACATTCAGAGATCTTTGTACTACCTTCGTCCAACAATACAAATACAATTTGGACATGGCACCCGACAGAGATCAACTCAGATCGATGTCGCAAAAGGAAAAGGAAACCTTTAAGGAGTATGCTCAAAGGTGGCGTGAAATTGCCGCTCAAATTTGTCCACCTCTTGAGGAAAAAGAGATGACAAAAATCTTCTTAAAGACCTTAAGCTCATTTTACTATGACCGAATGATTGCCAGTGCACCCAGTGATTTCACCGAAATGGTCGACATGGGTGTACGTCTTGAGGAAGCCGTCCGAGAAGGACGTTTGGTAAACGACCCTGGATCAACGAGCGGTACTAAAAAATACGGTAGTGCTCTCCCTAAGAAAAAAGAGCAAGATATTGGGAATATCTCTCTCGGAAAGCAAAGGCGACGTTATCAGCCAGTAGCAGTTGTTACTCCTGCTATCGGCCCCGCGCCTGTTCCTATGTATCAACCTCAGGTTGCGCAGAGCCAACCTGACCAACAAAGGACACAACAGCCTCTTCAACAGGCTCGTCCTCCATATAACAACAACCGTACAATACGGCCACCAGGATTTGATCCTATACCCGTAACGTACGCAGAGCTATTTCCGTTACTGCTGGCTGAGGGGCACATTCAGACTAAGTCTCCCCTTTCAGTTCCGGAAAATCCGCCTTTTTGGTTTAAAGCGGATCAAACATGCCCTTATCATCAAGGAGGTTCTGGGCATAACATTGAGACTTGTCTCAATTTCAAATCCGACGTGCAAAAGCTTGTTAGGAGCGGGCTCTTATCTTTCAAAGATACGAATCCTAATGTTCTTACGAACCCGTTGCCTCAACATGAGAAAGCTGCAGTCAATCTGATTGAGAAAGAGACTAACGATGTCTATCAAATTCACGATGTACTCTTGTTAAAGACCAATCTGGTCAAGATGCATTGTAGACAGAGTGGATATGGCCATGTGCCACCTCATAATTATCACCAGTGTGATATCTGCTCTAAAGACAACCAGGGATGTTCTGTAGTGCAAGCAGCTCTACAGGAACAAATGGATCTTGGATGGATCCAAGAGCACCGAGTTCTTGGCGTTAACATGGTTTACACGAATTCCAACGTCATTCAAAACCACGACATCCGTGCGATGAATGTCAACTTGGTGGCGATGCACTCAAGGCAAAGCCAGTATCATAATCTTCCGCGGCACGATTACAGTTCCTGTCTGATTTGCTCGGTAAACAAACAGGGGTGCTCTTTCATACAAGAGGCCCTCCAGCGTCAGATGGATCTTGGATGGATCCAAGACTACCATGATAGGAACTCCTATCAAATCAACATGGTTCAGATCTTTGACATTCGCGTGATGAATACCAACCTGGTAGAGTTACATGCTGAGCAAGTCCGACTCGGATTCTTAATATCACACGATTATCAAAACTGTAAAGCAGGTTGCGAAAACGATCAAGGTTGTACCCTTGTTCAGGAGGCACTTCAGCACTTGCTAAATCACTGGTGGATGCCAATCTATATGGACGAAGATACTCAGCAGATTAGTATCAATCACAGGAATCCTACTCGTCGTCAAAGTCAGGATGTCCGATCAATGGAAGATAACCTAGTAAAGTTACATTGTATTCAAAGTGGGTGTGGCCAGGTGCCACCACACGACTATGACAGTTGCAGCGTCTGTTCGGAAAGTAACCAAGGGTGTTACCTTGTTAGAGCAGCTATTCAGGGTTAGGTCGATCATGGAGAAATTCGTCCATATCCAGGTTCAGGACCCATCATTTGGTCGCCGAACTACCTTGCCGAGCAAGTTGAGGATGTTGTCACGATCTCTGGTCATCACAGGACCAGGGATGTTTTTTCCATCATCCCTCTACTTGACGAATCTAGAGTTCCCAACCGGGAACGGATCAAGGTTACTTATGATGGTCAGAAAAATTAGAAGGTTCCCATAGTCATCTACCTACCGGGGCCACTACCGTATGAATCAGCTAAGGCAATCCCTTACAAATACGGTGCAACAATAATCGAGAATGGAAAGGAAATTCCATTACCCTCCGTCGTGAATATTGCAGACATCAGTCGTGTAACACGGAGTGGTCGAATCTTCAACCGAGGAGTTGGAGAATCCAACAAAGAAAAGGAACTTCAGGCAGAAATTCCTGATCCACCAGTCGGTCAATCTAGTAATTCCGACTTTTCAAAAGACAAAGATGAGATGCTAAAGCTCATCCAAAGGAGTGAATATAACATTGTTGATCAACTGTTACAGACTCCTTCAAAGATCTCAGTATTATCACTGTTACTCAGTTCAAAAGTACACAGAGAGGCTCTACAGAAAGTCTTGGAGCAAGCCTTTGTGGAACAGGATGTAACAATCAGACAATTCGATAGCATTGTCTCTAACATCACTTCCTGCAATAATTTGGGATTTAGTGATGAGGAATTACCTGAATAGGGTCGCCGTCATAACATGGCGCTCAACATTACAGTTAACTGCCAGGCCGATGCTTTAGCCAACGTACTGGTAGACACAGGGTCAGCCCTGAATGTTATGCCGAAGTCCACTTTGATGCAATTATCATTTAAGGGCCCTCCGATGAGAGTCAGCGAGGTCGTCGTCAAAGCATTCGACGGATCCAGAAAAACAGTTATCGGCAAAGTTGATCTTCCCATAACTATCGGTCCTCATACTTTCCAAGTCACTTTCCAGGTCATGGACATCCGGGCAATGTACAGTTGTTTATTAGGAAGACCTTGGATACATCAGGCTGGAGCGGTTACTTCAACCCTCCACCAAAAGCTAAAGTTCGTCAAGAACGATCAACTTGTCACAGTTTGTGGGGAACAAGCCTTGCTTGTGAGCAACTTATCATCATTTAGTTGTGTGGAACCCGAGGAGGTTATTGGAACTCAGTTCCAAGCACTATCGGTGAGCAAGAACGATCAATCTGAAGAAGGAACCTCAATTTCCTCATACAACGATGCTATCAAAGCGGTCGAGAGTACCGATACAACCGGATGGGGATGGCTTGTCATTCCTATTGACAATAAAACAAAGAAGGGTCTTGGTTTTTCTGCGACCTGTACCCAGACAGCCGCCAACGATGAAAGTCTTCATCCCCTTCAAAACTTCTTCCACAGTGGAGGTTTTCTTCACCCAGTGTCTCAGACAGTTCATGCTATCAATGAGGAAGATCCCTCTGACACAGATGAAGAATGGAAGTCCTACCTTAACAAGGACGACTATATGTCTCAGGAAGAGGTGCCTATGCCTTTTTGCTTTCCTACAGAAAGTCCGAGATTTATGCCAAGATCAGATGTCGAAATGATCTACGGAGATTGTGATCCGGAAGGATGTCGTGCTCCGCCAAATTCATTAGAGGAAGACACTCCGATGAAAGACAACTTTGATCACAATTACTATGGCCCAATGGATGGCCTGCCAATGTGGAAACCTTACCCAGGAAACTTGGGGCAAGAGAGTCAGCCGAGTAATGAAACTCAGCTGAGCATCATTGAACAGAATACCTATGTCCCCGCTATGTCACGGGATCAACACTCAGGTCATTCAGAAATTACTCAACATGAAGATGAATTCGCAACGTTTGCAGGACTAGAATTCATCAACTATGCTTTTTCTGAGGTCAACGTCATCGAGAGGGATGACTTCTCCAGTTCCAAAGAAGTTTGGGACACTCTGGGACAACCAAGTGGAAAATACGACTTTATGGTCAAGTACACTGCTCCCGAAAGCTCGTATCAGGCTCGAAGATATCCAGTCAACTGGATGGGGAGATACAGCTGAGAGCACCAATGTTATGCAAAATGCAACAGAGGAATCCTCCTACGACAATTCTGCCTGGGAAACAGATTCCAATGATCCTACTCCACCAGAAATCAGCGTCATTTCTGAAGACAAATCAAGGAAGGTGCCAGACTTTGTGATTCATCGAGGAGTTCGCCACCAATGGGTTGCCGTCGAGGTTCCGAAGGTCGTTCGTCAGTCAAAGTAATTGCCATCTTTAACCTTTCACCCTGCCCAGGTGAAACGGATGTTTTGATAGGGCTCGCTTTTTGTAAATTTCCCTCTTCGCTTTGCCCAAAGCGAGTGAGTTTTGTTTTATAGGGTTGTAGTTTCAAGATTCGACTTGTTCATTAATAAAATAACGTCGTTCTGTAATTTCCGCATTAATTGCTGTTTTCTCTTTTTGCTTTCTCAGAAAATGGTAATCCTAAAAAAAAAACATTCAATAATAAAAACAAGAAGTAAAATAAATACAATGCACACACTTGCATTTTCTCTATCTCTTCTAAACACGAATCATCACGTCATGCAGATTGCTTGTTTTAAACCCCGTTGAAACATACGATCCGATGCCTTCTTCCAACTTTGAGTTCCCGGTATTCGAGGCTGAAGAAGAAGTTGACAACGAAATTCCAGAAGAGATCTCCCAACTACTCAGACAAGAGGAAAGGTCCATTGAACCTCACAAAGAGCCGTTGGAAACGGTAAACTTGGGTTCAGAAAAAGAGAGAAAAGAAATCAGGATCGGAGCACTGCTCAGTCCAACTGCCAGAGAAGATCTGATAAAGCTTCTCAAAGAATTCCCCGATGTGTTCGCTTGGTCCTATCAGGATATGCCAGGGTTGGATACCAGCATCGTGGAACATCACTTACCGTTGAGATCAGAATGTCTGCCAGTAAAGCAAAGGTTGAGATGCACTCACCCGGACATGGCCATCAAAATCAAAGAGGAGGTACAGAAACAGATTGACGCGGGTTTCCTTGCTACATCTGAATATCCTCAATGGTTAGCCAACATCGTACCCGTTCCCAAAAAGGATGGAAAGGTCAGAACGTGTGTTGATTACAGAGATCTAAACAAGGCAAGTCCAAAGGACGACTTTCCTTTACCACACATTGACATGCTGGTTGACAGCACAACAAAGTTCAAAGTATTCTCCTTCATGGATGGTTTCTCGGGCTATAACCAGATCAAAATGGCGCCGAAAGACATGGAGAAAACTTCATTCATTACCCCATGGGGTACCTTTTATTACAAGGTAATGCCGTTCGGTTTGAAGAATGCCGGGGCAACCTATCAAAGGGCCATGACTACTCTGTTTCTTGACATGATACACAAAGAAATCGAGGTATATGTCGATGATTTGATTGCAAAATCAAGAACAGAGGAGGAGCACGTTGAACATCTGTCAAAATTGTTCGAACGTCTAAGAAAATTCAAGCTCCGCTTGAATCCCAACAAGTGCACCTTCGGTGTCCGTTCGGGGAAATTACTAGGGTTCATCGTCAGCCAGAAAGGAATTGAAGTTGATCCTGACAAGGTCAAGGTAATTCAAGAAATGCCTTCTCCGAAAACTGAAAAACAAGTCAGAGGATTCCTGGGACGTTTGAACTACATCTCTAGATTCATATTCCTCATGACCGCGACGTATGCGCCGATTTTCAAATTACTCAAAAAGAACCAAGATTGCGTTTGGTCAGAAGATTGCCAAACCGCCTTCGACAGTATCAAGGAATATCTGTTGAATCCTCCAATTCTATCACCTCCAGTGGAAGGGAGACCACTGATCATTTACCTCACAGTTCTAGAGGACTCAATGGGATGTGTACTTGGCCAACAAGACGAAACTAAACGGAAAGAGTCTGCCATTTACTATCTAAGCAAGAAATTCACCGACTGCGAGACTCGGTACACAATGCTTGAGAAAACTTGTTGCGCTTTGGCTTGGGTAGCCAAACGTCTTCGCCAGTACATGATTCGTCATACTACTTGGTTGGTCTCCGAAATGGATCCAATCAAGTACGTTTTCGAAAAACCTGCTCTCACGGGAAGGATTGCCCGTTGGCAGATGTTACTATCAGAATATAACATAGAGTACCATACTCAAAAAGCCGTTAAAGGAAGTATTTTAGCCGATCATTTGGCTCATCAACCGATTGACGATCAAGAATCAATCGGGTTTGACTTCCCAGACGAAGATGTCATGTATCTAAAGATGAAAGATTGCGATGAACCGCTACCCAGTGAAGGGCCAAAACCAGGTTCCCAGTGGGGACTTATCTTTGACGGAGCAGTCAATCATTATGGAAACAGAATTGGGGCAATCATTGTTACCCCTCAGGGTTCCCACATTCCTTTCACTGCCAGACTTACGTTCAAATGTACGAACAACGAGGCCGAATACGAAGCATGTATCATGGGTCTCGAAGAAGCGATTGATTTAAGGATCAAAAACTTGGACGTATACGGCGATTCAGCCCTGGTTATTAACCAGATAAAAGGAGATTAGAACACATACCAATCAGGATTGATTCCTTACAAAGACTATGCAAGGAGGTTGTTACCCTTCTTCAACAGAGTCGACTTTCATCACATCCCTCGTGATGAGAATCACATGGCTGATGCATTAGCCACTCTCTCTTCCATGATTAGTGTAGGTCGATGGAATGACATACCTAAGATCGACATCATGTGCCTTGAACGGCCCGCCTACATCTTCGTGATCGAAGCAGTCATAGACGACAAACCTTGGTATCACGATATCAAATGCTTCCTTCAGAAACAAGAGTACCCATCTTGGGCACTCAGAAAAGACAGGAAAACCCTCAGAAGATTGGCTGGAAACTTCTTCCTGAGCGGTGACACTCTTTATAAGAGACATTTTGACGTGGTCTTGCTCCGATGCGTCGAAAGACCAGAAGCAGACATGCTCATGAAATAAATTCATGAAGGATCCTTTGGCACTCCTGCCAACGACGCACAATGGCGAGAAAAATTCTCAGGGCCGGGTATTATTGGTTGACCATGGAATCCGACTACTACAAGTACATGAGGAGGTGTCACAAGTGTCAGATATACTCCGACAAAATTCATGTACCGCCATCACATCTCAAAGTTCTTTCTTCCCCGTGGCCATTTTCCATATGGGGAATCGATATGATTGGTATGATTGAGCCCAAGGCTTCAAACGAACATCGGTTCATCCTGGTAGCCATTGACTATTTCACCAAGTGGGTCGAAGCAGCGTCATTCGCCAATGTAACCCGACAAGTGGTGGTCCGATTTATCAAAAACAATATCATCTGCCGTTATGGTGTTCCAAGCAAGATCATTACTGATAATGGATCTAACTTGAACAATAAGATGATGAAGGAGTTGTGTGCAGAGTTCAAGATCGAACACCATAACTCATTTCCCTACCGACCCAAGATGAACGGAGCGGTAGAAGCGGCTAACAAGAACATCAAGAAGATTGTTCAAAAGATGGTTGTAACCTATAAAGATTGGCACGAAATGCTACCCTTTGCTCTTCACGGTTATCGAACATCTGTCCGCACTTCAACAGGGGCAACCCCTTTCTCTCTAGTATATGGCATGGAAGCAGTGCTCCCCATAGAAGTAGAGATCCCATCAATCCGGGTATTGATGGAAGCTAAGCTCACTGAAGCTGAATGGTGTCAAAGTCGACACGACGAACTGAACCTGATCGAAGAGAAGCGAATCACGGCACTATGCCACGGTCAGTTGTATCAACAAAGAATGAAAAGGGCGTTCGACAAAAAGGTCTGACCGCGTATCTTCAGAAAAGGAGACCTTGTGCTCAAGAAGATACAATTATTTCTCACTGATTCTCGGGGCAAATGGACCCCAAATTATGATGGCCCCTATGTGGTCACGAGAGCTTTCTCAGGCGGCGCCTTGAGACTTTCAACCATGGACGGAGAGGAATTTGCCTGTCCCA
The DNA here is from genome assembly GCA_022829125.1 of Lathyrus tuberosus. NCBI lineage: Eukaryota > Viridiplantae > Streptophyta > Magnoliopsida > Fabales > Fabaceae > Lathyrus > Lathyrus tuberosus. Next base: position 6,126,032 of record JALAZF010000308.1, on the reverse strand, counting down.
CGAATGTTGATATAGTCAAGAAATACTTCGCCTAAAACTAAAAAAAAAAAAAACGTCTCGGTGGATTGAAAACCCGAAAGGGCGGTCCAGGCAAAAGTTAGAGACATGAAAAGAATCATCCAGATGGATTGGAAATCTCATAGTACAATCCAGGCAAAAGTTAGGGATAATGGCAAGTAACTATGTTCAACAGAGGCAAGTCCCTCAGCAGCAGTTGCATCATCTATCGGAGGAAATCTCCAGTCAAAGGTCATCTTCGACAGAAGCTCAGGATGTCCCGAATTCAAAGTTGGTAGAAGAATAGTGGTCGTTATGTTTCAACGTAGCCCTTTTCCCTGTAAATTACCATTTTCTAACTTTGTAAATACTCTTTGGAATCACGCGTTTGGCTGATCTCCATCTTATCAATAAAATTTGAGCCCTTGTGCTTTTGTTTGTAATTCTTTACTTGTTTTAGCTTTACAGAACGACGTTGTTTAAATTTAACCAGCGATTCTTGAAATAAAACAAAAATAAATTTACTTGTTAAACTTTTTCTGCTCTTAAATTAAAGATGGCATTTCTTTTGACTGTTGAACATCAGAAGAACGTCGATCGCTTCTCCCGAAGTAAGCGAACTTCAAAGTGCAGAATCAAAGTACTCCTTCTAGACCAGTACTCCTGAATGAAGGATCAATAATGTCAGAGACCATGTTTCGTTTGACATCCTCGGCCGAGTTCTCATCTCCTAAGCCCGATCAACATAGCTCCCAACGGAACTATCTCTCCTAAGCAAGGTGGAATTGCTATTTTGAACCAACGGTACTTCTTCGCCCCGCGATGGCCGAGTATCCAATTGTGTTCATCCATTAGTCTGTATGTCGCGTCTGTTTTGTCAGCATATACATACGTACTTCATGCATTTTTTATTTGCATTTACATTTCATATTGCATCGTTATCACTCTAGCCGGTCTTGTCCCCTAGTGATAAATAGTTTTCTCAATCGAGTTTGTCAGTTCTTTCCTCGTCAGGAAGTGTTGCGTCGGCACAATCTCGCCACCAGTGTATCTTTAGATCAGAGTCGGCACTTGGCCACTTTGATAACTTGAACCTCTGAAAAGCTAGAGAAAACTTTTAATAAACATCACTCTTCGCCATTGAAGATGATATCCTTGCTTTCCCGGATTAAGGAAAATCCACAGAGAAAGCCTCATGATCAGAGATTCGGCAGCACGCCAGTTTTGCTCCGAAAAACCACTGATGAGAAGGTCATTGGCACCTCAAAATTGGATCCCATCATATGGCATTTCTCCGGGAAGATCCCGAGAAAAGTATGATGTAACCCCAAACGAAAACAGTCTCTCAAGATACTCTCTTTCCCTAGTAGAATCGACAAATGGCGTCTCCAACGGAGAAGTTTGTGCAACTCTACAATTCAGACGAATGGGTTCCCCAGCAAGTCTGACATCATATCTTTTCCCACTCAAATGGCGTCTCCCCAGGAAAATTCGGCGAGAAGTTTGAGGGAAAACCGCTACTAATAGCGTCCCTTGTCAATAAAGTTTATTGACAAAAGAAACTAAGACCAGTTCCTTGGTAGGAAACCAGGATCGAGGGGAAGTTTATTTCTGAAACTTAGACCAGTTCCTTGGTAGGAAACCAGGATCGAGGGGAAGTTTATTAAAGAAACTAAGACCAGTTCCTTGGTAGAAAACCAGGACCGAGGGGAAGTTTATTTCAAAAGAAACTAAGAACAGTTCCTTGGTAGGAAACCAGGATCGAGGGGAAGTTTATTAAAGAAACTAAGACCAGTTCCTTGGTAGGAAACCAGGATCGAGGGGAAGTTTATATCAGAAACTAAGACCAGTTCTTGGTAGGAGACCAGGATCGAGGGGAAGTTTACCTTTTCTAAGCATCATTGCTTAGCTAAAGAAGATGAATGCGTAAGCTACCATTCATAACCACCATCAAAATTTCGGGTATTCCGATATTTAATCCTCTTGCACCCCGAATGCCCGAATCCCTTCGTCATTCACACCTTCGGGTCCAAGAAGATTAAATAGGGGCATCTGTAATACCCCAAATTTTGACCACTTAGATTTCCCATCATTGTGAAAATCATCATCACAATATGGATGAACCATCATGCTTCATCAGTCTCCCCAAAGATGGGTGAGCATCCAATACAATCAAAATTAGGGTTTCAAGCCCTTTCTGAGTGCTTAGACAAAGGATCAATCAAGAAATGACATGATCTTCAACTTGTCTAATCTCTCAAACATCCTCAAAGGATCAAAAGGACTCCTACTTCAAGGATTAAGCACAAAGCTGCTCCCTTCTAGGTGGATCAAGTCTCAAGATCGACAGTGTCACCAAATTAGGGTTTTGGTCGACCAAGGCCTCCAGATGAAAATTTTCATCTGGGCACAAGGAAATGATCCAAAACATAACCTAATATACTTCATGGAACCTCATGAACCCATGCATCAAGTCAATTTTGCCTCAGGGGATGCATTCATCAAAAATCAGGAATTAGGGTTTCTTGACCTAATTCACCCCTAAGTTGACTTTTGGGACAAACCATGAGCCAAGACCTCAAGACATGATTTGAGGGTCTCTAATATACCATATTGATCTATTTGGAACAATGGATTGATCCAAGAAGCTTGAGCAACAAGTCTCAATTTCATCTGCACCACAATTAGGGTTTTAAGAGAAAAGTCAACTGTAACTTTGACTTTTGACCAGGACATGCTCCCAAACCCTAATACATGATTGAATATACCCTATGACACCCATGGAACATGTCCATCAAGTTTGATTTAGGTCAAGGACATGATTTCCTGAAGAATTGCACAGTTTGGAATTCATCTGATAAAAAGTCAACTGTGCACAAAAGTCAACTTTGACTTTTTGAAATTTTTCACCAAAATGGATTTTTAACCCTAAAATGATGTTAATGTATGATTTGAATCATCATTCATCAAGAAAAATCAAGAAAAGTGAGATAACTTGTAAAAGGGGTAACCATAAAACTTAGAAATTTTTCTAAGTTAAAAATAAAGTGGCAAAGGTACCAACTTTGGAGGACCATAACTCCTAAACCACAAGGCCATTTTTTCTCATCCAAAGATGGATTTGTAGCCCTCATTATCACCTACAAAAACTTCAACTACAAGTCATTCCAATTCATTAAGGATTTTGAGTTATGGAGTGATCAAAGTGGCTGAAAAGTGAAAATGTCACTTTTTCCAACACTTAGTGAAATTTTCACTAAGTCAGATTCTGCCTCACTTTTTGTCAAATGTAGGGGGATTTTTCACTTGGAATCCAAAGAGATCAAAACCAAACTTGTTCAAACAGTTGTTGTTTCATGTAAGAGCTTTCCAAAATGGCCAAGAACATTGCCAAATTCAACCTACACCATGAGATACAACATTGCCAAGTTGCCTTGCTGAAATCTGTTAAGGCAAGGCAGAATTTGCAACTTTGGTCGATTTTCCAAAATCAGCCAAATTCAATTGCTCCTATCCACTTGGACACCTCAGAGGATTGAATCTAAAGGGGACAATCACTGAGCCAAGCCTCCAAAGTCCATGGAACAAGAAACAGCATGTTGAACCTAGAATGGCCAAAATAGGGACAAGACTTCAAATTTGGAATGAGGCATTCAATGGAACCATCAAGGTGGCATGGACTAAGCCATTCTCATCTGAAATCAGTCAAGACTTATCCAAGACCAAGGGAACCAAAGCTCTGTGCCCTAACCTCTAGTCAATGGCTAGAGGAGACTTGGATTTTCATTTGCCAACATTGGCCAAACCTACTTACCAGCTGCCATGCACTATTCCTTGCAAAACAAACTTGCTCTACTATAAATAGAGCTCAACTGTGGTCAGTTTGAGTACACCAAAGCCATCTAACAGATGCTTTCCTCAAAATCTCTTCTTTCACTCCAATTTTGCCTTCTAAGGCAAGTCACTATCGGGTTTTGAGTTTGAGAGCAATTTCAATCAAACCAATCACTCACACACCTCACATACATCACATATGAGCTGATCAAACACTTAGATTACTTCTGAAACATCAATTTCACAAAATCACCAGCTGGTTGCTCAAGGTTTTAACCAAAGTGCAGCTGAGGTGCCACAAAATGATCCAGCCAATTTCAATCAAGTCCAACCATCCAAACACAATCCATAGGGTGTAGGAAAGGTGTTCAGATCATCACCGCTCATCTGTAACACCTCCAAATCAAAAATCACTTTGAACTTGCTGTCACGACTTGGAGGTAAGCACATACTTGGTCATCTCTCAATCTATGCATATTTCCTCGCACAATAATTTGGCCATATGTTCATAATTATGCATGGAATGTTTTCCCTCAATTAATTGCATTGTTTGAATCGTGTATCAAAAATCCTAGCCTTCATGCAGAAATTAGGGTTCTTGAGGTCTCTTCGTGATTTCTTGTTGTATGTTTAATTTAAATGAAATTAAAGTACATAGACATGATCGTGAGGTTGAGGCGAGCATAATGATATGTGGATTGCATGATATGATTACGTATTCATGGAGATTGGATAGAAAATGCAAATCTGAGACACCATGAACACGCGCGTGTTCTTCAGCTCGTTCTTGGCGCCATTTTTAGAAATTCAAATATTTGAATTTTGTGATTTTGTTTAATTGATTCAAAAATTAACTTCTCTCTGAGTTTTAATGATTTTGAGTTGATTCTTTTTTTAATAATTCACAAAAATGTTAAAATATTTTATTTTCACAAAAAATCCCAAAAATATTATTTATTTCATATAATTGGTATTTTTGTAAAGAATTAATATTTTGATTGTTTTTGGCATTTTAAATATTTTTTCTACATTGATTTTGCAACTTTTAATGCTTTCTAATTATTTTGTAGGTCAATACTTAATTTTTGAAGCATTAATCCAAGATCACAATTTGTTTTCCATGTGTTAAACAATTTTTGATCATTTTAATTGAATTTTTATTCAATTAAATACATTTTGAAAACAAATTAGGGTTTTGGATTAATTCAACCCTCATAAATCATTTTCAAAACTCTTTGGGCCTCTTGAGAGAGTGTAAGACCCATCCCCCCTTGTACAAAAACCTTTTGGGCCTCACTCATTGTATAAATCCCTTTGTACAAGTAAACGGCGCGATCGTCGCCCGTTTAAAAATAAAAATCATCTGGGCCTCTCCTTGAGCTATAAGACCCATTCAAAACACTTTGGGCCTCTATTAGAGTGTAAGACCCAATTCTCTTTTTAACCAAAACATCTTGGACCTCACTTATTGTATAAGTCCCTCTGTGTTAAAAGAAAACCTCGGCGCGATCGCCATTTTTAAACGAAAAATCATTTGGGCATACCCTCGTGTTATAAGCCCCACTCTTTTCTTTAAACCTTTTTGGGCCTCTTGAGAGAGTGTAAGACCCATCCCTTTGTACAGAAAACCTTTGGGGCCTCAGTCACTTGTATAAGTCCCTCTGTACAAATTCAAACAGTGCACTCACTGATAAAACCCTGGGCCTCTCCTTGAGTTGTAAGCCCCAAATCTTTCTTTTTCAAAGCACTTTCTCCTTTGATTTTGAATATACTGTTGTTTTCAATCTTTCTTTGTTGAACAACTAACCAAACAGCATGGAAGCACTCCAACCGAGTAAGTGTTTATCGCTTTCGTTTACTGCTTTCATATTATAAACTGTACTGTGGGGCTGCTCACTGTAAGTCTCCTTTCATAAACTCATATCTACTGTGTAATAATAGTATAGATATTTTGAGTTTCCCCGGCAACTACGTCTAGAACTAGGTGACGTCGTTTCATTTATTCGTAGAAATAGACGCCTAGATCCCCAATAGGAGCACCAGATACAGTCTTCTCTTCGGCTGTCCTCCTTAGGAATCGTCAAGAAGCTCTACTCCCCAAGATGAATGTATTCTCCGTGAATGGCATCTTTGAGTTTCTTCCAACTTCTCGAACTTTCCTGACTTGATCTATTCCTTGTGGATAGCTTGCCTTAAATGTCTCAGGGTTTGGGTACCCACTACGGTCATAATCTTGGACCTTAACTAAGGAACCCTCTTTAAAGGTTAAAAGTCGCTGGATAGTAAACCTCGCACGTTTACCAGTGGTTTTTATCTTTAAAAGAGTTATCTCTCCTAATGGAAAGGAGATGATAGACCCACGGGCTTCTTAAAAGCATCAGCCTCCTCTTGGGCATTATTCAAGGACTCTACGGCTTCTTAGAAGTATTCACAGCCTCCTCTTAGGCTTTGTATAATGATCTCTTCCTCCGGGAATGATAGCCTCCTCTTGGGCTTCGTACAAGGACCCGTCGGCTTCTTAAAAGTTTCCAGCCTCCTCTTGGGCTTCGTACAAATTGTCCCGACGACCTCCTAGATGTATAGGAACAGAACCTAGTCATCCTCATAGAACAGTCCTTTCATAGAGTCTACTACTGTTTCTCAAAACATAGTACAAAAGATAAAACTCTAGACACGGACAGTCTAACTTCCTTGAGTCTCAAAAGACATTCTCAAGTGACCCCTTCGTTAAATAGGAAGGAAACCCGCAGACTCGGACAGTCTCAATACCCTTTGGATTTCCAGTTTCCCAAAGAAGAGGAAACAACCCCGATCCTCAGATTTAACCCACGAGTACAGTGATGCTCATATAAGAACTGATTTTCTCTTTCAAAATCAGTATACTGGACCTGTCACTTAACTGACATAGCCTCCTCTTGGGCTTTGTACAATGACTCTCCCTAGCGGAGTCAAACAACATTTTAGCCTCTCTCTCGGGCTTTGTACGAGACACACAAAGACTCCCTCGTTGAGTCAAACAAACAATAGCCTCCATCTCGGGCTTCGTACGAGACACAAAGACTCTATCGTCGGGTCAAAAACTTTTAGCCTCTCTCTCGGGCTTTGTACGAGACACAAAATAGCCTCCTCTTAGGCTTTGTATAAGAAAACCACTGTTTGATCCAATCAACCTTTTAGCATCAAAGCTGTGCCTCGTTCATAGTACACAAACATCAATAACTCCTTTCCCTTCATCTAATCGCTGTAAGCGGCAAGCCTCTGGATCATCTATATCCACGCCACTATCCCTGTTTTAGCATGAGAAATTCCTAAGGAAAGATGGCATTGCTCTACACTGAGTTAAAGTCTTCTCCTTCAGGTTAAAACCCTTTCTTCAGAAATTATGGCATTGCTCGGATCCGCGTATCCCAGTTAAAGTAATTCTCCTTCTCCCCTCTTTAGAGATGACAAATTCTCTCTAAAGTCGAAGTCTTTCAGCTTCACGTCTTGGGCTTTGAACAAGACACAAATAGACCTTTCAGCTTCACATCTTGGGCTTTGAACAAGATACAAACCACCTTTCGCTTCACGTCTTGGGCTTTGAACAAGACACCAAAAACCAATTTCCTCCCATAGAATAGGAGGAACTACGAACACTCTGATTTCCCTGTTTCGGTAAACGGGAATACGTAGGCATAAGATCGAAAGAAAAGATCTTAGCGAGCGCAATCAACAAAAAAACCAAATCCCATATCTCCATCAATCAAAACCAGTAATTCAAAAGCATCAGTCCTAACATCCTAATCCTTGTTCCCCGCCAGAAACCTTCTGCCCAGGTAAAAAAGAAAGAAAACAGTATTGGCGAAAATACAAATAACCAGTACAAAGGCTCCCCCCACATTGATAGCATTCGTAACTTAACAGACCGCTATTTAAACTCAGTATGCAAAGCAGGGTTAATTGGAGACATCTATTTCCCTTCCTTATTCAGCTCACAATAGGATAAAAAATGAATCGACCTGTAGTCAAAGCTCAAACCGCAGAGAGCGACCAGCGCTTAAGAACCGCGTCCAAAATCGCTCGCTACAGATTTCTTTAGAGCTTTCTCTCTCGATCCCCAGTGGAGTCAGAGATTCGCGCGTCGCACGACACTGGAGCACTGTACAACTTGGAGCTGTTACGCTGTCTGTTTCAACTTCCGCACTACACCCTGTGTGTTAGAGAAGGAACGAAAATGGAGAATTCCTACTCTTATTCTGACTACTTCAGGTAGGGGACGAATGACCCTGTGCCTGGCTTAGTCAGCTTTATCCTCAGGCGGTAGTGTATCTCCTTCCCCAGTCGAGTCGTTCCTTGATCACTCCTATCTCTTGCAATCTCTTTTTATCAATCCTTACCTTTTTGGTTAAGATCATTGTCTTTGGGTTAGCAAACTCTCTTTTTTTCAATACCCTACTTTCTTTTCTTGTGGTCAATCCTTGCTTTTGACTCCCCAATAAGAGTTTATTTTTCGGTTAAACACAGTATTTCTTTTAAAACCGTATCCCCAGGAGTTCGCAACATTCTTTTGGTTCTTCTCCTTTGTTTGGTTAACCACTGCCTGTCAGTTAAAACACCAATTTGCAAGTCTTCTCAGTTAATCACAGTATATCTGTTAACACACTGAGTTACTCTTGGGTTAATCACCTCCTCCTGGTTAATCACCCATTTCTTTCAGTTAACCACATCCAGTTTGTTAAAACACTGAACCCCTTTTGAGTTAATCACCTTCTCTTGGTTAATCACTCATTTCTTTTTGGTTAATCATGGTTCCTCTTTTAACACCGATTCCTCAACAGTTAACAACCTCTTTTGGTTCAATACCCTTTTTGTTGATCAAGTACTGTTTCTTCAGTTAGTATCGACATCCCCTTTGGGTCATAACCTTCGTTTGGTTCTACACCCGTTCTTTTGGGTTGATCACAATCTATCTGTTAAAACCTTTCTCCCCACAAAGTTGCAATCTTCCCTTTCCTTGGTTACCCGTTCTAGAAGCAAATGAAATGGTTCCCGTTGAGTACGACGGATGCGTAAGGTGCTAGTACCTTCCTTTCGCATCCGTTCCCGTTTCTCTTCCCCTTGGATTTTATCGATATTTTCCCTGTCCTTTGGGACTAAATAAAGTTCGGTGGTGACTCTGTTGTATCTTTGAGTGTGCGATTCACTTAGGTATAAACCAGCCATCTTCACCGAGAAATTTCATTTGGAATCTCCTAAATATCCTCTTCTTCAACTCCAAACACAGGGAACTCAAAGTTGGGAGAGGGCATAGGGTCATTGTTTTCAATGGGTTTAACAATCAATCTGCACAATGATTTTATGTTTGATTTTAGAATATGAACAAGAAGTGCAAGTATTATGCAGATAAAAGCGATTATCACATTATATTTTTTTTTTGGATTTTTATGTTACCATTTTTCAGAAATAAAGCAAAAAGGAAAAACATAATATGGATAAACAAAATAACATTTTATTGATGATGATAAAGATTGAAACAAAGCCCTCACAAATTCACTTTCACCTTGGGCAGAGTGAAAGGATTTTTTGAAAGAAACAAAAACAAATTACTTTGAAATATGAATAACAGTGGGAACATCAACAGCTATCCAATTTTAAGAGATCTGTCCATGTGTCATGAAATTGGGAAGTTCTTCCTCTTCACCATCTTCAATTATGGCAACAGTAGAGTGATCTTTGTTGATGAATTCGGTGTTGTGAAAGGCCTCATTAATACGCTTTAAATATCTTCTAACCGTACCACGCGTAAAGCCTAAACCAGTTTTTCCTAGGTTATCAACCACATCAATAACTCGGCCCCAACCGTCAGACCGACCAGTCTCTAATACATGCAGAGCATCTTTTAAGGAAGACATAGGTAACCTAGTCTTCTTAACTGATTTATCATCGATGGTAAGAGCTTAGAACGGAGTCCTAATAGTTTCGTCGACATCAATATACGAAAATGATGAAAGATGGCTCACTAGCATCGCTTGTTCGCCTCCAACAATTACCAGCTTGTCATTCTTAACAAATTTCAATTTCTGATGAAGAGTCGAAGTCAATGTCCCAACTTTATGAATCCAGGGTCGGCCAAGCAGACAACTATAAGCAGGACAAATATCCATTACTTGAAAAGTAATTTGGAAGAAGCATGGTCCTATTTTGATTGGAAGATCAGCCTCTCCATTCACAGTTTTTCTAGATCCATCAAAAGCTTTAACCAGCACCTGACTATACCTCATGGGAGTACCTCGGTACGAAAGCCTCGACAAAGTAGACTTTGGTAACACATTTAAAGAAGAGCCAGTATCAACCAGCACATTAGAAAATGCATCTTCTTGACAGTTCATAGAGATATATAAAGACAAATTGTGATTTCTCCCCTCCTCGGATAACTCTTCATCACAGAAACTCAAATTATTCCATGCTGCGAGGTTGGAAACAATGCCATCAAACTCATTAACAGTCACATCATGCTCAACATATTCTTGTTCAAATACCTTCTGCAAATATTCCCTATGAGCCTCAGAATTCATCAGTAGGGACTGTCATACCCCAAATTTTGACCACTAAGATTCCCATCATTGTGTCAATCATCATCACAATATCGATGTACCTTTATGACTCATCAATCTCCTCAAGGAATTGTTGAGCATCCACTGCAATCAAAATTAGGGTTTTGGGCCCTCTCTGAGCCTTAGACAAAGGATCAATCAAGGAATGACATGATATTCAACTTGTATACACTCTCAAACATTCACAAAGGATAAAAAAGGACTCCCACTTCAAGGGTTAAGCACAGGGTTGCTCCCTTCTAGGTGGATCAAGCCTCAAGATCGCCAGTGTCACCAAATTAGGGTTTTGGTCGACCAGGGCCTCCTGATGGAGATTTTCCTCTGGGCATGAGCCAATGATTCAAAACATAACCTAATATACTCCATGTAACCTCATGGGCCCAACCATCATGTCAATTTTGCCTCAGGGGATGTATTCATCAAAAATCAGGAATTAGGGTTTCTTGACCTAATTCACCCCTAAGTTGACTTTTGGGACCAATCATGAACCAAGACCTCAAGAGAGGATTTGAGGGTCTCTAATACACCACATTGATCCATTTGGGATAATGGATTGATCCAAGAAGGTTGAGCAACAAGTCTCAATTTCATCTGGACCACAATTAGGGTTTTGCGGGAAAAGTCAACTGTATCTTTGACTTTTGACCAGGACATGCTCCCAAGCCCTAAGACATGATTCAATACACTCTATAACACCTATGGAATCAATCCATCAAGTTTGATTTAGGTCAAGGACTTGATTTCATAGAGGATCGCACAGTTTGGAATTCATCAGATAAAAAGTCAACTGTGCACAAAAGTCAAACTTTGACTTTTTGAGATTTTTCACTAAAATGGATTTTTAACCCTAAAATGATGTTTATGTATGATTTGAATCATCATTCATCAATAAAAATCAAGAAAAGTGGGATAACTTGTAAAAGGGGTAACCATAAAAACTTAGAAAAATTTTTAAGTTATGAAATAAAGTGGCAAGGGTACCAACTTTGGAGGATCATAACTCCTAAACCACAAGGCCATTTTTTCCCATCCAAAGCTTGATTTGTAGATCTCATTGCCCTCTACAAAAGCTTCATACTAACCTATGTCCAAATTCTTCATGGATTTTGAGTTATGGAGTGATCAAAATCAAGAAAAATCACTTTGTTCCAACACTTAGTGAAAATTTCACTAAGTCAGAATCTGCCTTACTTTTTTCCAAATGTAGGGGGATTTTTCACTTGGATCCAAAAAGTATCAAAACCAAATATGTTCAAACAGTTGTTGTATCATATAAGGGCTTTCCAAAATGGCCAAGAACATCACTAAATTCAACTTGAGCCATGAGATATGACATTGGCAAGTTGCCTTGCTGAAAACTGCCAAGGCAAGGCAGAATTTTGCATTTTGGGTCGATTTGCCAAAATCAGCCAATTCCAAGCCTTGTCATCATCTTGGACACATCTGAGGATTGAATCTAAAGGGGACAATCACTGAGCCAAGCCTCCAAAGTCCTTGGAACAAGAAATAGCATGCCAAACCTAGAATTGCCTAAAATAGGGACAAGACTCCAATTTTGGATTGGAGCATTCAATGGAAGCACCAAGGTGGCATGGACTGAGCTATTAGCAACTGAATTCAGTCAAGACTTATCCAAGACCAAGGGAACCAGCAGCCTGTGCCCTAACCTCTAGTCAATGGCTAGAGGAGACTTGGATTTTCATTTGCCAACATTGGCCAAACCTACTCAGCAGTTGCCATTCACAATTCCTTGCAAAACAAACTTTCTCTACTATAAATAGAGCTCAATTGTGATCAGTTTAAGTACACCAAAGGCCTACAACACTTGCCTTTCTCAAAATCTACTTCTCACTCTCAAAAATGCCTTTCTTAGCAAGTCACTATCAAATTTTTCAGTAGAGAATAATTCCACTCAAACCAATCACACACACACCTCACATACATCATATATGAGCTGATCAAACACTTAAACAACAACTGGAACACTGATTTCTCATAATCACCAGTCAATTGCTCAAGGTTTTAACCAAAGTGCGGTTGAGATGCCATGAAGTGATCCAGCCATTCTCAGTCAAGTCCAAGCATTCAAACACACTCCATAGGGAGTAGGGAAGTTGTTCAGATCATCACAACTCATCTGTAACACCTCCAACTTAGAAATCACTTTGAACTTGCTGTCACGGCCTAGAGGTAAGCACAAACTTGGTCATCTCTCAATCTATGCATATTTCCTCGCACAATACTTTTGCCAAATGTTCATAATCATGCATGGAATGTTTCCCCTCAATTAATTGCTTTGTTTGAATCGTGTATCAATAATCACAGCCTTCATGCAGAATTTAGGGTTCTTGAGGATTTTTCGTGATTTCTTGTTTTATGCTTAATTTAAATGAAATTAAATGACATAGACATGATCGTGAGGTTAAAACGAGTTGATTGGTATGTGGATTGCATGACATGATCAAGTATTCAGTGACATTGGAGAGAAAATGGAAATTTGGGCAAAACCCAGAACACGCGCGTGTTCTTGGCGCCTTTTTTCAAAAATTCAAATATTTGAATTTTGTGATTTTATTTAATTGATTCAAAAATTAATTTCTCTCTGAGTTTTAATGATTTTGAGTTGATTCTTTTTTTAATAATTCACAAAAATGTTAAAATATTTTATTTTCCCCAAAAATCCCAAAAATATTATTTATTCCATATAATTGATATTTTTGCAAAGAATTAATATTTTAATTGTTTTTGACATTTAAAATATTTTTTGCTTCTTGATTTAACAAAGATTAATGCCTTCTAATTATTTTGTAGGTCAATACTTGATTTTTGAAGCATTAATCCAAGATCATAATTTGTTTCCCACATGTTAAACAATTTTTGATCATTTTAATTGTTCAATTAAAATACATTTTGGAAATAAATTAGGGTTTTTGATTAATTCAACCCTCATAAATCATTTTCAAACTCTTTTGGGCCTCTTGAGAGAGTGTAAGACCCAAACCCCTTGTACAAAACTTTTTGGGCTTCACTTATTGTATAAGTCCCCCTGTACAAGTAAACGGCGCGACTGTCGTCCGTTTAAAACATCTGGGCCTCTCCTCGAGCTATAAGACTCATTCAAAACTCTTTGGGCCTCTTTTAGAGTGTAAGACCCAATCCCCTTTTAACCAAAACAATTTTGGGCCTCACTTATTGTATAAGTCCCTCTGTGTTAAAAGAAAACCTCGGCACGATCGCCATTTCAAACGAAAAATCATCTGGGCCTACCCTCGAGTAGTAAGACCCATCTCTTTTTCTTTTAAAAAACTCTTTGGGCCTCTATTAGAGTGTAAGACCCACCCCTTTGTACAGAAAATCTTTCTTGGGCCACAGTCACTTGTATAAGTCCCTTTGTACAAAATTCAACAGTGCGATCACTGATAAAACCCTGGGCCTCTCCTTGAGCTGTAAGCCCCAAATCTTTCTTTTTCAAAGCACTTTCTCCTTTGAATTTGAATATACTGTTGTTTTCAATCTTTCTTTGTTGAACAACTAACAAAACAGCATGGAAGCTCTACAACCGAGTAAGTGTTTACCCGCTTTCGTTTAACGCTTTCATATGTATATAACTGTATTGTGGGGCTGCTCACAGTAAGTCTCCTTTCATAAACTCATATCCACTGTGTAATAATAGTATAGATATTTAGGGTTTCCCCGACAACTACGTCTATAACTAAGTAAAGCCGTTTCGATTACTTGTAGAAATAGACAAGCTAGATTCCCAATAAGAGCACCAGATACAATCTTCTCTTCGGCTGTCCTCATTAGGAATTGTCAAGAGACTCTACCTCCCCAGAGATGAATGTATTCTCCGTGAATGGAATCTCTTGAGTTTCTTCCAAATTCTCGAACTTTCCTGGCTTGATCTATTCCTTGTGAATAGCCTGTCTTGAATTTCTCGGGGTTTGGGGACCCACAAGCTTCTTAAAAGCATCGGCCTCCTCTTGGGCATTGTACAAGGACCCGCAGGCTTCCTAAAAGCAACCCCGCCTCCTCTTGGGCTTAGTACAAGGACCCGTCGGCTTCTTAGAAGTTTTCACAACCTCCTCTTAGGCTTCGTATAATGATTCTTCCTCCGGGAATGATAGCCTCCTCTTGGGCTTCGTACCAGGACCGCTTGGCTTCTTAAAAGTATTCCAGCCTCCTCTTGGGCTTCATATAAATTGTCCCGATGACCTCCTAGAGGTATAGGAACAGAAAGTAGTCATCGTCATAGAATAGTCTTTCAAAGAGTCTAGACCATACTTCTGTTTCTCAAAACATAGTATAAAAGATAAAACTCTAGACTTGGATAGTCTAATTTCCTTGAGTCTCAAAGACATTCTCAAGTCCTTTCCAAAAAATAGGAAGAAAACCCGTAGACTCGGACAGTCTCAATACCCTTTGGATTTCCCATTTCCTTAAAGAAACAGGAAATAATCCCGATCCTCTGATCAAATCCCTGAGTGTAAACATTACTCATATAAGAACTGATTTTCTCTTTAAATAAGTATATTGGATCTGTCACTCAACTGAAACAGTTGAAATAGCCTCCTCTTGGGCTTTGTACAATGATTCTCCCCAGCGGAGTAAACTTTTTTAGCCTCCATCTCGGGCTTCATACGAGATACCAACAAGGTTCTTATTGAGCCAAACAAATTTTAGCCTCTATCTCGGGCTTCATACGAGATACAAAGACTCTCTTGTTGAGTCAAATAGACTCTGTCTCGGGCTTTATACGAGACACCAAAACACTCTCTTGTTGAGTCAAATAGCCTCTATCTCGGGCTTTATATGAGATACAAAAAGACCCCCTCGTCGAGTCAAACCCTTTTAGCCTCTCTCTCGGGCTTTGTACGAGACACACAAAAACCCTCTTGTTGGGCCGATAGCCTCCTCTTAGGCTTTGTATAAGAAAACCCCGGTTGAGTCAATCAACCTTTTAGCATCAAAGTTTTGCCTCGTTCACAGTATACAAACATCAACAACTTCTTTCCCTTCATCTAACTGCTGTAAGCGACAAGCCTCTGGATCATCTACATCCATGCCACTGTCCCTCTTTTAGCATGAGAAATTCCTAAGGAAAGATGGCATTGCTCTACACTGAGTTAAAGTCTTCTCCTTCAGGTTGGAAAACCCCTATAAAGGAAATTATGGCATTGCCGAATTCACATATCCCGGTTAAAGTAATTCTCCTTTATAACCAGTCACCCAACAGTTGTGACAAACAAACCCCTCTTTAGAGATGACAAATTCTCTCTAAAGTGGTGACCTTTTAGCTTCACATCTTGGGCTTTGAACAAGATACAAATAGACCTTTCAGCTTCATATCTTGGGCTTTAAGCAAGATATAAACTACCTTTCGCTTCACGTCTTGGGCTTTGAACAAGACACCAGAACACCAATTTCCTCCCATAGAATAGGAGGAACTACGATCGCTCTGATTTCCCTGTTTCGGAAAACGGGAATACGTAGGCTTAAGATTGAAAGAAAAATCTTAGCGGGCACACTAAACAAAAAACTCAAATCCCATATCTCCATCAAATCAACCCAAAAGCAGTAATTCAAAACCATCAATCCTAACACCTCAACCTGCCAGCCTAAATATCTTTTCCAAACAAAATAAGCTAGTAGAAACCCCCCACTCTGGATCGCATCTGTAAACCAACAGTTTTGACTGTTTAACCTCAGTATGCAAGCAGGGTTAGTTGGAGACATCTATTTCCCTTCCTTCATCAACTTCAATAGGATAAAAAATGAATCGAGTTGTAGTACTAGAGCGATTGTGCTTCGCAACCACATCCAAAAATCACTCGCTACAGAAAAATGGCGACTCTGCTGGGAAGGAACGTCGTTTTTTATTTTATTTTGTCTAATAGGTCGAAACCTTTAGGGAAGATACCACAGAATGGCGCCTCCGTCGGGGAGCCACTTTCTGTCAGGAACATAGGATTCATAGCTCTTTAAAGTCTAGGACATTAGGACAAATATATATACTGCTTTTCCTATTTGCTATACGTGTTTATTTTTCTGCTAATGGGAATGCGGGTGATGCCGCATGTGGAAAGTTTGAGTATACACATAGGAAAATCACCTCTTTTTGTAGTGCGGAAGCTATCGGGATAGCTGTTACGCGATAAACTACCCTCTTCTAAGGTTTCTTTGATGGACACCACCTAGCACGGATCCCGGCCTGCTGGTGTTCTCAGGAATCAATGATGTTGAGTGACAGGTACAAAAAATCACCCGTAGAAAACCTTTGGGATGGGTAGAGCCTTGACTTCATGATAACGACCCTTTGACCCCATGTTTTTTCTATGTTTTTGTGTGTTGCATTCATGCATTAAAAAAACATTAAAACAAAAATTTTCTCTTCTAGTCTCTCTATTTTTCAAATTAAACTAAGACTGTGATTGCAAATATCAGAGAAAAAGATTGCGCTAATGGATTTCGGTAGAAGGAGAGCTCATAAGTATACCTTCAGGATTCCAAAACTAGGGGATTTAAGAGGTTTGGCGAGGATGATCACAAACCAAGAGGCTTTCGGAGCCAAGTACGGAGGTCTGCAACCTCTGTTAAGAGTCCATGTGATCGAGGGAATCATGGAAACGCTCATTCAGTTCTACGATCCGGTTTATCACTGCTTTACATTCCCGAATTATCAAGTAGCACCAACGCTGGAGGAGAATTCTCATCTGATTGATTTACATATCACTGATCGAGCTCCGTTTTCTGGACTGGAAGAAATTCCAAAAGATCAGACCATTGCAAGAGCAATTCATTTGGACGAGTCTGAGGTCAGGACTCACATGACCACTAAGGGCGACATACAAGGTTTGCCTGCCCAGTTCTTGACAAAGAAGGCCCTGTACTTCGCCAGTATTGGGAACGTGATTGCTTTTGAAAGCATCTTTGTTTTACTCACCTACGGGTTATTTCTGTTTCCCAACATTAATAACTTCGTTGATATCAACGCCATTAAGGTTTTTCTCATTGGAAACCCTGTGCCGACTTTGCTCGCTGATGCGTATCATTCTGTACACTTAGGGAATTTGTACAGCGGAGGGGAGATCACATGCTGTGTACCTTTGCGTTACAAATGGTTTATCTCCCATTTGCCTAAGTCTGCTGCTTTTTGGGATCATAAGAGTGTTTTACGCTGGTCGCAGAAAATCATGTCCCTCACCAACTCTGACATTGATTGGTGTAATAGTATTTATGAAGGGATCAGGATCATTGACCGTTGTGGAAACTTCCCCAACATACCCCTTATAGGAACTAAGGGAGGAATCAATTACCATCCAATATTGGTTCGTCGTCAATTTGGATACCCGATGAGGCATGTCCCCCGGAATGCTCATCTGGAAGGTCTTTTCTTCAAAGAAGGAGAGAATGACAAAGCACTAAAGATAGAAATAGTGCACGCTTGGAAACACGTTCATAAGAAAGGACGAGAGTCTCTGGGAAAACCAGACTGTGTCTCGGTGGAGCCTTATCTCCACTGGGTACAAACTAGAGCTCTCAAGCTAAAGATGCCTTATCCGCGTCGCGGAGTTCTCCCGTCAAGGGAATTTGTCATGTACTTCATGACTGAAACGGAAAAACTTCAGGTTACTCTTAACAAAGTTCAACGGGAGAGGAGGTCTTGGAAGAACAAATACCGCATTCTCAACGTGGAGTACATCAAAATACAACAACTACTGAAAGATAAGGATGCTCTGATTGAGATTTTAGAGCAGCATGCTGTAGAGAATCAGGATGACCAAAGGAATTTGCTCACTCCTTTCACCTGGCAAAGGAATGACAAGCCGACAACGGCCCAAGAGCCCCGATCAAAGAAAAGGAAAGTACCAGAATCAGCACCCAATTTCTCCTCAGAGAGGACTCGGGACCCATTAGTTTAGGTTACTGTTTCCGTACCTTATAATCTACTGTATTTCCATTTCCGCAATCCTTTGAATTCAATAAAAAGGGGTTTCCCCACTGTTTGATATTTGCAATATAATTGTCGAAGTTTATTTTGATTAAACCAAAAAAACAATTAATATAATCATTGCATTCATCATTCTCGCGTAACGTTTTCCTCTTAACTACGAATCTCACGTTTGTGTCTCGATTCTAGAGTTAAACTGTCTCATTCGTACAATACTCGGGCCAATCGTCAGAAAAAGATGGATGATCTTGAGGAAGAGAACAGAGAGTTGAAAGAAGAGATCGACTCTCTGAGAGAGGATATGAGAAAGCTTCGTAACGACATGCAAGCCATGGCAGAAGCTCAGCTACAAAGGACTGTGATCTCAGAGATCACCTCAGCGCCCATAGTGGAGAAGTTTGATCCTAGGTATCAAATGCCGAAAGATCGTCCATGGGGCATGCCTGTTAATTATATCCCGGAAGGATATGTTCTGCCGATCACTGAAGATCAGGGAACTTCAGCAGGAGCTGCTGGGCCTGAAGGTTACAAACTTCGGGAAAGCGAAGATGCCTGAGGCATATTGAAGACTCCTGAAGGTTACAAACTTTGGGAGGCGCCAAGATTCACTACCATAGTCACAGTGCCACCCCCTGTGGTGCACACTGTCCCGGAAGGACATATTCCACAGATACCTTCGGGTAAAAAGGAAACTATGTTTGACAGAATGGACAAATTCCAGGAACAGTTCCTGGAAATGCAGAAGGAACTGCAAGCCATTCGCGGTCAGGATTTATTTGGAAAGGATGCTGCAGACCTTTGTCTGGTCCCCAACGTGAAAGTTTCGCACAAGTTCCAAGTGCCCGACTTTGAAAAATACAAGGGTAACTCTTGCCCTCAAAGTCACTTGGTGATGTACGCTCGGCGAATGTCGGCTCAGACAGAGAATCAGGACCTACTGATTCACTACTTTCAGGATAGTTTAACCGGTGCCGCCTTAAAATGGTGCATGGGGTTAAACCGTGCCACAATTAGCACATTCAGAGATCTTGGCACTGCCTTTGTCCAACAATACAAGTATAATTTGGACATGGCACCGGACAGGGATCAACTCAGATCAATGTCACAAAAGGACAAGGAAACCTTAAAGGAGTATGCGCAGAGATGGCATGAAATTGCCGCTCAGATTTGTCCACCTCTTGAGGAAAAAGAGATGACAAAGATCTTCTTAAAGACCTTGAGCACATTTTACTATGACAAAATGGTTGCCAGTGCACCCAGTGACTTCACCGAAATGGTTGGTATGGGAGTTCGTCTTGAGGAAGCCGTCCGAGAAGGACGTCTAGCAAAAGACGCTGGACCATCAAGCAGTACAAAAAGATACGGTAGTGCTCTCCCTAAGAAAAAAGAGCAAGATATTGGGAATATCTCTCTCGGAGAGCAAAGGCGACGTTATCAACTGGTAGCAGCTGTGACTCCTGCTATCAACCCCGCGCCTATTCCTACGTATCAACCTCAGGTTGCGCAGAGCCAACCTAATCAGCAGCAAAGGATACAACAGCCTCTTCAGCAGGCTCGTCCTCAATACAACAACAACCGTACAATGCGGCCACAAAGATTTGATCCTATACGTGTATCGTATGCAGAACTATTTCCGTTACTACTGGCTAAGGGGCACATTCAAACTAAGTCCCCTCCTTCAGTACCGGAAAATCTGCCTTTCTGGTTTAAGGTGGATCAGACATGCCTTTATCATCAAGGAGGATCAAGGCATAACATAGAGAATTGCCTTAATTTCAAATCTGACGTGCAAAAGCTTGTTAGGAGCGGGCTCTTATCTTTCAAAGATACGAATCCAAATGTTCTTACAAACCCGCTGCCTCAACATGAGAAAGTTGCAGTCAACCTGATAGAAGGAGAGTCTAACAATGTCTATTGAATTCACGATGTATTTTTGTTAAGGACCAATCTGGTCAAGATGCATTGTAAACAAAGTGAATATGGCCATGTGCCACCTCATAATTATCACCAGTGTGATATCTGCTCCAAAAGCAATCGAGGATGTTCTGTGGTGCAATCAGCTCTACAGGAACAAATGGATCTCGGATGGATCCAAGAGCACCGAGTTCGTGGAGTTAACATGGTCTATACGAATTCCAACGCCATTCAAAACCACGACATCCGTGCGATGAATGTCAATTTAGTGGCGATGCAATCAAGGCAAAGCCAGTATCATAATCTGCCACGACATGATTACAGTTCCTATCTGACTTGCTCGGTAAATAAACAAGGATGCTCTTTCGTACAAGAGGCCCTCCAGCGTCAGATGGATCTTGGATGGATCCAGGACTACCATGATAGAAATCCCTATCAAATCAACATGGTTTAGATCTTTGATATTCGCTTAATGAACACCAGCCTGGTGGAGTTGCATGCTGAGCAGGTCCGACTCGGATTCTTAGTATCACATAATTACCACAGTTGTAAAGCGGGTTGCGAAGACGATCAAGGTTGTACCCTTGTCCAGGAGGCACTTCAGCACTTGTTAAATCACTGGTGGATGCCAATCTATATGGATGAAGATACTCAGCAGGTTAGTATCAATAACAGGAACCCCACTCGGCGTCAAAGTCAGGATATCCGATTTGTGGAAGCTAACCTGGTGAGGTTACATTGTATTCAAAGCGGGCGTGGCCAGGTGCCACCACACAACTATGATCGTTGTGGAGTCTGTTCGGAAAGTAACCAAGGGTGCTACCTTGTGCGAGCAGCTCTTCAGGGGCAGATGGATCGTGGGGAGATTCGCCCGTATCCAGGTTCCGGACCCATCAATTGGTCGCCGAACTACTTTGCCAACCAAATTGAGGACGTTGCCGTAATCTCTGATCATCAGAGAACTAGGAATGTTTTCACCATCATTCCTTTACTTGACGAATCCAAAGTTCCCAACCAGGAACAGATCGAGATTACGTACGATGGTCAGAAAAATCAGAAGGTTCCCATAGTCATCTATCTTCCAGGACCACTACCGTATGAATAAACTAAGGCTATCCCTTACAAATACGGTGCAACGATAATTGAAAATGGAAAGGAAATTCCATTGCCCTCCATCGTGAATATTACAGACATCAGTCATGTAACGAGGAGTGGTAGAACCTTCAACAGAGGAGTTGGAGAGTCCAACAAAGAAAAGGAACTTCAGGCAGAACTTCCCGATCCACCAGTCGGTCGATCCAATGTTCCAGACCTTTTGAAAAATAATGATGAGATGCTGAAGCTCATCCAAAGGAGTGAATACAACATTATTGATCAACTGTTACAGACTCCTTCAAAGATCTCGGTATTATCGATGTTACTAAGTTCAGAAGCGCACAGAGAGGCTCTGCAGAAAGTCTTGGAGCAAGCCTTCGTAGAACAAGATGTAACAATCAGACAGTTCGATAGTATTGTATCTAACATCACTTCATGCAACAATTTGGGATTTAGTGATGAGGAATTACCTGAAGAGGGTTGCCGTCATAACATGGAGCTCAATATTACAGTCAACTGTCAGGACGATGCTTTAGCCAGCGTACTGGTAGACACAGGGCCAACCCTAAATGTTATGCCAAAGTCCACTTTGATGCAATTATCATTCAAAGGCCCTCCGATGAGAACCAGCGAGGTGTTCGTTAAGGAATTTGACGGATCCAGAAAAATAGTTATCGGCAAAGTCGACCTTCCCATAACTATCGGTCCTCATACTTTCCAAGTCACTTTCTAGGTCATGGACATCCGGGCAACATACAGTTGCTTATTAGGAAGACCTTAGATACATCAAGCTGGAGCGGTCACTTCAACCCTGCACCAAAAGTTAAAGTTCGTTCAGAACGGCCAACTCGTCACAGTCTGTGGGGAACAAGCTTTGCTCGTAAGCAATCTATCGTCATCCACTTATGTCGAACCAGAAGGGATAATCGGAACCCAGTTCCAAATGCTTTCGTTACACAGTGACGAATAATCCGAAGGAGGAATTTCGATTTCCTCATACAAAGATGCTATTAAAGCGGTTGAGAGTACCGATACAATAGGATGGGGACAGCTTGTCATTCCTACTGAAAATAAAACAAAGAAGGGTCTTGGTTTTTCTGCAACCTGTACCTAGACAGCTGCTAGCAATGAAAGTCTTCATCCCATTCAGAACTTTTTCCACAGTGGAGGGTTCCTTCACCCCGTGCCTCAGGCAGTCCATGTTATCAATGAGGAGGATTCCTCCGATGCGGAAGAAGAATGAAAGTCCTATTTTAACCAGGACGGGTATATGTCTCAGGACGAAACGCAGACTCCCTTTTGCTTTCCTACACAGAATCTAAGATTTATACCCAGATCAGATGTCGAAATGATCTACGGAGATTGTGATCCGGAAGGATGCCGTGCTCCACCAAATTCATTAGAGAAAGACACTCCGATGAAGGACAATTTTGACTACACTTACTATGGCCCGATGGATGGTCTGCCGATGTGGCAACCTTACCCAGGAAACTCGGGGCAAGAAAATCGGCGAGCAATCAGCTGAGCATCATTGAGCAGAATACCTGTGTCCCCACCATATCATGGGATCAACACTCAGGTCATTCAGAAAATCCTCAACATGATGATGAATTCGCAACGTTTGCAGAACTAGAATTCATCAACTACGTTTTTCCTGAGGTCAACGTCATTGAGAGAGATGACTCCTCCAGTTCCAAAGAAGTGTGGGACACCTTGGGACAACCCAGTGGAAAATTGGACTATATGGTCAAGTACACCGCTCCCGAAAGCTCTCGTATCAGGCTTGAAGACATCCAGCCAACTGGATGGGGAGATACAGCTGAGAGTACAAATACTCTGCAAAATGCAATAGAGGAATCCTCTTACGATAACTCTGCCAGGGAGACAGATTCCAATGATCTTGCTCCACCATAAATCAGCGTTATTTCTGAAGACAAAGCAAGAAAGGTACCAGACTTTGTGATTCACCGAGGAGTTCGCCGCCAATGGGTCGCTGTCGATGTTCCGAAGATCGTTCATAAGTCAAAGTAATTGTCGTCTTTAACCTTTCACCCTGCCCAGGTGAAACGGATGTTTTGATAGGGATCACTTTCTGTAAATTTTCCCTCTTTGATTCGCCCAAAGCGGCAGAGTTTTGTTTTATAGGGATGTAGTTTCAAGAATCGACTTGTTCATTAATAAAATAATGTCGTTCTGTAATTTCTGCATTAATTGCTATTTTCTCTTTTCGTTTTTTTCAGAAAATGGTAATCCTAAAAAACAACTCAATAATAAAAACAAGCAGTAAAATAAAATACACTGCACACACTTGCATTTTCTCTATCTTTTTTAAACACGAATCACACCGTCATGCAGATTGCTTGTTTTAAACCCGATTGAAACATACGATCCGATGCCTTCTCCCGACTTTGAATTCTCGGTATTTGGGGCCGAAGAAGAAGTTGACGACGAAATTCCAGAAGAGATCTCCCGACTACTCAGACAAGAGGAAAGATCCATTGAACCTCACAAAGAGCCGTTGGAAACGGTAAACTTGGGTTCGGAAAAAGAAAGAAAAGAAATCAGGATTGGGGCACTACTCAGTCCAACTGCCAAAGAGAGTTTGATAAAGCTTCTCAAAGAATTCCCCGATGTGTTTGCTTGGTCTTACCAGGATATGCCAGGGTTGGATACCAACATTGTGGAACATCACTTACCATTGAAATCCGAATGTCCGCCAGTAAAGCAAAGGTTGAGACGCACTCACCCGGACATGGCCATCAAAATCAAAGAGGAGGTACAGAAACAAATTGATGCGGGTTTCCTCGCTACATCAGAATATCCTCAATGGTTAGCCAACATCGTACCCGTTCCCAAAAAGGACGGAAAGGTCAGGATGTGTGTCGATTACAGAGATCTAAACAAGGCAAGTCCAAAGGACGACTTTCCTCTACCACACATTGACATGCTGGTAGACAGTACAAAAAAGTTCAAAGTTTTCTCCTTCATGGATGGATTCTCGGGCTATAACCAGATCAAAATGGCGCCGAAAGACATGGAGAAAACTTCGTTCATTACCCCATGGGGTACCTTTTGTTTCAAGGTAATGTCGTTCAGTTTGAAGAACACCGGGGCAACCTATCAAAGGGCCATGACTACTCTGTTTCATGACATGATACACAAGGAAATCGAGGTATATGTCGATGATATGATTGCAAAATCTAAGACAGAAGAGGAGCATGTGACCCACCTGTCAAAACTATTTGAGCGTTTAAGAAAATATAAACTCCGCTTGAATCCCAACAAGTGCACCTTCGATGTCCGTTCAGGGAAACTATTAGGGTTCATCGTCAGCCAGAAAGGAATCGAGGTTGATCCTGACAAGGTCAAGGCCATTCAAGAAATGCCTTCTCCGAAAACTGAAAAACAAGTCAGAGGATTCCTGGGACATTTAAACTACATCTCTAGATTCATATTCCTCATGACCGCGACCTGTGCGTCGATCTTCAAATTACTCAAAAAGAGTCAGGATTGTGTTTGGACATAAGACTGTCAAACCGCCTTCAACAGTATTAAGGAATACCTGTTGAACCCACCGATTCTATCACCTCAAGTGGAAGGAAGACCACTAATCATTTATCTCACAGTCCTAGAGGACTCAATGGGATGTGTACTTGGCCAACAAGACAAAACCAAAAGGAAAGAGTCTGCCATCTACTATTTGAGCAAGAAATTCACCGACTGCGAGACTCGGTACACTATGCTTGAGAAAACTTGCTGCGCTTTGGCTTGGACAACCAAGCATCTTCGCCAGTATATGATTCGTCACACTACTTGGTTGGTCTCCGAGATGGGTCCAATCAAGTACGTCTTTGAAAAACCTGCTCTTACGGGAAGGATTGCCCGTTGGCAGATGTTGTTATCAGAATATGACATAGAGTACCATGCTCAGAAAGCCGTTAAAGGAAGTGTTTTAGCCGGTCATTTGGCTCATCAACCGATTGACGATCAAGAATCAATCGGGTTTGACTTCCCAGACGAAGATGTCATGTATCTAAAGATGAAGGACTGCGATGAACCGTTACCCAGTGAAGGGCCAGAACCAGGTTCCCAGTGGGGACTTATCTTTGACGGAGCAGTTAATCAGTATGGAAATGGAATTGGGGCAATCATTGTTACCCCTCAGGGTACCCACATTCCTTTCACTGCTCGACTTACGTTCAAATGTACAAACAACGAGGCCGAATACGAAGCTTGTATCATGGGTCTCGAGGAAGCGATTGATTTAAGGATCAAGAACTTGGACGTATATGGCGATTCAGCTTTGGTCATTAATCAGATCAAAGGAGATTGGAACACATACCAATCAGGATTGATTCCTTACAAAGACTATGCAAGAAGGTTGTTACCCTTCTTCAACAGAATTGAGTTTCATCATATCCCCCGTGAGGAAAATCACATGGCTGATGCTTTAGCCACTCTCTCTTCCATGATTAGCGTAGGTCGATGGAATGACCTACCTAAGATTGACATAATGCGCCTTGAACGACCCGCTTACGTCTTCACGATCGAAGCAGTCATAGATGAGAAACCTTGGTATCACGATATCAAATGCTTCCTTCAGAAACAAGAGTACCCACCTGGGGCATCCAGGGAAGACAGAAAAACCCTCAGAAGACTGGCTGGCAGTTTCTTCCTGAGTGGTGATACTCTCTATATGAGAAATTTTGACATGGTTTTGCTCCGATGCGTTGACAGACCAGAAGCAGACATGCTGATGAAAGAAATTCATGAAGGATCCTTTGGCACTCATGCCAACGGACACACAATGGCGAGAAAAATTCTCAGAGCAGGGTACTATTGGTTGACAATGGAATCCGACTGCTACAAGTACATGAGAAGGTGTCACAAGTGTCAGATATACTCCGACAAAATTCATGTACCGCCAACGCATCTCAAAGTTCTCTCTTCCCCGTGGCCCTTTTCCATATGGGGAATCGACATGATTGGCGTGATTGAACCTAAGGCTTCGAACGGACATCGGTTCATTCTAGTAGCCATTGACTACTTCACCAAGTGGGTCGAAGCAGCGTCATTCGCCAACGTAACCTGACAAGTGGTGGTCCGATTTATCAAAAACAATATCATCTGCCGTTATGGTGTTCCTAGCCAGATCATTACTGATAATTGATCTATCTTAAACAATAAGATGATGAAAGAGTTGTGCGCTGAGTTCAAGATCAAACACCATAACTCATCTCCCTACCGACCCAAGATGAACGGAGCGGTAGAAGCGGCTAACAAGAACATCAAGAAAATTGTTCAAAAGATGGTTGTAACCTACAAAGACTGGCACGAGATGTTGCCATTTGCTCTTCACGGTTATCGTACATCTGTCCACACTTTAACATGGGTAACCCCTTTCTCTCTAGTGTATGGCATGGAAGCAGTGCTCCCCATAGAAGTAGAGATCCCATCGATCCAGGTATTGATGGAAGCTAAGCTAACAGAGGCTGAATGGTGTCAAAGTCGACACGACGAATTGAATCTGATCGAAGAGAAACGAATCACGGCTCTATGCCATGGTCAGTTGTATCAGCAAAGAATGAAGAGGGCGTTCGACAAAAAGGTCTGACCTTGCGTCTTCAGAAAAGGAGACCTTGTGCTCAAGAAGATACAATCATTTCTAACTGATTCGCGAGGCAAATGGACTCCGAATTATGACGGCCCCTATGTGGTCACGAAAGCTTTCTCAGGCGGCGCCTTGAGACTTACAACCATGGACGGAGAGGATTTTTCCTACCCCACTAATGTTGATATAGTCAAGAAATACTTCGCCTAAAAAAAACGTCTCGGTGGATTGAAAACCCGAAAGGGCGGTCCAGGCAAAAATTAGAGACATGATCAAAAAATCATCCCGATGGATTGGAAACATCACAGTACAATCCAGGCAAAAATTGGGGATAGTGGCAAGTAACTATGTTCAACCGAGGCGAATCCCTCAGCAGCAGTTACGTTATCCGTCAGGAAAATTCCAGTCAAGGTCATCTTTGACAGAAGCTCAGGATGTCCCGAATTCAAAGTTGGTAGAAGGATAGTGGTCGTTATGTTTCAACGTAGCCCTTTTCCATGTAAATTACCATTTTCTAACTTTGTATATACTCTTTGGAATCACGCGTTCGGCTGATTTCCATCCTATCAATAAAATTTGAGCCCTTGTGCTTTTGTTTGTAATTCTTTTTTGTTTTAGCTTTACAGAATGATGTTTTTAACATGATTAACAATTCTTGAAAATAAAACAAAAATGAATTTACTTGTTAAATTTTTTCTGCTTTTAAAATAAAGATGGAAATTCTTTTGACTGTTGAACATCGAAAGAACATCGATCGCTTCTCCAGAAGTAAGCGAACATCAAAGTGCAGAATCAAAGTACTCCTTCTACACCATCACGCCTGAACGAAGGATCAACTGTATCAGATACGGCTTTCCCATCTGATACCCTCGGCCGAGTTCTCATCTCCTAAGCCTGACCAACGGTATTCCCCTGCAGGGACTATCTCTCCTAAGCAAGGTAGAATTGCTATCTTGGACCAAGTGATACCTTTCATCTCCAGCAGTGGCCGAGTATCCCGTAGTGTTTATCTCTTAGTCTGTATGTTGCGTCAGTTTTGTCAGCATATACATACATACCTCATGCATTTTATTTGCATTCGCATTCATATTGCATCACTATCACTCTAGTCGGTCTTATCCCCTAGTGATAACAGTCCTCTCAATCGAGTTGTCAGTCCTTTCCTCACCAAGAAGTGTTGCGTCTGAACAATCTCTCCTCCAGTTTATTGCTGGATTGAAGTTGGCTCCTGGACCACTTTGATAACTTGGACCTCTGAAGGACCAGAGAAACTTCCAACAGATATCACTCTTCGCCATTGAAGATGATATCCTTGCTTTCCCGGATTAAGGAAAATCCCATAGAAAGCCCCTTAATCGGAGCTTAGGCAATACGGCAATTTGTCTCCGAAGAAACACTGATGAAAAGGTCATCGGTACCTAAAAATCGGATCCCATCATATGGCATTTCTACGGGAAGATCCCGTGAAAAGTATGATGTAAGACCCCAAGCGAAAGTAGTCTCTCAAGAGACTCGTTTTCACCAATAGATTCAACAAATGGCGTCTCCAACAGAGAAGTTTGTACACCTCTACAACTCAGACGATTGGGTTCCCCAGCAAGTCTGACATCAAAACTTTTTCTATCAAATGGCATCTCCCCAGGAAAATTCGGTGAGAAGTTTGAGGAAAACCGCTACAAATAGCGTCCCTTGTCAATAAAGTTTATTGACAAAAGAAACTAAGACCAGTTCCTTGGTAGGAAACCAGGATCGAGGGGAAATTGACAAAAGAAACTAAGACCAGTTCCTTGGTAGGAAGCCAGGATCGAGCGGAAGTTTACTTCAGAAACTGAGACCAGTTCCTTGGTAGGAAACCAGGATCGAGGGGAAGTTTAAACCGGAAACTAAGACCAGTTCCTTGGTAGGAAACCAGGATCGAGGGGAAGTTGACAAAAGAAACTGAGACCAGCTCCTTGGCTGAAGACCAGGATCGAGGGGAAGTTTACCTTTTCTAAGCATCATCGCTTAGCTAAAGAAGATGA
Organism: Lathyrus tuberosus; assembly: GCA_022829125.1. Taxonomy (NCBI): domain Eukaryota; kingdom Viridiplantae; phylum Streptophyta; class Magnoliopsida; order Fabales; family Fabaceae; genus Lathyrus; species Lathyrus tuberosus. Next base: position 6,097,016 of record JALAZF010000308.1, on the reverse strand, counting down.
ATGCGTAAACTACCATTCATAACCACCATCTAAATTTCGGTTATTCCAATATTTAATCCTCTTGCACCCCGAATGCCCGAATACCTTCGTCATTCACACCTTCAGGTCCAAGAAGATTAAATAGGGGCATCTGTCATACCCCAAATTTTGACCACTAAGATTCCCATCATTGTTTCAATCATCATCACAATATGGATGTACCTTTATGACTCATCAACCTCCTCAAGGAATTGTTGAGCATCCACTGCAATCAGAATTAGGGTTTCGGACCCTCTCTGAGCCTTAGACAAAGGATTAATCAGGGAATGACATGATCTTCAACTTGTCTACACTCTCAAACATTCACAAAGGATAAAAAAGGACTCCCACTTCAAGGATTAAGCACAGGGTTGCTCCCTTCTAGGTGGATCAAGCCTCAAGATCGCCAGTGTCACCAAATTAGGGTTTGGGTCGACCAGTGCCTCCAGATGGAGATTTTTCTCTGGGCATGAGCCAATGATTCAAAACATAACCTAATATACTCCATGGAACCTCATGGACCCAACCATCATGTCAATTTTGCCTCAGGGGATGTATTCATCAAAAATCAGGAATTAGGGTTTCTTGACCTAATTCACCCCTAAGTTGACTTTTGGGACCAATCATGAACCAAGACCTCAAGAGAGGATTTGAGGGTCTCTAATACACCACATTGATCCATTTGGGACAATGGATTGATCCAAGAAGCTTGAGCAACAAGTCTCAATTTCATCTGGACCACAATTAGGGTTTTGCGGGAAAAGTCAACTGTATCTTTGACTTTTGACCAGGACATGCTACCAAGCCCTAAGACATGATTCAATACACTCTATAACACCTATGGAATCAATCCATCAAGTTTGATTTAGGTCAAGGACTTGATTTCATAGAGGATCGCACAGTTTGGAATTCATCGGATAAAAAGTAACTGTGCACAAAAGTCAAACTTTGACTTTTTGAGATTTTTCACTAAAATGGATTTTTAACCCTAAAATGATGTTTATGTATGATTTGAATCATCATTCATCAAGAAAAATCAAGAAAAGTGGGATAACTTGTAAAAGGGGTAACCATAAAAACTTAGAAAAATTTCTAAGTTATGAAATAAAGTGGCAAGGGTACCAACTTTGGAGGATCATAACTCCTAAACCACAAGGCCATTTTTTCCCATCCAAAGCTTGATTTGTAGATCTCATTGCCCTCTACAAAAGCTTCATACTAACCTATGTCCAAATTCTTCATGGATTTTGAGTTATGGAGTGATCAAAATCAAGAAAAGTCACTTTGTTCCAACACTTAGTGAAAATTTCACTAAGTCAGAATCTGCCTTACTTTTTTCCAAATGTAGGGGGGTTTTTCACTTGGATCCAAAAAGTATCAAAACAAATATGTTCAAATAGTTGTTGTATCATATAAGGGCTTTCCAAAATGGCCAAGAACATCACTAAATTCAACTTGAGCCATGAGATATGACATTGGCAAGTTGCCTTGCTGAAAACTGCCAAGGCAAGGCAGAATTTTGCATTTTGGGTCGATTTGCCAAAATCAGCCAATTCCAAGCCTTGTCATCATCTTGGACACATCTGAGGATTGAATCTAAAGGGGACAATCACTGAGCCAAGCCTCCAAAGTCCTTGGAACAAGAAATAGCATGCCAAACCTAGAATTGCCTAAAATAGGGACAAGACTCCAATTTTGGATTGGAGCATTCAATGGAAGCACCAAGGTGGCATGGACTGAGCTATTAGCAACTGAATTCTATCAAAAGTTATCCAAGACCAAGGGAACCAACAGCCTGTGCCCTAACCTCTAGTCAATGGCTAGAGGAGACTTGGATTTTCATTTGCCAACATTGGCCAAACCTACTCAGCAGTTGCCATTTACTATTCCTTGTAAAACAAACTTGCTCTACTATAAATAGAGGTCAATTGTGATCAATTTAAGTACACCAAAGGCCTACAACACTTGCCTTTCTCAAAATCCACTTCTCACTCTCAAAAATGCCTTTCTTGGCAAGTCACTATCAAATTTTTTAGTAGAGAGTAATTCCACTCAAACCAATCACACACACACCTCACATACATCATATATGAGCTGATCAAACACTTAAACAACAACTGGAACACTGATTTCTCAGAATCACCAGTCAATTACTCAAGGTTTTAACCAAAGTGCAGTTGAGATGCCATGAAGTGATCCAACCATTCTCAGTCAAGTCCAAGCATTCAAACACACTCCATAGGGTGTAGGAAAGCTGTTCAGATCATCACAACTCATCTGTAACACCTCCAACTCAGAAATCACTTTGAACTTGCTGTCACGGCCTAGAGGTAAGCACAAACTTGGTCATCTCTCAATCTATGCATATTTACTCACACAATACTTTTTCCAAATGTTCATAATCATGCATGGAATGTTTCCCCTCAATTAATTGCTTTGTTTGAATCGTGTATCAAAAATCCCAGCCTTCATGCAGAATTTAGGGTTCTTGAGGATTTTTCGTGATTTCTTATTTTATGCTTAATTTAAATTAAATTAAATGACATAGACATGATCGTGAGGTTAAAACGAGTTGATTGGTATGTGGATTGCATGATATGATCAAGTATTCAGTGAGATTGGAGAGAAAATGCAAATCTGGGCAAAACCCAGAACACGCGCGTGTTCTTGGGTTGTTCTTGGCGCCTTTTTTCAAAAATTCAAATATTTGAATTTTGTGATTTTATTTAATTGATTCAAAAATTAATTTCTCTCTGAGTTTTAATGATTTTGAGTTGATTCTGTTTTTAATAATTCACAAAAATGTTAAAATATTTTATTTTCCCAAAAAATCCCAAAAATATTATTTATTCCATATAATTGATATTTTTGCAAAGAATTAATATTTTAATTGTTTTTTACATTCAAAATATTTTTTCCTTCTTGATTTAACAAAGATTAATGCCTTCTAATTATTTTGTAGGTCAATACTTGATTTTTGAAGCATTAATCCAAGATCATAATTTTTTTCCCACATGTTAAACAATTTTTTATCATTTTAATTGAATTTTTTTTTTCAATTAAAATACATTTTGGAAATAAATTAGGGTTTTTGATTAATTCAACCCTCATAAATCATTTTCAAACTCTTTTGGGCCTCTTGAGAGAGTGTAAGACCCAAACCCCTTGTACAACACTTTTTGGGCCTCACTTATTGTATAAGTCCCCCTGTACAAGTAAACGGCGCGACTGTCGTCCGTTTAAAACATCTGGGCCTCTCCTCGAGCTATAAGACCCATTCAAAACTCTTTTGGGCCTCTTGAGAGAGTGTAAGACCCAAAACCCTTGTACAAAACTTTTTTGGCCTCACTTATTGTATAAGTCCCCCTGTACAAGTAAATGGCGCGACTGTCGTCCGTTTAAAACATCTGGGCCTCTCCTCGAGCTATAAGACCCATTCAAAACTCTTTTGGGCCTCTTGAGAGAGTGTAAGACCCAAACCCCTTGTACAAAACTTTTGGGGCCTCACTTATTGTATAAGTCCCCCTGTACAAGTAAACGGCGCGACTGTCGTCCATTTAAAACATCTGGGCCTCTCCTCGAGCTATAAGACCCATTCAAAACTCTTTTGGGCCTCTTGAGAGAGTGTAAGACCCAAAACCCTTGTACAAAACTTTTTGGGCCTCACTTATTGTATAAGTCCCCCTGTACAAGTAAACGGCGCGACTGTCGTCCGTTTAAAACATCTGGGCCTCTCCTCGAGCTATAAGACCCATTCAAAACTCTTTTTGGCCTCTTGAGAGAGTGTAAGACCCAAACCCCTTGTACAAAACTTTTTGGGCCTCACTTATTGTATAAGTCCCCCTGTACAAGTAAACGGCGTGACTGTCGTCCGTTTAAAACATCTGGGCCTCTCCTCGAGCTATAAGACCCATTCAAAACTCTTTTGGGCCTCTTGAGAGAGTGTAAGACTCAAACCCCTTGTACAAAACTTTTTGGGCCTCACTTATTGTATAAGTCCCCCTGTACAAGTAAACGGTGCGACTGTCATCCGTTTAAAACATCTGGGCCTCTCCTCGAGCTATAAGACCCATTCAAAACTCTTTGGGCCTCTATTAGAGTGTAAGACCCAATCCCTTTTTAACCAAAACAATTTTGGGCCTCACTTATTGTATAAGTTCCTCTATGTTAAAAGAAAACCTCGGCACGATCGCCATTTCAAACGAAAAATCATCTGGGCCTACCCTCGAGTAGTAAGACCCATCTCTTTTTCTTTTAAAAAACTCTTTGGGCCTCTATTAGAGTGTAAGACCCACCCCTTTGTACAGAAAACCTTTCTTGGGCCACAGTCACTTGTATAAGTCCCTCTGTACAAAATTCAACAGTGCGATCACTGATAAAACCCTGGGCCTCTCCTTGAGCTGTAAGCCCCAAATCTTTCTTTTTCAAAGAACTTTCTCCTTTGATTTTGAATATACTGTTGTTTTCAATCTTTCTTTGTTTAACAACTAACAAAACAGCATGGAAGCTCTACAACCGAGTAAGTGTTTACCCGCTTTCGTTTAACGCTTTCATATGTATATAACTGTATTGTGGGGCTGCTCACTGTAAGTCTCATTTCATAAACTCATATCCACTGTGTAATAATAGTATAGATATTTAGAGTTTCCCCGGCAACTACGTCTAGAACTAAGTAAATCCGTTTCGATTACTTGTAGAAATAGACAAGCTAGATCCCCAATAGGAGCACCAGATACAGTCTTCTCTTCGGCTGTCCTCATTAGGAATTGTCAAGAGACTCTACCTCCCCAGAGATGAATGTATTCTCCGTGAATGGCATCTCTTGAGTTTCTTCCAAATTCTCGACCTTTCCTGGCTTGATCTATTCCTTGTGAATAGCCTGTCTTGAATTTCTCGGGGTTTGGGGACCCACAAGCTTCTTAAAAGCATCAGCCTCCTCTTGGGCATTGTACATGGACCCGCAGGCTTCCTAAAAGCAACCCCGCCTCCTCTTGGGCTTAGTACAAGGACCCATCGGTTTCTTAGAAGTTTTCACAGCCTCCTCTTAGGCTTTGTTTAATGATTCTTCCTCCGGGAATGATAGCCTCCTCTTGGGCTTCGTACCAGGACCGCTCGGCTTCTTAAAAGTATTCCAGCCTCCTCTTGGGCTTCGTAAAAAATTTCCCGACGACCTCCTAGAGGTATATGAACAGAAAGTAGTCATCGTCATATAATAGTCTTTCAAAGAGTCTAGACCATACTACTGTTTCTCAAAACATAGTACAAAAGATAAAACTCTAGACTTGGACAGTCTAATTTCCTTGAGTCTCAAACACATTATCAAGTCCCTTCCAAAAAATAGGAAGAAAACCCGTAGACTCGGACAGTCTCAATACCCTTTGGATTTTCCATTTCCTTAAAGAAACAGGAAATAATCCCGATCCTCTGATCAAATCCCTGAGTGTAAACATTACTCATATAAGAAATGATTTTCTCTTTAAATCAGTATATTGGATCTGTCACTCGACTGAAACAGTTGAAATAGCCTCCTCTTGGGCTTTGTACAATGATTCTCCCCAGCGGAGCAAACTCTTTTAGCCTCCATCTCGGGCTTCATACGAGATACCAAAAAGGTTCTTATTGAGCCAAACAAATTTTAGCCTCCATCTCGGGCTTCATACGAGATACAAAGACTCTCTTGTTGAGTCAAATAGCCTCTGTCTCGGGCTTTATACGAGACACCAAAACACTCTCTTGTTGAGTCAAATAGCCTCTATCTCGGGCTTTATACGAGATACAAAAAGACTCCCTCGTCGAGTCAAACCCTTTTAGCCTCTCTCTCAGGCTTCGTACGAGACACACAAAAACCCTCTTGTTGGGCCGATAGCCTCCTCTTAGGCTTTGTATAAGAAAACCCCGGTTGAGTCAATCAACCTTTTAGCATCAAAGTTGTGCCTCGTTCACAGTATACAAACATCAACAACTCATTTCCCTTCATCTAACTGCTATAAGCGGCAAGCCTCTGGATCATCTACATCCATGCCACTGTCCCTCTTTTAGCATGAGAAATTCCTAAGGAAAGATGGCATTGCTCTACACTGAGTTAAAGTCTTCTCCTTCAGATTGGAAAACCCCTATAAAGAAAATTATGGCATTGCCAAATTCACATATCCCGGTTAAGGTAATTCTCCTTTATAACCAATCACCCAACAGTTGTGACAAACAAACCCCTCTTTAGAGATGACAAATTCTCTCTAAAGTGGAGACCTTTTAGCTTCACATCTTGGGCTTTGAACAAGATACAAATAGACCTTTCAGCTTCATATCTTGGGCTTTGAGCAAGATATAAACCACCTTTTGCTTCACGTCTTGGGCTTTGAACAAGTCACCAGAACACCAATTTCCTCCCATAGAATAGGAGGAACTACGATCGCTCTGATTTCCCTATTTCGGAAAACGGGAATACGTAGGCATAAGATTGAAAGAAAAATCTTAGCGAGCACACTAAACAAAAAACTCAAATCCCATATCTCCATCAAATCAACCCAAAAGCAGCAATTCAAAACCATCAATCCTAACACCTCAACCTGACAGCCTAAATATCTTTTCCAAACAAAATAAGCTAGTAGAAATCCCCCACTCTGGATCGCATCTGTAAACCAACAGTTTTGACTGTTTAACCTCAGTATGCAAGCAGGGTTAGTTGGAGACATCTATTTCCCTTCCTTCATCAGCTTCAATAGGATAAAAAATTAATCGAGCTGTAGTACTAGAGCGATTGTACTTCGCAACCACATCCAAAAATCACTCGCTACAGGGACAACACTGAAATCTTGGACGGGGTCTGCAAGAGTTGATCTACAACACTGTACTCACTCTTCTTAATCAATTTCAAAACCTCATCCTCATAAGCCTTCTTATTTAAACCACTGGACTGACCAGAAACATCGACATTATTCTCATCTTGAAGTCGTTTTCCAGCAACAACATTCTCCACAATCTTTGGAGGCTCAGAAGCAAAGACACAACCACTCCGATCACTCTACTAACCTCAGTGATGCTTACCACAGAAGACAAAGAAGGAATGAGCACTTCCTTACTATCTTCTGCCATGGTAGCATTGTACTTATACGGAATAACCTTGTCATATTCATAGGGTACTGGACCGGGTAACCGAATAACCAAAGGTGTAACAGCGGTCTTCCGACTATCATAAGAGATAATAACTCGTTCAGGAACATTAAAGTGTGGCACAATAACATTCCCCTTATTCTGATATTCATCTCTTTTAGCAGTGACCTCAATCAATTTATGATCCATCATCCCTTGAATATCCCTCTTTACTATCACACAACCACGCAGATTTACGGAACAGATGCAACAAGATGCATAATCATGATCAATGTCATGGTATTCACTTAAAAGTGCATGCATTTCCACAAGAGATCTTCGAATCCAACGGATATCAACAATTTTGAATGTACCGGGACAACCATAAACCATATTCATAGATGCCTTACCATGATTAGGCAATGGATTCGATTGTACATTATGGTTGGTGTCTTCAAATGACAAAATACCACTTCTAAACAATCTTTGCACTTCCATCTTCAATGGATAACAATTCTCAGTATCATGCCCAGCTCCTCCTTGATGGAAAGCACAGTGAGCTTTAGGCTTATACCTATAACGTGCGATTTTTGTCGGTGACGTGGCCACCTTACCGCAATGGTTGGAATTGAGTGCTACTTTTTTATTTCTTATTTATCCTATGATGCTGGAAAGGAAAGGGAAGATATCTAAAACTAACCTTGCACGCAAATGTTTTCTTTAACAAATGCTAAGAGATTGGGGGATCGGGGTCAGGTTATACAAAGGGAAGCTGTCAACACCCAGTGTATATATGGTTATCCATAGACTTTTTATTGCATGCTTCTCTGTTAATTTAAATACTTTCTGGTGTTTATCTATTGTGGATTGGGAAAATTTCTCCTTTGGGAGTGTTGAGGGAATGCTTTTGTTGTTTTGGGTTTTCTATTGTTTTTGGGAAGGTACTGGACCTAAAGTTTTTTATTTGTGTGCTCGCTAAGATTTCGCAATCTTATGCCTACGATTCCCGTAAAGATATCTGGGAAATCAGAGCAATCGTAGTTCCTCATATTCTATGGGAGGAAAGATATGTGGTGTCTTGTTCAAAGCCCAAGATTGAAGCTATATGAGTATTTGTGTCTTGTTTAAAGCCCAAGATTGAAGCTGAATGGTGATTGAGAGAGAATTTGTCATCTCTAAAGGGAGAATATTCCACTTATTCATCACAAAATGAGAAATTGATTATAAGGGAAAATTACTTTAACTGGGATATATGAATCCAGCAATGCCATAATTTCCTTTATAAGAGGGATGTCATGAAGGAAGAAACTTTAACTCAGTATAGAGCAATGCCACATTTTCCTTATGAATCTTTCATGCTAAGAGAAGGACATTGGCTTGGATGTATAAAATCTAGAGGCTTGCCACGTATAGCTGTTAGATGAAAGATGAATTTTAGCCAGGATAAAAGAAGAACTCCATCTTGGATTTTGAATCAACAAGTGTGCCACTTACAGCAATTATCTGGGAAAAAGGTTTTGATTGTTTGTTTTGAGATGTGATGTATAGAGGAAATATCCTTCTGCAGAGTGGACTTATGGTCTCATCTAAGGGGATGATGATTTTTGTGTGCCTTAATCAAAGGCCAATGTTAAAGCTAAAAGGTTGACTCTACTAGGGGAGTTTTATGTCTGTCTTGTACAAAGCCCAAGATTGAGGCTGAAAAGAGATTGACTCCACTAGGGAGATTTTATCTGTCTTGTACAAAGCCCAAGATTGAGGCTGAAAAGAGATTGACTCCACTGGGGAGGTTTTATCTGTCTTGTACAAAGCCCAAGAATGAGGCTGACTGACTCCACTGGGGGGAGTTCTTATATGAAGCCTAAGAGAAGGCTATCTCTTGCTAAGGATTATTGGGAATCCAGGAGCAAGTCCAAATTGTGTTGAGGAATCCAAAGGTTTTACTCTTTTTGGGAATTAGGGAAGAGTTGAGATATCAGAGCCTAAAGGGGCTCTGATTCTCTTGGAGATTTGTTGATGGTAAATTGATCCTGGTTGGGGATTTTTAAGGTGAAGCTTAATGATTGAGTTTGAAAACCTATGGAGGTTTTAACTCTGCTGGAGATTAATGTATTGGGATAATGATCAGGGTTTTTCCTGTGCTTTTAGGAAACTTGAGGGTTTCTTGATAAGATCCAAGAGGAGATGAGACTTTCCAAGTCTACTTGTATGAAGCCCAAGAGGAGGCTGAGACTTTCCAAGTCTCTCCAGAAGTGGTAGGCTCTAGTGTAGAGAGAGATCTTTGTATGATGCCCAAGAGGAGGCTGAAGGTTTAAGGGATGAAGATCAACCCTAAAATGGTTTGATGTTTGGGAATTCTGACTCTCCTGAGGATTAAACTAATAAAGATGACTAATTTATGTCCTATACTTGTAGGAGGCCTTTGGGTCCTTGTACTAAGCCCAAGAGGAGGCAGAAGAACTTCTAAGAAGCCTGTGGGTCCTTGTACTAAGCACAAAAGGAGGCTAGGGATGCGTTTAGGAAGCCTGTGGGTCCAAGCCGAAGAAAAGTTCAAGAAAGGTTTCACCGGGAATTAATCCTTTCTTTGCTAAACAGTTCTAAGGTTTGAAGAAATTCAAGAGAGGTTTCACCGGGAATTAATCATCTCTGGGAAAATGAATTTCTTGTACAAATAAAATTTCTAAGTTTGGACAGTCTTGAGAAAAGTTTCACCGGGAATAATGCTTTTCTCTGTTCCATATTGTATAAGCCCAAGAGGACGCAAGACGTATCTGGAATGTCCTATGGGGGACTAGTTTTGACTATGTTGAAAGTAACCTCTGGTTTGATCTAAAACCTAAACCTAACTGTTGGAGAACTCTAAGCAAGATATGCACAAATATATATACAGAAAATTATATTGACAGATATATATATATATAAGAAATATGCATTGAAAAAGATGTGGGGACTTACCTTATGAGAAGAAGCCTAAGCATAAAGTAATCTGTTGTATTCACTACAACTGTATTCCCATTTTTAGGGTTTCAAGAAATTGAAGAAAGTTTTGAACACACATTGAATTTGAATTTGAATTAAAAGAAAGTTGTTAAAAAAAGATTTGTTTTGGGCTTATAGCTCAAGGAGAGGCCCAAATGACTTATTTGATAACATTGATCGCACTGCGATACCGAAAGACATTGTGGGACTTATACTACAGTAAAGGCCCAAAATTTGTCTTTGTACAAAGAGGGGTTGGGTCTTACACTCTATTTAGAGGCCCAAAAATGTTTCTAAAGTAAATAATGGGGCTTATACTCAAGGAGAGACCCAGATGATTTATTTGAAAAGGCGACGATCGCACCGTGATTTTGGAAACCACAGAGGGACTTATACAATGACTGAGGCCTAAATTATTTATGTGCAAAGGGATGAGACGTACACTCTACAAAGAGGCCCAAAAATGTTTGAAAAGTATAAAGATGTGGCTTACAACTCAAGGAGAGGCCCATATGAAAATTGGCGAAAATGGCGATCGAGCCGAGATTTTTAAAATCGTATCGGGATTTATACAATGACTGAGGCCCAAAATCAATTATTTACAAAGGGATGGGACTTACACTCTATAAAGAGTCCCAAAAAGTTTGAAAAATTAAAATTAAGAGAAACCCTAATTTTAATTAAAAAAAAAAATTTAAAGGAAATTAAATATAAAATGATACAAAATATCAAATATATTCAAAAACAAGTTGTCAATTTTAAAAACTATTTTGAAAAATCATGTTTAATCACATGAAAGCTTGAAATCCATTTGGTTTTGAAAAATCAAGGTGAGAATTTCATTTAAAAATGCTTAAAAACAAATAAAAATTAAATTAAATTCAAAAATCAAACTATATTAAATAAATAATATAAATGTGAGCTTTTTGTAGAATAAAATCATTTAACATTTTTGTGATTTAAAAAAAAAACCAATAAAAAATGAGAAAGAAATTAATTTTTGAAATCATTTAATAAAAATATCAAATATTCTAATATTCAAATATTTGAAAATGGTGTCAAGGTCATCTTCTTCTTCCTCGCGTGTACCCGGCATAGCCAAAATGCAAAACCTCTCATATCTCTCTGATTACTCAATGAAAATGACTTTTGTAAACATGAAAGTTGTGTGTTTTTGAACAAGGATTTCAGTCATATAAATTAATTGCATTTATATTAAGTGTGGAGTGAGAAATCAAATGATGAACTCAAGAACCCTAATTTCTGCAAGATGTTGTGTAATGATCTGGACAGCTTTAATGGACCTCAAGTAATGTGTTTGAAAGCTTGGAATGTATTGAATCAACTTGGAACTTGATGTGGCACCTCAACTGCAAATGGCCCAAAAAGCTTGAGCAAATGGGGGGTGACTTTGTGATTCTGATGTTCTAGATGAGTTTTAAGGTTATGGATCATATATGATGTATGTGAGCTATTGGCATGATTGGTTTTGATTGAATTGCGCTCAAATTGAAAATTCGATAGTGACTTGAAAGAGAAGCAAAATCTGGTTTTTTTAGAGTGATTTGGAGGAAAGCATGTATTGCTATGCTTTGGTGTACTTGAATTGATCAGAAAGAGGCTCTATTTATAGTAGAGCAAGTTTGTTTTGGGAGCAATAGTGATTGGAGGCTGGATCACTCCAATATCCATTGAACTTTGTCATGTAGCCAAAGTATCCTCTAGCCATTGACTTGAGTCAATCTTGCAGGCTATGAGTCTCCTGTTGCAGGGATAAGGCTTGACTCATTTGGTTGATCATGGACTGATACATGCCAGCTCTAAGCATCCTTTAAATACCTCATGACAATATTGGAGTTTTTGGATTTTGAACTTTGAATGTCACATGCGAAATGACGAGGTTTTTGACTTGCAAGGCTCTATGGTGTTGTAGCTTTGCAGAGATCATGTTCATTGCACTTTAGAAACTTGTCTTGTATGGTGACAAGGCTTTCCAAGTCATGGAAATGAAAAAATCGTGTGGCATGTACAAGACTGTCTTGTAAAACCAGTCTTGGAGGTGTCATGTTTCCATGCTCATAACTCCCTACTCAAGTTGAATTAGGATGAGTTATGGTACTCTTTGGAAAGCATGTATATCCTACTTTAAATTTTAAGTCCAACATTGGTCTTGAATCAACTTGGATCATGGTAAAAAATGGCCTCAAAGTTGGTGAAAACCCAAGACAGATTCTGTCCAAAATTTTCACCAAGTGTTGAAAAAGTGGTCATTTTCATGTTTTTGTGATTTTGATCAATCCATAACTCAAAATCCATGAGGATTTGGAATCTGATGTAGTTGAAAATTTTGAAGTATGTAATGAGAGCTTTCATTTGAGCTTTGGATGGGAGAAAAAAACCTTGTGGTTTAGGAGTTATGACCTTGCAAAGTTGGTACCAAATCACTTTTGTTCCATAACTTAGAAAATTTTAAGTTTCTTATGGTTGCCCCTTTTTCAAGTAACCTCACTTTTCTTGATTTTTCTTGATGGATGATAATCCAAACCATGAATTAACATTGTTTTTTACTTAGGGAAGCCTTGTTTGTCAAGAAATTCAAAAAGTCAAACTTGGTTTTTTGGCACAGTTAACTTTTTATCAGATGAATTCCAAACTGTGTGATCCTCTATGAAATCAAGTCCTTGACCTAATTAAAACCTAATGAATGGATTCCATAGGTGTTATAGAGTGTCTTGAATCATGTCCCAAGGTTTGGGAACATGTCTTGGTCAAAAGTCAAAGATACAGTTGACTTTTCATCAGGAAACCCTAATTGGTCCAGATGAATTTGAATCCTTGCATTGCTTGTGAACCAAGTTCTTTGAATCAATCAAACTTTGTGAATGGATCAATATGATGTATTGGAGGTCTTCAAAACACTTCTTGATGTCTTAGCTCATGTCTTGCTCCAAAAGTCAACTTAGGGGTGAATTAGGTCAAGAAACCCTAATTCCTGATTTTTGATGAATGCATCCCCTGAGGCTTTTTTGACTCTATGATTGGGTTCACGAGGTCCCTTTGAGATTCTTGGATCATTTTTTGAAGTATTGGCTCATTCCCAGAGGAAGATTTCATCTGGAGGCCTTAGTCGACCAAAACCCTACTTTGGTGACACTAGCGATCTTAAGGCTTAATCCACTTGGAATGTTGCAACCTTGTGCTTGATTCTTGATGTGGGAGACCTCTTGATCCTTTATAGGTGTTTGAGAGGCTAGACAAGTTGAATATCATGTCAATTCTTGATTGATCCTTTATCTGAGTGCTCTGAGAGGGATCAAAACCCTAATTCCTGGTTGTAGTGAATGCTCAACAATCCTTGAGAAGATTGATGAGGTATGAGGGTACATCCAGATTGTGGTGATGATTTTCACAATGATGGGAAATCTTGTGGTCAAAATTTGGGGTATGACAATACCACCACGACGAATCTTTTGGAGTAGCAGGTGGTGCACAGGCCTGAACAAAATTCTTCTGAATTAAACCAGGAAGCAAATCTGTATATGTCATCGAAATTGGATCAAAATCCTTTTGAAAATGGCTCTGTTGATTGTTCTGTTGGTGAAAGGGTTGTTGGGCAGGAGCTGCCTGAACAACAGGAGTTGAATTGATAACAGTAGTAATAGATGCAACATGTTGTTGACATTGATTATTCTTACCATAACTCTTTCTGCGTCTTCCACGAGAAATAGTATTGGTCTCACCTTCTTTCTTCTTGGCAAATACACCACCATATTTCTTGGAACTTCCAGCAGAATTACCATCTTTTGACAAACGCCCTTCACGGACACCTTCTTCCAATCTCATCCCCATATTAACCATCTCAGTGAAATCACTCGGGGCACGAGCAATCATACGCTTATAATAAATCGGACTCAGAGTTTTTAGGAAGATTTTAGTCATCTCTTGTTCTTCCGAAGGAGGATTAATCTGAGCAGCAATCTCGCGCCACCTCTGTACATATTCCTTGAATGCCTCCTTATCTTTCTGAGCCATTGCTCGAAGCTGGTCACGATCGGGAGCCATATCCACATTATATTTATATTGCTTTACAAAAGCTTCACCCAAATCTTCGAAAGTGTGAATTCGAGTGTTGTCGAGTCCCATATACCATTTCAAGGCTGCACCTGACAAAATGTCTTGAAATTAGTGAATGAGAAGCTAATTATTATCGGTTTGAGTCGACATCTTGCGAGCATACATAGTCAAATGGCTCAACGGACAAGAGTTACCCTTATACTTTTCAAAGTCAGGGACGTTGAACTTGTGTGGGATCTTCACATTAGGAACCAGGCATAACTCATGAGCATTCTTCCCGAACTGTTATTTACCTCTCAAAGCTTTGATTTCTTTCTGCATTTTAGCAAATTGATCTTGGATCTCTTCCATTTTCTCATAAGCCTCAACACTCTCGCTCGGAGCAGTGTGGAAAATATGTTCTTCTGTAAAAGGAATGGTATAAACCACAGGCGGTGGTATAGACATCACTGGCTGGACAGTAGGAACGGTTGGAACTTCAGGAGGTGGTGGTGGTGGTGGTTGACAAACTTCAGGAACAAAGTTAATAGGCATGCCCCAGGGGAAGCCTGGAGGCATGGAGTGTTGAGGAACACTGGCAGGCGCCATAGAGATGGGCGTAGAAATAATCTTAGAAATGACTATCCTTTGCACAAGAGTCGAAAGCGGAGGAGGAGTGGGTGGCTGATTCTGAGCATCCACCAATACTTCCATCATAAAATTGAGTCTTTCCAAACTATCTTTCAAAGTTGTCACTTCCTCACGAAGCTCACGGTTCTCTTGTTGCAATTGATCTATCTTTTTCTTCAGATTAGCTCGAGTATTGTACTGGTGCGACAACTTGGCTGAATGAAGACCAAGAGAAACATAAGATACCTGGAAAAGGCAAGAAACAATGCAAAAGATGATGCTTGATGTGCAATATGCAAATGCGAATGTTTCATTCAACTTTCAAGAATCTTTAAAATATAAAACAATTGCAAACATCGTAAAGAAATAACACTTTTTGAAATACTGATAAACATCTCATTTTATTGAATATTGGAAAGAGCTATACTTGGAAGTTCAAGTTACAAAGGATCAAAGTACAATAAGAAAAAGCTATATCCTAAAGATCCTAAGGAGCATCTGATGACGATCCAAGCTGATACTTCCTTTGGAGTCTCTTAATCTCTCTCTCATAGTTGTCCTTCATGGCGGTCTTCTCTAACACGAGCCGATCCACGATACCCTTCCAAGCACCGGAAGTAGGAGGATGAGATGATGAAGTAGTAGAGGAAAATAAATCCTCTCCATGTCTCTTCACAACACGTCGCTCAAGCAACTCAATCAAGTTATCTTTCTCCTTCATCTGCTTTTGCAACTCTAACTTCTCAAGGTTTGAAGCGTGAAACTTGGATTCCCAAAGATCTTTTTCTTCTTTCATCTTGGCCAAAGCATCTTGAAGAGTCTTAACATCATCAGAAGGAATGGGGAGGGGTGTAGCGACCATTGTAGTCATGGGTTTCTCAAAAGAATAAGGCATTTTGAGCTCCTTAGCTCTCTTCTTCACCCAAATCGTATAAGGTTCCAAGGCAATGCAAACTTGTCTCCCAAGCTGTCCTCTATCCATCCTATGAATCTTAGTCCAAGCATCCTTCCTATCAAACCAAGAGAGTGAATATTTTTAGGCTTATCCTTCAACATATAACCAAGCTGACGGCGAGCTAAACTCGGGTTATAGTTAATTCCTCCTTGTGTGCCAAGAAGATGCACATTGGAGAATTCCCCACAACTATTAATAATCTGGACATTATCATAAATAGAAGAAGACCAATTAATGTCAGCATGAGTAAGGGACAAGATCCTCTGAGACCACCTTAAACAACTCTTGTTCTCCTTGAAAGCCAATGACTGTGGCAAGTGCGAAATAAACCACTTGTACAGCAGAGGTGTGCAACAAACAATGGTACCATTCCCCTTAGAAGTCCTATGATGGATGGAGAAATAAGTATCACCAAGTAAAGTCGAAACAGGGTTCCCAATCAAGAAAATCCTAATAGCGTTAACATCCACAAAGTTGTCAACGTTAGGGAATAAAACTAGTCTGTAGATAAGCAAAGCAAATATAGCCTCAAACGCCAATGTGCTACCAGCCTTAGCAACTGAAGTGGGTTTCCCAATCAAGAACTTAGAAGTCAAACCCTTGATGCCTCCCTTAACCATAAGGTTAGCATCTATATCAGACTTCGTCAAATGGGTGTCTGCAACAATATCTTGGGGCTTAAGAGCTTCCTCCAAACCAGTATATGGAACCTTATCAGAAACTGGTATACCCAACAGATAAGCATACTCCTCCAAAGTCGGCATGAGCTGATAATCAGGAAAAGTAAAGCATCGGTAGACAGGATCATAGAATTGCACTAGGGTGTTCATAATTATGTCTTCAATGTTGGTAGAAAGGATAGATAGAAGTCTCTGACGACGAGATCTGAAGTCTGCACGATCAACTACCAAGGACACTAGCTTTTTCAAATCTGTAAGATCGGTAGCTCAGAAACAATACTTCTGAGTGTTTCTCCTTCCAATTTTCATGATCACAATATCTGCGATGTTTGCAAAGGAAAATTTCTGAGATCCTTGAAAACTGATTGAAACAAAATGTCCATGAATGCATGAGTACATGATGCAGCAACCACAAACAAGATCACACAAAGCACACGGGTTCAAGGTTCCGAGTCACGAGCATGGAGTCAAGTTTAAGAACCTCCCACAATGGTATGTACTAGGGTTTATATCCACTTGTAGAATAAGGTTCTAAAAAGTTCCCAGAGTCATAGATCCATCTTTCGGATATTATCGGCTTAAACGACTACTCGTCAACCAATAATATTCTCAAGATAAACTCGTCTGAGTGTGGTAATGTGTAACAACTGATTCAAGTCTACGCCTGAATAGCCACCGCACCACATCTTAATAAGGCCAAGATGGGTTAAATGTTCTACGGTCCTCAGCTTCTTGGGCTCCCAGGTCAAAAAAAGTAATGTCAAATACGACTACTCGTATGACATCAGTAATCCCAAAGGGGCCTCCACTGAGCGGGGGATCTCAAGTCAGCTTAGTAAGGACTACTCCACGTAAGCCGAACAAGACTATTCCACCCTCCTATCATAAGTGCACTCAAGTCCGGGTATAAGACTTATCTCAACACACAGATCACCAAGCACCCAAACAGAACAAGCAATAACAAACAAATCAAACAAAAAGCGATAAATAAATCAAAGTAGGCTTAACCTGCTAAGAACCAGATTCCCCAGCAGAGTCGTCACTTTTCTGTAACGGTAAAAATTGTGAGTGTAAGCTATTAATTAACTTAACTCATAAAGCAAGAGTCGCCACCGCACTTTTATTTTATCCAAAAGGAAAGGAAAAAGAGCGAACAAAACCTAAAGAGTTTTAAAACAAGAACAAACAGAGAATGGGTAAGGGGGTTGGTTACGTGATGGGAAGGTGTTAGCACCCAAAACGTCTAAAGTACTCTATAGGAACCCTTTGAAATATCTACGCTTTTTTTTGAAAAGGTTTGTTTAAAAAGAGATTGGGGAGGGGAGAAGAGAAGTATTTTTTTAGATTTTTGTGTTTGGAGAGACTTATCGCCTCATGCCTACGTACTCACAAAGTGCAATATAGGATCAAAACCTCGTAGTCCGTGGTACAAATAACAAAAATTATTTGTTATGATTCATTTTATCTTGAAAAGACAATTTGTCATTCTCAAGAGAGAATACTCAACTAATTACCCAATGGTACGTGAAAGAGGCATTTGCATCACATTAAGATGGGGGACTTGCTTAGATTAAAATCAACAAGACTATCACTTCAACATCATAATAGAAAATGACCATACTTTACACAAAATACCATGATTAGGAGCTTTACATCTTATCAAAGAAGATGACTGATGTCTAGTCTTTTTGAAAAGTTTTAAAGAGAAAAGTGCACAAAGCACAAAAAGTTTGAATGGGTTTTGTATTTTTTATATCTTTTTTGAAATGGTCCAAATATGGTTAACATTGATTGACATTTATTGAAGAAAATAAAGTTTGAAAATCACTTGACAAAAGTCAAGGTTTTATTATGAAAGTGGTTTTAAGTTTGAGAACAAAAAGGTTTTAAAAAAAAAGAGAAGATTTCGAAAATTAAAGAAGGGGTGGAGAAGAATGGACTATCCTATTGCATAAAATAAAATCTAAGGTAAGAAAGATCTAACCACATGGAGGCACTCTTCAAAGCATAATAAGAAAAGAATTCCATCCCCTTGAACCAATAAGTAAGCCAAATAAAGGCTAGAATACCAACTCCATAATGATCCAAAGCATAAGGGAGAGAATCCTAATTCTAAGTCCATAAGTCCATAATCAAGCTAATAAGTCTAAGAGTAGAGATCCTCTAATGCAAGGGATAGTAACCATAGTCCACGATTAAGAGCACAAGTCTTTTAGTGGTTTAAACCTTTATTAATGTTTTTGGGTCCAAATGGACAAAAGAAAAACAAAAGCACAAGATAATATGGTCCAAGTGGACAAAAGAAAAATGACATAAACATAAACATGATATGATATATGATAATATAAAGCATAAAAATAAAGGGAGATAGGGAGCAAGAAGGAAACATAAACAAAATTAGTACAAAAACATCACAAAGGCACCAATGTCATAAGCCTTCAAAAGGTAACACCGATTTGAGTATTTTTCGGAGCCACTCACTAGTTCCCATGAGAATGAAAACATAACCTCATACATTAATCACAAGAAAAGCTTCAATCTGGATGAAATCGATGAATATCTGACTTAGTCTCATGAAGAACCCAAAGGTTAATCTATTTGCAAACCACGCCATTGAAAGTAGGACACTAACAATCTCGCTTACAAAAATACTCGATTTTCCGTCTCGCATCATGAACTATAATGAATGAACAATGTACTTAGGCCAAGTTTAATGAAGACTTGTTAGAAGATTGATAGAATCAAAGCCTCTACACAACAAGCTTCATAGATTTTGAACCTAATTCAAAAGATCAACCATCCTTGGGCTTACAATCATAAGTTTGGGCCACGAAAGTTCATGTTCCGATTTGGAAAGGGACAAATGTAGCGCTATGTTAAAAAATTGCCAAGTGAGTTATATAGAAGTCACCCTACTCGAGGCCGGTCAAAATGAACTTTGTGCTAATGCATGCTAGATGAGCGATATGTAAATCGTCATCTGAAAGCAATACCGCACGAAAAGAAAAAAAAAAGGTAATAAACTAGTCTTGATCAAGAATTCAACAAAGAATTTTCTAAGATCCATAAGACTTTCATCGATCCAAATAAAAGAGAAATAGATGAAGAGAAAGCCAAATTAAACCACAAAATTATGTGATCTAAGGCTAAGAACAAAGGGAAGGGGCTAGGAATGAAGAAACAACCAAAACAGTCCAAAAAAAAAAGGCAAAAACTCAACTCTGCTACTGGTTAACCGGTTAACCCAAATGAACTGTATTTGGTTAACTGGTTAACACTGACAGGGCAGCAACAAAATTTTGAAAAATTCAGCATTCATGATCCAATCATTTCTTCAAACACCTCATGGTCATGGATGCAAATTAGCACAAAAATTCAAGTAAAACAACAGTAAATAACACCAATAAAACACAATTTGCAAGATCCAAAGATCAAGCAACAAGAATCAACAATAGATCACATTGTGAAGGATGTATCAAGAACAACAATGGTGGATCAATAGTTCACCACTTCAAATCTGAAAATTATTCAAATCAACTCCAAGAACCACACTCCAAAGCCTTGATCTACATAAAATAATGATGAAAAAGTGAATGGATGATGGTTTAGCTCAAAGATTAGTAAGTTCTAATGATGAACTTACTAACTTTCAATGGAAGAAAGAGATTTAGGGAATTTGGTAGATGAAGAATTGAGAGAAATTTTTGCAAGGTGAATTTGGCTATCAAAAGCTTGATGAATGAATGATATGAGGCCTCTATTTATAGAATTTAGGCTTGGAAATTTTGGTGGTTTGGAATTTGGTTTGGAAACAAAATTAGGATTGGAATTTGAATTTTGGAGGCAAAATCAAAATCAAGTGGTAATTAATGAGGGTGTATGGTGGGAATTAATTATGATGAGGTAGGGGAATTAAAATGAGGTGATCTAGAATATTCTCACGGTGAAGCATTTGAATTTGGTGCCAAACTGCTGCAGAATTTGAATTTGGCACATTTTCTCAAAAAACGCACTGGTTAATCGGTTAACCATATAGCATTAACCGATTAACACAGCAAAAATTGAGAAAAATGTGTTTTTTGATGTGTTATCTTGGCTCTGGCTCGATTCTTCTTGCTTGTCAAAGAAGGTATGGAAGTAAACACATGAACCTTGGAGTCTCTTGAATAATAATCAATTAAATTTTGGAAACTCTTGATTAGATGATTTTTGAATTGTTTGCCGATCAACTTTGACTTTGTTCAGATAAATTCATTCGAGTTGAGGGACTGATTTTGATATCCTTGATCCAAATTCTTCTTGAAAAAGTTAGTAAAGGAAAAACAAACATATTTTTGGATTTTCAATTAATGGTTAGTAAACATAAACAAATACAAACATCAAACAAACAAGAGAACATGGGTGCTTGGCGATCTCACTCAAGAATGAACCTTCAGAGGAGGGCAAAAGAACCAAAGCTCATGATCTTGTTTGTGGTATGAGATGCAAATGACATGTGGGATCTTAGGGGTAAAAATTAGGGTATTACAAGAGTGCCAGGTCGTTTTCTAATGGCTTGGAGGTTGATTTCCTTTAGTGGCTAAGTGGAAGCCAGGATGCTTGAGAGGGCAAAGTGTGTTGTTTAACAGCTTAGAGGTTGTAATCATTTTGATGATTAATGGATTAAGTCCTTGTCTAAGGAAAAATCACCTTGGTGGGTCGACTGGAGTAGCTTCGTTAACAGTCAACCAGGATAAAAATAATTGTGTTCATTTATTTTTATTTACTTGTTAATGTCATTAGTTTAATTCCAAAAAAGGGGATAAAATGTGAAACCCAATTCAAACCCCCCTTTCTTGTGTTTCTCAACCTTCACTAATGTTATCTCAAGGGTGTCTCTCATCTCCTCTACCACCAATGGCAGTCTTAGCATGTTATCTGGTTGAGGTATTGTGGCGTCAATACTGTGTTGGGGAAAAAACTACCTTTAATACTTGCACATCCAAAATAATATTCTCAGTTATGTCTAACTGATTTCAATTTGGGTGGATGAGTACACCCGTAAATTTCAATTGTTGCATAATAAAAATAACAACCACGCAATACATAAATTTAAATACACAAACAACAACACACAACACATATTTTTTAAACCAAACTTAAATTTACCTCAATCACATTCCGGATATAGTTATCCTGCATCTCCTTGGTCAACTTCTCTCATCCATCCTCGGGCAACCTTTCCCGCTCCTCCTGATGCACCTTATCCTGCTCCTCATAGATCAACCTCTCTCGTACCTCTTGGATTAACCTATCTCACTCTTCATGATGTACCCTCTTCCGCTCATCCTATATCACGAACTCCAATTCCTCCTGAGTCACACTCACCCACACCTCCTGAGTCACCCAATCTCACTCCTTTTTCTAATGCTTCTTATATCCTCTCATCCACCCTTTGATCTGCTAGCTCTTCAATTTATTTCTTGCCCACTACTTTTTTACTCTTTGGCGAAGATCCAAAAAAATATCCTCAAGCCGACACCTCTTCCAAGACCACAAACACGCCCATCATGCTCCTCTATTCCAATTGCTTCTACCAATATGTCATGACATTGTTTTGAAACAAAAGTACCATCATTGGATTTTTCAGCCAGCAAATCATACATTACAAATAAAAGTTCATCTTTACCAAATTAAATTAACTAAAATAAGTAGTGTTAAAAAAGTATCTACTTACAATCTTTTCAGCAACTTCGTGTGTAGCCTCTTATGTGAGCTCTCTTCTTGGACTTTGACATGCTCTCTTCCCTTTCTCATGGCATAATGATGGATATGGGTTACGAACAAGGCTTCTAGAATAATTTCTCAGCTCTATTTCTCTTTGACTTTTTTTTCTTTAATCATTATTTGATCCAGTCTATCATATCCTCCACGAGACAATCCATGTGTATAGATATTTCCTCTTTGGCTCTTAGCCAAGAATTCATGAGTGATGTTAGACTTGACAAACTTCTTCCAAATGTCCTTATCAATAAATTTATACATATTATATGGAGGTTTTAAGTTAGGCTTTGGATGTGTAATATAATCTCTTATGAGTTGTATATCTTAAAGCCCCTCCGACACTTACCAGCATATAAAATTCATCTCTTTGTTATCTTATCATCATCTAGAACAATAAACACTTCCTACATTTACATAATAGATTTACTATTAGTATTAAACAAAAAATGGTCATATATACCTGTAAAACAAATCATGAAAGTTAAAATAAATACCTCATACATTGGTTCATATTTTTATTTAAATTCACTAGAAACCTAGATCTAATGATCTATCAAAATGTTGAATTTACTTCTACCAAGCACTGCCACATAACTCTTAAAATTCTCACCATTTTCACCATAACACTTAGTATTTTTTTAGACAAAATAAAATTGGGTACCTAATACCGCTATGTTTGAATTTTGTCAAATTGGTCATCATCGTGTCACCTCTAGAATTTGTTGTACTTTTAGTCTTGTTAGAGGTATCTGTATGAGAGGTGATGGTTGTAAGAAAGGTGTTGGTCGAATCTCCCATCTCTGTTTAAACAAGAACGGCGATAAATATTTTACTTAACACAAATCAACAAAGTCACCTAATGTGAGATTCATGGTACATATCGTACATTTTATCTAACACGGCGTAAACACTTCCTAAGATCACTTCATAAGAACTGCCTCAAAAAATTCAACTTAACACAACACCAAAAATTGACTTAACTCATGCGTATGAACTTTACTACTCATGGTATAAATGGTCTTTTGTCAACAACAACACTAACAAGGAAAACCATATTTCCATTTTTATCAGCATAATCATAATAACTTCTCTCAACATAATCTATAAGCAATAAATAATTCAAAACAACAAAGCTAACATTTCTAAGTTACGTGCATGGATAAAGTGAGATATGTATCGAAAACATGATGAATAAGGTATGATAATTGTTGAGTAAGCTTCGTTTAAGTTTGTTTGTCTTTCCTTCGTTCCAATCTTCGCTCAATGGCGTTAATGGAGTTAGAAGGAAAGAGATGTTTGTGTGTTGGAAGAGTTGATGTTCGAATACGTATGTGTGTTGGAGGAGTTGATGTTTCGAAATCGATGGTGTAATATGAGTTTAGAAATATGTTAGGGTGTTTTAATGAAGATGAAAATCGCCTAGTGTTAGTTTTATTAAGAGAAATATGTCAGGGCATTATGTTTCACAGAAGATTGAAGATCAAATTAGAGTTGAAAGATAAATGAAAAGTTAGATTGTAATTCTATAAAGTATACATGCAAAAGATCGTTCGAGTCGGGTATTAGAGCCAACCGAAGGAATAAATAAATTTAAAATTAAAAAACAAAATTAGAAAAGCACCATATTTTGGGAAATTCATACAAATGATATTTTTCTTTGATTAAGCAATCTAATCAAGGGAATAGACAAATTTAAAATTAAAAAAAAAAAGAATAGAAAAATAAGGGTCAGTTGAAATAATTGGAGATTTAAGTAATTAATTGAATAAAATCAATATTTTTGTTTGTAAAAAATTACTTTAATTTTTTTATCAAGTATTTCTTTTTCATCCAACAAAGATTAATTTGGTAATTTAAAAGAAATAAAAAAGGGTAAGGCGCCAACTGAAAAAATGTAATGCTTGGTCCCTAAGTCAATTAAAAAATAAACAAAAAACGAAAAAGGTAGTAACTAGGAATCGAAGTATGGAGTGATCAAAATCACCAAAACATTAAAATAACACTTTTTCCAACACTTAGAAAAATTTCTGCCCAAGGCAGATTTCAAGTGAAACACCAAAACTTGAGGCACTTTCTCACACAGTTGCAAGATGAATAAATTCAAGGTGTAAAAATCAAAGTTATTGTGCATATTGCTAGCAATTCAAAGAGTCCATCAGCATGGAAAAACTCCATGGAAATCAAGAGATGTGGCAACCCAAAGTCATGTTGCTGCAACTGATTTGGAAAAATCAGTTTGCATGTTTTCTTGTTCTACACGATTTTGAGTCAAGAAACAATGATCACTATGCCACATTCATTCAATATTATCATGATATATCTGATCCAACCTGCAAAATTAGGCTGAGATGCCAAGAGTTTCTCATTTTGAATTGATGAGTTTTGGCATATATGCCTTGAATTCAAAGGATGCATTTATGTGCAATAGTGAACTTTCAACAAAGCCACTCTCCTCAGTCAAGATTCATGCTTAAACAACAATTAAAATATCTGAGGAATATGGATTTGGTCAAAGCATAGCCCTGCTCTTTGGAGAAGCTAGTTTGCCTTACATGAGAAGAAATGCCACCAAGCCAAAGCCATTGAATATGATCTGATCTTGCAGCCATTCACTATTTCTCCAAGACAAAACTTGATCACCTATAAATAGAGGTCACATTGCCTCATTCAGATTACACCAAAGCAGCTTACAACATTGCTTTCTCTCATTTCCTTCTTAAGCATAAAAACTCCATTTTCTTGAGAAAGCACTATCAGGTTTTGAGTTGGAGACCAATGCAACTCAAACCTGGTTCACACATCTCATATACAACATATAAGAGTGATCTAAACCCTTACATTCAATCTGTAACATCAGAATCATCAATTCACACCTCAATTGCTCAAAGTTACAAAGTAGCTACAGGTTGGATCAAGTTGGCCAATCCAGAGGTTTTCAAATCAACCTAAGCATTCAAACACATCCCTTGAGGTACAAGGAAGCTGTCCAAATCATTGGAACTCATCTGTAACACCTCCAAACCAGAATTCGATTCTCACTTGCAGAGGTAAGCCTCAAACTATCAAACTCAATGAATCATACATCATAAACATATTTTCAAAATACCATTGTGTTTCTAAATTTTTGTGGATCATTTACCCTCAATCAATTGATGTTTACAGTTCGTGTATAGGATTTCATTAAGTTCATGCAAATTTTAGGGTTCATCTGGTTTTACCATGATATCTTTTGATTCACTCAATTTAAATAAAATTGAATATTGCCATTATGTTCCTTGTCTGAAAGCCCACGATTTTCATATTTGGATCATGTGAAATGGTTGAGAAACGAGTGAGATAGAAGGCTTCACGTATTTGGCTCAAGGAAGAAGATGGTCATGGCGCCATTCTTCAGGTTTTCAAAACCAACCTTTCTATATATTATTCAGTTGCCACAATATAACTGAATTGGCATTGCGCCCTAGTGGAAACACTAGTATGTGTGTGTGTATGAGCGAGCGAGAGGTCTGGGGTTCGAATCCCCCTCGCCCCAGACCTTTTGGTTTATTTTTTGAACTATTTTCAAAGGTTTCTTTCATATATTATACACCCTTGTCATTCTCCTTCAGCCCACGTACATGGCTCAGATGGTAGAATTTTAAACTCTTCACCCCAAGGGCGTGAGTTCAATCCTTGGGGGGGGCCATTCCTAATTTTTTACCACTCATTTTCTTTCATTTATTTCACCATCTTTTTAATAACTTCAAAAATTAATTTCTCTCTCAATTTTAATTATTTTTTATTGATTCTTTTTTTGAAAATTCACAAAAATATTAAAATATTTGATTCCATGAAAATTTCACAAAAATATTATTTATTTCACATATTTGGTATTTTTGTAAAGAATTATGTTTTTATTTGTTTTTAAACATTAAAAATATTTCTTTCTCTTGGTTTTGCAAAATTCAAATGATTTTTAAATCATCCCATGAATAAAACATGATTTTCCAAATATAAATCCAAGATCACAACCTTTTTTCACATGTTTGATTATTTTAATTGAATTTTTATTCAATTAAAATACATTTTAAAGCCAAAAATTAGGGTTTTGATCATTATCACCCTAACAAATCTTTTCAAACATCTTTGGGCCTCTTGATAGAGTGTAAGACCCGCCCCTTTGTAAATAAAACATTTTTGGGCCTCAGTCATTGTATAAGACCCACTGTGTTTTCAAAAACCTAGGCGCAATCGTCGTTTTTAAACAAATCATTTGAGCCTCTCCTTGAGTTGTAAGCCCCATCCCTTGTACAAAAATAAACCTTTGGGTCTCTATTAGAGTGTAAGACCCAACCCCTTTGTCAATATAAACCTTTTTGGGCCTCAGTCGTTGTATAAGCCCCACGAACATCCTCTGGGTAATACTTCCTCAGGAACTCCCTTTGGAACACAGCCCACGTGATACCTTCACCTGCAGCTTCCAACCTCTGACAAGTCTCTAGCCACCAGTCATCAGCTTCGACTGCTAGCATGTGAGTCCCATACCGAACCTTCTGCGCTGGAGTGCAGTCCATCACACGGAAGATTCTCTCCATCTCTTTCAACCAATCCAACGCTCTATCAGGATCATACTTGCCATTAAAGGTAGGCGGATTCTCCCTTTGAAAAGTTGCCAAACTACGAGATCCAGCATTCTCGTCAGCGTTCGGCTGATTCTGCAAAGCTTGAGTCATTGCTTGCATCGCAGCAGCAATTGCAGCATCGTTCCTTCCAGTCATCTCAACTTATCACTACAACCTAAACAAGGTTAGAACTAATTAACAATACTCGATTGTCAAACAAACTACGACTCAACAACTTGGCCGGACGGACCAACCTGCTCTGATACCACTAATGTAACACCCCAATTCTACCCCCTCGAATATTTAATAAATCAGAGTAATAAAATTTCAACATAAACAGGATGTCACATTTTCAACTTTAAACATCAACCTCAATCACATAATACACAGATACATAACACTTTAAAATAATCGGAGACACCATCAACATCAACTGTTTGTCTTTAAAATCAAATGACTTCATTAATCAAACAGCGGAATTCTTAAATTCAATTTAAAAGAGCAACATCTTTGTCCAACTCAAATTAACTTCAACATAACAAAGGTTTAATAAAATCAACATGAAATTCAGCAACGGAACAAAACAATAACAACTGCAAATAGCGTTCATTCCCCCCGAGTGTTACGTATCAGAGCGACGACACCGACTCGAACTAATGAAGGTAGAAGGCCTTCACTCCGGATTACCTGCAGGATGGAATATAAACCATCACCATACACAGAAGGGGTGAGATATCGAACAATATAATCGAATCTATGATAAATAATATAATAGTTCAGATTATAGAAAAATCACCACTTCACAACTCACAATCAACATCAACCAACATGATAAACAACATAACAACATAATTATGCAACTTTGAAATGCGACTCGTAATATGCATGTGGTACCATTGGAGCAGAACTCCCAACTTAGAAATTTTCCAATTAATATTGACGTCAACAAGGCATAAGCCTTCAACTTAAATTTTGCCAGTCCAGGCCAACTTAGTAATTTTGCCAATCCAGGCCAACTTGGTATGCTATGCTATGCATGCGACAACAACTATAGCATCAACTTATTCAACGACAACACAACAACAATACAACTGCAACTTAACGACAATTTCAACTTTGGCCACCGGCCTACAACTTAATATTTGCCAAGTAATAGAGGCAATTCAACACGACACAACATCACCTGCAACTCAAAATTCAGCACCAAGGCACAACACAACAAGGCTATTGTTTACTTACTGATTATCCTACTATTTTATCACCACTACTGTCATATTATTATCCTACTAGTTTCATATTATTAATACTATTACTTATACACTTATAGTGATTCTCACTCAATAATTATGCAAAACTATTTACTACTGCTACTTATACTAAGTTCAATTATGCAAAATTGTCTACTGTTAATTATACTGATTATCAAATTAATTATGTTTTCTGCAAACACATTTGCTAAGTTCAATTATACTATGCCTACAGACATACAGCAACCAGAAATCTCAATTTAATTTTTGTTCTGCGTGACGGTCGTAACCAGTCCGTGGCGGTCATAATCCGTGTGACGGTAGTATCAAGGCCATGACGGTCGTCATGCCTCCCAGACGGTGTCCCACCTGTTAGCCTTCGCTCTCTCTGTTTCTCCCATTCTTCCAATTTTCTCTTTCTGATCGATCACAAACCAACCTTTCAACCATCTCAATACACATAATTTAGGGCCATGATTATACTCACATTAACTTACATCCATTATTCACGACTAAATTCAACAGCATCAACCAATTATCGATTTCCGATATCAATTACTAAATCAACATACACAGACAATGTAAGCAACATGCACAGACAACATACACAAGCAAATCCTACAAATCTAATCCCACATATCATTCATCATTAACCCAATTATAGAGTCAGAACCCCATCCTTACCTTAGATTGAAGGTCGCTCTAAATTTTCGGTCGGAATCTTGCTCTAGCAGCCTCTCCGAAGTCTCTCATAAAACCCTTGCTCCACTTTCTGTAACTTCTACGTTCCTCTTTGTATTTCCAACTGCCACTACTTCTTTCAATCCCTATTCTGATAACTAACAACCATTCAAATAATACTATAATCTTATTGGGCTTAAGTTCTTACACCTCCTTTTCTACTACTTCCAACCAATTAAATAGGCCCAATTAATATAGTTTAGTATTATTCTAATTTCTACCACTTAATTCAACTAAACAATTCCACACAGCTTCAACAATTAAAACGCAAAATATTCAAAACTATTTAATTAAATAAATAATTAAATAATCGGGCTTTACACACATTCCTTTCACTGCCCGACTGACATTCAAATGCACAAACAACGAGGCCGAATACGAAGCTTGTATCATGGGTCTCGAAGAAGTGATCTACTTGAGAATTAAGATATTGGATGTGTATGGAGACTAAGCCCTGGTTATCAATCAGATCAAAGGGGATTGGAACACATACCAATCAGGATTGATTCCTTACAAAGATTACGCGAGAAGGTTGTTACCATTCTTCAACAGAATCGAGTTTCATCACATCCCTCGGGAAAAGAATCACATGGCTGATGCACTAGCCACTCTATCTTCCATGATTAGTGAAGGTCAATGGAACGACGTACCTAAGATTGACATAATGCGCCTTGAACGGCCCGCCTACATCTTCACGATCAAAGCAGTCATAGATGACAAACCTTGGTATCACGATATCAAATGCTTCCTTCAGAAACAAGAGTACCCACCCGGGGCATTAAGAAAAGACAGGAAAACCCTCAGAAGGCTGGCAGGCAGCTTCTTCCTGAGTGGTGATACACTCTATAAGAGAAAATTTGACATGGTCTTGCTCCGATGCGTAGACAGACCAGAAGCAAACATGCTGATGAAAGAAATTCATGAAGTATCCTTTGGCACTCATGCCAACGGACACACAATGGCGAGAAAAATTATAAGAGCAGGGTACTATTGGCTGACCTGGAATCCGATTGCTACAAGTACATGAGAAGATGTCACAAGTGTCAGATATACTCAGACAAAATCCATGTACCACCAACGCATCTCAAAGTTCTCTCTTCCCCATGGCCTTTTTCCATATGGGGAATCGACATGATTGGCATGATCGAACCCAGAGCTTTAAACGGACATCGGTTCATTCTAGTAGCCATTGACTACTTCACCAAGTGGGTCGAAGAAGCGTCATACACCAATGTAACCCGACAAGTCGTGGTCCGCTTTATCAAAAACAATCTCATCTGCCGTTATGGTGTTACAAGCCAGATCATTACTGATAATGGATCTAACTTGAACAACAAGATGGTGAAGGAGTTGTGTGCTGAGTTCAAGATCGAACACCATAACTCATCTCCCTACCGACCTAAGATGAACGGGGCGGTAGAAGCGGCTAACAAGAACATCAAGAAGATTGTTCAAAAGATGGTTGTAACCTACAAAGATTGGCACGAGATGATATCCTTTGCTCTTCACGGTTATCGCACATTTGTTTGCACCTCAACAGGGGTAACCCCTTTCTCTCTAGTATATGGCATGGAAGCAGTACTTCCCATAGAAGTAGAGATCCCATCAATCCGGGTATTGATGGAAGCTAAGCTAACAGAAGCTGAATGGTATCAAAGTCGACACGACGAACTGAACCTAATTGAAGAAAAGCGAATAACGGCACTATCCATGGTCAGTTGTATCAATAAAGAATGAAGAAAGCGTTTGACAAAAAGGTCCGACCTCGCGTCTTCAGGAAAGGAGACCTCGTGCTCAAAAAGATACAATCATTTCTCACTGATTCCCGGGGCAAATGGACTGCGAATTACGATGGCCCATATGTGGTCAAGAAAGCCTTCTCAGGCGGTGCCTTGAGACTCGCAACCATGGATGGAGAGGAATTTACCTATCCCACGAATGTTGATGTAGTCCAGAAATACTTTGCCTAAATAAATAAAAACGTCTCGGCGGATTGAAAACTTGAAAGGGCGGCCCAGGCAAAAATTAGAGACACAAACAAAAAATCATCTCGATGATTGGAAATCTCAAAGTACAATCCAGGCAAAAATTAGGGATTCATGGCAAGTAACTACGATCGACAAGGTTAAATCCCCATCGGTAATACCATCAGTCAGAAAACTTCAGTCAAGGTCATCTTCGACAGAAGCTCAGGATGTCCAGAATTCAAAGTTGGCAGAAGGATAACGGTCGTTATGTTTCAATGTAGCCCTTTTTCCTTAAATTACCATTTTCTAACTTTGTAAATACTCTATGGGGTCACGCGCTTGGCTGATTTCCATCATATCAATAAAATTTGAGCCCTAGTGCTTTTGTTTGCAATTCTTATTTGTTTTAGCTTTACAGATTGACATTTTTAACATGATCAACGATTATTGAAATAAAACAAAAATGAATTTCCTTGTCAAAAAAATTTTTGCTTTTAAAATAAAGATGGCAATTCTTTTGACTGTTAAACATCAAAAGAACATTGATCGCTTCTCCAAAGGTGATTAAACCTCAAAGTGCAGAATCAAGGTACTCCTTCTAGACCAGTACGCCTGAATGAAGGATCAACTGTGTCAGAGACCATGTTTCATCTGACATCCCGGCAGAGTACGTACCTCTTAAGACCGATTGAACAACTCTTTCTCCCCACAGGGACCGTTTCTCCTAAGCAAGGCAGGATTGCTATCTTGGAGAATGATACTTTTCATTCCCCGCAGTGGCCGAGTATCCAGTCGTGTTCATCTATTAGTCTGTATGTCACGTCAGTTTTGTCAGCATAAACATACATACATAATGCATTATTGATTCATACTCATATTCATATTGTATCACTATCACTCTGGTCAGTCTTACCCCTAAGTGGTAAAGTCCTTTTAATCAATCGAGTTGTCAAGTTCTTTCCTCGTCAGGAGACGTATCGTCTGAACAATCTTTCTCCCTAGTTTATTTCTGGATTGGAGACAGTCCTCGACCACTTTGATAACGTGAACCTCTGAAAGGCAAGAAGACATTCGACAGACCTCACTCTTTACTATTGAAGATAATGTTCTCGCTTTCCCGGATTAAAGAAAATCCCTACAGAAAGCCTCGCAACTAAAGACTCTCAGCAACACATTGGTTTTTCTCTTCAGAAAGTCCACGTTAATGAAGTCATCAGCACCTCAAAATTGGATTACATCACATGGAATTTCTCCGAGAAGATCTCGAAGAAAAGTATGATGTAATGTCCCTAAGCAGGAAACAGCCTCTTAAGAGACTCATTTTCCCCAGTAGCGTCAACAAATGGCGTCTCCAACAGAGAAGTTTAAACACCTCTACAGCTCAGACGAATGGGTTTCCCCAGCAAGTCTGACATAAAAATTTTTTCCCATCAAATGGCATCTCCCCAGTAAACTCGGCGAGAAGTTTGATGAAAACCGCTACACATAGCGTCCCTTGTCAAGGAAGGAACTTGACGAAAAAAAACTAAGACAAGTTCCTTGGCTGAAGACTAGGATCGAGGGGAAGTTTATTGACAAAAGAAACTGAGACCAGTTCCGTGGCTGAAGACCAAGATCGAGGGGAAGTTTATATTAGAAATTGAGACCAGTTTCGTGGCTGAAGACCAGGATCGAGGGGAAGTTAATTTCCAAAAGAAACTTAGACCAGTTCCTTGGCTGAAGACCAGGATCGAGGGGAAGTTTATTTCAAGAAGAAACTTAGACCAGTTCCTTGGCTGAAGACCAGGATCGAGGGGAAGTTTTTACCCTTTTCTAAGTATCATTGCTTAGCAAAAGAAGATGGATGAGCAAACTGCCGTTCATAACCACCGTCAAAATTTTGGGTATTCCGATATTTAATCCTCTTGCACCCCGAATGCCCGAATACCTTCGTCATTCACACCTTCGGGCCCAAGAAGGTTAAATAGGGGCAACTGTCATACCCCAAATTTTGACCACCAAGGTTTCCCATCATTGTGCAAATCATCATCACAATATGGATGTACCTTCATGCCTCATCAATTTCCTCAAGGATTGTTGAGCTTTTACTACAATCAAGAATTAGGGTTTCAAGCCCTCTCAGAGCACTTAGACAAAGGATCAATCAAGGAATTACATGATATTCAACTTGTCTAACCTCTCAAACACCTATAAAGAATCAAGAGGACTCCCACATTAAGGATCAAGCACAAAGTTGCAACATTCCAAGTGGATCAAGCCTCGAGATCGCCAGTATCACGAAATTAGGGTCTTGGTCGACCAAGGCCTCCAAATGAAAATTTTCTTCTGGGCATGAGCCAATGCTTCAAAGCACAACCCAATATACTCCAATAGACCTCAATGGACCCAATCATCAAGTCAATTTAACCTCAGGCGATGCATTTACCAAAAAATTAGGAATTAGGGTTTCTTGACCTAATTCACCCCTAAGTTGACTTTTGGGATAAAACATGAGCCAAGACCTCAAGACATGATTTGAGGGCCCCAAATACACTACATTTATCCATTTACAACAATGGATTGATCCAAGAAGCTTGATTCCCAAGTTTCAATTTCATCTGGACCACAATTAGGGTTTTGAAGAAAAAGTCAACTGTACCTTTGACTTTTGACCAGGACATGCTCCCAAACCTTGGGACATGATTCAATACACCCTATAACACCTATGGAATCCATCCATTAGGTTTTATTTAGGTCAAAGACTTGATTTCACAAAGGATCGCACAGTTTGGATTTCGTCCGATAAAAACTCAATTGTGCACAAAATCAAGTTTGACTTTTTGGAATTTTTCACAAATATGGTTCCCCTAAGTCAAAAATGATGTTGATGTATGGTATTGGTCATCATTAATTAAGAAAAAACAAGAAAAGTGAGGTTTCTTGCAAAAGGGGCAACCATAAAAAACCAAAAATTTTCTAAGTTATGAAACAAAAGTGGTTTTGGTACCAACTTCCAAGGATCATAACTTGAGATCCAAGCAACCATTTTGGGTGATCCAAAGCTGGATTTGTAGGTCTTGCTACACTCTACAAAAGATTCAACTACCTCAGACTCTAATTCTTCATGGATTTTGAGTTATGGAGTGATCAAAATCACAAAAACATGAAAATAACACTTTTTCCAACACTTAGAAAAAATTCTGCCCAAGGCAGATTTCAAGTGAAACACCAAAACTTGAGGCACTTTCTCACACAGTTGCAAGATGAATCAATTCAAGGTGTAAACATCAAAGTTATTGTGCATATTGCTAGCAATTCAAAGAGTCCATCAGCATGGAAAAACTCCATGGAAATCAAGAGATGTGGCAACCCAAAGTCATGCTGCTGCAACTGATTTGGAAAAATCAGTTTGCATGTTTTCTTGCTCTACACGATTTTGAGTCAAGAAACAATGATCACTATGCCACATTCATTCAATATGATCATGATATATCTGATCCAACCTGCAAAATTAGGCTGAGATGCCAAGAGTTTCTCATTTTGAATTGATGAGTTTTGGCATATATGCCTTGAATTCAAAGGATGCATTTATGTGCAATAGTGAACTTTCAACAAAGCAACTCTCCTGAGTCAAGATTCATGCTTAAACAATAATTAAAACATTTGAGGAATGTGGATTTGGTCAAAGCATGGTCCTGCTCTTTGGAGAAGCTAGTTTGCCTTGCATGAGAAGAAATGCCACCAAGCCAAAGCCATTGAATGTGATCTGATCTTGCAACCATTCACTATTTCTCCAAGACAAAACTCGATCACCAATAAATAGAGGTCACATTGCCTCATTCAGATTACACCAAAGTAGCTTACAACATTGCTTTCTCTCATTTCCTTCTTAAGCATAAAAACTCCATTTTCTTGAGAAAGCACTATCGGATTTTGAGTTGGAGACCAATGCAACTCAAACCAATACTTCACACATCTCATATACAACATATAGGAGTGGTCTAAACCCTTACATTTAATCTGTAATGTAACAACCCAATTCTCATCGCGAATAAATATTACATAAATAAATCAGAGTAGATAAAAAATTATTTTTCCGACAGAAACAAGGATGCCACAACAATAGAAAGAAAACACAATCCCTGCTCATATATTTTGACACATAACACCAAATAGAATACCCTCAAAAGGAAACTTTTTCCAACAAAAGGAAAAGCTCAATTATGGAATAAAGCGAAAAATCCATATCTGACTTATTTTATAAAATAAATTATTTTACAACATCCAAATAGTCATACAAAGGTAATACCAAACATATTCAACAAATGTATACATATATAACTAAAGCGTTCCCCGACTCCCGTGCTACGTATCAGAGCAGACTGACTGACAAACGGATGGAGAACTAATCTTCACAAAAGCCTCCGAGACTACTAATCTGCAATTGCCTCATAGAGCAACAAACCACAGCAGAAGGGTGAGAAATAACAACTAAATCAAGATTGCATAATAATATGCAAACACATATAAATTCACATGCACAGTTATTCTCACCACACACATCACATACTAATATATATAACATATACCGTTTACACCAACATAATCACATATTCACACATAAGGCACACCAAAGTCATAACATATGGAAACACACCACCACATCACATAACATGTGTCTATGCATAAAACATATTATCCACAACCAATGCATTTATCACGTATGCACATCAAT
Organism: Lathyrus tuberosus; assembly: GCA_022829125.1. Classification (NCBI taxonomy): domain Eukaryota; kingdom Viridiplantae; phylum Streptophyta; class Magnoliopsida; order Fabales; family Fabaceae; genus Lathyrus; species Lathyrus tuberosus. Next base: position 6,061,579 of record JALAZF010000308.1, on the reverse strand, counting down.
TCACCAATTCAAACACAAATCTCAATATACACTCAATCAATTCATGATTTTCCACACATAATCAATTCATTCATGATTTATACAAATGCAAAGAGACCGACACAACGACTCTATGCAAATGCGGTACCATCCATCCATCATCTCAACACTAGTTCACTCAGGAACTATTGGAACCATCGCTTGTTACTTAGGATTACTCATGTAACACCCCGTCGGGCAAACGATGTTCCCCGTCGCTTTAGGTCCTCTTATTTTTTTAAGGCACACGACGTTTATGGATCGCTTTAGGTCCTCTTTGTATAAGGCACACGATCCTATCGTTTTAGGTCCTCTTTGCATAAGGCACGCGATCGTCTATAATCGTCGCTTTAGGTCCTCTTTGTATAAGGCACGCGATGTTATAGCGGATTCCCTCTAGAATCGATTCGTCGCTCACACCCACTAGGGCACACGACATCACAAGATGCATATCATGATGCTTGACATACAAGAACTCATGACAATCAAATGCATCACCACAATTCAACAATATGAATTATCTCATCATCATTTTCATACATATACAATCAAACACATCACAATGCATTTATTTGCCATAAAGCCACAAACCATCATCACAACATTGAATTTCACATAAACAATGCATTCCATCATAATCCCCAAACCACAACAATTACAACAACTTATCACATGCTTCCACATCATACAAACCACAACAATCCCACAAAACATCATAACAACATACATTGATATTTAATCAAACAATGTATTTTACCACACAACAACATAATTATCACATCCATCAACATCATATAAACCACATAAAAGCTCCACGTTACACAACAATAGCACAACACACGGTAAAACACCAACCGCACGCATTTAACGCGATAAAAACCCGACAACCCAACACTTTTGCAAAACCATGACTTAAATAAATCATCTACTGACCTCCAAACCATTTTTAATAAAAATAGTATTTCATTAGCTTTCCAACGCTTCGAACGGCGACCAAAACGGACTTACGGTTTGAAAATTATGAAGAAAACAAAATAGAAAAATAGCACGTTCGCTCCAGTATTCGCTAGACGAACCCTAGCGAACCAAGGCAGTGGAAAACCAACATAAAGTTCGCTAGGCGAACCTCTAGGCGAATATTCGCCCGTTCCTTCGCTGGGGTTCGCTAGGCGAACCCGTGAAACCCAGAATTCGCAGCAGCGTCAATATAGGTCATATGGGACCAAAATACATCATTCCTACCACCCAAACCCTTCTAATTCATACCAGAACAACCAAAACATGTTCGGACATAATCAATGAGTATTCTACGCAGTTTATATCGAAATTCATCCGTGAAAACATCGATTTCTATCAATTTATCAATGAGAAAAAGTCGTGAAACATCCAAAACAATTACAATAAACAACACATATACATACACAAGCAAGATATAATCGAAACTTCTCACCCTTACCCGATTAATCGCGATTGAAATGGAGTTTTCCCGATTTTTCCTCTTTCTCCTCTTATCTCTTTCTTTCTTCTCCTTTTCTTTCTCTTCTTTTCCTTTCCCTTTCTTTTCTCTCTTTTTATCTCCACTTTCTATTTATTAAAAATATCTAATTTTTCTAAATATCTAACCTCTCAAAATGACCATTTTACCCCTCAGCTCAAATATCTCGCAAACGCTCTCAAAATGCGATAAAACATAATAACGATGAAAAATAATATATTGTCAAATAAAAGTAAAGAATAAAACAATATAAAAACGAAAATAATTAAATTGACTCGATTAAATAAATTGGACAAAACGGGGCATTACAATTCTCCCCACTTAAACATTTTCGTCCTCGAAAATATAACCGATACGAACAACTCCGGATACGACTCTCGCATCCGACTAACCAACTAACATGCCAACACTAGGCACACCACGAATAACACAAACTGACAACCCACCTTGCTAACAGCAACCACAACAATGACATAACAACGACGACGACTACAATGACAAGATGCACAGCCCATACAATGCACTTAATGACCAACCCACAACTCAAAGAATACCCATGTTACGAACACACATAAGAATTAGCTACTCGTACTCGGACCATCACGATGGAAACGAGGCAACAACACAAACAAGAACATAAAGTCCCACGACACAACATCGTTTCAACAACCTCTTCATAACCACAATACCAACATCCTTGTCACACAACGATATTACAACAATGTTACGATTCACTAATCGAACATCTAACCAAAACATTCATCAACATAGTAGCCCATGAATAATATTTAAACCTTTCACCTAACACTTCCATTCTGGAACGTCCAATGGTCTCCTCATTCCTACATGTTTCCAATGTTCAACCTATGAACTCTTACCAGTCCCACACGCATATACGAATCATGCCACCTCACGCTTCCGTTGCACACTCTGATTACTCGTAACCATCAAAACTATCAATTTCACGTCCAAAGTCTAACTCTTTCTCATATTCACCAAAAACCACTGTTCACTTTTAATATACCCAACCTCACACTATCAGATGTCAATTCACACACCAACCCAAATCTCTAAATTCTCCCAAAAGTTCCCACTCTTTAACCATCAAAGCAGACATATGCAAAGATTTTTCCGACTTAACTCATCAGGCATGACATTAACTTTTCCAATAGGATAATTCGAGCCAAGGTCATAACTAATCAGGAATTCCAACCATCCGACCGTGCCTTAATCCGAGTTACAAATCAAAAGTTATGAAGGAAACAAAATGGGACAAACTGCCATGTTCGCTAGGCAAACCCCTAGCGAGCGTTCGCTTCCGCATTCGCTGACCTTCGCTGCCGGGTTAGCTAGGCGAACCCTCGAAAGCTGTTCGCTGGACTTCGCCCCAGGTTCGCTAGGCAAACCATGGAAAACTCAGAATTCCAGCAGTGCTGTTACTCATCCAAAACCATCATTTTCTCCATCCAAACACCTTGAACCTAAAACCTTCAAAATAATACCTCCAGATTCTCAACACAAAAGTAACCGCAGCTCTCTTGAACTCATGAATCCTCAATTGTCGTAAAGCATAAGAAATGACTTTACCCTCTTGCATTAGCACACTAGCTACACTCATCATAAACGCATCCCAATATCCTCACAAACAGTTTATCAGGATCACGCAGAATCAAAACTGAAGTCGTAGACAACTTCTACTTCAGCTCACCAAAACTTACACACAACGAACATCCAAACAAACGACTCACCCTTTGCAAGTCAACTGAGATAACTGAAGTACGAACTTAGCAAAGTTTTCCATAGCCTGCAGTAACAACCAACTGAGCCCAAAAGTTTCTAATCTCCTTAACCAACTTCGGAGCCTCTCAATGTAGAACTGCATCTACTTCCGATGGATTTATAACCATACTCTCATCTGAAATAACATACCCAAGAAAACTAACCTTTTTCAACCCAAATTCTCACTTGAATAACTTAGCATAACACTTCGTCTCTTTTCAACACTTGTAATTCCATTCTCAAACACTCTACATGTTCTTCCTCTGAGTTTATAATAGATCCGAATATCCTCAATCAAAGCCATTACGAACTTATCCAAATAAATATAGAAGATACGATTCCTCTACTCCACAACATTACAGACGCATTACTAACACCAAATAACATCATTGTACGTTGTAATGCCCAACCAAATTCCCAAAAGATATAAATCCTTAAAGCTTTTGCAAAAATTTCCACTGGGTAACTGGTTACTCACCTACAAGCTTAACCGAGTAAATAACAGCCTATCCCGATGATAACAACTATAACCAGTCACATGAAATCGATCAAACCCTCAGCTCATACAATTCACCACTCTTATCAAACATCCCAAACAATTGTAATTTCACTCAACTCAACCAAACCATTCCAGTTATCTATTCATGAAAGTGGACACTTATTCTCAATCGTTACCTTATTCAACTGTCAGTAATCCATACACAATTTCTTCTCGTGAAAGTCCAGATTCCATAAATTCCAACATGTAGCAACCACCAACCAAAAAGAACGCTCAAATATTACATCCACACCTAAGGGTTTTCTCAAAATTTCCATTAATGCTCTAAAACTCCAAAGACTCCAAACCTCAACAAAACTCTAAGTTTTGCTTTCCATAGTCTCAATACCATCATACACACCATGCTTGTTATTCCGTTCAATCATCCATCCTTTTTGTTACTAACACAGCTGGAGCTCTCTAAGACGACACACTTGGTCTCACACATCCCTTTTTCCAGTAAATCTTCCAACCGCTCTTTCAATCTGAGTTACACTTCCTACAAGTTCTTCTACTTACCTAGCAGATCCAAACCTCAAATCTTCCCCTTCGTCAAATTTGAGTTCACACTCTACTCTCTGAGAACAACCATTAACGATACCCAATCGTTCTCTCTCAATGACTTCCCAACTTGACCAACATACAAAAACCTCGAATCCGCCTCACCTTCAGATATAAAAATCTTCATCGACTCGACAAAATAATCCGTAATCATTTTCTAAATTCCAAATAATTCATTTCACACACTATCAAAGCCGGAAAGACGCGTCCATTCCATCCAACATAATTCCCGTCTGCTATCAACAAGAGATTAAGGGTGATCAGTTCCTCAATTTGTCAATAGACAGCCGACAATCATGATGGGGCATAAACCGTCTTTACCAAACTATAATAGCATTCCTTGCATCTTGTGCACAAAACTACCTAAGGCACCAATCCTTAGTCAACATAAACCTTACCTCCACATTCCCTCTGGAATCGGGAACAACACTGTCCAAATAACACTTACAATCTTGCAACCAACGGCACACTGAGCCAATGCTCCACACCTGAAGCAACTTGGAGAAGCACCAGCTCCTCCCCCACTTATCTCATTCTCAATCCTGAAGACAAAAGACTAGAAAACCAGAAAGCACTGACAGTGTTTCACACACATATCACATACTAAGGGACAACCAACATCCACAGTATTCAACTGTGTCACACCAACTGACTCCACAACTTGGCCGGACGGACCGACCTACTCTGATACCACTATTATAACAACCTAATTCCCATCGCGAATAAATAATACATAAATAAATCAAAGTAGATAAAAATTTATTTTTCAGACAGAAACAAGGATGCCACAACAATAGAAAGAAAACACAGTCCCTGCTCATATATTTTGATACATAACACCAAATAGAATACCCTCAAAGGGAAACTTTTTCCAACAAAAGGAAAAGCTCAATTATGGAATAAAGCGGAAAATCCATAACTGACTTATTTTATAAAATAAATTGTTTTACAACATCCAAATAGTCATACAAAGGTAATACCAAACATATTCAACAAATGTATACATATATAACTAAAGCGTTCCCCGACTCCCGTGCTATGCATCAGAGCAGACAGACTGACAAACGAATGGAGAACTAATCTTCACAAAAGCCTCTGAGACTACTAATCTGCAATTGCCTCATAGAGCAACAAACCACAGCAGAAGGGTGAGAAATAACAACTAAATCAAGATTGCATAATAATATGCAAACACATATAAATTCACATGCACAGTTATTCTCACCACACACATCACATACTAATACATATAGCATATACCGTTTAGACCAACATAATCACATATTCACACATAAGGCACACCAAAGTCATAACATATGGAAACACACCACCACATCACATAACATGTGTCTATGCATAAAACATATTATCCACAACCAATGAATTTATCACGTATGCACATCAATTCACCAATTCAAACACAAATCTCAATATACACTCAATCAATTCATGATTTTCCACACATAATCAATCCATTCAGGATTTATGCAAATGCAAAGAGACCGACACAACGACTCTATGCAAATGCGGTACCATCCATCCATCATCTCAACACTAGTTCACTCAGGAACTATTGGAACCATCGCTTGTTACTTAGGATTACTCATGTAACACCCCGTCGGGCAAATGATGTTCCCCGTCGCTTTAGGTCCTCTTATTTTTTTAAGGCACACGCCATTTATGGATCGCTTTAGGTCCTCTTTATATAAGGCACACGATCCGATCGCTTTAGGTCCTATTTGCATAAGGCACACGATCGTCTATAATCGTCGCTTTAGGTCCTCTTTGTATAAGGCACACGATGTTATAGCGGATTCCCTCTGGAATCGTTTCTTCGCTCACACCCACTAGGGCACACGACATCACAAGATGCATATCATGATGCTTGACATACAAGAACTCATGACAATTAAATGCATCACCACAATTCAACAATATGAATTATCTCATCATCATTTTCATGCATATACAATCAAACACATCACAATGCATTTATTTACCATAAAGCCAAAAACCATCATCATAACATTGAATTTCACATAAACAATGCATTCCATCATAATCCCCAAACCACAACAATTACAACAACTTATCACATGCTTCCACGTCATACAAACCACAACAATCCCATAAAACATCATAACAACATACATTGATATTTAATCAAACAATGTATTTTACCACACAACAACATAATTATCACATCCATCAACATCATATAAACTACATAAAAGCTCCACGTTACACAACAATAGCACAACACACGGTAAAACACCAACCGCACGCATTTAACGCGATAAAAACCCAACAACCCAACACTTTTGCAAAACCACGACTTAAATAAATCATCTACTTACCTCCAAACCATTTTTAATAGAAATAATATTTCATTAGCTTTCCAACGCTTCGAACGGTCACCAAAACGAACTTACGGTTTGAAAATTATGAAGAAAACAAAATAGAAAAATATCACGTTCGCTCCAGTATTCACTAGGCGAACCCTAGCGAACCAAGGCAGTGGAAAACCAACATAAAGTTCGCTAGGCGAACATTCGCCCGTTCCTTCGCTGGGGTTCGCTAGGCGAACCCGCGAAACCCAGAATTCGCAGCAGCGTCAATATAGGTCATATGGGACCAAAATACATCATTCCTACCACCCAAACCCTTCTAATTCATACCAGAACAACCAAAACATGTTCGGACATAATCAATGAGTATTCTACGCAGTTTATATCAAAATTCATCCGTGAAAACATCGATTTCTAACAATTTATCAATGAGAAAAAGTCGTGAAACAACCAAAACAATTACAACAAACAACAAATATACATACACAAGCAAGATATAATCGAAACTTCTCACCCTTACCCGATTAATCGCGATTGAAACGGAGTTTTCCCGATTTTTCCTCTTTCTCCTCTTCTCTCTTTCTTTCTTCTCCTTTTCTTTCTCTTCTTTTCCTTTCCCTTTCTTTTCTCTCTTTTTCTCTCCACTTTCTATTTATTAAAAATATCTAATTTTTCTAAAATATCTAACCTCTCAAAATGACCATTTTACCCCTCAGCTCAAATATCTCGCAAACGCTCTCAAAATGCGATAAAACATAATAACGATGAAAAATAATATATTGTCAAATAAAAGTAAAGAATAAAACAATATAAAAACAAAAATAATTAAATCGACTCGATTAAATAAATCGGACAAAACGGGGTGTTACATGTAACATCAGAATCATCAATTCACGCCTCAATTGCTCAAAGTTACAAAGTAGCTGCAGGTTGGATCAAGTTGGCCAATCCAGAGGTTTTCAAATCAACCTAAGCATTCAAACATATCCCTTGAGGTACAAGGAAGCTGACCAAATCATTGGAACTCATCTGTAACACCTCCAAACCAGAATTCGATTCTCACTTGCAGAGGTAAGCCTCAAACTGTCAAACTCAATGAATCATGCATCATAAATATATTTTCAAAATACCATTGTGTTTCTGAATCTTTATAGATCATTTACCCTCAATCAATTAATGTTTACAGTTCGTGTATATGATTTCATTAAGTTCATGCAAATATTAGGGTTCATCTGGTTTTAGCATGTTATCTATTGATTCACTCAATTTAAATAAAATTGAATATTGCCATTATGTTCCTTGTCTGAAGCGCACGATTTTCATATTTGGATCATGTGAAATGGTTAAGAAACGAGTGAGATTTGAGGCTTCACGTATTTGGCTCAAGGAAGATGATGGACATGGCGTCATTCTTTAGGTTTTCAAAACCAACCTTTCTATATACTCCCTCTGTCCCATATTATAAGAGAAATTCACTTTTTAGATTCATTAAATAATTAATGTATCTGGTCTATATATAGACCAGATACATTAATTATTCAATGAATCTAAAAAATAAATTTATCTTATAATATGGGACGGAGGGAGTATTATTCAGTTGCCACAATATAACTTAATTGGCATTGCGCCCTAGTGGAAACACTAGTATGTGTGTGTGTGTGTCTGTGTGTGTCTGTGTGTGTGTGTGGAAACACTATTAAAATATTTGATTACATGAAAATTTCACAAAAATATTATTTATTTCAGATATTTGGTATTTTTGTAAAGAATTATGTTTTTATTTGTTTTTAAACATTAAAAATATTTCTTTCTCTTGGTTTTACAAAATTCAAATGATTTTTAAATCATCCCATGAATAAAACAAGATTTTCCAAATATAAATCCAAGATCACAACCTTTTTTCACATGTTTGATTATTTTAATTGAATTTTTATTCAATTAAAATACATTTTAAAGCCAAAAGTTAGGGTTTTGATCACTATCACCCTAACAAATCTTATCAAACATCTTTGGGCCTCTTGATAGAGTGTAAGACCCACCCCTTTGTAAATAAAACCTTTTTGGGCCTCAATCATTGTATAAGACCCACTGTGTTTTCAAAAACCTTGGCGCGATCATCGTTTTTAAACAAATCATTTGGGCCTCTCCTTGAGTTGTAAGCCTCATCCCTTGTACAAAAATAAACCTTTGGGCCTCTATTAGAGTGTAAGACCCAACCCCTTTGTCAATATAAACCTTTTTGGGCCTCAGTCGTTGTATAAGCCCTAGTACAGTTTTCAAATTAACGGTACGATTACTGTTCTTTTTTCATCTGGGCCTCTCCTTGAGTTTAAGCCCCAACAACTTTTTCAAAAACAACTTCCCTTTTGATTTAGGTTGAAATTCATAGTTGTTATCAAAACTTTCTTTAATTTCTTGAACAACTAACTATACAGCTGTTACTATGGAAGCTTGCTCGCCTGTAAGTTTTTATCAGTTTTTCTTTACATGCTAATATATATATATATATATAATTGTATTGCTAGAAGCTTGCTCACCTATAAGTCCTTCTTTCATATCCTTTTAAATACTTGTCATATATCAACTGTATATATACTTGTATATCTGCTTAGAGTTTTCCCCGGCAACTAGGTCTAGAACTAGGTAAAGCCAGTTGGTCACTCTTAAATACAGTCAAAAACTAGTTCCCCATAGGAATTCCAGATACAATCTTGCCTTCTCTTGGGCTTAAACAATATGGAACAAAGAGAAAGACAATATTCCTGGTGAAACTTTTCTCAGACTGTCACTATTTGAAATTGTCAAAGAAGTTCATTACCCCAGAGAGGATTAATTCCCGGTGAAACCTCTCTTGAATTTCTTCAAACCCTAGAACTGTTCACCAAAGAAAAGATTATTCCCAGTGAAACTTTTCTTGAACTTTTCTTAAGTTTGGACCCATAGGCTTCCTAAAAGCATCCCCGCCTCCTCTTGGGCTTTGTACAAGGACCCTCCGGCTTCTTAGAAGTTCTCATGCCTTCTCTTGGGCTTAATACAAGGACCCTGAAGACCTCTTAAAGGTATAAGACAGAACTGTCATCATTCGTTAGAGCAGTCTTTCCAAAGAGTCAAAATCTCGTACCAATTTTAGGGTTGATTCGCATCCCTTAAAATACCAGCCTCCTCTTGGGCATCATACAAAGATAAACTTTTCAATACCAGTAGACTTTGACAGTCTAATCCCCTCTTGGATCTCAAAGACATTCTCAAGTTCCCTACAAACACAGGAAAAATCCTGGTCATTTAACCAATCTCCAGTAGAGTTAAAATCCTCACAGGATCTAAAACTCAATCTTTATCCTAAATTTCCCCAGCTAGGATCAGCTTATCATCAGTATAACACTATCCCAAATCAGAACCTCAAGGCATCTGATACCTCAACTCTTCTGGAAACCCTCAGCAAGAGTTGATTCCCCGATTTGGACTTGCCTCTGGATCTCAATAATCCTCAGCAGAAGTCAGCCTCCTCTTAGGCTTTGTATAATGATTTCTCCAGCTTGTTCAGCCACAATCTTGGGCTTTGTACAAGACAGATAAAAGCACTCTCTTGTTGAGTCAAACCCTTTTAGCCTTAATCTTGGGCTTTGTACAAGACACACAGAGATACTCTCTTGTTGAGTCAATCACCTTAAGGCACTCTCTTGTTGAGTCGAGATTTTTCAGCCTCCTCTTAGGCTTTGTATAAAGATTTTTCCCAACTGAGTTAGCTTCAAAAGGACTCTCTTGTTGAGTCAATCACCTTTCCATACTCTCTTGTTGAGTCAATGGTACAAAACAAAAACACTCTCTTGATGAGTCATCCTTTAGCCTCACTCTTGGGCTTTGTACAAGACATATATTGACTTTCTCTAACAAAGTCAAAATCTTCATAACCTTCTCTTAAGCTTGGGACAAATATCTTCCCCAGCAGAGTCAATTCCTCTCAGCCTTCTTTTAGGCTTTGAGAAATAATATCCCTAAGCAGAATCAATCTTCTTTTCAGCCTCCTCTTAGGCTTTGTATAATGATTTTCCCAGTAAGATTAGCCTTAATCTTGGGCTTTGTACAAGACACCTAAAAATCCTCATCTGAGTCAGTCAACTACCATTCATCCTCAATCTTGAGCTTTGTACAAGACACTAAATAAAACACTCTCTTGTTGAGTCAGTCTCATTTTAGCCTCAATCTTGGGCTTTGTACAAGACAGATAAAGATTTCTTTCCCACCGAGTCAGTTTCTTTTTAGCCTCAATCTTGGGCTTTGTACAAGACACCGTACAAATATCTCCAGCAGAGTCAATCTTCTTTTTAACCTCAATCTTGGGCTTTGTACAAGACAGATAAAACCTCTCACCAGTAGAATCAGTTTCCCCTTTTAGCTTCAATCTTGGGCTTTGTACAAGACAGACAAAATATTCCCCCAGAAAAGTCAACTTTTAGCCTCCTCTTAGGCTTTGTATAATGATATCCCCCAAAGAGTCAGTCTCTTTTTAGCCTCAATCTTGGGCTTTGTACAAGACAGATAAGCACTCTCTCGTTGAGTCGGCCTTTTCCAGCCTCCTCTTAGGCTTTGTATAAGGACTTCCCCAGTGGAGTCAACCAATCTCTTAGCTTCAACCTTGGGCTTTGATCAAGGCACACAAAAATCAACATCCCCTCAGAGGAAATCAAAATCTCTCTGCAGGAAGTCATTCCTCTGTGTTATCACACATCAAAATAGATAAATCAAAACAAACCCTAAACCCCAGATAACCGCTGTAAGTGGCACACTTGTTAATTCAAATATTCAAGTTGTCGCCATCTCTTATCCTAGCAAAAATAATCTCTTTCATCTAATTATTGTAAGCGGCAAGCCTCTGGATTATTTACATCCATGCCACTGTCCCTCTCTTAGCATGAAAGACTCCTAAGGAAAAATGGTATTGCTCAACACTGAGTTAAAGTTTTCTCCTTCAGGACAAACCCCCTATAAAGGAAATTATGGCATTTCTAGATTCTCATATCCCAGTTAAAGTAATTTTCCTTTATAAACAGTCATCCAACAATTGTGATAAACAGATGAGATGTCTCCCTTTAAAGATGAAAAATTCTCTCTCAGTCAAAACTTTTAGCTTCAATCTTGGGCTTTGAACAAGACACCAAAACATCTTTTTCCTCCCATAGAATAAGAGGAACTACGATTGCTCTGATTTCCCTGTTTCTTTAAACGAGAATACGTAGGCATAAGATTGTGAAATCTTAGCGAGCATACCAATCAAAAACTCTAGGCCCAATACCTTCACACCGATCAAAACAGAGGTCCAGTATCTCACCAAAATCAAACAAAAACTCTCTCTCTCTCTCTCTCTCAACATTCCCAAACTTTCCCAACCCATTTACAAACAAACACCATCAAGTACAAAGCAGAACCTAAAACTAACAACCTGTGGATAACCACATATAGGATGGGTAACTGACAACTCCCCATTGTATAACCTGACCCCGAACTCCCCGAATCTCTTTAAGCGTTTGTTCAGCTAAACACTCGCGTGCAAGGTTAGTTTTAGATAGCTACCCTTTCCCTTCCAGCTTCACGGGATAAATAAGAAATCAGAAAGTAGCACCCCACTCCTACCATTGCGGTGAGGAGAACCCCAATTTATGATAAGGTGGTCGCGTCACCGACAAAAATCGCACGCTACAGCGGGCACAGGCGTCGTGACTGTTTCTAGATGGTGAACCATGCGTGACGGGCAGGAAATGCTGAGGAGGAGCAGCAGCTGACCCTGGAGGTCAACCGACCAATCTCCCCGGTCGAGGGGCCGAAAGGTAAATGTTGCCCCAAATTGGCTAGACTTAGGCAATTGGGCCGTTCTGGGAGCAAAAGTGGATTGGGCGATGCCTAGCCATTGGGTCATTCCGGAACAAGAGCCCCCCTAAGTCGTTGCTCCCGAGCATGGGAGTGATGACTTAAAGGTAGCTCGCAGTCCCGGGGAAGTCCAGAGATGGTCGTCGTTTGTCGACGAGATGAGTCTGTTTTACAGTGCCTGAGGGAGTTTATGCTCGGGGGACATGTAACATTGTTTGGTGTGCCCGGCTTGCGGGGAGTCCAATAGTTAATGTGATCTAAAGAGGTGAAGTGCCACATGTGCCTCGAGCCACGTGTTGCATTTAATGCGTCATGATGGCTAGGATAGGGTCATGATGATGCCCCTAGCCGCACGTGCTCGTTCACGTGCCCATATAGTGTCTATAAATAGAGGCAGAAGCTGTTTATTTGCACTTTTCGCTTCTCTCTCTTTCTCCGTTCTTCTGTTCTGCGCTCCGCCGTCTACCGTCGTTTCACGTCGTCCAGCCATCGTACAAGCACCGACCGAAACTCTTCGACCCTTTAACTTCTTCTTCGACCACGTAAGTTGCTTGAACTGATCTCTGTTATATCCTTTTTCATTTTCTGTTTCCTTAGAATAGATATGGTTAGGGCGAAATTAGGTTGTGTATGAGCAGTTTCTGGTGACTGTTGGTGGCAGGCGGTGGTTTGACCATTTTCCGTCGCCGCTGGGGTCGTCGGAACCTTAGGAACTTAGGCCTTTAGGTTGATTCTGACGTTGTTACGACGACGGAAGCGTTTATCACCGACGGAACCTCATGAATTTTTCGATGTACTCATGAGTTTTCCAGCGGATTCATGAGTTTTCTGGTAGATCTTCAACTGATATTCTGGGTAGAGAATCGAGGAAGATCTCCCCGCGTGCGTCAGAGGGATTGCCCTGGGCACCTCCTCGCGTTGTAGTTGTGCCATCTGAGTAGGGCTTAGGCCGGGGACGTTGTCCTCTGGCCTTCGCGGTGGAAAGGTGTATTTGATTATGTCATCGAATTCACTTTTATCCTCTGCTTTTCAAGTAAAGGAGATGACCCGTGAAGCTGAGGATTAAATTCTTAGAGACTTGTCCGAAGGGAGCTCCTTGGAGGATTGTGATACAGAAGACACTACTACTCCCCGGGATACTGACGAAACCCCTTCCTTGAGGACTACAGCGAAGGAGTGGTGTGTCGCAGAACCTAGGGAGCATGCCTCTGTTTTTGCCTCATACAACGGGGATGCTTTCACGACGGTGAGGGCTGAGGGGGAGCGGAAGGTCCATTTCCCTAGGGAAGACGACCGTATCTGCTCGGACTTCAGGGAGAGGTTCCCAATATATGAATATGTATTCAAGGAGATAGGGTTGAGGTTGCCCTTTATGGACTTTCAGAGGTCGATCTTCGTTCATCTGGATCTGGCTCCCTCGCAGCTGCATCCTAACTCGATTGCCTTCATATGGACATTCGAGCTGACATGCGGTTATTTGGAGATAGGAGTTACCCTCCTCCTTATCTTTACAGTCTTCCACCTTCAGCGACAGGTTTCGGGGAGGAAATTCAGCTAGGTCTCCCTGAAGCAGGAGAAGAAGTTGTTCAAACCCTTCTCTGAGTCCTTTAGGACTTTCAAGTAGAGGTATTATATTACTGAGTCCGTGTCAGAGAGGGCCACTGACTCCACGTTCATCTGGGAGGTCTCGACGGACGAGAACGGAGAGGATATTATCGACGAGGATGGCAAGATCCAAGGGCAGAGACTGTTGAGTTTCCCCTTTTGCTGGAGCGAGGACCATTTCACCATGGGGACGGATGGTTACACCGCCACCCTAGAAATGTTGAACGAGGATGACAGGTCCTTCTATACGAAGCTGGTGGGTTTTGTCAACAATTTTACCCCGACTCAGTGCGTAACTAAGAGCGAAAATCCAATTTACGAGGAAGATGAGGGGCTCAAGGTGGAGAGTCGGTTTATCAACACGAAGGAGCTCCTCGAGTGCCGCACTCAGGTTGATGCTCTTGAATTGCTGGGTAGCCTTTGTTTCTTTGCTTGTGCGGATTGTTATCCTTTCCTTTTACTTATGTGCTCGTTACTTTTTTGCAGGTAAAATGTCTTCTGCCCATGAACGGATGGTGAAGAATGCCCATGCGAAGGGCAAGGGGAGGTATAATAATCAGTAAGAGTCGCCTCATCCAGCAAGGGCCTCCTCCGCAAACGAGGTCGGGGACCTCCTCGTGTACTCCCCCAGCCGTCCACACATCCCATGTGCCCGTTAATTCGAGGCCCAAGCGCACACGTACGGGCGAGATTGTGGACCTCAGCAAGGAGGGGGATAAGAGTAGGTTGGTGCTGCCCCCGTGCTTCCATAACAAAAGGTTCTTCGAAGGTTCTTCCTAGGCGATTCCTCAGGAGGAGTCTCTGAAGCTCGAGGAGATGGATCGCCCGAGCAAAAGGGCAATGCTAGCTCAGGATGCTTCTGCCCTGATTAGGGTCTTGGAAATGGCGGTGGTCTACACCGAGGAAGGTTTCTTCCAGGATTCTGAGTTGAAGAAGGCCCAGGCCACGATTGTGGACCTGGAAGAGAAGTTGAAGAAGTCCAGGGAGGAGCAGGCCAGGCCCGTCGAGGAGGCGCTGAAAAAGTGCCAGGATGAATTGACCAAGGTCAACGGGGAGAAAGATACCCTTACCGTAGAGAAGAGAGTCGCGGAAGATCTGGTCGAGCAACTGAGGACTGCTGCTACCCCCGCTGAGGATGAGCACGAGGAGGTGAAGAAGCTGAAGACTCTGGCTGAGCTGGTCGCACGTATCAATCGGGAAGAGGGTGATTGCAAAGTCATCATTGAGGATTCCTTCAACAATGTCGTGGCGCAACTGAGGATCCTGAACCCCGGGGTCGAATTGTCCACCGAGGGGTCTGGGTTCCTCTATAGCATTGAGGACGGCAAAATCGTCATCCCCGAGATTCTTCAAATCGGCGAGGAGCATGCACAAATTCTCCGTGACGAGCCTCGGCAAATGGACTAGTGATTTCTTTTTAGTTGTATCTTAGCATGTGTGCCATATTTTTGTAACTTATTTTTTGTGTGGGGAAAGGCCCCTTGGTGATGTAACCAGTACACTCGTGGTCCTCGTGGCCACTCTTATTGTAATATTTATTCTCTGCCGATGTGGTCGGTTTTGCATGATTTGTTTTCGCGCATGACTTTACTTTGCTTTATTTTCGTTAAGTGTTGAAAATTTGCTCGATATGCGTGTGCGCATTATAAGGGTAACTTTAAATGATTTGTTGTTTCGGTATTTGCTCGACTTAGACGTGTTCGGAAGTGAGGGAAACTGGTCGAACGACCTGGGTAGCTTCCGGGCATGAGGGCAGAGCTCAGGTCGCGTTTGAGGCGTGAACTTCCCATCGCGAGCTGGGTGTTCTGCCTGTCATGGTACTTGGACGACGGTGGGCTCGGTCGAGGAACTGCTGTTGTGCATGGGTTTTGCTCGTTCCTGAGCGAAATCCTGCCTTGATTTGTTTCGGTATACAGCACTTGTACATGGGCGCGCATTTGTGGTCGGTACGCTATGCTTGTCATGTCGACGAAGTAACCTGATGATTAAGTCCTTAGCTATAATATTATTTTAGCTTTTCAGCGTTCCATGGTTGAGCAAGTTCTTCCCCGTTGATCTGTTCTAGGTAATAAGCCTCATTCTCAATTTTTGCTCGAACACGATAGGGCCCTTCCCAGTTCGCGGCGAGTTTGCCTTCTCGAGAATCTTTGTGATTCTTCCTTAGGACGAGACTGCCTACTTGGAATTCTCGTCGTATAACTTTTACGTTGTGCCTAATTGCGATTTTTTGTTTTAGTGAGGCCTCGTCGAGGGCTGCTCCTGACCGGGCCTCTTCGACGAGATCGAGCTCCTCCCTTAATGCCTCGTTATTTGTCTCCTCGTCCAGGGGGGATTCAGTCCGCCTGGAGGGCACGTGTATCTCAATGGGGATTACTGCCTCAGTTTCGTACGCTAGACGGAAAAGGGTTTCCCGGGTCGAAGAGTGGGGCGTAGTACGGTAGGCCTAGAGTACATTGTGCAGCTCCTCCACCCATTATTTCTTCATTTCGTCTAGCCTTCATTTGAGGCCCCGTAGGATCACCCTGTTTGCTGCTTCGGCTTACCCGTTAGTCTGGGGAAGCTCGACGGACGCGAAGTTTTGCTTGGTGCCCAGTTGGGTGATGAACTTCTGGAATTTTTTGTCCGTGAACCGTGTCCCGTTGTCAGTGTTGATCGCTTGTGGAATGCCGAAGCGAGCAAGGATGTTTCGCTTATAGAAGCGGAGTATGTTGTGGACCGTTATTTTGGCCAGAGCCTCTGCTTCTATCCACTTAGTAAAGTAGTCAACGCCCACTATCAGGTACTTATTCTGATTTGACCCCACGACGAATGGTTCCAGGATATCCAGGCCCCACCATGCGAAAGTAATATCCAGGCCCCACCATGCGAATGGTCCCAGGATATCACGACGAATGAGGAAGACATTGCTTTGAGTTCATTAGGCGGTGCCAAATGCATGTCCCCGTGTCGTTGGCATTTGTCGCATTTCTTCACATGCTCTTTTGCATCATGTTGCATGGTTGGCCAGTAATATCCTGTTCGTAGAGCCTTCCTGGCGAGGGATCTTCCCCTGAGGTGCTAGGCGTTGATCCCCTCTTGGATCTCGCGCAGGACGTGGGCGACCATCTCTTCCTCGACACATTTGAGTAGAGGGACAGAGAACCCTCGCCTGTAGAGCTTATTTTTTACCATGATGTAGGAGCAGGCTCTGTGCCTGACTACGCTGGCCTCCTTGGGGTCTGACGGTAGTTCGTCCTTGGCGAGGTAGTTGTAGACAGGGGTCATCCAGCAGATACTGTCGCCGATGACGTGCACGTCGAAGATCACGAAAGGTTTCTCGATACTGGGTTAAGGAAGTACTTCCTGGATGACAGATTTGTTTCCACCCTTTTTCTTCGTGCTAGCCAGCTTTGACAAAACATCTGCTCGGACATTATGTTCGCAGGGAACATGTTTTACCTCTAGCGATATGAATTTTGTTATCTTTTCCTTGACCAGGGTCAAGTATTCAGATAAGTTGTCGTTCTTGGCCTGATATTCTCCTCGATCTTGGAGGGCCACGAGTTGAGAATCGATGCAGATGATGACTTCCTCGGCTCCTAGGTGTTCGGCGAGGCGTAGACCAGCGAGGAAGGCTTCGTATTCACCCTGATTGTTGGAAGTGGGGAAAGATAAGGTAAGCGAGATTTCGAAGAGGATTCCTTCCTCATTTTCCAAGATGATACTTTCCCCGCTTCCTGCCGAGCTGGATGCCCCGTCGACGAAGATTGTCCATTTACGAGCTCCGCAAGTGGGGGAATCGGGCAATGTCATCTCTGCGACAAAGTCGGCCAGCGCCTAAGCCTTGAGGGCTTTTCTGCTCTCATACTGGATGTCAAATTCGGACAGTTCTAGTGACCACTTGAGCATTCTTTCGGCCATGTTTGGTCGTCCTAACAGCTGCTTCCCTGGTTGGTCCGTTCGTACCACGATTGTGTGGGCTAGAAAGTAGTGCCTCAGCTTCCTCGTAGTGTTGATAAGGGCCATGGATACTTTCTCTATCTGCTGGTATCTCAGCTCTGGTCCCTGCAACGCTTTGCTCGTGAAGTATATGGGTTTTTTCCCATCGGGAGTTTCACGAATGAGGGCGGCGCTGACGACCTCGGTTGCCACGACGAGATAGAGATACAGGGTTTCACCATTAACTGGCCGGGAGAGGATATGTGGGTCTGACAGTGCTTGATTTAGGTGGAGGAGGGCTAGGTCGCATTCCTCCGCCCACTCGAAAGCTGCCTCTTTACGGAGGAGTTTGAAAAAGAGGAGTGTGTGTTGAGCAGACTTCGCCATAAAACGGGATAGCGAAGTGAGCATCCCATTGAGGGATTAAATGGAATTCTTTGAGTTTGGCGTGGGGAACTCGGAGAAGGCCCTGCTCTTGTCAGCGTTAGCTTCGATTTCTCGTTCTGTTAGATAGAAGCCGAGGAACTTGCCTGCTCGTACCCCGAACATGCACTTCTCCGGGTTAAAGCACATCTGGTACTTCTTGGCCTGCTCGAAGTCTTTCCTCAAATGGGCCGTGTGATCGAATTCCTCGTGGGATTTCACGATCATGTCGTCCATATAGACTTCGAGCATATCCCTAATTTGTCCCCGGAAGACCTTGTTCATCATTCTTTGGTAGGTAGCGCTAGCGTTTTTCAAGCCGAAGGGCATTACGTTGTAGTAATAGTTGCCCGATTCGGTCATGAAAGCTGTGTACCTTTTGCCGCTTTTCGCCATGGATATTTGATTATAGCCCGAATATGCGTCCATGAACGATAACAATTTAAAACCAGTAGAATTATCAACTAATTTGTCTATGTTAGGGAGGGGATATGCATCTTTAGGGGAGGCCCTATTAAGATCGGTATAGTCAACACACATGCGTCATTTTCCATTTTATTTTTTAACGAGTACAACATTGGACAGCCAAGTAGTGTACTCGGCCTCCGAAATAAAATTTGCCTCTAGGAGGTCTTTTACAGCTTGTTCGGCAGCCTCTATTTTCTTCGGAGACTGCTTTCGCCTACGTTGAGCTACTGCCCTAGTGGCGGGGTCGATGGTGAGCTGGTGGCAGACGACGTCAGGATCTAGGTCGGGCATTTCCGCGGCGCTCAAAGCGAACAAATCTGCATTCTCCCAGAGACAGGTTTTGAGTTGTTTCCTCGCTAAGTCGGGGAGTCCGGTCCTAATCTTCACTCCTCGCTGGGGGTCATCACCGAGTGGGACAAGTTCGAACTCGTCATCTGGAATTGGGCACATTGGATGGGAGGTCTTGCTGCTGCTGGTTGAAGTTGAAGGGCTGCTCGAACATGGTTGGTTCTCCTTCCCCTTCTTTTTCTGCTCCATCTGGTCGTCCTAGGAGAAGCGGCTGTCAAGGTCGATAGAATCGACGCGGGGCAGCGGCTTTGCCTCTTCTGAGCTACTGGGCAGGGCAGGCTTGTTGGAAGTTTTCGGCTTGGCGACAATGGTGTTCAACCCTTTAGAGGCTGCTCAAAACATCTTCTTGATACTTTGATGTCCCCGTGCAGAGTGGCGACGAGACCCTTAGAATTGTAGTACTTCATCTTCACATGCACGGTTGATGGTACGACCACCAATTCGGCCAAAGTTGGCCGCCCAAAGATGCATTGATAGAGAGATGGGCAGTCGATGACCAAGAACTGGACTTTGATAGACCTGGCCGTCTCTGCAGACCCAAAAGTCATGATTAGTTCCACGTACCCCCAGGGCTTTGTGACTGACCCGTTAAAGGCTTGTAGGTCAAAGCCTACATAGGGCGTTAGGTGTGTCTCATCCAGCTGGAGGGTGGGAAATAGCTGGGAATACATGATGTCGACTGAGCTGCCTTGCTCGACTAGGATTCGGCGAACATCAAAGTTGGCCATTTGTGCTCTCACGAGCAGCGAAATGCTTGAGTTGGGTGTTCCACCGAGGAGTTCCTCATGGTAGAAGGTGATGTGGACTAACTCTCCCCGGACTTTGTCGAGCGTGGTGCTCCGGTTTGAGCTTGTGCTGAGAAGATGTTCGAACTTCCTTTTGACGGAGCCCACAATAACCTTGTTGAAGCCCCCTCCGGAGATGACCATGGCGGAGGGGAAGGTTTCCCATGGGTTGTGCGCAGCAAAGTAAGGGGGAATATTGAGTCCCTCGGGGATGTAGAAGTCTTCAGGCCGCGAGATGCTCATGGAGACCTGAAGGCTTGTCTCTTCTGAGGAAGGTATCTCTTACTCGACCTTCTTAGACTCCTGGGCGTTCTGCCGTGGAGCATCCTTCTTCTTGTCAAACTGTTTCAGGTGCCCGTCCCTGATCAGTATCTCAATGGCATCCTTCAGGTGGATGCAATCGTCGGTCGTGGCTCTTGTGGAACCGGCAATACTTCAACTTGTCAATATTCGGCTTGGCCGATATCTGTTTAAGGAATCAGGCATCTGCTTGTCGGAACTCCGAGTTGGCACATTCAGAGAAGATTTTTTCCCTAGAGACGGTCATAGGAGTATACTCGTAGAAGCGGTCGGAGGGTCCTTTGTTGTCTCGGGACTGCCGGGGGCGATCTTCGTGTCTTCTATCTCCCCGAAGAGATGTAAAAGGGTCATCGTGCTTGGAGGTCCGGGCACTCTCCTGGTGCCTTGAGTCCCGGGCAGAGCTGGCAGCTTCTTTCTCTTTGTACTGGATGTACGCTTGTGCCTTGATGAGGAAGGCGTCAAGCATTGTCGGGGTTTCAATGCCAACCGCTTTGGCAAATTATGTACGGGGACGAAGTCCTCGCTCGAGCAAGAACTTCTTCATATCATCGATCATTGAGACCTAGGTCGATTCTTTATTGAACCTTTTGATATATGTTCGAAGAGGCTCGTCTTTCCCTTGAATTATGGCCTCAAGGGAGGCTTCGGTCTTCGGGTGGCGACGAGAGGCTGTGAAGTGTCTGGAGAACATTCTCCCCAACTGTCTCCACGATGTGATGGATTCGTCGGGGAGCTTCTTGTACTAAGTCATCACTCTCTTCCTCGGCGTGGTAGGGAACAATCTACATTTGATGGCACCCCGGACGCCACGGTAGTCGAGCAACACATCGATATTCTCGATGTGCTCGTCAGGATCCGTTGTACCGTCGTACGTGCCCAGAGACGGTGGTTTCTCCAGCCCCTTTGGCAGGCGCATGGCCATAATTTCCTGGGACGACGGGCCGCAAGGCTTGTCGTCGTTGCTGCTGCTAGACCATGACGGGGAGCGGATGCTTCGCCCAAGGGTAGGACGGAGATCTCGGCGGGGAGATGGGGTTCGTGCCCGACCCTTAGATCTGGGAGGAGGCGAACGCTGGGGCTCTGCTCGCTGGTCCCTTCTAGTCCTCTTGGTTACCAGGGAGTACTGGCTCTGGGGGGAGATGTGGTCGCGCTTTCTGACGGTCTAGGACTTTGGCTCAGGTGGTACCCGACGGTCTCTTTCACGCCGGGGAGGCAGGATCTGAGATCTTCGGCGTTCTTTCCTCGGATGAGGAGATCTTGGTCGGTTGGGCTCTTCTAGTGCTCCAATCCTCGTCATCTGTTGGAGAATTAAGAGGTTGGTCTTGTTGAGAGCTTCAAGGAGGGCCTCCATGGTTTGGTCGGCCTTAGGCGAAACCGGGACGGGTTGGTGGTCCTGAGAAGGCTGGACCTTAGTGTGATCAGCGCGAACGGGGAATGAATACGCGATGGCTTCATCTCTCAGTCGATGGGCGTCGTTCCCGAGAAGAGAGGTTGCTCCGTCAGTATCAGTCTTGCTGACGGGGAGAAAAATAGAGTTACGAGCATCGTGGACATGATCTTGGCTTGCCATGATCGGAATCTTGGAATGGTTGTTTTGGTCTTGAATCTACGATGGAAGAAAGACGGGGATAACAGTGTTTCCCACAGACGGCGCCACTGATCTTGACGGCTGATCAGAACCTGAAGTGGGCCAAAGATGACGTATGCGATGCTGGGTGTAAAAGATGAGGAGGGGTGTACCTGCAAGGCACTCCGATGCTAAAGTAAGAATCAGGAGAAAGAGAAGGCAAGTACAAAGTATGTGT
Source organism: Lathyrus tuberosus (assembly GCA_022829125.1). Lineage (NCBI taxonomy): Eukaryota > Viridiplantae > Streptophyta > Magnoliopsida > Fabales > Fabaceae > Lathyrus > Lathyrus tuberosus. Next base: position 6,039,323 of record JALAZF010000308.1, on the reverse strand, counting down.
TTCGTAGGATAATTTTGAATACTTGACCCTCTCAAATGAAAGGGTTTTTATAGTGCCCCCAGCGCTTGGCCATTGGTCCCTATTTTCGGGGCGAGATACCTGTTTCCCGAAGAATAGGTAACTTCCAGAAACTAGTTGTTGCCGCGGGCAGGGGAGTAGTTGTGGGCACAGGCGTCGTGACTGTTTCTGGATGGTGAACCGTGCGTGACGGGCAGGAAATGCTGAGGAGGAGAAGTGACCCTATAGGTCAACCGACCAGTCTCCCCGGTCGAGGGGCAGAAAGGTAAATGCTGCCCCGAATTGGCCGAACTTAGGCAATAGGGCCGTTCTGGGAGCTGAAATGGATTGGGTCATGCCTAGCCATTGGGCCAGTTCGAAACAGTTCTAGATCAATCCGGTTAAAATTTCTCTTGGTTTCGGAGTTCATCTTGGTGTAAAATTTTAGTAGGTTCGAGATCAACTTGATAAAAATCTCAATTTGATTTGTGGTCAGCCTGTGTAAAACCCCAGTTCGATTTGGAGGATAGCCAACTTAAAACTCTATCTTGTTTTGAGACCAACCTTTGCAAAATCTCGATTTGATTGAAGACTAACCGCTCTAAGTCTTGTTCGTTGTTTGGTTAGAAGTTATTCTAAAACTTAAGTTCCCAGTATGAGGGGGTTTGTGGGCATAACCTTCTAAAAGATCTTAAGTTTAGTGGATATTTTCAAGAATAATTATTAGGGACAGGATTAGGTCTCGTTTGCTGAAGTTGTATAATTCTCTTGTATTATTTCTCTTCTCTTAACTCTTTTATTTTTGAATATTTTTCTTTCATTTAGTTTTCCGCTGCATATAAATGTTTAAGTTTGGGTATGAAGTGAATGACGCTGGAGACATTTTTTATCTTCTATGATTAGGGGATTGATGTTCTTTTATTAATTACAGTGAAGAGTATTTTGTCAGATACATATCACATGTTTAATCAAGATTTTTGTAGTTTGCCAAGTATACCAAAAGTATCGTTAAATAATAATATTCACAAAATATTTGTCCATGGTTAATGTAGAGAACAACATGTGAATTAAAAGTTATAGAAAATAAAATAATAAAGGTGATTAGACCTCCTTTCAAACCCTTGGCCCCAACCTTGTTCACTAATTTCGTTTGAACACGTAATTGTTTTTCTAAATATCATAAGTTAGTTTTCTAAATAATTACGCATAATTTCTTGTTGCATAACCAACTTCTTCAATAACAACCCCCGATTTCTCAGGTGAGTTTGCAATCATTGAAGATTTTATCGATCATATATTACTCTGTCACAAGAAACTAATACTCATTGTCTAGCATTACAGGTTGAACAATAAAGTACGGTAGAATTTCACACAGCACGGTTAACACTTTTGGAATAAATCTACTCATATGAAAATTACTAAAAGACATTAAGGACAATCTTTATTGAATGATAAATAGTTTCACAGTTATATAGGAGATACTCAATAAATTACATTGATAAAATAAGTTTAGGACAAATCTATCTAAAAGGATATAATCTAAGGGAACTAGTCAATCATGTTACAAATATTCATAACAAACGAGATAAAAAGAAAGGATAAATGGAATTATAATTCAAGTGGTTGACTCCAATATTTATTGATCATTTAGCCTCCAAAAGCATCATTTTTACAACTAAATTCAGAACTCTAACTTTTGGACACATTTTCCTTTTATAGAATTTTTTTAATAGCACAAACGTGTTGCACCAAGTATCAGACTCCTTTACTTTTGTTGGTGAGGTGTACGTCAAAATCTTATAACGCGCCGCACCATTGCCTAGGCATGCATTTATATTTCAAGTTGCTTGCAAGGAATTTAGGTTTCAATAATTTGCAAGGAAATTGGTTGATTTCTTAATAATTCGTATTTCCTTCCATTTTTGTATTAAAGTCTTGATCCACTTATTGTCATTGTAACTTCTATAATGAAAATATCATAAAATATGTTTGGTTAGAGTGATTTTGAATCAAATTGATATTTTCCACAATGTCTTGAATTTTTTCCTATTGATCTATTTCAAACAAAATAAATTAAAAAATATCATTAGAATATTAGGAAAAAATTTAGAAATATGTAGTATGTGTCATACCCTAATTTTTTATCCCTAAAATCTCGCATCTATTTGCATCGTCCGCATAGTCTATCATGTCTTTTATCCACTACAACATTTTGACTCTACTGCAACGCCTAATTTTTGAAAGGTAAAAAAATTGTTCCCGTACAATATAATCGACAACGAATTTTATATTTGTTCTAATAGAGTATATTTTTTTTATAAATATTCTGCAACGGCTAAAAACCGTTATGATAAATAGCAATGAGAACGACTTCCTTTAACAACAAATAAAAATTGTTCTTATATAATTTTTTTATTATTTTAATAAATTATTTATAAATAAAGTCGTTCTTATATGGTCTGCCTAATAGAAAAACAAATAAGGAAGCAAAATTTCATCCAAGCGGTAACGGAACTTCGCATTTCACTCGTCCCTCCCAGCTCAAAATTAAGCGCCAGAATAAAAAAAAATTGGAAATTTCTTCTCCAAAATCCAAAACCCTAAACACAATACCTTCAATTTCTTCATCTCAAACTCTCAAACTCAGAAATTACAGAAAAATTTACCCTTACCCATGGACCCTAAAATTAAAAACGCAGCTTCTTCGACCTAGATCGTTTCTTGTTTCAAGCTCTTCAGCGTATACGTACCGTTAAAGAAACAAGTACATAAGGTTATTTTTGTATTTTGATTCCATCTCTCTAGGTTATTTTAGTTTTTGTATTCATGATTGTTAAAATTTATGAGTTTTCAAATATTTCATGTGTTCATGTTGTTCTTGGAGTGACAATCATTACTCTGTTTCATGTGAGTGTAGTTATTGTATACCTATATTTTCCTCTATCCTGTGATAGGATTCTTACAACCTCAGTTCGATATATTGGGTATCTGCATAGGTTCTGATATGGAGTTTGGTTCACTGCTTGATATGGACCACTACCTAAACAATGGATAAATGACATATGACATAAATTAGATAGTAGATTAATATACATTTCGAATCTTTTGAACTAGTAAGTCTTTCACACAGTGTTATCACCTAAAAAGTAACAGGAGAGATTTAGTCAGTGAGGCATGTTAATGAATGAATAGGCATTGAAGTTGTAAAGCTTACCTCTTGGGTTGTCCATGCACGAGGACCGGCAAAAGTAAGAAGTTTGCCATTGATTTTTTCATTTCGTAATGCTATAAAAGTCAAGCGAGCTATATCCTAAAAAACAGAAGTAGAGTTGAGTGATTAGGTAGAGGTATATGAATTTATAGATAGAATAAGTAACTAGAAAACATGAGTATCCATGTAAACAATTATGGTGGGAGCATCTGTTCCCCAAACAGATTTTTCTTATAGGATAGGAACTGCATACTGGCCAATAAGACCCTGCATTTGGATTTAATTGGAAGAACTAAATTGTTAAGACCAGGCATTTGTATTTAATTAGAGGAACTGAATTGTTAAGTTAGAGAATTGATTAATGAATAAATAATTGGACTTACTTGCATGAAACCGCATAGGCGAATTACAACGTGATTGAGTCCAGAATCACAGAGGAAGTTCTCAGTATAATATGTTTGTGAAGTAGTCCTGCAGATACTTCTCCAATGTAATTATATCTTTTGTTTCTACACCTAGCAGATTGTATTTCTCAGCCATCGGAACAGAGAAAACTGTGTCACTCGTAAGCACCTGTAGATTTCCCGTAAAATCAATTGATCATTTATTAGGCATGTTTTACCGCCAATAATATGGAAGAGAAAAATTTATATGCACAGCGAATTTTTTTGGTAATTAAAATAAGAATGATAAGATAGGATATATCGAATAATAGTGTTGGTTGAACCAATAGGATAGAAAAAACTTGTAAGAGCAGGGGTTGTTTGGTAGAAACTACCGGACAAAATCAAATAGAATACGAGAATGGAATTAGGTTAAGATAGTCTCCTATGGCATGTTAGATAGACACCATCATGAGAGTGGGTTTGGGTAAAAGAGCTAATGGCGATAGCTCTACAATGGAAACCTCCTCAGAGAGTCAAATTCGGGCAATGCAAAGGCACAGTTGAGATTATTAGAGCAGTTGATTTGGGTCGACACAGTCTTTTCAAGCCAGCTTGTTATAAGTCAAAGCGTAAGCCAATACTATGTTAAGGATTTGGGAGCAAGACGCAACAAGTATTGACGAGTTGAGTGATAAAGCAGTATGTAGACGGAGATGGTGGTGATAGAATAGAATTGGCAAAGAAAGGAATACGTACCTCTGAAAATGCCAATCTGTCAGCAATATCATTTGTCCACTCAAAAAAGCGAGTTAACTAACCGGTAAGTCTTAAAACTGAGGCAGGGACTGTAGTTACATTAGCATCTTGACCAGCAAGCCTTTCACACAATGTTATCACCTAAAAAGTAACAGGAGAGATTTATATGCTACATCAAGGAGGTTATATGCTCCATTAGCATTAGCATCATAGCCACATTAAAACTAGAGCAAGGAGGTTATATGCTCCCGCTGTCATCCGATGGTAGGGACCAGAAACTGCTACAAGCTTCGCAAGAGCATGTTATGGAAGTGGCTTCATGGCTGGAAAATTGGTGGTTGTTTTGTGCATGGATGTGGCCCTTTTTTATGTGCAGGCTTTTTCACTCAAATTGTGGTGTCTAGGTGTAGTTTAGTGCTTTGGCAGTTTCTATTGCAAGTTAGGTGTATTCATTTTCTGTTCTGATGTGCTCTATGTGGCTTGCCTTGCACTGGTGTGATCTCTGTAGCTGAAGTCTCACAATTGGGCTTTGGAGTGTTGGCTAGCATGTTTTGGAGCACATATCTAGTTTGATATATCATCTTCTAAAAGTCAAGACATGCTACTTATTACAGTTATGGTGGTGACAGGATGATTCAAGGCAATGTGCTGGAGGTGTCTGCTGCCTTATATATGTTTAGAGTGGTCTGTGCTTCAGTTTTGGGATTGGTTTGTTGGTGTTGCTTTTCCTATGACAGCAGGAGTTATTTTTTTCTTAGATTTTTTATCCCCAGTATGGTGGGAGTGTCCTTGGGCAGTTACGTTGGGTGGTGGGAGTCTGTGTAAAATGCTAGCATAATTCTGTTTTTTTTTCTGTTAGTGGGGCTCAAATTTGTAATATGCTGGCTTTTGTCAAATTTGTTGTTGTATTGGTGGGGCTCTTTTCTGCATGGCTTATGTAGGATTGAGCAGTTGAATAAAATTAATTTTGCCCTAGTTTGAACCTGGAGAAGTGTAGGTGCATCATCTCCTTTGATGGGAAGGTCAGTCAGTTTAGCTCTGCTGCATGGAGTAGGTTCGTAGGGAGTCGCTTTGCTTCGGTGGCACTAGTTGGCACGTTCGATCTATGGCTGACCTGGTTACCGTTTGTATGTGTTCCTGATGAAGTGTGTTTAGTTTTTTCATCAGTCTCCTTTGCGTTTTCTCGTGTCTCAAAATAATATTGTGTGGTTGTTTGCAATCGGCGGCTGCAATGGTATGAGATCTCTTGTTTGTTAGCTGGCAGTGGCAAAAGCATGGTGTCAAAGTCTGAATTTTGGTCTTTGTCGTGAAAGGTAGATATGAGCCAGTAGTATTAGCAGGTGCAGAAGTTCTCAGCAGATAATGATCCAGCCTGGTCTAATTGCTCATTTTTTAGTGCCAGCTGCGGTGGTGTGTGTGTGCATGATGATCATCAGCAGGAGTTTCATCTCACTAATGTTATATCATCTTATCAGGAAATAGTTTAATCTTAATTTCTGCAGTTTTCATTCAGATGTGCGTTTGGTGACTCAATTGTTTCATGGTGAAGTCAGAATAAATTAAGTTGGTGGCTTCCAATTATTGGAATTCTGGTGTGTCTTTCAAATGCAGCAGCTGTTGGCACCAAGGTTTCCCTGTTGTTTTTTTAGTTTTTAGTTCCTAGCAACTTTCATTTTTTTCTGGGTGATATATGTTAGGAGTAAATTGGTGATTTTTGAGAAGTTCTTTCTTGTTTAGAGGTTTGGGGTGTTTAATTTTAGGTGGTAGTTTTTTTTGGCAATGTTAGTGTAGTATATGCTCTTTAGTGCTCTTTTTCTGGTGTTGGAGTCTATTAAGTGGTTTTATTTCCACTGACTGGTTGTTCCATTGTACTTCTAGTTAGCACATCTTGTGCCTTCTTAATACAGTTTGGCTTTTCCAAAAAAAAAACATATGACAATTTCAATAGGATAGATATTGAAGGTTGAAAAACTTTTCAATAATTTGAAGATTTGCAATGAAAGGGTTCTGGCTACAGATACCTTTGTCTCATAGGCAACAACATCTTCAAGTTTTCCCTTGTCTAAAGCTATTTTGGAGGACTACAGAAGCTGCCTTCCATCTGCATATGAGCATGCTGCTTGCTGAAAAAGATCGGCATAAACAATGAATAAGTTAGCATCTATTCAATAATATTCAAAACATTATGTGAGAGAACCTATATTCAACTTGTCTGCTACCTTATAAGCTGCAACCATGATGACAATATTAGACTTTTGAAAGGAAAATGGAGAACGCATGTAGAAATCCCTTGGAATGAGCTCAATTCCCACTTATCACAGAAAATAAGGATAAGAATTAAACAATTGTCAATGATCAATAACTTAATGACAATTATAATCTTAGGCCTAGTCTATGTGTATTGACTGATTCAGTCAGTCTCATGTTAATTTATATGTACCTGTTATGTGCATTCTGCATATTTTTCTGTATTTTCCTGTATTTTATAATTTTATGTATGATGTTATTTCTGTATGACATACTTTGTTATGTACTTCCTAATAGGATATCACGAAGATCACAATTCTGTCGAAGAAAGTTACGTAGCTAGAGGTGAAGTGACCCAATTGTTGGCAAGAAATTTACTTTAGGTGTTCAATCATAAAAAGAAAGGCAAATCTTGTTCTTACAATGATTTATTTGCTTACCTTTCCGTTTGATTTTTTTGGTTATCAATTCTGAGTTCATTGGATATGCCTGCCATGTAATAGTCTTTTCATATTTCTATGTAGCAATAAATAAGAGGTTCAATATAATTCCTGATAATACAATCATAATCTTAAAACACCAAGAATTCTAAGTGTTTGAAGTTAGCATGTGAGGCTATTTGAAACAAGGAATAATTTAATACTTCATGAAATAGAATAAGATGGTGTAGTTCATTTGAGATGAGAATAGGAGAAACAGCTCAAAGAATAAATAGTATTCAACAATAATTTAAACACTCCCCATTAAACACATTTTTTTTTTCTTTCATTAGGATACTAGCAAGGTCAATAACCCTTCTATATCATTGTCTAATGCCCAATTTATCAGCCAGAATAAACTTGTTGAATTTACAGTCGAATCAATCAAATTAAAAGTCAACTGTACGTAAAATCAGTGGACGGAAAATTTTGGAACCGAGCATGCAAACGTCAGTGATATTAATCTACGTTTTGTGTAGTTTAACCTGGCGTGCTTGTTTGAATTTTTTGACTACTTTTCGGTCACATTTTTGATCAATTTGAGCCATTTAACCGGGTAAAATGTATTTCGAAATTTGACCAAACGCTGTATTTTTCTAATACATTTATTTTGCGCTGATAATTTTAGTGTATTCATTTTACTTTTTCGAGCACTTCGATACCAGTTCAATTATTCATTTTTTACCGCTTCATTTCTATTTTTAATTAATAATTATTTTAATTAATCAATTTCTTAGTTTAGATTATTTATTTTATTATATTTTATTTTATTGTTACTTTATTCATTACTTTTTTTATTTAATTTTGTTTTTAGTTTTTAGAAACTTGTTAAATAAGTTTCATTAAAATTAATTTTAAGTTCCCATACACCTTTTTTGCTACACTTCTATACTCTCTATCTTATATTACTCCCAAAAACATGCATGCTATGCACAAAACTACACGCATGACCCATTTTTCCTCATTCACCGCCCCATCACTGACTGCACTTAAAAACTCCTCACACTTCACCTTTCATACTATCTCCATCTTACCATTCTTTTTCTGATTTTTTTTAAGATAACACAAGATCCTTTTTAAGTAGTAGAACAACAAACTTCCCTTCATTACATTTTCCAATCCTCTTCCTCAATTTTCCCTCCACCATACTTCACTGTGTGTTTCATCAACCATAACAACAACCTCATCGTGCATTCACTTTTCCACCCTCACTTATGTTTCACTCGCACACCATTGACGCCCACCATGAATATCACTACTCTTATTCGCCATCAATATCACTACTCTTCTTCACCATCATAAACACTTCATCATTTCCTCTTCATCAACACATAAAACCTCCCACACCCAACACTTCCACCTTTCACCATAACTTCTTCTTCTAACACACCCTTTCTTTTTTTTCACTCATAGTTATGAACTACGATTGTTTTGACTTCCTATTAAGGATACGTAGGCATAGGATTGCGAGATCCTAGTGAGCTACCTTTTTCTTTTTTTTTTACTTTACCCATCCTTTACCCTTTAGCAAACAATTTTTTAGGCAAAACACAAATATTTCAAGAGGTTCCTGTAGAGTACTCCAGATACTTAGGGTGCTAGTACCTTCCCTTAGTATAACCAACCCTCGTACCTTTGATCTCTTCTTTACTTAGCTTTAGGCCTTAATTTTTGCTTTGCATGTTTACTTAGGTTTTTGTTTGATCTTTTCTCCCTTCCCTTGGAAAAATAAAAGTTCGGTGGTGATATCAATATTTTGCGAGCCAAGCTGATCCGATAGCTTTTGTATCCGATTCTCACCGCGACAGAAAATGGAAACTTCACTGGGGATCATTGTTCAGAGGGTTAAACCTAACTTGTTTATCTATGTTTTTGTGTTATTATTTATTTTCTTGTTTTGTTTGGGATTTTCTATTTTTCAGGATGCTTGATGATTCATGTGTGGTGATATAACTCTTTACCCAGACTTAAGAATACAAATAAGTTAGGAAGGGTGGTATAGTCAAGTTGGATTTTAGGGAGTAATCCCGAATAAGTTGACTTGAGAATCCCCTACTTAATGGAGGCCCTCTTGAGGGTGGTATTTGTTGAACAAGAAATCGTGAAAACATTTACTACTTTCGACCTATGAGCCTGAGAAGCTGAGGACCTTTAGATCCCCTTTACCCCAGTTGGCCTTCTAGGATGTAGTGCGGTGACTATGAGGGTGTAAACCCGAAGTAGTTGATACACGATGCTACACTCAAACGAGGTTCTCTTGAGAATATTATTGATTCTCGAGTAATCGGTGTGTTAGTAATATTTGAAAGATGGATCGATGACTCTGGGAACCTTGTTAGAACCCGTTGTGCAGGTGTTTTACCCCTAGTACATACCTTGTGGTTGGTTCTTCACTCTGACTTCATGCTTTTGATCTTGTTACTTGTGTTCTGCATCTTATGTTGCATGGCATTGCATATCATTTGCATCTCTGCATGATTCATTGCATACATTTGTTTCATCCAGCAACTCATTCCAACTGTCTCTATCTTCCAGCGTCATCTGTTAGTCGCCAAGCAGAATGTCAGAGTAAAAATCGAATGACACAGATATTCAAATGGAGATTGATGATCTGAAGTCAGACATGACTAAGCTCACTGAGATGCTCCAAGTCTTGATTGCCAGAGGAGAGCAACCTCAAAAAACCGTTATCCAGGAGGTTACAGGTGTTGACACTGAACCTCAACCTGTTCATATGCCACCTTCAAATTGGTCAGGGTTTAGTTTACCCCATAACTACTCTCCACCTCTCGCATCTATTGCTATGATTGGTCAAACTGTCAGACCAGTGTTTCAAGCTCATGTTTTCGTCGAGCCCAGACCTGTGGTTCATACTGTTTCCCAGATTGCCCGAGCTTCCTTTGAGAATCCTCTCTATGAGTACAATGCTGCCAATGCTCAAGGTGAAGATCGTGAAGATTTTGTTGAACCTGAAGTTATCCGTGAACAATTTTAGACTATAGATAAGAGACTTAGAGCCATGGAGGGTATTGATTTCTTCAGTGCTGATGCGGACAACATGTGCCTTATTTCTGCTTTGTTATGCCTGCCAAATTCAAAACTCCCGAGTTTGTGAAGTATAAAGGTCATTCCTCTCCAAGAGCTCATCTGGTTATGTACTTCCGAAAGATGGTTGCTTATACCAATAATCAGAAGCTGCTCATCTATTGCTTTAAAGACAGTCTGAGTGGAGCCTCACTCAAATGGTACATGAGCCTTGAACAAAACAACATCCACTACTTCCAAGATCTTGCTAATGCTTTCATGAAGCAGTACAAGTACAATCTTGACATGGCTCCTAACCGTCGTCAGCTTCAGAACATGAATCAAAACGAGAGATAATCTTTCAAAGAGTATGCTCAACAGTGGAGATAGTTAGTTTCTCAAGTAGAACCTCATCTGGCAGAAAAGGAACTCACTGGAATGTTTATGGACACCTTGTCTCCATTCTATTAGGAAAAGATGATTGTTAGTGTTTCTTTCAACTTCACAGATTTGGTGACCATTGGCCAATGACTCGAAGAAGGACTCAATAATGGTAAAGTGTCTAAGGCTGCTGAATCTTCTAATGGTACGAAGAAATCCTATGGGAACTTCTAAAAGAAAAGAGAAGATTATACCAATGTTATTATGACTGAGAGAAGGCCTTGTTACCGACCTCAGTATGCTAATCATCTTGTTGTTGCTGCTCTTACTCCCTTGGTTACTACTCCACGACCAACTCAAGTACCTCAACATCCGGGTGTTGGACAAAACCAGAACCGCAATAGGACAAACTTAGATCATATTCCTATGACATACACTAAACTGTATCCTGTTCTGGTTCAGAAAGGTTTGATTACCACAAGGACTCTGCCTTGTCCTCCAAATCCTCTTCCAACCGGCTATAGAGCTGATCTTCATTGTGAATTCCATCAAGGTGGTGCAGGCCATAACTTTGAAAACTGTTATGCATTGAAGGCTAGGGTGCAAGAGCTGATCAGAGACAAGATCCTCACCATTCATGATACCAATCCTCTGCCAAGACATGAGAAGTGAAGCTTCAGTCAACTTCAGCCAGCTTTCCTCCTAAAAGCCAGTGTTTCAGATAGGCCATCTCACCCCTGTTGCTGATTAGTCACTAGGCCATGTTTCTTGTTGTTTACATTTTCCTTTATTTGTATTAGTTGTTTGCTTTCACATTCTGTTTATACTTTCATGTTAATGAAATGAGCATTGCAATGTCTTGATTCATTTCATTTTTGTCTGTTATTTGCATCTTTATGCTTTCTCTTTCACAAATATATACACCCCTTGTTCAAACTTTTGATTATGCAAATATTTGAGGGGAGATGGTGAAAACGTAATACCCATAATTGCTATTGGTATGCTTTCAATCAAACTTTGCTAACGATGTAAGGCATTGTTTCAATCCCCAAACACTGGAAAAATAAGGAAGTTATTCCCTTGTTAACCCCTTCGAGCCTAGAAGTTGGAGTTTCTTTCTTTACAAAAACCTGCAATCTTAACCTTGGGATGGGTAGTTCTTAGTTAACTTGGTTGTGCGTTCATGTAAGACATCTTTCATATAAAGGTTGCATTCACAAGTTTTCCTTTGCACACAGCAAGCAAGTGTCGAAGATGTCTTTTAATTCAAAAAGCCCATGATGGTTCACCGTAATCATTAAGCTAGATAGTCACTTTCTTTCAAAACAAAGTCAATAGAAAAAGTCCGCTAAGTCAAAACCTATGAAGGAGACTTAGGCAAAACTGGGGCAAAAGTTAGGGATAATAAAAGAGGAGATCTTTAAATCCTCACCATGAAAATCATCAATGGTAAAAATAACCAAATGTAGTAAGGAAGCAGTGACTGCCATCTTAAGAGTCCCTTGACTTCTGAACCATCATCATCATTATCCTTAGTGCAATTTCAAACCTCCTGGGAACCTGAGTGCATAGTCTGAGTTAACTGAGTGTAGGACTGAAGGTCACCATGAAGATTGGGTGGGCACAAATAAAATTTGAGCATTTATCCTTTGTTTCATAAACTGTAAACCAGGCCACGTTACAACCATCAAAAGACCTAACTAAAGCAAGGTTATTTTGAAAGCATACTACAGCAAGTTTGCGTACATTGACTCCAAAATATCTTTGCAGATCATTTGTTTTGGCATCACACATGTGCTTTACCTTTCACTTTGATATGTCTTGAACCGCCGTGTTCTGACTAATGATTCATATGTTATGCATCATTCCAAAAAATGTGATTTTGATTTCAAAAATTGCATGAACTTTGCATTTACCATATTTGTATGAATGCTTTTGTTTACAAACTGGCTTCCTCTCAAGGAATTTTCAAACAGTTGAGAAACTTAGTCGTTGATTCTATCAGGGGCAAGTTCCTTCCAAATCCTGTTGAGAATCAGTTTAAGGTTTGTTGCTCAGTGCAAGTCCTTCTCACAATTGGTTCATTAAGAAGACCTTTCAAGACTCATATTGGGGCAAGCTTTCCAAGCGCGCAGTAAAGCAATCATTTCCAAAACCAGACAAGATGAAGCAATGATCAGTTCATCTACAACGGTCAACTAATATAAGGCAACTTACCGGAAGAATCCCCAAGCAGCACTTCATCCTTCATACAAGGATCATCAACTTAATACAATTTACCAGTGTAACAGAGATGTGTTCAGTAACATCTTTAGTCCCCAAGCAGAATGGCAGTGATCTCTGTGTTGAGGAATCAGTCTTCCAGACTTGTCTTCTCCCTAAAAGAGTCGAGCCATGTCATTGACGTCTGCATTTGCATTTAATCATATATCATAGAAAAACTCATACACATATGCATAGTAAGAATGTTTCATCCTCATTTTCACTCACCATAGGTCGTGTTACTCACATCTTACCTTGTGGTCAAAGTCTAACTTACTTGGCACCTACCAAAATAGATATGTGTTTGTCTGTTCCTCTTTTGCGTCCAATTCTATTCTTGGATGTTGTCTCTCTTTTCATCCAATGACATTCTTGGGTGTCACATATGTTTATCTCTCTGATGTTTTCCCAGATTGAGTCTTGTATATTCTGATGTTTTTCCAGAACTTTCTCTCTGTGTTATCTGATGTTTTTCTAGGTATTCCTTTTGATTTTGATGCTTTTCCAAAATCTATTCGAGGTTTTACCGAATGTGTTTGTCTCTCTGATGTTTTTCCAGATTGAGTCCTTTGTTCTGATGTTTTTCCAGAACCTATCTGATGTTTTTCCAGATATTTCCATTGTGATTCTGATACCCTTCCAGAATCTATTTCACTCCCTAGTGAGTTTCCAGATATATAACTTTGTAATTCTGATGCATTTCTAGAGTTTTATTTTTTTTACCATCTGATTGAATTTCTAGATGTGTCTTTTGTTCTGATGTTTTTCCATAACTCCTTTATACTTATCTTATGTTTTTCTGGATATGTATCTTTGTTCTCGTGTTTTTCCAGAACTCCTTCATGTTTATCTGACGTTCTTCCAGATACGACTTTGCTTCTGATGTTTTTCCAAAACTCCTTTATACATATCTGATGTTCTTTCGGATATGTATCTTTGTTCTGATTTCTTCCAGAACCCCTTTGTGTCTATCTGATGTTCTTCCAAATATGACTATTCTCTTTTGATGTTTTTCCATAACGTCTTTTGGGTCTATCTGACGTTCTTCCAAATACGACTTTGCTTCTGATGTCTTTCCAGAACACCTTTGTGTCTATCCAATGTTCTTCTGGATATGACTTTGCCTATCTAATTTTCTTCCAGATATAATGTTGCTTATCTAATGTTCTTCCAAATATGTCTTCAAAATCTTTTCTCGTACATTTAAAGTTTTTCTAAATGTTTTGGACGTAGCTTCAGAATCTTTGTCTTCATCTAATGCTATTCTTGATGATTTCAATTTATCTATGACAATGCATAATAGCTGCTAAATATCTTAAAGTTTGTTTCCATTTTTGATCCAATACTTTTTCTAGATGTGTTCCGGAGTTTATTTAATGCTTTTCTGAATGTCTCTAATGTTTGCTATATTATGGAGTTTATTCAATGCTTTTTTGAATATCTCTGATGTTTGCTATGTTTTCCAGAGTTTATTCAATGCTATTCTGGATGCTTCTGATGTTTGCTTGAATGTCCCTAATGTATTTCCCAGAGTTCTCATCATCCCATTCAATGGCCTCCTGAATGTTGTGACTCATTTCCATCCAATTACATTCATGGATGATAACTGTTGATTCCCTAGTGGAGCTTATTCAATGTTATTCTGAATATCTCTGTTGTTTGTCTGCGTATCTCTGATGCCTGCTTATGTTCCAAAGTTTCATTCAACGGTATTCTGAATGACTTTAATGGTTGATCCTTTTCTTTTCCAGGATTTGTTTAATGCGTTTCTGACAAAACCTCTGATGACTGTGACCCTTTCCCCAGTAAAGTTGCTTTTGCTTTCTGAATGTTTCTGAGTATTCCACGGTAAAGTCAAGCACTTTCTTGGAAGTCTTTATTGTATTCTCAAATTTGGTCTCATTCCACATCTAATGTTTTTTATATGTTTCTGATTTGTTTCCAAATTGTCGTACCTTTTGCATCTGATGCTTTCCCAGATGTCTATACTCGTGTTTAGGATTTGTCCCTCTCTTTCCAAGTATTACTGGATACTCTTTGTTACATTGATAGATTTCTATAATATCTTATTCCCCTCAGTTATGTCTCTTTCAGATCTGTTACTTATTCTCTATGGTATTCCCTTTGTTCTCTGCTTGCAGTAGTTTGTCTTTTGTGGTTTCATTCCCCACGGAACTTCGAGTCTAGCATTCATATCATATCATAAGCATTCTTGTGGTATCTTAGGGCCAAAAATTGTGCATGTTTGTATTTAAGTCTCTCCAATCATGTTGAGACGAAGATTTCAATCTTCACATCTCCGAATCGAAGAAACTTAAATAGGGGCATCTGTCATACCTTAATTTTTTATCCCTGAGATCTCACATCTTTTTGCATCGTCTGCATAGTCTATCATGTCTTTTATCATGCATAATGCCCAATTTATCAGCCAGAATAAACTTGTTGAATTTATAGCCGAATCGGTCAAACCAAAAGTCAACTGTGCGTAAAATTAGTGGACGAAAAATTTTGAAATCGAGCCTGCAAACGTCAGTGATATTAATCTATGTTTCGCGTAGTTTAACATGGCGTGCTTGTTTGAATTTTTTTACTACTTTTCGGTCGCATTTTTGATCAATTTGAGTCATTTAACCGGGTAAAATTTATTTTAAAATTCGACCAAACGCTTTATTTTTCCAATACTTTTATTTCGCACTGATCATTTTAGTGTATTCATTTTACTTTTTCGAGCACTTCGATACCGGTCAATTATTCATTTTTTACCGCTTTTATTTTTATTTTTAATTAATAATTATTTTAATTAATCAATATCTTATTTTAGATAATTTATTTTACTATAGTTTATTTTATTGTTACTTTATTCATTACTTTTTTATTTAATTTTGTTTTTAGTTTTTAGGAACTTGTTAAATAAGTTTCATTAAAATTAGTTTTGAGTTCCCATACACCTTTTATGCTACACTTTTGTACTCTCTACCTTATATTACTCCCAAAAACCTGCGTGCTATGCACAAAACTACACGCATGACCCACTTTTCCTCATTCACCGCCTCATCATTGACGGCACTTGAAGACTCCCCACACTTCACCTTTCATACTATCTCCATCTCACCATCCTTTTTCCTGATTTTTTTAAGATAACACAAGATCCCTTTTAAATAGTAGAACAACAAACTTCCCCTCATTACATTTTCCAATCCTCTTCCTCAATTGTCCATTCGTCATACTTCACCATGTGTTTCATCAACCATAACAACAACCTCATCGTGCGTTCACTTTTCCACCTTCACTTCTGTTCACTTGCACACCATCGACGTCCACTGTCAATATCACTACTCTTCTTCACCATCATAAACACTTCATCATTTCTTCTTCATCAACACATAAAACCTCCAACTCCCAACACCTCTACCTTTCACCATAACTTCTTCTTCCAACGCACATTTTTTTCAACTTGTAGTTCTGAACTACGATTGCTCTGACTTCCTATTAAGGATATGTAGACATAGGATTGCGAGATCCTAGCGAGCTACCTTTTTCTTTTTTTTACTTTACCCATCCTTTACCCTTTAGTAAACAATTTTTTAGCCAAAACATAAATATTTCAAGAAGTTCCTATAGAGTACTGCAGATGCTTAGGATGCTAGTACCTTCCCTTAGTATAACCAACCCTCGTACCTTTGATTTCTTCTTTGCTTAGCTTTAGGCCTTGCTTTTTGCTTTGCATGTTTACTTAGGTTTTTTGTTTGATCTTTTCTCCCTTCCCTTGGAAAAATAAAATTTTGGTGGTGATATCGTTGTTTTGCGAGCCAAGCTGATCCAATAGCTTTGGTATCCGATTCTCACTGTGATAGTATGGTTGAGTGTCATCACAACCCCAAAATTAAATTGTTACTTGACCTTAAGAAATCAACTCTTATAAAATGAGAATCGATAGTAAAATAACAACTTACGTTAACAAAGATAACCTTCAAATCTAATGCTTCTTACCAAGATAATTCCATGATTATGCTTAGAGGATGCTTCCATTTTCAAACTTCAAGTCGGATAAGTTAGAGGAAATTTCCCAAACTTTTAGTTCAACTCAGCTTTTCTCTCTTACTCACCATTTTGCTGAAATAAAAAATATGTGATCACTAAATTATAATACAATTATCATTTTATCATACGCTTGTAAACATTCTTAAGAATTAATCAAATCAAAACTAAAACACGAACTTTTGAGTACTTAAGGGTTGTGACATGGTTTGAGTTAGTGTGGGAAAATTTTGGGAATAGTAAGCTAAAACTTTGGATTTATGAACATTATTCTTATAATTGTTCCTTCTCTATTACAATTAATTTTCTTTTACCACGAGGTAATACTTCGGAGGTGGTACTAACTTTTTGAAATTTGACCTTTTCTTTTTCATTCATATTGAAACTCGTTCTTTTATTTTTTTTCCATCTTTTTTTATGGACACATTTTTTCATTCTTTTTGAGCATTTTGTTAAGTACCACTATTTTAAATTGAATTAAGACCATCACCACAAACTTAAAACATTAATATTCAATAAGCAACATTGGACTTAGATCGTTTGCACATATTAAATATTGAAATCACAAAAGAAGTCAAAAGAAGGTAAGTAATAACAATTTATTTAGGCTTATTCGTGTATAATATAGATTTTAAAACAAAGAATGTGATAAAACTCAATAAGACTATAAAAGGATAATCATAATGAACAATGTGGCTACAAAGACTCAAAGTACCAAGAAACATTTGCTTCAGTGTGTGAAAAGTATGAAAATTAACTTATAAATAAAATTTGCAGGTTTTAGAAAGTAAATATATACATGTATACACTCATAGACAATGCGCAATCTTCCCTCTGATGGTTGTGATGTTCTAATGTAGTAGTGCAATCTTTTTGCCTATTTATTATATTGTTCCTTTTGAGTAAAATATTATACAATCTCCTTGTCTATTTCTCATATTGTACCTATAAAAGACACTTTGATGTCAAAGTACAATAGTGTGCTAGTAGGTAACAAGTGTGTAAACGGGTTATGTGATCATACATATGGGTGAGTCTCATATTTATAGAGTGAATGAGCTTTGATACGCTTCATGTTATCACTATGTTTTTACTTAAATCAATGCCCAGTGTATTGAATTTACAGCATGTGATCATACATGTTTTTACTTAAATCACTATGAACCTCATTTAAAAACAGCCATGTAATGTAATCATACATGTTTACACATGCATGTGTTGTAAATTGATGTCGTCAAGAACAAACTAAAATGTGAAAAAAAGATTGAGTTTCTTGAACAAATATAAGAAACCCTATTAGGTTTTATAAAATGGAGAAAAGAACGAAGAAGAAGAATAAGAATTTGTTAAATCTGTTTTTCTATTCAGTTTCTCAATAAGGGTTCAAAGATTACAAGTGAATATCAATAATTAACATCTCTCGACAACATGGGAGAATTAGTATATTTATAGACTACTAAGCTAACTTAAGATATAAGCTAATTTAACAATTGGGCTTAGAAGCAAGGCCCAATTCGATATACTAACTTAAATTACAAGTTAATATATTTCGACATTATGTTCGAACAGACTTCGACTACAACATACACAACTCTTGTTTAACTATGAAGCTACCCTTGTCGACACTAGAGTTCAATCCAAATACCATAAATCTCCACCTTGGA
Organism: Lathyrus tuberosus; assembly: GCA_022829125.1. Taxonomy (NCBI): domain Eukaryota; kingdom Viridiplantae; phylum Streptophyta; class Magnoliopsida; order Fabales; family Fabaceae; genus Lathyrus; species Lathyrus tuberosus. The sequence continues at coordinate 6,020,878 of JALAZF010000308.1, read as the reverse complement.
ACAAACTCTATAACAAGGGAACAAACTAGCTTTCATCACGCAGTTTTATCAACTGCATACACTGGAAAACTTGCTACTTGGCAATGTCTTGGTTCGAATCCTCATAAATTCCTTACATTTTCTAGGTTCTTTGTCTAGAACCTCCCTTGCAGAGATTATGGCATAAGCTATAAGATCTGCATAACCAAGTCTCTGAGGTGGATTGATGACTCTTCTCGACCTGTCTCTTGCCAGCAGGTAATCATTATCAGTCTCCTCATATTCATCAGCAACTTGAGATTCTTCTTTGACTTCATCTGGGTTATGCAATTCAGCATCACTATGATTCCTCTCAATAGGAATCTCTTCCCATTCCAACTCTTCTTCAGAGATCTTCGAACTTCGACCAATGTCATCAATAATCTTGAAAGCCATCTCAGCTTCATTGAAAACTACATCTCGACTTGTGACACCCCTCATGTAACCTGGCTCTAGGGACCACAGCTAATAAGCTTTGACTCCTTCTGGGTATCCAAGGAACATACATCTCAGAGCTCTAGGTTCGACCTTATCTTGCCTAATATGAGCATAAACCAAACAACCAAATACTCTAAGTCTGTTGAGACTAGGTAGATGTCCCGACCAGATTTCTTCAAGTGTCTTCATTCCCAATGTTGTTGAGGAACACCTATTTATCAAATATGCTGCAGTCGCAGTAGCTTCTGCCCAAAACACCTTCTTTAATCCTTCACTTACCAACATGCACCTCACCCTTTCCATAATGGTTCGATTAAACCTTTCAGCCAAACCTTTTTATTGGGGAGTCCCTGCAGTAGTTTTGTGCCTTACAATACCATACGCAACACAATAGTCGTCGAAAGCCTCATTGCAAAATTCAAAGGATTCCTTGCAGACCCCCAAAGATCAGCATGAATATAATCAAGGGGTCAATTTGTTCTTTGTTTACCTTTGTTAAACTTCATTCTACAATTACCAAATACACAAGGTTCACAAAACTCTAATTTTTTGACCTTTTCACCACCCACCATATTTTGTTTCGACAATTCGACCATGCCTCTTTCATTGACATGTCCAAGTCTCTCGTGCCATAGCTCAGTCTTCAACACATGTTTCATGGATGCCACATCTGCTGAACCATTTACAATCTCAGTCTCAAGGGTATACAAGCCTTATTTCTTCACGCCTTTCAAGACTTTCTTCAACCCCTTCATTACCCTTAGGATGCTTTGCTCTCATTTGAAAACGTATCCTTTCTTGTCTAATTCACCAAGAGAAATCAAATTCCTCTTAAGACCAGGTGCATACCTAACATCACTCAATAGCTTTACTGACTCATCATGGAGCTTGAATCTCATAGATCCAATACCTGGACTTTGGCAAGCTTTGTTATTTCCCAGTAGCAATGATCCATCATCTTGATCACACAATTCTTCAAACACATTTTTATTTGGAGTCATGTGGTAAGTACACCCTGAATCCATAATCCACTCCTTGCTAGAGTCACTGCTTGAGACCACCAGGACATCAGATGATTCATAACCATCTTGTACAATGGTTACATTACCATTATCCTTTCTACCATGATTGTTCAGTCGATCAGGGCATACTTTTCTTGTATGATCCTCTTTCTTACAATGATAACACTTAACATTAAGAGCATTTCCACCATAAGAATTCTGTAAAACTTTACCCTTCTTCTTCTCAAACCTACCATATTTCTTCAAGAATTTCCCCTTAACGGACAAACCTTCACCAATAGAATATGGATTGTGCTCCGTTCATTCGTTCAAATCCTTATAGTACAAGGCAGATTGAACAACTTCAAAGGTCAACGACTCTCTTCCATACAATAAAGTTTCTTTGAAGTGAGCATGTGACTTAGGTAAAGAGTACAACAACAACGCTTGATCTTCATCATCAATCATGACCTCAATATTTTCAAGATCAATAATTAACTTGTTGAACATATCCAGCTGCTCAGCCAAGGCTTTGTCTTCACTCATCTTGAATGAATACAAAGCTTACTTCAGGTAGAGACGATTAACCAATGATTTTGTCATATACAAACCTTCAAGTTTTGTCCACACACTCGCTGCAATTTTCTCCTTTGAAACCTGTCGGAGAACCTTATCACCAAGGCTCAACACAATGGCAACGTGGGCTTTTTCGACCATCGTTGTCTTCTCCTTCTCCGATAAGGCAGTATCCATCTTCTTTGATCCTTTCAACGTTTCTAACAAACCATGTTAAACAAGAAAGGCTTGCATCTTCAAGCGCCACAACCCAAAATCATTCACACCGTTGAATTTCTCAATATCTTACTTTGTTGACGACATCTTCTCCTCCACGCTCACTGCACCAGTTTGTTGTGAATTATGTCGTCAAGAACAAACCAAAATATGAGAAAAATATTGAGTTTCTTGAACAAACAGAAGAAACCCTATTAGGTTTTACAAAAGGGAGAGAAGAAGAATAAGAATTTGTTAAATCTATTTTTTTTATTCACTTTCTCAATAAGGGTTCAAAGATTACAAGTGAATACCAACATTTAGCATCTCTCAACAACCTGAGAGAACTAGTCTATTTATAGACTACTAAGCTAACTTAGGATACAAGCTAGCTTAACTATTGGGCTTATAAGCAATGCCCAATTCGACATACTAACTTAAATTACAAGCAAATATATTTCGACATTATGTTCGAACAGACTTCGACAACAGCATACATAACTCCTGTCGAACCATGAAACTACCCTTATCGACACTAGAGCTCGATCCAAATACCACATGCATGTAAATTCAAAAAACAGTTCAGGGGGTTCACTCAAAAGGAGTAATGTCGATACAATTTAAGGCAAAGTTGGTTGCTAGGGGGTTCACTCAAAAAGAATGTGTCGACTTTAATGATGTGTTCTCATCTGTTGTAAAGCATAAATCCATTAGAATATTGTTATCCATGATGTCAAAGTTCAACTTGAACAGATGGATGTAAAGACAACTTTCCTGTATGGTGATCTAGATGAAACAATCCTGATGAGGCAATTTGAAGGGTATGTAGAAAAGGGAAAGGAAAATTATGTGTGCAAGCTGAATAGGTCGTTATATATATCCTGAAACAATCTTCTCGACAATGGAATAGGGGATTCAACAAGTTTATGGCACACATAGGTTTCACTAGGAGCCAATTTGACTACTGTGTTTACCTCAGATTTCGACCTGGAAATTCATGATAAGGAGTTCGACATGAAGGATTTGGGAGCTGCCTGCAAGATTCTTGGGTTTAACATCCAGAAAGATAGAAAGTAGTCGAGACTATGCTTATCTCAAGAGACATACCTACTGAAGATTCTAGACAAGTTTGATATGTTGAATTCAAAACGTGTTGTAACACCGATTTACACATGTAGAAGAAATTTTGAATAAACTAGTAACTAACCCGTGCGTTCGCACGGGCATGTCTGTTCGAGAATTTTATGTTATGGACGTGTAATTGTTAATCAAATTGAAAAAAATAGTAAAATTATAAAAATAGATATGATTGAAATTAAAAATTTGTATTGGTAAGTATAAGAAATTGTTGTGTGTTGTAAAAGAATGAATTAAGTTAATTATTGATATAAATTCAAATAATGCAATGATGATTGAAAATATAAAACAGAAAATGTTAATCAATAGGTAGACCAAAAACAAATGAAACTAAAGAATAATAGTAAATTTAAGAATAATAATATGATTAAAACTTAAGAATAATAGTATAACTAAGTTGAAATGATAATACATGTAGAAGATGAAAGGTAAACAAAAATATCAATAATAATATGATTAAAAAACTATTGAAAAGTAAAGGTGTGCCCGTTTATAATAATAATATTTTTTTCGTATATAAAAAAATTTGAATCAAGATTAAAGTTGTGGTCATTTATAACAATAGTATTTTGTTCGTATATAAAAAAATTTGAATCAAAATTAAAGTTGTGCGCGTTTATAACAATAATATTTTTTTCGTATATAAAAATATTTGAATCAAAATTATAGTGGTTCCCGTTTATAGAAGTAGTATTTTATCTTATATAAAAATATTTGAATCAAAATTAAAGTTATGCTTGTTTATAAGAATAGTATTTATTTCGTATATAACAAAATTTGAATCAAAATTAAAGTTGTGCCCGTTTATAACAATAGTATTTTTTTTGGTATATAAAAATATCTGAATCAAAATTATAGTTGTCCCCGTTTATAACAGTAGTATTTTATCTTATATAAAAAAAATTTGAATCAAAATTAAAGTTGTGCCCGTTTATAACAATAATATATTTTTTGTATATAACAAAATTTGAATCAAAATTAAAGTTGTGCACATTTATAACAATAGTATTTTCTTCTCTATATCAAAAAATTTGAATCAAAAGTAAAGGTGTGCCCGTTTATAACAATAGTAATTTTTTCGTATATAAAATAATTTCAATCAAGATTAAAGTTGTGCCCTTTTAGAACAATATTATTTTTTCGTATATACAATAATTTGAATCAAAATTAAAGTTGTGGTCATTTATAACAATAGTATTTTTTTCGTATATAAAAAAATTTGAATCAAAATTAAAGTTTTGCCCGTTTATAACAATAGTATTTTTTTCGTATTTAAAATAATTTGAATCAAAATTAAAGTTGTGTCTGTTTATAACAATAGTATTTTTTCGTATATAAAATAATTTGAGTCAAGATTAAAGTTGTGCCCGTATATTAAAATATCCTTCATCAAAATATTTTTTTTGGTTTTGACAATATTTATAAAAATAATTGAATCAATAGTAAAGTTATTCTCGTTTATAACAATAATATTTTCTCCCCTATATAAAAAATTCAATCAACAATGTCTTTTTTCCCTTGTATAAAAATTAATTTTGTTTTGACACTACTTATAACATATTTGAATCAATAGTAAAGTTGTTCTCGTATATAAAAATATATTATTAGTAAGGGTAGACACATTTTTGGGTGGGATATGATTTTGGATGCACATTTGTTTGCAGGCTGTCATAAAAATTGAAAGTTGAAAAAAAGAAAGAAAAAAAAACTTAAGAATAATATTAAATTTAAGTTGAAATAGTAATAAATGTAGAAGATGGAAGTTAAACAACAATATTAAGAATAATATGATTAAAAATAAAAAAGCTAAAATACAGTTTTAGTCCCTCTGTTTGTCAAAATTCACAGTTTTGGTCCCCCCATTTTGTTTTTTAACAGTTTTGGTCCCCCACCCCTCACTATTCATGTACTGTTCATGTACGGACATGTACTGTTCATGTACGGACCAGGTACTGTTCATCACTTTTTTGGGCCAAAATTGGAGTGGGGGACCAAAACTGTTAAAAAACAAAATGAGGGGACCAAAACCGTGAATTTTAACAAACAGGGGGACCAAAACTGTATTTTAGCCAAATAAAAACTATTGAAACTTGTATTAGATAAATTATCGTTTTAGTTTTTTTTTACAAAGAAGACATTATTTTATAAGAGAGAATACAATTTTTAAATATGTATTTAGTCTTTTTTAATAAGTTCCATTAACCTTTTTCACATATTTGAAAAATATGATCGATAAATTTCTATTATTCAATATTTGAATCAGTAGTAAAGTTGATCTCATTTATAACAATAGTATATGTTTCCGTATATAAAAATATCATAATCAACGATGTATTTTTTCCCGTATATAAATATTATTTTTTATTTTGACATTATTTATAAATATATTTGAATCATTAAAAAATTGTTCGTTTATAAAAATATTTGAATCAAAATATTATTTTTGTTTTTACAATATTTATAAAAATATTTGAATCAATAGTAAAGTTGTTCCTGTTTATAACAATAATATTTTCTCCCCTATATAAAAATATTTTAATCAATAATATCTTTTTTTCCGTATATAAATATTAATTTTGTTTTGACACTATTTATACAATTATTTGAATCAACAGTAAAGTTGTTCTCATATATAAAAATATTTGAATCAACAATATATTTTTCCCCGTATATAACTATTATTTTTGTTTTGAATATATTTATAAAAATATTTGAATCAATAATAAAGTTATTCCCGTTTATGACAATAACATTTTTTATTAAAATATTTGGATCAACATACATTTGTTAACATTAATATTTGATTGATAAATACAATTTTTTCCGTATAACAAATATATTGATCAACCATAATTTTTTCCCACTTATAAATATTATTTTTGTTTTAGCATTGTTTTTAAAAGTTATAATAGTAACATATCAATAGTATTAATAATTATATTAGTAGGATTAATAATTATAATAATAATCTATTTAGGAATAAACTACTACTAAAAATTTAAATTATTTTATTAAAATGTTGGTTTTTTATTAAGAAGAAATAAAATAAAACCAAAATTATTAAGAAGAAATAATATTTATCTGATGTGGTAACTGTTGAAATGGGATATAATTTAAAAGAGTTCTTTTCATTCGTAGTTGTAAAAAACATTCAAAGTTAGTTGTAGTGATTCCAATTTTTTCTATTAAATAATTTGTTTAAAAAAATCAAAGTTGTCACAGTTTGGAAATACTTATATGTATGGTACTTTGGAAATAGAGGTACTTTGGAAATAGTTATCACAGGCTCTTTCAAGGACAACTATGTTGGTAGCAATCTGCATAACTTGAGGTACACCAATGTTGCCGGTATTGATTGTATCAAGTTTTGTTGTATTTAATATGTCAACCAGGAAGTTGTCCAAATACTTCTTAAAAACATCAAAGACATTCATATGTATACCAATACCATGAGACAAGTAATCAATAGAGCCTTTTATAAAGCATCTCACGATGCGACATACATCAGGAACCATGGAAGAGAATGGTGGAACATATGGAAAAGCAGGCATAATATCTGATGTTTGAAGATTAAATGAAAGAACAACATTCCCATAGTCACTTTTCTTTTTTATAAACAAATTTTATTCTCAATGTACGACGTAATCACAAGATTTTTCCTATTATTGACCCTCCTAAAGTTCATAACAGGCTACTTTCAATCACTTATACAATAACATATGCAAAATATAATCAAGAGAAACAAAATGTAACATACCTAGTGCTAGAATAAAAATGAATACAGCTAATAGAATTCTGTCCATAATTTTCATGAATTTCTCATATACAGAACAACCAATGACAGTCAAAACCTTGAAATATGAATAGGATGGATCCGAGTCTTTGAATACTAATGCTGAAGATGCCAATGCAGTTGTTGTCTTGGTCGCAACGTCAGAACCCGATTGTCCATCAAAGAACAAAATATATTTTTCAAGAGCCTTGTGATATTCTTGTGAACTGAAACAAAAACATGGTTGATTATTGAATGAACAAAGCAGCAAGATTAATAGAAAGTGTAAACATAATGTGGTGACTGAAATTGAAGTTGAAGTGACAATATCGTCCATGAAACGGCAACCACGGTCAAAGGAAAAAAAACTCCAGACGCTGTGACTTTCATCACTCTGCTGCAATGATAAAATAATTATGCAGATCTAAACTCTACAATAATAAAATAACAATGTCACAATCCAATTCTAAAGCCATGCAACCAAACCCACTTCTATCATGATATGCATTTAAGTTACTATATTTTTAACCTTGTCACCATCGAATAACTGTAGACCAGTGCATAAAAAAGACAAAGTAGTAGCAGAGATAATAGAAAAGTTTGTATGAAAAGAGATATTAGATTTGAAGCTTCATCATGGTTTTACATAATCTACAGAACAAAGTACTAAAACAGAAACCTATATGCATTTGGATGTACTATATAAAACAATATAATATTATCTTGCAGAAAGTTGATGTACCATAGAAAGAATATAATATAAGCTTGAATAAAGTTGTTTCAGACGGTACCGTGTTTGTAAATCCATGCTCCCTGTCTTCTAAAATCTCGGCTAAAACAATATTAAACAAAGAGATATAAAGTATATCATTTGTGGCTAATTAGTGTGACAAGACATGGCCATGTCATATCAAAAGGTATGATACAATAGTCTACTATACATTAGCTTTGTACTTTCAACAAAGTTTATAGAGCTTTTCTATAAATTTTTGTTATGTATAAAAGTTAAGTATCATTTTTTCAGATTTGTATCCAACTGTAAGGTCAAGTTTAGTAGGAGGCATTAAATACATACCTAATAATATTTCTCAGCCCATCACAATGTGAAGTGTGAGCCACATCGAGCAAAGGCTATTAAGACAACTTACATCAGCTGAAAGAAAAAAAGAACTAATGAAAAAGGTATAATAAGAACATTGGTCAAGAAATGTATAGGTATAATAAGTGAAGATGTAATAGTACAAGTGAGTTATTTACCTCCGATAATTGCACAAACATTGGTCAAGAAATGTAAAAATGGAATATGTTTCTCTTTAAAGGTAACTTGCAACATTAAACACAAATTTATCAAGTGATAAAATGAAAATGTCCATTTTTTCTACAAATTGCAGAGCATTATGCATAACAAATCACAACGTATTTATGCAGTTTAGCTCAAAAATAGTAAAATTACCTGCTTGGAAGAAATGCAAATACTTTAGAAAATAACAGTGAAATAGAGGCCATATTAGAAAATCAAGAGCTTAGTGACAGATAGTTGTCATCTTGCAAATCATGAAATAGAGGCAGCACTGGGATAGATACTGCAAAAAAATCAGAATTAAACTTGGGTATTTAGAAAAAGGAACTGCTGAGAAAAAAATTCTACTTTAGGCGCAATTAATGACTTGAATGGTTTATAGTTCCAAGTAAAATTCCTAAAAGAAATCATAGAAAAGGAAGAATAAGAGAATAAATTGTTGTCACCTTCTTATTCTTCATCATAATCTTAGCAGCTGCCTGCAAAATAAAAAGAACCATCTCATATCAAATTAAAAAGAAAAGGGAAAATTTAAATTTAACACAAACTTGTGCTTTATATATTCACCTGTGTGGAAAGAAAAACACCAGTTAGATTTAGATCAATAACCTCATGCCACTGAGATTTCTTCATTCTCATCAATAAACAATCTCTAGTTATCCCTAAAACCACACAATATTTATTTGAGTATGAGGGACAATAAAAAGGGTAGCACAATCACAAGATTTTTTCAACTTACCAAAATTGTTTATCAATACATCAACAGTTCCCCAAGCATCTACTGCCTACAAATGTGAAAGTCATAAAGCAGCAGAATTTTGGAAACCATTTCAATCAAAACAAAAAGCATTTCGATGCGACCAAATATGCCATTGATGCGACCAACAATTTCATGAACCTGCTTCACAATCCCCTCAACCTATTTCCACAACAATCTTCACCAAATAGAAATAATCATCAAACAGAAATAAAAAAATCATGATTAAAGATAGAAGCGAACAAAACATCGAGAGACAAACATATATAAATGATACTTTGGACACAGAAAAACTGAAGAGGTATATTTGGAGCATATCATATTTATGTCTTCACACTTGCATACTTCCTAAATCTAGAACCAACATTGATGATGAACATAGAGTTCAAGGACTGCATAAAGAGAAAATTTTGATTAAGGTGCTTTCATAATATCACATTTGAACCAATATGATTAAGTAAAAATGTACCTCAGGATAGTTATTGCCACCAATATTCCATCAGATCAAGTTTTAGATTAAGATGTGAAGAAGGCAGTGAAAGAAAAAGAAATCATTAGTCCTTCCAAATCTAGTCTACAGAAACTAATTCAATAACTTTGAAAACACATAATGAATATTGTGTGCTTTGACAGTGTACTGTCATTGACCAAATAATCTTGAAAATACTCTTCCACTACCTCCATCATGAAACCATGTTATGTACATATAGCCCACGTTGTAGCGTATCTTAATAAGTGTATAGATCATATTACAAAGACCAGTTACAGTGTGTGAAAGCAGCAAAGAATGTCATCTAAGATATATCAAAATTTGATCCCTGCATCATATAGAATAATACAAATAACATTAATAGATTGTGTTTTTGGAATCATTTAAGTAGAGATTCAAACAACATTCAAAGTTATTGCTGCATATTTCATTCCAAAAATAATAAACTATAAGTAGCTGATATTTCAAATCTTCAAGCTGGAAACCACTGGTTGTGTTGTCAAGGTTTTCCAAATATGCATGAATGTCGCCGGAAACCTATTGGCACAACACAGATCTACCACTATCAACGTCTATGTCTTAAACAACAAAAAAGAGGTTTTTACAACGACAAAATATTCCACAACATTAACCCAGCCCAAACTACAAAACCTAAATAGATCAAATTTCATGAATAAGTTAATAACAAAACCTAAATTGAAAAAGTCATACAGAAACATTTTCGAATACCACAACCACCACACTCGTCACCGGAAACCCGTTTCCACCACCACCACACTCGTCACCGGAAACCCGTTGCCACCACCACCACACTTGTCGTCGAAAACCAGTTGTCGCCACCACAGTTCTACCACTATCAGACCATCCACTGCCGTAAAATCACCGGAGTTTCGTAGATCTAAGCAGACAAAGATAAAAGAAAAATGTTTGTTGAAGAAAAGGAAGACATAAGAGAGAAAAAGAAGAAACAGATGGAGGAAGAGATGATAAAGGAAGAGAGTTGGAAGATAGAAGAAGTTGGAAGAAAGAGAGAGAAAAAATAGAAAGAGAAAAAAAGAGAGATATAGTAGAAAGTGAAAAGGAAATATTAGATAGAAGAGAGAGAGAGAGAGAGAGAGAGAGAGAGAGAGAGAGAGAGAGAGAGAGAGAGAGAGAGAGAGAGAGAGAATAGTATAGAATGAAGAGGTAGGTAAGAAAAAGTAATGGAACAAATTGTGACATCAATATTTGATCCAATCCAGACAACCAAAGGCATAATTTATTAACCATGTAGTTGTAATGAAATAAAGTGACATCATCGGTTAGAAAAAGTAATTTTTAGACATCAAATACTCCTACTTTAGACACATGGCAGCTCCTCAGACAAGGGCAGTTTGGTGTTTTCCAGAACATCAACTTTTCTTATATTATAGATGAAAAAAAAGTATTTTTGAATTAATTAAATAAATTATAGACAAGTTTGTATGTTGAATTCAAAACCTATTGTAACAGCGATTTACACGTGTAGAAGAATTTTTAAATAAATGAAAAGAATATTTTTGAATTAATTAAATAAACTATAGACAGTTTTTTGATTTAAGTAAAAATAATAGGGATAATTGTTTATATTCTTAATATTAATTAAGACTAATTAACATAATTAATTATAACAAAAATAATAGAATAATTAAATAAATAAATAAACTAAAATACTAAGTTAAAAATCAAAACTAACACTTAATGATTTAATTAAAAAAACAAAGAAACAAATGGATTAATAAAAAAAATATAGATTGAGTTGTCAATAGGAGATGGGGTGAACTAGCAAAAGAATGAGTTATGGGCCTAATCCCATTCCAAAAAACCATATTTATGCCAAATAAAATAATTAACAAAAATAAACTAAGAAATAAAACAAAGTGTTATTGCTTCATAATGAGAAGGCAGCACAACCATCATTCTACAGTATATCCTTAAGTGGTTCCTCGGACAGTTGATGCCTTTATATTTTTCAAAGTCATGTACTTTGAATTTTGGGGGTATCCCCACGTCAGGAACCAAACACATGTCGAGAGCATCGACGTCGACTACATTGAAACCAAGCCCCTAGGGTGTGCCCCTAGCTTTGATGCATGAATCATGTTTCCCATGTCTTCGTCTCCATACTGTGAACCTAAGTCCACGAATTTGTCATCAACCAAAGGTTTAATGGCCAGTATTTGTAAAGTATGAAGTATCCCAATCTTCACTAGAGGTGGAATAAGCCATTCAGGACGTGGCAGGTTAGTTTCTTGTTGGGTTATGTTGGCCTCGCCAAACTTGTAACCAGGAATGAACTTTAGCGGGGGGATTTTGTCCATATGAGTGCCATTAGTCTTCGTGGGAGCAAACTCTTTGAGTGAGGCCTTACGATCCTTGTCCTGTCTTGCTATTAGATTTTTTAAAGCGTGCATCACTTGCTCCATACTTCCTTTTACTTCGTCAATGTTTCCCTTCATGGAGTTCATGTCCTCTTGAAGGGCAGGTTTTTCTCTATCTATTCCATCATTTTCTTGTGTCGAGCTGTTGTCAGCAGATGTCAGGAAGTCAACTTACTTTTTCAACAGATCTTAATGGAAGGTGGGAAAAAGTGAACTTTAGTATGCAAGGGATGTAAATAGGGATGACAATGGGCAGGGTTTGGGCAGGGTACTATAGTACTCATCCCCATACACGCGATTTAAAAAAATCCCAGTGCCCAAGCACATACCCGGTTGGGTGCCAAAGGTAGCACCCGTACCCGTGCCCTATGGGTATGTAAGTACCCATACTCGTACTCGTGACCCACATTCCTATTATAAATAAATAGATCAGTTATAAAATATCATATAATTTTAAGTTTTTAAATACATTAAAAAGTTTTCAAATAATTTATTATTGAAATAAACGAACTCTTATATTAAATACATAGTGGTTTAACATTGATATACGTTTTATAATTTATAGACATACATTTTTATATAATAATATAAAATATATAAATATAAACGAAAAATACATAAATACATATTGTGCGGGTATGGGCGAGGTGGGTACCAAGGTGCCCATACCCGCTTATTTTTGTGGGTAATTACTCAAGCTCATGCCCGTACCCATTTTTGCGGGTTTTTACCCTACCCGTTATAGGTAAATTTGCGGGTGCCCATTGGGGATGGGTCAAATTGCCATCCCTAGAATTTGCCCTACTTTTTCTTTTCTCATCTGGTCTTTGACTCTTGGTTCATCTACGTTCTCCCATGCCATAATCACCCATCATAAGACATTCACTGTGCATTACATATCATTGATTTAAATGGGCTTTATTTAAGAAGCAAGGTATTGGGTCGTGATTGGCAAGATTAGGTCATTTAGCATGTTTGATTAATACCTTGTAGATGAGGCCAGTAGTCTTTGATCATGTTAATTTTCATTGTAATTATGGGAGCCATCTTCAAGTCGTGATTTTAACCCATGAGAATCAACCATTAAGGGTTCAATTGTGTTGACCTTTTTATTGTTGGTGAACTTATATGATTTTTGTCTGGTTCATGGCAGTATATGTCATCCAAGATATAAAAGGTTTTTAAATGTCAAGTCCATATTCAAGAAGGTAAGGGCATTCAGATTCACATGATTAGTTACTCAGTTTTGGGAAGTAAAACATTGGTGCTTGAGAAACAAGTTATATACATGCATTCAAGAAAAGCATTTTTGCATTACAAGTTATTCAAATTACAATACACCAAAATAAAAATCACAAAATTATATGCAAGTTATACATTTTGACCTACAATTGACTCTGGTCAACTGTAGACTTTTTGGTCAAATAGTTGACCAAAGTCAACTGATCTAATTCTAAACCATATCCTATCTCCAATTGCTTCATGTTGTCCAAGATTCCTCATGGTTCAAATGATGCCTTGTAAATAAATTCCATGCCATTTATCATTCCTGCAAATCACACACAGATGCACCATTAGAGTCATTCAGTATGTCATACACAATCAAACATAAGACAAATGTAGACTATGTTACACAAATTGTCTTTATTGTCCATTTGACATTTTAATCATGTAGTAGGACATCTCAATCCTATTAACATTGTTATTTCAACCTACTAACTATCATCAACACTTTCTAACCTTTCCTTCAAAACATAGCCAAAGTTTTTAACATCTAAGCAATCCAAATAACATAATCCTCAAGCATGCAATGTGAAACAATTCAATTCAAAGAGAAGCTACAAACAAGTTAATCCAAACACACCAGGATATGCACATAAGCCTTAAATCCTAATTAGTTCATCAATTGGCATTCTAACTCAGTCAATAAAACCTAGTGATTCCAAGTTTTCAAAATAACAACAACAATTCAGATTTCTAACATAGAAACCCCTTAATTCCTCCTATAACAAACCTAAAACCAAGCCATTCACATGTGTAACACCCCAAAATTTGTCTCATTTTTTCTTAACCTTTTGGCTTATATTTATTTTCATTTGCATCATCATTAGTGCATAGCATTGGTTCTAAACATGGGATCAAGGTATCTTTATTGACTCTCAAGATGAGGGTATGATTCTCAAGTCTAAAGCAAGAGATTATACTAAATCTTATGGCATTCTCAAGCTTCAAAGTCCTTTCATCATCAAGGCATTCTTAACCATCTCACACAATCATCTGGATTAGGATTTTGGTCAAAAGGGCATCTGGGGGTATCTTCTTGAGCAAGATAGTGTTCTATGGGTCCATGTGTATCTCAAGTGGTCCATATTCGGTTCATGATTCTTCATAAGTCATCACATGAGCCTTAGTCGGTGGAAGAAAGATTAAGGTTTCATCTGGTTAAGAAAGTCAACTTTGGCCTCACAAAGTCAAAGTCTTGGATTTTGAGGTCAATCATGGGCATTCCATGGCATCCTAAGTGTTATTATGTGTTTGGATAAAATAGAATCAAGGAGAAACATAAAATCAAGAGATTTGGTGAATTAGGGTTTTAGTGGAAAGTTTCTAAGTATGGAAAATCTCAATATCTAGTCATCTTGCAACGTCCATAACGTTTTCATCCTTGATCCAAATGGGACAAACTTTCTATCAAATTAAAGAGGACATCGTGTACTACAAGTTTGAGGAAGGAAAGTTGTTCAAAAGATTCATGGGTAAAAATTTATGAGGTCATGAATGTGAGGAAAAAGTGAAATGTGAACTTTTGTACTTAGAATTCTTTCTAAGTGTCAATTTTCAAGTTCAATATTGGTTCTTCAAAGGCAATTTTCCTCATGATCAAGGTTGTTCCTCAAAATCTTGCAAACATGAAAGTTATAGATCATTCTCCAAGATTTATTTTGAGTATAATAACTCCTCAATTGGATGTGTAGATCAAAAGATATGGTGTCTCAAATTTAGGGTTTTCTTTATGCCAAATTTAGCGAGGTGTTTGTCAACTTCATGGACCAATCTTCCAAGGCATTTTTCACCATGATCAAAGCTCCAATTCAATTTTCTTCAAACATCAAAATTGTTAAGCTTCTTCCAAGCTTTTCAAGCATACCAAGAACTCATCATTTGAGCACCTAGAGCTCAAGATATGAAGCTTCAAAGTTCATCTCATTAAGTTGTCTAATATGTCTCATGACTTAGAATTTTTCATGCAAGTTTGGCCAATTTGTGGACATGTTTTTCTAAGCTAGTTTTCATGAATTTTTAGGCTTCAATTCAAGTTGCTCCTAACATGAAAGTTGTTCCTTATGACCTTACCTTCATCTTGAACCCAAGCTTCACTTCATTTGATGGTAAATTCTTCAAGTTATGGCATTATGCAAGAACATGCATGGCTATGTGACATGAATATGGTTCCTTGATTTCTAAGTCATAACTTTTGATTTTTTTCTTGCCTCTCATTCTTGTACTACACCATCATCACCATATTGCATAATCATTCTTTTACCTAAAGTGAGCAAACCATGTACTACACACACGCACCAAATTCAAATTTTCATGCCAAAGTTGGAAATCACAAACTCACTTCACAAACTAATTCCTAATGGTACCAACCCTTTCTTATTCTCGTCCCACCCCCAATTATGCTCACGGACTACCTAAAATAACACAAAGATCATGCTAAACCCGTATGCATCATTTCTCACTCATTTTTGTCAAAACTTCAAACAATCTAATTCTTTCCATTTGGGCTTCAAAAAACTCCCTAATCCATCTTATATAAACTCAGCACAAACCCTAAAGAGCGTAGAGATTTCATTTTGCTACAGAGAGAGCTCAAATCATCCCAAGATCATTCAAGTTTCTCTCTCTTTGAGTTTTCCATTTCCTTGAAGATATCGCTCTCCTCTTGCCCTATTCTTACTCACAGAAGCTCAAGGAGTCTGGTGGAAGCTCTCATCTGAATTTTAAGCACGATTTGAAGGACCAACAGAGTTGCTCCGTTAGGTAATCTTCATCACCTTGAATCTCTCATTGTAGGCATGTATTTAAGCTCATACTGGTGCAGCTGAAGTCCTCCAGTGATGGAGGCAATGTTTGCATAATATTTGTCTCAATTTATGGATGTTTCAATTGATATTTGAAATTCCGTGGCCAATTTTAGCAATGTTAGAGACACCTTTTTGAAAAACTAAGCACAAATTCTTATTCTCCATGAATTTTCCTTCATGAATATGTGTGGTTTGTTGATTTTTATTGTGTTTGGTCTGCAACTCCGATGAGTCCTCCCGGAGAAGACGACCGGAGCCCTAGCTCTAATGTTTATGTGGCAAGCGTGATATGGCACGGCTGAGTAGACTTTGACCCCATTGACCTGCTCACATGGGTCCTTGCTGGCGATGAGGTCATTTAGTGAAACGGCACGTTTCACTATTTGGTTATTTTTGTTTTGTTTTTTGTTGGGCTTAGTTGATTTAATTTCCACACCCCACACTTCTTAGGCCCATTGCACAACATAACTGGGTTTTAGTTCAATTGGAAATTTCTAGTGCACCCCTCTTGCATCCTTCTTCTTTTTATTTTCTTTTTCTTTCCTTTTGTGTTTTTATTTTATTTTATGATTTCTAAACATGATAAAATATTACAAAAATATTTTCTAAACACTTTGATGTCTTATTTAATTTTTAATATTTTTAATTTTTATTCTTATTTTATTTTAATATTTTTAATTGAATTTTAAATTCAATGTGTTTCTATTTGTGTGACTTTTGAATTAGGGTTTTGTTGATGCTTATTTGAATCCAATTTTGAGCCACTCTTTTCACCCTATTTAGGCACACTCATGAGGACACTTTGTATGCCATTGTGGTGCTTTGATAATGATTTTTTGATCATGGTCCATGTGTTTATTTTGAGCCCTCGATGCATGCTCGATACTTGAATTATGCTTGCCTAATTGATTTGATTTGATGATGCATTTATGCAATTCTTATTGTGATATTTGGCACACTTGTTCTTAATGGTTATAACATGAGTTAGAGTCTTGTGTTGGAATTTATTAGGTCATTTTCCTATTTTTGATTGATGCCTCAATGTGACTTAATTTTGGATTAAGTATGCATGGTGTTTGACCTAGTTTCCAATCACTTGCTGTTTTGACTTGATTATGGCTTTTTATTCACTTTCGTTTGGTTATTTTCCTTTTTTGGTGGAATTTTCAAGTTGATGTTGTTTTAGCCTTGCACCATTAATGTTTTTGACCTAGTCTCCTAAGATGCTTCCTTATATAACCTAATGGATGCCTGGGGATTCTTGTATGCTTGAAATGACATGTTTGAGAGCTTGATTTTCATGTTGTGATGTTCATTGTAGGATCACTTTTCATTTTCATCTTTACATGTTTACTCTGTTTTTGTTATGGGTAGTGTGAATGGTGTCGACCCTAACTGCTGGAACGCGAACTTAACGTTGCTCATAAAAAACACTTAACCAATCTGTGGTTATGTCCATGAACTACGGACGCTCTGATTTCCACATTCTCGTCCGAATGAGGATACGTAGGTACAAGACGGCGAGGTCTTGGCGAGCAACCTTCCCCCATCACCTGTAGTCCTTCGAATTGCATTGACTCTGACTTTCCCATTGCACGAGGGAATACGTAGGAATAGGACGACGAAGTCCTATCGAGACTCCTTTTGTTTCTGTCCTTTTCCTTTCTGTTTAGCAGTAGAGCTTTAGATAACACACCTTTTGATTAGACAATAAACGTGGATCTTGTTGAGTACAACGGACGTGATGGGGTGCTAATACCTTCCTCTCGCGTAATCAACTCCCGAACCCATGATTTGGTTGCGATGACCATGTCTTCTCCCTTTTGAGGTTTCTTCGATAGTTTCCTTTCCCCCGCCGGGACAAATAATGTTAGGTGGCAACTCTGTTTTTCCGCCGGTTTTTTTTTTTTTGCATTGCGACAACATGTAACTCCATTTTCGTTCAAACTCTTGACTGTGCACAAAATAACTAACAGCTACTAACAAAAGATTTGACTAGCTCCACTTCTAACAACAACATATGTCCTAACTCACCAATCCAAATAGTTAAACTATGTCTAGCAGCTGACTTTAATGGCATCAAAATTCAAACAAATCACTAACAACCCTAGTTTCTAAGCAGCTCAATTTGACACTTCAAATTAGTTAAGTGGTTCAGATTTCTAACAATTTTAACATTTTATCCAATTCAACAACTAACAAACAACATACCAAAGTTCAAGCATGACAGAAGGTAACATGACTTCTATAGATTATTAACATCAACAAATAACTCTTTGTTTTTTTACTATTGGAAATGCAATACTAATTGTAAAAGCAAGATTGAGTTCTACATCTAGCCTTTAGTTTTGATGATAAATGCACATGGTATATAAAACACCAATTTTGTATGATATGGTTTTTGTCTAGTGTGTGGCTGTTGTCAATATGATTCTGACTCTGATAAGAAGGCGTGTGACGTCATCAGGCTCTGATCTAAACACTCTGGAAAGAAAATATATAATGTGTACAAGATAAAGTCAAGATTCAGAAATACTTCTAATGCAACGGTTCTAAGGAACGTTAGTAACGAGGTTTCTGACTGAGACTTTATAAGTAAGCCTAAAAGGCTTTACAAGAAATGTGCTTTCTATTATTACAGCTCTGAAGATTCTGAAGACATGGTTCTGGTGAACAAAGCTCTGAAGATTCTGAAGACATCATTTATGAAGATCAAGTTCTGAAGACAAGGTTCTGATTGAATGAAATGTCAAAGACTCTAAAGACAAAGTATGCGCTTAATGAAAACTGAAGACTCTGAAAACGAGGTTCTGATAGAACAAGTTCTAAAGACTCTGAAGATAATGCTTCTAACAAACCAAGTGCTGAAGATTCTTATGACTAGGTTCTGCTAAACAAAGATTTGAGATTCTGAAGATTACACAAAGAATGAGTCTTCTACAACACGCTTCATCAAGTTAATATCTGAAGCCTCTGAAGATGCTAGAAGACTGAAGATCATAATGGTTTTAAGCTGAATATAATAGTGCTAAAACTATGTGACCACTACCTCGATAAGGTGGCGTGTAACACCCCAGTTTTTGTTAGATTTATTTAATCGAGTCGATTTAATTATTTTTATTATTATTTTATTTTATTCTTGACTTTTATTTGGCAATATATTGTTTTTCATTGTTGTTATGTTTTATCGCGTTTTGGGAGCGTTTGCAAGATATTTGAGTGTAGGGGTATTTTGGTCATTTTACTTATTTTTCTTAAGTTAGTAACATAGAGAGAAAAAATAGAGAGAAAGAAAAAGAGAAGAAGGAAAAGAGAAAGAAAAGAAGAAAAAGAGGGAAAAACTTGGAGAGAAATAAATTGATCCAACCGACTTTTCAAACACGGTTAAATCGGGTAAGGGTGTGAAACTCGATTATCTTATACTTGTGTATGATTATGTATGTATGTATTTGTTTGTTGTTGGGTTGAAATTGGATATAGAACCAAAACCATTAATATGTTGAGATTGTTAGAATTTGATTAAATTGTGTCTGAAATCATGTTTTAATGTTCCTAATTGCTGAGACATGTTAGATAGATGTTGTTGTGCATTCAATTGGTAATTTTATGGTGTTTAGATGAGATTTGGAGTGATTTTTGGATGAATTTCGCAGCAGAAATTATGTAGGAAAAAATCTGGGTTTTCTCTGCCCATACGCGTATTAGGCAAGGCAATACGCGTATTGGGTTGGGCAATACGCGTATGGCAGGTGCAATTGAGGGCAATACGCGTATGGAAATCCATTTTTCTTGGCCATCTGCTGAAATGCATAATGGTACGCGTATGGGGCTGGGCATTACGCGTATGGCTCAGGGCAATACGCGTATGGCCAGTGAGGGTGCAGAATTTTGCCATTTTGCGATTCCCTTTCTTTTTAATTCCATAACTTGTGTTCCGATTATCCGTTTTGAACATCCTTGGTATCGTTGGAAAGCTAATAAGATGTTCTTTCTTATCAAAATGGTTTTGAGATTATTGGCCGATTTAATTATGTCGGGAATTTGGAAATGTGTCGTTTTGTCGGCTTTTACCGTTTTAATTGTATGTATTTGATGTGTTATCATGCAATGTGCTTTTGATATATACTGTATGACTTGTGTGTTGTTGTATGATGTAAATGCATGTGATGAAACATTGTATTGATGATTTGTGGCCGAAGGGCAAGAAAATGCATTGTGTTGTGTTTGATTATATATGCATGATTATGGATGTGTATACGTGTGCATTTGAATGTCATGAGTCATTGTATGCCAAGCATCATGATATGCATTCTTGTGATGTCGTGTGCCCTAGTGGGTGTGAGCGACGAAACGGTTCCAGAGGGAATCCGCTATAACATCGTGAGCCTTATACCGAGAGGACCTAAAACGATGATTATAGACGATCGTGGGCCTTATACAAAGAGGACTTAAAGCGATCGGATCGTGAGCCTTATACCGAGAGGACCTAAAGCGATCCATAAACGTCGTGAGCCTTATACCAAGAAGACCTAAAGCAACGGGGAACATCGTTTGCCCGACGGGGAGTTACACTAAGTAACAAGCGATGATTCCAATAGTTCCTGACTAAATTAATGATGAGAATGATGGATGGAACGGTACCGCATTGCATTTGCATATAGTCGTTGTGTCGGTCTCTTTGCATTTGCATAAATCATGAATGGATTGATTTTGTGTGGAATTGTGAATGGAATTAATGAGTTGAGATACATATATATATATATATATGCTGGTGATAAATGTATTGTGCATGATTGATATGCCTTGGTGATGGATATATGAGATATGCATTGCGTTGTTTTGTATTTGAATTCTGGTGTAAGTTGTGGTGAGAATATGTTACATGTGTATTTTTGTGTTATTATATAATTGTATGCAATTATATTATGATTGTGTTTCCCACCCTTCTGCTGTTTTGAATGCTCTATGAGGCATTGCAGATTAGATGCTGGAGGTCTTTTTGTGAAGCTTAGGTCTTCATTCTTTTGTCGGTCGGCTCTGATATATAGCACCGGGTAGTCGGGGAGATCGTTTGTGATTTATGTGTATATGTATATGTTCTTTTTGGATTGTACATGTATGACTCTGTGTATGACAGATAAACTTTTATGTTATATATATATATGAGGTTCAGTTGCAGATTTTTCGCTTTTATTATGTATCTGAATTGTGGATGTGAGGAACTGAGTTCCTCTATTATGTGATACCTGATTGTTGCATATCTTTATGAGCAGGTTATTGTATTTTATTTCAATTGATGTGACGCCTCCGTCTATGCCATGAATGTTTTAATTACACTCTGATTATTTGTTATCGCTTTAATACCTTGGGAGTATAGATTGGGGGTGTTACATTAAGTGGTATCAGAGCCAGTTTTGTCAGTCCGTGTCAGTCCGTGTCGGTCTTTGTGTTTGGGTGAGCTGTTTGTTTAACCATAGTTGTTGTTATTGGATATGAACAGAATATGGCTGGTAGGAATGATGCTGCTTTGGCTGCTGCTATGCAAGCTATGGCTCAGGCTGTGCGGAGTGCACCTAATGCTGGGGGGAATGATGAGTTCAGGAAGAATAAACCGCCTATCTTCAAAGGGAGACATGATCCTGGTGGAGCTCAGATTTGGATTAAGGAGATATAAAGAATCTTTCGAGTAATGGACTGTGCTGAGGAACATAAGGTGAGACTGGGTACTCACATGTTGCAGGAGAAGGTTGATGATTGGTGGGTTAGTAAGCGTCATGTTTGGGAAGCTACAGGTGAAGAGGTCACTTGGGCTTTGTTTAGCAGGGAGTTTTTGAGGAAGTATTTTCCTAAAGATGTTAGAGGAAAGAAAGAAATAGAGTTCTTGGAGTTGAAACAGGGTTACATGTCTGTTATGGATTACACTGCTAGGTTTGTGGAACTTGTTCAGTTTTATCCACATTATGCTGAAGCAACTGCAGAGTTTTCCAAATGTGTGAAGTTTGAGAACGGATTGCGTCCTGAGATCAAGCAAGAAATTGGTTATCAAAGGATTAGGAGGTTTTCAGATTTGGTGGATTGTTGTAGAATTTATGAGGAAGATAGCAAAGCTCGTTCTACTCACTATAAGAGTGTGAACGAAAGAAAAGGGAAGCAACCGTTTCGTGGTGGTCCTTATGTGACACCAGCTGACAAGGGTAAGCAAAGGGGTAGTTTTGATAAAAGTCCAAGTGGGGGAGGTATGTCTAATCCTCTTAGATGTTTTAGGTGTGGTGACTTAGGACATCGTCAGTTTGAATGCAGAAAGGATATGAGGAAGTGTTCCATTTGTGGAGGTTTAGGATATTTCACAGCTGATTGTAAGAAGAATGTGGTGAAGTGTTTCAACTGTGGTGAACCTGGTCATATTAGTACGAAGTGTTCGAAACCAAAGCAAGCTCAAGCTGGAGGGAAAGTATTTGCATTGGCAGGAACTCAGACTACTAGTGCAAACCGTCTGATTATAGGTACTTATTTTATTAATAGTACGCCTTTAGTTGCTATTATTGATACCGGAGCGACTCATTCGTTTATTTCGTCTGAGTGCATGAAGCGTTTGAATCTTTTGTTGTCTTCGATGGGTGGAGAGATGGTTATTGATACTCCAGCAATGGGGTCGGTAACTACTTCTTTGGTTTGTCTAAGTTGTCCTTTGACCATTTATGGTAAAGATTTTGAGATGGATTTGGTGTGTTTGCCGTTTGAGGGTTTAGATATGGTTCTGGGAATGAATTGGTTGCAGTTTAATCGAGTTCATATTGATTGTTATCATAAGTTGGTAAGATTTCCTTCTCTTGAGGAAGACGAGGAATCGAGTTTCTTATCTACCAAAGAGTTGAAGAAACTTTTGGCGGATGAAGCTCAGTTGTTCGGGTTGTTTGCATCGTTGGCAGTGGATAGTCAAGTTGCAATTGGTGTGTTTCTTGTTGTGTGTGAATTTCCAGAGGTGTTTCCTGAGGATATTTCAGATGTGCCGCCAGAGAGAGAGGTGAAGTTTTCTATAGATCTAGTTCCTGGTACTAGACTTGTGTCTATGGCACCATATCGTATGTCGGCATCTGAGTTGGTTGAGTTAAAGAAGCAGTTGAATGAATTGTTAGAAAAGAGGTTTGTGAGGCCGAGTGTACTGCCTTGGGGTGCTCCAGTTTTGTTGGTGAAAAAGAAAGATGGAAGTATGCGATTGTGTATTGTTTATCGACAGCTGAATAAGGTGACGATTAAGAATAAGTATCCTCTTCTGAGAATTGATGATCTGATGGACCAGTTGGTAGGTGTGTGTGTGTTTAGTAAGATTGATTTGAGGTCAGGGTATCATCAGATTAGAGTGAAAGAGGAAGATATTCAGAAGACAGCTTTTAGGACACGCTACGGACATTACGAATATTCTGTGATGCCGTTCGGGGTTTCTAATGCCCCGGGTGTGTTTATGGAGTATATGAATCGTATTTTCCATGAGAATTTAGATCGATTTGTTGTTGTGTTTATTGATGACATCTTGATTTATTCTAAGTCCCGGGAGGAACACGCGGAACATTTGCGTGTTGTGTTGCAAATTTTGAAGGAAAGGAGACTTTATGCCAAGTTGTCCAAGTGTGAGTTCTGGTTGTCAGAAGTGAGTTTTCTGGGGCATGTGATTTCAGGTAATGGTATTGTTGTGGATCCATCTAAAGTAGATGCATTTCTACAATAGGAGGCTCCTAGATCTGTTATTGAACTTAGAATCTTTTTGGGTTTAGCTGGATATTATCGACGATTCATCGAAGGTTTTTCCAAGTTAGCACTTCCTTTGACCCAACTGACTTGTAAAGGTAAAGCGTTCATTTGGGATATTCAGTGTGAGGAAAGTTTTAATGAGCTGAAGAGAAGATTGACTACAGCTCCAATTTTGGTCTTACCGAATCCTACTGAACCGTTTGTGGTGTTTTGTGATGCGTCTTTGATTGGTTTAGGTGGGGTGTTGATGCAAGAAGGTAAGGTTGTGGCTTATGCTTCGAGGCAATTGAGGATTCACGAGAAGAATTACCCTACTCATGATTTGGAATTAGCGACTGTGGTGTTTGTGTTGAAAATTTGGAGGCATTATCTCTATGGTGCAAGATTCGAAGTCTTTAGTGATCATAAAAGTTTGAAATACTTGTTTGATCAGAAAGAGTTGAATATGAGGCAACGGAGATGATTGGAATTTTTGAAGGACTACGATTTTGGCTTGAATTACCATCCTGGTAAAGCTAATGTGGTAGCCGATGCGTTGAGCTGGAAATCTTTGTATATGTCCGCTTTGATGGTTAAAGAGTGGGAACTTTTGGAAGCATTTAGAGATTTGAGTTTGGTGTGTGAATTGACATCTGATAGCATGAGGCATGGTATGTTAAAGGTTACTAATGACTTTCTGTTAACCGTTAGCGAGAAACAAAAGTTGGATGTGAAATTTGTTAATTTGATGACGGTTGGAGATCAAAGTGTGAATGGTGACTTTAAAGTGGATGATAAGGGTATTTTGAGATTCCGTGGTAGAATTTGTATTCCTGATGATTCGGACTTGAAAAATATGATTTTAGAGGAAGGACACCGGAGTAGTTTGAGTATACATCCGGGAGCTAATAAGATGTATCAAGATTTGAAGAAGATATTTTGGTGGTCCGGATTAAAGAGGGATGTAGCTCAGTTTGTTTATGCGTGTTTGACGTGTCAGAAGTCAAAAGTAGAACATCAGAAGCCTAGTGGATTATTGCAACCGTTGGATATTCCCGAGTGGAAATGGGACCACATTTCTATGGATTTTGTGACAGGGTTGCCGAATACACAGAGGGGACATAATGCCATTTGGGTGATTGTGGATAGGGTGACTAAATCGGCGCATTTCATTCCGATTGACATCAGTTTTTCTTTAGAGCGGTTGGCTGAGATTTATATCCGTGTGATTGTGAAGTTACATGGTGTTCCATTGTGTATTGTTTCAGATCGAGATCCGAGGTTTACTTCCAGATTTTGGAAAAGTTTGCAAAAGGCGTTGGGTTCCAAGTTGAGATTGAGTTCGGCTTATCATCCCCAGATGGATGGTCAGACCGAGAGAACTATTCAGTCATTGGAAGATTTGTTGAGGGCTTGTGTTCTTGAGCAAGGTGGTGCTTGGGATAGTTATCTTGCGTTGGTGGAATCCACGTATAACAACAGTTTCCATTCGAGTATTAGAATGGCACCTTTTGAAGCATTGTATGGAAGAAGATGTCGAACATCTTTGTGTTGGAATGAATCTGGTGAGAGTTCGGTGGTTGGACCGGAGTTAGTGCAACAGACTACGGAAAAGGTGAAACTTATTCGTGAGAAAATGAAGGCTTCTCAGAGTAGGCAAAAGAGTTATCATGATCGAAGGAGGAAAGATCTTGAGTTTCAAGAGGGCGATCATGTATTTTTTTAGAGTTACACCGGTGACGGGTGTTGGTCGTGCATTGAAGTCGAAGAAGCTTACTTCTTGGTTTATTGGTCCTTATCAGATATTCGTGAGAGTGGGTGTTATGGCTTATCGGGTGGCGTTGCCGCCGAGTCTTTCAAATTTGCATGATGTGTTCCATGTTTCACAGCTTTGGAAGTATGTTCCGGATCCATCGCATGTGATTCCGATGGATGAGGTTGCGGTAAGGGAGAACCTTACGGTTGAGGCATTACCAGTGAGAATTTTGGATCGCGAGTTGAAGCGGTTAAGAGGCAAGGATATTGCGTTTGTGAAAGTAGCGTGGGGAGGCGCTGCTGAGGGCAATTTGACTTGGGAGTTGGAGAGTCGGATGCGGGAGTCGTATCCGGAGTTGTTCGCCTCAAGTAATATTTTCGAGGACGAAAATTTCTAAGTGGGGGAGAGTTGTAATGCCCCAGTTTCTGTTAGATTTATTTAATCGAGTCGATTTAATTATTTTTATTATTATTTTATTTTATTTTTTACTTTTATTTGTCAATATATTATTTTTCATTGTTGTTATGTTTTATCGCGTTTTGGGAGCGTTTGCGAGATATTTGAGTGTAGGGGTATTTTGGTCATTTTACTTATTTTTCTTAAGTTAGTAACATAGAGAGAAAGAAAAAGAGAAGAAGAAAAAGAGAAAGAAAAGAAGAAAAAGAGGGAAAAACTTGGAGAGAAAGAAATTGATCCAACCGACTTTTCAAACACGATTAAATCGGGTAAGGGTGTGAAACTTGATTATCTTATACTTGTGTATGATTATGTATGTATATATTTGTTTGTTGTTGGGTTGAAATTGGATATAGAACCAAAACCATTAATATGTTGAGATTGTTAGAATTTGATTAAATTGTGTCTGAAATCATGTTTTAATGTTCCTAATTGCTGAGACATGTTAGATAGATGTTGTTGTGCATTCAATTGGTAATTTTCTGGTGTTTAGATGAGATTTGGAGTGATTTTTGGATGAATTTCGCAGCAGAAATTATGCAGGAAAATTTTTGGGTTTTCTCTGCCCATACGCGTATCAGGCAAGGCAATACGCGTATTGGGTTGGGCAATACGCGTATGGTAGGTGCAATTGAGGGAAATACGCGTGTGGAAATTCATTTTTCTCGGCCACCTGCTGAAATGCTTAATGGTACGCGTATGGGGCTGGGCATTACGCGTATGGCTCAGGGCAATACGCGTATGGCCAGCGAGGGTGCAGAATTTTGCCATTTCGCGATTCGCTTTCTTTTTAATTCCATAACTTGTGTTCCGATTATCCGTTTTGAACATCCTTGGTATCGTTGGAAAGCTAATAAGATGTTCTTTCTTATCAAAATGGTTTTGAGATTGTTGGCCGATTTAATTATGTCGGGAATTTGGAAATGTGTCGTTTTGTCGACTTTTACCGTTTTAATTGTGTGTATTTGATGTGTTATCATGCAATGTGCTTTTGATATATACCGTATGACTTGTGTGCTATTGTATGATATAAATGCATGTGATGAAACGTTGTGATGATGGTTTGTGGCCGAAAGGTAAGAAGATGCATTGTGTTGTGTTTGATTATATATGCATGATTATGGATGTGTATACGTGTGCATTTGAATGTCATGAGTCATTGTATGCCAAGCATCATGATATGCATTCTTGTGATGTCGTGTGCCCTAGTGGGTGTGAGCGACGAAACGGTTCCAGAGGGAATCCGCTATAACATCGTGAGCCTTATACCGAGAGGACCTAAAGCGATGATTATAGACGATCGTGAGCCTTATACAAAGAGGACCTAAAGCGATCGGATCGTGAGCCTTATAACGAGAGGACCTAAAGCGATCCATAAACATCGTGAGCCTTATACCAAGAGGACCTAAAGCGTCAGGGAACATCGTTTACCCGACGCGGAGTTACACTAAGTAACAAGCGATGATTCCAATAGTTTCTGGTGTAAGTTGTGGTGAGAATATGTTACATGTGTATTTTTGTGTTATTATATAATTGTATGCAATTATATTATGATTGTGTTTCTCACCCTTCTGCTGTTTTGAATGCTCTATGAGGCATTGCAGATTAGATGCTGGAGGTCTTTTTGTGAAGCTTAGGTCTTCATTCTTTTGTCGGTAGGCTCTGATATGTAGCACCGGGTAGTCGGGGAGATCGTTTGTGATTTATGTGTATATGTATATGTTCTTTTTATATTGTACATGTATGACTCTGTGTATGACAGACAAACTTTTATGTTATATATATATGAGGTTCAATTGCAGATTTTTTGCTTTTATTTTGTATCTGAATTGTGGGTGTGAGGAACTGAGTTTCTCTGCTATGTGTTACCTGATTATTGCATATCTTTATGAGCAGCTTGTTGTATTTTGTTTCAATTGATGTGACGCCTCCGTCTATGCCATGAATGTTTTAATTACACTCTGATTATTTGTTATCGCTTTAATACCTTGGGGGTATAGATTAGGGGTGTTACATGGCGCAAAGACAGTTTTTTAATACCATGATGTTGACCATTCCTTCACATGACCATTGAAACTTTGTTGTTGGAATATGTTTCCAAGACTGCCCTTCAACGGATATATTTTCTCAAGCTTTATAAATTGAAGATTTGGAAGCTTGAAGAAATTTCACTGGCTGCGGTGATGCTATGGAAGATCCAACAGGCCAGTGAATACCACAAACTGGTATAAAGTGAAAATGACTGAAATGTTAAAGCCATGAAAGTTGCTGCTATGTGCTGAAGAAGAAAACATGTGTGCAACGTCACAACAATGCAAGCAAGCTATGAAGATACTACAAGTTGAAGCTTGAAGAAGATATGAAAATAAGCCTTTGTGGCTCAACAAAGAAAAAGTTAAAATTGTTGTATGTATGTGTGTATAACGATGCAACATGCTAAAACCATGTATAACTAGTCAAGTGAAACATCAATAAGTGAAGCATAGTAACTTAGTTGATCTTGATGGTTAAGCTGGAAGAAACATTACCTGCTCAAGAAAGGAGTACATTAGAAAGAAGCTTAAAGCTCATTAAAAGAAGTTGTAGCGCTCAATAAGAAAGCTTTTAAGCAATACATAACTAGTATACTTTATAATCTCTTAGAGATTTATCATTAGATAGTTTTGTATTAGAAAGCAAGGAGCTGTTGCTCAAGAACTTGCTAGAAATACTTAGGTGTTCTTGTACTTCATTTGTGTAATTAGGTTGTAAGAATCATTAAGTGTACACAAGCAAAATCCTTTTTCTAAACGTGGCGTAAATCCTTCTTGAAGGTACCTTGAGAAATCCTTTGTCTAAAGGTGAAGTGAATCCTTGTTAAAGGTAGCTTGAGAAATCATGTCTAAGGTGGCGTAAATCCTTGTTGAAGGTAGCATGAAATTCCTTAGAAGGTAATGATTTCCTTGAGCGGATAAGTTGTTAGCCAAGTTGCTTAAGAGGGCCAGGTCATTTTCTAATGGCTTGGAGGTTGATTCCTTAAGAGGTTAGTGAGAGCCAGGATTCTCAAGAAGGCAATGGAAGGTATTCATTATGGTTGTAATCGTTGATGATTATTGGATTAAGTCCTTGTCTTAGGAAAAATCACCTTGGTGGGTGGACTGGAGTAGCTTCGTTAACAGTGAACCAGAATAAAAATAATTGTGTCGTTTATCTTTATTGTCATTGTTAAATTTATCTTTCTAATTCCGCAAAAGGGGACAAAATATGAAATCCAATTCAAACTCCCTTTTCTTGAGTTTCTCAACCTTTAATTAGTATTAGAGCTCCAGTTCTGTTATTGATGTTTATTAAACACTTAACTGTATCAGATAAAAATCCAGACGAGCTTTTTTTTTAGAAAACACTCTGGTAAATCTACTCCTCCACTTGCTGTTCCAATCTCAAATGTTCTTAGCTCTATTGTTCACTTTCATTGGTGAAAAGATTGAGAGTTGGAAAGTTTAACTAGAAAGGTCCTTTCTAGAAGGTGATGCTGATACAAGGCTTGGATGTAAACCTGAATAATCTGGAAGATTATTAGAATCCTCAGGAAGCAATAAATCTTGTTTGCTGAAAGTTGTTCTTTTTTAGTATAGGATGTTTTCAAATAATGACTGCCATGTCCATTTTACTTTCTCAGTATTACTCATCAGGAACTCTTTCATGTAAAGAAGGCAAATGCTCTTGTCTTGGTTCGAAAGTATGAAGACTTTAAGATGAAGAATGTTGAAGATGGTTGGAAGTCTTGCTATCAAGGTCTTAGACCATGTTTGCAGAACTTAAGGTTTTGAACATCAAATTCTTATTGTTAGAATTCTTGAAGAAGATTATCAGAATCTTGTCATCTGAATGAAAGCTTATGGAAACCGCTCAAGCATGCAGAAGTTCAGAAGCTGAAGAGATTATGGATCAACAAGAAGATTCAGACAAAGATGAAGATAGATTATTACTTCTGTTTAGAAGGTTTATTTATCTTAAGAAGAAGAATCTTCATATCTAATCTCAAGGATCTAAGATTGTTGATTTCTCCAAAGTCTACCTCTGATGAAGAGAAGTCTGCTGACAAGAAATCACTTGCTACAATAGAAATGAGTTATGACATGTCAGATAAGTTTATCTCTACTTCAAAAGGACAAAGCCTAAGAAGAAAGCATGAAATGCTTAAAAGAAATGGCTGAAGAATACACGAGGTGTTTCTCTGTCCTGAGAAGGTGCTGCAAAAGAATAACGAACTAACATAGCATTCTTAGTTGATGTTAGAACGTCTGATGCAGAAGGTATCTCCAAAAGATAAAGTAGTTTATCATGAAACAAAAACTATCTTTAATGAAGATGCTCTTAGTGGTGCAGTCAAAACACTAGCCATGTTATCAGGATTCTAACTGTCTGCATAATATGAAGACATCTACTCCAATTCTAGAAAGCTTTGCAGATTTTTGAAGTGATCAGAAGGGAAGATTATCAAGCTGTCAGAAGTTTGGAAGAACAACACATGCAAGATCAAATTTTTTGAGTTCTTGGCGTATGTGTGTTCATGAAGAGAAATGGCTTGACATAGACGATTAAGTCATGTTAGTTTGAGAATGGTATCTCAGCTGAACAAACTTAAGTTTGTCATAATGTCGTCCATAAGTTCTTTTCAGAAGCTCTTGATAAAGCACGTCAGAAAGACAAGTCATCTATTTCTGATGCTTCTACCTCAAGACATCTTGGAACTTTTGTACCTTAATCTGCTTGAACAAGTGAAAACTGCGTCTATCACTGCTCAGAAGTAGTTTGTTGTTGACTATATCAAAAAGAGTTGAGTAAAGACTTCTGACACAAGAATGTATTTTTCTGTGTTCACTCAAGTGATTAAGTGATTGTCTGAGATTGTTCAAAGCACAAATCTTGATCAAACAATCTAAGAATAAATAGCTTGGGAACCTATTTGATAAGAAAGAGATTCTCGTGTTCTAGTTCTTCACAATTAGATAAAGATGTAGAAGATAGAACAAGCTCTCAAGAAGAAGTTGTTAGTATTATGATTCTATCGTGACAAAAATTTCTTAAGAAGTTAAAGCATGCTATATTCAGAACGAAATACAGTTTGAATATATGCTGAATGCATTATGGCCAGAATGCTCTGAATGCTACATCATCTTGGCATGGAAGTACTTCTATTGGTGAATCAAATCAATGCCAGATTTGATGATAAGCTTGGAAACCAGAAACCATAGCTTATTAGAAGATTGTAAATCCAAAAATTACCTATTTAGAATGTTAAAGGTAATGGAGTTGCTTAAGAAGTACAAGATGAATATATCAAAGGATGCTCAATCAGAAGTCATCACAGTTCATACTCCCTTAAGAAAGGAAAGTCAAAATTTGTTACTTTCTGATTAACTGATTCTTGTTAATAAGACCAAACTTGTAAGAACTAGATCAACATTCAAGCCCTCAGAAGATGCATCTCGTGGTTTAATGTTCATGATGATATCTGCATCCACTAAAGAAGAACGTCATGTCAAGAAATTGACTTTGGCAATACAAGATTGATTTTAGCCAGTTTATGGTGTTTAGGATTTTACCTAAAACCTGAAAGCTAAACTGGATGAATCAAGAAGACTTATGGAAAGCATGCCAACGAAAAGACATGAAGCGCAAAGATAAAAGGAAGCTCTCAAAGTTCTCAGATGATCCAGATGGAATAAACATCAGAAGAGATGTTTCATCATCAAAATGAGAAGTTCAAATAAGAATTAAAGATAATCTTGTCACAATACAAGATAAAGAAGACTAATGTGCATCCAACGCACATTCTGAATATGAGAATCTGAGAAGAAAGAAGATAGATGATGAAAGAAGAAATGATTCTAGTGGTCCAGCTATAAGAACTCATCAACGACTGCAGAAGCTGAACACGTGGTGATTCTGAAGAAGCCTCTACATCAGAAGCTAGGAATCTACAGAAGTATTGAGTAATGTATTTCTGACTCTTACTATTTATTCTTAAATGGTTTAGAAATCTATATTTATATTCTAGAGAAATACATTTTAAGAGATTATACTCAGAAGGAATTTATTTTCTAAAATATATGAGTGAAGATGGCTGGAAATCTACCTGAGTGAACCGCACACTCAAAGATACAACAGAGTCACCACCGAACTTTATTTAGTCCCAAAGGACAGGGAAAATATCGATAAAACCCAAGGGGAAGAGAAACGGGAACGGGGGGTCGGTTATGCGAAAGGAAGGTATTAGCACCTAACGCATCTGTCGTACTCGACGGGAACCATTTCGCTTGCTTCTAGGCTTGGATAGGTTATCTATCTAAAGGCTTCTAGCTAAAAGAAAGAGAAGAGAGAGAGAAAGGGGAAAAAGAACGAAAAGAAAGAAAGTGCTCGCGGAGGAACAAAGCCCTCGTGCCTACGTACCCTTATAGTGCAATGAGGAAGTCAGAGCGCCGTAGTTCATGGAACCAAGGGACAAAGAAGAAAGAAAGGGAGAAGGAAGGAAGGGTGGAAGTGTGCTCGCCGAGATCATTGCGATCTCATGCCTACGTATCATACATTCAAGAGAATGCAGAATCAGAGCTTCCGTAGTTCGGGGAACTGAACGGTAAAGGAAAACAAGGGAGAAACAAAGAAACAAAAGAAATGATGTCAAAACCAAGAGCAAAATGGAAGAAAAACTCTACTGGGGAAGAGCTCGCGGTAAGAGCGTTTGCACAAAAGAATAGGAAAAGAGTGGTGTCAAAACCAAGAATGAAAGAAACTCTGCTGGGTATGGCAAGGAGAATTGGTGTTGAAACCAAGAAAGTAAGAGCAAAGGGAATAGGAAGGACTCCGCTGGGGATCCGAATAAAGAGATGGTGTCAAAACCAAGAGGAAAGGAAGAATCGATATATTAACTGGCTGGCAGTGGTTAGCCGAAGAAGGGAAGTAGGACTGCAACTCTGTGAGAATAGAGAAGCATTGGTTTTAACAGAGAAAACTATGATCAACCAAAGAACGGGTGTAGGACCGAGCGAAGATCGTGACCTAGAAGGACGGGTGTAGGATCGAGCAAAGGTCGTGACCCAAAGGGGTTCGGTAAACTGACTGAACAAACAGTATTCTACCGAAGAAATGGCATTTGAACCAAAGAGATGATTACTAACCCAAGGGTGCAAGTATTCGAACCAAGAGGAGGTTGCCAACTGCAGGGGATTCGGTGCTTAACAGACGGACTATGATTAACCGAAGGGAAAAGCGAGTGATTAACCAAGAAGACGTGATTAACTCGAAAGAAGCTCAGTGATTAACAGACGGACTGTGATTAACTGAAGAAACGGGTGATTAACCAAGAGAAGGTGATTAACCCAAGAGAAGCTCAGTGATTAACAGACGGACTGTGATTAACTGAGAAAGATTGAAAGCATTGGTGTTTTAACTGACGGGCAGTGGTTAACCAATCAAAGGGAGAGGAACCAAAGAAAAGGTTGTAAAACTGGGAAAGTGTCGGTTGTTTAACAGAAAGATTGTGTTTAACCGGAGAAAGGAATAGACACTCTGAATGGGAATCAAAAGCAATGATTGATTACAAGAAGAAATGAATGATGGAACAAAGAGAGATTGCTGGCGCAAGAATAATGATCTCAACCAAGAAGGATGGTGATTGATCAAAAGGAGAGATTTAAAGAGATATGAGTGATCAAGGATCGAAAAGGATCACAAAGAGAGCAAAGTGATCAAGGATCGACTCGATAGGGGAATGAGAAACACTATAGCTGGAGGATAGAGGTGACTATTCTCGAGAGAGGACAAGACGCCCTTACCGAAGAAATAGCCAGAATGAGGTTGGAAAGACTCCATCCTCATTCCTTCTCTAGCACCCAAAATATAGTGTGGGAAGTGAAGCCAACAGCGCAACCGCTCCAATGTTGAACAGTGCTCCTGCGTAGAGTAACGGATAGCATAACAACGTCAATTTGTACAGTGCTCCGATGCAAGGCGCAGCGCGAAACTCCAACTCCACGGGGGGGAAAAGAGAGAGAAAGCTCTAAAGGAGGCCTAAAGAGAGGGAAAGGGAAGATCGACTAATCGAAACAAAGTTTCGATCAATTAATCAAGGGATAAACATGCTAACAACTTTCCAAATAAGATGAAAAGTCATTAAAGCAAAAAGGAGTGCATTATTGATTAAACAAAATTAAGTTTATCCATGAAAAATAAACTCAATACAAGCTGAAATGGAAAGTGCAAAACAGTGCCAAATGATCATCAAAATATCACACAAAATCATGTATCATGTGAACAAAGATAGTGCAAGAATGATTATGTTCATATAATGCTAAGAACATGGAGCAAATGAATAATCGAAAACGTGCATCGAAAGTTTGTAAACATGCTTCAACCAGAAGTGAAATGTCATTAAAAAACATCCATAAAATCAAGCACAATGATCAATGGAAATTAAAATGGAGAAAGCATGGCAAACACACTTGAAAATGCAAGAAAATGGCAATTCTATTCAGTGTTAACCGGTTACTTACCATGCGTTAACCGGTTACTTGCTTGAAAATTGGCGTTTTTGGTGAAAATTGAACTGAGTAACCGGTTACTGACCAGGTGTTAACCGGTTACTCTGAGCAGTTGTGAAAAAAACAGAAAAAAACAGCATATGCAACAAGTAGTTTTCCACACATAATCACTTATGCAACCTATCACATGCTTGGAACTGAGATTGTGCATGAAAATTGAACTTGAAAACAACAAATAAACAGAGATAGAATCAACTAATACAATTGAATCATGGATCAAACAAATGCAAAACCAAATCACACACAACAATTATCGACTACATTGCGAGCGATACGAAAATGTGCGAAACGGTAAAATTAGTTAGATCCACCAACCTACAAGTCGGAGATTTGGCTTGGTAAATGTTGCAAAGGATTATTGATGCAGAAAATTAAAGAAAACCAGAGGAATCTTCAATTTGTAGACGAACCGTATCGAAACCAAGCAAAATGCGATAAAACTCCAAAATGCGAATTCAAACCGTTAGAAGTTGCAGCA
The DNA here is from genome assembly GCA_022829125.1 of Lathyrus tuberosus. Taxonomy (NCBI): domain Eukaryota; kingdom Viridiplantae; phylum Streptophyta; class Magnoliopsida; order Fabales; family Fabaceae; genus Lathyrus; species Lathyrus tuberosus. The sequence goes on along the minus strand of JALAZF010000308.1, from coordinate 5,985,707 downwards.
ACCACTCAAGATCAATCCAAAAGCTGAAATAACTCCAGAAATCCAAGAGAAATAGCAAGAATGATGAAGGTTGGGCTCAATAAATAATCATTTTCGATGTAAAAATGATTATCCTTCAAAGTAGAAATGAGCTTTGGTGAGATTTTGGAAGAGAATTGAGATGAAGATGAAAATGTAGTAGAGAAATTCAGAGAGAATGTGGGAGAATTGAGAGTGAAATTGAGCAAATGGTTGAAGGTCCTTGAAAAATGAGTGAAGGTGAGTTTATATAGATTTTAGGTTTGGAGTGTGAAATGGTTTGGAATTTGGTTTGGGATTAGCTTTGGGGTTGGAACTAGGCTAGGAGTTAGTTGGACTTGACTCACCGAGTCAAGGCGGTTAACTCGGTTAGTTAGAACCAACTCGGTAACAATCCCAATGTGAGTTTCAAAATCCAAAGGTTGACATGTTGGTAAATTAAGTAACATGGTGCACTTAAATTAAAGTGATGCATTGGAATAAATACACTTGGGTTGAAATGAATAGTGTTGAAATATCTAGAGAAATCTAGAATGTTCCACACACTGCTAGAATCAAGTAGAACCAAAGTCCAAAGAGAGTGCATGGATGCTGTCCCAAAAACGCAGTAGGAATTGCAAAATTGCACTGAGTAACCGGTTACTCACCATGCGTTAACCGGTTACTTCAGTCAATTTTTGCCCAAATTGCTCAGGAAATGATACTGGAGTCCCGGTTGTGGTTTTCCATCTCTTGTCTTGATGAATAAACATGGAAACCTTTATTTTGAGCCTGTTTTGATGACGTGATGACCTTATGAGGATATGATTATTCGGTCTTGAAAAACCTTAATATCCTGCAACAAGAAACACACGAAGAAAAGTGCGAATGCGTATGCTAGCGATGCGAATGCTTATGCTTATGCAAAAAGACAAAAGAGGGAGGTCAAATTTCGGGTTACGACAATGAGATATAACCTTATTTTAGGGTAGATATCTACTTCAAATTTTTCCTTACTGAAAGTAGACTTGTTTTCATTTCTTATGTGCGAACTTAGTTCAAAATCAAGAATGAAAAAAGTTATCTCAAAATGCAACTTCCTGGAATAGAAAAATAAGTTTCTATTGCTTAGTAATATTTGCTCTACTACCGATATATTAGACTTTTAACTAGTGAAGTCTTCTTATTTCATAAGTAATCAAGGATAAAACGCATGACTGTTGGTAAATGTTTTTAATTTGTGGAAACTAAAGAGCATGATGCATTTATTAGTCATTATGATACAAAGGGTTGATACGTTAACAAGAATTTTGTCTTACTTGTATCACACCTAGTATTTGATGGGACACCTCGGGTAATGAGAATATCTTGGATACAGTTAATGAAATCATTCACTTTACCTCTTGTCATAATTTATGTGTTCATTCCTTTTTGAGTGCCTTCTCTGTTTCTCCTTGAACCTAGTGTCTACATAGGTCTCCTTTAGTTTCTGTTGTTATTTTGGTCTTGTAGTTTCCTCTAATTAAGTTAGTCTGGTTGTCTTTAATGGTTCCTTACTGATTCCTTATCCTGTCCAGTTTGTACCTCTTAAATGAATGAATGAAATATTTTCATTTCGTGTTTTATTTCCCTTACCTTTTTTATTTCTGACAAAGGGGGAGAAAGTGATATATGATTTTGATATCTGATCTAAAGAATCTCATCCTAAATATAATTCAGATATGTTTATTTCTAACCATATGTATGAAATTTGATCAGGAACTTTGTAAAAGTTCATTGTATGTTAGAACAGGCTATCAGAAGCGATAAGAAGAATTGATCTATCAAAAGATATAATCAAGAAGCAAGAAGAATGCATCAGAAGTCATTGCACAAGAAGCAAGAAGAATGATCTTAATGAGTTTTCTCTTATGATATATGAATATTTGGTGTTGACCACTAAGTCATCAGAAGCAAAGGACAAACAGAAAGGATGTCTATGAGTGCGTTGATACCTCAAGCTTGTCTGAAGTTGTGAACTTTATGAAAGTATGATATGATTGGAATCTAGAATCAAGTAATTCTAAGGTTGTGAACCTTATGGAAATCTGAACAAGACATGGTCATCAAGAAAATGCTCAAATTCTAAACCTTCTTATGACATGCTGATTTGCGCACCTGCTGGTAAAGATATTGAAACAATCAGGTTCTGATACATGATGCGTGGCATCAAAGAAAGTATCAACCAGGTTCTGATTTGTGATGCGAGGCATCAAGACTAATTGGACAAATCAGGTTCTGATACGTCTACAGTTTTCTGATAGCAAGCCAGGTTCTGAGATGAATACCAGGTAGTTCTAGTAAGATTCTAATGAGACGTCTATGGAGAAGTATTCCTTATCTATTACTTTATTTGGTACTTCAAAATTTTTATTTTGTGAGTCTTGGGATCAGGGGGAGACTCTGAACAAGCATAAATAAATTTTGAGAGTAACAGATTTAGGGGGAGCCCGTTAAGCTTAACTGTGACTCTGTGGTTTATGGTGATTACGTTGTACGAATTGCTCTATCAAAATACATTGTTTGTCATCATAAAAAAGGGGGAGATTGTAAGAACAAGATTGAGCTCTACATCTAGCCTTGAGTTTTGATGATAACTGCACATGGTATCTAAGAGAACAATTATGTACGATATGGTTTCTGTCTAGTGTGTGGTTGTTGTCAATATGATTCTGACTTTGATAAGAAGGCGTGTGATATCATCAGACTCTGATCTAAACACTCTGGAAATAAAACATATGATGTGTACAAGATAAAGTCAAGATTCAGACATACTTATAATGCAACGGTTAAGGAACGTTAGTAACAAGGTTTCTGATTAAGACTTTATAAGTAAGCCTAAAAGGCTTTACAAGAAATGCGCTTTCTATTGTTACAGCTCTGAAGATTATGAAGACATGGTTCTGGTGAACAAAGCTCAGAAGATTCTGAAGACATCATTTATGAAAATCAAGTTCTAAAGAGTTTTTGAAGACAAGGTTCTGATTGAACGAAATCCTGAAGACTCTGAAGACAAAGTATGCGCTTAATGAAATCTGAAGACTCTGAAGACGAGGTTCTGATAGAACAAGTTCTAAAGACTTTGAAGATAATGCTTCTAAGAAACCAAGTGCTAAAGATTCTTATGACTAGGTTCTGCTGAACGAAGATTTGAGATTCTGAAGAATGTGGTTCAAAAGATTACACAAAGAATGACTCTTCTACAACACGTTTCATCAAGTTAATATTTGAAGCCTCTAAAGATGCTAGAAGACTGAAGATCAAAATGGTTTTGAGCTGAATATAATAGTACTAAAACTCTGTAACCTCTACCTCGATAAGGCGGCGCAAGGACAACTTTTCAGTACCATGATGTTGATCATTCCTTCACATGACCATTGAGACTTTGTTGTTAGAGTATGTTTCCAAGACTTCCCTTCAACGAATATATTTTATCAAGCTCTATAAATTGAAGATTTGGAAGCTTGAAGAAATGCTGGTGGTTGCGGTGATGCTATGGAAGAGCCAACAGGCTTGTGAATACCACAAACTGGTATGAAGTGAAAATGGCTAAAATGCTAAAGCCATCAAAACTGCTACTATGTGCTGAAGAAGAAAACATGTGTGCAACGTCACAATAATGCAAGCAAGCTATGAAGATATTGCAAGTTGAAGCTTGAAGAAGATATGAAAAGAAGCCTTTGTGGCTCAATAAAGAAAAAGTTGAAAATGCCGTATGTATGTGTGTACAACAATGCAACATGCTAAAACCATGTATAACTAGTCAAGTGAAACATTAATAAGTGAAGCATAGTAACTTAGTTGATCTTGGTGGTTAAGCTGGAAGAAGCATTTCCTGCTCAAGAAAGGAGTACATCAGAAAGAAGCTTAAAGCTCATGAAAAGAAGTCGTAGTGCTCAATAAGAAAGCTTTTAAGCAATACAGAACTAGTGTGCTTTATAATTCCTTATAGATTTATCATTAGATAGTTTTGTATTAGAAAGCAAGGAGTTGCTGCTCAAGAACTTGCTAGAAACACTTAGGTGTTCTTGTACTTCATTTGTGTAATCAGCTTGTAAGAAGCATTAAGGGTACACATGTAAATTCATTTTTCTAAAGGTGGCGTAAATCCTTGTTGAAGGTAGCTTGAGAAATCCTTTGTCTAAAGGTGGCGTAAATCCGTGTTGAAGGTAGCTTGAGAAATACTGTCTAAGGTGGCGTAAATCCTTGTTGAAGGTAGCATGAAATTCCTTAGAAGGTAATGATTTCCTTGAGCGACTAAGTTGTTATCTAGGTTGCTTGAGAGGGTCAGGTCATTTTCTAACGGCTTAGAGGTTGATTCCTTGAGAGGCTAGTGAGAGCCAAGATTCTCAATAAGGAAATGGAAGGTATCCATTGTGGTTGTAATCATTGATGATTATTGGATTAAGTCCTTGTTTGAGGCAAAATCACCTTGGTGGGTGGACTGGAGTAGCTTTGTTAACAGTAAACCAGGATAAAAATAATTATGTCATTTATTTTTATTGTCATTGTTAGATTTATCTTTCTAATTCCGCAAAAGGGGACAAAATGTGAAACCCAATTCAAACCCCAATTTCTTGTGTTTTTAACCTTCACTAACAGGTCTAATTGAATCCTAACTAGCTTAAACATTTTAACATCAATTTCATCTATTAACTGCTTTTCAAATTCCCTAACCTTTTTCAATAATTTTTCACATAACACCAATTAACTATCAATTCATCCCAATTCACCTTAACATTATAACTGGCACTAACTTCACCAATCCAATTCAATTAATTTCGGATTCAATTCTTAAGTTTAATCAACTGGTTTTTACAGAGAATGAACTAACTGCATCGTATTCTAACAGCTATAAATGCCTTACCTAACTTCTCTTTAACCAATTAGTTTTTCTAACTAACTCTTAAAACATAACTAACTTAACAGTTTTAACAGATTCCAACTAACTTAACATAAATTCTAACAGAACTTAACGTCTAACCAACTTTTACTTGAAGAAAACTAACTATGTTAACTTTGTTATCCCATCCAAGCCCTTTAAATATCAACTCTCCCAATCATTTGATTTCATTCACTTTTTGCTCAAGAAATCACCATATTCAGAATTTCACTAAAGATCATCATCCTCTCGATTTTTATGAATTCTCTCTGAGACTCTGCAAATCATCGCTCTCTCAGTCACTTCACTCCATTTCTCTCGCGCAACAACAACAATTCAAGCATTCCTACAGACTAAGGTTAGACAAGAAGAAAAAGAAGAACTACTAGAAAAAAGCAAAGGTTGAAAAATCGAGTAAGCTTACCTCTGGTCTTTTTCCTTCTTCATTTTCATTAGCTCCGACATGCAAGTAGGTCCTCGTTTTCTACTTGTTTTGCTTCAATAGTGTTACCTTGATGTAGATTACTCCCCTTAGAGCCAAACCCCTATGGTTTGAACTCCAGATCTTTCACTCTCAGAGTTTAATTTTGGTTTACATTGTTAGGGTTCTTAGATCTTTTTGCTCGACTCAGACTCTAGGTAGGGATTTATGTGAATATAAGACTGGATTGTGAATAAGGGAGTCACAGGGAGTTGTTTAACATGAGATTTTAGAAGTTTTGACCTCTGTCACCGCCGGAGCCTTTTGACTCGGGTAAGGCTCTATTTGGGACTTTGAGACAACATGAAATGGATGTACGATTTGAACTTCATCCTCACTCCCTTGGTCACGCGCATTGGGCCTCAGGCCCATTGATTTTGATATTTACATATCCTCTTCAACACTCCCCCCTCTCTGAAGTCCCTTGACGAGTTTGGGCTTGCTGTGTCAAGCCCATGTAGGTTTGATATCCACACATTGCACAACGCACTACACCCTAGTCTGTCTTTCTTTTTTCATTTATTTTTTTTATATTTGTTTGTTATTACTTTTTAATCTGTGATGCATTTTATTTTCTTCAATGAAAAATACTTTGATGATATTAATATTTAGATTTTAGAATTTTGTTTTGTTACCATTTAAGATACATCTTAATAAATGAATGATAATCCTTAGTTTTTTTATGATAAATTTCAATTAATTTTTAAAAAATAAACAATGGTTCATAATAAATTTTTAGATTATAATTTGCATGTTAATACTTCGATTTTCTTTTTGATTTTAGACTTAAAAACCTAAATGCTTGACTCACATTCTGACTTTATTCGTGATCGACTCATTGATCAAAATTCTCTTTGATTAAATAGTCCATTCACATGTCTGATCCCCTTATCCAGTGGAGTGATCGGAAGCTCTTGATCACTTGATAGGATTGGTCCTCTGCACTGACACTGCATTGGACAACTCAAGTTGAATTTAGACTCAAGGCTTCATACTCAAGTCATACAAGCTCAATCCATCATACAAGACTGTGAAGATTGTGAACATCAAGCATAACAAAAAGACCCTTCAACACTTGTCAGTTACAATATGAATTGTGTGCCACAAGCCTTAAGCAACAGAGAAGGATGAGAGGGATTATTCTTATCCTTGTTTTGAATACCTCTGCATACGGGGCATAAGCCCTAGTTATTCAGAGTATTCTCCTTCGTTCATAGACTTTACTGCAATTTAAATCATATGATTGACAAGTCTTTTTTCCCACATTCAACAGACAACATTGCAAACACATCAACACTATAATGATCAACGTCAACTATGCCTGGTTTAAACACCACTTTCTTACTTCCATTGGTTTAAACACCACTTTCTTTTTCTGGTTGGTTTAAATACCACTCTTACCCTTTTGGTTTAAACACCGCTTTATTGGTAGGTCTGGATCATCAGATCTAGGTGAAATCCTACGATGACAAGTTTAAGATTGAGAATAAAATGAATACATGGAATTGGTGCATGCAGAGTTTATGTAAAGTGAGTGGTTAAAACCGTTTTCGTCTAACCCAATGCATTATACGAATCACCATTTGATTAGATCCAACCTCGGAAGGTAGACTAAAGGTCGGAATCACATATTTCGTGCTTGAGTGAGGTCTCACATGTTCCTCACAAATTATGTGCAAGACTATAATTGGACTTCTATGTGTGGACTTCTCAAGCAACCCCGAACAAATTACAACTAATAAAATAATTTACTGAATAAAATTGAATAAAATAAATATATTAGTGAAAAAATGTTGTATTTATATTTTAAAGTGATAAATGATTTAAAACAAAAAAAATATAAATATGACACTTATTAAAAAATGTTTATGCTAATATTTAGAAAACTTGTCTCCACTATATAATATTTATGGGTTAGTCACCGATGAACTCACCGATAATTGTTAATATGACAATTTTAAGTTATTCTAATGATGACTTTAATCAAAATATTTTTTATTGGTAATTGCCATTATCACAAACTTAATCAAAAATTAATATTTTTACGTCACTCAATAGATTAAAAGAAGAAATAATATAAATAAATTATGGGACATAGAACCAAATCCATTAAAAATAAAAAGCAAACAAAATAGAAAAGAAATCCAAATTCATGACTATTATTCAAACTTCATGTGCATAATCCAACAAATCTACGTAGAGGTACGAAATCAAATTGCAAAAAAAAAGGTAAAACATAGAATTTGGTAAATAAACTTGACGACCAATACAGTAACGAATTCATTAATCAACATCTCACTGACAAATTGCAGCAAGTAATCACCACAATTTCTGGTCAAATAGATCGAGACATCGAAAGAAGAAGAAGAAATCAATCCATCATAATTAAGTGTCCAAACAACTTAAAACAACACGAATGAAAAACAAAATAACTATGAATAATAAAACGTCGAGCATGTAACAACAAATTCAAAAAAGCTAAGTCAGATCTAAATCAACTTTGATTATATCATAATATACTTTTTTTTTAATTATTAAGTAAACTTAAGAAGATATTGTAAGAAATAATAATATGGCATTTTGTTAAAAATTGACATAAATGTTGATTGAAGATATAATTTGTTAAAAATATACATTTTCAAAATAAATTTAACACGAAATAATTATTTATTATATTTCACACCAACAAATAAAATATATTTTCCGCTACCAACTAAAACTTAATGTATGACTTTTAAAATAACGATTGTGTTAATAATTTAAGATACTGTATACTTTAAAATAATGACTTTGTTAATAATTTAAATTAATTAATTAATTAGATGAGAATAACCTCTCTATGAAAAGAAAGATGAAGTAAATAATAAAAAATAATTGTATTCACCAATTATGTTTTATAAAATATCAACTATCATAATTAAATTAAATATAGTGTATTAATTTCTGAATTCTTTCTATTCCATACCACTTTTATTTTTATTTATGGTAACTTTTTTTCTTACATTTTTTTGTTAAAAACTAGTGGGATACCCGTGCAGACCTTTGAAATTGGACCAATATATTTTGACAGGGGAAAATTTAAATTCACAATTTTTAAAGGATTGTGTTAATAAAAAAAGATAATATCAAATAATGATAAGTCACAAAAGAATAGTGGACTGCGAAATTGTCACCAATTAGATTATGAAATTCAAATAATAAATAGAAAATATTGAAATTTAATTTAAAAAAACATAACATAAAGTAGTAAAAGATAAAAATATAAGTGAATGAAAGAGAAATATGGAAATGAAAGACATATTTTTAAAATTTAAAAAAAATTGTAACAACTTTTCAATTTTTAAAAGAAAGACATGAATAATATATATTTCAATTATTCATATATTATCTTTAAAAAAATGGTATGTAAAATTAAAAATAATTTCAAAAAAACAATATTATATATCAATGCGTTTACACCGATTTTGCTCCGGTCGTCACTGCGTTTACACAGTACTCGTGTACTACCCGTGCGTTCACAATAAAGATTTGACCTGGCTACCCGTGCATTCACACAGTACTGTGTGTTACCCGTGAGTTCACACAGTACTGATGTGTTACCCGTGCATTTGGTATGGTTACCCGTGCGTCCACACGTTATTGGTTATGCGAATGTTATAGTATTCATTTCGGAAAAGTAGGCAAAAATTCGAGAAAAAATATATAATTTTAAACTATAAAATTTGGTAAAAAGTTGTACATTACAAAAATTTTAGAATAGAAACTATAGTATTCAAATATAAAAATCTATAGTAAAATTATGAAAATTAAGAAAGTTATACTTGAAAGAAAGTAGGAAGTAGAAATCTGCACAGTAGAAACACTTATACTTGAAAGTTCAAACACAACAAAAATCAATTCTAAATTCTGATTAAGGCCAAAAGTAACAACTTAAATATATTGTTTGTCACACATGCTTAATCTAAACATCCTTTAGAAAAATCATTCCTTTGTATAATCAGAAACAACAGAGACTCTTATAATATTCCCGTGTGTTGCAATCACCTTTGGATATAGGATTTATGTTATTATTAATCAAAAATAAAACACAAAATATTTTAATAATTTCATAAATAAATGTGTTAATGGCTTAGATTATGAATCTAATAGCCTTGTTCCCATTTCAACATAGAATCCCAAAAACATGAAGCTTTTTCAGATCAAGTTGGGAGATGCAATCACAACTTCGCTTGACTTGTTTTTCATCATACATACAATCATCAGTTGTAGCACCAGAATGGAATTTGGATGAAAACACATAACATTTTTTCTTGCATTGTATAACTACATGGATAACAACTACTGTTATAATTTCAGAATAATTATGAAAGGCTCCATGTTAGAATTACCAGCCGAGTTATTAAATACAACAATATCTGAACCAAACTCTTATTTAAAACTTTCCAATGAAGAATCAAGCAAAGGCTAGGGTGTTAAAGAGTTAAGTATTATAATAGAATTATCTGAACCCTTAAATCCATTTCTACGTATAGCACCATCATACCTGATACAAAATAGGACACAAATATCATACAACAAACACACAAGTAAACAATAAATTTAAAAAATTATTATAAGACATAAAGGAACTATAATCCAACACATTATGGGTACATGATGCTGGGATATGAACTTCCTTAACTCTCTTAATAAGGTATGAACTTCCTTAACTCCAAATAAACTATACTATTATATAAAATCACATAAAATGACAGGAGACTTCAAATATTATTATAAGATTAAAGCAATAAGATATACAGTAATATCAGTAAAGTATACTTGTAATATGATTAGAGAATTCATAGGCTAAGTGAGCTAAACCTTTGACAGTTGCAATTATCATATGATCACTTTTTCCAGCAAGGTCGTGAGCAACCTTATCCCACAAAACAACGCAGTCAAATTACTGTCAGTATGTGAGAATATTTCATTGCATTTAGTAGGGCCTAACCACCTTCCTATTATGGTTTCCCATTACTTTCTAACTGTCACAGTGTTTCACTTCATTTTACTTTGGTTCCCTCACTTGGCAAACACTAAGGCCTGCTATCATTTAACATTTGGAATCAGTTTCATGCTTCCTGCTATCACTTTCAAACAACCAGACTACAAAACCAGTATATATTCTACAACCAGTTATTCATGACATCAACTTAACCCATACCATAAACAACATTCAGATTACCATAATTTATAGAACACCAAAACGTGACAACTGCAATATTAACTTATATCACCTTTCGCATCAGTTCATAACAACTATAATAGGTAAGCTTTCAAGGTTCATTAAGGATTCAACTCCATGTATAACAGAAAATTCAAAACAACAAAACTAAATGGCTCCTTCATAAAGAACAATTGTAGCTATGGTAAGAACCCAACAGCAGTCGCGAAGGCAAACTACGAAAAACCGATCCTGCTGAGAGAAATAGGACTGGTGCTGGGTTTTTAAGGTAGAACATGTGGTTTCTGCCAAAATTTCCACGGTCATTAAACCATAAAACAAAAAACAAACAATTAAATTTAAAAGCATATATAATACAGTATCACAATGAATCCACAATAGACAATTAAATTTAAAAGCATACAAAGAACTGCATCTTCATCCTAAATTAGTGAAAAATTATGTAACACAAGTAGGGAAAGAAAAAGGCGGCGAAAGAGTAACTAATTCGGTGAGTACCGTAAAGTTGAAGCGCGGATAAAAACAACAATCTGTTTCTGTTGCCATCATGCCAGACTGGATATCAAAATCAACGTTGATATCATTATATATGTGTCTCCATGTCAGCATTTGTGGTATTACTCTTCCGACGTCTTCATTCCTGAAAAACCAGTCACTTCATTTGATTAAAAAAATCAAGTTTCAAGCACATAACAGTCATCAGCTTGCAAAAGTTGAGTTGTAGTCAAGATCCTTGCAATCAGGGTGCTCTAGTTGCAGGTCCTGCCTCAAGAATAAACATCCAAACTTCAACATTAAATAAGACATTTTCTCACTCCAACCATCTTTTTTTTATCACATTGAATTTGGTATTAACTGCATCAAGCAATCATTACCAACCGGCAATATAAGCGACTTAGAAAAAATTAAAAGATCCTCACAATCTGTTTTGAGGATTCAAATAGCATCGACAAAGCATCAACATCGGCAATTATTTGGCTCCCGTAATCTTTAGTACATATCTGCATCATATACCTGCTTTCAATTTCTTAAAACAGTGGTTTAAGCTGCAAAAGTTACAGTTAATAGGCGTAAAGAGGCCAGCGACAAAATCATCACTTTCCTGAAATCACGTAACTTCCATCATCGGTGAACATGACACGGAATACTCTTTGCATTCTTTTAGTATGATAAATCTCTCGGCTGTGACCGACAGCATTAGGGAAGATTCTCACCTACAAATGAGAAACAATTAAATAGATACGTCCCTAATTCAACAAAAACAAACGAAAGATTGCAATGAAAATGTTAGTACGACGATTTGCAGAATTACAAAAAACGGTAAAAATTTAAAGAAACCCCATTATTACACTGCAGAAACGTGATCTTTATGAACATATTTGGATATATCCAAATTCCTGAGATCATAACTATAGCGGCAACCATATTCATTTGCCTGTATGCCATTGAAATATGTCCATAAGAATTGAAATGTGACTAAAAATCTGATATTGAAATATGACTACAAAAACCGCAAACAATAATAGCTTCAGACCCACCGGGAAAATCGATCACTACAGTGAGCCTGTTATACAAAAGTGTTTCAAAATGTTCACTTAATGAAGAAAACTATAGAAAATGAGAAAAGTAGAGTTTACCTGTGTCGAAAACCGTTGTGTTTCACTCATCTTTTGCACAACCGCAAACCGATTTGCACACCATTCTTTTTCCAGGTTCCTTTTCTGACCACGAAAGCTCACCCATCTTCAATCAAGCCGTCCACCATCATTAGCGCTCAACCACCGTGAGTCACACACAGAACCATAACGTCACCGCCGATTTACACTTCAGATCCGCCTTCTTAGACGCAATCTCACGGTTTCAATGGAAAGGCAATTAGATTCAGAGAGAAGAAGAAGCAGTGGAAGCAAAAAGGATGACGAGAAACCAAAACTTTGTCTTACCCGTCGAATCCCGATTCCATAGTTCCTGAAAGATCAACAACAAAAAGTCAGATACGAAACAGCAAGAAAAAATCATATGTAGCAATGAAAATATACAAAATCGCATCTGTAGGATCGAGTTCGATAGTTTTATTGGCTTCGGTTAGGGATTCGTTAGCAAGATAGATGAAGAAGAAGAAAAATGAGGGAGAAAGAAGAATAAGGGGAAGAAGAAGATGCAAAAGGAATAAGCAAACAGAGAGAGAAATAGAGAGAGAAAGGTCGAGAGAAATAAAAGTGTTTTTTTGAAAGAAAAAGAAATTAAAAGAAGGTTGGTTGTATGAGTGACACGTAAGCAAAAGGGGCAAAAATGAAATTTCCACAGCCCTAAGTTTTCTTATATAGTAAGATAATAATTAATTTAAATAATGTAATTAAATATAATTTCAACAATAAACTAAAATGACAATTTGTTTAACTAAATAAATCACATTTTTACATATAATCCAAATATTTTTATAATTATCTTAAGAATATTAAATATACAAAATTATGTAATTAAAAAATCATATTTTAAATAATCATTAAAACATAATAATAACTGTACTAAAAAAACTTATCAAAACATAATAATTAGTTTTAAAACTTAGATTTATGGTATAATGTTAGTATTATTTTGTATCGTTTGAACTATACAGATATTATTATAATAATTATTACATTTTTTGTGCAATTAAAAATAATAAAAATAAATATACTAAAAAAAATGTATGAAAACACATAAAAATTGTGTTACTTTCTATATTGCTAGCCCCTCATTGACAAAATGTTGCAGAGACTTCATCATTGGAGTACCAGACTGCTCTCATACGCAGGTAAAATGTTAATTAGAAGCGTTCTATTCTCTATTGCTAACTATTGACTTCAAATCTTTCCTCTGCCTAAATATGTGTTGAAACATATAGAAAGTATTTGCAGACGATTTTTTTGGACTGGAAAAAATGCACCTAGTAGAAAATCTCCTATTTTGTGGGATCACATTTGTGATCCAAAGGTGGAATGAATCTGTTTTCTCTAGTGGAATGGAACAAAGCCACAATAGGTAAGCTATTATGGGGTATTTGGCAAAAGAAGGACAAGTTGTGGATTCAATGGGTTCAAATCTATTATATGAAAAACATTGATGTCAGTCTGTATGGATGAACACTTCATGGATCATTAAGGTCATCTTCAAAAATAAGGACTTGCTGATAACTTTTGCTACCTGGCAGGATCTGCAGGGGAAAAAGAAATACAACTCTAGGAAAAATCATATGTTTTGTGGTCCTAAACCGAGAGTACATTGGAGAAACCTTATTTGGAACAATTATGCCAGACCTCGAGCAATATTTACTCTTTGGTTAATCTGCAATAACAGATTGCTCACGAAGGATAGATTAAGTAAATTTGGTATACCAAATGATGGTGCTTGTATGCTGGTGGAATCATGCCATCATCTATTTTTTGAATGTAGTTTCTCTAACAGAATTTGGAACACCCTTTTGAAGTGGATAGGATACAATCATAAGCCTCGCGGATGGGATGTGGATTTAAGCTGGATAGTGCATATCGTGAAAGGAAAAGGAAGCAAAAGGAAATTACTCAAAATTTCTTTTGCGAAAACTGTTTACAGTATTTGGAGTTTGAGAAATAAAATTATCTTCCAAGAAGCCAAGAAGGAAAGTTTTCAACTTGCGGTGGTCAAAAACAATATCATTATGAGAATTGAGATGAATTATAAGTTGAAATTGTACTGTAGCTATCTGAGTTAATCTTGTATTTGATTTGTCCTTTGGAGCCTGGATCATTTGATCGGCTGATCTTTGTATTGTTTAATTTTTGGTAATAAAAATGTATCCCTTATTCCAAATATATATATATATATATATATATATATATATATATATATATATATATATATATATATATATATATATATATATATATATATATATATATATATATATATATATATATATATATATATATAATATTTTGTAAGAAAACATATGAAAAAGTGTTTTAAATTTAAATTTATTCAATTAAAATAATATTTATACAATTAAATACTAGAGAAATTATAGAATTTTTTACCCAAATACCCCTATTTTTAGCAAAATTCCCAAAATACCTTAGTTTTCAGAATAATTCCCAAAGTACCCCACTTAGGGTTTGGGATTGCACAAGGGCGCCAGTCCTATTGGCGACCCTTCTTTAGGGCAGCAAAGTTGTTGCCAATTAAACTGGAGACTGCTCATCAAGTCGCCAATTCAATTGGCGACCTAGTGCAATATACATAACCCTATCGCCAATTGATGTGGAGACAGGGTGTGCTTTGTAATTTTTTTCCATAGTGAAATATTACATTAATTCTACGTTAGTTCAAATATTACATTAATTTTTTTTGCACGATGAAATAAAATTTTCATTAATTTAATAAAATATTACATTAATTAATGTTGGTGACCGGGTGCATCCAACCGGCCACCGGTTCCACATCCCCTAGGCTCCCTCACTCGTTGTACTTGTTGTACGCGACCCCCTCGTTCCCCTTGTTGTTGATTCACGCCCGGTGTTTGAGGAGTTGAAGTCTCAGGAACATTCCGAGATGGTTCCCTTAGGATATCTTGCATTCCTGTGAAGTATTGGGGACTGAAACTGAGCGTGCGACCCATGCCAGGGTAGTTTGGATGTGAGGAAGGGGTGATCGGTATGCGGCCTGGACGATTGAAGGGGGACATTGGTGTGAAGGATTCGTTGGTGAAAGGTTGAAATGGCAGTGGTATTTGAAAGCCATAAGGCAGTTGAGATGGTTGATTGTGTTGGCTAGGGTATGATGTTTGGGCGTTAGGGCTATGGAAAGATGTCGGCCCAATTTGGCTATGGTATGATGTACCCTCGTTTTGGTTGTATCTTGGTGTTGTGTTGGGGGCATAGCCATATTGAGTCTCTTGATAGTAATCATTTTGTTGAAGATGGTATGGGGGACGCTCTTGGTATTGTGGTTGGATGTATTGCATGTTTGGATGGATAATGGGTTGGTAATTTTGTTGGGTAGGGGGTTGTGAGCAACATGGCCTTGGAGGTGGGTTAGACGTTGAGGCTTCTTGTGTGTAGGTGGTCTGGCGTGGGTCGTATAAATACCTGTCTTCGGAGACAAACCCAGTTGTAACCGATCTGTACCAAGCCATATAATTATTTGTTGGTATAGATGGGGTTGGCATCACCGGCTCACGTAAGACATAGTGGCTGCGGTTCATCCATTTACGACGCTCAGTTTTTGCAAAATCCTTCCAGTCGTCAAAGTCCCATTGATCATTAACTCTTTTTAGATGCCATTTACTGGTGTTAACAGGCGAATATGGAATGTTTTGATGTATTCTAAATTGCAGTTTGACACGGTAACTGTTGTGCATCTCCACAGTTGTGAATCTGATGATCGGGACACGTGCAGTCCAAACGGCAGCATCTTCCTCGCTAACTTAATGTAGGTCTTCCATGCCTAGATATGGACGCCATATGAACTGAAGAATAGAGAAATATTAGATAGTAAAATATCTAATATAAAAGAAGAAAAAATGTTTAGGAGGACTTACATCTACGGGTGTTAGGTGATCCAAAAGATAGCGGTATTGAATGATACAATGTTTCGGACATTTATTGTAACTCATACCCTTAGCCGACCATCTAAAAAAAAGAAGTTTAAGTTGAAAATGTTAGACACAATAATTTTTAAGGATAAAAAAAATTAAGTTATTAACTTACTTTTGTGCATACAGGAAGGAAAAGTTGTTGTGGTTGACGGGCGCTAGGGATGACAATCTAGACCAGCCCCAAGCTTGGAGCAAAACAGCGCATCCAAAAAAAGTAGATGCATTTTTTTGGCGCACTTACACAAAGAGCTATACAAATAAGGCATACAAGCGAAACCCCAACTATACTGTCTTATTTGATTTAGATCTCTCAATAAGGGTAAGTACATAATGTGCATAGAAGAACCAGTACCCTCGGGAAATAAAAATAAACCAATAAGAAGCATAAGGTAACACCTGGTTTTCTATATTTTCCTATCTTCTGTAGACTCTGCAGTTAAAATAAAACCGGCGTACCATGATTTTAGTTGCGAGAGCAAGATACCTTGGCCTCTCGAGGTCTCATCTAGCAAGTCGGCACCCAAAAGTTCCACACAAATTGATGGGTCAAGGTTTGTTGGTCCATTGACTGCCTTACCATAGATCCGCAAACCGAGTAACATGTACACATCCTCTGGGCGCCACCTTTCTTGCAAAGCTAGTATAAACTTTGCATCAACCGAATAAGACATGATTTTACTTACATGTCCGAAATCGGCAAAATCAATATACGGTTGTATTAGTTCGTCGGGTGCAACATATTCATGGGAACGAGACCGAAATCTAAAAACTTCTTGCATAATTATCAATTTAGAAACAAAATAACTAGAGAGATTAAAAAATAATCGACAAAAAAATAATTAACAAAATAAATAAAAAATAACAAAGAAACTAAAAAAAATAGAGACTGTTGCGGTGAGAATCGGATAACAAGCTATTAATTAACTTGCATCACATTTCTATGAATTCACAACCGACTTTGATTTATCCAAAGGAAAGGTTCAAGATCAAGAAAACCCTAAAGGGGGAGATCTAAGGTTCGGGGGTTGGTTACGCCTAGGTAAGGTATTAGTATCCTAAACGTCTGTAGTACTCTATGGGAACCTCTTGTTTTAGTTTGTTATGTCTCGCTCGCTTGCTAAAGGTGCTATGCTAAAGGTTGAAACCCTAGGGGTTAGTATCTAAGGATACTCGACAATGTATCGCACTTTGCGCCTACGTATCCTGACGGGAATGGAATCAGAGTATCCGTAGTTCACCGATCTAAGGGTGAAGAAGGAACCATTGACTATGGCCAAAGTTCCAAGGGGGAATGAGTATGAGCTCATTCTAGAGTTCACGTAACTCTCTAAGTCTAAGTTATAGGGGGAAAGTGAGTTCTCATGATGGTGAGAATCACATAGAGTTCAAAACTCTAACCTATTCCTAAGTTATGATTTCATGGCTCTCATGAGGCCATGAAATGGGATAAACCTAAGAGGATAAGGTAGGGTAGTCGTTTAGTGACTCATGAGTCAATTTTAGGATGATCTCCTTTTGGAATGGGGGAAAGAGAACAGTTTTAAATTACTATGAAATAAAGAGTTATAAATTCAATATGATGATGTAAAAAAGACATGAACAAGATAATGAGATGAAACAAAATTTAATATCATGTAAAGTTAGGATCATACATATTAGACAATGCTCAAGCAAGGTGAACAAAGATAACATAGCAAGATGAATAAAGAAGGTACTATAAAACCCTAAAAGAATTTCCAATCTTATCATGAATAAATGCATCAAGATTAAATGTTTTCAATAATTTCTTTTTATGCTCAACAAGTAAATTTAATTAGAAGCATTTAGCAAAAAGAATGGAAGAAAAAGGATAAAAATCAAACAAGTTATGGAAGTTTGAAATTTGAGGCATAAACTTGAAAATAAAATAAATAAAACAACCAAGCATTAAAAAGAAAGGAATGGGCACTCCTAGGGATTGAACCCAGGACCCTTCGCGTGCAGCTTAAAACCAATACCAACCAGGCTAATGCGCGCGCCTTGAACATACAATGGTAACACAAATATATATGTAAAGAGAAGCGAAATCAGAAAATAAAACAAAAGGACTGGGGCGAGGGGGATTCGAACCCCAGTCTTATAGGTGAAAGGGCGCGTGCTTGTGTGTGCTTGCCACTGGGGCGGCTGTTACATCCGGTAATAAACTCAACTTAATAAATGCATAGGCCTTGCGTGCGTGAATATTTCAAATTAACAAAGCAAACCAACCAATGCACTATCTGCTCACGAAAGAAGAACATTTATGCCATGCCATTCAAACATCAACCATTGCCAACAGAAACATATAATCTAAACTTCAGCATCAAGAATTACCACGCATATTAAATATTAAGCAAAGGCTTATCATACAAATCCATAAAGTAAGAACATTGAATGTATAAGCAACAAATTCACACAGCCATGGCAGCAATATATTCAACACATTCGAAAGGGAATCATGTAATAACTTGAATGCAATAAACAAACATACATATAGACTATGGAATCTACAACAGCATGGCAAGGTTTCATGTATAGCAAAGGTTTCCAAGACTTAACATGTTTTAAAAGGAATGTAGCAGGGCTGTTTTAGTATCAAATCATATGATTGACAAAGGTTAATGCTCAATGTGCAAGAAAACAAAGAGATAGGTTAAGGCATGATGCAGTCAGTTATAATGATGCATTCTCAAAGTCCAAAAGCAATTCAAATATGTCACAATGAGTGGTGAAAAATAGGGATTGGTCAGATCAAGGCATAGGCATATTCTAAGACTACCCTAACTATTAGTGACAGTTTCTAGGATAAATTAAAAAGTGCTAAGGAAATAAACGCAGCAACCTCAACAACATAAGTAGTCAGCAGCATACAAGTAACATGCCATTAGGGCAAATACATTCTACAAGGCAGTGAGCTCATAAGATTAGGTACACATAATCAATGCTAGCACACCAGTCAGTTAACAAGATTCAAAAAGTTAAGATTCATTGTGGTTATTGCAGCAGACAATTTTCACAAAGATAGCATACAAAGCCAATGCAAGATACAACAAGAGTTCATACATCTTAATGCACATCAAGGCCAGATTATGAGCATACCAATCAAACATAATGTCACATAATGTCCAGGAAAATGCATTCAATCATAATGGTAGAAGGCATAGTGATAATTCATGAATCAAAGCTAGATTAAGGGTACACAAGTTTCATAGGTTCATGGTATTTTTAAAACACAGCACTGTCATAAAACAAAGGTTCAAACAGAGTTGTTCACACATAGTGGCATCCAAATCAAGTAGTAGCTAGGCATGAATATCAGACACACAAATAGCTACACTCATTATGTTGATATAGGAAAAGTCAATCATGTTTACAATGATAAGTACACAAACAAAACATCATGATGGTCTAGGGCTCTTATGAATCATACACTTGTATTCAAGACAGAGTAGGACATATCACAAGACAACATGGCAATCAAGTTCAATCAAGTGGTATCACTTAAAACAGGCAGTAGCATATGACATGATAAAAACCAACTTGGGCAACAATCATACAAACACATACATAAAACACACATGGACCAGGTTCAGGGCAGGCTGGCACATATGAGAAGTACAAAGTGATTTCAAACATTCATAACTCAGGAGTATTGTAAAAAATACACATCAAAGCTAGCAACACATATCATGAACACAAAGTTTAACATGGAGAACAAAAGCATGATATCACAAAACATAACTTTCTGAAGTCAACAGTTTCAACAAGATAACTTTAGCATGTACAAGGTGAAATAACATGGTATGACAGGTCATGGAACATTGAGGCACATGATTAAATAGGAACAACTCAAAGCAAACTGACAGCAACACAATTCTTATCGTAAGTTCAATATTCATGAACATGAACCTTACACATATATTACCAATATCAAACCAATGGACTGCAACACAAGAAACTAAAAACACTAAGCAACATAACAGTTTAAATACACCAAACTCAGGCACATTAATCAACCAAAATCAATGCCAAGGCAAAGTGGTGCATACCAATGTAAACACATACATAAATAACCAAAATGTCAACCTTAATATAACAAGCATCAATAGCAACACATTTTCAAAACCATGATTTGAGTACACAAAATGATCATATATGATGGTGACAGAAAAATTAGTGCTACTTTAAAGAGAACAACTTAAAAGCATTCAGTCAAAAGTGATAAATGAGTTCATCCACCATGAAACTTATGAGCATAACAGAAATACCTATGGAACTAAGATTTATGAATCTCATCTCAAAATCACATCCAAGCACATATGACACATAAGTAGGTTACCAAATCAGTCATCTAAACTTGACAGTATAATACCAAAGTGAACCTGTAAACTTGCAGCATACATGTATATCTAAACATATCAATAAACAAAATCATTCCATTTTATGGTATCAAACCATGAGCATACAAACAACATATTTAAGCACATGTTAGCAAGCTACATATGTAAAGGACAACAAAAATGCACATGACATAATGATCAGTTGATCATGATTTATTAATAGGGAAAGAATATGATACCAAGTAGAGTAATGTCCACTGCACCTTCAAAGGGTGTTGAATGCTCTACTTCTGAACTAGCCAAAGCACTCCAAAGCAAGCCTTCTCCTTCCTTGCTCACGAAACTTAGAACTCAGAAGCTATTTGAGTGTTTTTGTGATAATTGTTGGTGTCTTAGAGTGTTGAAGGTGCGCTCCTTTTATAGGCTGAGCAGATGGGCCTGAGTTCCTTAAGTCCAATGATCAAACACATAGTATGCTGAGTAGAAACTAGGGTTTCCAACGTCTCTCTTCAAATTCAAATATTGGTCCACTTCTTGGAGACAAATGCGATCCTCTGCTGCACAAAACCTCAGAGGTTGCAGGGTCAATTTCATAACTCAGTGTATTGCTTAAGAGCTCCTTATCTGTTGTCATATGAGAGGGTATCAGATGAGGTAAAGATTGGGATGGCGTGAGGGGATCTGCAGGTGAGAGCAGGTTGTATGCTGAAACGAGTAATGCCTCAGAGCTACTTTTAATGAATCAAACCATGAAAGCTCAAATGGGAAGTGTTTGGAGAATTCAAAAATAAGAAAAACGCGCCAAGGGATTGGATTATGAAAAGATTTTGGATGAATTTGATTCAATTGTATTTTGAATTTCCTCTTCCATTCTGAAGCTCGTGAACACGACAAAGGAGAAGAGTATTTTGGTTGTTATGTTTCTTTGCTAGCCACGGGTCGCCTCTTCATTGGTCAGAGAGATAGGTTGAAAAGTCAAAGCAACATTGCCTGATTCCTATTGGTCCTTGGCTAATGAGTTCAATCCAAAATTTGTAACATCTTTTTGTCACGATGGGCCTATTGATGATGGGCTTGAAGATCAAATATTAGAATTGGTTTTCTCTTCTTTTTGTTATAAAAGAAATGGTTAGGAAATAAATAAAAGGTGAATTTGGTAATTAAAATGGTTATGGATATGGTTTTAAAAATAGAGGAATTGGATAAAATTGGTTAATGGATGATTAATGAAATTGGTTTGGGATTAAAAATGACAATTGAGGGTAATAAAATGGATAGGTATTTGGTTATGGAGAGGATCATGGAGAGGGTTATAGAGATATCTCTTTGAAATGAGAGACTTGCTTGATTCAATGCTCCATCCAAAATCTTGATTAATCACCTCTTGCATCTTCTTAAGATAAACCTGATTCACAAATGAAACAAACACAACCAAAACCTGACAAAAGGGTTAGCTATGCAACATGATTGACCTAATATGACATGCAAGAGATCAATGGATCTAAGGGTAAATTTTGAGGTACAACAGTTGCCCCTATTTAAATATCTTCACCGGATGACATGAGAGATGAAAATCCTCATGAAATCAAGGTGAAAGATATTTAAATACAGATAACCGAAAATTTTGCCCTTAGATGCAAAGACGTGCAATGCTACTAATATGATGATATGATGCCATGATAGTGCAAAGATGCAGACAAAACAAGACACCGAGAGACAAAAAGAAAGCAAACAAACACAAGAGAGCCCTACGGGGAAGGATGAAGGTTAGTATCCATAAGGAAAAATCTCACTGGGGATACAGGCTAACCAACAAAAGAGACCCACTGGGGAGACCCTGAGGAAACACCGGGGATAAAAGAAGGAAGGTAATCTCCACTGGGGAAGGAACACAGGGAAATGGACGACAGGTTCAAATGTGACCGGACGACACTGGGGAAAAGACACATTCTTACTGGGCATGAAACCAGAAAGAAGACATGATCTCCACTGGAGATCAGTTTGAAATAAAAGGATAGACACCCGAATAAAAGATTTTCTGGGGATTTCTTATACTGAAGAGTTCAAATAGGATCTTCAAGAAAAGTCAGAAAAGACAGAGACCAAACTCTGTGCGCCAGATAAATAGAACAACTGAAGTTTAAATGGGAACAAGGTTAATGAGCCAAGAATAGGTTCTGATACTCATATGAGTTGGTTGAGATAACAAGTAATTTGCTTTATGAGGGAAAACCAGTATGAGCTGGTTTTGTAACTTGGTTTAGGTTCATATTTGACCTGAGTTTAAGCAACACAGGTTCACGATAACCTGAAGTAAACAACTGGTTCACGATAACCGGAAGTTTAGGTTCACGATAACCTGAAGTTTCGGTTCACGATTACCTTATATAAATAACTGGTTCACAATAACCGGAAGTTTAGGTTAACGATAACCTGATACAAAACAATTGGTTCACGATAACCGGAAGTTTAGGTTCACGATAACTTGATAAAAAAAGCTGGTTCACGATAACCGGAAATTTAGGTTCATGATAACCTGATATAAGCACATGGTTCACGATAACCGGAAATAAAAGCTGGTTCACGATAACCGAAAATAAAAGCTGGTTCACAATAACTAGAAGTTTAGGTTCACGATAACCTGATACAAACAACTGGTTCACGATAACCTGAAGTTTAGGTTCACGACAACCTGATATAAACAACTGGTTCACGATAACCAGAAGTTACAACGCCAGCAGTTACTGAAATTTTAGGTTTCCAAATGGGGTGATGTAGGTAACAGAATGGTTGCAGGTTAGACTTCCTGGGGAATACCGCATAAAGGGTCAAAAATCTGGCGCACAAAGGTGAAAGACCGAACACGAGCAAAACAAAGAAAAAGAAACAAAGACCCACAAAGAGGAAAAAGAAAGGGAAAAGGAAACAAAACGCCCAAATGCAAAGATGCTCAATGCTATGGTATGATGTGAATGCTTAATGATATGCAAGAAACGACACCGACAGGAGACGACAGACCGGGGACAACAAAAAGGGAAAACACCGTGTCCTCTACAAGGAATCATACTGAAATCTGAGCAGGTAGTCAGTCTTAAAGCCAATGTGAGAACATCTTTAGTTTGCTGGGGAAACAACTTCTCAATAAACATCTTGTGTAGATACTAGTGAGACGTCCTTTGTATTAGTGGTCAGCCATTGTTGAAACATTTTTAATTAGGGAAATATTGCCAATTCTCTTTTAGTAACAAAGAGAGTTCAGAGTTTTCAAAACATTTTTCGCTTTTAAAACCATTATTAATAAATAAGTGAAGTTTTGTATAACAAAGAAAATATCAGAGTAGTGATAAATATTAAACAAAGAAAGGCTAAAAAATCTGATTTCATTAGAATGGGTACTTGCCAATAGCAAAGTTCCATGGATCATTACAATTGAAAAATGGCAATTGGAAAGGATTACATCATATTCAATGACGACTAAAAATTCTAGAATTCTTTGCTGCTGATGTGGACAAGAGGGCCTAGATCCTCAAGCGTAATATTTTCGTACTGAGTCAGCATTTACAGGGTGTGTGAGTTGTTCGCCATCCATTGTTGTGAGGAATAAAGAACCTCCTGAAAATACAGTCTTTACCACAAATGGACCCTCGTAGTTGGGCGCCCATTTTCCACGAGTATCCCTTTGAGATGGCAGAATCTTCTTGAGTACAAGTTCTCCTTCTCGAAATTCCCGGACACGGACCTTTTTGTCAAAAGCCCTCTTCACTTTTTTTCTGATACAGATGACCATGACACATAGCAGTCAGTCGCTTCTCGTCAATGAGGTTCAGTTGGTCATATCTTCTTCTAACCCATTCAGCTTCGTCGAGCTTAGTTTCCATCAGGATTCTCAGAGATGGTATTTCTACTTCAATGGGGAGGACCGCATCCATTCCATATACAAGAGAAAAAGGGGTTGCCCCTGTTGAGGTTCGAACCGAAGTTCTGTATCCGTGCAAAGCAAATGGTAACATCTCGTGCCAATCCTTATAAGTCTTGACCATCTTCTGTAGGATCTTCTTGATGTTTTTATTAGCAGCTTCGACAACTCCATTCATCTTGGGACGGTAAGGTGAGGAATTGTGATGTTCAATCTTGAAATTATCACACAACTCCTTCATCGTTTTGTTGTTCAGATTTGTCCCATTGTCAGTGATGATCTTGTTGGGGATCCCATAACGGCAAATGATATTATTCCTGATGAAACGAGCAACTACTTGCTTGGTCACATTGGTAAGGAAGCAGCTTCAACCCACTTGGTGAAATAATCAATGGCCACTAAAATGAAACGATGGCCATTAGAAGCTTTCGGCTCAATAGCTCCAATCATATCAATGCCCCACATAGAGAAAGGCCAAGGGGATGATAACACATTCAGCAAGGTCAGAGGAACATGCATCTTATCGGCGTAGATCTGGCACTTATGACACTTCCTGGCATATTGGATGCAATCAGCTTCCATAGTCAACCAATAATACCCAGCCCTCAAGATTTTCTTAACCATGGCATACCCATTGGCGTGAGTGCCAAAGGCTTCTTCGTGAATGTCGTGAATCAATAGGTCTGCCTCTCGTTTATCAACACATCTTAGCAGGACCATGTCATGATTCCTCTTGTAAAGCACATTGTTACTGAGAAAGAATTTGGATGACAATCTTCGTAAAGTTTTCTTATCAAGACTGGAAGCATTGACGGGGTACTCTTGAGTTTTCAGATAATTCATGATGTCGTGAAACCATGGTTTTCCATCTTCCTCCTCTTCAACTGCCTGGCAATAAGCGGGTTCGGCCTTGCGCTCGATACTGATGAGAGGTGCTTCATTGTGAAACCTGACTTGCCACATTGAGGCTAACATGGCTAGGGAATCAGCTATGTGATTTTCAGTACGAGGTACATGACGGAAAGTGATTTCATCAAAACACTTAATCAATTCCATGATGTAAGCACGATATGGAATGAGTTTTTCGTCCTTGGTTTCCCATTCACCCTTAACTTGGTAGATGACCAAAGCAGAATCACCCATAACTTCAAGAACATTGATTCCAAGGTCAATTGCAGCTTCTAGACCCAAAATACATGCTTCGTACTCGGCAATGTTGTTTGTGCATCCAAAGTCCAACTTTGCTGTGAAAGGAGTATAACCACCATCGGGATTTATCAGAACAACACCTACACCATGTCCTTTGAAATTGGAAGAACCATCAAACATCATCTTCCATCTAAAACTGGTCTCAGGACCTTCATCAGGGCCATAATGTCTTCATCCGGGAAATCAAACTTGAGAGGTTCATAATTTTCAACAGGCTGATCTGCAAGGTATTCTGATAATACACTCCCCTTGATAGCCTTCTGAGGTACATATTGGATATTATATTCTGACAATAGCATATGCCAACGGGAAAGTCTTCCTGTCTGAGCAGGCTTCTCAAAGATATACTTTATTGGATCCATTTTTGAGATCAACAAAGTAGTGTGACATATCAAATACTGCCTCAAACGTTTGGCGGCCCATGCTAAAGCACAACAGGTTTTCTCAAGCAGTGAATAACGGCTTTCGTTATCAGCGAGCTTCTTACTCAGGTAATAAATGGCATGTTATTTGCAACCAGTTTCATCATGTTGGCCCAATACACAACCCATGGATCCTTCTAAAATAGTCATGTATATAATGAGAGGTCTTCCAGGAACAGGAGGAATCAGAATAGGTGGTTCTTGTAAATAGTTCTTGAGTTTTTCAAAAGCTTGTTGGCAATCAGGATTCCACTCTATAGTCTGGTCTTTGCGGAGCAGTTTGAAGATCGGTTCACAAATAGGAGTCATGTTGGATATGAATCTGGGTATGTAGTTTAGACGACCCAGAAAACCTCTCACTTGAGATTCGGTCTGCGGAGCTGGCATCTCTTGGATAACTCGTACCTTGTCAGGATCTACTTCAATTCCTCTTTGGCTGACGATAAAACCAAGCAACTTCCCTGACCTAACACCAAAAGTACATTTGGCCGGATTCAACTTCAACTGATACCTTCGGAGTCTTTTGAACAATTTCAAGAGATGGTCCAAATGTTCCTCCTCACTTCAGGATTTAGCAATCATATCATCCACGTATACTTCAATTTCCTTGTGGATCATGTCATTGAATAAAGTCACCATGGCTCTTTGGTAGGTTGCCCCTGCGTTCTTCAAACCAAAGGGCATAACTTTGTAACAGTAGGTTCCCCACGGGGTGATAAATGTAGTCTTATCCATGTCAGCTAGGTCCATTCTAATCTGATTGTAACCGGAGAAACCGTCCATGAAGGAGAAAACTGCAAACTTGGATGTATTATCCACAAGAGTGTCGATATGCGGTAGGGGGAATCGTCTTTGGGACTAGCTTTGTTGAGATCCATGTAATCTACGTACATTCGCACCTTGCTGTTTTTCTTCATAACTAGCACGATGTTGGCTACCCATTCTGGATATTTGGAAACTGCTAGGAATCCTGCATCCAATTGCTTCTTAACCTCATCTCTGATTTGGAGAGCCATATCGGGTCTACTTCTACGGAGCTTCTGTTTCACAGGTGGACATTCAGGCTTGAGTGGTAGCTTATGAACTACTACGTATGTATCCAATCCAGGCATGTCTTGATAAGACCAGGCGAACACATCTACATATTCTTCCAAAAGCAGTACTAGTCATTGTCTGATTTCTGCCCCAAGTGTTGCTCCAATCTTGACCTCTTTCCTCTTTTCTTCAGTTCTAAGGTTGATGACGTCAACTTTTTCTTCGTGTGGCTGGAGATCTGTGTACTGATACTCACACATTTCTGCCAAATCATCGGGGACCTCGTAATCCTCTTCTTCCTCGGCTTGATAAATAGGTGAATCAAAGTCGATAGTGAGAGTAGGGTCATTGAATACAACGGATTTGGGAATCACTCTGCATGATGGAGGGATTTATTTTATTAAAATGCAAAAACATGAGCGCAAGGAGAATTTGTAGTTTTGAAAAGATTGTCATTTTTCTTAAAACGAAAGCAAGAATAAAGACAAAGGATTTTAACAAAACAAACACTTTCATTGATTAATAAGATTTAAAAGCGGTGGCCCATACAAAATAATCCGAAAGCCTCGGGCAAGGCTACGGAATTGAAAACATCAACTAAGCAAACAAATTACTCTGGCATAGGGTACAAAGTAGGTATCTCAATGGCTTCCCATTTGCTTAAAGCGGCATCACACCGAAACACCAAGTGGTTGATATCTTCGTCTTCAGCGTCTTCAATAAGGGCATGGACCTGCTGTCCTCCACTGATGAACACCTCTTGAATGGTCCTTGGTCTTCCCTTTGCTGAAGCAGCTCTTCCCTCAAGAGTTGGTTTGTAACCCAACCCTTGGTATTTCTCTCTCTCTAGGACTTCAACGATCTTGCCCCAGCCTTCAGGTACTCCTCCTCGTAGAGCAGATTGAATGCTTTTGAAAGAAGCAAAAGATGGACAACCAGAGGCCACTGGTTCCTTATCATCAAGCATAACGGCATTAGTTATCTCAAGAGCCTGGAAAGAAGTTTCCAAAGCATCTTCATCCGCTTCAATGTAACGAAACGAGGACAGATTGCTGACCATCAGGTCTTCCTCACCATGTATAATAACTAACTTCTCCTCGGCTACGAACTTCATCTTCTGATGTAAAGTAGAGGTCACAGCGCCAGCCTCATGGATCCATGGTCTACCTAACAAACAACTGTAGGCAGGGTTGATATTCAAGATCTGAAAAAGGATGTTGAATATTTGAGGGCCAATCAAGACAGATAGCTCAATCTCTCCCATCACCGATCTCCTTGAGCCATCAAAGGCTTTAACAATGAGTGAAGTGGGTCTCATTATAGCTCCTTGGTAAGATAGTTTCACAAGAGTTCTTTTTGGTAAAACATTTAGGGATGAACCGGTATCTACAAGAACTCTGGCCATCGTATCCTCCTGACATTTCACTGATACATGTAAGGCAAGATTATGATTCCTTCCTGCTCGAGGTAACTCCTCGTCACTGAAGCTAAGAGTGTTATAAGCTGTAATATTGGCGACGACATGGTTAAATAGTCCGGCTGTTATATCTTGGGCTACGTGTGCCTGAGCTAACACCTTTTGTAAAGCTGATCTGTGAACAGGCGAATTGACTAACAAAGATAAGATTGAAATCTTGGATGGTGTCTGATGGAGCTGATCTACCACCTTATAATCACTCCTCTTGATGATCCTTAGGAACTCTTCGTCTTCTTCTTGAGAAATTACCTCCTTTCCTTTGTCTCTAAACAATGTGGGGGCAACAGCTTCCCTGGGTGTGGTTTCTTTGGAAGAAGGAGTGTATACTCTACCACTCCGGGTCATCTTTCCAGATCCAACTATATTAGTCACATCTTCAATAGTAGTTCCCACCTCTTTCCTTGGAACTACGCCTCCAACAGTGATTCCCACCTCTTTCCTTAGAATCACGTCTTCTCATCTTCTGCTACTCATGACATTCTCATAGACCCATGGCACGACCTTGGTCCCTCTGAACCTAAATGGAACGGGTTGTGGGGTATTGTATTGCTTGGAATGATTAATAGTGGAAGCATCAATCATTCTAGGACTGTTGAAAACTGGTGCTGGTTTATTAAATACGGGAACTATAGAACCAGACTTAGGTGTGTTGGACTCGGATACCTGCCCTCTTAGCTTTGGTAGGTTAAACACGGGTTTGATTGCTGCAACTCTGTTTTCCCTTTCTTTGCTGAATACCTGTAGGAACCCTTCATTGATCAGATACTGAACATCATCTTGGGCTAAACGGCAGCCTTTGATACTGACATTACATTATTCATAGTCATCATGGCAAACTTTAACTAAACCAGCTTTAAACAGCTTAGCATGAAAAGCCTTGATAGAAGTTTTGATCTTTGTTGCATCCAAAACTAATACTTTATCCTTTTCATATTCAATGGCATTAATAGCCCCATGAGTAGGCAAAGGATTTTTTTCACATTCGGTTGATTATCAGCAAACGAAAGAATATTCTTCTCCATCAAACCCTTCACTACATTTTTCAGCGCTAAATAGCCCTCCAAGTCGTGACCGACCCCTCCTTGATGAAAATCACAAGTTGCATTTGGGTTGAAGAAAAGCATAGATTTCTCGGTTGGTGGTCCCAAAGGTCTAGTAACGATCAACCCTTGCTCCACTAAAGAAGGGCAGAGCTCTGTATATGACATTGGTATAGGTGGAAATGATGGCTTTCCCCCTTGCCTTTTGTGGGGAGAATTTTGCTGTGGAACCTGTGGCCTTGGTTGCTGATAATTCTGGTTTTTGGGCCATTGCTGATAAGCTGTTTGTTGATAGGCTGGCGCCTGTTGTGCTGTTTGGTGGTTTAAAGTAAGTGTTACAGCTGTTATGCAGGGTTGCTGAGCATATTGCATCTGGTAGATTGGATGCTAAGAGAAGTTTGGTCTCTGCTGTTGCTGGTATATTGGTTGCTTCCATCGAGGGCTCTGGGTCTTTCCTGCCATGACAGCATTAGTCTCTCCTTCCCTCTTCTAGCGAGAATGGCCAGGGGACTTCTTAGTACTGACGCCAGTTGAACTACTTGGAGAACTGATTACATTTCCACTCTTTAATCCTGCCTCTACCTTCACGCTGATTACAACAATATCAGCGAAATTAGCACTGACACTGCTGATCATCCTCTCATAAAACTCAGGTTTCACTGTGTCTACGAACCAATCAGCTAACTCTTTTTCAGTCAAGGGTGGTTCAACCTGAGAAGCAGCCTCTCTCCATCATTGTGCATATTCCTTGAAGGATTCAGTACTGCTCTGGGCCATACTCAATAACTTCCTACGGTCAGGGGCTAAATCCATGTTGTACTTGTAGTGTTTTACAAAAGCATCAGTCACATCCTGAAAACAATGGACCTGGGACTGGTCTAGACTCAAATACCACTTAGCAGCAGCTCCCTTCAAACTGTCTTGAAAATAATGGATCATTAGTTTGTCATTACGTACGTGCGCGACCATTCTTCGGTAGTACATGATCAAATAGGATTTGGGACATGTCGCCCCTGAGTACAACTCAAAATTTGGTAATTTAAATTTGGGTGGAATTACCAAATCTGAAACCAAACACATGTCTTTAATATCAGTATTGAATGCATTACTTAACTCCATCGCCTTCATCTTCCTCTGCATTATTTCAACACTTTCTCTTAGTTTCTCGTGTCTATCATCTCCTTCTTCCAACACATCAACATAATCGTAGGGATGATGGTTTTGGAAAATCGGATGCACTTACGTTTGTACTGCTGGCGGAGCATAAGTAGGAATAGCTTGCAGAGTTTCATTGACCAAAGGAACTATTTGCTGTGTTGTCAAAGGAACTGTAGCACGGATAAAATTACCTGGCATGCCCAACGTGTGGTTTATAACAGGGATGATTGGAGGTTCTACCTTTGTAGTGATGATTTCAGAAACCACAGTGGCCTGGGTATCCATCTTTGCTTTCATAACATTAATTGCCTCGATGATTTATCCCATCCCTCCTCGTATCTCATTCAGCTCATTGTTGACTCTGTCCATTTCTCCGTATGCCTCTGACATCCTGAATCGAGCTTGGGCCCGGGTGTTGTAGTTGTGTCTGGGATTCAGTGTGACGATTCTGGAGAGAACACGATGACATGAGATAAAGACAAGGGAAAATGCACATGAAGATGCAAATGAGGATGCAAATGCAAATGCAAGCTAAACTATCAAGAAACCAAAGAAATTTTGCAAATAATATAGACAATAGATTCTTTGACAAAATAAACTTCTTCATTCAAGAGTCTGGTGAGCATTACATCAGGAGCAGTGTATCCGCATACTCCGAGTACATAAGTAGAAATACATCAATATGAAGGGGAACATTAGCAACAAAAGAAATGACAACAGCAAGACTAAGGGTTGAATCCACTGGTTGATGATCCCTCTCCTCCATTAATTACTCTCATCAATTTGCTGATACGCTCTTTTGTCTCCTCTCTTGCAAGAATCAATTCTCCTAAAGCTTCCACCATTCTCTGCTTTGTCTTAGAAGGTAATTCATGGTGAGGATGTGGCTTCATCATTACACGAGCTATATCACGAGACCATTTTAAGTGGGCCTCTGTGACCGGGAATTCAACTTTCCATAGTTGTCTGTTAATTTGGCGCCAAGCATGCTCCAATCGCATCTTCATTTCAAAACCTTCTCTCTCATCATAAAACATCATCTGCATATCCTCGTCATCTGGAATTCCCTCCTTCAAATGATCCAGTTGACGGCGCGCAAGGACAGGGTTGTAATTGATACAACCGTTTCTTCCCATGAGCGGCACATTGGGGCAATCCCCACAGCTATGGATTATAATAATTCCTTCTTCAGTTGAATCATACCACTCGATGTCGGTATGCTTCAATTCCATCAGCCTTTTGGACCAAATCTTACAATCTTCGACCTCCCAGAAAGCTGGAGTCTTTGGCAGATAAGAAATGAACCACTTGTAAAAGAGGGCTACGCAGCAGACAATTGGCCCACAACCTCTTGTGTATCTGGTCTGTATTGCGTGGTAGACATCAGCTAGCAGCGTTGGGACCGGATTGTTGACTGTAAAAATCTGAATGGCTTGGGTATCCACAAAGTTCTTGGCATTTGGGAACAGAAACAAACCATATATCATCAGAGCTAGGGTTGTTTCAAACAAAGCCTCACTTCCTCTGTTTTTGAAGAAAAGAGCCTTTTCCAGCAAGAATTGAGCGGGCAGTCCACACTTTCCTTCATTGTCAGTCAGGTTAGCCTGGATGTCAGATAATCTGATTCTGGTTGCTCTGGCGATGTCTCTGGCGGAAGGCATTTCTTCAATCCCAGAAAAGATGAGAGCTTCTCTGACAGGAATCCCTATCATGGCTGAGAATTCCTCTAGGGTTGGCACCAACTGGAATTCAGGGAATACGAAACAGCGGTACACGGGATAATACAACTGGACCAAAACTTCAAGGGGCCCTACAGTCACCGGTGTCCTCATCGGTGGAATGATACACCCATATATGTCAGCGAAGGCTGACTGGTCTTCAACCATCTCTCCCAACCACAACAAACACTCCACCTCTGGTAGTTCAAAGAAATAAGGCCAAACTCTTTTCCTTGCAGCATCCATTTCTACAAAATCTGCAAAACAAAATTAGTATCTTGATAGTTTAGCAGAGAATGCAAGATGCAATGCAAAGTTTCATGGAATTCAGACACTCGCAGAATATCAAGAGATATCAAAAGACCTCATTCTTATTAAATAAAAGGTGAATTACAAGAGTTGATACACTTTCAAAAGCCCTAAACGTGAAGCTAAATAAAAGCTAGAAAGTCCTAAGGAAATTCTCC
This sequence comes from Lathyrus tuberosus, assembly GCA_022829125.1. NCBI lineage: Eukaryota > Viridiplantae > Streptophyta > Magnoliopsida > Fabales > Fabaceae > Lathyrus > Lathyrus tuberosus. The sequence continues at coordinate 5,952,670 of JALAZF010000308.1, read as the reverse complement.
CAAGAGTCTTGTGTTGAGTCTTCTTATTTCTTTCTCCATCTCGTCCCTTTCTGCAACAAGGTTGTCGAGGATGGATTTCCAAGCGGGAGGCTGAGTGTTGGAGGAGCTTGGATCTTCCAGGACTTTTCTCTTCTTATATGAAAGTAACTCTTCATCCTTGTCATGTAGCTGCTTCTGGAGTTCTAGGTTTTCTTCAACGACCACTTGATACTTGAGCTTCCAGGCTTCTTCTGACCGTTGGGCTTGTCTTAAAGAAATCTCCATCTCTTCTTCTTTTGACATGAAGTATAAAACATGCTCTTTCTTCAAAGCAATTGGTTCCTGCCTCTTGTAGGGCATCTTTAATTCTATGGCTCTTCTTCGGACCCATTGGAGATAGGGCTCCAATGACACACAGTTAGGTCTTCCCAAAGAAATTTTCCCTCTTTTGCGCTTGCTACCCCAAGCGTTCAAGATCAACTTCTTTTGTTCTTCGTTCTTGTCGTATGTTTCAAAGTAGAGGTCTTCCACATGAATACTGAGAGGTTTATCTTCCAAAGGATACCCTAATTGGCGTCGTGCCAATACAGGGTTGTAGCTGATTCCACCTTTAATGCCAATAAGAGGCACGTTGCCATAATTTCCACAGCTATCTATAATCAGGATTCCATCATACACCCGATTATACCAATCAATGTCTGCATGGGAGAGTGTCATAATCCTCTGAGACCACCATCCTTTTTTGGAATCCCATAATACACTTGCCTTTGGTAGATGAGAAATAAACCACCTATACAATATGAGGACACAACAAGTAATTTGTCCATTTCCATGAGCGTTTCTTGTATGGACTGAGTGATAAGCTTCAGCAAGCAGGGTAGGTACCGGATTCTGTTTCAAGAAGATTTTGATTGCATTCAGATCCACAAAGTTGTCAATGTTCGGGAACAAGAAAAGTCCATAGATGAGTAAGGCAAAAATAACTTCAAAGGCGTCCCGGTTGGAGTGTTTAGCAAAATAACAAGCCTTTTCAACCAAAAACTTAGCAGTTAACCCAAAAATTCCTCCCTTAGAAATTAAATTACTTTTGATGTCAACTAACTCCAGATGAGTTTTCTTGGCTATTTCTTCCTCTTTAGGATCCTTCTCGAAGATAGGAAACGGGGACTCATCCTTGATAGGCAAACCAATTATCTGAGAGTATTCCTCAAGGGTGGGTAAAAGTTGATAGTCAAGAAACGTGACGCAGTGATACTTTGGATCATAAAACTGAAGCAGAGTTGAGAGGAGTCCTTCATCAATGTTCTTCTTCAATAAAACCCACAACTTCCCATATCTGTCTGTGAATCCTTCAGGGTCTGTTAGCAAATCTCCCAATTTCCTTAGGTCATCCAATTTTGGACTCTTGAAAGTGTATTTGATGGTGTTTCTTCTTGAGCTATCCATGATATCCCTCTGATATAAGAAAAGAAATCTGAGTTCCATGAAACAGATGCAACATGAATGCTTATCATGTATGAATGCAAAGCACACACAAAGACACACAAAGCACAAACAAAGGGGATAGGTTGAGCATGGAGCTAGGGTTTACCCTTCCTGTTGGTATGTACTATTGGTTTTCATATACTGAATAGGGTTCTAAGAGGTTCCCAGAGTCGACAACCCATCTTTCGGATTTTATCGACTTCCCAGATGACTTGGTAATCAATAAAATTCTCAAGAGAATCTCGTCTGAGTGTAGTATTGCGTGACAACCAATTCAGAAATAGACTCCATCATGGTCACCGCACTACATCCTAAAAGGCCAAGTGGGGTTTGGTAACTATGGTTCTCAATATCAAGGGCTCCTAGGTCGAGAGTAGCACGTTTTCACGAATAGACTCGTTCAACATGACTAAATTCTCAAGAGGGCCTCAACTGAGTGATGGTGTCTCAAGTCAACTTTTTCAGGAATCGACTCCCTCAAAGCCTCCTTGAATATACCATCGTCCTATCATAAGTGCACTCAAATCCGGGTTAGGATTTATCTCACCACTCAAGAACCAAGTCAACAAAAGATCTCAAACAAAGCATATAATCAAACAGATACAAATATAGCAAACAAGCATAAATAAAATAAACAAAAACAAGGCGGGCTTAACCCTAAAAAATATAATTGGTCCCCAGTGAAGTCACCATTTTTGTTGCAGTGAGAATCAGATAACAAGCTATTAATTAACTTGCATCACATTTCTTTGAATTCACAACCGACTTTGATTTATCCAAGGAAAGGTTAAAGATCAAGAAAAACCTAAAGGGGGGAGATCTAAGGTTCGGGGGTTGGTTACGCCTAGGGAATGTATTAGCATCCTAAATGTCTGTAGTACTCTACGGGAACCTCTTGTTTTAGTTTGTTATATCTCGCTCGCTTGCTAAAGGTGTTATGCTAAAGGTTGAAACCCTAGGGGTTAGTATCTAAGTATACTCGACAAAGTATCACACTTTGCACCTACGTATCCTGACGGGAGTGGAATCAGAGTATCCGTAGTTCACCGATCTAAGGGTGAAGAAGGAACCATTGACTATGGCCAAAGTTCCAAGGGGAAATGAGTATGAGCTCATTCTAGAGTTCACGATAACTCTCCAAGTCTAAGTTATAGGGGGAAAGTGAGTTCTCATGATGGTGAGAATCACATAGAGTTCAAAACTCTAACCTATTCCTAAGTTATGATTTCATGGCTCTCATGAGGCCATGAAATGGGATAAACCTAAGAGGATAAGGTAGGGTGGTTGTTTAGTGACTCATGAGTCAATTTTAGGATGATCTCCCTTTGGAATGAGGGAAAGAGAACAGTTTTAAATTACTATGAAATAAAGAGTTATAAATTCAATATGATGATGTAAAAAAGACATGAACAAGATAATGAGATGAAACAAAATTTGATATCATGCAAAGTTAGGATCATACATATTAGACAATGCTCAAGCAAGGTGAACAAAGATAACATAGCAAGATGAATAAAGAAGGTACTATAAAACCCTAAAAGAATTTCCAATCTTATCATGAATAAATGCATCAAGATTAAATGTTTTCAATTATTTCTTTTTATGCTCAACAAGTAAATTTAATTAGAAGCATTTAGCAAAAAGAATGGAAGAAAAAGGATAAAAATCAAACAAGTTATGGAAGTTTGAAATTTGAGGCATAAACTTGAAAATAAAATAAATAAAACAACCAAGCATTAGAAAGAAAGGAATGAGCACTCCTAGGGATTGAACCCAGGACCCTTCGCGTGCAGCTTAAAACCAATACCAACCAGGCTAATGCGCGCACCTTGAACATACAATGGTAACACAAATATATATGTAAAGAGAAGCGAAATCAAAAAATAAAACAAAAGGACTGGGGTGAGGGGGATTCGAACCCCAGTCCTATAGGTGAAAGGGCGCGTGCTTGTGTGTGCTTGCCACTGGGGTGGCTGTTACATCCGGTAATAAACTTAACTCAATAAATACATAGGCCTTGTGTGCGTGAATATTTCAAATTAACAAAGCAAACCAACCAATGCACTATCTGCTCACGAAAGAAGAACATTTATGTCATGCCATTCAAACATCAACCATTGCCAACAGAAACATATAATCTAAACTTCAGCATCAAGAATTACCACGCATATTAAATATTAAGCAAAGGCTTATCATACAAATCCATAAAGTAAGAACATTGAATGTATAAGCAACAAATTCACACAGCCATGGCAGCAATATATTCAACACATTCGAAAGGGAATCATGTAATAACTTGAATGCAATAAACAAACATACATATAGACTATGGAATCTACAACAGCATGGCAAGGTTTCATGTATAGCAAAGGTTTCCAAGACTTAACATGTTTTAAAAGGAATGTAGCAGAGCTGTTTTAGGATCAAATCATATGATTGACAAAGGTTAATGCTCAAAGTGCTAGAAAACAAAGAGATGGGTTAAGGCATGATGCAGTCAGTTATAATGATGCATTCTCAAAGTCCAAAAGAAATTCAAATATGTCACAATGAGTGGTGAAAAATAGGGATTGGTCAGATCAAGGCATAGGCATATTCTAAGACTACCCTAACTGTTAGTGACAGTTTCTAGGATAAATTAAAAAGTGCTAAGGAAATAAAGGCAGCAACCTCAACAACATAAGTAGTCAGCAGCATACAAGTAACATGCCATTAGGGCAAATACATTCTACAAGGTAGTGAGCTCATAAGATTAGGTACACATAATCAATGCTAGCACACCAGTCAGATAACAAGATTCAAAAAGTTAAGATTCATTGTGGTTATTGCAACAGACTATTTTCACAAAGATATCATACAAAGCCAATGCAAGATACAACAAGAGTTCATACATCTTAATGCACATCAAGGCCAGATTATGAGCATACCAATCAAACATAATGTCACATAATGTCCAGGAAAATGCATTCAATCATAATGGTAGAAGGCATAGTGATAATTCATGAATCAAAGCTAGATTAAGGGTACACAAATTTCATAGGTTCATGGTATTTTTGAAACACAGCACTGTCATAAAACAAAGGTTCAAACAGAGTTGTTCACACATAGTGGCATCCAAATCAAGTAGCAGCTAGGCATGAATATCAGACACACAAATAGCTACACTCATTATGTTGATATAGAAAAATTCAGTCATATTTACAATGATAAGTACACAAATAAAACATCATGATGGTCGAGGGCTCTTATGAATCATACACTTGTATTCAAGACAGAATATGACATATCACAAGACAACATGGCAATCAAGTTCAATAAAGTGGTATCACTTAAAACAGGCAGTAACATATGACATGATAAAAACTAACTTGGGCAACAATCATACAAACACATACATAAAACACACTTGGACCAGGTTCAGGGCAGGCTGGCACATATTAGAAGCACAAAGTGATATCAAACATTCATAACTTAGGAGTATTGTAAAAAAAAACACATCAAAGCTAGCAACACATATCATGAACATAAAGTTTAACATGGAGAACAAAAGCATGATATCACAAAACATAACTTTCTGAAGTCAACAGTTTCAACAAGATAGCTTTAGCATGTACAAGGTGAAATAACATGGTATGACAGGTCATGGAACATTGAGGCACATGATTAAATAGGAACAACTCAAAGCAAACTGACAGCAACACAATTCTTATCCTAAGTTCAATATTCATGAACATGAACCTTACACATATATTACCAATATCAAACCAATGGACTGCAACACAAGAAACTAAAAACACTAAGCAACATAACAGTTCAAATACACCAAACTCAGACACATTAATCAACCAAAATCAATGCCAAGGCAAAGTGGTGCATACCAATGTAAACACATACATGAATAACCAAAATGTCAACCTTAATACAACAAGCATCAATAACAACACAGTTTCAAAACCATGATTTGAGTACACAAAATGATCATATATGATGGTGACAGAAAAATCAGTGCTACTTTAAAGAGAACAACTTAAAAGCATTCGGTCAAAAGTGATAAATGAGTCCATCCACCATGAAACTTATGAGCATAACAGAAATACCTATGGAACTAAGATTTATGAATCTCATCTCAAAATCACATCCAAGCACATATGACACATAAGTAGGTTAACAAATCAGTCATCTAAACTTGATAGTATAATACCAAAGTGAGAACCTGTAAACTTGCAGCATACATGTATATCTAAACATATCAATAAACAAAATCATTCCATTTTATGGTATCAAACCATGAGCAAACAAACAACATATTTAAGCACATGTTAGCAAGCTACATATGTAAAGGACAACAAAAATGCACATGACATAATGATCAGTTGATCATGATTTATTAAAAGGGAAAGAATATGATACCAAGTGGAGTAATGTCCACTGCACCTTCAAAGGGTGTTGAATGCTTTACTTCTGAACTAGCCAAAGCACTCCAAAGCAAGCCTTCTCCTTCCTTGCTCACGAAACTTAGAACTCAAAAGCTATTTGAGTGTTTTTGTGAGAATTATTGGTGTCTTAGAGTGTTGAAGGTGAGCTCCTTTTATAGGCTGAGCAGATGGGCCTGGGTTCCTTAAGTCCAATGATCAAACACATAGTATACTGAGTAGAAACTAGGGTTTCCAACGTCTCTCTTCAAATTTAAATATTGGTCCACTTCTTGGAGACAAATGCGCTCCTCTGCTGCACAAAATCTCAGAGGTTGCAGGGTCAATTTCATAACTCAGTGTATTGCTTAAGAGCTCCTTATATGTTGTCATATGAGAGGGTATCAGATGAGGTAAAGATTGGGATGGCGTGAGGGGATCTGCAGGTGAGAGCAGGCTGTATGCTGAAACGAGTAATGCCTCAAAGCTACTTTTAATGAAACAAACCATGAAAGCTCAAACGGGAAGTGTTTAGAGAATTCAAAAATAAGAAAAGCGCGCCAAGGGATTGGATTGTGAAACGATTTTGGATGAATTTGATTCAATTGTATTTTGAATTTCCTCTTCCATTCTGAAGCTTGTGAACACGACAAAGGAGAAGAGTATTTTGGTTGTTTTGTTTCTTTGCTAGCCACACGTCGCCTCTTCATTGGTCAGAGAGATAGGTTGAAAAGTCAAAGCAACATTGACTGATTCCTATTGGTCCTTGGCTAATGAGTTCAATCCAAAATTTGTAACATATTTTTGTCACGATGGGCCTATTGATGATGGGCTTGAAGATCAAATATTAGAAATGGTTTTCTCTTCTTTTTTTTTATAAAAGAAATTGTTAGGAAATAAATAAAAGGTGAATTTGGTAATTGAAATGGTTATGGATATGGTTTGAAAAATAGAGGAATTGGATAAAATTGGTTAATGGATGATTAATGAAATTGGGTTGGGATTAAAAATGACAATTGAGGGTAGATAAAATGGATAGGTATTTGGTTATGGAGAGGATCATGGAGAGGGTTATAGAGATATCTCTTTGAAATGAGAGACTTTCTTTATTCAATGCTCCATCCAAAATCTTGATTAATCACCTCTTGCATCTTCTTAAGATAAACTTGATTCACAAATGAAACAAACACAACCAAAACCTGACAAAAGGGTTAGATATGCAACATGATTGACCTAATATGACATGCAAGAGATCAATGGATCTAAGGGTAAAATTTGGGGTACAACAGAGACATAAAAATTTAACGCTTACATAATCAGCGATATTTGCGACAGTTCCTCTATGCGTTTCACCTATTGTCAACAAAGCCATCTCAAATGATTAAATGTGATACAAATGATTTACTATGTCTCTGTGCTACAAGTTTGCTTTAGATTGTAGTTTCTATGCAAACCTCATGCTACCTATATATAGGGCTTCAGATGACTTCTTTGCAAACATTTAGCCTGAACCAAGTCGCCAGATGCAATGGCGAGCCTTCATACCCTTAACATCAAGTCGCCAGCCCTATTGGCGACTGACCCTATCTGCTGCGTAGCCTGTGCCCTAGATGGAGTCTGCCTCATGCATGCACAACATGCTGGCGACACAATCATTAAAGACTGCGACATGTCGCCATTTCAGATGGCGAATTCATTAATGAATTTGTAGGTTGTCGCCAATTAATGTGGTGTTGTCATTGATGTGTCACCATTTAATATGGCAAACTATTTCAGCATTTATTTTTCTATTTATATGTCTTTGCATGCATACATGCATGTCCTATCAAACAAGAAAGCAAAAAAAAAAACTTAGTCTGTCCCAAACAACTCCTATCAGTATGTTATCTGCACAGAGTTACGTTGTTAACGCACATTATAACGGAGAGACGTATGTCTCCGATGTATCTGGTTTTGGTTTTCAAAACATCGTTTTTGTCCGATTCGTAGTCAATAGAAACACACGTTTTTTTCCATTTTCACCAAAGGTTGGAATCGAAGTTAGGTCTTGGACCTATATCACAAATAATATATCGAAACCCTATTTTTTTTAAACCAATCAAGTTAAGTTTTATCCACTAAAATTGGGAGATGACGAAGATGTAGAAAATATGTTCGTTAGTTACGGACATTCTGGTTTCAACTACATTGAGTTGTATACATTTCTCCAACAAAATATTCCATCTCAATAGTCTTAGATCATAAATCAATCACCATGTGTAGACTCAGATGAAAGCGAAGCAGAATACTCAGACGAAACTGAACCAGAGGTCAACATCGTTGATGAAGAAGAATAAGGAAGCGAGGCGCTGGTCGATCAGATGTTTAACGACGACGATGAGGATGACGAAGAACTGCCCATACCTCCAGATCATGTCCATCGTACGCCTCAACATATGACAGACCTGGACTTGCAAGACGATGATCCATCTGCAGATATATTTCACAACCCGTATATGCGGTCAGGGAATGAATTAAAAGAAAGAGACATGTTTCGTACTAAAGAAGATTGTGTACGAGCCATAAAAAAATTTCACATGGATAACTCTATTGATTATAGTGTACACAAAACGAATTCGAGAAGGTATGTAATTATTTGTCGTAATCCCCTTTACAAGTTTTGACTGGCTGCTTCTTACAGAAAGATAAGCGATTATTGGAAGGTAGCTTCCATAGAGCCACCTCATAGTTGCACTACGACAAATATTGTCCAGGATCACCGAAAGTTAAGCACAAATTAGATATGTCAAGACATTTTTCCGCTTGTTAGTAAGGATTCTTCAGTCAAAGTGAGTATAATAATATCTCACATCGTGACGAGGTATAATTATACTCCCTCTTACAAAAAGGCGTGGATTGCAAGGACAAAGGTTGTTGAAAAGGTCTTTGGCAACTGGGAGGATTCGTACAAGAAATTACCTTGATTTTTGGTAGCCCTAAAGACATACACACCGGGAACTGTTGCAATCATGCAGACAGTACCAGCATGTAGGCCAGATGGAACCATTGTTGATGGAAACGTCATCTTCCACCGTCTCTTTTGGTTGTTTCAACCATGCATAAGAGGTTTTGCATTCTGCAACCCTGTTATTCAAATTGATGGAACATGGCTCTACGGAAAATACAAGGGCACCTTGCTTATGGCTGTTGCACAAGACAACAACAGTAATGTCTTTCCTATAGCATTTGCTTTGGTTGAGGGCGAGACCGCTTCTGCTTGGAGTTTCTTCCTTAAGAATCTAAGAACACATGTCGCTCCACAATCCAACCTCTGTTTGATTTCAGACAGGCATGCTGCTATAGAGAGTGCCTACAATAACCATGATAATGGGTGGCATAATCCTCCTTCTACTCATGTATATTGCATTAGACATATTTCACAAAACTTCATGCGTGCAATTAAAGACAAACACCTTTGCAAACAGGTTGTGAATGCTGGTTATGCGCCAACTCAACCAACATTTCAATACTACCTTAACGAAATAAGGATGTCAAATGCAGATGCAGGAAACTGGTTGGATAACATTCCACTATAAAGGTGGACAAGATCTTTTGATGGTGGCTGTTGTTGGGGTCACATGACGACAAACCTTGTGGAGCCCATGAACGAGGTATTCAAAGGAATAAGAAACCTTCTAATCACCGCTTTGGTGAGATCAACCTATTATAGGTTGGCATTAATTTTCGCAATAAGAGGCGAAAGATGGAGTGCAGTGTTAGCGTCTGGTTAAGTATACAGTGAGAGCGTTATGAAATTAATGAAGGAGGATACTATCAGAGCCAACACACATGCAATTATAATCTTTGACCAACATAGGCAAGCATTTAGTGTACAAGAAACAATGGACCATAATGAGGGGAGGCCCAATTTATCGTATGCTGTCAGGCTAAACAAATGTTGGTGTGACTGTGGCAAGTTCCAGGCCCTCCGTGTACCTTGCTCACATGCCATTGCAGCATGCACACATGCTTGTCAGGATGCTTATGGCTATCTATCTGATGTTTACAAGGTGATTAATGTTATGAATGTATACAGCGAAGGCTTCGCAGTGCTACCAATGGAGGATTATTGGCCTCCATACCAAGGTGACATAGTTTGACACAACGATGAAATGAGAAGAAAGAAAAAAGGGCGCCCAAACAGCAAGCGTATAAGAACCAAAATGATACCGCTGATAAAATGATAAGACTATGCAGTATCTGTCGTCAGTGCGGACACAAAAAAAAAATTGTCCCAATGTTGGAGGAACATCTGCATCATAATTTAGCTTATCTTTTCATCTGTTGTAACCTAATATTTTCATATATTGATGGGTCTTTGTTACAATAATTTTAACAACAAACACGACTGACACAAACAACTGTAACAACAAACAACAGTGTTAACAATAAACAACACAAACAACTTAATACATTCCTAACAGATTACAACAATCAAACTAATTTCATTCGGTCCAAACATGACTTCCATCGCATCTTTGTCAGTCTTCACACGAACCTATCCACGCAGCCGATCAAGTCTCTCGATACTTTGGATTTTCTCCCCTTCACCAATGTCTCCCTCCAACCATCGATTCAGCTCCCTCTTAAGTTGATTGAAACTTTGTATGTTCCAAAACAACATGTCGATCGGTGGCTTCTCTCGTGAAAAGACGACTTTCCCCATCGACGGCGATACATTTAATGAGTAGAAAAAAGTTGTGAGATGAGATGTGGAAGTAACTGAGCTGAACACCTCTATTTATATGGAAAAAACTCAATTTTTAGGGAGTCTCCACATCAATTGGCGACTCCCTTGTGTTCCCTGCACTAGGTCGCCAATTGAATTGGCGACTTAATGAGCAGGCTCTAGTTCAATTGGCGACAGCTTTGCTGCCCTAAAGAAGGGTCGCCAATAGGACTGGCGCCCTTGTGCAATCCCAAACCCTAAGTGGGGTACTTTAGGATTTATTCTGAAAACTAGGATATTTTGAGAATTTTGTTGAAAAATAGGGGTATTTGGGTAAAAAAATCGAATATATATATATATATATATATATATATATATATATATATATATATATATATATATAATCCCATAAAAATAAAAAATATTTTGTCACTAAATTCAATGGTATAAATAGGATCTCGATGATATCCAATCGGATCCATATCACGAATAACTATAGGTGAGCTATCAAATCAATAATTTATGGTCCAGAATTGAATAGTATAACATCGGATATATATATATATATATATAGAGAGAGAGAGAGAGAGAGAGAGGGGGAGAAAACGTATCATATGAGAATGAATCTGAATTTAAAATCTAATGGATCATATTTATTCTCATTTTCTCAAATAAAAATGACATTCTCATAGGATATGAACCATATATAGATTTCAAATATGGAAAAAATATAAATTTCTTATAAATTATTTTAAATATTCAAATATGGGAAAGATATATGTTTCTTATTAATTAATTTAAAATATTTTTACATAAATAAGTGAATCTTATTTTTTTTTTTGTAAAGGGAACAACTTTTTTATCGATCCAAATATTTTTATAAATAATGTCAAAACAAAAATAATATTTACATAATTTACGGCCGATTCAAATATTTTTAAATATATGAAAAAAATTGTATTTATAAACCAAATATAAATAAATATATGTCATTCTTTTAAAAATAATAAACTATTTTGATGAAGTCATTTTGTCATTCGTTTTATTTTATTTTTATTACATTTTAGAAACAAATGCGCGTATCATACCAGTACTCCTACGAAGACCAAATCCATGTGGACGCATGATCATTACAATTAAAGAGAATAAACATAAATATATTTAAAATAATGTATTTATTTATGTTAATAATAGATTTATTCAATTAAAATAATATTTATACATACTATGTTATTAGTTGATATTTATAAAATTAAATAATTATATATGATATATTTTAATTGTTTGCATATATATTAGCTTTAAATTTATTTAAAGTGACAAAAAAATTAGGTATTAATTTATTTTTTACCACTTTTCTTTTTGCTACTAGGAAAATTCGGATGTGTATCGTACATAGATAGGAAAGTTATTATTATAAATAAATATTTTAAGGGTCTTGCTAACGAGTGCCCTCAGGGCACTATTTAAGAATTTCATATTAAGAAATTATTCTTTGAAAAATTCAAACAATTTAATTTTTAATGCATTTAATGCACATTATTGCACATACTTTTATAAAAACTTACTATTTAAAGTTCTTAAAAAATGTCCTTGGGGCACTAGTTAGTATTTCCCATATTTTAATGCTCAAATATTTTCTTTAATGAATAGTAATATACATTTAAGAGATTAATTGAAATACACTGCCAGTGTAAAACTACTTTGCACGGTCATCCAATTAAAATGAATTATTTTGACACATAATAATAGAATTAAAAACAAAAAAAATTAAATTATAATTAAACCATTTTAATAATAATTTCTTCCATATTTCTCTTTTTTCATGTGTCAAAATAATTTATTTTAATTGGATTTAAAATAATGTTATTGAAAAAAAATAAAGAAACAATTATTTTATCAAAAAAAATCTTGAACACAAGTGGCACTAACTATAAAATTTTATAAAATAATTAATCTTAAGTATTTAATTTTGGAGATACGTGGCATTGCAGAATCAATTAGTTGAAAAGGTGAGTAGTGTAAAAAGTTTTGTTGACTAATGGTGTGTTTGGTTTAGCTTTTGAAATCTCAAAAGCACGTCCCATTGTCCTTTCACCATGAAAAATCAAAAGCTACAAAGTGTAGCTTCTATGCTACTGTGGTTTTTTTGCCGTGCTTTTTCATTTCTGCCGCCAAACCAAACATGCTATAAGTCCGAGTTTATGTGACGTGGGAAAGAAAATTTGTGGTAACGCGAAGGTGTATAAAGTTGTTAAGAAGTAGATAGAATCTTTAGTATTGTGTAGTGTATATATTCATTTGAATAATTATTAATTATATTTTATTTATTAATATATAAATATTTTTTATATTTATACGTATCATATATTAAATTGTATAACTAATAATTATAAATGTTAATTTTATTACAATATACTAATTATATACAGACTATAAAAAAATTATATTTTTATTGCATATTTATAATTAATATTTATATATAGCAAATAAAAAAATTGCTAAATAATTAATAAACATGTTTTTAATTATCATAAAAGTCTTAAATATGCAATCATTTTTAATTAAGAAAAATGAGCATATTTTAAATGATAAATAAACTATTTGTGAATGAATATAGAAATTAAAGCATTTTAAATATATATTTATAAATGAATAATACTCAAAGCATGATGTTTTCATATACAAGATTTCATATAAATAAATTAATATTCATGCAATCTTTTTTAGTACAAAATAATTCTGCAATATAAATATAAATGAACTTACAGGTGAAATGCATTAAAAATTAAAGGTTTAAAAGATAATATATTATAATATAAGATTGATAATATCATAAATTATATTATCACAATCTAGAATAAATATGTGCAAAATATTTTTGTTTGTCCTTCAATTATACCTCAGGTTCATTTTGGTTCCTTAACTTTAAAAAGATCCATATTAGTCTCTTAACTCTTCAAAATATTTCAAATTAGTATTTTTTTGTCTAATTAGCGTCGAATTTAGCGACTGATTTTTAAACTTTTCCGTCGTTAATAGGACAAAATGATTAATATGGAACATTTTGAAGAGTTAAGAGACCAATAGAAACATTTTTAAAGTTAAGAGACCAAAATGAACTCCAAAGTTAAGGGACCAAAAATAGTATTTTGCTATAAATATATAAGTACTGTATGAATTAAATAGTATCAAAATTATATGATAATATGAGATATTCTTAATTATTTTATGATAAAAAATAAAACTAATATATTTTAGAATTAAGACATATTAAACTGAAAAAAAACAAGAGATACGAAAAAATATATGATTATCCAAATATTTGTGTTCTGGACTGGACCAATGGCTAGAATTGGCCCAATCCGCTTCTACTCCAGAGCGGCCTAAATTGCCTAAGTCCAATCCACAGAGGGGCAAAAATGACCTTTCTGCCCCTCCAACCGGGCAAGGAACGCAAAGTTCCTCCCCGGAATTATTGCCCGTTATGCACGGCTTCCTCACTGCCCGAACAGCAAAGGACAGGTGTCCGAAACTGCATTTATGCCCGACATAACGACTAGTTTCGAGCACCCTGCCCGGCCTAACGGCTAGTTTGGGCAGTTACCTATTCTTTAGGGAAAACGGTTATTTCGCCCCGAAAATAGGACCGTTGGCCACGCGCTGGGGGCTCTATATAAACCCTCTCACTTGAGAGGGTCAAGTATCCAAGATTCACCCTAAGATTTCACTCTTTGTACTTGCCCCTTTTTCTCTGACCTTTACTTACTTGAGCGTCGGAGTGCCTTGCAGGTACACCCCCTTCTCCTCTCCATACGACCAGCATCCCTAACGCACTTGGCGACCTGATTCTACAGGATCTGATCCAGCCTTCACGATCAGTGGCGCCGTCTGTGGGAAACTTTGTTCTCCCCTTCTTTCTTTAACCGAAGATCAAAACAACTCTCGAACATCATCACGATCATGGCCTCCCAAGATCGCACCCAGGATGCTCTTCACTCCACCATCCTCCCCGTCAATAAATCTGACGTTGACGGCCAATCATCTCTCCTCCGAGATGTCCATTTCCTGAGGGATGAAGCCCCCGCTTCTCCTTCCCCAACTCCTGCTAATCGCCACAATGATCAACCGTCTCTCGACCTCTAGCCCATTCCTGTTCCGCCCAGCGCTAACCCGGCCGTGGCAGCCCTCCTGGAGGCCCTCAACAAAACCAACACCCTGATCTTGCAGCAAAACGAGAAATCAGGGCACTAGAGGAGTCTCTCCGTCCAAGATCCCCTCTTACGCGGAAGAACCAGCGACGATCTAGAAGCCCGCAGCCACGAAGAGAAATCGACCGAAGACTGCGCCAAGAGCACGATCCTCGCGTAGCCCGAAAGCACGACTAGATCTCCCCGCGTGACCAGCACGCTCATGACCATAAAAGGACTCAAAGGAACGAGGAATCTCCAATCAAGTCCAAAGGACGGACACGCTCGCCTTCTCCTCGAAGGAACCGCTCACCTTCTCCTCGAAGGAACCGCTCACCTTCTCCACGAAGGAACCGCCGACGCGAGCAGTCCGTCCGGTCACCATCATACACCAGTTCCAGTGACGATGACGAGCCTCGCGGCCCGTTGTCCCAGGAGATCCTGGCCACCCGCCTCCCAAAAGGCTTGGAGAAACCCCCGTCACTTGGCACGTACGACGGAACCACTGACCCAGACGAGCACATCGAGAATATCGATGCCCTCTTAGACTACCGCAGCGTACGGGGCGCCATCAAATGCAGACTGTTCCCGACCACGCTTTGGAAAGGAGCAATGACATGGTATAAACAACTTCCCGAGGAGTCCATTACCTCGTGGAAACAGCTCGGCAGGATGTTCTCGCGGCACTTCACAACATCTCGCCGCCACCCCCAAAACTGAGGCCTCCCTCGGAGCCATAATCCAGAGGAAGGACGAACCTCTCCGAGCATACATCGAGAGGTTCAACAAGGAAGCGGTGCAGGTCCCGACGACAGATAAAATGAAGAAGTTCCTGCTCAAACAAGGGGTCCTCCCGGACTCCGACTTCGCTAAAGCCATCGGCCTCGCCCCACCGAGGAATTTAGACGCTCTCCTCCTCAAAGCCCAATCTCACATCCAGTACGAGGAGAAGATTGCGGCCTGCAACGTCTGAGCGTCTCGCCTCCAGGAGAACGCCCGGGCCGCCAAAGGAGAAGAAGCCTCGACATCTCGTCGGGGTGAACGAAGACACGAGGACCGTCCCCGCGACTCCCGTGACAGCAAAGGGCCCTTCGGGCGTTTCCATGATTACACTCCCCTGACCGTTTCCAGGGAGAAGATTTTGACCGAATGTGCCAATTCGGAGTTCAAACAAGTCGGGGTCCGTTTCCCCAAACAGCTGCCGAACAGACCAAACGTGGATAAGTCGAAGTACTGCCGCTTCCACAAAAGTCACGGCCATACTACGGAGGACTGCATCCATCTGAAGGATGCCATAGAGATACTGATCAGGGGCGGGCACCTGAAATAGTTCGCAAAGAAGAAGGACACTCCTCGGCAAGACGCCCAAGAGTCCAAGAAGGTCGAGGAAGAAATACCCTCCTCAGAAGACACCAACGTACAGGTGGCAATGTCCATATCGCGGCCAGAGGACTTCTATGTCCCAGACGGGCTCATCGCCCCTGCTTATTTCGCGGCTCATAGCCCGTGGGAGACTTTTCCTTTCGCCATGGTTATTTCGGGCGAGGGATTCAACAAAGTCACTGTGGGCTCCGTGAAATAGAAGTTCGACCACCTGATCAACACCAGCTCCAACAAAGTGACGACGCTTAATCAGGCCCAGAAGGGCTCCGTCCCAATCTCCTTTTACAAGGAGGAACTCCTCGGCGGGTCCCCGAACTCCAGCATACCTCTGCTCGTCAGAGCCCGGATGGCGAACTTCGACGTTCGCAGAATACTTGTCGACCAGGGCATCTCGGTCGACATCATATACTCCCAGCTGTTCTCAACACTTCAGCTGGACGAATCTCACCTTACTCCCTACGTGGGATCCGACTTGCAGGGATTCAACGGATCTGTCACCAAGCCGTGGGGCTACGTGGAGCTGATCGTGACATTCGGCGTAGCTGAGACGACCAGATCCATCAAGGTGCAGTTTCTAGTAATCGACTGCCCGTCGCTTTACCAATGCATTTTCGGAAGGCCAACTCTGGCCGAGTTGGTAGCAGTGCCCTCAACCGTCCACCTGAAGATGAAGTATTACACTTCAAAAGGGATGGTCGCCACCCTCCACGGTGATATAGAAGCTGCCGTGGTGTTTCGAAGCAGCTACAAAGGGGCTCAACGCCATTGCGCCCAAGCCAAAGGTGTCGAGCAAGCCAGCACTGCCAAACAGCTCTGAAGAAGCCAAGCCTCTGCCCCAGGTCGAATCTATCGACCTCGACAGTAGCTTCCCCGACGACCAACAGGAGGAATGAGCAGCTTCAGCCGGCCCATCTACAGCACCCAGCAGCAGCTCCTACCCGATGCGCCCGATCCCGGATGGCAACTTCGAGCTAGTTCTGTTCGGCGAAGACCTCAAACGGGGAGTGAAGATCGGAGCAGACCTACCTGACATCGCGAGGAAACAGCTCAAAGTATGCCTCCGGGAGAATGTCGACCTCTTCGCTTTGAGCGCCGCAGAGATGCCCGGTTTAGACCCACCCACTGCATGTCACCAGCTGACCATTGACCCGGCCATTAAGGTCGTAGCACAACGTAGGAGAAAGCAGTCTCCGGAGAAAACGGAGGCTGCTGAAAAAGCTGTAAAGGACCTCCTCGAGGCCAAATTTATTTCGGAAGCCAAGTACACCATGTAACGACCCAATTTTCGTGTGCGTTTTATTTAATTGAGTCGTTTGATTATTTTATTATTATTTTATTTTATTTTCGACTTTTATCTGAAAATATGTTATTTTTCAATGTTGTGATATTTTATCGGGTTTTGGGATCGTTTGTGAGATATTTGAGTGTGGGGGTATTTTGGTCATTTCGTAATATTTTGTTAAGTTAGAATAGAAAATAGAAAATAGAAAGAGAGAAAAATAGAAAGAAAGAAAAGGAGAAGAAAGAAAAAGAGGAGAAAAGAGAAAAAGAAGAGAAATAGTGAGGAAACTTTGGAAAATCAAGAAAAATCAACTTCTAGAATCGATTTAATCGGGTAAGGGTGTGAAACTCAATTATTGTATGATTGTGTATGTGTATTTGTGATGTTTGTTGGATTGAAATGAAGAAATTTAGTAAAACCCATTTTTGGTAAAATTGATTAGAAATTGATCAAAGGTGTTGGAAATCATGTTGCTAGTGCTCCTTAATGTTGGTACAAGATAGATACTTGTTATTAGATATTGTATTGGTAATTTTTCTGGGTGTAGGTGAAATTTGGAGTGATTTGGGTGAGAAAACGCAGAACCACGTTCTGCAGAAATTTTTCTGGTTTTTCCAGGTCATACGCGTATGGGGCATGTTCATACGCGTATGGACCTTGGCAATACGCGTATGGTGGGCGAGCCATGGGCCGATACGCGTATAGGTCTTCAATTTTCTCGGCCATCTGCCCATTTGCGTATGATACGCGTAGCATTTCAGGGTAATACGCGTATGGTTTTGGTCATTACGCGTACGGACATTTTAACGTGGAATTAGGGGAAAATGAGTCTCTGCCCATACGCGTATGGATCATGGTGATACGCGTATGGACAGGACATTTGCAAAATGGGACTTTTCAAAATTTTGTTTTTCGTTTTCTTTCGTAACTTGTGCTCCGTTTATCCGATTTTTACATTCTTGGTATCGTTGCGTAGCTATTGAACTGTACTTTCTTGTTATGATGATTTAGAAATTGTTAGCCGATTTAATTATGTCGAAAAATCGGGAATAGTGTCGGTTGTCGACTTTTGTCGTTGTAGTGATGCGTAATTGATATGTGAAATTCTGGTATCAGACGTGTGATGTTAAGGTGTGATGTCACAACAACACACTCTGCACTATGGACAGCAATAACAGTAAAATAACACCAAGAATTATTGACCCAGTTCGGTTACAACCAACCTACTATGGGGGCTACCAAGCCAGGGATGGAATTCACTACTTGTAGATATAATTTACAGACTCAACGACCCGTTGACAATCTCCTAAACTTATACTCTACTAATGACTTCCTACCTAAGAAACCACTTAGGTATGAGAACACCACTCAATCCCTTACAAACACTCAAAGAACCCACTTTGAGTACCCTTGATCTTACTTCACAGTTTCGATCAAATCACACAACTCTCTTTGCTTTACAGCTTTAGAGAGGACAGAAACTTAACACCTATTCAAACCCTAGAATAGTGTAAATACAAGCACTTTAAACAAACTCTAGACACTGAGCCTTCTGCTCTTGATCTTCTGAATGTTTTCTGTAGCTTTTTCCTTTGGCCTTGTGCGCTTTATATAGCTCCTGAATTGGGCTTGGACTTGTCACAATATTTGATCAGATTTGTTAATTAAAACTGAATCTTCAAAACAAATTTTATCCCCAAAATCTTTTTAAATCTTCAACCTTTTAATTCTCCAACAGATCTGCAATCAAATCTCCCATGTAACAGAAAATATCTATCCCAAGATATTCCCATCCAATGAGTTAACCACTCTCCACAATTCCAGCTAATACGCGTGCCCTAATAACATATCCTGCTGTTATTAATTCTGCAGGTCTGATGTTACAACATCACCTGTGTGACATCAGACATCCATCTTCAGCATTTAACAACTTAACACAGCCCAGTGTTAAGACTTCAATGTTACAACATCAGCACCTTGACATCAACATTGAATAACCTTTGTTTTACCAAAATTCCAGCCAATCCAGGAACTATCAATCTCCCCATTTGGCTAATTTTGGCTAAAACAATCTCTGCACTCTGCAATCAACTTCTGCACTCTGCACCTTCAGAGATTTCAGCAGTGGAATAATCTTCAATTAATTTGAAACTCATTAGCAGCAGTTTGACACTTTGCATAGTCTTCATCACTAGATTTGCTGCAGCACCATCTTCATTATTGACAGCAGCCAATTGGTGCTTCTCCTTGAAAACATGAACCAGTATCACAGTTGTTCAGTAGCTCATAATGTGCAGTAATTTACTCCCCCTAGATGTCTGCTTGGCTGCACTCTTCACATGTCATGATATCTTCAATACTCCCCCTCAATAACTGCATTACCACCTTTCAACTAAACACATTTTAGCAGCATCAATCTATTATCTCCCTTAATCTCTGTATCACATCAGCAGCGTATGGCAATAATCCTCTTGACTATCTTGGCTATCTTCTCCCCCTTTTTAGCCATAATTAGGCAAGCTTCTATAAGAAGCCCTATTAACTATAGTCAGTATACCCTAGCTCTCATTGTTAGCCTCTCAGTTAGTAAACAGGCAAACAAATCATAGAAGGAAACTAAAAGCATAAACAGTGCATAAAACAGCACAATATTCAAATTACAAAACCAAGCATAGCAAAAACTAAACTATTAACAAAACTAAAACAGGTAAGAGACGATAAGCTAGTCTTCTTCTGAGCTTGCTTCATCAGCACTATCTTGTCCTTCATCTTCAGTATGATCATCTTGTTCCAAACATTGAATCATCTTCTCAATCTTTATTTTCCTGTCAGTGCTGGTCTTGATAACCATATCAAGATCCTTGCAGGTTGCCCTTAATTCTTGAATCAGCTCAGATTTTGGACTGACCTTCTTAATCCCAGAACTTGATGTTGTAACAATGTCTGGAACATGACTCCCAGCAAACAGTTTGGGATGCAAGGATAAAGTCGATTTCCTCTTACATGCTGTGTCTGAACTTGTTAAGATGCCTGGATGTTGTTTCATCATAACTCCACAGATGAGCGAAGGAAATGCTATAGGCAATTTGATGGCATTAGTGGTGGCATGTCTCACAGTCTGCTCAAACACATATGCTCCATAGTCAAACTTCTTCTTAGTACCCACAACATAAATAAACCTTCCTAGTCCCACAGCTGTTGTGGTTTTATGATTGGTAGGCACCCAATTTGCGGCTCCAATTCTGTGTAAGACAACATACTTAACACTGAGTTTGCTGGTTGGCAGTTTCCCTTTCAAGGGCCACACCTTAACTTGACCAGCAGTTAATTCCTTGCAGACATCATTCTCAGTGGCTTCTAGCTCAGCAAATACTTTATCTTTTCTTCCTAGATACTTGTTTATAACTTCAGGAGAGAAATCAACACATTTTCCTCTCATAAACACTTTCATGTAGTCCACACTGCTTTTGTCTGATATCTTTACAGGAATATTTACCACAAATTCCTTAACCAAGCTGTCATAGCACTCGGAGAACCCATGAACCGTCTTCATCAGACCAGCAGTCTTAATCACTTCTATGATTTCTTTCATTTCCATAATTTCTTTCCCAATCTCTCTTTCAAGAGCAAGTCTTCTTTGACAGATGAACTTCCACATCGACGCACTGCTTGCATAATGGAATGAAATGTTATCAACCGGAACCTCAGGAATCTTGTCAGCAATTCTCTTCAAGATTGTCTTTCTGACAGGAGTGATGTCTTGCACATCATCCCCAACATCATACTCTAACTCGGATTCTTCCATTAGCTTCCTTTTTCTGGGATTCACATCAACCTTACTCCATGCTTTTGTTGGCCCAACAGTCTTTTTCCTCTTCTCATCAGAAGCTTTTTTTGAAGACGATTCAACCATATTTCCTTTTCTTGTTCTTAGTCTCTTGGACAGACTAGGCACTGCTCTTCCAATGACTTCATTATCCGACACGTCATCAACATCAATTACATCAGTAGTCTCAGCATCCCTGCTAAGCGATGTTCTAACCTCCTCTTCAACATCTGCTTCAACAGAAGTGGGTTCAGCAGATGTCCTAACATTCTCCTCAACATTTGTTTCTTCATGCATGTCTTCACTCTGATCAGCATCTTCAATAGCTGTCATTGCGAGTTGTTGAAGACTTGACTTACCTTCCTGCATGTTGTCTTTCTTAGCTGGCATCCGATTCAGTGGGATTGAAATTCCTTTGACAGGGATGCCTTTGTCTAGAATCTTTGAGGCAAGATTACCCATCCTTTTGTCTACATCAAACTTTTCTTCAATAGTCTGAGACGTAGATGATTTCGGCACAGTTTTATCCCCAAATAACACACTCGTAACAACCTTCTTTGTTTCAGGATTCTTGAAAATAGTAGCAGGTCTCTTAGGAGTTAGTTTAGTGGGTCTCGAAGTACCTGATTTTGGGAGCATCACTGAGATAGGTTCTATATTCAAAGCTTCTCCTGCAAATCCCTCTTCTGAAGAAACCCTAGCCTTATCTCGCGAAGAGCTTTGAGCGACAGATTTCTTTGATGGAGACGA
The DNA here is from genome assembly GCA_022829125.1 of Lathyrus tuberosus. Classification (NCBI taxonomy): domain Eukaryota; kingdom Viridiplantae; phylum Streptophyta; class Magnoliopsida; order Fabales; family Fabaceae; genus Lathyrus; species Lathyrus tuberosus. Next base: position 5,930,655 of record JALAZF010000308.1, on the reverse strand, counting down.
CGTCAGGTTTGACATTGTTCCCTTGAGGCAGTATGAGGTCAGATGATCCTTCTTGTGGAGGACGACGAATGGAAGGAAGAAATACTCTTTGATGAACCGTGACCTTGCTGCACTAGAGAATGATGGTCTGAGGTATGGCGCCAGCTTTTCAGTATTTAAAGACCAATTACTAATTTTCTCCCTCCATAAAGACTTTCCTTTTGAAACATTCACATCTGAACTTGTTAACTTTGAGTGACCTTTCACCATCCTGATGTCATAGTCTGATGTTATGACATCAACATCATTAGTTGAATTCCCTTCAAGAGAGGTCCACTGATAGCAGTTGTCTTTGGTTCTGGTACCCTTCATAATAACCTGATTATGTTCATCAGAAACCACACACCCATCCTTAGTGTAGTTTACCCTGTAACCTTCATCACACAACTGGCTTATGCTGATCAAATTTGCACTTAAGCCATTGACAAACATAACATTGTCAAGTTCAGGTCTACCATCACCTTGCACTTTCCCAACTCCTGCAACAACACCTTTTCCTCCATTGTCAAATATGACTTCATGAGAGGGACAAGGTCTAAGATCATCAAACACGAATCTACATCCAGACATGTGCTTGGAACACCCACTGTCAAAATACCATGTTCCTTCTTTATCACCCATCAGAGCCAATAAGCACTTCACCTTCTCCTTAGGTACCCATTGTTTAACAACTTTGGGCCTGTGCTCTCTCCATCTGTTTTGAGGCTGAGGGTATCCATGCAGCTTGTAGCAAGAGTACTGCATATGTCCAAATCTTCCACAATAATAGCATCTCACCCTTTCATCTCTGAATCTTCCGCCATGATGAGATTGCCTATGCTGCCATCCATGATGTGGTCTCCTCCTACCATAACTGCCCTGCCATTTATTCTGTTGATATCTTCTCCCATAGGACGGCTGAGAATGCAGTTTCCTTGATTGTCTCCCATGATGGTGTGGCTTTATTCTTCCATATACATAAGGAACAACATTGGTGTATCCATACCCATAACCATACCAGTTGTCCTGATGTTGAGACATCTGATGAGACATGTGCTATTTGATCTAAGCAGCTTGCATGCTCTCATGGTATTGTGGGGGCATATACTCACTAGCTCCCTGTGGCTGTTTTCTCTTCTGATAGGGACCAGTCTTCTTCTTAATCTTCTTAGGTTGGGAAACATCAGCTTTCTTAGGGGTAGGATCCTGCTTCTTTGGCTGATGTTGAGATGAAAGTTGTGACACTTCCTTCTTTGAACCTGAAGTGCTTCCTTCTGAAGTTCCCTTGTCCTCAGCCACATAACTTATCCCAGCTTTGTCTCCAGCAGATTTTTCTGACTGAAGGATCTTGTCGAGTGTGTCTGTACCACAGCTTAGCATCCTGACAGACTTGGTCATTTGATCAAGATGAGCTCTAACTAGCACCACTTCATTTTCAAGATCAGTCTTATCATTCTCTAGCTGAGCAATCTGTTGCTTGTGGCACTTATTTTCTTGACAAATCTCAGCACTTTTTAAACACAGCTCTTGATAGGTGGAAGCCAACTCCTCATAAGTTATTTCTCCATCACTCAAATCATCATCAGAAACCACAGCTCCTGTTAAAGCTCTCACATGCTTTGCTGACTCGCCTTCACTCTCACTATCAGAGTCAGACCAGGAAACTGTCATGCCCTTCTTCTACTTTTTCAAGAAGGTGGGACATTCTTTCTTGACATGTCCATACCCTTCACACTCAAAGCACTGCACTCCTTGATCTTGGGCAGTTTTCTCTTCATCATTCTTGCTGATGTCAGAAGTCATGTTCTTGACATTAGGCCTGGAGTTATTATTCATTCTCTTGAACACTTTGGTGAACTGTCTTCCCAACATCACTATGGCCTGAGACAGATCCTCTTGAGATTCAGATTTCTTCCCTTTCTCCTCTTCACCATTTGTCACCAGGGCTATACTCTTTGGCTTATTTTCTGGTTCTTCCTCATTCAACCCAAGCTCAAAGGTTTGAAGAGATCCAATGAGCTCATCTACTCTCATCTTGCTGATGTCTTGTGATTCTTCAATGGCAGTAACCTTCATCTTATACTTCTTAGGTAGGGACCTAAGGATCTTCCTCACAAGCTTTTCATCTGACATCTTCTCTCCAAGAGCACTAGATGCATTGGCCAGCTCTAGAATACTCATGTGGAAATCATGAATAGTCTCATCTTCCTTCATCTTCAGGCTTTCAAATTTTGATGTTAAAATCTGAAGTCTTGACATCTTGACTCTAGATGTTTCTTCATGAGTAGCCTGCAAGATGTCCCATGCTTCTTTAGCAACTTCACAAGTATTGATTAACCTGAAGATGTTCTTATCCGCTCCATTGAAGATAGCATTCAGAGCTTTGGAATTTCCAAGGGCAAGCTCATCTTCCTCCTTGGTCCACTCTTCTTCAGGCTTTGGCTTAGAGGTGTCTTCTTTATCTTTGCCAGCATCATCCTTCTCACACATAACATGAGCTTTCCATTCTTTAATAACAGCCTTCCAAGCCCTACTGTCCAAGGATTTTAAGAAGGTGGTCATCCTTGGCTTCCAATAGTCATAATTGGATCCATCCAAAATAGGGGGTCTGTTGACGAATCCTCCAACTTCTTTGTCCATCTTATCACCAGAAAGTAACTTCCCTAGATCTCACCCAGAGACAGACAGGATGCCTGCTCTGATACCATTTGAAATTCTGGTATCAGACGTGTGATGTCACAACAACACACTCTGCACTATGGACAACAATAATAGTAAAATAACACCAAGAATTGTTGACCCAGTTCGGTTACAACCAACCTACTCTGGGGGCTACCAAGCCAGGGATGGAATTCACTACTTGTAGATATAATTTATAGACTCAACGACCCGTTGACAATCTCCTAAACTTATACTCTACTAATGACTTCCTACCTAAGAAACCACTTAGGTATGAGAACACCACTCAATCCCTTACAAACACTCAAAGAACCCACTTTGAGTACCCTTGATCTTATTTCACAGTTTCGATCAAATCACACAACTCTCTTTGCTTCACAGCTTTAGAGAGGACATAAACTTAACACCTATTCAAACCCTAGATTAGTGTAAATACAAGCACTTTAAACAAACTCTAGACATTAAGCCTTCTGCTCTTGATCTTCTGAATGTTTTCTGTAGCTTTTTCCTTTGGTCTCCTGAATTGGGCTTGGACTTGTCACAATATTTGATCAGATTTGTTAATTAAAACTGAATCTTCAAAACAGATTTTATCCCCAAAATCTTTTTAAATCTTCAACCTTTTAATTCTCCAACAGATCTGCAATCAAATCTCTCATGTAATAGAAAATATCTATCCCAAGATATTCTCATCCAATGAGTTAACCACTCTCCACAATTCCAGCTAATACGCGTGCCCTAATAACATATCCTGCTGTTATTAATTCTGCAGGTCTGATGTTACAACATCACCTGTGTGACATCAGACATCCATCTTCAGCATTTAACAACTTAACACAGCCCAGTGTTAAGACTTCAATGTTATAACATCAGCACCTTGACATCAACATTGAATAACCTTTTTTTTACCAAAATTCCAGCCAATCCAGGAACTATCAATATGTATTAAGCAAGGTGCTGTGGTATGATGTAAATGTATGTGTTTAGATGATGTTGTGACGATTTGTGGCCGTATGGAAATTAAATGCATTGTTTTGGGGCATAAGTGCAAAGTGTGATTTTGTTGGTGTGGATGAATGCATGTATGTGTGTGCATATTAAATGTCATGAGTCATTGTATGCCAAGCATCATGATATGCATTGTTGAGACGTCCTGAGTGACGGTTTGGATTCCAGAGGGAATTCGCTATAACGTCGTGTGCCCATGTGGGGTGTGAGCGATGATTATAAACGATCGTGTGCCCATGTAGGGTGTGAGCGATCGGGTCGTGTGCCCGTGTGGGGTGTGAGCGATCCATAAACACCGTGTGCCCGTGTGGGGTGTGAGCGGTGGGGAACATCGTAGGCCCGACGGGGAGTTACAGTGATGTAACGAGCGATGATTCCAGCAGAGTTCCTGAGTGAACTAGTGATGAGAAACAATGGAAGTCAGTACCGCATGTGCATATGCATAGAGTCGTTGTGTCGGTCTCTTGCATTTGCATAAATCATTTATGGTTGTTTATGTGTGGATTTGTGGATAAATTGAGATATGGATATGTGTTGGTGATGGAAATATGTATGGTGTCTTGTAATGCCTTGTGTTTGAATTATGGCGTGAGTTGTGGCGAGAACTGTATATATATGTGTATTTTGTATTATATATATAATTGTATGCAATTATATTATGGTTGTTTTTCTCACCCTTCTGCTGTTTTATAATGCTCTATGAGGCATTGCAGATTAGAGTTGCTGGAGGTATTTTTGTGAAGCTTTGCGTCTTCATTCTTTTGTCGGTCGGCTCTGATATGTGACACCGGGTAGTTAGGGAGGCCGTTTGTGATATTTGTGTATTCTGTATATCTATATCTTTTGGCTTGTGCATGTACAACTTGATGTATGACAAACTTTTCATGTGATATATATATATATATATATATATATATATATATATATATATATATATATATGTATGTTATTCAGTTTTAGATTTTCCGCTTTTATTCTAAATTCTGAAATGTGGGTGTAAGGAACTGAGTTCCTCTGTTGATAACTACCCCACTGTTGCATATCTATATGAGCAGGTGTTGTATGTTTTGTTTCAATTTGATGTGACCCCTCGGTCTATGCCATGATAATTTAAATATACTCTGACGAAATTTTGAATTTTCTTTTACTGTTTTAATGAATTGGGGGTATAGATTGGGGGTGTTACATTAAGTGGTATCAGAGCCAGTTTGTGTCAGTCCGTGTCAGTTGTGTCAGTCCTTGTTGGTCGTTGTGGTTGGATGATGCTGCTTTGGCTGCGGCTATGCAAGCTATGGCTCGTGCTGTGCAGGGTGTACCTAATGTTGCGGGTAATGATGAGTTCAGGAAGAACAAACCGCCTGTCTTCAAAGGAAGATATGATCCGGATGGTGCACAGATTTGGCTGAAAGAGATTGAAAGGATTTTCCGAGTGATGGATTGTGAGGAGGATCAGAAGGTGAGACTAGGTACTCACATGTTATTGGAAGAAGCTGATGACTGGTGGGTTAGTACTCGTCGTGTGTTAGAAGCTGCAGAGGAGGAGATTACTTGGGTTGTGTTTAGTATGGAATTTCTGAGGAGGTATTTTCCGGAAGATGTGAGAGAAAAGAAGGAAATTGAGTTCTTGGAGCTAAAGCAAGGTAATATGTCTGTAGTTGATTATACTGCTAAGTTTGTGGAACTTGTGCAGTTTTATCCTCATTATGCTGAAGCGACTGCTGAATTCTCTAAGTGTGTGAAGTATGAGAATGGCTTGCGTCCTGAGATAAAGCAGACGATTGGATATCAGAGGATTCAGAGGTTTTCTGATTTGGTAGATTGTTGTAGGATTTATGAAGAAGACAGTAAGGCTCGTTCTACTCATTACAAGAGTGTGAGCGAGAGGAAAGGGAAGCAACAGTTCCGTGGTGGTCCGTATGTGACACCAGCTGATAAAGGTAAACAAAGAGGGAATTTTGAGAAAAGGTCAGGTGGAGGGGGTATGTCTGGTCCTTTGAGGTGTTATAAATGTGGTGAGTTGGGGCATCGTCAGTTTGAGTGCAGGAAAGATTTGAGGAAGTGTAATAATTGTGGAGGTGTAGGACACGTTGCAGCTGATTGCGCCAGGAAGAATGTGGTGAAATGTTACAACTGTGGTGAACCTGGGCATATTAGTACCAAGTGTCCGAAACCGAAGCAGGCTCCAGCTGGTGGAAAAGTGTTTGCATTATTGGGGACTCAGACTTTAAGTGCAGATCGTCTGATTCGAGGTACTTGTTTTATTAATAGTACTCCTTTGATTGCTATTATTGATACTGGAGCGACTCATTCGTTTATTTCGTCTGAGTGCGCGAAGCGTTTGAATCTTGTGTTGTCTGTGATGAGTGGTGAGATGGTTATTGACACTCCAGCAATGGGGTCAGTAACTACTTCCTTGGTTTGTCTAAGATGTCCTTTGACCATTTATGGTAAAGACTTTGCGATGGATTTGGTGTGTTTGCTGTTGGAGGGTTTAGATGTGGTTCTGGGTATGAATTGGTTGCAATTCAATCGAGTTCACATTGATTGTTATCATAAGCTGGTAAGGTTTCCTTCTCTTGAGGAAGACGAAGACTCGAGTTTCTTATCTACCAAAGAGTTGAAGAAACTTTTGGCGGAGGAAGCCCAGTTGTTTGGATTGTTTGCATCTTTAACTGTGGATAGTCAAGTTTCACTTGAGGTGTTTCCTGTTGTGTGTGAATTTCCGGAGGTGTTTCCTGAGGATATTTCAGACTTGCCGCCAGAGAGGGAGGTGGAGTTTTCTATAGATCTAGTTCCTGGTACTAGACCTGTATCTATGGCACCTTATCGTATGTCGGCATCTGAGTTGGTGGAGTTAAAGAAACAGTTGAATGAGTTGTTGGAAAAGAGGTTCGTGAGACCTAGTGTTTCTCCTTGGGGTGCGCCAGTGTTATTGGTGAAAAAGAAGGATGGGAGTATGCGATTATGTATTGATTATCGCCAGTTTAATAAGGTGACGATCAAGAATAAGTATCCTCTTCTAAGGATTGATTATCTGATGGATCAGTTGGTTGGTGCGTGTGTGTTCAGTAAGATTGACTTGAGGTCAGGGTATCATCAGATAAGGGTGAAGGAGGAAGACATTCAGAAGACGGCTTTTAGGACACGATACGGTCATTATGAATATTCTGTGATGCCGTTCGGGGTTTCTAATGCACCAGGTGTGTTTATGGAATACATGAATCGTATTTTTCACGAGCATCTGGATCGTTTTGTCGTGGTGTTTATTGATGACATTTTAATTTATTCTAAGTCTCGGGAGGAGCATGCAGAACATTTGAGTATTGTTTTGCAGGTTTTGAAGGAGAGGAAGCTTTTTGCTAAATTGTCCAAGTGTGAATTCTGGTTGTCGGAGGTGAGTTTTCTTGGACATGTAATTTCAGGTAATGGTATTTCTGTGGATCCATCTAAAGTAGAAGCAGTTCTACAATGGGAGGCTCCGAGATCTGTTACTGAAATTCGAAGCTTTTTGGGTTTGGCTGGTTATTATCGAAGGTTCATTGAAGGTTTTTCGAAACTAGCACTTCCTTTGACCCAGTTGACTTGTAAAGGGCAAGCGTTCATTTGGGATATTCGGTGCGAGGAAAGTTTCACTGAGCTGAAGAGAAGATTGACGACAGCTCCGATCTTGATTTTGCCGGATCCTAATAAACCATTTGTGGTTTATTGTGATGCTTCTTTGATTGGTCTAGGTGGTGTTCTGATGCAAGAAGGTAAGGTGGTGGCTTATGCTTCAAGGCAGTTAAGACTTCATGAGAAGAATTATCCTACTCATGATCTTGAATTAGCGGCTGTGGTTTTTGTGTTGAAGATCTGGAGGCATTATCTCTACGGTGCAAGGTTTGAAGTCTTTAGTGATCATAAAAGTTTGAAATATTTGTTTGATCAGAAAGAGCTAAATATGAGGCAACGTAGATGGTTAGAATTCTTGAAGGACTACGACTTTGGCTTGAATTACCATCCTGGTAAAGCTAACGTGGTAGCCGATGCATTGAGCCGGAAATCGTTACAGGTGTCCGCTTTAATGGTTAAGGAGTGGGAACTTTTGGAATCGTTTAGAGACTTGAGTTTGGTTTGTGAAGTGACGTCGGATAGCGTTAGGCTTGGTATGCTAATGATTACTAATGATTTTCTGATGACTGTTTGTGAGAAACAGAAGTTGGATGTGAAACTTGTGGATTTGATGTTGGTTGGAGGAAAAGATGTGAATAGTGATTTTCAAGTGGATGTTAATGGTGTTTTGAGATTTCGAGGTAGGATTTGTATTACGGACGATGCGGAGTTGAAAAAGATGATTTTGGAGGAAGGACACCGGAGTAATTTGAGTATACATCTGGGAGCAAATAAGATGTGCCAAGATTTGAAGAAGATTTTCTGGTGGTCTAGATTGAAAAGAGTTGTGGCTCAGTTTGTTTATGCATGTTTGACTTGTCAGAAATCGAAGGTGGAACATCTGAGGACTAGTGGTTTGTTGCATCCGTTGGATATTCCTGAATGGAAGTGGGATAGTATTTCCATGGATTTTGTAACAGGGTTACCGAATACTCAGCGAGGGCATAACGCTATTTGGGTGGTTGTTGATAGGCTGACTAAATCGGCTCATTTTATTTCGATTGATATCAGTTTTACTTTGGAGCGGTTAGCTGAGATGTACATCAGTGTGATTGTGAAATTACATGGGGTTCCATTGAGTATTGTTTCTGATCGAGATCCTAGATTTACATCGAGATTCTGGGAAAGTTTACAGAAGGCTTTGGGTTCTAAATTGAGATTGAGTTCGGCTTATCATCCGCAGATGGATGGTCAGACGGAGAGGACGATTCAGTCTTTGGAGGATTTGTTGAGAGCTTGTGTTTTGGAACAAGGTGGTGCGTGGGATGGTTATCTTGCATTGATTGAGTTTACGTATAATAACAGTTTCCATTCTAGTATTGGGATGGCACCGTTTGAAGCATTGTATGGACGAAGGTGTCGGACACCGTTGTGTTGGCACGAATCTGGTGAGCGAACGGTGGTTGGACCAGAATTGGTGCAACAGACGATGGAGAAAGTGAAGTTTATTCGTGAGAAGATGAAAGCTTCTCAGAGTAGGCAAAAGAGTTATCATGACCGAAGACGGAAGGATCTTGAGTTTCAAGAGGGCGATCATGTATTTTTGAGGGTTACGCCGGTAACGGGTGTGGGTCATGCATTGAAATCAAAGAAACTTACTTCTCGGTTTATTGGTCCTTACCAGATATCCGCGAGAGTGGGTCCTGTGGCTTATAGGGTGGCGTTGCCGCCGAATCTGTCGAATTTGCACAATGTGTTTCATGTTTCACAGCTTCGGAAATATGTTCCGGATCCGTCGCATGTGATTCTGATGGACGAGGTCGAGGTAAGGGAGAACCTTACAGTTGAGGCATTATCAGTTAGGGTTTTGGATCGCGAGGTGAAGAGGTTGAGGGGCAAGGACATTGCACTTGTGAAAGTGGCGTGGGGAGGCGTTGCTGAGGGCAATTTGACTTGGGAGTTGGAGAGTCTGATGCGGGAGTCGTATCCAGATTTGTTCGTCTCAGGTATATTTTCGAGGACGAAAATTTCTAAGTGGGGGAGAGTTGTAACGACCCAGTTTTCGTGTGCGTTTTATTTAATCGAGTCGTTTGATTATTTTATTATTATTTTATTATTATTTTATTTTATTTTCGACTTTTATCTGAAAATATGTTATTTTTCAATGTTGTGATATTTTATCGGGTTTTGGGATCGTTTGTGAGATATTTGAGTGTGGGGGTATTTTGGTCATTTCGTAATATTTTGTTAAGTTAGAATAGAAAATAGAAAATAGAAAGAGAGAAAAATAGAAAGAAAGAAAAGGAGAAGAAAGAAAAAGAGGAGAAAAGAGAAGAAGAAGAGAAATAGTGAGGAAACTTTGGAAAATCAAGAAAAATAAACTTCTAGAATCGATTTAATCGGGTAAGGGTGCGAAACTCAATTATTGTATGATTGTGTATGATTATGCATGTGTATTTGTGATGTTTGTTGGATTGAAATGAAGAAATTTAGTAAAACCCATTTTTGGTAAAATTTGTTAGTTCTTGGATTGGCTGGAATTTTGGTAAAACAGAGTATATTCAATGTTGATGTCAAGGTGCTGATGTTGCAACATTGAAGTCTTAACACTGGGCTGTGTTAAGTAATTAATTGCTGAAGTTGGATGTCTGATGTCACACAGGTGATGTTGTAACATCAGATCTGCAGAATTAACAACAGCAGGTTGTGATGTTGTTAGGGTTGTGTATTAGCTGGAATTGTGGAGAGCAAGTTGTCTCATTGGATGCGGATATCTTGGGATAGATATTTGCTGCTGCATAGGAGATCTGTTACAGATTTGTAGGAGATTTAAAAGGTTGAAGATTTAAAAAGATTTTAGGAGAAAATCTGTTTTAGATATTCAGTTTTAAATAACAAATATGGGAGATATTGTAGCAAGTCCAAGACCAATTCAAGGAGCTATATAAAGCGCACAAGACCAAAGGAAAAAGGTACAGAGATACAGAGAGAAGATCAAGAGCATAGGCTGAGTGTCTTGAGTATTTTGTACGAGTTGTGTAACCAGAATTCTAGGGTGAATTGCTGTGTCGTATTCTGTCCTCTCTAGAAGCTGTGAAGCAATAGAGAGTGTTTGCTTGATCAAAGCTGTGAAGTAAGATCAAGGGTACTCAAAGTGGGTTCTTTGAGTGTTTGTAAGGGATTGAGTGGTGTTCTCATACCTAAGTGGTGTCTTAGGTGGGAAGTCATTAGTAGAGTATAAGTTTAGGAGATTGTCAACGAGTTGTTGAGTCTGTAAATTATATCTACAAGTAGTGAATTCCATCCCTGGCTTGGTAGCCCCCAGAGTAGGTTGGTTGTAACCGAACTGGGTCAACAATTCTTGGTGTTATTTTACTATTATTGCTGTCCATTGTGCAGAGTGTGTTGTTGTGACATCACACCTTAACATCACACGTCTGATACCAGAATTTCAATTGGTATCAGAGCAGGCATCCTGTCTGTCTCTGGGTGAGATCTAGGGAAGGTACTTTCTGGTGAAAAGATGCACAAAGAAGTTGGAGGATTCGTCAACAGACTCCCTATTTTGGATGGATCCAATTATGACTATTGGAAGCCAAGGATGACCACCTTCTCAAAATCCTTGGACAGTAGGGCTTGGAAGGCTGTTATTAAAGAGTGGAAAACACCTGTTATATGTGAGAAGGATGATGCTGATAAAGATAAAGAAGGCACCTCTAAGCCAAAGCCTGAAGAAGAGTGGACCAAGGAGGAAGACGAGCTTGCCCTTGGAAATTCCAAAGCTCTAAATGTCATATTCAATGGAGTGGATAAGAATATCTTCAGGTTAATCAATACCTGTGAAGTTGCTAAGCAAGCATGGGATATCTTGCAGGCTACTCATGAAGGAACATCTAGAGTCAAGATGTCAAGACTTCAGATTTTAACATCAAAATTTGAAAGCCTAAAGATGAAGGAAGATGAGACTATTCATGATTTTCACATGAGTGTTCTTAAGCTGGCCAATGCATCTAGTGTTCTTGGAGAGAAGATGTCTGATGAAAAGCTTGTGAGTAAAATCCATACCTAAGAAGTATAAGATGAAGGTTACTGCCATTGAAGAATCACAAGACATTAGCAAGATGAGAGTAGATGAGCTTATTGGATCTCTTCAAACTTTTGAGCTTGGGTTGAATGAGGAAGAACCAGAAAAGAAGCCAAAAAGTATAGCCTTGGTGTCAAATGATGCAGAAGAAAACGGAAAGAGTTCTGAATCGTAGGAGGATCTATCTCAGGCCATAGTGATGTTGGGAAGATAGTTCACCAAAGTATTTAAGAGAATGAATAATAACTCCAGGCCTAATGTCAAGAATATGACTTCTGACACCAGCAAGAAGGATGAAGAGAAAACTACCCAAGATAAAGGAGTTCAGTGCTTTGAGTGTGAAGGGTATGGACATGTCAAGAAAGAATGTCCCACCTTCTTGAAAAAGCAGAAGAAAGGCATGACAGTTTCCTGGTCTGACTCTGATAGTGAAAGTGAAAGTGAGTCAGCAAAGCATGTGAGAGCTTTAACAGGAGCTGTGGTTTCTGATGATGATTCTAGTGATGGAGAAGTAACTTATGAGGAGTTAGCATCTACCTATCAAGAGCTGTGTTTAAAAAGTGCTGAGATTTGTCAAGAAAACAAGTGCCACAAGCAACAGATTGCTCAGCTAGAGAATGAAAAGACGGATCTGGAGAATGAAGTGGTGCTAGTTAGAGCTCACCTTGATCAAATGACCAAGTCTGTTAGGTTGCTGAGCTGTGGTACAGACACACTTGACAAGATCCTTCAGTCAGAAAAAGCTGCTGGAGACAAAGCTGGGATAGGGTATGTGGCTGAGGACAAGGGAACTTCAGAAGAAAGCACTTCAGGTTCTAAGAAGGAAGTGTCACAACTTTCATCTCAACATCAGCCTACCCCTAAGAAAGCTGATGTTTCACAACCTAAGAAGATTGAGAAGAAGACTTGTCCCTATCAGAAGAGAAAGCAGCCACAAGGAGCTAGTCAGTATATGCCCCCACAATACCACGAGAGCATGCAAGCTGCTCAGTTCAAACAGCACATGTCTCATCAGGTGTCTCAACATTAGGACAACTGGTATGGTTATGGATATGGATACACCCATGCTGTTCCTTATATCTATGGAAGAAGAAAGCCACACCATCATGGGAGACAATCAAGGAAACAACATTCTCAGTCGTCCTATGGGAGAAGATACCAGCATAATAGATGGCAGGGCAGTTATGGTAGGAGAAGACCACATTATGGATGGCAGCATAAGCAATCTCATCATGACAGATGATTCAGAGATGAAAGGGTGAGATGCTATTATTGTGGAAGGTTTGGACATATGTAGTACTCTTGCTACAAGCTGCATGGATACCCTCAACCTCAAAACAAATGGAGATAGCACATGCCCAAAGTTGTTAAACAATGGGTACCTAAGGAGAAGGTGAAGTGCTTGTTGGCTCACTTGGCTGACAAAGAGTTTGAAGAAGGAACATGGTATTTTGACAGTGGGTGTTCCAAACACATGTCTGGAAGTAGATCCATGTTTGCTGAACTTAAACCTTGCCCCTCTCATGAGGTTATATTTGGCAATGGAGGAAAAGGTGTTGTTGCAGGAATTGGGAAAGTGCAAGGTGATGGTAGACCTGAACTTGACAATGTTCTGTTTGTCAGTGGCTTAAGTGCAAATTTGATCAGCATAAGCCAGTTGTGTGATGAAGGTTACAAGGTAAACTACACTAAGCATGAGTGTGTGGTTTCTGATGAGCATAATCAGATTGTTATGAAGGGTGCCAGAACCAAAGACAACTGCTATTAGTGGATTTCTCTTAAAGGAAATTCAACTAATGATGTTCAAGCTGATGTTATAACATCAGACAATGACATCAGGATGCTGAAAGGTCACTCAGAGTTAGTGAGTCCTGATGTGAACTATTTAAAAGGAAAGTCTTTATGGAGGGAAAAAGTCATTGACACTCCAAATCAAGCTCCTTGCCTCAGACCCCCCTTTCCCGGTGGTGCAACATCACGCTTTTTCAAGGCCCTGTTCTCGCAACGAATTAACTCTTTCGACTTCAAGAATCAACTCTCACTGAAAAGAGTCATGGCGTCTCCATCCAAGAAATTTGAGTGTCAAAGTTCCACAAAAGGAAAAGTTAGGGTTTCCACTGACGAAGGTTCAACATCCGATCCTATGGACATTGAGCCCCTCTCAACCATTCTTCCTGAATCAGGTAAATCTAGACCTTCTAAACTTGTTCCAAAAAGGGCTGGGACTATTTTTAGAGATAATGAAACAAAAAAGCTAGTTACGAGTGTGCTATTTAGTAATAAAATAGCACCTAGGTCATCCACTTCTCAAACTGTTGAGGAAAAGGTAGATGTGGACAAAAGCTTAGGTCAGATTATTGATAAAATCTTTGAGAAAGGGCTCCATATAAAGGGTATATCTAGACCACTGAGACAAATGCCTGCGGAACATTCTGAAAGGGAAAAGAGCGACATGCAAAGTGCAGCTACAAATCTTCATAGACTTGCTATGTCTGTTATTGAAGATTCTGAAGTAAGAATAGAAGAAGATGATGTGCAGAAGGAAGCTAATGTTAAGGGAGATGTTGGAACATCACCTGCTGAAACTACTCCTGGTGAAGAAAAGAATGAGGATGTCATCAATGTGGTTGATTTATCTGATGATGAAGTCATTGGAAAAGCTGTTCCAAGTATTGCTAAGAGACTGAAGACAAGGAAAGGAAAGACAGTTGAATCCTCTCCAAAGAAGTCGTCTGAAGGCAAGAAGAAAACTGATGTTGGTCCAACCAAGCCATGGAGCAAAGTGGTTGTGAAATCCAAAAAGAGGAAAAATAAGGGAAGACTCTAATTCGGACCTTGATGATGAGGATGATGTTCATGACATCACACCTGTCAGAAGGACAATTTTGAAGAGAATCTCTGACAAAGTCCCTGAAGTTCCAGTCGACAACATTTCCTTTCATTATGCCAGCAGTGCATCAATATGGAAATTTGTATGTCAGAGAAGACTGGCCCTAGAGAGGGAGCTCGGAAAAGAAGCTTTAGAGATAAAGGATATTATGGAGTTGATTAATGAGGCTGGGTTAGTAAAGACTGTGACCAAGTTTCCCAAGTGCTATGAAAGTCTTGTCAAAGAATTTGTTGTCAACATTTCTGGAAATATTACTGATAAAAAGAGCATTGATTTCATGAAAGTTTATCTGAGAGGGAAGTGCATTAATTTCTCTCCTAGTACTATCAATAAGTATCTAGGAAGAGGTGATGAAGAATATAGTGAACTTGAGATGACTGATAATGATATATGTAAAGAGATTACAGCTGGTCAGATAAGGGTTTGGCCATTGAAAGGGAAGTTGCAGGCCAGTAAACTTAGCATCAAGTATGCAATTCTTCACAGAATTGGTGCTGCCAACTGGGTGCCAACAAACCACAAGACAACAATCGCTGTTGGATTGGGCAGGTTTATCTGTGCTGTTGGGAAGAAGATCAAGTTTGACTATAGAAGCTACATCTTTGAGCAAGTGGTGAAACATGCTGAAACAAACGCTATCAAGTTACCCATAGCATTCCCATCTCTTGTGTGTGGAATCATCTTGGAGCAACATCCTGAAACTTTAACAAGCTCAGACATAGCTTGCCAGAGAAAGACAGCCTTGTCCCTACACTCTAAACTATTTTCTAGACATCATGTTCCAGACATTGTTCTAACATCAACTGCTGAAGTCAAGAAGAAGACTACAAAGGCTGAACTGATCGAAGAATTGAAGACCATGTGCAAAGACCTTGATGCAGTCATTAGTACCAGTTTGGTTAGAAAAGAGAGACTTGAAAAGCTGATCCAGCAATTAGAACTGGACAGTGGTGATGATGTTGAGAACAATGTTAATGGCTCTGAGGAAGATGAAGTTGATGAGTGTGAAAATGCCAGTGGGGATAGCTCAGAGGAGGAGGAAGAGAATCCTGGAGAACGATCTAGTTCAAATGAAGACTAGCTTATTTGCTTTTGCACCTAGTAGTTTTAGTTTCAGTTTTTGGTTTTTTTTGTTGGTTTTGTAATTTGAATTTTGTGTTGTTTTATGCACTGGTTATGTTTTTAGTCTATGATTTGTTTTGCCTGTTTACTAACTGAGAGGCTAACAATGAGAGCTAGGGTGTACTGACTATAGTTTATAGGGCTTCTATTAGAAGTTTGCTTAATTGTGGCTAAAAAGGGGGAGAAAATAGTCAAGAGAGTCAAGAGTATCAAAGAGTGTGACTGCCAAATGCTGCTAATGAGATGCAAATATTAAGGGGGAGTTTTGACTGAACTAGTGAAGATATCATGACATTTGAAGAGTGCAGCCAAGCAGACATCAAGGGGGAGAAAAGTGCTGCACATTGTGAGCTACTGAACAGCTGTGATGCTGGTTCATGTTTAAGAGGGGGAGCACCAGTTGGCTGTTGTCAATAATGAAGATGGTGCTGCAGCAGATCAAGTGATGAAGACTATGAAAAGTTTCAAACTGCTGCTGATTGAGAGTTTCAAACTTTTGAAGATTATTCCGCTGCTGAAGTCTCTGAAGGTGCAGAGTGCAGAGTTTGTTTGCAGAGTGCAGAGATTGTTTTAGCCAAAATTAGCCAAAGGGGGAGATTGTTAGTTATTGGATTAGCTGGAATTTTGGTAAAACAAAGTATATTCAATGTTGATGCCAAAGAGCTGATGTTGCAACATTGAAGTCTTAACATTGGGCTGTGTTAAGTAATTAATTGCTGAAGTTGGATGTCTGATGTCACACAGGTGATGTTGTAACATCAGATCTATAGAATTAACAACAGTAGGTTGTGATGTTGTTAGGGTTGCGTATTAGCTGGAATTGTGGAGAGCAAGCTCTCTCATTGGATGCGAATATCTTGGGATAGATATTTGCTGCTGCATAGGAGATCTGTTGCAGATTTGTAGGAGATTTAAAAGGTTGAAGATTTAAAAAGATTTTAGGAGAAAATTTGTTTTAGATATTCAGTTTTAAATAACAAATCTGGGAGATAATGTAGCAAGTCCAAGACCAATTCAAGGAGCTATATAAAGCGCACAAGACCAAAGGAAAAAGGTACAGAAATACAGAGAGAAGATCAAGAGCATAGGCTGAGTGTCTTGAGTATTTTGTACGAGTTGTGTAACCAGAATTCTAGGGTGAATTGTTGTGTCGTATTCTGTCCTCTCTAGAAGCTGTGAAGCAATAGAGAGTGTTTGCTTGATCAAAGCTGTGAAGTAAGATCAAGGGTATTCAAAGTGGGTTCTTTGAGTGTTTGTAAGGGATTGAGTGGTGTTCTCATACCTAAGTGGTGTCTTAGGTAGGAAGTCATTAGTAGAGTATAAGTTTAGGAGATTGTCAACGGGTTGTTGAGTCTGTAAATTATATCTACAAGTAGTGAATTCCATCCCTGGCTTGGTAGCCCCCAGAGTAGGTTGGTTGTAACCGAACTGGGTCAACAATTCTTGGCGTTATTTTACTGTTATTGCTGTCCATTGTGCAGAGTGTGTTGTTGTGACATCACACCTTAACATCACACGTCTGATACCAGAATTTCAAAATTGATTAGAAATTGATCAAAGGTGTTGGAAATCATGTTGCTAGTGCTCCTTAATGTTGGTACAAGATAGATACTTGTTATTAGATATTATATTGGTAATTTTTCTGGGTGTAGGTGAAATTTGGAGTGATTTGGGTGAGAAAACGCAGAACCACGTTCTGCAGAAATTTTTCTGGTTTTTCCAGGTCATACGCGTATGGGGCATGTTCATACGCGTATGGACCTTGGCAATACGCGTATGGTGGGCGAGCCATGGGCCAAAACGCGTATGGGTCTTCAATTTTCTCGGCCATCTGTCCATTTGCGTATGATACGCGTAGCATTTCAGGGCAATACGCGTATGGTTTTGGTCATTACGCGTACGAGCATTTTAACGTGGAATTAGGGGAAAATGAGTCTCTGCCCATACGCGTATGGATCATGGTGATACGCGTATGGACATGACATTTGCAAAATGGGACTTTTCAAAATATCGTTTTTCGTTTTCTTTCGTAACTTGTGCTCCGTTTATCCGATTTTTACATTCTTGGTATCGTTGCGTAGCTATTGAACTGTACTTTCTTGTTATGATGATTTAGAAATTATTAGCCGATTTAATTATGTCGAAAAATCGGGAATAGTGTCGGTTGTCGACTTTTGTCGTTGTAGTGATGCGTAATTGATATGTATTAAGCAAGGTGCTGTGGTATGATGTAAATGTATGTGTTTAGATGATGTTGTGACGATTTGTGGCCGTATGGAAATTAAATGCATTGTTTTGGGGCATAAGTGCAAAGTGTGATTTTGTTGGTGTGGATGAATTCATGTATGTGTGTGCATATTGAAATTCTGGCCTATATATATATCAGATGTCCTATCGAGATGTCGTGACACTGATATACAACAACAAGGAACAAGTTCAAAATAAAAGTGTGCATAAAATGTAAAGAACACCAGAAATTGTTAACCCATTTCGGATCTAACTATCCTACATCTGGGGGCTACCAAGCCAGGGATGAAATCAATATTCGATAGTATCAATTCACTGATAACCACACCTGGTTCAATCAGCTCACTTAATCACCACCCTTCCTATGACTTCTACCTAAGACTCCCCTAGGTATGAGGCCCTCCTCAAATCCCTCTTCAATCACAACCCGTGACTGGTTCCTTACAAGACAAGTAACAATGGTCGAAACACAAATTCTCAATACTTCACAGCTTATGAGAATTAACACTCAGCTACTCAATGCTTAAAAGCTTATGATCAACCTTACACAACTTACACTACAGTCCTTGTACTGTTATCATAAGATACCAGTTAGGCTCACAAAACACAGGCACACAACCCTAAAAATACATGTAAGTTCGACACCTAAAACTAGGTTTACATCAGTCTATTTATAGCTTGAAATCTGGACTGAATTGGGCTTCAAAAACGCAACAATTAGGCTGCTCACAAATCTGCAAAATTAACTCCAATAAAATAGGTCTTCAATCCAAAGTTTCCTATTATGTCTCCATAATTAGAAACAGCAGCAAATCCGAAAATCAACAAGTAACCCTAATCCAAAAATGCTTTGGATGCCACATAGGATAACCAAATATTCACAGAATATTCAGTTACAAATCATTGTAACAGAATCTGCAATAAATCCTGACTTCACAGCGCGATGTCCTATGAGCAGTCATGGAACATCTTCATACGACATGTTGAACAAAGAGTAGTGAAACATATTTTTAGACATCTTCATTCAACACCTGCTGCTACATGAGTTTTAGCAAAACAATGCCAACCATAAAACCAAGGAAATAACAATCTCCCCCTTTGGCTTATTTTTGGCTAAAACTTCACACACACTTAAACACCATCAGTATCAGCAGTGGAAAAAACACTCAAACACCATCAGTATCAACAAAAGAAAACCACAAACCAAACCAGCATAGCAGCACTCCCCTTCAGCACCACACAGTACCACAAGAACACTCATCATAGTAAACTGGCAAAAACTCCCCCTCAACAGCAGCAACATTTCACAACATATTCTCCCCCTCAGGAACTGCAGCACCACAAACATAATCTACCTGCAGCACACACACTCCCCCTCAATAGCACAAGCACATACCAAAGCTGCTCTCCCTCACACTTACTACTCCCCCTTTTTAGCCACAAATATGACAAAGAGGGGTCATAGACACATGTAGCCAAATTACATAGCAGTATATTGTTCAAAACCAAAACAGAATTAAGTTGTCCACAAAAAAGAAAGAAAAACCAGAAAGTAAACTTGCAGATAGCCTCTAGCACCATCCTCTTCAGACACCTCATCACTTTCACCTTCAGATTCACCTTGTCCATCATCTTCAGTCAGCTCGTTCACACACTGCACTACCAGAACCTCCTTTAGTCTTTTCAGTCTGGCAGCCAGAAAGCACATTGATTGCTATAGATCTTTATGAATGCACACCCCAAGTCTGCTCCTCAGGTTTTCGAACTTAACTGCATCCAGAGCCTTGGTAAATATGTCAGCAAGCTGATTTTCTGTGCTCACATGCTCAAGTGTTATGACTTTGTCCTCCACAAGTTCTCTGATGAAGTGATGTCTGATGTCAATGTGCTTTGTCCTGCTATGTTGGATGAGATTTTTGGAAATATTAATAGCACTCAGGTTGTCACAAAATAGTGTCATGACATGTTGTGTGACATTATACTCTGACAACATGTGCTTCATCCATACCAGTTGTGCACAACTACTACCAGCTGCGATGTACTCAGCTTCAGCAGTAGAGAGGGATACTGAATTCTGCTTCTTGCTAAACCATGAAATAAGATTATTTCCTAGAAAGAAGCATCCACCTGAAGTGCTTTTCCTATCATCTGCACTTCCAGCCCAATCAACATCACACTATCCTCTTAAATCAGTCCCAGAATCATGGCTATATAGCATCCCGTGGTCACTTGTACCATTCACATATTTCAGAATCCTCTTCACTTGATTCAAGTGACTCACCTTAGGATCGGATTGATATCTGGCACACACTCCAACAGCAAAGGAAATGTCAGGTCTGCTTGCTGTGAGATACAGTAGACTTCCAATCATACTTCTGTACAAGCTGTGGTCCACACTTACTCCATTCTCATCCTTGGATAACTTCAAATGGGTGGGAGCAGGTGTCCTTTTGTGATTGGCATTATCCAGGCCAAATTTCTTTACTATGCTCTTAGCATATTTGCTTTGAGAAATAAAGATAGAATCCTCCATTTGTCTGACTTGTAATCCAAGAAAGCAGCTAAGTTCTCCAACCAAACTCATTTCAAATTCTGATTGCATTTGTTGAACAAACTGTTTCACCATAGCTTCTGTCATTCCCCCAAATACAATGTCATCCACATAAATTTGGGCTATCATTAATTTTCCTCCTTCTTCCTTGACAAACAAAGTTTTGCCAATGCCTCATTTTCTATAACCATTTGCTACTAAGAATTCTGTCAGCCTCTCATACCAGGCCCTTGGAGCTTGTTTCAAGCCATACAGCGCTTTCCTCAGTTTGTACACATGATTGGGGAAGTTTGGATCAGTGAATCCTTTAGGTTGATCTACATAGACTTCTTCATTCAGATAGCCATTCAGAAAAGCACTCTTCACATCCATTTGGAACAGCTTGAATTTTAGATTACAAGTCATCCCTAAGAGTAGTCTGATGGATTCTAATCTAGCCACTGGAGCAAAAGTCTCATCAAAGTCAACTCCCTCAACTTGAGTATAACCTTGTGCAACAAGTCTCGCTTTGTTTCTTGTAACCACTCCAAGCTCGTCATACTTGTTTTTGTAGATCCACTTTGTTCCAATAACATTCACCCCTTCTGGTCTTGGTACAAGATCCCAGACATCATTTCTTCTGAACTGCTCCAGTTCTTCTTGCATAGCATTTATCCAAAACTCATCTGTCAGAGCTTCCTTGACATTCTTTGGCTCGATCTTTGACACAAACCAAGCATTTGACACAGTCTCCCTTATTCTGGTTCTCACACCTTCATTCAGATCTTTAATAATTAATTCCCTAGGGTGATCCTTCTGAATCCTTATAGAAGGTCCCCTGTTAGCTTCCTCTACCTCTTCATTCTCAGGTCTGGTGTTGATTTCTTGAGCACTGTCTTCTACAGACTCAATGTCTGGAGAGTTTTCATTGTTCATGGGCAGACATGCTCCAACATCATCTGGGACATCTTCATCATTGCCAGAATCATCAACCACCACATTTATGGATTCCATCATCACCTGAGTTCTGGAACTGAACACCCTATATGCTTTGCTATTTGTAGAGTAACCCAAAAATATTCCTTCCTCACTCTTAGGATCCATATTTCGCCTTTGCTCACGATCCGCTAAGATATAGCATTTACTACCAAACACATGGAAATACTTCACGTTTGGCTTTCTACCTTTCCATAGCTCATAAAGAGTGACAGAGGTACCTGATCTGATAGTCACCATATTGTGTATATAGCAAGCAGTATTCATGGCTTCAGCCCAAAAATGATATGGAAGCTTTTTGGCATGAATCATGACTCTTGCACATTCTTGTATGGTCCTGTTCTTGCGTTCCACCACACCATTCTGCTGAGGAGTGATTGGTGATGAAAATTCCTGAGTGATTCCCTCAGATAGGCAGAACTCTTCAAACCTGCTATTTTCGAATTCTTTCCCATGGTCACTTCTGATTCGAACAACACCACAATCTTTTTCCCGTTGAATTCTTTGACATAATTCTTTAAAGGCTGCAAACACTTTAGACTTTTCTCTGATGAAACTTATCCAGGTGAATCTAGAGTAGTCATCTACGACAACATAGGCATACTTCTTCCCACCAAGACTTTCAACCTGCATAGGTCCCATTAAGTCCATGTGAAGGAGTTCCAGAACTCTAGAAGTTGTGGTAAGATGTTGAAGCTTCTTGTGTGACACCCTTGTTTGCTTCCCAACTTGACATTCACCACATATTTTGTCCTCGTCAATCTTCAGCTTGGGAATACCTCTAACAACTTCATTTGACATAACCTTCTTCATCCCTTTCAGGTGTAGGTGACCCAATTTCTGATGCCACAGTTTGGTTTCATCTTCCTTTGACATCAAACAAGTAGACAGATTTTCAGATTCTTGAGGATTCCACAGATAGCAGTTATCCTTAGACCTGGTACCCTTCATAACAACTTCATCTTTCTCATTGGTTACCAAACATTCAGATTTGGTGAAATTTACCTTGAGCCCTACATCACACAATTGACTTATACTGATTAAGTTTGCTGCCAGTCCTTTGACAAAGAGAACACGATCCAGACTTGGTTGTCTTGTGTATTCCAGCTTTCCAACACCTTTTATCTCACCCTTTGATCCATCCCCAAAGGTGACATAATTGGTGGAGTGAGGCTTAATGTCAGACAGGAACTTCTTCACACCAGTCATGTGTCTTGAACAACCACTGTCAAAGTACCAATCTTCTCTTGCAGATGCTCTAAGAGAAGTATGTGCTATGAGGCCGGTCATTATTTGTCTAGGAATCCATCTTCTCTTCACTTTACCCCAACTCTGTTCTTTATTTTGTTGCTGAGCAGTTTTGGGATAACCGTGCAGCTTGTAGCAAAAGGATTTTAAGTGACCAATCTTGCCACAGTAATGACATCTCCATGATTTATACTTTGATCTACAAACTCTTTTCTGATGCTTTATCTGATGTTGAAACATGTGATTTGACATCTCCACTTCTTGCTTTATTTTCTGAGGGACAAACTTCAATACAGTCTTCTTGGAAGTCTCTGCTTGATTGTTAAAACCAAGACCTTGCACATTTCCAGCTTCTTTCCCATTCTGAAGGATCTCATCCAGCTGCGTGGTACCATTGTTCAGCATTCTTATATATTTGGTCATATTGGCAAGTTTTGACTTTTGCCATTCAACCTCCTTCTTCAGATCAGCAATGGTTGATAGATGTTCTTCCTTCTCAGCTTCCAGTTGAGCTATCAAGATCTTCTGCTCCAATATAATCTAGCACCTTTCTTCGTTCTTGATACACAATTCTGAAAACCCTGAGAATACTTCTTCCTTAGTGAGTTCTCCAACATAGGATTCTTTGTCAGAGTCAGATTCACAAGAAGTCTCTCCATCAGCCTTACAGATTCCAGCCAAGGCTGTCACCAATTTTGCTGATTCTTCTTCAACATCACTCTCAGACTCTCCTTCTAACCAAGACACAGATAGGCCTTTGTTCTGCCTTTTGAGATACGTGGGACACTCAGTCTTTATGTGCCCAAATCCCTCACATTCAAAGCATTGAACTCTCTTCCCTTGATTGAAGTCTTCTTCAGTTCTGGATCTTCTTCCTCCATCCTGGTTCTTACTGATGTCGAGTGACTTGTTCTGAGCATTTGCTCTTGACTTCCAGTCAATCATTTTCAACACTTTGTTAAATTGTTTACCAAGTAATACCAGATCTTTAGACACATCTTCTTCATCATCTGAGTCATCAGCATTCGACACAAATGCTATACTCTTCTTCTTTTCAGCTTTTTCACTGAATCCTAACTCAAAAGTTTGGAGTGATCCCATAACTTCATCCACTTTCATCTTGTCAATGTCCTGAGCTTCCTCTATAACAGTGACCTTCATATCAAATCTCTTAGGTAGAGACCTGAGAATTTTCCTGACCAGCTTGCTGTCAGACATCTTTTCTCCTAAAGCACTAGAGGCATTAGCTATCTCAATAATGTTCATATGAAAATCATGAATGCTCTCATCCTCTTTCATCTTCAAACTCTCAAACTTTCTAGTGAGAAGCTGAAGCTTTGACATTTTCACCTTTGAGGTCCCTTCATGAGCAACTTTCAAGACCTGCCAAGCCTCTTTGGCAATAGCACAATGCTCAATCAGCCTGAAGATATTTCTGTTGACACCATTGAACAATGTATTCATGGCTTTAGAATTTCCAACAGACCCTTTGTAGTCAGCATCATCCCAGTCCTCTTCTTCCTTCAGAACATCAGTAGGGTTACCTTTATCATCTTTAACCTTAGGGGGCTCCCATCCTTTTATGACAGCTTTCCATGCTTGATCGTCCATGGATTTGATGAAAGCTATCATCCTAGGTTTCCAATACTCATAGTTTGAACCATCCAGCAGAGGTGGTTTATTCAGAGCTCCTCCATCCTTGTCCATTGTACCAGAAAGTACCTTCCCTGAATCTCACCCAGAAACAACAAAGGGTGCCTGCTTTGATACCAATTGAAATTCTGGCCTATATATATCAGATGTCCTATCGAGATGTCGTGACACTGATATACAACAACAATGAACAAGTTCAAAATAAAAGTGTGCATAAAATGTAAAGAACACCAGAAATTGTTAACCCAGTTCGGATCTAACTATCCTACATCTGGGGGCTACCAAGCCAAGGATGAAATCAATATTCGATAGTATCAATTCACTGATAACCACACCCGGTTCAATCAGCTCACTTAATCACTACCCTTCCTATGACTTCTACCTAAGACTCCCCTAGGTATGAGGCCCTCCTCAAATCCCTCTTCAATCACAACCCGTGACTGGTTCCTTACAAGACAAGTAACAATGGTCGAAACACAAATTCTCAATACTTCACAGCTTATGAGAATTAACACTCAGTTACTCAATGCTTAAAAGCTTATGAGCAACCTTACACAACTTACACTACAGTCCTTGTACTGTTATCATAAGATACCAGTTAGGCTCACAAAACACAGGCACACAACCCTAAAAATACATGTAAGTTCGACACCTAAAACTAGGTTTACATCAGTCTATTTATAGCTTGAAATCTGGACTGAATTGGGCTTCAAAAACGCAGCAATTAGGCTGCTCACAAATCTGCAAAATTAACTCCAATAAAATAGGTCTTCAATCCAAAGTTTCCTATTATGTCTCCATAATTAGAAACAGCAGCAAATCCGAAAATCAACAAGTAACCCTAATCCAAAAATGCTTTGGATGCCACATAGGATAACCAAATATTCACAGAATATTCAGTTACAAATCATTGTAACAGAATATGCAATAAATCCTGACTTCACAGCGCGATGTCCTATGAGCAGTCATGGAACATCTTCATACGACACGTTGAACAAAGAGTAGTGAAACATATTTTTAGACATCTTCATTCAACACCTGCTGCTACATGAGTTTTAGCAAAATAATGCCAACCATAAAACCAAGGAAATAACAATATTAAATGTCATGAGTCATTGTATGCCAAGCATCATGATATGCATTGTTGAGACGTCCTGAGTGACGGTTTGGATTCCAGAGGGAATTCGCTATAACGTCGTGTGCCCATGTGGGGTGTGAGCGATGATTATAGATGATCGTGTGCCCATGTGGGGTGTGAGCGATCGGGTCGTGTGTCCGTGTGGGGTGTGAGCGATCCATAAACACCGTGTGCCCGTGTGGGGTGTGAGCGGTGGGGAACATCGTAGGCCCGACGGGGAGTTACAGTGATGTAACGAGCGATGATTCCAGCAGAGTTCCTGAGTGAACTAGTGATGAGAAACAATGGAAGTCGGTACCGCATGTGCATATACATAGAGTCGTTGTGTCGGTCTCTTGCATTTGCATAAATCATTTATGGTTGCTTATGTGTGGATTTGTGGATAAATCGAGATATGGATATGTGTTGGTGATGGAAATATGTATGGTGTCTTGTAATGCCTTGTGTTTGAATTATGGCGTGAGTTGTGGTGAGAACTGTATATATATGTGTATTTTGTATTATATATATAATTGTATGCAATTACATTATGGTTGTTTTTCTCACCCTTCTGCTGTTTTATAATGCTCTATGAGGCATTGCAGATTAGAGTTGCTGGAGGTATTTTTGTGAAGCTTTGCGTCTTCATTCTTTTGTCGGTCGGCTCTGATATGTGACACCGGGTAGTTAGGGAGGCCGTTTGTGATATTTGTGTATTCTGTATATATATATCTTTTGGCTTGTGCATGTACAACTT
Organism: Lathyrus tuberosus; assembly: GCA_022829125.1. Classification (NCBI taxonomy): domain Eukaryota; kingdom Viridiplantae; phylum Streptophyta; class Magnoliopsida; order Fabales; family Fabaceae; genus Lathyrus; species Lathyrus tuberosus. Next base: position 5,904,715 of record JALAZF010000308.1, on the reverse strand, counting down.
GATGTATGACAAACTTTTCATGTGATATATATATGTATGTTATTCAGTTTTAGATTTTCCGCTTTTATTCTAAATTCTGAAATGTGGGTGTAAGGAACTGAGTTCCTCTGTTGATAACTACCCCACTGTTGCATATCTATATGAGCAGGTGTTGTATATTTTGTTTCAATTTGATGTGACCCCTCGGTCTATGCCATGATAATTTAAATATACTCTGACGAAATTTTGAATTTTCTTTTACTGTTTTAATTAATTGGGGGTATAGATTGGGGGTGTTACACACCACTTGGCTGTCCAACGTTGTATTGGTCAAAAAATCTAATGGAAAATGGCGTATGTGCGTTGATTATACCGATCTCAATAAGGCATGCCCGAAGGATGCCTACCCCTCCCCAATATTGATAAACTTGTTGATAATTCTGCTGGTTTTAAACTTTTATCATTCATGGACGCCTACTCGGGCTACAATCAAATCCCAATGGCAATGACCGACAAAAAATATACGGCCTTCATGACCGAATCAGGGAATTATTACTACAATGTAATGCCCTTCGGCCTGAAGAATGCTGGAGCAACATACCAACGAATGATGAATAAAGTATTTCGGGGAGAAATGGGCGACATGCTCGAAGTATACATGGACGACATGATCGTAAAGTCCCACGAGGAAATCGATCATACCGCCCACTTGCGAAAGGTCTTCGAACAGGCCAGGAAATACAAAATGTATTTTAATCCGGAGAAGTGCACGTTCGGTGTCCAGGCAGGCAAATTCCCCGGCTTCTACTTAACAGAACGAGGAATCGAAGCCAATCCTGACAAATGTCGGGCATTCTCCGAGTTTCCTACGCCCAAATCCAAAAAATCCATCCAGACCCTCAACGGGATGCTCGCATCACTATCTCGTTTCGTGGCCAAGTCCGCCCAGCACGCCCTACCATTCTTCAAGCTCCTCCGCAAAGAGGCCGCATTCGAATGGACCGAGGAGTGCGACAAGGCCCTTCTTCATCTAAAACGAGCACTCTCAGCCACAGGTTCTCTCTCGCCCGGACAATGGCGAAACGCTATACCTATACATAGTCGTAGCAGCCGAAGTAGTGAGCGCCGCTCTCATCCGCGAGACACCTGACGGGCAGAACCCATATATTTCACGAGCAAGGAGCTACAAGGACCAGAGTTACGATACCAGCAGATAGAGAAGGTGGCATTGGCCCTCATCAACGCTACCAGGAGATTAAGGCACTACTTCCTGGCCCACACGATCGTGGTTCAAACAGATCAGCCCATAAAGCAGCTGCTTGGATGACCAGATATGTCCGGACGAATGCTTAAATGGTCGCTAGAACTGTCCGAATTTGACATCCGGTACGAAGGCAGAAAAGCCCTTAAGGCCCAAGCTCTGGCCGATTTCGTCGCGAAGATGACATTCGCGCCCCCCCCCCCCCCCCCCCCCCCCCGCGAGCGAGACTCGTAAGTGGACCATCTTCGTCGACGGTGCCTCAAGCTCGGCAGGTAGTGGCGCGCGCATTATACTAGAGAGCAATGAAGGGACCATCGTCGAGGTGTCACTCACACTGTCTTTCCCAACTTCCAATAACCAGGCTGAATACGAAGCCTTCCTCGCTGGGCTACGCCTTACCGAGGACATGGGAGCAGAAGAAGTCGTCATTTGCACGGATTCACAACTCGTGGCCCTCCAGGTCCGAGGTGAATACCAAGCCAAAAATGACAACCTGACCGAATACCTAGCCCTGGTAAAGAAGGAAATGGCAAAGTTCACAACAGTAGAAGTGAAACACGTTCCCCGCGAACATAACGTACGAGCGGACATGCTGTCTAAACTGGCCAGCACGAAGAAGAAAGGCAGAAACAGGTCCGTCATACAGGAGGTACTTCCTCGACCCAGTATCAAGAAGGCCTCACCGACTCTCGACGTACAGATGACCGACAACCACAACTGCTAGATGACCCCCGTCTACAAATACCTCGACAAGGACGAACTCCCCTCTGACCCAAAGGAAGCTAGCACAATCAGGCGAAGAGCCTGCTCGTACGTATTGGTCGAAGGTAAACTCTACAGACGGGGATTCTCCATCCCGCTGCTCAAATGTGTCGAGGAGGAAATGGTCGCACACATCCTGCGCGAAATCCACAAAGGAATCAACGCCCAACATCTCGGCGGGAGGTCCCTCGCTCAAAAAGCTCTCTGAGCAGGATACTACTGGCCGACTATGCAAAACGACGCAAAAGAGCACGTAAAGAAGTGCGATAAATGCCAACGGCACGGGGACATGCACCTAGCCCCGCCTAACGAGCTCAAGACTATGTCCTCCCCGTGGCCATTCGCCTGGTGGGGCCTGGACATCCTAGGACCCTTCGTGGTAGGATCAAGTCAGAACAAGTACCTCATAGTGGGTGTGGATTATTTCACAAAGTGGATAGAAGCAGAACCTCTAGCCAAAATAACTGCCCTCAACATCCTGCGTTTCTACAAACGAAACATCCTTGCACATTTCAGTATTCCCCAAGCGATAGTAACGGACAACGGGACGCAGTTCACGGACAGGAAGTTTCAGGACTTCGTCGCTCAACTGGGCACGAAGCAACACTTCGCATCCGTTGAACACCCCAAACAAACGGGCAGGCTGAGGCAGCTAACCGAGTCATCCTTCAAGGCCTCAAGCGAAGGCTAGACGAAACGAAGAAGGTGTGGGTCGAGGAGCTACACAGCGTGCTCTGGGCTTACCGTACAACTCCCCATTCAACGACCGGGGAAACACCTTTCCGTTTAGCATACGGAACCGAGGCTGTAATTCTCGTCGAAGTTCACGTGCCCTCTAGGCGGACAGAGTCGCCCCTAGACGAAGAGATGAACGACGAATCTTTAAGGGAAGAGCTCGACCTCGTCGAGGAAATCAGAGTCGGGGCAGTTCTCCGCGAGGCCTCACTGAAACAAAAGATCACCATCAAGCACAACGCCAAAGTGATACGACGAGAGTTCGACGTGGGAAACCTTGTCCTAAGAAGAAACCACAAAGACTCTCGCGAAGGCAAGCTAGCAGCCAATTGGGAGGGACCTTATCGTATCCGGGAAAAAACGGAAAATGGGGCCTACTACCTAGAACACCTCACTGGGGAGGAACTCGCTCGACCATGGAACGCCGAAAAGCTAAAACAATACTACAGCTAAATCCTCGGTTCAACTCGTCGCAACGACGAACGTCAACTGCCGACCACTATGCGCGTCTAGGTACAAGCGTCGCATACGATTAAAGCACAACCCCGCTCAGTAGCGAGCTGGGTAGTTGCTCGACAGCGATCCTCGATCGAGCACCGCCGTCGTCAAAGTACCATGATTGGCAGAACCCCAGCTCACGATGGGACGTTCACGCCGCAAACTCAGGCCTCAAACGCGACCTGAGCTCCGCTCCCCAGCCAGGATATTCCCCGACCGTTCGACCAGTTCCCCACACTGTCGAACACATCTACAACGAGCAATCCCCCATAAATATTCGCACAAGTCAAAAGCTCCCAAACACGGGCAGACATACGTTCACAGCAAGCATGCATACAACACTTAGCAAAAATAAACGCAAGTAAAATCATGCACACGGAGAAGCCAGACATATAATTAGCATAGCAGGTGGCCACAAGGGCCACGATTGTGCACTAAAACATAAAACGGGGCCATGCCCCCAAAAATAAAATTACAAATAATTCAACGGCGCGCAGGCCGGACAAGATACAACAACATCAAAATAACAACACTCCTCATTCATCTGCATGTTCGGTTGACACCGGCTCAGGTCTCTGGTCCTCCTCGGGCTGGTCCTTAGGCTGAACCTCGGGGGTATCTAGAACAAGGCATGCGGGCAAGACGATGCGACCATCCTCAACGCGCGCAAGATAGTGAGTACCCTCGGCAGAGATCTCAAGCCTAGGGTTCACCACCCGCAATTGAGCCACGTCGCTTTGAAAAGACTCCTCTGCCACGACGATACCGTCATCTTCGACCAACAGGATGCGGGAAACCAGCTCAGACCTAGTCTTCAACTCTTTTATATCATCCGGTTCGTCGGCACCCGGGGCGCTGGCCGCCATCAACTCTTTGTTCAACTCCTCGACAGCCTTTTTCTCCACCGCCAGCTTGGAGACATCCTCTTTCAACCTGGTCGTCTCCTCTTCGGCCTTCTTCCGAGCCTCACGGGCACTCTTAACTTCCTCCTTGAGGGCCGCCTCAGAAGTCCGGGCAGCATTGAGTTCAGACTCAAGTGTAGAGTCTCCTTCGGCGTAGACAACAACCATCTCCAACATCCTGACCAGGGCAGAAGCATCCTGGGCCACCAGCGCCCTCTTGCTCGGGCGATCCATGCCTTCCAAGCAAAGGGATTCCGCCCGAGGGACGACCAAAGAGTTACCTTCAAAGAACCTCCTATCAAGGATGCACGGAGGTAACTCAAACTTTCCTTTCTCCGGCACACGGGTAAGGTCCATAACATCTAATGTCCTTGGCCGCTTCGTCCGCCCGGTCAAAGGCAGTGGAGATCCCCGTGGAGCAGGAGAGGGAGAAGAAGAGGTCCCCGCGGCAGTTTGAACAAGGGGAGGAGCACGGGCACCAGCAGGCTGAGATTTAGGAGGAGCCGCTCCAGCTTTATTCCTTGCCATAGCATTCCTCACCACGCGATCGCGAGCCTGAGGCATATCACCTGCGCAAATAAAGAAAAAACGAGCGCGTTAGCTACGTGGAAAAGAGATAACACAAACAAAATCTAAATAACTAAGACTATTGAGCAGCTTCTCAGCGTCCGCGGGAGTCTTGCACTCCAACAGTGCCTTAACACTGACGAATCTGCGCTCAACTCTTTGGCTCCCATCCTCCTCGAAGATAGGGCTACCCTTGCTCGTCCAGTAGCTTGCAAGACTGAAGGAGTTGACCCAGTTCACCAGCCTATCGTACGCCACAGCGTCCTGCCCGTGCAGATCGCTCGGCTGAAAGACATAAGCGCTGGGCTTCTTGGAGAAATGGTCGGGTGCCCAGCGGATGGGGAACCTGTAGAGCCTCTGCCTAATATATTTCCCCTCCTCGTTGAGAAGCTCATTTCCATCCTCGTCAACCTCGATTTCCCAGACGTATGTCCTGTCCTGGGCCACCTCAGACACGGGTTCAACGACGAAGTACCGCTCCTTGAAAGTCTGGATCGACTCTGAGAACGGCTTAAATAGTTTTCTGGGCTGCTTCAAAGAAACCCATCCGTACTTCTTCCCCGTCAGCTGCCTTTGAAGATGGAAAACAGCGAAGAACAGAGGGAGAGTAGTCCCCAGAGAGAGATGCTCGCACACTAATTCAAAAGCCCGGATGAAGGCCAACGAATTAGGGTGAAGTTGAGAGGGCGCCAGCTTCAGATGCTCGAACACTGACCGCTGGAAATCATTGAAAGGCAGTCTCAGTCCCAGCTCTTTGAAGGCATACTCGTACATCGTAAAGCGGTCCCCGAAATCCGAGCAGACCCGCTCGTTCAAAGTAGGGAAGTGCACCTTCCACTCCCCCTCTGGTCCTACCCCCGTAAAGACGTCCGCCAAAGACTTTGCGAACGTAGAAATATGCTCGGAAGGTTCGGCCACCTCCCACTCCTCTGCGGAGAACCCTTCGATGTCATCCTCCTCCATATCATCCCGAACCTCTTCTTCCTCCCCGACATTGCTGGACGAACTTGAGGCCGCCGAGCTCGAAGCCGCAGAGCTCGAAGCCGTCGAGCTACTATTTTCCTCAGAGCCAGTTTCCTCCTCGGATGTGTCTAGAATGACCTCTCTGTCTGGCCCCATCGCCATTACGATCACCTGAAAAGCAGAGAAGACAGTGAATTCGACAGCAAATTAAATCCACCATTCCACTGCTAAGTCAAGTGAAAGGGCGCGCGAAGGGCTAGGGACAACGTCCCCGGCCTAAGCCCTAACATCAAAGCAAAAACCTCCCCGTGAGGATATGCACGGAACTCTCAACTCAGAACGAGGAGCTTGCCCGCGCTCACGCCCAGTTTCCGGTCGAAGCTTCGCCGAAAATCGCAAAGCTTCACCGGAATCTGGGAACGATCTACCAGAAAACTCATCGTTCTATCAAAAGATGAACAAACACGGTGGTCATGCATGCACAACTACCGCAACCACGCCGTGGACCAACCTTCTCGCTAAACGTACTACATACTCCGGCGAAGTGTTGACGGCGGAAAAATGGCGCAACCACCGTCCACCACCAACACTCGCCAGAAATCCACCTATTTTATCACCTAAAGCTAGCCCTAACCGCATACAATCTACCACTAACAAGAAAAGGAAGTAAAACAAGCCACATATCAGAAAACTTACACGATTTTGGAAGAGAGTAGAAGCTGCTCGAAGCTGGTGACGGTGGTCGGAAAGCCTGAAGACGATGACGGGCAAGAACGCAGAAGAGGTGAAGAGAAATCAGAAAGAAAAAGTGCAAAATGGGACAATCTTCCCCCTTTTATACTGAGGGGCACGTGCACACACGCGCCCGTAGGCCATAATGACTACCCACTAGCCATCATTACCTATTAACCGCTACACGGGGCTCGAGGCACACGTGGCAACCCAACGTTTCCAATTCTATCTGACGCTTAATCTCCCCGAATATCGGGCAATAAGGTCACGACCACGAATATCACGGACACAGAGAGCCACGAGCACGTCGAGATAACTTTCCTCGCCGACAAACGACGACTCTATGCTAGCTCCCCGGAGCAACGAGCAGTCCTTAAGTCATCACTCCCATGCTCGCGAGCAACGACTTGGGGGGCTCCTGTTCTGGACTGGACCAATGGCTATAATTGGTCCAATCTGCTTCTACTCCAGAGCGGCCAAAATTGCCTAAGTCCAATCCACAGAGGGGCAAAAGTGACCATTCTGCCCCTCCAACCGGGCAATGAACGCAAAGTTCCTCCCCGGAATTACTGCCCGTTATGCACGACTTCCTCACTGCCCGAACAGCAAAGGACAGGTGCCCGGAACTGCATTTATGCCCGACATAACGACTAGTTTCGAGCACCCTGCCCGGCCTAACAGCTAGTTTGGGCAGTTACCTATTCTTTGGAGAAAATGGTTATTTCGCCCCGAAAATAGGACCGTTGGCCACGCGCTGGGGGCTCTATATAAACCCTCTCGCTTGAGAAGGCCAGGTATCCAAGACTCACCCTAAGAATTCACTCTTTATACTTGCCCCATTTTCTTTGACCTTTACTTACTTGAGCGTCGGAGTGCCTTGCAGGTACACCCTCTCCTCCTCTCCATACGACCAGCATCCCTGACGCACTTGGCGGCCTGATTCTACAGGATCTGATCCAGCCTTCACGATCAATTTGTATATGGAAAAATAAGACATATTAAACTTATAATGAAAAAATAAGACAAAAATAATATTTAAATACAGAAAAATATATTATTGATCTAAATATTTATATATAAAAAATTATATTTATATTATAAATAAAAATACGTCTTTTTAAAAAAAATAATAAATTCTTTTGGTTAAGCAATTTTATTTTTTTCCTTTTCATTTTTATTACATTTTGAAAATAAATGCACGTAACGCATATATATCCACGAATTTAAATGAAACTAACATACTGGTACCCAGACGTAGCCACGGGTTTAAAGAAATTATATGAACGGAGAAAATATAACTATTAATCAAAATATTAAATAATAAAAATTTATCAATTCGATATATATGTAACAAATTATACTGTTAATTCAAATATTTTTAAATGATCTTATTTTAATAAATGAGAATAACTATAGAAAAATAAAATATTGTGAAAACATAAATAATATTTAAATAATATTTATCTAAAAAAAATAATATAATTGATTCAAATATTTTTATATATAAAAAAAAATTATAAAGACTAATTTATTTATTTTTATTAAATTTTACTAACAAATGTGCCTACTATATCAAAATTTACGAGTATACTACTAGTTGACATTAAAAAACTTATTACAGTGAAAATAAACATGAAATAAAAATATAAATAAAATTTGACACTAGAAAATGAAAATACGAACGAAAACATCAGGGTAGAATCTCCGCGTCGTCTTGCCAGCAAGTGTGTTAGCAGAAACAAACCCTAGAACCAGAATCGACGTAGCAACAAAATTTCCACTGAATTTTCTCTGATCAATTAACCATTTCACGAATTTTGTATGAAATTGATAAAACTGTAATCAAATGGGTGCGAGTCGAAAGCTTCAAGGAGAGATAGATCGTGTTCTCAAGAAGGTTCAGGAAGGCGTTGAAGTATTTGACAGTATCTGGAACAAGGTCCTTCTAATTTTCCCTAACTTTTTTCGTTTTTCATCGTTTTGATTGCACTAATTTCTACTAATTCTGAACTCAATAGCGCTATTAATCGCTTTTTATTTGGTGTGATATAGGTTTACGACACAGACAATGCAAATCAAAAGGAGAAATTCGAGGCAGACCTCAAAAAGGAGATTAAGAAGCTCCAGAGGTATAGAGATCAAATTAAGACCTGGATTCAATCCAGTGAGATCAAGGATAAGAAGGTATTTGCTCGGAGTCGTTGAATAACGAAATTAAAATGCTGAAATTTTTAATTTTTTTAAATTTTATTTGTACCTTAAGGGGTTTTGAACTTAAAATAAGTTAATTGAAACTAGTTTGAATATGAAATTAGTGGATTTTGTTAACTTAATCGTAGTGCTGCTTGATTTGGCTCATGTTGTGTGATGATTTGAATGAGAAATGTTGGAATTTAAATCGCAGCTTTGAGTTTGACATAGCTTTTTATCATTGATATAGGTTAGTGCCGCGTATGAGCAAGCTCTGGTAGATGCTCGGAAGTTAATTGAACGAGAAATGGAAAGATTTAAAATATGTGAGAAGGAAACTAAAACCAAAGCATTCTCCAAAGAAGGCTTGGGTCAACAGCCGAAAACAGTGAGTCTTTGAATTGGGGAGATGTTACTTTTTTTTCCTTTCATTTTACCAATTTGTGTTTTTTTCTTCTTCTGGTGTTCAATGGTTATGAATATGTCTGTATTGTGCTGAGAAATTTGTCATCTGACTGTTTTCTGATAGGATCCGAGAGAGAAGGCTAAATCAGAGACGAGGGATTGGTTAAACAATGTGGTACGGAATCATTTTATTTGAATAATTTCTAATTTGGCTTTGTTGTATTCAGTATGGCTAGTATTTGTAGCTTATGTGTGTATACTTTTGTGTTCAGAGTGTTTGCTTAGGAACATATTTTGCCTTGTTTACCTTGTATATAATATTCATTGCAACACGATATAAGTTGTAGTCTAGTTTGAGACCTTTCTACACTTAACAATGTATAAATTCATTTGGTTCTTAAGATATGCGTCTCTTAGATATATTTTTTTGTATCAGCTTGATCCTGTTTTCACGGCAATTTTTGTTATGCTGTCTCCTTGATTTTATAATTTCATAAGTGAGATCATATTAACCTGATTCATGTACATATATGTCTTGTTTATCATTTGCCTTATGTTCTTCGTATTGTCTTTTGAATATGTGAGTAGGTTGGAGAGTTAGAATCTCAAATTGATAACTTTGAAGCCGAGCTTGAAGGCCTTACAGTCAAGAAAGGAAAAAACAGGCCTCCTAGATTGGTATGGAGTAAAGGACACATAGTTTGAGGGAATGATACTTTTTGCCTTTCTCATGGTCATTGACACTTTTTGTTTGTTTTGTAGACGCATCTAGAGACATCAATTACTCGCCACAAGGCTCATATAAAGAAATGTGAATTAGTTTTGAGGCTTCTAGATAATGACGAATTGAGTCCAGAGCAGGTTAATGATGTGAAAGATTTCTTGGACGACTATGTAGAGCGTAATCAGGTTTGTCTTTTAAAAATCATTATGCTCTGAGAAGTTGGACACTAAGTAAATTTTGATGCATCTGTATGACCTTTATAAATACAATATTTATTTATTTATATATTTATTGGAGTCCTTTAGAGTAAAATCTCAGCTGTCCGCATATATGCAAATATTTCAAAATAATAGGAATGAAAGAGGTAATATCATGCATTTTTTCCAGTATTTCCTTATTCATTTTTATAATTTTGAAAGTTTTGAAGTGAAACACTACCCCTAATGGCCTAGCCTCCTCTCCAATTTCATCCATTCATATTTTTTTGGGAGGAACTTTCCCCATATCCCACATTTCTAAAAACTGCGCACAATTTTCCAGAACTGTACTTCTGGGTGACATATTCTTTCCAAAAATATACTGTGACTGCACAAAATTTAGCTCCGAAGTCATGTTGGAGGGTGGAGATAGTTCCGCTGTCCTCTAAAAAATTTATGACTCGTTTCATACTGATTTTCTATTTCTTTTTCTTATTAATTTTTTCTTTCACAGGAGGATTTTGACGAATTTGATGATGTTGATGAACTATACATTTCATTACCTTTAGATAAGGTTGATACTCTAGAAGATCTTGTTACAATTCCCACAAGTGTTGCAGTTGCAAAGGTATTTGTTTATTCATTGTTGATTGGATGCAAACACGCACAACTTGCACACACAAATGACAAATGTACCAATCATAGGTAGATTTGTGTTATTGGTTTGGCATACATTTAATTTTTGCATACATTTAATTTTTGCATATTACCATTTTTTTGCCTTGAATTTTCCGTATTGGATTGTCTATTTTTCTAGACAATCAGTTCATTGCCTTTAGACGAAGGGAAGATTCTAGAAGATCTTGTTACAATTCCCACTGGTCTTGCAAAGGTATTTGTTTATTCACTATTTTTTGGTTGCAAACATGCATAGCTGCACACAAATACATATCAATCATATGTAGATTTGTGTTATTGGTTTGGCATATATCATTTAATTGACATTCATATTTTTTCCTTGAAATTCATATTAGATTGTCTATTTGTGCTAATATATTATATATCTCTATGAAATTAAGGTAATTCATGTTTTGGGTTCTTGAGAGTCCCACACTGGATGTTGTATGGTCGGAAAATTGATTTCAAATGAGAGGTATCCCACACCTTATAAGTCGGTTGAGTTAGGCTCATCCCAAATTCTAAAAATACTAGAGCCTGTTCAAGATTTGTTGAGTCCCCCATTAGATGTTGCATGGCTAGAAAAGCATTTACAAATGGGAGGTGTACCACACTTTATAAGTCGGTTTTGTGAAGTTGAGTGGAGTTAGGTTCATCCCAAATTATAAAATAGCATCGAGCCTATTCAAGATATGCTGGGCTCCATTATTGGGCAACTTTGACCATAATAGATGTCAGTGTTATAAAATATCTGCCATGGCAGATGGACTCGATGCAATGGGAAATATCGGCTGATATTGCATGTTTTTCTGCCATATTCTGCTATGATGGCACCACAAACTGGCCAGTGTGTGTGTGGGTGGGGGGCGGGGTTAGTCCTCACTGAATTTGTGGTATGATCTGATAAAGTGTTTGTAAATGGGAGACATCTTTTATCTTACTAGCCGGTTTTGTGAGTCGCATAACAAAATGAGAATGCATTTGTGAAGAAGTTAAAGGATAAGATAGTTAAATCTCGCCTTTGGTGAGATGAGTGTCTTGGAGAACACATTTAGAACTGTTGGCAAGGAGGATGCCCCTGACGAGGGGCAGTCCAATAATTAGAAATAGGGAGATATTTAGCAAAACCTATTGGCTGAACCATTATGAAGTATTTGGAGTTTAATGCCTTATTATTATACATATGATGATTCATGGTAAGATATTACAGCATCGTTTGATCCATCTAGTTATTTCCACCTGGTGGGAAATGGCTTTGGTGTATAGTGTTATTGTTGTTGTATGCTGGGTTTTTTACTCTAGGCCCTTATTTTTGAATTCCCTTTGTATTCAAACTATTTTTATGCTGACATATTATATTAATTGAATCATTCTGTAGAAATGGAAGTCATTATTTATTATGTATTTTCAGGTGGCACCTGGTCTTAGCTTGAAGAGTCCTTTGGCAGTATCAGCATCACAGTCAGCGTCATCACAAACATCTGTATGTATTTCTTGTTTTTATGACCTGAAAATGTTTCTTGAAGTCCTGTTATGGAAAATTGTAATTAAGGATGTTTCAGATTTTTTCTTTGGGATTCTTTCTATTATGTATTTAAATTTACTCTCTGCTCCTGTCAGATATTTCGTTGCATAAATGACATTGAGCTTATTCCCTTTAGTTGTATTATGATGGTAATGGTTATTGGTTCGCAATGATGATTGATAAATAGTGAATTCAAGTCGTTCTATCTAATAGGAAGGCTTTTCCTACTTTGCTTCAAATAGTACTGTAATAGGAGCATGGTTGTGAAACTGGGATGCTTATCACCATGAGTGGTGATAAATAACTTAGCGTGTAACATGAAAGGTTAATATACCTATCACACGCAGAAAACCCTGACAGATTGTTATTTTAATCCAATTTTTTCAATATCCATCTTATACATGCACTAAATTTAAAAGATTTCGGATGGCATATAGAATAGCACACATTGAAGGTTAATATTATAAATAATGGACTCAAGACTGCAGTAAGTGCACTTGGTTGAATAATCATTTACCCGACTATCAGTCAAAGGGAAGAAAAGCTGCATTTTCATTAGTTGCTGTTTAAATAGATGGACATCATTGTTGTTCCCCTCTCTAGGAAACTGATTTTTAATCATTGGAATGCTTTTCTCCAGGAGCAAGCTGATGAGACAGCGTCTCAAGATAGCAATTCTGACATTGTGGCAAAAACTCCACCTCCTAAAAGTGGCGGAATCAGCTCTTCTGCTTCAACACCTACCGGGAACAATGCCACTCCTGCTTTTGTGAATGTTTCAGGTCATAACTTGTCCAGTTCACCAGCTGCTGCTGTCCTTCCTGTCTCAAATTCTGTTCGAAATGTCTTGGAGAATGCTAATGTAAATCAGTCGGCCTCTACAAAGGAAGAAGATATTAATAGCTTCCCTAGCCGTAGGCCATCTCCTTCGCTTTCTGATGCAGCTCTTGTGCGGGGCAGAAATAGCTTGTCAAATCAAGCAACAGCCAGCATCCCTCTTGGTTCCGGAAACATGGTTTCTGGTAATGGAGCCTTTGGTTCACTCCCTTCAGCCTCAGAAATAACTAAGCGAAACATATTGGCAGCTGATGATAGACTTGGAAGTAGTGGAATGGTGCAACCTCTTGTATCACCGCTAAGCAATAGGTTGATCTTGCCTCAGGTTGGGAAGGCTAGTGATGGAACTGCCTCTGTTGACTCTAGTACTGTTAATGAAGCTGCAGCTGTATCAGGGAGAGTTTTCTCCCCTTCTGTGGTTCCTGGCATGCAATGGAGGCCTGGAAGTCCCTTTCCGAATCAGAATGATGCGGTAAATTTTGTCCTTAAATTTTCTTGTTTTTGCTTTAACTAGACAGATGAACTTTTACATAGGTAGGTACCTACAAAAATTAAATTTTCTATTGTTTCAACAAATTTAAGCTTTCATTTGCCATTGTTAAAATATAAAAGGTATAATGCATTGATGGGTTTGAATGCTAATCAGACCACTACAAATAGTTTGGAAAGTAATTTAATTTTTAGGTTGAGTGAAAGTATCATCCTATGTATTTCATTATCTATGTAAAGTTAATTCCATTGAAGGGATTTGTTCATTTCGTAATTTAGGGGCAGCTTCGTGGAAGAACTGAAATAGCTCCTGATCAAAGGGAAAAGTTTTTGCAGAAATTTCAGCAAGTGCAACAACAAGGGCCCAGTACCCTTCTTAATATGCCTTCCCTTGTTGCAGGAAATCATAAGCAGTTTTCTTCCCAACAACAAAGTCCACTTTTGCAGCAGGTACACTTTGCTTACTCGTTCTTGTACGGTTTTACTTCTATTTGAAATTTCATTATGTAGTTCATCATGCTCTTTCTCTCCTCTGTTTCTTCAAAGTAAATATTTTATCCCTGTTCCTAACTATATCTAAAAAAATTCGGTTAAGAAATTAAACTTTCATCTAGGATCCTATATTTTTTGGTTCTGTTTTAGTGATATAAGAGAGTTGCTGTTGTGGTTTTGGCATTGGCTTATATCTTTGAGTTGTCTGGCCAATATATGCAATCACATTTCCTTCTGACATTGGTATAGTTCCATAATTTTTCAAATGGTTATTTACTCTAAACTGTTGGTGCTTCTTGATAACATTGCAAGTAAAATTGTAAGTAATTTTCTAGTTTCCTTTGCTTCTCTATGAAATCACAGGTAAGCTATGAAACCTATTTATGGAAAAGAAAAAGCCGCCAATATCTTTTATGATTGCCTTAGAAACAATTTACAATTTTTGACATTCAGATTATAATCTTAATTAGTGAATCATTCAATATTGTCTGACATTTCACCCTGTAGTTTCAAGTACTGTTTGAACTCTTCATGGTGATGTGTGATTGGTTTGACAAACTTGTATTGTTAACTGCATGATAAATATTACTAGTATATATGGTATTTAGGTTCAAACATACCAAAGCTTTAAGCCTTAAGGTTTTTACACTTCAGGACCCTTCATTATCCTTCCATTTTCTCTTCGATATAAATTTAACTTTTCTAATTAATAGCTTTCTTTTCTTTGAAATGATAATATACAACTCTATCTCATTACCTAAGAAATATAGGTACAACTATGTTCTAATTCATTTCTGACAGTAGAAAATTATATTTGATGGCATATATCATATACTCTGTTAACATGGTTCTAATAAGCTATTAGTTGGTTATTTTTTTGTTAGAGTAATTACTGATTTGTTAGCGAGTCAAATCACAAAGTTAATAAACTGTTGAAATACAAGAAACTAAGAGACATATGAATAAACCGTGTGTTTTGAAAAGCACTACGGAGACATTATTATATATAGATAGATTACAATTAATTACATGATATAGTCGATGTGGGACTATTCTATATACAAATATTCTTAACACTATATATATTTACAAATATCAACACTCCCCCTCAAGCTTGAGCATATAAGTCAAATGCACCAAGCTTGTTACATATATAGTTAGTTCTGGGGCTTCGTAGGGATTTTGTAAACACATCTGCCAATTGATCATTAGAGTTGACAAAGCTTGTGACAATGTCGCCTGACTCGATCTTCTCTCTAACAAAGTGACAGTTTATCTCAATATGTTTGGTCCTCTCATGAAAGACTGGATTTGAAGCAATGTGCAATGCAGCTTGATTATCACAAATAAGTGTCATTGGTCTTTCTTCTTCAATTTGAAGTTCCTTGAGCAAGTGTTTTAACCAAATAAGTTCACATGTTGCCATTGCCATGGCCCTATACTCTGCCTCGGCGCTTGATCTTGCAACTACATTTTGTTTCTTACTTTTCCAGGATATAAGGTTTCCTCCAACAAGTACACAATACCCAGAGGTGGATCGTCTATCAATGGGTGACCCTGCCCAATCAGCATCAGAGTATCCAACTATCTGGGTATGTCCTTTATCCTCATACACAAGACCTTTTCCTGGAGCACATTTGATGTATCTCAGAATCCGAATAACAGCATCCATGTGTTCCTGACAAGGAGAATTTAAGAATTGGCTTACCACACTGACTGCAAAAGAAATGTCCGGACGAGTGACTGTGAGATAATTCAACTTTCCAACCAATCTCCTATACCTTCCTGAGTCGGATAGAGGCTCCCCCTGATTGGGTAGTAGTTTAACACTTGGATCCATAGGAGTATCGGCTGGTTTAGCATTTAACAAACCTGTTTCTTCCAAAATATCCATAGCATATTTCCGTTGAGAAATCACCAAACCATCTTTAGATTGGGCTACTTCAATACCCAAGAAATAGCGGAGTTTACCAAGATCTTTTGTCTGAAATTGCTTCGAGAGATGTTGTTTCAACTGGAGTATTCCCTGCTGATCACTACCAGTTATAACAATGTCATCTACATACACAATAAGATAAATACACCCTTGGGGTGAGTGACGATAAAAAACAGAATGGTCAGCTTCACTACGGATCATACCAAACTGTTGTACTACAGTGCTGAATCTGCCAAACCAAGCTCTCGGAGATTGCTTAAGACCATAAAGAGACCTGTGTAGCCTACAAACCATATTCGATGACTCCCCCTGAGCAACAAACCCAGGTGGTTGCTCCATATATACTTCCTCTTCAAGATCACCATGTAAGAATGCATTTTTGATGTCAAGTTGATGAAGAGACCAATGTCGAATGGCTGCAATGGCTAGAAGAAGTCTAACAGATGCCATCTTGGCTACAGGCGAAAAGGTATCACTATAATCCAACCCAAAAATCTGAGTGTATCCTTTAGCTACCAAGCGAGCTTTAAATCGATCAATCTTACCATCTGGACCAACCTTCACTGTATAAAGCCAACGACAACCTACTAAAGATTTTCCATGGGGTAGAGGAACCAGTTCCCAGGTACCATTGCTTTGAAGAGCACACATTTCATCAATCATTGCTTGCCTCCACTCAGGGTGAGATAATGCTTCACCTGGAGTTTTAGGAATACAAACAGAAGACAAAGAAGACAAACAAGTATACTGCAAAGGGGAAAGACGATGATAACATAAATCAATATAATGTGGAGAAGGATTTCGTGTTTGACGTATACCTTTTCGAAGGGCAATCGGAAGATCAGACTCAGGTTGCAGGATCGGATCCGGTGATGGCGAGAGCGTCGGAGGAGAGTCAGTAGTGACCTCAGGGATAGGTACGACTTCAGGGACAGGTACGACTTCAGGGACAGATACGACTTCAGGGACAGGTACAACAGACGTTGGGCGACGACGCTGATATGTTTGAAGTGGGCGAGGAGTGGGGGGGTCAACCGTAGGGGTATCTAGTGGGTCAGGTTCCCTAGAATGATGGGGGATAATGACAAATGGGACTTCCGGAAGGGGTGTGGGAATACTTTCTTGTAGAGGTTCCGTAGTTACTTGGCTGGACTCGAAATATGGAATAGACTCGAAGAAGGTAACATCGGCGGATACGAGGTATCGTTGTAGAGTATGTGAGTAGCAACGATACCCCTTTTGGGATCGATGATAGCCAAGAAAGACACACTTTAATGATCGAGCTGATAGTTTATCAAGACCAGGGGAGAGATTGTGTACAAAACACGTCGACCCGAAGACTCGAGGAGGAATTGGGTGGAGTGGAGAGTTTGGAAACAGGATTGAATGAGGGATTTTATTATTAAGGACAGATGAGGGCATGCGATTTATGAGGTAACATGCCGTGAGCACCGCATCTCCCCAAAATCGGAGAGGAACATTACCATGGAGAAGTAGGGTCCGAGTGGTTTCTACGAGGTGCCGATTTTTGCGTTCGGCTACCCCGTTTTGTTGGGGTGTATGAGGGCAAGATGTTTGGTGCAAAATACCATTGGATGACATAAATGTTTGAAATTGTTGGGATAAATATTCACGTGCATTGTCACTTCTTAAGGTACGAATAGACAAACCAAATTGGGTTCTTATTTCTCGATAAAATTGTTCAAAAATGGAAAACAATTCAGATCTGTTCTTCATTAAAAATAGCCACGTGCAACGTGAAAAATCATCAATAAAAGTTACAAAATACCTAGACTCAAAAGTAGACACGGTACGTGAGGGACCCCAAACATCGGAGTGAACTAAAGCAAAAGGGGATGCAACCCGTTTATTGACTCGATCGGAAAAGTGACTACGAGTATGTTTCCCTAACTGACAAGACTCACAATGTAAAGTGGATAATTTGGATAAACTGGGCACCAACTTTTGTAGCTTGGGAAGACCTGGATGACCTAACTGCGCATGTATAATGAGTGGAGAATTTGTG
This sequence comes from Lathyrus tuberosus, assembly GCA_022829125.1. Taxonomy (NCBI): domain Eukaryota; kingdom Viridiplantae; phylum Streptophyta; class Magnoliopsida; order Fabales; family Fabaceae; genus Lathyrus; species Lathyrus tuberosus. Next base: position 5,886,817 of record JALAZF010000308.1, on the reverse strand, counting down.
GTGGAGCATGTGGTAGATGACGTAGAGAAGTAGTAGAGGCCTTGAGACTCACATCCGACGCCAATCGTCTGTCCCGAACTCCGATCCTGCAGAGTAACATTACTATTAGTAAAGGTGATAGAACAATTAAGGGAACGAGTTAAACGACTGACTGACAGTAAATTAAATGGGCAATGAGGTACATATAGGACAGAAGTAACAGAGAGAGATGGTAAAATTTGAACAGTACCAATCCCTTGGGATCGGGTTTGAGAACCATTTGCGGCAGTTATAATGGGTAAGAAACCAGAGGTAGAGAGGGAAGAAAAAAGACCTTTATTACCAGTAACATGATCAGACGCACCAGAATCGAGGACCCAAGGACCAAGAGTAGATGATTGAGAGAAGCAAACAGATGAATTACCAGTGCGTGCAACCGAAGCAGTGGAACTAGAGATCTGATTAGTCTGACACCACCTGAGAAAATCCTCGTAGCTTGGCGTTGGGTTCTGAATAGAAGGTGAAGTCTGCATAGAGTCTGGGTTGTCACTTTGAGCTGCATTTACCTGGCGTGGGGGTTTGCCATGTCGCTTCCAACAACGGTCGATAGTATGTCCAATCCGGTTACAATGGTCACACTTGGGACGAGGTTTGAAGTTGGATGACCCTCCTCGAGGGCGATTCTGATTGTTGCCAAGAGATGCGAGGGCAGCAGTGTCACCTGGTGTTGGAGCAACAGTAGATGGAGGGGAAACCGGACCAAACGCATGAGGTGTAGCCAAGCGCAACAGTTGTTCACTAACTGCATCATAGTTAGGAACAGTAGTACCTGATAAAATCTGGTTACGAACGGAGTCGAGTTCGGATGGTAGTCCTTTAAGTGCCATGACCATGAAAAATTTACTCTGTTGTTCGGCATGAGCTGTTGCATCTTTTGCGTACGGCATGAGGGTTGCATAACTTGCTTTCAAGGCATCAAGCTTACTCAGATATGTTTGCATATCCATATTTTCCATCTTCAGTGTGTCGAGTTTGAGGATGACACTGTATAGACAATGAACGTCGTTGGAGAAGACTTTCTTCGCCTTTTCCCAAACCTCATAGCAAGTGGAGAAGGCTTGATACTGCGCTTGGAGGTTAGGTGCTATGGAGAACCATAACACGGTAAGCAGAGAGGCATCAGTTTTCTTCCATTTAACGAGTTTGGCGGCGGCAACATTACTCAATTGTGTGGTTAGGTGATCTTCATATCCCTGACCATGAAACCACATATCGACAGCACGAGCCCATATGTTATAGTTTGCTGATCCGGTTAGTTTTTCACATGGGATAAGCGGAACTTTAGTAAACGACACAGAATCAGCGTCTCCCATGGTTTAATGACAAAAAAACGGAGTGAAATCGGGGCTGTTTGCACTTGAGCACCGTTTTCCGTGAGTCGGAAAGTAAAACAGAGGTCGGATCTGGAATGGGTGGGGAGAAGCTGGTAAACCGGCAGGAAAACGGCTGGAATCAGCCGCCGGACGCGCTAGGGCAGCGGCGGAAAAAGGGCGACGACCGGATCGGAAGACGGCGAGTTGAATGGTGGGGTCGGTAACGGCGGCAGTGGCGGCAAGGCGGTTACCGAAGAATTTTTGAAAAGTGAGAGGCAAACCGGAGTGACAACACGGTTTGCAAAAAAAATTTTCTCACCGGAAGACAGTAGGTCAACCGGGTAAAGTACGGCGAAGAAAGAATTGCCTCTTAGTAGGCTCTAGATACCATGTTGAAATACAAGAAACTAAGAGACATATGAATAAACCGTGTGTTTTGAAAAGCACTACGGAGACATTATTATATATAGATAGATTACAACTAATTACATGATATAGTCGATGTGGGACTATTCTATATACAAATATTCTTAACACTATATATATTTACAAATATCAACATAAACAAATACAGCCAATGTGCAATATATCAGTAATGAAAAACAAAAAATACATAATTCTAATTTGTCTAGTAAATATAGTTAATTGATCCCTAAATTGATATTAAATCTAGGTGTTTCAGTCATTTGAATTTGTTAATTGGTCCCTAAGTGAAAAACACGGTCATCAATGACACTTCAGCGAAAATTCAACTGGGATCAATTAGAAAATTATTTGAAATTGCAGTGTGTCAAATTGAAAGGATTTGGAATTACTGGGACCACAATTCAAGTGACTCCTATTTGCCGGGACCAATTGCATGATTAAGCGTAAATTATTTCAATATTTTGTATGACATGCCACAATATGTGCAGTTCAACTCTCAAGGCTCATCCGTTTCTTCACAATCTAGTATGGGAATTGGAGCCCAATCCCCGAGTCTCGGTGGTATTTCTTCTGTCTCGCTACAGCAGCCCAACTCCTTACATTCCCCGTCTAGTCAACAAGCAATTCCAGGTGCTGCTAAAGATGCAGGTCTCTCTTGCGTTGTTCTAATATATCCTAGATAATGTTTTGCTTTATAACTTTTCCACTTTGGACCATTTTTCATTTCCATTTCTCATTTTGAAAAGGGCATAGTAGTATGATTTTGTCTAGGCAGTTCCCAACTCTCCACACCTACATTATTCTGCTCTGATTGTTTAGCAAGCTGTATATAATAAATATTTTTTTCCTGTATTTCCTTTGTTTTCCAAAAAGAGAATATTATGAAAAGGAATATTAGAATATTTATCATGCCGAGAAATCAAGTGATGTTTTTGTGAAAAAATCTCGCTGTTTGTTCCTTCATGGTACTTTGTGTTTAAAGACTCTCTATTTTGACTTCCCCTCTAAATGAATAAATAAATACCCGAAATGTCAATCTCATGTCATGAAGTGTTTGTTTTCTAGGAAGTCATTGAGGTCCAGTAAGTCAATCAGGAATAAGATTTCTTGTAGTTGGCGTGAGTCAAGTTTAAAAATTACGTCAATGAGAATTGAATTATCTCAAGTTCAATGTGTGAACAATACATCTTTCACAAGAGTACAATAATTGTTTATATTTTTAATCTATGATTGGAATTATTACGAGAGATGGGTTATATTTCAAGTTTTGAATTGTGCAGATAAAATTGAAGAACAGCAACATCAGAGTTTTCCTGACGAGTCAACAACTGAATCTACTAGCACAGGGATTGGCAAGAATCTCATAGTTGAAGATGATTTGAAATCAGCATATGTTGTAGATTCACCTGTATGCCGATTAACTTGTGATCTCTTTATATTTTAAGATCTATCTTACCCTACCCCCTTCATAACATGCAGTAGCACATATTAATGTTTATTTCTAAGAATGTCTTTAGAATAGTTTTTTGATCCTTGTGCACATGTAGAGAAATATACATTTAGTCTTATATGCATTTTGTTTGATCTGTGTGCACATGTAGAGATATATGCATTTTGTTTGATCCGTGTGCATACCCTTCGTCACTTTCAATAACAACACTGATATTATTTGACTATTTGTTGTTTATGCTACAGGTAGGTGTATCTGCCTCTCTTCCAGAAGCTGCTCAAATTTCCAGAGATATTGATTTGTCTCCTGGTCAACCTTTACAATCAAATCAATCTGCTGGCCACCTTGGTGTCATTGGGAGAAGAAATGGTGTTGACCTTGGAGCCATTGGTGATAGCTTTAGTGCATCAAGTGTTAATGCTGGTGGAGTGCGCAATCAACTATATAATTTACAAATGCTTGAGGCGGCACATTTTAAAGTTCCACTAGCTAAAGACTCAGAACGTCCTAGAACCTATACTCCTGTATGGATTTCGGTTTATTTATTAAATAATTTATTATATGGTTGCCCTTACCATTAATTTTAATATTCATTTTGTTGTGGTTGTGTAGAGGCATCCAGCAATTACACCTCCTAGCTATCCACAAGTACAAGCGCCTATAGTTAACAACCCAGCCTTTTGGGAGAGATTAGGTCTTGAGGCATATGGCACTGACACCCTGTTCTTTGCATTTTATTATCAACAGGTACCTGAACGTGCTATGTGATTAATATTATTGTTATTCAGTCATGTGTACTTATATTCATTTTTTCTGTAGAACACATACCAACAATATTTGGCTGCAAAGGAGCTAAAGAAGCAGTCTTGGAGATACCACCGAAAGTATAATACATGGTTTCAGCGGCATGAAGAGCCCAAAGTTGCTACGGATGATTTTGAGCAGGGAACGTATGTGTATTTTGATTTTCATATTGCAAATGATGACCTGCAACATGGATGGTATGTTGAGTAAACATTGTTATTTTTATTTTCAGCCTAATTTTAGCGTTTATTTAATATGATACTTGGCTGATTTTATACTTTTTCCCTTAACTTTTCTATAACTTGGTGTGATGATTCAGGTGTCAAAGAATCAAGACTGAATTCACTTTTGAGTATAATTATCTTGAAGACGAGCTTCTTGTATAGACGACCCAATATGGTGACAAGACATCTTCTTGGCTGTTGTATTTCTGTGTAAGTTTTAATGAATATTTTTCTACCATATTGACAAGTTATTTTTATTTTCTAAGTCTTGTCGAATCAGATGAAATGAAACGCATAGGAGAAAAATATTCTATAATTGAATACTAGTTGGAACAAGTCTTGGGAAAAAAGTTCGAAAGTTGTTTAGTACAAAATGTTGTTTTCTTAAATTCAGATGATTTTTTATAGTTTGTAATTTGTCATTTTATAGATCTTGGCCCTTCAATTTAATTTTAAAATTGGTAGTAACTTGTATAATCCAGTAAACGAATGGAGTTTTTTCCATGTTGGTGTTAGACACAACGGCAGTTTGGGGGGATGTTTTTGCCACATAGGAAATGATATTTTGAGATCACATTATACTTATTCGTATATAAACTGGTTTGGTATCACATTAGAAATGGTTCATGGTAATTTATAAAAAAAGAGAGATGATTCAGGGTAAGGCATTTACAGCGCGTTTGATACATTTATCTGATTCCACTCTGGACAAAAGGGTGTGGTTATTGAAAGTGATGATGCTTGTTGTAATTGAAGGGTTGTATAGCTTGATTTTTATTGTTGAAGCATATTTCTTCATTGTCGTTTGTGTAAATCTGAAGTCTACAATTATATTTATTTGTTGGAATGGCAAACATTCAAATAGTCCAAAAGAAAACTGATTTCCCATTTGTCATACATTTAGTCTTATATTTATTTGGAGGAATATCAAACATTCAAATAGTCCGAAAGTAAACTGATTTCCCATTTGTCACACATTTAGTCTAAGATACTTTTCAAAAACTGAGGGGTATAAATTGTTTCTTTTAAGAGATAACTCCTAAGCGATCTTCTGTGTCTGAATGGCTCATTATGGGACTTCCAAGCCACACTATTTGCCAATGTCATACTAATTTTCAATTTAATTGATACAAGTCTTTCTTATCACAAGTATTGGTAGTGTGATTGACAAAAACTCTGATGTTTTTTAATCATAGTCAACCCTTTGGTGGTTTTTAATCATAGTCAGTCTTGTCTTTGCAGGTATTGCGAAATTTGTTTGCATTAAATGACAATTGTAACAAGCAGGGCTCGTTAGGCTTTGCTGGGACTGTCTTGCTACTTGAATTTTCTATGTTAATTGTCCTAGGTTGATCATTTCTATGTCAAAGGTTTTAAACTATGGATGAATTTCCTCTTAACCTGTTCTTGTTTGAGCATGAGTTGACCCAATCAGCTTATTTAGGAACGTCGGTAGGAAACAACATAAGATCCCGAAGGTGTACTTGTATAGTATGTAACAAGATTTCTTAATATTTATGTTTTAATTAGATTAAATGTTTCATGTGCTTTGATATGAAAGGCTTTTCGCGCCGTGTGGACTAGGGTTTTTATTGTGTTTCTTTAATGTCGATTGATTCTAGTGCTAGTTTTGACAATTCATACACCTTAAGAAAGGATCGCCTGGCTCAAATGCAGAGTTTAAAACAGAAACTTATAACCTGGTTGATACATATAGGATTATAACACATCGGTTTCTAGTTCATGCCATTCAAAGTTTCAAACATAACCTTATGGCCTGGTAGATAAGTTAAGATTACACATCAGTTTCTAGTAATACTGTAGCCATGTATCTGCTGTTTTAGTTCCTTTGGAGGTTTAGTTCTAGGCAAGAACGTTCTTGCCACCAAAACTTCATGACTGATACTTGATAGAGCAGCTTACCTGGAACATGATTTATAATTGATACTACAAGCAGAGGGAACTCTATTCACCTATTTAGAGCATTCACAATGGTTGTTGTTTCACCTATGAAGTACCAAACTAATTGGAAATACTTATTGTTGGTCAAATAATTTCAGTGCTTATAGAGAATGATGACAACAGATTGAAGCACTCCACTTTTTATTTAAATAAATGAATTTGTTGAGATATAATTGAAGTTTTTCAATTTGGAATGGGCCTAACTCATACAAACAAAACTGAATGTAGGGTGAGGATTGCTCTTACTTGTAAACACAAGACAAATCATATCTTTAAGTAATGTGTCATTAATTTTATCCCTTCTATCTCAACACAATGAAGGTGTTGGGGTTTGCAATGAAGCCAAGACAAATGTTGCAATAAAGGCGGCTAGGGGCGGACCGCAATTAAGGTGGAAATTTCAACACACCCATCTCACGTTTGGACTTGAGTGAGGCCGAAGCGTGAATAATGTGCGAAGCTCAACAATGGACCTAGGATAGGTCTATTGTTGAGGCCAAAGCGTGGACGATGCAGGAAGCTCAATAACGGATCTAGAATAGGCTCTTGTTGAGGCCAAAGCGTGGACGATGCCGGAAGCTCAATAACGGATCTAGAATAGGCTTGGATACCATCTTATAATTTGGATTTTATGGATTGGGCCTAACCCATCCTTACAAAAACAGATTGTAGAGTGAGGATTGTCCCAAGTTATAAACACAATAGCATGTCATATCTCTAAATAATGTGGAACTAAATTAACCATTTAATCCATCACAATGAAAGTGTCGAGGCCTGTAATGAAGGTAAGTCAAATGTCGCAATTAAGGTGATTAGGGACGGACTTCAATTAAGCGGAAATTTCAACATAAAGTTACTTATGAAACTAGTAACTAATCCGTGCGTTCGCACGGACCTTTTTGTTCGAGGAATTTATGTTATGGACGCTTAATTGTTACACAAATTGGAAAGAAAATAGTAAAATTATAAAAATAGATATGATTGAAATTAAAAATTTGTATTAGTAAGTATAAGAAAATGTTGTTAGTGGTAAAAGAAGGAATTAAATTAACTATTGACATAAAAAAATTTGAATTAAATTTAAAGTTGTGTCTTTTTATAACAATAGTATTTTTTTTCGTATATAAAAAAATTTGAATCAAAATTAAAGTTGTTTCAGTTTATAACAATAGTATTTTTTCGTATATAAATATTTGAATCAAAATTGTAGTTGTCTCAGTTTATAACAGTAGTATTTAATCTTATATAAAAAATTTTGATTCAAAATTAAAGTTGTGCCAGTTTATAACAATACTATTTTGTTTGTATATAAAAAGTTTTGAATCAAAATTATAGTTGTCTCCGTTTCTAAATTAGTAATTTTTCATATATAAAAATATTTGAATCAAAATTATAGTTGTCCCAGTTTATAACAATAGTATTTTATCGTATATAAAAAATTTTGATTCAAAATTAAAGTTGTGTCCGTTTATAAAAATACTATTTTGTTTGTATATAAAAAATTTTGAATCAGAATTTTAGTTGTCTCTGTTTATAACAGTAGTATTTTATCTTATATAAAAATATTTGAATCAAAATTAAAGTTGTGCCCGTTTATAACAATAATATTTTTCCGTATATAAAAATATTTGAATCAAAATAAAAGTTGTCCCAGTTTATAACAGTAGTAATTAATCGTATATAAAAAATTTTGATTCAAAATTAAAGTTGTGCCCGTTTATAACAATAGTATTTTTTTTGTATATAAAAAATTTTGAATAAAAATTAAAGTTGTCTCCGTTTCTAACTTAGTATTTTTTCGTATATAAAAATATTTGAATCAAAATTATAGTTGTCTCCGTTTATAACAGTAGTATTTTATCTTATATAAAAAAATTTAAATCAATACTATAGTTGTGCCCGTTTATAACAATAATATTTTTTCGTATATAAAAAAAATTGAATCAAAATTAAATTTGTCTCCGTTTATAACAATAGTATTTTTTCATATATAAAAATATTTGAATCAAAATTATAGTTGTCCCAGTTTATAACAGTAGTATTTAATCGTATATAAATTTTTTGATTCAAAATTAAAGTTGTGCCCGTTTATAACAATACTATTTTGTTTGTATATAAAAAATTTTGAATCAAAATTAAAGTTGTCCCTGTTTCTAACTTAGTATTTTTTCGTATATAAAATATTTGAATCAAAATTATAGTTGTCCCAGTTTATAACAGTAATATTTAATCGTATATAAAAATTTTTGATTCAAAATTTAAGTAGTGCCCGTTTATAACAATACTATTTTGTTTGTATATAAAAAATTTTGAATCAAAATTATAGTTGTCACAGTTTATAACAGTAGTATTTAATTGTATATAAAAAATTTTGATTCAAAATTAAAGTTGTGTCCGCTTATAACAGTAGTATTTTTTTGTATATACACAATTTTGAATCAAAATTAAAGTTGTCCCCGTATCTAACTTAGTATTTTTTCGTATAATCAGTTTATAACAGTAGTTTTTTCCTAATATTAAAAAGTTTGAATCAAAATTAAAATTATAACATTATTCCCTATTCATATGCATTAAAATTTAATTTATTTTGTTTACAAAATAATCAAATCTCTCTATTGATTATAATGTGTTTTTTTTAAACGTCAATATATATATATATATATATATATATATATATATATATATATATATATATATATATATATATATATATATATATTCCAAACATTCTAATTGATTAAAGATATACATAATATTTTGCTATATTCTTTTGTTCTATATTTTGGGTTCTATACTTTTCTTAATACATTTCAAAGGAATGTAAATGATAATTTCTTTTCGTTAGAATGAACTACAAAATTATATAGATCAATTAAAATTTTATCAAGAAAATACATTTATTTTAATTACAATTAAATTTTAAAAAATGCAAAAACACAATTTCTAGATAAGAGACATATTTATTTCAAAATAAATATGTAAAATATGACATTAACATATTTATTTCTCGAATAATTGTACAAAGTATTTTCACAAAATTGACATATAATATATGACATTTTGCATTGTGTCTACTCCATCAAAGTTGTTCAAACAGCTATTTAACTTTCCTCGATATTTGGAATTCGTTCAATGCTGCACATGTTTCTATGTGGGAAATACAACAGACAATAGAAAAAGAAACTAATGGAAGTCTCCATCACAGTATGTCCATCATGATAGTTATCTGCTAATAGGACCTTCTTAGCTTTTCTGCACAAACTGCTTTTCAGTTGTCCATCACAGTATGTCCTCCATATTACAAATCTTTCAATTCTCAGAATGTATAATGGTGAGTATCATCCCTCAAAACCGAAGCATTTTTTGCATCAGAAAAGTATTTATATACCTGTAAAAGTAGTAATAATAAACACAGAAACTTTGAAACTGAAACATCAAAAGCAAATTAAAACTAATAGCTAATAATACTAAACTTCAAAAGTTCCACGTAATTCATTCAATAAAGCTGATTACCATACTATATCATACTGTTATCTATGATTTTATGCTGAAACTCTTTAACTCATGAACCAAACTCATGAACCAAACAATTTATAACAATGCAGGAAGAACAATACACACAGAAACACGGAGAAATGAAAATATGGTGAAGAAAAATGTACCAGATCAATGTTGTCGAATCTCCGATCATGATAGTTTCACTACTTGGTGGAATAGCTGGAGAAATATCCATGATAATCAACTAATAATCATCACAATTTAGTCAATTCAGTAGAATTATAAAAACTATGAACAACCATTACATCTAAAGCATAAATGATAAACATTAGTGCAACGAAATTTTCATTCAAAAATATTAAGTCATTATCATTCAAATGCATATATCACAAGTGCAAGTTTCATATTTAATACAACTAAAACTCCTGAAAATTGAAGACAACAGAGACATTTTGAACTTTTAATTATCAAATCTAAATGCCCTAGCTGACATAAAGTTACTCCAACCATATGGTGCTAAATCATCATCATCTGAGTCGAACGTAATTTTCCTCCTTATCCTTCTTCTTGATCTCCTTATTCTCCTCCTGATTTGTCTTCTTGGCAATGCGATAGCCTGTTGGGCCTGGACAACATCTTGGACCTAGACAACTTGTTGGACCTCTATTGCCTCTTGCACCTGATTAATTTGTTGGACTTCTACAGCTTCTTCAACCTGGATAGGTTGTTGAACATCTACAGTTTGTTGGACCTGGACAACTTTGTTTGAACTCATATTGAATATTCCTCTTCTGACGCTGCTTGTGTGATGGGAAGAAGAAGAATAACGTTTTTATAATGGTTTCTCTGATTTTTCGTCTTCTCTCTACATTGAAAATCTAAAAGTTTTTGTTGGAAGTCATTATTGCTTGTTTAATTCAAAAACCATTGCTGGTTATTGAATAGTTATGGTCAAGTTTATCATTCATTTTTGATTACATTGTTATTAAGAAGGGGCTTTGGAAATCAAAACATTAAAAAATTAATAATGGACCCAATTCCTATTTATATATGAAGTGGTAATGTGTGTTTAACGAATAATGGGCCCTAAGATGCCACACCATAATGTTGTTGTAAACTGCAATAGGGCTTTCCTTTAAAATTTCGTTATGTATAGTTGGTGTTACATAATTTGTTTTCACATCTGTATAAAAAGCATTAAATGCATACCTAGTAATATTTGTTAGCCCATCATAATGAGAAGTGTGTGCCACATCGACCACCTGCTTTTAAAGGTAACCTACAACTTTAAACACAAATTTATCAAGTGATAAATAAAAATGTCCATTTTTATACGAATTGCAGATCATTATGCATAACAAATCACAACATCCTTTTGCAGATTACCTAAAAAATACTAAAATAACCTGGTTGGACTATATCATGATCTTCTTGAATTATTTTCTATCTGCATTTTCTTGGCCTACACACCTTTATCAAACACTTCATATGCATTTTCTTGACCTACAAAACATAAAATAATGATGATATAAAAACATTCATTGACGATGCATGTACATGGTTACGTTGAAAAAATTTAGATTAGAAGTTTTAGTACACAAACATCAAACTGGACCAGATTACAAATAATTTATATTCGGAGTAGAAGAAAATATATCTCTCATGCTTATTTCCCGGACTGCTACTCAAAAAAGACGCACAATCTGCTTGGAGCTCATTGTTCCATTCAATCCCTAAATACCTTCCTCAACATTCTTTCTGTCATAGAAACACCTGAAGCCATTAATACATATCGTGTATAGCAAGTGAGGCAGAAATAACACACTACTCATGATATTGGCAATACCACAAGTGTTACCTAACACCAAGTTGAACAAAGCCACATCCTTTTCCAATTGGAATTTTCATAGAGACAACTTCACCTTATAGCAAGGACAATTGGAGCATCATGGCTACCACATTTGTTGCACAACTTTGCAGAACCCTGTTCAATATACCTGTAACTTCCATAAGAGAATTGAATTTTCTATCTATTCAAACCAACAAATGTCCATCATAGCCAATGAACTTAGATTACCATGGTATGTATTAAAATTTGGTAAGTTATAACAAAGTACATTCCATCAGACAATCAACCATCAAATTTTCACTAATCCATTCATTACTTCTTCCACTTTTGTACAAAAGCAAAACCATAACAATTGTATAACTTACATGTATTAGCTTGTGAGGAAATTGAACAACATCAACATCAACAAATACTCCTCCATTTATTCGCTCATCTGGTAGTGATTCACTTGATACAAAACAAAAAGAATATTAAGGAATATAACAATCACCACTTTCCAAGAAAAAGGGGATCTCCAAAGACCGTAGATTTCTTTCTTCATTAAACATTATCTATTATTCATTAGGCTTGTCCATATAAGAGAGGTTATAAATTTAACCAACACTTATCAGGAGGCGCAACAACTGTCCCTTTAGGCAACAATTACAGCTGAAAGATTCATAATATGTGAGTTCGAAAGGTGAAAATAGAATAAAGAGCACATCTTTCTTATTTAAGTGTCATGAAACTTCAACAAAATGATCTAATCTTAGATCAAAAGAGTTACATGTAACACCTTACATGTATTGTTCATTTTCATCACCATCATTTTCATGACCTTCAAACAACAGAAACATTAACCACATCAACATCAAAAACATATTGAACACAACACTAACAACACATATGGCCAGACAAACCAAATCCATAAGAATGGAACAAATCAAGGAGGAGAATAAGTCTGATAGTACATTTAATATAGTTGGTAAGGTGGCGGTCACCATAAATCCTTGTCTTCACCCTGGAGATATCAAAGTCCTTTATGCTGTATAACAAATGACTTAAGTTAAAGAAACACCAAATAATTAAAATAGGAATCATTCAAGTACTAACACAACAAATTTTGAACTTAATATAACAATATACACACATAAAAAAAGGATTTAAACAAAATGTTCAACACTTGTCATCAGCAAGAACACAAACAGTGCACAAGTAAAAGGGTTTAAGCTGAAGTAAAACACCAAATTCATTATGATATTGTCTTTTATGATTTATCTGAGGAAAAGTAAAAGATTAATTAAACAATACCATTGCTATGGCCAACGTAATACAACTCATAAGCTCCTTTGCAACAAATTTCTATATAAAACTGTCGATCAAAACATTAAAACATCAGAAATTTCAAAACCTAAACAGATCAAATAACTCAGATCAACTGCATGCAACAATATGGTTATTAACATCGTTTTTTCTAAAATCAATGAAAAAAACTAAAATTAGGGTTTAAGGTAGAATAAGTTAATAACAATTTCTAAACTGACAATTTCACACAGAAATTATTTGGAATCTGACCATCACCACACTCACCTACAGAAACGTGTTTCTGCCACACCAGATCTACCATACTCAAACCTCCCACTGCCGTAAATTTGTCAAAAACATCATATCCGTCGCTGGAGTTTCGTAGATCTAAGTAGAGATGGTTAAAGAGAAGAAAGAAGATGAGGAAGAAAGATGCATCAAAAGAGAGATGAAAGAAAAAGAAGATGAGAGACGCAGAAAAACAAAAGAAGAAACCAAAAGAGGAGGAAATGAGAGAGAATGATAGTGATAGGAAGAAGTGTTGTGCAGGACAGCTCATAATGAGGGAGCAGAGATGGCAGACAATGAGGCAGAGAGAAATTTTCTAAACGTGTGAAGTGGGTATCACATTAAATGTTAGTACAAAAAGTAGAAAAACCTTGTTAGTTTTCAACCAAATTAGGCCAAAATTAGTTACTCAAGCAAATTAATATGATCAAAATAGCATAACTACATTAAAAACCAGTTTGATGTTATAGTTTGGTTGCAAAAAGTATTTTTTGGACACAATTTACCCATAAATCAGTGATGTGGCAAAATATGAGTTAAGGGCAGAAAAGTGTTTTCCACAACGTCTAATTTTCTTATATTATAGATTCATTTAGAAATTATTTTGGAATTGTTCTGTTGGAAAAATTGAATGTTTTTTTTAAATGACAATCGTATTTTGGGAGAACGAATCTGAGGAAAAAGGTGGAAGAGGCTAGGGCTCAGAGGAATTGCTGTAGAATTCAAAGAGGAAGATCAGAACCAAGAATCTAAGGTATGGGGATTATGACTTTTCATTATAGTTGATATAAAGTCTAGGTATGTTGGGGTTTTGTAGATGTGGTTTTTGACTTGAGAAGGTTTATGAAAAAATTGAGGATAAATTGATGTTGTGAGGCCATGAGATGATGTTTATGACGTATAATATGATGGTAGGATCCTTAAATATGTGTTGTGGGTAGTTATAATTGTCATATAATGGTAGTATTTTGAATTCTGGAACTGGGACTTTTTACGGAATTGAAATCGGAGGTTCGGAAGGCCTCCAACGGTGAAAAACGCAGAAAATTCTGTATACTGTACTGTTTGCGTCGACGCATCCGTTGCAGCGGCCGAAGCATACTGAGTGCGTTTTTTGGATTTGTTTCTTCCTTTAATGTGTCGACTTATCCCGTCGCTAGCGGTCGACGCATGTTGAGTATTGGTAAAATTTTCGTTTCGACGATTTTGGCCATAACTTTTGATCCGTAAGTCCGTTTGATGCGCCGTTTGAACCTGTGGAAAGCTGATATAGTGTCCTTTCTTGTAAAAATGGTTTCAAGTTATGGAATTAAAATTAACTAGTGTGTAATGAGGCATTATGGTGTCAGTGTATGATGTCAGTGTCAGTGTTTGTTGAAATTTTTTGAAAATTCATAACTCGAGCTGCGTGTGTCCTATTGATGCGTGGTTCGGATCGTTGGAAATTTGGGTTAACATACTTTTTATTAAAAATATTTTTAGTACTATAATTCCAACTATTTGACGCGTGGACTGTTGTTTCGTACTGTCGAGTTATGTCGTTTTGTGAAATGTATGTAAAGGCTCCGTGTAATTGATGATTGGTGTTGTCATATGTCTAATGATAACAATGATGTTGTTGTGGAATTAATTATGATGACCTTGATGTTGAGATGATGTGATAAATATTAGTTGTAGTGACGTTTGACGACTTGCATGATACCATTATGTATAAATGCTATGTGATGATAATTATGTGATGATGATTGTGTGATGAGGATTATGTGATGTGTTAAATGAAGTGGACATTTAAGCATGTTAGATGTGCATACATGCTACGTGAAGGATGTTATTATGATGATTACATGAATGATGATGCAATTTGACTAGCCGTGATCGTGATTATTATGACGTTTTGCATCATGCATTCATAACATTTTTAGGACTTCGGTCCAGTGATGATGTTAGGACTTCTGTCCAGTGACGATGTTAGGACTTCGGTCCAGTTATGGAATCAATCCCATTGTGTGGATTGAAGCGTTTATGACGTGCTCCGATTCCTATGTGGGAATCGATCCTATTGGTGGGGATCTTTGGAGGGTGATGACCCAGTGTCCATCAAATGAGTTTGGTACCACATGCATGAGTCTATGTTGTTGCATTACATATTAAGTGACATTGCATAATTGAGTGTTAAAATGATGTTTGATGATGTTGTGACTTAAGTGATGTTTTACTAATGAATGTTGATTTGATGATTTTATGACGAAGGTGTATATATGTTACTATGATATGAAGGTGTGAGTATAATACTTGGTAAATGATGATGTATGGATTTCATGATGATGTTGTTTTGTAACTATTATATCGTTTCCCTATATCTTTTATAATAAATTGTGATTACTCACCCTGTCTGTTTGAATGTTGCCTCCACGTGGGTAACGTGCAGATTCTCAGGAATAGCTCGGAGAAGCATCGATGATGACTTTGGAGTTATCTATTTGTGTTTCCGTTAATAATAGAGGTGTCTTGCTTTGATATGTAACATCGGGTGGAGAACGCTTGAGTTGAAGTTGTGTTGCTTTGTTAAACCTATTTTATGAGTTTTCTAATACGCTGAATTATTTGATGACGACTTTTGACAAAGACCAAATGGTCTTGATGTTTGATGAAATAAATAAAGTTATTTTGAGACTATGATTCCGCTGCGAAGCCTGGATTTATTTGTTGATGTTACCAAAGAAATGATTATTATAAATGTTTGAAAACCCATGTTATGAAGTAGGAAGCTTACTAGATGTTTTTATGAAGCATGTGACACCCTGGTTGGCGCAATGTGTTGAATTATTTATTAATTTATTTACGATATATTTGAGGGTTTAGAATGGTGTTACAGTGGTAGCCCAACTTCATGGCTTCGTGTTTTAATGTGCAAGCATTATCTCAAGAAGGTTCCAACATGAAAGTTGTACATTGTAATAATATCTTTCCAAGGATACCAAGATTGCATCATTTGGATCACTACACCTCAAGTTATGCTCTCCTAAAGTGGCCATGTTGACATGTTTTTGGGTCTTGATCTCATGTGCTACCAAATTGTGCATGAGGATATGATTAAAATTAGAGGTCATTTCTTGGATCACAAATGATCAAGGTTCATCAATACTTCAATTCCAAGAGTCCATGATGTCCAAGTGCAATACAAACTCAAGTATCACACGGGTTCACGACAGTTTCAATTCATCAAGTTCATGACAACTTTTCTTCCAACTCAAGGCACCATTCCAATTAATTCCAGTTGGTACTGATTCATATCACATCATACTTTGCAAAGCATCCAAGATTAGATCAAAGGGTGGAGAGTTGATCACGTGAGCAAGCTACAAAGTGTACAAAAACTCACTGCACCCATCAAGTTCACTAGAGACAAAACGTGAGAATCATCTAGATCCGGGGCAGCTCATCATTGCCAATCATCAACAAATCATTCCCTCATCATTATCCACTCAAAAAACACGTGATTATTCCCTCCAACGAATCCAAGTGAGGTGGCAAAAGTTGTTAGAGAGAATGGATTTCACTCTCTCATTTTTGTTCCAAAGACAAGTGGATCTCACTCTCCCTCACCCTACCTCACTTCTCTATAAATAGAGAGCCAATGCATTGCATTTCACAAGCTTGAAAAGCCAAGAAAACTCTGCTCAAACTGTGTCCAAACACCTCTGAAATCGGAACTCGTGAGCACAATCCAAGCAACTTCAGTGAGAGTTCTTTGCCCAGATTTCAAGTAAGAAGATCAAGGAAGACAATGTGACAAAGATCAAGGCAAATGGAGCATTGTGGAGTGAGAACGAAGATCATCTTCAGGGCACTTTGATCACGACGAAACTGGTAATCTCGTGAGCTTTTCTCAAGTTTCTTGATGCTAACATGATTTTCTTGCTCTCCTAACCATGGATCTATCATTAGTTTGCATTTTACTTGCGTATTCATCATGTAATAAGCATAAAACCGTTTTGATGTGTTTTGAGTTTGCATGAATATCTCCAAAACCAGTTGAGATCAACGAAAACAGATTGCATATTCGTGTTCTTCATGAAATTTTTCTTTAGAAACATGTTTCACTTAGCATTTATATTGCTTGTTTTGGAGCTTCAAATTTTTGCTTCATGAAGAAGATGAAGCTCGTGTCATCCATGGCTAGGGCATGATGTGTTAATGTTTTGATTTCACATTAATCATGGTCAGTGTCAGCATGTGTGTACTGATGGCTTTTTTAAAATGTGAGTTATTAATATGTATCTATTGGATGTTGTGTATGCGTGGATCCCATTGCCTCAACCTTAGATGTGGTTTACTTGTTTAGTCATGAAGATCTGATTGTTGATATTTGATAATGAGCTTTAGAGTGTGAACCACTTGATCTGAATCAGAGGGCAATGCGCCTGTGGTGTATAGCATAGACTTTGTTTTTGTTTGCAAGAGCCAAGAGATAGCGTTGGGTCTAGTTCTTTGGGCTTAATACATTTTTGCTCACCCCTTGTTTTCTTAATGCTAACACTTTTTTTATGCAGGCCTGGGCCTAGATTACTAATTGCACTCCCTAGTTTCTATGCTCATCCCATATTTGTTTATTTCATATCTTCCTCATTTTTAGTGCTTTTAATGATTTTCTTTTTTTTCTTCAAATTGCATTAAATTTAATCCTATTTCATCTTAAATGATTAAATTTATGGTTAGGATTTGTTTTAATCAAGTTGATGTTATTTGGATGCTTTTACACTTCATTTTCATCTTTATGTTGAACTTGTAATGTTGTAAGATGCTTGATGATGATGCCTTAATATTTGTTTGATTGTTTGAGATATTGTGGTCTTGTGTAATTGTTGACTTGCTGTTTGACTCACATGTTCCCCTAGAAAGTCCTTGATTCAGTTTAATTGATTTGTTTAAGTTGGTTAAATTGAATTGAGGATGTTAGGATGTTCATCTATTCATGATCACATTAGGATAGCTTTCACTGTAAACCCTAGTTTAGGATCTTCTTTCCTCTCATTTTTCATGTTTGCTTCCTTGAGCTTTCATCTTGTATGGTTAATTGTGTGAATCTCATTATCCATATGAATTCATCTTAATTCTTTATGTGCATTTCATCCATGATTGTGCTTATTTGCCATTGATCTTATGATTCACCCTTGATATTCATGCTTTGATTTTCACCTTGTGCATCTCATACATTCATTACCTCATATCATATGCTAACCATGTTACTTTGTTTTGTGAGGTATCATTTGAGGAGAATTCATCACTTAGACATTTGAAACTTTGTTCATTTTGTTGAACATTCATGGTTCATCTCATTTATTCTTTATGTAAGAACAAGATTTGGTTCTACATCTGGCCTATGAGTTTTGATGATAACTGCACATGTTATCTAAGAGAACA
Organism: Lathyrus tuberosus; assembly: GCA_022829125.1. Lineage (NCBI taxonomy): Eukaryota > Viridiplantae > Streptophyta > Magnoliopsida > Fabales > Fabaceae > Lathyrus > Lathyrus tuberosus. The sequence continues at coordinate 5,868,256 of JALAZF010000308.1, read as the reverse complement.
ATTCTGTATGATATGGTTTCTGTCTAGTGTGTGGTTGTTGTCAATATGATTCTGACTCTGATAAGAAGGCGTGTGATGTCATCAGACTCTGTTGTCAACACTCTGGAAGAAAACATATGTGCGTACAAGATAAATCAATATTCATGAATGTTTCTAATACAACGGTTCTAATGAACGTTAGTTATGGACATTCTAATTGAGACTTTATGAGAAATGCCTATAAGGCTTTCTAATGTGATGCACTTCTAATGTTACAAGTTCTGGAGATTTTGAAGACGTGGTTCAGGTGAACAAAGCTCTGAAGATTCTGAAGACACAATTTATGAAGATCAAGTTCTGAAGAGTTTCTGAAGACAAGGTTCTGATTGAACGAAGTGTTGAAGACTCTGAAGACAAGAACATGCTTAATGAAATCTGAAGACTCTAAAGACAAGGTTATGAAGGAACAGGTTCTGAAGACTATGAAGATAATGCTTCTAAGAAACCAAGTGCTGAAGATTCTCAAGATAGTTCTGGTGAACGAAGATCTGGAATTCTGAAGACTGTGGTTCTGAAGACTACACAAAGAATGACTCTTCTACAACACGATTCATCAAGTAAATATCTGAAGCCATTGAAGATGCTAAAAGACTAAAGATTAGAATGTTTTTGAGCTGAATATAATATTACTAAAACTCTGTGACCTCTACCTCTATAGGGTGGTACAAGGACAACTTTTGTACAATGATGTTGACCATTCCTTCATATGAACGTTGGGATATTGGTGTTGAAATATGTTTCCAAGAATACCCTCAACAGATCTATTCTCTCCAGCTCTATAAATTGAAGACTTGGAAGCTTGAAGAAATGTTGCTTGAAGCAGCCGCTGATCATAAGAAAAAGAGAGATAGATAAAAAGGTTGTTGGTTGTTGTTCATACTAAAGGATTATTGTTCAACACAACAAACAATCAACATGTAGCACGAAAAGATGAAGCTGCTACTACAAAGTATGCACAAACGTTAATCATGCTAACACCATTTGAAACTACTCAAGTTAGACATCAATAAGTGAAGCATAGTAATTTAGTTGAACTTGATAGTTAAATTGGAAAAAAGCATCAAAGCTCAAGAAAGGAGTACAAGATGCTGCAAGCTAAATCTTAAATAAAGAATGCTCAATGGAGAAGAAGCTGAAGCAAACTGTTGAAGAGTGTATAACGATGCAACATGCTAAATCCATGTGAAACTTGTAAAGTGAAACATCAATTAGTGAAGCATAGTAACTTAGTTGATCTTGATAGTTAAACTGAAAGAAGCATTACCTACTTAAGAAAGGAGTACATCAGAAAGAAGCTTAAAGATCATGATAAGAAGCCGTAGTGCTCAATAAGAAAGCTTTTAAGCTATACAAAACTAGTGTGCTTTATAATCACTTAGAGATTCATTCTTTAGATAGCTTCTGTATTAGAAAGCAAGGAGTTGTTGCTCATAACTTGCTAGAAACACTTAGGTGTTATTGTACTTCATTTGTCTAATCAGCTTGTAAGAAGCATATCAGTGCATAAGAAAATCCTTGAAAAATGTGTTGTTCCTTGAGTGGTCGAGTGATGACCAGAATGCTTGAGATGACTAAGTGTGTTTCTAACTGCTTAGTGAATGATGTTCCTTGATCGGTCGAGTGAAGACCAGGATGCTTGAGAGGGTCGGGTCGTTGTTGAACGACTTGGAGGTTGATTCCTTGAGAGGAGAGTGAAAGCTAGGATTCTTAAGAAGGCAATGGAAGGTATCCATTGTTGTTGTAATCATCTATGATTATTGGATTAATTCCTTGTGATAAGGCGAAATCATCTTGAGGGGTGAACTGGAGTAACTTCATTAACAGTGAACCGGGATAAAAATAATTTTGTTCATTTATTTTTATTTGCTTGTTAACGTCATTAGTTTAATTCTGCAAAAGGGGACGAAATGTGAAACCCAATTCAAACCCCATTTTCTTGTGTTTCTCAACCTTCAATTGGTATCAGAGCTCTGGTTCTATTATTGATGTTTATCAAACACTTAACCATGTCAGAAAAAGATTCAGACGAGCTTTGAGAAACACTCTGGTTAATCTCCTCTACCATCTACTGTTTCAGTCTCATATAATGATGAAAAGATTGAGTACTGAAATGACAAACCAGAAAGGTTCATTCTAGATTATGTCATTGATTCTTAGAGTTGGTTGCTATTGACTACATAATCTTCTCTTATGGTGCTTGCAAGAAGATTGAAAGAAAGTTGAAGAATCAGCTGGTAAAAGGATAATAGACTCATCAGATAATTTGGAGAATCTGATGAATGTTATTCTTGGAATACGTTAGTTGAGAACTACGTATCTTCTCAAGGTGATGCCTAGACAAGGCTTAAGAAGAATGATCCAGGAGGGATCAATAAGAATCATCAGAAAGCAAGAAATCTTGTTTACTGAAAGTTAATTCTTTCTGTGTATGGGATGTTTTCAACAAACAGACTTGGTCTACTGTTGACTTTCTCAGTATTTCTCATTAGGAACTCTTTCATGTGAAGAAGAGAAAGTGATTGAGTCGTGATTTTGAAGTATTAACACTTCAAGATGAAGTATGCTGAAGATGTTAGAAATCTTGTTATCAAGATTTTAATTCATGACTGCAGAATTTATGATTCTGAATGATGATTTCTTCGTTAGGATTCTTGAAGAAAATGATCATAAGTTGGCTATTTGAATAAAAGCTTATGGCAACTGATCAATCCTGCAGAAGAGCATTGGAGTTGGTTATCAGGATTCTGACTATTTGCACAGAATGAAGACATCTACTCTAATTCTGGAAACCTTCACGGATTTTTGAAGTGATCAGAAAGGAAGATTATCAAGCAGTCAGAAGTTTGGAAGAACAACACATGCAAGATCAGATTTTCTGAGTTCTTGACGCATGTGTGTTCATGAAGAGAAATGGCTTAACATATGACAAGTAAGTCATGTTAGCTTAAGAATGATATCTTAGTTGAACAAACTTAAGTTTGTTAGAATGTTATCCAAATGTTTTTTTCAGAAGCTCCTAATACACAAATGTATCCTTCTATGTGCAATACTTTCTGGACTCATGTGACTGAGTGAAAGTATGCGCTTAAGAAGCTATCTGGTGAAAAGAAGATTCTGATGTTCTAATGCTTCACTATCAAATTCAAACATTGAAGATAGAATAAGCTCTTAAGAAAAAGATGTTAATACCATGATTCTATCATGACAAAGCATTTCTAGGAAGCAGCTAGCATGTTTATTCAGAACAAAATATGATTCGAATCTATTTTGATGCATATTGGTTAAATTTCTATGAATATCCAAAGGCTACTGAAGTACCTTCATCAAAAATTAAATCAATGTCAGATTTGATAATGAGCTTGAAAGTCAGAAACTAAAGCATAGTGGAAGAATACAAAGCCAGAAGCTATTTTCTCTGAATGAAGTCATTGATGAAAATCACAATGAAGAAATTAGAAGGCTCAACCAGTAAGAACAAGATTTTCATTCAAACCTCAAAGGAAATATGTCTTGGTTTGATGATCATAATGATATCTACATCTGGTGAAGATTATCATCTGTTCAATGATTGAATTCTGATGATGCAAGAAGATTCCAACAAGTTTCTTTAGCACATAACTATTCAGAAGTATATGCTCAAGCTAAGAAACTAGTGGCTTTCTGGAGGCAATCTTTCTTGAAGATTGAAGATGTCTGATCCAAAGTGGAAGACTAGAGAAAGAACTTGGCTCCTCTCCAACAATCAAAGTTGAAACAAACATCAGAAGAGATGTTTTCATCCTTCAGAATGGAAGATCAAGAAGTCGTGAAGATGATCATGTCTCTGCACAACACTCAAAGACTCTTATGAAGATGGCAGAAGAAAGAAGATAAATGATGAAAGAAGAAATTATTCTAGTTGTCCAACTAGAAGCACTCACTAAACGATTGCAGAAGCTAAACGCGTGGTGACTCTGAAGAAGCGTCTACAGTCGTAGCTAAGGATCTACACAAAGAATTGAGAGTAATGTATTTCTAACCCTTCTGTTTAATTTAAACAATTATTCTCATATTCTAGAACTATAATTTTTTAGAATTCAGAAGGATAGTATTTTCTAAAATTTCTGATTCAGTCTCTCTTATGACGGGAATCCTTCCTCAAAATTCCTGCTAAGTTAAAACCTATTCTCATTCTACATGTGAACATAGTTCATTATTCAGAATGAAATAAGCATCTTAGAATTTATGCTTCTCGAGAATAGAAAATATATTTCTTAAACATGATGCATAGGAATCGTGCTTTTGAAATGAAACTCTTTTGACTGTTAGAAACTAAGGTGTGACTCATTTATTAACCATACTGATATAAAGAGTTGGTACGTCAACAAATCTTTGTCTTATATTTACCATACCTCGTATCTGATGGGACACCTCGGTAATAAGAATATCTTGGATAAAGGTAATGAAATCATTCACTTTACCTCTTGTCAGAATTTGGGTGTTCATTCCTTTTTTAGTGTCTCCTTTATTTCTCCTTGAACCTAATGTCTGCATAGGTCTCCTATTTTCATCCTCTATTAGGTGTGTTACTCCTTCATTTCAATTTATCACACATGATTTAAAAAGAGTCACTTTTTCATCCAAATCATTAATTGTTTTGCGTGTCTCGAGTCTTTCCATCTCCTTTGACCATCACTATTCCCTTAACTATTAATCTTCCTTTCCTCCTGTAGCGGCAAAATTGTGAGTGTAAGCTATTGATTAACTTAACTCGAAAAGCAAAAGTCGCCACCACAATTTTATTTTATCCAAAAAGGAAAGGAAAAAGAGCGAACAAAACCTACACAAGTTCTACAACGAGAACAAGTGAAGAGAGTCCGGGTAAGGGGGGCTGGTTACGCAATGGGAAGGTGTTAGCACCCAAAATGTCTATAGTACTCTATAGGAGCCCTTTGAAATATCTACCGCTTTTGGTATGAAAAAGTTTGCTTGAAAAGTGATGGAGGAGATGAGAAGAGAAATTGTTTTAAGATTTTTGTGTTTGGAGAGACTTGTCGCCTCATGCCTACGTACCCAAGATGTGCAATGTAGGATCAAAACCTCGTAGTTCGTGGTACAAAGAAAGAAATGGTTTGTTTTGGTTGATTTTAAGTGTAAAGACAAGTCGTCATTTCCAAGCGAATAATTCCGCTTAAAGAAATGAATCATGTCTAAACTTATGAAAAAGTTAAAGGAAAAAAGTGCACGAGGGCACAAAAAGAGAGTGATGAGTTTGATGTTTTTTAAGTCTTTTGAAAAAAGTGTCAATATGCTTATGTAGTTTAGCATTTGTTAAGAAATGAAAAGGAAAGAGTAAAAATCACTTGACAAAGTCAAGGTTTGATTATGAAAGAGGTGAAAGTTTGAAATCAAGAAGATTTTGAAAAAGAGAGAGAGTTTTAAAAATTGAAGAACGGGGAGGAGAAGAAGTGAGCGTAAAGTAAAAGCCAAGGATAAGAATAGCCTAACCACACAAGTAAGCTCCATAGTCTTCGAACCATAATTCCAAAGCAAAGGGAAAAGGTCCTAGTTCTAAGTCCAAGGTTCCAAGAATTGCATTGGATGTCCAAGGTCTAAATCCAAGACTTCAAGAATAGCATTGAAGTCCAAGGTCTAGGTGCAAAACTCCATGTCCATTGCATAGGATAGTAACCATAGTCCAAGATTAGAAGCACAAGGTTTTTAGAGGTTTTGGCTTTTATTAATGCTTTTGGTCCAAGTGGACAAAGAGAAAAAGGCATAAGCATAAACATGTGTCCAACGGACAAAGGAAAAATGGCAGAAGCATAAACATATGTCCAACGGACAAAGGAAAAATTGTGGAAGCATAAACATGATATGAAATGATAAAAATGAAGCATAAAAGTAAAAGAGATAAGGAGCGAGAGGGAATTGTAAAAGAAGTTAGAAGTTAGTGGTTAGTTGTTAGTGATCAATAATGATTGAATAATTGCACTTAGGTTAAGGTTGAAGAAACTCATTAGAGGATTGATAAGACCAAAGCCTCCTAACAACAAGTTTCAAGAGTTTTGAACCATAAGACAAATGATCAACCATTCTTGATAGTTTTCTGATAAGGGACAAATATTGCGCTATGTTAAGCAATCGCCGAGTAATTTAAGGAGTAATTACCCTACAAATGAGTCCGGTTAATAGCTCTTTGTGCTAATGCATGCTAGATGAACGATATGTAGATCGTCATCCGAAAGCAATACCGTACAAAAAAAAAGTGGTAGCGATCTCGTCTCGATCGAAATTCAACAAAAGAATTCCAAGATCTTTTAGACTTTCATCGATCAAAAGAAAAGAGGAATAGATGAAGAGAAGGCCAAATTAAACCACACAATTATGTGATCTAAGGCTAAGAACAAAAGGAGAGGGAAGAAAATGGAAAAGGAACCAAAACAGCCCCAAAAACAAGCCAAAATATGCATTCTGTTTTGAAGTAACCGGTTACAGCATAATTGATAACCGGTTACGTAGTTCAAAATAAGTGCAGTTTTTTCAAAATTTACACAGTGTAACCGGTTACAGCATAACTGCTAACCGGTTACACAACACCAGAATGCAGAAAAATGTGCAAAATTCAGCATGATCCATTTCTAAAACTTTTTACAAACACCTTATGATCATGGGACTGAAATTGCACGAAATTTAAAGTAAAATAACAGCCAAAACTAGCAATTAAACACAATTACAAGATCCAAAGGATCAAGTAACAAGGATCTCCAAAGATCTACATTGTGGAAGATGAATCAAGAACAACAATGGTGGAAAATGAGATTACCACTCTAAATCTGAAAATTCCTTCAAATTGCTTCAAGATCCAAACTCCAAAGTCTTGATCTACTGAAATTGATGATGAAAAAGTGAATGGATGAAGGTTTAGCTCAAAGTTGAACAAGATTCAATGTGAATTCTTGTTAACTTTCAAAAGAAGAAATGTGAGCTTTGGTGAATTTTGTGGTTGGGGAGAGAATTTGCAAGAGGTTTTTTGGCTATCAAAAGCTCATGAAATGAGTGAATCGAAGCCTCTATTTAAAGAGTTTAGGTTTGGGAATTTGGTGGTTTGGAATTAGGCTTGAAATTTGAAAATTAGGATTGGAATTCAAATTTGGAGGGAATTATCAAAAGAGTGGTGATTAGTGGAGGTGTATGGTAGGAAATGATCAAAGTGATGTAGGGAATTAAAATGAGATGGTATGGAATATTCCAAAATGTGATCAAAATTGGTGCCAAATGCTGAAATTTGAATTTGCTGCCATTTTTCAAGATTTCACGATGGTAACCGGTTACAGCATATCTGCTAACCGGTTACTTAGTGCAAATTTTTAAAAAATTCCCTTTTTGAATGCACTGCTGTGGTTCGGCTCGATTCTTTTGTTCGTCAAAGAAGGCATGGAAATAAACACATGAACCTTGGAATTCCTTGAATAATAATCAATTAAATCTTGGAAACTCTTGATTAGATGAATTTTGAATTGTTTGCAGATTAACTTTGACTTTGTCAGGTGAAATTCAATCGAGTTATGAGACTGTTATTTTGGCATTTTTGACCTGTTCTTCCCCTGAAAATGTTAGTGAAAGAAAACAAAATATATATTTTTTTGATTTTGATTAATGGTTAGTAAAATATAAATAAATAAAGCAATAAAGTGAATAAGAAAACACACAGATGATCAGTGAACCCTGCAAGGCATAAACCCAAAGATGAGGGGGACGAGGGAATCAATGTGTGATCTCGTTTGTGGTAAATATGCAAATGAAAATGCGAATGATATGTGGAATCTTAGGGGTCGAAAATTAGGGTCTTACAGCTGCCCCTATTTAAGTCTCTTCTATCGGGAGATATGAAGATACTTAAATACAAAAAGCTATATTTTTTAGCCCTAATATGCCACAAGATGATATGAATGCAAAGGATGAAAACAGACTGCGGGGAAACTTGAAACAAGAGAGTTACGGTAAATTGAGAGAGATAACGCGAAAAGACACGCCAGAGAACACAAGCTATTTCTGGAGATCTGCCAAGGTGACAAGAAGTATCCTTCAATAGTTGGAAAGAGAGGGACAAGACCCTGGAATACGAGTAGTGACATCCAAGAATGGCATTGGATGGAAAATACGAATGAGACAAAAGGTATGCTAATAGACGTCCAAGAATGGAATTGGACAACAACAAGGAAGTTTCTGGTAAAAACAACAGCGTCATCCAAGAATAGCATTGGATAAAAGGAACTACAACATTCAAGAACAGCATTGAATGGGGCAACAACGAACATCAGAGACATCCAAGAATAGCATTGGATAGCAAGGTTAAACATCAGATATATCCAAGAATAGCATTGGACTTGGCTGGGGAAAAGGTGTCCAAGAATGGCATTGGACTCTGTTGAGGAAGAGATATCCAAGAATGGCATTGAATTAGGTGAGAAAGGTTCTGTAAAAATATATCATAAGTATCCAAGAATGGCATTGGATAAAAAGAGTTCACAATATCCAAGACTGGCATTGAATAGAGTGAGCATGGACTTTCAGGAATGGCACTGAAAGGTAAAGGTAAATCACTACATCCAAGAATGGCATTGAATGATAGTGAGAAAGAGCTTTCAGGAATGGCACTGAAAGGTAAAGGTAAACTCATTCAGGAATGACACTGAATGAACAGATAAAACTTTCAGGAATGGCACTGAAAGATATCCAACCAAATCTGTTGGGGATTATAGAAGAGAGGCAAAACTTCCAGGAATAGCACTGGGAGAAACAAGAAGAACAAGGTATCCAAGAATGGCACTGGAGATCAAAAGAGACAGACATCCAGGAATGGAACTGGAGTGAGAGGAAGCAAAGATCCAGGAATAGCACTGGAAGAAAAAGAGGAACATCTAACAACAGGACAAGATGCACAGGGAAACGACAACATCCAGGAATAACACTGGAAAGAAAGAAGATAAACAAGACATCCCGGAATAGTACTGGGTGAAAGAAGACAAGTAAACGACAACATTCAAGAATGACACTGAATGAAAAGGAAGGTAAAAGTTTTGGTAGGCGCCAAGTAAGTTGGACTTTGATCACAAGGTAAAATGTTGAAAGCAACAGGACATCGGGAAAATGTATATGAGCGCGAAGCACAATTTGAGCTATGAAAATCTTTCTATGTATGATAGATGAATGATTTATGTATGCGATGCAGATGATAGAGACAACTGAGATAGACTCTTTTGTGAGGGAAGAATGGAACTCTGATTCCTCAACACGGGGAACACTGCCCACTCTGCTTGGAAAGAAGATATTGAACACATCTCTGTCACACTTGTGAATTGTATTAGGCTGATGGTCTTTTTGAAGAAAGACATCTTGAGGATTCTTGAAGAAGACTGCCCTAAATTGATTGACTGATGAGGATAAACTGCTCATAGCTTCAGTTTGACTGCTGTAGGGGAAGAATGAACTGATTATGGCTTCAATTCTTGAAATGATTGCTGAGGATAAACTGATCATGGCTTCAGTTGCTATTGTAGAGGATGAACTGATCATGACTTCAATTCTTGAAATGACTGCTGAGAAGGCTAAACTCAGTATGATTCTTGAAAGAGATATTCTGGCTAACCAATTCTGAGAATGACTTGCACTAAGCAACAAATCTTGAACTGATTCACAACAGGATTTGGAAGTAATGTGCCCCTGATAGGATCACTGACCAAGTTTCTCAACTGTTTGAAAACTTCTTGATGAGGAAAGTTCGCCTGCAAATAGAATAATTCAAACATGGTAATTTTAATGCAAAGCTCATGCAATTTTGAAATCAAAAATCATTTTTGGAATGATATTATTGATGTAAAGCAAAATGAATCACTTGTCAAAACACGGCGGTTTAGACATGCAAAGTGAAAGAGAAAGTAAAGGTAAGACATAAAAGCAAATGATTGACAACAAACATAGGAGTCAATTTACGCAACCTTGTTGTAGTATGCTTTCAAAAGAAACCTGGCTTCAATTAGGTCTTTTGACGGTTGTAACGTGGTCTGGTTCACGGTTTTTGAAACAAATGATATAGGCTCAAAGTTTATTTGTACCCAACCCATTCTTCGTGATGATCTCCAGTCTTATGCTCAGTTAATTCAAACTATGCATTCAGGTTCCAAGTGATTTTGGAATTGTAACCCTGTTATGATGATGGCTCAAGGACCAAGGGATTTTTGAGATGGCAATCATTCTCTTACAACATTTTGTTGTTTTCGATGAGGACCTTAGTCAACTCGTTTTGTCTTTGAGGATTTTGATAACCTCTTGATTGATTTTTTTTTGTTATCCCCAACTTTTGCCTGAACTGTGTCATTTGATCTTACAGTCAGCGGGATGCCCCAATTTTTGCCTAACTCTCCTTCGTTGGTTTTGACTTAGCGGGCTTTTCATTTGATTTTTTTTATTCTCTTTTTTGATTTGAAAGAATAGTGACTGCCTGGCGTAATGATTACGGTGAACCATCATTGGCTTTTGATTTGAAAGACATCTTCGACACTTCTTTGATGTGTGCGAAGGAAAGCTTGTGATTTCTACCTTTATTGGAAGGCGTCCTGCATGCACAGTCAAATTAACTGAGAACTACTCATCCCCAGGTTAAAATTGCGGGTTTTTTCGTACAGAAAGAAACTCCAACTTCTAGGCTCGAAGGGGTTGACAAGGGATTAGCTTCCTTATTTCTCCAGTGTTTGAGAGTTGAAACAATGCCTGTACATCATCAACCAAGTTTTAAATTGAAAGCATACAGTCCAACAATTTCAGGTATTTCATTTTCATCATCCTCCCTCCAATCTTTGCATAAACAAAAGCTTGATAAAGAAAGTGAACAGGAGATATATTTTGTTTTGTGAAAAAGAAAGCATAAAGATGCACACAGTGGATATAAATGAATTGAATCAAAACATTGCAATGCTCATTTCATTGAAATTACCATGAAAGTACAAATAAAGTTCAAAAGAAAACAAACAATACAATCAAAGGAAAATGCAAACAGAAAGAAACAAGGCCTAGTGACTAATCAACAACAAGGATGAGTTGTCCTGTCCTAAACACTAGCTTTAGGAGATGATCCGTCTGAACTGACTCAAACTTCACTTGGCATGCTCTGGCAAAGGATTGTTGACAACATTGGGATTATCATCAAGAAAAGACAATCTTTGAGTTCACCAATTCTTGTACTCTGGCTTTCAATGCATAGCAACCTTTCAAGTTATGGCCTGCCCCACCTCGATGGAACTCACAGTGAAGATCAACCCTATAGTCAGCTGGGAGAGGATTTGGAGGAGGAGGTAGATCCCTCGTTGTAATCAAACCTTTCTTTACAAGACATGGATACAACTCAGTATAGGACATCGGGATAGGATCAAAGTTAACCCTATTGCGATTCTGATTTTGTCTAATAACCTGACGAGGAGCTTGAACTGGTTGAGCATTGACAACAGGAGCAACTGCAGCTACATATTTTTGTTGTCTGTGACGAGGTTTCACTTCAACTGAAACAGCATGGGTATCACCATCCTTTTTCTTTTGAAAATTCCCAGCATACTTTTTAGCACCACTAAAGGCTTCATCATTAACAATCTTTCCTTTCTTGATACCTTCTTCTAGTCTTTCTCCAATAGTGACTAGGTCAGCAAAACCAGATGATACACTGCCTATCATCTTTTCCCAAAAAGTGGCTGAAGAGTATCCATGAATAAACCAGTCAATTCTTTTTCAGGCAAGGGTGGCTCCACCTGAGCAGCTAGTTCTCTCCAGCGCTGAGCGTACTCCTTAAAGGATTCTTTTTCTTTCTGAGACATGTTTTGCAATTGACGGCGGTCAGGTGCCATGTCCAGATTGTACTTATATTGCTTTAAGAAAGCATCAGACAAGTCCATCCAGCTTTGGATATGGTTCTTCTCAAGTCCCATATACCATTTCATTGAAGCCCCACTCAAGCTGTCTTGGAAACAGTGAATGAGCAGTTTGTCATTTTTGGCATGAGCAGCAATCTTGCGGCAGTACATCACCAAGTGGGTTCTGGGACAGGTGTTCCCTTTGTATTTCTCAAAATCAGGAGTCTTGAATTTTGGAGGAATAACCAAGTCGGAAACCAAGCACATGTCCGTTGCGGCAGCATTAAAGACATCACTTCCTTCCACGACTCTTATCCTTTTTTATAGAGTTTGCCATTGCTCTCTGACTTCTTTTATGTATCCAGGTTCTCCTTGACTTTCAGATTATGGACCAGCAGCATGGTACACGAAAGGATTCTCAGGAATAGCTTGAGCAACAGAATGCACAACAGGCTGGGGTTCAGTGAACAATGAAGCTGAAGATACTGGTGAGACAAACACAAGAGTAGTTGCAAAGGGTGGCGAGTAATTCGGAGGTAACCCAAATTCTGGCCAAGTAGAAGCTGGTTGCTGAGTCAGTGGAGGGTCAACAGCAGTAGTTGAAGTTTCAACAATCACAGTCCTCTGAGGTGGTTCACCTCTAGCAATCAGAACTTGCAGCATTTCTGTGAGCTTGGTCATGCCGGCCTTCAACTCATCAATTTCCATTCTGACTTCAGCATTATGTTGTTCTTGATTCTCCATTTTCAATCTGACAGCAGCTCTAGTTCCGTAGTTGTGTTGAGGAAACAGCTTGACGGTGGACAGATAACTGAAGAAGGAGACAGTTGAAGTGAGTTTCTGAGATAACTCGGAAGAATGCATATGTATGCTCATGGATGCAAGAGTGCATGAATGCAATAACCATAAACAAGATCACTTAAAGCACAAAGGTTTGAGTCACGAGCATGAAGCCAAGGTTAAGAACCAACCCCACAAAGGTATGTGCTAAGGGTATAACACCTGCCGAACAAGGTTCTAAAGAAGTTCCCAGAGTCTACAACCCATCTTTCAGATATTATCAATTTCCCAACTGCTTGGTAGTCAATAATATTCTCAAGAGAGTCTCGTCTGAGTGTGGTATCGCGTAACAACTGATTCAAGTTTGCACCTGAATAGCCACCGCACCACGTCCTAATAAGGCCAAGATGGGTTAAAGGATTCTAAAGTCCTCAGCTTCGGGTCCTCGGATCAAGAAGCATAACGGGTTTGCCATTTCTGGTCTGCCATTACTACCTCTTGGGAGGAGTGCCTCAACTGAGTCCTCGGGAATGGTTGCCTGAGTCGACAGTTTTCCAAGTTACATTCCATCATCTGCACCAAATGCGCAGGATAGAACATTACCAAAGAAAACCTCATCTAGATGTGGAGTTTTCGTGTATACTACATCTGGCCAAATGCCACACAAGTCACACTACTTTCCACCCTAGTCTTAGGTGTACACTCAAGTCTGGGTACAAGACTTATCTCACCACACAAGATCACCAAGCACCCTGACAGAACAAGCAAGTAACAAGCAAATCAGACAGAAAGCAGTAAATAAATCAAAGTAGGCTAAACCCCTCAAGGGATGGACCAGCAAGAGGTCAATCTGTCCCCAACAGAGTCACCACTTTTCTGTAGCGGCAAAATTTTGAGTGTAAGCTATTGATTAACTTAACTCGAAAAGCAAGAGTCGCCACCTCACTTTTATATTATCCAAAAAGGAAAGGAAAAAGAGCGAACAAAACCTACACAAGTTCTACAACGAGAACAAGTGAAGAGAGTCCGGGTAAGGGGGGTTGGTTACGCAATGGGAAAGTGTTAGCACCCAAAACGTCTATAGTACTCTATAGGAGCCCTTTGAAATATCTACCGCTTTTGGTCTGAAAAAGTTTGCATGAAAAGTGATGGAGGAGATGAGAAGAGAAATTATATTTAAGATTTTTGTGTTTGGAGAGACTTGTCGCCTCATGCCTACGTACCCACGATGTGCAATGTAGGATCAAAACCTCGTAGTTCGTGGTACAAAGAAAGAAATTGTTTGTTTTGGTTGATTTTAAGTGTAAAGACAAGTCGTCATTTCCAAGCGAATAATTCCGCTTAAAGAAATGAATCATGTCTAAACTTATGAAAAAGTTAAAGGAAAAAAGTGCACGAGGGCACAAAAAGAGAGTGATGAGTTTGATGTTTTTTAAGTCTTTTGAAAAAGGTGTCAATATGCTTATGTAGTTTAGCATTTGTTAAGAAATGAAAAGGAAAGAGTAAAAATCACTTGACAAAGTCAAGGTTTGATTATGAAAGAGGTGAAAGTTTGAAATCAAGAAGATTTTGAAAAAGAGAGAGAGTTTTGAAAATTGAAGAATGGGGAGGAGAAGAAGTGACTATCCTAAAGCATAAAGTAAAAGCCAAGGATAAGAATAGCCTAACCACACAAGTAAGCTCCATAGTCTTCGAACCATAATTCCAAAGCAAAGGGAAAAGGTCCTAGTTCTAAGTCCAAGGTTCCAAGAATTGCATTGGATGTCCAAGGTCTAAATCCAAGGATTCAAGAATAGCATTGAAGTCCAAGGTCTAGGTGCAAAACTCCATGTCCATTGCATAGGATAGTAACCATAGTCCAAGATTAGAAGCACACATTTTTTAGAGGTTTTGGCCTTTATTAATGTTTTTGGTCCAAGTGGACAAAGAGAAAAAGGCATAAGCATAAACATGTGTCCAACGGACAAAGGAAAAATTGCGGAAGCATAAACATATGTCCAACGGACAAAGGAAAAATTGCGGAAGCATAAACATATGTCCAACGGACAAAGGAAAAATTGCGGAAGCATAAACATGATATGAAATGATAAAAATGAAGCATAAAAGTAAAAGAGATAAGGATCGAGAGGGAATTGTAAAAGAAGTTAGAAGTTAGTGGTTAGTTGTTAATGATCAATAATGATTAAATAATTGCACTTAGGTTAAGGTTGATGAAACTCATTAGAGGATTGATAAGACCAAAGCCTCCTAACAACAAGTTTCAAGAGTTTTGAACCATAAGACAAATGATCAACCATTCTTGATAGTTTTCCGATAAGGGACAAATATTGCGCTATGTTAAGCAATTGCCGAGTTATTTACGGAGTAATTACCCTATAAATGAGGCCAGTCAATAGCTCTTTGTGCTAATGCATGCTAGATGAACGATATGTAGATCGTCATTCGAAAGCAATACCGCACGAAAAGAAAAGTGGTAGCGATCTCGTCTCGATCGAAATTAAACAAAAGAATTCCAAGATCTTTTAGACTTTCATCGATCAAAAGAAAAGAGGAATAGATGAAGAGAAGGCCAAATTAAACCACACAATTATGTGATCTGAGGCTAAGAACAAAAGGAGAGGGAAGAAAATGGAAAAGGAACCAAAACAGCCCAAAAAACAAGCCAAAATATGCATTCTGTTTCGAAGTAACCGGTTACAGCATAACTGATAACCGGTTACTTAGTTCAAAATAAGTGTAGTATTTTCAAAATTTACACAGTGTAACCGGTTACAGCATAACTGCTAACCGGTTACACAACACCAGAATGCAGAAAAATGTGCAAAATTCAGCATGATCCTTTTCCAAAACTTTTTACAAATACCTTATGATCATGGGACTGAAATTGCACAAAATTTAAAGTAAAATAACATCCAAAACCAGCAATTAAACACAATTACAAGATCCAAAGGATCAAGTAACAAGGATCTCCAAAGATCTACATTGTGGAAGATGAATCAAGAACAACAATGGTGGAAAATGAGATTACCACTCCAAATCTGAAAATTTCTTCAAATTGCTTCAAGATCCAAACTCTAAAGTCTTGATCTACTGAAATTGATGATGAAAAAGTGAATGGATGAAGGTTTAGCTCAAAGTTGAACAAGATTCAATGTGAATTCTTGTTAACTTTCAAAAGAAGAAATGTGAGCTTTGGTGAATTTTGTGGTTGGGGAGAGAATTTGCAAGAGGTTTTTTGGCTATCAAAAGCTTGTGAAATGAGTGAAATGAAGCCTCCATTTAAATATTTTATGTTTGGGAATTTGGTGGTTTGGAATTAGGCTTGGAATTTGAAAATTAGGATTGGAATTCAAATTTGGAGGGAATTATCAAATGAGTGGTGATTAGTGGAAGTGTATGGTAGGAAATGATCAAAGTGATGTGGGAATTAAAATGAGATGGTATGGAATATTCCAAAATGTGATCAAAATTGGTGCCAAATGCTGAAATTTGAATTTGATTCCATTTTTCAAAATTTCACGATGGTAACCGGTTACAGCATATCTGCTAACTGGTTACTTAGTGCAAACTTTGAAAAAATTCCCTTTTTGAATGCACTGCTGTGGTTCGGATCGATTCTTTTGCTCATCAAAGAAGGCATGGAAATAAACACATGAACCTTGGAATTCCTTGAATAATAATCAATTAAATCTTGGAAACTCTTGATCAGATGAATTTTGAATTGTTTGCAGATCAACTTTGACTTTGTCAGGTGAAATTCAATCGAGTTGTGGGACTGTTATTTTGGCATTTTTGACTTGTTCTTCCCCTGAAAATGTTAGTGAAAGAAAACAAAAAAAAATATATATATATATATATATATATATATATATTATTTTGATTAATGGTTAGTAAAATATAAACAAATAAAGCAATAAAGTGAATAAGAAAACACACAGATGATCAGTGAACCCTGCAAGGCATAAGCCCAAAGATGAGGGGGACAAGGGAATCAATGTGTGATCTCGTTTGTGGTAAAGATGCAAATGAAAATGCGAATGATATTTGGAATCTTAGGGGTCGAAAATTTTGGTCTTACATCTCTATTTATAATCCTTCCTCATCAGCTCTAGCCACTACTTACTGTTCTCTAAATTGTGCGTTTTCTTCATAGTTTTCATCTCCCTCTTCCCTCCTAATTTTTCTTCCTCCTCATTCATCATGTCATCTAAAACCATTAAGGGAGAGATTTCTGATTTAGATCTTTTGAAAGAGTATACTATTGACTTCAAAGCTCTATTGGAAAATGGCCTTTCCAATATCCTCTCAGATATCTACTACCAAAATTGGGATAAATATTTTGAAATGCTCTCTGGACTCATCTATCCGGAACTTGTAAAGGAATTTTGGGCCAATGCTCGCGTTCTTCAATATGAGTTTGATGCTTGTTCTATCCTGTCTACTGTCTCTGGTTTTCCTATCATGATTAAATCCACTATCATTTCTTAAGCAATTGAGTGTAAGGAAGATGGTGAAACTGTTGAAATATAATGAGGAAACAACCTTTTTGCTAAACACGTTCACATCATCTATGGTAAAGAAGGACCAGCTGACAATCTCCCTACTCTCACCTCTGTGGTAAAGGTCTGGCACCAAATCATGGGAACAAATCTCAGGCCTAGAGAAAAGGGAACAGGATGGCTCTCTGAAATGGATAGGCTTTTCATTTTCTTCTTAGTCTCCAACATTAAGATCAATCTGCCTCAATCCATGTTCAACTATCTGAAAGAAGAAATTCTTTCATCCAGAAAGGAGTTATCGTTTCAGATTCCTTTCAGTAGAGTCATTTCTCATATTCTTGATCTACAAGGAGTCATTACTCACATATAGCAAACTGGAATGTCTGAAAAACTTGCTCCTGATTGGTGCTCACCTATGAACTATTCTGAAACCATCAATAATCAATAAAATATCATTGATTAAAGATATATTTCTGAATACGATTGGTGTTTCTCCTTAAAGGGATT
This sequence comes from Lathyrus tuberosus, assembly GCA_022829125.1. NCBI lineage: Eukaryota > Viridiplantae > Streptophyta > Magnoliopsida > Fabales > Fabaceae > Lathyrus > Lathyrus tuberosus. The sequence continues at coordinate 5,850,549 of JALAZF010000308.1, read as the reverse complement.
GGTTTCTTTGTTCTGAAATAGAAGGGAGATTACAAACATCACTTGTTAAACTTTACAGATAGGATTCAAGAAGAGCTTACAAACCTCCTCTTGAAGACCATTTTACACAGGGAGAGCTTACAAACCTTAGGCCTTGAAAAGTTGTTGAATCTTAGAACCTCTAAGTTCTTAGTTTTGTCATTAGACCTAAGTATGTTTTGTGTCTGTCGTCTCTCATTGTACTATTTCTATTGAGTATTAATGATCTTTCTTTTTCTGTCATTATGTTCGTCTTCATAATTCTTTGACAATTTCTTTCCTATACCTTTTTGATTTCTGACAAAGGGGGAGAAAGTGATATATGATTTTGATACCCAATCTAAAGAATCTCATCCAAAATATAATTGAATATGTTTTACTTCTAACCCTATGTTTGAGAATTGATCAGGAACTTCGCAAAAGTTCACTGTATGTTAGAACAGGCTATCAGAAGACAGAAGACAAGATATATCAGAAACTATGATATATCAGAATACATAATTTGTATTTGATAAGATATCAGAAGATATGTCCAAGAAGCAAGTGACGTACATCAGAAGTCAATAATCAAGAAGATTATATTAGATGCAATTGTACAAGAAATCAGAAGATATAATCATCAGAAGACATGTACCAGAAAGAAGAATACCAAACAAGCTCAATCTGATAATATATGAATATCTGGTGTTGACTACTAAGTTATCAGAAATAAGAGATGTCCATGAATTTCGCGCTGATACCCAAAACTTGTCAGAAGTTGTTAACTTTCTGAAAGAATGATTCAATTGGTATCTAAAATTCAATGGTATCCAAACCACAATTGGTATCTAGACTCCAACATTAAAAGAATGTGAATCCTTCGGAAATGAAATCAAGTCATGGTCATAAAATAAAATATTTGGTTTGTGAACCATCAAATGACATGAGGATATATGTACCTGTTGGTGATCTGTGCTAAGATATTGAAGATTTGGTTTTGATATATGATGCGTGTCATCTAAGTAAGTATCTACCAGTTTCTTATATATAATGCAAGACATCAAGTCTGATAAGACAAATCAGGTTCTGATACGTCTATAGTATTCTGATAGCAAGATTGGTTCTGAGATGAAGACCAACCAGTTCTAGTCAGATTCTGATGAGACGTCACTGAGAAGTAATCCTTCTCTATTGATATGATTCTACTTCAAAATAATTTTGTGAGTCTTGGGATCAGGGGGGAGACTCTGAACAAGCATAAATGAATTTTGAGAGTAACATAATCAGTGGGAGCCCGTTAAGCTTATCTCTAACTCTGTGGATTTATGGTGATTACCCTATATAAATTGCTTTATCAAAATTAATTGTTTGTCATCATCAAAAAGGGGGAGATTGTAAGAACAAGATTTGGTTCTACATCTGGCCTATGAGTTTTGATGATAACTGCACATGTTATCTAAGAGAACAATTCTGTATGATATGGTTTCTGTTTAGTGCGTGGCTAATGTCAATATGATTCTGACTCTGATAAGAAGGCGTGTGACATCAGCAGACTCTGTTATCAACACTCTAGAAGAAAACATATATGTGTACAAGATAAAGTCAAGGTTCATGAATGTTTCTAATACAACGGTTCTAATGAACGTTAGTTCTGGACATTCTAATTGAGACTTTATGAGAAAGGTCTATAAGGCTTTCTAATGTGATGCGCTTCTAATGTTACAAGTTTTGAAGATTCTGAAGACGTGGTTCAGGTGAAAAAAGCTCTGAAGATTCTGAAGACACAATTTATGAAGATCAAGTTCTGAAGAGTTTCTGAAGACAAGGTGCTGATTGAACGAAGTGCTGAAGACTCTGAAGACAAGAACATGCTTAATGAAATTTGAAGACTCTGAAGACAAGGTTCTGAAGGAATTGGTTTTGAAGACTCTGAAGATAATGCTTCTAAGAAAGCAAGTGCTAAAGATTCTCAAGATAGTTCTGATGAACGAAGATCTGGAATTCTGAAGACTGTGATTATGAAGATTACACAAAGAATGACTCTTCTACAACACGCTTCATCAAGTTAATATCTGAAGCCTCTGAAGATGCTAGAAGACTGAATATTAGAATGGTTATGAGCTGAATATAATAATACTAAAACTCGGTGACCTTTACCTCGATGCAAGGACAACTTTTTGTACAGTGATGTTGATCATTCCTTCATATGAACGTTGGGATATTGCTCTTGGAATATGTTTCCAAGAATACCACTCAACGAATCTATTTTCTCCAGCTTTATAAATTTAAGACTTGGAAGCTTGAAGAAATGTTGCTTGAAGCAGCCGTTGATCATAAGAAAAAGAGAAATAGATAAAAAGGTTTTTGGTTGTTGTTCGTACTAAAGGATTATTGTTCAACAGATGCAAGAAATCCTTCTCAGCAAAGTCTTGTGGGTCCAGTTCTTCCCAAGAAGCAACGAATCATCCTCTAAAAGATAAAGTTTCTTAGTGAGGAATGCTTATCCCCGGCAGTGTAGGAGAACTCCTCATTCCCAAGCAACTCAGAGACGACGAGAAGTCAGAGGTTCCTATTCCCCGCAGAGTAGGTCTGACAATAATTCCCCACAGGGTAAAGTCCAATGGTTATTGACATTTCCACCAATATCCCCGTTATTGTTCCCCAACGAAGTTGGTAGCGCCAACGGTTATTAACACCCTTCGTACATGGAAACCCAATAGTTGTTTGTATCTCCAGCAGGTCAAAGACCAATCGTCATTGGCGCATCTTTTCATCAGGGTTCACAATTCCCTTTGTAGTTCTCCAACAACGTTTACAGAGTCAGTGGTTATTGGCAGTACAGTTTGTTATCTCCCCACAGAAGATCAGATATTGATGATACTCTCCCCAACAAAGTTATCTGTTTTCTCCCGCACTTCCCCAACGGAGGGTCATCTCTTTGCATTCTAGCATATAGTGATCATCATCACATTGCATCCTAAAAACGCGTAGCATTTCCATTTGATATGGAGCATTACGCCATGGAAAATTCAAACATGCATCGAAGCATAAGCTGATTTCGTTACCTTACGAAAGCCTAAATCAACCCTCAATAAAAATAATGATTCCATTCCTTCGAAGAGAATATTACCAATGCAAATCCCCAACTGGTATTCCTCGGCGAATTCAAAGAACTCTATCTTCAGTGTCGCACTAATATTTTCCAAAACCCAGTTCCTGACGGGTATTCAGTTCCCGACTGACTTCTTTTTCCAAAACCCAGTTCCCGACTGACCCTTTTTCCAAAACCCAGTTCCCGACTAGTATTCAGTTCCCGACTGACCCTTTTTCCAAAATCCAGTTCCTGACTAGTATTTAGTTCCCAGCTGACTTCTCTTCAAAATCCATTTCCCGACTGGTATTCAGTTCCCGACTGACCTTTTCCAAAACCCAGTTCCCGACTGGTATTTAGTTTCTGACTGACTTTTTTCCAAAATCCAGTTCCCGACTGGTATTCAGTTCCCGATTGACCCTTTTTCAAAACCCAGTTCCTGACTGGTATTCAGTTCCCGACTGACCTTTTTCCAAAACCCAGTTCCTGTAACACCCCAAATTTATTAGAATATTTATTTAATTTATTTAAATATAATATTTGTGAATTTCAGTGAATTTTGGTGGTTTGTGTCGATGTCGGTATTTTGGTGGAGTTTTGGTTATTTTAATTAAATAATAGTATATAATATGAATATATTAGTATTATTATTAATTTAAAATAATACTAGAGGAATTAAGGGCAAGATGGACTTTTGAGGAGGATTAGTGAGGGTAAATTGGGAAAAGCCCATTTTGAGAGCCCAAGGGTTTAACAAAAAGGAATTGGGAGGAATAGGATTCATTTTGTTAGATCGTGAAAATAAGGAGAAAGTGCAGAGCTCTGAGGAAAAAGGAAAAGGCGAGGATTCGTGAAGGTTTCCAAAGGATCAATAGAGAAAAGCTCCGGAACGACAATCTAAGGTATGGGGAGTATTGCCTTTCATTGTTTTCAATATAGGAAGTGATGTGTTTAAAGTGGATTTTGGGGTTTTTGGGGTTTTTTTAAGGGTTTATGAGTTATTGATGATTTAGAGGTATTTCTGAGGATCGATGATGAATTATTAAGGGTTGAATTGATTCGGGTAAAAATAAGCCTTCGAGGCAAAACCTTTTGATGATATCTGGGATCTTGTATAAGAAAGGGATTTATCGGGTTTATGGGAACCTTGAGAGTTTGTGAAGGTTTAGGTGATTTTGAGTTAGATATGGAATTAACCGACCTAATAGACGTAGGTTTTATGCCTTTGATTTGCCTTGATGTTTCAGGACTGTTTTGGGAGTGTTTTGGGGTGATTTGAGGTTAGAATCGTAAAGGTTTTTGGGGCTGGGATGCTATTGGTGCGTAGCAGCGATTGCAAGAATCGCTAGTTCGCAGAGCGAACAAATCATTCTCAAGGCGAATGTTCGCCCAGACTCGCAAAGCGAGCAGCGCAACGAATGCGCGATAAATTGTGTGATGATATTGGGATGAATTCTGATATTGATTCTGTGAGCTCGCACAACGAATGTCCCAGTGAAGAGCTTCGTACAGCGAACAGAGGAGCGGGGAGAGGCAGACTGGGGAACTCTCTGGTTTTTATATGGGATTGGGGCTTCGCTGTCAGCTGCGCAAAGCGAAGGTCCCAGCGAGCAGGTTCGCACAACGAACTCCTGTTGTTCGCGAAATTTTGTTTATGATTTCTGTGATGTTCTGATGTATGGCATTGTGATCTTTCTGATGGTTTACTATGAAGTTACAGATGATTATGAGATGATGATTTGTGATGATTTGATGAATATATGATGACATGATTAACATGATGTTTTGGTGAATGATGATGCACATAATGATATTTTTGATGATGATGATTATCGACGTTGTGTATCATGCATTCATAGCATATTCTGGTGATGATATTAGGACATCGGTCCAGTGATGATGATGTTAGACTTCGGTCTATTGTGGCTTCCATCCCATTGTGTGGATGTGAAGTGGTTTTTGACGTGCTCCAGTTCTTGTGTGGAACCGATCCTATTTGACGCGGATCTTTGGAGGGTGATTGCCTAAGTGTCCATCGATTATGACAATTGGTACCACATGCATGAGTCCTGTTGTGCATTGCATTTATGTGGCTTATGTTGTGATTTATGATGTCGTGCTTGATGTTTGCCTGTGATGACTCTGATGATGTTGTATATGATGATGACACCATTTTTATGCATATCTTATTTTATATTGATTATAATGAATTGTATTACTCACCCTGCCTGTTTGAATGTTGCCTCCACGTGGGTAACGTGCAGGTGATCAGGATTAGCTGTGGATGCTTTTGAAGACTTTTGAAGTTATTTGCATTTTGGTCGATGTAGAGGGTCTTGCTCTGATAGTGTAATATCGGGTTGGGTCGTTGAGTCGAACCAATGTTGAGTTTTATTTGGCTGTTATTTTATTGATTTTTGATGACTATGATTTATTTTAATAAACCCTTTTGTGGGATTTTTGTGGTTATGATGGTTCTGCTGCCCTTTGAAGGCAATTTTGAGTTATTTTGAGGAAAGCCCGTTGTCTACGGAGCAATTTTGTTGATTTGAATTTATTGAGAAATGTGCACCCTTTAAGGTGATTCTGATTTTACTATGATTTTATGTTTATTCTGCTGCGATAATTGTGGGGTAGAAAAGGGTGTTACATTAGTGGTATCAGAGCAGGTCGGTCCGTCCGGCCAGGTTTTTACGTGATGTCAATCCCATTTCAGTCGACATGTGTGTGTACATTATCGATGTTTTAGTTCTTATAACCTTGTTGGTGGTGTGTAGGATGTCTGGAAGAAATGATCGTGCTATTGTTGATGCTTTGGAATCAGTTGCTAATGTGGTGGCGCAACTCAATCCGAATGGTGGAGTTCCAGATGAGTTTCGTGCTTTGGGGGAGTTCAAGAGGAACAATCCGCTGGAGTTTGAGGGTACTCACGATCCAGCAAGTGCACACAAGTGGTTGAAGGCGATCTAGAAGATCTTCCAAGGGATAGGATGTACTGACGCGCAGCAAATTCAGTTTGGAACTCATATGCTGTCAGAGGAGGCTAAGGATTAGTGGGATAACACCCGTCAGAGACTGGAAGATGTTCGCACTGTGATAAATTGGGCTATGTTCAAGCAGGAATTTTTTGGGAAAGTATTATCCAGAGGATGCTCGTGGTAAGAGAGAGGTGGAATTCCTTGAGCTGAAGCAAGGAGACATGACTGTTGCAGAGTATGCTGCGAATTTCGAGAAGCTGGTGAAGTTCTGTCCTCACTACAACCGTGTTGATGCTAAGATTTCCAAATGCCTCAAGTTCGAGAATGGGCTGAGACCAGAGAATAAGCAGGGTATTGGGTATCAACAGATCCGCAGGTATGCTGAGTTGGTGGACAAGAGCAGAATCTACGACGAGGATAGCCGAGCTCGATCTGCTCACTACAAGCAGTTGAGTGAGAAGAAAGGGAAGTATAGGGGGAAACCTTATACGACTTCAGCTGACAAAGGGAAGCAGAAGGCGTCAGAGGGGAAAAAGATAAGTGGGGGAGCAGCTCCCGCTTCTGGGAAGTGTTATAGGCATGGCGAGCAAGGTCACCGTGCTGATGTTTGTACTAATAATGTGTTGAGGTGCTACAGGTGTGGTAAGAAGGGTCATAGAGCTAATGATTGCAAGGATGATGGTCCAACTTGTTTCAATTGTGGTGAGAAGGGTCACATCAGTACCAAGTGTTAGAAACTGAAGAAGACGACTACTGCTGCTCAGACCAGTGGCAGAGTGTTTGCTTTGAGTGGTGCACAAGTGTCAGAGAAGGACAACCTGATTCGAGGTACTTGTTTTATTAATGACGTTGAGTTGGTTGCTATGATTGATACTGGTGTTACTCATTCTTTTATCTCGCTTGAATATGCTAATAGATTGGGTTTGAAGTTGTCTGATATGAATGGTAGTATGCTAATAGAGACTCCTGCTAATGGTTCTATTACTACTACTTTTGTGTGTTTGAGATGTCCTTTGACGATTTTTGGGAAGAGTTTTGTGATGGACTTGGTGTGTTTACCCTTGCACCAAATCGATGTAATCCTTGGAATGAACTGGTTGGAGTTCAACCATGTTCATATCAATTGTTATACTAAGACTGTGGAGTTTCTTGAGTTTGGTGATAATGGAGAGTTGATGTTCCTGTCTGATAGGCAAGTAGACGAGCTTATGGAAGATGAAGCCCTGGTATTTGCAATGTTTGCATCATTGCAGATTGATCGTAAGGCTGCAAGTGTCGACTTACCTGTTGTATGTGAACTTCCAGAGGTGTTTCCAGATGACATAGTGATTTTCCTCCATAACGTGAAGTAGAGTTTGCAGTGGACTTAATACCAGGTACGAGTCCAGTGTCGATGGCTCCTTATCGGATGTCAACTTCTGAGTTAAGTGAATTGAAGAAACAACTGGAAGAATTGCTCGAGAAGAGGTTTGTTCGACCAAGTATTTCTCCGTGGGGTGCTCCTGTACTGTTAGTGAAGAAGAAAGATGGTAGCATAAGGTTGTGTGTTGATTATCGGCAGTTGAATAAAGTGACTATCAAGAATAAGTATCCACTTCCGAGAATCGACAACTTGATGGATCAGCTAGTAGGTGCTTGTGTGTTTAGTAAGATTGATTTGAGGTCTGGTTATCATCAGATTCGTGTTAAGCCTGATGACATTCCGAAGACAGCTTTTAGAACGAGGTATGGCCACTATGAATACATTGTGATGCCGTTTGGTGTGTCCAATGCACCTGGTGTGTTCATGGAGTATATGAACCAGATTTTTCATGAGTATTTGGATCAGTTCGTGGTGGTTTTTATTGATGATATTCTGATATATTCTAAGTCTGAAGAAGAGCATGCTGAGCATTTGAGAACTGTGTTGCAAGTATTGAAGGAAAAGAAGTTGTATGCAAAGCTGTCAAAGTGTTAGTTCTGGTTGAAGGAAGTGAGTTTTCTTGGCCATGTGATTTCAAGTGGTGGAATTGCTGTAGATCCTTCCAAGATTGATGCGGTGTTGCAGTGGGAGACTCCGAAGTCGGCTACTGAGATACGAAGTTTTCGGGGATTGGCGGATTATTACCGCAAGTTTATCGAGGGCTTTTCTAAGTTGGCATTACCTTTGACCCAGTTGACTCGAAAGGGTCAAGCTTTTATGTGGGATGTAGCTTGTGAAGAGAGTTTTGTGGAATTGAAGAAGAGGTTAACTACCGCTCCAGTGTTGATTTTGCCTAATCCGAGTGAATCTTTTGTGGTGTATTATGATGCGTTGAAGATGGGCTTTGTTGGAGTGCTGATGCAGAATGGTCAAGTTGTTGCCTATGCTTCGAGACAATTGCGAGTTCATGAGAGGAATTATCCTACGCATGACTTGGAATTGGCCGCTGTGGTGTTTATGCTGAAAATTTGGAGACATTATCTGTTTGGCTCTAAGTTTGAAGTGTTCAGTGATCATAAAAGTCTGAAGTACTTATTTGATCAGAAAGAATTGAATATGAGGCAGAGAAGGTGGTTAGAGCTGTTGAAGGATTTTGATTTTGATTTGAGTTATCATCCGGGCAAAGCAAATGTAGTGGCCGATGCATTGAGCAGAAAGTCATTGCATATGTCGATGCTTATGGTGAAAGAATTGGAATTAATTAAGCAATTCCGAGATTTGAGTTTGGTGTGTGAAGAGACTCCTGACAGTGTGAAGTTGGGAATGTTGAAGTTGACTAGCGGTATTCTGGAAGAGATCAAAGTGGGACAACGAGTTGACTTAAAGTTAGTTGACCAGTTGACTTTGATCAACCAAGGTAACGGAGGAGAATTCTGAATTGACGAGAATGGTGTGATGATGTTCAGAGACAGGGTGTGTGTTCCAGATGTCCCAGATATTAAGAAGAGCATTCTTGAGGAAGGACATCGAAGTAGGTTGAGTATTCATCCCGGTGCTAGGAAGATGTACCAAGATTTGAAAAAGTTGTTTTGGTGGCCGGGTATGAATAAGGATGTTGCGAAGTTTGTTTATGCGTGTTTGACTTGTCAGAAGTCAAAGATTGAGCATCAGAAGCCTTTAGGTATGATGCAGCTGTTGAGGATTCCAGAATGGAAATGGGATAGTATTTCCATGAATTTTGTGGTAGGATTGTCGAAGACTACTAAGGGAAATGATTCAATTTGGGTGATCGTAGATAGATTAACTAAATCGGCTCATTTCTTGCCGATGAAGATTAATCATTCCATGCAGAAGTTAGCCGAGATGTACATTGAGGAGATTGTGAAGTTGCAAGGGATACCTTCGAGTATTGTGTCAGATAGAGATCCGAGATTTACATCGAGGTTCTGGAAGAGCTTGCAAGATGCTTTGGGTACTAAGTTGAGGATGCGTTCTGCCTATCATTCGTATACGGACGGTCAGACAGAAAGGAGTATCCAGTCTTTAGAGGATTTGCTAAGGACTTGTGTGTTGGATCATGGAGGATCTTGGGATAGCCATTTACCGTTGATTGAGTTCACGTACAATAACAGTTTTCATGCTAGTATTGGAATGACGCCCTATGAAGCTTTGTATGGGAGAAGATATAGGACTCCTTTGTGTTGGTATGAATCGGGCGAGAGTGCTGTACTCGGACCTGAGATTGTGCAAGAGTCGACCGAGAAGATTAAGATGATCCAAGCAAGGATGAGAGAGTTGCAGAGTCGCCAGAAGAGCTACCATGATAAGAGGAGGAAGACACTTGAATTCCAAGAGGGAGATCACGTGTTTTTGAGGGTGACGCCAGTGACTGGTGTGGGTTGAGCTTTGAAGTCTAGGAAGCTCACTCCACGTTTTGTTGGTCCGTATCAAATCTCACAGAGGATATGAGAGGTAGCCTATCGAATTGCTTTACCGCCGTCACTTGCGAATTTGCATGACGTGTTCCATGTGTCTCACTTGAGGAAGTACATTCCGGATCCGTCGCATGTGATTCAGATGGATGAGGTACAAGTGAGGGATAACCTGACAGTGGAAGCTTTACCGGTGCGGATTGACGGTCGAGAGATGAAACAACTGCGGGGTAAAGACATAACTTTGGTGAAGGTGTTGTGGGGCGGACCAGCTGGCGAAAGTTGGACTTGGGAACGCGAAGATCAGATGAGGGAGTCATATCCGACTCTATTTCTTTAAGGTAATTTTCGAGGGCGAAAATTCTGTAAGTGGGGGAGAGTTGTAACACCCCAAATTTATTAGAATATTTATTTAAATATAATATTTGTGAATTTCGGTGAATTTTGGTGGTTTGTGTCGATGTCGGTATTTTGGTGGAGTTTTGGTTATTTTAATTAAATAATAGTATATAATATGAATATATTAGTATTATTATTAATTTAAAATAATATTAGAGGAATTAAGGGCAAGATGGACTTTTGAGGAGGATTAGTGAGGGTAAATTAGGAAAAACCCATTTTGAGAGCCCAAGGGTTTAACAAAACGGAATTGGGAGGAATAGGATTCATTTTGTTAGATCGTGAAAATAAGGAGAACGTGCAGAGCTCTAAGGAAAAAGGAAAAGGAGAGGATTCGTGAAGGTTTCCAAAGGCTCAATAGAGAAAAGCTCCGGAACGACAATCTAAGGTATGGGGAGTATTGCCTTTCATTGTTTTCAATATAGGAAGTGATGTGTTTAAAGTGGATTTTGGGGTTTTTGAAGGGTTTATGAGTTATTGATGAATTAGAGGTATTTCTGAGGATCGATGATGGATTATGAAGGGTTGAATTGATTCGGGTAAAAATAAGCCTTCGAGGCAAAACCTTTTGATGATATGTGGGATCTTGTATGAGAAAGAGATTTATGGGGTTTATGGGAACCTTGAGAGTTTGTGAAGGTTTAGGTGATTTTGAGTTAGGATATGGAATTAACCGACCTAATAGACGTAGGTTTTATGCCTTTGATTTGCCTTGATGTTTCAGGTCTGTTTTGGGGTGATTTGTGGTTAGAATCGTAAAGGTTTTTGGGGCTGGGATGCTACTGGTGCGTAGCAGCGATTGCAGGAATCGCTAGTTCGCAAAGCAAACAAATTATGCGCAAGGCGAATGTTCGCTCAGACTCGCAAAGCGAGCAGCGCAACGAATATGCGATAAATTGTGTGATGATACTAGGATGAATTCTGAGATTGATTTTGTGAGCTCGCACAACGAATGTCCCAGCGAAGGGCTTCACACAACGAATAGAGGAGTGAGGAGAGGCAGACTGGGGAACTCTCTAGATTTTGTATGGGATTGGGGCTTCGCTGCTAGCTTCGCAAAGCGAAGGTCCCAGCGAGCAGGTTCGCACAGCGAACTCAGTAGCGAACTCCTGTTATTCACGAAATTTTGTTTATGATTTATGTGATGTTCTGATGTTTGGAACTGTGATCTTTCTGATGGTTTACTGTGATGTTACTAATGATTATGAGATGATGATTTGTGATGTTTTGATGAATATATGATGGCATGATTAATATGATGTTTTGGTGAATGATGATGCACATAATGATATTTTTGATGATGATGATTATTGACTTTGTGTATCATGCATTCATAGCATATTCTGGTGATGATGTTAGGACTTCGGTCCAGTGATGATGATGTTAGACTTCGGTCTATTGTGGCTTCCATCCCATTGTGTGGATGTGAAGTGGTTTATGACATGCCCGGTTCTAGTGTGAAACCGATCCTATTTGACGGGGATCTTTGGAGGGTGATGGCCTAAGTGTCCATTGATTGTGACGATTGGTACCACATGCATGAGTCCTGTTGTGCATTGCATTTATGTGGCTTATGTTGTGATTTATGATGTCGTGCTTGATGTTTGCTTGTGATGACTTTGATGATGTTGTATATGATGATGACGCCATTTTTATGCATATCTTATTTTATATTGATTATAATGAATTGTATTACTCACCCTGCCTGTTTGAATGTTCCCTCCACGTGGGCAACGTGCAGGTGATCAGAATTAGCTGTGGATGCTTTTGAGGACTTTTAAAGTTATTTGCATTTTGGTCGATGTAGAGGGTCTTGCTCTGATAGTGTAACATCGGGTTGGGTCGTTGAGTCGAACCATGTTGAGTTTTATTTGGCTATTATTTTATTGATTTTTGATGACTATGGTTTATTTTAATAAACCCTTTTGTGGGATTTTTGTGGTTATGATGGTTCTGCTGCCCTTTGAAGGCAATTTTGAGTTATTTTGAGGAAAGCCCGTTGTTTACAGAGCAATTTTGTTTATTTGAATTTATTGAGAAATGTGCACCCTTTGAGGTGATTCTGATTTTACTATGATTTTATGTTTATTCCGCTGCGATAATTGTGGGGTAGAAAAGGGTGTTACAGTTCCCGACTGACCTTTTCCAAAACCCAGTTCCCGACTGGTACTCAGTTCCCGACTGACCGCTTTTCAAAATCCAATTTCCGGCTGGTATACAACTCCCTTTCTTTTCCCCACAGAGTGAAAATTTCATGGTTCTTTTGGTATTCAATTCCCCTTATACCTCGAAAGTCTGAAAGCCTCTACTTTTCATACCTTCAGATTTAAGTCGATTAAATAGGGGCATTTGTTGCACCCAAAAATTTGCCCTCATCTTTTCAAACCCTAATTGGCTTATGCTTTGCATTCATATGCATCTTCCATTAGGTCATAACATCAACCATTTATTTACATTGGTTCTTAAAGCATTGGATCAAATATCTTACCTCAAGTGGTTGGCATCTTTCAATAATTGGTGACTCATGTAGATACAAGATCATCAAATGCTACTTCATCACAAGCTTCTAAGGAAGGGTCTTTGGTCAAATTCATCTGGGCTTTGACCATATCATGATCACATGGTTAAATACATGGTTCAAGGGTTCCAAACACTTCATTATGGTACATTCATATGGTTTAATAGGCTTGAGAAGCTTGAGGTATTGATAGTTGAAGAAAATTGATTCAATTGCCAAAAAGTCAACTAAGGGTCAAAGTCAAAGTTTGACTTTTAGTTCCTTTGGTCAACCATGAACACTTCAAGTCAAGATTCCTGAAATATAGAGTTTTGTTCAAGTTTAATCAAGAGGAATCATGAAAATCAAGGAAAATGCAAATTTGAGGATTTTGGAATATTTTCTAAGTGTCAAACATCATGATCATCTAGTCAGCTTTCCAAGGTTGTGGAGTTTGACTCAAGCATCCAAAATTGGAAAACATGGGCTTCCATTGAAGATCTCATTTGATACTACATGTTGGAAAAAGATTTAAACTCAAAATCTCCCTCCAATTGGGAGATATTTAGTGCTAAAGTAAGGGTTTCACTCTTGTACAAAATTCCAATAACTTAGAAATTTTTCTAAGTGTGGAAGCATGTTCATGTGCATGACTTTTAAGGCACATTGTGATTGATCCAACACTTAATGAAGACACATGAGGTATGGAATTGAAGAGGGTATTTAGTACTATACCATGGTGCAAGATTTGGTCCAAGAATCATCCCCTAAGTGGGAGATATTTGAAGCTAAAGTGAAGGGTTCAACATTGTACAAAATGGCTAATAACTTATAATTTTTTCTAAGTGCCAATCAGTGGTGGTAGCCCAACTTCATGGTTTCGTGTTTTAATGTGCAAGCATTATTTCAAGAAGGTTCCAACATGAAAGTTGTACATTGTAACAAGATCTTTCCAAGGATACCAAGATTGCATAATTTGGATCACTACACCTCAAGTTATGCTCTCCTAAAGTGGCCTTGTTGACATGTTTTTGGGTCTTGATCTAAAGTGCTACCAAATTGTGCATGAGGATAAGATCAAAATTAGAGGTCATTTCTTGGATCACAAATGATCAAGGCCATCAATACTTCAACTCCAAGAGTCCATAATGTCCAAATGCAATACAAACTCAAGTATGGCACGGGTTCACGACAGTTTCAATTCATCAAGTTCATGACAACTTTTCTTCCAACTCAAGGCACCATTCCAAATGATTCCAGTTGGCTTTTTTTTTTAATTATTTTTATTTCCACGTAGGCATTTCATTTTATATTTATTGTTTGGTTTATTTTTGAAAATATATAAACATTAAAAAAAATGCTAGAGGTGGGTATAGAACCCATGACCGCAATATCACATGAGAGAGACACTACCACTAGATTAGTTTGTTTTTTCTGATATGATATGATATTCAAATGTATATATTACATATTTCCTTTAATATTCAGTATTTAATGATTTTTTTTGATATTTAGTATATTTCTATTATATTATTTAGTATATGTTATATATTGTAACTAAAATATTATTTAGTATATTATTCATTATTTAATATTATTTAACGTTATTAACGTTATTATTGTTATTATTACAAAAATATATTATGTTTTGATATTAATATTAATTTAGTTAAAATGTTTAAAAAATATATTAAATTAGATAAAACGTTAAGAAAATTAGTTTATACTATACTGTAACATTAGTTTGGAAACATTACTAAAAATATTACTGTAAAATTACTATACTGAAAATTAGTCAAAAATTAGTTTATTAAATTAGTTTAACTAAAAATATATTAATGCTTATATTTAAATATTTTAACTAAATTAATATTAACATTTATATTTAAATGTTAATTAATGTACCATATTAACATACTAAATTAATATACTAAATTAACATACTAAATTAACATTTTATTACTAAATTAATATACTAAATTAACATACCAAATTAATATACTAGTAATAATATTAGTTTAATAATGTTTTAAGTAAAACTCAAAATATTCAAATAAAACTAAAAGATATTCAATTAAATTACTGTAGCAAAAATTAAATTAGTTTATTCGTATTATTAAAAACTATTAAACTATTAATAGAAACTATTAGTATTAAACTAAATTGAATAAATAAATTATAACGTATTAGTAAATAAAAATTAAATAAAAACTAAATTGAATAGCAATATTAACCTATTAGTATTATTAGAAACTATTAAACTAAATACTAAATTCTAATGTTAAAATAATTTAGTTTATATTAATAGAAAAAAATACTAAACATATAATATATACATTTTAAAAGCATGGAATAACAAAAGAAGTGGATTGACTTAGTGGTAAGGAGGGGAACCTATGAAAGAAAGGGGATGGGTTCAATTCCCACAGAGGAGATATATTAATAGAGGGAAGAGAATGTGAGAGGGGAGAGGAAGCGAGAGATTTTAGTTAAAAATATGTTTGTTCACAAGAGGCGGAGAGAGATTTTTCTAATAAGTTACACTTTTATCTTTATGATCTTATATAAATGATGTGATATTCAAAGTTGAAAAATTTATAAATATTGTTTTGGTAATAAATTTTTAATACTAAGTAATTAATAAAGTTTTAACTTATCAATTAATGTTGGGTAAAAAAACTTATCACATAAAGTTAAATAAAATTTAGTAGCTTAATTCATATTATAACTTTCCGACACGAATTAAACTATATGCTGATAACAATTTTTAAATACATAGAATGACTTATTCTATATATATATATATATATATATATACACGGAACGTATCATATGAGAATGTCATTTTTATGTAAGAACATGAGAATGAATCTGAACCATTAGATTTTAAAATGAATGGTGGATGTTCTGGACTGGACCAATGGCTGGACATGGCCCAATCCGCTTCTGCTCCTGAGCGGCCCAAATCGCCTAAGTCCAACCCACAAGGGGCAAAAGTTACCTTTCTGCCCCTCCAACCGGGCAAGGAATGCGTCGTTCCTCCCCGGAATTACTGCCCGTTACGCACGACTCCATTGCTCCCCGAACAGTCAAGGGCAAGTGCCCAAAACCATGCCTGTGCCCGACATAACGGCTAGTTTCGGGCATTCTGCCCGACATAACGGCTAGTTTTGGGCATTCTGCCCGACATAACGGCTAGTTTGGGTAGTTACCTATTCTTTGGGGAAAACGGTTATTTTGCCCCAAAAATAGGACCGTTGGCCACACGCTGGGGGCTCTATATAAATCCTCTCGCTTAAGAGGGTCAGGTATCCAATATTCACCCTACGAGCTAATACTTTGTACTTGCCCCTTTTCTCTGACCCTTTCTTACTTGAGCGTCGGAGTGCCTTGCAGGTACACCCCCTCCTCTCCATATGACCAGCATCCCAGATGCACTTGGTGGCCCACTTCTACAGGATCTGATCCAGCCTTCACGATCAGTGGCACCGTCTGTGAGAATCATTGTTCTCCCCATCTGAAATTCTGGTATCAGATATGTGATGTCGAGTGAGATGTCACAACATCAATATCTGCTATATGAACAAGACAATAGAAGTAACAACACTTAAAAGTAATAAATAAACACAGAGAATTGTTCACCCAGTTCGGTCTAACAACCTACGTCTGGGGGCTACCAAGCCAGGGAGGAAATTCACTATCAGTAGTATTAATTTATAGACTCTACAATCAACATACAAGTTGACAATCTATTCACTTAATCACTACCCAATGACACTTCTACCTAAGACACTCTTAGATATGAGACACCTCTCACTCCCCCTCAATCACAACAGTGATGACAATAGAAAAATTACGAATATTAGAAGATCACACTTCAATGACAATACTTGATCCTGCTTAAAAGCTTCAATCAAGAACAAACACTCGTGCTTAAAAGCTAGAGTGGACAAATTATAACACAACTAAATCAGTCCAATTCAAACATCAAAACAGACGAATGAAGGGCTCACAATACACAAACGGAAACACAAACCCTAATACTTGACACTCAGTACACAATCTCTTGTCTTCGTATCATCCAAGTAGGGTTGAGACTTCTTTAAATAGAAACAGATTCTTGGGATTGGGCTCTTTGAAAAGCACAGATTTGATGCGCAATGAAAATAGATTTTATCTTCAAATCTTTTCGCCCTAAATATAGAAACAAACGATTGCATCTGAATAAATCTTCTCCAAGAATTTTGCCTGCAATCTCACAAACAGAATCTCTTAAAACATAACAATTAACACGCAGCCCTAAACCACATATCAGGCTTGACATGATGTTCTGTTAACAGATGTTAAGACATCAATCTTGACATCATGCACAAAAGCTGCAATACCAAACAACACACCACAAGCAGAATGTTAGAAGCACATGTTAAGACATCAGACATGACATCTTGAACAAACACATTGTTTTACCAAATTTGCTGCCTATAACAGAACTAACAATCTCCCCATTTGGCTAATTTTGGCTAAAATAATATCAGCGCACATCAGAGATACCTGCAGCAGAAACACACCATAACACATCTAACATTCAGCAGCTGCACACCAATCAAAACTCAAACTCCCCTTCAAGCCAAGGGACCAGCAACATCACTATTTCAACCAACAGCAAAATCACAACAACAAAGCCAACTACTAAGCCACAACATCATAGCCAACTACTCAACTACTCTCCCCCTTTTTAGCCACAATTGGCCAAAAGAACATCAAGCCCAATGTTCTGACACCTAGTCAAACATGGTCAAGTACCAATAAAAACAGTTGTAACACAGCTTGGAAAGAGTGACACATTACTCAACAGAGAGAGGTGCACAGACACCAAACAACTTTGACTGACCAGGCGATACAAACAATGGTTTCCATTTGAATTATAAAAACTACACCAAACTAATTCTTACTACAGCCAATCTGAGAAGGAAACATGAGTCAGTCCTCTAAGACAGTTGATACACACAAGGGTCAGTTGAAGCAAGACCAGAAGAACAAGAGCACAAAACCAAAGGAGATGAAGTCCAAAGAAATGACAACAGGTGGATCCTCTACAGGGGCAACAAGGACAAGAAGAAAAACAGAAACAAGGATGAAGACCATCAAGAAGGCTCAGGTGCAACTACATGATTCTGAGGATGAGGCAGATAAAGATTGGGTTAATTTCATTAACTCAGGTGGTTGGAATGAATAGTTGAATCCAAACATGAAAACTCTTTGCTTGTAGTTTCACAAATATTGTAATTTTGAGTATTTCCAGTAATAAAAATGTTCTTGTTTGTTTCCAAGCATTCTTATTTGGACAATTTCACCAAAGAGATAAGCTCACACACATAAGACATCAACACCAAAATTCACCTTCCTGCAAAAAAAAAATTCTACTAATCCTCATATATGGAGATCCCTAATTTGCTTCTTAAATTTTCAAATTGATTTGCATCTAAGGCCTTAGTAAAAAATCAGCTAATTGCATTTCCGTAGCAACATGTTCCAAAGCAACCACTTTATCTTCAACCAGATCTCTTATAAAATGATGACGTATGTCAATATGCTTAGTCCTGCTATGTTGAATTGGTTTCTTGGAGATATTGATTGCACTCAGATTATCACAGTACAATGTCATGACATCTTGCTTGACATTGTATTCAGTTAACATTTGCTTCATCCAAACCAGTTGTGAATAACTACTTCCTGCTGCTATGTACTCAGCCTCAGCAGTAGAGAGAGACACACAGTTCTGCTTTTTGCTAAACCACGAGATAAGATTGTTCCCTAAGAAGAAGCATCCTCCAGAGGTACTTTTTCTATCATCAGCACTCCCTGCCCAATCAGCATCACAATATCCACTCAGTTCAGTGCCTGATCTATGACTGTATATAATACCATAGTCACTAGTACCATTCACATATTTCAAAATTTTCTTCACTTGATTCATGTGGCTAATCTTAGGTTCAGATTGATATCTGGCACAAAATCCTACAGCAAAGGAGATATCAGGTCTGCTAGCTGTGAGATATAGTAGGCTTCCAATCATGCTTCTGCATAGGCTTTGATCCACACTCACTCCATGTTCATCCTTGGACAGCTTCAGGTGAGTAGGAGTAGGTGTCCTATTGTGATTAGCATTCTCCAGACCAAACTTCTTGACTATATTCTTTGCATACTTGCTCTGAGAGATAAATATGGAGTCTTCCATTTGTCTAACTTGCAGACCCAGAAAATAGCCGAGTTCACCAACAAGACTCATCTCAAACTCAGACTGCATCTGTTTCACAAAATGTTGAACCATTGCTTCTGACATCCCACCAAACACTATGTCATCAACATATATTTGAGCTATCAGCAATTTTCCTCCTTCCTCTTTGACAAACAATGTCTTGTCAATTCCTCATTTTCTGTAACCATTCAGAGACAATAATTTAGTAAGCCTGTCGTACCAAGCTCTAGGTGCTTGCTTTAATCCATAAAGAGCTTTCCTTAGTTTGTAGACATGGTTAGGAAATGCTGGATCAATAAACCCCTTGGGTTGATCTACATAAACTTCTTCATTTAAGTACCCATTCAAGAAGGCACTCTTTACATCCATCTGGAATAACTTGAATTTGAGATTACAAGCCACACCTAAGAGTAACCTTATAGATTCCAGTCTGGCCACAGGAGCAAAAGTCTCATCAAAATCAATTCCTTCTACCTGAGTGTAACCTTGGGCAACCAGTCTAGCCTTATTTCTGGTGACCACTCCTTGTTCATCAAATTTATTCTTGTAAACCCACTTGGTGCCGATCACATTTATTCCATCAGGCCTTGGAACAAGATCCCACACTTCATTCCTCTTGAATTGTCCCAGCTCTTCTTGCACGACATTAATCCAAAATTCATCTTTCAAGGCTTCTTTAACATTTTTGGGCTCAATTTTGGATACAAAGCAAGAATTTGACACAACTTCTCTTGACCTAGTGGTAACTCCTGAGTTTGGATCACCTATAATAAGCTCTTTTGGGTGGTCCTTTTATACTCTGATGGATGGTTCCTTGTTAGGCTGCTCTAGTTCAGGTTCAGCAGTAGTAGGACTGGGAATAACACTTCTGTCTTCAGCTTCTGTTGATACTTCATCAACAAATGTTCCAACATCATCTAGGACACCAGCAACTTCCTTCATTCCATAGTCATCAACAACCACATTAATAGATTCCATCATGACTCTGGTTCTGGAGTTGAATACCTTATAAGCTCTGCTGTTTATAGAGTATCCCAAAAAGATTCCCTCATCACTTTTAGGATCCATTTTCCTCCTCTGTTCACGACCTGACAGAATATAACATTTACTTCCAAAGACATGAAAGTACTTCACACTTGGTTTTCTTCCCTTCCACAGCTCATACAAGGTAGCTGAAGTACCTCTTCTCAAATTAACTCTGTTGTGAATGTAGCAGGCAGTATTCATAGCTTCAGCCCATAAATGGTAAGGAAGCTTTTTGGCATGAATCATTGCTCTAGCAGATTCTTGAATGGTTATGTTCTTCCTTTCAACAACCCCATTTTCCTGAGGAGTAATAGGTGAAGAAAACTCATGACTGATGCCTTCAGTAGAGCAATATTCAGCAAACTTGCTATTTTCAAACTCTCTCCCATGATCACTCCTTATTCTGATGACATTTCTCTCCTTTTCTCTTTGGAATCTTTGACAGAGATCTTTAAATACATCAAACACTTCTGTTTTGTCTTTGATAAAATTCACCCAAGTGTACCTGGAATAATCATCCACAACAACATAAGCATATTTCTTCCCACCAAGACTTTCCACATGCATAGGCCCCATTAAGTCCATATGAAGAAGTTCCAACACTTTAAAAGTAGTGGGATATTGAAGCTTTTGATGTGACATCTTGGTCTGCTTCCCTATCTGACAGTCTCCACACACTCTTTCTTCTTCAATTTTGAGCTCTGGGATTCCTCTTACTGCTTCTGTAGATATGATTCTCTTCATTCCCTTCAGATGTAGATGTCCCAACTTTTGATGCCATACTTTGACTTCATCTTCTTTTGCAAGAAAACACGTGGAGGAACTTGAGTCTTGTGACACCCATAGGTAACAGTTGTCCTTAGACCTAGCACCCTTCATGATAACTTCACCTTTTTCATTTGTGACAATGCACTCAATTTTTGTAAAATTAACAATGAGTCCTTGATCACATAGTTGACTAATACTGATCAAATTTGCTGTCAACCCCTTGACTAGCAGTACATCATGAAGTCTAGGTGTACCTTCACAATTCAGCCTTCCCACACCCTTGATTTCTCCTTTGACACCATCACTAAAGGTCACATGGCCAGAAGAATGAAGTTTAACATCCACCAGCAAATTCTTCACTCCTGTCATGTGTCTTGAACAACCACTGTCAAAGTACCAGTCTTCTTTAGCAGAGACTCTAAGAGAAGTATGAGCTATCAAGCTGACAACATCAGTTTTGGAGACCCATTGCTTCTTTTGCTTGACGACTTGATTACCTTTATGAATGACCTGTCTGGGTGCACAATTAGGAGTACTCTTAGGATAACCATGCAACTTATAACAGAAATCCTTTATGTGTCCAAAGCCCCCACAATGATGGCATCTCCAGCGCCTGAATTTCTTCCTAGAGGGAGTCCTGTCAGGATGTTTCAACATCTGTTTCAACATCACTGGCTTGGAACGGGGAATAACATCATTTAAAGCAGATCCACTGTTGAACCCCAACCCACTTTTGTCTCCTGCAGTTCTTCCATCATCAAGAATCTTGTTTAGAACATCAGTTCCACTATTCAACATTCTGATAGACTTGGACATAGATTCAAGTTTAGAGTTCAGCACAAATACTTCATCTTCCAGTTTGGCAATGGTTTCCAGATGCTCTGTCTTTTCAGCCTTGAGTTGAGCAATGATCTTCTTCTGCCTCTCCCCTTCTTGATAGGCTTCTTCACTGTTAATGCATAGCTCTCTACAAGAGTCGGTAAGCTCATCATATGTGTTCTCTTCATCCCTAGAATCATCATCAGATGTATACCTTCCAGTCAATACCCTAACATGCTTGAAAGTCTCTTCATCTTCCTCACTTTCAATATCAGACCAGGACACAGATAAGCCCTTTTTCTGCTTCTTAAGATATGTAGGGCATTCAACTCTGATATGACCATAACCCTCACATCCATGACATTGGATTCCTTTGTCATAATTAGGCTTCTCCTCAATTCTTGTTTTCTTCATCTGATCACCTGACCTGTTGATGTCAGATGTGATGTTCTTGACATTAGGTTTATAGCTCCTGTCCATTCTTTTCAAAACCCTATTAAACTGTCTTCCCAGCAGAACAATGGCATTGGATAGCTCTTCCTGAGTTTCAGGACCACACTCTTTCTCATCATCTTCTGTACTAGACACCAAAGCTATGCTTTTGACCTTCTTTTCAGATTTGTCATTCAACCCTAATTCAAATGTCTGAAGTGAACCAATCAATTCATCTACCCTCATCTGGCTGATGTCTTGAGCTTCCTCTATAGCAGTCACCTTCATATCAAATCTCTTGGGAAGTGATCTGAGATTTTTTCTTACCAGCTTCTCATCAGACATCCTTTCTCCTAGGGCACTAGAAACATTTGACAGTTCAAGTATATTCATGTGAAATTCATGAATGGTCTCTTCATCTTTCATCCTCAAACTTTCAAACTTTGTTGTTAGCAGCTGAAGTCTTGACATCTTGACCTTGGAAGTTCCTTCATGAGTTGTCTTTAGGATATCCCAAGCCTCCTTAGCCACTTCACATGTGTTGACCAGCCTGAAAATGTTCTTGTCAATACCATTAAATAAAGCATTCAAGGCCTTAGAGTTCCAAGAGCGAGTTCATCTTCTTCCTTGGTCCACTCCTCCTCAGGTTTTAGCTTTGACACACCATCCTTTCCCACAATGACAGGATGTTTCCATTCTGTCAGAACAACCTTCCAAGCCCTGGTGTCTGAAGATTTCAAAAAGGCAACCATGCGAGGTTTCCAATAGTCATAATTTGATCCATCTAGAATAGGGGGTCTATTCACAAATCCACCACTCTCCTTGTTCACTGCATCAGAAAGTAACTGCCCTTGATCTCACCCAGATGCAGAGCAGGATGACCTGCTCTGATACCAATTGAAATTCTGGTATCAGATATGTGAAGTCGAGTGAGATGTCACAACATTAATATCTGCTATATGAACAAGACAATAGAAGTAACAACACTTAAAAGCAATAAATAAACACAGAGAATTGTTCACCCAGTTCGGTCTAACAACCTACGTCTGGGGGATACCAAGCCAGGGAGGAAATTCACTATCAGTGGTATTAATTCATAGACTCTACAATCAACATGCAAGTTGACAATCTATTCACTTAATCACTACCCAATGACACTTCTACCTAAGACACTCTTAGATATGAGACACCTCTCACTCCCCCTCAATCACAGCAGTGATGGCAATAGAAAAATTATGAATATTAGAAGATCACACTTCAATGACAATACTTGATCTTGCTTAAAAGCTTCAATCAAGAACAAACACTCGTGCTTAAAAGCTTAGAGTGGACAAATTACAACACAACTAAATCAGTCTAATTCAAACATCAAAACAGACGAATGAATGGCTCACAATACACAGACGAAAACACAAACCCTAATACTTGACACTCAGTACACAATCTCTTGTCTTCGTATCGTCTAAGTAGGGTTGAGACTTCTTTAAATAGAAACAGATTCTTGGGCTTAGGCTCTTTGAAAAGCACATATTTGATGCGCAATGAAAACAGATTTTATCTTCAAATCTTTTCGCCCTAAATATAGAAACAAACGATTGCATCTGAATAAATCTTCTCCAAGAATTTCGCCTGCAATCTCACAAACAGAATCTCTCAAAACATAATAATTAACACGCAACCCTAAACCACATATCAGGCTTGACATGATGTTCTGTCAACAGATGTTAAGACACCAGTCTTGACATCATACACAAAAGCTGTAATACCAAACAACACACCACAAGCAGAATGCTAGAAGCATATGTTAAGACATCAGACATGACATATTGAACAAACACATTGTTTTACCAAAATTGTTGCCAATAACAGAACTAACACCATCTTTCTTTCCCCGGAAACCGAAGATCAAAACAATTCTCAAAGATCATCATCATCATGGCCTCTCAAGATCGTGCCAAGGATGCTCTCCAATACACTACCTTCCCCGTCAACAAATCTGACGTTGACGACCATTCATCTCTCCTCCGAGATGCCCGTTTTCTAAGGGACGGAGCCACTGCTTCTCCTTCCCCTACCCCTGCTGATCGCAACAACGATCAGTCTTCACTTGACGTCCAGCCCCTTCCTGTTCCGTCCAACGTCGACCCGGCCGTGACAACCCTCCTGGAGGCGATCAACAAAACCAACACCCTGATCCTGCAGCAGAACGAGAGGATCAGGGCGTTAGGAGAATCCAAGCGTCCAAGATCCCCTCCTCCGCGGAGGAACCAGTAACGATCAAGGAGCCCGCAGACCCGGAGAGATATTGACCGGAGATTGCGCCAAGATCCTGACCCTCGCGCTGCCCAGAAGCGTGACCAGGTTTCCCCGCGTGACCAGCACTATCCCGGCCACAAGAGGACCCGAAGGAAAGAGCATTCTCCCCCGGTGAAGTCAAAAGGCCGGGCCCGTTCACCGTCTCCCCGAAGGAATCGCTCACCTTCTCCTCGAAGGAACCATTCCCCTTCTCCCCGAAGAAACCGCCGCCGCGAGCATACCCTTCGGTCCCCATCATTCACCAGTTCTAGCAGCGACGATGAGCCTCACGACCCATTGTCCCAGGAAATCTTGGTTACCTGTCTCCCTAAAGGCCTGGAGAAGCCCCCGTCATTGGGCACGTACGACGGGACCACTGACCCCGACGAGCACATTGATGCGCAATTGAATTACCGTGGTGTGCGGGGCACCATCAAATGCCGACTATTTCCAACCACGTTTCGAAAGGGAGCGATGACATGGTACAAGCAGCTGCCCGAGGAGTCCATTACCTCATGGAGACAACTGGGCAGGATGTTCTCGCGGCATTTCACAGATTCTCGCCGTAATCCAAGGAAAGGACGAACCTCTCCGCGCATATATCGAAAGGTTCAACAAGGAAGCAGTACAGGTCCCTACAACGTACGAAATGAAGAAGTTTCTGCTTGAGCAAGGGCTCCGCCCGGGCTCCGAGTTTTCTAAAGCCGTTGTCCTCGCACCGTCGAGGAACTTAGATGCCCTCCTCCTCAAGCCTAATCGCACATTCAGTACGAAGAGAAGGTTGCGGCCAGCAACGTCCGAGCATCATGCCATCAAGAGAACGCTCGGGCCTCCAGAGGAGAGGAAGCCTCGACATCTCGTCGGGGTGAACGGAGGCGCGATGGCCGTCCCCGGGACTCCCGCAACAGCAAGGGACCCTCCGGGCAGTTCCATGACTACACCCCCTGACCGTCTCCAGGGAGAAGATATTGTCCGAATGTGCCAATTCAGAATTCAAGCAGGCAGGGGTCCGCTTCCCCAAACAACTGCCGGCCAGGCCAAACATGGACAAATCAAAATACTGCCATTTCCACAAGAGTCACGACCACACTACAGAAGACTGCATCCATCTGAAGGATTCTATTGAGATACTGATCAGGGACGACCACCTAAAACAGTTTGCAAAGAAGAATGACACTCCTCGGCAGGACACCCAGGAGTCCAAGAAGATAGAAGAGGAAGTACCCTCCTCAGAAGACGCCGACATACAGGTCGCTATGTCCATATCGCGACCGGAGAACTTCTAAGTCCCGGACAGGCTCAGTGCCCCTGCTTATTTCGCGGCCCACAGCCCGTGGGAGACATTTCCCTCCGCCATGGTTATCTCCGGAGGGGGCTTCAACAAAGTCACGGTGGGCTCCGTGAAACGAAAATTCGAGCATCTGATCAACACGAGCTCTAATAAGGTGACCACGCTTGATCAGGCCCAGAAGGGCTCCATCCCCATCTCCTTCTATCGGGAAGAGCTCCTCGGGGGATCCCCGAACTCGAGCATACCTTTGCTCGTCAGAGCCCGAATGGCGAACTTCGACGTTCGCAGAATCCTCGTCGACCAGGGCAGCTCGGTCGACATCATGTACTCCCAGCTATTTTCGACACTTCAGCTGGACGAATCACACCTTACCCCCTACGCAGGGTCTGATTTGCAGGGATTCAACGGATCAGTGACCAAACCATGGGGATACGTCGAACTGATCATAACCTTTGGGTCAGCTGAGACAGCCAGATCCGTCAAGGTACAATTTCTGGTAATCGACTGCCCGTCGCTTTACTAGTGTATATTCGAAAGGCCAACTCTGGCCGAGTTGGTAGCGGTGCCTTCAACAGTCCACCTGAAGATGAAGTATTACATTTCAAAAGGGATGGTCGCCACCCTCCACGACAATATCGAAGCTGCGCGACGGTGTTTCGAAGCAGCTACAAAGGGGCTCAACGCCATTGC
This sequence comes from Lathyrus tuberosus, assembly GCA_022829125.1. Classification (NCBI taxonomy): domain Eukaryota; kingdom Viridiplantae; phylum Streptophyta; class Magnoliopsida; order Fabales; family Fabaceae; genus Lathyrus; species Lathyrus tuberosus. Next base: position 5,824,173 of record JALAZF010000308.1, on the reverse strand, counting down.
GTCCAAGCCAAAAGCGTCGAGCAAGCTAGCATTGCCAAGCAGCTCCGAGGAAGCCAAGCCTCTGCCCCAGGTCGACTCCATCAACCTTGACAGTCACTTCCCTGAAGAAGACCAACAGGAGGAATAAGCAGCTTCAGCCAACCCGTCTACATCGTCCAGCAGTAGCTCCCATCCGATGCGCCCAATCCCGGATGGCAACTTCGAGATAGTTCTATTTGGCGATGACCCTCAGCGGGGAGTGAAGATTAGAGCAGACCTTCCTGACATAGCGAGGAAGCAGCTCAAAGCATGCCTCCGTGAGAATGCCGACCTCTTCGTATGGAGCGCCGCCAAAATGCCCAACTTGGATCCGTCCGTCGCCTGCCACCAGCTGACAATTGACCCGGCCGTCAAGGCCGTAGCACAACGTAGGAGAAAGTAGTCTCCGGAGAAAATGGAGGGTGCTGAAAAAGCTGTAAAGGACCTCCTCGAGGCCAAATTTATTTCGGAGGCCAAGTACACCACTTGGTTGTCCAACGTTGTACTAGTTAAAAAATCTAATGGAAAATGGCGCATGTGCATTGATTACACCGATCTCAATAAGGCATGCCCGAAGGATGCCTACCCCTCCCCAATATTGATAAAATTGTTGATAATTCTGCCGGTTTTAAACTTTTATCGTTCATGAACGCCTACTCGGGCTATAATCAAATTCCAATGGCAATGGCCGACAAAAAATACACGGCCTTCATGACCGAATCGGGCAACTATTACTACAACGTAATGCCCTTCGGCCTGAAGAACGCCGGAGCAACCTACCAAAGAATGATGAACAAGGTCTTCCGGGGAGAAATAAGCGACATGCTCAAAGTCTACATGGACGACATGATCGTGAAATCCCACGAGGAAACTGATCATACTGCCCATTTAAGAAAGGTCTTCGAACAGGCCAGGAAATACAAAATGTGTTTTAACCCGGAGAAGTGCACGTTCGGTGTCCGAGCAGGCAAATTCCTCGGCTTCTATTTAACAGAACGAGGAATCGAAGCCAATCCCGACAAGTGCCGAGCATTTTCCGAGTTTCCAACGCCCAAGTCCAAGAAGTTCATCCAGTCTCTCAATGGGATGCTCGCGTCACTGTCTCGTTTCGTGGCCAAGTCTGCCCAGCACGCCCTACCATTCTTCAAACTGCTCTGCAAGGAGGCAGCATTCGAATGGACCGAGGAGTGTGACAAGGCCGTTCTCCATCTGAAACGGGCACTCTCAGAGCCACCAGTCCTCTCTCGCCCAGACAATGGCGAAATGTTATATCTGTACCTCGCCGTAGTAACCGAAGCAGTGAGCGTCACTCTCATCTGCGAGACACCTGACGGGCAAAAGCCCATATATTCCATGAACAAAGCGCTGTAAGGGCCAGAGTTAAGATACAAACAGATAGAGAAAGTGGCTCTGGCCCTCATCAACGCAGCCAGAAGATTAAGACACTACTTCCTGGCTCACACGATCGTGGTTCGAACAGATCAACCCATAAAATAGCTACTGGGACGACCAGACATGGCCGGTCGAATGCTCAAATGGTCGCTTGAACTATCTGAATTTGACATCCTTTATGAAGGCAGGAAAGCTCTCAAAGCCCAAGCTCTGGCCGACTTCCTCGCGGAAATGACATTCGCTGACTCCCCTGCGAGCATAGCACGTAAATGGACTATTTTTGTGGACGGTGCCTCAAGCTCGGCAGGGAGCGGTGCGGGCATCATACTGGAAAGCAACGAAGGAATCATCGTCGAAGTATCACTCACCCTATCCTTCCCAACCTCGAACAACCAGGATGAATATGAGGCATTCCTCACTGGGCTACGCCTAGCCGAGGACCTGGGCGCAGAAGAATTCATCATCTGCACAGATTCACAACTCGTGGCCCTCCAGGTCCGAGGAGAATATCAAGCCAAAAACGACAACCTGACCGAGTACTTAGCCCTGGTTAAGAAGGAAATGGCGAAGTTCGCAACAGTGGAAGTGAAACATGTTCCCTGCGAACATAACGTGCGAGCAGATGTTCTATCCAAACTAGTCAGCACAAAGAAGAAAGGTGGAAACAAGTCTGTCATACATGAGGTACTTCCTCGACCCAGTATCGAGAAGGCCTCCCCGATCCTCGATGTACAAATGATCGGGGACAACAACTACTGGATGACCCTTGTGTACAACTATCTCGCTAAAGACGAACTTCCGTCCGACCCAAAAGAGGCCAACATAGTTAGGCGAAGAGCTTGCTCCTACGTCCTGGTCGAGGATAAACTCTACAGGCGGGGATTCTCTATTCCGCTGCTCAAATGTGTCGAGGAAGAAATGGTCACACACATCCTACACGAAATCGATAAGGGAATCAACGCCCAACATCTCGGCGGAAGGTCACTTGCCAGAAAGGCCCTCCGAGCAGGATACTACTGGCCGACCATGTAGCACAACGCGAAAGAACACGTGAAGAAATGCAATAAATGCCAACGGCATGGGGACATGCACCTGGCTCCACCTAACGAGCTCAAGGCTATGTCCTCCCCCGTGGCCATTTGCCTGGCGGGGCCTAGACATCCTAGGATCCTTCGTGGTAGGATCGAATCAGAACAAATACCTCATAGTGGGCGTAGACTACTTGAAAAAATGGATAGAAGCGGAGGCCCTAGCCAAGATAACTGCCCTCAACATCCTGCGTTTCTACAAACGAAACATCCTTGCACGTTTCGGCATCCCCCAAGCAATAGTGACGGATAATGAGACACAATTCACGGATAGGAAGTTTCAGTACTTCGCTGCCCAACTGGGCACGAAGCAGCACTTCGCATCCATCGAGCACCCCCAAACAAATGGCCAGGCTGAGGCAGCTAACAGAGTCATCCTTCGAGACCTCAAACGAAGGCTGGACGAAACAAAGAAGACTTGGGTCGAGGAACTGCACAATGTATTATGGGCATACCGTACAACCCCACACTCTACAACCGGGGAAACACCCTTCCGTCTAGCTTACGTGACCAAGGATGTAATTCTCGTCGAAGTTCACGTACCCTCCAGGTGGACAGAGTCGCCACTAGACGAGGAGATGAACGAAGAATCATTAAGAGAGGAACTCGACCTCGTCGAGGAAATCCGAACCGGGGCAGTCCTCCGCGAAGCCTCACTAAAACAAAAAATAACCATCAGGCACAACGCCAAAGTGATACGATGAGAGTTCGACTTGGGAAGCCTTGTTCTAAGAAGAAACCATAAAGACTCCCGCGAGGGCAAACTAGCCGCCAACTGGGAAGGACCCTATCGCGTCCGAGCAAAAACGTAGAATGGGGCCTACTACCTAGAACATCTCAACGGGGAAGAACTTGCTCGACCATGGAATGCCGAAAAGCTAAAGCAATACTATAGCTAAGGCCCTAATTCTCGGTTCGACTCGTCGCGACGACAAACGTCAGCTACCAACCACTATGCACACTTAGGTACAAGCGTCGCATATCAATGAAGCAGAACCCCGCTCAGTAATGAGCCGAGTAACTGCTCGATGGCGGTCCTCGATCGAGCATCACCGTCTTCAAAGTACCATGACTGGCAGAACCCCAGCTCGCGATGGGACGTTCACGCCGCGAACTCAGGCCTCAAACGCGACCTGAGCTCCGCACCCCGCCAGGATATTCCCCGGCCGTTCGATTAGTACCCCTCACTGCCGAACACATCTACAACGAGCAATCCCCCTAAAAATTCACATAAGTCAAATACTCCCTATCACGGGCAGACATACATTCACAACAAGCATGAGTACAACACTTAGCAAAAAATAAAAGTAATTAAAACCACACAAATAACAGAACCGGCCACCAAGATCGGGCATATAATTTAAACATAATAAGTGGCCACTAGGACCACGGCTGTGCTGGGTTACATCAAACGGGGGCCATGCCCCCCAAAATAGGCTACAACAGATACACGGCACGCAGGCCGGACAAATTACAACAAAGGGAAAATTCTTCATTCGTCCATCCGGTCATCTTGCTCAGCACTTGGCTGAGGCTCCTGGCTCTTCGTAGGTTGGTCCTCAGTATGCTCTTCGAGGAGGGCTTCGGGCATAACGATCCATCCCTCTTCAACACACGCCAAATAATGGGTGCCATCGATGGAGAAGTTAAGCTCGGGATTCACTACCCGCAATTAAGACACAGCGTTCCAAAAGGATTCGTCCGCAATGACGATATTGTCATCCTCAGCCTCCAGCATACGGGCGACCAATTCGGACCTTGTCTTTATCTCCTTCACGTCCTCGGGTTCATCTTTGCCCGGAGCATTCTTCTACCTCAGCTCCTCAACCAATTCCTCCGCCGCCTTCTTCTCCGCAACCAGCGTAGAGACCCTTTCCTTCAACCTGGACATCTCCTCCTTCGCCCTCTTCCGGGCATCCCCTGAGCTCTTCGCCTCCTCCTTGGCCATCCTCGCCATTTCCTCAAGGGATGTTATGGTGGCCCGGGTAGTTCTCAGTTCGAACTCTGTTGCTGAATCCCCCTCAGCATAAACAGCTGCCATCTCTAACATCCTGACAAGCACGAAAGCATCTTGGGCCACCAGCGCCCTCTTGCTTGAGCGATCCATGCCTTCCAGACGCAGAGATTCTGCCCGCGGCACGACCAAAGATGTCCCCTAAAAAAATTTCCTGTCATGTATGCAAGGTGGGAGTTCCAACTTCCCCTTCTCCGGGGTCCAGCTGAGATCCACAGCGTCAGCAACCCCCGGCCTCTTAGGCCGCATGGTCAAAGAAAGAGGAGATCCCAGGGGGGCTGGAGTGGGAGAGGAGGAGTTCCCCGCAACAAGTTGGGGAGGAGTAGGAGCACGCGCATTGGCAAATCTAGACTTTGGAGCAGCCATACCAGATTTATTTCTCGCGATAGCATTTTTCACCATCCTTTCATGGGTCTGAGGCATCTCACCTGCACAAACAAAAGACGAACACGTTAGTTACAAGGAAAAGAAACAACGCGAGCAAATCTAAAATAACTAAGACTACCAAGTAGCTTCTCGACTTCCATAGGAGTCTTGCACTCTAGCAGTGCCTTGGTGTTGATGAATCGGTACTCAACCCTCTGACTGCCGTCCTCCTCGAAGATCGGAGCACCCTTATTTGTCCAACACTCTGCGAGCAGGAAGGAGTTAACGTACTTCACCAACTCCTCGTACGCCACGGCATCCTGCCCACGCAGCTCGTGCGGTTGGAGAACGTAGTCACTCGGGCCTCTTGGCGAAATGGTCGGGTGCCCAGTGGATGGGGAACTTGTAGATCCTCCGCCCAATAAACTTCCTCGTCTCGTCGCGCAGATCGTTCCCGTCCTCATCAACTTCGATCTCCCAGACATATGTACTATCCTGGGCAGCTTCGGACATGGGCTCGATGACATAATACCGCTCTTTAAACGTCCGTATCGACTCAGAAAATGGTTTAAACAACTTGCGAGGCTGCTTTAAAGAGACCCAACCATACTTCCTCCTCGACACTTGCCTCTGGAAATGGAAGACGGCGAAGAACAGAGGGAGAGTAGCCCCAATAGAGAGGTACTCGCACACCAGCTCAAACGCCCGAATGAAGGCTAATGAGTTAGGGTGCAGTTGCGTGGGGGCCAACTTCAAATGCACGAACACCGACTGTTGGAAATCGGTGAACGGCAACCTCAAACCCATCTCCTTGAAGGCGTACTCATACATGGTAAAGCGGTCCCCGAAATTCGTACAGACCCGCTCATCCTCGGAGGGAAAGTGCACCTTCCACTCCCCCTCCGGTCCGACCTCTGTGAAGACATCACCCAAGTACGTTACGAAAGTGGACACATGTTCAGTAGGTTCGGCCACCTCTCACTCCTCCACGGAATCCTCGACGGTCTCCTCGTCCATACCCTCCAACTCTTCTTCCTCCCCGACCTCACTGGAGGAACTCGAAGCCGTTGAGCTACTATTATCCGAAGAGCTTGTTTCTTCCTCGGACGTATCTAAGATAATCTCTCCATCTGGCCCCGTCGCCATGTCGATCACCTGAAAAGCAGAAAAGAAAAGTGAATTCGACAACAAATCAAATCCACCCTTCCACCGCTAAGTCAAGTGAAAGGGCGCACAAAGGGTTGAGGACAACGTCCCCGGCCTAAGCCCTAACATAAAAAAAACTGAAACCTCCCCGCGAGGAGACGCTCGAAACAAATCGTCCCCAAACGAGGAGCTTCCCCGCACTCATACCCAGTTTCCGATCGAAGCTTCGCCGGAAACCGCAAAGCTTCACCGGAACCTGGGAGCATTCTACCGAAAAACTCATCACCCACTCAGAAGATAAAAGATCGCGACGGTTACACAAGCGTCGCCATCGCAATGATGCCGTCAACCGCCCTCCTGACCAAAACATACTAACACATCCGACGACATGTCAGAAGTGGAAAAGTGGCACAACCACCGTCCACCACCAACAATCGCCGGAAATCAACCTATTTCGTCCTCTAAACCTAGCCCTAACCACATGCAATCTACCATTGGCCACCAAAAGGAGTAGAACAAGCACAGGATCAGAAACTTACTTGATTTAAGAAGACGAAAGTGCCTGCTCAAAGCTTGGAGCAGTGGTCGGAGTAAGCAGACGGCGGTGACAGGCAGGAATGCTGAAGGAGACGAAGAGAAATCAGAGCGAAAAAGTTCCAAATGGAACGAATTTCCCCCTTTTATACAAAGGGGCACGTGCAGACACGCGCTCGTAGACCATGATGACTATCGATTAGCCATCATTACCTAGTGACTGCTACACGGAGCTCTAGGCACACGTGGCGCCCCAACGTTTCCAATTCTGACTGACTTTTAGTCTCCCCAGACACCAGGGGCCACGGGCACACTGGGACATCCCTCCTCGTCTTCAAACGAAGACTTCACGCCAGGTCCTCGGAGTAACGAGCTGTCCTTAAGTCATCACTCCCATGCTCGGGAACAACGACTTGGGGGGCTCCTGTTCTGGCTGGACCAATGGCTGGACAGGGGCCAATCCGCTTCTGCTCCAGAGCGGCCCAAATCGCCTAAGTCTAACCCACAAGGGGGCAAAAGTTACCTTTCTGTCCCTCCAACCGGGCAAGGAATGCGTCATTCCTCCCCGGAATTACTTCCCGTTACGCACGGCTCCATTGCTCCCCGAACAGTCAAGGGCAGGTGCTCGAAACCATGCCTGTGCCCGACATAACGGCTAGTTTCGGGCACTCTGCCCGACATAACGGCTAGTTTGGGTGGTTACCTATTCTTTGGGAAAAACAGTTATTTCGCCCCGAAAATAGGACCGTTGGCCACGCGCTGGGGGCTATATAAACCCTCTCGCTTGAGAGGGTCAGGTATCCAATATTCACCCTACGAACTAATACTTTGTACTTGCCCCTTTTCTCTGACCCTTTCTTACTTGAGCGTCGGAGTGCCTTGCAGGTACACCCCCTCTTCTCCATATGACCAGCATCCCAGACGCACTTGGTGGTCCACTTCTACAGGATCTGATCCAGTCTTCACGATCAGTGGAGATTATGTGTCAGTTTTTTTCTCTCTCCTTCATCATTTATTTTAATAATGGAGGAGAGAGAAAACCAAAAACCACACATAATCTCCACCATTTATTTTAAAATTTAGTAATTCAGATTCATTCTCATGTTCTTACATAAAAATGACATTCTCATGGAATATGAACCATATATATATATATATATATATATATATATATATATGACGTATCCTAGGAGAATTCTATTTTATGTGAGAACATAAGAATGAATGTGAACCATTAGATTTTAAAATAAATGGTGGAGATTATGTGTGATTTTTTTTCTCTCTCCTCCATTATTAAAATGAATGGTGAAGGAGAGAGAAAAAAAAAACCACACATAATCTCCACCATTTATTTTAAAATCTAATGGTTCAGATTCATTCTCATGTTCTCATATTAAAATGACATTCTCATAGGATACATCATATATATATATATATATATATATATATATATATATATATATAAAAGAATGTAATAAAATAAAAATGAAAAATTATTTTAAAAAAAAAATTGCAATGATTATTAAGTACAAAAATACGAAAAAATAATTTGGAGGTGCAATAACACGAAAGAAAATAAATAATTTTAAAATATTAAAATAAAAATGAGTTTATTTTCATAAATATAATAATTTTTTATTATCAAAATTCACATTCCCTTCCCTCCCCTCCAACTCCCTCTAATTTGAAGGACACAAAAAATGTATTTTGGAGGAGTTTTGCTCCTCTCCTAAAATTTGAATCATACATATTTCATTAATAATATTCCTTCCCCTCTCTTTCATTTTCCTCGAACAAAACACATCTTAAGCAAAAGATAAGAAAGAAAGAAAGAAGGGAGGGAAGAAGCAGATTTTGAATAAATAATACTTTCTCTGTCCCAAATTATAACCCATTTTTTAAAAGAATATTTATCCCACATTATAAGTTATTTTACCATTTCAATGCAACATTAATGATATTTTCCTCAATATACTCTCTATCTTTTATTAATATTATTTTGTTTCAATTCATTGAATTTTTCTTTTATCTATAATAAATGAAAGATACAACTATTGGAAAGTCTTTCTCTTTTCTATACAACATTGATTTTGCATTTACGGATTTCTTAATCTCTATATGATAGTAATAATGATAAATTATAATGATGGTCTCTCTATTTTAGACAAATAAAAATATTTTAAAAGCAATTAAATATGAGAATTTCTTATTACACCACATATGTTTCTTAGGCACCACGCGAAATTCATTTTTTACCCCCAGTTTTCGGATATGCACATCCGGACGCACCATTTTTTTTTTAAAACGTTGATTTGTTCCGGATGTGCATATCAGGAATAATTTCTAATCTGCAGATTCATAAAAATATACTAATACTTTTTTTTCCAAATCTTAGTTAATAAGAGTTATTTTAGTGAATATATAAGATTAGTTTGCTAAATATTTTTTTAAGGTTATTCCATAAAAAGGTCATGCCACATTTTATAGTTCTCTTTCAAACCATATATATATATATATATATATATATATATATATATATATATATATATATATATATATATATATATATATATATATACCACTTGCAGAACCAGAATCAGAATTTTCGACTTCACTTATGTAGTATCGAGCGCGGAAAGCTAGCAAGTATGCATAATAAGCAGGAGGAACTGAATACAAGATGCCATTTTATTTAAAATAAAGTTGTATAACTGACAACAAAACAGGAAAATGCTGGTGTCTACTACGGTTCCTTTGACAATTTAGAAAAACAAAATCAGCAAAAAGTTAAATTTTGAGTTGCACTATAGTGCACAGGGCAGTGGTTAACTGATGTAGAGTTATCTGTTAGAATGCAGGTTTAAACCCACACGACCTCAGTTCCCCGATTTTAGCCACTATGATAACAAATAAAAAGTTAAAGTTAGCTATGTCATACCTTCCGAATTGCATCCATCTCATAAAGCAAAACCTGACTGAACTGACCCTCACTTACTCCATCTCTGATAAGCAGAAATTAACAATGCAAAATAAATCATATATAAAATTAAAACAAGTTATAATATATACATATACATCAATATACACCAGTATGTATCATTTAGAAAAAACCAACTCGAACCTGTAAAATATAATCCTTTTAGGCTTACACCCAGTTAATTTATAGAAAGGCACACGCCACTCCCTGAAAATTAAAAGAAAATCAGCTATGTCTCATCATGAGGAATCCACAAATCTAACAAAATTATCTTTCATTCCAGTGGACCAATTTCCCTTCTGAGGACCCACTGTTATTTTAAAGAGATATTGAATTATTTCCTCGCAATGAACCTGAGCAGAAACAATTCCTCTGTATCTTGTGACCCAAAGTCAGTCCATTGATGCCACCAACAAGCAAACATAGAGTGATATCTAAATATGATTTCATAAAAAAAAAGTTACACATAAGTTATGTACTATATTTTGACAGGAGTATTATTATGTATATATATCATTTTATTTTATATATGGATGTTTTCGAATGTATATTAAGTTGCAACAATATATTAACATCTGCGACCAACCAACAAAACTGATTTTGTAAAAAAAAATAAAGGTCTGCTATTTTTCCAGATGTGCACATTAGGAAACATTCCGGATTTGCACATCCAAAACAAATCAACGTTTTTAAAAAAAATGGTGCGTCCGGATGTGCATATCCTAAAACTGAGGGCAAAAACAGAAATTCGCGTGGTGCCTAAGAAACATAGGTGGTGTAATAAGAAATTCTCTTAAATATACTGCACATAAATTTAAATTATTTCACTGCAAATTTAAATATTTTAGTCCAAATGATGGGTTAGTCACTACTAAAATTGTGGATGTACCAACCTCAGGTTGAGGAATGGTTCATTTATATGCATTTGAAGACATAATTATAAAATAGGAAATATACATTATCATAGAGATCAAATCAATTATGGAGTCTGCAATGTTTAAGTTGTTGATCTTTCCCTTAAAAACTAAAAAAATGATATATTTCTCTGATGTTGGGTTGGTCTCACCTATGATATAGTTTATATTTATAAACTTATCAAGATACTTGTTAAAAACAATAAAAATAAAGTCTGCCTATTATCTACCACTTTGCTCAAATTATATGTTAGTTGATGTCTAGATGAAAATTTCCAGTAATACCGTCATTCCACCGTGAAAATAAAAAATCATTTTCAGTATAATTTTTTTAATGTAGACTTATGATTTACCAGACTTGATTAGCACGATGCCATTAATGCAAGGCTGGTCCAACAGATATAGAGGTGAGGCAAATTTTAATATAAATTTTTTAATTAATTTTTTTAAAATTAGTAATTATATTTTAATAAAAAATATGTATATTTTCATTTAGATATTTTTAGGCTTTTGAAAATATAAAATCATTTATTAAATCAGTTTTATTTAATAATTATTTTTTAATCATTAACTATTCAATTTATTTATTTTTTATTCAAATTATGATAATTTTAACTCTATTAATAATTTTATATTCTGATTGTAAAATAAATAACATTTTCTTTTTCGAGAATATTAATATTTTATCAGCTTTTATTTGTAGTGCTATTTTCCAATTAATTTTTGTTATAGTTTTTATTAACTAGTTAATAATGTTTTTGAGATTACTCTCTTCAAAGTTCATACAGAGCTTACAAACTATTAATTAAGAGAATAAGCCTAAAAACACATTAATGCATCATAAACTTAAGAAACATGTTAAAGCATCTAATTTATTCAATTAATTTACTAACACTATAAAAAAATAGTAAAAAAGTGGAGGCTCAAGTGCCTGCATCCATGTAATCGATTTTTTTTTTTCTTTTTAAAAAAGCAATAGATCCACTAAAAAACCGAAATCTTGATTTGTTGGGTCAACAAACACTCCATAAATATAAATATATAGCAAATTCCATTATTTATAATATATTAGGTATGTTTGTTTCTATTTTTTTTAAAAACAATAAATGTTATGATTTTATATAATTTTTTTATATTTTCTTTATAAATTAATTTTAAAAAAGTTTCAAATAAAAATGATTTAACTGTTTTTCTTATAAAGTTATTTTATGTACTTTATTTTTTTATAATAAATTTTTTAATATTAAAATAAAAAAAATCTTTTAAATTTAAAGATATTTTAAATAATTTTTCATAAAAATTATTTTTAAAATATATATATATTTTAAAAACTTATGTGATTTTGGGTATATTTTAAACTTCATTTATGTTAGTAGATATTAAAATTAATCTTTTTAATTTATAAAAAAATAATTTAAGAAACTTTTAATTTTTCAGTATATATATATATATATATATATATATATATATATATATATATATATATATATATATATATATATATATATATATATATATATATATATATATATATATATATATATATATATATATATATATATATATATATATATAAGTTAAGAAAACAATTGTACCATCAAGTAGAATTATGTAGGTTGTGAAAAGAATCTTTGGTATCTCTAGCTTATGTTTTATGATATTTCATAGCATATTAATAAGAAATACTTTTTATTCTTAAGTAAATTATGTATAAATAATTATAAGAAAATGTTGTTTATACAAAATATGATGCTGAGTTAATTGTAAAAAAAAATGGTGTTGGTTAAAAAAGTCATGCATTTTTTTTACATAACTTTTGTAATTATTTTTGCTTGTTCCTAAAAAAAAAGTATACATTCTAAATTTAATTTTAAAAGTTATTAATATTAAGATATATGTATTTTTATTTCATAACATTTACTTTATTTTATAGATTTAGGTTGAAAGTTTGGTTCTTAAGGTAATTCCACCTAAAAATTGATTTTTTTTCAAATATTATCACATGTAAATAATTACTTATTAACTTGTTCATTATTTTAGAATTGAGACCAAATTTAGAACTGTATAAGAGAAAGATTTAGGTAAAGAAAACTGACAATACCATCTGGAAGAAAATAACTATGTAGGTCACAAAAGAGTTTACTGTCTCTATCTTATATTTATCATGTTTCATAGCTTAATAATAAATACTTCATTGTTCATATAAAATAAATGTTCTTTAAAAAATATCATGTATACTTTATTGTTCATAACAAGATAGTGTTAATGAAAAAATTGTGTTTGTTAACAAAATAGTGTTCATAAAAAATATCATACATACTTCATTGTAAAAAAAGTATCGTTCTTAAAAAGTATCATTCATGCTTCATTGTAAAAAAAAAAGTAGCTTTCTTAAAAAAATATCATTCATGCTTCATTGTAAAAAAAAGTAGCGTTCTTAAAAAATATCATTCATGCTTCATTGTAAAAATTACGTTTATAAAAAAATCATGCATTTGTTTTGTTACATGATATATATATATATATATATATATATATATATATATATATATATATATATATATATATATATATATATATATATATATATATGTGTGTGTGTGTGTGTGTAATATGTAGTTCATTATTTTAGAAAGATTTGATTTGATTTAGAAATATCAGATTCGATTTAGAAAGATTAGATTAGATATTTTTAGGCTTTTATAGTTTGGGTTTTAGCTTGAGATGCAAATTAACCTAAATCTATAAATAGGGAGGAACCCTTATCATTGTAATCATCAAGTTTGATAATAACGGATTTGCAGTTGCAAAGTGATAATAAAATTCCACAGTTGTGGGCAGAGAGAAACTCTGCAGAATTTCATCTTCTTCTCCAATGTTATTTTCTTTTCTCTTTCTCAACTTTTTCTTTCATTGTCATTGCGTGAGTGAGATAACAATCTTGAGATCAAGATTGAATATGAATTCTCCATAGATCGTGGTTGAATTCCAACATCTAGTATCTAGAGCTCTGGTTTTGATTCAAGGGAAGAACAACTGTGATGGTGATGAATCACCCGAACGGTCACTTTCCAGCAAATCTTTCAATTCTCAAGAAAGATAATAATGAGAATTGGTGCAAGCAGATTAAGGTGGTTTTCTGTTACCAAGATCTTTGGTATCTTGTGAAGGAGGGATTATCACCGTTTGCAGAAATTGCGACAAATCAGGAGAAAGCAACATATAAAGAATTGAAGAAGAAAGATTATAAAGCTCTCTTTATAATCTATCAATGTGTTGATCCAGATAACTTTGAAAAGGTTAGTGATGTAGAATCAGCAAAAGAAGCTTGGGAGATTCTTGAAAAATCGTTTGGAGGCGCAGAGAAGCTGAAAGAGGCGAGGTTACAAACTCACAAAAGGACTTATGAATTGCTTCAGATGGAAGAAATGAAAGTATAATAGATTTCTTCACCAGAGTTACAAAGCTGGTGAATCAAATCAAGGTATGTGGAGAAGTGTTGACATCAAGATCAGTTGTGTCAACGATCTTGTGGTCATTGGCTCCAAAATCCGACCATGTGGTAGTAGTCATAAAAGAGTTGAAAGACTTGTCAGTATTGATGAAGAAAGAGCTTCAAGGGACGCTTGAGTCTCATGAACAAAGGATGACTGAAAGAGCTGCAGGAGAGTCGAAGAGTGATATGGCTTTGCAGGCGCAATCAGAAAAAGAAATGAAAGGCAAAGGAAGCTGGAATAGAAACAAAGGTAAAGAAGGCTACACCAATTCGACTGGTCGAAATTAGCATGAAGGAAACTGGTAGAATCAGAGAAAACCCTGGAACCAAGGCAACCAAAGAGGTGGTGCTGCAGGTAAAGGAAGAGGTGGTGGTCGAAAGCCTGACAAAAGTCACATTCAGTGTTTCAATTGTCAAAAGTATGGTCACTATTTTAGTGATTGTCCAGAAAAGAAGAAGAATCAAGAAACTGATTCAAAGCTGACGAAACATGAAGAATAGATGTTGCTGATGGTCACAACAATAGACGAAGAGAGATTCCAGGACCAGTGGTACTTGGACTCAGGATGCTCATCACACATGACTGGAAGGAAAGATTGGTTTATAAACATGAAGCCCTCGTCGAATAACACAGTGAAGTTGGCAAATGATAACACTCTAGCAGCTGAAGGTGTTGGTGATGTTCAGATCGTGAGGAAATATGGCAAGAAATCAATAATTTCTAATGTGTTATACATACCAGGCATGAAAAGTAACCTGCTCAGTATAAGACAACTTGTCGAAAAGAACTACAAGGTAGTTGTCAAAGACACGATGATAAGAGTTCTCGACGCAGGTGGTAGGTTGATCTTGAAGGCTCCAATGTCTCAGAATAGGACCTTCAAGATTGAACTCAATGTGATGGAGCACAAGTGCCTAGCAACTGCAGCCAGCAAAGATGAGTGGTTATGGCATTTTCGATTAGGCCATCTCAACTTCAGTGACATCAGAGAGCTAAAGAGAAGAAATAAGGCTTCAAGATTACCTGAAATCGAAATTCCAAGTGAAGTCTGTGAAGAGTGTGTTCAGTCGAAACAACACAAGAATAACTTCAGCAAGGATGCATGAAGGAAGTCGAAGGAAATTCTAGAAGTCATATACTCTGATGTATGTGGTCCAATCCAGGTGGATTCGATTACAGGAAACAAATACTTTGTCACGTTCATAGATGATTACAGTCTAAAGATGTGGACTTACCTCATTAAGAAGAAAAGTGATGTGATTGAGGTATTTTCCATATTCAAATCTATGGTCGAAAGACAGAGTGGTCGAAAGCTGAAAATTCTGAGAACTGATGGTGGTGGAGAGTATGTGTCGAAAGAGTTTGATGCATTATGTGAAAAAGAAGGGATTGTGCATGAGGTGGTTCCACCCTACACTCAACAGTAAAATGGAATTGCAGAAAAAAAGAACAGAACCATCATGAACATGGTGAGAAATATGTTGAATGGAAAGCATCTACCCAAAGAATTATGGGGATAAGTGGTTTCGACAACAACATACATATTAAACAGATGTCTGACAAAGAAGCTTGAAGGAATCACACCAGAAGAATGTTGGTCTAGTGTCAAGCCTAGCCTCAGTCACTTGAAGGTGTTTGGATCTATAACACATAAACATGAGCCAGATCAGTTAAGAAGGAAGCTTGATGACAAGTCGAATCATATGATCTTGATAGGATATCATTCGACTGAAGGTTACAAGCTGTTCGACCCAATGAATAAGCAGGTAGTGATCAACAG
The DNA here is from genome assembly GCA_022829125.1 of Lathyrus tuberosus. Lineage (NCBI taxonomy): Eukaryota > Viridiplantae > Streptophyta > Magnoliopsida > Fabales > Fabaceae > Lathyrus > Lathyrus tuberosus. The sequence continues at coordinate 5,808,447 of JALAZF010000308.1, read as the reverse complement.
GGACATGATCTTAGATGAGCTTAAAGAATGGGATTGGACTGAGAATGTCAAGAAGGATTAAGTGAGAATCTCTTGTGAAAAACCAGCCACTGAAGTCGAAATAGAAGTTTGACAGGAACAAGTCAGTGATGAAGCAGGCCCAAGCAGACCTCGACGAACAAGACACATTCCTGCAAGGTTGTAAGAATGTGTGATTACATCAGATGATGTGGTCGATGAAGAGGGTGGGCTGGTACATTATGCTTTCTACGCAGATGTCGAACCAGTTAATGCAGTTGAAGCATTGAAAGATTCGAAGTGGGTGAAAGCAATGAATGAGGAGTTAGACTCCATCGAAGTCAACAACATCTGGTCACTTGTCGAATTGCCTCAAGGCAAGAAGGCAATTGATGTGAAGTGGATTTACAAGGTGAAGGTGAATCCTAAAGGAGAAGTAACTCGACATAAGGCGAGACTTGTGGCGAAAGGATTTCTTCAGAAGGAAGGAATCAACTTCAACGAAGTGTTTGGACCTGTTGCTAGGATCGAAACAATCAGGTTAGTTGTTGGTCTAGCAAATATGAATAATTGACACACATGCCAGATAGACGTGAAGTGTGTATTCCTTAATGGCCCCTTAGACGAAGAAGTTTATGTCGCACAACCAGCTGGGTATGTGAAACAGAGAGAAGAAAGAAAGGTGTACAGGCTGCATAAAGCCCTGTATGGACTTAAGCAAGCTCCAAGAGCTTGGAATAAGAAAATCGACAGCTTCTTAAGGGAGAAGAAATTTGTGAAGTGTACGACTGAACATGGAGTGTATGTAAGAAGAAGCAATAGTGAATTGCTCATACTATGCCCCTATGTCGATGACCTATTGATAACAGGAAGTTGCAAGAAGGAGATCGAAGATTTCAAGCATGCCTTAAGTGAGGAGTTTGAAATGTCAGACTTGGGAAATCTCTCATATTTCCTTGGCATCGAATTCTATAAGACTGGTAGAGGTTTGATGATGCACCAAAGAAGACATGTAAGCGAAATAATCAAGAGATTTGAGATGCAATATTGCAACCCAACTTCGACTCTAGCTGAGACCAGGCTGCAACTGTCGAAGGATTCAGATGAAGATGATGTCGACCTAACCCAATATAGAAGACTTATTGGCTCACTTAGATACCTTTGTCACACAAGGCCTGACTTAGCATACAGTGTGGGTATGGTGAGTAGATTCATGCAGAAGCTAAAGGTATCACACCTAGCAGCAATGAAGAGGATATTGAGGTATCCGAAAGGGACTCTCGACTACGATATTTTGTTTTCTGAAGCTGATGAAGGAAAAGAATGCAAGTTAGTGGGATACACCGACTCTAGTTGGTGTAGTGATGCTGAGGATAGAAAATCCACAGCTAGCTATGTGTTTATGTTAGGTGGTGCACCAGTTGATTGGAGTTCGAGAAAGGAGCCAGTAGTGGCATTGTCATCATGCGAAGCAGAATATATAGCTGCTTCTCGTTGTGCATGTTAAGCAACCTGGATGGTGAACCTGGTCTAAGAGATCACAACGAAGAGTCATGGAGCAATTACCATGAAGATCGACAGCATGCCAACTATCAACTTGACAAAGAATCCAATAGCACACGGTCGAAGCAAGCACATCGAAATGAGGTTCCATTATCTTCAAGAATAGGTAGCAGAAGGGAAGATGAACATGGAACACGGCAGGACTAAGAATCAGATTGCAAACATCATGACGAAGGGAGTGCCAGTCGAAGTGTTCAAGAAACTAAGATCTATGATGAATGTAGATAGTTTAGACACAATGAATTAGGTGGTGTGTTAAATATGTAATTCATTGTTTTAGAAAGATTATATTTGATTTAGAAAGATCAGATTTGATTTAGAAAGATTAGATTAGATATGTTAGTTCTGAATTGGCAGAAATTTTGGTAAAACAATGTGGTACATCAAGATGTCTTGCTTGATGTCTTGACATGTGATTCTAACATTCTGCAGGTGGTGTGTTTTTAGTATTGCAGGATTTGTGCATGATGTCAAACACGATGTTCTGACATCAGTAGACAGAACTTCCAGTTCAGATTTTTAGGTTTTATTTACTGTGCTATTTTTAGCAATCTTTTGTGTGTTTGTGTTGAGTGATTGCATGCGTAATTCTGGGAGTAAAATTATATTGGAGTGTTATTTTTGAAGGCAATCTGTTTATGAAGAATATGGAGTTGCTATTTTCATGCATAAAGATTTGGAGAATAATTAGTTTCAATTGTTAATTAGAACTAAGATCTGCTAATGCCCAAGCCCAATGTAAGGAATGTTTATGGGAATATTATGTTATCCTATGTGGTGCTGTTTTATAGGTTTCAAGAAGAATATTGAAGAATAATGACTTTATAATTATGGAGATAAATTAGGAAGGATTTGATTGAAGACCTATTATGTAGCAGAAGTTTCTGCTGATTTGTAGCAGCTGTTATGCTGTGATTTAAAGCCCAAATCCAGTTGGGAATAAGTTATAAACAGAATGCTTGTAACCTAGAAAAAGCACGGGTCAAAGATGTAGATCATTAGGGTTTGTGTGAAATTGTGAGCCACTCTGGTACTGTTTTGTGCTTAGAGTTGGACTGTTTAGTTGAGTTGTATTTGTCAATCATCTATGAGCTTTTAAGCAATGATGATTGTGTTTCTTTGAAGTGTGTCTTCTACTTTTCTGTGATTGAAGAGTTGTTGGAAATCAAGTTGTTGATGCAGTGGCTGAGGTATTGACTGCTAGACATCATTGCGATGATTGGAAGAGAGATGAAGTCTCTTATCTAGGGAGAACTTAGGTAGAAGGGTCATTGGGTAGTTATTAAGTGAGTAGATTGTCAATGGGTGTGTTGGCTGTAGGGTCTATGAATTGATACTGTTAATAGTAGACTTCCTTCCTGGCTTGGTATGCCCCCAGATGTAGGTTGTTAGACCGAACTGGGTAAACAATTCTTGTGTTGCTTATGCTTTTTTAATATCGTGTTTAATGTTTATATGCCTTGCCTATGTGTTTTGTTCAGATCAGATGTCTCGACATGTCTCGACCCGTCTTAGGACATCTAGGTATCAGAGCAGGCATCATGTTCTATTTTCTGGGTGAGATCCTAGGGAAGATACTTTCTGGTTATGGGCAAGGTATGTGGTACCTACTGAAAAGTTGTTTGAACTTGGAGAAGTTCATATTGTTGTTTGAATGGTCCCTAGAAGTGGAGGATGGATTGTTCATGACAGGGTGTGTATTGGACCTGTCTGTTGTTATCAGGCTTGTAGCTTTGGTGGTGAGCTGCTGTGTGGTTTAATTTATTTTCAAACCTATGTTGACCTATTGCACATGGAGTGTCGTGTTTGTGCAAGGGTTATTATGTTTTTCCTGAAGGTTGTAGAGGAGGCATCTGGGTTGTGTGTCTAAGAAGTTTCTTTCAAGAAACATGTCTTAGATAAGTGTGTTGGTCAAGAGATGATCAACATATTGTCACTCATTGGATTAGTGTATTTCTGATCCAAGTGAGTAGGAGTACAAAGGCTATTTTTTGTGTGGAGATCAAGCTCAAATGTCAAGGACATTCTCTTTGAAATCTGGAAGTTCCTTCTAATCAAATGAGCCAGATGTATGGAATCTTGTTTATGGCCATGGAGCAGATTACTGTTATATGTGTGTACCAACCACAGGATGTGCAGCTATTGGATGGGAGAATGAATAATTCCCTTAGGAGTTCTTAGCAGTTAATAAGGGAGAGTCCTTAATCTGATGCTGGAAGAACTCGAAGAAATATCAGACATAATGTCTTGACATCTTTGTATAGAGAATTTATTTTTCTCAATATGTCTGGTGATGTTTCTCAAAAACAGGATGGAGGTTGTTTACTCAAACTTGATATCACTGTCAAGTCTATGAGAGCATGGAACTCTTGTTCCAGTGGAAGAGAAACTCAAATGGTTGTACGCAGAGGAGATGTATTAACCTAACTGGTTGACTGGTGTCTTCATTGTTGGAATGTCATCCAAACCATCTAGCATGAGCATTTTAGATTTGTGTTTGGAACAAGGAGGAGTTGGTGTTTTTTTTGGGACCAAAGGATTATGGTTCCCTGGTATCTGCATGAGAAGTTTCCTCTTAAGCTGGAGTTCAGTTATGTGGTGTCCTCACATAATGGAACATTTTTTTTTGCAAGGATTGAAGGGCATCCTTGTAGGTTGAAGTGTTGGGAGAAGCATATTTTTTTCTGAACAATCTGTTTGTGATGACCAGTCAATGTTTTTTTAGTATGCTCCAGAAACCTGTTAGAGGGAATCTCCTCTTTTGGTGCAGAAGGATGACATCCAACATCTCAAAGTCAGACAAGAGGTCTGAACATTAGAAGTTTGAGAAGAAGATTCTTGAGATGTAGAGTATGCAGGTTACTGCTTGTGTGTATGATCTGGTTTTCAATCAAAATATTGTTTGATTTAATTTTCTCATTCATCTTCTAATCACTCTTTTTGTACATAGTCACTTAGAGAAATCAAATTAAAAAATTAAAGTAAAAACTATTTTCAATTCTTTTATTCTCTATTCATTTTCATTTAATGAATGCAAATAAATTATATATATTAATATAAAATGTACGGTAGATTATTATTATTATTATTATTATTATTATTATTATTATTATTATTATTATATAAAAATGAATGTCTTTTTTTCTTAAAAAAAATGTCTTTGGCATACCTAAACTATAATCCATTACTTTTAATTTTGAAATTTTGCTTAACATCGCGTGTAAAAATTAAAATTGATTATTTTATTATAGGGTATATTGAAAATTTTCAATAAATAAAAAAATTCTGAATATTTTAGATAGTTTAGTATTATTTTTTTACTAACAATTTTTTAAATATTTTCCAATAATAAATATAAAAGACTATAAAAATTAAATAATTTATTAACGGTTATCATAATTTTTTATATTATTTTTAAAATATATATTCTTGTGAATTATTATTCTTATATGAATAAAAAATATTTATTTAGTTATAAAACCGATTTAATCGGGGTCTAACCTCGGTCTAACCTTAAAACTTTGAGTTTGTATGTGCATTGGTTTGATGTCCGATCTAATTTTAATATATATATATATATATATATATATATATATATATATATATATATATATATATATATAGGGAACATATCATATGAGAATGTCATTTTTATGTAAGAATATTAGAATAATTCTGAACCATTAGATTTTAAAATAAATGGTGGAGATTATGTGTCAGTTTTTTTTTCTCTCTCCTCCATCATTTATTTTAATAATGCAGGAGAGAGAAAAACAAAAACCACACATAATCTCCACCATTTATTTTAAAATCTAATGATTTATATTCAATTTTCATGTTCTCACATAAAAATGGAATTCTCATAGTATATGAACCCTATATATATATATATATATATATATATGGTGAATTCTAAGACGAGGGCTTAATTAAGTCCCTCATGGGTATATATATATATATATATATATATATATATATATATATATATATATATATATATATATATATATATATATATATATGGTGAATTCTAAGACGAGGGCTTAATTAAGTCCCTCATGGGTGTACTACACCATATTTACTGTAAGATTTGTTCAATGATCTAGATTTGTTGAAAGTATAAATGAGAATATCTACACTGTAACACACAATAATCATGTCTCTCCTTTCTTCATCTACCGTATTATCTTTTTCTTTACATTCCTCCATTTTCTTTCTTTCTTAAAAGCTCCCTAAAACAATAGTTGAACTTTAAACAATTAATAATAATCATCATCCATATTTTCTTAACAGTTCCACAATCATGATAGAAAACATTGAATTAACAAAAGATCTATGTAAATATGTTTGTCAAAGGTGAGAAGACAAAAACTTTGAATAAAAAAAGAGTATAAATTATTTAAGAAGCTTTGCAACACTGTATATAAGAAAAGCCCTAAAGGTAGTGAGTCTATTTTGTTGAACTCCTTAAGTTCTTTCTTCCATTATTACCAACTTCAGTGATTAATCTGACATCTCAAATGTTCAACTTCTCCTCACCGACACGTTAACGATGATTTTGTGTTAACTTTTTTTTTATAACAGCAACTACTACCAACATTTGTATTTTTTTTCTATAAAAAATCTGCAGATTTTTAAGGATTACATTTGTATTTTTTTCTATAAAAAATCTGTAGATTTTTAGGGATTTTGAGAGGAGTCATATGGGAAAGAGATAGGAGTTGATTGTGGATTTTTTTACCCAAATACCCCTAATTTTGGAAAAAATTCCCAAAATAACCCATGTTTCAAAAAAATTCCCAAACTGCCCCAGTTAGGGTTTGGGTTTGTACAATGTCGCCATTGGAATTGACGACATCTCTTTAAGGCTAACAAGCTGTCGCCAATTGAACTGGAGACAACATTCCAAGCCGCTAATGCAATTGGCGACATAGTGTAATGGTAAAAGGGAGTCGCCAATTGAAGTGGAGACTCCCTAGAAACTGAATTTTTTCACTATAAATAGGGGTGTTAAGCTCAGTTTGTTCCACATCTCTTCTCACAACTTTGTTTTACTCAGAAAATGTATCGTCGTCTTTGGGGAAAAGTTATTTTTTCGCGAGACAAGCCACCGATCGACATGATGTTTTGGAACATACAAGGTATCAATCAACTTAAGAGAGAGCTGAATCGGTGGTTGGAGGGAGACATTGGGGAAGGGGAGAAAATCCGAAGTATCGAGAGACTTGATCGGCTACGTGGATGGGTTCGTGTGATGTAAGTCCGCCTAACACCCGCAGATGTAAGTCCGCCTAAACATTTCTCTTCTTTTATTTCATATATTTTACTACCTAATATTTTTCTATTATGCAGTTCATATGGCGTCCATACCTAGGCATGGAAGACCTACATGAAGTCAGCGACGAAGATGTTGCCATTTGGACTGCATGTGTCCCGATCATTAGATTCACAACTGTGGAGCTGCACAACAGTTACCGTGTCAAACTGCAATTTGGAATACATCAAGACATCCCAGATCCGCCTGTTGGCATCTGTAAATGACATCTAAAAAGAGTTAATGATCAATGGGAATTTAGGGACTGGAAGGATTTTGCAAAGACTGAACGTCGTAAATGGATGAACCACAACCACTATGTCTTACGTGAGCCGGTGATGCCAACCCCATCTATACCACCTACACTCAAGAAGCCTCAACGTCTAACCCACCTCCAAGGCCATGTTACTCACAACCCCTACCCAGCAAAATTACCAACCTATTATCCATCCAAACATGCCATACACCCAACCACAATAACAAGAGCGTCACCCATATCATCTTCAACAAAATGATTATTATCAAGAGACTCAATATGGCTATGCCCCCAACATGTCACAAAGATACAACCAAAACGAGGGTACATCATACCATAGCCAAATTGGGCAAACATCTTTTCATAACCCATACGCCCAAACATCATACACTAGCCAACACAATCAACCTTCCCAACAGCCTTAGGGCTTTCAAACATCATTTCAACCTTTCATCAACGAATCCTTCACACCAATGCCTCCCTTCAATCGGCCTGCCCGCACACCAATCACCCCCTCAAACTATACTGGCATGGGTCGGACGCTCAGTTTCAGTCCCCAAGACTTCACGGGAATGCAAGACATCCTAAGGGAACCATCTCGGACTGTTCCTGAGACTTCGACTCCTCAAACACCGGGCGTGAATCAACAACAAGGGGAACAAGGGGGTCGAGTACAATGAGTGCAACGAGTGAGGGTCCCTTGGGGATGTGGAATTGGTGGCCGGTTGAATGCACTCGGTTAATGTAATATTTTATTAAATTAATGAAAATTTTATATCATTGTGCAAATAAAATCAACATAATATTTCAATACTAAAAAAAAAACAACACACACCCTGTCTCCACATCATTTGGCGACAGGGTTATAGCCTTACACTATGTCGCCAATTGCACTGGCGACTTGAAATGCTGTCTCCAGTTCAATTGGCGACAACTTGTTAGCCTTAAAGAGATGTCGCCAATTCCAATGGCGACCCTGTACAAACCCAAACCCTAACTGGGGCAGTTTAGGAATTTTTTTGAAACGTGGGTTATTTTGGGAATTTTTTCCAAAATTAGGGGTATTTGGGTAAAAAATCCGTTGATTGTGTGTGAAAATTAATAAATGCTCTCGTTTTAATTTTCACTAAATCTAAGCCATTAATTAAATCAAATGGTAATTTTGTTATAGTCCACATGTGAGGGATTTAGTAGCACCCTCACCCTAGAACTCACCTATATATTGAGCCGGTGATGCCAACCCCATCTATACCACCTACACTCAAGAAGCCTCAACGTCTACCCCACCTCCAAGGCCATGTTACTCACAACCCCCTACCCATCAAAATTACCAACCCATTATCCATCCAAACATGCCATACACCCAACCACAATACCAAGAGCGTCCCCCATATCATCTTCAACAAAATGATTATTATCAAGAGACTCAATATGGCTATGCCCCCAACATGTCACAAAGATACAGCCAAAACGAGGGTATATCATACCTAGGGGTGGGAATAGGCTGAGCCGAGCTAGGCTTTGCCAAGCCTGAGCCTGGCCTGCTAAAAAATTCAAAGCCTAAGCCTGACCTGTAGCCTATCATAGGCTAATTTTTTGGCCTAAGCCCGGCCTTTTCGAAGGCCTGATTGGCCTACTAGCCTATTTAAAAGCCTACTTCATTTGAACATCTGTAAATAAGAAATTCAACTAATGTTAAATAGACTAACAAGTTAAAAGATCAATGAGTTTAAATGTTTTTTTTTCATTGTCTCGTTCAAGTTTTCTTATTAGCATAAGTTTGGTGATACTATTTGTTGAAGAGAACTTATGAGAAAAACTTATGACATTGTTTATAATGTTTGTTCAACTTATTTTAATAAGTTCTTCAAGATAACTAAGTTTTATTTTCGTATTTTAGTTAAAAGTACAAAATAGAATATAATAATAATAAATTTATTGATTTTTTCTTAAATAGGCCAGCCTGATAGGCTTAAAAGGCTTTTCTTACAGCCTGTGGCCTAGCCTCTTTAGCTAAATAGGTTTATAAAAAAGCCTAGGCTTTTTCTATTTAAGAAAAATCCTGGTCTGGCCTCAGCCTATGTAGGCTAGGCCGTAGGCCCCTGTTAGTTGGCCTGACCTATTCCCACCCCTAATCATACCATAGCCAAATTGGGCAAACAACTTTTCATAGCCCAAACGCCCAAACATCATACCCTAGCCAACACAATCAACCTTCTCAATAACCTTATGGCTTTCAAACACCATTTCAACCTTTCATCAACGAATCCTTCACACCAATGCCTCCCTTTAATTGGCCTGCCCGCACACCAATCACCCCCTCAAACTATACTGGCATGGGTCGCACGCTTAGTTTCAGTCCCCAAGACTTCACGGGAATGCAAGACATCCTAATGGAACCATCTCGGACTGTTCCTGAGACTTCGACTCCTCAAACACCGGGCGTGAATCAACAACAAGGGGAACAAGGGGGCCGAGTACAACGAGTGCAACGAGTGAGGGTCCCTTGGGGATGTGGAATTGGTGGCCGGTTGAATGCACTCGGTTAATGTAATATTTTATTAAATTAATGAAAATTTTATATCATTATTCAAACAAAATCAACGTAATATTTCAATATTAAAAAAAAACAACACACACCCTATCTCCACATCATTTGGCGACAGGGTTATAGCCTTACACTATGTCGCCAATTGCACTGGCGACTTGGAATGCTGTCTCCAGTTCAATTGGCGACAGCTTGTTAGCCTTAAAGAGATGTCGCCAATTCCAATGGCGACCCTATACAAACCCAAACCCTAACTGGGGCAGTTTAGGAATTTTTATGAAACGTGGGTTATTTTGGGAATTTTTCCAAAATTAGGGGTATTTGGGTAAAAAATTCGTTGATTGTGTGTGAAAATTAATAAATGCTCTCATTTTAATTTTCATTATATCTAAGCCATTAATTAAATCAAATGGTAATTTTGTTATAGTCCACATGTGAGGGATTTAGTAGCACCCTCACCCTAGAACTCACCTATATATTGAGCCGGTGATGCCAACCCCATCTATACCACCTACACTCAAGAAGCCTCAACGTCTAACCCACCTCCAAGGCCATGTTACTCACAACCCCTACCCATCAAAATTACCATCCCATTATCCATCCAAACATGCCATACACCCAACCACAATACCAAGAGCGTCCCCCATATCATCTTCAACAAAATGATTATTATCAAGAGACTCAATATGGCTATGCCCCCAACATGTCACAAAGATACAGCCAAAACGAGGGTACATCATACCATAGCCAAATTGGGCAGACATCTTTTCATAGCCCAAACGCCCAAACATCATACCCTAGCCAACACAATCAAACTTCTCAACAGCCTTATGGCTTTCAAACACCATTTCAACCTTTCATCAACGAATCCCTCAAACTATACTGGCATGGGTCGCACACTCAGTTTCAGTCCCCAAGACTTCACGGGAATGCAAGACATCCTAAGGGAACTATCTCAGACTGTTCCTGAGACTTCGACTCCTCAAACACCGGGCGTGAATCAACAACAAGGGGAACAAGGGGGCCGAGTACAACAAGTGCAACGAGTGCAACAAGTGAGGGTCCCTAGGGGGTGTGGAACTGGTGGCCGGTTGAATGCACCCGGTTAATGTAATATTTTATTAAATTAATGAAAATTTTATATCATTGTGCAAACAAAATCAATGTAATATTTCAATACTAAAAAAAAAACACACACCATGTCTCCACATCATTTAGCGACAGGGTTATAGCCTTACACTATGTCGCCAATTGCACTGGCGACTTGAAATGCTGTCTCCAGTTCAATTGGCGACAACTTGTTAGCCTTAAAGAGATGTCGTCAATTCCAATGGCGACCCTGTACAAACCCAAACCCTAACTGGGGCAGTTTAGGAATTTTTTTGAAACGTGGGTTATTCTGCGAATTTTTTCCAAAATTTGGGATATTTGGGTAAAAAATTCGATGATTGTGTGTGAAAATTTATAAATGTTCTCATTTTAATTTTCACTAAATCTAAGCCATTAATTAAATCAAATGGTAATTTTGTTATAGTCCACATGTGAGGGATTTAGTAGCACCCTCACCCTAGAACTCACACACACACATATATATATATATATAAAAGTGAGAATTAACTTACTCCAAGAGTAAGTTTTTTTATCTTACTCCAAATCATAGCCTTTAAATTGAATAGAATATAATGGTTAATTAATTAAAAAATGTTAATTATCCATTAAATTAGATTCAATTTAAAGACTATGATTTGAAGTAAAATAAAGAAAACTTAGTCGATCCAATATATATATATATATATATATATATATATATATATATATATATGGGTTAAATATACGATACCCCTGCAATGTTAGCGAAATCCAGTTTATTCCTGTTGTACCCTAATTTTTACCCCTAAGATTTCTGACATCTCATTTGCATCTTATACCACAAACAAGATCATGCTTTGGTGCCTTTATTCCTCTCATCTTTAGGTTTATGCCTTGCAAGGATCACCGAGCATCTGTGTGTTTCTTATTTGCCTTTATTTGCTTATGTTTACTAACCTTTAATCAAAATCCAAAAATATGTTTGTTTCCCTTTTACTAACTTTTTCAGGAAAGATTTGGATCAAGGATATCAAATACCAGTCCTTCGACTCGAATGAAATTCATCTGAATAAAGTCAAAGTTGATATGCGACCAATTCAAAATCATCTGATCAAGAGTTTCCAAGATTTAATTGATTATTATTCAAAGAGAGTCTAAGGTTCATGTGTTTATTTCCATGTCTTCTTTGACAAGCAAAAAGAATCGAGCCAGAGCCAAGACAGTGCAACAAAAAGGCAATTTTCCCATTTTTTCACTGAAGTAATCAATTACCCTATCTTGGTAATCGATTACCACGTGATCTTGATTTTGCCTCCAAATTCAAATTCCAAACCTAACTTTGGCTCCAAACCAAACTCCAAGGCACCAAAATTTCCAAGCCTAAATCCTATAAATAGAACCCTCATTTCATTCATTCTTCAAGCTTTTGATAGCCAAGAAACCTCTTGCAAATTCTCTTCCCAACCACAAAATTTACTCAAAGCTCACTTTTCTTCTTTTGAAAGTTAACAAGTTTTCACATTGAATATTGTTCAACTTTGAGCTAAACCTTCATCCAAATTTTTTTCTTCATCAATTCTTGTAGATCAAGGTTTTAGAGTTTGGATCTTAGAGCAATTTGAAGCAATTTTCAGATTTGGAATGGTAATCTCATTTTTCACCATTGTTGTTCTTGATTCATCTTCCACAATGTGATCCTTTAATAATTCTTGTTGCTTGATCTTTGGATCTTGAAAATTGTATTTCAATTGGTGTATTTACTGTTGTTTACATTGAAATTTCGTGCACAATCCATTCCCTGATCATGCTGAATTTTGAAGGAATGCTGAATTTTGGAGATGCTGAATTTTTGCTGTTTTTCTGCTGTTTTTATAGTGGTAATCGATTACAAGCTTTAGGTAATCGATTACCCTAAAGCAGAATGGTGTTTTCACCTATTTTTGGGACTGTTTTGGTTATTTCTTCATTCCTAACCCCCCTCCCTTTGTTCTTAGCCTTAGATCACATAATTTTGTGGTTTAATTTGGCTTTCTTTTCATCTATTTCTCTTTTATTTGGATCGATGAAAATCTTACATATCATAGATTGTTGATTTGTCAAGGATGTTTAATCTTCATTATTTCAAATCATGGACGAATGATCATCGAGATAATTCTCCGTACTTTGAATTAGTGATAGGTTACATTTGATAAATTGATGAAAGATCTTAATCAAGATGAGATCACTACCTATTTTCTTTTCGTGCGGTATTGCTTTCGGATGACGATTTACATATCTCTCATCTAGCATGCATTAGCACTAACATCGTTATTGACCGGTCTCAAGTAGGGTGACTTCTATATAAGTCACTTGGCGATTGCTTAACATAGCGCTACATGTGTCCCGTATCGGAAAATGATCATTCGTGGCCCAAACTTATGTTTGCAAGCCAAAGGATGGTTGATTATTTGTCTTTTGGCTCAATACTTATGAGACTTGTTGTTAGGAGGCTTTGGTCTTATCAATCCTCTAATGAGTTCTCATTAACCTTGACCTAAGTGCATTATTCAATCATTATTGATCATTTGCTCTAAACTAATCACTAAATTCTAACCTTATCTTTATGCTTCCTTCTTGGTCCCTATCTCTCTTTGTTTTTTTATGCTTTATGTCATTATATCATATCATATCTTGCTTATGCTTCCGTCATTTTCACTTTGTCCACTTGGACCATATGTTTATACTTATGCCTTTTTCTCTTTGTCCACTTGGACCAAATATATTAATAAAGGCTAATACCTCTAAAAAACTTGTGCTTCTAATCTTGGACTATGGCTACTATCCTTTGCATTGGACATGGAATTTTGCACCTAGACCTTGGACATCCAATGCTATTCTTGGACCCTTGGACATAAAACTAGGACCCTTTCCCTTTGCTTTGGAATTATGGTTTGAAGACTTTGGAGCCTTGCGCTTTTGCTTGGTTTATGGTGAAGATAGCTACATTTGTGGTTAGATCTTTCTTATCCTTAGCTTTTACTTTATGCTTTAGGATAGTCACTTCTTCTCCACCCTTTATTCAATTTTCAAAACCTCCTCCCTCTTTCAAAAACTTATTGTTTTCAAACTCTCACCTCTTTCATAATCAACCATAACAAAATCAGAACAAACCCATTTTGTTATTTGTACCACAAACTATGAGGTTTTGATCTTATATTGCACTTTGTGGGTACGTAGGTATGAGGCGACAAGTCTCTCCAAACACAAAAATTTTAAAAAATATTTCTCTTTTCACCTCCCCAATCTCTTTTCAAATAAACATTTTCAAACCAAAAAGCGTAGATATTTCAAAGGGTTCCTATAGAGTACTATAGACGTTTTGGGTGCTAACACCTTCCCTTAGCGTAACCAACCCCCTTACCCAGTCTCTGTTTACTTGTTCTTACTTTAGAACTCTTTAGGTCTTATTCACTCTTTTTCCTTTCCTTTTTGGATAAAATAAAAGTGCGGTGGCAACTCTTGCTTTATGAGTTAAGTTAATCAATAGCTTACACTTATGATTTTTGCCGCTACAGAAAAGTGGTGACTCTGTTGGGACCTCTGGTTCTTAGTGTGTTTGACCTACTTTGATTTATTTATGCTTTATCTGTTTGATATGACTGTTATTGCTTGTTCTGTTTGGGCGCTTGGAGATCTCTGTGTGGTGAGATAAGTCATATACCCGGACGTGAGAACACTTATAATAAGAGGGTGGTATAGTCTTGTTCGGCTTACGTGGAGTAATCCTTACTAAGCTGACTTGAGATCCCCCGCTCAGTGGAGGCCCCTTTAGGATTACTGGTGTCATACGAGTAGTCGTACTTGACATTACTTTTTCTGACTTGGGAGCCTGAGAAGCTGAGGACCTTAGAACCCTTTAACCCATCTTGGCCTTATTAGGACGTGGTGCGGTGGCTATTCAAGTGTAGACTTGAATTAGTTGTTACGCGATACCACACTCAGACGATTTTCTCTTGAGAATATTATTGGCTGACGAGTAGTCGTTTAAGCCGATAATATCCGAAAGATGGATCTATGATCCTGGGCACTTTTTAGATCCTTGTTCTACAGGTGCTAAGATAACCTTAGTACATACCATTATGGTTTGGTTCTTAACCCTGGCTCCATGCTCGTGACTCGAACCTTTGAACCTGTGTGCTTTGAGTGATCTTGTTTGTGGTTGTTGCATCCATGCACTCTTGCATTCATGAGCATACATCTGCATTCTTCCAAGTTGCCACAAAAACTTATTTTAACTGTCTCCTTCTTCAATTATCTATTCACCGTCAAGATATTTCCTCGACACAACTACGGAACTAGAGCTGCCGTCAGATTGAGAATGGAAAATCAAGAGCAACACAATGCCGAAGTCAGAATGGAAATTGATGAGTTGAAGGCCAACATGACCAAGCTCCAGAAATGGTGCAAGTTCTGATTGCTAGAGGTGAACCACCTCAGAGGACCGTGATCTCTGAAGTCTCAATTACTGTTGTTGAACCTCCACTGATTCAGCAACCAGCTTCTACTTGGCCAGAATTTGGGTTACCTCTGAATTACTCGCCACCCTTTGCAACTACTCCAATGGTTGGCCCATCTGTATTTCCAGTATCTTTAGCTCCATTATTCACTGAACCTTAACCTGTTGTGCATTCTGCTACTCAAGGTATTCCTAAGAATCCTCCTTTCGTGTACCATGCTGCTGGTCCATAATCTGAAAGTCAGGGAGAACCTGGAGACATTGAAGAAGTCAGAGAGAAATGGTAAACTCTGGAGAAAAGGATAAGAGCCGTGGAAGGAAATGATCTCTCTGGTGCTGCCACAATGGACATGTGCTTGGTTTCAGACTTGGTTATGTCTGCTAAATTCAAAACTCCTGATTTTGAGAAATACAAGGGGCACACCTGTCCCAGAAGCCACTTAGTGATGTACTACCGCAAGATGGCTGCCTATACCAACAGTGACAAATTGCTCATTCATTGTTTCCAAGACAACTTGAGTGGGGCTTCACTGAAATGGTATATGGGATTTTAGAAGAACCGTATCCAAAGTTGGAAGGACTTGGCTGATGCTTTCTTAAAGAAGTATAAGTACAATCTAGACATGGCACCTGACCGCCGCCAACTACAAAATATGTCTCAGAAAGAAAAAGAATCCTTTAAGGAGTATGGTTAACACTAGAGAGAGCTAGCTGCTCAGGTGGAGCCACCCTTGGCAGAAAAGGAATTGACTGGATTGTTCATGGACACTCTTCAGCCACTATTTTGGGAAAAGATGATAGGAAGTGTATCATTTGGTTTTGCTGACCTAGTCACTATTGGAGAAAGACTAGAAGAGGGTATCAAGAAGGGAAAGATTACTAATGTTGAAGCCTTTAATGGTGCTAGAAAGTCCGCTGGGAATTTTCAAAAGAAGAAGGATTGTGATACCCATGCTGTTTCAGTTGAAGGGAAACCTCGTCGTTGGAAACAACAATATGTAGCTGCAGTTGCTCTTGTTGTCAATGCTCAACCAGTTCAAACTCCTCGTCAGGCTGTTATACAAAATCAGAATCGCAATAGGGTTAACTTTGATCCTATCCCAATGTAATACACTGATTTGTATCCAGGTCTTGTTAAAAAAGGTTTGATTACAACAAGGGCTCTACTTCCTCCTCCAAATCCTCTCCCAGCCGGCTATAGGGCTGATCTTCATTGTGAGTTCCATTAAGGTGGGGTAGGCCATAACTTGGAAGGTTGCTATGCATTGAAGGCTAGAGTACAAGAGCTGATCAGAGACAAGATCCTCACATTTCTTGATGATAATCCCAATGTTGTCAACAATCCTTTGCCAGAGCATGCCAAGTGAAGTTTGAGTCGGTTCAGACAGATCATCTCCTAAAAGCCAGTGTTTCAGACAGGATAGCTCATCCTTGTTGATGATTAGTCACTAGGCCTTGTTTCTTTCTGTTTGCATTTTTCTTTGATTGTATTGACTATTTGCTTTCAAACATTATTTGTACTTTCATGGTAATTTTAATGAAATGAGCATTGCAATGTTTTGATTCAATTCATTTACATCCACTGTGTGCATCTTTATGCTTTCTCTTTCACAAAATAAAAACATATCTCATGTTCACTTTCTTTATCAAGCTTTTGTTTATGCAAAGATTGGAGGGAGGATGATGAAAACGAAATACCCAAAATTGCTGGATTGTATGCTTTTAATTAAAACTTGGCTGATAATGTACAGGCATTGTTTCAACTCCTAAACACTGGAGAAATAAGGAAGTTAATCCCTTGTGAACCCCTTTGAGCCTAGAAGGTGGAATTTATTTCTGTACGAAAAAACCTGCAATCTTAACCTGGGGATGGGTAGTTCTTAGTTAATTTGACTGTGTATTTAAACACAAGAGAATCATTCAAGACACCTTCCAATAAAGGTTGCAATCACAAGCTTTCCTTTGCACACATCAAAGAAGTGTCGAAGATGTCTTTCAAATCAAAAGCCAATGATGGTTCACTGTAATCATTAAGCCAGACAATCACTATCTTTAAAAAAAAAGAGAATGAAAAAAATCAAAAGAAAAGCCTGCTAAGTCAAAACCTATGGAGGAGACTTAGGCAAAAATTTGGGCATCCCGCTGACTGTAAGCTCAAATGACATAGTTCAGGCAAAAGTTAGGGATAATAAAAGAAAAATCAAGAGGATACCAAAATCCTCAAAGACAAAACGAGTTGACTAAGGTTCTCATCAAAAACAACAAAATGTTGTAAGAAAAAGTGACTGCCGTCTCAAAAATCCCTTGGCACTTGAGTCACCATCATAACTGTGTTGCAATTCCAAAATCGCTTGGAACCTAAAGGCGTAGTTTGAATTAACTAAACATATGACTGAAGTTCACCATGAAGAATGGGTTGGGTACAAGTAAACTTTGAGTCTATATCCTTTGTTTCGAAAACCGTGAACCAGACCACTTTACAACCCTCAAAAGACCTAATTGAAGCCAGGTTTCTTTTGAAAGCATACTACATCAAGGTTGTGTAAATTGACTCCTAAGTTTTTTGCCAATCATTTGTTTTGATGTCATACCTTTGCTGTCTCTTTCATTTTGAATGTCTAAACCACCGTGTTTTGACAAGTGATTCATTTGCTTTACATCAATAATCTCATTCCAAAAATGATTTTGATTTCAAAATTGCACGAGCTTTGCATTAAAATTACCATGAATGAATAGTTTTATTTGCAGACAGACTTTTCTCATCAAGAAATTTCAAACAGTTAAGAAACTTGGTCAGTGATCTTATCAGGGGCACATTACTTCCAGATCTGGTTGTGAATTAGTTCAAGATTTGTTGCTCAGTGCAAGTTATTCTCAGAATTGGTTAGCCAGAAGATCTCTTTCAAGACCCATACTGAGTTTATTCTCAATATTCATTTCAAGAACTGAAGCCATGATCAACTCATCCCCAACAATAGTCAAGTTAAAGCCATGATCAGTTTATCCTCAGCATTAGTCATTTCAAGAATTGAGGCCATGATCATTTTTTCCCCTGCAGCAGTCAAACTGAAGCCATGATCAGTTTATCCTCATCAGTCAATCAATCTGGGGCAGTTTCTTTAAGAATCCTCAAGATGTCTTTCCTCAAAAGACCATCAGCCTGATGCAATTCATAAGTGTGACAAAGATATGTTCAACATATTCTCTCCAAGCAGAGTTGACAGTGTTCCCTGTGTTGAGGAATTAGAGTTCCATTCTTCCCTCACAAAAGAGTCTATCTCAGTTATCATAATCATCTGCATTGCATACATAAATCATTCATATATCATGCATAGAAAGATTTGCATAACACGAAGTGTGTTTCGCGCTCATGTGCATTTCTCGAGGTCCTGTTGCTATCAACATCTTACCTTATGATCGAAGTCCAACTTACTTGGCGCCTACCAAAACAATTACATGTCTTTTCATTCAATGTTATTCTTGAATGTTTTCGTTTCCCTGTGCATCTAGTGCTGTTGTTAGATGTTTGTCTTTTTCCATTCTGGTGTTATTCCTGAATCTTTGCTTTCTTTCGCTCTAGTGCCATTCCTGGATGTCTGTCTCTTTTGATTTCCAGTTCCATTCCTGGATATCTTGTTCCTCTTGTTTCTCCTAGTGCTATCCCTAGAATTCTTGTCTCTCTTTTGTAATCCCCAACAGATATCTTTCAGTGTCATTCCTGAAAGTTTTATCTGTTCATTCAGTGCCATTCCTGGGTGAGTTTTCTCCTTTGCGTTAAGTGCCATTCCTGGATGTCTTTCTCACTATCATTCAATGTCATTCCTGAATATAGTGATTTAACTTTACTTTTAGTGCCATCCCTGAAATTTCTCTCACTTTATCCAATGCCATTCATGGATAACTCTGATGATCTATGCAAATTATGATGTATTCTCCAGAACTTTTCTCACTTTATTCGATGCCATTCTTGGATGTTGTGATTTCTTCTGTCCAATGCCATTATTGGACACCTTTTCCCCAGCTGAGTCCAATGTTATTCTTGGATATCTCTGATATTTACCCTTGTCATCCAATGCCATTCTTGGGTGTCCCTAGTGAAATTTTTCAAATGGAAGTTTGGTTTCCATCCAATGTTATTCTTGGATGTCCCTGATGTTTGATGTTGCCTCATTCAATGCCATTCTTGAATGTTGTAGTTCCTTTTATCCAATTTTATTCTTGGATATATTATCCCCAATAGAGTGTTTTTCACCTTCATTCAATGCTATTCTTGGATGACGTCGTTGTTTTTTACCAGAAACTTTCTTGTTGTTGTCCAATGCCATTCTTGGACATCTATCGACATACTCTTGTCTCGTTCGTAGTTTCCATCCAATGCTATTCTTGGATGTCACTACTCTTGTCCCTCTCTTTCCAACTATTGATGGATATTTCTTGTCACCTTGACAGATCTCCAGAAATAGCTTGTGTTCCCCAGCGTGTCTTTTCACGTCATCTCACTCAATTTACCATAAATCCCTTGTTTTAGGTTTCTCCGCAGAGTGTTTTATCCTTTGCAATCATATCATCTTATGACATCTTAGGGCTAAAAATGTGGTTTTATGTATTTAAGTATCTTCAATCTTGGCAAGACGAAGTTTTCAACCTTCATATCTACGGATAGAAGAAACTTAAATAGGGGCAGTTGTTGTACCCTAATTTTTCCCCGTAAGATTTCTCACATCTCATTTGCATCTTATAACACGAACATGATCATGCTTTGGTGCCTTTATTCCTCTCATCTTTAGGTTTATGCCTTGCAGGGATCACCGAGCATCTGTGTGTTTCTTATTTTCCTTTATTTGCTTATGTTTACTAACCTTTAATCAAAATCCAAAAATATGTTTATTTCTCTTTTACTAACTTTTTCAGGAAGGATTTGGATCAAGGATATCAAATACCAGTCCCTCGGCTCGAATGAAATTCATCTAAACAAAGTCAAAGTTGATTTGCGAATAATTCAAAATCATCTGATCAAGAGTTTCCAAGATTTAATTGATTATTATTCAAGAGACTCCAAGGTTCATGTGTTTATTTCCATGCCTTCTTTGACAAGCAAAAAGAATTGAGCCAGAGCCAAGACAGTGCAGCAAAAAGGAAAATTTCCCATTTTTTCACTGAAGTAATCGATTACCCTATCTTGGTAATCGATTACCACGTGGAAAATTTATAAAAAAAATCAGCAAATTCAAATTCTGCAGTATTTGGCACCAATTTCATCATTTGAGAATATTCTAGATCACCTCATTTTAATTCCCCTACCTTATCATAATTAATTCCCACCATACACCTTCACTAATCACCACTTGATCTTGATTTTGCCTCCAAATTCAAATTCCAAGCCTAACTTTGGCTCCAAACCAAACTCCAAGTCACCAAAATTTCCAAGCCTAAATCCTATAAATAGAACCCTCATTTCATTCATTCTTCAAGCTTTTGATAGCCAAGAAACCTCTTGCAAATTCTCTTCCCAACCACAAAATTCACTCAAAGCTCACTTTTCTTCTTTTGAAAGTTAACAAGTTTTCACATTGAATCTTGTTCAACTTTGAGCTAAACCTTCATCCAAACTTTTTTTCTTCATCAATTCTTGTAGATCAAGGCTTTAGAGTTTGGATATTGGAGCAATTTGAAGCAATTTTCAGATTTGGAGTGGTAATCTCATTTTCCACCATTGTTGTTCTTGATTCATCTTCCACAATGTGATCCTTTAATAATTTTTGTTGCTTGATCTTTGGATCTTGCAAATTTGTGTTTCAATTGGTGTATTTACTGTTTGTTACATTAAAATTTTGTGCACAATCCATTCCTTGATCATGCTGAATTTTGAAGGAATGCTGAATTTTGGAGATGCTGAATTTTGTTGTTTTTCTGCTGTTTTTACAGTGGTAATTTATTAATAGCTTTAGGTAATCGATTACCCTGAAGCAGAATGGTGCTTTTCACCTATTTTTGGGACTGTTTTGGTTATTTCTTCATTCCTAACCCCTCCCTTTGTTCTTAGCCCTAGATCACATAATTTTGTGGTTTAATTTGGCTTTCTCTTCATCTATTTCTCTTTTATTTGGATCGATGAAAATCTTACATATCATAGATTGTTGATTTGTCAAGGATGTTTAATCTCCATTATTTCAAATCTATGGACGCATGATTATCGAGAAAATTTTCCGTACTTTGAATTAGTGATAGGTTACCTTTGATAAATTGATGAAAGATCTTGATCAAGATGAGATCACTACGTATTTTCTTTTCGTGCGGTATTGCTTTCGGATGACGATTTACATATCGCTCATCTAGCATGCATTAGCACTAACATCGTCATTGACCAACCTCGAGTAGGGTGACTTCTATATAAGTCACTTGGCGATTGCTTAACATAGCGTTACGTGTGTCTCGTATCGGAAAATGATTATTCGTGGCCCTAACTTATGTTTGCAAGCCCAAGGATGGTTGATTATTTGTCTTTTGGCTCAATACTTATGAAACTTGTTATTAGGAGGCTTTGGTCTTATCAATCCTCTAATGAGTTCTCATTAACCTTGACCTAAGTGCATTATTCAATCATTATTGATCATTTGCTCTAACAACTAATCACTAAATTCTAACCTTACCTTTATGCTTCCTTCTTGACCATATGTTTATGCTTATGCCTTTTTCTCTTTGTCCACTTGGACCAAAAACATTAATAAAGGCTAAGACCTCTAAAAAACTTGTGCATCTAATCTTGGACTATGGCTACTATCCTTTGCATTGGACATGGAGTTTTGTACCTAGACCTTGGACATCCAATGCTATTCTTGGACCCTTGGACTTGGAACTAGGACATTTTCCCTTTGCTTTAGAATTATGGTTTGAAGACTTTGGAGCCTTGTGCTTTTGCTTGGTTTATGGTGAAGATAGCTACATTGGTGGTTAGATCTTTCTTATCCTTAGCTTTTACTTTATGCTTTAGGATAGTCACGTCTTCTCCACCCTTTCTTCAATTTTCAAAACCTCCTCCCTCTTTCAAAACCTTCTTGTTTTTAAACTCTCACCTCTTTCATAATCAAACCTTGACTTTTTCAAGTGATTTTACTCTTTTCTTTTCATTTCTTAATAAATGCTATACTACATAAACATATTGACACCTTTTTCAAAAGACTTTAAAAAAACACCAAACTCACTTACCTTCTTTTGTGCCCTTGTGCACTTTCTCTTTTAAAACTTTTTCATAAGTTTAGACATGATTCATTTCTTTAAGCGGAATTATTTTCTTGGAAATGACGACTTGTCTTTACATTTAAAATCAACCATAACAAACCCATTTTGTTATTTGTACCACGAACTACGAGGTTTTGATCCTATATTGCACTTTGTGGGTACGTAGGCATGAGGCGACAAGCCTCTCCAAACACAAAAATCTTAAAAAATATTTCTCTTCTCACCTCCCAAATCTCTTTTCAAACAAACCTTTTCAAACCAAAAAGCGTAGATATTTCAAAGGGTTCCTATAGAGTACTATAGACGTTTT
Source organism: Lathyrus tuberosus (assembly GCA_022829125.1). Taxonomy (NCBI): domain Eukaryota; kingdom Viridiplantae; phylum Streptophyta; class Magnoliopsida; order Fabales; family Fabaceae; genus Lathyrus; species Lathyrus tuberosus. The sequence goes on along the minus strand of JALAZF010000308.1, from coordinate 5,785,636 downwards.
GGGTGCTAACACCTTGCCTTAATGTAACCAAACCCCTTACCCAGTCTCTGTTTACTTGTTCTTGCTTTAGAACTCTTTAGGTTTTGTTCGCTTTTTTCCTGTCCTTTTTGGATAAAATAAAAGTGTGGTGGCGTCTCTTGCTTTATAAGTTAAGTTAATCAATAACTTACACTTACGATTTTTGTCGCTACAATTCCTGTAAAAAAAGTTTGAATCCCTTGAAATGCTAAAATTCTATGTCTTTTGCCCCCTAAGCGTCAAAGTTACCCCTGTAATATTTTTTTTATGTTTACCCTAGTTTATGTGTTAAAATTATTGAAAATTTTGATTATATTTCCAAAGTTTTAAATAAATTTAATTTTAATTTTTAAGTAACAAACACTACTACAAAATACGCATTCGGTAACACTAATTCTACTACGGTTATGCATTGCACCGTTGTAAAACCGCAAACTGGATGCGCCTGATATATATATATATATATATATATATATATATATATATATATATATATATTCTTTTTTGAAAGTTATTTAATCACGGTTGTTATAATCAACTGTGGTGATAAAGTAATAGTTACAAGTTTCGAATCCTAACAACTACATTTTTTTTCATTTTTTCTATTACAAAAAGCGCGTGTCACTTAAGCTCAGAAATAAAATAAAAAATTGAAAACTATTTAACCACAGTTTTTGTATATAATTGTTGTAAGAATATCTAGATTTCACAATGGTTGTAAATATCAACCGTGATTAAAGTTTTTCTTGATAAATTTATAACAAAACAGATTCATTATTTCCTTCATAACATGCCCTAAGCTAACTAGCGAACCAGCGAACCAGAGACGACAGCGATAGCGATTGCGAAATCTTCATCTCCACAATCTTCGTTCATTTGAATCTTCATTCTTGATAATCTTCACTATCTTCATTCTTGGTCTCTTCGAAGTACGGTATGTTTCGTGCAAACTTCACTCTCTTCCTCATCTTCCTAATTCTTGATAATCTTCATCATCTTCACTCTCTTGTTTGATTTCGAAGCTCATATGCTTTTTCCATACGCTTAAGATTTAGAGTTGTATTGTTGTACTGAATGTGCTTTATGTTTTGCTGTTGGATTTTATGGTCTGTTTCTTGCAAAGTTCATATGCTTTATCCATATGCTTAAGATTTAGAGTTGTATTCTTGTACTGAACATGCTTTAGGTTTAGATTTTGTTGTGTCATTCACAATATTGTTTTGATATAAATTTCAGAGTTTATTATGGATCGTAGTTGGATGAAAGCTGATAGATTAGATCCGGTATATGAGAAAGGAATTCTTGAATTCCTTGAATACGCTGATCAAAATATTCCCGACAATAATGGTATCTTTTATTGTCCTTGTGTTAATTGATGGAATATAAATAAAGGTACGAAGGATGAGATATTCCATAACCTATGTTGTGATGGTATATGTCAAAATTATACAACATGGACGTGGCATGGTGAGGTGGAAAAAAATCAAAACCCTGCGTCACAAAGTTGATGAAGATGAATATATGGATGACTGTCTAGAAGACATGTTCCGTGATATTGGAGAATCTTCTTTTAAGAAAGCCCATATTTATGATACTTTATGTAGTGATAAGGACACCCCATTATATAATGGGTGCACAAGTTTTACACAACTGTCTGCGGTTTTAAAATTGTTTAATCTAAAAGCAAAAAATGGGTGGTCGGATAAAAGTTTCACGGAATTGCTTAGTTTGCTAAACAAATGCTACTAGAAGATAACAATTTGCCTGATTGTTGTTATGATGCCAAGAAGATATTGTGTCCATTGGGTTTGGAGTATATCAAAATACATGCATGCCCTAATGACTGTATATTATACGGGAAAGAGTATGAAAATTTTGATCAATGTCCAGAATGTGGGGTGTCGCGGTACAAGCTGAAGGACAACAATGGTGATGACAATGACAATGACAATGTTAGTAGGAAGAGGCCTTCTTCTAAAGTGTTATGGTACATGCCAATAATTTCAAGATTCAATAGACTTTTTATTAATACGGATGATGCAAAGAATATTAGATGGCATGCAGATGAAAGAAAATGTGATGGAAACATACGCCATATAGTTGATTCTTTGCAATGGAAGAAAATTGATTCTTTGTTTCCGGATTTTGGCACTGAGCCAAGAAACCTTAGGCTTGAGCTTGCCACCGATGGAATGAACCCCTTTGGTAATATGAGTACTAATCATTCTTTGTGGCCTGTTCTTCTCACGATTTACAACCTATCTCCTTGGTTATGCATGAAGCATAAGTATATGTTGTTAAGTATGATGATTTCTGGACCACGACAACCTGGAAACGACATAGATGTTTATCTGAGTCCATTAATTGAAGATCTAAGACTTTTGTGGGAGGAAAGCTCTGAAGTTGATGGTGCATATTCTGGTGAAAAGTTTTAGATGTGTTCAATGTTATTTTGCACAATCAACGACTTTCCTGCATATGGTAATTTGGCTGGATATAGTGTCAAAGGATACAAAGCGTGTCCTATTTCTGAATCGGATACATGTTATCACCAACTTGAGTTTGGAAAAAAGACTGTTTACCTTGGGCATTGCAAATTTTTAAAACCCGATCATTCTTATCGTAGATTGCAGAAGGCTTTTAATGGAGATCAGGAGGTTGATATCGCTCATAAACCTTTAACCGGAGATGAAGTTTATGAATGACATAAACACATTAATGTTGTTCTTGGAAAGAGAGGAAAAGAAAAAGGACAAGTTATTGAGAAAAATATATGGAAAAAGAGGTAAGTGTTTTTTGATCTTCCATATTGGTCAAGTCTCGATGTAAGACATTATCTTGATGTGATGCATGTGGAGAAAAATGTGTGTGATAGTTTGATTGGAACACTTATAAACATTCCAGGAAAGACTAAAGATAGTAAGCAATCTCGTCACGATATGGAGGCGATGGGTATACGAAAATAATTGACTCCAATAGAAAAAAGGGAAAATAACTTATCTACCTTCGACTTGTTACACTCTATGTAAAAAGGAAAAGAAAAGTTTTTACGAGTGTTTACATGGTATCAAAGTTCCCCAAGATTACTTGTTAGATGTCAAACATGCTATATATTTGTATTTGATACTTGGATTTTTTCAACACTTTCATGTTTTAATTATGGATTTTAGTAGTGAATTGTTGTTGTTCTTCAAACATTGTTTATATACCTTTGGTGCTTGTAATATGTGTGCTATTGTGCAGGAAAGTGCACTAACTGATCAAAGAAAGAAGACACAAAAGAATTGATGCAAGCTGCCAAAGAATAGAGGAAAACATCAGCAAGTTCGCTTTGCGAACTTGCCAGCGAACACTGGCGAAGTCTCCAGCGAATGGTCCCAGAATTGGATAGTAGGAAAAGGGACCAAAGTTTGCTTTGCGAACTCAAGCGAATGTTCGCTGCTTAACTCGCTTTGCGAAGGACCTGGTGAAGAACCCTTGGCTGAGGCAGTAAGAAAAGGAGCCTAAATTCGCTTTGCGAACGTTTTGGCGAGTAGTTCACTTTGCGAATGAAAGTTCGCATTGCGAACTTATGCAGACAAACAAGGGCGGTTTAACTTATCAGAAGGCACTTCAGGTGCCATTTTCTTCATTTGCTAGGAGAACAGATCATTCGCAGTGCGAATGCATCAGATTCCAAGTGTACTATAAATAGATTTATGCATTTTCTTGGGATCATAACTTCACCTTTTCACACCAAAACCTATTTTTCTGAGTTTTCTTCATCTAAGAGAGATTTTTCACATATAGAAGCTGGATTTGTACCCGATCTTGATTCTTCGACGCGGATGCTTTTTCATCTCCTCCCAAAACTTGTGAAGCAAGCTACCATGAATATGTGTAGCTAAACACATCTTGTGTCAAGATTAGTGGTAGGTAATCCATTATTTTGTATGTATTGATCTTGATTGTAAGTTTGTGAACTTTGTTGATGATAAATATAGAAGAAAAACTTTGTTTACATGGTTTATATTTGTTTTAGTTCATGATCGAGAAATATGTATTAAAACTTGACCTAAGTTTCAATCCATCAATAATCATAAGGCTAGAGATAGTTTTGAAAGTTGATGTTCATAAATATTGAACTTGAATGTTATCATATTTGTAGTTTGAGTGAGATAACATCAAAGGATCAATATGATAAATCTCACAACAAGTGTTCGAGAGAAACTTGTTGAGAGGATATGTGGTTATATTTAGTGTTAACAAGTTCACACACTTTATCAAGTCAAAACGTACGAAACAGATTATCGGACCCTAATCTTGGCATGTTTTTACCAAACCCTAAAACCAATTCCTTTACCGTTGATTACTAAAATTTGAGAGAACATCAAAGGATCAATATGATTAATCTCACAACAAGTGTTCAAGAGAAACTTGTTGAGAGGATATGTGGTTATATTTAGTGTTAACAAGTTCACACACTTTATCGAGTCGATACGTACGAAACAGATTATCGGACCCTAATCTTGGCATGTTTTTACCAAACCCTAAAACCAATTCCTTTACCGTTGATTACTAAATTTTATGCAAACGATCCGAAATGAAAAACCAAACTCTTTGTTACTATAAAGTTTGAAACGCTTTTGACTATAAAACGGCGGCAATATACATTCAATCTCCGTGGATACGATAAAACACCCCCGAAATACTTTTCAACAAAATGGCGCCGTTGCCGGGGATTGTTGTTATATTGCATGCATTGCAATATTTATTGAGTTATAAACTTGTTTAACTTTTTCTTGTGCTTGTTAATTTGTTTGGTTAAGTGTGCAGACTCCGTTTTATGCGAGGGAAGTTACCTGCAGACCAACTTCTTTTTGATCCTGAAATCGAAAGAACTGCGCATAAGTTAAATAGCAGAACACGGCGGAGGAGGCAACTTGCTAAGGAAAGACGAGAACGAGACGAAAGTTTAACTTTGACACCAATACCACAATTACCGCCAACTATGGCTGCTCCACCACCACCACCACCACCTGCTTTAGTTCCTTGTACTAATAGTCCGAGGCATACTACACAGTTCGCACGTAATGCTCAGAATGGTCGGCATTCTGAAATGAAAACAGGTATTCTCTCTCTTATATATCAGAATCCATTCACTGGTATGGATAACGAGGATCCCTTTACTCACTTGACTAAGTTCTATGAGATTGCGGACGCGACTGGTGCACCTGAAGCTGAAGAAGAGTCTTTGTTTAAGAGAATATTCCCGCATTCCCTAATTGGGAAGGCTAAGGAATGATACCTTGACCAATCTACGGCTATCATGACGGACTCGAACATGCTAGAGGAAAAGTTTTTGGAACAATTTTTTCCTCAGAATCGTTTCATGGAGGCTAAAACGGCAATTGCAGTTTTCACTCAAGGTGGAAGTGAGTCTCTCAACGAAGCTTGGGAGAGATTCAAGTCCATGCTTAGAAAATGCAAAGGGCACGGTTTTGATGAGCTTACACAAGTTCATATTTTCAGAAATGGTCTTCAATTGGTTCATAAAACATTGTTGGATGCCACTGCGGGTGGATCTTTAATGGCTAAAAGCGCCGAGGAGGCTATTTCTATCATTGACAGGATGGCTTTAAACGACCATCAAGGGAATCATAACCGTGGCCAATCTCAAAGGAAGTCGGGAGTGCTAGAGTTAGGTACAAATGACGCAAACTTGCTCAAAACAAGTTGCTATCTCAACAGGTTGAGTTGCTCACGCAACAAATGTCAAAGCTACCTCAACAGATTAAAGAAATGCATGAGTTGCCAAACAAATATGTGCAAATGGCGGTTTCTGAGCTTTGTAAAGGTGATCACCCAACCGCTATTGTCCTCCTTGTCCTCCGGTAGAAGAAGAAACAAATTACATGAATAATCAAAATCAACAACAAGGTTATCAAAGGCAACAACAACCTTATCAAAATCAACAAGGGTACCAAAATCAACAACCAAGAAGAAATTATCAAAATCAACAAAGATATCCACAAAATCGGCAAAATCCTTATCAACCTCAAGGTGGGAGTTCCAAGCTTGAAGAAACTCTTAACCAATTCATTCAAATGTCCATGGAAAATCAAAAGACAAATGAAGCATCCATCAAAAATCTCGAGAATCAAGTTGGGCAACTTGCAAAACAAGTGGCCGAGCAACAAGCGGGACCTTCTTTTTCCGCCAATTCTCAAAACAACCCAAAAGAGCATTGTAAAGCTATTGTTACTAGAAGTGGGAGAGAGTTGGGAGAAGGAGAAAAAAATGAGAAAAATGATGATGTAAGAATTGAGAAGGTTGTGGAGGAAGAAAAATTTGATGATGTTATAGTTGAAAAGAATGATAAGGAGGAAGTTGAAAAAGAAAATGAGAAGTTAGTTGAAAAAGATAACCTTGAAAAAGAAAAGATAGAAGAAAAGAAAAGAAGAGTGAAAAAGGGGAAGGAGATAGTGAATCTAATTGCGATAAAAAACTTACCTTACCCTCATGTGCCCACAAAGAAAGACAATGAACGGCATTACGCTCGTTTCATGGACATATTCAAACAATTGCAAATCAACATTCCGTTTGCCGAAGCGCTTGAACAAATGCCGAAATATGCTAAGTTCATGAAAGATATTCTTACAAAGAAGCGAAAATATTCGGAGCCGGAAACAATTGTCCTTGATGCAAGTTGTAGTGCTATAATCCAAAGAACTCTACCAAAGAAAGAAGTCGATGCGGGGCGTGTTACTTTGTCGGTAACAATTGGTGATGTCTATGTTGGCAAAGGCTTAATTTATTTGGACTCAAGTATTAATCTAATTCCATTGTCTATTGTGAATAGGCTTGGGAACATTGAAATGAAAGCGATTCGGATGACGTTACAATTGGCCGACAAATCCACAACTCATCCTCATGGAATGGCTCAAGATGTCTTGGTTTAAGTTGTTAAGTTTTTCTTTCCGGTTGACTTTGTTGTTATTAATATGGAGGAAGACGAGGATGATCCATTAATTCTTGGACGCCCTTTTATGAAGACCGCCCGAATGATGATTGATGTTGATGACGGTCTTATGAAAGTAAGAGTTCAAAATGAAGAAGTGTGTTTTAATCTCTTTGATGCAATGAAGCATTCTCAAGATAAACATGATAGTTTTCGTATTGATGCAACGAAAGAAGCCATAGTGGAAGTTTCAAAGCAAGTTCATATAGTATCTCCCTTGGAAAGAGCTCTTGATGACTCATTTGAAATATTTTCCGATGAAGAAGAAAGGGCACTTGAAGAGTGTTTGAAGGAACTTGAATCTCTTAAGGAGTTACAACCATGGGAATGTGAAGCGGAAGAGTTATAGAAAGAGGTGAATGATGAGAAGTCTCAACTTGAATTGAAGGTGTTGCCTTCTAATTTGAAGTATGTGTTCCTTGATGATGGTTGTAACAAACCAGTTATCATTAGCAACGTTTTATCCGACAAAGAGGAAGACCGATTGATTCAAATTTTGAAGAAGAATCAAGAAGCTATAGGTTGGGTTCTTTTCGATCTAAAGGGAATTAGTCCGGCCTATTACATGCACAAAATTTTAATAGAAGAGGACTTCAAAGCAGTAGCCCAACCACAACGCCGTTTGAATCCAACTATGATGGAAGTGGTGAGAAAAGAGGTTGTTAAGCTATTGGATGCCGATATGATTTACTCGATATCTGATAGTCCGTGGGTAAGTCCTGTTCAAGTTGTACCTAAGAAGGGAGGAATGACCGTTATACGAAATGAGAAAAATGAATTAATCCCGACAAGAACTGTGACGGGTTGGAGAATGTGTATAGATTATAGGAGGCTAAACACCGCTACTAGAAAAGACCATTTTCCACTTTCGTTTATGGATCAAATGTTAGAGAGATTGTCGGGCCAACAATTATATTACTTCTTAGATGGCTATTCCGGTTATAACCAAATTTCGGTTGACCCGGAAGACCATGAGAAGACGGAATTCACATGTCCCTTTGGAATTTTTGCTTACCGAAAGATGCCGTTTGGTTAGTGCAACCGTCGCACCTCGAAAAAATCGCTTAATCGAAGACACGACCCTCGCGCGAAAGGCGCGGAAGTAATTGCGGTTCGATAGAGTCGCCACCGAACTTTATTTATCCCCAAAAGAGGGAAAGGAAAATATCGAGAAAACCTTTAAAGAGATAAGAACATGGTCGTCGCAACCACATTCTGCGTTCGGGAGTCGGTTACGTGAGGGGAAGGTACGCGCACCCCCTCACGTCCGTTGTACTCAACGGGAACTTCTTAGTTCGATTTATGATGAACGTTACCTAAGCTTGTTTGTTTTCTTCTCAACGATAAATGTGAAACGAAAAGATAAAAGATTTCGATGCTAAGGGAAATGAGTGGTTTTAGAATAGGGTGCTCGGCAAGATCATTGCAATCTTGTGCCTACGTATGCTCATTCGGATGAGAATGAGTAATCAGAGCAATCGTAGTCCGACTACGGGAAGGGATAGAGGGAATACAAAAGATGGAGGAAAGATGGCTCGCCAAGATCATCACAATCTTGTGCCTACGTATCTTTACTCGGACGAGAATAAAGAATCAGAGCAGTCGTAGTTCGTGGTACAAAGAATGAAAATTGTTTGTTTTGGATGATTTTAAAATGTAAAGACAAGTCGTCATTTCCAAGCGAATAATTCCTCTTAAAGAAATGAATCATGTCTAAACTTATGAAAAGGTTAAAGAAGAGAGTGCACGAGGGCACAAAAAAAGTTTGAATGAGTTTTGGTGTTTTTTAAAGTCTTTTGAAAAAGGTCAATATGCTTATTTAGTTTAGCATTTGTTAAAGAAATGAAAGGAAAAGAGTAAAGATCACTTGACAAAGTCAAGGTTTAATTATGAAAGAAGTGAAAGTTTAAAATCAAGAATGTTTTGAAAAAAGAGAGAGAGTTTTGAAAATTGAAGAATGGGGTGGAGAAGAAGTGACTATCCTAAAGCATAAAGTAAAAGCTAAGGATAAGAAAGATCTAACCACAAATGTAGTTATCTTCACCATAAACCAAGTAAAAGTACAAGTCTTCAAAGTCTTCGAACCACAATTCCAAAGCAAAGGGATGAAGGTCCTAAGTTCTAAGTCCAAGGTTCCAAGAATTGCATTGGATGTCCAAGGTCTAAGTTCAAGGATTCAAGAATAGCATTGAAGTCCAAGGTCTAAGTGCAAAACTCCATGTCTATTGCAAAGGATACTAACCATAGTCCAAGATTAGAAGCACAAGTTTTTTAGAGGTTTTGTCCTTTATTAATGTGTCCAACGAACAAAGGACAAAGGATAAAGGAAAAATTGTGAAAGCATAAACATGTGTCCAACGGACAAATGACAAATATGCAGAAGCATAAACACGTGTCCAACGGACAAAGGAAAAATTGCATAAAAGTAAAAGAGATAGGGAGCGAGAAGGAATTGTAAAGAGTTAGTACAATAGGAATGTTAGAAAGTTAGTGATTAGTTGTTAGAGTTAGTGATCAATTATAATTGAATAATTGCACTTAGGTCAAGATTAATGAGAACTCATTAGAGGATTGATAAGACCAAAGCCTCCTAACAACAAGTTTCATAAGTTTTGAACCAAAAGACAAATAATCAACTATTCTTGATAGTTTTCCGATGCGGGACAAATATTCTGCTATGTTAAGCAATCGCCGAGTAATTTACGAAGTAATTACCCTACAATGAGGCCGGTCAATAGCTCTTTGTGATAATGTATGCTAGATGAATGATATGTAGATCGTCATCCGAAAGCAATACCGCACGAAAAGAAAAGTGGTAGCGATCTCGTCTCGTACGAAATTCTACAAAAGAATTCCAAGATCTTTTAGACTTTCATCGATCAAAAGAAAACAGAAATAGATGAAGAGAAAGCCAAATTAAACCACACAATTATGTGATCTAAGGATAAGAACAAAAGGAGAGGGAAGAAAAAGGAAAAGGAACCAAAACAGTCCCAAAAATAAACCAAAATATGCATTCTGTTTTGAAGTAACCGGTTACAGTATAACTGCTAATCGGTTACTTAGTTCAAAATAAGTGCAGTTTTTCAAAATTTACACAGTGTAACCGGCTACAACATAATTGCTAACCGGTTACACAGCACCAGAATGCAGAAAAATGTGCAAAATTTAGCATGATCTATTTCCAAAACTTTTTACAAATACCTTATGATCATGGAATTGAAATTGCACGAAATTTAAAGTAAAATAACAGCCAAAACCAGTAGTTAAACACAATTACAAGATCCAAAGGATCAAGTAACAAGGATCTCCAAAGATCTACATTATAGAAGATGAAGATGAAGCTTCAACAATGGTGAAAGATGAATTACCACTTCAAATCTGAAAATTCCTTCAAATTGCTTCAAGATCTACACTCCAAAGCCTTGATCTACTGTAATTGATGAACAAAAACAAGAATGGATGAAGGTTTAGCTCAAAGTTGAACAAGATTCAATGTGAATTTTTGTTAACTTTCAAAGAAAGAAATGTGAGCTTTGGTGAATTTGGTAGTTGGTGAAAATTGAAAGAGTCAAGAAGAATTTTGACAAGGTGAATTTGGCTCTCAAAAGCTTGTGAAATGAGTGAAATGAAGCCTCTATTTAAAGAGTTTAGGTTTGGGAATTTGGTGGTTTGGAATTAGGCTTGTAATTTGAAAATTAGGATTGGAATTCAAATTTGGAGGGAATTTCAAAAGAGTGGTGATTAGTGGAGGTGTATGGTAGGAAATGATCAAAGTGATGTAGGGAATTAAAATGAGATGGTATGGAATATTCCAAAATGTGATCAAAATTGTTGCCAAATGCTGAAATTTGAATTTGCTGCCATTTTTCAAAATTTCACGATGGTAACCAGTTACAGCATGTCTGCTAACCGGTTACTTAGTGCAAATTTTGAAAAAAATTCCCTTTTTGAATGCACTGTTGTGTTTCGGCTCGATTCTTTTGCTCGTCAAAGAAGGTATGGAAATAAACACATGAACCTTGGAATTCCTTGAATAATTATCAATTAAATCTTGGAAACTCTTGATCAGATGAATTTTGAATTGTTTGCAGATCAACTTTGACTTTGTCATGTGAAATTCAATAGAGCTGTGGGACTGTTATTTTGGCATTTTTGACCTGTTCTTCCCCTGAAAATGTTGGTGAAAGAAAACAAAATATTTTTTTTGGATTTTGATTAATGGTTAGTAAAACATAAACAAATAAAGCAATAAAGTGAGTAAGAAAACACACAGATGATCAGTGAACCCTGCAAGGCATAAACCCAAAGATGAAGGATAAAGGAACCAAAGCATGATCTTGTTTGTGGTATAAGATGCAAAAAATGAAATGTGAATGATATGTGGAATCTTAGGGGTCAAAAATTAGGGTCTTACAACTTTGACCTCAGATGGCTACAAATTGGGATATGGACCTCAACCCAATGTCCAAACCTTAATTGGAATCTCAAACACCCAATTTGTAAACCATGCATATCCAGACCTTGACGAGAAAACGAAAGCGACATATTGTTTTGAATTGTTTTGAATAAGAATTAGTGGATGGATAGTACAAATGAAAGTTATATACAGGTACGACAAATTTGGGGTATTACAGATGCCCCTATCTAATTGGCTTGAACCTAGTAAGATGAACTGCTACGGTATTCGTTCTTTCGAGGTGGAAGACAATTAGATATGAAGAAGTCCACGAATTTGTCCGAAAATAATGAAAATGTTGGGGAGATGGAATAACAAATAGTTTGCAGAGGTTGTTATTACCAAAAGGATGATAACAAGAGAATTTGACACTAGAAGGATGACAAACCTACCACCAAAAGGATGATAGTAACATACGCACACAGACCCTTCCACCAAAAGGGATGAAAATGAGGTCAAAGCCTGCTATTACAAAAAGGATAATATGGCATACACACACAGACCCTTCCACCAAAAGGATGAAAATGAGGTCAAAGCCTGCTATTACCAAAAGGATAATAGGGCACACACACACACACACAGATCCTTCCACCAAAAGGATGAAAATGAGGTCAAAGCCTGCTATTACCAAAAGGATAATAGGGCACACACACAGAGACAGACCCTTCCACCAAAAGGATGAAAATGAGGTCAAAGCCTCCTATTACCAAAAGGATAATAGGGCACACACACACAGACGGACCCTTCCACCAAAAGGATGAAAATGAGGTCAAAGCCTGCTATTACCAAAAGGATAATAGGGCACACACACAAAGACCCTTCCACCAAAAGGATGAAAATGAGGTCAAAGCCTGCTATTACCAAAAGGATAATAGGGCACACGCACACACAGACCCTTCCACCAAAAGGATGAAAATGAGGTCAAAGCCTGCTATTACTAAAAGGATAATAGGGCACACACACAGACCCTTCCACCAAAAGGATGAAAATGAGGTCAAAGCCTGCTATTAACAAAAGGATAATAGGGCATACACACACACACAGAGATGGAACCTTCCACCAAAAGGATGAAAATAAGGTCAAAGTCTGCTATTACCAAAAGGATAATAGGGCACACACACACACACACACACAGACCCTTCCACCAAAAGGATGAAAGTGAGGTCAAAGCCTGCTAATACCAAAAGGATAATAGGGCACACGCACACAAAGACTCTTCCACCAAAAGGATGAAAATAAGGTCAAAGTCTGCTATTACCAAAAGGATAATAGGGCCTACACACAGACCCTTCCACCAAAAGGATGAAAATGAGGTCAAAGCCTCCTACTACCAAAAGGATAATAGGGAACACACACACAGACCCTTCCACCAAAAGGATGAAAATGAGGTCAAAGCCTGCTATTACCAAAAGGATAATAGAGCACACACACACAGACCCTTCCACCAAAAGGATGAAAATGAGGTCAAAACCCGCTATTACCAAAAGGATAATAGTAAGCAAACACGATAACAAAGGCTTTCACTCACCAAAAGGATGACACACAGACCAAGGGTTCACGGATCGGCGACACCAAAAGGATGACGGATCAAACAACACAAGTTGCTACCACCAAAAGGATGATAGAAACTTCTCACCTGTGAGGACCAACACCAAAAGGATGAAGGTTAAGTTGAATTGACATGAATGGCTACCACCAAAAGGATGATAGTTAGTTTTTTTATTTGAGGGGTACCAACACCAAAAGGATGCAGGTTGAATTGATTTGATAGGGTTTGGCTACCACTAAAAGGATGATAGTAAGGCAACTGACAAAAGGTCAAGTTTGTTGGGGATATGATGAGTGATATTTATTTGGATACATCAACAAAAGGTTGAAGAAACGATTCAATGAGGAACGCCCACTGACTCGGGGAAATGTTTATTGGTTGAGCTGAGGATGACAACTTCATCAACAAAAGGTTGAGGAACACCACTCATTGAGGAACGCCCACTGACTTGCTTGGAGATTACAACTTTATCAACAAAAGGTTGAAGAACTTCATGAGGAACGCCCATGAACTGAAGGAGATGCCCCTGACTGGGCTGAAGATTGCTTGAGCTTGATTAACAAAAGGTTGAAATAACTTCGTGAGGAACGCCCACGGACTTGAAGAAGATGCCCTGGATGGGCTGGAGATTGTCTTGCAATCTTGAGATTGATCCTGGATCTTGACTATGCATATGTAAATGCTTGATTTTGTAATGATGTGCAATGCAAATGCTGACGTGCGGAGATGCAAGTGCTGGGGAAGTATGATTTGGTTTTGGTATGCCTATGATGCATATGATGTTGAATGCGATGCTCACGATGCCTATGATGCATATGATGCATATTAGTGATTGAATATGTTTTTGAAGGTTGCCAGCGTGGTGGACTTTTGGTAGTTGCCAATGCGGATTGAACTTTGGGTGGAGGGATTGATTTCCTCAACACTCAGTTCATTGAAGACGCCATGATTGAAGTAGACTAAAATACTCTTGATGCCTCAAGTTTGGTCACTTGATGATAAGTCTTTACTGAGAAGACCATGATTTTGTGCTTGAGGGTCAGGATGGCCTGAAACTGAGCATAACGACATGATTAACTCATGAAGACCGTGCCTTTGCTCTGAACTTGATGATTGCCAATGTTTGGAAGGATCTGCTTATCCAACTTGAAAGGATACAAAGAGGATATGCTATTTGAAATTGGTCTTGCCCCAGTCTGAACATGGTAATGTTCTGCCCCTGATTAACTAGTTCTGAAAGGATTTGATCTGCAGAAGTTGATCTTTGATGAACTGACTTGCCCCTGATTGAGTTGTTGAATAAGTTGCCCCAGCGTGTGGGTTTTGAGGGAGTCTTGCTTCGGGTCGGCACCACTGAAAGTTCAAGTTCCTCTTTGATTGCCCCTTGTTGGAATATCTTGAAGTCTAGCATTGATTTGCAATTAAAATTGAACATTCACAAATGGTATTCTCAATGCAATACCTATGCAAGTTTTGAAAAAGAGTCATTTATTGGAGTGTCGTGATAGTGTGGGACGAATGGACCATTAGTCCAGGCGTTGTGCAGATTTTTGATGGTGTGAAAGATATAGCAAGGAGAATGACACCAATGCTGAAGATTAGCAAATATGGGGAGTCAGTTTACGCAACCTTGCAATAGTATGCTTTCAGAATAAACCTCGCCTCAATTAGGTCTTTCGAGGGTTGTAACGTGGCCTGGTTCACGATTATGAAACAAAGGATATTAGGCTCAAAGTATAATTTGTACCCACCCCTTCTTCGTGATGTTTTTCAGTCCTATGTCTAGTTAATTTTGCACATGTTTGTCTTCCAAAAGGGTTGACAGTGTAAGCGTGATGAAATGGCAGTCACCTTATTTTGTTTTTGATGGATGTCAGTGACCCTTTGGTTTTGATATGGTGGTCACTGAATCTTATTTTGTTTTTGTTGAGGGTTCGATGGCCTCTTTTGTTTTTGTTCTGATCCCTAACTTTTGCATGGACTGATTTCGCTTTTCAAGTCCATCAGGATTGCCTTGATTTTTGCCTAAGTCTTCTTTTAGGTGCTCGACTTAGTAGGCTTTTGATTTTTTTTGTTTTTTTGTTTTGTTGGATGATTGTGACTGCCAAGTCATAGTTATTGATGAACAACTGTCATGTCTTGTGGATTTCGTCTTGTGATTTGAGTGTGTAGTTGGATTAACTGAACACTACCCTACCCCAGGTTGAGTGTAAGGTTTGAATATCCGAAGGAAACTACTACTTCTAGGCTCTAAGTGGTTTACTAAGGATTAACTCCTTGTCTCTCCAGTGTTTGGGGTTGAAACAATGCCTGTACATCATCGGAGGATTTTGTCCGAAAGCATATATTTTGCAATTATGGGTATTTCGTTTTCATCATCCTCCCTCCAATCATTGCTAACAACAGTTTGATATAGAAAGTGAAATGGATAAATGTGTCGGTGTTTTGCAATAAATGGAAAAAATGAGTGAATACGACATAACTTATTCAAAACATGCATAGTCAATACATTAGGAAAACCACACACGAAAGGCAATGTTCAAAGCATACAGTACTTAAACAAATAAAGACAAAATACAAGAATGTAAATGATGGGATGGCAACATGACTGCCTTCTTCGGGGAGATGAACTTGACTTGATTTGACTTGACTTGATGCTGGCACTAGTTTGGCGGCGGCATAGGGTTTTTGATGACGTTTGGAGCCCTCCCATTGAACGTGAGAAACTTTGAGTCAATCATGTCTTGAACCTTGTGTTTGAAAGCTCTGCAGTCCTCGATCGTATGCCCTGGAGCACCCTTATGAAACTCGCAATGAGCATTAACATCATAATCTGGGGGAATGACAGTTGGAGGAGCTAGGTCCCTCAGAGAAATTGCCCTCTTCTCCATCAATTTAGCAAAGATCTGAGCATATATCATCGGCAGACGATCAAAGTCTCTATCTGGCCTCCTTGTCCTTTGTTGATTAGGATGACGTTGTTGAGCAGCTCTCTGTTGTTGATGTTGAGGAGGATACTGATACCCTTGCTGGTTGTGTGATTGTTGCTGAGGAGCCTGTTGCTGAGGCATTGGAGCTTGAACAGCTTGAACAGTTGGCTGATAAGGCATCGGAGCATATTGCACAGCAGCAACATACGGATACTGGAAGTATGGCATTTGAAAATGCATTGGAGGGGGAGCTTGCCCTTTCTGAGCAGAGACAACATTTGTTTCGCCCTCTTTCTTTTTGTATCCATTGAAGGGCTTCTTGACTGCAGACTGACTGCTAGAACCTCCTTGGATCTTTCCACTTTTCAGACCTTCTTCAATTCTCTCACCGACAATTACCAAATCAGAGAATCTGGCAGAAACATTACCAATCAACTTCTCATAGTATTGGCCTTGCAAAGTACCCATGAAGATATCAATCAGTTCACGATCAATAAGAGGTGGATACACTCTTGCAGCTAGCTCTCTCCTGAGTAAGATTCGGAGCAAGGTCAGTGTTGTATTTGTATTACTTGACAAATGCATCAGCTAGCTCAGCCCAAGTGCACACACTGCTACGCTCCAACTGCATATACCATTCGAGTGATGCCCCAGACAAGCTGTCTTGGAAGCAATGGATCATCAGTTTTTCATCTTTGGCATAAGCAGCCATCTTGCGGCAGTACGTCTTCAGATGGATGTGAGGACAACTGAGACCTTTGTACTTTGGGAATTCTTGCACTTTAAACTTGGGAGGAATGACAACATCTGGCACCAAGCACATTTCCAGAGCATTCAAAGAATTGAGTTGCGCCCCTCCATGACTCGGAGTTTTTCAGCTAGATCACGACACATTTTGATGGCTTCAGAATCCTGAACAACAGTAGGATTGACAATTGGGATAGCAGCATGGTAGTTTTGTACCTCATCATACTGATCTAGAAGATTTTCTTCAGTATGAGGAATAGGAATCTGAGTGAAAACAGGCTGGGCTTGCGAAATAGCTCCAACAGTAACCCCAAATGTTGGAAACGGTTGAGAAGTGGCTCCTTCAGCGGCAGGAGTGAAGTTCATTGGTATCCCATAATTGATAGGGTTGGGAACAGGAACTGAGAGCCTTGAGGGTGACCCTTGTACAAGCACATTATTGTTGGTAGCAGCGGCTTCACACAGTTCTTCTTCTTTTCTGGCCATCATGATGGCTTCGAGAATCTGGTCAATCTTTCCTTTGATAGAGTCCAATTCTTCTCTGAAGGCGGCTTGCTCTTGTTGAATATCCTCCATCACGCGTCTGGTATTGGCTCGAGTTGCGTACTGGTGTTGAGGAATAAGCTTGATTTACTGGAGAAGGAAGGAAGTTGAAGTGAGATTCTGAGGTTGAAATGAAATGCAAGATGCGTAACAGATGCAATGCAATGACATGAGATGCAATGCAAGATGCAAGATCCAGGATCGCAGATCACAGGTTCAAACATTTATGAGGTTGGCCGTTCACGGGTAGATGACCAAAGTCTCTGATAAAAGAAACCTTATAGGTAGGCTCTATGAGGAAAGTTCTAGATTATTTACCCACAAACCCACTCACGGGATGGTTTCTATATTGACGGATAAGGTTCCCAGGATAACAGACACTAATCGCATCAACGTCACGCAACAGGCTAGTTGCATTACGACGAGAATAACGACAAGGTCCCTCCTGAGTGAGGTCCTCATGCTAGGCGCACAAGGAGCGAGTCCTTGGAGACTAACACTACACGACCACCAATATAGAACTTGGTTCTAAGAGTGGTTCCTAGAATCACGGACCCTTCATGAATTAAGTTGTACGACAGGCTAGCTGCGTTACAACAGGATCTACGAAGAGGTCTACTCTAGGGGAGCTTTCATGCTAGGCACGCAAGGAGCGAGTCCTTGGGGACTAACACTACTCGACATCCAATTCTAAACTATGTGTTCCCTCTGCTTTTATCAAAGCTCGGGTGTAGAGCTTTACTCATGATATCAACCCAAGATCCAATAGATAAGCATAATAATGAGCATATACAAGCCATAAGAGAATAAATACGCAAACGAGAAGAAAACAAGCAAACGAAGATAACACTCCTCACAAATCGCACTAAGATAGGCTTGACTCTCTCTTGCATGTAGCAGTGATCCCCAGCAGAGTCGCCATCTGACGCACCTCGAAAAAATCACTTAATCGAAGACATGACCCACGCGCGAAAGGCACGGAAGAAATTGTAGTTCGACAGAGTCGCCACCGAACTTTATTTATCCCAAAAAGAGGGAAAGGAAAATATCGAGAAAACCTTTAAAGAGATAAGAACATGGTCTTCGCAACCACATTCTGGGTTCAGGAGTCATTTACGTGAGGGGAAGGTACGTGCACCCCCTCACGTCTGTTGTACTCAACGGGAACCTCTTAGTTCGATTTATGATGAACGTTAGCTAAGCTTGTTTGTTTTCTTCTCAACGATAAATGTGAAACGAAAAGATAAAAGATTTCGATGCTAAGGGAAATGAGTAGTTTTAGAATAGGGTGCTCGGCAAGATCATTGCAATCTTGTGCCTACGTATGCTTATTCGGACGAGAATGAGTAATCAGAGCAATCGTAGTTCAACTACGGGAAGGGATAGAGGGAATACAGAAGATGGAGGGAAGATGGCTCGCCAAGATCATCGCAATCTTGTGCCTACGTATCTTTACTCGGACGAGAATAAAGAATCAGAGCATTCGTAGTTTGTGGTACAAAGAATGAAAATTGTTTGTTTTGGTTGATTTTAAAATGTAAAGACAAGTCGTCATTTCCAAGCGAATAATTCCGCTTAAAGAAATGAATCATGTCTAAACTTATGAAAAGGTTAAAGGAGAGAGTGCACGAGGGCACCAAAAAAGTTTGAAATAGTTTTGGTGTTTTTTAAAGTCTTTTGAAAAAGGTCAATATGCTTATTTAGTTTAGCATTTGTTAAAGAAATGAAAGGAAAAGAGTAAAGATCACTTGACAAAGTCAAGGTTTAATTATGAAAGAAGTGAAAGTTTGAAATCAAGAATGTTTTGAAAAAAGAGAGAGAGTTTTGAAAATTGAAGAATGGGGTGGAGAAGAAGTGACTATCCTAAAGCATAAAGTAAAAGCTAAGGATAAGAAAGATCTAACCACAAATGTAGTTATCTTCACCATAAACCAAGTAAAAGTACAAGTCTTCAAAGTCTTCGAACCACAATTCCAAAGCAAAGGGATAAAGGTGCTAAGTTCTAAGTCCAAGGTTCCAAGAATTGCATTGGATGTCCAAGGTCTAAGTTCAAGGATTCAAGAATAGCATTGAAGTCCAAGGTCTAAGTGAAAAACTCCATGTCCATTGCAAAGGATATTGACCATAGTCCAAGATTAGAAGCACAAGTTTTTTAGAGGTTTTGGCCTTTATTAATGTTTTTGGTCCAAGTGGACAAAGAGAAAAAGGCATAAGCATAAACATGTGTCCAACGGACAAAGGAAAAATTGCGGAAGCATAAACATGTGTCCAACGGACAAAGGAAAAATTGCGGAAGCATAAACATGTGTCCAACGGACAAAGGACAAATATGCAGAAGCATAAACATGTGTCCAACGGACAAAGGAAAAATTGCATAAAAGTAAAAGAGATAGGGAGCGAGAAGGAATTGTAAAGAATTAGTACAATAGGAATATTAGAAAGTTAGTGATTAGTTGTTAGAGTTAGTGATCAATTATAATTGAATAATTGCACTTAGGTCAAGATTAATGAGAACTCATTAGAGGATTGATAAGACCAAAGCCTCCTAACAACAAGTTTCATAAGTTTTGAACCAAAAGACAAATAATCAACTATTCTTGATAGTTTTTCGATGCGGGACAAATATTGCGTTATGTTAAGCAATCGCCGAGTAATTTACGAAGTAATTACCCTACAATGAGGCCAATCAATGGCTCTTTGTTCTAATGTATGCTAGATGAATGATATGTAGATCGTCATCCGAAAGCAATACCGCACGAAAAGTGGTAGTGATCTCGTCTCGATCGAAATTCAACAAAAGAATTCCAAGATCTTTTAGACTTTCATCGATCAAAAGAAAAGAGAAATAGATGAAGAGAAAGCCAAATTAAACCACACAATTATGTGATCTAAGGCTAAGAACAAAAGGAGAGGGAAGAAAAAGGAAAAGGAACCAAAACAGTCCAAAAAACAAGCCAAAATATGCATTCTGTTTCGAAGTAACCGGTTACAACATAACTGCTAACCGGTTACTTAGTTCAAAATAAGTGCAATTTTTCAAATTTTACACTGTAACCGGTTACAGCATAACTGCTAACTGGTTACACAGTACCAAAATGCAGAAAAATGTGCAAAATTCAGCATGATCCATTTCCAAAACTTTTTACAAACACCTTATGATCATGGAACTGAAATTGTACAAAATTTAAAGTAAAATAACAGCCAAAACCAACAATTAAACACAATTACAAGATCCAAAGGATTAAGTAACAAGGATCTCCAAAGATCTACATTATGGAAGATGAAGATGAAGATGAAGCTTCAGCAATGGTGAAAGATGAATTACCACTTCAAATCTGAAAATTCCTCCAAATTGCTTCAAGATCTACACTCCAAAGCCTTGATCTACTGTAATTGATTAACAAAAACAAGAATGGGTGAAGGTTTAGCTCAAAGTTGAACAAGATTCATTGTGAATTCTTGTTAACTTTCAAAGAAAGAAATGTGAGCTTTGGTGAATTTGGTAGTTGGTGAAAATTGAAAGAGTCAAGAAGAATTTTGACAAGGTGAATTTGGCTCTCAAAAGCTTGTGAAATGAGTGAAATGAAGCCTCTATTTAAAGAGTTTAGGTTTGGGAATTTGGTGGTTTGGAATTAGGCTTGGAATTTGAAAATTAGGATTGGAATTCAAATTTGGAGGGAATTATCAAAAGAGTGGTGATTAGTGGAGGTGTATGGTAGGAAATGATCAAAGTGATGTAGGGAATTAAAATGAGATGGTATGGAATATTCCAAAATGTGATCAAAATTGGTGCCAAATGCTGAAATTTGAATTTGCTGCCATTTTTCAAAATTTCACGATGGTAACCAGTTACAGCATATCTGCTAATCGGTTACTTAGTGCAAATTTTGAAAAAAGTTCCCTTTTTGAATGCACTACTGTGTTTCGGCTCGATTCTTTTGCTCGTCAAAGAAGGCATGGAAATAAACACATGAACCTTGGATTCCATGAATAATAATCAATTAAATCTTGGAAACTCTTGATCAGATGAATTTTGAATTGTTTGCAGATCAACTTTGACTTTGTCATGTGAAATTCAATCGAGCTGTGGGACTGTTATTTTGGCATTTTTGACATGTTCTTCCCCTGAAAATGTTAGTGAAAGAAAACAAAATATTTTTTTGGATTTTGATTAATGGTTAGTAAAATATAAACAAATAAAGCAATAAAGTGAGTAAGAAAACACACAGATGATCAGTGAACCCTGCAAGGCATAAACCCAAAGATGAGGAATAAAGGAACCAAAGCATGATCTTGTTTGTGGTATAAGATGCAAAATATGAAATGTGAATGATATGTGGAATCTTAGGGGTCAAAAATTAGGGTCTTACAACTTTGACCTCAGATGGCTACAAATTGGGATATGGACCTCAACCCAATGCCCAAACCTTAATTGGAATCTCAAACACCCAGTTTCTAAACCATGCATATCCAGACCTTGACGAGAAAATGAAAGCGACATATTTTTTTGAATTTTTTTGAATAAGAATTAGTGGATGGATAGTACAAATGAAAGTTATATACATGTAGGACAAATTTGGGGTATTACAGCAATGCACCGACAACGTTTCAACGATGTGTGCAAGCAATTTTCTCTGATCTTATTAAAAAAATGATGGAGGTATTCATGGACAACTTCTCCGTGCTCGGAGCGTCTTTTGATCTTTGTTTGAGAAATTTGGAGGTCGTTCTTGAACGGTGTGTTGAAACAAACTTGGTATTGAACTGGGAGAAGTGCAACTTCATGGTAACAGAGGGGATTGTGCTTGGCCACAAATTCTCCTCTAAAGGCCTTGAAGTAGATCAAGCGAAAATTGAAGTGATCGAGAAGTTGCCTCCTCCAACCAATGTCAAAGACATCCGGAGTTTTCTTGGCCATGATGGCTTTTATAGGCGGTTTATCAAAGACTTCTCCAAAGTTGCAAGGCCATTGAGTAATCTACTCAACAAAGATAAGTCCTTCTCCTTTGACGATGAATGTTTAAATGCCTTTAAAATTTTAAAATGGAAACTCATCACCGCACCCATAATCGTTGCTCCAAATTGGACTTTAAATTTTGAATTAATGTGTGATGCTAGCGATGATGCCATTGGTGCGGTGCTTGGGCAAAGAAAGGCCAAAATTTTTCATGCTATACATTACGCGAGTAAAGTTCTTAATGTGGCACAAGTTAACTATGCCACCACAGAAAAAGAATTACTTGCTATTGTATACGCTCTTGAGAAGTTTCGAACTTATCTGATTAGTTCAAAGGTGGTAGTCTACACTAACCACTTGACCATTAAATATCTGCTTACCAAGCCGGATTCGAAGCAAAGGCTCATCCGGTGGATCCTCTTGTTACAAGAGTTTGATTTGGAAATCCGTGACAAGAAAGGGTCAGAAAACTTGGTAGCAGATCATTTGTCTAGGTTGGTCAATGTAGAGGTAACTCACCGTGAGGAATTTTCGGATGAAAAACTTTTTCGAGTACAAGTTAGGCTGTGGTTTGCAGATTTTGCTAACCACAAGACAACCGGCTTTATACCAGAGGACCTAAGTTGGAATCAAAGACAGAAATTCCTCTCGGATGCTAATTTATATGTTTGGGATGAGCCATACTTGTTTAAGTTAGGAGGTGACAATTTGTTAAGGAGGTGTCACTCTTGATGAAGCCAAAAGTATCCTTTGGCATTGTCACAACTTGCCTTATGGAGGGCATTACAATGATTTAAGAACGGAAACTAAAGTCCTCCATTCGGGCTTTTATTGGCCAACATTGTTTAAAGATGCCAACCTCCATGCAAAAAGTTATGACACATGCCAAAGAAATGGTGGAATTGGAAAAAGAAATCAAATGCCCTTACAATCAATTTTGGAAGTCGAGGTGTTCGATTGTTGGGGTATTGATTTTGTCAGACCATTCCCACCATCTTTTTCAAACGAGTATATCTTAGTTGCGGTTGACTATGTTTCCAAGTGGGTGGAAGCAATTGCGTCACCGAGGGACGATGGCAAGACGGTGATAAATTTTTTAAAGGAAAACATATTCTCCCGTTTTGGCACTCCTCGTATGTTAATCAGTGACGGAGGTTCGCATTTTTTCAATGCACCGCTCGAAAAGGTTTTGGAGCATTACGGTGTAAAGCACAAAGTTGCAACTCTGTACCACCCTCAGACAAATGGTCAGGTAGAAGTGTCTAATAGAGAGGTCAAAAGAATTTTAGAGAAAACCGTGTCGAGCTCACAAAAAGATTGGTCGCAAAAGTTATACGAGGCTCTGTGGGCATATTGCATCGCTTACAAAGCTCCAATCGGTCTAACTCCTTTTCAAATGGTTTATGGCAAGGCATGCCATTTACTCGTTGAATTGGAGCACAAGGCTCTCTGGGCTTTGAAAATGTTGAATTTTGATCCGAGTTTGGCCGGTGAAAAAAGGAAAGTTCAGTTGCATGAATTGGAAGAAATACGCAATAATGCGTACCACTCAAGTAAGATCTATAAGGAAAAAGTGAAAGGATATCATGATAAAAAGGTTTCGTAGAAGGAATTCTGGGTTGGCCAGATGCTGCTTTGATTAAATTCCCGTCTGAAATTGTTTTCGGGAAAATTAAAGTCCAAATGGTCTGGACCATTTTTTGTCAAGGATGTCAAGCACTATGGTGCAATAGTCATCGAGGACTTGAAAAAGAAAGAAAGTTGGACAGTAAATGGCCAACGGTTAAAATTATATCTTGGAGGAGAATTTGACCGAGAGAATTACAGTGTGTTTCTTGATGATCTTTGAATCATCTTGGACCGTCGAACTTAGCCGGCGTTAAACAAGCGCTTGTTGGGAGGCACCCCAACATTGTAAGTATTTCTGTTTTATTTGCTGTTTTGATGATCTTAATTATTTAGAATTGGTTTAGGAAGTGGCAGCAGATGCAGATAATTTTTCAAAAACCTATCATGTTCGCTGGCACGTTCATTTGCGAACCTGGGGCGAGCATTCGCTGCCTTGTTCGCATTGCGAACTCAGCGAGACAATCGTATGTTTTACTGCTGCCTTCTCATTAAAAAGGGAATCAATTTTGGTGTGGGCCAGACATTTGGGCCCATGACCCACCCTTTTTTTTAAACTTTTGAAGGGAAAACCTAGTGCCTTTGTCATTCTCACTCTTGCCTCTCTCACAAACACACTCACAAGAATAATCTCTCACGTGCTCTGTTCATCTCAATTTTTTTCACCAAGTTTTTCCCCAAGTACCTACAACTTCAGGTTTGAATCTTTCTTTCTTTCTGTTAATTTCTGATTAAGCAATGTGGTTAGGGTTGTGGATTGAACATTAGAGACATTGTTGATTCTAGGTTTTCACCTCTGTTTTAAGGTTTCTTTCCTGTTGCATGTTGAATTTTATGTAAATTTTAGAATAGAGGTGGTTTATTGAAAGGAACTCTGATGTTGGAAGTGTTGGATACTGTTAATTTTTGAAAAAAATCGCAGGTTCGCTGTCCAGTTCGCTTTGCGAACCTGGGCGAGCATTCGCCAGAACCTCGCTTTATGAATCTGGGGAGAATGTTCGCCAGCCTTCGCTCTGCGAACTTTGCGTGAATGCATCAGAATTATGAATTTTTTTTATGTCTCAGTTTGTGATTTTATTTTGGCTCCCATTTCTAATGGACTGTGTTGCTGCTTGTTGTTGTTTTATTTGGTGATTTGTGCAGATGGCTCCTAAAATCAATCCGGCAAAGAAGCGAATGGCCAACACTTCATGACAAGTACCGATTCAGTTTGACAGCGATCGCTTTAGAGGAGCCAAGCAGGCAGCAAGGTACCTAACCTTGGAGAAGAGAACCATTTTACCTGAAAAGAGATTTAACCTGAGTGAACATGGGAGTTACCGGTCGGTGGCTGCACTCCTAGAAGAGAAAAAGTGGGGGCGAATGATAACTCCTGTGTATTGTTACAATGTTGAGATCGTCCGCGAGTTTTATGCTAATGCCCTCCCAGATGATGGGGAGCCTTTTGGTTGGACAACTTCTGTTGGGGGAAAAGTGGTGCGATTTGATCGTGGAACAATTAAGACCGTTCTTGGAAATCCTTTACCTTTGAGAGCAAGTCAGAACGATGACTTCCATAGAGACTTGTACCTCCACAGAGACATTGTGGCCATTACTAGAGACGTTTTATGAGACGGTAAAACTGTAGAGCTCAACCCATCTGGGGTTGCCATTAGATACCGTCGTGAAGACATGTGACCTTTGGCACAAATTATTTTCCTTTTGGTTGTAACCAACATTAAGCCAAAGTCACATACATCGGCCATCCCTATTCCCCTTCCCCATCTTATCCGCATCAGTTTGACCAATGTACAGATTGATGTAGCTCAGAATATCGCGGATGAGATAAGGGCTATTGTTGAGAATGGTCTTGGTTCCGCTTCTCGGAAGAACGCTCCTCTTGATTTTCCTTGTCTCATCATGACTTTGTGTGTGAGTGCTGGAATTGATCTCCCCACTCGCCGTCAGGTGACTATCCCGTCTACCATCGATGACCGTTGTGTGGATAAGTTCGGTAAGCTTAAGGAGGCGAGGGGTGAGACTTCTGGTGCTGGTGCTGGTGCTGATGCCGGCACAAGGGCTGGCGATGGGTCTGGTTCTTGTAACGCCCCGTTTTGTCTTATTTATTTAATCGAGTCGATTTAATTATTTTTGTTTTTATATTATTTTATTCTTGACTTTTATTTGACAATATATTATTTTTCATCGTTATTATGTTTTATCGCGTTTTGAGAGCGTTTGCGAGATATTTGAGCTGAGGGGTAAAATAGTCTTTTTAGGGGTTTAGATATTTTTATATAAATAGAGATTAGAGAGAAATAGAAAGAAAAGAAAAAGAAGAGAAAGAAAAGAGAGAAAGAAGGAAAAGGAGAAGAAAGAAAGAGAGAAGAGGAGAAAGAGGAAAATCGAAGAAAACTTCGTTTCAACCGCGATTAATCGGGTAAGGGTGAGAAGTTTCAATTATATTTTGTTTGTGTATGTATATGTGTTGTTTGTTGTAATTGTATTGGTTGTTACACAACTTTTTCTCATTGATGAATTGATGAACTATTGATAGAAATCGATGTTTTCACGGATGAATTTTAATATAAACTGCGTAGAATACTTTATGTATGATTGGAACATGTTTAGGTATGATTTGGATGAGTTTTGGTTGAGGGGATGTTGGATTTTGGTCCCAAAAGACCTGCTGTTACGCTGCTGGGAAACCCAGTTTTCGCTGGTTCGCAAAGCGAACCCATAGCGAAGGGCAAAGCGAGGGCAAAGCGAAGGCTCGCCAGAGCTTCGCAGTGCGAATGTGGAAGGAAAATGCTTGCCAGCAGTTCGGAAAGCGAACTTTAGGCTGTTTTTCTTCTGCCTTGGTTCGCTGGGGCTTCGCACTGCGAATGAGGGAAGCGAATGCTCGCTAGGAGCTTCGCATAGCGAACATGACAGATTGTTCCGTTTTGTTTCCTTCATAACTTTTGATCCGTAACTCGGATTGAGGCGCGGTCAGATGTGTTGGAAAGCTTATGGGATGTTCTTTCTTATAAAAATCGTTTTGAGATTAGTGGCCAATTTAATTGTGTCGGGAATTTGGAAACGCGTCGTTTAGTCGACTTTTACCGTTGTAATTATGTGTAATTGATGTGTTATCATGCAATATGCTTTTGATGTATAACGGATCGCTTGTGTGCTGTTATATGAGGTGAATATATGTGATGAAATGTTGTGATGATGGTTTGTGGTCTTGTGGAGAAATAAATGCATTGTTTTGGGTGTGATTGTAATGCATGATTAATGATGTTGTTGTGTGGTAAAATACACTGTTTGATTGAATTTCAATGTATGTTGTTATGAATGTTATTGTGGGTAGCCTTCGTGGCGTGAATCCTTGATATGAATTGATATGAGTGTATGTGCTAAAGTGCTAATTGTTGTGGTTTGTGGATTATGATGAAATGCATTATTTATGTGAAATTCAATGTGTGTTATTTGGTGGCCTTATGGCAAGTAAATGCATTATTTGAATTGATTTCCAATGCATGAATAATGATGATGAGATAATCCATATTGTTGATTTGTGAAGATGCATTTGATTGTCATGAGTCCTTGTATGCCAAGCATCATGATATGCATTCTTGTGATGTCGTGTGCCCTAATGGGTGTGAGCGACGAAACGGTTCCAGAGGGAATCCGCTATAACATCGTGTGCCTTATATAAAGAGGTGTGAGCGATGATTATTGACGATCGTGTGCCTTATATAAAGAGGTGTGAGCGATCGGGTCGTGTGCCTTATACAAAGAGGTGTGAGCGATCCATAAATGTCGTGTGCCTTATACAAAGAGGTGTGAGCGACGGGGAACATCGTTTGCCCGACGGGGAGTTACACTAAGTAAAAAGCGATGATTCCAATAATTCCTCAGTGAATTAATGATGATGAGAATGATGGATGGATTGGTACCCGCATTTGCATAGAGTCGTTGTGTCGGTCTCTTTGCATTTGCATAAATCATGAATGGATTGATTATGTGTGGAAAATCATGAATGGATTGATTATGTGTGGAAAATCATGAATGGATTAATTATGTGTGGAAATTGTGAATTGATTGATTATGTGTTGAGCTTGTGATAGCATTGGTGATTTGATATGCAATTGTGATAAATGCATTGGTTATGGATGATATGTTTTATGTATAGACATATGCTATGTTTTGTGGGGATGTTGTACATTACAATGATTGTATTAATTATCTATGATATGTTATATATGAATATATGTGATGTGGTGGTGTGTTTCCATATGTCATAACTTTAGTATGCATTATGTGCGAATATGTTATGTATTTGTGGCATGCTATATGTATTAGTATGTGATGCTTGTGGTGAGAATAATTATGCATGTGAATTTATATGTGTTTGCATATTATTATGCAATCTTGATTTAGTTGTTATTTCTCACCCTTCTGCTGTGGTTTGTTGCTCTATGAGGCAATTGCAGATTAGTATCTTGGAGGCTTTTGTGAAGATTAGTTCTCCATCCTTTTGTCGGTCTGTCTGATCTGATACGTAACACGGGAGTCGGGGAATACTTTTGTTATATATGTATACATTTGTTGGATCTATTTTGTATTAAGTTTGTATGAATATTTTGATGTTATAAAATAATTTATGTTGTAAAACAAGTCAGTTATGGATCTTTCCGCTTTATTCCATAATTGAACTTCCTTTTGTTGGAAAAAGTTTCCCTTTTATGTATATCCCATTTTGTGTTATGTATCAAATTTATGAGCAGGGATGTGTGTTTTCTTTCTTCTAATGTGACATCCTTGTTTCTGTCTAAGGATAAAAATTTTATTTACTCTGATTTATTTATGTATTATTTATTCGCGATGGGAATTGGGGTGTTACATTAGTGGTATCAGAGCAGGTCGGTCCGTCCGGCCAAGTTGTTGAGTCAGTTGGTGTGACATTTGAATACTATCGATGTTGTTTGTTCCTTAATACGTGATATGTGTGTGAAACACTGTCAGTACTTTTTGGTTCTTTTAATCCTTTGTCTGCAGGATTTAGAATGAGATAAGTGGGGGAGAAGCTGGTGCTTCTCCAAGTTGCTTTGGTTGTGGAGCGGTGGTTGCAAGATTGTAAGTGTTGTTTGGACAGTGTTGTTCCCGGTTCCGGAGGGAATGCGGAGGTAAGGTTTATGTCAACTAAGGATTTGTGCCTTAGGTAGTTGTGTGGACAAGATGCAAGAAATGCTATTATAGTTTGGTAAAGACGGTTTATGCCCCATCATGATTGTCGGATGTCTATTGACAAATTGAGGAACTGATCACCCTTAATCTCTTGTTAATAGTAGACAGAATTATGTTGGATGAAATAGGCGTGTTTTTTCGGCCTTGATAGTGTGTGTAATGAATTGTTTGGAGTTAAGGAAATGATTACAGATTGTTTTGTTGAGTCGATGAAGATTCTAATATCGGAAGATGAGATGGATTAGAGGTTTTGGTATGTTGGTTCCGTTGGGAAGTCATTGAGAGGGAACGATTGGGTATCGTTAATGGTTGTTCTCAGAGAGTAAAGTGTGAACTCAAATTTGGCAAAGGTAAGGATTTGAGGTTTGGATCTGCTAAGTAAGTAGGAAACTCTTAGGGGATGAGACTCAGATGTTTGTTAGGTTTGTGATGATAGTTTTCTAGAAATTGGCAGAAAGGCCACAGTGATGGGCTGCTAGTTGTGCGTGATTTCCAGATGTGTTTCTGGATGGAATATTGGATGTTAGCATTAGAAGTACCCAGACTGAAAAAGCAGTGAGAAGATTTACTGGAAAGGGAATTTGTGAGACCAAGTGTGTCGCCTAGGAGAGCTCCAGTGTTGTTAGTAACGAAAAGGAAGGATGATTGAATGGAATAACAAGCATGATGTGTATAATGGTATTGAGGCTTTGGAAAGCAAATCTTAGAGTTTTGGTGAGTTTTGGAGTTTTTAAAGTTTTAGGGCATTAATGGAAATCTTGAGAAAATCCTAGGTGTGGATGTAATATTTGAGAGTTCTTTTTTTTTGTTGGTTGTTGCGACATGTTGGGATTTATGGAATTTAGACTGTTAAGAGAAGTAATTATGTATGGATTACTAACAGTTGAATAAGGTAACGATTGAGAATAAGTGTCCACTTTTATGAATAGATGACTGGAATGGTTTGGTTGAGTTTGAGTGAAATTACAATTGTTTGGAACGTTTGACAAGAGTGGTGAATTTGTGTGAGTTGAGGCTTTGATCGATTTAATCTGACCGGTTATGTTTGTTATCATCGGGATAGGTTGTTATTTACTCGGTTAAGCTTGTATGCGAGGCTGGACAAGTTTGGATAAGTTCGTAGTGGTTTTGATTAAGGATATTCGGATCTGTTATAAACTCAGAGGAAGAACAGGTAGAGTGTTGGAGATTTGAATTGCAAGTGTGGAAAAGAGACGAAGTTTTATGCTAAGTTATTTAAGTGAGAATTTGGGTTGAAAAATGTTAGTTTTCTTGGATATGTTATTTCAAATGAGAGTATGGTTATGGATCCATCGGAAGTAGATGCAGTTCTACAATGAGAGGCTCCGAAGTTGGTTAAGGAGATTAGAAACTTTTGGGCTCAGTTGGTTGTTACTGCAGGCTATGGAAGACTTTGCTAAGTTCGTACTTCTGTTATCTCAGTTGACTTGCAAAGGGTGAGTCGTTTGTTTTGGATGTTCGTTGTGAGTAAGTTTTGGTGAGCTGAAGTAGAAGTTGTCTATGGCTCCAGTTTTGATACCGCGTGATCCTAATAAACCGTTTGTGAGGTATTGGGATGCGTCTTTGATGAGTTTAGGCAGTGTGTTAATGCAAGAGGGTAAAGTCGTGGCTTATGCCTTACTACAATTGAGGATTCATAAAAGGATCTATACTATTCCGGATTTGGAATGGGTTGCGGTTGTATTGTGTTGGAATATTAGGAGGTATTATCTTTATGGTTCTAGGTTTGAAGTGTTTAGTAATCACAAGAGTTTAGAGTACTTGTTTGGTCTGAAGGAATAGAGTATGAGACAACGAGGATGGTTGGAATTCCTGACGAGTTATGAATTTGGCTTGGATTATCCTTCGGGAAAAACGAATGTTGTGCCTGAAGAGTTAGGTCGATAGTCTTTGCATATGGTTGTTTTGATGGTCCGAGAATTAGAATTATTTGAGCAGTTCAGAGACTTGTGTCTGGTGTGTGAGATAACTCAGTGAAGTGCGAGGTTGGGTGTATTAAAAGTGAACAGTGATTTTTGGTGAATATGAGAAGGAATTAGACTTTGGAGGTGGGATTGGTAGACTTGATGGTTGCGAGTAATCAGAGTGCGCATCGGAAGTGTGATGTGGCGCAATTCGTATATGCGTGTGTGACTTGTAAGAGTTCATAGGTTGAACATTGTAAACATGTAGGAATAATGAGACCATTGGATGTTTCAGAATGGAAGTGTTAGGTGAAAGGTTTAAATATAATTCATGGGCTACTATTTTGATGGATGTTTTGGTTATATGTTCGATTGGGGAATCGTAGCATTGTTGTAATAATGTTGTGTGACCAGGATGTTGGTATTGTGGTTATGTAGAGGTTGTTGAAATGATGTTGGGTCGTGGAACTTTATGTTCTTGTTTGTGTTATTGCCTCGTTTCCATCGGGATGGTGTGAGTGCGAGTAGCTAATTCCTTGTGGTGAATTAGAGGAGTGTTACCTACGGTGATGGTAACGATCTTGTTGTGTTTTGGTTCAAGAGTGAACCTGTGTGTTCGTAACTTGGGTTTTCTTTGAGTCATGAGTTGGTCGTCAAGTGCATTGTATGGGCTTTGCATCTTGTCTTTGTAGTTGTCGTTATTATCGTGTCGTTGTTGTAGTTGCTGTTAGCAAGGTGGTTTGTCATTTGTGTTATTCATGGTGTGCCTTTTGTTGGCATGATAGTTTGTTAGTCGAATGCGAGAGTCGTATCCGAAGTTGTTCGTATCAGTTATATTTTCGAGGAGGAAAATTTCTAAGTGGGGGAGAGTTGTAACGCCCCATTTTGTCTTATTTATTTAATCGAGTCGATTTAATTATTCTCGTTTTTATATTATTTTATTCTTGACTTTTATTTGGCAATATATTATTTTTCATCGTTTTATGTTTTATCGCGTTTTGAGAGCGTTTGCGAGATATTTGAGCTGAGGGGTAAAATAGTATTTTTAGGGGTTTAGATATTTTTATATAAATAGCGATTAGAGGGAAATAGAAAGAAAAGAAAAAGAAGAGAAAGAAAATAGAGAAAGAAGGAAAAGGAGAAGAAAGAAAGAGAGAAGAGGAGAAAGAGGAAAATCGAAGAAAACTCCGTTTCAATCGCGATTAATCCAGTAAGGGTGAGAAGTTTCGATTATATCTTGCTTGTGTATGTATATGTGTTGTTTGTTGTAATTGTTTTGGTTGTTTCACAACTTTTTCTCATTGATGAATTGATGAACAATTGATAGAAATCGATGTTTTCACGGATGAATTTCGATATAAACTGCGTAGAATACTTGTGGTATGATTGGAAACTATTTAGGTATGATTTGGATGAGTTTTGGTTGAGGGTATGTTGGATTTTGGTCCCAAAAGACCTGTTGTTACGCTGCTGGGAAACCCAGTTTTCGCTGGTTCGCAAAGCGAACCCATAGCGAAGGGCAAAGCGAAGGCTCGCCAGAGCTTCGCAGTGCGAATGTGGAAGGTGAATGTTTGCCAGCAGTTCACAAAGCGAACTTTAGGCTGTTTTTCTTCTGCCTTGGTTCGCAGGGGCTTTGCACTGCGAATGAGGGAAGCGAATGCTCGCTAGGAGCTTCGGATAGCGAACATGACAGATTGTTCCATTTTGTTTCCTTCAAAACTTTTGATCCGTAACTCGGATTGAGGCGCGGTCAGATGTGTTGGAAAGCTTATGGGTTGTTCTTTCTTTTAAAAATGATTTTGAGATTAGTGGCCTTTTAAATTGTGTCGGGAATTTGGAAATGCGTCGTTTGGTCGACTTTTACCGTTGTAATTGTGTGTAATTGATGTGCTATCATGCAATATGCTTTTGATATATAACGGATAACTTGTGTGCTGTTATATGAGGTGAATATATGTGATGAAATGTTGTGATGATGGTTTATGGTCTTGTGGAGAAATAAATGCATTGTTTTGGGTGTGATTGCAATGCATGATTAATGATGTTGTTGTGTGGTAAAATACACTGTTTGATTGAATTTCAATGTATGTTGTTATGAATGTTGTTATGGGTAGCATTCGTGGCGTGAATCCTTGATGTGAATTGATATGAGTGTATGTGCTAAAGTGCTAATTGTTGTGGTTTGTGGATTATGATGAAATGCATTGTTTATGTGAAATTCAATGTGTGTTATTTGGTGGCCTTATGGCAAGTAAATGCATTGTTTGAATTGATTTCCAATGCATGAATAATGATGATGAGATAATCCATATTGTTGATTTGTGAAGATGCATTTGATTGTCATGAGTCCTTGTATGCCAAGCATCATGATATGCATTCTAGTGATGTCGTGTGCCCTAGTGGGTGTGAGCGTTGAAATGGTTCCAGAGGGAATCCGCTATAACATCGTGTGCCTTATTCAAAGAGGTGTGAGCGATGACTATAGAAGATCGTGTGCGTTATACAAAGAGGTGTGAGCGATCCATAAACGTCGTATGCCTTATACAAAGAGGTGTGAGCGACGGGGAACATCGATTGCCCGACGGGGAGTTACACTAAGTAACAAGCGATGATTCCAATAATTCCTGAGTGAATTAATGATGATGAAATGATGGATGGATTGGTACCGCATTTGCATAGAGTCGTTGTGTAGGTCTCTTTGCATTTGCATAAATCATGAATGGATTGATTATGTGTGGAAAATCATGAATGGATTGATTATGTGTAGAAAATCATGAATGGATTGATTAAGTGTGGAAATTGTGAATTGATTGATTATGTGTTAAGCTTGTGATAGCATTGGTGATTTGATATGCAATTGTGATAAATACATTGGTTATGGATGATATGTTTTATTTATGGACATATGCTATGTTTTGTGGGGATGTTGTACATTACAATGATTGTATTAATTATCTATGATATGCTATATATGGATATATGTGATGTGGTGGTGTGTTTCCATATGTCATAACTTTAGTATGCATTATGTACGAATATGTTATGTATTTGTTGCATGCTATATGTATTAGTATGTGATGCTTGTGGTGGGAATAATTATGCATGTGAATTTATATGTGTTTGCATATTATTATGCAATCTTGATTTACTTGTTATTTCTCACCCTTCTGCTGTGGTTTGTTGCTCTATGAGGCAATTGCATATTAGTATCTTGGAGGCTTTTGTGAAGATTAGGTCTCCATCCTTTTGTCGGTCTGTCTGCTCTGATACGTAACACGGGAGTCGGGGAACGCTTTTGTTATATATGTATACATTTGTTGGATCTATTTTGTATTAACTTTGTATGAATATTTTGATGTTATAAAATAATTTATGTTGTAAAACAAGTCAGTTATGGATCTTTCCGCTTTATTCCATAATTGAACTTCCTTTTGTTGGAAAAAGTTTCCCTTTTATGTACATCCCATTTTGTGTTATGTATCAAATTTATGAGCAGGGATGTGTGTTTTCTTTCCTCAAATGTGGCATCCTTGTTTCTGTCTAAGGATAAAATTTTTATTTACTCTGATTTATTTATGTATTATTTATTCGTGATGGGAATTGGGGTGTTACATTAGTGGTATCAGAGCAGGTTGGTCCGTCCGGCCAAGTTGTTGAGTCAGTTGGTGTGACAGTTGAATACTGTCGATGTTGTTTGTTCCTTAGTACGTGATATGTGTGTGAAACACTGTCAGTACTTTCTGGTTCTTTTAATCCTTTGTCTGCAGGATTTAGAATGAGATAAGTGGGGGAGAAGCTGGTGCTTCTCTAAGTTGCTTTGGTTCTGGAGCAGTGGTTGCAAGATTGTAAGTGTTGTTTGGACAGTGTTGTTCCCGGTTCCGGAGGGAATGCGGAGGTAAGGTTTATGTCAACTAAGGATTTGTGCCTTAGGTAGTTGTGTGCACAAGATGCAAGAAATGCTATTATAGTTTGGTAAAGACGGTTTATGCCCCGTCATGATTGTCGGATGTCTATTGACAAATTGAGGAACTGATCACCCTTAATCTCTTATTGATAGTAGACAGAATTATGTTGGATGAAATAGGCGTGTTTTTCCGGCCTTGATAGTGTGTGTAATGATTTTTTTGGAGTTAAGGAAATGATTACAGATTATTTTGTTGAGTCGATGAAGATTCTAATATCGGAAGATGAGATGGATTAGAGGTTTTGGTATGTTGGTTCCATTGGGAAGTTGTTGAGAGGGAACGATTGGGTATCGTTAATGGATGTTCTCAGAGAGTAGAGTGTGAAATCAAATTTGGCAAAGGTAAGGATTTGAGGTTTGGATCTGCTAAGTAAGTAGGAAACTCTCAGGGGATGAGACTCAGATGTTTGTTGTGTTTGTGAAGATAGTTTTCTAGAAATTGGCAGAAAGGCCACAGTGATGGGTTGCCAGTTGTGCGTGATTTCCAGATGTGTTTCCGGATGGAATATTGGATGTTAGCATTAGAAGTACCCAGACTGAAAAAGCAGTGAGAAGATTTACTGGAAAGGGGATTTGTGAGACCAAGTGTGTTGCCTAGGAGAGCTCCAGTGTTGTTAGTAACAAAAAGGAAGGATGATTGAATGGAATAAAAAGCATGTTGTGTATAATGGTATTGAGGCTTTGGAAAGCAAAACTTAGAGTTTTGGTGAGTTTTGGAGTTTTTAAAGTTTTAGGGAATTAATGGAAATCTTGAGAAAACCCTAGGTGTGGATGTAATATTTGAGAGTTCTTATTTTTGGTTGGTTGTTGCGACATATTGGGATTTATGGATTTTGGACTGTTAAGAGAAGAAATTGTGTATGGATTACTAACAGTTGAATAAGGTAACGATTGAGAATAAGTGTCCACTTTTATGAATAGATGACTGGAATGGTTTGGTTGAGTTTGAGTGAAATTACAATTGTTTGGAACGTTTGACAAGAGTGGTGAATTTGTGTGAGTTGAGGCTTTGATCGATTTAATGTGACTGGTTATGTTTGTTATCATCGGGATAGGTTGTTATTTACTCGGTTAAGCTTGTATGTGAGGCTGGACAAGTTTGGATAAGTTAATAGTGGTTTTGATTGAGGATATTCGGATCTGTTATAAACTCAGAGGAAGAACAGGTAGAGTGTTTGAGATTTGAATTGCAAGTGTGGAAAAGAGACGAAGTTTTATGCTAAGTTATTCAAGTGAGAATTTGGGTTGAAAAAGGTTAGTTTTCTTGGATATGTTATTTCAAATGAGAGTATGGTTATGGATCCATCGGAAGTAGATGCAACTCTACAATGAGAGGCTCCGAAGTTGGTTAAGGAGATTAGAAACTTTTGGGCTCAATTGGTTGTTACTGCAGGCTATGAAGACTTTGCTAAGTTCGTACTTTTGTTATCTGAGTTGACTTGCAAAGGGTTAGTCGTTTGTTTTGGACGTTCGTTGTGAGTAAGTTTTGGTGAGCTGAAGTAGAAGTTGTCTACGACTCCAGTTTTGATACTGCGTGATCCTAATAAACCGTTTGTGAGGTATTGGGATGCGTCTTTGATGAGTTTAGGCAGTGTGTTAATGCAAGAGGGTAAAGTCGTGGCTTATGCCTTACTACAATTGAGGATTCATAAAAGGATCTATACTATTTCGGATTTGGAATGGGTTGCGGTTGTATTGTGTTGGAATATTTGGAGGTCTAATCTTTATGGTTCTAGGTTTGAAGTGTTTAGTAATCACAAGAGTTTAGAGTACTTGTTTGGTCTGAAGGAATAGAGTATGAGACAACGAGGATGGTTGGAATTCCTGACGAGTTATGAATTTGGCTTGGATTATCCTTCGGGAAAAGCGAATGTTGTACCTGAAGAGTTAGGTCGATGTCTTTGCATAAGGCTATTTTGATGGTCCGAGAATTAGAATTATTTGAGCAGTTCAGAGACTTGTGTCTGGTGTGTGAGATAACTCAGTGAAGTCCGAGGTTGGGTGTATTAAAAGTGAACAGTGATTTTTGGTGAATATGAGAAGGAGTTAGACTTTAGATGTGGGATTGGTAGACTTGATGGTTGCGAGTAATCAGAGTGCGCATCGGAAGTGTGATGTGGCGCAATTCGTATATGCGTATGTGACTTGTAAGAGTTCATAGGTTGAACATTGTAAACATGTAGGAATAATGAGACCATTGGACGTTTCAGAATGGAAGTGTTAGGTGAAAGGTTTAAATATTATTCATGGGCTACTATGTAGATGGATGTTTTGGTTATATGTTCGATTGGGGAATCGTAAGCATTGTTGTAATAATGTTGAGTGACAAGGATGTTGGTATTGTGGTTATGTAGAGGTTGTTGAAACGATGTTGGGTCGTGGAACTTTATGTTCTTCTTTGTGTTATTGCCTCGTTTCCATCGGGATGGTTCGAGTGCGGGTAGCTAATTCATTGTGGTGAATTAGAGGAGTGTTACCTACGGTGATGGTAACGATCTTGTTGTGTTTCGGTTCAAGAGTGAACCTGTGTGTTCGTAAATTGGGTTTTCTTTGAGTTGTGAGTTGGTCGTCAAGTGCATTGCATGAGCTTTGCATCTTGTCGTTGTAGTTGTCATCATTGTCGTGTCGTTGTTGTAGTTGCTGTTAGCAAGGTGGTTTGTCAGTTGTGTTATTCGTGGTGTGCCTTTTGTTGGCATGATAGTTTGTTAGTCGGATGCGAGAGTCGTATCCGGAGTTGTTCGTATCAGTTATATTTTCGAGGACGAAAATTTCTAAGTGCGGGAGAGTTGTAACGCCCCGTTTTGTCTTATTTATTTAATCGAGTCGACTTAATTATTTTTGTTTTTATATTATTTTATTCTTGACTTTTATTTGGCAGTATATTATTTTTCAGAGTTATTATGTTTTATCGTGTTTTGAGAGCGTTTGCGAGATATTTGAGCTGAGGGGTAAAATAGTCTTTTTAGGGGTTTAGATATTTTTATATAAATAGAGATTAGAGAGAAATAGAAAGAAAAGAAAAAGAAGAGAAAGAAAAGAGAGAAAGAAGGAAAAGGAGAAGAAAAAAAGAGAGAAGAGGAGAAAGAGGAAAATCGAAGAAAACTCCGTTTCAATCGCGATTAATCGGGTAAGGGTGAGAAGTTTCGATTATATCTTGCTTGTGTATGTATATGTGTTGTTTGTTGTAATTGTTTTGGTTGTTTCACAACTTTTTCTCATTGATGAATTGATGAACTATTGATAGAAATCGATGTTTTCACGGATGAATTTCGATATAAATTGCGTAGAATACTTGTTGTATGATTGGAACATGTTTAGGTATGATTTGGATGAGTTTTGGTTGAGGGTATATTGGATTTTGGTCCCAAAAGACCTGCTGTTACGCTGCTGGGAAACCCAGTTTTCGCTGGTTCGCAAAGCGAACCCATAGCGAAGGGCAAACCGAAGGCTCGCTAGAGCTTCCCAGTGCGAATGTGGAAGGCGAATGTTCGCCAGCAGTTTGCAAAGCAAACTTTAGGCTGTTTTTCTTCTGCCTTGGTTCGCTGGGGATTCGCACTGCGAATGAGGGAAGCGAATGCTCGCTAGGAGCTTCGCATAGCGAACATGACATATTGTTCCGTTTTGTTTCCTTCATAACTTTTGATCCGTAACTCGGATTGAGGCGCGGTCAGATGCGTTGGAAAGCTTTTGGGATGTTCTTTCTTATAAAAATGGTTTTGGGATTAGTGGCCAATTTAATTGTGTCGGGAATTTGGAAACGCGTCGTTTGGTCGACTTTTATCGTTGTAATTATGTGTAATTGATGTGTTATCATGCAATATGCTTTTGATATATAACAGATAGCTTGTGTGCTGTTATATGAGGTAAATATATGTGATGAAATGTTGTGATGATGGTTTTTGGTCTTGTGGAGAAATAAATGCATTGTTTTGGGTGTGATTACAATGCATGATTAATGATGTTGTCGTGTGGTAAAATACACTGTTCGATTGAATTTCAATGTATGTTGTTATGAATGTTGTTGTGGGTAGCCATAGTGGCGTGAATACTTGATGTGAATTAATATGAGTGTATGTGCTAAAGTGCTAATTGTTGTGGTTTGTGGATTACGATGAAATGCATTGTTTATGTGAAATTCAATGTGTGTGATTTGGTGGCCTTATGGCAAGTAAATGCATTGTTTGAATTGATTTCCAATGCATGAATAATGATGATGAGATAATCCATATTGTTGATTTGTGAAGATGAATTTGATTGTCATGAGTCCTTGTATGCCAAGCATCATGATATGCATTCTTCTGATGTCGTGTGCCCTAGTGGGTGTGAGCGACGAAACGGTTCCAGAGGGAATCCACTATAACATCGTGTGCCTTATACAAAGAGGTGTGAACGATGATTATAGACGATCGTGTGCCTTATACAAAGAGGTGTGAGCGATCCATAAACATCGTGTGCCTTATACAAAGTGGTGTGAGCGACGGGGAACATCGTTTGCCCGACGGGGAGTTACACTAAGTAACAAGCGATGATTCCAATAATTCCTGAGTGAATTAATGATGATGAGAATGATGGATGGATTGGTAACGCATTTGCATAGAGTCGTTGTGTCGGTCTCTTTGCATTTGCATAAACCATGAATGGATTGATTATGTGTGGAAAATCATGAATGGATTGATTATGTGTGGAAAATCATGAATGGATTGATTATGTGTGGAAATTGTGAATTGATTGATTATGTGTTGAGCTTGTGATAGCATTGGTGATTTGATATGCAATTGTGATAAATGCATTAGTTATGGATGATATGTTTTATGTATAGATACATGCTATGTTTTGTGGGGATGTTGTACATTACAATGATTGTATTAATTATCTATGATATGCTATATATGAATATATGTGATGTGGTGGTGTGTTTCCATATGTCATAACTTTAGTATGCATTATGTGCGAATATGTTATGTATTTGTGGCATGCTATATGTATTAGTATGTGGTGCTTGTGGTGAGAATAATTATGCATGTGAATTTATATGTGTTTGCTTATTATTATGCAATCTTGATTTAGTTGTTATTTCTCACCCTTCTGCTATGGTTTGTTGCTCTATGAGGCAATTGCAAATTAGTATCTTGGAGGCTTTTGTGAAGATTAGGTCTCCATCCTTTTGTCGGTCTGTCTGCTCTGATACGTAACACGGGAGTCGGGGAACGCTTTTGTTATATATGTATACATTTGTTGGATCTAATTTGTATTAACTTTGTATGAATATTTTGATGTTATAAAATAATTTATGTTGTAAAACAAGTCAGTTATGGATCTTTCCACTTTATTCCATAATTGAACTTCCTTTTGTTGGAAAAAGTTTCCCTTTTAGGTATATCCCATTTTGTGTTATGTATCAAAATTATGAGCAGGGATGTGTGTTTTCTTTCTTCAAATGTGGCATCCTTGTTTCTGTCTAAGGATAAAATTTTTATTTACTCTGACTTATTTATGTATTATTTATTCGCGATGGGAATTGGGGTGTTACATTAGTGGTATTAGAGCAGGTCGGTCCGTCCGGCCAAGTTGTTGAGTCAGTTGGTGTGACAGTTGAATATTGTCGATGTTGTTTGTTCCTTAGTTCCGTGATATGTGTGTGAAACACTGTCAGTAATTTTTGGTTCTTTTAATCCTTTGTCTGCAGGATTTCGAATGAGATAAGTGGGGGAGAAGCTGGTGCTTCGCCAAGTTGCTTTGGTTGTGGAGCAGTGGTTGCAAGATTGTAAGTGTTGTTTGGACAGTGTTGTTCCCGGTTCCGTAGGGAATGTGGAGGTAAGGTTTATGTCAACTAAGGATTTGTGCCTTAGGTAGTTGTGTGCACAAGATGCAAGAAATGCTATTATAGTTTGGTAAAGACGGTTTATGCCCCATCATGATTGTCGGATGTCTATTGACAAATTGAGGAACTAATCACCCTTAATCTCTTGTTGATAGTAGACGGAATTATGTTGGATGAAATAGGCGTGTTTTTCCGGCCTTGATAGTGTGTGTAATGAATTGTTTGGAGTTAAGGAAATGATTACAGATTGTTTTGTTGAGTCGATGAAGATTCTAATATCGGAAGATGAGACGGATTAGAGGTTTTGGTATGCTGGTTCCGTTGGGAAGTCGTTGAGAGGGAACGATTGAGTATCGTTAATGGTTGTTCTCAGAGAGTAGAGTGTGAACTCAAATTTAGCAAAGGTAAGGATTTGAGGTTTGGATCTGCTAATTAAGTAGGAAACTCTCAGGGGATGAGACTCAGATGTATGTTATGTTTGTGATGATAGTTTTCTAGAAATTGGCAGAAAGGCCACAGTGATGGGCTGCCAGTTGTGCGTGATTTCCAAATGTGTTTTCGGATGGAATATTGGATGTTAGCGTTAGAAGTACCCGGACTGAAAAAGCAGTTAGAAGATTTACTGTAAAGGGGATTTGTGAGACAAAGTGTGTTGCCTAGGAGAGCTCCAGTGTCGTTTGTAACAAAAAGGAAGGATGATTGAATGGAATAACAAGCATGATGTGTATAATGGTATTGAGGCTTTGGAAAGCAAAACTTAGAGTTTTGGTGAGTTTTGGAGTTTTTAAAGTTTTAGGGCATTAATGGAAATCTTGAGAAAACCCTACGTGTGGATGTAATATTTGAGAGTTCTTTTTTTTGGTTGGTTGTTGCGACATATTGGGATTTATGGATTTTGGACAGTTAAGAGAAGAAATTGTGTATGGATTACTAACAGTTGAATAAGGTAACGATTGAGAATAAGTGTCCACTTTTATGAATAGATGACTGGAATGGTTTGGTTGAGTTTGAGTGAAATTACAATTGTTTGGAACGTTTGACAAGAGTGGTGAATTTGTGTGAGTTGAGGCTTTAATCGATTTAATGTGACTGGTTATGTTTGTTATCATCGGGATAGGTTGTTATTTACTCGGTTAAGATTGTATACGAGGCTAGACAAGTTTGGATAAGTTCGTAGTGGTTTTGATTGAGGATATTCGGATCTGTTATAAACTCAGAGGAAGAACAGGTAGAGTGTTTGAGATTTGAATTGCAAGTGTGGAAAAGAGACAAAGTTTTATGCTAAGTTATTCACGTGAGAATTTGGGTTGAAAAAGGTTAGTTTTCATAGATATGTTATTTCAAATGAGAGTATGGTTATGGATCCATCGGAAGTAGATGCAGTTCTACAATGAGAGGCTCCGAAGTTGGTTAAGGAGATTAGAAACTTTTGGGCTTAGTTGGTTGTTCCTGCAGGCTATGGAAGACTTTGCTAAGTTCGTACTTCTGTTATCTCAGTTGACTTGCAAAGGGTGAGTCGTTTGTTTTGGATGTTCGTTGTGAGTAAGTTTTGGTGAGCTGAAGTAGAAGTTGTCTACAGCTCCATTTTTGATACTGCGTGATCCTAATAAACCGTTTGTGAGGTATTGGGATGCGTCTTTGATGAGTTTAGGCAGTGGGTTAATGCAAGAGGGTAAAGTTGTGGCTTATGCCTTACTACAATTGAGGATTCATAAAAGGATTTATACTATTCTGGATTTGGAATGGGTTACGGTTGTATTGTGTTGGAATATTTGGAGGTATTATCTTTATGGTTCTAGGCTTGAAGTGTTTAGTAATCACAAGAGTTTAGAGTACTTGTTTGGTCTGAAGGAATAAAGTATGAGACAATGAGGATGGTTGGAATTCCTGACGATTTATGAATTTGGCTTGGATTATCCTTCGGGAAAAGCGAATGTTGTGCCTGAAGAGTTAGGTCGATAGTCTTTGCATATGGCTGTTTTGATGGTCCGAGAATTAGAATTATTTGAGCAGTTCAGAGACTTGTGTCTGGTGTGTGAGATAAATCAGTGAAGTGCGAGGTTGGGTGTATTAAAAGTGAACAGTGATTTTTAGTGAATATGAGAAGGAGTTAGACTTTGGACGTGGGATTGGTAGACTTGATGGTTGCGAGTAATCAGAGTGC
The DNA here is from genome assembly GCA_022829125.1 of Lathyrus tuberosus. Classification (NCBI taxonomy): domain Eukaryota; kingdom Viridiplantae; phylum Streptophyta; class Magnoliopsida; order Fabales; family Fabaceae; genus Lathyrus; species Lathyrus tuberosus. The sequence goes on along the minus strand of JALAZF010000308.1, from coordinate 5,742,719 downwards.
GCATCGGAAGTGTGATGTGGCGCAATTCGTATATGCGTGTGTGACTTGTAAGAGTTCATAGGTTGAACATTGTAAACATGTAGGAATAATGAGACCATTGGAAATTTCAGAATAGAAGTGTTAGGTGAAAGGTTTAAATATTATTCATGGGCTACTATGTAGATGGATGTTTTGATTATATGTTCGATTGGGGAATCGTAGCATTGTTGTAATAATGTTGTGTGACAAGGATGTTGGTATTGTGGTTATGTAGAGGTTGTTGAAACGATGTTGGGTCGTGGAATTTATGTTCTTGTTTGTGTTATTGCGTCATTTCCATCGGGATGGTTCGAGTGCAAGTAGCTAATTCCTTGTGGTGAATTAGAGGAGTGTTACCTACGGTGATGGTAATGATCTTGTTGTGTTTCGGTTCAAGAGTGAACCTGTGTGTTCGTAACTTGGGTTTTCTTTGAGTCGTGAGTTGGTCATCAAGTGCATTGGATGGGCTTTGCATCTTGTCATTGTAGTTGTCGCCGTTGTCGTGTCGTTGTTGTAGTTGCTGTTAGCAAGGTGGTTTGTCAGTTGTGTTATTCGTGGTGTGGCTTTTGTTGGCATGATAGTTTGTTAGTCGGATGCGAGAGTCATATCCAGAGTTGTTCGTATCAGTTATATTTTTGAGGACGAAAATTTCTAAGTGGGGGAGAGTTGTAACGCCCCGTTTTGTCTTATTTATTTAATCGAGTCGATTTAATTATTTTCGTTTTTATATTATTTTATTCTTAACTTGGCAATGTATTTTATTTCATCGTTCTTATGTTTTATCGCGTTTTGAGAGCGTTTACGAGATATTTGAGCTGAGGGGTAAAATAGTCTTTTTAGGAGTTTAGGTATTTTTATATAAATAGAGATTAGAGAGAAATAGAAAGAAAAGAAAAAGAAGAGAAAGAAAAGAGAGAAAGAAGGAAAAGGAGAAGAAAGAAAGAGAGTAGAGGAGAAAGAGGAAAATCGAAGAAAACTCCATTTCAATCGTGATTAATCGGGTAAGGGTGAGAAGTTTCGATTATATCTTGCTTGTGTATGTATATGTGTTGTTTGTTGTAATTGTTTTGGTTGTTTCACAACTTTTTCTCATTGATGAATTGATGAACAATTGATAGAAATCGATGTTTTCACGGATGAATTTCGATATAAACTGCGTAGAATACTTGTTGTAAGATTGGAACATGTTTAGGTATGATTTGGATGAGTTTTGGTTGAGGGGATGTTGGATTTTGGTCCCAAAAGACCTGCTGTTACGCTGCTGGGAAACCCAGTTTTTGCTAGTTCGCAAAGCGAACCCATATCGAAGGGAAAAGCGAAGGCTCGCTAGAGCTTCGCAATGCGAATGTGGAAGGCGAATGTTCGCCAGCAGTTCGCAAAGCGAACTTTAGGCTGTTTTTCTTCTGCCTTGGTTCGCTGGGGCTTCGCACTGCGAATGAGGGAAGCGAATGCTCGCTAGGAGCTTTGCATAGCGAACATGACAGATTGTTCCGTTTTGTTTCCTTCATAACTTTTGATCCGTAACTCGGATTAGGCGCGGTCAGATGCGTTGGAAAGCTTTTGGGATGTTCTTTCTTATAAAAATGGTTTTGGGATTAGTCGCCAATTTAATTGTGTCGGGAATTTGGAAACGCGTCGTTTGGTCGACTTTTATCGCTGTAATTGTGTGTAATTGATGTGTTATCATGCAATATGCTTTTGATATATAACAGATAGCTTGTGTGCTGTTATATGAGGTAAATATATGTGATGAAATGTTGTGATGATGGTTTGTGGTCTTGTGGAGAAATAAATGCATTGTTTTGGGTGTGATTGCAATGCATGATTAATGATGTTGTTGTGTGGTAAAATACACTGTTTGATTGAATTTCAATGTATGTTGTTATGAATTTTGTTGTGGGTAGCCTTCGTGGCGTGAATCCTTGATGTGAATTGATATGAGTGTATGTGCTAAAGTGCTAATTGTTGTGGTTTGTGGATTATGATGAAATGCATTATTTATGTGAAATTCAATGTGTGTTATTTGGTGGCCTTATGGCAAGTAAATGCATTGTTTGAATTGATTTCCAATGCATGAATAATGATGATGAGATAATCCATATTGTTGATTTGTGAAGATGAATTTGATTGTCATGAGTCCTTGTATGCCAAGCATCATGATATGCATTCTTGTGATGTCGTGTGCCCTAGTGGGTGTGAGCGACGAAACGGTTCCAGAGGGAATCTGCTATAACACCGTGTGCCTTATACAAAGAGGTGTGAGCGACGATTATAGATGATCGTGTGCCTTATACAAAGAGGTGTGAGTGATCCATAAACGTCGTGTGCCTTATACAAAGAGGTGTGAGCGACGGGGAACATCGTTTGCCTGACGGGGAGTTACACTAAGTAACAAGCGATGATTCCAATAATTCCTTAGTGAATTAATGATGGTGAGAATGATGGATGGATTGGTACCGTATTTGCATAGAGTCGTTGTGTCGGTCTCTCTGCATTTGCATAAATCATGAATGGATTGATTATGTGTGGAAAATCATGAATGGATTGATTATGTTTGGAAATTGTGAATTGATTGATTATGTGTCGAGCTTGTGATAACATTGGTGATTTGATATGCAATTGTGATAAATGCATTGGTTATGGGTGATATGTTTTACGTATAGATATATGCTATGTTTTGTGGGGATGTTGTACATTACAATGATTGTATTAATTATCTATGATATGCTATATATGAATATATGTGATGTGGTGGTGTGTTTCCATAAGTCATAACTTTAGTATGCATTATGTGTGAATATGTTATGTATTTGTGGCATGCTATATGTATTAGTATGTGATGCTTGTGGTGAGAATAATTATGCATGTGAATTTATATGTGGTTGCATATTATTATGCAATCTTGATTTAGTTGTTATTTCTCACCCTTCTGCTGTGGTTTGTTGCTCAATGAGGCAATTGCAAATTAGTATCTTGGAGGCTTTTTTGAAGATTAGGTCTCCATCCTTTTGTCGATCTGTCTGCTCTGATACGTAACACGGGAGTCGGGGAATGCTTTTGTTATATATGTATACATTTTTTGGATCTATTTTGTATTAACTTTGTATGAATATTTTGATGTTATAAAATAATTTATGTTGTAAAACAAGTCAGTTATGGATATTTCCGCTTTATTCCATAATTGAACTTCCTTTTGTTGGAAAAAGTTTCCCTTTCATGTATATCCCATTTTGTGTTATGTATCAAATTTATGAGCAGGGATGTGTGTTTTCTTTCTTCAAATGTGGCATCCTTGTTTCTGTCTAAGGATAAAAGTTTTATTTACTCTGATTTATTTATGTATTATTTATTCGCGATGGGAATTGGGGTGTTACATTAGTGGTATCAGAGCAGGTCGGTCCGTCCGACCAAGTTGTTGAGTCAGTTGGTGTGACAGTTGAATACTATCGATGTTGTTTGTTCCTTAGTACGTGATATGTGTGTGAAACACTGTCAGTACTTTCTGGTTTTTTTAATCCTTTGTTTGCAGGATTTAGAATGAGATAAGTGGGGGAGAAGCTGGTGCTTCTCCAAGTTGCTTTGGTTGTGGAGCAGTGGTTGCAATATTGTAAGTGTTGTTTGGACAGTGTTGTTCTCGGTTCCGGAGGGAATGTGGAGGTAAGGTTTATGTCAACTAAGGATTTGTGCCTTAGGTAGTTGTCTGCACAAGATGTAAGAAATGCTATTATAGTTTGGTAAAGACGGTTTATGCCCCATCATGATTGTCGGATGTCTATTGACAAATTAAGGAACTGATCACCCTTAATCTCTTGTTGATAGTAGACGGAATTATGTTGGATGAAATAGGCGTGTTTTTTCGGCCTTGATAGTGTGTGTATTGAATTGTTTGGAGTTAAGGAAATGATTACAGATTATTTTGTTGAGTCGATGAAGATTCTAATATCGAAAGATGAGACGGATTAGAGGTTTTGGTATGTTGGTTCCGTTGGGAAGTCGTTGAGAGGGAACGATTGGGTATTGTTAAAGGTTGTTTTCAGAGAGTTGAGTGTGAACTCAAATTTGGCAAAGGTAAGGAATTGAGATTTGGATCTGCTAAGTAAGTAGGAAACTCTCAGGGGATGGGACTCAGATGTTTGTTATGTTTGTGATGATAGTTTTCTAGAAATTGGCAGAAAGGCCACAGTGATGGGCTGCCAGTTGTGCGTGATTTCCAGATGTATTTCCGGATGGAATATTGGATGTTAGCATTAGAAGTACCCGGACTGAAAAAGCAGTGAGAAGATTTACTGGAAAGTTGATTTTTGAGACCAAGTGTGTCGCCTAGGAGAGCTCCAGTGTTGTTAGTAAGAAAAAGGAAGGATGATTGAATGGAATAACAAGCATGATGTGTATAATGGTATTGAGGCTTTGGAAAGGAAAACTTAGAGTTTTGGTGAGTTTTGGAGTTTTTAAAGTTTTAGGGCATTAATGGAATTCTTGAGAAAACCCTAGGTGTGGATGTAATATTTGAGAGTTCTTTTTTTTGGTTGGTTGTTGCGACATGTTGGGATTTATGGAATTTGGACTGTTAAGAGAAGAAATTGTGTATGGATTACTAACAATTGAATAAGGTAACGATTGAGAATAAGTGTCCACTTTTATGAATAGATGACTGGAATGGTTTGGTTGAGTTTGAGTGAAATTACAATTGTTTGGAACATTTGACAACAGTGGTGAATTTGTGTGAGTTGAGGCTTTGATCGATTTAATGTGACTGGTTATGTTTGTTATCATCGGGATAGGTTGTTATTTACTCGGTTAAGCTTGTATGTGAGGCTGGACAAGTTTGGATAAGTTCGTAGTGGTTTTGATTGAGGATATTCAGATCTGTTATAAACTCAGAGGAAGAACAGGCAGAGTGTTTGAGATTTGAATTGCAAGTGTGGAAAAGAGATTAAGTTTTATGCTATGTTATTCAAGTGAGAATTTGGGTTGAAAAAGGTTAGTTTTCTTGGATATGTTCTTTCAAATGAGAGTATGGTTATGGATCCATCGGAAGTAGATGCAGTTCTACAATGAGAGGCTCCGAAGTTGGTTAAGGAGATTAGAAAATTTTGGGCTCAGTTGGTTGTTCCTGCAGGCTATATAAGACTTTGCTAAGTTCGTACTTCTGTTATCTCAGTTGACTTGCAAAGGGTGAGTCGTTTGTTTTGGATGTTCGTTGTGAGTAAGTTTTGGTGAGTTGAAGTAGAAGTTGTCTACAGCTCCAGTTTTGATACTGCGTGATCCTAATAAACCGATTGTGAGGTATTGGGATGCGTCTTTGATGAGTTTAGGCAGTGTGTTAATGCAAGAGGGTAAAGTCGTGGCTTATGCCTTACTACAATTGAGGATTCATAAAAGGATCTATACTATTCCGGATTTGGAATGGGTTGCGGTTGTATTGTGTTGGAATATTTGGAGGTATTATCTTTATGGTTCTAGGCTTGATGTGTTTAGTAATCACAAGAGTTTAGAGTACTTGTTTGGTTTGAAGGAATAGAGTATGAAACAATGAGGATGGTTGGAATTCCTGACGAGTTATGAATTTGGCTTGGATTATCCTTCGGGAAAAGCGAATGTTGTGCCTGAAGAGTTAGGTCGATAGTCTTTGCATATGGCTGTTTTGATGGTCCGAGAATTAGAATTATTTGAGCAGTTCAGAGACTTGTGTCTGGTCTGTGAGATAACTCAGTGAAGTGCGAGGTTGGGTGTATTAAAAGTGAACAGTGATTTTTAGTGAATATGAGAAGGAGTTAGACTTTGGACGTGGGATTGGTAGACTTGATGGTTGCGAGTAATCAGAGTGCACATCGGAAGTGTGATGTGGCGCAATTCGTATATGCGTGTGTGACTTGTAAGAGTTCATAGGTTGAACATTGTAAACATGTAGGAATAATGAGACCATTGGACGTTTCAGAATGGAAGTGTTAGGTGAAAGGCTTAAATACTATTCATGGGCTACTATGTAGATGAATGTTTTGATTATATGTTCGATTGGGGAATCGTAGCATTGTTGTTATAATGTTGGGTGACAAGGATGTTGGTATTGTGGTTATGTAGAGGTTGTTGAAACTGTAACGCCCCAGTTTCGGTCTTTTATTTTAATTGAGTCGTTTGGATTATTTTATTATTAATTTATTTTATTTTTGACTTTTATGCGAAAATGTGTTATTTTTCATTGTTGTGATATTTTATCGGGTTTTGGGAACGTTGCGAGATATTTGAGTGTAGGGGTATTTTGGGCATTTTGGTGTATTTGTGAAGTTAAGAATAGATATAGAAAGAAAAAGAGAGAAAAAATAGTAAGAAGAGAAAAGAAGAGAAAAGAAGAGAAGAGAAGAAAAGAGAGGAAAAACTTGAGGAAGTAGATATCGATCTCCCGACTTGTTAGAACACGATTAAATCGGGTAAGGGTGTGAAACTCGATTATCTTATTATTGTGTATGATTATATATGTGTGGTTGCATGTTGTATTGTTTCGTTCGGTGTTTTTCGGGTATAGGTCGAAAACGCGTAAACGAGTAGAAATCGATGTTTTCACGGACGGAATTCGATATAATTTGTGTTGTATGATCTCTATATGTGTATGAACCCTTGCTAGTAATTGTTTTGCTGATGGAAATGATTTGGGGAAGAAAATGGGAAAATTTGGGGTATGGAACAGTGCAAAAACGAAGCAGAAATTCTGCTTCTGGTGTGAAGCGCCGGGCGGTATAATCGTTTCGCCGGGCGATGAGTCCTTTCGCCGGGCGGTTTCGAGAGGCGCAGAGGTTCCAAGTTTCTGCCTCTTTGAGTCTTTTGGGGGATTGGTGTCGCCTGTGCTTCGCCGGGCGAAGCGTGTTTCGCCGGGCGGTGAGCATGCTTCGCCGGGCGGTTGCTGTTTTTTGAAAAATAATTTTCTTTATTTTTTTTTAAAATTCATATCTTTCGAACCGTATTTCCGATCTAAGTGATATTTATATCGTTGGAAAGCTTATAAAATGTACTTTCGGATGAGGATGATTTTGAAATTGTTAGACGATTAAATTATGTCGGAAAAATCAGGAATAGTGTCGGTTGTCGACTTTTGTCGTTATACTTGTACGTAATTGATATATATTGTGCAAGGTGCTGTTGTACGATGTAAATGAATGTATTTATGTATGCATATTGAATGTCATGGGTCTTTGTATGCCAAGCATCATGATATGCATTGTTGAATGTCCTGAGTGACGGTTTGGATTCCAGAGGGAATTCACTATAACTTCGTGTGCCCATGTGGGGTGTGAGCGATGATTATAGACGATCGTGTGCCCATGTGGGGTGTGAGCGATCGGGTCGTGTGCCCGTGTGGGGTGTGAGCGATCCATAAACACCGTGTGCCCGTGTGGGGTGTGAGCGGTGGGGAACATCGTAGGCTCGACGGGGAGTTACAGTGATGTAACGAGCGATGGTTCCAGCAGAGTTCCTGAGTGAACTAGTGATGAGAAACAATGGAAGTCGGTACCGCATGTGCATATGCATAGAGTCGTTGTGTCGGTCTCTTGCATTGCATAAATCAATTATGGTTGTTTATGTGTGGATTTGTGGATAAATTGATATATGGATATGCGTTGGTGATGGAAATATGTGTTGTGTCTTGTAATGCCTTGTGTTTTGAATTATAGCGTGAGTTGTGGTGAGAACCGTATATATGTGTATTTTTGTGTTATATATATAATTATATGCAATTATATTATGGTTGTTTTTCTCACCCTTCTGCTGTTTTATAATGCTCTATGAGGCATTGCAGATTAGAGTGGCTGGAGGTATTTTTGTGAAGCTTTGCGTCTTCATTCTTTTGTCGGTCGGCTCTGATATGTGACACCGGGTAGTTAGGGAGGCCGTTTGTGATAATTGTATATTATGTATATGTATATATTTTGGCTTGTCCGTGTATAACCTGCTGTATGACAACCTTTCGTGATATATATATATATATATATATATATATATATATGTATGTATGTTATTCAGTTTTAGATTTTCCGCTTTTATTCTAAATTCTGAAATGTGGGTGTAAGGAACTAAGTTCCTCTGTTGATTGCTACCCCACTGTTGCATATCTTTATGAGCAGGTGTTGTATGCATTGTTCTATTTTGATGTGACCCTCCCGGTCTATGCCATGATAATTTAAATATACTCTGACGAAATTTCAAATTTTCTTTTACTGTTTTTATTAATTGGGGGTATAGATTGGGGGTGTTACATTAAGTGGTATCAGAGCTAGTTTGTGTCAGTTCGTGTCAGTTTGTGTCAGTCCGTGCCAGTTTGTGTCAGTCCGTGTCAGTTTGTGTCAGTCCTTGTTGGTCGTTGTGGTTGGTTGAGCTATTTGGTTTAACCATAGTTTATGTTATTGGGAATGAACAGAATATGGCTGGTAGGAATGATGCTGCTTTGGCTGCGGCTATGCAAGCTATGGCTCGTGCTGTATAGGGTGCACCTAATGCTGTGGGTAATGATGAGTTCAGGAAGAACAAACCGCCTGTCTTCAAAGGAAGATATGACCCGGATGGTGCACAGAGTTGGCTGAAAGAGATTGAGAGGATTTTCCGAGTGATGGATTGTGATGAAGATCAGAAGGTGAGACTAGGTACTCACATGTTATTGGAAGAAGCTGATGATTGGTGGGTTAGTACTCGACGTGTGTTGGAAGCTGCAGAAGAGGAAGAGGAAGAAGAGATTACTTGGGAAGTTTTTAGCCGGGAGTTCTTGAGGAGGTATTTTCCTGAAGATGTGAGGGGGAAGAAGGAAATTGAGTTCTTGGAGCTAAAGCAAGGTAATATGTCTGTAGTTGATTATACTGCTAAGTTTGTGGAACTTGTGCAGTTTTATCCTCATTATGCGGAAGCTACTGCTGAATTCTCTAAGTGTGTGAAGTTTGAGAATGGCTTGCGTCCTGAGATTAAGCAGGCGATTGGTTATCAGAGGATTCAGAGGTTTTCTGATTTGGTAGATTGTTGTAGGATTTATGAAGAAGACAGTAAGGCTCGTTCTACTCATTACAAGAGTGTGAGCGAGAGGAAAGGGAAACAACAGTTCCGTGGTGGTCCGTATGTGACACCAGCTGATAAAGGTAAACAGAGAGGGAATTTTGAGAAAAGGTCAGGTGGAGGAGGAATGTCTGGTCCTATGAGGTGTTATAAATGTGGTGAGTTGGGGCATCGTCAGTTTGAGTGCAGGAAAGATTTGAGGAAGTGTACTAATTGTGGAGGTGTAGGACATGTTGCAGCGGATTGTGCCAGGAAGAATGTGGTGAAATGTTACAACTGTGGGGAACCTGGCCACATTAGTACCAAGTGTCCGAAACCGAAACAAGCTCCAGCTGGTGGAAAAGTGTTTGCATTATCGGGGACTCAGACTTCGAGTGCAGATCGTCTGATTCGAGGTACTTGTTTTATTAATAGTACGCCTTTAATTGCTATTATAGATACTGGAGCGACTCATTCGTTTATTTCGTCTAAGTGTGGGAAGCGTTTGAATCTTGTGTTGTCTGTGATGGGTGGTGAAATGGTTATTGATACTCCAGCAATGGGGTCGGTAACTACTTCTTTGGTTTGTCTAAGATGTCCTTTGACCATTTATGGTAAAGACTTTGAGATGGATTTAGTGTGTTTGCCGTTGGAGGGTTTAGATGTGGTTTTGGGTATGAATTGGTTGCAATTCAATCGGGTTCATATTGATTGTTATCATAAGTTGGTAAGGTTTCCTTCTCTTGAGGAAGACGAAGACTCGAGTTTCTTATCTACCAAAGAGTTGAGGAAACTTTTGGCGGAGGAAGCTCAGCTGTTCGGATTGTTTGCATCTTTAACTGTGGATAGTCAAGTTTCACTTGAGGTGTTTCCTGTTGTGTGTGAATTTCCAGAAGTGTTTCCTGAGGATATTTCAGACTTGCCGCCGGAGAGAGAGGTGGAGTTTTCTATAGATCTAGTTCCTGGTACTAGACCTGTTTCTATGGCACCTTATCGTATGTCGGCATCGGAGTTGGTGGAGTTAAAGAAACAGTTGAATGAGTTGTTGGAAAAGAGGTTCGTGAGGCCAAGTGTTTCTCCTTGGGGTGCTCCAGTTTTGTTAGTGAAAAAGAAGGATGGGAGTATGAGGTTATGTATTGATTATCGCCAGTTGAATAAGGTGACGATCAAGAATAAGTATCCGCTTCCAAGGATTGATGATCTGATGGATCAGTTGGTTGGTGCGTGTGTGTTCAGTAAGATTGACTTGAGGTCAGGGTATCATCAGATAAGGGTGAAGGAGGAAGACATTCAGAAAACGGCTTTTAGAACATGATACGGTCATTATGAATATTCTGTGATGCCGTTCGGGGTTTCTAATGCGCCAGGTGTGTTTATGGAATACATGAATCGTATTTTTCACGAGCATCTGGATCGTTTTGTGGTGGTGTTTATTGATGATATCTTAATTTATTCTAAGTCTCGGGAGGAGCATGCAGAACATTTACGTATTGTTTTGCAGGTTTTGAAGGAGAGGAAGCTTTTTGCTAAACTATCCAAGTGTGAATTCTGGTTGTCGGAAGTGAGTTTTCTTGGACACGTAATTTTAGGTAATGGTATTGCTGTGGATCCATCTAAAGTAGAAGCAGTTCTACAATGGGAGGCTCCGAGATCTGTTACTGAAATTCGAAGCTTTTTGGGCTTGGCTGGTTATTATCGCAGGTTTATTGAAGGTTTTTCGAAGCTAGCACTTCCTTTGACCCAGTTGACTTGTAAAGGGCAAGCATTCATATGGGATATTCGGTGTGAAGAGAGTTTTACTGAGCTGAAGAGAAGATTGACGACAGCTCCGATCTTGATTTTGCCGAATCCTAATGAACCATTCGTGGTTTATTGTGATGCTTCTTTGATTGGTCTAGGTGGCATTCTGATGCAGGAAGGTAAGGTGGTGGCTTATGCTTCAAGGCAGTTAAGAGTTCATGAGAAGAATTATCCTACTCATGATCTTGAGTTAGCGGCTGTGGTTTTCGTGTTGAAGATTTGGAGGCATTATCTCTATGGTGCAAGGTTTGAAGTCTTTAGTGATCATAAAAGTTTGAAATATTTGTTTGATCGGAAAGAGCTAAATATGAGGCAACGTAGATGGTTAGAATTCTTGAAGGACTATGACTTTGGCTTGAATTACCATCCTGGTAAAGCTAACGTGGTAGCTGATGCGTTGAGCTGGAAATTGTTACATATGTCCGCTTTAATGGTTAAGGAGTGGGAACTTTTGGAATCGTTTAGAGATTTGAGTTTGGTTTGTGAAGTGACGTCGGATAGCGTTAAGCTTGGTATGCTAACGATTACTAATGATTTTCTGACGACGGTTAGTGAGAAGCAAAAGCTGGATGTGAAATTTGTGGATTTGATGTTGGTTGGAGGAAAAGATGCAACTAGTGATTTCCAAGTGGATATTAATGGTGTTTTGAGATTCCGAGGTAGGATTTGTATTCCAGATGATGCGGAGTTGAAAAGGATGATTTTGGAGGAAGGACACCGGAGTAATTTGAGTATACATCTGGGAGCGAATAAGATGTACCAAGATTTGAAGAGGATTTTCTGGTGGTCTGGATTGAAAAGAGATGTGGCTCAGTTTGTTTATGCATGTTTGACTTGTCAGAAATCAAAGGTGGAACATCTGAGGCCTAGTGGTTTGTTGCAAACGTTGGATATTCCTGAATGGAAGTGGGATAGCATTTCGATGGATTTTGTGACAGGGTTACCGAATACTCAGCGAGGGCATAATGCTATTTGGGTGGTTGTTGATAGACTGACTAAATCGGCTCATTTTATTCCGATTGACATTAGTTTTTCTTTGGAGCGGTTAGCTGAGATTTACATCAGTGTGATTGTGAAGTTGCATGGAGTTCCATGGAGTATTGTTTCTGATCGAGATCCTAGATTTACATCGAGATTTTGGGAAAGTTTACAGAAGGCTTTGGGTTCTAGATTGAGATTGAGTTCGGCTTATCATCCACAGACGGATGGTCAGACGGAGAGGACGATTCAGTCTTTGGAGGATTTGTTGAGAGCGTGTGTTTTGGAACAAGGTGGTGTGTGGGATAGTTATCTTGCATTGATTGAGTTTACGTATAATAACAGTTTCCATTCTAGTATTGGAATGGCACCGTTTGAAGCATTGTATGGGCGAAGGTGTCGGACACCTTTGTGTTGGCACGAATCTGGTGAGAGAACGGTGGTTGGACCAGAGTTGGTGCAACAGACGACAGAGAAAGTGAAGTTTATTCGTGAGAAGATGAAAGCTTCTCAGAGTAGACAAAAGAGTTATCATGATCGAAGACGAAAGGATCTTGAGTTCCAAGAGGGCGATCATGTATTTCTGAGGGTTACGCCGGTAACAGGTGTGGGTCGTGCATTGAAATCGAAGAAACTTACTTCTCGGTTTATTGGTCCTTACCAGATATCCACGAGAGTGGGTGCTGGGGCTTATAGGGTGGCGTTGCCGCCGAATCTGTCGAATTTGCACGATGTGTTTCATGTTTCACAGCTTCGGAAGTATGTTTTGGATCCGTCGCATGTGATTCCGATGGATGAGGTTGAGGTAAGAGAGAATCTTACAGTTGAGGCATTACCAGTTGAGATTTAGGATCACGAGGTGAAAAGGTTGCGAGGCAAGGATATTGCACTTGTGAAGGTGGCGTGGGGAGGCGCTGCTGAGGGCAATTTGACTTGGGAGTTGGAGAGTCGGATGCGAGAGTCGTATCCAGTGTTGTTTGTTTCAGGTAAGATTTTCGAGGACGAAAATTTCTAAGTGGGGGAGAATTGTAACGCCCCAGTTTCGGTCTTTTATTTTAATTGAGTCGTTTGGATTATTTTATTATTATTTTATTTTATTTTCGACTTTTATGCGAAAATGTTTTATTTTTCATTGTTGTGATATTTTATCGGGTTTTGGGAACGTTGCGAGATATTTGAGTGTAGGGGTATTTTGGGAATTTTGGTGTATTTGTGAAGTTAAGAATAGAAATAGAAAGAAAAAGAGAGAAAAAATAGTAAGAAGAGAAAAGAAGAGAAAAGAAGAGAAGAGAAGAAAAGAGAGGAAAAACTTGAGGAAGTAGAAATCGATCTCCCGACTTGTTAGAACACGATTAAATCGGGTAAGGGTGTGAAACTCGATTATCTTATTGTTGTGTATGATTATATATGTGTGGTTGCATGTTGTATTGTTTCGTTCGGTGTTTTTCGGGTATAGGTCGAAAACGCGTAAACGAGTAGAAATCGATGTTTTCACGGACGGAATTCGATATAATTTGTGTTGTATGATCTCTATATGTGTATGAACCCTTGCTAGTAATTGTTTTGCTGATGGAAATGATTTGGGGAAGAAAATGGGAAGATTTGGGGTATGGAACAGTGCAAAAACGAAGCAGAAATTCTGCTTCTGGTGTGAAGCGCCGGGCGGTATAATCGTTTCGCCGGGCGATGAGTCCTTTCGCCGGGCGGTTTCGAGAGGCGCAGAGGTTCCAAGTTTCTGCCTCTTTGAGTCTTTTGGGGGATTGGTGTCGCCTGTGCTTCGCCGGGCGAAGCAGAGGCGAAGCGTGTTTCGCCGGACGGTGAGCATGCTTCGCCGGGCGGTTGTTTTTTTTTGAAAAATAATTTTTTTTTTTTTTTTAAAAATTCATATCTTTCGAACCGTATTTCCGATCTAAGTGATATTTATATCGTTGGAAAGCTTATAAAATGTACTTTCGGATGAGGATGATTTTGAAATTGTTAGCCGATTAAATTATGTCAGAAAAATCGGGAATAGTGTCGGTTGTCGACTTTTGTCGTTATACTTGTACGTAATTGATATATATTGTGCAAGGTGCTGTTGTACGATGTAAATGGATGTATTTATGTGTGCATATTGAATGTCATGGGTCTTTGTATGCCAAGCATCATGATATGCATTGTTGAACGTCCTGAGTGACGGTTTGGATTCCAAAGGGAATTCGCTATAACTTCGTGTGCCCATGTGGGGTGTGAGCGATGATTATAGACGATCGTGTGCCCATGTGGGGTGTGAGCGATCGGGTCGTGTGCCCGTGTGGGGTGTGAGCGATCCATAAACACCGTGTGCCCATGTGGGGTGTGAGCGGTGGGGAACATCGTAGGCCCAACGGGGAGTTACAGTGATGTAACGAGCGATGGTTCCAGCAGAGTTCCTGAGTGAACTAGTGATGAGAAACAATGGAAGTCGGTACCGCATGTGCATATGCATAGAGTTGTTGTGTCGGTCTCTTGCATTGCATAAATCAATTATGGTTGTTTATGTGTGGATTTGTGGATAAATTGATATATGGATATGCGTTGGTGATGGAAATATGTGTTGTGTCTTGTAATGCCTTGTGTTTTGAATTATAGCGTGAGTTGTGGTGAGAACCGTATATATGTGTATTTTTGTGTTATATATATAATTATATGCAATTATATTATGGTTGTTTTTCTCACCCTTCCGCTGTTTTATAATGCCCTATGAGGCATTGCAGATTAGAGTGGCTAGAGGTATTTTTGTGAAGCTTTGCGTCTTCATTCTTTTGTCGGTCGGCTCTGATATGTGACCCCGGGTAGTTAGGGAGGCCGTTTGTGATAATTGTATATTATGTATATGTATATATTTTGGCTTGTGCGTGTATAACCTGCTCTATAACAACCTTTCGTGATATATATATATATATATATATATATATATATATATATATATATGTATGTATGTTATTCAGTTTTAGATTTTCCGCTTTTATTCTAAATTCTGAAATGTGGGTGTAAGGAACTAAGTTCCTCTGTTGATTGCTACCCCACTGTTGCATATCTTTATGAGCAGGTGTTGTATGTATTGTTCTATTTTGATGTGACCCTCCCGGTCTATGCCATGATAATTTAAATATACTCTGACGAAATTTTGAATTTTCTTTTACTATTTTTATTAATTGGGGGTATAGATTGGGGGTATTACAGAAACGATGTTGGGTCATGGAACTTTATGTTCTTGTTTGTGTTATTGCGTCGTTTCCATCGGGATGGTTCGAGTGCGAGTAGCTAATTCCTTGTGGTGAATTAGAGGAGTGTTACCTACGGTGATGGTAACGATCTTGTTGTGTTTCGGTTCAAGAGTGAACCTGTGTGTTCGTAACTTGGGTTTTCTTTGAGTCGTGAGTTGGTCGTCAAGTGCATTGTATGGGCTTTGCATCTTGTCATTGTAGTTGTCGTGTCGTTGTTGTAGTTGCTATTAGCAAGGTGGTTTGTCAGTTGTGTTATTCGTGGTGTGCCTTTTGTTGGCATGATAGTTTGTTAGTCGGATGCGAGAGCCGTATCCGGAGTTGTTCGTATCAGTTATATTTTTTAGGACGAAAATTTCTAAGTGGGGAAGAGTTGTAACGCCCCGTTTTATCTTATTTATTTAATCGAGTCGATTTAATTATTTTCGTTTTTATATTATTTTATTCTTAACTTTTATTTGGCAATATATTATATTTCATCGTTCTTATGTTTTATCGCGTTTTGAGAGCGTTTGCGAGATATTTGAGCTGAGGGGTAAAATAGTCCTTTTAGGAGTTTAGATATTTTTATATAAATAGAGATTAGAGAGAAATAGAAAGAAAAGAAAAAGAAGAAAAAGAAAAGAGAGAAAGAAGGAAAAGGAGAAGAAAGAAAGAGAGAAGAGGAGAAAGAGGAAAATCGAAGAAAACTCCGTTTCAATCGCGATTAATCGGGTAAGGGTGAGAAGTTTCGATTATATCTTGCTTGTGTATGTATATGTGTTGTTTGTTGTAATTGTTTTGGTTGTTTCACAACTTTTTCTCATTGATGAATTGATGAACAATTGATAGAAATCGATGTTTTCACGGATGAATTTCGATATAAACTGCGTAGAATACTTGTTGTAACACTGGAACATGTTTAGGTATGATTTGGATGAGTTTTGGTTGAGGGGATGTTGAATTTTGGTCCCAAAAGACCTGCTGTTACGCTGCTGGGAAACCCAGTTTTTGCTGGTTCGCAAAGCGAACCCATAGCAAAGGGCAAAGCGAAGGCTCGCTAGAGCTTCGCAGTGCAAATGTGGAAGGCGAATGTTCGCCAGCAGTTCGCAAAGCGAACTTTAGGCTATTTTTCTTCTGCCTTGGTTCGCTGGGGCTTCGCACTGCGAATGAGGGAAGCGAATGCTCGCTAGGAGCTTCGCATATCGAACATGACAGATTGTTCCGTTTTGTTTCCTTCATAACTTTTGATCCGTAACTCGGATTGAGGCGCGGTCAGATGCGTTGGAAAGCGTTTGGGATGTTCTCTCTTATAAAAATGGTTTTGGGATTAGTGGTCAATTTAATTGTGTCGGGAATTTGGAAACGCGTCGTTTGGTCGACTTTTATCGTTGTAATTGTGTGTAATTGATGTGTTATCATGCAATATGCTTTTGATATATAACGGATAGCTTGTGTGCTGTTATATGAGGTGAATATATGTGATGAAATGTTGTGATGATGGTTTATGGTCTTGTGGAGAAATAAATGCATTGTTTTGGGTGTGATTGCAATGCATGATTAATGATGTTGTTGTGTGGTAAAATACACTGTTTGATTGAATTTCAATGTATGTTGTTATGAATGTTGTTGTGGGTAGCCTTCGTGGCGTGAATCCTTGATATAAATTGATATGAGTGTATGTGCTAAAGTGTTAATTGTTGTGGTTTGTGGATTATGATGAAATGCATTGTTTATGTGAAATTCAATGTGTTTTATTTGGTGGCCTTATGGCAAGTAAATGCATTGTTTGAATTGATTTCCAATGCATGAATAATGATGATGAGATAATCCATATTGTTGAGTTGTGAATATGAATTTGATTGTCATGAGTCCTTGTATGCCAAACATCATGATATGAATTCTTGTGATGTCGTGTGCCCTAGTGGGTGTGAGCGACGAAACGGTTCCAGAGGGAATCCGCTATAACATCGTGTGTCTTATACAAAAAGGTGTGACCGATGATTATAGACGATCGTGTGCCTTATACAAAGAGGTGTGAGCGATCCATAAACGTTGTGTGCCTTATACAAAGAGGTGTGAGCGACGGGGAACATCGTTTGCCCGACGGGGAGTTACACTAAGTAACAAGCGATGATTCCAATAATTCCTGAGTGAATTAATGATGATGAGAATGATGGATGGATTGGTACCGCATTTGCATAGAGTCGTTGTGTCGGTCTCTTTGCATTTGCATAAATCATGAATGGATTGATTATGTGTGGAAAATCATGAATGGATTGATTATGTGTGGAAAATCATGAATGGATTGATAATGTGTGGAAATTGTGAATTGATTGATTATGTGTTGAGCTTGTGATAGCATTGGTGATTTGATATGCAATTGTGATAAATGCATTGGTTATGGATGATATGTTTTATGTATAGACATATGCTATGTTTTGTGGGGATGTTTTACATTACAATGAGTGTATTAATTATCTATGATATGCTATATATGAATATATGTGATGTGGTGGTGTGTTTCCATATGTCATAACTTTAGTATGCATTATGTACGAATATGTTATGTATTTGTGGCATGCTATATGTATTAGTATGTGATGCTTGTGGTGAGAATAATTATGCATGTGAATTTATATGTGTTTGCATATTATTATGCAATCTTGATTTAGTTGCTATTTCTCACCCTTCTGCTGTGGTTTGTTGCTCTATGAGGCAATTGCAGATTAGTATCTTGGAGGCTTTTGTGAAGATTAGTTCTCCATCCTTTTGTCGGTCTGTCTGCTCTGATACGTATCACGGGAGTCGGGGAACGCTTTTGTTATATATATATACATTTGTTAGATCTATTTTGTATTAACTTTGTATGAATATTTTGATGTTAGAAAATAATTTATGTTGTAAAACAAGTCAGTTATGGATCTTTCCGCTTTATTCCATAATTAAACTTCCTTTTGTTGGAAAAAGTTTCCCTTTTATGTATATCCCATTTTGTGTTATGTATCAAATTTATGAGCAGGGATGTGTGTTTTCTTTCTTCAAATGTGGCATCCTTATTTCTGTCTAAGGATAAAAATTTTATTTACTCTGATTTATTTTTGTTTTATTTATTCGCGATGGGAATTGGGGTGTTACATTAGTGGTATCAGAGCAGGTCGGTCTGTCCGGCCAAGTTGTTGAGTCAGTTGGTGTGATAGTTGAATACTGTCGATGTTGTTTGTTCCTTAGTACGTGATATGTGTGTGAAACACTGTCAGTACTTTCTGGTTCTTTTAATCCTTTGTCTGCAGGATTTAGAATGAGATAAGTGGTGGAGAAGCTGGTGCTTCTCCAAGTTGCTTTCGTTGTGGAGCGGTGGTTGCAAGATTGTAAGTGTTGTTTGGACAGTGTTGTTCCCGGTTCCGGAGGGAATGCGGAGGTAAGGTTTATGTCAACTAAGGATTTTTGCCTTAGGTAGTTGTGTGCACAAGATGCGAGAAATGCTATTATAGTTTGGTAAAGAAGGTTTATGCCCCATCATGATTGTCGGATGTCTATTGACAAATTGAGGAACTGATCACCCTTAATCTCTTGTTGATAGTAGACGGAATTATGTTGGATGAAATAGTCGTGTTTTTCCGGCCTTGATAGTGTGTGTAATGAATTGTTTGGAGTTAAGGAAATGATTACAGATTGTTTTGTTGAGTCGATGAAGATTCTAATATCGGAAGATGAGACAGATTAGAGGTTTTGGTATGCTGGTTCCGTTGGGAAGTCGTTGAGAGGGAACGATTGGGTATCGTTAATGGTTGTTCTCAGAGAGTATAGTGTGAACTCAAATTTGGAAAAGGTAAGGATTTGAGGTTTGGATCTGCTAAGTAAGTAGGAAACTCTCAGGGGATGAGATTCAGATGTTTGTTATGTTTGTGAAGATAGTTTTCTAGAAATTGGCAGAAAGGTCACATTGAGAATAAGTGTCCACTTTTATGAATAGATGACTGGAATGGTTTGGTTGAGTTTGAGTGAAATTACAATTGTTTGGAACGTTTGACAAGAGTGGTGAATTTGTGTGAGTTGAGGCTTTGATTGATCTAATGTGACTGGTTATGTTTGTTATCATCGGGATAGATTTTTATTTAATCGGTTAAGCTTGTATGCGAGGCTGGACAAGTTTGGATAAGTTCGTAGTGGTTTTGATTGAGGATATTCGGATCTGTTATAAACTCAGAGGAAGAACAGGTAGAGTGTTTGAGATTTGAATTGCATGTGTGGAAAAGAGACGAAGTTTTATGCTAAGTTATTCAAGTGAGAATTTGGGTTGAAAAAGGTTAGTTTTCTTGGATATGTTATTTCAAATGAGAGTATGGTTATGGATCCATCGGAAGTAGATGCAGTTCTACAATGAGAGGCTCCGAAGTTGGTTAAGGAGATTAGAAACTTTTGGGCTCAGTTGGTTGTTACTGCAGGCTATGGAAGACTTTGCTAAGTTCGTACTTCTGTTATCTCAGTTGACTTGCAAAGGGTGAGTCATTTGTTTTGGATGTTCGTTGTGAGTAAGTTTTGGTGAGCTGAAGTAGAAGTTGTCTACGACTCCAGTTTTGATACTGTGTGATCCTAATAAACGATTTGTGAGGTATTGGGATGCGTCTTTGATGAGTTTAGGCAGTGTGTTAATGCAAGAGGGTAAAGTCGTGGCTTATGCCTTACTACAATTGAGGATTCATAAAAGGATCTATACTATTCCGGATTTGGAATGGGTTGCGGTTGTATTGTGTTGGAATATTTGGAGGTATTATCTCTATGGTTCTAGGTTTGAATTGTTTAGTAATCACAAGAGTTTAGAGTACTTGTTTGGTCTGAAGGAATAGAGTATGAGACAACGAGGATGGTTGGAATTCCTGACGAGTTATGAATTTGCCTTGGATTATCCTTCGGGAAAAGCGAATGTTGTGCTTGAAGAGTTAGGTCTATAGTCTTTGCATATGGCTATTTTGATGGTTCGAGAATTAGAATTATTTGAGAAGTTCAGAGACTTGTGTCTGGTGTGTGAGATAACTCAGTGAAGTGCGAGGTTGGGTGTATTAAAAGTGAACAGTGATTTTTGGTGAATATGAGAAGGAGTTAGAATTTGGACGAGGGATTGGTAGACTTGATGGTTGCGAGTAATCAGAGTGCGCATCGGAAGTGTGATGTGGCGCAATTCGTATATGCGTGTGTGACTTGTAAGAGTTCATAGGTTGAACATTGTAAACATGTAGGAATAATGAGACCATTGGACGTTTCAGAATGGAAGTGTTAGGTGAAAGGTTT
The DNA here is from genome assembly GCA_022829125.1 of Lathyrus tuberosus. Lineage (NCBI taxonomy): Eukaryota > Viridiplantae > Streptophyta > Magnoliopsida > Fabales > Fabaceae > Lathyrus > Lathyrus tuberosus. The sequence goes on along the minus strand of JALAZF010000308.1, from coordinate 5,722,395 downwards.
AAATATTATTCATGGGCTACTATGTAGATGGATGTTTTGGTTATATGTTCGATTGGGGAATCGTTACATTGTTGTAATAGTGTTGTGTGACAAGGATGTTGGTATTGTGGTTATGTAGAGGTTGTTGAGACGATGTTGGGTCGTGGAACTTTATGTTCTTGTTTGTGTTATTTCCTTGTTTCCATCGGGATGGTTCGAGTGCGAGTAGCTAATTCCTTGTGGTGAATTAGAGGAGTGTTACCTACGGTGATGGTAACGATCTTGTTGTGTTTCGGTTCAAGAGTGAACTTGTGTGTTCGTAACTTGGGTTTTCTTTGAGTCATGAGTTGGTCGTCAAGTGCATTGTATGGGCTTTGCATCTTGTCGTTGTAGTTGTCGTCGTTGTTGTAGTTGCTGTAAGCAAGGTGGTTTGTCAGTTGTGTTATTCGTGGTGTGCCTTTTGTTGGCATGATAGTTTGTTAGTCGGATGCGAGAGTCGTATCCGGAGTTGTTCGTATCAGTTATATTTTCGAGGACGAAAATTTCTAAGTGGGGGAGAGTTATAACGCCCCGTTTTGTCTTATTTATTTAATCGAGTCGATTTAATTATTTTCGTTTTTATATTATTTTATTCTTGACTTTTATTTGGCAATACATTATTTTTCATCGTTATTATGTTTTATCGCGTTTTGTGATCGCGATTAATCGGGTAAGGGTGAGAAGTTTCGATTATGTCTTGCTTGTGTATGTATATGTGTTGTTTGTTGTAATTGTTTTGGTTGTTTAACAACTTTTTCTCATTGATGAATTGATGAATAATTGATATAAATCGATGTTTTCACGGATGAATTTCGATATAAACTGCGTAGAATACTTGTTGTATGATTGGAACATGTTTAGGTATGATTTGGATGAGTTTTGGTTGAGGGGATGTTGGATTTTAGTCCCAAAAGACCTGTTGTTACGCTGCTGGGAACCCCAGTTTTTGTTGGTTCGCAAAGCGAACCCATAGCGAAGGGCAAAGCGAAGGCTCGCCAGAGCTTCGCAGTGCGAATGTGGAAGGCAAATATTCGCCAGCAGTTCGCAAAGCGAACTTTAGGATATTTTTCTTCTGCCTTGGTTCGCTGGGGCTTCGTACTGCGAATGAGGGAGGCGAATGCTCGCTAGGAGCTTCGCATAGCGAACATGACAGATTATTCTGTTTTGTTTCCTTCATAACTTTTGATCCGTAACTAGGATTGAGGCGCGGTCAGATGTGTTGGAAAGCTTATGGGATGTTCTTTCTTATAAAAATGGTTTTGGGATTAGTGGCCGATTTAATCTTGTTGGGAATTTGGAAACGCGTCGTTTGGTCGACTTTTACCGTTGTAATTGTGTGTAATTGATGTGTTATCATGCAATATGCTTTTGATATATAACGGATAGCTTGTGTGTTGTTATATGAGGTAAATATATGTGATGAAATGTTGTGATGATGGTTTGTGGTCTTGTGGAGAAATAAATGCATTGTTTTGGGTGTGATTGCAATGCATGATTAATGATGTTGTTGTGTGGTAAAATACACTGTTTGATTGAATTTCAATGTATGTTGTTATGAATGTTGTTGTAGGTAGCCTTCATGGAGTGAATCCTTGATGTGAATTGATATGAGTGTATGTGCTAAAGTGCTAATTGTTGTGGTTTGTGGATTATGATGAAATGCATTATTTATGTGAAATTCAATGTGAGTTATTTGGTGGCCTTATGGCAAGTAAATACATTATTTGAATTAATTTCCAATGCATGAATAATGATGATGAGATAATCCATATTGTTGATTTATGAAGATGCATTTGTCGGTCTGTCTGCTCTGATACGTAACACGGGAGTCGGGGAACGCTTTTGTTATATATGTATACATTTGTTGGATCTATTTTGTATTAACTTTGTATGAATATTTTGATGTTATAAAATAATTTATGTTGTAAAACAAGTCAGTTATGGATCTTTCCGCTTTATTCCATAATTGAACTTCCTTTTGTTGGAAAAAGTTTCCCTTTTATGTATATCCCATTTTGTGTTATGTATCAAATTTATGAGCAGGGATGTGTGTTTTCTTTCTTCAAATGTGGCATCCTTGTTTCTGTCTAAGGATAAAAAAAATTTTACTCTAATTTATTTATGTATTATTTATTCGCGATGGGAATTTGGGTGTTACAGTTTTGGGTCGCAAGGTTTCTATCCTTATCAGCAGAAGATTTTCCAGTATAACTGGGATTGGATGGCGTCTTCTCAGTGCGCCATGATGAATTTACATGACTCTATGCAGGTACTTCAGCTGCAAATCCGTGAACCCGCCGTGGATCACTCGATGATGACAAGGGTGAAATTCCTTGCTCATACTGGTTGGCTTGAGGCCAGGCCAGTTTTCGGAGGGGGGGCAGATGCGACTGGTCCTGATGATGCTGATGCGGAGGAGGATGATGGCGATGGTGATGGTGTTGAGATCTCTGGTTCTGTATCTGGTTCAGAGGAGGAAGAAATTGATGTGTCCGGTTCCGAGTCCGAGGAGGACTGATTTTGTTGTTATGATTTTGTACTTCCTTTGCGCGTCAAAGTGAAATTTTCTTATGTTTTATGTTATTATTTTTGTATCAGTTTGTAGTACTGTACTTTATCCACTTGTTGGATTATTTTGAGATATTATGATGTACTTGTACCCATTATGGTATTAATGACTTTTGTTTGTGTTTTCACACCAAAGCACTTTTATGATATTATGTTGTTTTCAGTTAAATTTGTTTAGTTCATTTTTATTTTAGTTTTTATTATTATTGTTGTTAAGAGTTGAATTATGTAGTTTACGAACATTCAACTCTTAAATTGTTGGTATGTTTTTTATCGTTTTATGTTGGTATGCTTGTGGAAGTTTAATATTTCCATCTTTTGGTGTTGACTTGAAAGAATTTTAGGTTGGTGATTGTTGTTCATCAAAGAAGATTCCTCCAAGTTGGATGGCTATGATAGTATTTTAAGCATGCTATTGTTGGCAAGGTACAAAGTTACCTAGTTCTAGAATTTAGAATGTGTTAGAACTTTTTGTCTTTGTACAAATAAAATTGTGTTCCTTGTTACAACTTTATTGATTGCTTATGTCATTTAGGTCCAAAAACTACAAAAGTGAGAAATCTCCATAGTTTACAAAATGCATTGGATTGATGATGAATTTTGTTTTATACTTTTAATTCATACTTTATCTTGTGATTTGTGTGAGATTGTGGAAGCTTTAGAAATGATTAAGGCACTTGTTGATATTGAGCACAACCATTTCCAAATAGTGATATACCCGTGAGTAGCGAGTATTCGTTAGTCCTTTGCGCCTAAATAGTTTAGATCTCGTTTAGTGACGAACTTTGGGTTGTACATAATTTGAAAATCAAGTTCATCATTGAATTTTTGAGAGTTTCTAAAAAAAATTCTTCTTGAACCTTGGAACTTTGTTTTATTGATTTCCTTGCCTTAAAAAGCAAGGAGCATTCACTTAAGGTTTAGTTGAAAATAAGTTGGGGAGAATGAAAAAGAAATTGGTGAATTGCTCAAACTTTTGAAAAATTTAAGCAAGTATGAAAAGAAAAAGAAAATGTTAATATGTGTATAAAAAAAAAAGAGAAAAAGAATGCTTGCTTGAATGAGAAAAATAGAGTCAAATAAATGTGCATAAGGAAGTTTGAGAAGGTTGTGATAAAGGAATGAAATTGGTGAATGAAGTTGAGATGTTTGTGAATACCTTGTATAGTGAATGTTCTTGTGCATCAGAAATTTCGATTCAATGGCCGTTAGAAATGTCCCTTTATTGTTAACCCGACCAAGCTACAACCTTAAAGCCCTTAGTGATTTTTGCTTCCATGATTTCTTATGTGATTGATTAGATATTGTATGAATTGCTTTGTATTTGCATCATTTGTCATTTGAGCGAAATTGTCCCGCGCTTGTTGCGCGTTTTCCTTCAATCCTTTTTTGAAGAGGATTTTTAGAGTGACATGAGAATGATGGTTTAGTTGTCTCTTGAAACATTTTCTGAGATTTGTTTAAGAATCAAGTTCTTTTGCATTGTCGATTCTAGGATTGTGTAATTGTTGCTTTGTTACAATTGTTGTTTATTTGAGCCATTTATCTTTTCTTGGTTGAGTTAAATGCTCGAGCAAATCCTCTTGTTTTCAATGAGAGGCATACTTTGCTTGAGGACAAACAAAGAGTTAGTTGGGGAGAGTTTATTAGATATCAAACATGCTATATATTTTTATTTGATACTTGGCATTTTTCAACACTTTCATGTTTTAATTGTGGATTTTAGTAATGAATTGTTGTTGTTCTTCAAACATTGTTTATATACCTTTGGTGCTTGTAATATGTGTGCTATTGTGCAGGAAAGTGCACTAATTGATCAAAGAAAGAAGACACAAAAGAATTGTTGTAAGCTGCCAAAGAATAGATGAAAACATCAGCAAGTTCGCTTTGCGAACTTGCCAGCGAACGCTCACTTTGTGAACACTGGCGAAGTCTCCAGTGAATGGTCCCAGAATTGGACAGTAGGAAAATGGACCAAAGTTCGCTTTACGAACTCCAGCGAATGTTCGCTGCTTAACTCGCTTTGCGAAGGACCTGGTGAAGAACCCTTGGTTGAGGCAGTAAGAAAAGGAGCCTAAATTCGCTTTGCAAATGTTTTGTCGAGTAGTTCGCTTTGCAAATGAAAGTTCGCATTGCGAACTTATGCAAACAAACAAGGGCGGTTTAACTTATCAGAAGGAACTTCAGGTGCCATTTTCTTCATTCGCTAGGCGAACAGATCATTCGCAGTGCGAATGCATCAGATTCCAAGTGTACTATAAATAGATTTTTGCATTTTCTTGGGATCATAACTTCACCTTTTCACACCAAAACCTATTTTTCTGAGTTTTCTTCATCTAAGAGATATTTTTCACATAGAGAAGCTGGATTTGCATCCGATCTCGATTCTTCGACGCAGATGCTTTTTCATCTCCTCCCAGAAACTTGTGAAGCAAGCTACCATGAATATGTGTAGCTAAACACATCTTGTGTCAAGATTAGTGGTAGGTAATCCATTATTTTGTATGTATTGATCTTGATTGTAAGTTTGTGAACTTTGTTGATGATAAATATAGAAGAAAAACTTTGTTTACATGGTTTATATTTGTTTTAGTTCACGATCGAGAGATATGTATTAAAACTTGACCTAAGTTTCAATCCATCAATAATCATAAGGCTAGAGATAGTTTTGAAAGTTGATGTTCATAAATATTGAACTTGAATGTTATCATATTGGTAGTTTGAGTGAGAGATCATCAAAGGATCAATATGATAAATCTCACAACAAGTGTTTGAGAGAAACTTGTTGAGAGGATATGTGGTTATATTAAGTGTTAACAAGTTCACACGCTTTATCGAGTTGATACGTACGAAACGGATTATCGGACCCTAATCTTGGCATGTTTTACCAAACCCTAAAACCAATTCCTTTACCGTTGACTACTAAATTTTATGCAAACGATCCGAAACAAAAAACCAAACTCTTTGTTACTATAAAGTTTGAAACGCTTTTGACTATAGAACGACAGCAATATACATTAAATCCCTGTGGATACGATAAAACACCCCCAAAATACTTTTCAACAAAATGGCGTTGTTGCCGGGGATTGTTGTTATATTGCATGCATTGCAATAGTTATTGAGTTTTAACTTTGTTTAACTTTTTCTTGTGCTTGTTAATTTGTTTGGTTAAGTGTGCAGACTCTGTTTTATGCGAGGGAAGTTACCCACAGACTAACTTCTTTTTGATCCTGAAATCAAAAGAACTGCGAGTAAGTTAAATAGCAGAACAAGGCGGAGGAGGCAACTTGCTAAGGAAAGACGAGAACGAGATGAAAGTTTAACTCTGACACCAATACCACAGTTACCGCCAACTATGGCTGCTCCACCACCACCACCACCTGCTTTAGTTCCTTGTACTAATAGTCTGAGGCATACTGCGCAGTTCGCACGTAATGCTCAGAATGGTCGGCATTCTGAAATGAAAATAAGTATTCTCTCTCTTCTATATCAGAATCCATTCACTGGTATAGATCACCAGGATCCCTTTACTCACTTGACCAAGTTCTATGAGATTGCGGGCGCGACTGGTGCACCCGAAGCTGAAGAAGAGTCTTTGTTTAAGAGACTATTCCCGCATTCCCTAATTGGGAAGGCTAAGGAATGGTACCTTGACCAATCTACGGCTATCATGACAGACTGGAACATGCTAGAGGAAAAGTTTTTGGAACGATTTTTTCCTCACAATCGTTTCATGGAGGTTAAAACAGCAATTGCAGTTTTCACTCAAGGTGGAAATGAGTCTCTCAACGAAGCTTGGGAGAGATTCAAGTCCATACTTAGAAAATGAAAAGCGCACGGTTTTGATGAGCTTACACAAGCTCATATTTTCATAAATGGTCTTCAATTGGTTCATAAAACATTGTTGGATGCCACCGCGGGTAAATCTTTAATGGCTAAAAGCGTCGAGGAGGCTATTTCTATCATTGACAGAATGGCTTTAAACGACCATCAAGGGAATTATAACCGTGGCCAATCTCAAAGGAAGTCGGGAGTGCTAGAGTTGGGTACAAATGACGCAATTCTTGCTCAGAAAAAGTTGCTATCTCATCAGGTTGAGTTGCTCACGTAACAAATGTCGAAGCTACCTCAACAGATTAAAGAGATGCATGAGTTGCCAAACAAAAATGTACAAATAGCGGTTTGTGAGCTTTGTAAAGGTGATCACCCAACCGACTATTGTCCTCCTTGTCCTCCGGTAGAAGAAGAAACAAATTACATGAAAAATCAAAATCAACAACAAGGTTATCAAAGGCAACAACAACTTTATCAAAATCAACAAGGGTACCAAAATCAACAACCAAGAGGAAATGATCAAAATCAACAAGGATATCAACAAAATCGGCAAAATCCTTATCAACCTCAAGGTGGGAGTTCCAAGCTTGAAGAAACTCTTAACCAATTCATTCAAATGTCCATGGAAAATCAAAAGACAAATGAAGCATCCATCAAAAATCTCGAGAATCAAGTTGGGCAACTTGCAAAACAAGTGGCCGAGCAACAAGCGGGACCTTCTTTTTCCGCCAATACTCAAAACAACCCAAAAGAGCATTATAAAGCTATTGTTACTAGAAGTGGGAGAGAGTTGGGAGAAGGAGAAAAAAATGAGAAAAATGATGATGTAAGAATTGAGAAGGTTGTGGAGGAAGAAAAAGTTGATGGTGTTGTAGTTGAAAAGAATGATAAGGAGGAAGTTGAAAAAGAAAATGAGAAGTTAGTTAAAAAAGATAACCTTGAAAAAGAAAAGATAGAAGAAAAGAAAAGAAGAGTGAAAAAGGGAAGGAGATAGTGAATCCAATTGCGATCCAAAACTTACCTTACCCTCATGTGCCCACAAAGAAAGACAATGAACGACATTACGCTCGTTTCATGGACATATTCAAACAATTGCAAATCAATATTCCGTTTGCCGAAGCGCTTGAACAAATGCCGAAATATGCTAAGTTCATGAAAGATATTCTTACAAAGAAGAGAAGATATTCGGAGCCGGAAACAATTGTCCTTGATACAAGTTGTAGTTCTATAATCTAAAGAACTCTACCAAAGAAAGAAGTCGATCCGGGGCGTGTTACTTTGCCGGTAACAATTGGTGATGTCTATGTTGGCAAAGGCATAATTGATTTGGGCTCAAGCATTAATCTAATTCCATTGTCTATTGTGAAGAGGCTTGGGAACAATGAAATGAAAGCAATTCGGATGACGTTACAATTGGCCGACAAATCCACAACTCATCCTCATGTAATGGCTCAAGATGTCTTGGTTAAAGTTGATAAGTTTTTCTTTCCAGTTGACTTTGTTGTTATTAATATGGAGGAAGACGAGGATGCTCCATTAATTCTTGGACGTCCTTTTATGAAGACCGCCCGAATGATGATTGATGTTGATGACGGTCTTATGAAAGTAAGAGTTCAAAATGAAGAAGTGAGTTTTAATCTCTTTGAAGAAATGAAGCATTCTCAAGATAAACATGATAGTTTCCGTATTGATGCAACGGAAGAAGCCATAGTGGAAGTTTCAAAGCAAGTTCATATAGTATCTCCCTTGGAAAGAGCTCTTGATGACTCATTTGAAATATTTTCCGATGAAGAAGAAAGGGCACTTGAAGAGTGTTTGAAGGAACTTGAATCTTTTAAGGAGTTACAACCATGGGAATGTGAAGCGGAAGAGTTAAAGAAAGAGGTGAGTGATGAGAAGTCTCAACTTGAATTGAAGGTGTTTCCTTCTAATTTGAAGTATGTGTTCCTTGATGACGGTAGTAACAAACCGGTTATCATTAGCAACGTTTTATCCAACAAAGAGTAAGACCGATTGATTCATGTTTTGAAGAAGAATCAAGAAGCTATAGGTTGGGTTCTTTCCGATCTAAAGGGAATTAGTCCGGCCTATTGCATGCACACAATTTTAATGGAAGAGGACTTCAAAGCAGTAGTCCAACCACAACGCCGTTTGAATCCAACTATGAAGGAAGTGGTGAGAAAAGAGGTTGTTAAGCTATTGGATGCCGGTATGATTTACTCGATATTCGATAGTCCGTGGGTAAGTCCTGTTCAAGTTGTACCTAAGAAGGGAGGAATGACCATTATACAAAATGAGAAAAATGAATTGATCCCGATGAGAACTGTGACGGGTTGGAGAATGTGTATAGATTATAGGAGGCTAAACACCGCTACTAGAAAAGACCATTTTCCACTTCCGTTTATGGATCAAATGTTAGAGAGATTTCTGGGCCAACAATTCTATTTCTTCTTTAATGGCTATTTCGGTTATAACCAAATTTCGGTTGACCCGGAAGACCATGGGAAGACGACATTCACATGTCCCTTTGGAATTTTTGCTTACCTAAAGATGCCGTTTGGTTTGTACAATGCACCGACAACGTTTCAACGATGTGTGCAAGCAATTTTCTCCGATCTTATTGAAAAAATGATGGAGGTATTCATGGACGAATTCTCCGTGTTCGGAGCGTCTTTTGATCTTTGTTTGAGAAATTTGGAGGTCGTTCTTGAACGGTGTGTTGAAACAAACTTGGTATTGAACTGGGAGAAGTGCAACTTCATGGTAACAGAGGGGATTGTGCTTGGCCACAAAGTCTCCTCTAAAGGCCTTGAAGTAGATCAAGCGAAAATTGAAGTGATCGAGAAGTTGCCTCCTCCAACCAATGTCAAAGGCATCCGGAGTTTTCTTGGCTATGCTGGCTTTTATAGGCGGTTTATCAAAGACTTCTCCAAAGTTGCAAGGTCATTGAGTAATCTACTCAACAAATATAAGTCATTCTCCTTTGATGATGAATGTTTAAATGCCTTTAAAATTTTAAAAGAGAAACTCATCACCGCACCCATAATCGTTGCTCTAAATTGGACTTTAAATTTTGAATTAATGTGTGATGCTAGCGATTATGCCGTTGGTGTGGTGCTTGGGAAAAGAAAGGCCAAAATTTTTCATGCTATACATTACGCGAGTAAAATTCTTAATGAGGCACAAGTTAACTATGCCACCACAGAAAAAGAATTACTCGTTATTGTATACGCTCTTGAGAAATTTTGCTCTTTTTTTATTAGTTCAAAGGTGGTAGTCTACACTGACCACTCGGCCATTAAATATCTGCTTACAAAGCCAGATTCAAAGCAAAGGCTCATCCGGTGGATCCTCTTGTTACAAGAGTTTGATTTGGAAATCCGTGACAAGAAAGGGTCAAAAAACTTGGTAGCAGATCATTTGTCTAGGTTGGTCAATGTAGAGGTAACTCACCGTGAGAATGAGGTCCGTGAAGAATTTCCGGATGAAAAACTTTTTTGGGTACAAGTTAGGTAGTGGTTTGCAGATTTTGCTAACCACAAAACAACCGGTTTTATACCGGAGGACCTAAGTTGGAATCAAAGATGGAAATTCCTCTCGGATGCTAATTTATATGTTTGGGATGAGCCATACTTGTTTAAGTTAGGAGGTGACAATTTGTTAAGGAGGTGTCACTCTTGATGAAGCCAAAAGTATCATTTGGCATTGTCACAACTCGCCTTATGGAGGGCATTACAATGGTTTAAGAATGGCAACTAAAGTCCTCCAATCGGGCCTTTATTGGCCAACATTGTTTAAAGATACCAACCTCCATGCAAAAAGTTATGACACATGCCAAAGAAGTGGCGGGATTGGAAAAAGAAATGAAATTCCCTTGCAAACAATTTTGGAAGTCGAGGTGTTCGATTGTTGGGGTATTGATTTTGTCGGACCATTCCCACCATCTTTTTCAAATGAGTATATCTTAGTTGCGGTTGACTATGTTTCCAAGTGGGTGGAAGCAATTGCGTAACCGAGGGCCAATGGCAAGACGGTGATAAATTTTTTAAAGAAAAACATATTCTCCCATTTTGGTACCCCTCGTGTGTTAATCAGTGACAGAGGTTCACATTTTTGCAATGCACCTCTCGAAAAGGTCTTAGAGCATTACGGTGTAAAGTACAAAGTTGCAACTCCGTACCACCCTCAGACAAATGGTCAAGCAGAAGTGTCTAATAGAGAGGTCAAAAGAATTTTAGAGAAAACTGTGTCGAGCTCGCGAAAAGATTGGTTGCAAAAGTTAGACGAGGCTTTGTGGGCATATCGCACCGCTTACAAAGCTCCAATCGGTCTAACTCCTTTTCAAATGGTTTATGGCAAGGCATGCCATTTACCTATTGAATTGGAGCACAAGGCTCTTTGGGCTTTGAAATGTTGAATTTTGATCCGAGTTTGGCCGGAGAAAAAAGGAAAGTTCAGTTGCATGAATTGGAAGAAATGCGCAATAACGTGTACCGCTCAAGTAAGATCTATAAGGAAAAAGTGAAAGGATATCATGATAAAAAGGTTTCGCAGAAGGAATTCCGGGTTGGCCAGATGGTGCTTTTATTCAATTCCCGTCTGAAATTATTTCCGGGAAAATTAAAGTCCAAATGGTCTGGACCATTTTTTGTCAAGGATGTCAAGCACTATGGTGCAATAGTCATCGAGGACTTGAAAAAGAAAGAAAGTTGGATAGTAAATGGCCAACGGTTAAAATTATATCTTGGAGGAGAATTTGACCGAGAGAATTTTAGTGTGTTTCTTGATGATCTTTGAATCATCTTGGACAGTCGAGCTTAGCCGACGTTAAACAAGCGCTTGTCGGGAGGCACCCCAACATTGTAAGTATTTATGCTTTATTTGTTGTTTTGATGATTTTAGTTATTTAGAATTGGTTTAGGAAGTGGCAGCAGGTGCAGAAAATTTTTCAAAAACCTGTCATGTTCGCTTTGCAAACCTGGGGCGAGCATTCGCTGCCTTGTTCGCATTGCGAACTCAGCGAGACATGCGTATGTTTTACTGCTGCCACCTCATTAAAAAGGGAATTAATTTTGGTGTGGGCCAGACATTTAGGCCCATGACCCACCCTTTTTTCTGAACTTTTGAAGGGAAACCCTAGTCCCTTTGCCATTCTCACTCTTGCCTCTCTCACAAACACACTCACAAGAACAATCTCTCACGTGCTTTGTTCATCTCAATTTTTTTTCACCAAGTTTTTCCCCAAGTACCTACAAGTTCAGGTTTGAATCTTTCTTTCTTTCTGTTAATTTCTGATTAAGCAATGTGGTTAGGGTTGTGGATTGAACATTAGATACATTGTTGATTCTAGGTGTTCACCTCTGTTTTAAGGTTTCTTTGCTGTTGCATGTTGAATTTTATGTAAATTTTAGAATCGAGGTGGTTTTGTGAAAGGAACTCTGATGTTGAAAGTGTTGGATGCTGTTAATTTTTGAAAAAAATCGCAGGTTCGCTATCCAGTTCGCTTTGCGAACCTGGGCGAGCATTCGCCAAAACCTCGCTTTGTGAATCTGGGGCGAATGTTCGCCAGTCTTCGCTTTACGAACTTTGCGGAATGCATCAGAATTTTGAATTTTTTTATGTCTCAGTTTGTGATTTTATTTTGGCTCCCATTTCTAATGGACTGTGTTGCTGCTTGTTGTTGTTTTATTTGGTGATTTGTGCAGATGGCTCCTAAAATCAATCCGGCAAAGAAGCGAAAGGCCAGCACTTCACGACAAGTACCGATTTAGTTTGACAGCGATCGCTTTAGAGGAGCCAAGCAGGTAGCAAGGTACCTAACCTTGGAGAAGAGAACCATTTTACCTGAAAAGAGATTTAACCTGAGTGAACATGGGAGTTACCGGTCGGTGGCTGTACTCCTAGAAGAGAAAAAATGGGGGCGACTGATAACTCCTGTGGATAGTTACAATGTTTAGATCGTCCGCGAGTTTTATGCTAATGCTCTCCCAGATGATGGGGAGCCTTTTGGTTGGACAACTTTCGTTGGGAGAAAAGTGGTGCGATTTGATCGTGGAACAATTAATACCATTCTTGGAAATCCTTTACCTTTGAGAGCAAGTCAGATTTATGAATTCCATAGAGACTTGCACCTCCACAGAGACATTGTGGCCATTACTAGATACCTTTTACGATACGGTAAAACTGTAGAGCTCAACCCATCTGGGGTTGCCATTAGATAACGTCGTGAAGACATGCGACCTTTGGCACAACTTATTTTGCTTTTGGTTGTAACCAACTTAAGCCAAAGTCACATACATCGACCATCCCTATTCCCCTTACCCATCTTGTCCGCAACATTTTGACCAATGTACAGATTGATGTAGTTTGGATTATCGCGGATGAGATAAGGGCTATTGTTGAGAGTGGTCTTGGTTCCGCTTCTCGGAAGAACGCTCCTCTTGCTTTTCCTTGTCTCATTATGACTTTGTGTGCGAGTTCTGGGGTTGATCTCCCTACGCGCCGTCAGGTGACTATCCCGTCTACCATCGATGACCATTATGTGGATAAGTTCTGTAAGCCTAAGGGTGCGAGGGGTAAGCCTTCTGGTGTTGGTGCTGATGCCGACACAAGGGCTGGCGATGGGTCTGGTTCTGGGTCGCAAGGTTTCTATCCTTATCAGCAGGAGATTTTCCAGTATAACTGGGATTGGATGGCGGCTTCTCAGCGCGCCATGATGGATTTACATGACTCTATGCAGGTACTTCAGCTGCAAATCTGTGAACCCGCCGTGGATCACCCAATGATGACAAGGGAGTAATTCCATGCTCATGCTGGTTGGCCTGAGGCCAGGCCAGTTTTCGGAGGGGGGGGGGGGGAAGATGCGGCTGGTCTTGATGATGCTGATGCGGAGGAGGATGATGGCGATGATGATGGTGTTGAGGTCTCTGGTTCTGTATCTGGTTCAGAGGAGGAAGAGATTGAGGTGTCCGGTTCCGAGTCCGAGGAGGACTGATTTTGTTGTTATGATTTTGTACTTCCTTTGCGCGTCAAAGTGAAATTTTCTTATGTTTTATGTTATTATTTTTGTATCAGTCTGTAGTACTGTACTTTATCCACTTGTTGGATTATTTTGAGATATTATGGTGTACTTGTACCCATTATGGTACTAATGACTTTTGTTGGTGTTTTCACACCAAAGCATTTTTATGATATTATGATTATTATGTTGTTTTCAGTTAAATTTGTTTAGTTCATTTTTATTTTAGTTTTTATTATTATTGTTGTTAAGAGTTGAATTCTTCAATTTACGAATGTTCAACTCTTAAATTGTTGGTATGCTTTTTATCGTTTTATGTTGGTATGGTTGTGGAAGTTTAATATTTCCATCATTTGGTGTTGACCTGAAAGAATTTTAGGTTGGTGATTGTTGTTCATCAAAGAAGATTCCTCCAAGTTGGATGGCTATGATAGTATTTTAAGCATGATATTTTTGGCAAGGTACATAGTTACCTAGTTCTAGAATATAGAATGTGTTAGAACTTTTTGTCTTTGTACAAATGAAAGTGTGTTTCTTGTTACAACTTTATTGATTGCTTATGTCATTTAGGTCCAAAAACTACAAAAGTGAGAAATCTCCATAGTTTACTAAATGCATTGGATTGATGATGAATTTTGTTTTATACTTTTAATTCATACTTTATCTTGTGATTTGTGTGAGATTGTGGAAGCTTTAGAAATGATCAAGGCACTTGTTGATATTGAGCACAACCATTTCCAAATAGTGATCAGAGAAGATTTCTATGGAACGGTTCCTCTATTAAAAAAGGCATTGCGTGGATTAATTGGGAGTTGGTTTGGAAGAGCAAAGAAGACGGGGGACTCGGTATTTTGGACTTGAGATGTTTTAACATTGTTTTATTAGCTAAATGGCAGTGGAAGTTCACTTGTTCTGATAAGAGTTTATGGCACGACATCCTTAAAGGTAGATATGGTAATTATGGAGCGGACTTGATTATGGGAAGCCACCCTTCCTACAGGATACCTTCTTCGCTTTGGTGGCGAGATCTTTTTCCAATCTCTCGCTGTTTTGGATCACATTCTTGTGAGGAAGCCTTTAAGTTTTTGTATGATAGCAAATTGTGTGATAAATGCAAAGTGTGTGATATGCATGATATAAGATTAGTATGCATGATTAGCTGGTACATACATATGATTTCATACCTATACTATGCTTTAAAAGACAATGCAAATTGATTCATATTATCATTGAAATCATAAAAACAATTTTCCTTATGTATGCATCGATTCATATGTGTCTTGCATCGACACATACCTTTGATAAATTCACAAAAACAATTTTGCTTCAGTATGTGTCGATTCATACGAATCTCGTATCGATACATGCTCCTGTGTAATTGTGTTATGTATCGACTCATTCGCATCATGTATCGATGCATGACTGACTTTACATTCTGGAAATTAATAGTTACAGTATGCATCGATGCATACAATTATGTGCCGACTCATGTATGTGTTATACCCACTATGTATCGACTCATACGATATTTGTATCGATACATAAAGTTGTTTGTTGCTTTTAACCGTTTCTGTTTTTCACATATAATATGTTATGATAGTTCATTTTTTTTGGTTAAGAATTTTGTGAAAGTGAAAGGTGTGCAAATCAAAGCAAAAGGCTAGTTTGGTGTGCATCAATTCTGTGAGCAGCTTTAGAGACCTGAAAGATACTTTATCTTCATCATCTTCTCAATCTCTTTAATTCAAGAACATCAACACATAATCATTTTTGTTCTTCGGATTAAAGGATCTTCGAGATAACGTTCAGTGGTACGATCAAGGATCTAGCTGAGTTGAAGATTCAAAGGGGGTTTAGAGGAAAAACCATCTGGTTTGTCCTTCAAGAACGGGTGTGTTCTTGAGGGTTTGTTAGTCACGATTGCAGAACATATTCAGCCGTAGCGTAGGGTTTGGAAATTTGGATATTTCGCAAACAGGTCGTGGAACCGGTGAATTATCTGTATTTCTTGCAGGGAAAATTCTTGATCAAGCTCAGATCAAGTGAAGGTTCATACAATAGGAAGATCTTGGGGTTTAGATTTCTGGCTTTGTAGTGTAATCTTGTAAACAATGAATTCAGCATTATTGATATAACAGGTCTCAATTTCAGTTTGAAATTGAGAGGGAGACGTACCCACCCGCGAGGACGAAAGTGGGGAACTTCCTTACCAAATCTCTGCGTATTGTATTCTATCTTTAGCTCTTTACGTTTTCAACAATTTTGTGATTCGTTTGGTGTATGGTGTATTAAAGTTTCAAGATACAATAGTGGTACCAAAACTCTTGTCAAAATCACCATTATTCTCAATCATTGAACACATACACACCAAGTGTTTGACAAAATTATTTGCTGAGTTTTTGTTCATTGGAAATAGTATTTGTATGATAAGTGCATTTGATTCAATTCTAATCCGGTGTAATAAATCTTTGTCATCCTAATAAATCCAGCATAAACTCGTGTGTCCGGTTTTCTAGTAGCTGGTTCAGAATAGACGGAAGTCGATTCGGGATCGTATTTTTTCCGCTAACTTGAAAGACTCTGATAAGCATTTTTAAATCCCTGAATTCTAAGGAGGTGATCTATTCACCCCCCCTCTCGATCACTAGCCACACCGTCTAACAAGTGGTATCAAAGCACCAGTTCGCTGGTGCTTTGTGGCTGCTTGTAACGATATGGACTCTGAACCAAAGGGGGTGTATAATAGAGCGCCTGTTTTCAACGTTGAAAATTATGGCTACTGGAAAGACTGCATGCGAGTTCACATAAATTTTGTGGATAGGAATGGGTGGGCTGCCATCCAAAATGGTCCTTTTCAAATTACTATGAGAAATGAGGCTGGCGCCATAGTTCCTAAACCAGAAGATGATTACGATGAGAAAGATGAGAAAAAGTGGTCGAGTGATTGGAGAGCTCGAAATATGCTAATCTCAGCACTTAGTGCTGATGAGTATTATCGGGTATCCCATTGCTCGACAGCTAAAGAAATGTGGGATGCTTTAGAAATTGCCCATGAGGGTACTACTAAAGTAAAACAGTCCCGTATTAACACACTTAATCAAGAGTTCGAACTCTTTCGCATGAAACAAGGAGAATCTATCTCTGACATGCAAAAGAGATTCGTTCATCTCATAAATCGGTTGAATGCACTTGGAAAACCTGTTTCCAATGAAATAGCCACTAATAAAATTCTGAGATGTCTTAGCAGGGAATGGCAACCTAAAGTAACAGCTATTAAGGAAGCCAACGACCTCATGACGCTTACGATTACAACTTTATTCGGCAAGCTGGAAGAACATCAGCAAGAACTGGAAAGTCTCGAAATATTTGAGAAAAAAAGCAAAAAGGAAAAGAATAAAGACAAAGAGAGTGAGAAGAAGCCAATAGCTCTTGTGGCCTCTAACTCAAAGTCCTCACAAAAAGAGCAAAGCGACAATGATTCAAGTAGTGACGAAGATTTGGGTGATGAAGAAATGGGACTTTTTGTTAGGAGATATAATAGATTCATTCGAAAGAATGAAATCCAGCATTCCGACAAAAATCTCATTAAGTTTCGAAGACAATCTATAGAGTCAAAACAGGAAGAGAATAAGAAGCATAAAGTAAAAGGATCGTGTTTTAATTGTGGTAAATCTGGACATTATAAAACAGAATGTCCTATGAAGAAAAAGGACAAAGGAAAAGCTCCACCAAAAAGGTCAAATAAACAAAGAAGAGCTTACATAGCATGGGAAAGTGATAGTGATTCATCAAGCTCACAAAGTTCAAATGATAGTGATGAGACAGTAAATCTGTGTCTTATGGCTCACACCAAAAATCAGTCCTACCACACGAAGAAAATCAACGATAAGAAAGTAAGACAAGCCTACTATAGTAATGTTTCCTCTATGTCTTTTTCTAAACTGAAAATAGCTTTTGAAAAACTGCATAACGAAGCTGTAGATGCTTTTAAAAGATTATCTTCCGATAAACAAATTTTTTCATTCTTGGAAGGTAAAGTATACAAAGCTGAAAAAGATTTAGAAAGCTTGAAAGCTAGTATTGCAGAAAATTCAAAAGATATTAATTTTAACGGATGCAGTAAAGTTAGGTATTGTGAAGCTTGTCATATTTGGCAACAAGAGGTTAAAACTCTTAAAGTCAAATTGGAAAAAGCTTTACAACCCAAGGTTACTTATGCCGTTGATTCTAGGTTGTTTAAGAAGTCATTAAATCCACCATATGCAAAATACTCTTTTATTCCAAAGGATTTAATGACAAAAAATAAACAAATACATCATCGTGGCTTATGTCATTATTGTTGTCATGCTGGTCATACCATTGAAAAATGCAAGTTTAGGAGATTTCTTGTTCCTAAAGGCATTTATCAATGGAGGCCTAAAGGCAACCATGTTACCACTTACCCACATGGACCCAATGAAAATTGGGTACCTGTTTCTCTCTTTTGATATTGTAGGATGAGTGTCTTGCATCCGTAGATAGAAGATGGTTTCTAGACAGTGGGTGCTCAAGGCACATGACGGGTGACATATCGTTTTTTATAGACTTCAAAGCAAAGAAGAAGGGATATGTTACTTATGGAGACAATAACAAAGGAGTTATACTTGGCAAAGGTAGTGTAGGTAATCCCTCTACCACTACTATTTCTGATGTCCATCTAGTAGAGGGGCTTAAACACAATTTGTTAAGTATTAGTCAATTGTGCGACAAGGGTTACAAGGTTTCTTTCACAAAAACTTGCTGCATAATTGAACATACTGAACAGAATATTGTGTTTAAGGGTGTAAGAGTAAACAATATCTATATGCTTGATCTTTTTGATGTACCTTTAACAAGCTCTAAGTGTCTAGTTGCCTTGAATGATGATTCTTGGCTTTGGCACAGACGCTTAGCGCATGTTAATTTCGATTTGCTTAACAAGGTTGTATCTAAGGATCTAGTAGTCGGTCTTCCAAAAATAAAGTTTTCAAAAGACCACCTATGTGACGCGTGCCAAATGGGAAAGCAAACAAGGGTCTCTTTTAAATCCAAAAATGTAATTTCAACTTCATGACCCCTTGAGCTTCTCCATATGGATCTCTTTGGGCCTTCTAGGACAAAGAGTCTAGGTGGAAACTATTATGGTTTAGTAATCGTTGATGACTATTCTAGATTTACTTGGACTATATTCCTTCATAGCAAAGATGAAACGTTTTCCGCTTTTAAGAGTTTTGTAAAACTGTCCCAAAATAAAATGAATTCTAAAATAGTTACAATTCGAAGCGATCATGGAGGAGAATTTCAAAACTATCTCTTTGATAAGTACTGTGATAAGAAGGGTATTGAGCATAACTTTTCAGCTCCTCGAACTCCACAACAGAATGGCGTTGTGGAGCGCAAAAATCGCGTTTTAGAAGAGCTGGCAAGAACAATGCTAAATGAGGGTGGATTGCCAAAATATTTTTGGGCTGATGCAGTTAGCACAGCTTGTTATGTTTTAAATAGGATTTTAATTCGCCCTATTTTAAACAAAACCCCTTATGAGCTTTTAAAAGGAAGGAAGCCAAACTTGTCACATCTTCACGTATTCGGTTGTAAGTGTTTTGTTTTGAATAATGGTAAGGAAAAACTTGGGAAGTTTGATGCAAAAGCGGATGAAGGTATTTTTCTTGGTTATTCACAATCAAGTAAAGCATATAGAGTGTATAATAAGCGCTTACTTTCTGTTGAAGAATCTGTTCATGTCTCTTTTGATGAGTCTTATCCGAAAAATGTCGGAAAAGGTATTTCTTTTGATGACACAGGCATATCTACAGAAGACATACTCAAAGAAGCTGTTTCGGAAATTGATCAGTCCAAAACAGAAGACAATGAGGAGGAGGAAGATACCAGTCATGTAAAAGATAAGGAAGAAGGACAAGCTGAAGTGAATGATCTTCCACCAGCTTGGAGATCTTCAAAAGATCATCCTATTGACAATATCTTGGGAGACATTTCAAAGGGAGTAATGACTCGTTCTAGGATAAGTAATTTCTGCTCTCACTTCGCTTTTGTTTCACAAGTAGAGCCTAAAAATGCCAAAGAGGCCTTGATTGATGAATTTTGGCTAATGCCCATGCAAGAAGAGCTTAATCAATTTAAAAGAAATGACGTTTGGGAACTTGTTCCTCGTCCGCGAGATCATCATATCATAGGTACTAAATGGGTTTTTAGAAATAAGCTTGATGAAAACGGAGTGATAACTAGGAACAAGGCACGTTTAGTGGCACAAGGGTATAACCAAGAGGAGGGCATAGACTATGAGGAAACTTATGCTCCAGTTGCTCGCCTCGAAGCTATACGTCTCTTGCTTGCTTATGCGTGTTCTAAAGATTTTAAGCTTTACCAAATGGACGTAAAGAGTGCATTTCTAAACGGTGTCCTAAATGAAGAGGTATACGTCTCACAACCTCCTGGTTTTGAGAATGCTGAATATCCAGATTATGTTTACAAATTAAAACGAGCTTTGTACGATCTTAAGCAAGCCCCTCGGGTTTGGTATGAAAGGCTTAGCAAATTTCTACTTGATCATGGATATTCAAGAGGTAAAGTGGATACCACCCTCTTCATTAAACACAAGGGAAAACACATTCTTTTAGTTCAAGTTTATGTAGACGATATAATTTTTGGTTCAACTAATATACACTTGGTCGAAGAGTTTTCAAATGTTATGCAGGGTGAATTTGAAATGAGTCTTATGGGGGAGCTAAATTACTTCCTCGGTCTCCAAATAAAGCAGCTTGATGAGGGTACAGCTGTGAGTCAAACAAAATACTGCAGAGAGCTGCTCAAGCGCTTTGGAATGAACGACTCAAAATCAATAGACACACCTATGCCTACCAACGGAAACCTAGATAAAGATGAACATGGTAAGAGTGTAGATGTCAAACAGTATAGAGACCTTAATCAGACTTCATAAGGTTTCATCAACAGAGGTAATATCATTCCTTTCTAAATCTCTTTGGAACTTTGTGATTAGTGTATGGTAGAATAAATTCTTTAAGATCGTTTATATGTATTTCATTGCATATGTTGTTTGAACATAAATGCTTGATTCTTGAATTATACTTGAGCATCATCATCATGACATAATTCATACTGCATTGACTTAGAGCTGCTGACAAGTTTCTACACTCAACATATAGTAAAAAAAATAAATTAGTTCAAATTTAAGTTAGCATCAGTATGTATCGATGCAACAAGTGCATGTGTCGATACATTAGCGTTTCCGGTCGATGCATTCGTGATATGAGTCGATTCATGTCCTTTTATTTAAAAAAAATCAAAACTTGTTTCAGTATGTGTCGATGCATCCGTGCTTTGTGTCGACACATAGGACATTTTCAAAACCAATCAATTCGTGAAATGAATCGATCTATATCCCCTTGTGTCGATACATACTGTCTCTTTTCCCATAAATGCATGTTAAATTAAGTTTTGGATCGACACATCAGCCATTTTTAAAGGGTTAATTCTCTCTAGACTCTCTTCTCCTCTCATACCCACACAGCTAACCCTAACTCCTTCAAACATCTTCATCTCCAAAACCCTAATTCACTTCCTATCCTTCATCTTAACTCTTCTCCAATTCATCACCATGCCTCCAAGAATCATCCCGGCTAGACAAAGAGGAAGAGGAAAAGGAAAGGAACCCATTGGGATGTCTCGTCAGTCTCCACAACCTCCAGAAATCCCTCCTAGTGCTCTCACTCTTCTTCATCCTGCCATCGCTGAGGAGTTTGAGGCCTCTTTCAAGACAAGGTTAGTTATGAAACCCCATGTCTTTGATAAAACTGATGCATCTTCCCTCCATCTCAAAGATGTTGTTGATTTGTTGAATGCACAAAAACTTGGTACATTTTTTACCATAAATGATGATTATCATGAGGACTTTATTCGTATATTTTATGCTGGTCTGCAATCTGGTAGAGGCTATATGTTTAAATGTTCTATTGGGACCAAAACTTATACCTTTGAAGCTACTGATTGGGACAAAGTGTTTCACATCCCTTTTCGGTTGCCTGGATTGAAGAACTGGCATGACCAGAGTTATGATACAGAATTTAAAATAAGGGAATATGTGGCATCAATTTCAAAATTGGATAGACCTCTGGGTGAGGATGAATCACTCACATCTGGTATGATCACAAGCGTACCTAGAATACTTCACTGGATTGTCTCGCACATCTTGCGTCCAAAGTCTGGTGGTCATTCTAGGTTGGATAAATCAGATATTCATCTTGTGTATCTTCTTCACAATAGGGTTTCGTTAAATTGGCCAAACTACTTCGTGAAACGCATGTTTCTTATGTGTAACAGTGCGAAGAATATTACACTTGGATATGCTGCCCAGATCATGAGAATCATCAAATACTGGAATATAACCACACCCTTAATACATATCATATCTCCCTCTCCTGCTCAAGAGTTCAACACTGCCACGTTATCTCATATGGGATACCGGTGGGATAAGGAGCGTCAATGTTTCTATTTTCTGGAAAGAGGATCCAAAACAAGGGTATATAATTTTGATGTGCCTGCTGAACAAGTGTTTGTGCCTGAAGACCAGATGGATGAAGAAATGAATGATGCAAATAAAGAGAATCAGCCTGAAGCAAATACTAATGCTGGCTGGGGTGATTGAGTGCCACAAAGGTGGTCTCCAACAAACTATGAACCCGGTCCAAATGTTCCTCCGTTCTCTGGTGCTGCTTCTTCTTCAACTGCTCCTGCGTATTTAACTCAAATGTTTCAGCAAATGGAGCTTGCTAATCAAGCCCGTCATGAACAGGCGCTCGCTTGGCATAATCAGCAAAATGAGTGGCATAAGGAGCATCGTGAGTGGCATGATGAACACACACGGATGTATCATAATCAGCATGCTTGGCACACGGACTTGGTTAAATGGCATCAAGTCTTTTACAATGAAATGTCTAGTTTTATGGATGATTGTCGTGCCAATCCTGGTATCATGGATAGATTCAGAAGTGTTGAAGTTCAGAACCAGTTCCGGCGATATAGTTTCATGGGCCATAATCCTGATGAGATGCCTCCTCCGCCGCCTCCACCAAGCTTCAGAGATCCTGACAGAAATGATGAGGAGTCCTGTGGAGGCCATAACCCTTTTTAAGCTATCATCATGTCATCTCATTACATTTCATTTCATCATAATGTTGCTTCAGTTTCCTTGTTAAATTGTTCAAACTTTATATGCTTTGGTTTTGCTTATGTAAACTCTAAGTACTTTCTTAACAATTTAATGCTTATTTCTTTTAGTTTTGTTTACTTGTGTTAGTCTTGCCCTTTTCTTGTCATTCTTTGTGAATGATTCTTTTATGTTAAGCTTCTTTCTTGGTGATTGTGAGCTTCTATGTCAATTTTGCTGTCTATTGTTACATCAATTTTGCTGTCTAGCTTTGGAACTGTCTGTTTCTTCTTTTTGATGTTGACAAAGGGGGAGAAGCAAGCCACCAAGATATTGACAGCCATGCACAAACTCAGGGGGAGTGTTCCATCACATCTTGCAAATTTGCCATCATAAAAAAGGGGGAGTTTGTGAGCAAGCCTTTAAGTTTGTGTATGATAGCAAATTGTGTGATAAATGCAAAGTGTGTGATATGCATGATATAAGATTAGTATGCATGATTAGCTGGTACATACATATGATTTCATACCTATACTATGCTTTAAAAGACAATGCAAATTGATTCATATTATCATTGAAATCATAAAAACAATTTTCCTTATGTATGCATCGATTCATATGTGTCTTGCATCGACACATACCTTTGATAAATTCACAAAAACAATTTTGCTTCAGTATGTGTCGATTCATACGAATCTCGTATCAATACATGCTCCTGTGTAATTGTGTTATGTATCGACTCATTCGCATCATGTATCGATGCATGACTGACTTTACATTCTGGAAATTAATAGTTACAGTATGCATCGATGCATACAATTATGTGCCGACTCATGTATGTGTTATACCCACTATGTATCGACTCATACGATATTTGTATCGATACATAAAGTTGTTTGTTGCTTTTAACCGTTTCTGTTTTTCACATATAATATGTTATGACAGTTCAGTTTTTTTGGTTAAGAAATTTGTGAAAGTGAAAGGTGTGCAAATCAAAGCAAAAGGCTAGTTTGGTGTGCATCAATTCTGTGAGCAGCTTTAGAGACCTGAAAGATACTTTATCTTCATCATCTTCTCAATCTCTTTAATTCAAGAACATCAACACATAATCATTTTTGTTCTTCGGATTAAAGTATCTTCGAGATAACGTTCAGTGGTACGATCAAGGATCTAGCTGAGTTGAAGATTCAAAGGGGGTTTCGAGGAAAAACCATCTGGTTTGTCCTTCAAGAACGGGTGTGTTCTTGAGGGTTGTTAGTCACGATTGCAGAACATATTCAGCCGCAGCGTAGGGTTTGGAAATTTGGATATTTCGCAAACAGGTCGTGGAACCGGTGAATTGTCTGTATTTCTTGCAGGGAAAATTCTTGATCAAGCTCAGATCAAGTGAAGGTTCATACAATAGGAAGATCTTGGGGTTTAGATTTCTGGCTTTGTAGTGTAACCTTGTAAACAACGAATTCAGCATTATTGGTATAACAGGTCTCAATTTCAGTTTGAAATTGAGAGGGAGACGTACCCACCCGCGAGGACGAAAGTGGGGAACTTCCTTACCAAATCTCTGCGTATTGTATTCTATCTTTAGCTCTTTACGTTTTCAACAATTTTGTGATTCGTTTGGTGTATGGTGTATTAAAGTTTCAAGATACAATAGTGGTACGAAAACTCTTGTCAAAATCACCATTATTGTCAATCATTGAACACATACACACCAAGTGTTTGACAAAATTGTTTGCTGAGTTTTTGTTCATTGGAAATAGTATTTGTATGATAAGTGCATTTGATTCGATTCTAATCCGGTGTTAATAAATCTTTGTCATCCTAATAAATCCAGCATAAACTCGTGTGTTCGGTTTTCTAGTAGCTGGTTCAGAATAGACGGAAGTCGATTCGGGATCGTATTTTTTCCGCTAACTTGAAAGACTCTGATAAGCATTTTTAAATCCCTGAATTCTAAGGAGGTGATCTATTCACCCCCCTCTCGATCACTAGCCACACCGTCTAACAATTCTTTTTTTGATAATACTTCACCGACAGTTCAAAATGGCAAGTTAGTTTCCTTCTGGTGTTCGTCTTGGTCTGATTCAGGTAAATTTTATGCAATGTTCCCGGAAGTTCGTGGCGCAGCTATGTAGCCTAATAGATGCGTCGCTGACAACAGTTTTTGGGACGGGGATGTGTGGAAATGGAATATTCAGTTACAGGACAGCAGCTCTGTTTCCACAGTACAGTAGGCTTTGGTGAAACTCAACAACATTTTGAAGGACTTTGTTATATGTAAAGAGGGAACTGATACTTTTGCTTGGAATCTAGATCAGTCTTCTACTTATTCGGTCAACTCGGGTTACAAATTTCTCTCTCAAATTGTGCAGCCTAGTGTATTGATGGGTGAACAGTCGACGGCGTTTAAAATGTTATGGTTTGCAAAATCTCCTCTTAAAACTATTATCTTTGGATGGCGTCTTTTTCACAACAGGCTTCCGACTCGGGACAACTTATTTGCTCGAGGAATTACTTCAAATACTCACGACAAGGTTTGTCTTCTATGTTTTTGTGCCGATGAAACTTTTGCTCATCTTTTTTTCTTTTGCAACAAGTCTTTTAAGGTTTGGCAAAGCATTTCAATTTGGTTGGGTATTAAGAGGTTTCCTTCTGGGATTATCCTTGGTCATTGTAGAGATTGGATTGTCGCCATACACTCCTTTGGTGTCGAGTGAAGAAGGCGATGGGTATTTGGCTTATAATTTTTTTGGGTTTTGTGGTTAAGTAGGAACAATATTATGTTTTGCAACGAAATATGGGATGGAAATCTTGCAGTCCATAAGATTATTTTTCTTTCGTGGATTTGGATCGGTAGACGTAAGATAGGTTTTACTTGTAATTATTATGACTGGTTCAAGTCACCTTGTGATTTTATGTAAGGTGATTTTTGGGGTGGACTTTTTGTATATGGGTTAGGATAACCCTTTGTATCCTTGGAATATATTTGCTTATTAAAAAAAAACCTGACTTTTGGGAAAGATATATTTTGTTTCGTAGAACACATACCCACAATATTTGGCTGCAGAAGAGTTAAAGAAGCAGTCGGTTATATTCAATTATTATTTAATTTATGAAAAATAGGTTAAATGTGATTCTGATAGGGATGCATAAATAAACCCTTTATTGAGTTAAATAATCTTTTTAAATTAAGGGTTAATTGTGATTTACCCCCCTGACATATGAGCGAATTTTGATTTACCCCCCTACATGCCTTTAGGCAACGGTTTTTTTTGAAAAAATCGTTGCCAAAACCTGCCTATGGCAACGGTGGGGGGGGGGGGGGGGGGGGGGGGGGGGGTAAACCAAAACACTCTCATATGTCAGGGGGGTAAATCACAATTAACCCTTAAATTAAAAACCAAGTATTTGAAACCTGGTTGGAGTAGACAAAATTGTGGGCTTTAACCATTAACCCATAATGGATAGGAACTAGAGTTATATATATTATATGGCTAGGTCCTTTCAATAATCACAAAATGAAAAAAGAATTGACTACTACACAGCTTATCCCATTGAAAGTTGTGAACGAGAGTGAGATACAGATGAAGATTCAGTCACTCTTTTTTTGGAATTCCGAATCAAGGTGAATTTTCCGCTTACATTTTATATCAAAACTTTTATTATATGAATTAGAATTCAATTATTTGTCGTTAATATATAATTATGAATTAAAGTTTCTAATTATTTTGATTTAATCTGGAGCAATTACCGTATTTGGAACCTTTGAAGCGCTATTCCTGATTAATTTTGCTTAGAATATGAAGTGTTTAAACGGAAATGTTTGCTTTCTACTAATTAGGTCACACCAATATATTGGAAACATCTTATTTTCCAGAAAGAATAAGAGGGTGCAAAGAGGTAGATTTACAAATAGAAAAATATAGAATTGTTATAATATTATAGTTATTATTATTATAATATTATTATTTAGAAATATCTATTTAAATAGTAATGACAAATTATTGTAGATACACAATTTGTCAAAGATAAAATAGTAAGTC
The DNA here is from genome assembly GCA_022829125.1 of Lathyrus tuberosus. Lineage (NCBI taxonomy): Eukaryota > Viridiplantae > Streptophyta > Magnoliopsida > Fabales > Fabaceae > Lathyrus > Lathyrus tuberosus. The sequence goes on along the minus strand of JALAZF010000308.1, from coordinate 5,695,712 downwards.
CAATTATTACATTAGTGTAATAGTTGCATTTTTAGTAGTATAAATACCACCCTTGGCTAATGTAAAAATACACCAAAATTTTACTTTGAAAGCACTAGTAAAATACTCTCCCTTCTTCAATCTTTCCATCTAAGTTTAATAGTTACAACTAGTTTACTAAATTATATTAGTTCATAAATATTCAAAATCGATTTTTCTCAATGTAACGCCCCAGTCAGTCCAGTCAGTTTTGTCAGTTTGGTCTTTTTAATTAATTGAGTCGTTTTGATTATTTTATTATTATATTATTTTATTTCTGACTTTTATGTGAAAATATGTTATTTTTCATCGTGGTTATATTTTACCGCGTTTTGGGAGCGTTTGCGAGATATTTTAGTGTAGGGGTATTTTGGGCATTTTGGTTTATTTTGTTAAGTTTGGAGTATGATAGAAATAGGAAGAGAGAAAAGAAAAGGAAAGAAAGAGAGAAGAAGAAAAGTAGAGAGAAAGAAGAAGAGAAGAAAAAGAGAGAATCTTGGAATCAATCTCCCGACTTTTCTACACGCGATTAAATCGGGTAAGGGTACGAAACTCGATTATACTATGTTTGTGTATGATTATGTATGTGTTTTCTTGTATGTTCTTTGGGTTTCCATAGCTTTGAGTTCTAGGTTGAAAATGAGAATTTTGTGAGAAATCGATACTTTCGCGGTTGGAAATCGAAGTAAACGTGGTAGAATGTTTGTTGCCATGATTGTATTAGGTTCTGATTGATATATGGTGTTTTGAAAATGTTTTGGGTTGAAAAATATGGATTTTGGGTTTTCAACAGCGTTGAAAAATTCCGAGTTTTTGCAGGTTCGCCTAGCGAACCATTCAGCGAAGGGTAGCGAAGGTTCGCTACGGGTGTTCGCCTAGCGAAGGTGTTAGCGAAGGTTCGCTAGAGGGTTCGCCTAGCGAAGTTTGGGTGTTTTTGATGTTGATGGTTGATGCCTTGGTTCGCCAAGGGGTCCGCCTAGCGAACTTTGTGTCTGTTTTCTAGCTGGTAGTTGGTTCGCTGGACATTCGCCTAGCGAAGGTGGTAGCGAATGCTCGCTAGAGGGTTCGCCTAGCGAATAGGGTTGTTTGTGCAATTTTGTTTTCTGCATAACTTTTGATCTGTGGTTCGGTTTGAGACGTGGTTTGATGCGTTAGAAAGCTTATAAAATGTTCTTTTTTATGAGGATGGTTTTGAGATTGTTGGCCGATTAAATTATGTCGGAAATTAGAAAATGTGTGGTATTTTTGTCGACTTTTATCGGTTAAATGGGTGTAATTGATGGGTTATAGTACGATTTGCTTGTGGTATATGTTGGATGTATGTGTTTAAATGTCGTGATGATGATTGTGGATGTGTGGCAATTAAATGCATTGTTTTGGGCTTGAGTGTAAAGCATGATTTTGTTGATTGAGATGAGTGCAGATATGTGTGCATTTTAAATGTGATGAGTCATTGTATGCCAAGCATCATGATATGCATTCTTGTAATGTCGTGTGCCCATGTGGGGTGTGAGCGACGGTTTGGTTCCAGAGGGAATCCGCTATAACGTCGTGTGCCCGTATGGGGTGTGAGCAATGATTATAGACGATCGTGTACCCGTGTAGGGTGTGAGCGATCGGATCGTGTGCCCGTGTGGGGTGTGAGCGATCCATAAACGTCGTGTGCCCGTGTGGGGTGTGAGCGACGGGGAACATCGTATGCCCGATGGGGAGTTACACTAAGTAACGAGCGATGGTTCCAGCAGAGTTCCTGAGTAAACTAGTGATGAGAAATATTGGAAGTCGGTACCGCATGGCATATGCATAGAGTCGTTGTGTCGGTCTCTGTGCATTTGCATAAATCATGAATTAATTGTGCATGGAATTGTGAATGTGATTGATGAGATGGGATATGTATAATTGTATTGATGATGAGTGTATTGTGTATGACTGATGTGCATTGGTATGGAATACTTGATAAGTGTACTGTGTTGTGTTGTAATTGATTGGGGTGCAATTGTGTTATAATTATATGCAACTGTATTATGATTGTTTTTCTCACCCTTCTGCTGTTTTATAATGCTCTATGAGGCATTGCAGATTAGAGTTACTGGAGGTCTTTTTGTGAAGTGTTGTTCTTCATTCTTTTGTCGGTCGGCTCTGATATGTGGCACCGGGTAGTCGGGGTGATCGAGTGTGATTATTTTGTATTGTGTATATGTATCTGTTGGATTGTACATGTATGATTTTGTATATGACAAACAAACTTTTATGATATATATATATATATATATATATATATATATATATATATATATCTGAGATTCAGTTACGGATTTTCCGCTTTTGTTCTGTTTCTGAAGTGTGGGTGTATTACTACCTGAATTGTTGCATATCTTTATGAGCAGGTGTTGTATGTTTGTTTCAAATTGATGTGACCCCTCGGTCTATGCCGTGAATGTTTTAAATATACTCTGATTAAATTTTGTATTTTATTTACCCCTTTAATAGCTTGGGGGTATAGATTGGGGGTGTTACATTAAGTGGTATCAGAGCCAGTCCGTGTTAATTTGTGTCAGTCTTTGTCGGTGTAGCGTTTGGAGTGAGCTGTTTGTTTAACCATAGTTGCTGTTATTGGAAATGAACAGAATATGGCTGGTAGGAATGATGCTGCTTTGGCTACTGCTATGCAAGCTATGGCTCGGGCTGTGCAGGGTGCACCTAACACTGCGGGTAATGATGAGTTCAGGAAGAATAGACCGCCTGTGTTTAAGGGGAGACATAATCCTAATGGTGCACAGATTTGGTTGAAAGAGATTGAAAGGATTTTCCGAGTTATGGATTGTGCTGAGGACAGTAAGGTGAGACTGGGAACTCACATGTTGCAGGAAGAAGCGGATGACTGGTGGGTTAGTACTCGTCAGGTGTTGGAAGCTGGGGATGAAGAAGTTACTTGGGAATTGTTTAGCCGGGAGTTTCTGAGGAAGTATTTTCCTGAAGATGTAAGAGGAAAGAAGGAAATTGAGTTCTTGGAATTGAAACAAGGTAATATGTCTGTTGTGGATTATACTGCTAAGTTTGTGGAGCTTGTGCAGTTTTATCCTCATTATGCTGAAGCGACTGCATAGTTTTCTAAGTGTGTGAAGTATGAGAGCGGATTGCGTCCTGAGATTAAGCAGGCAATCGGTTATCAAAGGATTTGAAGGTTTTCTGATTTGGTGGAATGTTGTAGGATTTATGAAGAGGATAGTAAGGCTCGTTCTACTCACTACAAGAGTGTGAGTGACAGAAAAGGGAAGCAACAGTTCCGTAGTGGTCCGTATGTAACACCAGCTGATAAGGGTAAGCAAAGGGGTACTTTTGAAAGAAGGTCAAGTGGTGGAGGTATGTCTGGTCCTATGAGGTGTTATAGATGTGGTGATGTGGGACATCGTCAGTCCGAATGTAAGAAAGATTTAAGGAAGTGTACTAATTGTGGAGGTTTAGGACATGTTGCTGTTGATTGTGCCAGGAAGAATGTGGTGAAATGTTAAAACTGTGGTGAACCTGGCCATATTAGTACAAAGTGTCAGAAACTGAAGCAAGCTCCAACTAGTGGGAAGGTGTTTGCATTGGCGGGGACTCAGGCTTCAAATGCAAATAGTCTGATCAGAGGTACTTGTTTTATTAATAATACGCCTTTAGTTGCTATTATTGATACTGAAGCAACTCATTCGTTTATTTCGTCTGAGTGCGCTAAACGTTTGAATCTTGTATTGTCTTTGATGGATGGCGAGATGGTTATTGATACTCCAGCAATGGGGTCAGTAACTACTTCTTTGGTTTGTTTGAGTTGTCCTTTGACCATTTATGGTAAAGACTTTGAGATGGATTTAGTGTGTTTGCCATTGGAGGGTTTAGATGTGGTTCTGGGAATGAATTGGTTGCAGTTCAATCGGGTTCATATTGATTGTTATCATAAGTTAGTAAGGTTTCCTTCTCTTGAAGAAGATGAAGATTCGAGTTTCTTATCTACCAAAGAGTTGAAGAAACTTTTGGCGGATGAAGCTCAGTTGTTTGGGTTGTTTGCGTCGTCGACTGTGGATGGTCAAGTTTCACTCGAGGTATTCCCTATTGTGTGTGATTTTCCTGAAGTGTTTCCTGAGTATATTTCAGACTTGCCGCCAGAGAGAGAGGTGGAGTTTTCGATAGATCTAGTTCCTGGTACTAGACCTGTTTCTATGGCACCTTATCGTATGTCGGCATCTGAGTTAGTTTAGTTAAAGAAGCAGTTGAATGAATTATTGGAGAAGAGGTTTGTGAGGCCAAGTGTTTCTCCTTGGGGTGCTCCAGTTTTATTGGTGAAAAAGAAAGATGGAAGTATGCGGTTGTGTATTGATTATCGCTAGTTGAATAAGGTGACGATTAAGAATAAGTATCCTCTTCCGAGAATTGATGATCTGATGGATCAGTTGGTTGATGCTTGTGTGTTTAGTAAGATTGACTTGAGGTCGGGGTATCATCAGATTAGGGTGAAAGAGGAAGATATTCAGAAGGCTTTTAGGACACGATACGGTCATTATGAATATTCTGTGATGCCGTTCGGGGTTTCTAATGCGCCAGGTGTGTTTATGGAGTACATGAATCGTATTTTTCACGAGCATTTGAATCGATTTGTTGTTGTGTTTATTGATGACATATTGATTTATTCTAAGTCTCGAGAGGAGCACGCGAAGCATTTGCGTATTATTTTGCAGGTTTTGAAGGAAAAAAAGCTTTTTGCCAAATTGTCCAAGTGTGAATTTTGGTTGTCGGAGGTGAGTTTTCTTGGACACGTAATTTCAGGTAATGGTATTGATGTGGATCCATCTAAAGTAGAAGCAGTTCTACAATGGGAGGCTCCGAGATCTGTTACTGAAATTCGAAGCTTTTTGGGTTTGGCCGGTTATTATCGACGGTTCATTGAAGGTTTTTCTAAGCTAGCACTTCCTTTGACCCAGTTGACTTGTAAAGGGCAAGCGTTCATTTGGGATATTCGGTGTGAAGAGAGTTTTAATGAGCTGAAGAGAAGATTGACGACAGCTCCAATTCTGATTTTGCCAAATCTTACTGAACCGTTTGTGGTGTATTGTGATGCGTCTTTGATTGGTCTAGGTGGTGTGCTAATACAAGACAGTAAGGTTGTGGCGTATGCCTCGAGGCAGTTGAGAGTGCATGAGAAGAATTACCCTACGCATGATTTGGAATTAGCGGCTGTGGTTTTTGTGTTGAAGATTTGGAGGCATTATCTTTTTGGTGCGAGGTTTGAAGTCTTTAGTGATCATAAAAGTTTGAAATATTTGTTTGATCAGAAGGAATTGAATATGAGGCAACGAAGATGGTTGGAATTTTTGAAGGACTACGACTTTGGCTTGAATTACCATCCTGGTAAAGCTAATGTGGTAGCAGATGCGTTGAGTCGGAAATCGTTGCATATGTCCGCTTTAATGGTTAAGGAGTGGGAGCTTTTGGAATCGTTTAGAGATTTGAGTTTGGTATGTGAAGTGTCGTCGGACTGTGTGAGGCTAGGTATGTTGAAGGTTACTAATGATTTTCTGATGACGGTAAGTGAGAAACATAAGTTGGATGTGAAATTGGTGGATTTGATGTTGGTTGGCGGAAAAGATGTGAGTGGTGATTTTCAAGTGGATGTTAATGGTGTGTTGAGGTTCCGTGGGCGAATTTGTATTCCGGATGATGCGGAGTTGAAAAAGATGATTTTGGAGGAAGGACACCGGAGTACTTTGAGTATACATCCGGGAGCGAATAAGATGTACCAAGATTTGAAAAAGATTTTCTGGTGGTCTGGATTGAAAAGAGATGTGGCTCAGTTTGTGTATGCTTGTTTGACGTGCCAGAAGTCGAAAGTGGAACATCAGAGGCCTAGTGGTTTGTTGCAACCGTTGGATATTCCTGAGTGGAAATGGGATAGTATTTCGATGGATTTTGTAACGGGGTTGCCGAATACTCAGCGAGGGCATAATGTTATTTGGGTGGTTGTTGATAGGATGACTAAATCGGCTCATTTTATTCCGATTGACATCAGTTTTTCTTTGGACCGATTAGCTGAGATTTATATCAGTGTGATTGTGAAGTTGCATGGAGTTCCGTTAAGTATTGTTTCAGATCGAGATCCGAGGTTTACTTCGAGATTTTGGGAAAGTTTACAGAAGGCGTTGGGATCTAAATTGAGGTTGAGTTTGGCTTATCATCCGCAGACGGATGGGCAGTCGGAGAGGACGATTTAGTCGTTGGAAGATTTGTTGCGGGCTTGTGTTTTAGAACAGGGTGGTGCATGGGATAGTTATCTTGCGTTGATTGAATTCACGTATAATAACAGTTTTCATTCTAGTATTGGAATGGCACCGTTTGAAGCATTATATGGACGGAGATGTCGGACACCATTGTGTTGGCATGAATCGGGCGAGAGAGCGGTGGTTGGACCGGAGTTGGTTCAACAGACTATGGAAAAAGTGAAGTTGATTCGTGAGAAAATGAAGGCTTCTCTGAGCAGACAAAAGAGTTATCATGATCGGAGACGGAAGGATCTTGAGTTTCAAGAGGGCGATCATGTATTTTTGAGGGTTACGCCGGTAACGGGTGTTGGTAGGGCATTGAAGTCGAAGAAACTTACTTCTCGATTTATTGGTCCTTACTAGATATCTGCGAGAGTGGGTGTTGTGGCTTATAGAGTGGCATTGCTGCCGAGTTTGTCGAATTTGCATGATGTGTTCCATGTTTCACAGCTTCGGAAGTATGTTCCGGATCCGTCGCATGTGATTCCGATGGATGAGGTTGAGGTAAGGGAGAACCTTACGGTCGAGGCTTTACCGGTGAGTATTTTAGATCGCGAGTTGAAGCGGTTGCGGGGCAAGGATATTGCACTGGTGAAGGTAGCGTGGGGAGCCGCTACTGAGGGAAATTGATGTGGGAGTTGGAGAGTCGGACGCGGGAGTCGTATCCAGAGTTGTTCATCTCAGGTATATTTTCGAGGACGAAAATTTCTAAGTGGGGGAGAGTTGTAACGCCCCAGTCAGTCCAGTCAGTTTTGTCAGTTTGGTCTTTTTAATTAATTGAGTTGTTTTGATTATTTTATTATTATATTATTTTATTTCTGAATTTTATGTGAAAATATGTTATTTTTCATCGTGATTATATTTTACCGCGTTTTGGGAGCATTTGCGAGATATTTGAGTGTAGGGGTATTTTGGGCATTTTGGTTTATTTTGTTAAGTTTGGAGTATGATAGAAATAGGAAGAGAGAAAAGAAAAGGAAAGAAAGAGAGAAGAAGAAAAGTAGAGAGAAAGAAGAAGAGAAGAAAAAGAGAGAATCTTGGAATCAATCTCCCGATTTTTCTACACGCGATTAAATCGGGTAAGGGTGCGAAACTCGATTATACTATGTTTGTGTATGATTATGTATGTGTTTTCTTATATGTTCTTTGGGTTTCCATAGCTTTGAGTTCTAGGTTAAAAATGAGAATTTTGTGAGAAATCGATACTTTCGCGGTTGGAAATCGACGTAAACGTGGTAGAATGTTTGTTGCCATGATTGTATTAGGTTCTGATTGATATATGGTGTTTTGAAAATGTTTTGGGTTGAAAAATATGGATTTTGGGTTTTCAACAGCACTGAAAAATTCTGAGTTTTCGCAGGTTCGCCGAGCGAACCATTCAGCGAAGGGTAGCGAAGGTTCACTACGGGTGTTCGCCTAGCGAAGGTGTTAGCGAAGGTTCGCTAGAGGGTTCGCCTAGCGAAGCTTAGGTGTTTTTGATGTTGATGGTTGCTGCCTTGGTTCGCCAAGGGGTTCGCCTAGCAAACTTTGTGTCTGTTTTCTAGCTGGTAGTTGGTTCGCTGGACATTCGCCTAGCGAAGGTGGTAGCGAATGCTCACTAGAGGGTTCACCTAGCGAATAGGGCTGTTTGTGCAATTTTGTTTTATGCATAACTTTTGATCTGTGGTTCAGTTTGAGGAGTGGTTTGATGCGTTAGAAAACTTATAAAATGTTCTTTTTTATGCGGATGGTTTTGAGATTGTTGGCCGATTAAATTATGTCAAAAATTAGAAAATGTGTGGTATTGTTGTCGACTTTTGTCGGTTAAATGGGTGTAATTGATGGGTTATAGTATGATTTGCTTGTGGTATATGTTGGATGCATGTGTTTAAATGTCGTGATGATGATTGTGGTTGTGTGGCAATTAAATGCATTGTTTTGGGCTTGAGTGTAAAGCATGATTTTGTTGATTGAGATGAGTGCAGATATGTGTGCATTTTAAATGTGATGAGTCATTGTATGCCAAGCATCATGATATGCATTTTTGTAATGTCGTGTGCCCATGTGGGGTGTGAGCGACGGTTTGGTTCCAGAGGGAATCCGCTATAACGTTGTGTGCCCGTGTGGGGTGTGAGCGATGATTATAGACGATCGTGTGCCCGTGTGGGGTGTGAGCGATCGGATCGTGTGCCCGTGTGGGGTGTGAGCGATCCATAAACGTCGTGTGCCCGCGTGGGGTGTGAGCGACGGGGAACATCGTATGCCCGATGGGGAGTTACACTAAGTAACGAGCGATGGTTCCAGTAGAGTTCCTGAGTGAACTAGTGATGAGAAATATTGGAAGTCGGTACCGCATGGCATATGCATAGAGTCGTTGTGTCGGTCTCTGTGCATTTGTATAAATCATGAATTAATTGTGTATGGAATTGTGAATGTGATTGATGAGATGGAATATATATAATTGTATTGATGATGAGTGTATTGTGTATGACTGATGTGCGTTGGTATGGAATACTTAATAAGTGTACCATGTTGTGTTGTAATTGATTGGGGTGCAATTGTGGTGGGAATATTTATTTGTGCATTTCTGTGTTAATATATAATTATATGCAACTGTATTATGATTGTTTTTCTTAACCTTCTGCTGTTTTATAATGCTCTATGAGGCATTGCAGATTAGAGTTGCTGGAGGTCTTTTTGTGAAGCGTTGTTCTTCATTCTTTTGTCGGTCGGCTCTGATATGTGGCACCGGGTAGTCGGGGTGATCGAGTGTGATTATTTTGTATTGTGTATATGTATCTGTTGGATTGTACATGTATGATTTTGTATATGACAAACAAACTTTTATGATATATATATATATATATATATATATATATATATATATATATATATGAGATTCAGTTACGGATTTTCCGCTTTTGTTCTGTTTCTGAAGTGTGGGTGTATTACTACCTGAATTGTTGCATATCTTTATGAGCAGGTGTTGTATGTTTGTTTCAAATTGATGTGACCTCTCGGTCTATGCCGTGAATGTTTTAAATATACTCTGATGAAATTTTGTATTTTATTACCGCTTTAATAGCTTGGGGGTATAGATTGGGGGTGTTACACTCAACACATTATCAGCACGATCGTTTCTATCGGAAGTTATTACCACACTAGGTATATATTCTAAACTTATCTCTTTAATCTCATTATTCCTATACTTTTTATTATTTATCATGTTTATAGAAAACTGGCAATTAGTCAAGTGATTTATAACTAGAATGATTTTTATCGTTATTTTTACTTTACCCAATTGTTATAGAAAACTGGCAACTTGTCAAGTGCTCTGCAATAAGTGTGGCTTTTATATATTTTGTGTGGAGGTTTAAAACCCCATATGCAGTTACTAACTTTTATATTTAGTGGAGGTTTAAAACCCCATATGCACTTACTAACTTTTATATTTAGTGGAGGTTTAAAACTCCATCTGCACTTACTAATTTTTATATTCAGTTACTAACTTTTATATTTAGTGGAGGTTTAAAACCCCATCTACACTTACTAATTTTTATATTCAATTACTAACTTTTATATTTAGTGGAGGTTTAAAACCCCATCTGCACTTACTAACTTTTATATTCAGTTACTAACTTTTATATTTAGTGGAGGTTTAAAACCCCATATGCACTTACTAACTTTTATATTTCAGTTCCTAACTTTTATATTCAGTTACTAATTTTTATATTTAGTGGAGGTTTAAAACCCCAAATACATTTACTAACTTTTATATTTCAGTTCCTAACTTTTATATTCAGTTACTAACTTTTATATCCAATGGTGGTCTAAAACCCCATCTACAGTAACTAAATATTCATATTTAGTGGAGGTATAAAAATAAAACCCCATATGTTATCTTATAATTATCTCAAAACACTTGTAATAGCTAGTTGATATTTAACACACTTTAAATTTGATTTGATGATTTTTTTTTCTTTCTCTTTTTGCTTTTTCTTTTCTTTTCCCTAACAGTAACTATAACGGCCGTTTTTCAAATTTATCTATATATAATTCAACTTCTTTCACAAATTTTATATCAATCTCAAAAATTTATCCATATTTTTCAAATGGCTAAATATTTTCTTTTGTTCATCACTCTACTTGTAATTATTTTATTCCTCATCGGTATTATCAAGCATGAAGAACTAGGTAAAGATGATGTAGCATTAATGATACTTATTGTGTTACCATTATTAGTCTTAACTTGGTTTATTAATAGAGGATTTTGATTAAAACATGATCATGGTTGTTGTAATCGTTGTTATTGAATAAATTGACATATATATATATATAGGGAACGTATCTTATGAAAATGTCATTTTTATGTGAGAAAATGAGAATGAATCTGAATCATTAGATTTTAAAATAAATTGTGGAGATTATGTGTCATTTTTTTCTCTCTCCTCCATCATTATTAAAGTAAATGATTGAGGAGAGAGAAAAAAACCGACACATAATCTCCACCATTTATTTTAAAATCTAATGATTCAGATTCATTCTCATGTTCTCACATAAAAATAGCATTCTCATAAGATACGTTTCATATATATATATATATATATATATATATATATATATATATATATATATATATATATATATATATATATATATATTAAATATTGATTATGTTCTTTAGAATTCTAGATAGAATCATGTCAAATGTTAAGCATCACTTTAAAATTTTAAGCATAACCGGGGACAACTACATAACCTGGAATAAAAACTTAATAAAGTATCTTGCATGTGAGGGACTTGATAAAATCCTTGAAGGAGAAATTTCAGGAAAGTCAGTTATTGACCTAGAAGAGATGACAATTAAAAAAAGCAAAAGTAAATCGAATAATCAAACACCACCTTGACGATGGTTTACAAACAGAATATTCAAATACAAAAGATCCCAAAATTTTGTGGGACAAACTTAAGGCAAGATTTGGACATCAGAGGAAAGTCTTGTTGCCCTCATTAATGGATCAGTGGAACAAATTAAGGTTCCAAGATTATAAAAGTGTCGTTGCATATAATTCTGCCATGCACCAAATTATAGCACAATTAGAATTTTGTGGCATAGTTATAACTGAAGAAGAAAAATTGTAAAAAAAAATTTCAACTTTCCATGCATCCCAAGTTTTGTTGCAACAACAATACAGAATGAGAGAATTTTCTGAGTATTCTGATTTAGTTGCAGCCCTTCTAGTAGCAGAACAAAATAATGAGCTCCTTATCAAAAACCACCAGTCACGTCCCACAGGGACAATATCACATCCTGAGATAAATGCCACAACATTTAATCAAAGGCGTGGTGACTATAATCGTAATAAAAAACGTGGAGGTTATGCTCATTTTGAGGGTCATAGTCGAGGCGGATATCACGGTCGAAACCACTTTCGTGGTCGTGGTCGTGGATGAAGTTATGTGAATAATTATAGATTTCCCAAATATGACCAAACTAATAGGTATCATCAAGGTAGGGGTACTTATAGCCAATAGGGTCCCTCGAGGAATCATGATGATTTGTGCTATAAATGCATTAAGAAAGGTCATGGGTCTAAGACGTGTAGAACACCAGAACATTTGTGTAAAAGAAACAAGGCATCTATAGAGGGAAAGGAGAAGGAAGTAAATTTTAATGAAATTGAACCTGAAATGATACTACATGTCTTAAGGTTGCTGATTTTGTTGAAGGAACAATGGATTAAGAAACTTTTTGAATAATGTGTGTGATATGCTTATATTAATTTTATATTTGAACTGTGTACAAACTTAAGTATTTGTATGTTGTTTGGTGTATCCAATGTTTGAAATAATAATGTTAAATATGTTGTGTTGATATACATTATATTTAATCTTATTTCTATTTCAAGAAGGTTAGACATGGAACATGTTGAAGACATTTTCATTCCAGACAGTGGAACTACCCACACAATCCTCAAATGTAAGAAATATTTCACTGAAATAAATCCTACTAAAGGTGTAATAAATACAATCTCAGGTCCTGCAGAATTGATCGAAGGAACAGGTAATGTTATGTTCATATTACCAAATGGAACAAAGTTTATCATTAATAATGCTTTATCCTCTCCAAAATCAAAGAGAAATTTGTTGAGTTTTAATGACATATATCGTCAAGGATATGATACCGAAACTGCAACTGAAGGTAATATGAAATATATTACATTACTACTAATGTTTTGGGAAAGAAGAAAATTTTAGAAAAGCTACCAAAATTGCCTTCTGGATTACATTATACTTATATACATGCAATTGAATGTAATTTAACAGTAAAAGAAGATCCCAAAATGATAACTTTATGGCATGACCGTTTAGGTCACCCTGGTTTAACAATGATGCGTAAAATAGTTGAAAGTACCCACGGTCATCCATTGAAAGGTTTAAAACTTACAAAAGGAGATAAACCATGTGAAGCTTGCTCTCTTGGCAAACTAATAACAAAGTATTCACCAGGTAAGATTCAAACAGAATCACCTGCATTTCTTGAAAGAATTCAAGGCGATATATGTGGACTTATCCATCCACCGTCAGGACCATTCAGGTATTTTATGGTATTAATTGATGCATCTAGTAGATGGTCATATGTATGTTTACTGTCAAGTCGTGATATGGCATTTGCAAAATTTCTTGCACAAATAATTAAATTAAGAGCTCAATTTCCTAATTACACTATAAAGAAAATTAGACTTGGCAATGCTGGTGAATTTACATCTGAATCATTTAATAATTATTGCATATCAATTGGAATTACTGTTGAACACCTTGTTCCTCATGTACATACACAAAATGGTTTAGCCGAGTCTTTAATCAAACGTCTCCAATATATTACTAGACCGTTGATTATGAAAACTAAACTACCAGTTACCGTTTGGGGTCATGCAATTTTACATGCTGCAGCACTCATCCGTCTAAGGCCAAGTGCTAATCATAAACATACCCCTTATCAACTTGCAGTTGGTAAGGAACCAAATATTTCTCATTTAAAGATATTTGGTTGTGCAGTATATGTCCCAATATCTCCACCACATAGAACAAAGATGGGACCTCAAAGGAGGTTGGGAATATATGTGGGGTATGAATCACCTTCTATTATTAGATATCTTGAACCTTTAACAGGTGATGTTTTTCAGGCAAGATTTGTTGATTGTCATTTTGACGAAACAAAATTTTCAACACTAGGGGGAGAAAATAAAAAATTAGAAAATGAGATAACATGGTCTATACCCCATTTATTACATTTGGACCCATATAATAAATCATGGGAAGAGAACGTAAAGAAAATTGTGCACTTACAAGATTTAGCAAATCAATTGCCAGATTCTTTTACTGATTTGAAAAGAGTGACAAAGTCACACGTACCAGCTATAAATGTCCCAGCTCGGATTGAGATTTCAAATCTAAATGATGTAGCAAGTACATCTAAGGCACAATTGAAGTGTGACCGACCTATGGGATCTAAAGACAAAAATCCCCGAAAAAGAAAATGGATAGAAAAGGTGAATATGATTGAAAGTGATCTTGAAAAGACACTAGATAATAATAAATCCACAATTGAAAAGCGTGCTTTTGAAGAAGCGCGAGATGATGATAATGAGATCATTGATGATGAAAATGAAAACAAGAACGATCTTGAAATTTCAATTAATTATGTTGATACGTGAACTTTGTGGAACCGAAAAGATATAAATATAGATGAAATATTTTCATTCTCCATTGCATGTGAAATTATGAATGAAAATGATAATCCCGAACCAAGAACTGTGAATGAATGTCAAAATAGACATGATTGGAAAAATTGGAAGGTTGCAATAGATATTGAATTAAATTCTCTTAAAAATCGAAAAGTATTTGGCCCCATTACGACTATACCAAAAGATGTGAAACTGGTTGGGTATAAGTGGGTCTTTGTAAGAAAACGAAATGAGAAAAATGAGATTGTTAAATACAAGGCTCGTTTTGTTGCACAAGGTTTTTACCAAAGACCAGGAATCGATTATGAGGTAACTTATTCTCCTGTTATGGATGCCATTACTTTTCGTTATTTAATTGGTTTATCAATATTTAACAATCTTTATATGTATCTTATGGATGTTGTTACTGCTTATTTGTATGGATCACTTGATATTGATATATACATGAAAATCCCAGAAGGATTTAAAATGCCCGAGACATCAAAACATAAAGAAATGTATGCAATTAAGTTGCAAAGGTCATTGTATGGATTAAAACAATCAGGGCGCATGTGGTATAATAGGCTAAGTGAATATTTTCTTAAAGAAGGCTATGAAAATAATCCTATTTGCCCTTGTGTTTTTATAAGAAAAACAATATCCAGTTTTGTAATAATTGTTGTCTATGTTGATGATTTAAATATCATTGGAACTAATAGAGAAATAAAGGAAGCAAGAGATTACTTAAAGAAAGAATTCGAAATGAAAGATTTGGGAAAAACAAAGTTCTGCCTTGGTTTACAAATTGAGTATACTAAAAATGGTATATTGGTACATCAATCAAATTATACAGAAAGGGTATTGAAAAGGTTTAACATGGACAAGGCAAACCCTTTAAGTACTCCAATGATGGGTAGAACACTTAACATTAAAAATGATCCATTTAGACCTAAGGAAGGTAATGAAAAAGATCTTGACTCTGAACCACCATACCTCAGTGCCATTGGAGCACTTATGTATCTTGCTAACTATACAAGGCCTGATATAGCTTTTGCAGTAAATTTATTAGCAAGATTCAGTTCATGTCCTACAAAAAGACATTGGAAAGGAATAAAGCATATATTTTGATATCTTCGAGGTACATCAGACCTTGGTTTGTTTTATTCTAACAATACAAAACCAGTTTTACTTGGTTTTGCAGATGCAGGATATTTGTCAGATCCACATAATGCTAAATCACTGACTGGGTATATATTTACATATGGTAACACTACAATATCATGGAGATCACAAAAGCAAACGCTTGTAACAACTTCTTCAAATCATGCTGAAGTAATTGCTCTTCATGAAGCAAGCAAAGAATGTAGATGGTTACGATCGATAACTAGACATATCCAAGGAGCATCTGGTTTACCCATTGATAATAATCCAACAATTTTGTAAGAAGACAATGATGCATGTGTTACCCAGATGAAAGAAGGTTACATCAAAAGTGACAGAACCAAGCATATCCCTCCAAAGTTCTTCTCATTCACGTAAGAACTTGAAAGAAACAAAGAAGTTAATATTCAATATATTCGTTCATATGATAATATAGCAGATCTCTTCACAAAGGCTCTTCCTACATCAATTTTCAAGAAGCATGTACAAAATATTAGAATGCATCAACTTCGAGACCTTTAAAGAAGAACTATATGTGTTCTATTGAATGCACCCATATTGATTCTACTACATAGTTGATGTAGTAACATCGCATCAACTAACTAGCACACCTTAATAACAATTGAAAACAACTACTATGCAGCACTTTTGGCTACTAGAAACCAAAACTGCATTGTAGCTTTCTGGGAAAGAGTGAAGGGAAAAGCTTCTCCCAACTTTAAACCTGGATTAGTAGAAAAGCAAACTCAATGGAACAGGAGAAATACTGGACTACGGTTAGAAGGAAAAGGAGTACTCCGGCAACTTCACGTTGGGATACTTTGAGAGTAGGTAAGAGAAGACCAGAGGCAACTACTACGGTGTTCTTCATGGAGTTTTCGGGAAGATTCAGAGCTAAAGAACTGTACAAGATTTTTGAAGAGTTCGGGAAGGTGGATGAGGTGGTAATACCTCCCAAGAGAGACAAGCTGGGGAGGAAATATGGCTTTGTCAGATTCTTCAAAGTGCAGGATGTTAGGAGGCTCGTTTTAAAGTTGGATAACCTGCAGTTCTATAACAAGAAGTTGCATGCGAACCTGCCTAGGTATCAGAGGGCGATGGAAGTTCTATTCCCGGAGAAGAAATATGGGAACCCTGGGCCGGAAGTCAGACGAAGGAATGAGGATAGGGATAATGCTCCTAAGGGTGGAAGTTTTAAGGATGCTTTGAGGAACGATAGCTCTTACATGGAGGTTAGGAGAGATAAGTTTCATTCTTCTTCCAAGGATGAAGCTTCGAAATCTCCTTCTGGAGCCAAAGGTCTGGCTTTCGAATCTGGTAAAGAGGACTTGGACAGGTTAAGAAAGGCGTTCATGGGGAAAGTCAAGGATCCTGGGGCTACTTACAACATGTAGAGGATGTTAAAATCTGAAGGGTACTTTGCGGTGAAGATCACTCCGTTGGGTGCTAACTTATGTTTGATGGAGGAAGACGAACCAGGTGAGATCGAGGCTCTCAAGTCAGACGCGAAGGACTGATTAGGTCAGTGGTTTGAGGATGTTAGTCCTTGGAAGGAGACGATGGTGGATTCGGAACGTCTAACTTGGTTAAGGTGTTACGGGGTCCCTTGCCAAGCGTGGTCTGTGGAGTTTTTCATTTTTTTTATCGTCCATGGTGGGTATGTATGTGTGCTGTGAAGAAAGTGCTTCTTCTAGATTGAAGATGGATGTGGCTAGCATCATGATAAGAACTAGCTGTGGTTTTTTTATTAATGAAGTTTTTAACATTACCATAAATGGTACTGCTTTTCGGATTAGAGTTATGGAAGAAACTTTAGGACCCCTGTCAAAGGTAGTGAAGAAGGAGAGGGAAGCTTTTAGCTCCTCTTCCTTGTTGAACTCCATTGTTCCGGCATCAGAATGGTGGGACGATGATGAGGAGTTTTCAAGCAACGACGGTGTTTCGCAATCTCGAGGTATTAATGAGGATGTGACTATTCAGGAAGACAGTACTAGGAAGGAAGGTGCAGGGGTTGGCGGATCAGATGCAACTTTCTTGTTTAAGGCAGCTGATGGTACATATGTGGAAGCTGAAAAGGTGCCTTTTGTCCATAACCTAAAGTTTATATCAGATAAAGTTGTGAGTCCTAGGTCAAAGGGGGGTGAGGTAGGTTATGAAAACATTAATTGCGAAGTGGATCAGCAGGATATTCTTGCGGATACGGGTGGGCGTATTGGGAGTGAGGATATCCAAGATTTCAGTTTTGAGAGTTTGGTTTTGGGCCTCAAGTCTAAGGCCCATAAGAGTAAAAAACTTTCCAGAAAGAAGGCCCGTCATTGGCGTAAGAACGGCTCTGGTGGGTGTTGAACCCTAATTTTTACCCCTAAGATTTTGCACATCTCATTTTGCATCTCATACCACAAACGAGATCACACATTGATTCCCTCGTCCCCCTCATCTTTGGGTTTATGCCTTGTATGGTTCACCAAGCATCTGTGTGTTTCTTTATTGCTTTTATTTGTTTATATTTTACTAACTTTAATCAAAATCCAAAAAAATATTTTGTTTTCTTTCACTAACATTTTCAGAGGAAGAACAGGTCAAAAATGCCAATATAACAGTCCCACGGCTCGATTGAATTTCACCTGACAAAGTCAAAGTTGATCTGCAAACAATTCAAAATTCATCTGATCAAGAGTTTCCAAGATTTAATTGATTATTATTCAAGGAATTCCAAGGTTCATGTGTTTATTTCTATGCCTTCTTTGACGAGCAAGAGAATCGAGCCGGAGCCACAACAGTGCAGCAAAATGCTCATTTTTCACAAATTTTGCACTAAGTAACCGGTTAGCAGATATGCTGTAACTAGTTACCATCGTGAAATTTTGAAAAAATGGCAGCAAATTCAAATTTCAGCATTTGGCACCAATTTTTGTCACATTTTGGAATATTCCATACTATCTCATTTTAATTCCCTACATCACTTTGATCATTTCCTACCATACACCTCCACTAATCACCACTCTTTTGATAATTCCCTCTAAATTTGAATTCCAATCCTAATTTTCAAATTCCAAGCCTAATTCCAAACCACCAAATTCCCAAACCTAAACTCTTTAAATAGAGGCTTTATTTCACTCATTTCACAAGCTTTTGATAGCCAAAAAACCTCTTGCAGATTCTCTCCCCAACCACAAAATTCACCAAAGCTCACATTTCTTTCTTTGAAAGTTAACAAGAATTCACATTGAATCTTGTTCAACTTTGAGCTAAACCTTCATCCATTCTTGTTTTTTTTCATCAATTACAGTAGATCAAGGCTTTGGAGTGTAGATCTTGAAGCAATTTGAAGGAATTTTCAGATTTGAAGTGGTAATTCATCTTTCACCATTGTTGAAGCTTCATCTTCATCTTCCATAATGTAGATCTTTGGAGATCCTTGTTACTTGATCCTTTGGATCTTGTAATTGTGTTTAATTGCTGGTTTTGGCTGTTATTTTACTTTAAATTTCGTGCAATTTCAGTTCCATGATCATAAGGTGTTTGTAAAAAGTTTTGGAAATGGATCATGCAGAATTTTGCACATTTTTCTGCATTCTGGTGTTGTGTAACCGGTTAGCAGTTATGCTGTAACCGGTTACACTGTGTAAATTTTTAAAAACTGCACTTATTTTGAACTAAGTAACCGGTTATCAGTTATACTGTAACCGGTTACCTCGAAACATAATGCATATTTTGGCTTGTTTTTGGGGCTGTTTTGGTTCCTTTTCCATTTTCTTCCCCCTCCTTTTGTTCTTAGCCTTAGATCACATAATTGTGTGGTTTAATTAGGCCTTCTCTTCATCTATTCCTCTTTTCTTTTGATCGATGAAAGTCTAAAATATCTTGGAATTCTTTTGTTGAATTTCGATCGAGACGAGATCGCTACCACTTTTCTTTTCGTGCGGTATTACTTTCGGATGATGATCTACATATTGTTCATCTAGCATGCATTAGCACAAAGAGCTATTTACCGGCCTCATTGTAGGGTAATTACTCTGTAAATTACTCGACGATTGCTTAACATAGCGTAATGTTTGTCCCGCATCAGAAAACTATCAAGAATGATTGATTATTTGTCTTTTGGTTCAAAACTTATGAAACTTGTTGTTAGGAGGCTTTGGTCTTATCAATCCTCTAATGAGTTTTCATTAATCTTGACCTAAGTGCAATTATTTAATTATTATTGATCACTTACTCTGACAACTAATCACTAACTTACTAACATTACTATTGTACTACTTCTTTACATTTCCTTCTCGCTCCTTATCTCTTTTACTTTTATGCTTCATTTTTATCATTTCATATCGTGTTTATGCTTCCGCAATTTTTCCTTTGTCCGTTGGACATATGTTTATGCTTATGCCTTTTTCTCTTTGTCCACTTGGACCAAAAAACATTAATAAAGGCCAAAACCTCTAAAAAACTTGTGCTTCTAATCTTGGACTATGGTTACTATCATTTGCAATGGACATGGAGTTTTACACCTAGACCTTGGACTTCAATGCTATTCTTGAATCCTCGGACTTAAACCTTGGACATCCAATGTAATTCTTGGAAGCTTGGACTTAAAACTTAGGACCTTTCTCCCTTTGCTCTGGAATTATGGTTCGAAGACTTTGGAGCTTACTTTTGTGGTTAGACGTTTCTTATCCTTAGCTTTTACTTTATGCTTTAGGATAGTCACTTCTTCTCCACCCCATTCTTCAATTTTCAAAACTTTCTCTCTTTTTCAAAACCTTCTTGCTTTCAAACTATCACTTCTTTCATAATCAAACCTTGACTTTGTCAAGTGATTTTACTCTTTTCCTTTCATTTCTTAACAAATGCTAAACTACATAAGCATATTGACACCTTTTTCAAAAGACTTAAAAAACATCAAACTCATCACTCTCTTTTTTTGTGCCCTCATGCACTTTGTCCTTTAACTTTTTCATAAGTTTAGACATGATTCATTTCTTTAAGCGGAATTATTCGCTTAGAAATGACGACTTGTCTTCACATTTAAAAACAACCAAAACAAACAAATTTCATTTTTTTTACCACGAACTACGGGGTTTTGATCCTACATTGCACATCGTGGGTACGTAGGCATGAGGTGACAAGTCTCTCTAAACACAAAAATCTTAAAAAATACTTCTCTTCTCATCTCTCCCAATCACTTTACAAGCAAACTTTTTCAGACCAAAAAGCGTAGATATTTCAAAGGGTTCCTATAGAGTACTATAGACGTTTTGGGTTCTAACACATTCCCATTGCGTAACCAACCCCCCTTATCCAGTCTCTCTTCACTTGTTCTTGTTGTAGAGCTTGTGTAGGTTTTGTTTGCACTTTTTCCTTTCCTTTTTGGATAAAATAAAAGTACGGTGGCGACTCTTGCTTTTCGAGTTAAGTTAATCAATAGCTTACACTCACGATTTTTCCGCTATAGAAAAATGGCGACTCTGCTGGGGATCCTCTCTTGAGGGGTTTAGTCTACTTTGATTTATTTACTACTTTTTGTCTGATTTGCTTGTTACTTGTTTGTTCTGTTTTGGAGTTCCTATGTGTGCGAGATAGGTCATATACCCGAACCAGAGTGTACTTTGAGATAGGAGGATGGTATAGTCAAGGGAACTTTGAGGGAGTCGAATCCCAAAAAAGTAGAACTTGAGAATCCATCCACTCGGTGGTTGCCTCTTTGGAATTACTGATGCCGATCGAGCGATCGTGAAGGCATTACTTTTTCCATAGAAGCCTATAACACTGAGGACCATAGTAACCCTTAACCCATCTTAGCCTTTTTAGGATCGTGGTGCGGAAGCTATGAAGATGCAAATCTGACTTAGCTGTCACGCGATGCCACACTCAGGTTAGATTCTCTTGAGGATAACTACCAACCTCCGAGCAAATCGGTGTGCTGGTGTGTCTGATAGTGGATTGTGGACCCTGGGTACTCTGTTAGAACCACTGTTTCTACAGGTACAATGAAGACAAACCTTAGCACATACCATTGTGGGAGGTTCTTACCCTTGACTTCATGCTCGTGACTCGAACCTTTGAACCCGTGTGCTTTGAGTGATCTTGTTTATGGTTGTTGCATCCATGCACTCTTGCATCCATGAGCATACATTTGCATTCTTCCCAGTTGCCTCAGAAACTCACTTCAACTGTCTCCTTCTTCAGTTATCTGTCCACCGTCAAGCTGTTTCCTCAACACAACTACGGAACTAGAGCAACTGTCAGATTGAGAATGGAAAACCAAGAATAACACAACTCCGAAGTCAAAATAGAAATTGATGAGTTGAAGGCCGGCATGACCAAGCTCACAGAAATGCTGCAAGTTCTGATTGCTAGAGGTGAACCACCTCAGAGGACTGTGATTGGTGAAACTTCAACTGCTGCTATTGACCCTCCACTGACTCAGCAACCAGCTTCTACTTGGCCAGAATTTGGGTTACCTCCGAATTACTCGCCACCCTTTGCAACTACTCCTGTGTTTGTCTCACCAGTATCTTCAGCTCCATTGTTCACTGAACCTCAGCCTGTTGTGCATTCTATTGCTCAAGCTATTCCTGAGAATCCTTTCGTGTACCATGTTGTTGGTCCACAATCTGAAAGTCAAGGAGAACCTGGATACATTGAAGAAGTCAGAGAGCAATGGCAAACTCTAGACAAAAGGATAAGAGCCGTGGAAGGGAGTGATGTCTTTAATGCTGCCGCAATGGGCATGTGCTTGGTTTCCGACTTGGTTATTCCTCCAAAATTCAAGACTCTTGATTTTGAGAAATACAAGGGGCACACCTGTCCCAGAACCCACTTGGTGATGTATTGCCGCAAGATGGCTGCTCATGCCAAAAATGACAAACTGCTCATTCACTATTTCCAAGACAACTTGAGTGGGGCTTCAATGAAATGGTATATGGGACTTGAGAAGAACCGTATCCAAAGCTGGATGGACTTGTCTGATGCTTTCTTAAAGCAATATAAGTAGAATCTGGATATGGCACCTGACCGCCGTCAATTGCAAAATATGTCTCAGAAAGAAAAAGAATCCTTTAAGGAGTACGCTCAGCGCTGGAGAGAGCTAGATGCTCAAGTGGAGCCACCCTTGGCTGAAAAAGAATTGACCGGTTTGTTCATGGACACTCTTCAGCCACTTTTTTGGGAAAAGATGATAGACAGTGTATCATCTGGTTTTTCTGACCTAGTCACTATTGGAGAAAGACTAGAAGAAGGTATCAAGAAAGGAAGGATTGCCAATGTTGAAGCCTGTTAGTTCTTGGATTGGCTGAAATTTTGGTAAAACAAAGTATGTTCAATGTTGATGTCAAGGTGCTGATGTTGCAACATTGAAGTCTTAACATTGGGTTGTGTTAAGTTTGTATTTGCTGAAGTTGGATATCTGATGTCACATAGGCGATGTTGTGACATTAAATCTGCAGAATTAACAACAGCAGGCTGTGTTGTTGTTAGGGTTGCATATTAGCTGGAATTGTGGAGAGCAAGCTGTCTCATTGGATGCGAATATCTTGGGATAGATATTTTCTGCTGCATAGGAGATCTGGTGCAGATTATTAGGAGATTTAAAAGGTTGAAGATTTAAAAAGATTTTTAGGAGAAAATCTGTTTTAAATATTCAGTTTTAAATAACAAATCTGGGAGATATTGTAGCAGGTCCAAGACCAATTCAAGGAGCTATATAAAGCGCACCAATACTAGAGAAAAGTGACGAAGAAAGTGAGCCAAAGACTGAGAGTCGTGTTGTGTCTTCGTGCATGTTTTGTAAACCATTCGAGAGTGAATTGACATTGTGATTTTGAATTGTTCTTGATCAAAGCTGTGAAGCAGAATCAAGTAGTGGTATTCAAAGTGTGTAATCTTTGAAGTGTTTTAGGGATTGAGTAGTGTTCTCATATCTAAGTGGGTTCTTAGGTAGAAAGTCAATAGTAGAGATTAAGTTTAGGAGATTGTCAACTGGGTTGTTGAGTCTGTAAATTAATTCTACAAGTAGTGAATTTCATCCCTGGCTTGGTAGCCCACAGACGTAGGTAGTTAGACCGAACTGGGTGAACAATTCTTGGTGTTGCTTTGTTACTGTTATTACTGTCCATTGTGCAGAGTGTGTTGTTGTGACATCGCACCTTAACACACACGTCTGATACCAGAATTTCAATTGGTATCAGAGCAGGCATCCTGTCTGTCTCTGGGTGAGATCTAGGGAAGTTACTTTCTGGTGTAAAGATGGACAAAGAAGTTGGAGGATTCGTCAACAGACCCCCTATTTTGGATGGGTCCAATTATGATTATTGGAAGCCATGGATGACTACCTTCTTAAAATCCTTGGACAGCAGGGCTTGGAAGGCTGTTATTAAAGAGTGGAAAGCACCTGTGGTGTGTGAAAAAGATGATGCCGGCAAAGATAAAGAAGGCACCTCAAAGCCAAAGCCTGAAGAAGAGTGGACCAAGGAGGAAGATGAGCTCGTCCTTGGAAATTCCAAAGCTCTAAATGCAATCTTCAATGGAGTGGATAAGAACATCTTCAGGTTAATCAATACCTGTGAAGTTGCTAAGGAAGCGTGGGATATTTTGCAGGCTACACATGAAGGAACATCTAGAGTTAAGATGTCAAGACTTCAGCTGTTAACATCAAAATTTGAAAGCATGAAGATGAAGGAAGATGAGACTATCCATGACTTCCACATGAGTGTTCTTGAGCTGGCCAATGCTTCTAGTGCTCTTGGAGAGAAAATGTCTGAAGAAAAGCTTGTAAGGAAGATTCTTAGATCCCTTCCTAAGAGGTACAAGATGAAGGTGAAGGCTATTGAAGAAGCTCAAGACATCAGCAAGATGAGAGTAGATGAGCTAATTGGATCTCTTCAAACTTTTGAGCTTGGTTTGAATGAAGAAGAACCAGAAAAGAAGCCCAAGGGTACTGCTTTGGTCTCCACTCCTGCAGAAGATAAGGAAGTCAAAGATTCTCAGGAAGATTTGTCTCAAGCCATTGCAATGTTGGGAAGGCAGTTCAACAAAGTGTTAAAAAGATGGAACAATAACTACAAGCCTAGTGTCAAGAACAGTTCTTCTGACATCAGTAAGCCAAAAGAGAAAGATGAAGAGAAGACTGCCCAGGATAGAGGTGTTCAGTGCTTTGAATGTGAAGGGTATGGACATGTCAAGAAAGAATGTCCCACATTCTTGAAGAAGCAGAAGAAGGGCATGTCAGTTTCTTGGTCTGAATCTGATAGTGAAAGTGAAGGTGAGTCAGCAAGGCATGCTAGAGCCTTAACAGGAACTGTTGTGTCTGATGATGATAGTGATGAAGAAATAACTTATGAGGAGCTAGATTCTACTTATCGAGAGCTGTGTTTGAAAAGTGCTGAGATTTGTCAAGAAAACAAGTGTCACAAGCAACAGATTGCTCAGCTTGAAAATGAAAAAGTTGATCGGGAAAACGAAGTTGTGCTAGTGAAGTCTCAACTGGATCAGATGACAAAATTCGTTAGGATGATGAACAGTGGTACTGCTAATCTTGATAAGATTCTTCAGTCAGAGAAAGCTGTTGGAGATAAATCAGGCATAGGATATGTGGCTAGCACTTCAGGAACAAAAAGGGAGATGTCTCAACCTTTGTTTCAACATCAACCTTAGAGACAGGGTCCTACCCCAAAGAAGGATGTTCAGCCCCAGAATGTTGAGAAGAAGAATGGTCCACATCGGAGGAAGACGCAGCCCCAAGGAGCTAGTCAGTATATGCCTCCCCAATATCACAAGAGCATGCAAGCCGCAAGGGTCAAACAGGACATGTCACATCAGGTGTCTCAACATCAGGACAACTGGTATGGTTATGGATATGGATACAACAATGATGTGCCTTATTACTATGGAAGAAGGAAGCCTCATCACCATAGAAGACAGCCTAAGAGACAGCATCATCAGTACAGGAGAAGACAATTCAACTATGGAATAAGGAGACAACATTATGGGTGGCAGCCACAGCATTATCAAAGTGGAAGAAGATTTAACCACTTTAGAAACGACAGAGTCAGATGCTTCTATTGTGGCAGGATTGGGCATATGCAGTCCTCGTGCTTCAAGCTTCAAGGTTATCCTAATTCTGCTCCTCAACCCAAACAGAAAGAGGTAAGGCCTCAAGTGATGAAGCAATGGATACCTAAAGTTACCAGCTTGATAGCTCACACGTCCTTAAGGGTTTCTACCAAAGATGACTGGTATTTTGACAGTGGGTGTTCAAGACACATGACTGGAGTAAATAATCTGCTTGTTGATGTGAAACCTCAGACTTTTGGCTATGTTACATTCGGTGATGGGATCAAAGGAGAGATAAAGGGGATTGGTAAACTAAACTGTGCTAGTGCTTCTAGCCTGGAGAATGTTCTTCTTGTTAAAGGACTAACAGCTAATTTGATTAGTATTAGTCAACTTTGTGATCAAGGATTCAAAGTAGACTTCACAAAGTCAGAATGTATGGTCAAAGATGACAAAGGAGAAGTCATTATGAAGGGAGCCAGGTCTAAGGACAATTGTTATCTTTGGGTGCCGCTAAACTCAAATTCCTCCACGTGTGTGCTTGCTAAAGAAGATGATGTCAAAATCTGGCATCAGAAGTTGGGACATCTTCACGTAAAGGGAATGAAGAGAATTATCTCCTCAGAAGCAGTCAGAGGGATTCCCAAACTTAGTATTGAGGAAGGAAAGGTGTGTGGAGACTGTAAAAAAGGAAAGCAGACAAAGATGTCTCATCCGAAGCTTCAACATGACACCACCTCCAAGGTATTGGAACTCCTTCATATGGATTTGATGGGACCTATGCAGGTTGAAAGTCTGGGTGGAAAGAAATACGCTTATGTAGTTGTGGATGACTATTTAAGATACACCTGGGTGAATTTCATCAAAGACAAATCTGAGGTGTTTGATGTCTTTAAAGAACTCTGTCAAAGACTCCAAAGAGAAAAGGAGAGTAAGGTCATCAGAATAAGAAGTGATCATGGAAGAGAGTTTGAGAATAGCAAGTTTGAAGAATTTTACTCGGCTGAAGGTATATGTCATGAGTTTTCATCACCTATCACCCCTCAGCAAAATGGAGTTATTGAGAGGAAGAACAGAACTATACAAGAGTCGGCTAGAGCAATGATTCATGCCAAGAAACTACCTTATCACTTCTGGGCTGAAGCCATGAACACTGCCTGCTACATTCACAACAGGGTTACCCTAAGAAGAGGCACTTCATCCACTCTATATGAACTATGGAAGGGAAGAAAACCTACTGTTAAGTACTTCCATGTTTTTGGTAGTAGATGTTACATCCTGGCAGATAGAGAGCAAAGAAGGAAACTGGATTCCAAAAGTGATGAAGGAATATTTTTGGGGTACTCCATCAATAGCAGAGCATATAGAGTCTTCAACTCCAGGACCAAAGTAATGATGGAATCAATCAATGTTGTGATTGATGATGAAGACAAGTAGGAAGTTGAGGATGTCCTAGAAGATATTGGAACATCAGCTGATGAAGTCTCTGTAGAAGTTGAAGAAAGAAATCCATCTCCTGGTGCTGCTGATACTGAGCCTGATCAACCTCAGAAAGATCCTTCTATCAGAATTCAGAAGGATCATCCAAAGGAGCTAATTATAGGTGACCCAAACTCTAGAGTAAGGACTAGGTCAAGAGAAATCATAGCTAGCTCGTGCTTTGTATCCAAAATTGAGCCAAAGAACGTCAAGGAAGCTCTGACAGATGAGTTTTGGATAAATGCTATGCAAGAAGAACTGGAGCAGTTCAGAAGAAATTATGTCTGGGATCTTGTGCAAAGACCAGAAGGGGTGAATGTTATTGGAACAAAGTGGATCTACAAAAACAAGTCTGGCGAGCTTGGAGTGGTTACAAGAAACAAAGCGAGACTTTTTGCACAAGGTTATACTCAAGTTGAGGGAGTTGACTTTGATGAGACGTTTGCTCCAGTGGCTAGATTAGAATCCATCAGACTACTCTTGGGTATGGCTTGTAACCTAAGATTCAAGCTGTTCCAAATGGACGTGAAGAGTGCTTTTCTGAATGGCTATCTGAATGAAGAAGTCTATGTAGATCAACCTAAAGGATTCACTGATCCAAACTTCCCCAATCATGTGTTCAAACTAAGGAAAGCGTTGTATGGCTTGAAACAAGCTCCAAGGGCCTGGTATGAGAGGCTGACAGAATTCTTAGTAGCAAATGGGTATAGAAAAGGAGGGATTGACAAAACTTTGTTTGTCAAGGAAGAAGGCGGAAAATTAATGGTAGCCCAAATTTATGTGGATGACATTGTATTTGGGGGGATGTCAGAGGCTATGGTGAAATAGTTTGTTCAACAAATGCAATCAGAATTTGAGATGAGTTTGGTTGGAGAACTTAGCTACTTTCTTGGATTACAAGTCAGACAAATGGAGGATTCTATCTTTATTTCTCAAAGCAAATATGCTAAGAGCATAGTAAAGAAATTTGGCCTGGATAATGCCAATCATAAAAGGACACCTGCTCCCACCCATTTGAAGCTATCCAAGGATGAGAATGGAGTGAGTGTGGACCACAGCTTGTACAGAAGTATGATTGGGAGTCTACTGTATCTCACAGCAAGTAAACCTGACATTTCCTTTGCTGTTGGAGTGTGTGCCAGATATCAATCTGATCCAAAGGTGAGTCACTTAAATCAAGTGAAGAGAATTCTAAAATATGTGAATGGCACAAGTGACTATGGGATGCTATATAGCCATGATTCTGGGACTGATTTAAAAGGATACTGTGATGTTGATTGGGCTGGAAGTGCAGATGATAGGAAAAGCACTTCAGGAGGGTGTTTCTTTCTAGGGAACAATCTGATTTCCTGGTTCAGCAAGAAGCAGAATTGTGTATCTCTATCAACTGCTGAAGCGGAGTATATAGCAGCAAGAAGTAGTTGCTCTCAGCTAGTTTGGATGAAGCAGATGTTGAGTGAATACAATGTCAAACAAGATTTTATGACGCTATACTGTGATAATCTGAGTGCCATTAATATATCTAAAAATCCTATACAGCATAGTAGGACAAAGCACAGACATAAGGCATCACTTCATAAGGTATCTGGTTGAAGATAAAATTGTTACCTTGGAGCATGTAGCCATAGATAACCAGCTGGCTGACATATTCACTAAAGCCTTGGATGCAAACCAATTTGAAAGGTTAAGAAGCAAATTGGGAATCTGCATTTATGAAGACTAAATGTGCTAGAAAGGAGTTGTGGGCAGTTGGAGTTATTTTTGAAAAAATTTCAGTCAACTGCCAGGTGAAGGTTGTCAAATTATGGCTAAAAAGGGGGAGAAGTAGACTAGCCAAAAGCAGCTAAATATGCAGAAACTGAGGGGGAGTTTAGATTGAGCTAGTGAAGATATCATAGCATTTGAAGAGTGCATCCAAGCAGACATCAAGGGGGAGAAGTGTTGCACATTGTGAGCTACTGAACAGCTGTGATGCTGGTTCATACTTTTGAGGGGGAGCGCCAATTGGTTGTTGTCAATAATGAAGATGGTGTTGCAGCAGATCAAGTTATGAAGACTATGAAAATTGTCAAACTGCTGCTGATGAAGATATCAAAATTATTGATTAAAGTTTTTCCGCTGCTGAAGTCTCTGAAGATGCAAAGTGTAGAGATTGTTTTAGCCAAAATTAGCCAAAGGGGGAGATTGTTAGTTCTTGGATTGGCTGGAATTTTGGTAAAACAAAGTATGTTCAATGTTGATGTCAAGGTGCTGATGTTGCAACATTGAAGTCTTAACACTGGGCTGTGTTAAGTTTGTATTTGCTGAAGTTGGATATCTGATGTCACATAGGCGATGTTGTGACATTAGATCTGCAGAATTAACAACAGCAGGTTGTGTTGTTGTTAGGGTTGCGTATTAGCTAGAATTGTGGAGAGCAAGCTGTCTCATTGGATGCGAATATCTTGGGATAAATATTTTCTGCTGCATAGGAGATCTGGTGCAGATTTGTAAGAGATTTAAAAGGTTGAAGATTTAAAAAGATTTTTAGGAGAAAATCTGTTTTAAATATTCAGTTTTAAATAACAAATCTGGGAGATATTGTAGCAGGTCCAAGACCAATTCAAGGAGCTATATAAAGCGCACCAGTACTAGAGAAAAGTGACGAAGAAAGTGAGCCAAAGACTGAGAGTCGTGTTGTGTCTTCGTGCATGTTTTGTAAACCATTCGAGAGTGAATTGGCATTGTGATTTTGAGTTGTTCTTAATCAAAGCTGTGAAGCAGAATCAAGTAGTGGTATTCAAAGTGTGTAATCTTTGAAGTGTTTTTGGGATTGAGTAGTGTTCTCATATCTAAGTGGGTTCTTAGGTAGAAAGTCACTAGTAGAGATTAAGTTTAGGAGATTGTCAACTGGGTTGTTGAGTCTATAAATTAATTCTACAAGTAGTGAATTTCATCCCTGGCTTGGTAGCCCCCAGACGTAGGTAGTTAGACCGAACTGGGTGAACAATTCTTGGTGTTGCTTTGTTACTGTTATTACTGTCCATTGTGCAGAGTGTGTTGTTGTGACATCGCACCTTAACATCACACGTCTGATACCAGAATTTCAAAGCCTTTAGTGGTGCTAAAAAGTATGATGGGAATTTTCAAAAGAAAAAGGATGGTGATACCCATGCTGTTTCAGTTGAAGGTAAACCTCGTCGCAGACAACAACAATATGTAGTTGCAGTTGCTCCTATTGTTAATGCTCAACCAGTTCAAGCTCCTCATCAGACTGTTAGACAAAATCAGAATCGTAATAGGGTTAACTTTGATCCTATCCCGATGTCCTACACTGAGTTGTATCCATGTCTTGTAAAGAAAGGTTTGATTACAACGAGGGATCTACCTCCTCCTCCAAATCCTCTCCTAGTCGGCTATAGGGCTGATCTTCATTATGAGTTCCATCGAGGTGGAGCAGGCCATAACTTAGAAGGTTGCTATGCATTGAAAGCTAGGGTACAAGAGTTGGTGAACTCAAAGATTCTGTCCTTTGCTGATGATAATCCCAAAGTTGTCAACAATCCTTTGCCAGAGCATGCCAAGTGAAGTTTGAGTCAGTTCAGACGAATCATCTCCTAAAGCCAGTGTTTCAGACAGGACAGCTCATCCTTGTTACTGATTAGTCACTAGGCTTTGTTTCTTTCTGTTTGCATTTTTCCCTGATTGTATTGTTTGTTTGCTTTCAAACTTTATTTGTACTTTCATGGTAATTTCAATGAAATGAGCATTGCAATGTTTTTATTCAATTCATTTATATCCACTATGTGCATCTTTATGCTTTCTTTTTCACAAAACAAAATATATCTCCTGTTCACTTTCTTTATCAAGCTTTTGTTTGTACAAAGATTGGAGGGAGGATGATGAAAACGAAATACCTAAAATTGCTAAACTATATGCTTTCAATTGACACTTGGCTGATGATGTACAGGCATTGTTTCAACTCCCAAACACTTGAGAAATAAGGAAGTTAATACCTTGTCAACCCCTTTGAGCCTAGAAGGTGGAGTTTCTTTCTGTACGAAAAAACCCACAATCATAACCTGGGGATGGGTAGTTCTCAGTTAATTTGACTGTGCATTCAAGACGCCTTCCAATAAAGGTTGCAATCATAAGCTTTCCTTCGCACACATCAAAGAAGTGTCGAAGATGTCATTCAAATCAAAAGCCAATGATGGTTCACCGTAATCATTAAGCCAGGTAGTCACTATCTTTCAAAAAAAAAGAATAAAAAAAAATCAAAAGAAAAGCCCGCTAAGTCAAAACCTATGAAGGATACTTAGGCAAAAATTGGGGCATCCCGCTGACTGTAAACTCAAATGACACAGTTCAGGCAAAAGTTAGGGATAACAAAAGAAAAATCAAGAGGTTACCAAAATCCTCAAAGACAAAATGAGTTGACTAAGGTCCTCATCAAAAACAACAAAATGTTGCAAGAAAGAGTGACTGCCATCTCAAAAAATCCTTTGGCTCTTGAACCGTCATCATAACAGTATTGCAATTCCAAAATCTCTTGGAACCTGAAAGCATAGTTTGAATTAACTGAGCATAGGACTAGAGATTATCATGAAGAATGGGTTGGGTACAAATAAACTTTGAGCCTATATCCTTTGATTCAAAAACCGTGAACCAGACCACGTTACAACCTTCAAAAGACCTAATTGAAGACAGGTTTCTTTTGAAAGCATACTACAACAAGGTTGCGTAAATTGACTCCTATGTTTGTTGCCAATCATTTGCTTTGATGTCTTACCTTTGCTTTATCTTTCACTTTGCATGTCTTAACCGCCGTGTTTTGACAAGTGATTCATTTTGCTTTACATCAATAATATCATTCCAAAAATGATTTTTGATTTCAAAATTGCATTGAGCTTTGCATTAAAATTACCATGTTTATTTGAATGATCTTATTTGTATGCAAACTTTCCTCATCAAGAATTTTCAAACAGTTGAGAAACTTGGTCAGTGATCCTATCAGGGGCACATTACTTCTAGAGCCTGTTGAGAATCAATTCAAGATTTGTTGCTCAGTGCATGTTATTCTCGGAATTAGTTAACCAGAAGATCTCCTTCAAGATTCATGATGAGTTTAGCCTTCTCAACATTTGTTTCAAGAACTGAAGCCATGATCAGTTCATCCCCAGCAACTGAAGCCGTTATCAGTTTATTCTCAACAATCATTTCAAGAACTGAAGCCATGATCAGTTCATCCCCAACAATAGTCAAGGTGAAACCATGATTAGTTTATTCTCAGCATTCATTTCAAGAATTGAAGCCATGATCAGTTCATTCTTCCCCTACATCAGTCAAACTGAAGCTATGATCAGTTTATCTTCATCAGTCAATTAATTTGGGGTAGTCTTCTTCAAGAATCCTCAAGATGTCTTTCTTCAAAAAGACCATCATCCAGACACAATTCATAAGTGTGACAGAGATGTGTTCAACATCTTCTTTCTAAGCAGAATGGGTAGTGTTCCCTGTGTTGAGGAATCAGAGTTCCATTATTGCCTCATAAAAGAGTCTATCTCGGTTTCCCCTATCATATGCATTGTATACATAAATCATTTATTTACCATACATAGAAAGATTTTCATAGCTCGAAGTGTGCTTCGCGCTCATATGCATTTCCTGAGGTCCTGTTGCTTTCAACATCTTACCTTGTGATCAAAGTCCAACTTACTTGGCACCTACCCAAACTTTTACCTGCCTTCTCATTCAGTGCCATTCCTGAATGTTGTCGTTTACCTATCTTCTTTCTTTCCAGTGCCATTCCTGGATTTTGTCGTTTCCCTGTGCATCTATTGATGTTGTTAGATGTTTGTGTTCTTTCATCCCAGTGTTATTCCTGGATCTTTGTTTTCTCTCACTCCAGTGCCATTCCTGGATGTCTGTCTCTTTTGATCTCCAGTGCCATTCCTGGATACCTTGTTCCTGTTGTTTCTCCCAGTGCTATTCCTGGATGTCTTGTTTATTTTCTTTCTTTCCAGTGCCATTCCTGGATATTGTCGTTTCCCTGTGCATCTTGTCCTGTTGTTAGATGTTCCTCTTTTTCTTCCAGTGCTATTCCTGGATCTTTATTTTCTCTCACTCCAGTGCCATTCCTGGATGTCTGTCTTCTTTTGATCTCTAGTGTCATCCCTGGATATCTTGTTCCTCTTGTTTCTCCCAGTGCTATTCCTGGAAGTTTTGCCTCTCTTTTATATTCCCCCAACAGATTTTCTTGGATATCTTTCAGTGCAATTCCTAAAAGTTTTATCTGTTCATTCAGTGCCATTCCTGAATGAGTTTTCTTCTTTACATTCAGTGCCATTCCTGGATGTCTTTCCCTTTACCTTTCAGTACCATTCCTGAAAGTTTTATCTGTTCATTCGGTGTCATTCCTGAATGAGTTTACCTTTACCTTTCAATGCCATTCCTGAAAGTCCTTGCTCACTTTATTCAATGCCAGTCTTCGATATTGTGAACTCTTTTTATCCAATGCCATTCTTGGACTATGGTTACTATCCTTTGCAATGGACATGGAGTTTTACACCTAGACCTTGGACTTCAATGCTATTCTTGAATCCTCGGACTTAGACCTTGGACATCCAATGCAATTCTTGGAACCTTGGACTTAGAACTTATGACCTTTCTCCCTTTGCTCTGGAATTATGGTTCGAAGACTTTGGAGCTTGCTTTTGTGGTTAGACGTTTCTTATCCTTAGCTTTTACTTTATGCTTTAGGATAGTCACTTCTTCTCCACCCCATTCTTCAATTTTCAAAACTTTCTCTCTTTTTCAAAACCTTCTTGCTTTCAAACTATCACTTCTTTCATAATCAAACCTTGACTTTGTCAAGTTATTTTACTCTTTTCCTTTCATTTCTTAACAAATGCTAAACTACATAAGCATATTGACACCTTTTTCAAAAGACTTAAAAAACATCAAACTCATCACTCTCTTTTTTGTGCCCTCGTGCACTTTGTCCTTTAACTTTTTCATAAGTTTAGACATGATTCATTTCTTTAAGCGAAATTATTCGCTTGGAAATGACCACTTGTCTTCACATTTAAAAACAACCAAAACAAACAAATTTCATTCTTTGTACCACGAACTACAACATTGCACATCGTGGGTACGTAGGCATGAGGCGACAAGTCTCTCCAAACACAAAAATCTTTAAAAATACTTCTCTTCTCATCTCTCTCAATCACTTTTCAAGCAAACTTTTTCAAACCAAGAAGCGTAGATATTTCAAAGGGTTCCTATAGAGTACTATAGACGTTTTGGGTGCTAACACCTTCCCATTGTGTAACCAACCCCGCTTATCCATTCTCTCTTCACTTGTTCATGTTGTAGAGCTTGTGTAGGTTTTGTTCGCTCTTTTTCCTTTCCTTTTTTGGATAAAATAAAAGTGCGGTGGCGACTCTTGCTTTTCAAGTTAAGTTAATCAATAGCTTACACTCACGATTTTGCCGCTACAGTGGGATTGTGTCTGAAGATATCTCTGAGTCTCCCCATGAAGTGTTAACTTCTTCTTCTAAAGATTTCTCTTTTCACTCTTCTTCAATACGTCGGGAAACGCATGTCACTCCTTCTAAATTGGGGGGGTGTCTCAAGAAGGGAGAGGTGGTAGGTGAGGAACCTGAAGTGAATCAGGGTGAGAATGTCGAAAGGGTTATTAGTCGTGAACAAGATAAGAAGTGTATGTTTAAGCAACAATCGGGTAATGAAGAAGAAACCATATGCTTTTCAATGACGGATTTGGAGGTGGGTCAAGGGAATAAGAGGTTTTGGAAGGAGATCGAGTCCAAAGTTTCTAACAGGGTTTGGGACATTATGTCATCTTTGGGAATCTCGGGGGAGGAGAACAGAGAAGTTTATGAAGCTCAAATCAGGGAGATGGAGGTTAGGGACAAAGAAGGGAAATGCAAGAGGGGGTCTTCGAAATTGGGTCTAAAATGAATATTGTTTCCATTAATATTAGGGGAGGGGGCTGTTGGTTAAAAGAAGAAGAGTCACAAATTTAATTCGGTCTGGCAGGTTTGATGTTTGTTTCTTGCAGGAAACTAAGCTGCGTAAGCTATCTGAGCTTAACGTTGTTTCTTTCTGGGGGGCATGACGTGGAGTGGACTGAATGTGAAGCTGAGGGTGCGGCGGGGGGTTTGCTCATTTTGTGGAGGAAAAATCTGTTCAACCTTGGTTTTAGCTTCAGAGGAAGAGGTTTTGTGGGTGTTAATGTTGATTGGAAAGGCTTGAAACTTTCTCTCGTCAATGTCTACACTCCTTGCAGCTCTCAACTCAAGAAGTGTTTGTGGAGGGACTTGGTCGAGGTCAGGAAGAGATTCCCGTTTGGGGAGTGGTTATTTGGGGGGATTTCAACTCTGTGTCCCGTAGAGAGGAGCGATTCGGTTTAGCCGACAGAAGTAGATTAGGTGAAATGGAAGACTTTTGTCAGTTCCTTGCCAAAATTGATTGTGTTGATATGCCCTTGGTTGGAGGTAGTTGTACGTGGTTTAACAAAGCTGGGTCGGCTAAGAGTAGACTTGATAGATTCCTCATTACAGATGGTCTCGCAAATAGCTGGAAGATTTTGTGTCAACATGTGGGCAAGAGGGAATTCTCTGATCATGCTCCAATCTGGATTAAGGCTAGCATGGAAGACTGGGGTCCCAAGCCGTTTAAGTTTAACAATGGCTGGTTTGCTAACAACCAGTTTCTTAGTTTTGTAACTGATGAGTGGAAAAGTTTCGAGGTTGGTGGCAGGGGCGATTTCATACTCAAGGAGAAGTTGAGGCTGTTAAAATCTAAACTGAAGGTCTAGAACAAGAGGGTATTTGGGTGGATGGATCTCAATATTGAAGAGGTTGTTGATCGTCTTCACTGCTTGGATGTCGAGATGGCGGTCCCGTTACAGGAGCAGGGGGAGTTTCTTAGAGAGAGTAGGAGGGATGCGGAA
Source organism: Lathyrus tuberosus (assembly GCA_022829125.1). NCBI lineage: Eukaryota > Viridiplantae > Streptophyta > Magnoliopsida > Fabales > Fabaceae > Lathyrus > Lathyrus tuberosus. The sequence continues at coordinate 5,660,052 of JALAZF010000308.1, read as the reverse complement.
GGAAAGGTTTGGGAGGAGATAGTGAAGAAGGAAAGGCTCATTAGATTGAAATCTAGAGCTCTTTGGCTCAAGGATGGAGATAGAAATTCTAAATATTTCCATCGGGTGATGAAGGTGAGGTATCGAAAAAACCACATTTATGTTGTTCAGACAGAAGAAGGGGTTAAGGAGGGTGTGGAGGACATAAAAAGTGCGGTGTTTTCCTTCTTTGAGCATAACTTTTTGGAGCAGTCTTGTGATCGGCCGGTTCCAAGCGGAGTGTTGTTTAAAAGTCATTCCTTGGGTGATAGTATTAGCTTAGTAAAGGAGTTCTCTGTTGGGGAAATTCATGAGGCTGTTTGGAGCTGCAACAGGGAGAAGAGCCCGGGACCGGATGGGTTTTCTTTCTCTTTCTTTCAAAAATGTTGGGAAGTTGTTAAGGGAGACTTATTCAAATTTGTGAACGATTTCCATGGTAATCCTACTCTGTCAAAGGCTACTATCGCCTCTTTTATCACGCTTGTCCCTAAGGTTAATAATCCTCTTTCTCTAAAGGATTTCCGTCCTATTTGCCTCGTGAGTTCGTTGCAGAAACTGCTATCTAAAATCCTAGCCAGCCGTCTAAAAGCAGTTATTGGGAGCTTAGTCTCGAAAGAGCAATCTGCTTTTGTGGAAGGTAGGAGTATGTTTGATGGGGTTGTTGTGGTTAACGAGTTACTTGACCTTGCTAAGAGAAGGAAGCAGCCGTGTTTCATTTTTAAGGCGGATTTCGAGAGGGCTTATGATTGTGTCAGCTGGAACTTTTTGAAGTATATCTTGGTGCATATGAATTTTAATATTAAATGGATTCGGTGGATGGATACGTTAGTTTGTGGAGGAACGATGTCAGTTCTTGTCAATGGGAGTGCGACCAAAGACTTTGTTGTTGGTAAGGGGCTGAGATAGGGTGACCCTCTCTCACCCTTTCTTTTCATCCTTTTGTTGGAATGTTTGAACAGGATGATGGCCAAAGCGATGGATGGAGCTTTGTACGAAGGCTTTAATGTTGGCGACTCTCTCTCTTTCGGCCTGGTCCAGTATGCTGATGATTCGATTTTCTTAGGAAATGGTAGTTGGGGTAATTTATGGTGTTTGAATCGGTGTTGCGGGGTTTCGAATTGATATCAGGGTTAAAGGTTAATTTCTTCAAAAGTAGGATTTATGGAGTAAACTTGGGTAATGATTTCCTTGATGCGACTGCGAACTTCTTATCTTGTGAGGTCTGCTGTCTGCCTTTTTCGTTCTTGGGTATTTTGGTTGGTGGTAATCCTAGAAGGGTGAAGTCTTGGAATCACGTCGTAGAAAAGCTTAGAGGAAGATTAGTGGTGTGGAAGGGCAAGAGCCTCTCTATCGGGGGAAGCGTTGCCCTCTTAAACTCTGTTCTGAGTGCCATTCCTATTTTCACGCTCTCTTTTTACAAGGCTCTGGTTAAGACGCTAAAGGAAATAGTGAGGATTCAGTCTAGTTTTTTGTGGGGTGGAACGGCTACCAAGAAGTCTATTCATTGGGTGTCGTGGAAGAACGTGTGTAAACTTAAATCTGAAGGGGGCCTTGGTGTGAAGGATGTTACAACTTTCAATGTTGCTCTGCTGATGAAGTGGCAATGTCGTTTTTTAACTGATAAGGAGGCTCTCTGGTATGATCTGTTACAGTTCAGGTATGGCCATCCAAAAATTTTGTTGGGGCTGGAAGGCACTAGGTATGCTGGCAAGAATAATAGGAATTTCGACTTGATTTGGTGGAGAGACGTTATGTCGGTAGGGGTTAATGCAGAACGGGAAGAAGATTTGTTTGCTATGGCGGTTGGAGGTAAGCTCGGAGACGGAAACCACATCCCTTTTTGGCCTTTAAGGTGGCTAGGTGATGTCTTGCTTGGGGAGGCTTTTCCTCTGGTTTTTAGCAGGTGCGGTGAGAATAAGATGGTTGTTGTTGATTATGGGGAATGGGTTGTTAATGTTTGGCAGTGGTTGTTTGAGGATTTCAGTGCATCTTCGAACGTTGCGGTCCGAAGAGAAGCTGGGGGTCTTAAGGAGCTGTTAGTTGATGTTGTGTGCGTCCATGGTCAGCAGGACTGGTACTTATGGCATTTTGCGCAGGACGGTAGGTTTTCGGTGTCGTCTTGTTATGATTTACTTCTTAACAATGGTGAGCCTTTAGCAGACTCCATAGAGCTTGAGGCGTTAAAAGTTTTGTGGAGAATTTATGTTCCTTCTAAGATTCAAATTTTTATGTGGAGGCTGGTGTGGGATAGAATCGCAACTGTGGAACAATTACGCAAAAGGGGCATCGGTTATCAATTAAGAGACAGTGGTTGTGCGTTGTGTGGCAATGACAGGGAGACCTCAGAGCATCTTTTCTTAAGTTGTCCTAAAGCTGTGAAACTGTGGTTTCAGATCGAGAAGTGGACCGGGGCTGATGTTAATAAAGAGTTTGGCTGCAATCACTCTTTCCTTTCCTTTGGCATAACTTGTAAAGAGTTGGGTGGGAGTGATGGTGGGTATGTCATATGGGCTTTTACTGTGTGGCTACTATGGGTTAGTAGAAATAACTTAATTTTTAGAAATTCTGATTATGATGAGGAAGATGTTGTTAACTCCATTAAGTTGCATGTTTGGAATTGGCTTGGTTCTCAATCTTTTTTAGCTAAGCCTACTTCCTTTTATGCTTGGTATCTAAATCCTCTGTGTTGTATCACTTAGTTCCTGTTGTATTGGGTTGAGTACCCCTTGTACTCTTTTAATTCCATTGCCTTTTAAAAAAAATGTGTTCTATTGAGGGGGAGCATCATGTTGTACTCTTTTTCCCTTATTAAGGTTTTTATCCCAATGGGTTTTTCCTAATAAGGTTTTTAACGAGGCAATATATGTTCCCATAAGTTTCTCCTTTATAAGACTTCAATGGAACACCGTAATAGATATTTCAAAGGAAAAGTGTTATAATATTATAGTTATTATTATTATAATATTATTATTTAGAAATATCTATCTAAATAGTAATGACAATTTGTCAAAGATAAAATAGTAAGTCAAATTATTACATTAGTGTAATAGTTGCATTTCTAGTATTATAAATACCACTCTTGGCTAATGTAAAAATACACCAAAATTTTACTTTGAAAGCACTAGTAAAATACTCTCCATTCTTCAATCTTTCCATCCAAGTTTAATAGTTGCAACTAGTTTACTAAATTATATTAGTTCATAAATATTAACAAATATTCAAAATCGATTTTTCTAAACAAGAATTAGATTTTAAAAAATAACACACTAGAGGAGATCTCAAATAAGCTTAATGGAGGCCAAAGACAAGGAAAGAAACAGAAGACTGAAGGAGATCTCAAATAAGTTGCTATGATTATTGGATCTCTGAACATTAGAGGAGGGGGGAACATTTCCAAGAGGAGAAGAATCCAAAAGATAATTGTTTCAGGTAAGGCAGATATCTTTTTCTTTCAAGAAACCAAGTTAAAAATGGTAGATAGTAAAATTATGCATAGTTTTTGGAATGAGGGCGGTATAGGCTGGTCTTTTAGTAGTTCTGAGGGAGCCTCTAGGGGTTTGATTACAGCGTGGAAGGAGAATTGCGTTGTGCCAATTGCTTCGTTTGCTGGTAAGGGGTTTCTTGGAACTAAGGTGGTTTGGAATTCTGAATTATTCTACTTGATTAATGTATACTCTCCCTGTGACTTTGCGGATAAAAAGATTCTGTGGAAGAAGCTAATAGATATTAAGAAGATTCATTCGGATGGAAAATGGATATTAGGTGGAGATTTTAACGCTATATCCAATCTATATGAGAGGATGAGCATGTGTTCTGTGGTCAAAAGGTCGAAGATTAGGGATTTCGAAGCTTTCATAGAGGATTTAGATTTAATTGACTTGCCCGTGTTTGGTAAAAGGTTCTCGTAGTATAGTGGAGATGGTCGCTGTATGAGCAGAATAGATAGATTCTTGGTGGATAACTCTATTGTGGATAAATGGGGTTTATTTGGTCAAACTATTGGGAGAAGAGATGTGTCGGATCATTGTGTGATTTGGCTTCAAATCAAAAGCACTAATTGGGGAGCGAAGCCTTTTAAGTCGTTTGACGGTTGGTTCGAGCATCCTAATTTCTTAGAGTTTGTGAAGAAGAAGTGGAAGGAATTCAAAATTGACGGTAAAGGTGATTATGTCATTAAGGAAAAACTCAAGGCATTAAAGAAAAGTATTAGAGATTGGAACATTAAGGTGTATGGTTGGTATGAGCTTAAGGCGGAAGAGGGTTTTAATGAAGTAAATTTCATTGATGAGAACTTAGAAAACTGTGACAGTTCTGTGGTAAATAAATTGGCTGTTGATAGAGCCGAGGCCCTTAAAAAGTCTTGGATGTACCTGCGGATTAAAGACAATCTTCTTATTCAAAAGGCTAGAAACAAATGGTTAACTCAAGCTGATGGTAACTCTAGATTATTCCATAGTTACATTAAAGGAAGGCAGAAGAAGAACTTTATTGGGGCTGTGGAGACTGACCAAGGGAGAGTGGAATCGGTGGGGAGATCAAAGAATCTGTTTGGAGCTTTTTTAAGTCTAAATATTCTGAAGAGTGGAAGGATCGTCCTGGTTTACCTGATAGTTTTTTTAAACGTTTGTCTAAGGAGGAGGCTGATTCTTTAGAAGTGCCTTTTGGTGAGGAATATGTCAAACTGGCTGTGTGGAGTTGTGACAGTTCGAAAAGTCCGGGACCGGACAGTTTCAATTTCTTCTTTTTCAAGAAATGTTGGGATTTCTTAAAAGAGGATATTATGAAATTTTTGAACGATTTTCACAAGAGGCCTGTGTTGTCTAAAGATATTTCTTCAGGCTTTATTGCGTTGATTCCTAAGGTGGAAATTCCCTCGCATTTTGGAGATTATAGACCTATATGTCTGGTAGGAGGGCTTTATAAGATTTTATCTAAGTTGTTGGCCAACAGGCTTAAGAAGGTTATTGGCTTGCTGGTGAACCAAAGTCATTCTGCTTTTATTCCTGGTCGTCAGATGCTGGAGGGAGTCGTGATAGCAAATGAGATAATAGATATAGCCACGAGAGATGCTAGAGAGTGTTTAATGTTTAAAGTAGATTTCGAGAAGGCCTACGATTGTGTGAATTGGAATTTTTTAAGGAACTTATTTGTGGTGATGGGATTCGGTGTTAAGTGGCCAGGATGGATGGAAGCTTGTCTGTTTAAGTGTTTTCTCTCTGTTCTCGTTAATAGGAGTCCCTCTAAGGATTTTCAGGTTGAAAAGGGTCTTTGTCAAGGAGATCCGTTATCTCCTTTTGTCTTTGTTCTAGTTACCGAAGGTCTGACTCAACTGATGACAAGAGTTGCTGCATTAAATACGTTTTCTGGTTTTAGGATTGGTTTTAATGTGAAGGTGGAGATAATTCAGTTTGTCGATGATACGTTAATCATTGGAGATAGTAGTTGGCAGAATTTATGGACAATTAAAACGGTGTTACGTAGTTTTGAAATTGTGTCAGGTTTAAAGATTAACTTCAATAAAAGTAGGGTGATGGGAATTAATTTGAGCACTCACTTTCTTGCTGCTGCTTCTAACTTTTTGTATTGTAGAGTTGATGCTACAAATTTTTGCTTCTTGGGAATTCCTATTGGAACTAATCCTAGAAGGATTTCTTCTTGGGATTTTTTGATTGATATCTTTAAGAAGAAATTGGCTTCTTGGAGGGGAAAACATCTATCAATGGCTGGAAGACTCACTTTGCTCAATTCTTCTCTGACTAGTTTGCCTATTTTCTGGTTGTCTTTTTATAGAGCTCCTGCAATGGTTATTAAGAGGATTGATAAGATAAGGAGATATTTTTTGTGGGGAGGGTTGGATTGTAAAAATAAGATACATTGGTTGGATTGGAAGTTATGTTGCAGTCCTAAAAGTGAAGGGGATTGGGGATCCTTGATTTGGGATCATTTAATATTGCTCTTTTGTTGAAATGGAAGTGGAAAATCTTAGATACCAAGAAGGCTTTGTGGAAGGATGTGCTTAGGGAGATATACGGTTTTGTAGAAGGCGAAATTATGGAAGTTTCTCAACCAGTGCAGCGAGGTCCTGCTTCATCTTGGTGGAAGGACATAGTCAAGATTGGGACTGGTTTTACTACTAACTCTTTCTCTTTTGCAGGTACTGTTAAGTTCACTTTGGGAAGTGGTAGAAGCATTCCCTTTTGGCTGGTGGATTGGACTGGTCTTGGTCCTTTGGAAGTTAAGTTCAATAAATTATTTATGAAGAGCAGGCTGAAGAAAGACCCGGTTAGCTCGATGGGTTGTTTCGTTGGAACCAATTGGGAGTGGAATAATTTTGGTATAACCAATTCACTCAAGGCTGATGAGTTGGTCGAGCTGGATTCAATGAAGTCTATCCTTCAGCAATTGCATCCTACTTCGGACAGTTTGGATGAGGCAAGGTGGAGCTTGGATGATAGTGGCGTCTATGTCGTTAAGAAGGCGTATAAAGAGATTTCTGCTGGATTGTGTCCGAATACAGTCTCTTCTGGCCAGCTGATATCATTGAAGGAGATGTGGAATCTGAAAATTCAGCCTAAACTTAAGACGTTTGCGTGGAGACTTTTTTGGAATCACCTCCCTTCGAAGGATAATCTCCTTAAAAGAGGTATGAACCTTACTGATCTCTTGTGTTGTTTCTGCAATGCGCAGTTGGAGGACCTGTCCCATCTGTTATTTTTGTGCCCGTTTGCGGTTTCTATTTGGAACAAACTGGGTGATTGGATTGGTTGCGATAAACGGTTTCGGGGATGTATTTCGGATTTTTTCCTGTCATGGTTTCAGTCTGGTTGGAATAGCAAGGAGGCTAAGAAGTTGGGAATGGGATGGATAGTTATTACTTGGAATTTGTGGAAGGCCAGGAATAATAGTATTTTTAGGAATGAATCCATTAGTTTTAACAACCTGTGTTGGGAAATTAAATTCAATGTTTGGAAGTGTTTTGAATTGGGTAATATTCTCTCTCCCAACTCTAGTTTTCTATCCTTTTCCTTGAATCCAGTGGGATGTTAGGGTGGAGTTGGAGGAATATTATGTTTTCTTGTATTACTTATACTTGGGTGAATACCCCTTGTATTCATCTTAATACTAGTTCCTTTGCTTTTCAAAAAAAAATAATAATAACACACTATCGAACTTTGTTGGGATGTCTATGCAATTACACAAATTAATTTTCTAATATTACAAATTATTATAAAAAAGAGTAACACCATAACAATCTCTCTATCAGCAACTTCACGCAGTGTCTCTCTTGTAGAAGAAAGTGCTAATGGAGCACTTCTCTTAGAATACTAGTAAACCAAATACTACAAATATTAAATGTTAAATATTAGTGTTACATTACAAGAATAGATGCATTAATTGTGAGTAACAATATATATGAATTACCTCACCTCACCAATACCAGATGAAGCACCAGTGATGTGAAAAACTTTACCAGCAACATTTTCAGGGAAGATGGAATATATCGTGGAAAGGAAGAGCTACTATGTTGAGGAACTTATCAACAAGTTCCAAACGTAAATAGCATTAAATAAAAGGATAAAGCTAAGAAAGTGTGGCAAAAACCTATACATCTGTGAAAAATGTAGCAAAAATCTTAGGTTTCACTTAGTATCTAGAACCTGATAATATTGATAATTAGTCTCTTGGAGATAACAAAAGGGATCCATGTTCTTTTTGTATTTATTAATTGCGAGAATCGTCATTTTTTTTAATAATCAACTTCATTAAACCAAAGGCTAGAATATAGCCCAAAAACAGATTACAAAACCTGCACTATAACAGGAAAGAAAAAAAAATGTAACTGGTCTAAAGCAAAAAACATAATTGCACCCCAGCCCCCATGACAGGAAAATGAAACAACAAGCATTAAGCTAATGATAATAGAAAAAACAGAAGAAAAAAAAAAGAAAAAAAAAACAGAAAAAACACTTGCTATGTTATCATTCTGTCGTGAACCAAACCTAACCAGGAAAGATCTTAACGATAAAAACCGAAAGGCAACTTATACCATTCGTAAAGATTACTATATGATTTCTTTTTGATATTAAACTCCTTCCAACTCCATGATCTTTGGACGATTTCTTGGAAAATTTCGTTAGGAACCACCACGTAGTCGTTGAATACAACTTGATTCATATTTCTCCATATGCACCAACAAGATACTAACCATAAATAAGACGGCGGAATTCTAATCTCGGGAAATTTGGCCCAGTTAAGAAATGATTCTACACAATTCGAACCAATAGGATAATGCACTCCCAACCACAATTCTATTTCCCTCCAGACCTGTTTCGTTTTAGGGCAGGATAAAAAGATATGAGTTATATCTTCGAAAACCTGGAAACAAAACACGCAGACCATCTGGTGAGGGTCAGCAATAATGACGAGGTTACACAACTACGAAAAACTCATTTAATAACGGTTGGGAATGACATATAATGACGCGGGCGAGGGCATTGTTATGTAGATTATCGTTGTATATATGATACTTACAACCACGGACTAGTAGGCGTTGTAATAAACTGGAAAGCGCGCTAACTATCACAACGGATTTTACAATAAATCGCTGTAATAAAAATAATTATCCTCGGTTTGATTCCCAGCAGCGCAGTTTTGATATTTAGTTTTTCCTGGACAGCGCGCCAGATATTATAATGGTTATGAAATATAACCGTCGTTAAAGTTTCTGCAAAATTAACAAATATGATCCTGCTTTTATAATTAATCCCATTTTTTACCTGTATTATTGTTCTCCATATCACAGCACAGCAGTAAAATACAATTCACATTTTGTGATAAAGTTTTCATAATAATATTAAACGTATCATATTCATAATATCACATATACCACATTACAGTTTATCAGAACAAACAACCTACATAAATAAAATATCACATATACCATATTACAGCTTACACACATTACATAACTTCACATAATTGTAACTTGGTGTATTGGTATCTTGTCTCTTGGCCTGATGTCTTGTCTCTTGGCCTGATGTCTTGTCTCTTGGCCTGGTGTCTGGACTCAAAATACCTATGATTTCAAATAATTAACTTGTTAGTAAAAATACTTCTAAACTATAACATACAATTAATATATTATGAATAAATAATAAATTACGTACTTGTTAATTTTCCCATATGCCTTCTTCATGATCGAGTCGTATAGCATGCACGACATCTCCATCAACTTCATCATATGAGGTAGGAACTTGTGTTGTGTAAGAAGGTTGGACGGAATATCAAGACTTTCATCACTAAGAGGAATGTATTTTCCTTGGAGAACGATTGACCATTTCCCCGATATGTCCGATGGATCGGTAACATAGAAAACTTGTTTTGCTTGAGAAGCCATGATGAATGGTTCTGTATTAAAAGATGCCTTGCCAAGGTCGACCCGGGTGAATCCTAAGTCATCAATGTCTACACCATTACTATTATTGGGAACTCACTTGCATTTAAATAAGGCCATTTTGAAAATAACATAATCAATCTCCCAAATCTCATCAATGACACCATAAAACGCGGTAGTTGCCAATACCGGATTCTTATCTTTCGAACTAGAGAAATACATCGATTCGGCTTCAACCATAACCCCACTATTTTGCATTGTACTACGATCATCTTTTGATTTTGTATAAAAGGTATAATGACCAATGTCGTATGCACTCCAAGTAATGACACAAAATTTTGGTTCATACGACAACCATTTAAGTATCTCAGATGCACTACGATTATTAGATACACTTTTATTAAACCAATCCATGAATCTATTGTTATGCTCTATCAACAACAACTTGTCACTCATTCGGGGATATTTTTTATTCAAAAGTCTTTTGTGAGTATCTATGAAAGGTTGAACCTCATCTATATTATTCAATATATAGAAATGTGATTGAATAACTACATCCCGAGCCATTGACCTAACATTTAGACCTTGAATACCTCTTCCGTTTGTGTCAGCATGACGAGACTTTGGAATTCCTATAGAATTTTCATCCGACAAATAGTTTGTACAAAACTCAACAGCTTCTTCTGTGATGTTCCTTTCAACAATTGAAGCTTCCGCTCGGTGATGATTCTTCGTATATCCTTTAAAGATCTTCATATATCGCTCTATTGGATACACCCACCTTAAATAAACTGGACCACAAATTCTGATTTCTCTTATGAGATGAACAAGTAAGTGAACCATAATGTCAAAAAATGATGGCGGAAAATACATCTCCAATTGACACAAGATTATGGCAGCCTCATCTTCTAATTCATCTAATTTTTTAAAATCAAGAACTTTATTACATATGGCATTGAAGAATAAACACAGTCTCGTTATAGTTACTCTCACATTTTTGGAAGGATCCCACGGATAGCCACTGGTAGAAGTTTTTGCATCAATACATGACAATCATGAGATTTTAAGCCAATTAACTTGAGATCTTTCATTGATACAAGTTTCTTGATGTTTGATGAGTAGCCTTGCGAAACTTTAATACCTTGCAAACACTCCCAGAACATCTTCTTTTCCTTTTTAGAGAGAGTGTGACATGTTGGAGGCAGATAAGTTCTTTTTCCTTTCTCTATTGGAGCCAACTGTTTTCGTATACCCATCTTCTCCATATCAAGACGGGAAGTCTTACTATCTTTAGTCTTGCCCGGAATGTTTAGAAGTGTTCCAATCAAACTATCACACACATTTTTCTCCACGTGCATCACATCAAGACAATGTCTAACATCAAGACATGACCAATATGGAAGGTTAAAGAGATGGACCTCTTTTTCCATATATTTTTCGCAACTGCCCCTTTTTCTTTTCCCCTCTTCCCACCTTTTTCTTTTTCTCTCTTCTCACCTTTTTCTTTTTCTCTCTTCCCAAAGACAACATTAATGTGTTCCTGCCGTTGATAAACTTCATCCCCGGTTAAAGGTTTAGGAGCCTCACCAAACTCTTGCTCTCCATTAAAAGCCTTTCGCAATCTACGATAAGGATGACCCGGTTTTAGAAATTTTTGATGCCCATGGTAAACGGTCTTTTTTCCAAACTCAAGTTGGTGATAACAAGTATCATCTTCACATATAGGACACGCTTTATGTCCTTTGACACTGTATCCAGCCAAGTTACCGTAAGCCGGAAAGTCGTTAATTGTGTAAAATAACATTGCACGCATATTAAACTTTTCCCCAGAGTATGCATCATCAACTTCAACGCCTTCATCCCACAAGAGTCGTAAATCATCAATTAATGGACTTAGATAAACATCTATGTCGTTACCAGGTTGTCGTGGTCCAGAAATCATCATACTTAACAGTATATACTTGCGCTTCATGCACAACCAAAGAGATAGGTTGTAAATAGTGAGAAGAACATGCCACGAAGTATGATTAGTGCTCAGATTACTAAAGGGGTTCATTCCATCGGTGGCAAGCCCAAGCCTAAGGTTTCTTGGCTCGACTCCAAAATCCAAAAACAACGAATCAATTTTCTTCCATTACAACGAATCAACTACATGGCGAATGTTTCCATCACGAATCCTTTCATCTGCATGCCATCTAAGATTCTTTGCGTCATTCGAATTAGCAAAAAGTCTCTTTAATCATGAAACTATTGGCAAGTACCATAACACTTTAGCTGGAGGATGCTTACTACTAACATTGTCATAGTGATCATTGTCATCACCATTGTTAGCCTTCATCTTGTAACGCGACACACCACATTTCGGACATTGAAACAAATCTTCATACTCTTTCCGGTATAATATGCAATCATTAGGGCAAGCATGTATCTTGATATACTCCAGACCCAGTGGACATAATATCTTCTTGGCCTCATAGCAACGATCCGGCAATTTGTTATCTTCTGGTAACATTTGCTGTAGCAATTCAAGTAATTCCGTGAAACTTTTATCCGACCATCCATTTTTTGCCTTCAAATTAAACAACTTTAACACCGTCGACAATCGTGTGAACTCTGTGCATTCCTTATATAAAGGGGTGTCTTTATCACTACATAAATTATCATAAATATGAGCATTCATAAAAGAAGATTCCCCAATATCAAGGAACATATCCTCTAGTTGATCTTCCATATATTCATCTTCCTCCACTCTTTGACTTTGTGATGCCCGCCTTTCCTTATTATCCACCTCACCATGCCACATCCATATTATATAATTTTGACATATACCATCACAACAAAAGTGATTGTGTATTTCTTTCTTTGTACCCTTTTTGATATTCGCGCAAACAACACAAGGACAATAAAAGATACCATTATTGTCGGGAAGATGTTTATCAGCGTATTCAAGGAATTCACGAACTCCGTTCTCATAAAGCGGACCTAATCTATTGGCTTTCATCCAACTACGATCCATTACAACTTCTGAAATTTATACATGTATAATAATGTGAATGACACACCAAAATCTAATCCAAAAAATCATACTAAACGTAAATCATACTAATCTATATGCATATACAATATGAACAAAGAAAAAATCAATGAAGATGTACTCTCATACTAAACGTAAAGCATATGAAACATCTCATTCTGACTTGACCATATACAATATGAACAAAGAAAAAAGGAATGAAGATATTGAGGAATACTGTACTTCAAAGTTGTAATCAAATGAACGTAAGGAATGAAGATGCTGAAGAGTACCATACGTCAAATTTGAAGAATCAAATGAACGAAGACAGTCAATATTTGAGCATAAATCAAGAAAAAAGGAATGAAGATGTTGAAGAATACCTTACTTCGAAGCTGAAGAAGCAAATGAATGAAGACGGTCAATATTTGAGCATAAACCAAGAAAAAAGGAATGAAGATGTTGAAGAATACCTTACTTCGAAGCTGAAGAAGCAAATGAATGAAGACACTCAATATTTGAGCATAAACCAAGAAAAAAGGAATGAAGATGTTGAAGAGTACCTTACTTCGAAGCTGAAGAAGCAAATGAATGAAGACGAAGAGGGTAAACGTTAGGGCGTCTCTGGATCACTTGTTCGATTAGGGCGTCTTATGAAAAAAATACAAAATAAGTTTTGTTTTAATTTATCAGTAAAGCTTTTAATCTCGGTTGGAGAAACAAACCGTAGTGGAATCTTAAGTGACACGCGCTAAATGTATCCTAAAAAATGGAAAAATGTGTTGAAGGGAATCGAAGCTTGTTACATTTCATTTATTACTACGGTTGTTCATCTTACCCGTTGTAAAATAATTTACAATTTATTTTTTAAATAATGGACTTAAGTGACACACGCTAAATGTACTCTAAAAAATGGAAAAAATGTAGTTGTAGGGAATCGAAGCTTGCTACATTTTATTTATTACTATAGTGGTTTAAGTCAACCGTCATTAAATGACTGTTTATACCCCAGCTTATGCCTAGGCGCGAAATTTTTAACCTATTACAACGGCGTAAAAGGATGTGTTGTAAGCCTGGCGTTGTTGTTTTAGTGTTTTGTAGTAGTGTTATCACTCGTTGGCAGGCTGTTTAGCAATAGTCTCCAACCAAAAATCTTGATCATTATGGGGATCCCCATATTCCATAATTGATCCAACGCTTCCATCGTATTGATATCTATCACCTCTTCCTCCTCACTCTGACTTAATGCCAAGTAGCTAAGTTTCACACTATACTTGTTATCCAAGCCCCTGGGCCATATGATCAAGTCCTATTCATGACAGTAAAGCACGACCTCATTCAGGATTTGATGTAATTCTGCAGCTGTTCCAACATCTCCTTCATTCAGTAGAACATTCTTACCATACAGATCCCACACCCAGTCGTTATCAATCCAAAACCCACAATCCTTAATAAGGATGTTCTGAGAAGGAGATGATTTGAAAAGTTCTGAATATAGTATTTTGATTGGAGTTCCTCCTATCCAACGTGAGTACTAAAAGAGAGAATTTCCTCCATTTCCCATTTTCCATGTTAACAACTTGAATATTCCCTGTCCATTTGTAGGATCTGCCAAATGAATAAGATCCTTCCACCATCTGGACCAAATTCTTGGTTTCTTAGATGACTGTCTTAGGAAGCAACTTTGAAAATCACAACCATATTTGGCTTTGATAACACCACTCCATATTGTGTCAGGTTCATTAATCACCCTCCATAACCATTTAGCAACTAATGCACGATTAAAAACCGACACGTCTTTTATTCATAAGCCACCATGAATTCTTGCTTTGCAAACTTGGGACCATTTCACCCAAGAGATACAATTCTTCTCCGACTCTCCTCCCCATAAAAATTTTCTTTGGATTGCTTTAATCTCCCTCAGAATAGTTGCCAGAGCCAAGAAAAAGGGAGATAATGAATTGGCATATTGGTTATTACAGAGTTAATCATTGTAACTAGACCACCAATGGACAACATTCTTCCCCTCCAATAAGACAAATGTGCTTTGATAGAAGTTATGACTGGCTTCCAAAAGGAAAGTGATTTATGACTACCTCCCACGGATAAGCCCAAGAATCTAAATGGAAATGTTGCTACTTTACAATATAGAAAATTTGATGATGCTTCAATCCTGTCACTGTCTAAACCCATGCCAATTAGGTTGCTCTTGCTGAAATTAACCTTCAGCCCTGACAGAACTTCCATACCTCGCAATATAGATTTAATCGCCCATAAATTAGACCAAGAATCATCACAGATAAACAGTGTATCATCAGCAAATTAAAGTAAACTAACTGAAGTTACTCCATCAAACATTTAACCATGCAAAATATTATTGTATACTGCTTTTTTCACAAGTAGGGCCAAACATTCTGTTACAAGGACAAAGAGGAAGGGAGATAATAGGCCTCCTTGTAGGAGGCCCCTATTTATCTTGAAATCTTTTGAGGAGTTGCCGTTTACAAGGACCGATCCATAACTATTGCAAATAAGACCTTTAATCCAACTCAGCCATTTAGGATCAAATTGCATCGCTTCAAGAACCTTAATAAGCATCATTGTGAGAATCATCATTGTGTTTGCTATGTCAAGTTCTTTTCACTACAAAGGTGAAAATTGGCTTCCATTGGCAAATCAGTAAGAACTACTGAATGAATGATTATTTCCTTTGGATCACTATACCTTGTGAAGCCGGAACTCATCCTTTATCCAGTCCTAATTAACCTCCAATTATCAAGTCTTCAAAGAGGATTATGGTTGGAAATAGCTACCTCTATCTGATAATTTAAATCATAAGATCTGAAGTTCAAAACAAACATTACTAAAGATGAGAAGTTTCAACCGCGTCATAGAACTTAGTTAGAGGAATAAAAGAAAGCAAATGTTTGGCAGCTGAACTGTGTCTCAATAATGACCTTCTTTATGAATAATTACTTTGCTTCTATTGAAATTATGAAGGGTCTAATTTTAAAAAATGAAAGAAAATCTTAGAATTTTCAATAGGGATTGTTGATCTTGACATGGTATTGTATGAAACCGAACCTGTAATTAATGCTCAGAGCACGCCTAAAGAGAAAGAAAAATTAGTTAAGTGGGAGAGGAGTAACCAACTTTGAAATTCTGGCATAGCAGATAGCAGATGTCCTAACACATGTCACGACATTGTTCTCTGCATAACATTAAAACAAGGGCAAAGCAAACAAGCCGATACACTGAATATCAACAACAGATTTACAACAGATGTTTCAACATCTGTTACAACATGTTAATCAATACTGAACTGTAAATTGCATAATGATAAACAACACATAATATGATGACCCAATTCAGTGCAAATCATCTACATCTGGGGGCTATCATGCCAGGAAGAAGAACCCACTATCAGTAGTATAGTTTTATATAAACAACCTCTGGTTTACCCATCACTACCCAATGAAAACTTTATCATTAGAAGTCACATCTAATTGATAAGAGAAACCCATCTCACTCCCTAAATCACAACCTGTGATATCTAACAGTTATAGTCACAATAATTGTATCATCCTACTTGAAAGACACCTTTTTAAATACAAAGTTCAGTCGAGCATTCTCGACTAACAACACAACTTGGATTTACTTCAAAGCTTCATCCAAGAACAATATATAATTCATTACCTAAAGGTTTTTGAATCTGTATAAACATCTATGTCTACCACATCCAACCGATACAAAGGGAGACTTACAACACAAAAAAGTCCTACGACTCTCAAAACCCTAAACCCTATTTTCTACTTTACAAGTATTACAATAGGTTAGTTTTTCTGCCCTAGGTCTAGGTCTTCCTTTTATCACCATAAAGAAGACTGGATTTGGGCTTCAAAAATGCAGCAATTATGTTCCTCGGAATCTGCAAAATATTCTCCTCAAGAATAGTTTCTTCAATCCTAAGTTTACTAAAATGTTTCCACACTTTAGAAAACGGAACATCTTCAAATCCAGGAGAATCTCTGATTCCTTAATCTCAACGCCACCTAGGATACACAAACGATCTTCTGCAATCTGAATTTAAATTAACAGATTCAAACTAGATTTAAAACTGTAACAAACAAAGATGTCGAATAACCCTGTTAGGATATCTTGTCAAAACATCTTGTTCTTCAAGTTCTGCTACATGTTAGGACATCTTGTCCAACATGTTTCTGTCAGGTTTGTTTTACCAAAATTAATGCCAATCAAAAACTAATGAGCCTTCAATCTCCCCCTTTGGCAGATTTTGGCTAAAACAAACCAAATAACCCTTGCATGTAAACACATAATAATTAGAGGCAAAAATCAGTCAGCAGTGGAAACAAAACAAAGCTAGCAGCCTCCTTCTCTACTTAGAATTTCCTCCTCTACTTAGAACTTCTTATGCTGCAACAAGAGATAAAAAATCTCTCCCCATCAATAGAAGACAGCAACCAATAATTACTTAATTTAGTACTACTCCCCCTTTTAGCCATAATTTAACAAAGGTATATTATTAACTAAGCAACCACACAGAAGAAAATATGTAAAGTACAAGCAAGCACAATTCGCTGACCAAGGCCCATAGTATTTCCCCAATAGTCACAGACATACAAGATTTAAAGAATAATCACGACCCTCTGCACTCAACTCTAAACAAACTCCTTTAATTCAAAATTATTAAACTTGATCATGGTATCTTCAATATATCAACAGAAAACTTCCGTTGATCTTGACTTCCAATCTGCAGAGAAAAATAAATTCTCCCTGATAAAAACAATGATTATTAGGACACTCCCAAGAAGCTTATACAAAGCTGATTTAATCCATTGACACCCTAACGATAGAACCAAGTCTAAATTGTCAAGCCCACCGTGAACTTCACTAGTAACACAATGTCACGACATCTTGTCTGACATTACACCCTCACCGGAGGAACATAATCACAAACTGCTTGAAACCACAAACAATCTTCATAAAAAACTTACTACTGCAGCAACAGATCCTAGACAGAAGTCCAACTCCCCCTGTCGTAGATAACCAGTGCTCCTTTGCAAGAAGAACACTTTAAAATGAATGGAAAACATAAGACTCGTCTTTATGTCTTCAAAAGCGCACTCCCTATTCAACACACCTGCTAAACGCATTCACTTACTGATTGTTCCACAAGTAATCTATGTACCACACTAGTACACCCAACAGACAGAAGTTCTCCCTCTGTCTTTCATAAACTATGCTCCTTGCAACAAGAAACACCCAAAATCACCACATGATAACACATGACCAACTTCATGTTCATATAGTGAGAGAGTACCAGGATCACATCCTTGTACCACAACCAACAAACTCTTGGATTAAGACAAAAATACCATTGATCCCTCTCATTCAGAAACCATCCATACCCTGTACAAATCCACCTTGAATTTTACAGCCATAGATATCCTTGTTCCTTGAGAATAAATCTAATTGAATTTGGAATGCTTCACATTCCTCAAAGAGACATACAGAATCTCTTAGTTTGTAGCTAGCCCAGATGTTCTTCACACTTGAAGGACATCAAATAAATGCTCTAGAAATCCTCAGTTTTCCTGCTTCTCAAAAACCAAATTGATCCGCTTCTTTCTAGAGTTACTTGTAGTCGAAGAAACCACTTCTCCATAAGCATTCTGACCTCAACAAGAGTCAGACTACCATATAAACACCCCATGATCCAAGACAGTCTTCACTTCATCATTCTCCCGTATGATAAGTTGGAACACTTATAATTCAACTGGCGAATATCAGCTTCCACAATCTGAACTCCAAGTTCAGAAAACATGTTGATATTCTAACATCAATTAGGACATCCTGATCATATCATATACACCATACACTATGGTTCTTGATACAATTACCACTGGACCTACTATCTGCATAGTAATCCAACTGAAGATCTTTAGAGAACACAACTCCTACTAGCTTGATCATCAAGAACTTCAGACAACCAAAGAGAGAAATAAACTCTCATATATCTCCCAAAAGAAGGTAATCTTCCATAAGCAACTTAGGGCTTCTACCACAAGCTCCAAGATATGAACAAAACCAGAACCTCCTTTGATTTTCAACCAACTACCCTTCTGCACAAGAGTAATTAGTTCCAAGCACACTGCTTGAATTCATAATAGATCAACCAAATGCCAGTATTTGGTTAATCTCAACTTTCTTCAGAGCTCCAGAAAATCTTCTGATCCACTAACGAAACCTAATCTTCAAGTTACATATCATACTTGCTCCATAGTAAGGCATCTTATATATACCAAGACTTAGACCTGTAACATCTACTCCTTCTTGCAGCTCCCGCAAACTGCATGAGATAGACCTTTTTGAAGCATTAATTCCATTTATTTCTAAGAAGATTAACTTATCTTACGATGATGCGCCACAACATCAACTAAGACCCTGAAGTTTCCGATTGATGTCACAACATTTGATCAGACATCCAGCTGGAGAGTTCAGTCCTTCATTCTGCCACTTAGAAGGACCTCCTCCCTATAACAAAACAAGAGTTCCATGTTCTCATAGACTTGAGTAAAGATATCAAGTTTGAATAGACAACCTACATCCTGCTTTATTGTACTACAACAACCACCTCATCTTTAGAGAAACTAAACATGCCAAAGCTTGATTCTTCATAAGAGATTAGTCACACAAGATCTTTACAAAAGGAATCCTGCTTTCCTTAAGTAAAGACTTCTTCAGAAGGTCAGAGATAACTGCCACTTATCCTTCACCTCCAAGATGAGCAAGATCACATGCTCCAAGAGTAGAGACAGGAACACACCTGATGCACTCAAATGTACCTAGATCAGAAATAAACTGATCTAAAAAAATCTTCATCTTCACTTCCATCAGCACTACCTTCTAGCCAAGTTTCTTGCCAGGAAACTTTCTAGTCAGATTACGTGCCTTTGCAATACCAGAAAAAAGACAGATCCTACCACACACATGTATGGTACCAAGATCATCAGCTACAACTCCTTTGCTCCAGAGATTCACTCCTTGAATCAACAGGATTCTGCACATACTCCACTATCAAGATGTTTCAATATCTGATAGAACATCAATTCCTTATCTTGACTGTACCCATTCTCCAAAGATCAAATCCTTGAGCAGATGTAACTAGAGATGTTGCACTTCCTGATGTACCAACTTGTCACCAGTAATCTTGTACTCCAAAATACAAGGATAATCAATTCAATATTTGTGAATTCCACGAATAGCAATTGATCATAAATCCTTGTCCACAAAACCATACATCCTGTAGGATATATGATCTACCAGATATTAACACAAATCAAGAATTTTTGTGTCAACATCTTTCTAGTCAAACAACACGTTGAGACATCAAGTCTGTTACCCTTGATTCAACCTGCCTATGACTTTCCTTTGCTAATAGAATTCTTACAAATCATGAATGGCGAAAATAAATCACCTCCCAGTATCTCCAAGTTGTATAACATCCATCAACACCAGAGATCTTCAGAAATCCATCTTCACCATGAGAACCAAATTATCATTATGAAAGAGCCCTTAAACACGACCAGAGATGCCTTTATGAGTGGACTTGAGTGAAATCTCAAGTATCTTGGGCAACTTTATCGAAAAGAATATTTACCAAATTCATAGATCATGAATTTGATAACCACGATCTCAACTCACCCTCTCTTCAAACTGACTTCAAGATACAAGATGGAACCAAACTTCCAAATACCAAGTCAACATGACAGACATCGACCAACAACTCTCTCCATTCCATTACTCCTGACTTTGGAATGAGTAGAGCTTTCATAGATTCTAATATCTTCAAGAATAAAAGTCAACAATCAAGATCTTCCACCATCTTTCTTCTATCACAACTCCAAAATCCCATAAATACCAGCCTTCTTCCATCAGAAACATATGCAGCGGAACCACCAAAGAACATCTTCAACATGCCCAATAAGATGTCAAAACATCTTACAAGACACCATACAGGAGAACTAGCCACTCCTCCTACAGTTGTTGTAGAAAATCCTCAGAAAACTCGAACAACCATCAGTAGTTGTTACCTTTGATCAATCTCATCCATTAATACCCTTGAGTATGTAAGAGTGAATGATCTGATCGCATACACACCTTGTTTAAATACCAGAAAGTATCTCCCAATATCTCATCCAGAAACAGATAGGATGCCTGCTCTGATACCAATTGAAATTCTGGCATAGCAGATAGCAGATGTCCTAACACCTGTCACGACATTTTTCTCTGTATAACATTAAAACAAGGGTAAAGCAAACAAGTGGATACACTGAATATCAGCAATAGATTTATAACAGATGTTTCAATAACTGTTACAACATGTTAATCAATACTGAATTGTAAATTGCAGAATGATAAACAACACAAAATATGATGACCCAGTTCCGTGCAAATCACCTACATCTGGGGGATACCAAGCCAGGAAGAAGAATCCACTATCAGTAGTATAGTTTTACATAAACAACCTCTCGTTTACCTATCATTACCCAATGAAAAATTTATCATTAGAAGTCACATCTAATTGATAAGAGAAACCCATCTCACTCCCTAAATCACAACCTGTGATATCTAACAGTTATAGTCATAATAACTGTATCATCCTACTTAAAAGACACCTCTTTCAATACAAAGTTCAATCAAGCATTCTCGACTAACAACACAACTTGGATTTACTTCAAAACTTCATCCAAGAACAATATACAATTCATTACCTAAAGGTTTCTGAATCTGTATAAACATCTATGTCTACCATATCCAACCGATACAAAGGGAGACTTACAACACAAAAAAGTCCTACGACTCCCAAAACCCTAAACCTTATTTTCTACTTTGCAAGTATTACAATAGGTTAGTTTTTCCTCCCTAGGTCTAGGTCTTCCTTTTATCACCATAAAGAAGACTGGATTTGGGCTTCAAAAAAGCAGCAATTTTGTTCCTCAGAATCTGCAAAATATTCTCCTCAAGGATAATTTCTTCAATCCTAAGTTTCCTAAAATGTTTCCACACTTTAGAAAATGGCACATCTTCAAAGCCAGGAGAATCTCTGATTCCTTAATCTGAACGCTACCTAGGATACACAAACGATCTTCTGCAATCTGAATTTAAATTAACATATTCAAACCAGATTTAAAAACTGTAACAGACAAAGATGTCGAATAACCCTGTTAGGACATCTTGTCAAAGCATCTTGTTCTTCAAATTCTGCTACATGTTAAGACATCTTATCCAACATGTTTCTGTCAGGTTTGTTTTACCAAAATTAATTCCAATCAAAAACTAAGAAGCCTTCAAACTTAGCTTGAGTGTTATTAAGAGGACCATCTCTGAACATCTGATCAGTGGATCACCTAAGAAAGAGAGTGTTAAAGAGTATCTTCCTGCTATTGGAGAGAGGTTTTAGGTATATGATAATATTGATTCTGTTATGCCTGACATTGTTACTTTGTCACTGCCTAATTTTGATAATGCTAGATCATCTACTGCTCACTGAGGTTTTGCTCCAAATGAGAATGTGGCTGAACATCCAGTTGAAAATGTGGTTGAACCACTTATTAAAAATGCAGTTGATCCTCCTGTTATAACTGAGGTTGCACAACCTGATGAGCCAGTTGAGCAAATTCATGTTAGAAGGTCAGTAAGACAAAAGCGACCTGTTATCCCTAATGATTTTGTAGTCTATCTTAGTGAGTTTGCTAATGATGTTGTTATTGTTATTGATCCTAAAGATTATCTAGAAGTTATTAATTGTTCTTAATCTAGCAGGTGGACATGTGTAATGATGATGAAATGAAATCCATGGTAAATAATGATGTTTGGGAACTAGTGGAGTTACCAAGAAACTTTAAAGCGATTGGCTGCAAGTGAGTATTCAAAACAAAGAAGGACTCAAAAGGTAAAATTGAGATATTTAAGGCAAGACTTGTGGCTAAGGGCTTCACACAAAAAAAAGGGATTGATTTTAATGAAACTTTTTCTCCTGTTTCCTCTAAAGATCCTTTTAGAATCATATGGCCCTTGTAGCACATTTTGACTTAAGGTTGCACCAGATGGATGTTAAGACTACTTTCCTGAATGGTGATCTTAATGAGGAGGTGTACGTGAAACAACCTAGGGGTTTTATGTCAAGTGGTAATGAGCATTTAGTTTGTAAATTGAAAAAATCTATTTATGGTTTGAAACAAACTTCTAGACAATGGTACTTGAAATTTGATGATGTGGTGACTTCATTGGGTTTTGTAAAAAATAAAGTATATCAGTGCATATATCTTAAGGTTAGTGGGATTAAATTCATTTTTCTCGTGCTGTATGTTGATGATATTTTGCTTGCCAGTATTGATCTTGGTCTACTTCAAGAGACCAAACTTATGCTGACTAAGTTTTTTGATATGAAAGATCTGGGTGAACTTGGCTTGTCACAGAGGGCTTATATTGATAGAGTCCTAGAGAGGTTCGATGTGCAAAAATGTAAGTTAGGGGATGTTCCAATTACTAAAGGTGACAAATTCAGTAAAGATCAATGTCCTAAAAATGAGATCGAGCTGGCAGAAATAAAGGGAAACCCCTTTAACAGTGTGTTGGGTAACTTGATGTATGCTTAAGTATGCACTAGGCCTAATATTGCTTTCATAGTTGACGTCTTGGGACGATACCAGTCCAATCTTGGGAATGATCATTGGATTGCTGCTAAGAAAGTCATAAGATATTTGCATAGAACTAAAGAGTATATGCTTGTTTTAAGGAGAGTTAACAACTTGGAAATAGTTGGGTATACTGACTCTGATCTTGTTGGATGTGTTGATGATAAGCAATCTACTTCTAGTTACATTTTTATGCTAGCTGGAGGTGTTAGAACAAGATTTGGTTCTGCAAGATATCTCTTTGTTTTGATAATAACAATGTTGTATTTGTGTGAGAACAATTTTGGTACTCTAACGTTTGTTTTCTTAAGTATTGACAAACAGGTTCTGACTCTGATAAAGATAATTCTGACCCTGATAAAGATAGCTCTGACTCAGATAGAGATCTTGTGAAACGTCACTCTCAAATTATCAAAAGTCGCTTTTGCGTTAAAGAAGCAAGATTGCTACTGATCTACTGTGCTTCAGAAAGACACTAAGAAGACAATATGTTGTTGCTGCAATGTTCTCTTAGATTCTATCTCTGAATATAACTTTGATACTTATCTTCTAAAGACTAAGTGCTAACGACTCTGAAGACAAGATTCTGATGAAGAACGTTCTGAAGACTCTGAAGACTTAAGTTTC
The DNA here is from genome assembly GCA_022829125.1 of Lathyrus tuberosus. NCBI lineage: Eukaryota > Viridiplantae > Streptophyta > Magnoliopsida > Fabales > Fabaceae > Lathyrus > Lathyrus tuberosus. Next base: position 5,636,279 of record JALAZF010000308.1, on the reverse strand, counting down.
TAAAGACCAAGTTCTGGAGACTCTGAAGGCAAGGTTCTGCTGAACAAGTTCTGAAGACTCTGAAGACTTATGTTTCTGATAACCAAGGGTTTTGAAGAAGGAGTGCTGAAGACTCTGAAGACAAGGTTCTGTTGAACAAGTTCTGAAGACTCTAAAGACCCAGTGATCCATTCTTCTGATCATGCTTCAACCATATCAATTCAGAAGCCTCTGATGAATAGAAGAAGATGAAACATTTGCGAGGGAAAATAGTACATAGTACAAATCAAGCACTTTCTTTTCCACTACCATTCCGCTACCCTGATTTGGTGGTACAAAGGACAATTTCAGTGTACGATTTTTATCCCAGTATAATGACATTATTTCAAGTCGCCAGTATTTTACTGATATTCCTTATATACCCTTCAACGGATCTTTTTCTGGCTATATAAAGACTTGATCACTCTAAGAATCGTGTGTGACACCAAGTGTGAAAAAGATACATACAAAAACATTGATTCATACGAGAAAGAACTCAGAAATAGAGAAATCCATGAGTGAACAGTAAAGCACCACAATACAAAGAAGAAGATTGTTCTTATTGTATAGATTTTATCTAAGTTAGTTTGAGCTAAAAATTATGTTTATATCAGCTTATGTAGAAGCATTTCATTGTAAACATTTTATTTGATCAAACTGTTGTTTGAATTCCTTAAGGGACCAGTTGCGTCAGAATCCTTAAGAAGAGACATTTAGTCTTTGTATGTTAGTCACCAGCAGTTGCTAGTGCAGTTGTAATCAGTTTGGTTATAGTGAATTAAGTCCTTGTGTATAAGGCAAAATCACCTTGGCGGGTGGACTGGATTAACTTGATAGTTTTCAAGTAAACTAGGATATATTATGTGTCTTTCTCTATTATTAGTCTATTTGTGATCTTTCTTTGAGTTTCACAAAAAGATTTCATTTTGAAAACCCATTTCAAACCCCTCATTTCTTGTGTTTTTTCTCACACCTTCAATTGGTATCAGAGCCTGGTTCTGATTGTGATAAAACGACTTATCAACACTTCACTGTGATTAGAAGAGAAAGATCATTATAGTGTCAAACCACCAGCCTTTGATGGTGAAAAGTTTGACTACTGGAAAGATATAATAGAAAGTTTCTTTCTTGGTTATGATGTAGATCTTTGGGATCTGGTAGTCGATGGCTACACTCACCCTGTTGATGCTACAGGTGCTAAAATATCTAGAAGTGATATGACCAACCAACAAAAGAAAGATTATAAGAATCATCACAAGGCAAGAACCATATTGCTAAATGCTATCTCTTATGCTGAGTATTAGAAGATAACAAATAGAGATACTGCCAAATCCATTTTTGATTCTCTGAGAATGACTCATGAAGGAAATGCTCAAGTTAAGGAGACAAAGGTGCTGGTCCTAATCCAAAAATATGAGGCATTCAGAATGGAGGATGATGAAACAGTTGAGACCATGTTTTCAAGGTTTCAAATGCTAGTCGTAGGACTTAAAGTTATGGACAATGGTTACTCAACTGCATATCACATTAAAAAGATCATCAGAAGTCTTCCCAAGAAATGGAGGTCTATGGTAACAGCTCTAAAGCTATCCAAGGATCTTAACAGCATAAGTCTTGAAGAGCTTGTTATTTCTTTAAGAAGTCATGAGATAGAGTTGGAAGAAGATGAACCTCAGAAGAAAAGTATATATATTGCTCTTAAGTCTAAACCTGAAAAGGCAAAGGCTTATCAAGTTGAGGAAGAATCAGAAGATTCTGGTGAAGAATCAGAAAGGCTTGCCAAATCTGAAGTATTCTTCAAATGCTGTTTGTGAAGCATGTCAGAAAGGAAAGTTTTCTAAAACTACCTTTAAAGCAAAGAATGTTGTGTCCACCTCTAGACCGTTAGAACTTCTACACATTGATTTGTTTGGACCAGTGAAAACTGCTTCAATCAGTGGAAAGAAGTATGGATTAGTAATCATTGACGATTATAGTCGTTGGACATGGGCAAAATTCTTGAAACACAAGGATGAGTCTCATTCTGTGTTCTCTACCTTTTGCTCTCAAGTACAAACAGAGAAGGATTGCAAAATAGTCAGAGTCAGAAGTGATCATGGCAGAGAATTTGAGAACAGATACGTTGAGAATCTTTTTGATTCCCATGGCGTTTCCCATGATTTCTCCTGTCCCAGAACTCCACAACAAAATGGAGCAGTGGAAAGGAAGAATAGGACTTTGCAAGAAATGGCTCGTACCATGATCTAAGAAACTGACATGGCTAAGCACTTCTGGGCAGAGGCAGTAAATACAACATGTTACATTCAGAACAGGGTTTCAATAAGACCTATTATGGGTAAGACTCCTTATGAATTATGGAAGAATAGAAAACCCAGTATTTCATATTTTCATCCTTTTGGTTGTATTTTTTTTATGTTGAACACTAAAGAGAATCTTGGCAAGTTTGACTCCAAAGCTCAAAAGTGTTTACTGTTAGGATACTCTGAACGCTCTAAAGGCTACAGAATCTATAACATAGAAACACAAATTATTGAGGAATCAATTCATGTCAGATTCAATGATAAGCTTGACCTTGAAAAGTCAAAGCTAGTTGAAAAGTTTGCAGATCTGAAGATCACCCTATCAGAATCTAAAGAAGAAGAAGATTCAAGAGAAGTGGACAAAGATGCAGACTCTCCAGATTCAGATACAACCTTGCCAAAAACTGAAAATAACCCATCTCATCAGAAGAAGAATATATTAAAGACTTCTCATTAAGAAGAATTGATTCTGGGAGATAAATCTGATCCAGTCAGAACTCGTTCATCATTCAGACCTTCTGAAGAAACCCTTTTGGGTTTGGTGTCTCTGATAGAGCCAACATCAGTTGATAAAGCTCTTAAGGAAAATGAGTGGATTCTGGCCATGCAAGAAAAACTGAATCAATTCACCAGAAATAATGTCTGGGATCTTGTTCAGAAACCCAAAGGTGTCCACGTCATTGGAACTAAGTGGGTATTCAGAAACAATTTAGATGAGAAAGGTGAGGTCGTAAGAAACAAAGCACGACTGGTTGCACAAGGTTATAGTCAATTAGAAGGGATAGACTATACAGAAACCTTGGCATCAGTTGCCAGGTTAGAATCTATTCGCATTTTAATCTCATTTACTATAAATCATGACATTACTTTATATCAGATGGATGTAAAGAGTGCATTTTTAAATGGGTATATTTCTGAAGAAGTGTGTGTGCACCAAACTCCTGGTTTTGAGAGTTCTAAAAACCCATATTTTGTTTTCAAACTTAAAAAATCGTTATATGGTCTGAAACAGGCTCTCAGAGCTTGGTATGAAAGGCTAAGTAACTTTCTTTTGGAAAATGACTTTACCAGAGGAAAAGTGGATACAACACTCTTTTGTAAAACCTTTAAAAATGACTTTCTGATTGGTCAAATCTATGTTGATGATATTATATTTGGTTCTACTAATATTTCCTTGTGCAAGGAATTTTCCAAGTTAATGCAAGCTGAATTTGAAATGAGTCTGATGGGAGAACTCAGATTTTTTTTGGGAATTCAGATTGATCAATGTTCAGAAGGAACGTACATTCATCAGAGCAAGTATGCAAAAGAACTTCTGAAGAAATTCAACATGTCAGAAAGTAAACCTGCTAAGACTCCTATGCACCCGACATGCATTCTGGAGAAAGAAGAAGTAAGTAAAAAGGTTTGTTAAAAGCTCTATCGTGGTATGATAGGCTCTCTTCTGTATTTGACAGCTTCTCGTCCAGATATTCTGTTCAGCATAGGTCTTTGTGCTCGTTTCCAATCACATCCAAGGGAAACTCACTTAACTGCTGTTAAGAGAATCCTAAGGTATCTAAAACGAAAAAATAACTATGGTTTGATGTATAAAAAAACATCAGAGTACAAGCTTTCTGGTTATTGTGATGCAGATTATGCTGGAGACAAATTGGAAAGGAAAAGCACTTCTGGAAACTGTCAGTTTCTGGGAAGTAACCTTGTCTCCTGGGCAAGCAAAAGACAATCAACAATTGCTCTCTCAACTGCAGAAGCAGAATACATCTCAGCATATCTGTGCAGTACTCAGATACTCTGGATGAAGAATCAACTTGAAGATTATCAGATACAAGAGTGTAACATTCTTATCTTCTGTGATAATACTTCTGCCATTTGTTTATCTAAGAATCCTATTCTACATTCTAGGGCAAAACATATTGAAATAAAACATCACTTTTTACGTGACTATGTTCAGAAGGGTACTTTTCAATTAAAATTTGTGGATACAGATCACCAGTGGGCTGATATTTTCACAAAACCCCTTGTTGAAGATAGATTCGTATTCATTCTGGAAAACCTATTTATTAAACCTTGTCCAGAATGAGATGATGAGAGTTTAATGTGTCAAGCCACCAGAACTTCTGATATAAGATTCTGATGTTAAGCAAAGTGTGTTATTTATTTTTATTGACCTTCTGATTCATGATACCTCTACAAGTTAGAAGATGTCCTGATCAGAAACTAGTCCAGTCAGATACCTCTTGGTATTCTTGATGTTGGGAACATCAAACGTGCTCTCTTGAGAACAAACGACTATGATTATTTGTGACACATGTCCGAAATCAAATCATACCTACTGTTGAAGAGACACCTCGAGCGTTGTAATTTTGTGAGACTAGGTTTCAAGTAATTATTTCCTATATATTCACATAATCATGTTTAACGCATTGGATTTGAAAATTTACTTGATAACTGTTTAAATCTTTACGTCTTCCTCCCTTATTATGCATTCTTAAAGTTGTGTGTAAGACAAAGATTTCTTGAAACCAAACACTCACTTCCATACCTTTATTCTTTGTCAGATTCTGCCTCCCTTTTATATATATATATATATATATATATATATATATATATATATATATATATATATATATATATATATATATATATATATAAAATAGAAAATTTTACAGAATTATGTGGTTTGTGAAAAGAGTTTACGGTATCTCTAGCTTATGTTTTATCATATTTCATAGTATATTAAGAAATATTTTTTATTTCTGAAAAAAATTATGTATAATTAATCATAAGAAAATAGTGTTTATGAAAAATATCATGCATACTTCGTTCTAAATATTGTTCATACAAAATATGATGCACACTCAATTGTAAAAAAATATGGTGTTCGTAAAAAAAAAAAGTCATGCATTTTTTTTACATAATTTTTGTAATTATTTTGGTTTATACCTAAAAAAAATTATACATTCTAAATTTAATTTTAAAAGTTATTAATATTAAGATATATGTAATTTTATTTCATAACATTCACCTTGTTTTATAAATTTAGGTTTAAAGTTTTGTTATTAAGGTAATAACACTAAAAATTAATTTTTTTTAAAAGTATTATCACATGTAATTAACTGCTTGTTAATGTGATGGGTATTTTAGAATTGTGACCAAATTTAAATCAGTATAATAGAAAATTTACGTAAAGAAAACTGAGAGTACCATACAGTAGAAAATAACTATGTAGGATATTTTTTATGAACACTATTTTGTTAACAAACACAATTTTTTTATAAAAACAATTTTGTTATGAACAATAAAGTATACATGACTTTTTTTGGGTTAATACCTATTTTCCCCCCTACCATATGGGCGTGTTTTAAAAAACCCCCCTGCGAAAAAAAAAGTTGCAAGACTGACCTTAACATATTTTAAAAGTTTTGATTTAAACCTTTATCAGGCCACATCATCAAAAATGCTTATGTGGCAATCATTTATTTAATTTTTAATTGGAACATATTGCCACATCAATTAATTAGGAATTGCATTGACTGTTTTACCCTCATCTTCCTCTTCCTTAGGGTTCTTCAATTTTGTTCGTAACACACAAAGCCACGACGTACGGTCGATCGGTTATCCAGAAACAACATCTGCAACCTTAAAAAAAGGAAATCTCAAAACCTTATCTTCTCCACGATGCTACCCCTTCTCATATCTTTTCCACTCGCGCGGTTCTCGCATCCTTCCTCGTCTCATTTTTCTCTGTCTCTCGTCATGCTCGCTCTCTCGGATGTTCTCTCCTTGCGGTGCGGAATCGCCCTTTTCGTATCTCTTTCGCGGCGGTGAATAGTGTGATTTGCGTGAAATGTTGTTTCAGGTGCGGCTGTGAGTTGTGATGAAGATTGATAGTGAGAAAGTAGTGAGCGGAGAGTTGTTGAATTCCAATTAATTTGGTTGTGGTTTGGGAAAGTGTAGTGGTGAATCGAATGTTTGTGTGGAGGGTGATTCAATGGTGATGATGATGTTGGAAAAAGAGGAAGTGTTAGGGGTGGTTTTTAGGTAGTTTGGAAATGGAAAGCAAAGAAGGCAACGATATTGTTCGTAAAAAAAATATGGGTTGATGGTTCAGATTGTGGTGAGTAGCAGTGAAGGTTTGTTGCTGTTGAGAGATGTAAGGAAGAAGAAGATTTTCTTTAAAGGTGGGATTTTGTTTATGTGTTGTTTCAATATGAATTTTTAGTCTTCTACTTAATGGAATCTAAGGAGTATCAGGATGATTCAAGGTGAGGTTTTCATGTTGAAGAACCCTAAGGAAGAAGAAGATGAGGGTAAAACAGTCAATGCATGTCCTAATTAATTGATGTGGCAATATGTTCCGATTAAAAATTAAATAAATGATTGCCACATAAGCATTTCTGATGATGTGGCCTGATAAAGGTTTAAATCAAAACTTTTAAAATTTGTTAAGGTCAGTCTTGCAACTTTTTTTTTTGCAGGGGGGTTTTTCAAAACACGTCCATATGGCAGGGGGGAAAATAGGTATTAACCCAAAAAAAGTCATGTATACTTTATTGTTCATAACAAAATTGTTTTTATAAAAAAATTGTGTTTGTTAACAAAATAGTGTTCATAAAAAATATCATACATACTTCATTGTAAAAAATAGTGTTCTTAAAAAATATCATTCACGCTTAATGTAAAAAATAGTGTTTGTAAAAAACCTTGCATTTTTTTTGTTACATGATAATTTTAATTTTTTGTTTATTTATAAAAAAAATATTTATATCTGGATTAATTAAAATCAGATCAGATCGGTCGGTTCAACCGGTTGGATCAGAAATCGGAACTCAAATTGGTATGATTGGATTTGAAAATTGGTATGCAAAAGCATCTATATTTAAATTGGAAAATCGATCCAAAATTTGAAAATCGAAGAGTTTAGACGATTTTTATGGTCAGACCAGATTTTATTTTTAATTTATAAAAAAATATAATAAAGAAATTTATTTTGAATCAAAATATTGTTTGATTTAATTTCCTCATTCATTCTCTAATCGCTCATTGAAAAATCAAATAGAAAAATTAAAGTAAAAATTATTTTCAATTTTTTTATTCTCTATTAATTTGATGAATTTGATGAATGCAAATAAATATTATATAATAATATAAATATATTGTATATTATTACTATTATTATTATTATTATTATTATTATTATTATTATTATTATTATTATTATTATTATTATTATTATTATTATTATTATTATTATTACTTAAAAATGAATGTTTTTTTCTATAAAAAAATGTCTTTGGCCTACCTAGCCTATAATCTATTACTTTAGTTTTGAAATTTTACTTAACATCGGATGAAAAATTAAAATTGATAATTTTATTATAGAGTAAACTTTTTATTTTGAACAAAACAAAAAAAGTTTCAAGTAACAAAATTGTTAAATTTTTAGAGAATGGGGAGCACGAGGGGGCATGGGAGGCCGAGGAAGACGACGCCATCGTCGTCGGAGGTTCGTGTCACGCCTGTTCAACAAGTCATTCATTAAGCAAATCCTCTAGCACCAAAATCAATACAAACGAATTCGATCAACCTGAACCTAGTGTGGACAATGAGGGAAATGACGAAACCCTTTAAAATGGGATATCAAATTTGAATTTGAAGCGAAAGCAGATAGAAAGCTATGGGTCGATGTGCTCAGCGAAAACAAGAATCCGGCCAATGTATGGTAATCAAATACATTGCCCCAACCTTAGTTAATGGAGACATAGAGATCCAAATTGAAGATGAAGATGTTGAATCCGAAATGAAGTTTTGAGAATCTACTCTGATAATGTATGTTCTTGGTGGGGATTTAAGTATGAACATGGTGAAGCAGCTTATGGTAAAAGCTTGGAACTTTGCTCGACTCCCAGATTTGTACTACCATGATGAGGGTTACTTTCTCCTCAAATTCAAATCACACAAGGATATGGACATTGTTATGATGAAAGACCCCTACACCATTCGTAACATGCCTATGTTGCTCAAGGATTAGAGGCCAGATTTTAACCTCAAGCAGGACATGTTGCAAACACTATCGATATGGATTAAGCTTCCCCAACTGCCTCTCCATCTTTGGGGACCAAAGATTCTTAGCAAGATTGAAAGTGCAATTGGGACACCTCTTGTCACCAACGAGTGCACTGCTAACAAATTGTGTGTCTCTTATGCTAGAATTTTGGTGGAAGTGGATGTGACACAAGAGATGGCAAAAGACATCACCATCAAGGACCGAGAAGGAAAAGTTATCAAACTGCCCGTGGAGTGCGAATGGAAACCATTATTCTGTGATAAATGTCAGAAATTTAGGCACAAATGTGATGACATGAAACCCAAGAAGGTGTGGATACTAAAACCGAAACAACATGTAGACAACAATATACCACAACAAGCTAAGAATAAGTTGTCTCCATTTATTCCATATGATGCCGAGGTTGAAGCTCCCAAGTCGGATCGGACAAGAGTCAATAGAAGTGGAAATGACAAAAGAAAAAGCACAGGTATTAAAGGCACCACCAGCAAAGTTCATTGTGTCAATGTCTTTGAAGCACTAGAAGTTTTGAATGACTCCCCAGTGTTTCATGATGGTGACCCATGGTAGTCACTTGGAATGTTTGGGGGCATAACAAGACAGGCAAGCTTAGGGAGTTAGCTCTCGTCTCCTAGAGCTTTGACCTGATATTGCAATATTATTGAAAACTAGGGTGAAAGGAAATAACGCTACCGCTGCTAGAAAAAAACTCATTTGGAAGGACAACTATGTGCACAACTATGATTCCCATGACAATGGGAGGATTTGGTTACACTGGGATCATAATAAGGTAGATGTCAAATGGATATCTGTTACGAGCCAAATGATTCACTGTGGGATTTTGTATTTGACTGGCAAGTTTATGTATTGACTTACAGCTATTTATGCACTCAACAAACTTGAGCAGAAGAAGAGATTATGGAGTGATATTAAAAAAATTCAAGAGAACCAACAAAGATCTTGGTGCTTGATAGGAGACTTTAACAATGTGTTGCAAACCAAAGACCGTATCGGAGGTAAATTAGTGACTGAAACGAAATATATTGACTTAACCACTATGATGAACAAAGTTGGTCTATTTGAAAAAGATAGCATGGGAGACTACTATACATGGTCGAACAAACAATCTGAAGGGGCGATTTATTCTAGAGTTGATAGACTTTTGGAGAATGTGGATTGACACCAAGCCAACATTGATTCAACCCTTTACATCCTCCCTCCAAATGTATCTGATCATGCTCTTTTGTATCTGTCTGGACAGGATAAGCCTTTGATGAGAAAACCTCACTTTAAATTCCTTAATTGTATGGTTGATTTATGTGGCTATGAGGAGACTGTCAAAACCTGTTGGAACCAACATATTGAGGGCATACCAATGTATTTTTTATGGTAGAAATTAAAAAGACTGCAGCTTGTCTTGAAAAAATTCAGCAAATTGTCTCCAATATCCACCAGAACATTATCAAAGTCGGGGCTGGCCTGAATGTTGCACAAAATGAGCTAAATGCTGACAAGATGAATAGGACCAAGATTGAGAATTTTAAAAGATGCACTAAAGCCATTATCTACTGGAATGAGATGGAGGAACAAACCCTTCACCAAAAATCTAAGCTGGATTGGCTCAAACTCGGGGAAGGGAATAATTCGTACTTCCACGTATCCATTAGGGCGAAAAGCAATGCTAAAAAGCTGAATCTGATGTACAAGGAGGATGAATCTATTGTTACATCCCAATCTGATACTAAGGAGGAAATTATGAATTTTTATGCAATTTTGATGGGAGCCTCAAAAAACACCGCGGGCCATATTGATGTTCAAGCCATGAGGGTTAGACCGCAGTTAAGCATAAAGCAGAGGGAGTCTTTGGTGATTTCTATCACTGAATCTGAAATGTATGGGCCATGAATGCCATATGTGACCTTAAGGCTCAAGGGATTGACGAATTTAGGGCGAAAATTTTCAAGTCAAGTTGGCATACTATAAAAAATGATGTTATTGTTGTTGTCCTCGACTTCTTCGAGAATGAGAAGATTTTCAAGGCCTTCAATAATACACTGGTCACACTTATTCCCAAAAATGTCGAGGCTAGATCGATCTAAGACTATAGACCCATAGTTTTTTGCACTATGTTTTACAAGATTATCTCCAAAATAATCACAACAAGATTGGGCAAGGTGTTATGAACCATTATTAACAAGTCTCAAGCCGCATTCTTGTCGGGTCAACAAATTCACAATCATATTCTGCTAGGCTATGAGATGATTAAGGGTTATACTCTAAAAAATGGGACTCCTAGATTCATGCTACAGATTAATCTTCAGAAAGCATATGACATGGTCAATTGGAATACCCTAGGTTGTATTTTAAAGGAGATTGGAATACTGCACCAATTCGCAAGATGGATCATGACAGTTGTAACATCCGTATCTTATACCTTCAACATCAATGGTCATCGAACTACTTGTATATAGGTCAGGCCTAGGATCCGACAAAGGGACCCCATATCACCCTTTCTGTTTGTGATTGTTATGGAATACTTGAATAGAGTCTTACATTGTATGTAGCGCGATCCAAACTTTAACCACCACGCTGTTGAACCCTAATTTTTACCCCTAAGATTTCGCACATTTCATTTTCATCTCATACCACAACCAAGATCACAATCCGTGTTTCTCCTGAGCATCTATATATTATTCTCACTTACTTGTTTCTGTTTACTAAACTCTAACCAAAATACCAACAAATTTGCTGCTGTTTGCTTGTTTCTCTCTCTGTGTGTTTAAGGTTTTGCAGGTTTGTCAAAGACAATGAAGTGATTTCAAGTCAAATGTGATTGTTTGTTCTAGATCCAGTTCAGATGGATGTTTGACCTAATCTTGGTCAAATTAAAAAGTTTGCTTCATCTGCCTGTTATTTGTGCCAGTGGTTTATTTCTCAAGCAGTGACTGTTCAAAGTCAGGATGTCTTGTGTTGAGATTCTTCAGTTTATCAAGCATTGGTTTGGGTTCAGAAAGTCAAGTTCATATGAGTTCACCAGTCCGAATTGGGTCCGTCTGCGGATTTATTTTCCCAGATGATTGATTCAGACGAATTTTTGAACATGATTCAGAACTTATTATTAGAGATTTAGAGAATTGTGGAAAAGTTCAAACAGATTCAAATGGTCGTTGTTCAGTTGTGGCTTATTCAGTGGTAGCAGTGTGCAGTTTATGTAGCAGTGTGCAGTTTATCAGAGGCTTGTGAAAAAAAAGTTTGGTTATCCATTAGCTATCCATGATCCACTTCGTAAACCATCCACATTTCCTAAACCATTCTCATTCTAAACCATTTACCTTTTTTTTAACAAAATCCAATTATCCATTTTTATAAACCATTTTTCTTATCCATTTCCATTCTCCACTTTTACATATCCATTTTTAATATTTCATATCCATCCTAATATCCATTTCTTTCAAACCCATAATTTATATCCATTTTACAAAAATAATTCATATATTTCCTATCCATTTTTTTTCTTATCACCAATTAAACCAAATTCAAAATAAAGCCCATATCCACTTCTATACCAACTAATATCCACATCCATGAACCATTCCTTAATATCCATAAAAATCCACATTTTTAATTTCCAATTCAATAACCATTTCCTTAAATCCATTTGATTTCCATATCCAATTTTAATTCAAAAGTCCATTTGAAAAAAAAAATTGTCACAAAATACACAAACTCATGAAAACATTTTCCAAGCCAATATTCAGGCTGTACCACACAGCCCACTTTTCCATTCCCAAGCCTCACAACACGAAGCCGAAACCCCACGTGAGCCATCTTCCTACAAGCTGCAAGTACACACGAAAATGTCAGCTACTACAAACTGCCATAACATGAAATCTTGTGCTAAGCCATCCAAGCATCAAATAACATGAACTTTGAGTTGCTATCTCCCAAGCTAACATCATGCCATTCCTCTCACTACTTTCCAAGCCAAACACGGCCTAACTTCACAATATCCCAGCCATTTCACTGCTACTACTTACATGAGCCACTTGAAAAAATCACGTCAAGCCATGCCCTGCACAATTACAAAACGGCATGAGCAAAACGCATCACAAAACACAACTTCCAATTGCAAAACGACATTGCGTCGTAACTCAAAATGCGGAGCAAAATACCAAATGAAAACAATATCATCACATGAAAACGCATGAACCAAAACGTTACCTGCAAGTGACTAAATCAAAACGCAAGTGAGAGGAGTGAAACGACAACACGATTCAAAATCAAACTCACCTTCACTTCAACTATAAATAAGTGCTTCTCCCACCCTTTTCTTCAAGCTTGAATAGCCGGAAAAACTCTGCAAAAATCCCACAAGCTTCAATTCCATTCATTCAAATTTCTTCCAAAAAACCTTAAACAGTTTTCAATCACATTTCTCTTAAACCTTCAATCATCTTCATACCTTCAACTTCCATAAACAAAAAAACTCAAAATCCTGAAAATTCCACAATAGAACTTCGACAACAACTTCATTCACACAAGTCCAGAAAAGAAGAAGAAGAAGATTCGGATTGAAACTCACCATTTTTTAAGGTAATTGGAGCTTTTCGACGTAAACTTCGCGGTTTCAATTTGAACGATCCAAGCACAGTGGCACGAAATCGAACACATATTTGGAATCTACGTTGAGTTTCGATCACAACCGTGCAAGTTTCAAGTCCCGTCGCGCCGCCGTGATGAACTTTGCATTTCCATGGCTCCAGTGAACAGTGGTGTTGCATTTTGAAGAGAAGAATATGATAATTGACTTTCTGATTCTTTCTTCTCTTTTTCATTTAAATTTTTTTAAAAAAATTTTTTTCCTTCTTTAAGAAAGAAAGTTGGGCCGTGTGGTCCTTGGTGCTACTATCCGCCACCACACCTTGCTATTTTAACCTCCATTTCCTTTTTTTTCTTAATTCAATTTTACTTTTCATTATTTTCTTTCTCTTTTACTTATATATTTTAGATTTTAATTTTTAGTGTTTTTCTTTATATTCTTGAATGTTATTTTAAAGAAAAACTTCTTGAAAAAAAAAATTATTGGAAATCTTTTTGTTCTTGATTTTATATCCCTTTTGATTTATTGATATTTGTTTTTTTTATTTGTTGTGTGGATCATAATTGTTAGATCCACTTTTTTTCTACATCTCTTTTCTTTTTATCGATGAAAGTCTAATGGATCTTAGAATTTCTTTGTTGAATTCTTGATCAAGACGAGATCGTTACCTAGTTTCTTTTTGTGCGGTATTGCTTTCGGATGACGATTTACATATCGTTCATCTAGCATGCATTAGCACAAAGAGCTATTGACCGACCTCATTGTAGGGTAATTACTCCGTAAATTACTCAGCGACTGCTTAACATAGCGCAACATATGTCCCTTATCGGAAAACAATAAAAAATTATTGATTATTTGTCTTTTCGTTCAACACTTATGAGACTTGTTGTTAGGAGGCTTTGGTCTTATCAATCCTCTAATGAGTTCTCATTAACCTTGACCTAAGTGCAATTATTCAATTATTATTGATCACTTACTCTAACAACTAACAACTAATCACTAACTTCTAACTTTTACTTTTATGCTTCCTTCTTGCTCCCTATCTCTCTTTTACTTTTATGATCCATTATTATCATTTCATATCATGTTTATGTTTCCGCAATTTTTTCTTTGTCCGTTGGACACATGTTTGTGCTTCCGCAATTTTTACTTTGTCCGTTGGACACATGTTTATGCTTATGTCTTTTTCTCTTTGTCCACTTGGACCTAAAACATTAACAAAGGCCAAAACCTCTAAAAAACCGTGCTTCTAATCTTGGACTATGGTTACTATCCTTTGCAATGGACATGGAGTTTTGCACCTAGACCTTGGACATCCAATGCAATTCTTGGAACCTTGAACTTAGAACTAGGACCTTTTCCCTTTGCTTTGGAATTATGGTTCGAAGACTATGGAGCTTGCTTGTGTGGTTAGGCTATTCTTATCCTTAGCTTTTACTTTATGCTTTAGGATAGTCACTTCTTCTCCTCCCCATTCTTCAATTTTCAAAACTTTCTCTCTTTTTCAAAACTTTCTTACTTTCAAAACTTGAATCTCTTTCATAATCAAACCTTGACTTTGTCAAGTGATTTTACTATTTTCTTTTCATTTCTTAACAAATGCTAAACTACATAAGCATGTTGACACCTTTTTCAAAAGACTTAAAAAACATCAAACTCATCACTCTCTTTTTGTGCCCTCGTGCACTTTTTCCTTTAACTTTTTCATAAGTTTAGACATGATTCATTTCTTTAAGCCGAATTATTCGCTTGGAAATGAAGACTTGTCTTTACATTTTAAAATCAACCAAAACAAACAAATTTCATTCTTTGTACCACGAACTACGTGGTTTTGATCCTACATTGCACTTCGTGGGTACGTAGGCATGAGACGACAAGTCTCTCCAAACACAAAAATCTTAAAAAAACAATTTATCTTCTCATCTCCTCAATCTCTTTTCAAGCAAACCCTTTTCAGACCAAAAGCGTAAATATTTCAAAGGGTTCCTATAGAGTACTATAGACGTTTTGGGTGCTAACACCTTCCCTTAACGTAACCAGCCCCCTTACCTAGTCTTTGTTCACTTGTTCTTGTTTTAGTGCTTGTGTAGGTTTTGTTCGCTCTTTTTCCTTTCCTTTTTTGGATAAAATAAAAGTGCGGTGGCGACTCTTGCTTTTCGAGTTAAGTTAATCAATAGCTTACACTCACGATTTTGCCGCTACACACGCCAAATGCAAAAAGCTTAACCTCACTCATTTATCCTTTGCAGATGATATCTTGTTATTTTCTCGTGGTGATATTGGTTCCATTACCATTATGACGAATACTTTCAACAAGTTTACAATGTTAATGGGATTGTAGATCAACCCAAACAAGTGTAAGGTCCTCTTTGGAGGGGTAGACGTCCTTACTAAATAGGACATCATTGAGCTCACACACTTTACAGAAGGTTCCCTCCCTTTCAAGTACCTGGGGGTTCCTTTGACAAGCAAGAAGCTCACTATCCATCACTATATACCTATGGTTTACAGGATTGTTGGCAGGATCAGACATTGGATTATTGTTCTTCTTAGTTATGCGGGTCGAGTGCAACTTATCAAGAGTGTGATGTTTGCCATCGCGAACTTCTGGATGCAGTGCTTTCCAATCCCCCTCCATGTCTTGTGCAAAATTAATTCCATCTGCCGATCTTTTTTGTAGGCTGGAAGGAAAGATTCTAGCAGGAAAAGCCCCGTCTGGTGGGACATGGTGTGTCGGCCTCGTGATCGTTGTGGACTTAGCATCATTGACCTGAAATCCTAGAATAAGGTGACGATGTTGAAACTCCTATGGAATCTGGGTGGTAAATCGGATAGCTTATGGGTGAAGTGGATCCATACATACTACTTCAAACATTCTGACTTCATGACAACTAGTTTCACTCCGAATCAGTCCTGGATCATGAAAAATATTATGAAGAGCAGATAGAGCATTGGTACTATGCAGCACGTGTGGGACGAGATGCTAACTAAAAACAAGTTTAGCATGAAGAGTTTTTACATGCTAATGAGGTCTGAAGTGCCTAAAGTGTCGTGGTATGGGCTTTTCCGTGGTAATGCTGCTAGACCTAGAGCGGTAGTGACCTTGTGGCTTGCATGCTATGGTCTATTTGGCTACAAAAGTCCACCTTTGTCAATTTGGTTTACTGGATCAAAATACTTGTTGTTTTTGCACTGAGGAGGAAAATATGAACCATTTGTTTAATGGGTGTTAGAAGCTTAATTTGATATGGTCCCAAGTTCTTGATTGGATCCATGTGACTCATATACCTCTCACTTGGGATAGAGAGCTTGCTTGGTTGATTCACAATACGAAGGGGAGGGATTGATGGCCTCTTTACCAAAGCTTGCTGCAACAGAGACCCTTTATGGAGTCTGAAAATACCGTAATGACATTTGTTACGGAAATAATGTAGATAATACTAAGATTGTAGAAAACATTTTTGACATATTAAGATTGTAGGAAACATTTTGGACATGATAATTTATTTATAGGCGGTGGTATAGAGGGAGTCTTAGAACACATGTTGCCAAGTTTATGTTCTAAATTCTTTTTTTTTTTTCCTGTTTTGTTCTTTTTGATGGCTGGATCCGAGTGATCGTCGTGTACTTCTAACTTCTTTGAATTAATACAATTTCTGTTGATTATAAAAAAAAAAAAGTTTTAAATATTTTAGATAGTTTTTTTTTATTGATAATATTGAAATATTAAATATAAAATTTCAAATATGAAAGACTAAAAAAAATTAATAAACTGTAAAATGTTATTACTATAAAATTATCAATAATTTTTTATATTATTTTTAAATATAACTATTTTTGTGAATTATTATTCTTATATAAATAAAATATTTATGTATTTATAAAACTGATTTAATCAGAGTCCAATAATGATTTAACCTTAAAACTTTGAATTTGTAGGTACATTATTTTAATGCCCGGTCTAGGTTTTATATATATATATATATATATATATATATATATATATATATATATATATATATATATATATATATATATATATATATAT
Organism: Lathyrus tuberosus; assembly: GCA_022829125.1. Lineage (NCBI taxonomy): Eukaryota > Viridiplantae > Streptophyta > Magnoliopsida > Fabales > Fabaceae > Lathyrus > Lathyrus tuberosus. The sequence goes on along the minus strand of JALAZF010000308.1, from coordinate 5,619,243 downwards.
ATATATATATATATATATATATATATATATATATATATATATATATATATATATATATATATATATATATATATATATAACTCTTGGTTTTAGAAATTATTTCTCATTAAGATATATACAATTTCTATAACATTCATTTTGCTATATACGTATGACATTTTTCTTTAAAAAAAACAAAGAAATAAAAAAGAAAAAAAAGATCAAATAAAAATACTAAAATACATTCTCCGGACTCATTCTCAAGTTAAAATCATAAATGAATTGAAATATGCAAAGATAAAAGAAGACGTGGATCAAATAATTGCACAAATGGTCAAAATAATAGAAATCCTTTAAACTCTTTGTACCATAAAAAATGAAAAACTCTCTTCGAAAATAAATTTCTCTCAAGTACCCTCCTTAATCCATCTTGTTTTATCATCATAACTTAGTCTAACATTGGTTAACAATTAAGTACTAATAATAATTTATCATTAAAAAACACATGACTCGTCCACAAGATTAAAAGGGTTTCTAATCAGTTAGGGAGCTAGTTAGTTATACTAACAGAACTCTAACAAATTAACGGAACTCTAACAAATTAACTTAAAATTTAACAATAAACTAATTAGTATAACTAACAATCTAATCACACATGAGATAACATATTTAGTATTTCCTCCGTCCCATAATAAGTGACCCATTTGGAATAAAATGATGTCCCAAAATATATGACCTATTTCAATTTCCAATGCAATTTTTCTTATTTTACCCTCTAATTAATATTACTTTCATCATTCCCAATACATCATAAGGGTACTTTAGTAAAAATATCATTCTCTCTCTTTCATTTATTCTTTTTTTTTTAAAGTGTGTGAAAAGTCAACTGGATCACTCATTATGGGACGGAGGGAGTAAAATTTTTTTGTTGTTTATGCTATAAGTAGGTGTATCTGCCTCTCTTGCACCAAGTCATCCTTTACAATCAAATCAATCTATTGGCCAACATGATGTCATTGGAAGAAGAAGAAATGGTGTTGAGTTATGACCATGGAGCCATTGGTGATGGCATTAGTGGATCAAGTGTTAATTCTGGTGGAGTACACAATCAAGTATATAATTTACAAATGCTTGAGGCAGTAAATTTCAAAGTTCCACTACCTCAAGACTCAGAACGTCCAAGAAAATACACTCCTAAGCATGAAGCAATTACACCTCCTAGCTATCCACAAGTGCAAGCGCCTATGGTTAACAACCCTGCCTTTTGGGAAAGATTAGGTCTTGAGGCATATGGCACTGACACACTGTTCTTTGCATTTTATTATCAACAGGTTGTTACCTGAACATACTATGCGATTAATATTATTGTTATTCAGTTATGTGTAACTTATATTCATTTTTTTTTTCTTTCTTTAGAATACATACCAACAATATTCGGCTGCAAAAGAGTTAAAGAAGCAGTCTTGGAAATACCACCGAAAATACAGTACATGGTTCAGCGGTATGAAGAGCCTAAAGTTGCTACCGATGATTTTGAGCAAGGAACATATGTGTACTTTGATTTTTATATTGAAAATGCTGCTCTGCAACAAGGATGGTGTGTTGACTAAACATTTTATCGTATATTGATTTTACAGTTTTTTTTTTGGTTATCTTTTCTGTAACTTGGTGTGATGATTCAGGTGTCAAAGAATCAAGACTGCATTCACTTTTGAGTATAATTATCTTGAAGATGAGCTTCTTGTATAGACGACCAACATGGAAACAACGCGTCTTCTAGTAAAGATGGATTGGCCCGATCAGCTTGTTTAGGAACGTTGGTAGGAAACAACATAAGATCCTGAAGGTGTACTTGTATAGCATGTAACAAGATTTCTTGATATTTATGTTTTTATTAGATTAAATGTTTCATGTGCTTTGATATGAAAGACTTTTCACGCCTTATAGATAGACTAGTGTTTATTTTGGGTTTCTTTAATGTCAATTGATTCTAGTGCTAGTTTTGACAATTCATACACCTGAAGAAAGGATCGTCTGGCTCAAATGCAGAGTTTTAAACAGAATGTTATAACCTGGTTGATACATATAGGATTATGACACCGGTTTCTAGTTCATGCCATGCAAAGTTTCAAACATAACCTTATGATCTGGTAGATAAGTTAAGATTATACATCAGTATTGCAAAGGGACGGGTACGTATCCAGTACCCAGTACGGGTACTGGTATGGAATACGTCATTTTTAAAAAAACAAAGGTACGGATACGCGAGTATAAATTCATATGTACTCCGATTTTTCTTAACAGAAGATGAAGAACTTGATTGTGCGAGGAGTTTCAATGCAATGATTGAAGTTTAGCGATTGAAGATCCATAAGTTATCAACCATTCCTTTGGTTTCAAGATCCACCGAACTTGCAACGAATCACATCGGTCAAACTCTACATCAGCACTTGAAAAGTCCATTTAAAAAAAATATAAAACTATACCATTAGAAGAAAAAATTGAATTCGCGTACCCAATATGTACCCGTTAGAGTACCAATTTAAAAAACAATAAATAAAAAATAGATACGGTGTCGGTACGTACCATACCAGTACCATACGCGTACCGGTATCCGGTAAGTACCCAGTACCAGTACTTTATCTAAAATGGAGTATCATGCTTCACAGCATCAGTTTCTAGTAATACTTGTAACCATGTATGTGCTGTTTTAGTTCCTTTGGAGGTTTAGTTCTATGCAGTAGCATTCTCGCTACTAAACCTTCATGACTGGTACTTGATGAGTGCTCATTGGAAGTATGAATCCATCATAATTTTCATTGTATTCAAAACTTGTATTATAGCTGATATTAATAGAATTCTAATTAACTGATACTAATAGAAGTTTCACCTATAAAACACGGACACCTCTAGAAATAGGAGTGTCGCGATATCCGACATGTGTCGGTGTTCGACACTTGTATGACACATGTATGACACGTGTTGGAAAAGTCAAACAAGTGTCAGAAAAGTCAGACAAGTGTTTTCAAAAAATTAATTTTTTTTCTTTGCTTCGACACATTTTGAATCGGTATCCGATACCCATATAACACTCATACAACACGTAGTCCGAAAAATCAAACAAGTTTCCTTTTTAAAGAATTGTGTTTTTTTTCCTTAACACACTTTATACATTTTCTAGACAAATCTCTCCCACTATTAATAGCATTAAACATGTATTGAAACTACGTTATCAACAAAGAATTAAAGATATTAATTTTTGTTTGAATATTTTTAACTCTTTTGATATTAGATGATTAAATGAAACTCAAATATTATGAAATATATAACAGTGTTGGTGTCCTAGGCTTTTAACATGTCGATGTCGGAGTGTCCGTGTCGTGTCGTGGTAGCCGTGTCAGAATTTGTGCTTCATAGAGTTTTACAAATGTTAACAATCTTGAGTGAGCAAAAACTAACTCCGTTAATTCATGTATTAAGCTAATCATGGCTTGCTCCTTTGCTTTAACTCTAACACTCTCACACAAGATCAAGTGAGTTTATAAAGAATGAACTTGAGGTTGGACTTGAGGTCTTGAATAAGTACCAGGTGGTTTTGTCAATGTATCAGCTAGTTGAGCAGATATTGGAACATGTTAAATAATAAGTTTCTTTGAAATTACTCTTTCTATAACCAAGTGGATATCAAGCTCGATATGATTGGTGTGATCATGGAGAATAAGATTATGAGATAGCATGAGAACACTCAAATTATCACACAATAATGTGGATGGATACAAGGAAACACCTAGCTCATATAGGAGGGATTTCAACCATATTAATTCAGAGATGGTATGAACCAATGCACGATACTAAGCTTTTGTTGTTTGATTTAACAACTAGCGATTGTTTTTAGAACTCCATGTCACAAGATTTGGTCCAAAGATAAACACAAGAATCTGAAGTTGACCAACGATCATTTGGATTACTGACTTAATCAGAGTCTTTATAGGCTCTTAAAAGAACTTATGAGCTGAAGTGGTAGAAGATAAAACTATAGTTCCACTTAGGTACTTTATTGCTCTTCTTAATTTAACCCAATGAATATTAAGAGGAGATGACATAAATTGACAAGTTTTATTCACACTAAAAGCAATAACTAGCTTGGTTAATGTTGTATATTGGACGACACCAGCTATGGACATGTACACTTATGGATTAGAGAATGTTTGAGAGTCATGTTTGTGAATGTTTGAGAGCCATGTTTGTTGAGTTTGCAGGTGTTAAAAATGGGTGTAAGAACTATTGAGAAATAATCAAATAATCAGTCACTTTAAAAAAAAATATTTTTCTCAAATCGATGCAATTTAAACCAACAGCTAGGAAAACCAATTCTATGGCACAATAGTAAGAGCATAAAAATTCAATAGCAAGAACACCAAACTGAATTTTTAGTTCAAATTGATAAAGTTTGCCACACATTCAACTATCACCCGAAAGCAATATTCTTCTTCTTCTCTCAAAGTGTCGATGATGTCCTGTTTATTTCTCTCTGCTACTGTTTTTCCTTTTTTTTTCTCCTTTTTTATTACTATGTTGTTGTTGTCGTCCAAATAGGGTTTTAAAATCCCTTAAATCTCACATGCGCCAAAATTGAAAGTAAGCCGAATTCTCTTCTTTTTTTAAATAAATGGTGAGTTCCGCTTTCAGAGTGAGTCCACTCTACAATTCTCCCCACACGGCATAAGTGGAAAGGAGTTGCTCCATCATGTCCATCTTCTTTCCGCAGCTAATCATCTTTGTCATCATATTTGAACCATTATCGTCATTATGAATCTTCTCAAGTGAAAATGACTTCATCGCCAACACATCTTGTAACCAATTAAACCACGCATCAATTTTCTTTGACCTAGAATAAAATGCCAGGTTCTTACCAAGCTGAGTTGCAGGGCCATCCTCGAAAATTTGGAGGCCCTGGTCTAATTTTAAAAATGGGCCTCAATAAAAGGAAACATAAATTTTGTTTTGTAAAATAATACATTTAAATAGTAAAAATGTAGGTATCATGAGTATAACCATTGACATTTGTGCCCAAAACAAACTTTTTTACCACAATGCTAACTAATATACATTATAAATTAAAATCAACAACTAATACTTATATATTTATTTCAAATTTATTATTTATAAAAAATAATTTTGAGGCCCCTATTTTTTGGAGGCCCTGTGTTGTAGGCCTCCTTGCCCGGGCCCAAGGCCGGACCTGCTGAGTTGCATGCTGACTATCTTAGAACACCACAAACTTTTCTTGCTCAACATCTAACTCTTGTAGAAATTTATTCGTCCACAAAAGTTCTTTAGATGCTTCAGTTGTTGCAATATACTCAGACTCAAAAGTAGATAAAGTAGCACACTTTTGTAACCTTGATTGGCAATACACTGTCTCCTGCAAAAGTCATCATATATCCATAAGTAGATTTTCTAGAATCAATATCATCGGCCATATATGCATTTGTGTAGTCGTCTAACATAAGAACACCGCTCCCAAAGCATAAGTACACTCTTGAAGTACCTCTAGGATATCTGAGAATTAACGTCACTGCTTGCCAATGATCTTTAGCAAGATTAGAGAGAAACTGGCTAACAACACCAACATCTTGAGCAATATCTGGTCTTGTGCATATCAAAACATACATCAAACTACCAACTGCATATGCATAAGGAATGTTCTTTATACCTTATTTGTCTTCTTCACTTTTAGGACATTCTTAATTTAATTGTGTTGAGACAACCACAATTTAACTTTCTTCCTGTTACGAGAAATTCTATACCATGATTTAGTTTTACAGGACCTAAGTCCTTCAGTGCAAAGGACATGCTTAACCCTTTCTTCAAACATTGAATTTTCTTAGTGTTATGTCCAATAATAAACATGTCATCATCATATAAAAATATCATTTTCTTCACAAATACACAATGATTGATTAACAATAGTTTTCCCATAAGCGTTTACTTCCATGAAAGAGTCAAACTTTTTGTACCAATGTCGTGGAGCTTACTTGAGACCATAAAAACTTTTCTCCGATCTAAAAACAACCTTTTCTTTACCTTTGAGTTCGAAGATCTCAGGTTTCTCCATATATAGATCCCTTCCTCCAAATCGCCATGAAGAAAAGTAGTCTTCACATCAAGCTTTTCAACCTCTAGATTCAAGCTAGATGCTAATCCCAACACAACTCTAATAATTGTCATCTTACCACAGATGAGAAAATTTCTTCAAAGTCAATACATTTTTCTCTAATTAAAACCTTTCACAACCAATCTTGCTTTGTATCTTTGTTCAGATTTATTCTCTTTAGACTTTATCTTGTATATCCATTTATTCTTGACTGCTTTTCCACCCTTAAGAAATTTCACCAACTCAAATGTGTGATTCTCATTTAAGGAATTCAAATCTTATTGTATGGACTTTAACCACTTTTCTTTATTGAAATTTGAAATGGCATCTTGGTAGTATTCCAGCTTTCCACTATCAATGGTCATCACATACTCTTCAGGAGGATATCTCTGAGAAACTTGATGTTCTCTTGTAGATCTTCTGAATGAGAAAATATTTCTTATAGAAGAGAATCAACATAAATCTTTGTCGTTATTCGCCACATTAATTGTAGGAGTTACAACATGGTCACCTTGAGTTTACACCTAACGCATTTTTTGGCGGTCCCAAACTACAACACATAACGATTTCCAAATCACCATAGCATCTTTATTGCCATGCCCATCACTCTCCTTCTCATGATTCAGGAGGTGGAGATAGTAGCCATACACCTCCCAAAGTTTGTCGCACTAGGAAGTCGCCACCGCACAATTCTCAGATAAAGGACGAGCAGGACACCAAGGACTGAGCCCCCTTTCAGTGCCAAAATAACTCATTCTCAAAACACATCATTTGATATAGGATTAATGTTGGCTAATTTTTGTACGTGCAAGTATACATAGTCAAATTAGCAGCAAGTAATAAGAAAAATTATCAATCCCACAGAGATTATATTAAGCATAATCATTTTCATACAAGAATTTGTAAAGTAAACATGAGAAAAAGTAATAAAATAATGGTATGTGTCACGTGGTTAACAAAGTGGAAAAATAAAGAAGATAATTAATGGTTAACACAAAGAGAAAGAATATGTTAGACAGTGTTCCATTTAAGGAATCCATCTAACATATGCTTCTGATATGTTCTGTCATGACAAATGAAGTCAAAACATGATCTTAAGGTGTATCTCTACAACATTAGTAACATATAAAATAAATTAAGGGGACAAATCTCTAAGTCTCACGTGTAACTTTAATACATGTTTGGTTTCATTCTGAATGCTCTCTATGATTGCAACTCTTTATGTCTAAAGTAGCTAATCTAGTGAATATTTTTATCCTACTATTTTCAACTATATTTACTTATGAGTTCCACTTGTCAAAGGATCTCTCAACATTAATAAGATGTTATCTACTCCCAAGGTAGCCTGATAAAGGAATAAATATATGGCATAAATTCACATGAGTAAAATATATCAAGACAACTCATTTATAACATTCAAAATATTACTAATTCATTAAACTTCACATTATCCAACAAAGCAAGTTTAGCTCATAATGAGCAAAATAAGCACAATACAGAAAGTTCTTAAGTTACACATTTCTAAACAAGAAGATAGAAAAGATAAACCTAATAATGACACTTCAATAAATTGCAATTTGTTACTCAACAGGTGATGTCTTTCCTCACGCCTCTCAGCGACTCTATGTCTTCCTTTATTTCACTTCTGCATAATTTTCCAAGTTTTAGAACATTTTTCTTCATTGCATTGCAACTCTATTTATAGAGGTTTTTCAATTGTGTATTGTCTATCTTTGGTTCTTGGGTCTTTACAATGATCCATTAACTTAAGCCCAAAGAATAAAGCATATTCCTTTGTGTTGTACTAGGATAGTACACTGCACATGGGAGACAACATGATGTTATGGCAGCATTGCAGCAGAGCATCACTACAGGCGCAACATCAACAAACTTTGACAACTTTTCAGAATTTTGTCGTGCAGGGTTTCATCCTTATCCATTCATTTTCTCCAACTCAGACATATTTTCTTCTCAAATATCTGTCACGTCAGCATTAATATTGAATTTTAAAACTCATATCAACATCTTTTGGCTCAAGGCCTGCTGAGTATGGGTCATAACTTTCTGGCGTGACACTTCCTGGCGTGATAGAACTCGTCACAAAAGTTGATTCTGCACTAGCACAAAACACATAAAATTGACAAAAGATAGCACCTAGTGTGCTATATCCTATATTAACTAAAGTAACATAAAACATAAATAAATGACATTACTCAAGTTATAAATTACCCTAAAATTCAAGTATAAAAGGATTAAATATCTCACATAAAATTAATTATCAATTACTAAGTCTCTTGAAAAATATTTGAAGCTAGACAAATACGATGGAAACAGAGACCCAAACGAGCACATTGGACACATAGATACCATGCTCGACTATCACCGTGTCAAAAATGCATTGAAATGAAAATCGTTCATGCTAAAACTCAAAGGAACCACCATGACATGGTTCGAAATATTACATGAAAGCTCTATCAATTCATGGAAGAAGTTGAACGATGAATTAACTAAGCGAATCACATCATAGAAGGGAAAATTGAAGATAATAGATGTCATTTGCATTATACGCCAGACTAAGAAATAAACCCTAAACCCTAAACTTTAAACCCCCAAAAATCTAAACCCTAAAACCTGAATTGAATATGTGAAAAGAAATAAAGGGTCGGAGAACCAATTAAATGGTTGATTCAGGGATAACTGGCGCCGAGATGACATGGACTGAGACACACACTGGGGGACACTAGCAAAATTCTCATATTACACCTCCCTTAACACCAAGAGAAAAAAATTACAAGGGTGTGCTAACAACAAATTTAGGGGTAAGATTCCTCGGTCCCGTTAAAGAATCCGCTAGGAAGGATATGTCGAGGTTTTACGGTTTCCATAAAAGCCACATTTACAACACGGCGAATGCGTCCATTTGAAATACTTCGTCGTTGAGATTATTAGGAAAGGAATATTAGGTCGATATACATGGGAGGTCAGAAGGGAATATGGTGGGGAAAGGACAAGAGGTTCTTTTATAGAGTAAAGAGACAAAACAAACCATCACATAAGAAAGAATCCCCCTTCTAGAAAAATCATCACCAAAGCCACTTTATAAGCACACCCTTTACTCCACCCACAAGAGACCTTCACCTCTGCGCCAAAGAACATTTACGAGAACTTTTAGCAACAAGACATAAATCTTTTGTTCCACCACCAAAATAATGGAGTCGTATGGGAGAATATCTTCTTGATTCTCACGATATCCACATATAACTTCTTAAATATTCTTTGTTGCGTCTCCATAATTATTTTTATTAACCGATCACATCATCACTAATTTCCTCGACCAACAATGGTAGCTTCCAAACAACTTGATTGGTTGTTCACTACTATGTTGGTATTGCAACAAAAACATCAACATTGGTCTTCGTATAAAATCAAAAAGATCATCTTCATTCCGTTGGGGTAGTCATTCCAGGTCTAGTAACATCTCCAACCACTTCATTTGATCATATTACGATTCGTCTATCGATCGAACAAGAGACTTTCCTGGTTTTGTTTTCTTTTAAACCTTTTTAACTAGTCAAAGTTCTCTAAACCGGGTTTAAGGAAAATCTCTTTTCAGCCCAAATCCTCCTATTTGCATGTTCTCTAAACCTTCACTCTGTTCAGTACCTAGGAACTTTGAATCATCAAAGGGTATTTGGGTTTTAGAAGTGCTTGCTGCATTTGGTCTTTTCTTCATTGATAACACATTCTTTTTAGGAGTCATTCCTAAGTTGCAGCTTTTTAATGAAAAAAAGTCGGGTTTCCTCCCAACAAGAACTTGTTTAACATCGTTAGCTCGATGCTTGTTCTATGGTTCAGAGATTTTTTAATGGGGTGGTGCAGTGGCTTGAGCAATTTTACCACCTAGACATTGTTTTGAACTTTATTCTTTGAAATCCCAATTCTCTTTTGAAGTTACTTATTCAAAATGCTTTGCATCCCACACCGTCATTTTGGTAAGCATGTTGCTTTCTAACTTTGTCACTTTGGAGAGCCCCTTTGTAAGCCAATGAGCCAGTCGCCTTGGGCTATTGTGACATGGCAACTTTTAACTGGATTGTTGTTGATGATATTTCTGGTGTTGTCTTCGACTTCAGCCATGACTTTGTGAGGGATTCTGAAGTGGAAACCTCCTCTAGGTCATACCTTACTTCTCTTTGCACTTCTTCTTTTAGTGGTGATCATGTAGGACCAGCGATTATAACCATATTCAACGGCTCTAGGTCGGAATGGGTGTTTCCTTGGAGGGAGAAACTTCTTCTTTAAGGTCGTTCGTTATATGCTCTTATATCATACGATAATGGGAAACCAAATCTTGTATTGGTCCTTATGCCCCTTACTACCTTGTCGGAAGAAGAGATACAGATTAATCTGCAAACGAGGGACCTTTCTTGACATTTCATTCATACTTACCTGCGGACCGCAGGCTGCGAGCCTAGCAATGCAAAGGTGTTAGAGCATTTGAACCTTCGATGTCGGTCGAGTGCATTGATGTATGATTGGGTAAAAGTAACGGTAATGGTCACTTCCTCTGTTTTTATTACTGATAATGTCCTAGAAGACGTTAACATTGTGGTCGACGACCCTTCGAAGTGGTCAGTTTCTGCGATGCCAAGAGAGAAGCGGATATACAATTCATTTAATGATTGTATGGTTCCTTTTTACGAATGCTTATTTACAAAGATATGACTTCATCTACCTTTTTATGAGTTTGAGAAAGTCGTCCAAGAATTTAAAGGTTGCTCCTTCTTGGATTCATTTGGGGTCTTGGGTGTTTATAAGGGTCTTTTGGTTGTGTGCTAAGTACAAATCTCATAAGCCTTCTCTTGGCTTATTTTTTGACCATTTTTTGTCCAAGGCGCACATCCCCAGATAAATTTTCAACCACAGACTTCTTCAGCTTTTCCCAGTCGTCTCTTGGTTCGACCCCTTTATTCTGGATGGGGTGGTTTTTTGAGACGTTTTGTATTGGTGTAGCCTCTCGCCCCTATAACTCACTATGTTTTCTGTTATATCCATGTTAACTCCCTTCGATACTGTTAGATTTTATATTCGAAGTATTGGTCTAAAATCCACTTTAATCGTGATGTTGGCTTCTATTATACCGATATGGGCTCTCATTCACCGAGCAAGGTGACGATGAAAAAGCAAATACAATCATAGTTTCAGGGACTGGGCTATGAGGAATGGTTCGGCCCTGGTGAGGTTCCCCCTACCGAAGTGAGGAAAAGGCAGATTGATACTCATGTTATCTTGAGTGCAGTTAATCTTAAGGAGATAAAGAAGATTTTTGTTGAGAGCAGAGTCTTCACATTTTTTTACATGTGTGATTGTATTTTGCATATAACATGGACAAAGTGAGCAAGTTGAAGGTGTCCTACAGTGTTGTCGATGCCCAAGGTATTCGAGCCACGGTGAAGACATGAACTTCTTCTTCTGCCCTCATTCCTACTCTGATCCTTTATCTTATCTCGACCTTAGAAACTCCAGCTCATGTGCTCAAGGTGGACCTTATGGACGTTGTGGCCACTTTCATAGTGGAGGAACCAACTTCGCCTCCAGTTTCAACCAAGAGGGTTTGGGACGAGGAACAACAATATCCCCGGGGTAAGGCTTCTCCGAAATGGATTCATGTCGTTGAGGGCGATACTTCTCCCTTTATAAAGATATAAAAAAAAACTTATCCCGGCTTCCACACACACTTTAGGAGGCCACTCCTGTTGTTTCAACTTCTGATTTGTCCTTCGTCCAAAATCTTCCTGAGGAGGATAAGATGGAAATGACTTCTGGGCTGGCTTATAGTAAGTTCAAATCTACTTTTATCTTTTCTCTCATTTATACTAAATGGCGTGATGTATTTTCCCTTAGGAGTCGCTTCAAGGAGAGAGACACTTGGAAAGAGAAGACTGAAGCCCTGGATCTGAAATTCACCAATCTTTAGGAGGAGTTATTTGCTCTATAGGAAGAAGTTAATGTTGCTACCTCTTTACGAGAGGTAGTGAAAGTACATGACTCCCCTTCTACCTTGGAGGCTCGTGTGACTAAATTGGACAATTCTCTTCAAGATGAAGAGAAGCGATACAAAGTTGTTTCTGATCTTGTTAAGGAGAAAGCTCATCAAGTGGAGGGACGTCGAAAAACCTATGTCCAGACGACTACAAACTTGAAAGATCTTCAGGGTGAAGTGGTCGGTCTGAGGCTGATGCTCCATGATTCTCTTTAGAAAATAATGCAGGTCGTGCTCGAAGTTTGCGAGCAAGTTGTGGAGCAGGAAAGGAAGTTATGCCATGGTATTATAATTTCTGCCGAGGAGGTGAATCCTTTTAAGTCTACTCCTAGTGTGACTTAATGAGATTGTCCCTGGGCATCGGCTTCAAATTCCCCGGATTAAGTTTTTCTTTTGTTTGTATTATTTATTTCCTGTAATATTTCCCAAGCTAAAGTGTCGCAGGTGTAATAATAATTAATATTTAAAGGAAGCATTTTACCTTGATGATTCGAGTGTTTGTCGTTTTTAGAGCTTTACTCCAGTCTTTGTTTTAACATTAAAGTTGCTTACAAATTATTGTAGCTTCGAACTTGCTCTTTTACTCTCTGAAGTCTTCATTCGCTTTAGAATTTTGGCCGAAAACCAAAGCTCGTCGGTGAGGATGGAGTACTTGTTGGGGTATGAGAGCCTTTATTGTTTTGCTTTACGAAAGAAACAACGCCTTTGATTCTAATGGGTTGGCAGACATGTCTCTGGAATTTTCCTTATTCGTTTGTAACTTGGTGCATTAAATGATGTTGTCTACTATTTTTTGTTGCTATAGGCAATAAAGTGTACAAATATATTTTCTGATACACACTTAACGCATTTATGAGATTCCGATACGACTCAAGCACATGTCATGCCCTAATGTGTATCCGATACAGACTTAATGCATTTTTTTTATTCTGATACTGGTCAAGCATATGTCGTGCCCTAATTTGTATCTGATACAGACTTAACGTATTTGTACAATTCTGATATGGCTTAAACACAATTCATGTCTGTCATACCCCAAATTTGTCCTACCTGTGTGTAAATGACCTCTGTACATCCTTTTTTTTTCTTCCAAACCATTTTCAATCCAAACTTTTTATCCATGTCCACTTCAAAATTATTTTCCATAAAAATCCATTTCATCTTTAATGTCCGTAATTACCCATTCTCCATTATCCAATCCATTTGTCCAAATCCATTTCTAAACCATTTTTCATTTCATATCCATTGTGTCAATTCCACTTTAAATTTAATTATCCATTTTCAACCAACATCAAAATCCACTATATCCAAGTATCCATTTTTCTTTCTTAGCCATTATTCATTCTAACCATTTTCATACCTATTTTCAATCCATAAATATCTATGATCCATATTTCCAATCCATTTCATATCCAAAAATCCATATTCCATTTTTTCTTTCATATCCATCTTCAATTCTAATCCATTCCTATTTTTTTTCCAAATTCATTTCAAAACCATATCCACTTATCCATCACTTATTTTTCTCATCCAATTGTCCCTTTTCATTTTAATCCATTTTTTGGTTCGATTAAATTTGATCCGTGTTTTATTTATTTATTATTATCATTTTTTCTCTATTATCCATTTCCTAAACTACAAAATCTCTACAAATCATTTCAACAAAACATTACCATTTCCCAATTTCTAAAGGTCAAAGTCCATTATACCTTTTTATTATACAAAGAATTTTGTCACAAAAGATTCTAAGCCCATTGTCATTACAAAGAGGGCCATTTTACAAATTACAAGCCCATTACATTAAACTTTTGATTTACAACAAAAATAAATTTAAAAAAAAGGGGAAAAAAGCCAAGAAACATGCTGCTACAATAGCGACACTCCAAAACAACTCCTGCACAAAGCCGATGTCCAGCTACTTGCTGCCAATATACCAAAGCCTTTGAATTTTGACCAAACCGTACCGCTGCACACTGTTTCAAACCTGCAAAGCTTTGCCCGAAATAACGTTTGCTTGCCATGACAAATAAACTGGCAATTCCTGCATTCCAAAACACTAAAACACAAAACAAAACCTGTTTAAGTAGGTATCATTGAAAGGGACCCAACATCAACAACAAGACAAACCACTTGTGTTGCAAACTTAATAAACAAGTTTAGAGTGGATTTTAAAAGGGGGGTAGCGGTGAAAAGAAGGGAGAGGAGAGAAAAAAAAACCTTCAATCATCTTTCTCAATCAAACCAACAACTCACCACCGAACCTCCCTTCATCTCCAATCTTCACCCAACCATTCTCACAAACCAACTTTCATCAACCTCTCACAACTTTCTTTGTCCGTTGCCATTTCTTTTTCATTCTGAACCTAATTTCCAAACCCTTCAGTCCACCATTAAGACTCACATTCCATCTCTAGCCATAACCTCATATACCATGCCATAGTTTCAAGAAATACCATGAAAGTTTTGCTACTATACACCACCTGCTACACACTAACCGCAAACATCCACCGTGAAACAATCACCAAGCTACTCTCGCCATTACTATTCATCATCTTTACCTCTCACATGCCGGCGTAGTGGAACCAAACAACGCACCATCCATGAATGTGTAAAACCGACGACAACAACCGTTCGGAGTTCCTTCACGAAAACACCGCCATACCGCGCATAACGACAACATCACCCACCAACTGAAACCTCACCTTCTTCAAACCACTGCAGACCCTCGACTGCAACAACAGAGTTTAGCATTTTCCAAACTCAGATCCATAAATTCTCAAACCAGATTGAAAAGAAATTGAAGAAGAAGAGAAGCAAAGAAGAAAAGAGGAAGAGTCATTACCTGTGAAGTTGTCGTTGACGCCGAGTTCGAAGAGCCACCATATCAGAATTCTTCTTTGGTATGTATTCTTCTAAATCTTGCTAAATTTGTTGCCTATGAACCGATTTTACACCGCATCCCTTCTCCAATTGCTCGGTTATGACGATTATTTAGATCAATTTATGATTAAGGCTAAAGACTCCCAGGGTCTCGGTTCGAACTCGCCATTTAGGATCCATGGAAATAATTGTTGAATTTGATATAGGGGAGAGGAATCAGTGAGGGTTTGTGCGGTCATTCATGGCGGACTCGTCGTTCTTCGTTGATTGTTGTAGGCATGTGAATACCAAAACTGGGAGATTTGAGTGGGGATTGAACGTGTGTGCACTAGCTTCTTTTTTCTTTCCGTAAATGAGCCGTTTGGAGAGGAGTTTCAGGGTTCATCATGAAACCCTTCCCTTTAAAGGTGATTGATACGGGTTTGGGCCTGGGTGCCCGACCCAAATCTTCTTTAGACTGTTGGATGGCTTTCCTTTTTTTCCTCAGTCCAATTCAACTTCAAGCCTTACCATGTTTATGACTGATGTTCGTTTTTATTTTTAAGATTATATTAGATTTTTTTTAAATTTAGAAAACATAATTATTATAAAAAGAAGAGATTTAGTTCAATTTTTAACGGTTAAATAATTCTAGAATTAGTGTCATTTTTAACTTTTAAATAATTTGAGAACTAGTTTAGTTTTTAGATTTAGTTTTAATTCTACCTTTTTTTAATATGACGAAAATAGTAAATATAAAAAAAAAGAGTTTTATTATTATTTATATTAAATATATTTATTTCATATTAATTAATTAAAATATTAATTAATTTTATTAAATATCCATATTTAATTTAATTAATAATCTTTGTATATAATTTTGTGTGATTTTACATGTGATCTCTAACCGACTATCTTGACTATGTCTTACTCATTTTGTGCTTATGTTGTGATAATACCATTTTGACTTTCGTTTCTTACTTATGCAAATCATTTTCAAAAATAAATTCTCGATTCAACGTCGAGCCATTTTTCACCCTTGTAAGTCGAGCGCTTTTGCCTTGCAATCGACCTTACCTTGAACCATTAGGACCTCCTTTCCATTAGTCCTCAACCATTTCGCACGCAAATTTAAACCTCGATCAACATCGAGCATTTTTTCAAATCAAATTAATACATTTAATCATACTTAAACACTTTTCTTAAAAAGGAGAAAAGGGAGTAGAATGGAATCTTCGATTCTTCTCCTCAATTATTTGGGCCCGAGGAATCTTTCTTAAGTTCAAGTAATTGTCTTCTTTAAAAGACTCATAACGCAATTACATATCAAACCCTTTTTACAATAAATCAAATCAAATCTTCTTTTCCTAAACACTTGGATGAAAAAGAGAGAGAGTCGGTTCTTCGACTAGCTTTCCCGATTACTTGGGCCCGAGGAATCTTTCTTAAGTTCAAGTAATTGTCATCTATTTAACATACTCTAACCATATTAAAACTCTTTCATAATTAAGGATGAAAAAGAGAGAGAGTCGGTTCTTCGACTCGCTTTCCCGATTACTTGGGCCCGAGGAATCTTTCTTAAGTTCAAGTAATCGTCACCCAATCAAAATACGAACACATTAATCCACAACTCAAACACCTTTCCCAAAGAACATTGTTTAAGCCATTCTTCCGCGCATATGAACTCGTGCTTCAGCCTCCCCTAGCGAGCAGACAAGCCAACGTTTAGCAGTTAGAATGTAACCTAAACTCTCGTTCGCCTAAAACACGTCCAAATCCAACTCTCTTTCTCAATCAAATCTTTAACATACTTAATCCAAATCAAACAACTTTTCACAAAAAGAACATTGTTTAATCCATTCTTTCGCGCATATGAACTAGTGTTTCAGCCTCCCATGACGAGCCGACAAGCCAACGTTTAGAAGTTAGAATGCGAATTAAACTCTCGTTCGCCTAAAAAAACACAAACCAACCGTAGTCCCACGAACTACGAATGCTCTGACTTTCCCATTGCACGAGGGAATACGTAGGCACAAGGATCTTAGTCTTTGCCGAGCACACTAATAAAAAACCACCCATTTCCCCCTTAGAAAGCAATAAATCCTTTTACCTTAGAAGATAAACAAACAAACTATATCTAACTTTCTCACGAATCGATTCAAGAGGTTCCCGTTGAGTACAACGGACGTAGAGGGTGCTAATACCTTCCCTCTTGCGTAACCGACTCCCGAACCCGTAATTTGGTTGCGACGACCAAGTTCTTATCTCCCTTTAAAGGTTTTCTCGATATTTTCCTTTCCCTCTTTTGGGATAAATAAAGTTCGGTGGCGACTCTGTTTCGAACAGTTTTTTCCACGTCCATCGCGAGGATCGTATTTTTTGAGGTACGACAAATGGCGACTCTGCTGGGGAATCATGCATTGCCCTATGCTAGAGAGAGTCAAGCCTAACTTGACTAGATTTGTGAGTGTTATATCCGCTTGTTTGCTTATCTTCTCTTGCTTGTTTGCTTGCTTGTTTGATTATCTATTATCTACTTGCTTGCTTGTTATTATATCCTATTATTATCTCTTATGACATTGTGGGGGTCCTCTGATCATTGATACTTTGTGAGACGACTCTACACCCGAGTCGAAAAAAACCCTAGGATTAGGATGATGGTTGTGTAGTGTAGGCTTGCGTGGTCTCTTCCGCGTGGGTTGAAGCGAAAATCACCGCTTGGAGTAGATTCCCTTGGAGATATTATTGTTGTGGTGAATCTTTGCCATGGCGGTAATATTTTTTAGGTGAGTCGTCGATCCCAAGGACCATTAACCCATTTACCCATGGTGGTTGGTAGCGTTAATTCTATGTGAGTTAATGCGAACGCCCCAATCAGATGAGATCCCTTGAACGTATTACTTCCTGACAGTAATATTTTCGACCACGATCTAGGATTCTGAGAACCCTATTTAGAACCCGTGTGTCGATGGTTGTGTAGTGGGCGCCTCCGAGGAATCTTTCTCGTGGGGAAGAAACGAAGACCTCACCTAGACGAGATTATTTCGAGAATATTATAGTCGGACAAATCTTTGTCGTGGCTATAATGTTTTCGAAATATATCTGTAACTCTAGGCACCTACCCGTTTAGAACTTACCTGTGGGGGGTCCTGTAATCAGAGATATTTTGTGTCTAACTCCTTCCTCAGAATCAGATGTTGTTTTGATCCTGGAATCCTGCATTGCATACTCATGACATTAGCATATCATTTTCCAATAAACTCATCCGATCCTCAGTCCATTTCCTGCCAGCTGATTTCCCGACGCTCATATTGAACCTGTGGTAGCCGCAAAACATTTAAAGCAAGTTCAAGCGGAGATAGGAGGAGCATAGACAATTTGAAAGTTGCGATGGCTATGTCAGAGGATAGCTTTCAACATATTGGGATGAAGGATTCTGACCCCCCATCAGGTTTTGCTGTGTCGATTAATCCATTGTTTGATCATTTACCTTGTGATCATACTCCACGAGTGAACTTCCCTGCTCAGTCTCAGATGATGTCGCTGACTGATTCCATGGAGAAAAGGTTTTGTGCCCTCGAAGAGAAAGTTCAAGCTATGAAAGCGTGCGATGTTTCTGGACTCGATGCTGTTGATATGTGCCTAGTGCCAGACTTGGTAATTCCTCCAAAATTCAATGTACCCAACTTTGAGAAGTACGATGGTATCAGTTGTCCAAAGCGTCATTTGGTGATGTTCTTCCGAAAGATGACTTCTCATGTCCGCGACGACAAGTTGATGATTTACTGTTTCCAAGACAGTTTAAGTGGTGCATCTTTTAATTGGTACATGGATTTAGAAAGAAGCTGTATCCAATCATGGAAAGACTTATCCAATGCTTTCCTAAAATAATATGAGTACAATTTGGACATGGCTCCCAGTCGCACGCAGCTGCAAAGCCTATCTCAGAAGAGCGATGAATCTATTAAGGATTATGCACAACGGTGGAGAGAGTTGGCAGCTAGGGTACAACCACCACTCTTGGACAAAGCATTTATTGATATGTTCTTGGAGAGTCTGCATGCCACCTATCTTGAAAGAATAACTGGCAGTTCATTCTCAAGCTTCTCTGACCTTATAATAGTAGGAGAACGCATCGAGAGTTACCTCAAAGCTAAACAAGTCCAAGAAGTCTCGAGTAATCAAGCTAGTGAGACTGAATCCTTCAGCAATCCCCAAGAGGAAGAGGATAATGAAATTGATGCAGTCCTAGCAAATGTTGAGTATTCTCAGAGTACACTAGCAAGACTTTGTGGCCCTTCAGCTTCTCGGAAGTTATCATTGTCAGCGCCATATCATCCTTATGGGCGACCTGTCGATCCTAGGGCGTCATACCAGAAACCTATGATTTCTCCCAATGCAAATCAACGAGCCTGTGGTCGAGGATATCAAAATCATCATCAGAATCAGCATAGGCCTCGAAACAACTTGGAAAGAAGAACTGCTCCTCTCCACCTAGTTCCTATGTCGTACAGTCAACTCTTGCCGCATCTGGTCCGAAACTCACTAGTAGAGCCCAAAGCTATCAAGTCGTTTCCAGAACCATACCCGCCTGGATACGACCCCAATGCACATTGTGGATATCATGCTGGATCAATGGGGCATTCAACTGAAAATTGCAAAGCTTTTCAAGCCAATGTGCAACAGCTGATTGACAAAAAGTACATATCATTTCCAGAAGGAAGCTTGGTTGTGCATGTCAGCTTCTCGCCCAAATAAGTTCCAAGACTTCAAGAGGCAGCTAGTGGTTCAGACAGAAAGACTTCCTCAGATACTGGCAATCATTGGATTATTTTTATCATTCGCATTTGTAATTTCTTTGTGATTAAATGCTACTTGTTTTGAACATTGTTTTGAATGGTAATATTAATGAAGTGATCATGCATTTTTTGAATTAATCATGTCGTATTCACTCATTTTTTCTTTACTTATACATAAAAAAATAAAAATACAAAAAACAAAAAAAAACAACAAAATTCTTCCATATGCTTCTTCTCCACTCTCTTTATCAAACTTTTGTTTAGCAAAGATTGAAGGGAGGATGATGAAAATGAGATACCCATAATTGCTGATGGTATGCTTTCAGATAAAATCCTGCCAAGGATGTACAGGCATTGTTTTAAATCCCCAAACACTGGAGAGACAAGGAGTTAATCCCTAGTAAACCACTTCGAGCCTAGAAGTAGCAGTTTCCTTCGGATATTTAAACCCTTACACTCAACCTGGGGCAGGGTAGTGTTCAGTTAACCTAATTACGCACTCAGTTCACAAAAGCAAAATCCAAAAACATGATGGTTGTTCATTAATTACCCATGACTTGGCAGTCACAATCCTATGACAAAACAAAAAAAATAAAAATAAAAAAACAAAAGCCTGCTAAGTCGAGCACCTCAAAGGAGACTTAGGCAAAAATCAAGGCAACCCTGATGGACTCAAAAAGTAAAGTCAGTCCATGCAAAAGATAGGGATAAAAAACAAAAGAGGCCCTCAGATCCTCAACAAAAACCAAATAAAATCCAGTGACCACCTTATCAAAACCAAAGGGTCACTGACACCCATCAAAACAGAATAAGGTGACTGCCATTTCGAGCAAACCTTGAATCATTCATCACTTACACCGTCAAGCGTTCTTAGGAGACAGATGTGTGTCAATTTAACTGAACGTAGGACTGGAGATCATCACGAAGAAGGGGTGGGTACAAAACACACTTTGAGCCTTATATCCTTTGTTTCTATAACTGTGAACCAGACCACGTTATAACCCTCAAAAGACCTAATTGAGGCGGGGTTTAGTCTGAAAGCATACTACAGCAAGGTTGCGTAAATTGACTCCTAGAAATTTGCTAATCTTCTGAATTGGTGTCCCATTCTTGCCATATCTTTCGAACATCAGCTAAATCAGCACCACGTTTGGACTAATGGTTCATCCGTCACACACTATCACATCATTCTAATAATGACTGATTTTCAAAACTTGCATGAGCATCACATTAAAATTACCATTTGTAAACGAATAATTTTGACTACAAGTCAGTATTTGACATCAAGGAAATTCCAACAAGGAGCAATCAAAGAGAGCTGGGTCATTCAACAATGTTGGCAAGAACTAACAACGCCTCATAACCCTATGGAACAGGGGCATTGACATCCGATGATTATGGAATCAGTCAGTATAGAGCAAGTCCCCGAAGCATTAGTTTATTATGGGGCAAGTCATTCAAGATCAGTTTGAACATGATGAATCATCTCAAGACTCTACCAACCAGGGGCAGGCCACCCAGAGGTTCTTTTGATTAAAGGAAAACCCGTCCAATGTTCAATCGACACAAGTTAAGTCGCTCCAACGCTCATTCTGGGGCAAGCTACCTCAAGGGTACTTCGAAGCCAAATACTTCAAGAGTCATTCAATCAAGGAAGAATCCTTTCACGACTTGGAATTCTGGGGCAAACCATCTCGAGTTCATCTCATGGTACATCTGCTTCCAACTTCCTTTCAAAGACGAAGCCTTTCACGATTTGGAATTCTGGGGCAAGCCATCTCGAGATCATCTCATGGTACAATTGCTTCAAATCTCCTGTCAAGGAAAATTCTTCACAGGCCCAGACTGGGGCAAGATGAGCTACACAGGGGCAAATCTCTCCGTTACTTTCAATATGCTCAAGCAAACATCGTCAAGTGACCTTTGAGTTCGAGACGAGTATCGGGGAATCATGCTATCACCCCACCAAATAACCTTTTGCCTTCCTTCTGACAAGAAGCCTTGCTGCATAGGAACCTATCCATCCCTTATCCTCTTCTGGGGCATCCTTGGAACTTTAATATCATTGCATAAATCACTCATATGCATTAGTCATGTCGCTTCGCTCATTGCATTATCATACCTCAAACCTAACCTTTCAACAAGATTTGACATTTCAAAGCCTGGTATTGCAAGACTTGACACCAAAGTCCAACTTAGCTTGGCAACCCAAAGTCCAACTTAGCTTGGCAATCCAAGGTCCAGTTCCCGTCTGGCAAAACATTAGAAGGCCCAGTTCTCGTCTGGCAATCCATTTTAAGGCCCAGTTCTCGTCTGGCAAATCTTTTAAGGCCCAGTTCTCGTCTGGCAAATCTTTTAAGGCCCAGGTCTCATCTGGAAAATACCCTATTCACTCCAGTTCTCGTCTGGTAATCTATCCTCCAATCCAGTTTTAGTCTGGAAGTTTAAACCAAAGTCCAATTTCATTTGGCAATTACCAAATCCAATCCCTGGTGATACCTTCGACAAGGAAACTTATCCCCAGTGCGCCCGATCATTTGCATCGTCATAGCATCCAAGCATAACATCATAATCATATCTATCATATCTTGTGAATTCATACGTGCATTAGATTCCTCAGCAGTTGCATCTTAGCATGTGTTTCAGTGCATCCCGTATTGCATGGCATATACATCCCCAGCATCATATCATGGCAGGGTCCAGGATCAATTCGCAAGCATCTTGGCTAGTCCTTCTTCAAAGACAGTAGTATTCTTCTAAAGAGAGTTGGTACCCCGCGCATGCTCTTGGAATTCTATTCCCCAGCAAGTCATTCTTCAACCATGCAGTTGATAATGATAATCCCCAGCAGCTGTTGCTATTCTTACTCCCCAAGCAGAGGATACCATAGAAAGTTTCTTGTGAGCTTTCCCCTGCAGAGCCAGCACATTTCCTCCAACAGGAATCTTGCTCAAACTATCCCCCAGCAAATTTACCACAAAGATACTGCTTTGGTATCATCGAGGAACCTTAACGGATAAGGTGCTGCTTCGACATTCCAGAGAATCTTCTGCTTCCAAAGATACTGCTTTGGTATCGTTGAGGAACCTTAATGGATAAGGTACTGCTTCAATGTTCCAGAGAATCTTCTGCTTCCAAAGATACTGCTTTGGTATCATCGAGAAACCTTAACGGATAAGGTACTGCTTCAATGCTCCAGAGAATCTTCAGCTTCCAAAGATACTGCTTTGGTATCGTTGAGGAACCTTAACGGATAAGGTACTGCTTCAATGCTCCAGAGAATCTTCAGCTTCCAAAGATACTGCTTTGGTACCGTTGAGGAACCTTAACGGGTAAGGTACTGCTTCAATGTTTCAGAGAATCTTCAGCTTCCAAAAATTCTGCTTTGGTATCGTTGAGGAACCTTAACGGATAAGGGACTGCTTCGATGACCCAGAGAATCGTATGCCTTCAGAGATACTGCTTTGGTATCATCGAGGAACCTTAATGGATAAGGGACTGCTTCGACGACCCAGAGAATCGTCTGCCTTCAGAGATACTGCTTTGGTATCATCGAGGAACCTTAATGGATAAGGGACTGCTTCGACGACCCAGAGAATCTCAAGTTATTTTGTTCAATTGGGAACCTCGCTACCTCATTCTGTTAGCTCTTACACTTTACCTTTTGTCAGACAAATTTTGGGGTCTTCTTGTATCTAATTGACTTCTACCCTTAAAATGAATGCCATGCAGCAGTTCATTCTCTCGGGTTTAAGACAATTAGATAGGGGCATCTGTCATACCCCAAATTTGTCCTACCTGTGTGTAAATGACCTCTGTACATCCTTTTTTTTCCTTCCAAACCATTTTCAATCCAAACTTTTTATCCATGTCCACTTCAAAATTATTTTCCATAAAAATCCATTTCATCTTTAATGTCCGTAATTACCCATTCTCCATTATCCAATCCATTTGTCCAAATCCATTTCTAAACCATTTTTCATTTCATATCCATTGTGTCAATTCCACTTTAAATTTAATTATCCATTTTCAACCAACATCAAAATCCTCTATATCCAAGTATCCATTTTTCTTTCTTAGCCATTATTCATTCTAACCATTTTCATACCTATTTTCAATCCATAAATATCTATGATCCATATTTCCAATCCATTTCATATCCAAAAATCCATATTCCATTTTTTCTTACATATCCATCTTCAATTCTAATCCATTCCTATTTTTTTTCCAAATTCATTTCAAAACCATATCCACTTATCCATCACTTATTTTTCTCATCCAATTGTCCCTTTTCATTTTAATCCATTTTTTGGTTCGATTAAATTTGATCCGTGTTTTATTTATTTATTATTATCATTTTTTCTCTATTATCCATTTCCTAAACTACAAAATCTCTACAAATCATTTCAACAAAACATTACCATTTCCCAATTTCTAAAGGTCAAAGTCCATTATACCTTTTTATTATACAAAGAATTTTGTCACAAAAGATTCTAAGCCCATTGTCATTACAAAGAGGGCCATTTTACAAATTACAAGCCCATTACATTAAACTTTTGATTTACAACAAAAATAAATTTTAAAAAAGGGAAAAAAGCCAAGAAACATGCTGCTACAACAGTGACACTCCAAAACAACTCCTGCACAAAGCCGATGTCCAGCTACTTGCTGCAAATATACCAAAGCCTTTGAATTTTGACCAAACCGTGCCGCTGCACACTGTTTCAAACCTGCAAAGCTTTGCCCGAAATAACGTTTGCTTGCCATGACAAATAAACTGGCAATTCCTGCATTCCAAAACACTAAAACACAAAACAAAACCTGATTAAGTAGGTATCATTGAAAGGGACCCAACATCAACAACAAGACAAACCACTTGTGTTGCAAACTTAATAAACAAGTTTAGAGTGGATTTTAAAAGGGGGTAGCGGTGAAAAGAAGGGAGAGGAGAGAAAAAAAAAACCTTCAGTCATCTTTCTCAATCAAACCAACAACTCACCACCGAACCTCCCTTCATCTCCAATCTTCACCCAACCATTCTCACAAACCAACTTTCATCAACCTCTCATAACTTTCTTTGTCCGTTGCCATTTCTTTTTCATTCTGAACCTAATTTCCAAACCCTTCAGTCCACCATTAAGACTCACATTCCATCTCTAGCCATAACCTCATATATCATGCCATAGTTTCAAGAAAGACCATGAAAGTTTTGCTACTATACACCACCTGCTACACACTAACCGCAAACATCCACCGTGAAACAATCACCAAGCAACTCTCGCCATTACTATTCATCATCTTTACCTCTCACATACCGGCGTAGTGGAACCAAACAACGCACCATCCATGAATGTGTAAAACCGACGACAACAACCGTTCAGAGTTCCTTCACGAAAACACCGCCATACCGCGCATAACGACAACATCACCCACCAACTGAAACCTCACCTTCTTCAAACCACTGCAGACCCTCGACTGCAACAACAGAGTTTAGCATTTTCCAAACTCAGATCCATAAATTCTCAAACCAGATTAAAAAGAAATTGAAGAAGAAGAAAAGCAAAGAAGAAAAGAGGAAGAGTCATTACCTGTGAAGTTGTCGTTGACGCCGAGTTCGAAGAGCCACCATATCAGAATTCTTCTTTGGTATGTATTCTTCTAAATCTTGCTAAATTTGTTGCCTATGAACCGATTTTACACCGCATCCCTTCTCCAATTGCTCGGTTATGACGATTATTTAGATCAATTTATGATTAAGGCTAAAGACTCCCAGGGTCTCGGTTCGAACTCGCCGTTTAGGATCCATGGAAATAATTGTTGAATTTGATATAGGGGAGAGGAATCAGTGAGGGTTTGTGCGGTCATTCATGGCGGACTCGTCGTTCTTCGTTGATTGTTGTAGGCATGTGAATACCAAAACCGCGAGATTTGAGTGGGGATTGAACGTGTGTGCACTAGCTTCTTTTTTCTTTCCGTAAATGAGCCGTTTGGAGAGGAGTTTCAGGGTTCATCATGAAACCCTTCCCTTTAAAGGTGATTGAGACGGGTTTGGGCCTGGGTGCTCGACCCAAATCTTCTTTAGACTGTTGGATGGTTTTCCTTTTTTTCCTCAGTCCAATTCAACTTCAAGCCTTACCATGTTTATGACTGATGTTCGTTTTTATTTTTAAGATTATATTAGATTTTTTTTTAAATTTAGAAAACATAATTATTAAAAAAAGAAGAGATTTAATTGAATTTTTAACGGTTAAATAATTCTAGAATTAGTGTCATTTTTAACTTTTAAATAATTTGAGAACTAGTTTAGTTTTTAGATTTAGTTTTAATTCTACCTTTTTTTAATATGACGAAAATAGTAAATATAAAAAAAAAGAGTTTTATTATTATTTATATTAAATATATTTATTTCATATTAATTAATTAAAATATTAATTAATTTTATTAAATATCCATATTTAATTTAATTAATAATCTTTGTATATAATTTTGTGTGATTTTACATGTGATCTCTAACCGACTATCTTGACTATGTCTTACTCATTTTGTGCTTATGTTGTGATAATACCATTTTTGACTTTCGTTTCTTACTTATGCAAATCATTTTCAAAAATAAATTCTCGATTCAACGTCGAGCCATTTTTCACCCTTGTAAGTCGAGCGCTTTTGCCTTGCAATCGACCTTACCTTGAACCATTAGGACCTCCTTTCCATTAGTCCTCAACCATTTCGCACGCAAATTTAAACCTCGATCAACATCGAGCATTTTTTCAAATCAAATTAATACATTTAATCATACTTAAACACTTTTCTTAAAAAGGAGAAAAGGGAGTAGAATGGAATCTTCGATTCTTCTCCTCAATTATTTGGGCCCGAGGAATCTTTCTTAAGTTCAAGTAATTGTCTTCTTTAAAAGACTCATAACGCAATTACATATCAAACCCTTTTTACAATAAATCAAATCAAATCTTCTTTTCCTAAACACTTGGATGAAAAAGAGAGAGAGTCGGTTCTTCGACTAGCTTTCCCGATTACTTGGGCCCGAGGAATCTTTCTTAAGTTCAAGTAATTGTCATCTATTTAACATACTCTAACCATATTAAAACTCTTTCATAATTAAGGATGAAAAAGAGAGAGAGTCGGTTCTTCGACTCGCTTTCCCGATTACTTGGGCCCGAGGAATCTTTCTTAAGTTCAAGTAATCGTCACCCAATCAAAATACGAACACATTAATCCACAACTCAAACACCTTTCCCAAAGAACATTGTTTAAGCCATTCTTCCGCGCATATGAACTCGTGCTTCAGCCTCCCCTAGCGAGCAGACAAGCCAACGTTTAGCAGTTAGAATGTAACCTAAACTCTCGTTCGCCTAAAACACGTCCAAATCCAACTCTCTTTCTCAATCAAATCTTTAACATAATTAATCCAAATCAAACAACTTTTCACAAAAAGAACATTGTTTAATCCATTCTTTCGCGCATATGAACTAGTGCTTCAGCCTCCCATGATAAGCCGACAAGCCAATGTTTAGAAGTTAGAATGCGAATTAAACTCTCGTTCGCCTAAAAAAACACAAACCAACCGTAGTCCCACGAACTACGAATGCTCTGACTTTCCCATTGCACGAGGGAATACGTAGGCACAAGGATCTTAGTCTTTGCCGAGCACACTAATAAAAAACCACCAATTTCCCCCTTAGAAAGCAATAAATCCTTTTACCTTAGAAGATAAACAAACAAACTATATCTAACTTTCTCACGAATCGATTCAAGAGGTTCCGGTTGAGTACAACGGACGTAGAGGGTGCTAATACCTTCCCTCTTGCGTAACCGACTCCCGAACCCGTAATTTGGTTGCGACGACCAAGTTCTTATCTCCCTTTAAAGGTTTTCTCGATATTTTCCTTTCCCTTTAATTTATATTATATTTACTAATTTTATATTTATAAATTTATAGTTTAAAATAAAAATCATTATAATTTGAATTATGAAGAGATTTATTTTACATGTATAATAATAAAGAATTTTTTTAAACAAATTATAATATTCTACCACTTTCTTTAAAAAATTCTAAAAAAAAACATCAACATATTGATGACTATAATAATAATAATAATAATAATAATAATAATAATAATAATAATAATAATAATAATAATAATAATAATAATAATAATAATAATATCAATAATAGTAATAGTAATGATAACTATCATAATAATAAAAATAAAAATATTATTTTCAACAACTCTCTTATTAATAGATATTGCCATCGAACGACTCCCTAATAATTTGAGTCCATGTATATCCCTCTGGGTATGCTCGGTAGGCCTCTGCTCTTTAATTTGGCTTGAGGGGACCCTGGTGGATCAAGTAGGAATCCTGTAGTGTTCACAAGGTGCACACTGGCAATGGATCGACGCCCGACGTTAACTATGAATTTGTTGTGTTCGGGATCTATTAACTACGAACTTGTAGTGTCTAGGCTCCATTAACTACAAACTTGTGGTATATTTCGACGTCGCTTCAACAAGTACACTAGCATTGATGGAGAGTGTGGGTGCAGTTAGGTCGGATGGCAGATTGCAAGACTTCGGTCTGACTTTCATGGAGATTCCGTCCAGACCCCGACGCAACTCTAGATCTAGATCTGAAATCTTTTCGTTTGCTATTCTGTGGATTTCTCGAAGGAATTAAATATTTTGACGGCAAGAATGAGGAGGAAACACCGACTAGCCGACTCATGCTAGGGCACAGTGTATGAATTGTCTTGTAATAACCTTAATCCTTATTTCAGAGACATGACTTAAAATAATCAATTTCTTGACCTTAATTTGTTTACTCCTAAGTCCTTAGTGAGAAAACCTTTGATTTCTTAACCTAATTACTATGTCCATAGATAATTACGTTTGAAATCAAGCATTATAATGTCAACAGTGTTCCAAGTGCAACAGGGTATCCCTAGTCCTAGGTAATATCTATTGATGCATTATTGCACAAAAAGCGTTAACAATGGTTTGTCCGACCTAAAAGTTAACCGTAAATCAATTTCTATTTGTCTAATAGAAAAAGCATTAAACACATTGTACAATAAAAATGATTATGAAAAAGCACTTATGTCATTGAACAAGGGAATTCAAGGTCCTTACAAAAGCAATTCAGACCCCCCTAGCATTGGGGGATTTAGCTACTCATAATATTCAAAGTAAATTCAACAATAAGATTAAACATTACAAGAATTTTTGATTACTTTGATCTTCAATTGCTCTCGTGCATGAAAATCTTCAGTTCTCCCTT
Source organism: Lathyrus tuberosus (assembly GCA_022829125.1). Taxonomy (NCBI): domain Eukaryota; kingdom Viridiplantae; phylum Streptophyta; class Magnoliopsida; order Fabales; family Fabaceae; genus Lathyrus; species Lathyrus tuberosus. The sequence goes on along the minus strand of JALAZF010000308.1, from coordinate 5,590,112 downwards.
TTCTCTTGATCGCTCAATTCTTGATCGTCTAATTCTTCTCTCGTCAAAAGTCCTCTTTTTCTTTGTCAAAAAAACATCTAAAACACTCTCAAGTCCAATACAGCAGTAGGAAAATACCCAAAATACCCTCACATATCACTTAAGACAAAAATCCAAAAAAATTAGAAGATGAAGCGCCTCAGCCAACACGGTCCGTGTCAGCTGACACGGGCGACCGTGTTGCCCCCTGTCTCTCTGCAAAGAATGTTATCTGCTTCTGGCTTGCTGACACGGGTTGTGTCAGGTGACATGGGCACCCGTGTCAGCCCACTGTCTCTCCTCATTTTTGCTTTCTCTTGGTCTCTTCCTGACACGGCCCGTCTCAGGTGACACGGATGGTCGTGCCAGGCCACTGTCTTCCTTCCAAAAACTATTCTGAATTCCCGGAACTTCCATTTTCTTCGCACGAGTCCTTTTGGATTTTCCGCTTAGACCTAAAACTATCAAAACTAACAAACCAACGCATAAAATGCAACATAATTGAAATAAAACTAAAAATCATAAAATGTGAGAATAAAATACGAAAAGTAAAATTAACTCAAAAAACAATGAAAAGACGAGACAAATTATTATCGATTCATGGATTAATGCCGCATAAGTGACGAAAACATAGTATAAATGGTTACTGATCAACTACTTTCACATTCTTGGAAATATCTCTGAAAAGCTTAAATCTCAGGTTCAAGATTTCATCTTTAATTCTAGTTGTCAATTCCATACTTCTTTTCTCTCTCTTTTCCCTAGTTTGCTTTTCACAACAAATAGTATAGTTCTTCCTCTCCATCATAAAAAGGATATGTTGCTTTAGATTCATCCCACATTAGGTTTGCTATATTTTAAAGATACTTTCTCTCATATGACTTCCACACCCCCATAAAAGAGTGGCCCATATATATTTGGAATCTAATTATTTCTCACTCCAATTCAACTGTCATTTGGAGAATCTTTCACCACATAATGCCAACAAACACAAATTTGGATTTAAGAGTCTGTCACTTGCCTTCTATGTGTATCCTCTGCAGATATTCAATTGAAATTGGTCTACATATGTTCATTAATTGTTCTTTCTCAGTCAAGATGTGGAGTTGGTTACAAAATACCTTAAAATCAATCTATTGACTTCTCATCCTTTACCTTTATCCTTAAGGCTTATTAAGGTTGGAGTCCCCCAAAGTTCTCTTATAATAAGTGTTACTGTTATTGCCACCCTCAAAACTATATGGCAAAGTATGAATATTGTGATATTCCAAAAACAAAACTGTGAGATTTTGGATTGAACTCTAGCTCTGTCGAGAGATAGTTTTTCATGTGTTTCGACAGAAGACAGACATGAAGTCGAAGATGGTTTGCATGCTGATGTCGAAGGGTTACATAGTGTAGTCGAAGTTAGTTCTAATATGTATTGTCGAAATGTTATGTCGAATTGGGCATGTGTTATGGATCAAATTGTTTAGTTAGCTTGTAATGTAAGTTATGTAGTTAGTCTATAAATAGGCTAGATTACTAAGGTTGTTGAGTGAGTCCAAATTGTGTTATTTATTTGTAATCATTTGTAAACCCTAAATGAGAAAGTGAATAGTAAACAGTTTGCCCAAGAATCCTTCTTCCTTCTTTCTTCTTTGTCATTTCTGCTTTCTCTCTTTGTTCTAACCGCTTTCATTGTTCACCCAAGAACTCCGTTTCTCAATATTTATTTGTTGAAAGGTATCGTTTGTGATCACAACAAACTGGTGCAGTGAGCATAGAGAAGATGTCGTCAACAAAGTTTGAAATTGAGAAGTTCACCAGAGTTAATGATTTCGGTTTATGGCATTTGAAGATGCGATCCCTTCTTGTTCAACAGAGTTTGCTAGAAGCGTTAAAGGGAGAAGATGCCATGGATGTTGCATTAACAGAGAAGGAAAAGACAACGATGTTCAAGAAATCCCACAGTGAAATTGTTCTGAGTCTTGGTGATAAGGTTCTCAGGCAGGTTTCGAAAGAGACGACGGCAGCGGGTGTTTGGCTAAAACTCGAAGGATTGTATATGATAAAGTCCTTGGTGAATTGTTTGTACTTGAAGCAAGCTTGGTATTTATTCAAAATGAATGAAGATAAAGCATTGACGGAGTAGTTTGATTAGGGGTGTTCGCGGGCCGGTTTGGTTCGGTTTTGGGAGAATCCGATACCCAAACCGATCAAAAATATATGGATTGGTTTGGATTGGATTTACACAATTTTGTGATAAAGCCCAAACCGAACCAAACCAATAAATAACGGATTGGTTTGAGTTAGATTGATCGGGTACATTAGAAACAAATGTGCAAAAGTATTTTTAAAAAATATTAACTTATATCAACTAATTTTCCAAAATAATATAAAATTCTTAATTTTATTGTTTCTCCATATTGGTTGTGCATATCACAAATGAAGTTATCATTTTTTTCTTCTAGAAGTTGAATATCTCATTCTAGTTTCCATGATAATAATGATATATATTATACTAATTAATTATGATTGGTTCGGGTAGACGGGTTTGCGGATAGAATTTTGGAAATCCGTTGCCCGAACCAATTAACATTGAGTTTCATTGGTTTGGTTCAGTTTTTGCTCGAATTAAAAAATATCCAAACCAAACACAATGGTTTGGTTTGAATTCCAGTTTGGTTCGGATTTGCCCGAACCAATTAACACCCCTAAGTTGGATAAGTTCAGCAAGCTGATTCTTGATCTTGAAAATATTGATGTTACCATCAATGGTGAAGATCAAGTGTTATTATTGTTGTGTTCTTTATCTAAGTCGTATGCTCACTTCAAAGAAACCATTTTGTATGGAAGAGAGTCCCAGGCCTTTGAATAAGTTCAAGCAGCCTTGTATTCAAAGGTTTTGAACGAAAGAAATAAGCAGAAACCATCATCATCAGTTGGCGAAGGGTTGTCTGTGAAAGGGAAATCCTCGAAGAGAGCTGATAAGTTTGAGAAGAAGAAAGGTAAAACTCAGCAAAAGTCTTATGGTGGTGATATTTCTGGGATTAAGTGTTATCACTGTAAGAAGAAGGGTCACACAAGAAACATGTGTCCTGAGTGCCTAAATAATCAGGGAGGTAAGGACAATGACAATGCAACTATTATGCAAGATGATTATGAATCATCTGATGTCCTTGTGGTGTCGAGCAACAACTCTTGCAAAGAGTGGATTATGGATTCTAGATGTACTTGGCATATGACTCCAAACAAGAATGTGTTTGAAGAATTATGTGATCAAGATGGTGGATCAGTGCTGTTGGGAAACAATAATGCTTGTAAGATTGCAGGTATTGGATCTGTAAGATTCAAGCTCCATGATGAGTCAATAAGGCTATTGACTGGGGTTAGGTATGTACCTGACCTTTAGAGAAATTTAATTTCTCTTGGTGAATTCGACAAGAAAGGATATGTCTTCAAAGGAGAGCAAGGTATCTTGAAAGTCATGAAAAGGTCGAAGGAAGTTTTGAGAGGCGTGAAGAAACAAGGCTTGTATACCCTTGAGGCTGAGGCTGTAAGTGGTTAGAAAGATTTTGCATCCACGAAACCTGTGTCGAAGACAAAATTATGGCACATGAGAATGGGCCATGTCAGCGAAAGAGGCCTGGTCGAACTTGGGAAACAAAACCTGCTAGGTGGTGACAAAGTCGAGAAGTTGGAGTTTTGTTAACCTTGTGTATTTAGTAAATCCTGTAGGGTGAAGTTTAACAAAGGTAAACAAAGAACACATGGATCCCTTGATTACATTCATACTGATCTTTGGGGGCCTACAAAGAATCCTTCACATTCAGGGGCAAGGTATTTTATATCCATAGTTGATGACTATTCCAGAAAGTTATGGGTATTCATTCAGAAGACGAAGGATGAAACTTTTGAGAATTTCAAAAGTTGGAAGGTTCTGGTCGAAACTCAAACTGACAAAAAGGTTAAGAGGATGAGAAACGACAATGGCCTTGAGTTCTGCAATGAAGCTTTCGACAGTTACTGTGTTGAGTCTGGGATTGCAAGGAATAAGACTGTAGTGGGCACTCCTCAACAAAATGGCTTACCTGAGAGATTCAATCGAACAATTCTAGAAAGGGTTAGATGCATGTTGGTTAGTGCAGGATTGAAGAAGGTGTTCTGGGCGGAGGCTGTTTCGACCGCAGCTTATCTGATAAATAGATGTCCCTCGACTGCCTTGGGAATGAAGACACCTTAAGAAGTTTGGTCGGGTCAGCCACCAGATCTCGACAAACTGAGAGTATTTAGATGCTTAGCCTATGCTCATATTAGGAAAGATAAGGTCGAACCTAGAGCTCTGAGATGCATGTTCCTTGGATATCCTGAGGGAGTCAAAGGTTATAGGCTGTGGTGCCTAGAACCAGGTCACAAAAGATGTATCACAAGTTGTGATGTAGTTTTCAATGAAGTCGAGATGGCGTTCAAAAAAACTGGTGATGCTGGTCGAAGTGCAGAAATATCTGAAAAGGAGCTGGAACATGTAGAGATTCCTGTTGAGGTAGAGCATAGTGATGTTGAAGTGCATAACCCATATGAAGTCGAAGAAGAAGAGCAAGATACTGAAGAGACTAGGGAAACTGTCGATGACTACCTACTGGCAAGAGATAGGTCGAGAAGAGTCATTAAGCTACCTCAGAGACTTGGTTATGCAGATCTTATAGCTTTTGCCTTAATCTCTGTAAGTGAGGTACTTGAGCAAGAACCTAGAGATTACAAGGAAGCTATAAGGAGTTGAAATAAGACTGAATGACGAAAAACCATGGATGACGAGATGAAATCTCTTCATGATAATAACACTTGGGAGATGATTGAGAAACCTGCAGGAGCAAGGTTAGTCAGTTGTAAGTGAATTTTCAAGGTCAAGAAAGGAATCAAAGAAGTGATGTCGAAGCGCTTTAAGGCAAGGTTGGTTGCTAGGGGGTTCACTTAGAAAAAAGGTGTCGACTTCAATGTGTGTTCTTGCCTGTTGTAAAGCATAGATCCATCAGAATATTGTTAGCCATGGTGGCGAAGTTCGACCTAGAACTTGAGCAAATGGATGTGAAGATATCATTTCTGTACGATGACCTAGACGAAAAGATCCTGATGCGTCAACCTGAAGGGTATGCAGAAAAAGATAAGGAAGATTACGCGTGCAAGTTGAATAGGTCCTTATATGTCCAGAAACAATATCTCCGACAATGGAACATGAGATTCGACAAGTCCGTGGCACACATTGGTTTCACTAGGAGCCAGTTCGACCACTGTGTTTACTTCAGATTTCGACCTGGAAATTCACTTGTTATTTTGTTTCTTTATGTGTATGATATCCTCATAGCTAGCAAAAATGTCAAGGATGTAATGGAGGTGAAGGTTGAACTCAGTAAGGAGTTCGACATGAAGGATTTGGGAGCTGCATCTAGGATTCTTCATGTCGAACTCCTTACTGAGTTCAACCTTCACCTCCATTACATCCTAGACACTATTGCTAGCTATGAGGATATCATCCACATAAAGCAACAAAATAACAAGTGAATTTCCAGGTCGAAATCTGAAGTAAATACAGTGGTCGAACTGGCTCCTACTGAAACCAATGTGTGCCATGAACTTGTCGAATCTCCTGTTCCACTGTCGAGGAGATTGTTTCAGGCCATACAAGGACCTATTCATCTTGCACACATAATCTTCCTTATCCACGCTCATCGCACCAGTTTGTTGTGATCACAAACGATACCTTTCAACAAATAAAGATTGAGAAACGAAGTTCTTGGGTGAACAATGAAAACGGTTAGAACAAAGAGAGAAAGAAGAAAGGATAAAGAAGAAAGAAAGAAGAAGGATTCTTGGGCAAACTGTTTACTGTTCACTTTCTCATTTAGGGTTTACAAATGAATAACACAAATTGGCCTCACTCAACAACCTGAGTGATTTAGCATATTTATAGACTAATTAGCTAACTTACATTACAAGCTAACTAAACAATTGGATCCATAACACATGCCTAATTCGACATAACATTTCGACAATACATATTAGAACTGACTTCGACTACAATATGTAACCCTTCGACATCAGCATGCGAACCATCTTCAACTTCATGCTTGTCTCGTGTCAAAACACATGAAAAACTATCCCTCGACAGAGCTAGAGTTCGATCCATAATCTCATAAATAGTAAGGAGTTCGAGAAGAAGGATCCGTGAGCTGCATCCAGGATTCTTGGGATTAACATTCAGAGAGATAAAAAGTAGTCGAAGTTGTGCTTATCTCAAGAGACATACCTACGAAAGCTTCTCGACAAGTTTGGTATGTCGAATTTAAAGCCTGTTGTGACTCTGATAAATCCTCAGTTTAAGCGTAGTACTACTCAAAGTCTAAGTACTAAAATTGAAAGAATCTATATGAGTAGCATTCCATATGTTAGTATAGTGGGTTCTTTGATGTATGTTATGGTCTGTACGAGGCCATACATAGCGTATGGAGTGATCCTTGTAGGTAGGTATATGGCTAATCTTGGAAAGGCGCACTGGCAATCTTTGAAATGGATTCTCAGGTACATAAATGGGTCTCTCAGTCGAGTTCTGATTTATGGTAGAGCTTGTGGTGATGATAACAAAGTCAGAATTGAAGGTTATGTCGACTCTGATTATGCAGGTTGTATGGATTCCAGAAAGTCTATTTCTGGATATGTGTTCACTATGTTCAACACAACAATCAATTGGAAAGCAACGCTTCAGAAGGTTTTTGCCTTATCAACCACTGAAGCACAATAAATTGCCCTCACTGAAGCTGTGAAAGAAGCATTGTGGCTTGAAGATTTTGCAAATGAGCTGAAACTTCAAGGTCGAAGTATCACTATTAAATGTGATAGTCAAAGTGCAATACACCTGTCGAAGAACTCAGACTATCATGAGCGAACACAACACATTGATATGAGGATGCACTTCGTCAGAGAGATAATCGAGTGTGGTGAAGTCCAGGTGCTGAAGGTTTCGACTGATGACAATGCTGCTGATATGATCACCAAGACATTGCCGAGTTACAAGTTTTTTCACTGCATGCAGTTGATAAAGCTGCATGATGAAAGCTAGTTTATTCCTTGTTGTTTGTAGAGTTAGATCCAAGGTGGAGATTTGTGAGATTTTGGATCGAACTCTAGCTCTATCGAGGGATAATTTTTCATGTGTTTCGACAGGAGACAAGCATGAAGTCGAAGACGGTTCGCATGCTGATGTCGAAGGGTTACATATTGTAGTCGAAGTCAGTTATAATATGTATTGTCGAAATGTTATGTCGAATTGGGCCTGTGTTATGGATCCAATTGTTTAGTTAGCTTGTAATGTAAGTTAGCTAGTTAGTCTATAAATAGGCTAAATCACTCAGGTTATTGAGTGAGGCCAAATTGTGTTATTCATTTGTAAATCCTAAATGAGAAAGTGAATAGTAAACAGTTTGCCCAAGAATCCTTCTTTCTTCTTTATCCTTTCTTCTTTATCTCTTTGTTCTAACCGTTTTCGTTGTTCACCCAAGAACTCTGTTTCTCAATCTTTATTTGTTGAAAGGTATCGTTTGTAAACACAAAAAAAAAACAATTTCATTCAACATTGTAATTACTAACATTATTGCATTAGTGTCCTTGACAGAAATGCAACCAACCTCACAACATGTCATTCCATGTAATATTTCACTGTTTTGAAGGCCTTCAAAGTTAGAACTCGTCCTCTAGAGGGTCCTAGAATTAAGGAAGTGATACGGCACCCTTCTAATCCTCATTGGATCAAGTGTAACACAAATGGTTCTTCCTTTGATCCTTTTGGTCTGGCCTTATGTGGTGGTATTTTCAGATGTGCCTATAGTGATTGTACTTGTTGTTTTTCCACTTTCTTTGGAGCATACATCTATCTATGCTAAGATCATGAATACCATTCTTGCCATTGAGCATGCAGCCATCAGAGATATGAACTTTCTTTGGATTGAAACCGATTCTCTCATAGCTACCATGGCTTTCACGAACCACCACATTGTTCCTTAGCCTCTAAAAAACAGACGAAGCAATTGTACATCCATTGCTAGATAGAAGAATTTTGTCATTACTGACATCTACAAGAAGTAAACCATTGTATTGATGCTCTTGCTAATCTTGGTTTATCCTTAGATAATTTCAATTGGTGGAACTACCCTCAAATGACTATTATAAGTAATATTTTTAAGAACAAATTAGGGCATACCTAACTATAGATTCTCCTAACTTTTCTCTTAGTTCTCTGAGAGTATTGACATAGTCCCCTACTTATCTATTTTTCAATATTTGACGTTTATATAAAAAAATGCTTGGTGGCTCCTTATCCTTCTAATAAAACTCTAATGCATTAACATATATATTTGAGGATCGAAAAAAGTTATAAAAAGAGAAAAAAATTACTTTTTCTTATATGAATTAATTTAAAATTTAATTTCTTAATTTTAATAATTATTTATCTATTTTATCAATATGCTAAATTAAAAATTTATTAAATATAATAAATTTAAAGTTATTATAAACACCAAATGAATTGGGTGCTAAAATCATCCAAAAGGGATGCCGACATCAACTATATTAAAATAAAGTAGAGCATATTAAAAATAAATGAAAAAACTAAAATACATAAAAATTTAATTTGAAAAAAATATGTTATTTAAGTTTAAAATCCGCGTTTTGGAGTTTTCTTTGTTGTAGCCGTTGTAACTTATCTAAAACCACTGCTCACAAATAAAAACAAAAAACAAAAAAACAAAAAAAAAAGTGTTTATTTATATTATTTCTCCCTCTTTCCTTTCCCTTTCTCTCTTCACATTTGCTCAGATTCTCACTCCCAAACCCTTTCCCTCTCTTTTCCTTCCACAACACGAGAGAAAATCAATTCTTGTTTCGGTTACCGCATCACATTCTTTTCTCTGACTGAAACAAACCACCAATTAAATCTCAAAAAAAAAAGTTTTTTATTTTTTATTTTTATATTCTCATTTTATTAATTCTGCAGTTTTTATTTTTATTTATTTATCGTGGGTTCGTGGAAGGTGAAAAAATTGCTAAATTTCCGCGTATTCTTGAAGCCTCCACTTCCCAAAACCGTTCCTTTTCTCTTTATACACAAACAAAACAAGAAAAAGTTTTCATTTTTGTTCTTGTTCTTTGATCTTGCAATGGAAAAATGTGCGATTTTGAGAATGTTGTTAATGGTAGGGTTGTTGGGTTTGTATGTGGAAGGTCTAGGTGTGAACTGGGGAACACAAGCAACTCACAAGTTGCCTCCAGAAACGGTTGTTCAGATGTTGAAGGATAATGGGATTCAAAAAGTTAAGCTTTTTGATGCAGATGATACTACAATGAGTGCTTTGGCTGGTACTGGAATTGAAGTGATGGTTGCGATCCCTAATAATCAGCTTGCTGATATGAATGATTATAAACGTGCTCAACAATGGGTTAGGAAGAATGTCACTCGTTATAACTTCGATGGTGGAGTTAAGATCAAGTGAGTTTTTTTTCTTAGTGTTAATGTTTTTGAGTATTGATCTGCGTTTGATTTTCAAGTGTTTGATTATTTGTGTTTGGTTTTGTTAGTTTTGATTCTTACCCTAGGGAAATCGGAATTCGTAGTTAGTGTTTGTTCATAGTAATGGTAATGTGTTTTGTTTGATTATGAGTTTTGGGACCAGACAAGGTAACGTGTGTAAAGAATCTTATAAAAGTGAACTCAGAAGTTGTGTCTGTTTTAATCAAGGAAGCTTTGTGTACTGGGGGATTCTCTTAGAATTAGATTCTTTTGTTGGTATTCGTGCTTGGTTGATTCCTTGTAGTAACTTTTTTCTGTGCTGAGGTGAAAGGTGTTTGTTCTGAGAATCATATTCATTTTTTTAAAGTTATTATCGGTGTCAATGTGTCCGTGGTTCAGGTGTCAGTGTTTTATGTATGGTAACTAAATAAGTAATTGATTGAGAGTTAAGATAACAAGAAATTTGTATTTAGATGTAATAGTGATACAATTAGAAGTTGTGCTCATTGTTGTTGCTTCTGTGGTTAATGTGATATCTGTTCTAACAATTTTAGAGTAAATTTGGTGTTTGTATAAATTTTATTGATGGTGTCTTTCATGTTTATGCAAGTGTTGTCAATTGCAGATCACAGAAAATAACTGTTATGCTATATAGTGCGATAGCAGCTATCAGACAACACTAGATTTCGTAACATTTATTGAACATTATGATGGAAAAGCTGCTTCTTATTAAAACACCACATCTTAAGCTTTGATGAATGAGATATTGAATATTGATTGCTTCAACTTCTCTTTAAATGCTAGTTTTGTCTGTTAATTCTTAAGCAAACTTGTTTTAGGGAATACTTTGTATGTTTGTTGCGATTTTTGTTGAGATTGTTGGTCTTGTTTTTGTTATTGGATTGGTCAAGCTCTCAAATGACAATCTTGTAGCACATCGCAAATATGTTATTTGGAAGCATTAGTACTATCTTTCCTTGCTGAATTTTGATTGATTTTAATGTGAATTTGTGTCTTTATTTTTCCCCACAGATATGTAGCAGTTGGGAATGAGCCATTTTTGAAATCCTACAACAATTCATTCTTGAACATCACACTACCTGCACTACAGAACATTCAAAATGCCATTAACGAAGCCGGTCTTGGAGATGCTGTAAAGGCTACTGTGCCTTTAAATGCCGACGTGTATGAGTCTCCGGTTGACAATCCTCTTCCATCTGCAGGAGTATTTAGGCCTGATATCAATGGTCTCATGACTCAGATGGTACAATTTCTCAACAAGAATGCTGCACCATTTACCGTCAACATTTACCCCTTCTTAAGTCTTTACGGAAACGATGATTTCCCTTTCAACTACGCCTTCTTTGACGGGGTAGACAAACCAATAAACGATAACGGAATCCAATATACCAACGTCTTCGACGCAAATTTTGATACATTGGTTTCTGCTCTCAAATCAGTCGGTTTTGGCGACACGCCAATTTTGGTAGGAGAAGTAGGGTGGCCAACAGAAGGCGACAAGAGTGCCACCACCGGAAATGCAATAAGATTCTACAACGGCCTCCTTTCAAGGCTCGCTGCGAACAAAGGAACCCCTCGCCGTCCCGGATTCATTGAAGTTTATCTCTTCGGACTCATCGACGAAGACGCAAAGAGCATTGCTCCAGGTAACTTTGAGAGACACTGGGGAATCTTCCGATACGACGGACAGCCGAAGTTTACAATGGATCTCTCAGGTCAAAATCAAAACAAGCTTCTAATCGGTGCACAGAACGTGAAGTATCTTGATCAATCATGGTGCGTGTTTAATCCCAACGCTAAAGATCTCAGCAAACTTAACGACAATATCAACTACGCTTGCACCTACGGAGATTGCACCGCACTTGGATATGGATCTTCTTGCAACAACCTTGATGCTAATGGAAATGCTTCTTATGCATTCAACATGTACTACCAGGTACAGAATCAGGATCATCAAGCTTGCAATTTTGAAGGTTTGGCTAAGATTACTACAGAGAACATTTCAACACCTACCTGCAATTTCCTCATTCAGATTGTTCCTTCTTCAGCATCTTCTTCTATGCCCTCATTTGCAGTTTTGTTCTTCATTGCTGCTTTGTTTATGATTCTCTTGGCTTAGTATTTTTATTGTACATACATTAGAGAGATGGTTTCTTCATTTCATGGAGAAATTTAGCTTATTTATGGTTTCAACATTTATTTGACCGGGTGATATTTTAGTTTATTGACTTATTTAATAAACAAAATTTCATAGATTATTGAGAATTGTTTATTTTCATAGTAAAATTATGCCTTGTTGGTTATGTATGCTCTATGTATGATGACAAAATATTGAATTGATAGTAATATAAATGATGAGATTAAAAGTAGTGCACTGTTAGTGTAAACTAGTTTTACACCATCATTCAATAGAATTATAACATTCTGCCATATCATATCAGTATTTTAAAATTAAACGTGTGACTTGGCGGGATACACGTCCATGATTGGTTGATAGTGTAAAAATATTTTACACTGTCAGTGCATATTTTTTTTTCTCATAAATGATATATTCAAAATTAAAGAGAATCATTCATTTTTAAAATATTTCTCATTTTATAAATATGTTAGTAGTTATTTTAAAACTGAAAAAATAAAAATAAAAAACACAGAAAGTGTTAGAGCTAAATATAAAGATGAAATAAGGGTTTGGATGCAAGTTGAAAATTTCCTTAAGTATGGTTCCAACACAAACGTGACTCAACATTGTTTTTTCTCTTTCTAAAAGCAATTTGAAATATAAATGAATACAAAGGGTATTCAACCGGATTCACACTAAAATCGTAAAAACTACAGTTGAAATAAGAAAATTTTACCTCATACCCCTATATTTATCCCCATACCCTTACTCATCAAATTTTTGGACGAAAATACCCCCATATAAATAGTCTTTATTTCAAAGTTTTTATTTTTTTTCATTTTGTCTTTTTACAAATGGTAAAAAACGCACTGACTTTCGCTTCCGGAGAACACATTGAGGCTACTTCCGGATCTCAAAAAATACACTTCCGGAAAACATACGTTGGCTACATCCGGAGTACAAAAAATTACATTCCGGAGAACTTGAGTAAGTGACATCCGGTTCTTCATTTTTCGTTGGAACACACCGGATAACTTGGCATCATGTTATCCGGTTTTTGTATTTCCTTCACCGGATAACTTGATGCTCAGTTATCCGGTTTGTTAATTTCTTAACCGGATAACTTGATGCTCAGTTATCCGGTTTGTTAATTTCTTCACCGGAAATCTAGATGCTGAGTTTTCCGGTTTTGTTTCGATTTTTAATTTTATTTTTTTTCAGTGGCTCGGCGTTTTAGAGGACGCGACGGATTTATCTATCGACGGTACGCGGATGGATCTGTAGTTCGCGCACTTGATATTCCAGCTGAAGATCGGATAGCTGATCCTCCACCTATACCGGCAGCAGCTCACATTCCACCGCTTCCACCATTTCCCGGAGGACCGACTGATACATCACTTTTGGTGAGGTATCAGAACCACGTGACTCGTTATTTGTGGGATGGCCAAGTAAGTAAATATATGACCTTTCTATGTTGAATAAAATGTAATTTTAATTATTTATGTATTATGACATATTCTACGATTTATTTTTCAGGAGAGAGTTCCGAAGAAGGAGCTGAAGGTTGCTGCACATGGCAGGAAACTGATTGGATGGACTCCATCAATTCTGCCACGTTCGATTGAGGGATGGGTATCTAATGCTGGTTTATCCTCTCTGCAGAATACCAGTTTATCGAGGATAGATCAGAACCTGTTATCTGCATTTGTGGAGAGGTGGCATCCCGAGACATCGTCATTCCATATGCCGTTTGGCGAGATGACGATTACATTGGACGATGTTTCTTGCCTCCTTCATATATCTATTAGAGGGGAGTTATGTGACCCTGCACAAGGGTTTACCGACTCAGATGCTATTACCCAGGCTATTAGTCTAATGGGTGCTACACTGGAGGAAGCAGCTGAGGAGATTCGTGCAAACAGGGGTCCTTACTATAGGCTTGATTGGTTGAAGAAATTATTTGTCCGTCTGCGAGCTGAAGACAGATTTGATTGTGCGGCTAGGGCGTATATGTTGTTGCTATTAGGCTGCACTATTTGTACAGATAAGACCTTTACTCTTGTAGAGGCAAAGTATTTACCACTATTTCAGGACTTGGAAACATGTGGTAGATACTCTTGGGGGGCTGCTGCTCTTGTTACATTGTATAGATATCTCGGAGATGCTTCATTTTATAGTTGCAAACAGCTTGGTGGATATGCATCTCTACTACAGGTACAACTGCTTAATTTTAATTTCATTTAGATTTGTATTATATTATTTACAATACTTTTAATTGATGATGTTCATGATGTGTCACAGTGTTGGATTCACGAGTATTTCCCAACTGTTGGGAAGAGAGGATTTTCGAAGATAGCTGGTGTTGGTACTCCACTTCCCAGAGCGATGAAGTGGCAATACAAGCAAGGGACACAGAAGGTGGATGAGATTAGGGCAGTGCTTGATGGATTGACACCTACTGATGTCATTTGGCGCCCGTTCGAGGATCACAGACAGACCATACCATTTTCTGATATATGTTTATACAGGGGTGGCCTGAAGTGGTATGGTACATCTGTGCTTTATTTACCTGACAGATGTTTACGCCAGTTTGGATACAGGCAGTTCATCCCATCTCATCCACCTGATATTGATACACTTGATATACATTTCGAGTGGGTTTCTTACCATGCGAGCGTCTCGCAATTGCTACATCAGGTCGAGTTTGCAGATACTCCGTATGATACGGTGGCTGAATACATGGCTTGGTACTACACAGTTTCCCATCCTCTTTTGATACCACCTCAGGGGGAGGCCAGTGAGGTTCCAGTTCCAGAGTTTGATGATGGACCGGCAGATTCGAGGTTACGACATATTTCACATGAGCTGCGTCGCTATCTCGCTCGTCACGATGCCGAGGAGGATGATGATGATTTTGTTGAGATCTTTCGAGCACTACATCTGGTTCAGGGTGGACCGTTACCTTAGGGTAGATAGGTTATTTATGTATTATTATTTAGACTCATGTATTATTCAGACTTATGATTTATATGTATGCGCTAGTATTTAGAATTATATTATGATTGATGATACATAAAAAATATAAAAAATAATATGAAGTTAAACGTCACTCATAAAAATGTAAAAAATAATATGAAGTTAAACATCAATCAAAAAAATGTAAAAAATAAAATGTAGTTAAACGTCACTCAAAATAACGGAAAAAAATAATATGAAGTTAAACGTCGATCATAAATTAACATGTGTTGGGAGCACAGGCGTAAGTTGCTGCCAGTGTTGTAAACGTCCAGCGAATCCAATTATCCATGATGTTGCATCTGATGTCCCATGTGTTCTCCAATCTGTTGTGACTGGTGGCAAGGGAAATCCCTCATTCATATTTACCTGTTTAGAAAGTTTATAAGTAAGATGTAAATAGTATAGAATTAAGTAATATAAAAAACTATAACATTTACCTGAACCCAATGATTTGAGTTTACAAAACCAATGCAGTAAATCGACACATTAGGCCTATGTGCAGTTGTCATAGGGAAGAAACTTAAACTAAGAGCACTTAGTGAGACAAGAATGATGTTATACCGATTTGCTATCACATAACCCATTTCTGGTAGTGTCATCCATTTATCAAATGGCTGAGAACCTAAAGATGATATCAACAAAGATTCTCTCACTTTTGAATAATTAGCTTCAAATAACTTCTCATATAGACTTTTTCTAGGACCTCTCATTTCATTATCCAAATCACGACGAACCATTGACCACCCTTCCTCACCATATCCATGCAAAGATGCAATAGCTCTAAACCCACAATTTCCATCATCTTTCACATCAACAATTTCATCAACAAATGGTCACTTGAACCTTGATGTTGCCATTCATAGCCTCCCAGCACTTGCACATATCACCTAAACTGTTCTCCAACATTTGCTTCAGCTTCCAATGCGCAGATTCGACTCTAACAAAAATAAAAGAAGTTCAGACAAAGTATCAGTAACATTACCATAAACAAACTATGGCTATAAAACAAACACATTACCTGTTAGTAGTGATGTTGCCTAAATGCAACACTTTATTGATCCAAGCTTCAACAAATCTATGCCTATGAGGTGTCAACCATGTGTCTTTCACATAATCCAGAAAATGTCCATATTCTAAACATGCATGCTCAAGCAATTTCAACTTTTGATGGTATTCCACCTCATCACTAGCTTTTACAAGTTCATACCAAAGCTCCTCTATCGATTTTCGCATGTCATTCACAATATACTCTTTGCACTTCGCTTTCACATTCTTGTTTATGTGAAATCGGCACAGCAAATTAACTGTCGTAGGAAATACTGTTTCAATTGCTTTCATCAAAGCAAGATCTCTATCAGTTAAAATTACTTTTGGCCATAATCCTTGTTTAGTAAATAACTGTTTCAATTTATCTAGTACCCAGCACAAAGTCTCTGTTTGCTCAGATTCCATATAGGCAAATGCAACAGAAAATGTTAACTCAGTTGATGTCACACCAACAATTTCAAACAAAGGTTGCCTATACTTATTGGTTTTATAAGTACTATCCATAATCAACACAATAGGAAACAGATTCAACAACTTCACAGAGTCTGGATGGGCCCAGAAGATATCTCTCACAACTTCTGACTCATCTTTTTTCCTACTCCAATAAACATAATCAGATTCCTCAATCAATTTAAACAACTGTTGCATTTCTGTTCTAGGGCCCCTGATGTTTTTTTGAATCTTACTCTTATGTTTATATATTTGGGTGATTCGAGTCACACTCTCCGGATCTCGTTCTTTCAAAGACAACAATATGTGTCTTGGAGGAACATGACGTTTTGACAAATCAGCTATATGTTGTTGGTCATCTTCATTGAGTCGACTTACAAACGCATGACCTTCAAATCTATCAGGTAAACCATGGTTGTGAACTCCACATTTTACATCAATTTTCCAACCAGAACCATCTTTTGAAGGTGTTGATCTTACTTTGAAAGGACAATTACATTTTTTGGTAGCACTTTGTGTTTCGCTATCCCATTCTTTGTATTTTCCACCTCTATCACAGCCAAATATAACCTTGTCACTTCTTTCTCTCTTGCCAGTATTGGTGTCCGAACGGGTTATAATAACCGTGACTTTATTCCTTAGTCCAACCTCCTTAATCCACCTAGTCGCCTCTTCTCTTGTAGGAAATTTTTCTTTAGTCAAGAATATTTCTGTTGTATCTACAGCTGTCTGGTCTTTGTCACATATCATCAAAGGAATGTCCATGTCTCCTAAACAAACTTAAAGTTAAAAAAAAAAATTAAAAAAAAAACATAACGAACCGGATAACTATAGACCAAGTTATCCGGTTGAATAGTAACAGAACCGGATAACCTGACAGCCAGAAATCCGGTGAAGAAAAAAATACAAACCGGATATCTTGGTGACAAGTTATCCGGTTAACAAACATTGCCTCTAAAATACAAACCGGATAACTTATGGTTGTGTTATCCGGTTCACTATAAACAGTAACCGGATTTCTTGTAGCCATGTTATCCGGTTTAAACATAACCATTCCGGAAATCCTTACCCTATGTTCTCCGGTTCTCGTCGAATACTGACAAAAATTACTTTTGGACTCGTCTGACTACACGGTAAAAAGTAAAAAAAAATTAAATAAAACATAAAAGGACAAAATTGAAATTTTTAAAAATTTGTGGGGGTACGGGAATAAATGTAGGGGTATGGGGTAAAATTTTCTTGAAATAATTGTATTTTTTTCATGGGCCGGACCAGCAAACTCGTGTTTGGATTTATTTCATGGGACGGACCAGCAAGGCAGCATGCAAACCTGTAAAAAAAGTAAAAAATAAAAAATAATTTTGATAAATAAAATTTAGAAAATAATTGTATTTTTTTAAAAGCCATTGAAAATAATTGTAGTTAATTTTAAAATT
Source organism: Lathyrus tuberosus (assembly GCA_022829125.1). NCBI lineage: Eukaryota > Viridiplantae > Streptophyta > Magnoliopsida > Fabales > Fabaceae > Lathyrus > Lathyrus tuberosus. The sequence continues at coordinate 5,572,465 of JALAZF010000308.1, read as the reverse complement.
TGGGCTATATAAAAAAGTCCAAAATAATTACAACTTTAACATGTTTTTATAATATTTTGAAAGAAATGTTTGAGAAAGATAACAAATTTTCGTCAAACTAAAGAAATACCGGAGAATTTATATCATAAGGGTCATTATTAGATTTAGGAAAAATGTATGGATAATGATGTAGACATTCTTTAATACTGAAAATTAAATGGTGTTCAATTTCGTTAACTTTATAGAATGGTTTGTGACATGTTAAGGATTTCAATCACAACAGTGGTGTTTGAATCTTTATTTAGCAGTGGAGGATGTATTTTTCGTAAGTATAGAAATTACTTATTTCTTAAAATTTTGCAAGCTTTAATTCGTATACGTAATGTTGTACGATTTTAAAGAAATTGAACCTTCAGTTAATAAAGCACGTGGTATAAGGCCCTGGTAAATAGATATGGCGTGTCTAACGAGGGCTTGAATTTGGGGAGGAGTGAGACTTCAATTTGGTGGAAGGATATTAATCGGGTTGCTGTTCGAAATTGGCACCATTAGGATGCAGAGGAGTATTCCGTTAAGGAGGCTTATAAGAGGCTGATGTTAGATTATAAAAAATCATTCTAATACGCCTTGGTCCATTGTGTGGAATAAGGCGGTTCCGACAAAAGTGTCGGTGCTGGTTTGGAGAATGCTACAAAATAGGATTCCTACCATAGATAACCTTGTTAAAAGGGGAGTGTTAGATCAGGGAGCGAATAGGTGTTCGGGAGAGTGTGGTAGCGAGGAATCTGTGTCTCATTTGTTTTTCGAGTGCCCGATTTTTGCAGGTGTTTGGGGGAATAATTCATCAATGTCTTGGTGTGGCTTCTGCAATGCACTCTCATGGTTGGCAACATTGAGGGCAATTTGGTGGCTTGTTGGGTAGAGGGAGTCAGGTGTCATCCAAGATAACAGTAATTTGGTTTGCTTGTGTGTGGGAAATCTAGAAGGCAATGAACGAAAAGATTTTTCGGAACAAGGAAATTAGTGGTGCAAATATGATTAACGAGGCAAAAATTCTAGCATGGAAATGGCTTCGCTTCAAAGTAAATGCAATTCCGATCTGTATTTCTCAGTGGTTTACTCATCCTAGAGACTGTCTTGGTATTGCAAGCGATTGCGGATAAGTCTTGTGGTCCTATTGTTAGGTGTGTACTGATCATTGGGGCTGACAAGTGTGGTAGTATGTGTTGGTAGAGTTTTGGGCGATATTCGTGTCAGGGTCAGCTTCAGAGGGGTGGTTTGTTGGGTGTTGGTAGGTCCTTTTGGCTGGGCTGATTTGGTCAGGGTTTTTGTTGCGTTGAGTTTCTGGAGGAGTGTGTCAGATCAGGTCCTCACTAGGGTCTGTTTCTAGTTGAGTGATGGAAGTATATTATTTTGGTGGGCTTATTTTTGTTTCAGGTTGGCTTGCTGTTGGGGCAACTCTATTGTTTCTAATCTCTGTAGCAGCTTTGGTCTTTCAAGGTGGGTTCTCAAAGAGTGGTTGGATTCTTTGGGTATCCGATCATCAGTGCTCACAGTTGTTTTTAGTTTGGTTAATTTTGTTAGTGTTGGGGCGTTGTTTGGGTTGTTCGTAGTATCGGTTTCATTTCGGCGTCGAGAATTAGGTGGTTTGGTGTTGAGTTTGGTTATTGTGGCTTAGGAGTTGTTTTTGGAACAACCCATTTTGAGATGTTGTATATCCGCTTCTTATGCTTGTAATTTGGTTCAGATTGAAATGTCATTATGTTGTTGGTCTCTGGTATAGTAATTTAGGTTTTGGTGTTGGTTCAGGTGTCGTTTTGGTGTCGTTTTGAGTGTTGCTCGCGGTTGGCGGGTGAGTTGTTGGTTCTGCGCTTTGTGGTTTTCCAGCGGCTTTGTTTCTGTTTTCCTCAGGCGTAGTGCTGCGGTTCTAGCTGTCAGTGTGTGTTCGTGCTTGCGAGTTGATCTGAAAGCATTCCTGCGGAGAGCTTTAGGCAGTAGATGCATATTTTGTGGAGTTGTTGCTTGTTTCTTTTGTTCTGTTTGTTTTCCTTGGTCCTTTGTGGTGGAGTTCGTAATTTGGTGTAGGCGTTGTGTTTTGTGGAGTTATTGGGGTGCTGGGGTTTGGTGGGCTTTTTCTGGCTTTGATCAGGTTGTTTTGTTGTTATCATAGCATATCTTATGTTATTGTATTCTTTGGTTTTATTAATATAATCCTTTTGCTATTTCAAAAAAAAAAATTACAAATAGAAAGTTTGTATTGAAAGAAGAATGAAAAAATTAATTATCAATTTTTAATAAATTCAATGCACAATTTCTAAAAAAAAAAGTTTTTATGTTTAACTCTTAATGTGTGCCCTTAGAGCACATGTTAGCATTACTCATACATTTAACTCAAAATGTGTGCCCCTATCGCACATGATAGAATTACCCTTTTATATTTTTAATATGCATTTTGTTTTTCAGATATTGACTTATCATAGTAGAAGTGGAAGAGATACAATTTATACATGATAAAAGTATAATGAGTGACATACCTAGTTGTGTAGGGTTATTATAAGGTTTTAGGATTGTTGTAATGTTAGATCAAGCTCGCGCGGGGATGGTGAGAATCTGTTTATGTTGGTGTTTTATGAGTGAATTGAATGTCTTCTCTCAAGTCAAGGGTTGAGTTATTTATAAAAATCCATTGGGACTGGATTTTAAGACCCAAGAAAGTGGTTACAATATTCTTCAATCTCAGAAGTGTAGGAGTGGAACCGTTATTCCTCCTATAATCCTTGAAGACGTAACTTTCCTTTTTTGACTACCTCTCATATCGTTATGAGGTAAAAACACGTTATTTCCTATGTTTTGATAAGTGAGACAAAGTATCAGACAATGGGCGCACACTATGATAAGTGGTCTCATCTTCCACTGAGAAATAGGTGACTAATAGCCATGCTTTGGGGCGATAGATATGTTTTGCTCGCCTTAGTGAATCTCATATTTCATCCTACGAATCTTTCACAAACATATCAGTACACGGTCCCTTAAGCATGATGGCTTATAAAGGGCGAAATAATTTAGTTTGAAACCCCTCTACAAAACTCTAAATGGAGTTTCCCAGGCAAAACTTTTAAGTTGAGTTCCATAGGTGATAATTTTAGTTGAGCCCCTCAGGCGAGAATATTAGTTGAGTCCCTTAGGCGATACTTTTAGATGAGTCCCTCAGGTGACACTTTTAGTTGAGTTCCTCGGGCAAGATTTTTAAGTTGAGTCCCTGAGACGAGACTTTAAGTTTATTCCCCAAGAGATACTCTTAGTTGAGTCCCTCATGCGTGACTTCAAGTTGAGTCTCTTAGGTGAGACTTTTAGTTAAGTCCCTTAAGCGAGACTTTTAGTTGAGTCCCTCATTCGAGATCTTTTTTATCCAAATTTCTCCTTGACCAATGATAACTCATATTTTGTGAGTTATTTTACCTTTAATACTTGAAGTTCTATTGTTTTAATTTGCATTTTAATTTAGTTTATTAGCTTAATATTGTTGTTTTAGATAGTATAGCATGAAGCACAATAGGTTCTCCCTTTTTGTAGTTTTATGTGTTTTTGTGTCTTTGCAGGAACCCACGACCTGTCAAGTCCTGACACGCCAGGATAGCAAGAAGAACAAGTGCACATTGGTCCAACAGGTTTTAATGCCCGAAGATGTTGGAGAAAGTGTCTTCAAGTATCAAAGAACTAGCAAGAAGGAATGAAGTGCATTGGGAAGCAACTGCTTAGATGTAAAGCAAAGAAAGCAAGATTGTGCACTACAAAACAAAACACTGGCGCATAGTAGAAGACCAATCAGTCTACATCGCCACATATTTTTGCACCTCCTGCTCCACAACCCTGCTTTGCATGTTTTGTCCCCTGCATGCATGTACACATCATCCCTAGGCAATTCAAAAGAAGAGAAAGGGAGGGAAAATGTTGAGCTTATGGGCCAAATCAAAAAGCCCATGACCCAAGTGTAACGAACGATTTTGGACGCGGTTCTTAAGCGCTGGTCGCTCTCTGCGGTTTGAGCTTAAACTACAGGTCGATTCATTTTTTATCCTATTGTGAACTGAATAAGGAAGGGAAATAGATGTCTCCAATTAACCCTACTTTGCATACTGAGTTTAAACAGCGGTCTGTTAGGTTACGGATGCTATTAATATGGGGGGGGCCTTTGTACTGGTTATTTGTATTTTCGCCAATATGGTTTCTTTCTTTTTATCTGGGCAGAAGGTTTCTGGCGGGGAACAAGGATTAGGATGTTAGGACTGATGCTTTTTGATAGGTATGTGAGAGTATGGGATTTTGGTTTTTTGTTGATTGCGCTCGCTAAGATCTTTTCTTTCGATCTTATGCCTACGTATTCCCGTTTACCGAAACAAGGAAATCAGAGCGTTCGTAGTTCCTCCTATTCTATGGGAGAAAATGGTTGTTTTGGTGTCTTGTTCAAAGCCCAAGACGTGAAGCGAAAGGTGGTTTGTATCTTGTTCAAAGCCCAAGATGTGAAGCTGAAGGTGATATGTATCTTGTTCAAAGCCCAAGATATGAAGCTGAAGGTCTATTTGTATCTTGTTCAAAGCCCAAGATATGAAGCTGAAGGGCCTCGACTTCAGAGAGAATTTGTCATCTCTAAAGAGGGGGTTGTTTGTCACAACTGTTGGGTGACTGACTGTAAAGGAGGATTACTTTAACCGGGATACGCGGATCCTAGCAATGCCATAATTTCCTTTATAGGGGATTTTAACCTGAAGGAGAAGACTTTAACTCAGTGTAGAGCAATGCCATCTTTCCTTAGGAATTTCTCATGCTAAAAGAGGGACAGTGGCATGGATGTAAATAATCCAGAGGTTTGCCGCTTACAGCGATTAGATGGAGGGGAATGAGTTGTTGATGTTTGTATACTGTGAACGAGGCACAACTTTGATGCTAAAAGGTTGATTGGATCAACCAGTGGTTTTCTTATACAAAGCCTAAGAGGAGGCTAATGTGTGTCTCGTACAAAGCCCGAGAGAGAGGCTAAAAGGTTTTGACTCAACGAGGGAATCTTTTGGTATCTCGTATAAAGCCTGAGATGGAGGCTATTTGACTCAACAAGAGAGTTTTTTGTATCTCGTACGAAGCCCGAGAGAGAGGCTAAAAGGTTGATTGGCTCAACAAGAGAGCCTTTTTTGTATCTCGTACGAAGCCCGAGATGGAGACTAAAAAATGTTTGACTCAACAAGAGAGTCTTTGTATCTCGTACGAAGCCCGAGATGGAGGCGAAAGGGGTGATTGACTCAACGAGGGAGTCTCTTATGTGTCTTGTACAAAGCCCGAGAGAGAGGCTAAATGTTGTTTGACTCCGCTGGGGAGAATCATTGTACAAAGCCCAAGAGGAGGCTATGGTGACTGTTTCAATTGAGTGACAGGTCCAGTATACTGATTTTGAAAGAGAAAATCAGTTCTTATATGAGCAACACTGTACTCAGGGATTTGATTCAAGGATCCGGGTTATTTCCTTTTCTTTAAGGAAGTGGGAAATCCAAGGGGTATTGAGACTGTCCGAGTCTGCAGGTTTCCTTCCTATTTAACGAAGGGGTCACTTGAGAATGTCTTTGAGACTCAAGGAGATTAGACCGTCCAAGTCTAGAGTTTCATCTTTTGTGCTGTGCTTTGAGAAACAGTAGTAGACTCTTTGAAAGGACTGTTCTATGTAGATGACTAAGTTCTGTTCCTATACCTCTAGGAGGTCGTCGGGACAATTTGTACGAAGCCCAAGAGGAGGCTGGAAACTTTTAAGAAGCCGACGGGTCCTTGTACTAAGCCCAAGAGGAGGCTATCATTCCCGGAGGAAGAGATCATTATACGAAGCCTAAGAGGAGGCTGTGAATACTTCTAAGAAGCCGTAGGGTCCTTGTATTAAGCCCAAGAGGAGGCGGGGTTGCTTTTAGGAAGCCTGTGGGTCCTTGTACGATGCCCAAGAGGAGGCCGATGCTTTTAAGAAGCCCGTGGGTCCCCAAACCCCGAGAAGTTCAAGACAGGCTATTCACAAGGAATAGATCAAGCCAGGAAAGTTCGAGAATTTGGAAGAAACTCAAAGATGCCATTCACGGAGAATACATTCATCTCTGGGAGTAGAGTTTCTTGACAATTCCTAATGAGGACAGCCGAAGAGAAGACTGTATCTGGTGATCCAATTTAGGGATCTAGGTGTCTATTTCTATGAATAAACGAAACGGCGTCACCTATTTCTAGACGTAGTTGTCGGGGAAACTCTAAATATCTATACTATTATTACACAGTTGATATAAGTTTATGAAAGAAGACTTACAGCGAAACAGCCCCACAATACAGTTATATGTATATGAAAGCGGTAAATGAAAACAATAACCACTTACTCGGTTGTAGAGCTTCCATGCTGTTTGGTTAGTTGTTCAACAAAGAAAGATTGAAAACAACAATATATTCAAAATCAAAGGAGAAAGTGCTTTGAAAAAGAAAGATTTGGGGCTTACAGCTCAAGGAGAGGCCCAGGGTTTTGTCAGTGAGCGCAGTGTTGAATTTGTACAGAGGGACTTATACAAGTGACTGAGGCCCAAAAATTGTTTTCTGTACAAAGGGATGGGTCTTACACTCTCTCAAGAGGCCCAAGAGGTTTAAAGAAAAAGAGTGGGGCTTATAACACGAGGGTAGGCCCAATTGATTTTTCGTTAAAAATGGCAATCGCGCCGAGGTTTTCTTTTTACGCAGAGGGACTTATACAATAAGTGAGGCCCAAATGATTTTGGTTAAAAGGGGATTGGGTCTTACACTCTAATAGAGGCCCAAAAGTTTTGAATGGGTCTTATAGATCGAGGAGAGGCCCAAGGGTTATTTTGAAAAGGCGACGATCGCGCCGTTTGTTTTTGACGGTATCGGGACTTATACAATACACTGAGGCCCAAAATGTTTTGGTCAAGAAAGGATTGGGTCTTACACTCTATTAGATGCCCAAAGAGTTTTAAGAAAAGAAATGGGTCTTACTACTCGAGGGTAGGCCCAGGTTTATTTTAAAAAAAGGCGACGATCGCGTCGTTTATTTGAAAATGTACAGAGGGGCTTATACAAGTGACTGAGGCCCAAAAAGTTTTCTGTACAAGGGTGTTGGGTCTTACACTCTAATAGAGGCCCATGAATGTTTGAAAAAGTTTGATGAGGGTTGAATTAATCAAAAACCCTAATTTCATTTTTTAAAGAGCATTTTTCAAAGAAAAATCAAGTAAAAAATGATAAAAAATATCAAATAAAATCATTAATCATGTTATAAACAGTGATTAAGGTTTATGAAAAAGTATTTTATCCACATGAATATTTAAAATCATTTTGGTTTTAAAAATCAAGAAAAAGAAATCATTTTAAAAGCATTTAAAACAATTTAAAACAATATTTTTGAATATATTAAAAATATATCAAATAATAATATTTTTTGTGATTTTTTTGGTGGATTAAAATATTATGGAGTATGAATAACAAGTGTGTAAAACAGATTTGGAAAATGATAATTTTTGCTATGTGAAAAAATTGGTTGAGTTTTGAAGATAAACTAAGAAAAAGAGGAATGTGATGTCACAACATCACTCATGAGACATCACTCATGAGTTTTCAACATCTTTTTTATCAAACTTCCAACACCCATAACTTTCTCAAATCTCAATAGTTTGAGACAAAATTTATATGCATCTGGCCCAGAATTTCACAAGGAATCCAATGGTGGTGGTAGTTTTTCCAGATCACACTCCCTCCTCAAAACCCGATAGTGGTTTTGAAAAGGACCTATAATTGCATTTTCTGTGCTACACTTTGATACAGGCATGAATTACATGGTGAATTAGCCCAAACACAACATATACAACATGTATGAGATGTGTATGATCAGTGGACTTCAAAGCAATGCATGATTTGAAGGATTCCAAGTTGTGATGCTGACCTCTTTTTGAGCTTTTTGGAGTTTTTGTGCAATCTGTCAAGCCTCTTGTTCCAGAAATGATTTGATGCTTTAGACACACTCAAATGATCCCTTAGAAGCTTTTAGGATGATTGGAATCAACTGGTACCTGCAAAAACACAAACTGTCCCTTTCTTGCAAAAGGGGTTAAAAGTGACCAAAATAGCAACTCTCTCAAATGGTGTTCCAGATCTTGGGAACCATTTGGGACAGTTCAAGGATGATATTTGGAGTGTGTTTGAGGTTTTATCTGGTTTGGAAAGTGACTGAATCAAGACATGGCTTGAAAAATGCAAAAAAAGTGCCATTTTGAGGTTTTGAGAAGTGACTTTGTGATTTTGTGATTACAGGTCACTTGTGATAGTTTGCACAGCTTACATATGATATATATGAGGTGTGTGTGTGATTGATTGTGATGGAAAAGCTCTCTAGCTCAAAAAATCAGAATTACTTGCTTTGGAAGGCAAATTTGAGGTGAAAGAAGAGATTTTGAGGAAAGCATCTGTTTGATGGCTTTGGTGTACTCAAACTGAGCAAAAATGAGCTCTATTTATAGTAGAGCAAGTTTGTTTTCGCTGCAACAGTGAATGGCAACTGCAGCAGAGGTTTGGCCAATGTTGTCCAATGAGAATCCAAGTCTCCTCTAGCCATTGACTAGAGGTTAGAGCACAGAGCTTTGGTTCCCTACTTGTTGGAGGAATCTTGACTGAATTCAGTTGCAAATGTGTCAGTCCATGCCACCTCTAAGCATCTATTAAATGCTCCAATCCAAAATTGGAGTCTTGTCCCTCTTTTAGGGATTTTTAGGAATAGCATGCTACTTCTTGTTCCAAGGACTTTTGAGGCTTGACTCAGTGATTTTCCCCTTTAGATTTGATCCTCAGAGGTGTCCAAAGTGATGACAAGGCTTGGAAATTCGTGTGGCACAAGAAATGTGCAAATCTGTCCCATGAAAAATTCAGCTGCAGCAAGCCGTTTTGTAAAATTCATAACTCCCTGCTCGAGTATGCTACAAGGACGTTCTACACCTTTCTGGAAAGATGAGACAACGTACTTCAACTTTGATGTTAGACTTTGGTCTTGGTTCAGCTTGCAAAGTCATCAAAAATGGCCTTGAACTTGTGTAGTCGAATCTGTCCTAAAAGCTGTCATGAAAATTATGCTTTATCAATGCTTCTTGCGAAAATCATATCTCCCTGCTCGAGTATGCTACAAGGACGTTCTACACCTTTCTGGAAAGCTGAGACAACGTACTTCAACTTTGATGCTCAAGGTTTGGCTTGAATCAACTTGGATCATGGAGAAAAACATCCTTGAAGTTGGGACATTCTTGCTGGAAAAATATTAATGATGTCCCATGAAATGTTGAAACATTTGACAACTTTGATCATTAATAATTCCAAACTTTAATCACTTGTATATTTTAATCCACTGTGATATTTTGAATTGAAGTGAATTGTATCTTTGATGCTTGTCTTGCATGGTGACAAAGCTTGAAAATTGGGTGGCACAAGAAAAGTGCACAAAATCTGTCCTAAAAAATCAGCTCGAACAAGGCCTGTTGTGAGGTTCATAACTCCTTGCTCAAGTTGAATTAATGGGAGTTCTAATACATTTTGGAAAGCCCTAATGACATACTTTAACTTTGATGTTTGACTTTGGCCTTGGTTCAGCTTGCAAAGTCATCAAAAATGGTATTGAACTCGTGTAGTCAAATCTGTCCCAAAAGCTATCATGAAAATTCTGCTTTATCACTGCTTCTTGTGAAAATCATATCTCCCTGCTCGAGTATGCTACAAGGACGTTCTACACCTTTCTGGAAAGCTGAGACAACGTACTTTAACTTTCATGTTTGACTCCAGACCTGGTTCAACTTGGATCATGGAGAAAAACGTCCTTGAAGTTGGGGCATTCTTGCTAAAAAAATATTAATGATGTCCCATGCAATGTCAGAACATTGGACATTAAGAATTCCCAACTTTGATCACTTATATCTTTCAATCCTTATGATATTTTGAGTTGATTCCCTCTACAATGTTGAAGTATCAAATACCCTCTTTAAAAGTATCTCTTACTCAAAATCAATGGATGTTTGGATCAATAGTTACAACCTTGAAAAGTTGTGCACTTGAACATGATTTTAATCAAATTAAATTTGATCAAATTAAATCATCCATCATATTTTCTTGAGTAATTGCTTCTGAAGGTCAAAGTTGACCAAAAGTCAAACTTTGACTTTCTGTGTCAGTTGACTTTGTATTAGATGAACTTGAGGCTTGATCCACTTGAAATGTTGCACTCTTGTGCTTAATTCTTGACGTGGGAGTCCTCTTGATCCTTTGTGGATGTTTAAGAGGTTAGCCAAGTTGAAGATCATGTCACTCCTTGATTGATCATTTGTCTAAAGGCTCTGAGAGGGCTTAAAACCCTAATTTTGATTGTAGTGAATGCTCAATAATTCCTTGAGGAGATTGATGAGGCATAAAGGTACATCCATATTGTGATGATGATTTGCACAATGATGGGAAATCTTAGTGGTCAAAATTTGGGGTATGACACCAAGACATATTCCTAAACCCTAGCTTGGTTCCCCATAAAAGGAACAGTTGAGTGGCTGATAGAGGATTCCAGTGGTTCAGCATATTTTACACAGTTATAAAGAAGCTGAAAACACTTGGAGTGAGTGAGAGCGAAGAAGGCAAGTGAAGTGACAGATCATTATTCAGAGAATTGGGATTCCTACTTCAGCTGGCACGACAACTCATGACTCTTGCTGATTGAAGATTGCAAGCAGTCAGCACTGTTACCTAGGTTAAGTTTCTTTAATGCTTATGTCTTTAGAAATGTACTCTAGGAACCAGCATGCTTGTAGCTGTTAAAGTAAATATGAGCTAAAACTCTTTGTGTTGAGCAATGTGATATTTATTAGTAATGGATCTCTATGTTTATGATGTGTGTGAGTGATTGATTTTAACATTTATGTTATAGTTATATATTTGGTTTTGATTTTGGTCACCTTAGAACTAAGTAAAAGCTTGTTAGTGTGGGGGACCATTAATCAAGTGGAACTAATGCTAAATATGGTTGAAAATAGTAGGATAAACATATTCACTAGATTAAGTACCTTAGGAATAAAGAATTACAACCATAATGGAAATGCATAATGATATTGCCATGCATAATAGTAACATGAGACTTAGGAGTTTGTTCCTTACTATTCATGCATATGATTCAATGTTGTAGGAATACACGCTTAGATTGCATTCTGTTCTCATTTTTCACGACACATCACATTATATTTATGTTAGATTCATACACTAGTAAGTGGATCATTGTTCAACATGTTTCTTTATATCTTGCTAACTTATCTTGTGAAGTCTATTATTCTCAACTTGTGTGAAAAAATCATATCCTAATCATTATTATCGTTACCATTGATCATGCTAAATATATCACTTGCTATAATTAAAGACCATGTATACTTACATGTAATACCATCTTTAGTCCCAACAACCAACAAGGATCTTCCAATGAAAATCCAATATTTATTTTGCTCCTAAGGCCGACAAGGATTTTCCAATGGAAGTCCAACATTCATATTGCATATGAAGGTGACAAGGATCTTCTAGTGGAAGTCAATAATTCATATTGCCTCTGAGGGCGACAAGGATCTTAAAGTGGGAGTTCAACATTCATATTTTCTCTGAGGGTGGCAAAGATCTTATAGAGGAAGTCCAACATTTGTATTTCCTCTGAGGGCGACAAGGATCTTCTAGTGTGATTCCAGCATTTATATGAAATAAGAAATATGTTAACTTTGTGTGAACATGATACTAGTCAATTTTTAAGAGAGTTCATACAATAGTTGGCTAAATGACTTTCCTTTTAAAAATATATAACATAAAAGTGACTAGTTGTAATAATATCTCAAGTTAATTGAGTTCTATGTTCTTGGGATGAGTGTTCCGCTCATCTCTTCGAGCATATAAGCTCCATGAGGTGGTTTCTGACATATGCGATATGGACCCTCCTAGTTAGGTTATAGCTACCCCTGTTAGGCTAACACAATAAATTGTCTCAGAATGAGGTTTCCCTCCTACATTTATTTTCGGACCACCTTTGAGTTTTATCTTCTGGACACCCTTGGCTTGGCAGAAAATTCCCAAACGAGGGCGACATATCGAGTCTCGTCAATCAGGTCAGCTGCACATCTAAGCCATGTATCATCATCTTCTTCATTGGATTGAGAATTCCTTCACATGGGTGTGTTGATTTTGATAGGCAACATGGCGTTGGCGCCATATAGCATTGTAAATGGAGTCTCTTTGGTGGTTGAATAAGGGATGGTGTGATATAACTATAGTACTTTGTTGAGTTGTTTAGCCTAGAGTCATTTGGCTTCATTCAACTTTTTATTTATTTCTCCTAATATCATTTTGTTTGTTGACTCATCTTGCCCGTTCACCTATGGATGTATAACAAAAATAAACTTTGTCTATACGCCAAGGTCGTGACATAAATTAACCATAGTGGAGCTAGAGAATTGAGTACCGTTGTATGAAATGATAACTCCTGGAAAAATAAACTAGCACGTGATCTGCTTTTAATAAAAGTGACAAAAATTTTCTATTGTGATCTTGAAGACGACGTCAACTTTTATCCATTTTGTGAAGTAATCTACTCTAGCGATCAGAAACTTTAGCTAGTCAGGCACCAACAATAAATGACCTAATATGTCCATGCCCCATTGGTAGAACAACCAAGGTGACATGACATAATGGAGGATCTCAACTAGTGCATAACTTAAATTGACATGTTTATGGCATTTGTCTCATTTTCTGTCAAATGATGCATTATGCTTCGTTAGAGTGGGCCAATAATAACTTGTCCTTAGCAATTTATGGCTTTCTGATATCATGGTGTGCTTTTCTACAGACCTTCGAATCTTTTTTTCTTATAACTCTTCAAGTGGCAGTTCTTCTGAGTGTAGATAATGTATGATGGGCTCCTTTCAACCCATGGTCTTGCGACTTCAGAAATAACCACTAGGCATCTACCATAACTTGACCTTAAATCCCATAGCTTGTTCTTTTCACAAAAGTGTTCACTATATGATGATGAATAAACAAATAAAGCAGGTACCAAGGTATGATCATTTCTCTCCTTTATCCCATTACATCTCGTCCTGATATCATGTTTTTGTGTGTCTTAGTGCTTGTTTTCAAGCAAACCCCAAATAATCACACCTCACTACGGTAAAACACATTATGAGACATCACACTAGCACACCAATACCGGGTTTATGGTACCCCAAAGGGATAAATTATGTCTTAGTTATGTACTCTGACTTTGATTTTGTTGGGTGCAAATTGGATTAAAAAGTACATGTGGTGTGTGTCACTTACTTGGTAACTCACTTGTCTCACAGATAGCAAGAAAGTAACAAGTGTAACTATATCCATAATTGGGACATAATACATTTTTACGGGTATTTGTTATCCTAATAAAATTTAACAACACTAGCGCCATAAGCCTCACAAAAATCCATTATGTCACTCTCAGACTAAACACATTAAGGTTAGATACCATATCATTAGATATCATGTTGAAAATGGGGTTGAGTAATTAAGCATGTGTCTTCACCTAACAACTAGATTAGGAATATTAAATCAATCATGCATGAAATGAAATATACTAGATGCTTCTTTTGCTTCTTCTTTTTCCCTTTCTCTATGTGTTTTACATGATTTATGTACTAACTTTTGTTTTCTTCCACCTTTTTTATTATGCCAATGGGAGGGAATTATACTCTCATGGGGAGTAAGGTATACTCTCTACATTTGTAAGTGGGAGTTAAACCACTCAAATTCATTATCTATGTTTCTCTGTTTGCTCCACCTTCTTGAGAGATGTGTTGTCATCATCAAAAAGAGGAGAATTTAGAACTATATGCTTGTAGGTACAATTATCTACAAATGGTCTTGGTGGGAGATAATCCTAGCGCTTTTGATGATTACAACAGATAATGTCAAGCAACGTTCGGTAGAGTCCCTGAGGATCTCTAGTCAAGCAACCTTTGATGATGGTGTCTATTAAAGAAGTTATATATTAAACCTCATCAATCAGAAGAAGCCAAGTCCCAGATGAAGTGTTGAATCAATCATGAATAAATCAAGGAATCTTAACTTCAAGGTTGTAAAAGAGAGGAAGTATGAAAGCTCTCTTGGTTCTATGTCTGAGTGATCAGTGTATGGTAAAGGTATAAGTGTATCTCCTAAGATACTAAAGCAACACACTCACTCACACACACACACACACTCTCTCTCTCTCTCTCACACACACACACACACACATACACGGACGAACACGCGCGCGCGCGCACACACACACACACACATTTACACATGCACACATGAACACACACAAGTTTTTTTAAGTCTCTTTCCTTTTATAAAATCACCTAAAAACATTTTACGCACGTACATAGTTGGGTAGTAGCTTGGATAAACCTTTAGGAGAGATTTTAGACTAGATAATTAATTAACACATTATGGTTAATCATTTAACACTTTTGTAATGCATCTTAGTCGTTTAAATAAGCTTCTAATCTATTAGTGACAGTAAAATTTAAAACCTTCCGTATTTGACCTATCTAATCGATTAACCCTAAGTCATTATCAGTTATATGCATTAAATAGCTCATGAATCATTTTCCTTTTTGAGACATATTTTCTCCTATAAATAGAGGGTTTATCCTCATTATAAAATACACCAGATTTTGTTTTGAATATCTTCTTTCTCACCTTTTACCCATTTTCTATTCTTTCACTAACTTTGCCTTAGTGCCTTGTGAATGAAAAATACTTGTGAGAGTTTTAATCATACCTGTGTTCATTCATAAGTGTTCTTCTTCAAGAGTATGATTCTCTTTTTTTTATTTATCTATTTGGTTTTTGATGTTATTATGGTAAATTTTATGTTTAGTTCTTGAGATATCCTGATGAAATCTTTGTTTGATTATTGAGTTTATCTAGTCAAAATCTATGTTTGCTTTGTGAGCTCAGTTGTCTAAAGCTCCTTTTGGTTTGGGGGATCAACCTATATAAAATCTATAATTTGTTGTAATAAGGTTCTTGAACATTGAAGGTTTATAGATGCTCTAAGTGGAATTGCAGGAAACATTTTCCTAACATCTTAATGAATATCTATTGCATAAATCAATTGGATTAGGAATAAAAGATAATTACCTCTTATTGCGTGTTCAAAGTCTTCATGAAGAGATTAAGAGCCTCACTTGAAACTCCTCTATTTGGTCCACTCGAGCAAGGATTTGGATCCTTATGTATCAACTGCTAGGTTGAATACGTAAAGCTTTATGAAGGAGAGTAATTGAAACGCTTTTGAGAAAGTGGAATAGGATTTGTTGTCCATTCTAAAAGGGAAGGCAATCCTATTTATAATCCACTCTTGATAATAATATTTAATTTCTATAATTAAATATTATTGTAACGTTTGATTTCTTATTAAATGGAATGAAATTCAATTTTCCAAAAGAAACAGATTCCACTTTATAACACAACGTTTTCTTTCTCGGTAACTTGAATAGGATTCAATTTTCCAAAAGAAAACCGACTCCTAATTATAATCCAATAATTATAATAAACTTTCAAATAAATTTATCATTTAATTAATAATACCTCTTTATTATTAATAATTCTCCATAATATATTCAGTCCATAAACTCTTAGGGTGTGACCTCATAGGACTCAATTATAATAGCAATGAACTTCACAACATAAAGTTCATAAATCATAGTTGGCCTCTAGAAAAGCACTATGACTACCTAAAAAAATGAGATTGTAAATCTTCATCAAGTGTCCCATTTCATAATTAGTAATTACACATTAGATTTAATGGACACAATTCCTTCAATCTCCCACTTGTCGTGGAAACAAGTATGCAATGTTAAAATTTCTCTGTCTCTTAGTGTCTTATTTGACTATATGATGAAATTCATATTTACCGCCAAATATGTTTCTTGAAATCTTGAGATTGAATTGTCTGTACAGATGATTACTAAGAATCCATCTGAGCATGGCCATGCATTTTTCACTATTCTCACTCTTCAAGTGGCCGAGACACCATTCCTTTCCAAATGTATCATGGTGTACATGGAATAGGAGGACATATTCAATCTTGTAAGACTATATCTCCCACTCAACTTTTAGCAATCCCAAACAATACTTTTATAACTGCCTGTTACGGTCAGCGTTTGGTAGCATCAAAGACATACCAACAGTCAAATGATGTTTATATCATACTCATGTCTAAGGAACTCACTAATCATGAATAATCCTAGAACTCTACAGAATGAACCCGAAGAATTCTATGATAGGTCTGTCTGATATGTATCACCATACATACCTATGTAATTGATTAGACACTTATATTTCCCTATAACACATGAAACCCGGTATTATCAATCACACAATATAGTCTTTAATTAAGTCATTTGTATCCAAGTTAATGACTCAGACCACGAACAATTAATAATTTTATAATATCAATTCACATAATAGGGTTTCATTTACCAAAACAGTTTTGATGAGCCCATTTGATAATTATTAAATTATTTGGATATTTTATCTAATCCCAAACAGTGATTAAATAATAATATGATACTCATATATGTAAATCAAGCATAAATGTCTGTAATAACAATAAACAAATTTTATCCAAAATTATTTCAAAATAATTCTCCAATGTGTTTGAGCCCTTTGGCCAGAGTGTGACTATCATGCTTGGGCCTAGGCATAGGTTTGGTCAAAGGATCTGTAATATTGTCGTCAGTGTGCACCTTACACATCCTCACGTCTTTTCTATCAACATAGTGTCTGATCATGTGGTACTTCCATTGGACGTGTCTGGATCTAAAGCTAGAGCTAGTTTCCTTAGCTTGAGCAATAGCGCCATTGTTGTCACAATAGATTTCAATTGCTCTAGAAGCGCTAGGAACAACACCTAGCTCAACTATGAACTGTCTGATCCAGACTGCTTCTTTAGCTGCTTCACTAGCAGTAATGTATTCTGCTTCCGTTGTAGAATCTGCTATTGTCCCTTGCTTCGAGCTCTTCCAACTAACGGCTCCTCCATTCATAATGAAGACGTATCCAGATCGAGATTCAAAATCATCTTTATCTGTCTGGAAACTCGCATCAGTATAACCCTTGACAATTAGCTCGTCATCACCTCCATACACCAAGACATCATCTTTAGTCCTTCTTAAGTACTTTAGAATGTTTTTGGCTGCACACCAATGTGCTTCTCCAGGGTTTGATTGATATTTGTTGCACATAATCAAAGCGTACGCAACATCTGGGCGAGTACAAGTCATATCGTAAATAATGGATCATATGGCCGAGGTATAGGGAATCCTACTCATTTTCTCAGTTTCAATAGGTGTCTTAGGACACTGGCTTTTACTGAGATACAAGCCATGTTGCATCGGACGGAATCCTTTATTAGAATTCACCATATTAAGTCTAGAAAGGATCCTATCTATATAAGTTACGTGATTTAGACCAATAAGCCTCTTAGACCTATCTCTATAGATCTTAATGCCTAATATGTACTCTGCCTCTCCTAGATCCTTCATTGAGAAATTCCTTTTAAGTCATTCCTTGACTGTCTCCATCATTGGAATATCATTTCCAGTGAGTAATATGTCATCTACATATAGAACCAGGAAGGCCACTTTGCTCCCACTAAATTTTTTGTAGACACATGCCTCTTCTTCGCATCTGATGAAATCAAACTTTTTGATTACTTCATCAAAACGAAGATTCTAACTCCTAGATGCTTGCTTAAGTCCATAGATAGACTTTTTAAGCTTGCATACTTTCCTAGGATTTTTTGGATCCTCAAAACCTCCTGGTTGCATCATGTATACATTTTCTTCTAAATATCCATTTAGAAAAGCGGTCTTGACATTAATTTGCCATATTTCATAATCATAATAAGCGGCAATTGCTAGGATTATCCTAATGGGCCTGATCATAACGACCAGTGAGAAAGTTTCATCATATTCAATACCATTAACTTGTCTAAATCCTTTTGCAACTAATCTTGCCTTATAGACAGAAAAATTTCCATCCTTGTCTGTCTTGATCTTAAAGACCCATTTACTTCCAATGGGTTTAACCCTACCAGGAAGATCTATCAAGTCCCATACTTGACTCTCAGACATGGATTCCATTTCGAATTTCATGGCTTCAAGCCATTTTTCGGAGTTGGGACCCATCATTGCTTGTTTATAGGTAGAAGGCTCATCATTTGCTAAAAGTAGAATGTTAATGCTAGGATTCAAGACAAAATCCTCATATCGTCTAGGTTGTTGCCTTTTCCTGTTTGATCTCCAAAGGGGTCCAACAGCTGGAGAGACTTCAGCGGGAGGATCAACCACATCAGTATGTGGGACCTCTGGTGCTTCATCTACTTGAGGAATACCATCTTGAATATGGGTGGTTTCCCTTCGAGAAGGTATGCCTCCAAAATCAAGTTCCTCTATGAAATCTTCTAAGTTCTGATGCTGTAGGGTTTATTGCTTGTGATGAATCTCATCAAGTTGAACATCTCTCCCACTTGACTTCTTGGAAAATAAATCCTTTTCCAAAAAGACACTATCTCGAGCAACAAACACTTTGTTCTCAACGGGATTGTAGAAATAATAACCCCTTGTTTCCTTGGGGTAACCTATAAAGAAACATTTGTCTGATTTAGGTGCGAGCTTATCAGATAGTAAATGCTTTACATAAGCCTCACAACCCCAAACATTCAGAAATGACAAGCTGGGAGGCTTCCCAAACCATATCACATGTGGTGTCTTGTCAACTGATCGGGACGGAGTCATGTTTAGTGTGAACGCAGCGATTATGAGAGCATAAACCCAAAATGATGTAGGAAGATCAGAAAAACTCATCATTGAGCGGACTATGTCTAACAATGTCCTGTTTCTCCTCTCAGATACACCATTCAGTTGTGGTGTACCTAGTGGAGTCAGTTGTGTTATAATACCACAACTTCTCAAATGATGGTCGAATTCTTGACTCAAATATTCAACCCCTCGATCTGATCGAAGTGCCTTTATCTTCTTGCCTGTTTGTGTCTCAACTTCATTTTGAAATTCTTTTAACTTTTCAAAAGACTCAGATTTATGTTTCATTAAGTAGATATACTCGTATCTACTAAAATCATCAGTAAATGTAATGAAGTATCGATAGCCTCTCCTAGCCTCTGTGCTCATAGGTCCACACACATCAGTGTGTACGAGAGCTAATGGCTCAGTAGTCCTTTTACTTGTACCAGTGAAAGGAGACCATGTCATCTTTCCCATTAGACATGATTCACTTGTTACAAATGATTCAAAATCAAATGACTTTAGGCGACCAACATTTTGGAGTTCCTTCATTCGTTTGATGCTAATGTGGCATAAGCGATAATGCCATAAATTGGCTTCACTCATATCATTCAACTTTTGTCTCTTGGTATCAACGTTATATATATATATATATATATATATATATATATCAGATTTGAGTTCCAATATGTATAGTCCATCACTAGTCATATGGGCATGGGCATAGAAAATATCATTCTTATAAATGGAAAAACCATCATTAACAATAAATTGATAACCCTCACGATGTAAAACTGAAAATGAAATCAAATTCTTAGTTATTGAAGGAACAAAATAACAATTATTGAGTTCTATAACTAAGCCAGAAGGTAGAGGTAGACTATAATCTCCTACGGCAATTGCAGCAACTACTGCTCCATTTCCCACACGAAGATCTATTTCTCCCTTCTTCAACTGTCTCTTATTTCTTAGTCCATGCACATTCGAAATAATGTGAGAACCATAAACGATATCTAATACCTAAGAATTAGAGTTAGTTGATAAGATTTTAATAACGTAAATACCTGAAGTAGAGGCACCCCTCTTCTTATCTTCCAGATACTTGGGGCAATTTCTCTTCCAGTGCCCCTTTGCCTTACAATAGAAACAATCATGCTCAGCAACCACCTTTACTTTAGGTGTGTTTTCCTTAGGTGGAGCAACTGTCTTGCCCTTCCCTTAGTAGTGTTGCTTCTTTTGTGGCTTTTTCTTGAACCTTTTCCCTTTGTTGACCATGAGAACTTCCTTCCTAGGTTCAATCAAGACATTTTGCTCAGCAGTTTTGAGCACAACATGCAGCTCATTGAGGGTCTTACCCATAGATCCTATGTGAAACATTTGTCTAAAATTAGCAAATCCATCATGTAAGGAATATAGGATCATATCCGTAGCTATCTCTTCATTGTATGGGTTCCCAAGTCGAGCCATCTTATCAAACAGACCTATCATGTGGAAAATATGTGGTCCCACTGGTTTCCCCTTTTCGAGCTTGCTTTGCAATATGGACTTGGGGGTCTTATACCTCTTAATCCTAGCCTTCTCCTTAAAGAGATCTCTAAGATTCTTCATAATTGTATAGGCATCCTGATCCTCAAACCTCTATTGAAGGCCAGGTTCCATGGCAACCAGCACGAGGCAAGTAACATTCCTCGACCTCTCGCATATTATTTTGTGATTCGCCTTATCCTCATCAGATGAAGTGGCAATCAGCTCTGGAATGGGTGTTTCTAGGACATCCTCCTGGTCTTCAGACCTGAGAATAATTCTCAGATTCCTTTCCCAATCAAGAAAATTGGTGTCGTTTAGCTTGTTTTTCTCAACAATTGAGCGGAGTGTGAATTTGAGTTTTTCGGTAGACATAGTAACTACAAAATAGAAATTGAAACATGCAGATAAATTATGCTTGAAAATGAAAAAAATTTATTTTAGACATGTTCTAAATAACAAGTTATTGCATATTCTACTCAATATATATTTGTCCCTTGTGAGTAAAATAATTCCAAGATCCTATCTTATATGAAACTTGAGCGTACTAAGGCACTTCCCTAAATCTCATGTAATCAAGGTAAGTAAACGCTTTACATGAGAATGGATACGAACCATTAGATTTTAAAATAAATAGTGAAGATTATGTGTAAGTTTTTTTCTCTCTACCGCATCATTTATTTTAATAATTGAGGAGAGAGAAAAACAAAATCCACACATAATCTTCACCATTTATTTTAAAATCTAATGGTTCAGATTCATTCTCATGTTCTGATATAAAAATAACATTCTCAATGGATATGTCATATATATATATATATATATATATATATATATATATATATATATATATAGGGTTATGCTAATGCACACCCATGTAGGTGTGCATTAGCAACATACACCCTAGTGTATTTTTGTGTGGAGCCCACCAATTTTGGGTGGGACCCACATTAGAAAGATGAAAAAAAAAAGGAAGAAAATAGATGTAGTGTATTTTTGTGTGGGGCCCACCAATTTTGGGTGTGTGTTAGCATTTCCCATATATATATATTGTTGGATTTCGTGGTTGTTTGAAATATGTAGCAGCACTTGAACAAAGAAGGTGTTGATGAAGATTGCACTTGAAAATTCAAAGCGTGTGAATTTCACATTAACCTTTAGGTTCAATTCGTCCCTACCAATTATTATATATTGGATGCAATAAGGATTAACGACGAATTCCCTTCAGGATACTATGAATACCTTAATGTGAATTGCACAAACACACTAATCTTATCTTTTGATAATAGTTTACAGAAAATTGTTTCCTATACTTCACTCATGCATTAATGAAGTAAGTGGTGATTTTAGAATAATTGAAATGATGTAAAATGGATTTGAATACTGCTAATTTTTTTGTGTCCTTTTTCTGTTTTCCAAGTGTCCCTATTTATAAAGAAGTTGACATCACTTGGTGAAAAGATGCACCTTTTAATTTAAATTCTGAACCTGAAATAATGAAACAATATAACCTTTTGACATTCACTTTGTTTCACAAAAGTTACATTGGTCTAATGGCAAGGCACTAGTTCATTATTTTTAACATTCAAACTTTCCAAATAATATTTTGGAAAACACTTACAATCCCCCACCATTTACAAAATATAATTAAATCTCAAATTTCTGGAAATGTCATGGTTCCAGATAATGGTATCTTACGATTTGAACCATTACTTAGTAAATTAAGTTTTCACTCATCCCCGAATAGACTGGTAGACAAGCTTTGAACCAATTATTCATTAGAACAAGCGTGCATAATTCACACATGAAATCTCAGTACTATCAAAAGAATTATAGAAATTGACACATTTAATATGGCCTTGCGTCACGTACCCTTTTCATGAGAATTTAAGAGTAAAGCTCTTTAACTCTATGAAGCGGCCCCACTTCATTCTCGTATAGGTAGACTATATCAGAAATGCACCCATAATTATGCATTCCAGCAAACATATGGTATATGTCTATTAAGAGGAAAACCCAACCTTCTATCTTTTACTTATGGTCCCCAAGTACTTTTGCTCTTTGGGATGTCTTTATAATCAAGTACTTGTAATCACTCTAATAGTGTACTTTCACCATTGAACTCAATACTTAATATTAACTAAGTGTGAATTGAGTTTCCACTATTGGTGATCAATTATATATGGGCTTTAGACCCATCCCCAATGATGTTTTCAACACCGTGTCTTTTGTCAGACCTTTCGTCAAAGGATCTGCAAGATTATTTTCTGTTCTTACGAACACAATGGAAATTACTCCATTTGAAATTAAATCCTTCACATAGCTATGTCTTATACCAATATGTCTAGATTTTCCATTATATACTTGGCTATATGCTTTTGATAGTGTGGACTGACTATCACAATGTATGGATACAGGTGCCATTGGCTTTGGTCAAAGAGATATCTCATACAATAAATTTCTTAGCCATTCAGCCTCTTTACTTCCGGCAGCTAGAGCAATAAATTCTGCAGCCATAGTGGAGTCGGCAATGCAAGTCTGTTTCTTAGAACCCCAAGAAATTGCACCACCACCAAGATTGAAGATCCATCCACTAGTAGAGGCATGATCTTCTACGTATGTTACCCAACTGGCATCTGTATATCCCTCTAAAACTGAAGGATATCCACTATAAGTTAAACTATAGTTAGTTGTCCCTTTCAAGTATTTTAATACTCTATTAACAGCATGCCAATGGCCTTTACTTGGATTACTTGTATACCGACTTAACCTACCAACAACATATGCAATATCAGGTCTGGTACAAGGCATACCGTACATCAAGCATCTGATTACTTTTGAATATTCAAGTTGTGCCACTGGACATCCTTTATGTGGCTGTAAATTAACATTTTGATCAAATGGGGTAGAAACTGGTTTACAATTGAAGTGATCAAATTTCTTAAGCACCTTTTCGATGTAGTGAGATTGGGATAAACTAATATTTTCACCATCTCTTATGATTTTAATTCCTAAAATCACATCTGCTTCACCCAAGTCTTTCATATCGAAATTTTAGGATAAGAAAGTTTTAGTCTTTTCTACCTCATTTAAATCACTGCCAAAGATTAACATATCATTATTAGATACATTACTTTATAGACTTTGAACATCATAATGAGCACTGTCTTTGGGATTTTGAATTGAGGTAAATCTACTTTCTTGAAAAATTGCATCTCTTGACTCAATCACGGTATTAATAGGATATGAGTCATTGGATTCAATAACCATGAATCTATATGCTTTGTTATTTTTAGCATATCCCAGAAATACACATTTAATTCCTCTTTCTCCCAATTTCTTTCTTTTTGGTTCAGGCACCTTTACAATTGCTCTACAACCCCAAACTTTTAAATAATTAAGATTGGATTTTCTTTTCTTCCAGAGTTCATATGGGGTTATCTTGTTTCTTTTATTAGGAACTCTATTTAATATATAACATGCAGTTAGCATGGCTTCACCCCAATATCCTTTAGATAAACCAGAATAGGATAACATGGCATTTACCATTTCTTCTAACGTCCTATTTTTCCTTTCTGCTATCCCATTTTGTTGTGGAGAATATGGTGCAGTTGTTTGATGCACAATACCAGTGGACTCAAAATAATTAGGATGATAGAACTCCCCTCCCCTATCACTTCTAAAACATTTAATGAAAGTCTCATGTTGAAGTTCTACTTGTGCTTTAAATATTTTAAAATTGTCTAATACTTCATCCTTAGAATGCATTAAATAAACATAACAAAATCTAGTGCAATCATCAATGAAAGTGACAAAGTACTTTTTACCACCAATGGTGGGCCAACCATGTAAATCACACACATCCGAATGAATTAAATCTAACACCTTAGAACTTCTTTCAATTCCTTTAAAAGGTTTTCTTGTGATTTTAGTTAACATGCAAGTAGTGCATGAATTTGAATTTTTGTAAAGAGACGGAATTAATTTTGATTTTATCATATCATTTAATTTTCTAAAATTAACATGTCCTAGTCGCATATGCCATAAATCACAAGACTCGACAATATAAGCAGAAATCACATTATTATTATTATTAACAACATTACACATGAACATATTCTCACAAAGATAACCCTTCCCTACAAACATACCCCCTTTGGATAAAATAAATTTATCTCCCTCAAATACAGATTTGAAACCATACTTATTAAGTAAAGGTACAGAAATCAAGTTTTTCCTAACTTCCGGAACATAAAGAACATCTTGAAGAGTGAGTGTTTTTCCTGAAGTGAATTCAATCTCGACTGATCCTTTTCCTTTGACTTGAACAGTAGAGGCATTTCCCATGTACAAAACATTACCATTTTCTTCATTGATGGTCTTGAATAATTTTTTATTTTTGCACACATGACGGGTAGCACCAGAGTCTATCCACCAAGAATCAACATCTTCTATCATGTTGATTTCAGAAATGACAGCAACAAGATTGTCTTTTGTTGCACTTGAATTCTTGTTTTTGTTCTCTCTTTTCAAGAACCTGCACTCATTTTTAAAGTGTCCTGGTTTTCCACAATGATAGCAATTTCTTTTCTTTTTCTTTCTATTGTTATTATTGCTATTACCATTATGATTTTCATAAGATTTTCCAAAATTTCGTTTTCTTTTCTTGGAAGTTTTACTTGAATTTTCTTCTTCCATTACATGCACCTTCTCATGAGCAATTTGATTTTTAGTATCATCTTGTTTACGATACTCTTCTTCTAAACGAAGGTGATTACCCAATTGTTCAAGAGATATGTCCTCTTTCTTATGTTTCAAAGATTTTTTAAAATCTTTCCATGATGGAGGAAGTTTATCCATTATGGAAGATACAATTATTGTTTCATCTATATGCATATCATGTTGTTTGTAGTTATTGAGAATACGTTCGATTTCATACATTTGTTCCATTACAAACCTATTATCTACCATTTTATAATTATTGAAATGAGAAACAAGAAACTTCTTACTTGTAGCGTCTTCTTGCATGTATCTTGATTCTAGTTTTTCCCACAGTTCCTTTGCAGAATTGCCACTTTGATAGATATTGAATAAAGAGTCTGACATACCGTTGAGAATATGACCCATGCAAATGTAATCATCATTGTCCCATTTTTGTCTTTCTCTCGTTTCAGTAATGGTTTCTTCTTCCCTCTCTAATGGTCTTGCAGTGTTTAGAACTTACACCACTTTCAATGTTGTAAGTAGAAACTTCATATTTTCCTGCCAACGGATAAAGTTGCCTCCATCAAACTTTTCCAATTTCACAAAGTTGGATGTCATTTCTTTGAATGATGCTGCCATTGATAAGTAAAAAATAATTGAACTTAAAGATTGTTGGATTTTGTGGTTGTTTGAAATATGTAGCAGCACTTGAACAAAGAAGGTGTTGATGAAGATTTCACTTGAAAATTCAAAGCGTGTGAATTTCACACTAACCTCTAGGTTCAATTCGTCCCTACCAATTATTATATATTGGATGCAATAAGGATTAACGACGAATTCCCTTCAGGATACTATGAATACCTTAATGTGAATTGCACAAACACACTAATCTTATCTTTTGATAATAGTTTACAGAAAATTGTTTCCTATACTTCACTCATGCATTAATGAAGTAAGTGATGATTTTATAATAATTAAAATGGTGCAAAATGGATTTGAATATTGCTAATTTTTTGTGTGTCATTTTTCTGTTTTCCAAGTGTCCCTATTTATAAAGAAATTGGCATCACTTGGTGAGAAGATGCACCTTTTATTTTAAATTCTGAACCTGAAATAATGAAACAATATAACCTTTGACATTCACTTTGTTTCACAAAAGTTGCATTGGCCTAATGGCAAGACACTGGTTCATTATTTTTAAAATTCAAACTTTCCAAATAATATTTTGGAAATCACTTACATATATATGGGTTTAAAGGTAGTGCACTGTCAGTATAAGACAATTTTACACATGAAACCAATCAAAATGCATATATTGCCATGTAATATTAGTATTTTTAAAATAAAAATATGAATATATATATATATTTAGGTTTAAAGGTAGTGTACTGTCAGTGTAAGACAGTTTTACACATGCAACCAATCAAAATGCTTATATTGCCATGTAATATCAGTATTTTTAAAATAAAAATATGCTTTTTTTTAATACATGGTTGTGATTGGTTGACATTGTAAAGTATTTTACACTGTCAGTGCATTTCTCTCTCTCTCTCTCTCTCTCTCTCTCTCTCTCTCTCTATATATATATATATATATATATATATATATATATATATATATATATATATATATATATATATATATATATATATATATATATATATATATATATATATATATATATATAAGTTTAATGGTAGTGCACTGTCAGTGTAAAAAAAATTTACACATACATCTAATCAAAATATTTTAAAGTGCCAAATCATATTAGCAATTTAAAATTAATAGGCTGACTTGGCGGAATACATAGTTGTCATTGGTTGATAGTATAAAATTAATTTACACTGTCACTGCACCATCCTTTTTATATATATATATATATATATATATATATATATATATATAGGCTAAAATACAGTTTTGGTCCCCCTGTTTGTCAAAACTCACGGTTTTGGTCCCCCATTTTCTTTTTTAACAGTTTTGGTCTCCCACCCCTCACTATTCATGTATTGTTCATGTACGGACATGTACTGTTTATGTACGGACATATACTGTTCATGTACGGATCAAGTGCTGTTCATCATTTTTTTGGGCCAAAATTGGGGTGGGGGACCAAAACTGTTAAAAAAGAAAATGAGGGGACCAAAACCATAAATTTTAACAAATAGGAGGATCAAAACTGTATTTTAGTTTTATATATATATATATATATATATATATATATATATATATATATATATATATATATATATATATATATATATATATATATAACTCAATTGAAAGTTATACAGAGAATTAAATACAATAATGCGGATTAGAATTATAATCATCTCATTTATTCAGATTTAAAAAGTGATTTCTCTATACTATCAAAATAAAAAGACTACAATATTTATATATAAAATATCATAACTCTCTAAGATTATTTACTACCTTGTAGCCATTCAGTTTGAATTGAGCAACTATGATCACATTCAAATTCAAACACATCCGTGAATACGTAACTTAACACGCTCTCTCTAGTCAAATTTTGTTTAATTATTTAGTTATTTCTCTACCTTCCTCCATGTGATTATTTATATTTTAGGTGGGACCGTTTGATTTTTGAATAGGCAGACAAAGAAATTAAGATGATATAGGTTGTTTTCAAGTCTCAATTATGCACCTCTATAATCTACCAACTATACACACTTCACTCTCATAAAGGACATTTGATTTTGATATTTACAGGTGGCAAAACGGACCGACTTTGTCCATTTTCTATTTCGTTTGTATTATTTTATAGGACGAATTAAAGATTTAGATCTACATTTTATAATATGTTTGTCTTGTCTCGTTTCATTTTGTATTTTTGTAAACTTTTACGGCTTCAACTATAATCGTCCCGCTCCATGACTATCGTCGTCCAACTCCATTTTGGGGTTTTATAAATGGGACATCACACCCTTTTCCCACCCCTAAGCAATTACACATTGCACCAACTCAACCAATATCCAAAGCCACCAGAAAATTTACATTTCTTAGCTGTTTTCTCCCATAAAGGGATTCGATTGCTTTTTCTTTTGACTTTGGTTACAAGTAATTTAATAGGCTCCATTAAACCATCTTTTAAAAAATTACAGATTCTTTATACAGCTCGTGAGATATGCTTATCAAGTAAATATTCTAATATAAATTTACTTGAAATATTTATTTTTATTTCCAATATTCTAATATCAATTCTTGACATAAGGAGAATAATTTTTTAATTACATAATCATTTTTAATAAGATGACTTAATTAATCAGTGTTTATTTTCACAAACAACGTTTGTATGTATGGATGGATCATATACAGACAACCTCATAATCGGTGAATCTATTTTGGACAAAACTTATAATTTCAAATTTCAAATCTTAAGATTAGTGGAGGGAATTTGAGTGACAATAAGCATCAGCAATCAGTTCAATGTGGATGAATGGAATTGTCTTATGTGAAATCTTAATGACACGAGTCTTCATCTCTTCTTTGGCTCTTTGCTATTGGCAGGACATGAGACATATTGATCCAAATAAAAATTATTTTAATTTAAAATAATTACATAAAATTAAATTTTTTAATTTTTTAAATATGTTTCGTGAAAACAACTCAAATACTATATTCTAATTTTGAATAATATTTTTGAAATCAAGCCAAATTAAACTTAATTTTAATGTTAACAAAATATATAAAATAATTCAAATAAATATCTTTTTCAAATAAATATCCAAACTAACATATTTTCTCACGTATTTTCCAATGTAATCCACTTTTAAATAAAATAAAATTTTAACACAAAAGAGATGTCAATTCAATTGGTGACAATGTACAACACATAAGAGGAGGCGTTAATCTAATTGACGATACTGTACAAACACATAGGAGAGAAAATGTACTCTCTCCTACTTCCTTTGTCCCATAATGAGTGACTTAGTTGACAATTTCATACATATTAAAAAAATGTAATAATTAAAGAGAAATAATGAAGTTTTTACTAAGTATCCTTTATCATATATTGAGAGTGATAAAAGTGATAATAATTAAATGGTACAATTGGAAAAAAAAATTATTTGCATTGTACATTGACATAATTCATTCATTTTAAGACACTTTATTATTTCAAATAGGCCATTTATTGTGAGACGGAGGGAATATATGATTGCACATTGCCTCAAATTGGATTGGCGTCTTCTCTTATGTGTTTTACACTGTTGCCAATTGAATTGACGTCTCCTTTGTATTGAATTTTTTTATATTTTAAAGTGGATTAATTTAAAAAATAAGTGAGAACCTGGATTAGTTCGAATGTTTATTTAAAAAAAGTAGATTATTTAAATAAAAATAACAAAATAAATTAAATTAACAAAATAAAGTATATAAGTTATGATTGCCTTAAAAGTTTTTATTGAAGATAACTGATCGTGAAGACTGGATCAGATCATGTAGAATCAGGCCGTCAAGTGCGTCCGGGGATGCTGGTCGTATGGAGAGGAGGGGGTGTACCTGCAAGGTACTCCGACGCTCAAGTAAGAAAGGTTCAGAGAAAAGAGGCAAGTACAAGTATGAATTCGTAGGGTGAATATTGGATACCTGACCCTCTCAAGCGAGAGGGTTTATATAGAGGCCCCAGCGCGTGGCCAACGGTCCTATTTTCGGGGCGAAATAACCGTTTTCCCCAAAGAATAGGTAACTGCCCAAACTAGCCGTTATGTCGGGCAGGGTGCCAAAAACTAGCCGTTATGTCGAGCATATGCATGGTTCCGGGCACCTGCCCACAGCTGTTTGGGGAGTAATGAAGCCGTATGTAACGGGTAGTAATTCCGGGGAGGAGTGTTGCATTCCTTGCCCGGTTGGAGGGGCAGAAAGGTAACTTTTGCCCCTCTGTGGATCGGACTTAGGCAATTTGGGCCGCTCTGGAGCAGAAGTGGATTGGGTCATGTCTAGCCATTGGTCCAGTCCAGAACAGGAGCCCCCTAAGTCGTTGCTCCCGAGCATGGGAGTGATGACTTAAGGACAGTTCGTTGCTCCGGGGAGCTAGCATGGAGTCGCCGTTTGAGGACGAGGAGGATTGTCTCGAAGTGCTCGTGACCCCAGATGTTCGTGAGATTCGTGGTCGTGACATTATTGCCCGGTGTTCGGGGAGACTAATGGTCAGACAGAATTGGAAACGTTGGGTTGCCACGTGTGCCTCGAGCTCCGTGTAGCAGTTAGTAGGCAATGATGGCTAGTGGGTAGTCATTATGGCCTATGAGCGCGTGTTTGCACGTGCCCCTTTGTATAAAAGGGGGAAAATCGTTCCATTTGGAACTTTTCCTTTCTGATTTCTCTCCGTTCTCTTCAAGCTTTTGCCCGACACCGTTTTCTGCCTCTCCGACCACCGTTACAAGCTTCCGAGCAGCACTTTCTTCTACTCAAAACAAGTAAGTGTTACGATCCTTTGCTTGTTCTAATTTTGTTAGTTTTTAATGGTAGATTGCATGCGGTTAGGGTTGGCTTTAGATGACAAAATGAGTGAGTCTCCGACGATTGTTGGTGGTGGACGGTGGCTGTGCCATTTTTCTACTTCTAACATGTCACCGGAGTTGGTAGTATGCTTTGGTTAGGAGGGCGGTTGACGGCGTCGTCGCGATGGCGACGCTTATGTGACCGTCGTGACCTTTTATCTTCTGGTCAGATGATGAGTTTTCCGGTAGAACGCTCCCAGATTCTGGTGAAGCTTTGCGATTTCAGGCGAAGCTTTAAACGGAAACTGGGTATGAGTGCGGGGAAGCTCCTCGCTGGGGGATGATTTGTTTCGAGCGTCTCCTCGCGGGGAGGTTTCAACTCCGTATTTGATGTTAGGGCTTAGGCCGGGGACTTTGTCCTTAGCCCCTTTGCGCGCCCTTTCACTTGACTTAGCGGTGGAAGGGTGGATTTGATTCGTTGTCGAATTCACTTTCTTCTCTGCTTTTCAGGTGATCGACATGGCGACGGGGCCAGATAGAGAAGTTATTTTAGACACCTCTGAGGAAGAAACAGAATCCTCGGACAACAGTAGCTCGACGACTTCGAGCACTCCAAGTGATGTCGGGGGAGAAGGGGTTTGGGACGATATAGACGAGGATGTTGCTGATGATTCTGCGGAGGAATGGGAGGTGGCCGAGCCTGCTGAGCACGTGTCCAAATTCGTGGGGGACGTTTTTACTGAAGTCGGGCCGGAGGGAGAGTGGGAGGTGCACTTCCCTTCTGAGGACGAGCGGGTCTGCACAAACTTCGGGGACCACTTTACGATGTACGAATATGCCTTCAAGGAGCTGGGCTTGAGGCTGCCGTTCACCGATTTCCAGCAGTCAGTGTTCGAGCATTTGAGGTTGGCCCCCAGGCAGCTGCATCCGAACTCTCTGGCCTTTATCCGGGCGTTTGAGTTGGTGTGCGAGCATCTTGCTATAAGGACTACTCTCCCTCTGTTCTTCACTGTCTTCCATCTTCAGCGGCAGCTGTCGGGGAGGAAGTACGGTTGGGTTTCGTTGAAACAGTCCCGCAAGCTATTCAAGCCTTTTCCGGAGTCAATAAGGACGTTCAAGGAACGTTATTATGTCGTTGAACCCTTGTCCGAAGCTGCCCAGGACATCACATACGTCTAGGAGATAGAGGTTGACGAGGACGGGAACGAGTTGCACGACAAGGACGGGAAGTATATTGGGCGGAGACTTTACAAGTTCCCCATCCACTGGTCACCGGACCACTTTACCAAGGAGCCCAGTGATTATGTTTTTCAACCGAGCGAGCTGCTCGGGCAAGACGCCGCGGCGTATGAGGCGCTGGTGAACTGGGTCAACTCCTTCCGGCTTGCTAAGTGCTGGACGAGCAGGGGCAGTCCGATCTTCGAGGAGGACGGGAGCCAAACAGTTGAGTGTAGATTCATCAATGTTAAGGCACTGCTGGAGTGCAAGACTCCCGCGGACGCTGAGAAGCTGCTCGGTAGTCTTAGTCATTTAGATTTTGTTTATGTTATTTCTTTTCCTCGTATCTAACATGTTTGTGTTTTGTTTGTGCAGGTGAGATGCATCAGGCTCATGATCGGGTTGTGGAATGTTTTGGCGAGGAACAAGACTGGGGCGGCTCCTCCAAAATCTCGATTTGCTGGAGCTCGTGTTCCTCCTCCGGCGCAATCTGCTGTGGGGACCTCCACTTCTCCCACTCCTGCTTCCCGGGGATCTCCCCTGCCTTTAGCCGGGCGTCCCAAGCGGCCAAGGATCACTGATGCCGTGGACCTTACTCGGGTAGTGGAGAAAGGGAAGTTCGAGCTTCCTCCCTGCATCCTCGATAGGAGGTTTTTTGAAGGCAACTCTTTAGTCATTCCCCGGGTGGAATCTCTTTGCTTGGAAGGTATGGATCGCCCGAGCAAGAGGGCGCTGGTGGCCCAAGATGCTTCTGCCTTGGTCAGGATGCTCGAGATGACGGCTGTTTATGCTGAAGGGGACTCTGCAACTGAGTCCGAACTCAACGCTGCCCGTGCTTCTGTGGCATCCCTCAAGGAAGAGGTTAAGGGTGCTGGCGAGGCTCGGAAGAAGACTGAAGAGGAGGCGGCCAGGCTGAAGGAGGAGAACTCTACGTTGGCGGCGGAGAAAAAAGCTGTCGAGGAGCTGATCAGGGAGCTGAGGGCGGTCAATGCCTCAGGTACCGACGAGCCGGACGATGTGAGAAATTTGAAGACTAGATCCGAGCTGGTTGCTCGTATACTGCTGGCCGAAGATGATGGCATCGCCATTACGGAGGAGTCCTTCGGAAACGCCGTGGCTCAGCTGCGGGTGGTGAACCCTGGGCTTGAAATTTTTGCCGAGGGTACTCACTACCTGACTCATGTTGAGGATGGCCGTATTCTCGTGCCCGATGGTGTACTTGGGAGTACCCCCGAGGATCAGCCCGCAGAGGATCAGGGACCCAAGCCAGAGCCTGCCGAGCATGCTGATGAGTGAGGAGTTTGTTATTTTGATGTTGTTGTATTATGTCCAGCCTGCGTGCCATGGAATCATTGTAATTTATTTTCTTTTCGGGGGGCTTGGCCCCCGTTTGATGTAATTAAGCACAATTGTGGCCCTCGTGGTCACCCATTATGTTAACTTATCATATTTCTGGCTTTGTCCTCTGCATGATTTTACTCGCGTTTATTTTTGCTAAGCGTTGTATGCATGCTCGCTGTGAATGTATGTCCGCCCGTGATAGGGGGTTTTTGACTAGTGCGAATGTTTTTGGGGGGATTGTTCGTAATAGATGTGTTCGGCAGTGTGGGGAACTGGTCAAACGGCTGGGGAATAACCTGGCCGGGGAGCGGAGCTCAGGTCACGTTTGAGGTCTGAGTTCGTGGCGTGAACGTCCCATCGCGAGCTGGGGATCTGCCAATTATGGTACTTTGACGACGGCGATGCTCAATCGAGGACCGTTGTCGAGCAGTTGCCCAGCTCGTTACTGAGCGGGGTTATGCTTTAATCGTATGCGACGCTTGTACCTAGACGCGCATAGTGGTCGGTAGCTGAAGTTCGTCGTTGCGACGGGTCGAACCAAGGATTTAGCTGTAATATTGTTTTAGCTTTTCAGCGTTCCATGGTCGAGCAAGTTCTTCCCCAGTGAGATGTTCTAGGTAATAGGCCCCATTTTCCGTCTTTGCCCGGACGCGATAGGGTCCTTCCCAATTGGCTGCTAGTTTGCCTTCGCAAGAGTCTTTGTGGTTTCTTCTTAGAACGAGGCTTCCCACGTCGAACTCTCGCCGTATCACCTTGGCGTTGTGCCTGATGGTAATTTTTTGTTTTAGTGAGGCTTCGAGGAGGGCTGCCCCAGTTCTGATTTCCTCGACGAGGACGAGCTCTTCTCTTAAAGATTCGTCGTTCATCTCCTCGTCTAGGGACGACTATGTCCGCCTAGAGGGCACGTGAACTTCGACGGGAATTACAGCCTCGGTTTTGTATGCTAGACGGAAAGGTGTTTCCCTGGTCGTTGAGTGTGGAGTTGTACGGTATGCCCAGAGTACGCTGTGTAGTTCCTCGACCCATGCCTTCTTTGTTTCGTCTAGCCTTCGCTTGAGGCCTCGAAGGATGACTCGGTTAGCTGCCTCAGCCTGCCCGTTTGTTTGGGGGTGCTCGACAGACGCGAAGTGTTGCTTCGTACCCAGTTGGGCGACGAAGTCCTGAAACTTCCTGTCCGTGAATTGCGTCCCGTTGTCCGTTACTATCGCTTGGGGAATACCGAAACGTGCAAGGATGTTTCGTTTGTAGAAACGCAGGATGTTGAGGGCGGTTATTTTTGCTAGAGCTTCTGCTTCTATCCATTTTGTGAAATAGTCCACGCCCACTATGAGATATTTGTTCTGACTTGATCCTACCACGAAGGGTCCTAGGATGTCTAGGCCCCACCAGGCGAATGGCCACGGGGAGGACATAGCCTTGAGCTCGTTAGGTGGAGCCAGGTGCATGTCCTCGTGCCGTTGGCATTTATCACACTTCTTTACATGCTCTTTCGCGTCGTTTTGTATAGTCGGCCAGTAGTATCCTGCTCGGAGGGCCTTTCGAGCAAGGGACCTTCCACCGAGATGTTGGGCATTGATTCCTTCGTGGATTTCGTGCAGGATGTGTGCGACCATTTCCTTCTCGACACATTTGAGCAGCGGAATGGAGAATCCCCATCTTTATAGTTTATCTTCGACCAAGACATAAGAGAAGGCTCTTCGCCTGACTATGCTGGCCTCCTTTGGGTCGAATGGGAGCTCGTCTTTGGCGAGATAGTTGTAGACTGGGGTCATCCAGCAGTTGCTGTCGCCGATCACTTGCACGTAGAGTGTCAGGGAGGCCTTCTCGATGTTGGGTCGAGGAAGTACTTCCTGTATGACGGACTTGTTTCCGCCTTTCTTCTTCGTGCTGGCTAGTTTGGATAGCACGTCTGCTCGCACGTTATGTTCGCGGGGAACATGTTTCACTTCCACTGTTGTGAACTTCTCCATTTCCTTCTTTACCAGGGCCAAGTATTCGGTCAGGTTGTCCTTTTTGGCTTGGTATTTACCCCGGACCTGGAGGGCCACGAGTTGTGAATCCGTGCAAATGACGACTTCTTGTGCGCCCAGGTCCTCGACAAGGAGTAGCCCAGCGAGGAAGGCTTCGTATTCCGCCTGGTTATTGGAGGTTGGGAAAGACAGTGTGAGTGATACCTCGACGATGATTCCTTCGTCGCTCTCCAGAATGATGCCCGCGCCGCTTCCTGCCGAGCTTGAGGCGCCGTCGACGAAGATGGTCCATTTACGTGCTTCGCTCGCGGGGGAGTCTCCGAATGTCATCTCCGTGACAAAGTCGGCCAGAGCTTGGGCCTTGAGGGCTTTCCTGCCTTCGTATTGGATGTTAAATTCAGACAGCTCCAGCGACCATTTGAGCATTCGGCCGGCCATATCTGGTCGTCCGAGCAGCTGCTTTATGGGCTGGTCTGTTCGAACCGCGATCGTGTGAGCCAGGAAGTAATGTCTTAACCTTCTGGCTGCGTTGTTGAGGGCCAGTGCCACCTTCTCTATCTGTTGGCATCTTAACTCTGGTCCTTGAAGCGCTTTGCTCGTGAAATAAATGGGCTTCTGCCCGTCAGGTGTCTCACAGATGAGAGCGGCACTCACTGCTTCGGTTGCTACAGCCAGGTACAGGTACAACGTTTCGCCATTGTCCGGGCGGGAGAGGAGCGGTGGCTCTGAGAGTGCTCGTTTCAGATGAAGAAGGGCCTTGTCGCACTCCTCGGTCCATTCGAATGCTGCCTCTTTGCGGAGGAGTTTGAAGAATGGTAGGGCGTGCTGGGCGGACTTGTCCACGAAACGAGATAGTGATGCGAGCATCCCGTTGAGGGACTGGATGGATTTTTTGGACTTGGGCGTAGGAAACTCGGAGAATGCCCGACATTTGTCGGGATTGGCCTCGATTCCTCGTTCCATTAAGTAGAAGCCGAGGAATTTTCCTGCTCGGACCCCGAACGTGCACTTCTCCGGATTAAAACGCATTTTGTATTTCCTGGCCTGTTCGAAGACCTTTCGTAAATGGGCAGTATGATCGGTTTCCTCGTGGGATTTTACGATCATGTCGTCCATGGAGACTTCGAGCATGTCACCTATTTCTCCCCGAAACACTTTGTTCATCATTCGTTGGTACGTTGCTCCGACGTTCTTCAGGCCGAAGGGCATTACGTTGTAGTAATAGTAGCCCGACTCAGTCATGAAGGCCGTGTATTTTTTGTCGGACATTGCCATTGGGATTTGATTGTAGCCCGAGTAGGCGTCCATGAACGATAAAAGTTTAAAACCAGCAGAATTATTAACAAGTTTATCAATATTGGGGAGGGGGTAGGCATCCTTCGGGCATACCTTATTGAGATCGGTATAATCAATGCACATGCGCCATTTTCCATTAGATTTTTTAACTAATACAGCGTTGGACAGCCAAGTGGTGTACTTGGCTTCCGAAATAAATTTGGCCTCGAGGAGGTCATTTACAGCTTTTTCAGCAGCCTCCGTTTTCTCCGGAGACTGCTTCCTCCTACGTTGTGCTACGGCCTTGATGGTCGGGTCGATGGTCAGCTGGTGACAAGCGACATCCAAGCCGGGCATTTCTGCGGTGCTCCATGCGAAGAGGTCGACATTCTCTCTGAGGCATGCTTTGAGCTGCTTCCTCGCAATATCAGGCAGGTCTGCTCTAATCTTCACTCCCCGTTAGGGGTCTTCGCCGAACAGAACTATCTCGAAGTTGCCATCCGGGATTGGGCGCATCGGATGGGAGCCGCTGCTGGATGACGTGGATGGGCCGGCTGAAGCTGCTCGTTCCTCCTGTTGGTCCTCGGGGAAGCGACTGTTGAGGTCGATAGAGTCGACCTGGGGCAGAGGCTTGGCCTCCTCGGAGCTGCTTGGCAGTGTTGGCTTGTTCGACACCTTCGACTTGGGCGCAATGGTGTTGAGTCCCTTTGTAGCTGCTTCAAAACACCGTCGGGCAGCTTCTATATCGCCGTGGAGGGTGACGACCATCCCTTTCGAAGTGTAGTACTTCATCTTCAGGTGGACGGTTGAGGGTACTGCTACCAACTCGGCTAGAGTTGGCCTTCCAAAAATGCATTGGTAGAGTGACGGGCAGTCGACTACCAGAAATTACACCTTAATGGATCTGGCCGTTTCAGGTGAGCTGAAGGTCACGATCAGCTCAACGTATCCCCACGGCTTGGTTACAGATCCGTTGAATCCCTATAAATCGGACCCTACGTAGGGGGTAAGGTACGATTCGTCCAGCTGAAGTGTTGAAAATAGCTGGGAGTACATGATGTCGTCCAAGCTGCCCTGTCGACGAGTATCCTGCGAACGTCGAAGTTCGCCATCCAGGCTCTAATGAGCAATGGTATGCTTGAGTTCGGGGAGCCGCCGAGGAGTTCCTCCCTGTAGAAGGAGATGGGGATGGAGCCCTTCTATGCCCGATCAAGCATGGTCACTTTGTTGGAGCTTGTGTTGATCAGGTGGTCGAACTTCTGTTTTACGGAGCCCACAGTGACTTTGTTGAATCCCCCGCCAGAAATGACCATGGCGGAGGGAAACGTCTCCCACAGGCTGTGGGCCGCGAAATATGCAGGGGCGCCGAGCCCGTCAGGGACGTTGAAGTCCTCGGGTCGCGATATGGACATAGCGACCTGTATGTTGGCGTCTTTCGAGGAGGGTACCTCCTCCTCGACCTTCTTGGACTCCTGGGTGTCCTGTCGAGGAGTGTCCTTCTTCTTTGCGAACTGCTTCAGGTGGTCGTCCCTGATCAGTATTTCAATGGCATCCGTCAGATGGATGCAGTCCTCCGTAGTATGTCCGCGACTTTTATGGAAACGCTAGTATTTTGACTTGTCCACGTTTGGTCTGTTCGGCAGCTGTTTGAGGAAGTGGACCCCAACTTGTTTGAACTCCAAATTGGCACATTCGGATAAGATCCTTTCCCTGGAAACAGTCAGGGGAGTGTAGTCATGGAACCACCTGGAGGGGCCCTTGTTGTCACGGGAATCACGAGGACGGTCCTCGCGCCTTCGTTCAGCTCGACGAGATGTCGAAGCTTCTTCTCCTCTGGACGCCCGAGCGTTCTCCTGATGACGCGATGCTCGGACGTTGCTGGCCGCAACCTTCTCTTCATACTGAATGTGTGATTGGGATTTGAGGAGGAGGGCGTCTAAGTTCCTCGGTGGCACGAGGCCAATGGCTTTAGAAAACTCGAAGCCTGGGCGGAGCCCCTGCTCGAGCAAAAACTTCTTCATTTTGTCCGTCGTCGGGACCTGCACTGCTTCTTTGTTGAACCTCTCAATATATATGCGGAGAGGTTTGTCTTTACCCTGGATTATGGCTCCAAGAGAGGCCTCAGTTTTAGGTTGGCGGCGAGATGCTGTAAAGTGCCGCGAGAACATCCTGCCCAGCTGTCTCCACGAGGTAATGGACTCCTCGGGCAGTTCCTTATACCATGTCATTGATCCCTTCCGAAGCGTGGT
The DNA here is from genome assembly GCA_022829125.1 of Lathyrus tuberosus. Lineage (NCBI taxonomy): Eukaryota > Viridiplantae > Streptophyta > Magnoliopsida > Fabales > Fabaceae > Lathyrus > Lathyrus tuberosus. Next base: position 5,533,844 of record JALAZF010000308.1, on the reverse strand, counting down.
TGGGAACAGTCTGCATTTGATGGCGCCCCGTACGCTGCGGTAGTCTAACAGCGCATCGATGTTCTCGATGTGCTCGTCGGGGTCGGTGGTCCCGTCGTATGTGCCAAGTGACGGGGGTTTCTCCAATCCTTTTGGGAGACGGGTAGCCAAGATCTCCTGGGACAACGGGCCGCGAGGCTCGTCGTCGCTGCTAGAACTGGTGTATGATGGGAACCGGACGGGATACTCGCGTCGGCGGTTCCTTCGCGGAGAAGGTGAGCGGTTCCTTCGAGGAGAAGGTGAGCGGTTCCTTCGAGGAGAAGGTGAACGGTTCCTTCGAGGAGAAGGTGAGCGGGCCCGTCCTTTGGACTTGATCGGAGGAGATTGCTCGTTCCTCCGAGTCCTCTTGTGGTCATGAGCGTGCTGGTCACGCGGGGAGATCTGGTCGCGCTTTCGAGCTACGCGAGGATCAGGCTCTTGGCGCAGTCTTCGGTCAATTTCTCTCCGGGGCTACGGGCTTCTTGATCGTCGCTGGTTCCTCCGCGTAAGAGGGGATCTTGGACGGTGAGACTCTTCCAGTGCCCCGATCCTCTCATTTTGCTGCAGGATCAGGGTATTAGTTTTGTTGATCGCCTCCAGGAGGGCTGCCACGGCCGGGTCGGCGTTGGGCGGAACAGGAACGGGCTGGACGTCAAGTGACGGTTGATCGTTGTTGCGATCAGCAGGGGTAAGGGAAGGAGAAGCAATGGCTCCATCCCTGAGGAAACGGGCATCTCAGAGGAGAGATGACTGGCCGTCAACGTCAGATTTGTTGACGGGGAGGATGGTGGTTTGAAGAGCATCCTTGGAGCGATCTTGGGAGGCCATGATCGTGATGATGTTTGAGAATTGTTTTGATCTTCGATTTCTGAGGAAAGAAAGATGGGGAGAACAAGGATTGCCACAGACGGCGCCACTGATCGTGAAGGCTGGATCAGATCCTGTAGAATCAAGCCATCAAGTGCGTCCGGGGATGCTGGTCGTATGGAGAGGAGGGGGTGTACCTGCAAGGTACTCCGATGCTCAAGTAAGAAAGGGTCAGAGAAAAGAGGCAAGTACAAGTATGAATTCGTAGGGTGAATATTGGATACCCGACCCTCTCAAGAGAGAGGGTTTATATAGAGTCCCCAGCGCGTGACCAACGGTCCTATTTTCAGGGCAAAATAACCATTTTCCCCAAAGAATATGTAACTGCCCAAACTAGCCGTTATGTCGGGCATATGCATGGTTCCGGGCACCTACCCACAACTGTTCGGGGAGTAATGAAGTCGTGCGTAACGGACATTAATTCCGGTGAGGAGTGTTGCATTCCTTGCCCGGTTGGAGGGGCAGAAAGGTAACTTTTGCCCCCTCTGTGGACCGGACTTAGGCAATTTGGGCCGCTCTGGAGCAGAAGTGGATTGGACCATGTCTAGCCGTTGGTCCAATCCAGAACAATAACCAAAGCAAATAAAATAAAGTAACTATTCACAAATTATTATTAATAAAGAAAATTAGAAAAAAAATGAAAATCTTCTCATTCTAAACTGATATATGTATTTTAAAAGATTTATATAGTCTTAAACAACTTACTCCCTCTGTACCTATTTATACATATCTTTTATATTTATTAAGAAAGCTTAAATTTTTGTGTTTTTTAAAATATGTTTCATGTGAATAAGTAAAAATAATTTTGATTGGTTTTTTTTAGAAGAAAAAAAAAGAGAGAAAAAACAAATTAAATATAATTTGTATTTAATTTTAACTTATGAATTTCTAAAATAAAATATTTACATAAAATAAAGTTAATGTTTTTTTTTATAATTTAAAATATCTTAAAGTATTTCTTATTATAACATATTTATATGTTTAAGCATTAATGAACAAATTCACAAATAGAAACATCGAGTCCGACATCTGCGAATCAGGAAGACTATACACGTCATCCGCTAGAACCGACCCGCAGTCGGACTCCCCCAATTCCATCGCGACTTTGTTGCCGCCAGCCATTTATGGTTGGCCGACAAGTTGTCGTCGCTAGCGGCCACTTGCTTGACTGCCCATTTGGCTCCGACATCTTCCGATGATATTTTTGTTATTTTTCGACTTTCTAATTTCTAACAATGTTGAAACATGTTTTCTTTCTTTTTATCACTCAAGGTTTAAAGACACGCTCCTTTATAATCGTTAATGCTTAACGCCATATTAATACTTGAGAGGTAAATATAGATAGGATAACGATCAATTTGAAGGTTTGGAATAGAAGTAGATTTGGTAACAATTTTTGCCAAAGCAAAATATTTTTTATTCACTTGAACGGGATTGGTTGGTTCCTTCTCAAGGGAAATGATGAGTGAATAATACATGTAGGGTATATTATCTACAAAGAATATACATACATCTTTTAATAGGAAGAGATTTATAAGTTTCAACAAGTTAAATACAAATAGATTAGTCTCATAAGTTGTAACACTCGTTTTTTCTATCAAACTACTCTCATTAATAGAATACATAATGTGGTATTTTGGATTGAATTCTAGTGTCTCAAGAGTAGTTTCATGGTTCGACGGGAGTTGTGCATGCTGGAGTCGAATTCTGTTTAAGCTTGCTGACGAAATATGTTAGCTTTGTGTTTAAGTTAACATGTCGAATTGGGCCTTGCTTGTAAGCCCAATTGTTAAGTTAGCTTGTAGGCTAAGTTAGCTTAGTAGTCTATAAATAGATTAGTTCTCTCAGGTTGTTGAGTGAGGTTAATTGTTGGTATTCACTTGTAATCTTTGAACCTTTATTGACAAAGTGAATAGAAAAAAAATTTTAACCAATCCTTATTCTTCTTCTTCCTTCTTCTCTCCCTTTTGTAAAACCTAATAGGGTTTCTTGTGTTTGTTCAAGAAACTCAATCTTATTCTCATATTTTGGTTTGTTCTTGACAATATCAATTCACAACAAACTGGTGCAGTGAGCGTGGAGGAGAAGATGTCGTCAACAACGTATGAGATTGAGAAATTCACCGGTGTGAATGATTTAGGTTGGTGGCGCTTGGAGATGTAAGCTCTTCTTATTCAACAGGGTTTGTTTGAAGGGTTGAAAGAATCAGAGAAGATGGATGATTCCCTATCAGAGAAGGAGATGACAATGATGGTCGAAAAAGCCCACAGTGCCATTGTGTTGAGCCTTGGTGATAAGGTTCTCCTGCAGGTTTCAAAGGAAAATACTGCAGCTGGTGTGTGGAAAAAACTTGAAGGTTTGTATATGACAAAATCGTTGGTTAATCGTCTCTACCTGAAGCAAGTTTTGTATTCGTTCAAGATGAGTGAAGACAAAGCCTTGGTGGGTGATTCTTATTTAAATTCTTCTTCAAATTTTAAACATATCAGAAAGTGAAAACATTCCCCTAGATTTCTAATTTTTCTTTGGAAATTGTCTCATGTAAACCTACGATTAATGCTGAAAGAAAGATCCGTGAAAAACATATTATGACATTTTCTACATTGTATACAAGCCTCTAAGACCATTAGTACATCCTTAGAGATTGTGACATAATTAAGGATCTAATGGATAAGTTTATTTCTATAAATATCGATAGTTGGCATACTTTCTTTAGTCTTGTATTATCGTAGCGGATGAATTTAAATTTTCAATCATCTTCATCATCTAATATTAAAAAATAAAACTAACCCATTCTCTTTTGTTTTATGACTAATCTGTTGGGACACGATGAAAACCAACTAGTTTTCTCCAGAAATTACCTAAATCCTGAGAAATTTCTTAGTAATCTTTAGAGGTACCTACACTTTGTTAACCATATATTCCCCATTCATCATCTTATGTCGAGCAAAGGAAACATGAAATCAACGTGAAATGGAAACCTCCTCCTCTAATTTTTCCAAGCTCAATATCAAATAATTCTATTATAGTAGTACATGGCTTTCAACTTGTGACAGTCTCATTAGGAACTCTAAGGGAATTAATGTTAGTGATTTTTCTTATAAATTTGATCGACATACCTTGTATTTGGTCAGGCACTAGGATTTAGTCCATGGTTTGTGAATAACGAGTAGCTGAATTTCTCTTTTTTGCTTATAGAGACAAATTCCCTTGTATTGGAATATCAAGTGTGAGTATGAGCCTCATATCAGATGGAAAGTGAATGTTGAACACTTTATAAGTGAGAAGACTCATATACTCAATGCCTTAAGGTTTTGGGTTAATATGTTGTGTCTCTCTCATTTGTGTGGTTGCTCCTAAAATCCAATGTGATGATCTCTGGACCCCCTTCATGACCCAACAATGGATCACTAATGGCAGATTTATGAGTGTTGATAAACATTAAATGGACAACCAAGATTTGTTTAAGGGCATTGAATAGAGTAAAAATAAATCTTGACTATCCCATCGGCCAAGAAGAAAACCGTGGTGAAGAAGCTGTTTTTTTAAATAAACTGTTTACACAGAATATTAAAAATACATTGTAAAATCTGTTTCCCAGTGAGAAATTTAATTTTACATGTCCAGGTCTCATGCAAGATGCTAGAGATCTATTTCCCAATGAGAATTTTTATTTTCTGCACTTGCAATCCATCCCAGAGATCTGTAGTAGCAACTCATGATAGAAATGGACGGTGGTGAATATTTCCTCTCTTTGAGGCAGCTACATATAATTTACTATTAGGGTAAAATCTGTTTAACGAGTGCTTTAATAGTAAAATATGATTACTTACCACCTCAGTTTTAGTTTTATATTAACTATCACCTCGATTTTAAAGAATACCGAGATAACTATTTCTTTTATTTTTATTTTATTTTTGAAAATACATTGTTTACACAGAATATTAAAAAACATTGTTTACAACAAATCTTCGGTGATATCCAGATTTTGTTGCATACTCATTAAAACAATTTTTTTTTAAACAAGACTGATTTTCTGAACTTGTAATCTATCAATTTAGTTGAGCTAGTTCCCTTCTTGGTTGGTTAAACTCCATTCATTTTTTAACTTGAAGCAATAATGATTTTCTACACTTGCAATCTATCAACTAAACAAATTGCGATAGCTGGGAATTGAAACTTGTACTGATTTATTTTTTCACCTCTGTTTTTCATAAAATCGAGGGACTTTCTACTTTTTTTAAATAATAAAAAATAGTGTGCCTTGACTTTATACCTCAGTTTTCTATTGTTCAAGGTGAAAGTTTCGTCATGAAAAGCGTTATTTGTTGTAGTGACACTAAGAAAATTCAAAGCTTAAAGAAAGAGTTAAGTAAGTCATTTGTAATGAAGGACTTCAGTCCTGCACAACAAATTCTTGGCATGAAAATTTCTCTTGAAATGAAGGTAAATTGTGGTTGTCTCAACACAATTACATTGAGAAGGTGTTAGAGAGGTATAACATGAGCAATTCAAAACCTATGAGTATTCCACCTGCTAGTCATTTCGAACTGGATTATGAGCAACGTCCTTAAAAGTGAGAAGACCCATATATCTAACGCCTTAAGGTTCTGGGTTACTATGTGGTGTCTCTCTCACTTTTGTTGTTGCTCCTAAAACCCAATGTGCTTATTTTCGGACCCGTCATGATCCAACAGTGGTATCAGAGCATATTTGATACCTTAAAACATTAGGTATATGGGTCTTCTCACTTATTAAGTGTTCAACTATCACTTTTCCATCTGATGTGGGACTCATACTCACATTTGATATACCAACAATCTCTCCCTCAAGTGTAAGTCCATCAATTCTTATGGATATACATCAATTCAAATGGAAGTTTTTTTATCCACCTACATGCACCAACATTGGATGGCCTTAACAGAGGTTAAATTATGGCTATGCATGGCCCAATCCACTTCTGCTTCCAGAATGGCCCAATTGCCTAAGTCCAACTGGTGCGGGGAAGCATTTACCTTTCTGCCCCTCTATCGGGCACATATGAAAAGATGAACCTCAAGGTCATTTTCTCCTCCCCAGAATTCTTGCTCGTTACGCACGACTCCATCATCCAGGAACAATCATGACGCCTGTGCCCGGAACTACGCCCTTGCCCGTGGCAACGACTAGTTTTGGGCATCTCTGCCCGTCATAACGGCTAGTTTTTGGCAGTTACCTATTCTTCAGGAAACAATTATTCTGCCTTGAAAATAGGGACCGTTGGCCACGCACTGGGGGCATTATAAAAACCCTCTCATTTGAAAAGGTCAAGTATCAAAAAATCATCCTAAGAAACTCATACTTTTGTACTTGCCTTTCTCTCTCCCGATTCTTACTTTAGCATCAGAGTGCCTTGCAAGTACACCCCCTTCCTCATCTCACGCACCCAGCATCGCAGACATTCTTCTTGGCCCGTTATAGGATTTGATCAACCTTCACGATCAGTGGCGCCGTCTGTGGGAACTTGTTATCCCCCTCTTAACATCCACCTCAGTTTAAAAGACCAAAACAAACTTTCTGTCCAAGATTACGATCATGGCTTCCCAAGATCATGTCCAATATGCACGCAATCCTTCTTTTCTCCCAGTCAACAAAACTGATGCTGTCAGATCTACATCTTTCCTCGGAGGAGACACTCGTTGTCTGAGAGACAGAGCTATTGCGTCTCTCTCCCCCACTCGTACCGACCGTGTTGACGACCAGCCTTTGCTGGCCCTCCAGCCCCTTCCAGCTTCATTCAACGTCGACCCAGTTGTGGTGGCCCTCCTTGAAGCAATCAACAAAACCAACCTTTTGATCCTCCAACAAAAAGAGAGGATTGAGGCGTTGGAAGAGTCTGTCCGTCTGAGATCCCCTCAGCCGAGAAAGGATCGACGATGACCCAAGAGTTCACAACCCCAACGGGAAGTTGATTGTCGGGTGCGCCAAGAACCAGAGTCCCATGCCGCTCAGAAGTGTGATCACGTTTCCCTGCAAAACCAACATTCCCCGGGCAATAAGAGAACCCAGAGGGAGCAATGTTCAGCGTCGGTCAGATCAAAGGGCCGGACACGAACGCCATCACCCCGTAGAAGTCGCCGTCACTTCCCCGAGCGAAGCATCCGCTCCCCTTCCCAGACCAATTCCAGCAGCGACGATGAGCCCCACGACCCATTGTCTCAGGAGATACTGGTTACGCGTCTCCTCAAAGGCTTAGAGAAACCCCCATCTTTGGGCACTTACGAAGGAACGACTGACCTAGATGAGCACATCGAAAACATTGATGCGTTGTTAGACTACCGTGGCGTCCGGGGCGCCATCAAATGCCGTCTGTTTCAGACCACGCTCCGGAAAGGGGCAATGACCTGGTACAAACAACTTCCCGAGGAGTCCATCACCTCGTGGAAGCAGCTGGGCAGGATGTTTTCCAGGCACTTTATGGCATCATGCCACCATCCAAAGACTGAAGCCTCCCTTGAGGCCATAATTCAAGGAAAGGATGAACCTCTCAGGGCATATATTAAGAGGTTTAATAAAGAAGTTGTGCAAGTCCCCACTACCGACGACATGAAGAAATTTCTACTCGAACGAGGATTTCGCCCGTATTCAAAATTTTCTAAAGTTGTTGGCCTTGCACCTCCAAGGAGCCTGGACGCCTTCCCCCTCAAGGCGCAGGCATATATTCAGTACGAGGAAAAGGAAGCGGCCAGCTCCGCCCGGGCCTCACACCATCAGGAAAGTGCCCGGGCCTCCAAAGGCGATGAACCCCGATATCCCATCGAGGGGAAAGAAGGCGCGAGGATCGTCCCCGGGAATCTCGGGACAACAAGGGGCCCTCCGGCTGGTTCCACAATTACACTCCTCTGATTTTCTCTAGGGAAAAGATTTTCTCCAAATGTGCTAACTCAGAGTTTAAACATGCGGGAGTTCGGTTCCCCAAGCAGGTAACGGCCAAGCCCAACGCCGATAAATCAAAATATTGCCGTTTCCATAAGAGTCACAGCCACACCACTGAAGATTGCATCCACTTGAAGGATGCCATAGAAATACTGATCAGGGACGAACACCTGAAGCAATTTACAAAGAAGAAGGATGCTCCCCGACAAGACGCCCAGGAGTCAAAGAAAGTAGAGGAAGAGGTGCCTTCCTCCAAAGAAACCAACCTCCAAGTCGCCATGAGTATATCACGACCGGAGGATTTCTATGTTCCAGACGAGCTCAGCGCTCCGACGTATTTCACAGCCTATAGCCCATGGGAGACTTTCCTCTCTGCGATGGTCATCTCCAGAGGGGGTTTAACAAAGTCACCATGGGCTCCGTGAAGAGAAAGTTCGAGCACCTGATGATCATGAGCTCCAGCAAGGTGACAACGTTCGACAAGGCTCGGAAGGGATCAGTCCCCATCTCCTTCTACAAGGAAGAACTCCTCGGAGGGGCCCCAAACTCAAGTATACCACTGCTCGTTAGGGCCCAGATGGTAAATTTTGATGTTCACAGGATCTTAGTCGACCAAGGTAGCTCGGTCGACATTATGTACTCACAGTTATTCCCAACGCTCCAGCTGGACGAGTGGCACCTCACTCCCTACGTGGGTTCTGACCTGCAGAGTTTCAATGGGTCGGTCACAAAACCCTAGGGGTACGTCGAGTTGATCGTGACCTTTGGATCTGCGGAGACATCCAGGTCTATTAAGGTTCAATTCCTGGTAATTGACTGCACGTCTCTCTACCAGTACATATTCAGGCGGCCAACTTTGGCCGAGCTGGTGGTCGTGCCATCAACCATCCATCTCAAAATGAAGTACTACACTTTGAAAGGTATGGTCGCCACATTACACAGGGACAATGAAGTTGTGCGGCGATGCTTCGAAGCGGCCACCAAGGGACTTAACACCATCGCTGCCAAGCCAAAGACGTCCAACAAGCCAGCCTTGTCCAGCAGCTCAAAGGAAGCCAAGCCACTGCTATGCGTCGACTCCATCGACCTCGACAGTCGCTTCTCCGAAGATGACCAGAAGAAGGACCAGGCTTGCCCGAGCAACTCACCCGCCTCAACCAGCGACAACTCCCATCCGACGCGCCTGATCCTGGATGGCGACTTCGAGCTCGTCCTACTCGGCGACGATCCTCAACGAGGAGTAAAGATAGGGACCGACCTCCCCGACATCGCGAAGAAACAACTCAAAGCTTGCCTCCGAGAAAACCCAGACTTGTTCGCCTGGAGTGCCACAGAAATGCTCGGCTTAGATCCTACTGTCGTCTGCCATCAACTCGCGATTGACCCTATCGTCAAAGCAGTAGCACAACGTAGGAGAAAGCAGTCTCCGGAGAAAACGGAGGCTGCAGAACAGGCTGTAAAAGACCTCCTCGAGGCAAAATTTATCTCGTAAGCCAAGTACACCACTTGGCTGTCGAACGTTGTACTCGTGAAAAAATCTAATGGAAAGTGGCGTATGTGTGTTGATTATACTGATCTCAACAAGTCATGCCCAAAAGATGCCTACCCCCTCCCCAATATTGGTAAACTTGTTGATAACTTTGCCGATTTTAAACTATTATCATTCATGAATGCCTATTCGGGCTATAATCAAATACCAATGGCGATGAGCGATAAAAAATACATGGCCTTCATGACCGAATTGGGCAACTATTACTACAACGTAATGCCCTTCGGCCTGAAGAACGCCGGCGCAACCTACCAGAGAATGATGAACAAGGTCTTCTGAGGAGAGATAAGCAACATGCTCGAAGTCTACATGGACGATATGATCGTGAAATCCCAAGAGGAGACCGATCACACAACCCATTTGAGAAAGGTCTTCGAACAGGCCAGGAAATACCAGATGCATTTCAACCCAGAGAAGTGCATGTTTGGAGTATGGGCGGGCAAGTTCCTCGACTTCTATCTGACAGAGCGACGAATCGAGGCCAACCCCGGCAAGTGCTGGGAATTCTCCGAATTTCCAAAGCCCAACTCGAAGAAGTCCATCCAATACCTCAATGGGATGCTCACTTCTTTTTCTCGTTTCGTGGCCAAGTCTGCCCAACATGCTATGCCCTTCTTCAAACTCCTCCGTAAGGAACATCATTTGAATGGACAGAGGAATGCGACCATGCTCTCCTCCATCTGAAATAGACACTGTCAGAGCCACCAGTCCTCTCTCGGCCAGAAAATGGCGAAACCATGTACCTCTATCTCTCCGTTGCAACTGAGGCCGTCAGCGCCGCCCTCATCCGTGAAATGCCCGACGGGCAAAGGCTTATATACTTCACAAGCAAAGTGTTGTAGAGACCAGAGCTGAGATACCAGTAGATAAAGAAGGTAGCGCTGGCCCTCATTAACGCTGCGCGAAGACTGAGACACTACTTCCTGGCCCACACAATCGTGGTCCGGACGGACCAACCCGTGAAGCAACTACTGGGGCGACCAGATATGGTCGGCAGAATGCTCAAATGGCCATTAGAGTTATCCGAGTTTGACATCCAGTATGAAAGCAGAAAAGCCCTAAAAGCCTAGGCTTTGGCTGATTTCGTCGCAGAGATGACATTCCCAGATTCCCCCGTCTGCGGGGCACGCAAGTGGACCATCTTCGTGGACGGAGCATCCAGCTCGGCAGGGAGCGGGGTAGGTATCATCTTGGAGAACGACGAGGGAATCACTATCGAGGTATCTCTCACCTTATCCTTCCCCACGTCTAATAACCAAGCTGAGTACGAGGCTTTCCTCGCCGGTTTGCGCCTGGCCGAAGACCTAGGGGTAGAAGAAGTCGTCATCTGCACATATTCACAACTCGTGGCCCTTCAGGTTCGAGGAGAATACCAAGCCAAAAATGACAACCTATCTGAATACTTAGCCCTGGTCAACGAAAAAATGACGAAGTTCGCTACAGTAGAAGTAAAGCATGTTCCCCGCGAACATAACGTCAGAATGGCTCAATTACCTAAGTCCAACTGGTGCGGGGCAGCATTTACCTTTCTGCCCCTCTACCGGGCACATATGAACAGATGAACCTTAAGGTCATTTGCTCCTCCCTAGAATTCCTGTCCGTTATGCACGGCTCCATCATCCAGGAACAGTCATGATGCTTGTGCCCAGAATTACACCCTTGCCCGTGGCAACTGCTAGTTTTGGGCATCTCTGCCCGTCATAACGACTAGTTTTTGGCAGTTACCTATTCTTCAGGAAATGATTATTCCGCCTTGAAAATAAGGACCGTTGGCCACGCGCTGGGGGAATTATATAAACCCTCTCATTTGAGAGGGTCAGGTATCAAAAAATCATCCTAAGAAACTCATACTTTTGTATCTGCCTTTCTCTCTCCCGAATCTTACTTTAGCATCGGAGTGCCTTGCAGGTACACCCTCTTCCTCATCTCACACAGCCAGCATTGCAGACTTCCTTCTTGGCCCGTTATAGGATCTGATCAGCCTTCACGATCAATTGGGTATATGGGTCTTCTCACTTATAAAGTGTTCAACTTACATTTTTCCATCTAATGTGGGACTCATACTCACATTTGATATACCAACAATCTCCCCCTCAAGTGTAAGTCCATCAATTCTTATGGATATACATCCCTTCAAATGGAAGCTTTTTTCATCCACCTACATGCACCGACGTTGGATGGCCTTAACAGAATACGCTGTCTGAACATCCTTTCCAGGAAGACTTTCGATACAAGGAGTCCTTGTCGAACTAGGCTCTAATAACACTTGTTGGAGCTAGGGAGCGCCAGAAGCATCAATAGGCTAAAAAATCAAGATCCAAAAGACCATGACACCACATATCCACCCAAAACCTTAAGGCAATGGTGGTATGGGTCCTTTCTCTTATAAATACAACATTTAATCCATTTATAGTCAACATGGGACTTAACCACTCACACTTGAATCCGAACACCTTGTTGTGTTAACATTATCCTTTTTTGGAAGAGTTGTAATTTTCAATTGTTTCTTCTTCTTCATCATCATTTTAAAATGCTACCTCGCATGAATAAAATAGATTAGAAGTATGAGGTTAAACACATTTACCAAGAAACTAATTGTTTTACATACCACTTTGCAAATATCTTTCAAAATGGTAACTTTAGTTTGATAAAATTTCTAACTCCTCATCTTTCTTTAATTTTGTTGTTGTCTAATAATTTTAGTGGAGTCATTTTTCTAATGTTTTTTCTTAACTATCATTTTTAAATTTTCCTTTTAATCAAGAAAAAATAATATCAAACTTATAGTTTGAATGAACTTGACATCCCTACAATTACACAATAAAACTCCCAACTTGTTACGATTTAAGTTTGAGCTTAAGATATCATATTAGTGGATATTTGTATTTATTATTATAATTATAATAGTTATGATTATTTTTTATATGTTTTTTTGTTTTCTCTTATTTTTATTTTTAATTAATTAAATAATAAAATTAGGCTAAATGCTCTTTTTGGTTTTATATCTTATATCCGAAATCCATTTTGATCCCATAACTTCAAAAGAACCATTTGGATCCTTTAAATGTTTCAAATGAACTAAGTTATTCATTTATATACATTTTCCTCAATCGAAATTAATTGTTTCCATGTCGCATCCTAGCCAGCTTTACATGTCGTCCTTGTCACCATCAATTGTTCTTATTGAGCCCAATATAGGTCATCACCTTCATATTCTCCCAAATTATGTCTTATCTAAACTGGTTCGTCACATGTGTGTTCATCACCTTCACCTTCATCTTATTTCAATTTGAAATCGTCTCAATATTCATATTCTCCTAATTCAAAATAGTAGAATAAGAATGAGTTATGTACATTCTTCTCTCATTCCTAAATCTTAATGGTCGAGACAACAATAACATTTCTGATTCGAAGGTTTACGCAAGTTTAAGCAGTGATGGTAACCTAATTGTAGACATGGAGATTTCTCCGTTCATCGAAGAATTTAAACATTTATTAATTTTGAGAAGAAAATTTGAGGATATCCTTGTAATTGCATTAGTAATTCTAAATCCTTCGATAATTTTAACCTGGGAGTGTTTTATAAATCGTGTCAGGGGTGATTTTTTAAAAACTTAGGTAGAAGACCACTCAAAGTGGGTATGACTATTTTGATTGATTTTTTTTTATGAATTGAAATATTAGAAGGGTGTTTTTATCATGAAGGAAATAAATGAGGTTGGAGTTTTTTTAACAAAATTCATTGAAGAAAAAGGCAAAAACATGTTGAGTACGTAGGAAAAATTAAAGCACAAAGACATATAATTGAAGCTTAACAAAATTGTATGTATGCTTAAAACCAAGAGACATCAGAACTTGAGGTGACTATCAAAAATACAATTAAGTGAAATAAATTTTGGAATTATTTATATTTTGTCATTTTTATGATTTTAATGTACAAGTTAATGCGTGTAGTATTAATATAATGTATAGGTTTTAATGAAGTTGTTTAGACAATGTTGTTGTTGGAACATAAAAAAAAACTTTGAGGTGATTCAATGGAGATTAGGGTAAAATTGGAGAAGATGAAGTTGAGAATAGAAAGAGAAATAGAGAGAGTAATTTGAGGGTGAGTAAGAATTATTGCATTAGTCACTTTGGGAGCATTACGAGGCCTTATTTATAAGGCAATTACAACTAAAATCAAAACAAAACAAAAAACAACTTATCTACATAAGCTGAAACATTAAAAAAACAAAAAACAGAGTTTTACCTGCGTAACCGGTTACGCCAAAGCTGGTAACCGATTATGCACCCTTGTTTTACAGATACTGGCAAAAAAATAACGTGGTAATCGATTACGCCCAACTGGTAACCGATTACCAAAACTAAAATGCAAAAAAAAAACAGATTTCAACACACCACCTTATTTCAGTTGCTCCAAGTCCAGCATGTTCAAGATTTTATTCAACCTCTTGAACACCTCATTTGTCACCCCTTTGGTCAACAAATCTGCAACTTGTTCTTCGCTTCGACAATATCCCAAGCGCAACTTGCCTTCACTCACTAGCTCCTTCAAATAATGAAACTGCGTCTCTATATGCTTGCTTCTTCCGTGTGTAGTCAGATTTTTCGCAAGATTAATAGCAGAAACATTATCAATAAGAAGTCTAGTGGCCACACCTTCAATACCACTCAACTCCTTCAATAGATTCATGAGCCACATAGCTTAACACACACACAACGAAGCCGCAATGTACTCGACTTCACAAGACGAGAGTACTACCACCGGTTCCTTCTTCGAACACCAAGAGATTGGTGTCTTACCAAACATAAAGATGTATCCAGCCGTTGACTTTCTATCATCTTTATCACCACCCCAATTGGAATCGGTGAAACCAAGTAAATCGTATTTTTGGCTCGTGTCTGATGCGGGAAAGAGAATTCCGTAGCTAAGAGTTCCTTTGACATAACGAAGGATTCTCTTAACTGCTGCCAAGTGAGACACCTTCAGTCTCTCCATGAATCTACTCGCAATACCAACATCAAATGCCAAGTCCGTAGCTAAGAGTTCCTTTGACAATGCTATTACTGAAGGTTTGGAATCATTGGCTCAGGCAATGGCGTAGAATGCACAGAACAATCAGAATTGGGGGGGGGGGGGGGCAGAAGGAGCTCCTGATGAGTTTTGCACTTTGGGAAAATTTCAAAGGAACAACCCACTAACTTTCAAGGGTAGCCATGATCCAGAGGGTGCACAAGCATGGCTCAAAGCAATTGAGAAGATCTTCCGAGTGATGGCCTGCATTGAGGTTCAAAAGGTACAATTTGATACTCATATGCTGTTAGAGGAAGATAAGGATTGGTGGGATAACACGCCTCAGAGATTGGAAGCTAATGGTACAGAGATGACTTGGGCTGTATTAAAAAAATGAATACTTAGAGAAGTATTTCCCTGAGGATGTGCGTGGTAAGAAGGAGATAGAATTCCTTGTGCTGAAGCAAGGGAACATGACTGTGGCAGAGTATGCTACGAAGTTTGAGGCTCTGGTGAAGTTTTGTCCTCATTACAACAGAGCTGATGTTGAGACTTCCAAATGTCTCAAGTTTGAGAATGGGCTAAGACCAGAGATCTAAAAAGGTATTGGATACCAACAGATTCGTAGGTATGCTAAAATGGTGAATAAGAGCAGAATCTACGACGAGGATAGCAGGGCCCGATCTGCTCACTATAAGAGTCTTAGTGAGAAGAAAGATAGAGGAAAGTTCCAAGGAAAGCCTTATGTAACTCATGCAGACAAAGGTAAACAGAAAACTGCAGGTAAGGAGAAGCTAAGTGGGGGGGAGACTCCCGCTCCTGTCAGGTGCTACAAGTGTGGTGTCTTAGGACATTGTGTTAACGAATTCCATGGTTTTAAGACAAAGTGTTTCAAATGTGGAAATACAGGTCATAAGGCTGCTGATTGTAGGGGTAATGGAAAAACTTGTTATAACTGTGGAGAGTAGGGACACGTCAGTACTAATTGTCAAAAGCCAAAACAGTTCCAGTTTAGAAGGAAAGCCTTTGCATTGGTTGGTTCAGAGACCAACCAGGAAGGATAATTGATTCGAGGTAAGTGTTTCATTATTAGCTATCCCTTGCATAATATTGTTCATTTGGAATATTGGAAGTCAGAAAAGAGAGTAAATATCTAAACCTAGAATTTTCGAGGGCGAAATTTATTTAAGTGGGGGAGAGTTGTAACACCCCATTTTTAATAAATTGTTTTATTTTAATGATAATTTTGTGTATTTATTTAACATTTATGTGTGAGTAATTAAAAAAATGTGGGTGAGAGTGAGGGTGTATGACCTTACGGTAGGGTGTGGAGAGTAATTAGAGGAAGAGAGAATAATAAAAATTATTTTATTAATTAAAATAATGATTTAGTTATATTATTGAAATAAAATAAATAGAATAAAAAGAAATAGAAGTTGTTGAGATATTGAGGGCAGAGTGGGAATTAGAGAGAAAAGTGAGGGTAAGGTTGGAATATCCTAATGAGGGAATTAGGTTTTTAGTGCAAAAAGAGAATTAGAATGTGGAGTTGGGCAGTACGTAGAACTTTGGGGAGAAAAGAAGAAAAAGAGGCTAGAGCAAGAGAAAGAGAAAATGCAAGATAAGACAGAGGAAGGTCATCCATTGATAGAGCTTTGAGGAATTTCGCAAGATAAATTTAAGGTGTTGTTTGTTGTGTATGTGTGACATCCTATGTGATAAGTTAAAAATTCTCTGATTTATTTATGAAGTACGCGTTGGGGTAAATAGGGTGTTACGACCATATCCTATAACCTTTGACTCCTTCAGGGTATCCCATGAACATGAATTTCAGAACTCTATGTTCGACGTTGTCTTGCTTAATGTGAGCATAGGCCACACATCCAATTACTCTCACTCTGTCGAGACTAGGTGGATGTCCCGACCAAACTTCTTCAGGTGCCTTCATATCTAACGCAGTCAAAGGACATCTGTTTATGAGATATGTTGCTGTCGAAATAGCCTAAGCCCAAAACACCTTATTTAATCCAGCACCAGTCAACATGCATCTAACTTTTTTCAAAATAGTTCGATTAAACCTTTCTACCAAACCATTTTGTTGTGGAGTACCTGTAGTAATTTTATGCCTTGTAATATCTGAGGCAGCACAAAAACTGTCAAACGCCTCATTGCAAAATTCAAGGCCATTGTTGGTTCTCAACCTCTTGACCTTTCTGCCAGTCTGATTTTTGACAGAGTCTTCCAACCCTTGAAATTCTCAAAAGTTTCATCCTTAGTCTTCTAGATGAATACCCATAACTTTATGGAATAATCATCGACTATGGATAGAAAATACCTTGCTCCTGAATGTGATGGACACCTTGCAGGCCCCCAAAGATCAGGATGGATGTAATCATGGGATCCATGAGTTCTTTGTTTGGCTTTGTTGAACTTCACCCTACAAGTTTTTCCATGTACACAGGGTTCACAAAATTTTAGCTTTTCGACTTTGTCTCCTCCAAGCAGATTTTGTTTCCCTAATTCGACCAGACCCCTTTCACTAACATGGCCCAACCTCATGTACCAAATTTTTGTCTTCGACAAAGGTTTCGTGGATGCAACATTTGTTGAATCACTTACAAGTTCAGCCTCAAGGGTATACAAGCCTTGTTTCTTCACACCTCTTAAGACTTCCTTTGACCCCTTCATGACTCTTAGGATACTTTTCTCTCCCGGGAAAACATATCCCTTTTTTTCGAATTCACCAAGAGAAATCAAATTTCTCTTCAAATCAGGTACATACCTGACTTCAGTCAATAACCTTATTGACTCATCAAGGAGCTTGAATCTCACAGATCCAATACCTGCAATTTTGCAAGCTTTGTTGTTTCCCAGTAACTCCACCATCTTGATCACATGGCTCCTCAAACAATTCTCTGTTTGGAGTCATGTGTCAAGTGCAACCTAAATCCATAATCCACTTTTTTCTTGAGTCGCCGCTTGAAACCACAAGAACATCAAATGATTCAAAATCATCTTGAACAATGGTTGTGTTGCCATTATCTTTACCTCCAAGATCTTTCAGGCAATCAGGGCACACCTTTCTTGTGTGACCCTTCTTCTTACAGTGATAGCATCGAATACCAGATGCTTCGCCACTATAAGACTTCTGCTGACTTTTACGTTTCTTCTTGTCGAACTTACCATCCTTTCTCAAGAATCTTCCCTTAACGGAAAACCTTCACCCACCGTCGAAGGTTTATGCTCCTTTCGTTCGTTCAGGTCCTTAGAATACAAGGCTGATTGAACTTCTTCAAAGCTAAGGGACTCCCTTCCATACAGGAGAGTTTCTTTGAAGTGAGCATGTGATCTGGGCAAAGAACACAACAACAACAATGCTTGATCTTGATCATAAATCTTCACATCAATATTTTCAAGATCAAGAATCAGCTTGTTGAATGTTAGATGTCAAACATGTTATATATTTGTATGAAATACTTGGCATTTTTCATTTCTTTCTAACGGTTAATTATGAATTTACGCGGTAAATTATGTTGTAATGCGTACATTGGAATATATGTGTGGAGCTTGTAATGTGTGTGTTAATGTGCAGGTATAGGCATGAAATGAGCAAAAGTGTGAGACACATGGAGTGGATGCAAGTTTCCACTGATTTATTGCTGCAACAGAGCATTCGCAGTGCGAAGGATCTGGCGAAGGCCCAGCGAAGGTTCGCACTGCGAATGTCAGCGAAGGCGCCAGCGAGTAGAGTCAGAGAGTTCCAGTTTGCTCGCTAGTTTATTCGCAGTGCGAATGAAGCTAGCGAAGGCTCGCTGGTTGGTTCGCAGTGCGATGGTGCTGGCGAAGGGAGACAGAGAGTTCCAGTTTGCTCGCTAGTTTATTCGCAGTGCGAATGAAGCTAGCGAATGATTCGCAGTGCGAATGAATGGGTTCGCAGTGCTAGCGCACGATTTCTGTTTGGGGCGGTTTAAGTCTCAGAGGCACTTAAAGTGCCATTTTTCCTCATTCGCAGTGCGAATGATCTGCTCGCAGTGCGAATCCATCAGATTTTAGAATTGTATAAATAGAATTTCACTTTATGTGTTAGGGATCTTTTGTTCATTTTGATCCAAAATCATAGTTTTCAGTCTTTTTACCATTGAAGCTTGTATTTTCACTTGGAGAAGCTGATTTTGCATCCATTCTCGATTATTCGGCGTGGATGCTCATTCATCTCCTCTCTTTACTTGTTATCCAATCTACCATGAGAAGTGGTAGCTAAACACTCAATGTTGAGGTTAGAGGTAGTTGATCCTACTTTTATGTATTGCTTTTGATCTATTGTATATGAACAAAGTCTTTGATCAATATAGATGATGTTGTTTTCTCTTAATGATCCATGTGTGATTTGTTTTACTCTAGACATAGATTTTACAAATCATGACCTAACAATTTTATCTGTTAAAAACCAAACTCTAGACATAGATTTGGGATTTGCTATTCGCATTGTATTGATCTTAATGATCGTTGCTTAGATTGTTAGCGTGAGACATCATCTAACGGTCTAAACAACGATACTCACGACTTCGCTTTAGACATAAACTTAGTCGGGAGGATACACGGTTATATTGGTCGGAAACCGAGTTCATATGCTTGATTAATCGTTTATACGTGGAAAGGATTAGCGAAACCTAACCTTAACATGCTTTTATAAAACCTTTTACAAAATCTTTGTCACCAATTAATCTTTGCTACAAGTGAATGTTAAAAACAATTGAGAAACTTTTGAAACCGTTAACTTAGAATATCGCAACTATTGAAAGGCACGCATCAAATATCAAACAATCCCTGTGGATACGATTAAAAACAACCCCCACGATTACTCTTCTAACATTGAACATATCCAACTGCTCAACCAACACTTTTTCTTCACTCATCTTGAAAGAATACGAAGCTTGCTTCAAGTAGAATCGATTCACCAAAGATTTTGTCATGTACAAACTTTCAAGTTTCAACCATAACCCTGATGCCGTAGTCTTCTTTGATACCTGTCTAAGAACCTTATCACCATGGCTGAACAATATTGCGCTGTGGGTTTTCTCTATCATGGCTGTCTTTGTTTTTCCATTAACGCAACGTCCATGGTTGCCTCTCCCTTCAACGCTTCCAAACAACCCCGCTGAACCAGTAGGGCTTTCATCTTCAAGCGTCACAGACCGAAATCGTTCACTCCGGTGAACTTTTCAATCTCATACTTTATTGAAGGCATCTTCTCCATGCTCACTGCACCAATTTGCTGTGAATTAGGATGCCTTTGAACAAAATATACTCGGTTTCTTTATAGGAAATAAACACGCAGAGGTTAGGGTTAACAAGGAAAAACAACAAGGATTGGTTATAACTGTTATTCTTTACTTTCTCTATAAAACAGATTACAAGTACTCAAGAATAACAAATAACCCTCTCACCCTAATTAGGTTTTGTCACACCACACCTAAGATGAGAGACTAGTATACTATTTATAATACAACCTAACATACTAAGCTAATGTACTTTTTAACAATTACCCATTACAAGCTAATTTAGGGTACAAGCTAACTTAAACAGTTGGATCATTAACACAAGGCACAATCCGACAGCTACACATTAGAACACACTTCGACTACAGCATGTAGTTCTTCGACAACAGCATGTGAGCAGACTTCGATGGCATGCTAAACTAGAGTTCGATCCAATATCTCACAGTGATCTTATGTTTCCTCCATACCGACGTCAATTATGGTTCTTCTATATTGTTTGGTTACTCGATGTGTTTATCAATCCTCGACCCTTTTCTACTTCTCCATCCACAAGTTCCTCTTCATAGTTAATGCAAGGTTGGATTCTAGTCATGAGGCTATTTAGGTTCTTAGATCTTCCGGTTCTAACTTCTTGTAGAACATACAATCTGCCCTCAGTCCCTACTTGAATATCCCACATTTCAACCTATCATTTGTTCCTCTCACTTCTATGTCCACCTTGGTGAATCTTTCTATGTACTCTTGTAGTGTTACTTCTTCTTTTATTGAATTTCGCTTAAGAAATATATTGTTGAGGATTGTCATTTTCGTGTGGTGAATTAGACAGTAAAAGAATCACAAAGTTATTTCCAAGAGTTTATGTGACTGTTAGGAAGGATTTTGAACCACATCATTGCAGATCTTTTGAGGGTAAGAATAAACAGTTTACACTCCACCTCCCTCAAGTGCGGTGATAATTAAGCAGAGTATTCATGTGTTCAATGTGCTCGTTTGGATATGATGTCCCATTGTAGTTGTCTAACTTTAGAGGTTTTTCGAAGGACTTCAAAATCTAGTTTTAGAGGATACTTATGGAGAACATGTTCCTTTTTTATTCAGTAACTTTTATTTTGTCATTATGTATATCTTACCTTCGGGACTGAAGCGGTGGAAATTGGTTAGGACGATGTGCTCCCGGTGGAGTATGACTACCACTTGTTCCTCCAAAATCAAGTAGAAAAGGTCAAAGTTCTCGATATTGAGAACTGTCAGACTGTGGAAACATCTTTTGCAGGTTACTCAAAGAAGTAACTAAAGGAACTTTTGATAATGAACTTTTTATAATGACAACTAAATGGATATTTTGATGATACAACTTTTGATGACAGCTTGAAGATGCAAACCTTGAGTCAAGAAAGTATGAGAAACGACTAAAGATGTAAGCAGACGAATTAGGGTTTGGTAATCACTGCAGACATCTTCTGATGATGACATTCAAATTGAAGATATTTCAAGCATTATCTACATAGAGATTCAAGCAAGTGCTTATATGATTGGTTTATTTGGAAAGTCTTAAAGCTTCAAAGTATGAAAGAGAGAAAGTGTAAATGTTCATTCAGTCGCGTCTGAGTGAACCGTGTTTTGTAAAAACACAAGGGCATTTTCATAAAGTTATACGAATAAATCACACACATAATAAAGCAATTTTTTAAGCCTCTATTGCATAAGAAAACATCCCTAAAAATTTTTAGAGTCGTGCCAGTTGAATCAGGGATTGCCATAATAGTTTTGGATAAGTTCTTGAACTATCCAACCGATTGGCATTCATACCCAATCGATAGAATTAGTGCAAGCGACATCCATAAATGTTTGTAAAATCATCTTACTAAAGGTAAGTGTCTCTATATCTATTCTTTTATTTTAAGCATTTATAATCCATTAATTTTGGGGTCCTAATCGATTGGCACATTAATGTTGGCCCATGGATCTTTCCTTTTTTGTGCCAACCTATTGCCTATAAATAGAGGTCTTTCCCTTCACAATTTTATATCTAGAAACATGAGCCTTCTATCTCACTCGCCACTCTCTCTCTATCTAAAATATTTTATATTTTCTCTCACTTTATTTTAGTCGTAGCGATTCAAGAAAGTCTTTGTGTTTGGTGAGGAAGTTCGTATTTTGGAAAGGGCATTATTACAAATTCACTAAGAAGTGTTTTTATTTTGCTTGAAAAATTTGTCCTTAAGGGAGTGTTTGTTTGGGTTCAAAAGCTAAACATGTTAAAAGCTTTGTTTGGGGATTTAGGTTCTTAAGTCGTAGTTTCAGTTCATAAGCTCGACCTGTTTAAAGCATATTTCGGTTCGAGATCATCTCGGTTCAAAATCTTAATTTGGTTTATGGTTAGTCTGTTTAAAACCCAGGTTTGGTTTGTAAGCTCAGCTAGTGTAAAGTCTTCCTTCGATTTGAGATCAACCTGGTTCAAAATCTCGACTTGGTTTGAGGTCAGCCTGTTCAAAACCTCGGTTTAGTTTAGATGAAAGCTTGTTCAAAACTCCATTTTGGTTCGAGATAAGTCTGTAGAAAATCTCTGTTTACCTTGGGGACTAACTACTTCAAGTTGTTGTTTGAAAGGAAGACTAACTGCTTCAATTCGTTATTTGGAAGGAAGACTAACAACTTCAATCCACTATTTGGAAGGAAGGCAAGTCACTTCAATCCAATTTTTGGAAAAAAAGACTAACTGCTTTAATCCATTGTTCATTGTTTGGTTTGAAGTTAGCCTGAAACTTCATTTTTTTTCTTGTATAAGGGGATTTGGGAGTTTAACATACTATAAGCTCTTAATTACTATTGGATACTCTCAAGATCAAGTCTTAGGAGATGATCAGGTCATTTCATTTCGACTGAACCTCTATAACTTCTGGTGTCATTTTTCTTACCCTTAACTTTTTATTTTCCGCTTATTTACTTTCCAATGCTACTTCTAAAAACATTTCTAAAATTATTTTAAACTCTGAAAAAGATAACGAAATGTTTTCAAACTAACGTTTTTCTAAAACCCACAATTCACCCCCTCTTGCGCGTGGAGTCATATATTCAACACGAGAAACCTAGGAGTTACTCATCCTAGATAGGCATTATCAATAAGGATCGATTGTGGTGTTTCTCTACGGTTGTCGTGCGACGGTGCATGGCGTAAAGAGTGTTTTCTAGAGAGGACATATTGTAGGTTTTCCTCAATCCTGAGGAGTATTTCAGCCAAGAAATGTGAGTTTTGATGTAGCGCAAAGTTATAGACGTTGTTGGGTAGTTTTTTTTCTCCTTTCATGCCTAGGTTGGTCTAGAGGTGCAAAAGTATTTTGAGCATTTCTTGTCCAGGGATTGGTGGAGATTGTTTTGAGGTTTGACCTTGTAGCAACTGTTGAGAATGTTAAAAATTCAAAAGGAATTGAAGGGTGCTATAGTCGATAGTCGGAGGAACTGGACTCTAAAGATATGAAACAGAAGGAGAAGTTACTAGACTCGTATCAGGTTTCGTTATTGGAAGAGGTAGAGCTTCTCTCATGAAATCGAGATTGTTAGTCGTTGTAGTGGCGATGGTGACATTACGTTGAGCGCTAGCCCGAATGGACTTAGATGTTGACATGTTTTTCACAAGATTGATCGAACGCTAAAGTAGAATGAAGATCAGTTGAAGCATATGCATGATGAATAGACGATGATTTTCACAAAAATTCAAGGGAATAAGTATTCACTTCGAACATATGATGCCATTGTTCTGTGGTGGAACAAAAAATATGTAATGTTGGAAGAGGGAGCTCTTCCTATGCAGAACTAGAGCAGCTGGTACAACAAAACAGAAATAATCTGCAAGTTATCACTCCAACGTCCAAGTTAGTGAAATTAAAAAATGTAGTTTTTAGGGTAAAAGTGAGATTATAACATAAATAGCGCATCCTTCTCCTTATAATAAGTATTCGCTCTGAACATATGATGCCATTTAGGTAAGGCAAATAAACTCGCCCCCGCCCATCTCCGTCCCGAAATTAACAGGGAAAACCTGATTTAATTAAGGGAGGGTACGGGGGCGAAGAAAACCTGATTTTTATTTACAGGTGCGGGGGCGGGGCGGAAGATGCTAGTATCCACCAGTACCTGCCCCGCCTATTAAATTTAATTTATTTCTTTTATTTTTAATAATATTATTATTCATTTACACTTAATCTTACAATATCTTGTTAATTAGAATTATTATTTTTTTGAAAATAAAAATTAAATAAAAATAATCAAACATTATAATTATTCTTAAAATAATTAATTATTTAATTAAATTATTGATTTTTATTGTTATTGAAAAAAATATAAATTTTTAAAATAAATATAATATATACGGGTGGGGGCGGGTCGAGTGTAGGAAAACTCGTTCCTTAATGGGACGGATGCGGGGGACAATTATTAGTTCCGACCAGATTTGAGGGCAGAGGCGGGTCTGGATCCAGATCTGCTAAAACTTGCCCCGTCTCGCTCCGTTGTCATGCCTAATATCATTGTTCCGTGGTAAAACAAAAAATATGTAATTTTGGAAGAGGGAGCTCTTCCTATGCGAATCAAAGCAGTTGGTACAACAAAATAGGAAAAACCTCCAAATTAACATTCCAACATTCAAATTAGTAAAACCAAAAAATATAACATAAACATCGCATCCTTGTCCTTATATATAACAAACATACAGAGAGTCATTTAATCATTTTTGATAGAGGATGATACCCTAGTAACTGAAATCAAGTATATGGCTTTAGCAAAGTCCCACCTATTATTTTGTTTGCATAAATATTGGACTCATAATTAACCCTTCTTCGTGCCTGTGGCCGACTCCAAACACCTACCATTTAGTATATCCCTTGAGTATAGGCTACATTATTGGTGGAACAATCTTTATTGTCTTCGTTGAATTTATTTGTTTGGTTTAGTAGCTTTCTTAAGTTAACATTGGTTTTGTCTTTTTAACGTTAGCCTTAAAAAAAATTAGAATTGAATCACTCATCTTTAAATCATGAAAGACACAACCTTTAAATTTAGAATTGTCTATATCTCTTATATTGATATCTCCTTTTTTTTTCTTAAGCAAATACTCCAAAATACTCTAAAATCGTATTAATTTTTCCGCCCCAAAATTAAATAACCTGTTTCCCTAAGGGTGTGTTTGTTTTAAGTTATAAAAAATTATTCCTTGGAATCATATTGCTTGGATTATTATTCCTAGGAATAATATTCCCACTTATGTGTTTGGATAAAAAATATATTTTCTAGGAATGATTACATATTTATTTAATTTAAAAATTAAAATATAATAAAAAATAATAATATGTGAATAGTAGTGAGAAGTTATAAGAAGTTGAATTTATTCCCATGGGAATGTTGGATTCCCACCCTTTATGCATGAGAATAAACATGACAAAAATTATGTGCAAATAATATTCCTTGGAATAAAAAGTACTCGGGAATAATTTTTAAAAACTTGAAACAAACATGGGATTGTTGTATTTCTAATATCACATTCCCGAAAATGTAATTTCAATTCTTGAAACAAACACACCCTAAGTTTTCTCACCATGTAAAGTGGAATTTTGAAAATTACTTTTATTTGATTTTTCTTGCTACATCTTGTGAGTTAAGTCGGTTAATAAAATTCTTGTTAGTCACGTGGATGATGCACATTTCGTAATAGTTTATGCTATCTTCTCTATGATAGTGCATGCCAACTGCCAAGTATGAATAAATTAACCGCACTCTCACATGCCCATACTGACACAGCATATGATACCAAATGGTGGTACAAAATTCGTGTATAGTTGTTATTTTAGAGAAATATTCAAAGGTAAAATACGACCAAACCAAATGGGAAACATGAGATAATTTAATTCACAAGGCAGCATCATATGCTTACCCTAACCTCCCTCCACCTTCCATTTTTCATATAATAATAATGACTTACTACGTTATTACCATAATAAAAAAGAACAAATACTTTATTTATTAAATACTTATTTTATATAAACTGGTATCCAGGTCTATATCACCGAATTCAAATCCAAAAACTCGGATAATTTTCACTAAGTTGCAATCTTCGTCACAATTGTGGTTATAATATTATTGATCATAATATTATTGATGCCACAAACATCTGTAATCACATCGGATCGTAATTATTGTGATGAGTTACAATTAGGGCTGCGATAGATTACATTTAGGGCCATAATATTGCTAATGTGGTAGACTCTACAACTGCATTAAACCGCATTTGTATTGTGAATTAAAATCATATATTTGCATATACTACTCCCTCCGTCCCATATTATAAGAGAAATTTACTTTTTAGATTCATTGAATAATTAATGTATCTGGTCTATATATAGATCAGATACATTAATTATTTAATGAATCTAAAAAGTAAATTTCTCTTATAATATGGGACAGAGAGAGTACTTTATAAAAATGCAATGCAAATTCTTAAGGAAAACAATGTTTGATTAGTATCATAACCCGAACTCTATATTATTAGGATTTCTTTCTTCTAAAAACTAGAGTGGGAAAGCAAAAAAAAAATGCAATGCAAAAATCTGATTTGATTTCATGTCGATCAAAGTGAGAATTCTCACCTCTAAAGCGCTACAATACCTCGTAATCATAGTCGGGCTTGTCGGCTGAAGGGCAACTATTTAGAGTTGGACAAAATAGTCTCGCAAAGTTTGATTTCAGCCAACTATTTAGAGTTGGACAAAATAGTCTCGCATAGTTTGAAAATCAAGACAAACCGTGAGAATTCTCACATTCAATGTAGAAAATATCTTGAAACCGCATTGGTGCGTTGTAATTCTCGGTTCAAAAAATAATTACGCACAAAATACTCGATTTATAACAAAAATACAATACTAATTTGAAACAAGAAATTAACCCTTATATTAATTAACTGATGTTCCAATAATGATACCACTAATCACTCACCTAAAATAAAAATTAAACTTTGATTTACATAAAAATGTATAACAATACTAAACCCTAACTACTCACTAGGAATAGAAGACACGACATTCATCCTCATCTCCATGACTTTCTTATGTGAATTAGAATGCAAATAACTCACAAAAGTTGGACTCTTAGCAGGTCTATACTCTGGCAACAACCTCCCAGACTTGTACCTCACACCACAAGCATTGCATAATGTCTTTGGTCCCAATGGTCCTGCCCTCCATTGTGGTGTCCTCTGTGACAAACAATGAGTGCATCTTCTTGTTGGAAGAACTGGATTTTGTCCATTGTTAACATCATTCTCAAAACTTTCAAAACCCTCAAAACCCTCAAAATCAAACTTTTCCTTTTTCACAATCTCCTTTTCAGTAACCACTGCGTCAATATCAGCTTTAGGTACAATGAGTTCACTGTCTGCTAACCAGTAGGTCTGTTTTAGAAGAGGAGGGTCATAACATAGTGACTCGTTTTGTGGGTTTAAGGTGTTTGATAAAATGCTTAAAGGGTCTTTTGTTCTTCTTGGAGCTGAAAGTCTCTTCCTTTTGCTTCTCGCTTTCCCTGGTACTGCAAAAGGTGACTCATTTTGTTGCTTTGGTTTGTTTGTTGTGTTTGAAGGTTTTGATGAAATGGTAGTAGTTGATGTGTTTTGGACACTTGAGGGTAACAAGACACAGCTTTGTGGGCTTGAGAAACAGTCTTCAACAAACACTGAAAGCCACTCCATTTCAACATTCACTTCCTACATAAATTGTTTGGTCAAAAATGCAAAATTTAGTCAAAACAATAAACCAAAGTACATGTTTTGATTCATAGTGAATCTATTGGTTTTGGTAAAAGTTACAATTTTGAGCTTTTAGTGAAACACTTCACTAAACCAAGAAACATAGAAACATGACATTAAAAAGGTACAAACTTTGTAAAGATATTGTTACTCAAAACAAAACAAAATCAATTTTTTTTTTCAAACAAGAAGAAAAATCTTATGTTAGAACAAGGAAAAAACTAGGAAGGTGACGTTTGAGGAAATTAAGAATAAAGTGGAAAAAAATAAAAACACTAACCATGTTTTGAGCTGAAAATAGGTCATCAAGGCTACTTGAAGGGTTAAGGAGCTTCTCTTGTTTGCAGTCAAGAGAAAGTGATGCATTTTGGCAAACATCCATTTTCATAAGATAAAGAAGGTTTAGAGAATGGTGTGAAAATTTGAACACTACACAAGAGAGGGAGAAAATAAAGAAAGCCAAAATTGGTGGTGTCTAAGTTACATCTAAACCCTTGTCTCAATGCACCCCTTTTATTATGATTCTTGGTTTTTTGTCGGCAGATTATTAAATTAAAGGTTAAAAAGAAAAAGGAAAATGAAATTTGAATTTATGAAATGGTGATAAAAGCAAACATCACTGTCCCATGCAGACATAGACCAATCACTTTCTCTCATGTTTCATTAATTAATTAAGCTTTTGTTTACCCCAAAATCGTCATTTATTTTGTTTATACCGTCTTACTTATAATCTTTTTTATTTTTTCTCTTCAACTCTTTCATTGTATTTTAGTGCATGCTTAGTATTTGAAACACTTATAATTAATGTAAGTTTAAAATTTATTTTGATATGTTTGATTATTCTCTTTGTAGAATCAATTCTCTTTTTAAAAATTGATAGATATTGATTTGAAGTTTTAATTTGTAATTTTTTAGTGCAAAATTAATATTCACATTGACGTTTATTATTCAATTAATTTTTAAGCATATGTATTCAAACATAAAATATTCTACATACATTTAAGGACTCTTAACCATAATCAATTTTATAAATTAAATCACTCAAAAAATAATTTTTGTCATTGCGAAATAAACATACATTTCTTCCATGTGTATACAAATGTTTGAAATTTTGATAGAGGCCTTCCACGGAGAACTTATTCCGAATGAGGCTAAGTTGAAGTGTTTCAACATTTAAGTTGATTTCAAATTTTGATTTTAGTTTTGTGTAAATCTCTATCACGTAAGCTTTTGCATAGCAAGTTTAATAAACTAGGCGTGTGAATGACATAGTAAAGTTTACACCTTTCACCCCGACACTAATCCTCAAAAACACAAAGTTTACACCTTTCACCCCGACACTAATCCTCAAAAACGCAGAGGATGCGTTATAGCAAGGGGAAAAGTCAGAGACATTACACTCAAAGATATCAAACCTCAAACGTGAAGGTGATGCACAGTTATGAAAAACGATACCTTGAAGCAAAATAGTAACGGTTTCTTTATGGGTAAGAAACATGCAAGAATTAGGGTTAACAAGGAAAAACAAACACTACGCCAAAAATGACTTTTACTAGCGCACCTTAGACAGTGCTTTTATGCAAAAGCGCTGCTATAAGTTAAATAAAAAATAAAACACGGAAACTGTATACGAAAAAGAGTAAAAGCGCTGCTAAAAGGCCTACCTTAGACAGCGCTTTTTGAAAAGCGCTGGTAAAGGACAACATTAGCCAGCGCTTCTGGGAAGCGCTGCTAAAGGCCTATATTAGCCAGCGCTTTTCTCAAAAGCGCTTTCTAGAGTCATATAAATTTTAAAAAAAAATAATCTCAAAAGCGCTGCTAAAGGCCCATATTAGCCAGCGCTTGTCAAAAGCGCTGCTAAAGGCCTATATTAGCCAGCGTTTTTTCTCAAAAGCGCTGTCTAAGGTCTTATTAATTAAAATAAAAAATTGAATAGTATCAGTATTCTATTTTTCATATCTCTATTCTTTCCCTCTCTGCTGCGAACTGCGAACGACGAGAACGAACGAAGAACAGCTCTCGCCACCGTCGTCCACCGTCCTCCACCGTCTCGGTTACAGTCTCGCCGTCGTCCTTCCTCCATTGTCCTCCACCGTACTCAACTGTTCTCCACCGTTTCGGTAAGATTTTTTCTTTTCTGTTAGGGTTAATGTTAGAGATGATAAATAGTGGTTCTACTCATGATTTTAGTTTTGAAGTTGATATTGATTGCTTTCAATTGTGATTGTTCTTTTCAGATTGTTGTTTGAGGAGAATTTGTTTTGAACCAAGTGCTACTACGAGAAAGGTATTTTATTCTTGCACTCAAAACCATAAACCTTGTAGCTCCCTCAGCGCTCATACTCTGCTGTGACCGTCTCCACTACTGTCTATTTCTGTCACTATAAGTGTCTCTACTCCGCCGTGCCTCGCGTCGTCTCTGTTTGTTCTTCACTGCTTGTGAATCTCCTTCAAAAAGCAGGATGTTCTTCATCCCTGTGAACCACTAGAGTTTCTTCCACCATAACCTACGGTGAATTTTTAACTTAGCGTAATTTCGAAACAAACTCTTTTTTTCTTGTGTTGAAGAAATTAATGCGGTTATGCCACTTTGCAACTGATACAGGAAGAGAAAATGAAAGAAATTGTTACTATTCAAGTTGGTGATTATGCCAATTATATTGGCTCTCACTTCTGGAACTTTCAGGTTTGTAGTATTTGTTATTTTTTTACGATTTAATGATAGAAAATTTATCTATTTCACATTCTGTTTGCTTTGTTTATTTGTTTCCAATGGTACGAGTTTATAGATTAGAAGCAATAGCTGTTATACTTATGCTTATACCATTTTACTTAAATGTGTGCAGGGCATCGATACATACACTCCTCGCGTAGTCTCAATAAACATGAGAGGTATTTAATTTATATGCTTTTATATTGAAAAAACATATCAGTATGAATTTTGTTCTTTTCATTAGATCTATTTGTTGGTATTGTTGTTTATTAAGTTGACACCAATATGTGGTTGTGAAGGATTTATGACCAGTCTTACATTCAACTGAATTATGTAAAGAAATAGAATCATAAAACTTTGTACTAGCATGTAAAGGTTCAATGATGTTGTGAATCAAATTAAATGGTTTTTGTGTTGAAATAGAAATCACATATTTCTCATATAATTAAATAGTTGAAATTAAATCAAACTATGTTATATTATTATGTAGTACTTTGATGAATTCAAGTGTGCATATTACTCAAGAGATCATTTGGATGAAATTAAAGAGGATTGGTGTCAATTCATTATTGAGCTCGGAGTTTTATAAGGTTTATTGTACTCTTACTTTAATTGATGAGAATTTTGAGTATGTATAACTTTGTAACTATAGACATTGTTTATGTCTTGTTTTAATTGAATTACAATCTTTTTGTGTTGTTTCAGGTTATATGTGCAAAGTAGAAGATAGAGTTATATTGATGTGCATTGCTTTTTGCTTAGCATTTCTATAAGTAATATGTAGATTTGAAGCAAAATGTTTTGTTGGATGAAATGATTTGTATCATCAATTGTTTTGTATATATAAATTGTTGGATGAAAATTGTATATATAAATAGGCAAAATTGGTGCGTATATATTGGTTTGAAGCTCCAATTTATGATATTTTGGTGCAAAATGTGGTTGAAAAACAGGTGCAAATTGTGGTTGAAAACCTGGTGCAAATTGTGGTTTAAAAACAGGTGCATATAAACTGTATAAAATATAAGCAAAAAGGTGCACCATTTAGACAGCGCTTTTACAATAAAAGCGCTGTCTAAAATATAAGCAAAAAGCGCTGTCTATTGTAAAAGCGCTGTCTAAAGCGGTGCTTTGACAGCGCTTTTTCAGTCAAAGCACCCCTTTAGACAGCGCTTTTGACATTAACAAAAGCGCTGTCTAATCTTTTAGCAGCGCCAGTTTAGACAGCGCTTTTAAGCGCTGTGTAATGCCAAAAAAAGCGCTGTCTAAAGGCTTTTATGGCATAGTGAAAGGAAAAACAACTGAAACTCTATTAGAGTTCACAAAGGAAGAAAAGAGGAAGAAGAATAGATAATTGGTTAAATCTGTTATACTATTCACTTTCTCAATAGGGTTTAAAGATTACAAGTGAATACCAACAATTAACCTCTCTCAACTTAATAAGGTTTTGTCACACCTTAAGAAGAGAAACTGATATGCTATTTATAATAAACCTAACATACTAAACTAATGAGCTTTTTAACAATTACCCATTACAAGCTAGGTTAGGGTACAAGCTAACTTAAATAATTGAATCCATAACACAAGGCCCAATTCGATCTCTTACATACTAGAACACAATTCGACTACAGCATGTAAGTTTTCGACAACAGCAGGTTAACGGACTTCGATGACATGTTAAAACTAGAGTTCGATCCAATATCTCACGTGCACAAATAAAGATACCATAAATCTTGAACGCATAAGTGATGCACTTGGTTAATCCCTTTTTTGCAACTAGACACTTTATAGCGAAGGCAGTGACACCTTCATAAACATTACCATCAAACCAAGTTTTCACTTAGGGCACAGTGAGCAAACATTTGGTGTGATCCTTAGAGAAGTTCACCAATTAACAAAATACACCTCTCCAAAATGGCTACAAATAATCATGGACAAAAACCCTAAACGAGGGTCAATAATAAGCATGTATGAAACAACATACTAATAAAATGATTAACATATCTTTACATAAAATAGATAATACATTATACAAATAAATGAGAAATTATAATTGTATAAAGTAAGAAAGATCAAAATTTAATTCACGGAAAATGGTCAAGTATGATCATACAAAGCACAATAGGAAGTAGTAAACAAATTTAATCAATTCAACTAATTATGATTAATATTTTAATTTATTTAATAATTATAAAATAATTATTAATGTTATTTTAAGATGTGAGAGATAAATCAATTAATATATATTAGTTAAAATAAATTAGTATAAGTTTTAGGGTGTGTTTGTTTCGGTGCTAGAAAAAAAGTTCTCGGGAATCTAAGGCTGGAAATAATTATTCCATTGTTTGGTAGATGGAAAAGAAAAAAAATGCATTGGAATAAATAATTCCCAGGAATAAAATTTACTCATGAACTTATGAATATTTATTTCCATGTTAAAGGGTGGGAATCATATATTCCTATGGGAATAAAAAATAACCAACTATAACTACCCACTTTCATATTATTTCAACACATTATTTTATATTTTTAAAATTTTAAAATTATAATTAAATCAATTTCAAAATTATTCCTTGGAACCTTAATTATTTACCAAACAAATTGATGGGAATAAAATTCCTACGATTAACATTCCTAGGAATGATATTTCTGAGAATATAATTTTAATCTCTCAAACAAACACACCCTTAGACTCATTTAGGGTTCAATTTCTACGACAATAATTATTTTATTTCACATAATATAATGTTATAAACAAGTTGTTGATATTATAAATAAACACCTTTAAAAAAATATCAATACCATTTTAATTTTTTTCAGTTTTTATACAAAATATAAAATACAACTTTTTAAATCAAATAATTGAATTTAAATATTTAATAAAATTATGAATCAATAAAAAAATGGAGCTCCAATCCAAATTGCAACAATTTTTAATTACATTTTATTTTTCAAATAAACACCAAATTACTATTTTTTTTTATTGAGAAACGATTATTAGGGTAAAAAAAACATTTTCTTCCACTAACAATTTTATTTTCTCACTATTTTATGCGTGTTTTGGAATTTTCTTGGTTTAGAGGCTTAAAGAGACATTGGTTAATGGTTATTAGAGAGCAGTACAAGTGGACAACAAGTAGAGGTCCCTCCCACTTTCACTTTTGATTTGAAAACTTGTGAAAAAGAGATGCATTGGGAGAGTCCAAGAAGGCACAGAGAGTACAGACTGTTTCTGTTCTGCTAAGTCTTTGCAGTTACAGATTCATTAAAAATGTTTTACTATATATCATTCAGATTCTGATTCTTCTTAAATCTTTATACTTTTTGACAATCTGTGTGTTCCTGCTGCATTAAGGGTAGGGTACATTGCAACTTAGTCTAATGCTATTCACTTCTTTTTACATTGCACTGCAGAATATGTATGACTCCTAAGTCCTAATTATCAACTACTTTTATGTTAAATTCATAGGGTGGAAAATGTGTTTGGAATTGTAACAAGGATAATGATGTTGGTTTTAGGAAAAGAAGGTGAAATTTATGTAACAAATACTATTACTTGAGATGATTTTAATCATTTGAACACACCATCTAGACGAAATTGAATGATTTGTTGCCACCACCATATTCACGCATTCAAATAATTGATGAATTTGAATAAGATTTGATGATTCATTATAAATATATTTTGATTTTTGTTTTTTTAAATTTAAAATATCAAAGCATCACTTTTATATATAAAACTCATTTAAATACGAATTTCATTTTTAACTTATTCTTTTGGGCTTGCACATGAATCAATGCATCATTTTTTTCTGATGAATCTATAAACCTCTTTTGAATTAATATTGCTTGCATAATCACTTTTTATGTTTTAAAATCGTTGTCTATAAAAAATTTGTCGATATCCCATTATGAATTCATAATGCTAATTTTTAAACTTAACTCATTTGTTCTATGACCGGAGCCACTTGTTGTGAACATTGATACAAGTAGGTACACTAAGAAAGTTGATGTGTGAGACAAAGAAAAATTACAATCAGAGTAAATGGTCTTAA
Source organism: Lathyrus tuberosus (assembly GCA_022829125.1). Classification (NCBI taxonomy): domain Eukaryota; kingdom Viridiplantae; phylum Streptophyta; class Magnoliopsida; order Fabales; family Fabaceae; genus Lathyrus; species Lathyrus tuberosus. The sequence goes on along the minus strand of JALAZF010000308.1, from coordinate 5,499,642 downwards.
GCAAAATTAATGTGTCAAAGTTAGCAAATCCACATGACGACAACCATATAGTGCATGTTTTTTATGTTGTTTAACAGTGTCGAAAACTGAATTTTTCCTAAATTACTTGAGATTTTGAGACCTACTTCCATAATTTTCTAACTTGGCTCAAAATTGACGATGATGTCAATTTAACCAACAACCACCTTGCTCTTTCTCTAAATCTTCAATCATTATTCAACGAACTTGATCAAGTTCAAGAAATACTTGAACATGATCTAGGTATTTGCATTCAACTACCATTTGTTTCTTAGAGAGTCTCATAAGCTTTCAAGCATGGTTATTTACCAGTGATTTCATTTTATCATTCAACTTCTTCAACCGTTTTGTACTACCTTTACTTTTGAATGTCTCCCTAAAGATTTTGGTCTGTGAGTCTTACAACATTTCAAGCACATTCAAAGCATAAGAAATAAGGTCATCATGATCGTCTCTTAGAGGTGGTATAATTTTCTTCCTTACCTTATCACGAGCCAAATGATAATCAGGAGCCACCACGAGTTTTCCCTCACTACCATTAGAAACATGCACCTTAACTTCCTCCTTGCCTCTACTCACCCTAGTAGAAACATCCAACTTAAGTTGAGTCTTATCCACCACAATTTCTAATTATTTCACCACCAAGTCTTTATATTCATCCCCATTCAGGTCTTATTGAAATTGAAAGTCTTGTTTATGATGAACTTTGATCCTCTCGGTTCCACTTTCCACATCTCGTAACCTTTCACACTTTCAGAATAATAAATGAAGGCGTCATAACATCAAGTTTATCTTTCTTGATATGCTCAAACCCTAAATCTCTGAAGATCTTCAAATAACAATGGTCTACCGGTTTCCCACTCCTAACCTCTATAGTTTTCTTGATTTCTATTAATTTGGATGAGCTTAATAAGAGTAAAACATTGTCATCATCATTAATCTTCATCTCAATATTTTGTAAGTCATCGCCAAACTTGTGAAAAAATTTCAATTGCTCTAGAGTGAATTTGTTTTCCATCGGTCGAAAAGAGTAAAGTTGTTGTTTCAGACATAATATGTGAGCCAAAGACTTTTTCATATACAAAGATTCAAGTTTTACTCACATCTATGTCGCGATATTATCCATAATGACTTCCTTTTGCATTTTATCTCTTAGGTATAAGATAATGACACTCCTAGTCTTATCCACCATATCAGTTTTCTCTGCTTGTTTTAGGCTTGCATGAATCAATGTCTCACCCTTTGATGCTTCTATACATCGCTTTTGCGTTAAGTGTGAAGGAATCAATGCCTCACAAAATGCTTCTACATATTTTTATTGAGTTATAATTGCTTGCATATTCACTTTTCATAATCCTAAAATTGTTGTCTCCTAAAAACTTATCGATGTTTCATTTGGAACTCATGATGTTCACTTGTAAACTTAACTTTTTTCCCCACGGTGAATGCCACATGTTGTGATAATTATTATAATTAGTCACATCAAGAATATTGTTATGTTACGAAAAAGAAAAATGGCAACCTATATAAATGAACTAAAGAAAAAATAATATGGAAAACTATATTAGCAAAACCACACAAGCAAAATAAAAGACGAGAACTCGCAAAAAAAAGTTATCCAGCTCTATCAAATTGAAGAGCAAAATTTGTTTATCCAGTTTTTTCAAGGTGTTTCACAAGGGATTAAAATATGATTTACAAGAAAATAGTCATTCAAATTCATAAGAACAACTCTTATTTTCTACTCAAGGGTTTCTCAACTTCCCCTCCTATCAATATATGAATCGAACAAACCTAAGGTATTTATAAATGTTTCCAAATCACATTAAGTATCTAAAAAAAAATCAATTCTTATAACAATGAATCGTAAGAATGTCTCTATTTCTCTCTCTAAATTTCTCTCACTTCACCATCTCATCCCAAAAGTGATTCTGAACAACGTGTATAAAGGCCTAGAGCCATTTTTGCAGACCCAAATCGTGCCTTAGGGCCCAACCTAACCCCGACCAACGTCCCGAACTGACCTGACCCTGCTGATCGCCGCCACCTGACAATGTTAAAAACAAAATTTTCCCCGACTCACTTGTGATTTTGAAGCTTACTTCCATAATTTCAATACATAATGAGATATGATCAAAAACATGGTGACTAGTAAAAGACAATGAAGTTTGTGCTAACATATGAAAAATATTAGCAGCTTGTCTCTTAATAAAATTTATCAAGTTTGACATAAATTATAGTGAAATTTTACAAACATACAAAATAACACCAAGTTCAAATTGAGGACTTGGACTTCTAATGATTTCATCAACTAGTAGCTTACAATCTAGTTATATGCAGGGGCGGATACAAGGCCCGGCTAGGCTGGACACCTTCCTAGGCTCTGGCCCGAATTTCTCTGGTAAAAATAGAAAGGAAAAAGTTTAAAGGGTAAAAAATGAAAGGTCAAAAAAGAAAGAAAGGGCAAAAACGCCTCTGCTCCCACCAAAACGCCTCCCATCTCCTTTTTTTGCTAATGCTTCAAAAATTTTTTGGCTCCTCCACTAGTTATATGGAAACATTATAAATGCTCAAATTATATAGCGAAAATATTGTGTGATTCAGACCATGCTTCTGCTTATTGAGAGAGAGAGTTTTGTCATTTATTATAGTTTTCTTATACTCAAGTGATTGATCTCTATGGTTGTACACATAAGATAATCAGTCAATATTAAAACAAAAACTATTATTCACGAAGTCCTCTCACTTAATAATGTTTTACTTTAGTCCTTTATCTAAAAAATGTTACAAGTTAGTCCTTTAAAATTGTTTTGTTAGTCAAGTTGGTTCTTTCTGTTAAATTTTGTATGAAAAAAAGTTAAATTGTGCACATGTGGTATGACAGCGTGACAAAAGTTAATATAGTGAGTCGGCAATTTTATCAAGGGATTAAATTGAAACCTTATAATTATTTAAGGGAACAAATCAGAAAAGTTAATTAAACTACAGTTACATTGCATTTGTAACAATTTCATAGCATTTTAGATTAATAAAACCTTTGATATCAACACAATCTTAAATTTAATTACATTAAATCATAATATATTCCTTCAAAGTTTCACATAATCTTAAATTTACTTACATTAATCCTCACCTTTTGCTTCTCCTTTGCTTGATATCAATTCCAGCAGCCTTTGATTCTCTTTTCTCTTCTACAGCGAAGCAAGCATCCTCGCTTCCTCAAGCTGTTTCTCCATGGCTGCAAAAATACGGAAATTTGGTCAAGGATTATCTTGACATAAAAGCAATAATCACTCAGATTGAGACTTTTTTTTGCAATTTTAACAATTTGTAACTCTAACAACTGTCAGCTAAATCTAAGTAAGAATGTCCAATATCCGGGATTAGGCTTGTGTCAGATTTATCATAGTCATATCTATACATCGATATGAATTCTCTTAGAGTTTGGATTGGCTTGAAACAATCACATTTACATTCAACAAGTTTTGAAATACACATCCGAATGGTCTTATTGTCACTGCCCTCCGTGAATCATAGATCTCAAACAAATGCAGATTCTAGGTCATAATAAATAAAGAACATTTATCCAATTCAAATTTACACAAAAATGAGTAGGAACATAATAAGGGGGAAAAGAGGTGAGGCTTTAGGTCAAAGTCAAATAGATGGAGAAAAATATGAGGAAGATGAAAGCAAAAGACTTTTTAATGAACAAAGTTAAACTTCAAAGAAAAATTAAGAATTATATACCTTAGTCATTACATCTGCATTTGGATTCCAATTGTTGAAATCTCCAACTAATGTTGCTGACTGAAGAAACAATCAATAATATCCATAATGGTTACAGAGGAAACAAATTCAGTTTACAAATATGATATCCAATAGAATGCTTTTTTCTTTTCTACCCAAAAAATAAACTGATTTATAACTTCATGTACTACGCAAATACTACTATCATTGTATAAACAATAAGACAGTAATGTAGTCTATGACTGCAGGTGTAAATTAAATAAAAGTATGAATTTGACCATGTAAACAAAACAAAGTTTGATGAAGCATATTTCCTTCAAGCTACTAACTACTAAGAGAACTCCATTAATTCCTAAATAATTATTAGGTATATGTAAACAATGATACTCACCCATTATAATCCATGTTGATTGAATCAGAATTTATATCTAAATAAAAAATGTCAATGACTTTGCCAAGAAAGCATAGATACTTCAAAATAGTCGCCATTCCCATGTGGGACACCTAATGTGCACTGCAAATACTCCTAAATGCATTTTATAGCTTTGTACTTCAAATTTTTGAACTCATATTCCAATTACCAATACAAATGGTGAAATGAGAATAGGAAAAACATGTATTATAAAGTTCCCACCATAGCAGTTGGGGTCCAAGGCATGGTCAGATATGTTACAAATCTATTTTAGGAAGTCATACCTTGCATTTCAAGAGATTGATTTCACAACTCAAACCTATGACCTTCTAAAAATTTACATACGGTTGGAATAGAAAATGCGTAGAAACCAGAAAAGATAGAAAATGGAGATGGAAACCAGAGAAGATAAAAAATGCGAGAGATTTACCCGCAGTTAGGATAGGGAGGTGAGGGGTCTGCAGATGACGGTGGTGGCGGAAACGATGGTGAATGAGAAGGTAACGATGGTGAATGAGAATGTAAGAGCGATGTAGCTTGCTGAAGTATCCAATGAAATAAAATTAGGGTTATAGTGTTTCACATGTTTAATAACAAATAATAATAAATTGAAAATAAACAAAATAAAAAGCCAAATAAGATAATATACTGCCAAATAGACGGTCACATAGGCACAATTTAACTTTTTTTTTTAATTTAATGGAGTGGATCAATTTGACTAACAGAACCATTTTAAGGGACTATAATGTAACGTTTTTTTAACTAAGAGGCCAAAGCAAAACAATAAATTAAGTTAAGAGACCAAAAGATGAATTATGGCAAGGAAAAAGGGAAAAAAAGAAAGAAAGGGAAAAACGCCTTTGCTCCCACCAAAACGCCTCTCATCTCCGCCCTTTGCCCAGACTTCATAATCTTTTTGTCTCCGCCACTGGTTATATGAAAACATTAGAAATACTTAAATTATATAGCTAAAGTATTGTGTGTTTCAGACCCATATTTTCATTTATTGAGAGAGTTTTGTCGTTTATTATAGTTCATTTATACTCAAATGATTAATCTCTACGATTATACATAAGATAATCAACACTACGCCAAAAATATGATTAGACAGCACCAAAAAGACAGCGGTTTTATGCAAAAGCGCTGCTAAAAAGAATAAAAAAAATTCGCTAAAAAAAACGCCTTAAAAGAAAGGCTTTAGAAAGCGCTGTAAAAGAATGTAAAAGAGTGCCACCTTAGACAGCGCTTTCCAAAAAGCGCTGCTATAGGTATCACTTTAGAGAGCGCTTTTAAAAAGCGCTGCTATAGGTATCACCTTAGAAAGCGCTTTCAGAAAGCGCTCTAATAGGGCTCAATTTCTTTTCACTTTAGAAAGCGCTTTCTAAGGAAAAGTGCCCTCTAAAGTCATTTACTAATTAAAATATAAAACAATTCTAAACATTTTCAGAGACATCGTTGTATTTGTTGTTTGGCACAATTATACTGAAAAACATCAAGAATCACAAAAAATGGCAAAAGGGGGGGTCGAACCCACGCCCTTTAGGTTGAGAAAGGAATTTTAAATTATATTAATATATCAAATTATATTTAATATATTTAAATTATATATTTTAACTTATTTAAATTATATTTAATATATATAAATTATATTAATATATAATTTAAAATATATTAATTTAAAATATACTTTAAATTATATTAATATATCAAATTATATTTAATATATTTAAATTATATTAAATTATATTTAAATTTATTTTAAATTATATTTTAAATTATTCAAATAATATATTTAAATATATATGTTTTAAATACAAATATTTTAACTTATTTAAATTATATTTAATATATATAAATTATATTAATATATAATTTAAAATATATTAATTTAAAATATACTTTAAATTATATTAATATATCAAATTATATTTAATATATTTAAATTATATTTAAATATATATGTTGACACCTTATTTTATATATTTATGGAGTGAGTATAAACAATGGATGAGGGCGTAGTACCCCTGGTCAAGGAGGTTTGTGTATTTGTTTGCCATGCTTTGAGTCTGGGGTTCGAATCCCCCTCGCCCCAGACTCATTTTTATATTTTTTGACATTTTCAGGTAAACCTTAGACAGCGCTTTCTAAGGACAAAGCGCTGTTATAAGCCTTCTAAAAATAGCCTTTAAAAAGCGCTGTCTAAAGTTTAACCTTAGAAAGCGCTTTAAGAAAAGCGCCCTCTAAGGTCTTTAAGTCTCCTCACTTTAGAAAGCGCTTTTTAAGGGAAGCGCCCTCTAAGGTCATTTATTAATTAAAATATAAAACACATTTCATTTCATTTTCTGAAACTGCTTCTATTCATTTTCTTCTCTCGACCCTTGCTCTCTTTCTTCTCTGCTGAAACCCTTGCTCTCTTTCTTCTCTGCTGAAACCCTTTGCCATTGCCGTCGTTCATCCGCCATTGCCGTCGTTCATTCGCGGTTGTCGTCGTTCTGCTGCCGTCGTTCATTGTCGTGACTTCACTACTGCCGTCGTTTTGCTGCCGTCGTGACGAAGAAGAGGTACATTGTTGTTGCTGTTCTTGTGACGCCCCCAATCTATACCCCCAAATAACAGGCAATTAAAGCACTAAAGGAAAATTCGAAATTTCGTCAGAGTACATTTGAAATCGCGGCATAGAAAGGGAGGAATCACATCAACTTATATCAAACATACACATAACATGCAACACCTGCCCATAAAGATATGCAACTGTGGGGTAGCAATCAACAGAGGAAACTTAGTTCCTTACACCCACTTTTCAGAAATTAGAATTAAAGCGGAAAATCTAAAATCTGAATAACATATACACATATACACATGTAAACAGTTTGTCATACATCAGGTAGCATATGTACAACCAAAATATATCATCAGATATACAAAATAATAGCACGCGGCCACCCTAACTACCCGGAGTCACATATCAGAGCCGACCGACCAAAAGAATGAAGACGCAAAGCTTCACAAAAAGAATACCTCCAGCAACTCTAATCTGCAACGCCTCATAGAGCGTTATAAAACAGCAGAAGGGTGAGAAAAACAACCATAATATAAATGCATAAAATTATATATATATAAACACAAAAATGTACTAGTAACACATTCTCACCACAACCACATATAACATAATACCGCACAATTCTCAAACATCGAATACCATTACACACCACACATATACCACACAAGCATCAATCACATTCACAAATTCACACACAATTAATTCATGATTTATGCAATGCACATAGACCGACACAACGACTCTATGCACATGTCATGCGGTACCGACTTTCAATGTCTCTTGTCCCATCATCAGTTCACTCAGGAACTATTGGAACCATCGCTCGTTACTGAGAATCTCAAGTAACTCCCCGTCGGGCCTACGATGTTCACCCGTCGCTTTAGGTCCTCAGGCATCGCCTCATATTTTCGAGGCACACGACGTTAAGGATTGCTTTAAGTCTCCAAAGGAGCCCACAATCGTCTATAACCACCGCTTTAGGTCCTCAGGCAGCGCCTCATATTTTCGAGGCACACGATGTTATAGCATATTCCCCTCGGAAATCAAACCGTCTCTCAGGACGTTTCCACAATGCACATTATGATGCTTGGCATACAATGACTCATGACACTCACATTGCATCCATGCACATATTCATAATCATGCATATATTATCAAATACATCACTTAGCATTTTCTTGCCTTTCGGCCACAATTCATCCCCACAACGGCACATAAGGCATACACATCCAATTCACCAACTTATAACATAATACACGTCAAATGCGCACCATTTAAAACAACAAAAGTCGAGATTCGACACTATTCACATTTCCCGACAAAATTTAATCGGCTAACAATTCTCAAAAACCTCATAATCATAAAGTACGACTCGATACCTTTCCAACGACTCCAAGAATTCAAAAATCGGATAATCGGAACCAAAGTTACGGACAAAAACGAAAAATGATATTTTGAAAAGTCACATTTTGCAAAAGCTCTGCCCGTACGCGTACCACCATGAACCATACGCGTATTGACAGAGCAATTTCCTTCACAAAACCACGTTGCCAAAAACCATACTCGTATTGGCCTCGCCCATACGCGTATCACCAGAGGGCCGGTAAAACCTGCAAGTTCATACGCGTATTGCCCCCAAAACAGCACAATGTTACGCGTATCGCCTGGTCTCATACGCGTATTGGCAAGCCCCTTACGCGTATGGCCCGGACAGACCCAGAAAAATTCTGCAGAACAATTTCTGCGTTTTTCCACCCCAATCATCCAATTTCTTCACCTAAAACTCAGAAAAACAGCAATTTGAAGTGTAATAACATACCACAAACATGTATGAACAATCAACAATGCATTCCACAAGATTTTTACCACAATCAAATTCATTTCTAATCAATTTTTTACACAATCTAGGTTTTACTAATATTCTCCAAATCAATCCAAAAACAAAAATAAAACACATACATAATCGTATACAATCATAGAATAATCGAGTTTCGCACCCTTACCCGATTTAATCGACTTTACAACTTGCTCTTGATGATTTTTCCACTCTTTTCTTCAATTTCTCTCTTTTCTCTCTTCTCCTCTTTTCTTCTTTCTCTTTTTCTTTCTATTTTTCTTTTTCTTTCTATCTTACTAACTTAATGAAAATAAGTGGGAAAAGACCAAAATACCCCCACACTCAAATATCTCATAAACGATCCCAAAACGCGATAAAATATATTCCCGCCGAAAAATAACATATTTTCACATAAAAGTCGAAATAAAATAAAATAAAAATAAAATAATCCAAAAAGACTCAATAAAATAAAATTGGCAAAACGGGGCGTTACAGTTCTTACTTCTAACATTGTTCGTTGTTGCTGTTCTTGTCATCGTTATTGTTGTTCGTTGTTGCTGTTCGTTGTCGTGAAAGGAACCATACCACCACCTGCAACTTCTTCTTTTTTTTTTTTTTAAAAGAAACGTAAAACAACATTTTTGTTGATGTTTTTTGTTTATAAATTTATTTCTCTTGATTTTTAAACTATTATTGTTGTTCTTGTTTGGTATATATAATAGAATATGATCCTGCAGTGAAAGCTAGAGTTTCTATGTAGAATGATGATAAAATTCGAATATTTTGTGTAGGATTACTATTGAATTCTCCTTTTGGTACCTGTTACTAACAAGTATCAATTTCTTGTTAGAATTAGAAACTCAGAATCTTATCATTCTTTTATAAGGGTGTTTGTTTATTTACTTGGTTTCAGTGTTTATTAATTATTTTTCAGAGAGAGTTATGGAGGAAGCTTTTGTTGACATGGGTGTTGGGTTGTACTGTGGTGTCTTTGTGGATTTTTTGCTTTATGAGTTTACAAGCTAGTGTTAAAAGGAAAGAAACTCTTGGTAGTATGTGTGATAAAAGGGCTAGGAAAGAAACTCTTTTGCTTTATGAGTTTATATTTGTCATTTAATTTTTGTTTTTTTCTTTCTTACAGGTAAAATGTCTAATAACCAGGAAGACACCCACGAGACACATGATACACAGGAAGCTCAGAATGAAGCTTCGAATGTAGAACATGAAATAAAAAGAGGAAGACCCATTATGAAGAGAATCATCCGTGCTAGAGATAAAGGGATGAGATTTGATGTAAATTGGAGTGACCAGAACCAACTAGTTGAGCCTAACGGTTCAATGTTATCTTCATACATTGGTACACTTGTCCGTCAGCACATTCCAATCACTAGTGATAATTGGAGGAGTAAATCGTTGGATGCCGGTAAAGAAAAGATATGGACTGAGATACAAGTACTTACCAAATATGATTGATGTTATTAGATTTTTGTTGACGATTAAGTCTTTAATTTACTTATACTAACACACTTTATGTTTATATGTGTATGTTTTTTCGTAGAGGTCCTTTAATATTGAAGAAAGCCGGAAAAAGTATTGTCTTCAATTGGCCAGAAAGAGACACAGAGGGTTTAGAGCCTTATTATCAAACAAATATCTTAGGGATGAGGACACAAATTTTGTTGAAGCAGAACTTCCACCGTTGTATGCGGATGTGATTACACCGGAAGAATGGGGCATTTTTGTAGACAAACGGAAAACCGAAGAATTCAATGTAATGTTATCTTGTCATGTCTATTGATTGTATTATATATTTGTTTCATTAGTTTGTTTTGATATGACTTAAAATTTTTTATCCAGAAATTGAGTGCCATTAATCGCGAAAGAGCATCAAACCCCGCGTATCCATACAGAAAAAGGGCGTTTGGGATATGCACGGTTACAACAAAAATTGGTAAGTATATATTAATGCTATGATTTTATTAAGTGTATTATTGTGTTATAATTGATGAACTTATTATTTAACTAAATGTGTAGTTAGAAGAGTCTAAAAGTGAAGAATCATCACTTCCGGACCATGTTTTGTGGAAGGAAGCTCGCGTGGGCAAGGGTGGAGCTGTTACAGAAGATGTTCAGCATGTTTATGAAGAATGTGTAAGTATAACATTATGTCTCAAAGTTAATTGAAATTTTATTAAATTATAATTAATTTTTAATCCCCACTAATAATTTTCGATATGTCAATGAATTTCAGGAGAATCTATCTAAATCCATACCCGCAGGTGAGGAAGATTGCAGGAGCATTCTTAGTCGAGTACTAAATGTTCCTGAGTATCCTGGTCGGGTGAGAGGTAAAGGATTTGGTGTGACTCCATCATCCTTGTATAAGCAATCAAAGAAAAAAAATCCCACCACCCAAGAAATCATGCAAACTGTGATGGCACTACAAGCGCAAGTCCAAGCATTGCAGCAGGATAAAGAGAGATATGAGGCGGAAAGGCGCGGTTCCGGTTTGAAAGATGCTAGTGACAAAGCTAGTATCAATTCTCCAAATAAAATTCCCGAGGTAATTAGCACATATTTATTTTAATTAAATTAACACATTTATTTTATTTGACCTTTATACATATTAACAGTTACATATTTATTATTGCTTCAGGGCATTTCATCTTGCCAGCTGTATTTGTCGTTTCCGACTTATCGCATGGTTGGCAAGGGAAAAGTGCATAACTTTGTGGGAGCGTTACTTCACCATCATCCGCTCCCACAAGGTTATCTGAAAGTGTCGGTTGATATCGCTTTAGATACGGATGCGTTACTACCGATACCAGACTCGGTTTCAGAGGTTACATTGCTGCGGGATGCAATAGGTTTGTTTGTAGCATGGCCGTTAGACCTCATTTCCATAGGTGATGAGGTATGTTGAAAACCATTACGAATCTCTTAGTATTCAAATGTCAATTCTGAACGATTATGAAAATCATTCTGAACCATTACTTACATTTTTTTTACATGGTAATGTTAGACTCTTACAAAACCCGCAGCAAAGAATAAAGGGGTTTTGCTGCAAAACGAGTCTGTTGAATCACACAGAGAGGTAACTTTTAAGTGTTATTCTATTATCCGAATTCATGATTTTCTACTTTACCTAACTTATATGATTGTTAGGTTCCTGCTCAACCTTCACAACAGACCGGCAAGAAAAAAGCTCCTACAAGGACCGTGAAGGAAAAAAGACCTCACTTTCAGACGTGTCTAGAAACACTTTTGTCAATGTCAGATGTGATGCAAGGTGCTATTCGTCAAATCAACATGGACGAAGGTGTTTTTGGTTTTCCTCATTCCGAGATAATCGGAAAAGAGGACATGGAGCAGGTTTTCAATCATACTGAATTAGGCATCGGTGTTATGCATTCATACATCTGGTACTCCAATCAATCTATTATTTATTTAGTTGAACAATTTATTTACACATTTCAATGATAATAGTCTAATGTTTGATATGTTTTTATTTAAGGTGCATGTATGAAAAATTCATGCGGGGGACGGATTTGTCAAACAAATTCCGTTTCTTCTCTTGCAGCCTTGTTAATGCACCGAGAATTGGTATGAATGCAATTGAAGTAAGAGACCACTTACTTGAGCGATTTACGGCCAGCAACACAGAAAGTCTGTTTCTTTTACCGTATAATACTGGAAACGGGTAAGATTTTCATTATAATTTCATTCTAGTCTTTAATTTGTATCTTTTGCGTAGAAATTATCCATCTAAACTTTTGTTATATTTTACAGTGGACACTGGTTGTTGGTTGCCATTAATCCTATAACAGAAGTGGTCTATTATCTTAATTCATTGGATACTGATTGGTCCACATATCAGAATATGAAGGATGTGGTTGACACGTAAGTGAGATTGTTCGAAATATTCGTGTATATTTGTATATTTAATTATTTCTGTGACATTGTTCTAAGTTTACGTTTTCTTTTATAGAGCTATACTACTTTACCGTGCACAAAGAGAGACTCGAGTAGCACGGGCTAGATCAACCAATATTACATGGGTCAAAGTGGAGGTATATTAATTTTCACAATATTGCTTATTAGTGATGCTACTTAATAACACAAAACATCTATATATTATTTCTTATTTGTTTGTCTATGTGTAGTGCCCTCGTCAGCGTAATGGCATAGACTGCGGGTACTTCGTTTTGAGGTTCATGAGAGAAATCCTTCAAATGGGACAATTGGAGATTCCTATTAGGGTATGCATGGTTTTATAACTTAGGATTTATTTTAATATTTATCGGATATGTCATATAATTTATTATTTTTAACTAAATAATGTGTATTTTGTTTTGTTATGTAGTATTTCGAAGATATGGCGTGTTCTTGTTACACAAGGAATCAATTGAATTATATTACGGAAGAATTGTGCGAATTCTTTCTTCTAAGAAGAATTCTTTGAATGTATAGTTTTGTGAATGTAAATTTTAGTTTTGTGAATATAAGGAAATTCTGTTGCAAGAAGAATTCTGTTGTAAATTTTGTGAATTCTGTTAATGTATATGAATTTTGTTGTTGCAAGAATTTTGTGAATTTTGTAAATTTTGTGAATTCTGTTGTAAGTTTTGTGAATGTTAATTTTATTGAAATGTATATGAATTCTGTTGTTGCAAGAATTCTATTTCTTGAAATGTATAAGAATTATGTTGTTGCAATAAATTCTATAAGAAATGCAGGTTTGAAACTATGCAGGTTTCTGCATAAAAAAAAGGGATAAAATGAGATTTTTTATACGTAGAAAAAATCAATAAAATTATAGGTATACTTTAGAGAACGCTTTTAAGGAAAAAAACGCTCTCTAAAGTCCCCTTTAGAGAGCGCTTTTAGGAAAAAACGCTCTCCAAAGGTATATAAAAAAATCATTTTCCGTATACATTAGACAACGCTTTCAAAAGCGCTGTCTAAAAGCACCTTTAGAGAGCGCTTTTGAAGGAAAAAAACGCTTTCTAAAGTTTATAAAAAAAAAAAATTAATTTTAAACGTATACTTTAGACAGCGCTTTTAAAAGCGCTGTCTAAAATTCCCTTTTAGAGAGCGCTTTTTCATAAATAAAAAAGCGCCGTCTTTACCTACGACAGCGCAGGCTTAGACAGCGCTTTTAAGCGCTTTTATAGGGAAAAAAAACGCCATTTTTTTCCTCTTTTCCCGTAGTGCAACATAAGATAATCAGTTTAAAACAAAAACTTTTATTTATTACTACATGTTAAAAAACCACCTTCAATAGGATTTATAATCAATTGCTTGATGATAAAATAATTTAAAATTTTGTAAAAAAAATCAAATAATTCAAGAGAAATACAAAATCTACCATAATAGACTACATGTGCATGATGAATCTTATGGTGGGTCCAAAGTTGGATGAGTATTTAATGATAATGAAAATGAAAATGAATGATATAGTTTCAAATTCAATTTGGTTTGAATCATTAAGTAACCACTCAAGTTACCGCCAAGTACTTTGAAAACGAAACATCAACACACAAGATTCATGCCTTCACACTACAATTATGGGCAATGCCTTAAAGTGGATACTATAGTGAAATAATTACTTTTAAATAATCTTGATTAAAAGTAAAAAATATTTTACACTAATAAACAAAGCATAGTAAAAAATAATGAAGAGAGTAGTGTTTGCTAGTTTGATTGGGAATGGGACAATTGAAGGACAGCACAAGCAATAATTTGAGCACATGAAGCGTGGGTAAGGACAAGGCATACAATGAAGGCAATATTTGAAAAAACAATAATGTTGTAGTAATAAAGGCAAACGTTCCCCACCAATATGGATATGTAAGAAACTTGTTGGATTCTTTCTATCATCCATCATCACTCTACTCAAACACATCCTCACATGCATCTCAATTCAAACCACCACCTTCTCTCTCTATCCACTTCACTTTTTTTAACCACTAACTAAGTTTCTTTATACATTTTTTCTCTACTTAATGATGAAAGTATGAGTAAGTAACTATAATTGGAGACTAGTTTAATTAAGTTACCTCACTTGTGTTGTGTGTATATGTAAGGTGGGTTATAAGTACATGAATGCATGAAGAAATAATGAAACCTTCCCAAATTGTGAAGATGTAATTAAATAGCATAACTACTGTCACATGTTAGTGTTTTTTTTGTTACACCACACATGTTAGTATATTAATTGATTGCCGTACTCGTACATTATAGTTGCGAAAAAAAAAATTAAGAAAATGATATTTGCAAATGGGCATGGAGTTGTACACTTTGTACTTTATGATAAAAGTATGAGTAAGTCTTTAACTAGAAGTTGAGTCTAACATAAGGAGTTTGAGTTTAGATTATCACATATGGTGAAGTATAGTTTGAATCTCGACTATGGAAGTTATTTATATTTTATATTTGATACATTTTAATCTTATTTATTCTTAAAATATTGAAACGATGGAGTAGACTCTTGGTTCCAATTTGTTTCATATCGTTTTATTTAGGTGATTTTTTAATATACCACTCAAATTTCTTAGGCACCACGTGAAATTTCATTTTTGTCTCTAGATTCCGGATTTGCACATCCGGACGCACCAAATTTTTAAAAAACGCTGATATGTTTCGGATGTGCACATCCGAAAGAATTTCTGATTTGCAAATCCGGAAAAAATCAAAAGAATTCCATAAAATCATTTACTTCTAAATATAATTAAATCCAATCTAGTTAAAATCCAATATAATTAAAATTAATATCATTTTTTCAATATAATTAAATCCAATATAATTAAATCTAATATAATTAAAATCTATAATAATTAAAATTAATATGATATTTAATATGATTAATTTTTTTCAATATAATTAATATGATTAATATGGTATTTAATTCTAAATTATTTTTTTATGTTGAAAAAATTAATTTAATTATATTGGATTTAAAATTATATGGTATTTACTTCTAAAATTGGATTTAATTATATTGGTATTTAAAATTATATGGTATTTACTTCTAAAATTAATTTTAATTATATTGGATTTAATTAAATTGGATTTAATTATATTGAAAAAATCATATTAAGTTTAATTATGTTGGATTTTAATTATATTGGATTTAAGTATATTTAGAAGTAAATGATTTTATGGAATTCTTTTGATTTTTTCCGGATTTGCAGATCAGGAATTCTTCCGGATGTACAGATCCGGAAAAAACTGAAAATTTTTAGAAAAAGGGTGCGCCCGGATGTGCACATCTGGAAATTGCGGACAAAAACGGAAATTCGGTGGTGCCTAAGAAACATGAGTGGTGTGATAAGAAACCACCTTTATTTAACTCTGCGTATTTATATTATATGTTCTGTTCATTTTAAGTCTAATTTGAACTAAAGTTATTTAAAGGTTTATCTCTGTTGTGAAAAACGATGTCTTTAAGCAAAGTATTAAACAGTTTCTTGATAATCAAGAACCAAAATAAGGGTTAGGGTTTAACGGAAAACCAAGAAAGAAAACAAGAAGAAGAAGAAGAAACAACAAGAATTGGGCAAATATAAATTTTGTTTACTATTCACTTTCTCATTAAAGTCACAAATAATTACAAGTGAATATCACAATTGTCACACTCAACAAACTGGGTGTACTAGCCTATTTATAAACTAACTAGGTAACTTGCAGCCCAAGAAACCTAAACAATTGGATCCTTAACACAAAGCTCAATTCGACAGAATAATTCGACAGTACATACTAGAACAAAACTTCGACTACAGTATGTAACACTCAGGCACCAGCATGTGAACAAGCTTTGACTGCATGCTTGTCTCATGTCGAACCACATGAAAGCTCTCCTTCGACACAACATGAGTTCGACCCAAATCTCACAAATCTCCACCTTGGATCTAACTCAGCAACAAGGGAACCAATTAGCTTTCATCATGCAGCTTTATCAACTGCATACAGTGGAAGAACTTGCAACTTGGCAATGTCTTGGTGATCATATCAGCAGCATTGTCTTCAGTCGAAACCTTCAGCACCTGGACTTCACCACGCTCGATTATTTCTCTGACGAAGTGCAGCCTCACATCGATGTGCTTAGTTCGCTCATGATAGGCTGAATTCTTCGACAGATGTATTGCACGTTGACTATCACATTTAATAGTGATACTTCTACCTTGAAGTTTCAACTCCTTTGCAAAACCTTCAAGCCACAATGCTTCCTTCACAGCTTCAGTGAGGGCAATATATTCAGCCTCAGTGGTTGATAAGGCAACAACCTTCTGAAGTGTCACTTTCCAATTGATTGTTATGCCAAACATTGTGAAAACATATCCAGAAATAGACTTTCTGGAATCCATACAATCTACATAATCAGAGTCAACAAATCCTTCGATTTCGACTATGCTATCACCATCACAGGCTCCACCATAAATTAAGACTCTTTTCAGAAACCCATTTATGTACCTGAGAATCCACTTTACAGCTTGCCAGTGCGCCTTTCCAAGATTGGCCATATACCTGCTCACAAGGCTCACTCCATATGCTATGTCTGGCCTCGTATATACCATAGCATACATCAAAGAACCCACTACACTAGCATATGGAATGATATTCATAAAGATTCTTTCAGCTTCAGTACTCGGACTTTGAGTAGTACTAAGCTTAAACTGAGGATTTGTAGGTGTCACAACAGGCTTTGAATTCGACATACCAAATTTGTCGAGAAGCTTCCGTAGGTATGTCTCTTGAGATAAGCACAACTTCGACTGCTTTTTATCTCTCCGGATGTCAATCCCAAGAATCCTGGATGCAGCTCCCAGATCCTTCATTTCGAACTCCTTACTGAGTTCAGCCTTCACCTTCGTTACATCCTCAACACTGTTGCTAGCTATGAGGATATCATCCACATACAGCAGCAATATAACAAGTGAGTTTCCAGCTCGAAATCTGAAGTAAACACAGTGATCGAACTGACTTCTAGTGAAACCAATGTGTGCCATAAACTTGTCGAATCTCCTATTCCACTGTCGAGGAGATTGTTTCAGGCCATACAAAGACCTATTCAGCTTGCACACATAATATTCTTTTCCCTTTTCTGCATACCCTTCAGGTTGACGCATCAGGATCGTTTCATCTAGATCACCATACAGAAATCTTGTCTTCACATCCATTTGCTCAAGTTCTAAGTCGAACTTTGCCACCATGGCCAACAACATTCGAATGGATCTGTGCTTTACAACAGGTGAGAACACATCATTGAAGTTGACTCCTTCTTTTTGAGTGAACCCCCTAACAACCAGCCTCGCCTTAAAGTGCTTCGACATCACTCTTTCGATTCCTTCCTTGACCTTGAAAATCCACTTACACCTGACTAACCTTGCTCTTGCAGGTTTCTCAATCAGCTCCCAAGTGTTATTATCATAAAGAGATTTCATCTCGTCATCCATGGCTTTTCGCCATTCAGTCTTGTTTCGACTCCTTATAGCTTCCTTGTAATCTATAGGTTCTTCCTCAAGTACCTCACTTGCAGAGATTAAGGCAAAAGCTATAAGATCTGCATAACCAAGTCTCTGAGGTGGCTTGATGACTCTTCTCGACCTATCTCTTGCCAGTAGGTAGTCATCGACAGTTTCCTCAGCCTCTTCAGCATCTTGCTCTTCGACTTCATCTGGGCTATGCACTTCAACATCACTATGCTCCACCTCAACAAGCATCTCTACCTGTTCCAGCTCCTCTTCAGAGATTTCTTCACTTCGACCAACATCACCAGTTTTCTTGAAAGCCATTTCGACCTCATTGAAAACTACATCACGACTTGTGATACATCTTCTGTGACCTAGTTCTAGGCACCACAGCCTATAACCCTTGACTCCCTCAGGATATCCAAGGAACATGCATCTCAGAGCTCTAGGTTCGACCTTGTCTTGCCTAATGTGAGCATAGGCTAAACAGCCAAATACTCTCAGTTTGTCGAGATCTGGTGGATTGTCTGACCAAACTTCTTCAGGTGTCTTCATTCCCAGCGCAGCCGAGGGACATCTATTTATCAGATAAGCTACTGTCGAAACAGCCTCCGCCCAAAACACCTTCTTCAATCCAGCATTAACCAACATGCATCTAACCCTTTCAAGGATTGTTCGATTGAATCTCTCAGCTAAGCCATTTTGTTGAGGAGTACCTGCTACAGTCTTATGCCTTGCAATCCTAGACTCAACACAGTAACTGTCGAACGCTTCGTTGCAGAATTCAAGGCCATTGTCGGTTCTCAACCTCTTAACCTTTCTGCCAGTTTGAGTTTCGACCAGAACCTTCCAACTTTTAAAATTCTCAAAAGTTTCATCCTTCGTCTTCTGAATGAATACCCATAACTTTCTGGAATAGTCATCAACGATGGATAGAAAATACCTTGCACCAGAGTGTAAAGGATTCCTTGCAGGCCCCCAAAGATCAGCATGAATGTAATCAAGGAATCCATGTATTCTTTGCTTGCCTTTGTTAAACTTCGCCCTACAGGATTTACCAAATACACAAGATTCACAAAACTCCAGCTTTTCGACTTTGTCACCTCCTAGCAGGTTCTGCTTCCCCAATTCGACCAGGCCTCTTTCGCTGACATGGCCTAATCTCATGTGCCATAAATCTGTCTTCGACATAGGTTTCGTGGATACAACATTTGTCGAACCACTTACAACCTCAGCCTCAAGGGTATACAAGCCTTGGTTTTTCACGCCTCTCAAGACTTCCTTCGACCCTTTCATGACTTTTAGGATACCTTACTCTCCTTTGAAAACATATCCCTTTCTGTCAAATTCACCAAGAGAAATTAAATTCCTCTTAAGATCAGGTACATACCTAACCCCAGTCAATAGCTTTATTAACTCATCATGGAGCTTGAATCTAACAGATCCAATACCTGCAATCTTGCAAGCTTTATTGTTCCCCAGCAGCACTGACCCACCATCTTGATCACACAATTCTTCAAACACATTCTTGTTTGGAGTCATATGCCAAGTACATCCAGAATCCATTATCCACTCTTCGCAAAAGTTGTTGCTCGACACCACAAGGATATCAGATGATTCATAACCATCTTGCACTATAGCTGCATTCCCATTGTCCTTACCTCCATGACTATTCAGGCACTCAGGGCACACCTTTCTTGGGTGACCCTCCTTCTTACAATGATAACATTTGATACTAGACACATTACCACCATAAGACTTCAGTTGAGCCTTTCCTTTCTTCTTGTCAAACCTAACATTTTTCTTTGACGATCTTCCATTCACGGACAACCCTTCGCCAACTGATGAAGGTTTCTGCTCCTTTCTTTCGTTCAAATCCTTCGAATACAAGGTTGCTTGAACTTCTTCAAAGGTCAGTGACTTTCTTCCATACAAGAGAGTTTCTTTGAAGTGAGCATGCGATCTGGGCAAAGCACATAACAGCAACAGTGCTTGATCTTCGTCATCGATCTTCACATCAATGTTTTCAAGATCAAGAATCAGCTTGTTGAACATATCCAATTGCTCAGTCAAAGCATTGTCTTCACTCATCTTGAATGAATACAGAGTTTGCTTCAGGTACAAACAGTTTACCAACGATTTGGTCATGTACAAGCTTTCAAGCTTCACCCATAACCCCGATGTCGTAGTCTCCTTTGATACCTGCCGAAGAACCTTATCACCAAGGCTCAACAATATTGTGTTGTGTGCTTTCTCGATCATTGCCGTCTTTTCTCTTTCCGTCAACGCAGCATCCATGGTTGTCTGTCCCTTCAACGCTTCCAAACAACCCTGCTGCACCAGTAGGGATTTCATCTTCAAACGCCACAGACTGAAATCGTTCACTCCGGTGAACTTTTCAATCTCATACTTTGTTGAAGCCATCTTCTCCACGCTCACCACACCAATTTGTTGTGAAAAATGATGTCTTTAAGCAAAGTATTAAACGGTTTCTTGATAATCAAGAACCAAAACAAGGGTTAGGGTTTAACGGAAAACCAAGAAAGAAAATAAGAAGAAGAAAAAGAAACAACAAGGATTGGGCAAATATAAATTCTGTTTACTATTCACTTTCTCATTAAAGTCACAAATGATTATAAATGAATATCACAATTTGCCACACTCAATAAACTGAGTGTACTAGCCTATTTATAGACTAACTAGGTAACTTGCAGCCCAAGAAACCTAAACAATTGGATCCTTAACACAAGGCCCAATTCGACAGAATAATTCGACAGTACATACTAGAATAAAACTTCGACTACAGTATGTAACACTCAGGCACCAGCATGTGAACAAGCTTCGACTGCATGCTTGCCTCCATCGAACCACATGAAAGCTCTCCTTCGACACAACATGAGTTCGACCCAAATCTCACAATCTCATATAAGGTCCTTAGAATTACCATTATGCCAATTATATAAGAAAAATGATTCTACTTATAAATATGTTTTCTAGTTAAGAAATTTAAAAGTATAATTTTTTAAATTAAAATTTTAGAAAAAATATATGGCTTTCAAGAGTATATTTGTATCTAAATCTATTAAGAAATATGTTAGTATTTGCTTTTGAATAGATAAGCTTTTAGAAAATCCAAGCCTTGCATTTTTAATGAGTATTACTTTTTGTTTTTGTTTGGTAGTTTTAATAAGAGATGTGCTCTATTAACACTAAAATTAGAACACCGTATCATTTACATCATACATTTAGCGGTGGCAAAGCGGGCGGTCCGCCCCGTTTAAGACCGCCTTATTTAAATTCATCCAAAAGTGGGACGGGGTTGATCAAATTAGGCGTCCGAGCTTAAAAGTCAAGTCCGTCCCGTTTACTAACGAGTTGGCGGATCAGCCCGCCAATTTTTTTTTACAATTTGATTTACTACATAATTTATAAAATTATTAATCATTACCAAAGAGACCTACAAATTTTAATACCGTATAGTAAAACTTTAATAAGTTTTAATGTAAATGTCATATTCTTCAACATAACAAAAAAAAGAATGTTACTATAATACCAACAATTTAAAACAAACACGCTAAAATTGCAAAATAATCATTTTGATTCAAAAAATTAACTAGCACAACCTAGTTAAGGACATCTAGGGACACAAATCAAGAAAACAAACTACCATAAGCTAAACAAAGACAATTAAGTAAATTTATCAATATTTAATAATGGAAGCATCTCAAAAATAGAACAATCCAAAAAAAATCAAAGCTTCATTATTTAAAAATTATCAATACAAATAATAAGCACTTACTTGAGCATTTTAGGGTCAGGAAATAAATAAAATAAGATGTCAAATAGAATAAAATACAAATCTAAACTTTATTATTAACAGAATTGAAACTATGCAGAGAGAATTTTACTCTTCATCTGCATTAACACTTTTATTCAGCTCAACCTTCAATGAAGCAAGGCTTTCACCTTATATACAATCAGTACACATAAAGTTTGTTATCAACCTCTAACCAACTCCTAACAAACTATTCAACAAAATTTGAGCTCACACCTTATAATGCACATACAATTTTACAACCACACATAGTAATGCTAAAGCTACTCTAATACTCCCCCTCAAGATAAAGGGGGTTTGAAAGACACGGCCTTGAGCTTGCTTTTTAATCCTTGGAAGGCAGCAGTCCTTAGTGGCTTTATTAGTGTGTCTGCTAATTTGGAAAATGCTGGTACATGTTGGATGTCAAGTTTCTTGGCCACAACTCTTTCTCTTACAAAGTGAATATCAAACTCAATGTGTTTTGTGCGAGCATGGAGAACGAGATTGTGTGATAAAAGCACTGCACTCAAGTTGTCGTAAAGAAGAGTATGAGGATAGAAAGGGACCTGCAACTCAGCAAGCAAAGATTCCAGCTATAACAGCTCTGAAGTAGTGTGAGCTAGTGCACGATATTCAGCTTTCGTACTTGACATAGCCACAAGTGATTATTTCTTGGAGCTCTAAGCAACAATGTTAGGACCAAAAAATATGCACGAGCCCGACATTGACCTCATATCGTCTGGATCACTTGCCTAGTCCGAATCACTATATACCCATAGAGAGAACTTCTGAGTTGAGGGAGAGGGAGAAAATAACAGGCCATGGGAGAGAGTGCCACTCAGATATCGAAAAATTCTGTGAACTGTTGCCCAATGTGTGTCCAATGGTGCTGCCATAAACTGACATGACTTATTTACACTATAGGCAATATCAGGCCGGGTAAGAATAACATAGTGAAGAGCTCAAATAGTCGACCTGTACAAAGGAGGATCAGAAAATATAGGAGATTCACTCTTACTCAGCTTGCAGGTACTCATCACGGGTGTAGGTACACCATTTGCATTTACCATCTTGGCTTTGTCAAGAAGATCTCTGATATACTTGGCTTGAGTTAAGATGAGAGAACCATTTGGTTTTGGAACAAACTCTATGCCCAGAAAGTCTTCAGGAGTGCCAAGCCTCTTCAGGGCAAATGCTTTGTGAAGCTTAGTGATCAAGTCATTCACAAGTTGTGAGGCAGGCCCAGTAAGGAGTATATCATCAACATAAACCAGGGAAAATAAAGTAGTGCCTTGTTTAGAGTACATAAAAAGAGAATGATCACACCTTGATTGAACAAAGCCAAAAGTTAGTAGAGCTTGAGTGAGTTTAGCATGCCAGGCTTGAGGAGTTTGTTTAAGCCCATACAATGCTTTGTGAAGTTTGCACACCAACTCCTTGTTTTCATGAGAGAAACCTGGTGGTTGTGTCATGTACACTTCTTCTTGAAGGATGCCATTCAAGAATGCATTATTGACATATATTTGTTGGATGTCCCATTTGTAAGTGAGAGCTAGGCTTAGAATGATTCTGATGGTAGCTGGTTTCACAACAGGAGGGAATGTCTCATTGAAGTCAAACTCTTGTTGTTGATGGAAGCCTTTAGCAACCAACCTGGCCTTGTATTTGTTCACACTGTCATCAGGATTCTCCTTTAGTTTAAACACACACTTGCAACCTACTGCTTATCTATGAGGAGGTAGAGTTGTAAGAGTCCATGTATGGTTAGCCATAAGAGCATTGTACTCAATTTGCATTGCCTTAGCCCATTCTGGTTGTGACAAAGCTTGTTTTACATTAGTAGGTTCTATGTGAGCAACAAAGACCTTTGGTTTGGAGTGACCTGTTTTTGCCCTAGTAAGCATGAGATGATTGTTTTGAGGAGGTGACTAGATTTGTTGCAAGTTCTGAAATAGAGGGTGACATTGAAGTATCAGTATTGGATGTTTGTAATAGAATATTGGAAGAGTGCACAGATTCATCAGGTAAAGGGTTTAAAGAAGACTGAGCAATCTGATCATGATCGTAGGAGGGAGATACAGGTTCACTTTGGGACAGGTCATTCTGATGAGCAGGTGGGGCTACAAAGGTATTTGGAATGGCATTGTCTGATGGATTAATGTTGGGGCTAGAAACAGATTAATGTGACTCAGACAAAGGTGCACTCATATGTGGAGGACTTTAGGCAGAGGGAAAAGGAAGAGAAAGTGAAGGGACAGATGGGCTTGGTTTGTCAGGAAAAAGAGTAGGATATGGAAACTATGTTTATTAAAGGTCACATCTTTAGAGATATAGACTCTACCTGTGGAACTCAGGCACTTGTATCCTTTATGCTGAGTAGAAGGCCCTAATTACACACATTTTGTACTTCGAAAATCAAGTTTGTTTTTATTATATGGTCTCTAAAAGGGAAAACAGGAGCAACCAAAGACCCTCATGGATTTATAATCTGTATCTTTGTTGTACAAGGCATGAAAGGGTGAATTAAAGGTGGGTAAAGCTACTGTGGGCAACCTGTTAATGAGGTATGTGGCAGTGAGGAAGCTATGGCCCCAGAACTGCAAGGGTAAGTTGGCATGAGCTAGAAGAGTAAGACCAATCTCCACTATAGACCTATGCTTCCTTTCCACTTATCCATTCTAGTGGGATGTGTGTGGACAAGTTAACCTGTGTGAGATACCAAGTTCCTGCATAAATTTTGTAACGGGCCTGAATTCCCCACAAAAGTCAGATTGGACAGACTTGATGGTAAGGTTGAACTGAGTTTGAACAAATTTGAAAAGTTGTTTGAAGGCATTCATAGCATCAGATTTGTTTGAGTAAGTAAAGCCAAGTGTACCTAGTCTTAGCATCAACAAAAGCAATGTAATAGTGAAAACCAGAACCAGGTGTAAGGAGGGATGGACCCCACAAGTTAGTATGTATCAAGTCAAAACGATTGTCATATGTATTTGGTGACATAGGAGCATGTAATCTATGTGACTTCCCTAAGCAGCAAGATTTGCAAAATGCAAGAGAAGTTTTATTATGAATAGGTATATTACACAAGGTAAGGATACTTTTGACAGAATTAAAATTGGCATGTCCTAGTCTTAGATGCCATAGTACATCAAAATCAGTTATAATACTAGTACTTAACACAACATAGGAAAATGTATGACTTGAAGAACAAGAGTGACTTGTAACTATATCAGCAGACCTGGCAGAATTTTCCGTGAGATTGGGGAAGCATTAAACGCCATTGGATTCAAGAAACCCTTCAAGAAGGACTTCCTTAGAACCCTGGCATTTAACAAGGCAATTGTTAGGATAAAACTCAAATACAACATGATTATCATGAGAAGACTTTGATACTGACAACAAATTCTTAGTGATAGCAGGAAAATGTAAAATATCACCAAGAAAGAGCTTATCATTAACAAATGTGGTGCCAATGTGTTTAATATGTAGCTTTTGGCCATTTCCAACATGAACTTGACATTTTCCTCTATATGATTTCTTAGTTTGTAAACAGTTTTCAAAAGGAGTAAGGTGATGAAAAGCACCTGAATCAACAAACTAAGCCTGAGAATCAAGTTCAGTTGGTAGAGAATACTCTTGAGTATAAGCAGTTGATTGAGTTGTAATAGCAGTCATGGCCACTTCTTGAGAACCTGAGCTTGTAGCATCCACTTCTGATTCTTTTTCCCTTTGAGACTCAATAGTCTTGGACTGAGTATTGTGAGGACTGAAGGATTCATCATACATGTGCCAACAATTTAATGCAACATGACCAGGCTTTCCACAAAGTTGACAAGATGGCCTGCTACCCTGAGCATATCGACCTCTGTCATGCCCTCTTCCTCTATAACCATGACCTTTCCTTCTAGCATTTTTGAGATTGTCCTGTGAGCTACCTGATCCATGACCTGTGTGAGCAACACTGGCTGAAACTTGATTGACAGCTAGTTCTTGTCTGAACTTATCCAGTTGAGCTTCTTGTACATACAAGAGAGCTTCTACATCGCATAGTGAGAAAGGTTTAGTGATGCCATACATCTTCATCACAAATGGATTATACTCTTCTGGTAATCCATTGAGAATTAAGTCAATTTGATCCTGCACAGATATGGTATCACCAACAGCAAGAAATGAACTTGTAATGGCTTTGATTTTGAGCACGAATTCAGTGATTGACTGGCTCCCTTTCTTGGTGGATTTCAATTCCCCTCTTAGTTGACGAACCCTAGCTCGCATTTGAGCATTAAAGAACTTGTGTATTTTGTCCCACACTTCATATGAGTGTTTGCACGAAAGCACGCGAGGAAGTACCGACTCAGAAATGGTGGATAAGAGCCAGATGAACAAAGATTGATCTTGGACGATCCAAGACTCGTATTCTTCAGAGACATTGTTGAGTAATCTATCTTGCTCAGTCTTGACCTTTACCAGAATTTGGGGATTGACAACAGACCGATGCATCTTCTGAGTGAGAATGACGCCTTTGACTTGTTGATTCCAGAGAAGATAGTTGTTATCTTTGAGCTGAATCGAAAGCTTTGGACCATAGGTGTTGTTGGAATTTGGCGTGAAGAAGCTTGATGAAGTGTTGCACGACTACTCATGGTTTTCTCCGACTGAGTTTTGATTCGATGAATTCGCCATTGATGTGCAGAGGGATCCTTTTCTTTCGTGAGGAAGAAGAAGAAGAATATGGAGATGAAAATAGGTTAAAGCGGAATCGTGGTTCAGATCTAAACCACTTTTGTTACCATAACATAATTGAAAATATGCAGAGAGAGTTTCACTCTTCATCTGCATTAACACTTTTATTCAGCTCAACCTTCAATGAAGCAAGGCTTTCACCTTATATACAATCAGTACACATAAAGTTTGTTATCAACCTCTAACCAACTACTAACAAACTATTCAACAAACTTTGAGCTCACACCTTATAATGCACATACAGTTTTACAACCACACTAGTAATGCTAAAGCTACTCTAATAATTATCATAATGTGAAACAAACTCCTCTGTACAAAACTTACCTTATAGCTTTAGAACCCGGCTCCAATAACAACGAGTAATAGAAAAAAATGTATTCTCTATGTTTTCCAATAATTATTTTTCCTAAAAGAAAGAAGCAGAGACCAATTAATGTCTTCAAAATGAGTTGTTTGTGGTTATGTGAAAAATGAACATTAGGGTTTGGAGAAATTAGGGTTGTTTTAAAAGTATGTATACTACATACCACGTTAATATTGTTTTAATTCCAAGTAAAAAATAAATTTTTTAACAAAAAGTCTGTGGGCAAAACCCACCCCGCCCTCGGTCCATTTTAAATGTGTCCGTGTGGAGCCAAAGCAGTGTTGAGAACAGTTAAGAAGAGAGAAAGAAACTTGGGGAAGCTATTTCAGGAATGCAGATACTTTGTGGTACGTATGTTCTTCAACATTGTTGGTTTTGGATTTGGTTTATGCATATGTAATTAGTTTTTGTTTATGGTTGTGTTAATGTTAACAGAGTGAAGATGAAAATGTCGGTTGCAAGTTTTTTGCGTGGTATGAACTCCATTACAGTGATGAAGTCAAACAAGAGATATAGCCCTCACTAATTTCAAAATGTTCTGACTGTGAAGGAAAGGATGTTGAAATCAATTTGCTTAGAAGTTTGATTGATAAAGATGAGAAATACACTAAGGAGATCATGGAGAACTTGTTAAAGATGTTAAATATACTAGGCTATGTCACTATGTTATTGGTTTTGATCTTTGCAGTGTTATGTGTATTTTGGTTCAAAAGTGAAAATCATTGTTAATTATCATTGTAAGTCATGAGGTTTGGTAGTTTCATGTAGAAATTCTTGACAATGGTTTGTTAAACTATTATGTTTTGCAATTATTGGCAATGGTTAATGAAATAATTATGTGTTGCAATTCTACAATTCTATACCACAATTATGTTATAATTTGTAGACAGTTATGTTATACTATGTAGACAATTCAAAATTAGTCTTAAGAATTTGTGTTACAATTCTGCAATTATATACCACACTTGTCACAGTTATGTTATAATTTGTACACTAGACAAATTGGAAGGATCTGTTTGTTACATTTTAAAAACAAATGGGACTCAAGTGTTACCAATTAAAAACATGATGGGCGTGATTGTTACAAATTAAAAAAAATGAAGGACCTGTTTGTTACATTTTAAAATATATCAGACATGTTATTTTACACAATTGTGAACTTCAAACATATTTGAAACTCAACCTTAAGCAATAATTGATATTCTAAACCTTAAACAATTATAGGACAAAATACCAAGCATTACATAAACTAATCATAGTCAAAGCATTGTTATAATGTTAAAAACCAAAACAG
The DNA here is from genome assembly GCA_022829125.1 of Lathyrus tuberosus. Lineage (NCBI taxonomy): Eukaryota > Viridiplantae > Streptophyta > Magnoliopsida > Fabales > Fabaceae > Lathyrus > Lathyrus tuberosus. The sequence goes on along the minus strand of JALAZF010000308.1, from coordinate 5,471,377 downwards.
ATGTCAATAGATCAGATCCCAAAACATTACATGAGATTGTTATGGATCAAACAAATCCCAAAACATTACATAAGATTGTTTTATAACTCAACAGGACATAACATTGTTATAGCATTCAACAAAATTAATAACAGATAGCTAAAAAGAAAATTTATTTGATCTTTCTCCTAATAGCCAACTTTGATCTCATTGTTGTTGATGGCTGAAATGTTGTTGTCCCATCCTGTCTTCCTCTTCTCATAGCAAGCAACTGTGACACTGAGATGGATTGTCGTGTCTGAATTCTGGAAAATGATGTTGACAGTCTAGTTTGAACTCTCTGGGTTGGTTGGGATTGAATAGTTGGGACTTGAGTGGTTGTTTGAGATTGTCTAGTTTGAACTTTTTGGGTTGGTTGGGATTGGACAGTTTGTACTTGAGTGGTTGTTTGGTATTGTCTAGTTTGAACTCTTTGGGTTGGTTGGGATTGGACAGTTTGTACTTGAGGGGTTGTTTGGGATTGTATAGTTTGAACTCTTTGGGTTGGTTGGGATTGGACATTTGGGACTGAAATGGTTGTTTGGGATTGGACAGTTTGAGATTGGACAATTTTAGATTGGTCAGTTTTGACACTTGTTGCAGTTTGAACATTTATTTGGCAGCCCCATCCACACCTTTTTTCTTAGGTCTGCCCTTGTGCCTTTTCGAACTAACTTTTGACTTCTTCTTTGATGCTCTCCCTCCTTTCCTCTTTCTATTAGGAGTTGTTTCATATACTAGTATATCAACATTAGGTTGATCACTTTGGCCTGCAGGTAACACTGCTTCTCCTACCAATACTTCAACAAATCCATCATTTAAAACCTCATCATCTGAGTCAACAAAATCTCTTTCTCCTAATGCACTTTCATCACTATCATCAGGTTGGGCCTCATTCTGTTCCTCATGATGGTCCACACTTTGATCCATATTTTCTTTAATAGGTTAGTCCCCACTTTGGTCCATACAATCCTCTACATTTTGTTCCCCATGTTGGTCCCCACACACATCCATATTTTGTTCCTCATCTTGGTCCACACAATCCTCCATATTTTGTTCCTCATGTTGGTCTCCACAAACCTCCACATTTTCTTCAACAGACAGGTCCCCACAATCCTCCACATTTTCCTCAACAGGCTGGTCCCCAAAATCCTCAGGCTGGGCCTCAACAATTTGTGTTTAAAGTAGGGCAACAACTAAATCAGGTTGTTCAATAGGGTGGACTATGTATATGTCAACTTTCCCCTTAGTCTTGGACCAGTTCAATGCTTATATTGCACCAAAATCATCTTCCTGCGCCTTCAATGTTCCAGCAAAGTCATACCACATTTCTTGAACTCCTGGATACTTTATTTCTTTAACAACCCTTAATATTTCAAAATAACTCCATGTGTCACCATCACACTTGCAGTTTGACACTTCACCTCCTATATATTTCTCATCAACGAAATACCACCATGATGAAAGTCAACTTAAAACTCATCCATAACCATTATGGTCCTGTATACATCAACCTAAAATAAGAAACATACCCTACAATTGAAACTAACATTACTTATAAGCAACATTAACCTAACCATCAACCTAAGTTCTATCACGCAGGATTGTGTAAGTGTGTGTACCTAAATGTGTAATTCTACGTCTAAATGTATGTAACATAACTATTCAAATAATGAGAACCATAGAAAACAACCATCATTGTGTAAGTGTACGTACCTAAATGTATCATGAACGCAAGGGTTTCTTCACCTTCAATGTATCCTGAACGCAAGATGAAGAAGAATCTTCACCAACCGTAACAGTCTTAATCAGCAAGGGGAAAAGGAAATTAGGGTTCTGTAACCTAAATTTGGGGATTACACATGCTTAAACACTTGAGGAATAACACATATGCCAATTCACCAATTGTCCATGACACTTCTGCACTGTTAACTGTCACTTCATCTTTGTCTGTGCCACATAGGCTTTTTTGGAACGGAGATTCTAAAAAAGGTTAACGATGCAAACATTACTTAACATAAAGGATCCAATTGTTACAAAAAAAAAATTAAAAGACTAACTTGTTATTTTAAAATAACTTAAAGGATCTAAACAATATTTTTTCCTTATTATTTAATGTTAATTTATAAATACCAATAACTTATTTACTATAATTGTTTACATTTATACATAAATTTAAATAAATTGTGCAATGAAAAATTAAATCTTAAATTAATAGTTTACACTCATTTAACTCAATTAACATATACTAGTTGAACTACCTCCATCTAATGATTATTATTATTAATATATTATTATTAATATATTATTATTAATATATTATTATTATTATTATTATCATTATTATTATTATTATTATTATTATTTCTTAAGTTAGAAAAACATTGCTTAAATAAAATATAAATATAAATAAGAATATGGGGTAACAACCAAACCCATCAACGAAAAATTAATAAAAACTAAAAATTAGCTAAATATAATTTATTTAAATTATGACGAAGTCCTTTCAAGTCTCATTTTGAATGTAAAAATTATTGGGTTTGAGCTCCATTTCTATGTGGAGAAAGATCCAAATATGATTAATTCATTTGTCTCACTTATTTAAATGGAGAGAATCAATTTAGGGTTGAGAGAGATAGAGAGAAAACAAGGATTCAAAAGAGAGAAAAGAGGAGAGAAACTCATTTTCATTTTTCTACAACTAGTCTCACTAAATCGACGATCCCCGATTCGTTAACCGTCAGATCATGCTAAAATTTGGAGGTTAGTTCGTAACACATGTATCTAACTTTTGACCGTTCAAAATTTCAAAACACTGTCTGAGGTGAGAGTTATTTGCTTCGCACTGAAGCTGTAGATTTGGGAAATTTTATAGTTTTTTTTATTCTTATTTGTAAGCTAGTTTGCTTTGTGATTTGCGGTTGTTAGCACTAGTTTGTAAATTACTTTAAGACTCTTTTGTACCCTTAATTAATTATAGTGGAGTTATTTCTTTGGTCTGGCGACTCGTGGTTTTTACTCATATTGAGGGGTTTTCCACGTTAAAAATATCAGTGTTCTTTTGTGCTTTTATTTATTCGATTTGTCGTCTTATATTTGTTGTTGATCTTCAAGGTTCCTACAAGTCTGGGAAATTTTATATCCGTTGTGTATTGGTCTGTTATTGTGTCTTAATTTCCTATCAAAGTGGCATCAAAGCTCTTGGTTAAGGGCTATTTTACTTGTTTGAATGATGGAGTTAAATACAAAGATGGAGATGGTATTGTTGAATGGTTCTAATTACCATTTATGGAAGGGCAAGATGAAAGACTTACTATTTGTGAAGAAATTGCATTTACCAATTTTTAGTTTCGCAAAGTCGGATTCTGTTTCTGATGAAGAATGAGAGTTTGAAAATCAACAGGTATGCGGTTTCATTCGACAATATGTAGAAGATAATGTTTATAATCATATTTCTAACGAGACACGTGTAAAAAATTTGTGGGAGAAGATAAAGCCCTTGTACACCTCTAAATCAGGGAATAATAAATTATTCTTGTTAAATAGCTTCATAAGTTTGAAGTATAAGGAAGGGACTTCTATTTCAGATCACTTGAGTGATTTTCAAGAGCTCCTTGATTAGATGTCAGGAATGAGTATCAAATTTGATGATGAACTTTTGGGACTATTTCTATTGCTATCTTTACCAGAGTCTTGGGAGACGTTTTGGGATTCTCTCACAAGTTATGCTCCTTGAGGTGATGTTTCTTTGGAAACGGCTAAGTGTGATATTCTTAATGAGATGATGAGAAGGAAGGCACATGGTTTTTCATCTCAACCCGAGGTACTTTTCATTGAAAATAGGGGGAGAAGTCTCATAAAAAGGAACCGAAGGGTTGTATAGAGAATAGAAGAAACAAGTCCAAGCCGTGATACAAGAATATGGATTGACATTATTGTCACAAAACAGGACACGTACAAAAGTATTGATATCAGTGTAAAAGAGATAACAAAGGCAAGAAGGGTAAGTCTAAACAAAGAGGCCATGAATATCATGATGATTATTGTGTTACTACTGCTACTAGTGATGGTCTTGTTATTCTTCATGATCATGAGTCTGTTAACCACGTATCAGACGAGAGCATGTGGATAGTTGGCAGTGGTGTTACATTGCATGTTACACCGAGGAATGATTTCTTCACATCTTATACTTCTGGTAATTTTGGAGAGTTGAAGATGGGTAATGATGGTGTATAAAAGGTAATTGGTGTTGTTGATTTTTGTTTGCAAACCAACATGGGAATGCAATTGTTGCTTAGAGGTGTCAAACATGCTTTAGATGTCCACTTTAATTTGATCTCTGTGCATATGTTAGATGATTGTGTTTATGATAATCACTTTGGTTCTGGAAAGTGGAAACTCAACAAAGGTAACTTGGTTGTGGCTAGAGGGGAAAAGCGTTCTAAACTATATTGGACAAAAGTTTTAGTTGCTAGGGATAGTGTGAATGCTATCAACATGGAAGCATATTTGTGGCACCGAAGACTTAGTCATATTAGTGAAAAGGGGTTGAATGTTTTGGCCAAAAAGGATGTTATTCTTGGATTAAAGAATGTAGATTTGGAGAAGTGTTCTCATTGCATTACTGGTAAACAGACTAGAGTATCTTTCAGGAGACATCCTTCCTCAAAGAAGTCAAAGTTGCTTCAATTGGTATATTCTGATGTTTGTGGTCCATTAAAGGTAAAATCCTTTAGTGGTTCACATTATTTTGTTACCTTTATTGATGATTTCCCATGAAACTATGGGTTTATACCTTAAAGACAAAATACAAAGTGTTGGAAAAGTTCAAATAATTCCATGCTTTGGTTGAGAGGTAGACAGGCGAGAAGATGAAATGTGTTCGTTCAGACAATGGTGGAGAGTATCGTGGACCATTTGATTCCTATTACAAACAACATGGTATTTCACATGAAAAAACTCGTCATAAAACTCCTCAATTGAATGGTTTAGCATAGAGGATTAATCGAACACTAATTGAGAGAGTAAGGTGTATGCTCTCTGAAGTTAAGTTTTCTAATCATTATTGGGGCGAGGCACTTTACATGCCAGTGCATTTCTTAATCTCACTCCTACTGTTACTTTGAACAGTGAAGTTTTAGACAAAATTTGGTTTGGAAAGAATGTCAAGTATGATCATTTGAGAGTTTTCGGTTGTAAGGATTTTGTGCATATTCCAAAGGATGAAAGATCCAAGTTGGATGTAAAGTCAAAACAATGTATCTTCATCCGCTATAGGCAAGATGAGTTTGGTTATAGATTGTATGATCCTGTAGGGAAGAAGCTTATTCGAAGCCGCAATTTGGTGTTTATGGAAGACCAAACTATTGAAGACATTGATAAGGTAAAGAAGGCTACACCCAAGAAATATACCAGTTTGTATAATGCTAATCCAGTTCAGTTACCTAATCATAATATGGATGTTATTGGTGGTGATGATCACAATGGTGAGCCATATGATTATGTTGATGATCAACAACTTAAAGATGAGGTAAATATTTTAACTAATGGTGGTTAAGGGGAGAGAAATATATCACAACATAATAATCTTGGTGAAACTCTATAATTATATAAAGTTCAACTTAGGAGGCCTAACATGCAGAGACAACCATTTACAAGGTATAATTCTGATGACTATGTGACCTTGAATGATAAGGGTGAACCAGAGTGTTTTCAAGAGGCCATGGAAAGTGATGAAAATCAAAATTGGATGGATTCAATGCATGATGAGATGAAATCATTGCATGATAATCACACTTATAATTTAATGAAGCTGCTTAAAGGCAAAAGGGCTTTGGAAAACAGATGGATTTATAGAGTTAAATATGAGAGCAACTCTAAGTCTCCAAGATATAAAGCCAAATTAATGGTGAAAGGTTTCCGTCAAAGAAATGGTGTTGAGTTTAATGATATTTTCTCACCTATTATAAAGATATCATCAATTTAAACTGTGTTGAGTTTGGCAACTACTCTTGATTTAGGTGTTGAGCAAATGGATGTGAAAACGGATTTTCTTCATGGTAATTTGGAGGAAGAGATCTATATGAAACAACCCGATGGTTTTCAAGTTAAAGGTAAACAAGAACATGTGTGAAGATTGAGAAAGAATTTATACGGGTTGAAGCAAGCTCCAAGGCAGTGGTACAAGAAGTTTGAGTCTGTTATATCTGTTCAAGGACACCAGAAGACTACTTCAGATCATTGTGTTTTTGTTAGAAAATTTTCTAACACTGACTTTATTATCCTGTTGTTATATGTTGATGATATGCTTATTGTAGGAAAAAGTATTTCTAACATTAACAGGTTAAAGAAGCAATTAGGAGAGTCATTTTCTATGAAAGACATGGGAGCAACTAAACAAATTCTTGGCATTAAAATTATGCATGACAAAAAAGAGATGAAACTTTGGATGTCACAAGAATATTATATCGAAGGAGTGCTGCAAAGATTCAAAACGGAAAGTTCTAAGGTGGTAAGCACTCATCTCACTACTCATTTCAAGTTGAGTTCTAATCAAAGTCCTTCAAGTGAAGATGAAGCATTATATATGAAACGCGTTCCTTATACGTTTGTTGTGGGTAGTTTGATGTATGCAATGGTGTGTACAAGACCAGATATATCACATGTTGTAGGTACAGTCAATAGATTTTTGTCAAATCCAGGTAGAGACCATTGGAATGCTGTAAAATGGATTTTAAGGTATATTCGTGGTACTACTTCTGCGAGGCTTTGTTTTGGAGGAGATAAGCTTACTCTAGTAGGGTACTCTGACTCTGATATGGCTAGAGACATTGATTTCATAAATTCCACTCTGGGATACATAATTAAATTTGCAGGGGAAGTTGTGGCTTGGCATTTCAGATTGCAAAAGTGTGTAGCAATATCTACTACAGATGTTGAGTTCATTACAATTACTGAAGCATGCAAAGAGTTACTATGGATGAAGAAATTTTTACAAGAGCTTAGTTTTGTTAAATACAAATATGTGTTATTTGTTGATAGTCAAAGCAGTATTCATCTTGGTAAGAAATCGACTTTTCATAATAGGTCCAAACACATTAATGTGATATCATTGGATACGTGATGTTTTGGATGTTAAGTTGTTGGAGTTAGCTAAAGCTCATACATATGATAATGGTTTTGATATAATGATTAAATCATTACCAAGAGGGAAATTTGAAGCTTGTTGTGATATCACCGGTTTGGCGATTTCCTCTACATAGTTGTAAGGGGGAGATTTGTTGGGTTTAGGCTCTCTTCCTATGTAAAGAAAGACCCAAATATGATTATCTCATTTTTCTCACTTATTTAAATGGAAAGAATCAATTTAGGGTTGAGAGAGATATAGAGAAAATAAGGATTCAAAAGAGAGAAAAAAGGAGAGAAACCTATTCCCATTTTTCTGCAACTAGTCTCACTTGACGATCCCCAATTCGTTAACTATCAGATCGTGCTCAAATTTGGAGAGAAGGTTCACAACACATGTATCTAACTTATGATAATTCAAAATTTCAAAATAATGTCTGAGGTGAGAGTTATCTGCTTCACACAGAAGTTGTAGATTTGGGAAGTTTTTTCAGTTTTTTAATTCTTATTTGTAAGCTGGTTTGCTTTGTGATTTGAGGTTGTTAACACTAGTTTGTGAATCACTTTAAGACTCCCTTGTACCCTTAATTGATTATAGTGGAGTTATTTTTTTGGTCTGGACGACTCGTAGTTTTTAATCTCATATTGAGGGGTTTTCCACGTTAATAATATCGATGTTCTTTTGTGCTTTTATTTGTTTTATTTGTCATCTTATATTTGTTATTGATCCTCATGGTTCCTATAAGTCTGGGGAATTTTATATCCGTTGTGTATTGGTCTGTTATTGTGTCTTAATTTCCCATAAAAACATGCATTTGCTTTACGATTAAAACAATTATTGTCTTCACGGTAAATTTGAGACACATTCAAATAAAAGGACTTAATGGTACGAAGACTTTTTTTTTTCATTTGGCTAAAATTTTTTCAAGACAATGATAGTATTAGTAAATGTTCATGTGACAAGAAGGGAATCCCTTTAAGCCAAAGTTGATTTCATCCTTTCATTGAGACATGCTCTATAGACATAATAATACATGTAAGGTCAGTTTCAAAAGGGATTGTAATACCCAAGCTTGCTGAGAATGCATCTAAGTAAGTTTTCAAATAATCACGAAAAATTCATTCACAAGTTGCAAGTCTAGGATTCTCTCGAGACGCGTCTTTCGTGTTACATTTAACTCAACGAGGTTATGGACACTTTCAGTTGATTTGCTTAATGCAAGGTGTTGGGGGCGGCATTCAATACTAAAGCATTTCAACATAGTGAATCCATGCATCGATAAAAACATATTCCATTTGAGTTAGTTGCACTATGAATCAGTTTTTTAATGTATGGAAGTTTCCTACCAAAGTTTATATAAGCATCATTGAATTTTATATGATTTCTTGTGCGCCAAAATTTTCAAATGATTAAAAGAAAATTATTGCAATAATAAGATTGTTGAGTTAAGTACTTCAACCTCTATTAGAAACCAGTGGGATACCCGTGCGTCCGCACGGGTACTGCTGTGGACCGCGAAATTGTCACCAGTGGCATAGAGATTCAAACAAATTAGAAAATAGGAAAATATTATTGAGAAAAAGGAAAAAATAAGGAATGGAGTGGAAGATAGTTATATAAGTTTTTAAAAATAACTATTGTTAAGAAAAACTATTAGACACATACTTTGTAAAACACATTTGTGAAAATAGAGAAAAAAAAATTCAGGGTTGATAGAGTTATAATGAATGAGACAAAGAAATATTCAAAATTAGAATTAATTGAAAATCATTAAAAAAACTAATTTGACTATGGTTTAAAATATAAGAAAAAATGGAATGTCAGTAATACAACCGACATAAGGTATACATGTATTTTCTTTAAATGTACAAAAAAAAGTAAAAACCAGTGCGTTTGCACGAATTTTGGTATGATTACCCGTATGTTTACACGTTACTGGTGTGTAACCCGTGCGTTAGTACAGGTACAGCCGTGGACCGCGTAAATGTCACCAATTTGTAATAGAAATTGAATCAAATTTGAAAAAATCAAAAAACTTATGGAAAAAAGAAGTAATAAAAAATAAAAAAGGGATTGGTAGATAATTGTATAAGTTATTTAAAAACAATTATATAAAAGTATTTTTATGGTTTATATAAGTTTTTAAAAGATAAATGTAGTGGTCTTTAAAAACAATTGTTTAAAAACTAATACCTCTTTGGTAGAGTTTTTTTAGGGTGTTATATAGTTTTTCCTGGCATCACTAAATATTTGAACAATTGTTTTATTTTTCCTCTTTCATATAGTATCAAAATTTGCTAAAAGTTTAACTAAATATAATGTTCCCAAATAGCTATACTAAGACTTGCAACAGGTCCTTCAAGTATATTTAATATAAAACTAAAAGTAATTAAGTCAAGCATAATGAAGAAGAGAAACGTGATATTTGAATTAACATTTGAAAGTCAGAATACATAGTAACGGAGCATTATGGAAGTGTCCCAAAAAAACGGAGCATGGTTGCTAGTACTACAAGTGCGATGTAATATAAAGAAAGATGGTTTCCAAAACCCATAGCTTAATCACCAAATCTAAAACTCCTAGCCGACAAAAAGTTGCTCCAGCTATAGCCCTGTTCATCATCATCATCAGAATCAAAGATTTGGTAGTCTTCTTCATCATCATCATCTGAATCAAAGACTTTTATCCTTCTTACCCTTGTTGTGGATCTCCTTATTCTTCTTCTCTTTCTTTTTTGTCGCACAGCCGGCGCCTGAAGGACATGTTGAACAAAACCATTAAATGAGGATTGTGAAGAACATCAACAGGACAGGCTGCTGCAACTACAGATGGCCCAATATCCCAACATTCATCAGGGATGACCCCATGAAATAATACCAATAAGAAATGTGCACATTAACAAAGGCCAAAAAGAACCACCCAAAAATAGATGCAGCACCTGTACCTGTTGAAGTTGTTGTACGTGGGGAGGTTGTTGAACCAGTAGAGGTTGGTGGTAGTCCGTAGATGGTTGAAACTCTGCTAGTGGTTGGAACTCTGCAGCTGGGGGGACCCAAACAGTACGTTCTACATGGATGTGCATCTGCTGATGTAAAAAAAATAATTAATAGAGGAAAAAAGAATAAATCAGAGATGTTTCTAGTGATATAAAAATCAAGTAGGTAATGTGTTGCTGGACCTATCGAGGTTGTTGGACGTGGACAGGTTGATGGACTTGTAGAGGTTGTTGCAACTCCGCAAATGCTTCGAAATCTGCAGCCCGACATGGATGTGCATCCGTTGATGAAAAAAATGATTAAAAGAGTAAGAAAGAATGATGCAAAGATGTGTGTAGTGATATCAAATTCAAGTAGGTAATGCAGCCGTTGTACCTGTTGTGGTTGTTGGACATGGACAGGTTGATGGACTTGCAGAGGTCGTTGCAATTCCGCAGATGCTTCGAACTCTGCCGCTGTCTGCACGTCCGAAGGTTTTACGACATGGAGAACGTTGTTGGACACCATACAATGTATTCCTACTTTAATGAAGATTGCTATGTGTTGTTGTGAATAGGAGGCAGGTTATAGCAACATAAGCTTGTGACTCTTCATCTTCTCCCCCACTTTAAAAAAGTAAATGCATTAAATGTTTTGAAACTGTAACATTGTAACATTGGGAGGTAAAAACAATAATGAGTGATGATGGTCAAGTTTATCATTAAGTTGTAAATACATTGTTATATATGATTGACCATTAAAGAAAAAGAGAAGGAACAATAAAAAATATTATCGATATAAAACACGAGTTTAAAAGTTACCATATACATCAAACTACATGCAGACATTTATCCGAAAATAGGCTTTCCATAATATAATTGCAGCTGCTGCAGTTATAAGACAACTGCGACATATCACGAGTGTGGTTGGTAGTGGTTGTCAGTGCGTTTCCATAGTTAGAGGCATTTGACAACCTGCAGGTTTAAGGCATATAACAAACAAAATATTGAAGAACCAAAAAAACGTACATGACATAATTAGGCTGTGATATAGTGTAAGATGTGTACCTCTTTATAAAGTCATTTATTTCGGGCAAATCGTGATGGATATGTATGTTTGTGACGTTGCTAGTGTCCGTAACAGCCAGGGGAAAGTTACCTTGAAAACCAAAAAGTAAATATTGAAACAGAAATAAAATCAAACGTCAGAAATATACAATGAATGGTGGTTGTTTAATTTGATGTGGGGTAGGTTAAAACCTTTTTCCTCAACCTTTTGCATAATTTAGGAGAATAACAGTCGGCGTGGTCGCATCATGTTGTTTCTGTTTGTACGCAAAGAACTCGTTAGCATAGTTTTCCCTAATGGTACAATGCAACGTGTTGTCACTAAGTGGAAGAAATGAAGATAGTTAGTAAACAAAGAGGTGCAGTTAATAATCGCGTAACTTATGTGTTTGTCGCCAACCGTCATCGTGAAATGCTCGAATGAAACATGCAATAATGTTGAAGAATATATGTACTTAGCATAACCACTTTGGATCAAACGAAACTGAAATAAATATACAATTCACAACTACTGGAGCTACACATTGTTGTTGTAATACTTAAAGTCATACCTTGGAACATATACTACTTGGCTATGCGTCAAATTGTCCACGACAGTAATCAATCTTTGTGTATCAAAAGCTTCTGGAGATATCAACAACACGCGTTAGAAACAATGCAAGTCCAGTATGATGGTGAAATAGACAACCAAATGGCATGATGAAAGACATAGTCAAGGAGGTGCAGTTAATAATATGCGTAACTTACGTTTTTGTCTCCAAGCACCATATCGAACTGCTCCTTTGTTGTTGTCGTAACCTTCCACTTGTGATGCAACAAAGCAATATCAATAGGAAACCTGCAAATGAAGAAAGGACAAAATGCACCACAAAATAGATAATGATTAAAAAGGACTAAAGGACAAAATGCGCCACAAAATGGACCACGAATTATATGTACTCAGGATAACCACTTAGGATCAAATGAAACCTAAATAAATCTAAACCTCCAAACCTTGGCAACTACATATTGTTCCTGTAACACTTAATGCCATAGTTTGGAACATCTACTGGTTGGCTATGAATGATATTGTCCATGACAGTTATCGATCTTTGTGTATGAAAAGCTTCTGGAGATATCAACAACACGCGTTAGAAACAACGCAATGAGCTGCAACTACATATGCCATGATGTATATTGGGATATTGTAGAAGCCATTTCATGCACATGAACAGACTATGTCATTTCACATGAACAGATAAATGAACAGACTATGTAATATCCCTGATGTAGAAGCCACGCTAAGGCTAAGGTGTAAAAGAAGCAGGAAAAACCAAATTGTACCGGGTGGACCTACAGCAGAAGTTAATAACCAACATTAAGATGTGCAGTTCTAAATAGAATAGAGATCGTGTAAAGTTTTATTATGAATTTACATTGCATCAAATTACATTTCATCAAAATAATTATGTTATAGATCTCAGTCCATTAAAAAGGTAAACAGAAAACCAGTACCTGTAACATTGGCAACGACCTCAGTTTAAACGGCAGCAGAACGCCCGACAACTCAACAACCATCGATCTCTGACCAATTCAAGAGCAACCAAATCAATATCCAAATGACAAAGCAAAACTTAAATATTACAAATTATACATAGTTAAACGGGCATGCATTGTGAGTTACGATCTTACAAATATTATGAATGAAAGGTTTGTCCAAAGCCGCTTATAAGCTCAAACAAAGCACGATAAAATAAAACTAAAGATCTAAATACTAATTTGAAAAAAAAATAAACCAAACCAATCTAAAAACCTAACACCAGACATTTCAGAAGACTAAAGTGCATTGTTATTTGTCGGGTTGTGCCAAAGAGGACCCTCCTGAAAAAAATGTAAAAACTCTAAATCAATGGTTGCTATACTAATAATCACACATATAGGAATAACATAACATAGAACCTAAAGATATATAAATTATAAACAAATCATACATTATCAGGGTATGAAAATCTAACGTCTTTAACATCTGAATTTGCATCCAATATCAATATTCTGATGCAGCAGCAACACCACTGAAAGGTGTGTCCAAAACCGCTTATAAGCTCAAACAAAGCACGATAAAATAGAAAACTAAAGATTTAAGTACTAATTTGAGAAAATAAAGCAAACCAATCTAAAAACCTAACACCAAACATTTCAGAAGACTAAAGTACATTATTATTTGTCGGGTTGTGCCGAAGAGGGCCCTCCTGAAAAAAAAAATGTAAAAACTCTAAATCAATGGTTGCTATACTAATAATCACACATATATGAATAACATAACATAGAACCTAAAGATATATAAATTATAAACAGATCATACATTATCAGGGTATGAAAATCTAACGTCTTTAACATCTGAATTTGCATCCAATATCAATATCCTGATGCAGCAGCAACACCATTGAAGGTATGTCCAAAACCGCTTATAACCTCAAACAAAGCACGATAAATTAGAAAACTAAAGATTTAAATACTAATTTGAGAAAATAAACCCAAACCAGTCTAGAGACATAACCCTGGATCATCTTCTTAAGAGCATCAATGGGAATAAATGGATCATACATGATTAGGGTTTGAAAAGCTAACCTCTTTAACATCAGAATTTGCATCGAATTTCAATATCCTGACACAGCAGCAACACTACTGAAATGCATGTCCAAAACCGCTTATAAGCTCCAACAAAGAACGATAAAATTTGAAACTAAAGATTTAAATTATAATTTGAGGAAAAAAACCCAAACCAATTTAAAAACCTGACTCTGGATCATCTTCTGAAGAGCATCAATGGCGAGGATTGTGAGGAATTATTTTAACGACCTGTTAAATATACCATAATTAAAATAAAAAATTACAACATTAAATATTCCACAAATTCATCACAATATTAAGAATATCTTCTATATTTACTCAAAATCATCAAACCCAATTTCAGTTCTATAAACCCTAACCACAATTTAACCCTTTTTCATTATCAACACCAAAGAAATCCAAACCCTAACTTTCCCGAATCGTTTATACCTGGTACTTCCTCGGAAAACGCACCGCCGACGAATCTCTCCCCTAACGCGCGAGCCATTAACACGAAACCTGAAACAAAAAACACCAAATCAAAACCCAAATCAAAAGTCAGAGAAGATGAAGATATCAGAAGCCCAATGAAGTTGGGAGTGAGAAGACGAGTGAAAGAGAGAGCAAAAGGAGAAGTTGTGGTAGAGAGGAGTGATGGGTAGAGAAGTGTGAAGGCGTGCAGAAGCAGATGTAGCAGCTGGGATGTGATGGGAAGCAGGTGTAGCAAAAGAAGAACTCGTGTCCGAACGTGACCATTTAGTCGTCTTAGAAGTAGCAGCAGAAGAAGTTTTGTTCAAATGAAATTGAAATAGAGTATATGAAACCCAACCAAATTGTTACAAATGAAATTGAGACACTATTAATTACAAAAGGGCCATGAAAAGACAAATTTTGTTCAAAAAGTGGCTATGTGGCAGAAGAAGAAGATGGGGTAGAATGGGTATTTCTTATATATATATATATATGACATTTTTTTCAATGTAAAGTAGGTATATATATTTCTTTTTTGTGTATTTTGGTGTAACATAATGGGTGTAGGTGTATGAAGTAGTTAGAAATAAATTTTGTGGTCCTCTTTTAAATATCAATGTATTAGATTTCGGACATCTTGCATCCGTTTCCTTAACCAAAAACACGACTAATTAGAAATTATATTGAAATTTTTTTAATGCACCATATATATTTCTTAAGCACTACGTGAATATATTAAAATATTTTTAGATTTTGAATATGAATCTTCGGACGTATCCGATTTTAAATTAACGTTAAAATATTTCAGAGATGTATCTTCAAACGTATTTTAAAGATGCATCTCCAGAAGGTATTGAAGCTTAAATCGCATCAGACATTTCTCCTTCCTCATTTTTAAAAAAACTCAAAAGTTTATCAAAAACTCTCTCAATTTTTTTTCCATAAACCAACTCCCAAATCAAACAACAAAGTTCAGAGGTTCTACAATCAATATCAAGTGCATCAGATACATCATCAAAGTGTGAGGTAAACTCTACATTTGTAGTTTTTTTTTATTTTTTGAAAAGTTTTTGAATTTTTGTGTAATTGATTAGAAATTGATGATTAAGGTAAGAAATGGATAGAAATTGCATGAATGGTAGTTTTGATATAGTTTAAAACATGTTTGTTGGCTGAAAATGATGATCAAACTATTATTTTTTTTGTTTACATGTCTGCATTGCCGCCATTGACGTGCCTGAGGTGTTGTAGAAAATTTCAGAGGTGCATATCCAGAATTTTTCAATGTTTAAGTTTCCCAGTAACCGGATATGCATCTTCGGAATTTAATAGTGCTTTATTTTGTACTTTTCTTACTTGTAGTGTTGCTTGCTTGCGCTAATTGTCTTGTTTACTTTTACTTACAAGAATTATGGCTGATAGACATAATAAACTGAGGCAAAAGAGGATTGCACATCATGCATCAGTATGGCGGAAGAAGAGTTAGGTTTCAGAGGTTTCTATTCACTATACGCATGCAGAAACATATACTTTTGGGACACATCACTCCCTACATCCTCCTGCAGGGGTCAGGTTTCACCTATTCAGGTGCTAGAGGTACCCGAGTCACCGATAGTACCGAAGGCACCACTGCCACCTCCGACGAATGATGCTTCTGAGCCAATGCCACCTCTTGTTGTTGATGTTGTTGAGTCAATGCCACCTCTGAATGGTGAGGCAGCTGAGGATGTTGAGGCAGAGCCATTTGGATGAGGACTTATAGACTTGTCACTACTATCTATATACCCAGATCATACTGCCAGACATATCTGGGACAGAGAGGTAGCATTAGTTGGATTCATTCTTTTAATTTACATTTATTTTAATTTACAAGTTTCTAACATTGATTTATTTTTCTACAGGAACATGACCCGCTGAAGATTATTAACCACAGGTGGAAGATTACTAGCTTGCCTCAGCTGAATGAGGAGTGGTTTCAGGTGGCTTTGTCCCTATCTTGGATTAAGGACTCGTACATGGCCTGTTATATATCGGTCAACCACTGGATACTTAATGCATTTGTGGAGAGATGACACACCGAGACCTCATCATTTCATCTCTCACTTGGTGATATGTTTATCACACTCGACGATATTTCATATTTGCTACATCTTTTGATCAGGGGGAAACTTCTAGATCATGGGAGAATTAGCAAAGACGATGCAGTCGAGATGATGGTAAACTATCTGGAAGTTGACTCAGCAGATACGATGGTGGAGATGGATAGAACTAGGAGGCTCATGCTAGGTTTGAATTCCTCGAAAAGGTAAATACAGATGAGCTCCAGAGAGCTGAACAGGCTAGAGGAGATGACGAGCAGGTGGAGCTTCATAGAATGTATGCTATGAGAGCATATCTATTATATTTGGTTGGCACTATGATTTTTGTGGACAAGAGTGCCACTTATACAGATACCATCTACCTACGGTACTTCGAGAATTTCAAGCGGATCCATGAGTACAACTAGGGGGTCACTTGTTTGGTCTACTTGTACTTAAAGTTATCAGAGGGCTGTTGGTGGAAGATGAAGCGTGTCACAGGCAACATCACACTATTGACGGTAATATTTATTGGTCTTTTAATGTTTCTGAAATTCTGGTACCAGATATGTGATGTTAAGTGCGATGTCACAACATCAATATCTGCTGTATGAACAAGACACTAAAAACCTGTGATGTTATGTGTGATGTTACAACAACACACTCTGCAATGTAAAACAACAGAAAAGCACAGAGTTGTACAAAAGGATTGTTCACCCAGTTCGGTTCAACAACCTACGTCTGGGGGCATACCAAGCCAGGAAGGAAGTCCACTATTACTAGTATCAAATTACAGACTCAACAAACCAGTTGACAATCTACCTAATTTAATCCCTACCCAATGACCCTTCTATCTAAGTCCTCCCTAGATAAGAGACTCCATCTCACTTCCAATCATCGCAATGATGTCTAACAGTTAACATCTCCGCCACTGCATCAACAACTTGATTACCAACCACTTTTCAAACACAGAAAGGTAGAAGTCACACTTCCATGACACACCTAGGAGTTGCTTCAAAGCTTCCTCCAAGAACAATACAAAACTCATTACCTACAGGTTTCTGAGTAAGAACACAGTGAACATCTCACAACCCGAGTGGTTCACTTAGACTAAGCCCTAATGATCTACATCTTGAACCCGTGCCTATTCTAGATTACAAGCATTCTATTTATAAATTTTTCCCAACTGGATTTGGGCCTTCAAATCTTCTCCACCAAATCTGCAACAGATTCTCTCCTTAATAGAT
The DNA here is from genome assembly GCA_022829125.1 of Lathyrus tuberosus. Lineage (NCBI taxonomy): Eukaryota > Viridiplantae > Streptophyta > Magnoliopsida > Fabales > Fabaceae > Lathyrus > Lathyrus tuberosus. The sequence continues at coordinate 5,453,806 of JALAZF010000308.1, read as the reverse complement.
CTTCAATTAAATCTTCATGATTAAATCTTCAATTAAATCTTCATATTTTAAATACTCAATCTTTACTAGATTTTATCTTTAATCTCCACATAATATTTCCAGGATATTATGTATCTTTCAAATCTTCACTTTTTTAATTCAGCTGCAAGATCTTCTCCACACAAATAGGAACAATTCTCCATGTCTATTTGCACAAAAATAGTAACAAACTATTCTCCACAAGATATACAGAATTAATTGTATCAGAATAAATCTTCTCCAATAAATTTGCCTGTAATCTCTCTATCTCTCAGCAGAAAATCTCACCAACAACAAAACACATGCATCCCTAAAACATCACAAACTGATGTTCTGATGTTCTGGTATAGTGATGTCAAGACATCACTTATAACATCAACATACAACACTGCACCCCTAACAAACTTAACACAAACTGAATGTTAGTAACTCATGTTAAGACATCAGATATATGACATCATTAACACCACCATTGTTTTACCAAAATTCCAGCCAATAACAAGAACTAACAATCTCCCCCTTTGGCTAATTTTGGCTAAAACAATCTCAGCCAACATCAGAGATACCTGCCATATCAGCACTCAACTAGCAGCAGCAACTCCCCCTCAAAACTGCAACCAGCAAGACAGCTGCACAAACTACACACTCCCCCTCAAGCCTAGAACCACAACAGACAACTAGGCTAACTCTCCCCCTTTTTAGCCACAATTGGACAAAATCTGAACATCACAGCAAGCACAAAAGAAATTCCAAAATCAAATTCTGAATCATCCAACCAATATACTCAGAACAAAATCCAGACTCAACAGCTACTACTGTACATTTTCTCCCCCTTTATGGCCAAAAATTGACAAACATTGGTGTAAATGGATACTTCTGATTCAATCCATTGACACACAAATCTATAGAACCAGGTCTAAACTGTCAAGTACACCATGAACTTCACCAGTAACACAATGTCACGACATCTTGTCTGACATTACAATCTGGATAAACCACTTTTTCCACAAAAGATCAAACCTCCCTATCTAAGATAACCAGTGCTCCTTTGCAAGAAGAACACCTTAAATGAATGGAAAACATAAGACTCATCTTCATGTCTTCAAGAGCGCACCCTCTGTTCAACACACCTGCTGAACGCATTTACTTAATGCTTAATCCTCAAACAGTCTAAATACCAGAACTCACAAGATTCCCTCTTGGTTTGTTATCTTCTCAAGCTCCAAAAGTCACATCTTGCCAAGCTGATTAACTTCTCTCTGTAATATCCACAGGAATGATCACAATGAACTCCTTGATCATAACATTTGGAGAAACCAGACACAGTCTTCATCCATCATACACACACAATGCCTTCCACTGAACTCACACACCAAGACAAGTGTGACATCTCCCATCAATAAGGACCCTCACAAAGTAATTCCAAAATCTGATCTACTTCAGTCTTCTCTACATTCTCCATCCAAGGCAGGCCTTCTACTTCATCATTCTCCCGTATGACTATGTAGACGTTCCTTAGGCATAATGTATGCACCAAGCTCCTGAACCAGAGCAAAATCATCCTTCACCAAGGATATTCGTCCTAACACTTCTGCTACACACCAAGATATCATCACCATGCTTCTTGATATGCTCCACCAACTGGACTTACTATTGCATAGTAATCCAAAGAACTAGAGAATTAAACTCTCATCCACCTTCAAGAAGAATAATCTCCTTGAGTCTTCAACTCATCACCCTTCTGCCCAAGAGTAACTTGTTCCAAGACAATCCTCAATAATAACCAGCTGCCACACTCTGATTATCTTGATTCTTCGAATCCACTTCTGAGATCAACCAAATGCCTCAGTTTGATCACCTCATTCATGAATCCTCATATTTGTCAGAACTCTCACAAAGATATCTTGATCCACCAAGGAAACTTGATCTTCAAGTCACATGTTCCACTTGCTCAAAAGCAAACACACTTAGACTCCCTAAGCCATGGTCATGTAACATCTTCTCCTTCCTGCAGCTCCCGCAAACTGCCATGAGAACGATCTTTTTGAAGCATCCTATTGTTCATTCTTGTAGATCACCCTATCATTAGCTGATGTGCCACATCACCAGCCGAGAATCCTGATGTTAAGCTAGATGTTATGACATCCAACTGTTGAATGCAGCTCCTCCTTCTGCCACTCAGAAGAACCTCCTCCCTTTGTAGAAACAGATTTCCATGCTCTCATAGACTTGAATCAACAATCAAGTTTGAGTAGACAACCTCCATCCTGCTCAGAACCTCCAAAGACTTCAAACCTCTCACATATGAATCTTTAGATAATAAGTAGTCCTAGACTACCCCATAGCAATACTAAAGAAAGTCACTTCCCTCAGTAGAGCCGTCAGTAGAAAGCCAGAGATAACATCCACATATCCTCGACTTTCACACAACAAAACCCATGCTCCAAAGCACCTAGATCAGAAATAAACTGATCCAACCATCAAGACTATGATGTCTTCATAGTCTTCCATCTCCATCTTCAACAACATAATTCAGGTCGTTACACACCAACACACCACAAAGAGAAATATACAACCACATAGAGAAAAGTAAATTCTCAACACTTCTGCGGTCCTACACATTTACATCAGACATATACATAGTCTCCCATCAATGTATATTGTCATTAGTTGAATGCACAACATCTTAGATAAACGCTCAGCTCCCGTCAGAGTATTCACTATTGGTTAGATGCACAACCTTATCAAAAGCATACAAAAACTCAACTACTGTCAAGCTATTTATCATATGTGATAAGGTAACCTTCTCACACAAGGTACGACATTTGATCTGGTCTGACATTCTTTTCCTGCTCACTTTAGGCACTAGCTGATCCCTCTTTTGTTAATCCACACCACTGATCACTTCAGATTAGGTAAGTGGCTTGACCTGATACTTCACCATGAGCACAACTAACTTTCTTTGGCTGAGAAAGCAAAGAACTGAAATGATGTTTCAACATCAGTTCTGACATCAGTCTATATCACAATAAACATCTACTATGGCTTTGGAGATAACAACCATAGTAATCCACCCACATCTCTTGCAAGAGGATTGACCATCAGTAGCTGATCAACCTTCAAACCCAGAACATACACACAAACAGGAACCAGCATACTCTACATCTCAATAATCTTCAAACTTTTAATGTTCAGACCTCCTATCTGTCTTTGAGATGTTGGATGCCATCCTTCTGTACCTAAAGGAGAGAAACCATTGACTGGTCATCACAAACATCATAGACAAATATACTTCTCCCAACACTTCAACCTACAAGGATGCCCTTCAATCCTTACAAAAAGATGTTCCATTATGTGAGGACGCCACATAACTGAACTCCAGCTTTAGAGGAAACTTCTCATGCAGATACCAGGGAACCATAATCCTTTGGTAAAAAAAACACCAACTTCTCCTGGCACAAAACTGAAATGCTCATCCTATGGTTGGTACACACATATAACTCCTTTCAAACAAAATCTGCTCCATGGCCATAAACAAGATTGCAAACAACTGGCTGCTTTGATTAGAAGAAACTTTTAGATATCAGAGAAAATGTCCTAACATTTGAGCTTGACCTCCACAAAAATAAACAGCCTTTGAACACCTACTCACTTGGATCAGAAATACACTAATCCAATGAGTGACACTATATTAATCATCTCTTGACCAACATACATATCTAAGACATGTTTCTTGAAGGAAACTTCTTAGACACACAACCCAGATGCCTCCTCTTCCAAGCCAGGAGTAGGTTCCAAACAGATGTGATCAATACACATTTGTTTAGCCCCCAAGCATCTGTTATGCCAAGATTCTGCACAATCTGCTGGTTTTATGTTCCAACATCTGGTAGGACATAAGTTCTCTTCACACCAAAAGATCCTTTAACACAGCCCAGAGATTGACCTTGTAGGGTTGGAGGCAAGAATAAATTGCTTCAAACTTTCTTCAGATCTCTTTTCAACAAGCTCATATAAGAGTTCCTTTATAAGTGGACTTGGGATGAACCACAAGTATCTTTGGCAACTCTAACAAGCTAGTTGAAGATATCCTCAAGTATCACCACAACTAAGCTTAAGAGATAACTTATCAAGATCTTCACTCCCGCATGAAAGATTTGACAGTGATACTCTTTTGCTTAGGCTCCACCTTCTTCTTTCACCATCAAGAAAATTGGTAAAGAAGGAATCAATGTTCTGGACAAATTGGTCTTCAATGCCAGATTTGAAATATATTCTTCAAAAAAAATTGAAACTTCCATGTCATACAATCTTTACTAAGATACATTCACTTTTTGATCACTTCTTTCCCAAAACACAGATAAGAGATAATCCTCATGCATCTTTGGCATCTCTAACCAAACGGTTGAAGCTGTCTGTATAAACTACAACATCATAGAATATCCTGCTGAGGAGACCAAACCCTAATGTATTTCCAAGAGCACACCTTCCTAGAATCTCACCACCAGAGATACAAGAACCAGCCAGGGTTACATCAAATACCATGCAGCGAAACACACAACAACTCCTCAACAACCTTCAGGCACAACTCAAAAATCCTTGCACACTATCAGCATAAACCACGTGCCAACTATATTATGAAAAGTCCATCCTTCACTCCAAGGGATCATCCGCACAACTCTTTTCCTTGCTCATGAACCAGAAAGTATCTTCCCTAGAACTCATCCAGAAACAGACAGGATGCCTGCTCTGATACCAATTGAAATTCTGGTACCAGATATGTGATGTTAAGTGCGATGTCACAACATCAATATCTGCTATATGAACAAGACACTAAAAACCTGTGATGTTATGTGTGATGTTACAACAACACACTCTGCAATGTAAAACAACAGAAAAGCACAGAGTTGCACACAAGGATTATTCACCCAGTTCGGTTCAACAACCTACGTCTGGGGGCATACCAAGCCAGGAAGGAAGTCCACTATTAGTAGTATCAAATTACAGACTCAACAAACCAGTTGACAATCTACCTAATTTAATCCCTAGCCAATGACCCTTCTATCTAAGTCCTCCCTAGATAAGAGACTCCATCTCACTTCCAATCATCGCAATGATGTCCAACAGTTAACATCTCCGCCACTGCATCAACAGCTTGATTACCAACCACTTTTCAAACACAGAAAGGTAGAAGTCACACTTCCATGACACACCTAGGAGTTGCTTCAAAGCTTCCTCCAAGAACAATACAAAACTCATTACCTACAGGTTTCTGAGTAAGAACATAGTGACCATCTCACAACCCGAGTGGTTCACTTAGACTAAGCCCTAATGATCTACATCTTGGACCCGTGCCTATTCTAGATTACAAGCATTCTATTTATAACTTTTTCCCAACTGGATTTGGGCCTTCAAATCTTCTCCACCAAATCTGCAACAAATTCTCTCCTTAACAGATCTTCAATTAAATCTTCATGATTAAATCTTCAATCAAATCTTCATATTTTAAATACTCAATCTTTACTAGATTTTATCTTTAATCTTCCACACCTTTAAATCATCTCCACATAATATTTCCAGGATATTATGTATCTTTCAAATCTTCACTTTTTAATTCAGCTGCAAGATCTTCTCCACACAAATAGGAACAATTCTCCATGTCTATTTGCACAAAAATAGTAACAAACTATTCTCCACAAGTTATGCAGAATTAATTGTATCAGAATAAATCTTCTCCAATAAATTTGCCTGCAATCTCTCTATCTCTCAGCAGAAAATCTCACTAACAACAAAACACGTGCAGCCCTAAAACATCACAAACTGATGTTCTGATGTTCTGGTATAGTGATGTCAAGACATCACTTATAACATCAGCATACAACACTGCACCCCTAACAAACTTAACACAAACTGAATGTTAGTAACTCATGTTAAGACATCAGACATATGACATCATTACCAAAATTTCAGCCAATAACAAGAACTAACAGTTTCTGTGTCATTTTCATTGCATCTTTGCAACACCATTACTGATGATTCGCGTGTTTCAACACTTTTCAGGCTTGGATCCTCCAACATTTATCACACATCTCTGGTTGGGCAGGTGTAATGACTTACACTAAGGATATGCCATGTGCTACTGTATTTGCCCCACTCAGAGGGAAACAATCGAAAGAGTCGTTCAAAATGTATCTTAACTGCTTGGTTTCCGAGAACATGCACTTCAACAGCTATGTGGATTGCCGTGAGACGCAACCATTTAACGAGATAGTGCTATACTCGGGATGGTTGGCCTGCAGATCACGTCTCACTACTCTTAATCTACCCAAGCGCGTAATGCAACAGTTTGGCTACACTCAGACCATTCCCAGACACCATGTTGTCTCTGTTCCTTCTGCTTTGACACGTAGGCAGATGGATGCCATGTTTGATGATTATGAGAGTCAACTGGTACCGGAGGAGGAATAGAGTACCATATCTAGGGCTGGAAATGAGTCGAGTTGAGTCGAATTCGCCTCAGCTCGGCTCGACTCATTAAGAATTAGTTCAGCTCAAATCTCGGTTCGAGTTCGACACGAACTTTTTTTAAGCTCAAACTCGACTCTTTATAAGTTCACGAACAATTCGGTTCATCTCGTTAGGTTCAGCTCACTTGATTCACAGACTTAAAAGCCATTTTTTAAGTCTATTTTCTTTATATATTTGATATTTTAAATTAATATTTTAAAGAAATATATTAAAATAAGATAAAGGTGATGAGATTTGAAATTTAACTTTGTTTCAAAAATCTACTAATTCAAAAACTACACAACTTTCAAGAGATACATTTGAAAGTCTAATTCAAAAACTACTCAATTGGAGTTTAAATTTTTCTCTAAAATCCATAATTTCATCTAAATACTTAGGAACCTTACAAATTTAATGAAATAGTGCACCAAAATTCCTAGAAACTGATACATTTCTATTACAGAATGAATACACCACTTGCAACCTTCATTACACATATTATTTTAGCAAATGTCATAATGCCTCCAACAAGGATGACTCTAAATGCAATTGTCAACTTTACTGTCATAACTAGTATGGAAGAGACAATATAGGGTTAAGATTTGGAGTAAATCTTTAAACCCACTCTTAAAGATAATATAATCCTTTTCATATATAATCGAGTTGATTCATGAACCTAACGGGTCGAACTATGTATAGAGTTCAGCTCATTTAGGTAACGAACTTAGTTTTTCGCTCATATTCAATTCATATGGTTCATGAACCTAGTTCAACGATTCAATATTCTAATCGAGTTTCGAACTATTTTCAAGTTGGTTCAGTTCATTGTCAACCCTAACCATAGCTGAAAATGACTGGAACTACGTCGATGGGTACATCAGGTGGTTCTTCAGGGTGTCACATCCGTATATGGTGCAGACTGCTCTAGGAGATCCACCGAGGTCAGCTCATCAGGAGATATTAGAGGAGGAACAGACACAATTAAATTATGCTGAGGATATCTTGCCTAGATGTCGTCGTATAGTGAAGATTGTGCAGGCAGGCATTGACAGAGGTATCTTCCTTAATAGGTCTGATGTGAGGCAGGTCCTAGATGCCATCATGACGGAGGCACGAGGGGCACTGATGTACCAGAGACAACGTCGGAGGACGAGGGATAATGGAGGCCGATGAGTTAGAAGAGGCAGAGAAGGCAGAAGAGATGTAGTCCGACATACACAGTAGTGCAGTAATATATAATAGTTGTACTTTGAATTCATTAACTATGAATTGTATTTTATTTTCAGTTCATGCTACTTTATCGTGTATTTTAACTTTATTTATATATGTCATTTTTAGGGGTGTGCATTTAAACCGGTTCGTCCAATCCATAACCATAAATTTGGTTTCCAAAATTAAAAAAACCAAACCATTTATGTTATTAACTAATCCAGTCCATTTAAGAAAAACCAATAACATTGGATACCCATTTATTGAAATCCAGTTCTGATTCTTGATCCAATTCACTCAAATGTTAAAATACTTGTCTCTAAATTTCCAACCAAACCAAAACCATCACTCTAAATTTCCAACAAAACCAACACCATTCAAATTGAATAACTAGAATGAATGTTCATTTTTTTTATCCCAACATTACATATACTAAAATGAATACTCTTAGTTTTAAAAATAAACTATAACATAAATTAAATTTCATTACAAACATAAATCATATGTATGTTGTGTATGTATATATATATTGCAGAAAGCATGAGTTAAGGATGCTGAAGTGCAAATAAGTGATTATAGAAAATAAGTTGCCATCAAATTTTAAAAAAGTATAATTATAGTACACAAATTTGTCTGTTAATCTTGTTAAGAATCAGCACTGCAAGACAACATTATTAGAAAATAACTAAAATAGTAAAACTAAATAAATTTTTTTGAATGAACAATGTTTTCCATCATAGTATTGCATAAAAATTTCAAAACAGATTTTAAAAAAATGATTAAAACAAAAAATTGATGTAATTGGTTTTAAAAAAAAACCAATCTGAAAACTGAATCAAATAAAAAACTAGTTTTTAGTAGAAACCGGTTTTGAACCGAACCAATCCAAATATAAACTGGTTTTGAAAAAATAAAACCAGTTTTATAAAACAATTTTTAGAACCAAACCAAACCATATATTTGGTTCAATTCGGATTGGTTTAAGAACCATGCACACCCCTAGTCATTTTTTAACCATTTGGATTTATATACGTCATTTTTTGCATATAGATTATATGGTTTAAATCACGTCACATAACATGATACATAATATTTATAAATCATCATCTGAATAAACATAAACAAAACATAACATGCACTGTTCTCACATATTACGGAGATGCATCTCCGTAAAATAAACGAAGATATATCTCTGAAATAATAAACATGTAAATTGCCTTCAGTGTGGGATGCATGATATCTGTTTTAAAATATTACGGAGATGCATCTCCAAAACTGTTAACGTTCAATTTTTAAACAAAATGTGTTTGAAGATGCATCTCTGAAATCTGAGGGGTATTTTAGGTTTTTCATAATGCTTTCCCATCCCATAGAATGAGATAAGAAATTTCCATTATATTTTAGTAAAAAAAAATTAACTTCTCGAATTATTTTAAGGCTCCTAATAGAGAGTAAAAAAACAGTAATTATAGTGGGTTAACATTAAAAGTCCAAATTGACAAGAACATTACTAACGAATCTCATTTTATTATAACAGATAATATCAAATTAATAATGATAAACAATTTCTACATTTGAAAATGAAATAAAAAATCTGAGAATTTGTAATTTATATGATATGATTTTGCAAAAACCTCTATAATATCTATAGTATACTTAGACATGCTATAACATAAAATGTAGTATCGTTTTGATGACAAACAATTTCTTAGATTAGAAAATGAAATAAAAAAAAAAATTGTAATTTATATGATATGATTTTGCAGAAACCTCTAATATCTATAGTATACATAGACATGCTAAACTATAAAATGTTGTATCGTTTTGATATTGCATTTACAATAGGTTTTTTTTTTTATGAACAAAAGACTTTGTGAGACATGCCACATATTCACTAAAAACCATTAGATGATATGTGTATAGGTTCTCTGACTGTCTGACATATAAAATACTCAAACTCCACTTTCATAATCAATATGCCACTTTCCCACACTTTATTTCTCAAACACTTCCAATGTTTTTCTCAACAAGATCTTCCATACATGAAAATTTTAACTTTCCATGCATTAAGCTTCTCAATGTTTATATGCTTCATTGTAATGATTATGTATTGGTTTGATTGAATGAAGAATGAAAATCACAGAGAATCAGTTCAGTATCATAATAGATTAGGCAGGAATTCACTATACATAAATTTTACACAATCCCTGATATTGGGTAGTAATGTTTACAATTAAAATTTTGTCATCAATTTGAATGCATTGCCATAAGTGCATGTATGGAATCACAATCGGTTTAACAAAGTCACAGTGACATTGTAATTTTGTTAAAGCTCCAAATGATAGCTTTTGCACCGTGATTTTGTCAAACTCATCATGAATCCAAACATGCACTATCTCACGGTTCTAAAGTCAGAACTTAGATACTGACGCCATTCATCAGGTGTCTCCTTTCTTGCTGTCAGCACTCTTAGAGCTGCTGCAGTTAAAGGTATGGCAAGAACGTCATAGTCCTTTGGTGCCTGAATAACAAAGATAAGATTCGTTTATGCTAAGCCATCCATCATACACAGAAATCATATTTATTGTTGTTTGTTAAGATGGGAGTACCTTTGGGACCTTATTCAACTTCATTTTCGCTTCCTCTATGGTCTTTCGACCTTTCTTTGAGTTGCATTTGAAACAAGCAGTCACCTGTACCAGAAAAAATACCAATACAGATTAGTTATTACTACGTAAATATAAGTAATCATCGTGATGATCTTGAATACCGAATTTTAGAACAATAGGACAAGAATAAATAATCGAATAGTTTGTGTTTTCTATATGAAAAGATTATCTTACTAGATTTTCCCATGTCCATTCTCCCCCTAGTGCAGCTGGCACAACATGATCAATAGTCAAATTCTCATGCGAAGAGCAATACCTGTTGTGTTCCGATGGTAATCTCATGTATATATCAATATATAAAACAGGGTTGTGTTTGGTTTAGTGGATGAACTTAACACATTTAGATATATTTTAAATCAAAGTTCAATATTAGAGCACTTACTGGCAGGTGTAATTGTCTCTAAACAGAATATTTTTCCGACTAAGAGTGTTCTTTGATACTCTTCTTCTTTTAATAACCTGAAGTAAATGACGAATCTGCACCAAAATAAGTATATGTTAAGCTTACCTGCATTACAGCGGAAAAATAACAAGAAAAAAAATTCCGCAGTCATTCTTGGTTTGATGTTATTGTTACACCAGATTGTGCTACATGTAAACAGTAGTTAGAGGATTAGAAGTTAGTTCATTTCGGATCAGTTGCTCACTTCCTCTTTATACCTTATATATGTGCACAGAACTATAGTTTCAGTCAAAATGAGACATTTAGGAGCTAGTTTTCCACTACAAAAACCACATTGCTATCCTCTCCCAACAACCTTGGCGATACTTAGAACAACCTTCTTCTCCACGCTTCTCAACAATTACACCCCGCGGCCTTGCCTATGTTAGAAGCAGATCAAGCATCAAGTTCTTCTTCCCCCTTCATCCAAATATGTCCCCGCACCTTTCAATTATCCTTCACTTGATCCCATTGCAACCAGAAAATCTACCAAAACCAAAAGAAAACCTTCTTGCCTTGTGGATTATTGCTACAACTTTGCCTCATCCACTCATAAAACTTCTTCTCTTTACTCAGATCCATCCACAAGTGGTATGAAAGGCATTCATCTCTCTTCTTTCAATGTGGATATGTTCAGAAAAATTCACATCATTCATGCTCATTCACCATGTTGATTCATTTACTGCGCTCCTCATCTATGTAGATGATATTGCGCAAACTTGCAACTAATTGCATAAGTTTGCAACCATTAAGTCAGCTTGCAGGGGATAATACCCGTTAGTTCCACAAGTGCAAAGTAGTTAGAGGATTAGAAGTTAGTTCAGCTAGTTTGCTATGGCCAGTTAGTTATGTTGGGGAGTCCAGAGGGAAGCCAGGAGCAACAACGGGTGCCCAATGCTCCAGGACCACAAGAGAGGGAAGCAGTTGCTTGTAGAACTGTTGTTTCAATAAGAATGAGATTATGAGACCACATGAGAGGGACCCCGTTGCTTGTAGAACGGTTGTTTCAATAAGAATGAGATGATGAATCATTCTCTTTTCACTTCTATCTTCTTCTTATTGGTTAGCTACGAATCTTTTTTATACAAAATACAACAACATAAATGTTGATATCAAAATAGAACCAGTAGTTTTAGAAATGTCAAGTACAAGAAATATTGATACACACAGTAGAATTGTGAACATACCCTTAAGACAGCTGGTATATAGAAAGATCCACTGGGGGAATTCACGGTCTTATCATAATACTCTAGCACATCAGCCTGTATAAAACAAAATCTGAAATCATAACTAGATAAACATTTTTTCATTTAACAAGTGAAATGTTCTTGTTGTGAACGAGTTTTGGTATGTGCACGCGCAACGAGCATAGCGGCTGGGGAAATGAAACAGACATAGAATAAATAAACCAACTACAAATCAATCAAAGTGAAGCTAAGAAACTTAACCTTCTCCATGAACTCTAAACAAATGGCACGCTTCCAGCATACAACATTGACTGGCCTGGAGCAGGATGATAGCAGTCAGAACCATAAGCAAACAACTGAGCAGAAGAAGTCTTGATATTGGTGACTATACAACAAAAAATAGCATGTTATAATTTCATATCATCCACACACACAACACTAAGCTATGAAGCATGAACACACAAACAAGACACCAACACTGCCACGTCGACACCGGTATAAATCAAACGTAATCACAAATATCGGTGTCAGTATCCGTCACCAACACTAAGACGTCTTTTTTCAGAGATACAGGTGTTAGGACACTGAGAGGTGTCGGTATTATAGACATTGAGGATAAAAAGCAAGCACTATTTCATGCACAATTAACCAACTCATTACCCTTTTTTTCTTATAACATATTGAGAGAAAGAAATGACCTGTAAGATATATCCAACACAAGACCCCGGAAACAAGACAAACCATCTCCCTCAAACGCATCATCCTCATCATCACCATCATCATCCTCATCATCATCATCATAATCATCATATTCCAAAACATATTCATAGCCATCATGAACACCTTCACTGGGGCGTGCTTCAGCATTATAACAGTTTGATTTTCTTCTTAGAAATGAAGAAGATGCATGATGAAATCTAGCAGCAGCAGCAGAAGAACCTTTGTAACTTGATCCTCTCCTGTGAGTCTGAACTGATCTACACTTGAATTGAAAAGGATCTCTGTTATCTAAAAAAGATGACACACTTTCCCCATTGACAGCTTCAACCGGCCATGAGTAGTGAACTGTGCCATACCCTTTGCTTATTTTCTACTTGAAAGTGATAATTTGCTCATAAAGTTTGTAACTTTGTTCTGAAACTTTGCTTGCAACACAGATATTTTGTACTTGTTGAACATTCAATGAAAACTTGTTGCAAATTTGAGGTAGAAGAAAAACTTGTAAAGCAAGGACATTGATTTTTAAGGAAAAAACAAAAACATAAAAAAGAAAGAAATTCATTTGTGCCACGGAAAAAACCTCTACCACACATTCCTCCTTGGTCCCAATATCCTATTGCTTACCCTTAATTTGTTTATAAATATGTCATAAGTATATTTATGAATAAATACTTAATTAAATTTTCTAAACTCAGAATTTCTTCCATTTTTTCCATTTTTTATTATTTATATTCATAAACTCAGAATTTGTAGCTAATTCCAAGTTAAGTCTTAGCTCATTTGTATGACCTAAACTTCATTTTTTTTCCTATGTACATCACTTGGGTGTAAATAAGTTACACAATATCTTAAGACTAACATTCCCTTTTTCACGTGGAATAAATAAATATCAAAAAACTTCATTTTTTTCTTCAATGCTCTTCAAAGTTTAGAGCATCCATCCCCAATTGAAGTGACAAATGCATCACCCAATTATATGAAAGCCACAAGTAATCCTCATGCAAAGGATAGCTTTCAAGTAATTTTTGCTGATTTTGAAAATTGAGACTTTTTAATTACGCAATTGGATTGTATTTTCAATCGCAGAAACTAGTTTGTTGTTCGTATTTTGCTATCCTAGTGTACTATAGTGCATATGTACTAGATCATGTAATGTAGAATACTAGTTGTTTGATAACATTCTTCAATGGTGTTCTACAACTTATATTTGAAAAAATTGTATTTGAGGGGCTTAAGTTGTCGGGGAGAGGAAAAATAATTGATAAATGATGATGTTGTTTGTTGTTTATGTCAGATGTAACGACTCGTATAATATACATCTAGAATAATATCATACAAGTGTTATTATTTGGTGCTGACACAATCATAAGTGCCTATTGGCATCATTTACATACTTGGCCATTTAACAAAACATAAAAGAAACAATCTATGGTGCCAAAAATAAAAATATAAGATCTAAATACAATATCCGTCATTATACAAAATACACAACGGAAGATCAAAAAATAAGTTTCCCTTGAAACATCGATGAACAACTCTTCGTGTGTACTAAACCTGCAAATAATACTTGAAAAAACAACAATGATGGGGTGAGATAATAATCTCAGTGAGTTCCTCTATCCTAAGGGTTATCTCGGCTCTTCAGGGTTCTAATCAAATTCTAACTCAAGTCAAGGGGGAAAAAGGGATAAGACTTGAGTTCACAAAACTCGCAAGGTATGGAAACATGTCACTTGAGTTCATCAACTCAAACAATCACTAGTTCGAAAACCATATCAAGGCATCTTTCCCCGTCCGATCCTACGTCTAGGACTCTCGGCACGAGTCACGGATCCTTGTATCATACTTTGACATACGAATGGATTCGAATTCTAAGGGACTCCTCAACCTTAAGAATTGTTGCTTCCTATGGGACTTCCAACCCATTTTAAGCCTTTTACCCATAGATTCCATTCGCTTATCGGGACTCTGTAACACCCTAAATTTCCCGCGTAATTTATAATAAAATATTAGAGTAAATTTAAACACAAAACATTTAGGATATATTTCACCAAAAACATGCTCATACTTTATGATATGTAACATATGTACTTTTAAAATTATTAATATTAATAATAACAGCAAAACATGTCTGAAAAGTTAACTCATACTGCAGTGGAAACTTCAACATACTTGACAATTTAATGATTCAAAGCATAATCATGTTTTTAAAGTAAACACAAGCAACATATAATTAAGAGAAATCCAAATAATCTCTAACAGACATAAAAGACATAGAAACATTCTAATCCCTGGTGTTATACATCAGAGCAGACGCCGACTCTAAAAATAAAAAGGAAGACTCCATCTTTCACTCACATTAACTCCTCTACTGCGAGTTATCTGCACGATGCCCATGTAAAGGTAACATTCAAACAGAAGGGGTGAGATATCATAATTATATAAAGGAAAGCATGATAATAAGTAAGCAACAGGTTATTACATGCACATCACCCATTCTACCACACACTTCCACACAATCAACACAACAACCATTCAACATAATAATAACACAACCAATATGCAATGCAATGAGACTCACAACTTGACTCAATGCATGTGGTACCAATACGTGAACACTCAAGTTCACCGCTCCAATCCTCACCTCCTAGGATCAGAGCTCACCAATTTGTTACCATCACCACCGATAACGCTTCACTGATTCCATCACCTCTGAAATCAGCTACTAGTACCCAATCCCCACCTCCTGGGATTAAGGCTCACCAACAACGGACCATTTTCCAACAACATGAATGCATGAAACATATTATACATGCAACAACAACACCAAACACAATGACCAACACCTCCATAGTCAATGTACTCCGCCAATACTGGCCACCATGCACTAACACATGCTACAATAGTTCAGCAACAGCAACAAAGCAATATAGCAACCAACAACAATGCATTCACAATTATGTCACACCATAACATAAGCGTTACAATGCATTTAACGCCATCACACAACAAATTATTCAATTTTTGGTACATAAACCATTTTTAGAATAAATTTTGTCACGTCAGCTTCCCGACGCTTCGAACGACACCCTAATCGGACACCCAGAACTGAAGTTACGAATTTTCAAAGATTTTCAAAAATTGTTCCCAATGTAACCGATTATACCAAATGAGGTAACCAGTTAAACCCCTTGTAACCAGCCACACTACACAAAACGCACACAGTGTAGCCTGTTGCCCAAATCTTGGTAACCGATTACACCCTCCCAGAATTGCCCAAAAACGTGTTTTAACCACAGTGTAACCGGTTACCCATTTCCTGGTAACCGATTACACCTGCAGCATAAGCACTTTTCTGCTGCTTTTCCAAACGAAAATCACTTTTTAAAAACTCTAAAACCCCACTTTTCATATAACTCGTTTAACACATTATTTTACCCCAAAAATCAGTTTACAAACACCAGAACCCCAATTCCTTCCACCCAAAAACAATTATAACTTGAGTTCCGACTCTGACTCGTAACTATCATCAACAGCACAACATCTACCTCATACAATTCCATCAATTGCATAATTCCAACAACAACAACACAACAATTCAACAATAAATCACAATTATAGCATCAATACACCACTCATAATTCATCAAAAAAATTGTGCAATCCAACAATCACAAAATTGCAACAACTACCATACATATAGAGAAAAGAAACACAACCTAAACATGGCATAATCTACCCACCATCATCATACAATCCCTTAGATATTTATAACCTCACTCTTACCTTAGAGTTCTTACAAAAACTTCTTCTACCTCTAACAATGATGTTTCTTCCTCCTTGCCCTAGCTCTCCTCTTTATCTTTTCTCCAAACTTTCACAATCTAAAAGTTTCTCGCCCACTATCCGTTATTTCTTATTATTGTTATATTATTATTATTAATCACAACTAATTAAATTAATAAAAATATTAATAATAATACTAAAAATTTAATCAAAATAATATTTACCCTATATTATTTAAATAAATAAATAGTAACTAATATAAGTTTATTAGTTTTACTTTCCACACCACCAATCTCTATTCTATTGCTCACACACCCTCCAACACCTTAAAGTTTATTCTTAAGGCCACTACCCCTCTCCAAGGGTAATTCAAGCACACCAACAACACAACACAAATACACAACATCACATAATTAAATTACGGAAAATAAAAAAAAAAAGTCGGGGCGTTACAACTCTCCTACACTTAGACTATTTTCATCCTCGAAAATTACCTGATTCAAACAACTCCAGATATGACTCTCGTATCCTACTCTCAAACTCCTAAGTCATATTTCCACCGACAGCGCCTCCCCACACTACCTTCACGAGAGAAATCTTCTTGCCTCTCAACTGCTTCATTTCACGGTCTTCAATCCTCACAGGTAAAGCCTCAACTGTAAGGTTATCCCTTACCTGAACACCATCCATCGGAATCACATGCAATAGATCCAAAACATACTTCTGAAGCTATGAAACATGGAACACATCATGCAAATTTAACAAATTTAGTGGCAACGCCACTCTATAAGCAACAACTTCAACCCATTATGATATTTGATATGGACCAATAAACTGAGAAGTGAGCTTCCTTTACTTCAAGCCACGCCCAACACCGGTCACCGGAGTGACTCTCAAGAATACATGGTCTCCCTCTTGGAACTCAAGATCATTCCTCCTTTTATCATGGTAACTCTTATGCCTACTATGCGAAGCTTTCATCTTCTCCTGAATCAGCTTCGCCTTCTCAGTAGTCTGGTGGACAATCTCAGGTCCAAGAGCCACACTCTCACCAGATTTATGCCAACATAAAGGTGTCATGTACCTACTACCATTCAAAGCTTCAAAAGGCGCCACCCCAATACTAGAATGGAAATTGTTATTATAAGTAAACTCAATCAACGACAAATAACAATCCTAAACACCTTCTTGTTCAAGAGCACAAGCCCTCAATAAATCCTCCAAAGACTGAATAGTCCTCTCTGTCTGACCATTTATCTGTGGATGATAAGCTGAACTCAACCTAAGCTTCAAACCCAAAACCTCCTGCAAACTCTCCCTAAATCTGGGAGTGAACCTCGGATCTCTATCTGATATAATACTCAACGGAACTCCATGCAGCTTCACAATCACACATATATAAATCTCTGCCAATTTCTGCAAAGAAAAACTTATATTAACCAGAATAAAATGCGCCGACTTCATCAGTCTATCAACAATCACCCAAATGGAATCATGCCCTATCAGAGTATTCATCAACCCAGACACAAAATCCATAGAAATACTATCCCATTTCCATTCTAGAATATCCAATGCTTACATCAACCCTGCAAGTTTTTGATGCTCAACTTTCGACTTCTGACAAGTCAAACAAGCATACACAAACTGAGCCACATCACGTTTCAATCTAGACCACCAAAATATATTCTTCAAATCCTGATACATCTTTGTAGCTCTTGGATGGATACTCAAGCTACTTCTATGACTTTCTTCCAGAATCATCAGGAATACAAATCCTATCATGGAATCTCAACACACCTTGCTCATCCACTTTAAAATGATTATCCTTAGTCTGATTATTTCCTACCATCAAGTCCACCAACTTTACATCCAACTTCTGACTCTCTTTAATATTATTAAGAAAATCATTGTTAATCTTCAACATACCCAACATCACACTCTGCGGTGTCAGCTCACAAACCAAACTCAAGTCTCTGAACTGCTCAATCAATTCTAACTATCTAACCATCATAGCAGACATATGCAAAGACTTTCGACTTAAAGCATCAGCCACAACATTAGGTTTACCAGGATGATAATGCAAGCCAAAGTCATAATCCTTCAGAAATTCCAACCCTCTTCTCTGCCTTATATTTAATTCCTTTTGATAAAATAGATACTTCAAACTCTTGTGATCATTAAACATTTCAAATCTTGAACCATAAAGACAATGCCTTCAAATTTTAACACAAACACCGCTACAACCAACTCTAAACCATGAGTAGGATAGTTTCTCTCATGAACCCTCAGTTGTCGTGAAGCATAAGTCACAACCCTTCCATATTGCATTAGTACACCGCCTAAACCCATCAAATATGCATCACAATACACCACAAACAGTTCATTCAGTTTAGGTAGAATCAAAACTGGAGTTGTACTCAATCGCTTCTTCAGCTCAATGAAAATCTTCTCACAATGAATATCCCACACAGATGCTTTACCTTTGCAAGTCAACTGAGTTAAGGGAAGTGTGTTGAATGCCAAACATGCTTTAAATTGATCCATATTTATTGGCATTTTTCATCTCAATTGTTATGTTATGTTGGATTTACTCCATGATATCACGTTATTCTTTAATATTGTTGAAAATACCTTTGGTTGCTTTGATTTATGTGTTATTGTGCAGAAATTAGGCATAAAAACATCAAAGTGTAAGACACAAGTAATTGGACAAGGAAGCCAAATGAAAAGAAGAGATTCAGTATGTTCGTTGGGCGAACAGCCAGTGAGGAGTAGCAGTGAATGATCATTGGGCGAACTCATGGCGAAGCTCCAATAAACCATCTCAGAATGATGGCAGTAGGAAAATGGCACTAATTTCACTAGGGGAACTGGTAGCGAATGTTCGTTATGGCAAGGTCTCAGCGAAGGACCAACGAACTATGTCAGACTGAAGTCAGTAGCTAAAGGACCCTAAGTTTGTTGTGCAAACTTGTAGCGAAGTAGTTCGCAGGACAAAGAATTGCTTGCACAACGAACTTCAGATATTTCTCAGGGGCAGTTTAACTGTTCAGAGGCACTTTAGGTGCCTAAAATAGAGTTCGCTGGGCGAAGAAGGAGTTCGTTGGGCGAACTTGGCAGATTCCAAAAGTACTATATAAGTACTTTTCACATTTTTTGGGGATCATAACCCATTTTTCACACCAAAACTTCATTTCTCAGCATTTCTTCACCAAACGGTGATATTTTGCAAATAGAAGCTGGATTCGCATCCGAGTTCGATACTTCGACGTGGATGCCCATTCATCTTCTTCCATTACTTGTAAAGTAAGCTACCATGGTTATGGGTAGCTAATTTTCTTTGTATCAAAGGTAGAGGTAGTCTACCATTAGCTTTTATGTATTTCTTTTGATTGGCCTTGTATGTGAACAAGTGATGATTAATATACGATGAATATTTTTGTTCTTAATGATCCATTCTTATTTTGTAAAACTCTAGACATAGATTTTGTGAAACTTGACCTAAAATATTATTCTATCGATTTATAGATTGGAGATATCAGTCTATGGTTGATAGTTGCTTTGTGCTGAACTTAAAGCTTACTATATTGGTTGTTATATGGAGAGATCGTGTAGCGATGAATACAGTATTTCTCACGACGCTGCTCTAGAGATAGACGGTATTGAGAGAATACGTGACGATATTAATCGGATCTGACTTCACATGCAAGATTGAAAGAATATGTATAAGTTAGGGTAGATGAAAAATACTTTTGATATACTTTGTTAATCAAACCCTTTAGATTTTATAAGCTTTGCTACCAAAAATGTGACAATTTTATAAGCTCTGTTACCGATCATAGGCTCAATAGCAGAACCAGACAGAGGAGGCAACTTGCCAAGGAAAGACACGAGCGCGGAGGAACTTCTTCATCAACACCCATTGTTACGCCAAACATGGCAGAAATACCACCACCAATTGCTTCAACCCCATGTAATAACAGTCCAAGACACAATGCTCAGTTTGCGCGCAACGCCCACAATAGGAGGCATTCCGAGATGAAAACGGGAATCCTTGCTCTTTTATATGCAAATCCCTTTGCGGGGATGGACCATGAGGATCCGTTTACACATCTCACGAAGTTCTATGAGATAGCGGGTGCAACTGGAGCTCCGGAAATCGAAGAGGAACCTTTGTTCAAGAGAATTTTCCCGCATTCCTTGATTGGGAAGGCGAATAAATGATATCTTGACCAACCTACTCTTGTGATGACGGATTAGAACATATTGGAAGAGGAGTTTATTTAATGGTTATTCCCTCACAATCGGTTTATGGAGGCCAAGACGACAATTTCGGTGTTTGCTCAAGGAGGAAGCGTATCTCTCAACGAAGCTTGGGAGAGATTTGAATCTATGCTGAGAAAGTGCAAGGGCCATGGTTTTGATGATTTGACTCAAGTTCACATTTTCCGCAATGGACTTCAACCTGTCCATAAAACTCTTTTGGATGCTACGGCAGGTGGTTCTTTAATGTTAAAAAGTGCGGAAGATGCGGTGTCCATCATTGATATGATGACACTAAATGATCATCAAGGTCAACACAACTGTGGTATTTCACAATGAAAGCCGAGAATTATCAAGCTGGGAACAAATGATAATATTCTTGCTCAAAATAAATTACTCTCGCAACAAGTGGAGTTGTTGACAAAGTAAATGTCAAAGCTTCCATAACAAATCAAAGAGATGCAAGAAGTTCCCAACCAAAGTCAACATGTAGCAAGTTGTGAATTTTGCAAAGGTGATCATCCTACCGACTATTGTCCACCGGTCGTTGATGAAGCCAACTATGCGGGAAACCAAAATCAAGGCTATTAACTAAGACCACCGTATCAAAGCAATAACCAAGGCTACCAACCGAGAGGTAATAGCCAAGGTTACCAACAAGGGTAGAGGAAAGAACCAGGAGCTTCTAACCGTCAACCTTACCAAAGTAAAACCAATTGTAACAAAACTAAGGAGGAGGCTCTAAGATTGAAGAAACTCTAAATCAATTTATGCAACTATCAATGTCCAACCAAAAGAGCATTGATTCCTCTATTAGGAATCTTGAGACACAAATTGGGCAATTGTCTAAACAACTGGCCAATCAACAAAAAAAAAAATCCTTTCCGGCTAAGCCGCAAGTGGATCCTAATGGGGTATGCAAAGCTATCCTTACTAGGAGTGGTAGAAAAATTAATTTTGGCATTGGTGAGAATGAAGTGGAGAATGGGGCTGTAGTTGAAAAGGAGGATGAAATTGTTGAGGAGGAAGTTGAAAGAAATGTGAAGGGTGATGTAGTTGAAAAGAAATGGAGAGAAGAGAAAAAGAATAATGATAGGAAGGGGAAGGTGCAAGTGAACATCCCTATTCAACATTTACCTTATCCTTATAGTCCTACAAAAATGGATAATGCAAGGCAATATGCTCGGTTTATGGATATTTTTACCCAATTGCAAATCAATATTCCATTTGCCGAGGCATTGGAAAAAATGCCTACATATGCGAAATTTATGAAGGATATCATCACCAAGAAGAAACAATACACGGACCAAGAAACCGTAGTTGTTGATGCTAATTGTAGTGCAATTATTCAAATGACTCTTCCTAGGTAACAAAGTGACCCGGGAAGAATTAATTTACAGGTTACCATCGACAATATCTATGTTAGTAATGGGTTGATTGATTTAAGCTCTAGCATAAATTTGATAACATTGTCAATTGTTAAAAGATTGGGACACATGGAGTTAAGGGCTACTAGAATGACTTTGCAATTAGCTAATAAATCCACTACTCGTCCTCACGGTGTAGCTAGGGATGTATTGGTGAAAAATTATAAGTTTTTATTTCCCATTGACTTTATGGTGATAGACATGGACGAAGATGATGATGCTCCTGTAATTCTTAGAAGAAATTTCATGAAAATAGAAAGAATGACTATTGATATGGATGATGGTCTTATGAAAGTGCGAGTTCAAGATGAAGAAGTTTGCTTTAATCTCTTTGAAGCCATGAAGCATTCAAAAGAAAAGAATGGTTATTTCTGTCTTGATGCAATGGAGGAAGTGATTGAAGAGGTGAAAAGAGAAGTTCATGTTGCTACCCCCTTGGAAAAAGTTCTTACTCATGCTTTGCTTAGTCTCAATGAGAGTGAAGAAAATGAGATTGAAAAGTGTTTGTGAGAACTTGAAGCATTAGAAGAAGTTCCTTCCGTGGAAGAGCTTGATGAAGAGTTGAAAAAAGAAAAGGTGGATGACACAAAAATTGAGTTGAAGATTTTCCCCCTAATTTAAAGTATGTGTTTCTTCATGATGGGGAGCACAAACCGGTGATCATAAGTAACGAACTAACCAATACGGAGGAAGAAAAATTGACCGTGGTGTTGAAAAAGAATCAAAATGTGATGGGTTGGACTCTTTCTGATTTAAAAGGAATAAGCCATTCTTATTTCATGCATAAGAACTTAATGGAGGATGACTTTAAGTTGGTAGCTCAACCTCAACGCCGCTTGAATCCTACCATGAAAGAAGTGGTGAGGAAAGAAGTGGTAAAGATGCTTGAGGCCGAAATGATTTATCCTATTTCTGATAGCCCGTGGGTTAGTCTAGTGGTGCCGAAGAAAGGAGGGATGACGATTATTCGGAATGAAAAGAATGAATTAATTCCAACAAGAACTGTGACCGGTTGGAGAATGTGTATCGATTACCGTAGGCTAAACAAAGCTACGAGGAAATATCACTTTGCCTCACCTTTCATGGACCAAATGCTTTAGAGGCTTTCCTGTCAGAAATTCTATTGTTTTCTTGATGGTTATTCGGGGTGCAACCAAATTATTGTTAACCCGTAGGATCATAAGAAAACTGCTTTTACATGTCCATTTGGGGTCTTTGCTTATAGGAGGATGCCTCTTGGGTTATGTAATGCGCCGACTACTTTTCAGCGGTGCATGCAAGCCATGTTTTCTGACTTGATTGAAAAATCCATTGAAGTTTTCAAGGATGACTTTTTCAGTTTTTGGGCCGTCATTCAATCTTTGTTTGAAAATTTTGGATATTGTGTTGGAAATGTGTGTGAAAACTAATCTTGGGCTTAATTGAGAAAAGTGCAACTTCATGGTAACAGAAGGAATTGTGCTCGGCCATAAATTTTCTTCAAAGGGCCTTGAAGTTAACCAAGCTAAAGTGGAGGTTATAGAGAAGTTGCCACCACCAATGAATGTCAAAGGAATTAGAAGTTTTCTCGGCCATGCCGGATTTTATAGGCGGTTCATTAAAGACTTCACAAAGATTGCAAATCCCTTGAGCAATTTGCTCAACAAATATAAGTCTTTTGAATTTGTTGACTCTTGCATGCTTGCTTTTAATTCTTTAAAAAGGAGTTTGACTATCGCACCCATAATCATGGCTCCCAATTGGAAACTTGATTTTGAACTCATGTGTGATGCTAGTGATTATGCCGTCGATGCGGTACTCGGTCAAAGAAGAACGGAAATTTTTCATGCTATACACTACGAAAGCAAAGTGTTTAACGAAGCTCAAATCAATTACGCCACTACAGAAAAAGAGCTTCTTGCGATAATGTATGCATTGGAAAAATTATGGTCTTACCTCATTGGGTTTAAAGTGGTTGTTTACACAGACCATGCGGCGATTAAGTATTTGCTAACCAAACCAGATTCTAAGTAAAGGCTTATTAGATGGGTCCTTTTGTTGCAAGAATTTGATCTTGAAATTTGCGACAAGAAAGGATCCGAGAATTTGGTTGCGAACCACTTATCCCGTCTTGTGAATGTGGAAATTACTAAAAATGAATTGGAGGTTAATGAGGAATTTCCGGATGACAAGCTGTTTATTGTTCAAGTTAGGCCTTGGTTTGCTGATATTGCAAATCACAAAGCTGTCAGAGTGATTCCGGAAGGCCTAACTTGGAATCAAAGAAAAAAAATTCTTGCACGATGCCTAGTCTTTTGTTTGGGATGAGCCGTATTTATTCAAATTTGGTGTTGATAACCTTTTGAGAAGGTACGTTACAATTGAGGAGTCAAAGAGCATAATTTGGCATTGTCACAACTCACCTTATGGTGGTCATTTTAACGGGTTAAGAATGGCAATGAAAGTCCTTTAATCAGGCTTTTATTTGCCTTCTTTGTTTAAAGATGCTCATGTGCATGCCCAAAGTTGTGACAATTGCCAACGGAGTGGAGGAATTACAAAGCGGAATAAGATGCCGTTACAAAGTATGATGGAGGTGGAAGTATTTGACTGTTAGGGAATTGATTTTGTCGGTCCATTTCCATCTTTATTTTCTTGTGAGTACATTCTAGTTGTTGTGGACTATGTGTCCAAGTGGGTGGAAGCGATAACTTGTGCTAATACAGACAGTAAAACCGTAATAAAATTCTTGAAGAAAAACATTTTTTCGCGTTTTGGTACGCTTAGAGTGTTGATAAGTGACGGAGGATCCCACTTTTCCAACGCTCCTTTAGAAAAAGCCTTGGAGCATTATGGTGTGAAGCACAAAGTGACATCGCCATATCATCCTCAGGCTAATGGTCAGGTTGAAGTATCAAATCGTGAGATCAAGAGAATTCTTGAGAAAAATGTGTCTTCTTCTAGGAAGGATTGGGCACACAAGCTTGATGAGGCTTTGTGGGCTTATCGAACCGCATTTAAATCTCCGATAGGTCTCACGCCATTTAAGATGATCTACGGTAAGACTTGTCATTTGTCGGTATAGTTGGAGCATAAGGCTTTTTGGGCCTTAAAATTTTTGAACTTTGATCCCACTTTGAGTGGTGAAAAAAGGAAAGTGCAACTTCATGAATTGGATGAATTGCGACTCCAAGCTTATGACTCTAACAAGCTTTACAAGGAGAAGGTAAAAAAGTATCATGACAAGAAGATTGTAAGGAAAGACTTTCATGAAGGACAAATGGTCTTATTGTTCAATTCGCGATTAAAATTGTTTCCGGGCAAGTTAAAGTAAAAATGGTCTGGTTCATTCCGGATTAGGGAAATAAAGCATTATGGAGCATTTGTAATTGAAGACTCTTCATCGAAGGAAATTTGGACAGCTAATGGGCAAAGGTTGAAAGTGTACCTTGGTGGTGAAGTTGTTACTGATGCGTGAACAATTTCTTTTTATGATCCTTGAGTCGTTTTTGACCGTCGAGCTCAAACAACATTAAACAAAACGCTTGTTGGGAGGCACCCCAACATTATGAGTATTCTTGTTTTCTTGCTGCATTTGTTAGTTGGTTATTATGAAAGAGTGTTGTGTCAAAACAAGTTTTGAAAAAACCAGAATTTTTTAGTACTGTCATGTTCGCCCTGAGTTCGCTGTACGAACCTGGGGCGAATTAGTTCGCTAGGCGAATAATGGTTCGCTGGCGAACATGTCAGATTCTGGCAGCATGACAAGTTTTCACTACAACATTCTTGCTTTGTTTATGTAATACTGTTGCATTGTCTCTTCTGTAGTGGACCTGAGGACATGCCTTTTTGAAAAGGAGGGGGCAGCATTAGTAGTTTTTTTATGATTGTTGGTAGTTTGTTTTGCTTTTTAATGTTTCCCTTTTTGGTGATTAACTGTGAGAACTTCTATATTGTTTGTTATTTTCTAAAAGTATCCAATGAAGATTCTCTCAAGTTTGGATGGTGATGATAGTATTTGATCATGTAAA
This sequence comes from Lathyrus tuberosus, assembly GCA_022829125.1. Lineage (NCBI taxonomy): Eukaryota > Viridiplantae > Streptophyta > Magnoliopsida > Fabales > Fabaceae > Lathyrus > Lathyrus tuberosus. The sequence goes on along the minus strand of JALAZF010000308.1, from coordinate 5,427,569 downwards.
TGCAAGCAAGGTACACATTTACCTCTTTCTAGGATGCTAGAATGCTTAAGAATTTTTTTTCTTTGTGCAAATGTAATTTTGTTTCATTTTGCAACTCTGTTTGAATGCTTGTTTCACCTAGGTTCCAATAGCCACAAATTTGTAAGAAACCTCCATTGTTTACTAAATGCATAGGATGACTGATAAATCTTGTTGAATACATTTGATTCATGCTTAATCTTGTGATTATTTTGATTTTGTGGAAGCATTAGAAATGATCAAGGCAATTGTTGATATTGAGCACAACCATATCCAAAAAAAGTAACTTACCCGTGAGTAGAGAGAATTTGCTAACCCCTTTGAGCCTTAATAGTTGAGATCCTAATTTAGTGATGAACTTGGTGTTTGTATGTAAATCAAAAGTTAGTTCATCATTGAATTGTGTAGGATTCTAAAAATTTCTTCTTGAACCTTTGAACAATGTCCTAAATTGTTTTCCTTGCCATAAAAAGCAAGTAGCATTCACTTAAGGTTTGGTTGAATTCAAGTTGGGAAGAGTGAAAAGAAAGTGGTAGGTTACTAAAAAATTATGAAAAATTTCAAACAAGCATTGAAAAGAAAATTTTGAATATGAATTGTGAAAAAGAAAAAGAAAAAGCATGCTTGTTTGAATGAGAAAAAATAGAAAATGAATAATGTGTATATAGGTTGTTGGAAGGGTGAACAATTAAGAAAAGAAAGTGTTGGATGAAGTTGTAGTGTGTACATAACCTTGTATAGTGACTGTTTCTTTTACATTAGCAACTTTGAATCCATGGCCTTATAAATGTCCCTTTATTGTGAACCTAACCAAGCTACAACTTTTAAAGACCTTAGTGATCTTCTTGCTTCCAAGAATTCTTTGATGATTGATTAGATGAATGTATGAATTGGATTGTATTTACATTGTTTGTCGGGTGAGTGAAATTGCCCCGTGGTTGCAAACGCGTCAATTTCTTCATTCTTATTTGAAGAGGAGTGTTAGAGTGATTCAAGCATGAGAATTTAGTTGTTAATTGAATCATTGCATGCTATTTGTTTAAGAACTAAATTCTTTTTCATTGTTTGATTCTAGGAAGTGGTGAACATTGCTTGTGTTCATTTGTTTGTTTATTTGAGCCATAAATTCATTCTTGGGTGAATTAAATGCTTGAGCAAATCCACTTGTTTTCAGTGAGAGACATACTTTGCTTGAGGACAAGCAAAGATCTAGTTAGTGAGAGTTTGTTGAATGACAAACATGCTTTAAATTGATCCATATTTATTGGCATTTTTATCTCAGTTGTTATGTTTTATTGGATTTACTCCATGATATCATGCTATTCTTCAATATTGTTGAAAATACCTTTGGTTTCTTTGACTTGTGTGTTATTGTGCATAAATTAGGCATAAAACATCAAAGTGTAAGACACAAGTAATTGGACAAGTAAGCCAAAGGAAAAGAAGATATTCAGCATGTTCACTAGGAACAGCCAACGAGGGGTAGCAGCGAATGTTCGCTGGGTGAACGCATGGCGAAGCCCCAGCGAACCATCTCAAAATGATGGCAATAGGAAAAGGGAACTAAGTTCGTTGGGTGAACTGGAAACGAATGTTCGTTGTGGCGAGGTCTCAGCGAAGGACCAACGAACTATCTCAGATTGAAGTCAGTAGCTAATGGACCCTAAGTTCGTTGTTCGAACTTGTAGTGAAGTAGTTCGCAGGGCGAAGAATTATTCGCACAATGAACTTCAGATATTTCTCAGGGGCAGTTTAACTGTTCAGAGGCACTTCAGGTGTCTAACATGGAGTTCGCTAGGTGAAGAAGGAGTTCGTTGGGCGAACTTGACAGATTCCAAAAGTACAATATAAGTACTTTTCACATTTTTTGGGGATCATAACCCATTTTCACACCAAAACTTCATTTCTCAGCATTTCTTCACCAAAAGGTGATATTTTGCAAATAGAAGCTGGATTCGCATCCGAGTTTGATTCTTCGACGTGGATGCTCATTCATCTTCTTCTATTACTTGTAAAGCAAGTTACCATGGTTATGGGTAGCTAATTTTCTTTGTATCAAGGGTAGAGGTAGTCTACCATTAGCTTTTATGTATTTCTTTTGATTGGCCTTGTATGTGAACAAGTAATGATAAATATATGATGAATACTTTTGTTCTTAATGATCCATTATTGTTTTGTAAAACTCTAGACGTAGATTTTGTGAATTTTAACCTAAAATATTCAACTATCGATTTATAGATTGGAGAGATTGATCTATGGTTGATAGTTACTTTGTGTTGAACTTAAAGCTTACTATATTGGTTGTTATATGGAGAGATCGTGTAGCGATGAATACAGTATTTCTCACGACGCCGCTATAGAAATAGACGATGTTGAGAGAATACGTGATGATATTAATCGGATCCGACTTCACATGCAAGATTGAAAGAATACGTATAAATTAGGGTAGACGAAAACTACTTTTGATATACTTTGTTAATCAAACTCTTTAGATTTTATAAGCTTTGCTACAAAAAACGTGACAATTTTGTGAACAAAACTTTAAAAACATTTTTTCTTGAAACGATAAACTATTAAACGGCAAGAATCAAGATATCTACGATCCCTGTGGAGACGAAAACAAAAACCCACCTATAGTACGATTCGAACAAAGTCCTAAATTAGAAAAGCCTTTAATAAACCTGTGGTAATAACTATCCAAACCCAAAAAGCTTCTAATCTCTGTAACAGACTTTTGAGCCTCCCATTGAAGAACTGCATCTATATTGGACGGATCCACAACAATACCATCACTTGAAATAACATGACCAAGAAAACTCACCTCTTTCAACCAGAATTCACACTTTGATAATATGGCATAAATAAAAACCACTACAAACTGATCCAGATAAGTGTGAAAGATACAATTCGTATACTCCATAAACACTCCAGGTGCATTCGAAACGTCGAACGACATCACCAAATACTCATAATGTCCATACCAAGTCCTGGAAGTCGTCTTCTGAATATCCTTATCCTTCACTCAAATATGATGATAACTTGACCTCAAGTAAAATTTTGCTAAACACACGTGCACCCACCAACTGGTCCATCAAGTTATCTATTCTTAGAAGTGGATACTTGTTCTTAATCGCCACAGTTTTCAATTATTGATAATCCACACACAACCTCATACTACCGTCTTTCTTCTTTACCAACAACACTGGAGCTCCCCAAGGCGACACACTTGGTCTCACAAATTTCTTCTCCGGCAACTCTTCTAATTGTTTCTTCAACTTTGCTAACTCTGACGCTGACATCTTGTATGGTGCTATAGAAACAGGTCTGGTACAAGGGACAAGATTAATAGAGAACTCCACTTCTCTCTCTAGCGGCACATCTGAAATATCATCTAGAAACACGTCCGGAAATTCACACACCACCTACAATTCGCCAATCACAACTTAATTCTTCTTAGACAAAAACGCAAATAATGCAAGCACCTGAGCTTCCTCTTCCAAATGCTCTCTTAACTGTCTAGCAGACAAGAAACTAGCTTCTTCCTCATCATCAGGAGAAAGAAACCACACCGGTTTGTTATAACAATTTATACAAACATGATTGAACTCTGACTAGTTCATTCCCAAGATCAAATCAAGATTTCCCAACGGCAAACAAATAAGATCATCACCAAAATCTCTATCAAAGATTGACAAAGGATAATTTAAACAAACCAGAGAATTAGTCACCGATCCCTTAGCATGAGTTTTTATAACCATTTCTCCTTTCATAGCAGACACAACAAGGCCTAGCCTTTTCACACAATCAACAACAATAAAAGAATGAGTAGCACTGATATCAACAATAGCAACCAAAGACGTATTATTAATGTAACATATACCTCTGATCAACCTATCACCACTGTAAGTCTGAGTCTCCGACAGAGCAAACACCTTTGCTCCAGTTGACGCTTGCTTTGGCTTCTGGCAATGAAAACTTATATGTCCTGGTTCACCACAGTTGTAGCAAGTCACCACATTGTTATTGCAATCAGCAACCAGATGTCATGTCTTCCCACACCGGTAACACTTCTTCACATCACTTGTGCATTCACTAACACAATGACCCAACTCACCACATCTATAGCACTTAAGAGGAACGGGAGAACCTCCTCCACTTAGCCTCTTACCATCATGAACTGTCTGCTTACCCTTCTTAGCCGAAGCATTATATGGCTTCCTATGGTTCACATTTTGCTTTCCACTCTTCTTACTCAGACTCTTATAATGAGTTGGCCGAGCTTTACTATCCTCTTCAAAAATTCTACAGCTGTTCACCAACTCTGGAAACCTCTGAATCTTTTGGTATCCAATCGCCTGCTTAATCTCAGGGCAAAAAGTATTCTCAAACTTGATACACTTTGAGAACTTAGTAGTCGCCTCACTATAATGAGGATAGAACTTAGCAAGTTCCACAAATCTGGAAGCATACTCAGTAACGATTAAATTACCTTGCTTCAGCTCCAGAAACTCAATCTCCTTCTTCCCACGAACATCTTCCAGAAAATACTTCCTCAGAAACTCCATACGAAACACAACCCAGGTAACAACTTCACCTGAAGTCTCCAACACCTGATGAGTATTGATCCACCAGTCATCAGCCTCCTTAGCCAGCATATGAGTACCAAACCGTACCTTCTGCACCTCAGAGCAATCCATCACACGGAAGATCCTCTCAATCTCTTCGAGCCAAGCCCGCGCTCCATCAGGATCATACCTATCCTTGAAAGTAGGCAGATTGTTCCTCTAGAACTTCCCCAAATGACGGAACTCATCATTCCCACCAGCATTATGCTGATTCTGAACAGCCTGTGCAATAACCTGCAAAGTAACAAGAATCACATCATCGTTTCTTCCATCCGTTTCTGTTTTTCCACCAATAACAACAACAATGGTTAGAAGACAACATCGTCAGGATTCATCTGTCACACCACACCGACTGAACAACTTGGTCGCACATATCGACCTGCTTTGATACCACTAATGTAACACCCTAAATTCCCCGTGTAATTTATAATAAATTATCAGAGTAAATTTTAACACAAAACATTTAGGATGCCACATTTCACTAAAAATCTGCTCATACTTTATGATATGTATCACATGTACTTTTAAAATTATTAATATTAATAATAACAACAAAACATGTCTGAAAAATTAACTCATACTGCAGCGGAAACTTCAACATACTTGACAATTTAATGATTCAAAGTATAATCATGTTTTTAAAGTAAACATAAGCACGTATAATTAAGAGAAATCCAAATAATCTCTAACAGACATAAAAGACATAGAAACGTTCTAATCCCTGGTGTTACACATCAGAGCAGACGCCGACTCTAAAAATAAAAAGGAAGACTCAATCTTTCACTCACATCAACTCCTCTACTACGAGTTATCTGCATGATGGCCATGTAAAGGCAACATTAAAAGAGAAGGGGTGAGATATCATAATTATATAAAGGAAAGCATGATAATAAGTAAGTAACAGATTATTACATGCACATCACCCATTCCACCACACTCTTCCACACAATCAACATAACAACCATTCAACATAATGATAACACATCCAATATGCAAAGCAATGAGACTCACAATTTGACTCAATGCATGTGGTACCAATACGTGAACACTCAGTTTCATCGATCTGATCCTCACATCCTAGGATCAAAGCTCACTAATTCGTTACCATCACCACCGATAACGCTTCATTGACTCTATCACCTGCGAAATCAGCTATTGGCACCCAATCCCCACCTTCTGGGATTGAGGCTCACCAACAACGGACCATTGTCCAACAACATGAATGCATGCAATATACTATACATGCAACAACAACAACACCAAACACAATGACCGACACCTTCATAATCAATGTACTCCGCCAATACTGGTCACCATGCACCAACACATGCTACAACAGTTCAGCAACAGCAATAAAGCAATATAATGTAACACCCCAAAATTTGCCCTCTCTTTTCCTAACCTTAACTGGCTTTCGCTATGAATTTCCATTTGTTCATAACAATTAATCATGCATTGCATTGAGCTCTCGAGACATGGGATCACAGTATCCTTGTGGCTAAGGACTTCTCTTATTCTAAGCAGCAAGCATTAGAGTGCCCTAGCATTTATTTTGCTCGGTAATTTGGTACCAGAGCATTCTTTTTCCAGCAGGGTATTTTGAGAATTCACAGCTTATTCCAGGCATTTTTAATATTTTCATTCATCTGACTGTATTTCCACTCTGCATCATCTAAATAGCATAAAATAGTGTTTTTCATCTCGAATGGTGCCTAAATATCACCCGAAATAATTTCTCGAATTTACAGACAGACCGGTCAAACTAAATCTCAACGGTGCGTAAAGTCGGTGGACGGAAAATTTTAGATCGAACTTGTATACGTCAATTATATTGATCTACGTTTCGCGTAGTTTAATCTGACGTGTTTGTTTTAATTTTTTGACCATTTTTCGTCGCATTTTGATCAGTTTGAGCGTTTTAACGGATCAAAAATTATTTTAAAATCTGACCAAACGCTATATTTTTCTGAGTCCCATATTTCACGGTGATCATTTTGGTGTACTCGGTTTATTTTTTCGAGCACGTGGGTGTCCGATTTTTATTTATTTGAGGTCCGTTTATTTTTATAATTTTTGTTTAAATATTTAGAATAAATAAATAGGATAATTAGTATTTTAATTTTAATTTCATTTTAAATATTTATTTTATTTTGGGTCTAAATAATGATTTAATTTAGGCTTTAAAATGGGCATTAGGAACTTTATTGATAATTTGGAGTTAACCCTAATTTAGTCCCTATATATATACATAAGTTGCATTAGTGGTTCGTTTGGAATACGAGAAGATGATACGAGAGAAATACCCGAGAGAGAAATACAAGAGATACCTGACATTTCTTCAATTTGGAATAGAAGAAAATTAGTGAAGAGATAATAAAAACTTGTGGGACCCACACGTTTTCAACTTCTCTCCCTAATGCGAAAAAAGGAGAAGATAAGCAACTTTTCCTTTTATATCCTTCTTATGCAATGAAATATTTTATGTTTTAAATCCTACAAATCACATCCAAACCTTGGTTATCACCATCAAAATTCAAAATAGACTCATTAAACTTGTAACATATTGTGAAAAAAAATATGAAGTGGTAAATGCATTCCAATAATCTTTGTGTCTTATGTTACGGTTACAATTCAATTTTAAAATAATTAATTAACTAGTATTTATTACAATATTTTCTTATTTAATTTATTCATAAAAAATAAATAGTAGTAATTATTAATTAATTAAATTTAAAAGAATTAAATTATTTAATTAAATATATAATTTCTTATAAGGGTATTATAATAATTTCGAAAACATACAACACTTCTCTCTTCTCTATTTCTTCTTTTATTCTCTTAAACCAATCATTATCTCAAATCTACGTTATTTCTCTTCTTTTTCTCTCTTCTTTTTCTCTCTTCTTACTCTCTCTTATGTATTTCTCTCTTCACAATTTCTCTTTCAAATCAAACACACTTTAGGAAAAAGAGAACACACAACCAACAAGCGAAACCGAAAGAGGAGACCGAAAAAAGTACTAAAAGCGGCGGTTTAGTAATTGGTGGCGATTCATTGTGAAAAAGGTTAGATGTCACTGGTTTAGCATTGATCCTACCTTTTTTTCCCGATTTCATGTATAAACTGATTTGATGTCCTTTTAATATATATATTTCGTATGTTGTTACTATATGCATGTGTATGTGGTTAATATACTGATTTCATGATTTATGCTTCACAAATTTTATCATCTTCAATTTCTAAACTAATTTAATATTGATTCACTCTAACAAAACTTATGAATGTGAGAGCCTTTACAATCATGTCAATCTAGATTGATACCTTATTGAATTTCTATCATATCAATTTTGTGTCTGTTTGAATTTCTTACGTCTCTACCATGAAAAATTTTAATTAATATTAACAAGTCCATGTTAAATTTGTATCATATCAATTCGGTGTCCGTTTAAATTTTTTATGTTTCTATCATATCAATTTTAATTGATATTAACAATACCTTATTAAATTTCTATCATGTCAATTTGCCGTCTATTGGAATTTCTTGAGTTTCTATCATATCAATTTCAATTTATATTAACAGTACCTTCGTTGGGTTTTTCTAATATCATTTTTTTTAATTTTCTCTCATATCTGTTAATTAGAATTAGGTTTATTTTAATAATGAAATTAGGTGGTTGTATTTATTTGATAAAAAATTTGTTAACTTTTATACATGTTAATCTTAGTGTGTAGTGTTGATTCTGATAATTAAATTGTGATTTATATTTTAATTAACTTGATTTGGAATTTAAGCTTAGATAATTATATTTTAGGTTAATTGGATTTTGTTTTTACTTTAGGATTAAATTTTGATTTTGTTTTGTTTTAATTTTAATTTTAAGTTGAGTTTGGATAATTTGGTTAGTTAATTAGATGTTTGACCAATTAGATTTTGGATTAATTAGTTTTTTTTGTTGATTAGAATTTAATTTTGTTTTTTGAATTGGATTTGGATATTAATTTTGATAATAATTTTGATAAAATTTCTTGTTAAAATTTTGATTGAAATTTTTGTTAATTGTTAATTAAATTTTGATTGGATTTTTTTTATTAAACTTTCTTGTTAAAACTATGATTAAAATTCTTTGATTAAATCCTTGATCTTAGTTGAATTTTGTAATTAGTCTCATTTGTGCATAAGTGGATTGAGTGAAGAAATTATGTTGCATACGCTGCTGTTCTATACATACATGCTATTAAATGTATCTATTTTGTCCTGCTGGATTTTACACCTGATCTGTTCTGAAGATAAGAGCTGTTAAATGCTGTTCATACTTGCGTGCTGGAATTTACTGCTATGTTGTGCTGAAGCGCTGTTGTTGCTGCTGTATTTTGTTTGGTTTATACTTGCTTTGCTTTAACATCTTCCACTTCTTTTCTTCCTCTTTTGGATCTCAAGACTTGTTTAAGTCTTAGATTCACTTTTGCACGCTCCCTTAGGGTTCTCCAGTCCAACTTAATCTTTGATTAAGCTTGGAGTAGGATAGACATTAGGATTCAAACTATGCATGCTAACATTAGGGAGAATATTCCCCTCTTACCTCAACCTTAGGGTCATCTTTGCATGACAATATTAGGATAAAATTCCCGTAGTGTTTTCTTTTCCTTTGAGTCTTCTCTTCTCACCTCATAACAACTCTAAGACACTTAATAAAGACAACGCGCATTGCACACGAGCCTTAAGCATAGGAAATGAAGAATGAGGGGTCTCCCTTCATTCTTCTATCGTGTTGAGCATACGTCACATTGGGGGCGACCATGCGACGCATTCATTCCCGTGTCGTAGACTTTGGTGCAATGCAAGTTATGAACTAACTCAACTCACTTCTGTCTAAAAAACACAAAAACAAATTCAAATCATTTTCATCCTTCGGGATTGTTGGGTTTCAAACCGTTTTCAGAAAAGAGCTCGTCGCTCACGTAAAAAACACTTAACGACTCGTCCGTCGAACTACGATTGCTCTGATTCCTCTCTCTCGTCCTATTAAGGATACGTAGACACGAGATGCGATATCTCGACGAGCAACCTTCCCCCATTAGTGCGTAGTCCGTCGAACTACGTTGACTCTGATTCTTCGTTCGTCCACGAAGATACGTAGGCATTGGATTGCGATAATCCTTGTGAGTCCGCCTTTGTTTTCCCCTTTCCCGTTTTTGTTTAGCTCTAGACTTTAGGATAACTCACCCTTCATTTAGACAACAAGCGTGGATCCCATCAAGTACGATGGACGAGTGGAGTGCTAATACCTTCCCCTCGCGTAACCGACTCCCGAACCCCGACTATGGTTGCGATGACCATGTCATCTCCCTCTTAGGTTTTATTCCACCGTTTCTTTCCCCGCGTCAGGATAAATAACGTTTGGTGGCGACTCTCTTGGTTCAGTACTCTCTCCTTTTGGTTTATCACAGCCTGCCTATTGACACCAAAACCTTTTTCTCTACCGAGCCTTGATCTCTTTTTCTTCGGTTAACCACTGCCAGTCAGCTAACACGCCGAATCCTTTTTCCCCTGGTTTCAACACCATCCCTTTGCTTATTCCTCCAGTAGGGTCGCTAACCCTCTGATACCCAGCACAATCATTGTGTTCTTTTACCCCCCAGTGGAGTCTCTGTTATCCTTGTGCTCCTTTATCTTCTTGGTTTCTACACCACTCTTGCACTTTATCCTCAGTACAATTAATATCTTTTCCTTTGCACTCTTTTCTTGGTTTTGACACCAATTCTTTGTATCCCCAGTTGATTTCTTCTCTATCTTCTTTTGCTCTTGGTTTTGACACCGCTTTCCCTTTCCTTTTCCGTCTTGGTTCCACGAACTATGGACGCTCTGATTATGCATTCATTAGAATGTAAGATACATAGGCACAAGATTGCGATGATCTTGGTGAACACTCTTCCACCTTCTTCCATTTTTCTTCTCGGTCCCTGGTTCCATGAACTACAGAGCTCTGATTTCCTCCTTGCACTAGGAGGATACGTAGGCACGAGGGCCCTAATCCTCCGCGAGCACTTTCTTTCTTTCTTTTTTTCTTTCTTCTTCTTCTCTCTCTCTCTCTCTCTCTCTCCTCTCTTTTAGCTAGAAGCCTTTAGATAGATAACTTATCCTAGCCTAGAAGCAAGCGAAATGGTTCTCGTCGAGTACGACAGATGTGTAAGTTGCTAGTACCTTCCTTTCGCATAACCGACCTCCTTACCCGTTTCTCTTCGCCTTGGGTTTTATCGATATTTTCCCTGTCCTTTGGGACTAAATAAAGTTTGCTGGCGACTCTGTTGTATCTTTGAGTGTGCGATTCACTCAGGTATAATCCCGCTAGCTTCACAAAGGATGTAAATCAACGACAATGCTACAATCTGGATCTATTAAAGGAATTTATGACAAGAATGGGAAAAGTACGAGTGATGCTGGTAATAAGCTTCAAAGAGTTCTTACTAGAAGATTAGGCTTGAAACTATTGAGGATCTCAAAAAAAAAATCCAATTGAAAATCAAAGAATTCTTCGATGGACTCGAGTTTGCTTAAAGCTACGTGTTTTTCTGCTATTAAGTCTTCTCATTTCTCTGATCGTATTGAACACCTACAAGAGGGAAGTGGTTCTCAAGGAGTATCGGCTGTTAAGGTTTGTCAGTATACTTACTGCTCACTTCATGGTCATCGTCACAGTGATTTGCCTCCGTTGAAGTGGTTTGTATAAATGAGGAGACGCCAATTAAAGATGGTGGATAATTGTGAATATAAGTGATATGATAATAGCAACAAAAGATGGTTTGGAATATTCTATATCAGTTCTTCATCAATATATAATTTGTTTGTTGACACGTTAACTGACTTGGATGTTTCCTACTACAACACCCATACTCTAAATATTTATGGCAATTAGGAATCAGAAAGCTTAAAACCTGAAAGCTATCCTTTGCATGAGAACTACTCGTGGCTTTCATATAATTGGGTGATGCATCTGTCACATGGAAAAAGGAATGCTAGTCTTGAGATATTGTGCAACTTATTTACAACCAAGTTATTTACAGAGGCAAAAAAATGAAGTTTAGGTCATACGAGTTAGCTAGGAATTAACTTGGAATTAGCTACGAATTAGCTACAAATTTGAGTTAATTAATATAAAAAATAAAAAATGGAAGAAATTGCCACGTGGAATCTACGTCGGGTTTTTTGCCACACTGACACTGCCATGTGTATGCCCAATCATAAAAAATTGTTGTCATACTTGTATTCAAGAATTAACCATGAGATTTATTCTGGTACACAAAAATAGTCTCTCATTTCTTAGTAATCGAGACTAACGGTAGTTTATATACATGGTTCACACTCCTCAACCAACGAGGCGCCTTTTCTAAAGAACAATTTTGTGACCGATACACACACTCAAAGCGAAAAATACCTCATAGTTGCAATGACTTAAACTTGAGTTCGACAAAAATATTGACGTTGTAAGGAGGGGTTTGACCCACATGCCTGTGCCACGCCCCTTAGTCTCGACCAGCTAGGGGCAACTATTTCAATACACCAAAATAATCCTACATTTCTTGGGAATCAAAGTTAAGGTTATTGTATATATAACACCCATTTTGTTCAACCCACAAGACACATTTTTATAAATGACAAATATGTGACGGGTTCTCGCACTCTAAGTGGACAGTAGCTCATAGTCATAGTGGTGTTATCCCCTCACTAAGCTAAAAAACCCATCACAAAACATCATTTTGCGAGGGGGGGACACCCCTAGCAAATCAGGCCATCGCAAATTATTGGGTAGGGGATAAGCCCCTCGCAAAAATGGCTAGGGGAGAAACCCCTCGCAAAAAACCATCCAAAAAATTTAGCCTGCTTCACTGCAGGCATAGACACAGCTAGTGGCACAGTGGGCTCAGACGTGTCAGAAAATTTGCGAGGGGATAAACCCCTAGCCAAAAATGCTACGTATTGCCTTTAGTGAGGGGTAATCCCCTAGCTATTTATGTCAGACTATTTGCGAGGGGCTCCCCCCTAGCTAAAAAAGCTGCGTATTACATTTAGTGAGGGGTTATCCCCTAGCTATGTGTGTCAGAATTTAGTGAGGGGAGAAGCCCCTAGCTAATTGCCATAGGTATTAAATTTGCGAGGGGTTAGCCCCTAGCCATTATTATCATATTATTTTTATTATATAATAATTATATTATTTTAATTATATTATTATTAATTAACTAGAATAATATAATGATATAATAAATAAATATACATATTATTTAATTATATGTATATTATATAATAATTATATTATTTTGATTATATTATTTTAATTATATTATTTATAATTATATTAATAATTAGAAAAATATAAGTATGTAACAAATAAATATACATATTTTAATATAATAAATAATTATATATTTTTAAATTTTGTAAAATATAATAATTTATAAAAAGTGCATTAAATTAAATATTCACATACACACCAAATGAAAAAGAGTTCATACTTTTTAAATAAAAGTGTATATTAATATATAATCTATTCTTTTACAAAAATAATATATATTTTGTTTTTTAAACAATATTTTCTATACAATACTATTTTCCATAATATGTTTAATATATAATCTATTTTTTAAACTATATTTATTATACAAGACTATTTTTAATAATATGTTTAATATATAATATTCATTTTCAAAATCTAATTTTTAAACATTATTTAGTATACTTTTAAACATTTTCTTATAAATATATTACTAAATTATATTAATATTTTAAAAAATATATACTCTATAAATAAAAATGTATACTTTCAAATCTGTTTTATAGTTTTTATTATAAATCTCTTTTATAATTTTTATTACAAATCTGTTTTTAAATTTTATTTTTAATATCTGTTTTATAATATAAACTAAATATAATATTATCTATTTTATAATATAATAAATCTGTTTTATAGTTTTTATTACAAATCTCTTTTATAATTTTTATTACAAATCTGTTTTTAAATTTTATTTTTAATATCTGTTTTATAATATAAACTAAATATAATATTATCTATTTTATAATATAATCTGTTTTTATATTTTTTTATAACAATATAAAATCTGTTTTAAAACAATATCTGTTTTTAATCTATTTTATATAAACTAATTGTTTTCAAACATTTTTTACAAATATTTTTAAATCTGTTTGTTTTTTACTTAAAATCTGTTTTTAATAATATTAACAACATAAAATTAAAATCTGTTTTTATATTCTATTTTTAGTAATATAAACAATATTTATAAACATTTTTTACAAACTATTTTAAAACAACATTTTTTAAATATATATTACTAAAAATAAATACAGAAAATTCGTAATAAAAAAAATTATAAATTTTATAATACCAGCAACACACCAAAATCAACATAATAATATCAATTATACCTAAAATATTTAGAAAAAACAATTAAATGTGTACCTTTAGGAGCTCCCTTAAATTTGTAGCTCCAGCTTCTAGATGACAGTTGAATCTTTTATCAATTATATACATGTAATATAACAAATAAATAAAAAAAAATTAATTGTTGAAATACACGAAACAAAATTAATCAAAATATATATATGAAACAGTTGGAGAGAATAAATGGAATGGAAAGACTAAAATTTACCTGTATTTGAAATTGAAAACGGAAGAAAATTGTAGAGAGAATGGTGGAATAGAGAAAATGGAAGAAGATGAAGAATGGGAGAATGGGGAGAAACTAAAAAAATAAATACTGATTATATATATTAAGTCTTTGTAATGGCAAAAAGCATTTAATCTGGTAGCGTATTGCGAGGGGAGGCCCCACGCGATTAGAGAGATAAGATTTGCGAGGGGGTGGCCCCTAGCCATTGATGGCGTGTTCCAGTCAACTGGCAACATAATAATTGCCTTTTTCAGAGTGATTTGACCAAGCATCTTCATGGTGAGGGGATATCCCGTCGCAAATTACTAATTAAAATTTAGTGAGGGGTTGGCCCCTAGCAAATGGTCACCTATCAGCCTTATTTTGCGCTGACCCCTACTTTAAACAGGTTTTAAAGTTCAAAATTTTTTTCCCTCCTCTTTTGCGAGGGGTAGCCCCTAGCAAAAAAAATTTTCTTTTTTTTTTTCTATTGTGTGGTTTGCGAGGGGTTTACCCCAAGCAACCTTGTTTTTTTAGTGAGGGGTTATCCCCCTAGCCAATTCCCCTAGCTAATTTCATGTTTTCTTGTAGTGTGTAGACATGAGGTTGCCTGAAAGAAGATTAATCATAGAATCCAACTTTTGTTAAAACATTATTTATACTTTATACAAGTTTGTTCAATCAAATACCTAAAGCATGCATCACGTTTCTAAGTAGTGATTTTAAACCATGTTGGTAGTATATGTAGTTTATCAGTTTTAACCTAATTATATCCTAGAAAGCATGTAAACTAAGCATGGGAACATGAAAACAAAACTTTAAAAAATAGTAAATCAAATAGAAAATCCTAAATAAAAAATAAAATAAACAACAACACAAGCATATAAAATTTCAAACATAAAGACTTGAAAATTAATTATTGAAAAATTTAAAATTAGCCTGAGGTTTTACGTGTATTCTCAGTTATTTTCTTCTTCACTTCCTTTTTATCCCTATCATATACGTCTCCATCTTCTATATAATGAGCTTAGATCCTTGATAGAATGGTATGCCCAAGGCCAAGTGAATAACACATTAAAATTGTCTAGATCTAACACTTGATAGAAACATGGCTTAGGTTGATGCAACTCCAACTAGTGTAGAGACTCATTTGGCGATACCATGTCTCTCTTTTGTGTGTATACCTTATCCCATGTGTATAAGAAACATTCCATCTTGTCCACATCCATCATGATTCTTCAGCTTTGGCTTCTTAATTAGTGGGTGTGCCATATCTCACTAGATATGAGTCGAGCAATATCAACCTTTCCATCTTGAATTATGAACCATATATTGTCCACATCCATCATGATTCTTCAGCTTTGGCTTCTTGGGATGAAATTGTTGATGATTAGTGCCACACACACCTATGGTTCTAGTTTTAAGTCTTGCATGAGGAAGCAACTTGGTATGTTGCTAGCATTCATTTGATACAACCGTATCTCTTGTAGATATCACAAGAAATCTTGTCAAAATACTAATTAGTCGTCATCAACGTACTTTCAAATTCATCAAAATCTTAATTTTGATTCTGGAGACTCTTCTTCTGTAGATATGATATTGACATAGAATTTCCTTATCACGTTAATGTTGTAATGGACCTCATACTGTGATAAGATTTCCCATACTTTGTAATCTATTAAGGCACACATGGTATCATATTTGTTGTGTGTATTCAATGCCATCCTTCTCTCAACAATGATTTTGCGATCCTTTATGATTAGGGATTTTTTCATGGATTTCATCAGGGAACCTTATTTCTAAACAAGCACAGTGTAATCCTACTTCAATGTATGATCGCTTATTGTGAAGATTCTCTTTTTGTGCTTTTAGTTTAAGTGTCATCTGAAGTGAAAATGAATAAAGTTTAGGTAAAATCAATATTTGACGACAATGCTAACTTATTACCAAATTTTCCTTTTATTCTAAATTATTGGTTCACCATTTTATGATTTTTTAAAAACATCCAATTTCGTTCAGGTATGTTAAGAAGCTTTCATATCTTAAGCCTAATTCTATTATGCAAATGATTTTTTCACTTTATATAATAAATTTGGCCTAAAAAGCAAGTTTTTAATTCATGTATTCTCGTATAAATTTTTCAATGCCAATCATGTCATACTTATCTTATTTCATATTATCACAATCACTTCAATCATTAAAAAGTCAACAATTCGAACTATAACATGGCTCAGTTTTATCAAACTATTGTTTTGCAAGCTCAATAACTCAAATGATAAACTTGTTGGAAATTACATCAAACCTATGCAGAATTCCGAATCAATCTTGATGAATAAGAATAAATATTTCTGATTGATTACTCCTCTTGTTTTTCACTCTTCACTCGAGTGAATCAATCACACCTTAATTGGAAGATGATTCCGCTACATAGAAATTTTAGAAGAAAAAAAATGATTTGGGGAAGAAAGGAAAATTAGGTTTATTTTTTTAGAAAAGATGAAGAAAAGAGAATATTTCTGCAGAGTTTCTCTCTGCTTTCAAATTGAAATTTTATTCAACTTTTTTCTATGCAACTGCATTATTACAATGGTAGGATACCTCATTATTTATAGGTTGAGATTGCTTGCACACAAAGCAATCTCCAACTAATCTAACTAACTCAACTAAAATAAACAAATAAAGCTAAGTCAAAATATATATGTCAAAGCCATACTTCTTGGATATTTCGACATCTATACAATTTCAGCATATAGAACATTTCGACAACAAATGACTCTGTCAAAATGGTATTTTGACACAACGAATTATATTCTCAACAAAACTTAGTAAGTACTAATAATAATTCAAAACAGGGAAACAAGTGTTAATAAGCTCATATTATATTACTTATATTCCTACCATATGATTCCAAGAATGTTTATCATTTTGAATTTGCAAAGAGCGAAGTTAGGGAGAAAGTGACATATATTTGCCTTAGATGAAATATTGAGAGTTGCTTTGAACCTAAATTAATCAAAGTGGTGAGTGTGCAAGCTTGTTTCAATGTGATTTGATTATTTATTTTAAGTTTTTCAATTTAAGTACTCAATGCTCGAAATTTGCCTCATAGTAAAGTTTGTTTCAAGTTTGAAATGATTTTGAAAATGAATTATGTGTTTTATTATAAACTATTATGCGACAAATTATTGGAAGAATTTTATGCTCACCAGCCATATTATCCCTAAGGATATGAATTTTTTTAGGCCAAATTTGGCAGACAAATTAAATTTCACCTAACGAATTAAAGACAGTCTGTAATTTCAAGTATGCTACAAAATTTGGCTTAGTGTTATGAAAAAATGAAATTGAAAAAAAGTGCTTAAACTTTTTTAAAAAATGGTTGGATTTCCTCCTAACAAGCTCTCTTTTCACGTCATTAGCTTAAAATATACTTTTCATGCAATTCAAGATGAATCAAAGTACATACCTTGGCCAACCAGAGTGTTTGATCATCTTGGTTTTGTACCATTTGTTTGTACGATGACACTTCAAGAAGAGAAAGAAGAAAGATATTGAGTCGACATACTCAACTTTATCATTGAAGATAAAATAAAAAATAAAGTTCCTTAACTTCTTCTAGAAAGAGTCATGAGTTTTCCATCAGAAGTTGTTGAAGAAAGGGGGACCAAAAAGAAAGTGATGCCTTAGTTATGATGGAAGTTATACAATCTCACGACCATCACATGCATACCAAATGGGAAGAACTAAGACCAAGTATTAGAATTGTCATACCCCAAATTTGTCCTACCTGTGTATAACTTTCATCTGTATTTCCATCCACTAATTGTTATTCAAAAATAAAATAAAATATGGTGTTGTTGTCTTAAGTCCACGTGTTGGTTTGACTTAAGTTTAGTTAGACAAGTTTGGTTTAAAGATTGAGGCTATGGTGTGCAATTCAAGTGGTGTGTGTTTGAGCTTGAGGTTAGAGTTTGTGTGTCAATTCAGATCAATTATGTGTGGATCAAGATATCAGGATGTGCTGAGTACAGATATTTCATGATGGAGAATCATGTGTAACCTGTGCTTTTCAATTAGGGTTTTTTGGTGCAGTTGTAATGCAGTCGTTTATTGTTTATCTGGTTCAGAGTAAAATATTGGTTTATCAGTATTCAGGTGGCAAAGATCAGATTAACTCATTTTTAATTCAAATTCATTCTAAGATTTTAGTTCATTCAAGAAGAATTCAAAGATGTTTGGAATTTGATTTTAGCGTGATTCTTGAATTCAATTTAAGCTGGATATCAAAATGGAAATACAAGGTTCGATTGTCATATTTCGTCATGGTTTCAAACAAGTTCAAAATGGCAAGACGATTCAAGCATGATTCAAGATATGGAAGGTGCATATAATATTTCTTAAGGCCATCATCATTTACAAAAATTTACACAAAAAGTCTCATGAAAGAATACAAGCCCATAGTCCATTTTTTCTCAAGTCCAAGTCTATTACAAGAAAAAATCACAAAAATAAATTCTCATTATTATTGTACAAACTTATCACCAACACATTTTACAATGAGAACTACCAAATTCAAGTCCATTACCATGTAAACTCATTACCATTTTTCTCTATTATTACCATTTTACAATAAATAAGAGCCCATTGTCCAATTTTTTTAAGCCCACTATATTACAACAAATACCAAAGAAAATACTAAAAAAGAAAGCCCATGAATCTATAAGTCCACTACATTTTTTTTCCTCATTACAAAATGTTACAACAATTTTTCTACAAGATTGTACATGAAAATATGAAGGCTTATGGTGTTTTCAAGATCACTTTCAAAGGAGATAAGACATATTCTTTTTCCCACATCCAATGCCAACCAAAACATTCTCCAGCCTTCACAATGCATACTACACCTCAAGCTAAGCTTTTGACATGATGCCATCCTGCAAGAAAAATAAAATCAAGCACGTGAGCATACAAGACGCAACAAGCCGTTACGCACATACCATGATTCTACACTCCACATACCACATGGCAATCACAATTCCCGTACCATGCCAGCACCACGGTCTGCAGAAATTGAATCCAAATCAACAACACCCGTTGCGTCTTCTTCCATCTTCAACCTTCTCCTTTCAATCAAACTCCAAACAACCTCCAAATCAAACACAACAAACCGCAACACCTATTCATATACAAATCGCACCACACATAAACCCAAACCTTCATTCAAAATAACTCAACTTCAATCATCTCCCAAACCATTTCACCTTCTTCAAATCACTGAAACAAACCCATTCAAACCCTTCAAAACCCAGAACAGAAATCGGAACAACGAATAGAAGAATGGGAAGGAGAGAAATGAAATTGAGAGGAAGAGTGAATCATAGCACAAACCTAGACGGGGAAGAACGAGTTAAGCAAACCACATAGCAACGGAGACGAGGTCGATTCAAATTAAAACAAAGCCAAAAGGAAAGGTTGAAACGATATGCGTTGATACTTCCTGTTGATTTGTTCCATTTCTGAACTTTTATCACGCCTCAATGAATGTTGTTGAATCGTTTTTTTTCTTTTCATTTCAAGAGTGTTGGAGGTTGATGCTTCTGATGCTTGTTTTAAAATCATTTAGTTTTTGTTTTTGCTGTTGTTAAAGCTGGCCATGCGTTGTTGTTGATGATGGGCTTAGGGCCCATTTTATTTTTTCAATCCTCCACCACCCTTTTTTTGTGTTAGTCGTGCTGCTTATGGTGAGGGATGATGGGCCGCCTTTAAGCCCAAATGATTCCCATTCTTCACACGCCTTTGTAGTTCTGTGCACCCCTCCTCCTTGTTTTGTTTTTTCAATTAATTTGTTTTAAAATCTTTTTTAACATTTTTTTTAATTGTTAATTCTTAAAATGATTTTTAAGTTTTCTCAATTAATTTCCACTTCTTTTTTTTTTCGATTTTATTGGTTGATGAACATCTAATAGTTGTGGATTGTCGATTCATCAATGAAAATCCATGATTAAGATTATACCATTTTATTTTCTTACTTATCTCATTCCATTTTGATTTCCATTTCATTTTCATATTAACTTCGATTTTCTTTTCTATTCTCTTATGGTCGATGAGGTCTAAAAATCGTGAACGTTGGTTGTTGAGGTTGTTTAACCTTCATGATCTCAAACCGGTAGTAAATGATCATTGAGATCATTTTCTATACTTTGAGATCGTGATAAGCTACCTTCGATTAATTAACGTAAGTTTGTGATTAAAACGAGATCGTTTGCTTTTCTTTTCGTGTGGCACAATTTCTTTAGAGAATGATTCATAATATCATTTCTCTATCGTGTTTTAGCACAAATATCGTTGATTGTGTAACCTTCTATAGCATGATCTTCGTCATAAATTGTGCTACAATGGTTTAACGCTATAGTCGACCCGATTCGAAAGCGATTCATCCGATACAATAATGATTAACAATTAACGACAAACAACTAACTTTAATTTCCGCACAATATACTCTTATTTTATTTTTTCGTCAAATATATCTTGTTTATATTATATTATCTGTTCATATTATCATATTATTCATCAGTTCATATTATCACCTTGTCATATTCATACCTTGTATACGCAAAAAATATCGAAACCCTAAAAGACTCAATTCATGGATTGTTGGTTACTTTTCCGAGCAACGAAACTTGGACCTTGTATAGAAACCCTAGCAAGGAGATTTTGTCCGACTCTTGCTCGTGGCTTAGTTTAGGACAGCTCACACACACACACACACACACACACACAGCTTCCTCTTGAGATACCTGACAATGACCCCATTTATTTCTCGCAATCCCCGTGTAACTTACATGTACCCCACTCCCATTCCGATGTACACCTTTTACTCGCTTTTTTATTGTGGTTTTGTTTACTAGGAGCACCCATAGGGACTAGCATAGACTAAACCATTTTCAAACTAATTCTCGATTCGTCGTCGAGCCATTTTCAAAACACCCTTGTAAGTTGATTGCTCTTTAGCATCGCCATCAACCTAACGAACACACTCGCACATTTCATCGTGGTTTCGCTACTAGGAGCACCTCTAGGGACTAGGATCGATTCACGCCTCTTTTCGCAAACCCTTTATTCAACATCAAGTGGCATTTTCAAATCAAACTTTTAAGTCGAGTGCCTTTTGCCTTGCAATCAGCCTCTTCGCGCACAATCAAACCCTTAATCCAAATCAAACCTATTTTTTCAATCACTTAGATGAGTGAGCGTGAGTGAGTGAGTGAGAGAGAGAGAGAGAGAGACAGAGACAGAGATAGAGTGAGACAGAGAGTCGAGCCTTTGACTCACTCTCCCGATTACTTGGGTCCGATGAGCCTTTCTTAAGCTTAAAGTAATCTTCATCCAAACAAAACATCAACATATTAATTCAACCCCTCAATTTCGTAGTCCCACGAACTACGAACACTCTAATTCTTCATTCTCATCCGAATGTAAGATACGTAGACACAAGATTGTGATGATCTTGGTGAGCCACCTTTTTCCGTCTTTTCCTACCTTCCCTCCACCTTCTTCTTTTTCCATCGATACTGATCTTACCGGCTGATCAAAATCTGAAGTGGGCCAGAGACTGCATCTGCGATGCTGGGTGTGCAAGATGAGGAATGGGTGTACCTGTAAGGCACTCTGAAGCTAAAGTAAGAATCGGGAGAAGAGAAGGAAAGTACAAAGTATGTGTGTCTTAGGATGATTTAGAATACATGACCCTCTCAAATGATAGGGTTTATATAATGCCCCTAACACTTGGCCATTGGTCCCTATTTTCGGGGCGAGATAACAGCTCCCCAAAGAATAGGTAACTGCCAGAAACTAGCCGTTGGGACGAGCAGAGGTGCCCAAAACTAGCCGTTGCCACGGGAAGAGGCGCAGTTGCGGGCACATGCGTCGTGACTGTTTCTGGATGGTGGAACCGTGCATGACGGACAGGAACTGCTGAGGAGGGGCAGCTGACCACGAAGGTCAACCGACCAGCCTTCCTTGGTAGAGGGGCAGAAAGTTAAATGTTGCCCTAAATTGGTTGGACTTAGGCAATTCGGTCGTTTTGGGAGCAGAAGTGGATTGGGTCATGCCTAGCCATTGGGCCAGTCCGGAACAGGAGTCCCCCAAGTCATTGCTCCCGAGCATGGGAGTGATGACTTAAGAGCAGCATGAAGTCCCAGGGAGGATCAGAAATGGTCATCGCCTGTCGACGAGATGAGGTTGTTATGCGGTGCCCGAGGGAGTCTGTGCTCGGGGGACCTGTAACGTTGTCCGACGTGCCCAACTTGCTGGGAGCCCAACAGTTGATGTGATCTGAAGAGGTGAAGTGCCATGCGTACCTCGAGCCACGTGCTACATTTAATGCGCAATGATGGCTAAGCTAAGGTCATGATGATGCCCCTAGCCGCGGGTGCTCGTGTGCGTGCCCTTGGGATGTCTATAAATAGAGGGAGAGTCTGTTCATTTACATTTTTTGCTTCTCTTTCTTCTCTCGCTCTTTGTTTTTGCATTCCGTCGTTCGCCACCGTCTGACGCCTTCCAGCCACCGTACGTGCACCGACCAGAGTTCTTCGACTCTCTAACTTCCTTCCTCGACCACGTAAGTACTTGAACTGGTCTCTGTTATAAGTTTTTTCACTTTCATCTTTCTTAGAATGCATGTGGTTTGGGCAAAATTATGTAGCGTAGGGTCTGTTTCCAGTGACTGTTAGTGGCTGGTCGTGGTTTGGCCATTTTCCACTGCTGCCGGCGTCGCCGAAGCCTTAGAAACCTAGGCCTTTTAGTTGATTCTGACGTCGTTGCGACAATGGAAGCGTTCTTCGCCGGTGGAAATCTTGAATTTTCCAGTGTACTTATGAGTTTTCTGGTGGATCTTCAACGGAAGTTCTGGGTAACGTACCGGGGGGATCTCCCCGTGTATGCTGGAGGGATTGCCCCTGACCGTCTCCTCGCACCATTGTTGTGCCATTTAAGTAGGGCTTAGGTCAGGGACGTTGTACTCGGGCCTTCGCGCGCCCTTTCACTTGACTAGGGTGGAAGGGTGGATTTGGTTTTATCATCAAATTTACTTTTGTCCTCTGCTTTTCAGGAAAAGGAGATGTCACGTGAAACAGAGGATGAAATCCTGAGAGATCTTTCCGAGGAGAGCTCCTAGGAGGACAACGATATAGAAGATACCTTCACTCCCCGGGATGCTGGCGAAACACTCACTTCGAAGACTACCGCGGAAGAGTGGTCCGTTGCAGAACCTAGGGAGCATGCCTCCCTCTTCGCCTCTTACACCGGAGGCGCCTTCGCGACGGTGAAGGCTAAGGGGGAGTGGAAGGTCCATTTCCCCGGAGAGGAAGACCGCATTTGCTCGGCATACGGGGAGATGTTCCCTATGTATAAATACGTCTTCAAAGAGATAGGGTTGGGGTTGCCATTTACGAATTTTCAGAGGTCAATCTTCGTGCATCTAGAGCTGGCGCCCTCGTTGTTAAATCCTAACTTGATTGCCTTTATACGCGCATTCGAGCTGACATGCGATTATCTTTAGATCGGAGTTACCATTCCCCTCTTATTTACCGTCTTCCACCTCCAGCGCCAAGTTTCGGGGAGAAAGTTCGGATGGGTCTCCCTGAAGCAGGGGAGGAAGTTTTTCAAGACTTTCTCTGAGTCCATTAGGACTTTCAAGGAAAGGTTTTATATCTCCACGTTTGTCTGGGAGGTTTTGACGGATGAGAACGGGGAGGACATTGTCGATGAGGAGGGCAAAATACAGGGGCGGAGGTTGTTGAGGTTCCCGTTCTGCTGGAGCGGGGATCATTTCACTTGAGGAACTGATGGTTACACCGTCACCCTGTACATGCTAAACGAGGATGATAAGGCCAGTTACGAGAAGCTGGTAGGTTTTGTCAATAGTTTTACCCCTGCTTAGTGCATGACCAAGAGCAGGGCCCCAATTTACAAAGAAGACGGGGGCAATGGAGAGTCGTTTTATCAATACAAAAGAGCTCCTTGAGTGCAACACTCATGATAAGGCTCTAGAACTGCTGGGTAGCCTTTATTTCTTCTTAGTTTGTTCGGACTGTTATTTTCTCTGTTTATTAATGTGCTCGTTGTTTTGCAGGTAAAATGTCTTATACCCACGAACGAATAGTGAAGAATGCTCAGGCGAAGTTCAAGGGGGGGCGACGATTGGGAAGAGCCGCCTCAGCCAGCGAGGGCCTCCTCCGTAAATAGGGTCGGGGACCTCCTCGTCTACTCCATTGGTCGTCCAGACATCCCCCGTTCCTGTGAATTCAAGGCCTAAGCGACGGGCGAGATCATGGACCTTAGCAAAGATATGGAGAAGAGTAAATTTGAGCTGCCCCCGTGCCTTCATAACAGGAGATTCTTCGAAGGCTCTTCTTTGGCAATTCCTCGGGAGGAGTCTCTGAAGCTCAAGGAGATGGACCGTCCGAGCAAAAGGACGATGCTGGCTCAGGACGCTTCTGCCCTGATAAGGGTCCTAGAAATGGCGGTGGTTTACACCGAGGAGGGTTCCCACTGTTGGAATGCGGTATAGCGGCAAGCAACAAAAGTTTTGGAAGTATTTTTCCGAGAATTTATCGTGTCCACAGAGATTGGTGCTACTGAACTGCCGTTCGACAATTTAAATGTTAATGAGCTTGAGTTTAGAATTGGTTGAAACATAAAAACAGAAAAGTAAATATTAACACAAGAAAATTCATTTGTCAGAGAGAAAAGACTTATCAAGCATGTATATATTCCACTCGTCACAAACTTAAACTTACCGACCAGTTATACTCAACCTACAATAATCCTCAATATCATCCAGCATCGTTCTCAATAGTGTTCAACTTTGACACACCGAGCTGAGAGAAAAACCGTATTACTCTCGTCGACACTCTCGCACTCGACTCAAATAACACAGAGGCATTAAGCTTCGACACCCAAATAGATTGTTAGCTCTAAATCTATCTCTAGCATCCAGAAACTAACAGATAATCATCCCTAATAAAGGTTTGCGATGTTTATCTCTAACACAACCCAAACCCCGCGCATAAAGAAAAAATCAGAGACAATCATCGATAAAGATTTGTAAAGTAAATTAAATATAACGCCATGGGCGATAAATATACATAAGATCAAAGTAAAAACATATACAAACCCAACAAAGAAGAAAGACATGAAGAAAATCAGAAATGAACCAAACACTTCGCGGGTTGTTAGAGCCGATCGATGAGAAATCCACCCCGGATCATCCAAATGCAAGCTTCCATGATGTTTTCTAAGCTAATCTACTAAAGAAATGAAGTATGATGGAGTGGGAGCAAAAATCACCCAAACCATCCCTAAAAAATGTGTTTTTTACCCCTATTTATTGCTGTCATCATCGCAGACCGCGCTTAGCCCGGTTTTGGGCTCTAAGCGCGCCCTTATTAATGTTAAACAGCCTTAAAAGCCCGCTAAGCGCGGTCCAGCGCGCTTAGCCCGGTCTGCTCGGGAATGAAAAATTTATGCACTTGTTCTCTTCATAACTTTTGAACCGTAACTCCGTTTTTCGCCCGGTTTGAAGCGTTGGAAAGCTTATTCAATGATCTATCTAATAATGCTCCAATATTAATGCTTTAATACCTACAAAAATAAATGGAAAACAATTAAACTCAATGATATTTACACGATAACACAAAATATACACTATAAAGTAAAGTAAACGTATTTACAAACAAAGCGGGGTTTAATCGAACGATTTTAACAAAAAGTATCGATAAGTGCAACAAAACTTATATACAAAAATAGCTACAATTTGCACTTATCAACTCTCGCCAACTTACATAATTGTTTGTCCTCAAACAAAGCCAACATCTAAAGGAACAAAAGCGAAAACCAATAAATCACGCAACAACAAGTTTTTACAAACAAAAACAAATACAATGGTTCAATCGAAAATGGTACACACAAAGTAAATACTTACCACTAAACTTCAACAATAACATAATCACGGAACAAATGCTAAATACAAAATTCATGCCAAACATTCTAAAACAACAAAAGTTCAAATGTGAATCACACCTAGCAAAAACAATCATCGGTAGATGAAAAACATAAAATGAGGGATTTTTCACTCACACAACAATCTTGCAAACAAAAGACTAAATTATGCACTCATCCAAAAACTCATATTGAAAACATAAAAGCAAGAATCAAAATGACTTTCAGGGCTGTAATGTGGTCGGGTGAACAAACAAGGAATAATTCCTAAAGCTAATCGAAACAAAAACTTGCCTAAACCTAATGAAGTGATCAACTCACAAAAGTTAAAAAACAAAATTTCAATCAAACTTCTTCCAAAATCCCAAGTGTTACACCAAACACATAGAACTTATTAGCACAACATTATTCTACTCTTTTTGTTTTTCTTTTTCAAAGCTTTTTCAATTTTTTTTCTTTCTCTTTTCTTTTCTTTTTCTTATTTTTCTCTTTTTTCTTTTATTTTTCAACCTCATAGCAACCAACAACATAAGTGAGAAAACATTGCTCTCCCCAACTTGAATTCAACCACATCATCATGTGAATACTTCCTACTTTCTAAGGCAAGGTAAAAATTCATACAACAACACAAAGTTGAGGGTTCAAGAAAAAAAAACAACACTCAAGATCCACACAAAAAATGAATTTGACACTCATAGACAAGAATCAAACTCAAACAACATGGATAATGACCAAAGGCTCAAAGGGTTTACAAACGATCAGACACTCACAGGGTGAATTGACTATTTGGCTAAGGTAGTTGTGCTCAAAATGAAACAAGTGCCTTAATCCTTTTCATGCTTTCAAATAATCAACACAAACAAAAGATTAAGCATAATAAAATCCAGTTAAAACAAGAATATTGGTACTCTGAGCATATATGAACAATGGAAGGCTTCCTCACAAAAAGGGTGAAAACTAAAGTTATTCACATAAGAACAAGTATATAAAAGAATGAATGGCATAGAAGTTGTAAAAAGCCTAAGTATCATGAATATGCTAAAGTCTAGAAAGCGATAAACACATACCTTGAACGTGTACAAAATTTTAAACACTATCATTACCATGCATTCGCAAGTTGAAACACTCAAAATCGGAAAATCACCGAATGCGACTTCAAGCTATCGAACCAAAATTTGAGTCCAAACAACAACAAAAGAATTAGTTATACTACGGTTATGTACTATCTAAAGCCTAGGAGAAAGTGGGAAAAAGGAAGGCAAATGAAACAAAAAGAATTCACTGGATCATCTCAGCAGAGCGCGCTAAGCTAGCACACCCGCGCTAAGCGCGCTACACCAGAAGCAGAAAAACAGAACAGCAAAAATGCATTTCATGCTACCTCCACTATCACCTACACAACTCAATTACAAAATATACAATATTTACACATACAAACTTCCTCAAGTTAAACACGACAAGCTTGAGGAAAACAAAACTTAACACCTTAACACGAACTACCATAAACATACTAAAAGAATGGGAGAAAAAAACATTAGAAACTAACAACAATAAAACATGCTTGTTTTACGTCATAAGTTCGACACCTATTATTTACAAACCAACACGTTGTTTCGGAAGAGCCAAATGCTTTCACTCCCGCCTTTGCTCTCATCTCTTCGAGCTCTAACCGGAACTACACATCTAACCACACTTTTGGCAAACGTGAAGAGAAACAAATATATACACTATATTCACAATTATGCAAAACATGTAAAATTCACAAATATGGTAAACATATACAAGTATCAATATAAACAAGTGAAAATAGACAATATATACGATATCAACAAAACTAAAAAACAAAGAAACTATCGCAATGTGATCTAATAAAAACACCAATCCCCGGCAACGGCGCCATTTTTTTTGGAATGCGGTATAGCGGCAAGCAACAAAAGTTTTGGAAGTATTTTTCTGGGAATTTATCGTGTCCGCAGAGATCGGTGCTACTGAACTTCCGTTCGACAATTTAAATGTTAATGAGCTTGGGTTTAGAATTGGTTGAAACATAAAAACAGAAAAGTAAATATTAACACAAGAAAATTCATTCGTCTGAGAGAAAAGACTTATCAAGCATGTATATATTCCACTCGTCACAAACTTAAACTTACCGACCAGTTATACTCAACCTACAAAACTCCTCAATATCATCCAGCATCGCTCTTAATAGTGTTCATCTCTGACACACCGAGCTGAGAGAAAACTCGCATTACTCTCGTCGACACTCTCGCACTCGACTCAAATAACACGGAGGCATTAAGCTTCGATAGCCAAATAGATTGTTAGCTCTAAATCTATCTCTAGCATCCAGAAACTAACAGATAATCATCCCTAATGAAGGTTTGCGATGTTTATATCTAACACAACCCAAACCCCACGCATAAAACAAAAATCAGAGACAATCATCGATAAAGATTTGTAAAGCAAATTAAATATAATGCCATGGGCGATAAATATACATAAGATCAAAGTAAAAACATATACAAACCCAACAAAGAAGAAAGACATGAAGAAAATCAGAAATGAATCAAACACTTCGCGGGTTGTCAGAGCCGATCGATGAGAAATCCACCCCGGATCATCCAAATGCAAGCTTCCATGATGTTTTCTAAGCTAACCTACTAAAGAAATGAAGTATGATGGAGTGGGAGCAAAAATCACCCAAACCATTCCTAAAAAATGTGTTTTTTACCCATATTTATTGTTGTCATCATCGCAGACCGCGCTTAACTCGGTTCTGGGCGCTAAGCACACCCTTATTAATGTTAAACCACCTTAAAAGCCCGCTAATTGCGGCCAGCGCGCTTAGCCCGGTCTGCTCGGGAATGAAAAATTTCTGCACTTGTTTTCTTCATAACTTTTGAACCGTAACTCCGTTTTTCGCCCGGTTCGAAGTGTTGGAAAGCTTATTCAATGCTCTATTTAACAATGCTCCAATATCAATGCTTTAATACCTACAAAAATAAATGGAAAACAATTAAACTCAATGATATGTACACGATAACACAAAATATATACTATAAAGTAAAGTAAACGTATTTACAAACAAAGCGGGGTTTAATCGAACGATTTTAACAAAAAGTATCGATAAGTGCAACAAAACTTATATACAAAAATAGCTACAATTTGCACTTATCACCCACCATGAATCCGAGCTGAAGAAGGCCCAGGCTGCGAATACGGACTTGGAAGAGAGGTTGAAGAAGTCCCAGGAGGAGCAGGTTAGGGCCGTTGAGGAGAAGTATATCCTTGCCGCAGAAAAGAAAGCTACGGAGGACCTTGTCATAAAATTAGTACATATGAGACACATAACAAAATAACAAGAAAACTGCTGAATCATATACTATTGTCCATGCGCCAGATGTCCTGAAGCCGGTTGATGCTTCCACTTTCCTTTAGATTTTCTACACATTCAACACACACGTCAAAAATTATGAACCACTAAAAACTCAAAACATGCTAAGATTTAAAATTGACTAAAATTAAATTAACTCAGCTGAAAAATAAAACATGTTACCAAATCGTGGGTTGCCTCTTACACAACACTTATTTAAGGTCCTTAGCTTGACCGTTTGCTCCTATGTTATGGAGGCATATATGATACGAAGAACACATCATCTCTATTCTTTCTCTTGTTTGGTAGGATTCTCATGAACTTGAGGAATGAATGATGTGGTTACCAAATCTTCTTTGGTTCAGTCATAACAAATAAAGCATAGATGAAGTCCAATACTTTATCAACTTCTCTGCTTCCATATGCTTTGTGGCCAAAATTGATCTTGGGGACATGCTGTTGTTGAAGATGTTTAATTTGGATATATATGTATAATCAGATTATTTCCTTTGAAACTACATCCACAACCATATCATACTCTCTTGGTCTTCTTGCTTTTTTCCTAAGGCTATTATCCACCTCATATTTTTCTATTCTTGGTTCAGTCTTTTCATCCAGTGGTGTGCAAGTGTCTTCTTTTATCTCTACACTAGTCTTTAGGGTAGAAATCACCACTCCACTTCTCAACTCAGTGGAGCTATGATTCTTGTTATTTGAGTTATCCTCTGTATTACCTATAAATCCCCTACTAAAATTAGCATGAGCTGTCATTTGTCGCGACAACTGGCCGATTTGCAACTCTAAATTCTTAAGAGAGGCTTCTCTGTTCTTGTTTATTGTCACTTGAGTGGCTTGCATAAATCTTGACAAGGATTCTTCTAATTGGGATGGTATCCTTAGGGATGCATCTTGACGCGCTTATGATCTAAAACTTTGAATGTGCTTATTGTCCCATTTACAACTCAAATATTTATCCCACCTTGGATTGGTATTGAAGGAATGGTTTGACTCATGATAGCTTCTCGCATATTGCGCCTTTACAACATAACTCTCTAGTGTACAATGACCATTTTGGTGACCTTCACCAGAGAAGTCACATCATAGCACTCTGACGGGATTAACATTTTTCGAACTCAAAGTTGAGGTCGCAATTTGCTTTTTTAAGGTTTCAACCCTTACTAACAACACATGTTGAAGATCCTTTCCATTGTACATTCCTTCTTTACCTAACACACAATAAAAAAACAAATACCTTAGTAGCACTACACTAGCCAATAAAACTAAATAAGAATAATAATTTGGAAACTAACTAAAATGAAAAGAAGGATAACTATTTACAAAAATTCAAAAACTAAAAATAACTAAATACAAAATTTAAGAACGTCACACACTATCCTTGTTGAAAATATCAACAATCACTGGAAGCAGAACCAAAAACTTTATGGACAATTTGCTAGCAAGTTTAATAGTGTTCTTATCGAAGTAATAAAAATAAATTCGTCTCTAATGGCATTGTGAACTTAAAACAAGGTACGTTGTGCGATGTAGTTAAAAAGTAAACCGGGGGGGGGGGGGGGGGTCATATTATTTTGGTCTAGAACAAAAGAGAGAAGTTTTTAATATTTTTTCTGATAAAATCGGTCATGTTTTATTGCTAGAATCCCCTAATTCTACTTGATTGATGAAACATGCATTAACATACATGCAGTGAATACATAGTGGGGGTCGTATTGTTTTGGTCGAGAACAAAAGAGAGAAGTTTTTATAAATTTTTTGATAAAATCAGTCATGTTTTATTGTTAGAATCCCATATTTCTACTTGATTGATGAAACACACATTAACATACATGCATTGAATACAAAGTTAGACAATAGATCAACTAAACTACCATACCCATTCCCTTGGCATATAACTCACTAACCTAAGTGTCAATTCCCCAATTCCTCAGACCAGTTATGACGTCAGACTAGGCAACATGGCTCGTTAATCCCTAAGTCACAATTCCTAATTATACTATCCCTAGTCAATTAGCGAATTTAGCAATTAAAGCATGTCAAATAAATATCCATGGGGTTAAAAGTCATTATTATCGGGATCAAACTAAATGATGTAACAAACAATAGGCAACGAACGCAATCATTAAATGAATAATAACAAAGATTCAAATCAATTACATTAACACCATCCGATCATATGTCCCAATCAAATAAAAATAGGTTCATCATCGAATAAAACCTAACCTAATAGGAATCTAGCTACTCATCTTTAAATAATTCAATACCAGTAGTTTAGATTCCATGAACATGAAAAATCACTGAAGAAGAATCTCTCTAATGGCTTCAATGGCCTCCAAAAGCTCTAAAATTTCCCTTAAACATCACTTTTCTCTCTTCAGAATCGACCCCCCAAAAAAAGTAGCCAAACAGCCTTTTAAATGACAATTTACGTGTCATCAAAAAGCGTTCTAATGAACATCAACGCGGGCGCGTTGAGTAATGATGGCCTAACGCAAGCGCGTTTTAGAGTAGTGTGGTCGCGTTTTTTCCACTGGCTAGATCCCCTTTTTAGCTTTTTTTTACAAAAAAATCTGTCTCAATCCGAGTTACGAAACTCCATATATGATCAAATTACTGGACAAACGCCACAATTTAAAATGTGTTGAAAAATGTCATTTATTCGCAATTTCTTCACGATTTCTTCAATAATTCACTAAGGCTATATTTCTTCTTCTTGTTAGATTTTTTTCTCACTTCTTCACATTTTGGTATACCTTTTGCTCATCATTCATTCGATTTCATCTAAAATTACTCGTAAAATCATATAACGACGACTGTCATCAATTATCAAAAACTCGATATAACAACTAAGAAGGACCACATTCGTATTTCTCTTCACTCTTTCCATTTATTGATTAGAAAATAAGCTAAGTGTTTTTAAATATGAAAAATCAAAATTATATATATTTATGGTAAAAAAAAAACGTAGTATCCGATTAAAAACGTAAATTATAAATAACAATTAAAATTTATATTTAGAAACATTTATCATTAATAGTCCATTTTTTTATATTTTGTATTCACGGTTCATCGTACATTGTCGTGAAGTAGATCAGAGTGATCGTTTAGTATCAACATTTATAAATCTCTCATATTTTTTATTCGTATCTGATTTTTGAAGGCAACATTTATATTTAGAAGTAGAAGCATTAACACATTTATCATTAACAATTTAATATTTTCTACTTTGTATTTATAGTTCAATTGATTACACTAATATATATACATTAATTAAAGTACTTATCTTTTTTTATTTATATACAATTTATAATGTTTTAATATGTTTGATTTGGTCAATTCAATAAATTATTTTGAGATGAAAGGTGAATGAAATTTGTATATCAACTTAGTTCCTAAGTTAATCTATTCCATTCCTACTCTGTTTCCACGAGAACAGAAATCCCCGCCTTAACAACGGTAATTTTGTTTTCTTTAAAACAACGTAAAATTTCATGCTCATACGACACCGTTTTGTCTCTTCTTCGTCTACCTCGTATCCGAACCTGCAAACACTCTTCTAGGGTTCGCAATCCCAATCCCAATCGCAAACCCTAATCTTTCTTCTATCGCAATAATCATTCCATCAAAATGGCAATTGCACGCACCGGAGTCTACGTCGACGACTATTTGGAGTGTAAGCATCTTTTCTTTTCTCTTATCTTCTCTCTATTTCTAACCCTAATTTTACCCTATTTTTCAACGAATTTCTTCAATTTTGTCATGATTTTCTATTCCACAGATGCCAACACGTTGCCCGCTGAGCTTCAGAGACTGCTTAACACCGTTCGTGAACTTGATGAACGATCCCAATGTAAATTCCTACTCAAAAGTTTCCTTTTTTTGTTCTTCATTAATAGCTTTTTTTAATCATTTTTTGTTGTTCTTGTGGTTTTGTTGTGTGATTGAAGCTATGATAAACCAGACTAGGCAGCAGACAAAGTACTGTATGGGGTTCTCATCTCATGGCTCTAAGAAGGGTAATCATAATTATAGTTATAATAATAATTACGCCAACGGCGACGATGATGCTTCTATTGAAAAACTGCTAAAAGAAATTGAGGCAAACCAGGATAGTGCATTGAGTCTATGCACTGAGAAGGTTTTGCTAGCACAGCAAGCATATGAACTGGTTAGCTTTTTTTCTTTATTCAGTTATAGCTTTTATGATATGGTTATAGTTTATTTCATATATACAAGTATGTGTGAATTATTCTTGCAACAAAATAATACCTAAAGAGTAGCGGAATGTCGTAATGGTAATGTGATTAACTTGTTATCAAAATAAGCACCGAGCATATCTTGTAGACTATAATATGTAATCAAGGAGAGATTCAGAAACTGTTATACTTATGTTTCCATGAGATGATATCATAAAACTCTATTGTTTGACGATGCTTCTCTTAGAAGTTAGAACATTCTCACTCATCTTTTTTATATTTTGTCTCAATTTACATTATATGTGCTTATCATCTATCCATGTATAACGTAAAAAAAATTGTTTTAAGTTGTTTCAGAGTCATGTAAATTTTTTGCATTTTGCATCTGGTTATATATTGCATACAAGGAAGATTGTACAACTTAAGTTTCAAGTTTCAATCTTCTTGTATTTGCTTCAGATAGATAGCCATGTAAAACGACTTGATGAGGATTTAAACAACTTCGCTGAAGATTTAAAGCAAGGTAAAATAACCATTTGATTTGCATTCTGATTTATTGTGTCATTAATCACAAATTATATTTTCAAAATCAACCTATATAACTAGTATGATATCCAATTCTTACGTACTGCTTTATTAGTTTTGCTCAAATTTATCCTGGGGAAAATAAGACAGTATATTTGGGGTTTCTTGACCTGTATAAAGAAACATGTAATGTAATGTAATACACTAAAAAGAAAGAGGAAAAGCAAAAAAGGAATATTGTTTTGGAATTTACGGGTTTTGTTTTTTGGTCTCCTCCCTCCCCTGGAATTTCCTTTTTTTCTATAATCTACATTGTTATTGAATTTTCTCTCTACATTTTCAGTTTTTATATTTTTCTTTTTTTCTTTCACATTTGATTTTATCAGAAGGGAAAATACCACCAGATGAGCCAGCCATTCTCCCCCCACTGCCTATTGTCCCTAAACCTGAAAAGCGCAGGCACGGATATGGTACGCCTCAATCAAAGAGACTTGATTACAGGGAAAGAGACTGGGATAGAGACTTTGAGCTAATGCCTCCACCAGGAGGCCATAAGAAGGATTATGCGACCCCTATGGATGTTGATCAACCCATCGATCCAAATGAACCTACATACTGTGTTTGTCATCAGGTTATGATATATATGTTGCTAATAATATGCCTTATAGTTCCATGTCTCGTATATTATCTTTTGTTTTTGCTTAAACTGAGCCAGTTTAGTTATCTTTTACTTCAGGTATCTTTTGGAGACATGATTGCTTGTGACAATGAAAATGTGAGTTCACTTTACTTTGCTCTCTCTTGTGCCGATTTTGTTGCATGTCTTTCTTTTCTTTCTCTCCTTGATTATTGTGACAGAGTTTTATCGTTATTCTTGATAGTGCCGAGGAGGTGAATGGTTCCATTATTCATGTGTTGGCCTTACCCAAGAAACAAGGTTCAAGGGAAAGTGGTATTGTCCAACTTGCAGATTACAACCACAGTGTTAATGATAAATCTTTGCCCCAGTTGAACTAAATTCACAAGTAGTCATTGTTGTTTGAATATATTTTTGTTTCTCTTTAGTGAATGCATAGTTTTAGGGTTGTGTTATGATTAATTAATGGGGTAAAAGTTTGATGCAAATCCTCTTATAACTCTTTCCCCCATGACCAGAAAATACATGTGGGATTTGAATGATTCACCTTCTATTTTGCTTGACTATTTGTGTTTGGAAAATATAATGTTTGAGGTATGTTAAAAATTTATCCAAAATTATTTATTATTGATAAAAGAAGTGGATATCAATAATGCTAATTAAAAATTAAAATAAATGAGGTTCGGACTGATTAAGAATAATTTATATTTGATTGTTTATAATTGAATTGTTATTTTTATAAAAAAAAATCATACTATAGTCTATTAAGACAAGTTTTTAAAGGGAAATTAGTAAAATATCCGTGCTCCCGCACGGGTAAATTTATTTTGATATTGTAGAAATAATCTATTGAGATATATATGTAAAAAAATTCATTTATTTTAAATGGAAAATGTATAATGAAAAATTTTGATATGAAAATTTTTCAACTATAAATGGTTACACAATATAATTTATTTTTGACAAAGGATATCAATGATCTAAAATAAGAAGAAACAAATAAATGAAAATATAACATCTATTTCAATCAATTGTTATAATGTTCTAAAAATTAAAATTTCAAATATCGATCTTCAAAAGAAACTCAATGATTTGGCCAGTAAAATAAATTATAAGAAAATAATAATGGTATTAGATAACAATTCATAAGAGACATTATACTAAAGAATGAAAAAATATCCAAACTATTAGTAAGATGCTTGAACTTGTAACTCAGGTTAACATAATTTTTTTTTTTGTAATTATTAATAATAATAAAAACTATGAAAGTAATTTTTTATATTTAAAACTTAATTTTTAAAGTTTTAAAAATGTGCAAACATTTATTAAATTATCATATTTAATCTCATTTAATATTTCATTTTTAACAATCAAAAAGTCAATTCATTTATTTGAGGTATTGTTAATTTTTAATAAGATTCCATTACTTTTAATTTTAAAAAACTTCTTTCAACCAGTAACATTCTTCTATATATAATTAGATATTTCCTGTATGCCAACTCCTTTATAACATCAGCAAGACCCTTTTCATTCGTAACACTCTGAACCCAGCTTGTATTTATATTAACTCGCTCGAGGCTCTGCTTCAAATTTCTAACAATGGCGGGCATAGGATGGCTATCAAAGAATTCTTCTGCTTCCTTTGCCTTCTCAAGGGAAGCAAACTGCACCAACAGATAATAGAAAAAAATGGAATTATTATTGAGCATCCTATTACTGTATGCCACACTACAGAATTAAGGGGTGTAAAAATTGCTAAGAAAAACATTGGAAAAAGCATAGAGAAAAGGCAGAAGACAAATGGGTGAGACAGTTGCACTGACAAAGCAAGTTATTACAAATCTAGAACCAAAAGTTTTTGAGATGTATTCCTAATTTTCCTACATAAAATTAAAGAACCATAAGGACTTGAAGATAGAAAGGAAATACAGTTAACAGAAAATAAACTTCATAATCCCCATCAGGTTTTTCTCTCCAAAATTAAAACACGGAGTAAATCTTAGCATGCTCTCTAGGCTTAGAGATAAACTATGACAGATGACAGGAAATCTTGGCAAAGAATTTAAGGAAGTATTTAAACTCTAGTTCTATGATCAAGTTTTCTCCGAATAGCAATAACAAAACAAAGTTTACCCAATGATCAATTTCCTAAACCTTAAAAGGAATCTAATATAAAAAAATTTATACCAAAATATGTAGTATACTTCATTTCTATGTATTCTCACTTTTATTCATCATATTTCACACTCCAAATGACAACTGTAGTACTTTTATGTGTTATTTACCTTAAGCCAAGCCCACGCCACATCTCTTCCTTCCCGACTGACACCGAGTCCACAAGTAGCATCTTGAGTTTTAACCTTGTCCACGCATGATGCATGGCATTATATTAATCTCCAAACTAATAATATGATAACATGCCAACTATTTTTTTGTAATTACGTATTATGAGTTCAAATAATATCTTAAAATTAGATACCTCCGAAGATAACATAAAGTCAAGAACTTCAAGAATTAGGTCTGGATCAGATGAAGAAGACAGTGAGCCTACAAGCATAGAAAATATTAAAAGGAATCATTACCCAGAAGATATTTCATTACCCAGAATACGTGTTTTCTCCTCACTTAGGTCAGTTTCTCTGTATACTTTCAGAAGTGACTCATAACCCGACCGGTTAGATTTGGTTGCTCGTTTCATTACAGCCACATAAACTGCTTGCCGACAATTAAAAAAGTCATCAAATGAAGAATCCTTAAGATTTCACGCGTTCAAAATTTTAAATGATGCTGCAGCAAACCCTTCTTATGTCAGGTGCAAAAAGTGGAGTATTTCTGTCTTCTAAGAAAGCCTGGAATCGCTTGCTTGCTTCATCCAGTGACAGATCATATCCAAATTTAGCAAGGGAAGTCAAAATTTCTCCTCTCAACAACTCTTCATCATGACTTTCTCCTGGTTTAGGATCCCATCCAAGCCTCCTGCAAAGCAATATAAACCGGAATGTTGCAGCAGAAATAGTCTAATTCATATAATAAATCATGAACTGCAATAAAATCCAACTTACTCTGCAGGGTACTGGAGAACATTAATAGAAAACTGATTGAAATGATCTAGTAAGTCCGAAACTGCATCGGCTGCAATACGTTGAACTTTTTGACTTATCTGTAAAACAGGAGAACTGAAATTAGATCAAATAAATAACCTATGTAAATAATGAGTAATAATATTGGGAAAATAGCAATACAGATATCAGGTTAGAGAGCACAGTATAATCATCCTCCTCCCTATAAGCTGCCATCAAGTTAAGCAAGGAGGTTAATGATTCTTTGCAAGCCATACAAAGTGCATATGTATCATCCAAAACTCCTGTCAAAGTAGTAACTCACAAGAGGTTCGGTATGCAAGAAAAAATTCGTCGATAATAATCTAAGAGGTATAAACATAACTAAAGCTTACCTATAAAATTCGTCGATACGAATTGAATTTGCAGGACGTGGCATACGATGAAAGTGTCCCGTGAAGCAACGACAACAACCTGTGTTGCAATATAAAAAAAATGGTTCTATAAAATCAAACCAAGTTTTCATTAGCAGAATCCATATCAATTCAACAACATTAAACAATAAATAACCAACAACATGTTAAGAGTTCAACAAATTAGGTTTCAGACTGGAATTTATTCCAAGTCATCATCAACCACCAACAAATGGCAGATCAAGACATTTGTCTCAATTCAATGCCATGAGATGTAAAAGGGAAAGTATATCAGAAGGAACAACAGGAAGGAGAGGATTTTCGCAGCAACATTCAGTGCTCAGAAGATTTATTTTCGTCACGGTAAACCAACAAATAACATCTGCAGCATCATAAAATTCAGAGCATCATAGCAAGCCCTTTGGTGTTATGCAAACCGTTCACCCTGCAGATTTATATCAGAGCAGTTCAAAAACAAATTGCAAACCATTCACCCTACGATCTACAATTTTAGAGTAACAATTATCATAATAAGAACAAAATGAGTGAATGAATGATTGTCTAAAAAAACTTATGATATAAAATGCATTTGATGAACAATCAGAGTTTCTTCTTCCATAAACCAGCCTCATCTACGGTATCATGAGCCAGGATTTCATTGAGTTCTGCAATAAGATGCTGGACCTGCAAATAGAACAATAACATGTGCGAATAAACCAGTGAGTTTCTTCTTCCATAAACCAGCCTCTATTCAGAAATGAAAGAACAAAGCACAAAGCATCAAACATAAAAGTGAAACAGAAATAAAACCTTTGTAAAGTCTCATTACCATCAAAAGAGTAGAGACTCGTAACAGCCTCCATAACAGAAGCTTCTTCTTCGTATGCTTCTTAAACCAGAAACCAAAAGTTGAAAAAATAAAAAAAACCACAACAAAAAATTGAATAGATTCAGAAATCTTACAATTGGAAGAAAAAGATGTTAATGAAGACGATGAAATCGAAAATCAGAAATCTTACAGGTGAAATCAAAGCATACACATCAATAATCAGACCATGAAATCAATAGAGTGAAAGGAAAAGAGAAATACCCGTGTTGAATCTGAACGTGGCGGGTTTCGCTTGGTCCCGCACGGAGGAGTGACCGGTGCTTTGCGTTTTGATGGCGATCGGAAATATGTGAGTTGAATGAAAGAGAAAGAGAGAAAACGACGGGGTGGTGATATATATGACGGAGAAACGGGGCAGCGTCGGGTGATGGAAAGTGAGAGATTTAGGGTTTGTGGAGAGAGAGCAAAAGCAAACTGAGAGAAACGTGAGGAATGAGGTTCTTTTGGAAGATGAGTTAATTTTGTTTGGAGGGAGTAGTAATTTTTAATTTCCGGATCAATGGGAAGTAAGCACATGGCACTCTCTTGTAAAAAGAAAGCATTGAGTTTAGGTTATTTGTCTAGTTACGAATTTAACCTTTTAGTAGGGGAAATATTTTATGGGGGAAGGGCAAAATAGACAGTGCATGGAACTTATTTGTAATAGGTAGATAGTAGACTATAAATGTGTGGATTTACCCCTGTTTAGTAATAAACGTGTTCCATAAACTATTATAATAAAATAAATGCAAATGGAATTTCAAAAAGGTGCAAGTGTTTCGAACCGGATAAATCCCACCCACCAAGGATCCGATCAATGCTTCACTATTTTCTTTTACATATTTATTTTTTTAATGATAAAATAAATATTTAAATAAATAAAAAGACTCATATAACTTGTAGTGTTATATCGGTAAGTAATCCGCCTAGAGTGACAACTTGGGATCGTCCTAGGAAAGGGGCGACGTCGTAAGGTCGTCTGAAGGGAGGTATCGTCTCCCTCTACGCTTTTTTAGCCTATGGGAAGAAGAAACGTGAGATAAGACATGTCTTGAATAACAAGAAAGTTAAGATAGTTACTGACCCACATATCCCTTGAAAATAGGAACTCAATCGTCCATGTTTTGACAGGGTAGACAATGACCTTTTCTAAGAAAGTCATGAGAATCATGAATCCTTATAAATACCCCATCCCCTAAAGGGATAAGGGATCAAGTCATATTCACTGAATAACACTCAATACTGATGTGAGATAGCACTTTGCTCCCAACAGTCCTAACACCGATAATTTAACTGTCTGTCTGCAACTTAACAACGCCGGTCGTCAGCATAGCCTCTCACCTCACGTGAGATGGTCCCTTAAGCTGCCTCAAAAATCATCATGCAAGGCTACTCGCCACCGCGATCTAGCACCCACCTAATTCGTATAATATACCTACTAGGGCCTCTGAGTCTCTCTGCCCTTGCAGGGGAAACACGCACACACCCTATACTTTTTTGGACAGTATAGTGTCGCCTACCGTGGGGCTCGGTAAAGCTAACCTGGGCCACACCTCCTTTTAACAAACAAAACCTTTCACTCCAATCCTATCATCCACTTTTTCCTTTCTTCCAGGAGATGACTGGCAAGGTCCTATACCATGCACCAAACACCATCAGTAGAGGTATCTTTGAGAGAGGCATCTTAAGGATCGCTCGACGGAGATACGCGAGGCAGGTGCTTACTGCGAGCGTCATATCCTCCGGTTTTCCTAAGAGCATTGTCGAAGAAATCGGGCCAACATTGTTTTCTCTAAAGAAGATGCTATGCACATCAATCCTTATGATAATGACCCCTTGGTCATCACCGTCCAACATTGCGACTGGGATATCAGGTGCGTTCTAATAGACCCAGATAACTCAGATGATGTCCTGTTATGGGATGTCTTCCAGAAGTAACAAATGAACCTATATGATGTACATGGGTTCACAGGCTCCCTGACAGGATTATCGGGGGAACGAATACACATAATGGGCTATGTGATCCTAAAAACCACTTGCGGGGAGGGAATCGACGCCAAAACCATTAACACCGACTACCTCATTGTATATACCACATCTCCTCACAACATCATCCTAGGGCGCCCGACCATCAACGTCCTAGGAGCAGTCGTATCCACCCGATACTTAACCTTAAAATATCTACTCTTAGATGGCAGAGTGGGCACCATTCGAGGAGATCAACAATCAACTCACGAATGTTATCTGAGCATCCTGGAGACAGCCAAAGAAGATCTCACTCTGGTTGATATTCATCATTTCGAAGTTCCAAATACTTACTTCAAGGGTTGGGTTGAGACCCCAGATTGGGCGTAGAGGAGGAAAGACTCATGCCCATATAAGACTTGAAGGAAGTTCAAATAGGACGCACGCCCATCAATTAAAAAAAAATAGGTACCTCCTTGTCTGTATGGGAGGAGCGGGGGCTAGTCGACCGACTCAGAAGAAACATCGACCTGTTCTCTTGGGCCCCCTAAGACATGCTAGGTATAAACACCAAAGTTGTGAGTCATCGCCTTGCCATCCATCAGTCCATCAGACCAGTGGCGCAAAGACAGGGGAAGGTTGGCGAAGAAAAGAGGGTC
The DNA here is from genome assembly GCA_022829125.1 of Lathyrus tuberosus. NCBI lineage: Eukaryota > Viridiplantae > Streptophyta > Magnoliopsida > Fabales > Fabaceae > Lathyrus > Lathyrus tuberosus. The sequence continues at coordinate 5,385,552 of JALAZF010000308.1, read as the reverse complement.
GCCATTGATAAAGAGGTGGAAAAGTTATACAACATCGGGTTCATCACTGAGACGAAGTACCCCACTTGGCTAGTCAATGTGGTCCTAGTGAGAAATGCCAACAACAAGCGGTGCATGTGCATGGACTTCACGAATCTGAATTCCGCCTATCCCTAAGATCCATACCCATTAAAAGAAATCAACCACCTGATTGACAAGTCTTAAGTATATCGGGTGCTGAGTTTCATGAATGCCTACTCAGGATACAACCAAATCAAGATGGATCCATCAAATTCTCCCAAAATCTCCTTCATGTCAAACTAAGGCAACTATTACTACAATGTCATGCCTTTTGCCATCAAAAACGCTGACGCTACCTACCAGCAACTCATGGACATTGTCTTCGTCCATCAAATCAGGTGGAACCTCGAGGTATATGTCGACGACATTATTATCAAAACATAAGAAGGGCACAACCATGACGATGACCTAGAGGATATTCTGTAACCAGTGAGAAAGCATGGCATGTGCCTAAACCTTGCTAAATGCTCTTTTGGAGTACAAGCGGGAGAATTTCTAGGATTCTTATTGACGATGAGGAGTGAAATTCTGGCATAGCAGACAACAGATGTCCTAACACATGTCAAGACATTATTCTGCATAATTATTAAACAAGAACAGAATAAACAAACTGATATTTTGAATATCAGCAACAGCAGCAAGACAGACGTTTACAGATTACAGAAAGTAAACGAACACACAACATTGCTAACCCAGTTCGGTGCAAATCACCTACGTCTGCGGGCTACCAAGCCAGAAATGAATTCACTATTAGTAGTATTAATTTAAAGCTAATCCACCCCATTTACAACTCCCCACTTAATCCCTACACAGTACAATTCTATCTAGAAATCACCATCTAGATAAGAAAAACCCATCTCAATTCTTAAATCACCTAAGTGATATCTAATAGTTACAACCTCCAGCAACTGCATCAATCTGTTCAATTGAAAGAAATTCCTTCCAATAACAATATTCAACCAAGACTCTTGACTAACAACAATACTCGGGTTTGCTTAAAAGCTTCAACCAAGAACAATACTCAACTCTTGCTCCAAAGCTTCGAGTGAGAACAATTTACAACAACCTATGTTGACCACATAGTATCAAAAGATACCTGGATGAGTTACAAACTACACAAGAGACTCTCAAAACCCTAAACCTTTATGTTGCACCGATGACTTGTTGTTGTGTGTGCTTGCTATTTTAGGTCTAGCAAGTCCTTATTTATAGACTCTTGCAGTATGGGCTTGGACTCTTCAATCAGGTCCAATATTCACATTTTAATTCAGCTGCAAGATCTTCTCCACAAAAATAGGAAGAAATCTCCAAATATTTTCCTAAAAAGTCTCCAAGATCCTTTTTATGAAATCCAATTAAATATACACTTTGTTCCTAATAAATCTCATTGACATGTGTATAATGATGAGACATATCCAAAATATTCTCATCAAAACAAAACTAATATGTCGAGAGATATACAACAGCAGCACCTGCTGTACCAGACAAAGATATTGTGACATCTCCTTCGACATCTTGATTAAAAGTCACATGACAGCAAAACAACAACACCTGCTGTACCAGAATAAGATGTCATGACATCTGTCTTCGAAATCTGTCTGAAACACATACCAGCAGTACCTGCTGTACCAGACCAAGATGTCATGACATCTGTCATGACAGTAATACTATCATGATAGTTGATGTAGATGCTTCAACATCTTATTCAAAAACTTTTCAAAGTATTATAACCATATTTGTACTGATGTCTGATCAACCATGTCAGGACATCTTACCCAACATCTTGCTGTGAACTTGTTTTAGCCAAAATGCAGCCAATCAAAGACCTAACAATCTCCCCATTTGGAAAATTCTGGCTAAAACAACCTTTGAATAACACAACCAACCCCCTCAAAGAAACAACCAAGGAACACTACTACTACTTACAAGGGGGATTGAAGCCAATCCCGGCAATTTCCAGGTGGTCATCGATATGAGTAGCCCCACTAATGTGAAGGAATTGCAACAACTTACTAAACTCCTAGCTGCCCTTTCTCGCTTCCTTTCCTGTGCGGGCGACAAACCTTTCCTTTTCTTCGTTGCCTTGAGAAAAAAAGGAGAAGTTCGAGTCAACAACTGAGTGTGAAGAAGCTTTCACCAAGATTAAGGAGTTCCTCACACCGCCCCAGATCCTCTCTCGGCTAAAGAAGAACGTCGAGTAGACAACTGAGTGTGAGGAAGCTTTCACCAAGTGTTAAACAAACATAACCTGGCGGGTAGAATGATATCATGGTCGGTAGAGCTCTCACAATATGACATCCAATACATTCAGAGGGGAAACTTTAAGTGACAAGCTCTGGCCAATTTTGTTCCCGAACTTGGTTCGCCCGTTGAAGAGAAGCCACAGTCGAAATGAGCGTTATCCGTAGATGCCGCATCTAACGTGAAATGAAGCGGGGCATGAATAATACTCGAGGGACCAGGAAATATAGTTATTGAGCAGACGTTGATGTTTGAGTTCACCACCAACAAAAACCAAGCGGAGTACAAAACGTTCATTACTGGTATGATCCTCGCCCTAGAAATTGGAGCTACCAGATTAAAATCCAAAAATGACTCTCTGATGGTAACCAACCAGGTCTCGGGATAATACTATGCCAAGGAGCCTATGTTGATGAAATATTTGTAGAAGGTACGACATATGTCCTCACATTTCATTTCTTTCAAAGTAGAGCATGTCCCCCGCAAACAAAACTTCAGGGCGGACCTCTTGTCAAAGCTAGCCACCTCAAAAGTCGCAAGGTTCAATAGGAAATTCATACAAGAAACTATAGAATCCCTTAACATCGAGACAAGTGAAGTATACTCCATTGTATTTGTTCCCAGTCTAGCTGGATTTCGCCTATACTACGTTACAAGTAGTCTGGTGAACTCCCACCTGACATGGAAGAAGCAAGGAATATCAGAAGAAAAGCTTCCAAATATACCCTACTCTCAAGAAAACTTTGCAGAATGGGGAATACCACTTCCATGTTAAGATTCCTGGATGAGAGAGACATCGCCTTAGTTCTCGCCAAAGTCCATAAGGGAGCCGACAACACCCATATCGGTGGGAAAGCTCTCACCCACAATCTATTAAGATCATATTACTACTAGCCCACACTAATGAAATACAACATTGCCTTCGTCAAGAAATGCGATCAATGCCAAAGACATGCTGACCTTCACCACAACTCGACATAGTTCCTCCAATCGATGACCTTACCCTGGCCATTCTACTAGTTAGGCGTGAATATCCTTGGCCCGTTCCCTCTGGTGCCAAGAATACTGAAATTCTTGATAGTAGGAGTTGACTATTTCACAAAATGGATAGAGGCGGAGAGGTGGTAAAAATCACAGCAAAAAGAGTCAAGCGCTTCTACTGGAAGGGGATTATGTTCCGATATGGTCTCCCCAGCACCATTGTTTCGAACAATGAAACCCAATTCACCATTACTGTGCTTATTGACTTCTGCAAAGAGCTGGGCGAGCAGATAAAGTTCGTATTCATGGTACACCCTCAAGAAAATGGACAATCTGAATCTGTAAACAAGGTGATCCTCAAAGAACTCAAAAAGAAGCTGGACAACGCCAAGGGTCTGTAGGCGGAGCTGCTACATGAGATACTATGGTCGTACCACACCACGACACAACCCACCAACAAGAAAACCCCTTTTTCCATAGTTTATGGGACAAACACAATGCTTCAAGTAGAAATTGAGACGCCGTCATGGAGACGAGCCTATTTTGACGAAGATGCAAACAAGATATGATAGAAGCGTGTGGTGCACTTGGTTGACGAGCTGCGAGAAACCGCCCACGTTCGAGAAATTACTGCAAAACATAGAGCCACCAGGAGGTATAACTCCAAGGTAAAGCCAAGGGAGATGTAGGAAGGTGACCTAGTACTAAAGGAAGTAGTCATACCTGTATCACCCCAAATTTATTAGAATATTTATTTAATTTATTTAAATATAATATTTGTGAATTTTTGGTGAATTTTGGTGGTTTGTGTCGATGTCAGTATTTTGGTGGAGCTTTGGTTATTTTAATTAAATAATAGTATATAATATGAATATATTAGTATTATTATTAATTTAAAATAATATTAGAGGAATTAAGGGCAAAATGGACTTTTTTGAGGAGGATTAGTGAGGGTAAATTGGGAAAAGCCCATTTTGGAAGCCCAAGGGTTTAACAAAAGGAATTGGGAAGAATATGATTCATTTTGTTAGATCGTGAAAATAAGGAGAAAGTGCAGAGCTCTGAGGAAAGAAGGAAAAGGCGAGGATTCGTGAAGGTTTCCAAAGGCTCAATAGAGAAAAGCTCCGGATCGACAATCTAAGGTATGGGGAGTATTGCATTTCATTGTTTTTAATATAGAAGTGATGTGTTTAAAATGGATCTTGAGGGTTTTGGGGTTTTTTAAGGGTTTATGAGTTATTGATGATTTAGGGGTATTTCTGAGGATCGATTGATGGATTATTAAGAGTTGAATTGATTCGGGTAAAAATAAGCCTTCGAGGCAAAACGTTTTGGTGATATGTGGGATCTTGTATGAGAAAGGGATTTATGGGGTTTATGGGAAGCTTGAGAGTTTTGAAGGTTTAGGGGATTTAAGGTTCCCCGTAGTTTTCGAATCGACCTAATAGACGTAGGTTTTGTGCCTTTGATTTCCGTGATGCATTAGGAATGTTGTAGGGATGTTTTTGGGTTAATTGGGGATGAAATTGCATGTACTTTTGGGGCTGTGGTGCTACTGATACGTAGAAGCGATTTGCTGTAATCGCGGGTTCGCAAAGCGAACGTTTCTTTCGCACGGCGAACATTCGCCAAGGCTCGCAAAGCGAGCAACGCAACGAATGCTTGATGATTGTGTTTTTGGGATACTGGCTGAGATTGGAAATGACTCTTAGTTCGCAAAGCGAATCGCTCAACGAATGGGTTCGCATAGCGAATGCAGAAGCGAGGATGACAGATGGAGTTTCTGATGTTCTGTGTATGAATTGGGGGACTCGCTGGAGCTCGCACAGCGAAGGTCCCTGTGAGCAGGTTCGCACAACGAACTCAGCAGCGAGCGTCAGCTGTTTGCAAAACTTTGTTTAGGATTTCTGTGATGTTCTGATGTTTGATGTTGTGATCTTTCTGATGGTTTACTGTGATGTTACTGATAATTATGAGATGATGAATTGTGATGTTTTGATGAATATATGATGACATGATTAACATGATGTTTTGGTGAATGATGATGCACATAATGATATTTTTGATGATGATGATTATTGACGTTGTGTATCATGCATTCATAGCATATTCTGGTGATGATGTTAGGACTTCGATCCAGTGATGATGATGTTAGACTTTGGTCTATTTGTGGCTTCCATCCCATTGTGTGGATGTGAAGTGGTTTATGATGTGCTCCGGTTCTTGTGTGGATCCGACCTATTTGACTTGGATCTTTGGAGGGTGATGGCCTAAGTGTCCATCGATTGTGACGATTGGTACCACATGCATGAGTCTTGTTGTGCATTACATTTATGTGGCATATTGTTGTGATTTATGATGCTTGTGATGACTCTGAGGTTGTTGTATATGATGATGACGCCATTTTTATGCATATCTTAGTTTATATTGATTATAATGAATTGTATTACTCACCCTGCCTGTTTGAATGTTGCCTCCACGTGGGTAACGTGCAGGTGATCAGGATTAGCCGTGGATGCTTCGAGGATCTTTTGAAGTATTATTTGCTTTTGGTCGATGTAGAGGGTCTTGCTCTGATAGTGTAACATCGGGTTGGGTCGTTGAGTCGATCCATGTTGAGTTTTATTTGGCTGTTATTTTGATGATTATGGTTTTGTTTCAAAAACCCTTTGGTGGAATTTTGTGGTTATGGTGGATCTGCTTCCCTTTGAGGCATTTTTGAGTTATTTTGAGGAAAACCCGTTGTTTATGGAGCAACTTTTGTTGATTTGATTTTATTGAGAAATGTGCACCCTTTGAGGTGGTGCTGATTTATTTAATGATTTTATGTTTAATCCGCTGCGATATTTGTGGGGTAGAAAAGGGTATTACAATACCTACATAGTAGGGGAAGCTACAACCTAATTGGGAAGGACAAATTGCAAGAGCTTGAAGGACTGCTCTTACCCGGACTTGAAACACGCTACATCTTCGATATTACTACATTTAAAATTATATGTAACTTTCCAATAAACACTATGCCTGTGTAATTTTTAATAATAATTCAAATGCTTTATTTCGCCAAGGAGCCCCCTATTTAAAATAAATTATATGTTGGACCTTCGGGGAAAGATCCTTGCCGACTCTCATGGCAATGTGAATATGCTAGACTTCTAGTGAAGATCCTTGCCACCTCTCATGGTAATATAAATATGTTGGACTTCCACGGGAAGATCCTTATCATCTCTCATAGTAATATGAATATGCTGGATTTCCACATAAAGATCCTTCCGCCTCTTATTGCAATATGAATATGTCAGACTTCCACAGGAAAATCCTTGCAGTCTCTCAAGGAAATATGAATATGTTATATTTTCACGTGAAGATCCTTGTCGCCACTCGGGCAATCACGCGACTAAATTTCCACAAGGAGATTTCGGCTGCCCTCCCTAGTTATACCCAATTGCCCCAAAGTTGATAAAGTTCTCGCCTGAAGGACTTAATATCTCCTAAGGCGAGATCGCCTCTGAAAATCACGCCTAAGGGGCATGACTTATATCAATCCCTAGCCACTTAATGTCAAGTCTTGCTAGAGGGCTCGATAGAGGTTCCTCCTAAAAGGTTAAAATGCCCCGCCTGATGGACTTATCGTCTCCTCAGTCAGGCTATATAATATAACCTATGAGGAACTTAGAATTCCTATAGTTGATAAAGTTCTTGACTAAAGGACTCAATATCTCCTCAGGAGAGATCACCTAAAAACATCACGCTTAAGCGACACGACCTATATCAAGCCCTGAAGACTTGGTGTCAAGTCTTGCTAGAGAGCTTGATAGAAGTCCCTCCTGAAAGGTTAAAAGGCTCTGACCAAGATACTAGGCATCCCCTAATCCGGTTTACAAAATACAACCTTTGAGGGACTTATAATTCCTAGAGTTGATAAAATTCTCGCCTGAGGGGCTCAGTATCTCCTTGGGTGAAATAACTCCCAAAAAACACGCCTAAGAGGCGCGACCTATATCCAGCCCTGGAGACTTGGTGCCAATTCTTGCTAGAGGGCTCGATAGAAGTCCTGCCTAAAAGATATAAATCCCGTATAAGGGATTTAGGGCCTCAACGGCCATGCGGTATGGCAGTAGATCTGTAAAAGGCCCGAATTCCCAAGGGTCGACAAAAGCCTCATAAGGGAAAACGGCAGTCCTTAGAGTACTCCCTCTAATTGGAGGAGAAAAAAAAACTCCGCCCTCTGCCAAAGGACTCATGTCTGAGGGACCGCATAATGTTATATTTGCAAATAACCTGCCTAGGACGACAACTTGAGATCACCCTAGGAAAGGGGTAATGATGCAAGGTCACCCGGAGGGAGGTACCGTCTCACCCATGTGAAAAAGAAACGTGGGATAAAAAGTGTCTTGGATAAAGGGAAATTCAAGATAGTTACTGACCCACGTATCCCTTGGAAATAGGAATTCAACATTCCACCTTTTAATTAGGCAGCCGACGACCTTTTCCAAGAAATCCTTGAGAATAAGGAATCCCTATAAATACCTCATCTCTCAAAGGGATAAGGGATCAAGTCATGCTACTTAGAGAGAGAGAGAGAGAGAGAGAGAGAGAGAGAGAGAGAGAGAGAGCACTTCGCTTTGGACAGTCCTAACACCGATAATTTAACCACCTGTCTGCAACCTGGCAACGTCGACCGACTGCAAGGTCTTTTACCTCACGTCAGCTGGTCCCTTAAACAGTCTTAAAAATTGTCATACAAGGCTACTTGCCACCGCGAACTAACCTTCACCTCGTTCATTTAATATACTTACTAGAGCCTCTAAGTTTCACTGTCCTTGCTGAGTGACACATTATACTTTTTTTAGACAGTACAAAACTACAAACTACTGAGTATGGAAAGTGTTTAGATTTGAGGGAAAAAAAGCTACAGTAGATAAAGAGGATAGTCCTTTTTTTGTTTTCTTTTAATGTAAATTTTTGCCTTCCTTATTCATGATTCTTCAAATCATTAAGCTTTATTGTATTAGAGTGTGTTTGTTTGATGAATTAAAATTATAATTTCGAGAATATCATTCCTAGGAATATTATTGTCAGGAAATTTATTCCTATCAATGTGTTTGGAAAATGAATAAAGTTCCCAAGAATATTTGTATGTTTCATTTTAATTAAATTTTAAAAATAAAAAATAAAAAAATGAATATGCCAAAATAACATGAGAGTGAAAAGTTATGGTTGGCTATTTTATATTCTCATGGGAATGTAAAATTCCCATCCTTTGACATTGGAATAAAAATGAAGAAATTAATGAACAAAACATATTTTTGGAAATAAAAAGTATCCAAACATAAATTATTAAAACTTAAAACAAATAAAAGAATATGTAAATTTCAATGTCTTAATTTCAGAAATAACATTTATATCCCCGAAATAAACACCTCCTTACTGTTTTCCCGTTAAAATGTTTCCATAGTGTCAAAGTATCAAGTAATTTTTATTTTTATTTTTTTATAATTATAGTCTACATACACTTGCCGTATATCATTATTGTTTAATTGTTTTTATATTTTTAAGTTAGGGGTTTGAAAAAACTATTGTTTGCAGAAACACAATAACGATAAACTTTAGTAATTTCCAAAGATTAACTTGTGTTGGGATTAGGTTTAATAAATTACTTCACTTATAAATTCTTTTGATTGACTGAAGATTTGGATAAATTTATATCGTTAAATGCACGTGATATCTATTGTATTAATTAATTATGATTACTTCTCAGTCAGTACAACATCAAACTTAATCAAATTCCTAGCCATTAGTATTCAAAGATAAATTTATTTCAGATCTAGTATTATCCAACAAATCTTTTCCAAACACTTATTAATCAATTTTGAAGTCTTATGTATAATGAAAACACAATTATATATAACTAGCCAAATCAAAAGTTTACAAAAATTTCATAGATAATTACATTCAATCTCAACATAACGAAAACTTAACTACACATATTTACTATAGCTCACAAAAGAGATGAAAAAAAATATGAAATTGCACCAAAGAATAATATGATCCAAGCCTAAATGTATTTTCACCTTGTATGCTTCGAGCTTCCTTTCCCGCCCTATGTTAGTCTTGATTCTACACATCCCATATGATTCCTAAGTATTAGCACCAATCCTCCAACCAAGAGTGCTCCAAGTCAAGCACACCTAAGTGTGGAGCCCTCATAGTATGATTACATAAAATAAGGTGCATTCTTTGGTATAGGTGATATGAATCAACTCTTATATTCTTTAGCATAGGTCTCTTAGTTACCTTTTTCTGCATAAGACCTGTTAGTACCATGCAGTCTCATACAAACACGACTTTATAAATTTTTGTTGTCAATGCTTGTATTCCAACGATTATCACCTTCCCTGATTCATCTTGGACGTCATAATTTTTTCTTTTGCTTGAATGGTAAATCTTACCTTGCTGACTTCGATCCGTCTTAATATATTGATACAACTCATCCCAGAGTCGGCCCAAGCAATTTAAAGGCCCTGATTTATTTTAAAATTAGGCCCCTAATAAATAAAAATACAATAAATTAAAAAAACTATATTTAATTTAAGTTGTAAATAAAATTAAATAAATAGAAAAAAATGATATATAAATATTATGTAAAAATTTGGTTTATTGAAGTTTAATTTTTTTCATTTTTTACTCATACAATCCTTTATTTTTAAATAATTTCATACCATCTAATGAAAGATAACATTTTCGACAATGTTAATAAAAAATGTATTAATTAATAAAAAAACCAACATTGTGAAATTACAAAATATAAAATATAAGAATATAATTTGATTTTTCAAGGTATCATGACTACTACGACAAATTTATTAATGTGTCAATTCACAATGAAAATTTAAGTTAGTGAAATTTTTTGTAAAAAAGTTAAGTTATAATAGATTCAAAATTATTTTAAATCAAATTAATTAATTTTTTAATTTACTATATGTAATAATACTTTAAGTAAAAAGAAAAAATACATTTACTCAAATTTTAAAATATTATTATGAAGAAAAACAATAGCCATAAATAAGATTGTACAATATTTCATTATAAAAAACTAATAATAAATAAATAAATTATATAATAAATTATTTTATTATTTAATTATAACGCTTGTTAAAATATTATTATTCAAAATAAAATTTAAATAAATTGAAATAAAATAAAATTTAAAAAATCTTTAAGATGTAACAGATTTACTTTAATAATTTATATTCATATTATATAATGTAATCTATCTTCATATTATATAATAAAGTAAAATGAATTGATTAAGTTGTTGATTGAGTGCCCACAATAAATTTCAAAACAATTCTAATTCTAAGTGGCAGCTTACTTTAATATAAAAATACTTAAAACATTGAAGATGAGACTCGAAGCCGCATTGTCAGACTATCAAAACACACTCAACAACTTGGCAATAAGAGATTATATACTAAATTTTTGTATAAGCATTATATATTATTTAATTTTATATTTATATTAGGCCCATTAATTAAATTTGAGGCCCATAAAATTTGGAGCTCTGTGCGGGGGCACTTCTGCACACCCACAGGGCCGGCCCTGACTCGTCCATTAAATATATTGCTAATGTCTAGCATATAAGAGTTCAAGTGATATTGAACAACACCGTTTTCTTTTTATTGATTTGTAACTAGTAGAAGACCTGTGCATTCGCACGGGTAAGTTGATTCCTAGCTTAAAACATTTGATAAAACATTTAAATGTCTGTGGCTCTTTTTAAATACATCTTTACATGTATCAACAATAATTGACAAAGTTTGAATTAAAAATATCAAGACTAACCATCTCAAAAATAGTTATTTGGGTATAGTAATGATTCAGCATACATGTGTATTCGAAACTAAGTTGTTGTGTCCCGTACCACTTCATAAAATTACATGAGAGACAAGTACAAATGAGTGATGATCCAATACCTTTAAAATAATAACAAAATATATAGAAATAATTGGTTCTTCAATCATATAACCGTGAAAAGATTTGAATACATAATAATTAAAATTTCAGATCTAATTGATTGTCTCGTGTCTTAATATTAATACAAATAGATTATAAATTAATTTAAAAAAATATAAAGAACCAGCTTTAAATTTTTACAAACTTTCATGTTTCTCTTTGATGTAAAATAAATTCTCTACTTGAGATTTTGAGTTTGATTTTATAATGCATCCACTAAAATTTTAGTAAATAACAGTAGATGATAAAATTTGAATAAGCAAATAGGTTTTGTTATGGTAGTAACCCGTGAGAATTTGAATAAGCATTTTAAAATATACAAACTTTTTACAAAGACACGGGATAAAAATATTTTTGTATCATTTACACATGATATCACTCCTAACTTGTTTTCCTGGATCATTTACATATGACAGTAAAGAAAGAAGGGATGAATTAAGTAATACAAAGATAAAATATGGGATTTCATGCTAGAGTATTCATGACAACTGAATAATTATTGAAGATAATACTTTCTTGCTTAATATTATCAATTAGAATAGCTCCATGTTTTGAAAACTGAATAATTATGTAGATAGCAACAAAAAATATAATCGCAGGGGAAAAATATCCTATCCCAAAAGCAAGTTCGGAAAAAGCTTGACAGGTTACAGTAGTATCAGTTGATATACCTTAATCTCTAACAATGAAATATCATAACCACACAAAAACGACACTATATCTATGAAAAAGAGGATTGTAACCGGAATTCATGAAGGCAACAATATATTGCTTATATTGCAATATTACACAAATTTTACATGAAAGACAACTACAGCTTAACTTTAGGCTTACCCGCAAATGGCATGCCCAACTTCATGATATGCCACTAAATTCTTGCTCTTCCCGTCTATCATCACTGTTTCTTCCATTCCAGCCACAATCCTATCAATAGAATCGTCAATCTCTTTTGATGAAATTTCTGTCTTTCCACGCCGACCAGTTAATATAGCAGCTTTATTCAAGAGGTTTGCAAGATCAGCGCCACTGAAGCCAGGTGTTCTCATTGCAACTACCTCGAGAGAAACATCGACATCAAACTTTTTATTACTACCATGAACCTTTAGTATTTCAGTCCGTCCTCGAATGTCTGGAACATCAACTGATACCTGCAAAAGCATTATGTTCAGTAATTTACTCACTAATAAGGGATTATTTGTTGCAAATTATAAAATACTTGACTTTGAAATTCAATGCTTTTGATCCACTTCTCGAACTTTATCACTCACAACTGAGGCATCAACACCTATTTTCTCAGTGAGCCCAAGTTTTTGGTCAAAAGATGCAACTGTTGCCGAAGTCGTTGATGATAACTGGAGCTTCTCATGAAAAGTCTTTGCTTTATTGACAACATCCTTCCCTAAGACAAAGCCTTTGGCTACCATGCTGGAGACTACATCCTCTGCCTTCCGCAAGGAAGATTCAACACCAGCAGGAGTTTTACTTACATTTACCTGCCAAAATTTGCAAGTTATAAGACTGGGACAACGTACTTATGTAGGATAAATAAATATAAAATCAGAACATCTACGCCAGGCTCACAGATGAAACCAAAACACCAGGTGGAAGCTGGTAATCTGGATCCAGAGTTATTGTAACCGACAGGTCAAGTATTGTTGCTCCCTAGAATATGTGAAAGTGAAACTCTGTTACATTTTATTGTATATATTACAGCTTAGGCAAACTTAGTCACAACAGTAAAACAAAACACCAAACCATTATAACTGCATCCAATCATACAATTACGTTACAATAATACAACCAGATACATGTCCTACATCTAATACTTATGGTAAAAGCTATTCTTTCCAATTACTACAAAAAATAACCCACCTAGAAGGAAATAGTTAGTGCACCAAATGGTTAGATTAACATTAGTAAGATTTTGCAGTAAACTAACACACTCCTCCATTTATATTCAATCTTGTACTGAGGGAAGATTGAAATTCAAGGTAGTTCGCTGTTAGGGGATGTTTTTATCTAAAGCAGAAAAGGGATAATTTTCTGGCATGGCTAACATAGTAGTCAATACAACATGCATGACTGACACAAAAGTATTTCACCGGTCTCTTTTTGTGAAGACTTCATGATTGGTGAATACAATGGTTTTTTGTGTAACTCAACGGTATTATGTTTCGAAAAGGCTGAATATTCCAGCTCAAAGTAATCCGTTATGGACAGTGGTATAATCACCAGAGTCATAAGGGATGCCTCAGTAACAATACACCAGAGTCATGAAATATGTACATTGACAACACCACAACAATCATCAACTATAACACTAAAGCAAAAAACCAACAAAACACCCCAGTCTGCCAAACATATGGTCAGTGAAAAATTTGCACCCTAAACTGAAAACATAGCGCCCTGCTCCAAAGCAGAGGCAGAAGAATCCTATCCAACTCCTTGTGAAGCAATACTACCTCCAATACCTATGCTGGTTTTTAACACCAACACGGGTCAATCTAAATTCCGTAGAAGGATGAAACAGGCACCACACGGCACAATCCAAAGCCCCAAAGAACTCCGATACCAGATTCACTGTCATAATAGTAAAATTCACTTGGACAAAACCTGAATAACAGGATCCTGTTGTCACTCACAAGAAGACACAATGCTGAAGCCTTGAAGTTGGTCTCTATACTAATAGGCTGAATTTGACAGACCCACGTATCAATCAATCAAGACATGCACTAAGCTCAGAAAAACCTTAGAAAGCTGCCACATTCACATAACCCCCTGCAAGTGAAACTCCTAGCCATGATTCAAAACCAGACTAAAGCTCTGGTTGTGTCACACAAAACCACAGAAAACCATGGCTTCAACATACTATCAAGACAACCACCTAACCAAAGCCATATCACCTTTGAAGAGAAATCAATCACCATACTGTATGGGATGAAAAACTCCCAAAATGCTGCACACTAACTGATCCGAAGTACACGAACTGGTCCACGCGGGCTGGTCGTTATGGAGGTGCCCGGATGGGTGCTGGTCGTACTCGCTGTCCGGTAAGTAATTAAGGAGAGGTGGTGGTGTACCTGCAAGGCACTCCGACGCTCAAGTAAGAAAGGGTCAGAGAAAAGGGGCAAGTACAAAGTATTAGTTCGTAGGGAGAATATTTGATACCTGACCCTCTCAAGTGAGAGGGTTTATATAGGGTTCTAAGCGCGTGGCTAACGGTCCTATTTTCGGGGCGAAATAACCGTTTTTCCTAAAGAATCGGTCGTTGCCCAAACTAGCTGTTACAACGGGCAGGGTGTCCAAAACTAGCCGTTATGTCGGGCATATGCTTAGTTTCGGGCATCTGCCCATGGCTGTTCGAGGAGCACTGAAGCTGTGCGTGTTGGGCAGAATGTCCGGGGAGGAACGTATGTTCCTTGCCCGGTGGGAGGGGCAGAAAGGTAACTTTTGCCCTTCTGTGGATTGGACTTAGGCGATTTGGGCCGCTCTGTAGCAGAGGCTTATTGGGCCAATTCTATCCATTGGTCCAGTCCAGAACACTAACTATACCAGGTCCAAGCCTCCTTACACATATATCCCTATTACATTTCTACTTGGATAAGACTTACACCCCTATCCATCGATCATCATTTTGGATTCGAGATCTTTGAGCATTTGTTGCGCCGTTTCATAGGCTTTCAGATGAGAATCTGAACCTCTCGGCCCATCTGTTACTGCAGGTTTGACTCTATGCAGTTTTTCCTTTGCTTCAGAAATTCTTTCTTGTTTCGTCAAACATATTCCTAAATTCTACATCTTGTTGTTGTCTGAAGCTACCGTAAGCGCGCAGTGATAGGCTTCTTCTGCTTCAATGTAGTTGTTTTGTTGCATCAGTGCCCATCCCAAGTTTCCCTTCATTTACCAACAAAATTCAAATGTCAAGTTCCATACTATCAAGTACGGGCATCCCGAACACGACATTGACACTGACGCGGTCACACATAACTAAAGTTGAAAAATGATGAATTCTAAATGGATTAAAACAAAATTAAACTGTGCTTACCAACAATCTAGTGGCTTCTTGTTCCACTAAGAGTTGAAACTTCTTCTCTTGAGATCTAGCCGACTTTGAATATTTGACAGCCAACACACACTTCTAGACATTTTCATACTATAAAATGAAGTCTAACAAAGAAGTATGGCAGTTTAGGTTCAACATTTACATCTGGATATGCCCCGAAACTGCTCAATATAAAAAGAATTTTTTAAGGTGCAAAACGTGCAATTTTAGAGCAGCAACTTCAAATGGAAAACTGCTGGCTTCATCCTGATGTTAGCAGACTGAAAGTAAAAGATAGCAAAATTACAAACTTAACTCACCATAATAGCCATAAAGGTCAGTCAGACTGCCATAGTAAACACAATTTCAGCCAAATAATGAATCTTTTAACATTTTGAGACAGGTAAAACTTATCATGTACATATTTGGAACCACAATGGATTTTTCAAAATCAGAGTCATGACGATTGTACAAAATCATAGAGGAACTTACCATGATTTTGTCAAACTCACCCTGAATCCAAACATAGAGTATAGAGTTTTTTTTTTTAACTACATATGGAACTTAGATTGACCTTATAAAGAGGAACAAAATCAGAGAAAGAAAAACATAAATGCAATATTTGTGACAAGCAAATGGCAGCAAAACCAGGTTTAGAATGGTACAATACACAAAGTGATAATTGGCCTGATAAACATTTGGTGGCTACAAAGAATAAAAATCACCTTGACACCAAACCAAACATGTTCTACCAATAGTTTTCGGCCAATGCTGAAGTGAGTGCTCAAGCAAGGAGAAACTATGATTCAAAGGTTTCTCTACCAATAACAGCAAAAAAAAAATTTCTAGGATTATCGCCATCAAGTCAAGCAAGGGCTGAGCATCAATGACCTAGGCAACCAACAAAGAAAGAATAATCTATTAGTAGACAAATAAAATGCAGTAACTAAATAAATGATCAACCTACCCCATTAGCAAATTCCTCTAGGCATATGTAAATAAATGATCAACTCTTGTGAACAGTAGTTTACCAAGTAAGGTCGTGTATCGACTTCTTCTTGTATACACGTTGCTGCCACTGCTAGAGCTTCACATAAAGAACGGCATATATTGCCCCAGATTTCTCTACAGAGCTGATAAGCTCAGATAAAACTTCACCTAAAAATATACAACATGCATGAGAATTCAGCAGATTAAAAGATTATTCTGGCAAAGCCCATAACTCTGAAGTAGAGGTACCTTCAAATTGTGTTCTGTCAACATTTTTCGAAGCTTGATACTGGTCATTGCAGAACACAACCAAATCTGTTTTTCCTTTGTGACCCTTTGGAATAAACATGTATAAAATCCAGAACGAAATAATCTGAGTGTTCTTTCTGACACATAGAGTAAAATCGGAACAGCGAGACATTGTCCATTTTTTACATTTGGAGATAAGCAATAACTTTGGAAGTGCAGGTCTGTACCTACTAAAAGCAATATAAAATGTTTGCTTCACTCGATTTATGTTGTTCTAGTGTCACTTAATGTAATAACGTTCTTATCACTGCCATGACTTAATTAACATTTATATTGTGAAAATCTCAGTCATGTTATTCTGTTTATCTTATTTTGTGAGACACGCGATACATAATTTGGCAGAGAAGTTTGGATGAAAGGCACGCGATACCTACAATATTTCATATTATGATTGTTATAAAATCTAAGAATGTGAGTCCATCAAATAATTTTTTTTTGTTTCTTTTTCTTTGTAATCATGGTAACTGATAATTGTATCAAACATTAGCTTCACATTAGTTATAAAGATATTACCTCATGTACAGATACGACCCTGAATCATGGCAGATGTGTTTCCTCAGCTACTGCAATATAAATAGGAGCGGTAACTGAATTAACACCAACACCAAAACCAACAAAAACACAGCCAAGTATGAGAATATAAGGATCTGGTGCAGCAGCCATGACAATTGCTCCAAGGACGAAGAAAACATCTGCAATGATGGTTGCCTTTTTTCTTCCATAAGTGTCATTAATCCAACCACCTATTACTGCTCCAACAATTGTACCAGCCACTGCCATGCTAACAATTGTTTCCTGAAGAAAATGATTGTGTCTGACTACAGGGAAATCATCTTTAATATAGAGAAGAGGTCCTGATATAACACCTAATATATAGATAAAAATAGAGACAAAGAAAAACTTTTGTAGTTTGTACCAGTGTAGCCAAAAAGCAATCCACCAATGCTAGCTACATAAGTGAGTCCTAAAATGTAAGGATTATTGAACATAGAAATTTTTCTTTCAGGGATAAAATTCCATCTTAGAGGATAAGAGATAAAAATATTTTATGAAAGTTCCATCTAGTTATAAAGTTCCATCTTAGATTTTAAGCATCAACTCCAATTATTTTGTGTGACATACATTACAGAAATGAAATTGCCATCCAAATGTCTTACCGTCCAAATGTAGTGAATCAATGTTTCATTGAGATCTTCCAATCTGTTTTCTTTCAATAGTGTGTTCATCTACAAAAACATTCAAAACTTCAAAACATTATTATGTATAAAATCTTACCTACTACAAAAACATTCAAAACTTCAAAACATTATTATGTATAAAATCTTACCTAACCAACAACATTTAAGCTTCTCTTTACAAAGGAAGGATTCGTAGGCCTCTTTCCAGTTACAAGTTCGAGTAATAGAACTCCATAGCTATATACATCTGTCTTCTCAGTCGCTCTCCCACTTTGTAGTTACTCTGATCGATATATAAATAATATACCATAAACCATTTAATCATTTACCGAGATATATTCAAAATCCACTTCATTGCATTATGAGTTAAGAATCTATAATTAATGACAAGTACAGTTGCATTACCTGACAGGGGTGATTGTAATCTGTCAATGCATTAAAGACAGGTACAGTTGCATACTTTGAAAGAGTAAGTATGCCGTGCCATAAAACAAAGTAAATCAAAGACAACACGTCAAAATTTCATTATCGCAAATAAGCAAACCTGAATCTGTTGTGTATTCCCAACTGTGATATTGGATAATGTCCAACATGCTTCTTTCTTAATGCTTTTTTTATAAGTATTAGCCAAGAGATTCATAGTAGCAAATATCACAAAATATGTACAAATGTCCAGTGAACATGAGAATGCTTAGCAGGAAACAAACTGATACTAACTACATCAGTAAATTTCAAATTTAAAACCATTTGCCAAGAACAAAACATGACCATGATTATGATAAACAGAGGCAAAAACACCATATAATGTATCAGCATCTCCATGCATAAATACAACACTACGAATCGAAACCGAAACAAACTCGAACCCAATCGTAACAACAATCGACTTCAAAAATGAAAAAAACAACAATAATAACTTAAAACAAAGCTGGTAACAGAGTTAGAGATGATGACCAACCGAATTAAATGCTATCGTTGCTAAATCGAAGTCGGGCGAGAGTTGAATATGTCATCGTGATTGAGAGCTGTTGTGAGATTGTTGTTGTTGTCGTGGTAAATATCGTCATTGTCGCGCCGTTGCTGCTGTTAACCCCAATCGATCTTCCATGGAAAGGAAGTGATGACCCATTTTCATTGCATACCACAATCGTTCTTCCATCGCGTAGAGGAAGGAAGAAGAAAAAAACAGAAAAAAATTGGCGGAGGGGGAAAGAGACACAGAGAATACAGAGAGAAATAGGGTTTTGGGTGAGAGAAAGAGAGATGGGGAAAGGGTGTGACGAGAAGGAGAAGAAAATGAGAGATAGGGGGGAAAGTCTGATGAGAAAGAGGGGGAAAGGTTTGAATAAATGATGCCATGTGTACAAAACCAAAACTCTGATTGGTCAATGTATTTTCAATTAGTGAATTACGAAAAAGGGTAAATGGTAGTGAAAATGATTTTTGAATGGAAGGGTATATCAGAGAAAGACTATGTAGTTTCCAACCTTAGTTAGGAAGTTGATTGGTGAGATGAATACATATTAAGTAGGAGCGATGTAGGGTTTATTATGACATATCTGGTGCAAGGATACGTCTTTCGGTTGTGTGTTTGATTCATAGTGATTCTGAAAAGAGATGAGTAAGCTTGTATCATGATACTTTGTTGATGTATTGCAGTTAGTCATCATCTTTATTATTAGTATTATTACCAAATATATTTCAATTCTTAAAGGGATGTAATGTTGAAATCCTCAAACAACCGGATTCTAAAGGCATGAAGTGTTAGGATTCTTAAGGCATCAAGTTATGGAGATTTGAGGGGTGGTATATGAATTCACATCATATTACTAAGACTAGTGAATAAAGAATGTGCAGGGAACTTAGATTTAGAGCAACATAAATCAGGTTATACATACATATTTGAGATGTATCCGAATTCACATCATATCATTAGCACTAATTCTAGAAATCATAATAATCCTTCTTGTATCAAGACTAGAGCTAGATCAGCACTTGGTCCAGGATCAGAGGTCTGCGGGAGCACACCTCCAAAGCATAAGAATCCCACACATCCATTTTGTCATAATCAACACCCTGGTAATAAATCTCAGCTCATGCTCCAAAGCTTGAATATCTTGTCAAGTTGATTAAGCTGAAAAGGATTTGGTGTAGCTTTGACTTCGGCACCTTGACATATTGGCTTCAAGGTCAACAGCTCAGCAAAAATGCTCCCCACGACCCACTTATCAACATGTACAATTTATGTTCCAAGAAGCAACTGAGGAGCACTGTTCTTGATCTTGATATGCATATTTGTTTAGTTGATCTATGTCCTGCATGCAGTACAATACAATCAATAACGTTTGCAGATTTGAATCCCTTAGAATGCACGCACTATGGTGACTAAATGTTGCAGTTTGGATCCCTTAGAACAGGAATGAGATATGTATTTTATATTTTAGTTTAGCAAGTTTACAGAAGCTAATTAACAGTAATTGCATGAGTTAACCACTAACTTTTGAGTCAGCTCTAAAAGATTCCAAGAACTTGAGAAAGAAATAGACATAGTAAGTAAGTTACGGCGACAATGAATTTGGAAAAATTGATGAAACATTATGCTAAACTGATGAGCATATAGTAACAACAAAAGGTAGAAACTCCATTCTGGAAACTAGTAGAAGTACGTAGCATATAGCCCCACATCGCTCGCGCAGTAATTTAACGAATAGTTTATATATCCAAACGGGGAGTCGTAATGTCACGACCTTACTTGAACAGGATCTGTTCTATAGGCTTGTACTACTGTGTCCTTGATTTCTAAGGAGACAGGAACATAAATCTGGTGGATGAACTGTGACCGTGTGATCGGAGCGTGAATAACGGTTCAGTGATGCGACTCTATGAGTGTTATCATGTGTGACTGTAGATGATCGTTCTCGGTCGGCACTGACTGGCTGAGTCATTCACACGGTAGGCTGACAGATTTCAAATTTTTTTTTATTATCTTCCATCAAATTAATTTTTATTTAAATATTTTCTACATCAGATGAGTTTCACGCTTAGTACCTGAACTCGCTTGTTCCGTAAGAGAAGAGAGTTTATCTTGCATTTATTTGTCTTCTCTTTCTTAAGCTTTCCGTAAAAAGTATAACAGCAAGCAAATGCAATGTTCCACATGCATTTCAATTTGGAGAGGTAGAAGAAAGAAGGAAATAAAAGATGAAAAGGACCAACCTTTTTTTTAATGAAAGAAGTTACTACATATCTACTTCAGACTGAGCTAAGTTATGTGGTGGGGAATATGCCACGTTGAAAATAAAAATAAAAATATTTAAAAGGGCAATATTGTAATAACATACCAATATTAGCTACACATTGTTTTGTTTCACCTTAGTAGAAAACATCACACTTTTTCAATTCACACACTTACATATATCTACCATATATACTATCACACTTTTAAAAATAATAATAGAAAAAAACAAAATAAAAAGACAAAAGTTTTATAATTAAATATAATAATAATAAACATATGTCATTAACCCATTTAATGTGCTTTATTAGGAAAAGCCAAAAAAAAAAAAGGGATTTGGTTGTGGAGTACATTTGAATTTGGTAAGTAACATCAATCCTAGTAACTTATTTAGGTTAAATAAATTATTTTTCTATTACTTCAATTTACTTTATTTATTATAAAAACACAAAAATAAATTTTATTAATTTACTCATTAAATTAATTTAGTCTTAAGATGTTAATTGGGTTTTATCAAAAATAAAAATAAAATGAAAAATAAGATAAAGAAATAAACAAGGGATGGTGGGGGCGTGGCAGTATAGTTTGTTCTCATTTTTTTAATTTATTATTTTTTAGTAAAATTGGAAATAGTCGATTCCCATGTTTTTTTTTGTGTTTTTATTAATTTAATTTTTAATTTTTAATTTTTTTTGTTTAAATAATTCAATTTAAAAATCATATCATTTTAAATTAGAGATAATATATTTTTGGGCCATTGACTTAAACTTATCAATTTAACAACCCACATGCCAACTTTGTAGTTCCTTTTTTTTTATTATTCAAATTTAATTAATTTTATAATGTGGGATAATTGTTGTAATTAATCTAATTAGATTTTAATCAAAATTCTATAAAAGTCATTAACTAGGGATATAACTTTAAATTAATTAAATTAATTTAGTATAATAATAAGGGATTAGTATAAATAAAATAATAATTAGATAATTATGGATTAAAATACATGAAAGCATAATTAAGGATTTCAATCAATATTAAGGATAAATTTTAGAATAATTATGTTAAGGATTAATTATTTTAAAATTATTAACATTAAGGATATAATTTGGAATAAATAAATAGGGAATATGAGATAAATTATTAGGGTTTTAAGGGATAAAAATTGAGGATAAAATATATTGGAATAATTATGGGATAGTTCTAGGGAATAATTCTTAGGGATAGTCAAGGGATAAATCAAGGGATAAAAAATGATAGAATTGAGACTAAATGGGATGAATCATGGGATAGAAATGAGACACATTTTTTTTGGATAAAACTCTTAGGGTCCAAAGAGTATAAAAATTAGGATTTGGGATAAGGGGGTAAAACATGGATTTTTATATATATTGTTATAATAAATTTATTAAAAGGGATATTTTTACAATAAATTAAAGGGATAAAATCTATGTCAATTATCTAAACTATAAGTCCTTTACCCTTGTGCATTGAAGCATTTTTTTCCAAACATCTCTCCACCCATGTTATGTGAGAATCTTTTATGGGATATGTCATACCCCAAATTTTGACCACTAAGATTTCCCATCATTGTGCAAATCATCATCACAATATAGGTGTATCATTATGCCTCATTAGTCTCCCCAAAGATGGGTGAGCATCCACTACAATCAAAATTAGGGTTTCAAGCCCTCTCAGAGTTCTTAGACAAAGGATGAATCAAGGAATGACATGATCTTCAACTTGTCTAGCCTTTCAAACATCCTCAATTGATCAAGAGGACTCACACATCAAGGATCATGCACAAGGCTCCAACATTCCAAGTGGATTAAGCCTCAAGATCGCTAGTGTCACCAAATTAGGGTTTTGGTTAACCAGGGCCTCCAGATGAAAATCTTCCTCTGGGCATGAGCCAATGCTTCAAAGCATAACCTAAGATGCTCCAAGGAACATCATGAACCCAATCATCAAGTCAATTTAACCTCAGGGGATGCATTCACAAAAAAATCTGGAATTAGGGTTTCTTGACCTAATTCACCCCTAAGTTGACTTTTGGGACAAAACATGAGCCAAGACTTCAAGAGAGGATTTGAGGGTCTCAAATACACCACATTGATCCATTTGCAATAGTGGATTGATCCAAGAAGCTTGAGCAACAAGTTTTAATTTCATCAGAACCACAATTAGGGTTTCGCGGGAAAAGTCAACTGTGCCTTTGACTTTTGACGCAGGCATGCTCCCAAACCTTGGGACATGATTCAATACACCCTATAATACCTATAAAATCAATCCATCAAGTTTGATTTAGGTCAAGGACTTGATTTAATAGAGGATCGTGCAGTTTGAAGTCCATTTGACAAAAAGTCAACTGTGCACAAAAGTCAGCTTTGACTTTTTGAGATTTTTCACAATTATGGTTCTTTGACCCTAAAATGATGTTAATGTGTGATTGGGATCATCATTCATCAAGAAAAATTAAGAAAAGTGGGATAACTTGTAAAAGGGGTAACCATAAAAACTTAGAAGTTTTTCTAAGTTATGGAACAAAGTGGCTAAGGTACCAACTTTGGAGGATCATATCTCCTAAACCACAAGGCCATTTTTCCCCATTCAAAGCTGTATTTGTAGCTCTCATGGCCCTCTATAAAAGCTTCAACTACACCTCACTCCAATTCATCATGGATTTTGAGTTATGATTGGATCAAAATGGCTGAAAACATAAAATGCCATTTTTTCCAACACTTAGTGAAAATTTCACTAAGTCAGAATCTGCCTTCACTTTTTTCCAAATGTAGGGGCATTTTTCACTTGGATCCAAAAGGTATCAAAATAAACTATGATCACACATATGTTGTATCATATGAGAGCTTTCCAAAATGGCCAAGAACTTCACCAAACTCAATTTGAGCGAGAAGTTATGACAGTGGCAATATGCCTTGCTACAACTGTCATAACAAGGCAGATTTGGGAGTTTTGATCGATTTGCTCAAAATTTGCAAAGGGCAAGCAAGTCTATCCATCTGAACACCTCAAGGGGAGACCAAGGAGGGACAAACACTGATCCCTAAGCCTCCCAAGTCTTTGGAACCAAAAGTAGCATGCCAAACCTAGAAATCCCTAAAAGAGGGACAAGACTCCAATTTTGTTTTGAAGCATTCAATGGATACACCAAGGTGGCATGGACTGAGCCATTTCCAACTCAATTCACTCAAGACATATCTAAGACCAAGGGAACCAGTAGTCTGTGCCCTAATCTCGAGTCAATGGCTAGAGGAGACTTGGATTCCCATTGATCAACATTGGCCAAACCTCTGATGCAGTTGCCATTTACTGTTGCAGCCAAAACAAACTTGCTCTACTATAAATAGAGCTCATTTGTGATCAGTTTGAGTACACCAAAGCCATCAAACATATGCTTTCCTCAAAATCACCTTCTCACTTCCAAATTAGCCTTCCAAAGCAAGTCACTATCGGGTTTTGAGATTGAGAGCAATTCCAACCAAACCAATCACACACACACACACACCTCATAAACATTATATAGAGGTGATCCAAACACTCACAAGTGACCTGTAACACCAAAATCTCAAAGTCACCTCTCAAAACCTCAAAATTGGAATTTTGTGCATTTTTCAAGCCATGTCTTGATTCAGTCACTTTCCAAGCCAGATAAGACTTCAAACACACTCCAAATATCATCCTTGAACTGTGCCAAATGGTTCCACACATCTGGAACACCATTTGAGAGAGTTGCTATTTTGGCCACTTTTGCCCCTTTTGCAAGAAAGAGCTCAAACTTGTTCCTGAGGTTTCCAGCTTATTCCAACCATCCTAAAAGCTTCTGAGAGATCATTTGAGGGTGTCCAAAGCATCAAATCATTTCTGGAACAAAGCCCTTGGCAGATTGCACAAAAGCTCCAAAAAGGGGTAAGCATCACAACTTGAATTCTTTGAATCATGCTTTCCTTTGATGTCCACTGATCATGCATCTCTTATACATGTTATATGTGTTATGTTTGCACCAATTTATCATATAATTCATACATGTACCAAGAGATAGCACAGAAAATGCAAATCATGGCCTTTTTCAAAACCACCATCGAGTTTTTCAATAGGAGCATGATTTGAAAAAAAACACCAGCACCATTGGATTCCTTGTGAAATTCTAGGCAGGATAGATCTAAATTTTATCCCAATCCATGGAGAAATGAGAAAGTTATGGCCTTCACGTTTCTAACCAAAATCTTGCCTTGCCTTGCCTTGGGCCAGGCCAAAAACAAGGCAAGCCTTGTATATTTGTGGTTGTGTTTCAATCAACGGATGTATCACCACCCCAGTGGTAAGGCGCGCGCCCTGTACACAAGAGGTCTGGGGTTCGAATCCCCCTCGCCCCAGATCCTCTTTTTTTACCACTTTTTTCATATTTTTCATATTTTACTATTTTTCATATTATTTTTAATGATTTGAAAAATTAATAACTCCCTCAGTTTTAATTATTTTTTATTGGTTCTTTTTGCAAAAATTCACAAAAATATTGAAATATTTTATTCCACAAAAAAATCAAGTTTATATTATTTATTTAATATAGTTGGTATTTTTGTGAATAAATTCATTTTAATTGTTTTTTAAACATTTTAAAATTGAATTCTCATGTTGAAAATCAAAACTAAATGAATTTTAATTCGTATTGTGATTAAAAAATCATTTTCCAAATCTCAACCAAAAATCACAAGTTATTTATTCAAACTTATTTGGTATTTTATCATTTTTTATTGATTTTCCTTGAGAATTTACTTTTAAAATGATGAAATTAGGGTTTCTTTGATTTCTACCCTCACAAACCTTTTTCAAACACTTTGGGCCTCTAGTAGAGTGTGAGACCCAACCCTTTTTGAAAACCAAAATAATTTGGGCCTCAGTGTATTGTATAAGTCCCGACACCATCAAAAAGTTCGGCGCGATCGTCGCCTTTTTAACAAAAATCCTTTGGGCCTCTAATAGAGTGTAAGACCCATCCCTTGTAAATAAAACCTTTTTGGGCCTCTAATAGAGTATAAGACCCATCCCTTGTAAATAAAACCTTTTTGGGCCTCAATGCATTGTATATGACCCAGTACGTTAAAGAAAAATCTCGACGCGATCTCCAGTTCAAAAATCAAATCATCTGGGCCTACACTTGTGTTATAAGCCTCATTCCTTTTCTTTAAAACACCTTTGGGCCTCTTGAGAGAGTGTAAGACCCATCCCTTTGTACAAGAAAACCTTTGTGGGCCTCAGTCACTTGTATAAGTCCCTGTACAATTTCAAAACAACAGTGCAATCACTGATAAAACCTTGGGCCTCTCCTTGAGTTATAAGCCCCAACAATCTTTTCAAAGTACTTTCTCCTTTGATTAGAATATAATATTGTTATCAAAGCTTTCTTTGTTGAACAAACTAACAAAACATCATGGAAGCTATACAACCGAGTAAGTGTTTACCAGCTTTCTTTACCCGCTTTCATATATATATATATATATATATTGTGGGGCTGCTCACTGTAAGTCTTCTTTCATATCCTTTTATAAACTTGTTAAATATCAACAGTGTAATACTAGTATAGTTATTTAGAGTTTTCCCCGGTAACTACGTCTAGCACTAGGTAAAGCTCTGTTGGTCACTCTTAAATACAAACAAAACTAGACCCCCCATAGGATTACCAGATACAGTCTTCCCTCCTCTTGGGGTTAAACAATATGGAGACGTGAAAGGCAGCATTCTCGGTGAACCCTTTCTCAGACTGTCACCCTTAGAAATTGTCAAAGAAACTCTAACTCCCCAGAGATGATCTTTTCTCCGTGAATGACATCTCTTGAGTTTCTTCCAAATTCTCGGACTTTCCTGGCTTGATCTATTCTCAGTGAATGGCATGTCTTGACCTTCTCGGGGTTTGGGGACCCACGAGCTTCTTAAAAGCATCCCGCCTCCTCTTGGACGTTGTACAAGGACCATTCGGCTTCTTAAAAGCTCTCATGCCTTCTCTTGGGCTTAGTACAAGGACCCAGAGACCTCTACAGGTATAGGAACAGAACTTAGTCATCAATTTGCTAGAGCTGTCTTTCTAAGTCAAGTGTTAGACCAGTTAATGGGCTGACCTTCATCCCTTAACATACCAGCCTTTTCTTGGGCATCATACAAAGATCATTCACTATCTGAGAATCGATTTCTCACAACACCAGTAGACTTGAACAGTGTCAATACCCTTTGGATTTCCCATTTCCTCAAAGAAAAGGAAATAACCATGATCCTCTGATCAGTACCAAAGCACAACTGTACCTTTAATCTTTCCCAACATGGGTCAATTACTGTAAACTCACAGAAATTCTCGCCAGAGAAAAGAACTCAACTGTCACAATACAGTAAAAATTCCAACTCAGACCATTTTACTGTCATCAACCCATCAGAGCCTCATGGTATCTGATATCCTTCATAAGAACTGATTTTCTCTTTTATCCAACATACTGGACCTGTCACTAAACTGAAACAGTCACCATCATAGATAGCCTCCTCTTGGGCTTTGTACAATGATTCTCCCCAGCGGAGCTAACCTTTTCACACTCTCTTGTTGAGTATAAAAGACTCTCTTGTTGATTCAAACACTTTAGCCTCCATCTCGGGCTTCATACGAGATAGAAAATCACTCTCTTGTTGAGTATAAAAGACTCTCTTGTTGAGTCAAACACTTTAGCCTCCATCTCGGGATTTATACGAGATAGAAAACACTCTCTTGTTGAGTATAAAAGACTCTCTTGTTGACTCAAACACTTTTAGCCTCCGTCTTGGGCTTCATACAAGGCACAACAAAAAAATATCTTGTTGAGTATAAAAGACTCTCTTGTTGAGTCAATCACTTGTCAAACAGACTCTCTTGTTGAGTCACTCCCCTTTTAGCCTCCATCTCGGGCTTCGTACAAGGCATATAAAACACCCTCTTGTTGGGTCAATAGCCTCCTCTTAGGCTTTGTATAAAGAAAACCCCGGTTGAGTCAATCAAACCTTTTAGCATCAAAGTCATGCCTTGCTCATAACATACAAACATCAACAACTCCTCTTTAGAGATGACAAATTCTCTCTCATCCAACCCTTCAACTTCACATCTTGGGCTTTGAACAAGATACAAACCACCTTTAGCTTCATGTCTTGGGCTTTGAACAAGACACCAAAATAACCTTTTTCCTCCCATAGAATAGGAGGAACTACGATCGCTCTGATTTCCCTGTTTCATCAAACGGGAATACGTAGGCATAAGATTGAAAAAATCTTAGCGAGTATACTAATAAAAAACCCAAAATCCAGTATCTCGACCAAATCAACCCAAAAGCATCAAATCTAAACACATTACCAAAAACTTCACAAATAATCTAGACACTGTGTTCTTAACAAAATAACCAAAGATTGGGCCCCACATCCACATAGCATCTGTAACCTAACAGACCGCTGTTCAAACTTAGTATGCAAGCAGGGTTAATTGGAGACATCTATTTCCCTTCCTTAATCAGCTCAATAGGATAAAAAATGAATCGAACTGTAGTACCCAAGCGATAGTGACTCAGGACCACAAAAATCGCGCTACAGAAAAAATGGCGCCCACCGTGGGGCCCATATTCTCTTTCTTACAATCTTCGGTGAAAACCTTGAGTTCACAAAATGTCACAGAAATGGCGACTCTGCTGGGGAGTCATTGTCTGTATAGGATCATAAGACTAGAGTTCTAGGATGATTAAGACAAATATATATACTGTTTTCCTAATTGATATCTGTGTTTATTTTTCTGCTAATGGGAATGCGTGTGATGCCGCATGTGGAAAGATTGAGTATACACCTAAGATACGTGATGGCAATGCGGGTAATCTTGCGGCGAGTGAATCCCAGTTAAGAGTCCCCGGTCGACCATCAAACTCAATGGAGACTCCCTTTACAGATACATTGCCTATGCGACTTCAGTTGTTGAAAGTAGTGTGGTCGACTGGGTTATCTGAGAAGCTAAGGTTTTTAGTAGACTTAAACCATTTTGTAGTGCGGAAGCTATCAGAAATAGTTGTCACGTGATACTACCCTCATCTGAGATCACTCTAAGATACATCAGCTCGCTGGCGATCCGCTTGCTGTTGTTATCCTAAGAGGGGTCAATGATTTTGCGGACAGGTACAAAACATCACCAGTATAAACCTTGGGGGAGGGGGGTAGATCCTTGACTTCATGACACTGACCCTTTGACCCCATGTTTTTTCTATGTTTTTGTGTGCCGCATTCATACATTCATTTAAAAAACATTAAAACCAAAAAAATATTCTCTTCTAGTCTCTCTTTTTCAAATTAAACTAAGACAATGATTGCAAATGTCAGAGAAAGGATATTGCGCTAATGGATTTCGGTAGAAGGAAAACTCACAAGTACACCTTCAAGGTTCCAAAGTTAGAGGATTTGAGAGGTTTGGCGAGAATGATCACTAACCACAAGGCTTTTAGAGCCAAGTATGGGGGACTACTGTCTCTGTTAAGGGTTCACGTAATTGAAGGAATCCTGTCCACATTAATCCAGTTCTACGATTCGGTCTATCACTGTTTCACATTCCCGGATTATCAGCTAGCACCAACGTTGGAGGAGTATTCTCACTTGACTGATCTGCATATCACTGATCAATCTTCCTTTTCTGTACTGGAAGAAATTCTAAATGATCAAACTATTGCAAGAGCAATTTGTTTGGATGAGTCAGAGGTCAGGAGTCACATGACCACTAAGGGTGGAATCCAGGGTTTGCCAGCTCAGTTCTTGACAAAGAAAGCTTTATACTTTGCTAGTATAGGGAACGTGGCTGCTTTTGAGAGCATCTTTGTATTGCTCACCTACGGGTTATTTTTGTTTCCTAACATCGATAACTTTGTAGATATCAACGCCATTAAGATTATTCTGATTGGAAACCCTGTACCGACCTTACTCGCAGATGCGTATCATTCGGTACACTTAAGGAATTTATACAGCGGAGGAATGATCACATGCTGTGTACCCTTGCTTCATAAATGGTTCACTTACCATTTGCCCAAGTCTGCTGCATTTTGGGATCAAAAGAATACTTTACGTTGGTCGCCAAGAATCATGTCTCTTACCAACACTGACATCGATTGGTACAATCGAATCTACGACGGAATCAAGATCATTGACCGTTGTGAAAATTTCCTAAATATACCCCTTATAGGAACTACGGGGGAATCAACTATCATCCGGTGTTAGTTCGTCGTCAATTTGGATACCCAATGAGGCATGTCCCACGTAATGCTCATCTGGAAGGTCTTTTCTTCAAGGAAGGAGAAAATGATAGGGCACTAAAGACAGAAATAGTGCATGCCTGGAAACACGTTCACAGGAAAGGACGAGAGTCTTTAGGAAAACTAGACTGTGTCTCGGTGGAGCCTTATCTCCACTGGGTACAAACTAGAGCTCTCAAGATGAGGATGCCTTACCCTCGCCAGGAAGTTCTTCCATTAAGGGACTCTGTCCTTTATTTTATGTCTGAGACAGAAAAACTTCAGGTGACTCTCAACAAAGTTGAACAGGAGAAGAGGTCTTGGAAGAACAAGTACCGTATTCTCAATGTGGAGTCCAAGAAAATACAACAACTGTTAAGAGAAAAGGATGCTCTAATTGAGATTTTAGAGCAGCATGCTGTGGAGAATCAGGATGACCAAAGGAGTTTGCTCGCTCCTTTCACCTGGCAAAGGAATGACAACCCGACAGCGGCCCAAGAGCCCCGGTCAAAGAAAAGGAAAATTTGCAATCCACTGTTTGATATTTGCAATCCAATTATTAAAGTTTATTTTGATTAAACAAAAAAATGGACAATTAACATAATCATTGCGTATCATTCATTATTCTCACGTAACACATTCTTCTTACCTACGAATCTCACGTTTGCATCTCGATTCTAGAGTCAAACTGTCTCATTCATACAATACTCGAGCCAATCTCTAGAAAAAGATGGATGATCTTGAGGAAGAGAACAGAGAGTTGAGAGAAGAGATCGACACTCTAAAAGAGGATCTGAGGAAGCTTCATAACGACATGCAAGCTCTAGCAGAAGCTCAAATGCAACAACAAAGGGCTGTGATCTCAGAGATCACATCAACGCCCATAATGGAGAAGTATGATCCTAGGTACAAAATGCCGAAAGATCGTCCCTGGGGTATGCCACTTAACTATATCCCGGAAGGATATGTTCTGCCGATCACCGAGGATCAAGGAACCGCAGCAGGAGCCGCTGGGCCTGAAGGTTACAAACTTTGGGAAAGCGAAGATGCCAGGGGCATGACAGTAACTCCTGAAGGTTACAAACTTTGGGAGACACCGAGAGTCTCGACCATAATGACTATACCACCACCCGTGGTACACACTGTCCCGGAAGGACAGATTCCACAGATACCTTATGGTGGAAATGAAAGTATGTTCGACAGAATGAATGAATTCCAAGAACAATTCTTGGAGATGCAGAAAGAACTACAAGAACTACAGGCCCTTCGCGGTCAGGATTTATTTGGAAAGGACGCCGCAGACCTTTGTTTGGTCCCTAATGTGAAAGTTCCGCATAAATTCCAGGTGCCCGGTTTTGAAAAGTACAAGGGTAACTCTTGCCCTCAAAGCCATTTGATGATGTACGCTCGGCGAATGTCAGCTCAGACAAAGAACCAGGAGCTACTAATTCACTACTTTAAGGATAGTTTAACCGGTGCCGCATTAAAATGGTACATGGGCTTAAACCGCGCTACGATCGGCACGTTCAGAGATCTAGGCGTTTCTTTCGTTCAACAATATAAATACAATTTAGACATGGCACCGGACATAGATCAGCTCAGATCGATGTCACAAAAGGACAAGGAAACCTTTAAGGAGTACGCTCAGAGATGGCATGAAATTTCCGCTCAGGTTTCTCTACCTCTGGAGGAAAAAGAGATGACAAAGATCTTTTTAAAAACCCTGAGCTCATTTTACTACGATAGAATGGTTGCCAGTGCGCCCAACGACTTCACCGAAATGGTGGGCATGGGAGTTCGTCTTGAGGAAGGGGTCCGGGAAGGACGTTTAGTTAAAGATGCTGGATCATCAAGCAGTACAAAACGATGCGGTAGTGCTCTCCCTAAGAAAAAATAGCAAGATATTGGGAATATCTCTCTCGAAAAGCAAAGGCGAAGATATCAACCAGTAGCAGCTGTAACTCCTTCTATCAACCCCGCGCCTGTTCCTACGTATCAACCTCAGGTTGTGTAGAGCCAACCGAATCAACAACAATATCAGCAAAGGACACAACAGCCTCTTCAGCAGGCCTGTCCCCCGTACAACAACAACCGTACACCGCGACCACCAGGGTTTGACCCTATACCCATGTTGTATGCAGAACTGTTTCCATTATTACTGGTCAAGGGGCATGTCCAAACCAAGTCTTCTCTTACATTACCAGAAAATATGCCTTTTTGGTTCAAAATAGATCAAACTTGTCCTTACCATCAAGGAGGACCAGGGCACAACATAGAAAACTGTCTCAATTTCAAATCCGACGTGCAAAAGCTTGTTAGGAGCAGGGTCTTATCTTTCAAAGATACGAATCCTAATGTTCTCACGAACCCGCTGCCTCCACATGAGAAGGCTGCAGTTAATTTGATAGAGGGAGAATCCAATAACATCTATCAAATTCACGATGTACTCTTATTAAGGGCCAATTTAGTCAAGATGCATTTTAGACAGAGTGGATACGGTCATGTGCCACCTCATAATTATCACCAGTGTGATATCTGCTCTAAAAACAATCAAGGATGTTTTGTGGTGCAATCAGCTCTACATGAACAATTGGATCTCGGGGGATCCAAGAGCATCAAGTTCGTGGAGTCAACATGACCTATACGAATTCCAACATCATTCAGAACCACGACATCCGTACAATGAATGTCAACTTGGTGACGTTGCACTCAAGGCAAAGCCAGTATCATAATCTTCCGCGACACGATTATAATTCCTATCTGACTTGCTCGGTAAACAAACAGGGATGCTCTTTTGTACAAGAGGCCCTCCAGCGTCAGATGGATCTTGGGTGGATCCAGGACTACCATGATAGAAATCCTTATCAGATCAACATGATTCAAATCTTTGATATTCGTCTGATTAATACCAGCTTGGTGAAATTACACGCCAAGCAAGTCTAACTTGGTTTTCTCACTTCGCATAATTATCAGAACTGTAAAGGATGTTGTGAGAGTAACTAAGGGTGCGTTCTCGTTCAAAGAACTTTACAACACTTGTTAAACCATTAGTGGCTTCCGATCTATCTGGATGAAGACACACAACAAATCAGTGTGCTTAATGGGAACCCTACTCGGCGTTAAAGTCAGGATGTCCGATCTATGGAAACTGACCTGGTAAGGTTGCATTGCATTCAAAGCGAACGTGGCCAAGTGTCACCACACAACTATGAACGCTGTAGAGTCTGCTCGGAGAATAACCAAGGATGCTACCTTGTGCGGGCAGCTCTTCAAGGCCAGTTGGATCGTAAAGAGATTCACCCGTGTTTGAGTTCCAAGCCAATCAACTAAACGCCTGACTACTTCGCTGATCAAATCAAAGATGTTGTCATAATCTCTGATCATTAACAGAACAAGGATGTTTGTACCATCATCCCTCTACTGGACGAATCAAAGGTTCCTAGCCAGGAACTGATTGAAGTTACCTACGACAGTCAGAAAAATCAGAAGGCTCTTATAATTATCTATCTGCCGATACCATTACCGTATGAATCAGCTAAGGCGATCCCTTACAAATACGGTGCAACAATAATTGAGAATGGAAAGGAAATTCCATTACCCTCCGTCGTGAATATTGCAGACATCAGTCGGGTAACACGGAGCGGTCGAATCTTCAACCGAGGAGTTGGAGAACCTAACAAAGAAAAGGAACTTCCGACAGAAGCTCCTGATCCACCAGTCAGTCAATCCAGTAATCCCGACCTTTCGAAAGACAATGATGAGATGCTGAAGCTCATCCAAAGGAGTGAATACAACATTGTTGAACAACTGTTACAAACTCCTTCGAAGATCTCTATGCTATCACTTTTACTCAGTTCCGAAGCCCACAGAGAGGCTCTACAGAAAGTCTTAGAGCAGCCCTTTGTGGAACAGGATGTGTCAATACGACGGTTCGATAACATCATCTCTAACATCACTTCCTGCAACAACTTAGGATTCAGTGATAAGGATTTTCCAGAGGAGGGCAAACGTCACAACATGGCGCTCAACGTCACAGTCAACTACCAAGACGATGCTTTACCCAGCGTACTGGTAGACACAGGATTGACCATCAACGTTATGCCGAAGTCCACTTTAATGCGACTATCATTCAAAGGACCCCCAATGAGGGGCAGTGAGGTTATCATCAAAGCCTTTGACGGATCTCGAAAAGCAGTTATCGGCGAAGTCGACCTTCTCATAACTATCGGTCCTTACACTTTCCTAATCACTTTCCAGGTCATGGACATCCGGGCAGCGTACAACTGTTTATTAGGAAGACCTTGGATACACCAGGCTGGGGAAGTCACTTTGACGCTGCACCAGAAACTGAAGTTCATCAAGAACGATCAACTCGTCACGGTCTGTGGAGAACAAGCCTTGATCGTAAGTAACTTGTCATTATCTACTTGTATAGAACCCGAGGAGGTTGTTGGAACTCAGTTCCAAGCACTTTCGGTGAGCAATGAGAATCAATCAGGGAAAGGAACCTCTATTTTCTCATACAAAGATGCTCTCGAGGCAATTGAAAGTAACAATACGAAAGGATGGGGACAACTTGTCATTCCCACTGATAATAAAACAAAGAAGGGTCTTGGTTTTTTTACGACCTGCACCCAGACAGTTGCTAACGATGAAAGTCTTCATCCCATTCAGAACTTCTTCCACAGTGGAGGTTTCCTTCACCCTGTGCCTCAAGCAGTCCATACCACCAACGAGGGAGATCCCTCTGATACAGAGGAAGAGTGGAAGTCCTATCTTAACAAGGACGGTTATATGTCTTAGGAAGAAGTGCCTACGCCATTTTTCTATCCCCCACAGAGTCTGAGATTTATACCAAGGTCAGAAGTCAAAATGATGTACGGAGATTGTGACCCGGAAGGATGCCGTGCTCCACCAAACTCATTAGAGGAGGACACTCTGATGAAGGACAACTTTGACCACGACTATTTTGGCCCAATGGATGGCATGCTTATCTGGCAGCCATACCCAGGAGACTTGGGGCAAGAAAATCAGTCGAATAATGAAAATCAGCTGAGCGTCATTGAAAAAAATACCTGCGTCCCCACCATGTCATGGGATCAACACTCAGGTCATTCAAAAAATATCCAGCACGACGATGAATTTGCAACGTTCGTCGGACTAGAATTCATCAACTATGCTTTTCCTGAGGTCAACGTCATCGAGAGGGATGACTCCTCCAGTTCCACATAAGTGTGTAACATCTTAGGACAACCGAGTGGAAAATACGACTATATGGTCAAGTACACTGCTCCTGAGAGCTCTCGTATCAGGCTCGAAGACATCCAACCAACTAGATGAGGAGATTTGTCTGAGAACACAAAAACTATACAAAATACAACTAAGGAATCCTCCTACGGCGACTCTGCCTGGGAGACAGATTCCAATGATTCTGTTCCACCAGAAATCAGCATTATTTCTGAAGACAAATCAAGGAAGGTACCAGAATTTGTGATTCACCAAGGAGTTCACCGCCAATGGGTTGCTGTCGATGTTCCGAAGATTGTTCATAAGTCAAAGTAATTGCCATCTTTATCTTAACCTTTCACCTTGCCCAGGTGAAACAGATGTTTTGATAGGGCTCACTTTCTGTAATTATCCCTCTTCGCTTTGCCCAAAGCGATAGAGTTTTGTTTTATAGGGCTATAGTTTCAAGAATCGACTTGTTCATAAATAAAATAACGTCGTTCTGTAATCTCCGCATTAATTTCTGTTTTCTCTTTTCGCTTTTCTTAGAAAATGGTAATCCTAAAAAACAATTCAAAATAAACAAGTAGTTTTTTAAAAAAAAAATACACTGCGCACTTGCATTTTCTCTATCTCTTCTAAACACAAGTCATACTGTCATGCAGATTGCTTGTTTTAAACCCCGTTGAAACATACGATCCAATACCTTCTCCCAACTTTGAGTTCCCGGTATTTGGGGATGAAGATGAAGTTGACGACGAAATTCCAGAAGAGATCTCCCGACTACTCAAACAGGAGGAAAGGTCTATTGAACCTCACAAAGAGCCGTTGGAAACGATCAACTTAGGTTCAGAAGAAGAGAGAAAAGAAATCAGGATTGGGGCACTGCTCAGTCAAACTGTCAAAGAAAGTTTGATAAAGCTTCTCAAAGAGTTTCCCGATGTATTCGCTTGGTCCTATCAGGACATGCCAGGGTTGGATACCAACATCGTAGAACATCATCTACCATTAAGATTAGAATGTCCGCCAGTGAAACAGAGGTTAAGAGGGACTCACCCGGACATGGCCATCAAAATCAAGGAGGAAGTACAGAAACAGATTGACGCGGGTTTCCTCGCCACGTCAGAATATCCTCAATGGTTAGCCAACATAGTACCAGTACCGAAAAAGGACGGGAAGGTCAGAATGTGTGTAGATTACAGAGATCTAAACAAGGCTAGTCCAAAGGATGACTTTCCTTTACCATACATTGACATGCTGGTTGACAGTACATCAAAGTTTAAAGTTTTCTCCTGCATGGATGGATTCTCGGGCTATAATCAGATAAAAATGACGCCGAAAGACATGGAGAAAACTTCCTTTATCACCCCATGGGGGACCTTTTGTTACAAGGTAATGCCGTTCGGTTTGAAGAACGCCAGAGCAACCTATCAAAGGGCCATGACTACTCTGTTTCATGACATGATACATAAGGAAATCGAGGTATATGTCAATGACATGATTGCCAAATCTAAAACAGAAGAGGAGCATGTGACCCACCTGTCAAAACTATTCGAGCGGCTGAGAAAGTACAAACTCCGCTTGAATCCTAATAAGTGCACATTCGGTGTCCGTTTAGGGAAGCTCTTAGGGTTCATCGTCAGCCAGAAAGGAATTGAGGTTGATCCTGACAAGGTCAAGGCCATTCAAGAAATGCCTTCTCCAAAAACTGAAAAACAAGTTAGAGGATTCCTGGGACGTTTGAACTACATCTCCAGATTCATATTCCTCATGACCGTGACATGCGCGCCAATTTTCAAATTACTAAAAAAGAATCAGGACTGATTTTGGACAGAAGATTGCCAAACTGTCTTCGACAGTATTAAGAAATACCTATTGAACCCACCGATTCTATCACCTCTAGTGGAAGGAAGACCACTGATCATCTACCTCTCAGTCCTAGAGGACTCAATGGGTTATGTGCTCGACCAACAAGATGAAACCAAAAGGAAGGAGTCTGCCATTTACTATTTGAGCAAGAAATTCACCGACTGCGAGACTCGGTACACTATGCTCGAGAAAACTTGTTGTGCTTTGGCTTGGGTAGCCAAACGTCTTCGCCAGTATATGATTCGTCACATTACTTGGTTAATCTATGAAATGGATCCAATCAAGTATGTCTTTGAAAAGCCTGCTTTCACAGGAAGGATTGCCCGTTGGCAGATGTTGTTATCAGAATACGACATAGAGTACCACGCTCAGAAAGTCGTTAAAGGAAGTGTTTTAGCCGATCATTTGGCTCATCAACTGATTGACGATCTAGAATCAGTCGGGTTTGACTTCCTAGACGAAGATGTCATGTATCTAAAAATGAAAGATTGCGATGAACCATTACCCAGTGAAGGGCCAGAACCAGGTTCCCAATGGGGACTAATTTTTGACGGAGCTGTTAATCATTACAGAAACGGAATTGGGGCAATCATTGTAACACCTCAGGGTACCCACATTCCTTTCACCGCCCGACTGACATTCAAGTGCACAAACAACGAGGCTGAATACGAAGCTTGTATCATGGGTCTCGAAGATGCGATCAACTTAATGATCAAAAACTTGGATGTATATGGTGACTCAGCTCTGGTCATCAATCAGATCAAAGGAGATTGTAACACATATCAATCCAGACTGATTCCTTACAAAGATTACGCAAGAAGGTTGTTACCATTCTTTAACATAATCGAGTTTCATCATATCCCTCGTGAAAATAATCACATGGCTGATGCATTAGCCACTCTCTCTTCCATGATTAGTATAGGTCAACAAAATGACTTACCTAAGATTGACATAATGCGCCTTGAGCGGCCCGCTTACATCTTCACGATTGAAGCAGTCCTAAACGACAAACCTTGGTATCACAATATCAAATGCTTCCTTCAGAAACAAGAGTACCCACCCGGGGCATCTTGGAAAGACAAAAAAACCCTCAGAAGGTTGGCAGGCAGCTTCTTGCTGAGCGGTGATACACTCTATAAGAGAAATTTTGACATGGTCTTGCTCCGATGCGTAGACAGACCAGAAGCAGACATGCTGATAAAAGAAATTCACGAACGATCCTTTGGCACTCATGCCAACGGACACACAATGGCGAGAAAAATTCTGAGAGCAGGGTACTACTAGTTAACTATGGAATCCGACTGCTACAAGTACATGAGGAGATGTCCCAAGTTTCAGATATACTCCGACAAAATCCATGTACCACCAATGCATCTCAAAGTTCTTTCTTCCCCATGGCCTTTTTCTATATGGGGAATCGACATGATTGGCATGATTGAACCTAAGGCTTCGAACGGACATCGGTTCATTCTGGTAGCCATTGATTACTTCACCAAGTAGGTCGAAGCAGCGTCGTACGCTAATGTAACCCGACAAGTGGTGGTCCGATTTATCAAAAACAATATCATATGCCGTTATGGTGTTCCGAGCTAGATCATTACTGATAATGGATACAACTTGAACAATAAGATGATGAAAGAGTTATGCGCTGATTTCAAGATCGAACACCATAACTCATCTCCCTACCGACCCAAGATGAATGGAGCGGTAGAAGCGATTAACAAGAACATCAAGAGGATCGTTCAAAAGATGGTTGTAACCTATAAAGTCTGGCACGAGATGCTACCCTTTGCTCTTCACAGTTATCGCACATCTGTCTGCACTTTAACAAGGGCAGCCCCTTTCTCTCTAGTGTATGGCATGGAAGCAGTGCTCCCCATAAAAGTAGATATCCCATCAATCTGGGTATTGATGGAAGCTAAGCTTACAGAAGCTAAATGGTGTCAAAGCAGACACGACGAACTAAATCTGATCGAAGAAAAGAGAATAACGGCACTATGCCATGGTCAGTTGTATCAGCAAAGAATGAAGAAGGCGTTTGAAAAAAAGGTTCGACCTCGCGTCTTCAGGAAAGGAGACCTCGTGCTAAAAAAGATACAATCATTTCTCACTGATTCCCGAGGCAAGTGGACTCCGAATTATGACGGCCCTTATGTGGTCAAGAAAGCTTTCTCAGGCGGCGCCTTAAGACTTGCAACTATGGATGGAGAGGAATTTGCCTACCCCACAAATGTTGACGTAGTCAAGAAATACTTCACCTATATAAAAAAAAAGAAAAAAAACGTCTCGGTGGATTGAAGACCCGAAAAGGCGGTCCAGGAAAAAATTAGAGACACAATAAAAAATCATCCCGGTGGATTGGAAATCTCAAAGTACAATCCAGACAAAAGTTAGGGATAATGGCAAGTAATTATGTTCAACAGGGGCAAATCCCCCAGCAGCAGTCATGCCGTCCATCAGGAAAACTCCAGTCAAGGTCATCTTCGACAGAAGCTCAGGGTGTCCAGAATTCAAAGTTGGTAGAAGAATAGCGGTCGTCATGTTTCAATGTAGCCCTTTTTCCCTTAAGTTACCATTTTCTAAACTTTGTACATACTCTATGGAATCACGCGCTTGGCTGATTTCCATCCTATCAATAAAATTTGAGCCCTCGTGCTTTTGCTTGCAATTCTCATTTGTTTTAGCTTTATAGAACGACATTTTAACATGATCAATGATTCTTGAAACGAAACAAAAATGAATTTACTTGTCAAACTTTTTCTGCTTTTAAATAAAGATGGCAATTTATTTTGACTGTTGAACATCGAAAGAGCATCGATCGCTTCTCCAGAAGTAATCGAACCTCGAAGTGCAGAATCAAAGTACTTCTTCTAAACCAGTGCGCTTGAATGAAGGATCAGCTATGTTAGATGTGAGTATTCCATCTGACATCCTCGACCGAGTTCTTACCTTCTAAGCCCGACCAACGGTTGTTCCCCGCAGGGACTATCTATTCTAAGTAAGGCAGAATTGCTATCGTGAACAAGTGATACTTTACATCTCCCACTGTGGCCGAGTATCCAGTCGTGTTCATCTACTAGTCCGTATGTCGTGTCAGTTGTGTCAGCATATACATACATACATCATGCATTGTTGATTTACATTCATAATCATGTTGCATCACCATCACTCTAGTCGGTCTTATCCCCTAGTGATAACGGTCCTCTCAATCAAGTTGTCAGCTCTTTCCTCGTCAAAAGAGGAACTATCTAAACGATCTCTCCTCCAGTTTATTTCTTGATTGGAGACAGCCCTTGACCACTTTGATAACTTGAACCTCTGAAAGGCCAGAGAACCTTTAGCCAACGTCACTCTTCGCCATTGAAGATGATGTCTCCGCTTTCCCGGATTAAGGAAAATCCCCAGAGAAAGCCTCTTAATCAGAGATTCGGCAATACAACAGTTTTTCTCCTAAAAACCGCTAACGAAAAGGTCATCAGCACCTCAAAATTAGATCACATCATATGACATTTCTTCGAGAAGATCCCGAGAAAAGTATGATGAAATACCCCAAGCAGAAACAGTCTCTCAAGGGACTCGTTTTCCCTAGTAGAATCAACAAATGGCGTCTCCAACAGAGAAGTTTGTACACCTCTACAGCTCAGATGACTGGGTTCCCCAACAACTCTGACATCAAATTTTTTCCATCAAATGGCATCTCCCCAGGAAAATTCGACGAGAAGTTTGAGGAAAACCGCTACGCATAGCGTACCTTGTCAAGAAGTTTATTGACAAAAGAAACTGAGACCAGTTCCTTTGTAGGAAACCAGGATCGAGGGGAAGTTTATTTCAGAAACTAAGACCAGTTCCTTGGTAGGAAACCAGGATCAAGGGGAAGTTTATTTCAGAAACTAAGACCAGTTCCTTGGTAGGAAACCAGGATCGAGGGGAAGTTTATTTCAAAAAATGAGACCAGTTCCTTGGTAAGAAACCAGGATCAAGGGGAAGTTTATTTCAGAGACTAAGACCAGTTCCTTGGTAGGAAACCAGGATCGAGGGGAAGTTTGCCTTTTCTAAGTATCGACGCTTAGCAAAAGAAGATGAATGTGTAAGCTACCATTCATAACCGCCATCAAAATTTCAGGTATTCAGATATTTAATCCTCTTGCACCCCGAATGCCCGAATACCTTCGCCATTCACACATTCGGGTCCAAGAAGATTAAATAGGGGCATCTGTCATACCCCAATTTTGACCACTAAGATTTCCCATCATTGTGCAAATCATCATCAAAATATGGGTGTATCATTATGCCTCATTAGTCTCCCCAAAGATGGGTGAGCCTCCACTACAATCAAAATTAGGGTTTCAAGCCCTCTCAGAGTTCTTAGACAGAGGATCAATCAAGGAATGACATGATCTTTAACTTGTCTAGCCTCTCAAACATCCCCAATGGATCAATAGGACTCCCACATCAAGGATCATGCACAAGGCTGCAACATTCCAAGTGGATTAAGCCTCAAGATCGCCAGTGTCAC
Organism: Lathyrus tuberosus; assembly: GCA_022829125.1. Lineage (NCBI taxonomy): Eukaryota > Viridiplantae > Streptophyta > Magnoliopsida > Fabales > Fabaceae > Lathyrus > Lathyrus tuberosus. The sequence continues at coordinate 5,343,611 of JALAZF010000308.1, read as the reverse complement.
CAAATTAGGATTTTGGTTGACCAGGGCCTCCAGATGGAAATATTCCTCTGGGAATGAGCCAATGCTTCAAAGAATAACCTAAGATGCTCTAAGGGACATCATGAACCCAATCATCAAGTCAATTTAACCTCAGGGGATGCATTCACAAAAAAATCAGGAATTAGGGTTTCTTGACCTAATTCACCCCTAAGTTGACTTTTGGGACAAAACATGAGCCAAGAACTCAAGAGAGGATTTGAGGGTCTCAAATACACCAAATTGATCCATTTGCAATAATGGATTGATCCAAGAAGCTTGAGTAACAAGTTTCAATTTCACCAGAACCACAATTAGGGTTTTGCGGGAAAAGTCAACTGTGCCTTTGACTTTTGACCCAGGCATGCTCCCAAACCTTGGGACATGATTCAATACGCCCTATAATACCTATGAAATCAATCCATCAAGTTTTATTTAGGTCAAGGACTTGATTCATAGAGGATCGCGCAGTTTGAAGTTCATCTGACAAAAAGTCAATTGTGCACAAAAGTCAACTTTGATTTTTTGAGATTTTTCACAATTATGGTTCTTTGACCCTAAAATGATGTTAATGTGTGATTGGGATCATCATTCATCAAGAAAAATCAAGAAAATCGGATAACTTGTAAAAGGGGGTAACCATAAAAACTTAGAAATTTTTCTAAGTTATGGAACAAAGTGGCTAGGGTACCAACTTTGGAGGATCATATCTCCTAAACCACAAGGCCATTTTCCCCATTCAAAGCTGGATTTGTAGCTCTCATGTCCCTCTACAAAAGCTTCAACTACACCTCACTCCAATTCATCATGGATTTTGAGTTATGATTGGGTCAAAATGGCTGAAAACATGAAATGTCATTTTTTCCAACACTTAGTGAAATTTTTACTAAGTCAGAATCTGCCTTCATTTTTTTCCAAATGTAGGGGAATTTTTCACTTGGATCCAAAAGGTATCAAAATAAACTATGATCACACATATGTTGTATCATATGAGAGCTTTCTAAAATGGCCAAGAACTTCACCAAACTCAATTTGAGCAAGAAGTTATGACAGTGGCAATATGCCTTGCCACAACTGTCATAACAAGGCAGATTTGGGAATTTTGCTCGATTTACTCAAAATTTGCAAAGGGAAAGCAAGTCTATCCATCTGAACACGTCAAGGGGAGACCAAGGAGGGACAAACACTGATCCATAAGCCTCCCAAGTCTTTGGAACCAAAAGTAGCATGCCAAACCTATAAGTCCCTAAAAGAGGGACAAGACTCCAATTTTGTTTTGGAGCATTCAATGGATGCACCAAGGTGGCATAGACTGAGCCATTTCCAACTGAATTCAGTCAAGACATATCCAAGACCAAGGGAACCAGCAGCCTGTGCCCTAACCTCTAGTCAATGGCTAGAGGAGACCTGGATTCCATTGATCAACATTAGCCAAACCTCTGTTGCAGTTGCCATTCACTGTTGCAGCCAAAACAAACTTGCTCTACTATAAATAGACCTCATTTGTGATCAGTTTGAGTACACTAAAGCCATCAAACAGATGCTTTCCTGAAAATCACCTTCTCACTTCCAAATTTGCCTTCCAAAGCAAGTCACTATCGGGTTTTGAGTTTGAGAACAATTCCAACCAAACCATTCTCTCACACACACACACACACACACACACACACACACACACACACACACCTCATAAACATCATATAGAGGTGATCCAAACACGCACAAGTGACCTGTAACACCAAAATCTCAAGGTAACCTCTCAAAACCTCAAAATTGGACTTTTGTGCATTTTCAAGCCATGTCTTGATTGAGTCACTTTCCAAGCCCGATAAGACTTCAAACATACTCCAAATATCATCCTTGAACTGTCCCAAATGGTTCCACACATCTGGAACACCATTTGAGAGAGTTGTTATTTTGACCACTTTTGCCCCTTTTGCAAGAAAGAGCTCAAACTTGTTCCTGAGGTTTCCAGCTTATTCCAACCATCCTAAAAGTTTCTAAGAGATCATTTGAGGATGTCCAAAGCATCAAATCATTTCTGGAACAAAGCCCTTGGCAGATTGCACAAAAGCTCCAAAAAGGGGTAAGCATCACAACTTGAATTCTTTGAATCATGCTTTCCTTTGATGTCCATTGATCATGCATCTCTTATACATGTTATATGTGTTGTGTTTGCACCAATTTATCATATAATTCATACCTGTACCAAGAGATAGCAAAGAAAATGCAAATCATGGCCTATTTTAAAACCACTATCAGGGTTTTCAATAGGAGCATGATCTGAAAAAAAACACCACCACCATTGGATTCCTTGTGAAATTCTAGGCAGGATATACCTAAATTTTGTCCCAATCCATGGAGAAATGAGAAAGTTATGGCCTTCACGTTTCTAACCAAAATCTTGCCTTGCCTTGCCTTGCGCCAGGCCAAAAACAAGGCAAGCCTTGTATATTTGTGGTTGTGTTTCAATCAACGGATGTATCACCACCCCAGTGGTAAGCGCGCCCTGTACACAAGAGGTCTGGGGTTCGAATCCCCCTCGCCTCAGATCCTCCTTTTTACCATTTTTTTTCATATTTTTCATATTTTACTATTTTTCATATTATTTTTAATGATTTGAAAAATTAATAACTCCCTCAATTTTAATTGTTTTGATTGGTTCTTTTTGCAAAAAAATCACAAAAATATTGAAACATTTTATTCCACAAAAAAAATCAAGTTTATATTATTTATTTAATATAGTTGGTATTTTTGTGAATAAATTCATTTTAATTGTTTTTTAAACATTTCAAAATTGAATTCTCATGTTGAAAATCAAAACTAAATGAATTTTAATTCATCTTGTGATTAAAATATCATTTTCCAAATCTCAACCAAAAATCACAAGTTGTTTATTCAAACTTATTTGGTATTTTATCAATTTTTATTGATTTTCCTTGAGTATTTACTTTTAAAATGATGAAATTAGGGTTTTTTTGATTTCCACCCTCACAAACCTTTTTCAAACACTTTGGGCCTCTAGTAGAGTGTAATACCCAACCCTTTTTGAAAACCAAAATGATTTGGGCCTCAGTGTATTGTATAAGTCCCGACACCATCAAAAAGTTTGGCGCGATCGTCGCCTTTTTAACCAAAATATTTTGGGCCTCTAATAGAGTGTAAGACCCATCCCTTGTAAATAAAACCTTTTTGGCCCTCTAATAGAGTATAAGACCCATCCCTTGTAAATAAAACCTTTTTGGGCCTCAATGCATTGTATAAGACCCAGTACGTTAAAGAAAAATCTCGGTGCGATCACCAATTCAAAAATCAAATTATCTGGGCCTACCCTCGTGTTATAAGCCCCATTCCTTTTCTTTAAAACACCTTTGGGCCTCTTGAGAGAGTGTAAGGCCCATCCCTTTGTACAAGAAAACCTTTGTGGGCCTCAGTCACTTATATAAGTCCCTGTACAATTTCAAAACAACAGTGCAATCACTAATAAAACCTTGGGCCTCTCCTTGAGCTGGTAGCCCCAACAATCTTTTCAAAGTACTTTCTCCTTTGATTTAGAATATAATATTGTTATCAAAGCTTTCTTTGTTGAACAAACTAACAAAACAGCATGGAAGCTCTACAACCGAGTAAGTGTTTACCCGCTTTCTTTATCTGTTTTCATATATATATATATATATATAAATGTATTGTGGGGCTGCTCACTGTAAGTCTTCTTTCACATCCTTTTATATACTTGTTAAATATCAACTGTGTAATACTAGTATAGTTATTTAGAGTTTTCCCCGGCAACTACGTCTAGCACTAGGTAAAGCCCTGTTGGTCACTCTTAAATACAAACAAAACTAGATCCCCCATAGGATTACAAGATACAATCTTCCCTCCTCTTGGGGTTAAACAATATGGAGACGTGAAAGGCAGCATTCTCGGTGAACCCTTTCTCAGACTGTCACCCTTAGAAATTGTCAAAGAAACTCTAACTCCCCAGAGATGATCTTTTCTCTGTGAATGACATCTCTTGAGTTTCTTCCAAATTCTCCGACTTTCCTGGCTTAATCTATTCTTGGTGAATGGCATGTCTTGAACTTCTCGGGGTTTGGGGACCCACGGGCTTCTTAAAATCATCCCCGCCTCCTCTTGGGCGTTGTACAAGGACCCTTCGGCTTCTTAAAAGCTCTCATGCCTTCTCTTGGGCTTATTACAAGGACCCAGAGACCTCTACAGGTATAGGAACAGAACCTAGTCATCAATTTGCTAGAGCTGTCTTTCTGAGTCAAGTGTCAGACCAGTTAATGGGTTGACCTTCATCCCTTAACATACCAGCCTTCTCTTGGGCATCATACAAAGATCATTCACTATCTGAGAATCGATTTCTCACAACACCAGTAGACTTGGACAGTCTCAATACCCTTTGCATTTCCCATTTCCTCAAAGAACAGGAAATAACCCTGATCCTCTGATCAGTACCAAAGCACAACCGTACCTTTAATCTTTCCCAGCATGGGTCAATTACTGTAAACTCACAGAAATTCTCACCAGAGAAAAGAACTCAACTATCATAATACAGTAAAAATTCCAACTCAGACCATTTTACTGTCATCAACCCATCGGAGCCTCATGGTATCTGACATCCTTCATAAGAACTGATTTTCTCCTTTATCCAACATACTGGACCTGTCACTAAATTGAAACAGTCGCCAGCATAGATAGCCTCCTCTTGGGCTTTGTACAATGATTCTCCCCAGTGGAGCTAACCTTTTCACACTCTCTTGTTGAGTATAAAAGACTCTCTTGTTGAGTCAAACACTTTAGCCTCCATCTCGGGCTTCATACGAGATAGAAAATCACTCTCTTGTTGAGTATAAAAGACTCTCTTGTTGAGTCAAAACTTTAGCCTCCATCTCGGCCTTCATACGAGATAGAAAACACTCTTTTGTTGAGTATAAAAGACTCTCTTGTTGAGTTAAACACTTTTAGCCTCCGTCTTGGGCTTCATACATGGCACAACAAAAAAACTCTCTTGTTGAGTATAAAAGACTCTCTTGTTGAGTCAATCACATGTCAAACAGACTCTCTTGTTGAGTCACTTCCCTTTTAGCCTCCATCTCGGGCTTCATACAAGATATATAAAACACCCTCTTGTTAGGTCAATAACCTCCTCTTAGGCTTTGTATAAAGAAAACACAGGTTGAGTCAATCAAACCTTTTAGCATCAAAGTCATGCGTTGCTCACAACATATAAACATCAACAACTCCTCTTTAGAGATGACAAATTCTCTCTCATCTAACCCTTCAGCTTCACGTCTTGGGCTTTGAACAAGATACAAACCACCTTCAGCTTCATGTCTTGGGCTTTGAACAAGACACCAAAACAACCTTTTTCCTCCCATAGAATAGGAGGAACTACGATCGCTCTATTTTCCCTGTTTCATCAAACGGGAATACGTAGGCATAAGATTGAAAAAATCTTAGCGAGCATACTAATCAAAAACCCAAAATTTAGTATCTCCACCAAATCAACCCAAAAGCATAAAATCTAAACACATTACCAAAAACCTCACAAATAATCCAGACACTGTGTTCTTAACAAAATAACCAAAGATTGGGCCCCACATCCACATAGCATCTGTAACCTAACAGACTGGTGTTCAAACTCAGTATGCAAACAGGGTTAATTGGAGACATCTATTTCCCTTCCTTAATCAGCTCAATAGGATAAAAAATGAATCGAACTGTAGTACCTAAGCGATAGTGACTCAGGACCACAAAAATCACGCTACAGGATAAAAACAACCAACACATCAATTTTTTTAAGAAGAACTACGATACTCTGACCCCTCATTCAATATGAGAGTACGTAGGCATAGAGTTGTAAACTCTAACGAGTGCAATTATAAAAAATCTTTTCTAGGTTTCTTATCTTTTTTTGTAAATAATAAAATAATTTTGTAAATAAATAAATATTTAAATAATAAAGTAAAGCTACCCTAGGCAAACAATTAACCCTAGAATTAGAGGAGGATCCCATTGAATACAATGGAGGTGAGGGGTGCCTAACACCTTCCACCCATTTAACCGACTCCCGAACCTTAGTCTCTCACCCTTAGTTTTTAGGTTTTATCATTATTTCCATGTTCTTTAGGAACAAATAAATGATGATGACGACTCTGTCATTTTGCCGACCGCGACATTATATAAAGGGCCAGGAGAGAAACTCCAAAAAGAATACCTCCCCGGCATCGAAGGCGAAATTGAGGCCTAAGTGCCAGAAGCCACGATTGCCTTCTCTTATAAAGTTGTAGTTGGAATCCACCCTAACAATGATGAACTCATGGTCATTATCATCAAATGCGACAAGCTCAAAAGAGTCCTCATAGACCAAGGAAGTTTTGTGAACTTTCTGTATTGGTAGGCATTTAAAAGACTTTGCCTTGACCCAGAGGACTTAAAAACCTTCAAAAGTTTGTTGTTTGGACTCTATGGGGAGCAAGTACAAGTAAAAGGATACATCACATTGAAGACCACTTTGTATACAAGTATTATATAGGGAGCATGTGCAATTAAAATGATTCTATAAGGCGACCAAATTTTAACCAGTTGGGCGCCGCCTTGTCCATTTTGTATTTATGCATGAAGTACCCGCTCTCGGATGGGCGAGTGGAAGTTATCTAAGAAGATTAGGAGATTTCCATTAAATGTTATGTGGAGAGCCTCAAACTAAAAGTGGTCCGCACTCTGGGTATAAAAGGTAGGAAAGTGGGCTCAGGAATAAAGCTGACAGAAGGAACCTATAAAGGCGAGGAGGCTCCCCCTCTAACTAGTAAAGAGATTAAAGATTAAAGGGTTAGAAGGAATGCTTTATGGAGCCATTTGCATTTTTGTCGTCTATTTGTTTTTCCTTACCTATGTTTAGCTATTTTGTTATTGATTTTTATAGGCGAGTATTATATCTATGCCAATTTTAAGGATAATTTATTTTGTGGGGTGCACTCTTTTTCCTCTACGTTTTTCATAGGGTGAGGGTTTTTAATGAGGCACCTCATTTTATTATTTTAGAGAATCCGTGTTTGATGTTTATTCCTATCTTTGCATGAAACCTAAAATCTCAAGAGAAGTTTTCCCTATGAGGTGATCAAAATGTTGGATCCCTAAGTGAGATCCTTGTCTCCCATAAGAGGCAATCAAAACTGTACTTGTAAAAAAGTACATGGTGTCCATGTTCCCTCTGCAAGGGCAGGGAGACTTAAAGGCCTTAGTAGGTATAAAACAATTTTGGTAGTGAGAACTTGCTCACGGCGGCAAGAAGCCATGTGTGGTGGTTTTTGAGACTGTTTAAGGGACAAGCTCGCGTTAGGGGAGAGGCCATGTTGGTGGACGACGCTCTTGGGTTGCCGGCGGGCAGTTAGATTGATATTGTGTTACGACTACTGGTATCATAGTTTTCTTTGAGTAGTGCAAAGTGTGTATGACTTAACGTGTGTTATTTATCCCATTGAGGGATAATGTATTTATAGTAGTTTCTAGCACCCATGGTTTTTTACCTACCGAACGTGGTCTTAATCATTCCCTTCTTACAAGGGAGGTTATTAATTGTCTATCTTCTAGGAGTAAGTGGATAATCTTTCTTAACTGAATCCCACATTCGAGAAACTCTTTGAGTGAATCCTTTAGATTATGTATGGGCGGTCCCATTATTAGGAGAAGGCGCCCTAGTCTAGGATTTTACCAAATATAACACTACACAGATCCTCAAGCACGAGGGCTTTTCTTTAAAGGTCGAAGTGTTGAAAACTATCTTCCCTTCTTCGGAATGCGCCCCTGGCCCTGTTGATAGCCCCCTTACCCAAGGGAGGTCTCTTTGGGTGGCAAAGCTCCTCCTTTTTGGGCGACTCCCTCAGCGGCATCCAGATGGGTTCGGGGACGAGTTCCAAGGAGTATACTTCCTCTCCCTTGATGTTGGGGAGACAAGAGTCTCCTGTATAAATTTCCTATTAAACCCCGTGGCCTTCGAGGTGTCTAGCTTGGACAAAAGATCTTCCAAAGTTTATTCTATTAATGTCATATGTCAGTGGTAGTATTGCAATGTATCAAAGTTGCGTATGTGTCTTTCAATATTAATAAAATGAAATGTTTGGTTACTTATAGTGTTGTTCATAATTAAATGTCACATTCTATTAATGTCGTAGCCAGTGGTACTGTTGCAATGTATGGAAGTTGCGTATGTGTCTTTCAATATTAATAAAATGCAATGTTTGGTTACTAATAATGTTATTTATAATTAAATGTTTTATTCCCTAACTTTATATGATACATAGTCGTACTTAGCAACAATAACACGTCCAACATATGGCCCAATTCTTTGGGCCCATGAACTTTTCTTTTCACTATATAATAACATGCAATCACTTTCACTTACTTGTAACCCTCTTCTTCAACATAGACACAAGCAACCTATATCACAGCCATATCATGAAGTATATGGAAGGTTCACTTTGGGATCTACTTGGTGACCTACCAGTGTTAGCATCCTTTGATTTTATTGCAATTCCAACTATTGTAAGAACAACTTCTATTATATAATTTCTTTGTTTAAAAAGTTTATCCATTTCACAATCTGTAACACTTCTTACTTATATATTTATTCTATCATTCATACATCCATATGTGGAAATTGACCCTTTATTCGTGCATTAAGTTGGTCGCGAACTATCTACCCGATGTTGGATCTATGACGAGTTGTATGAATTTGACGTTGAATGGAACCGAAGTCTAATAGATCCACTACTTACTCATGGATGGAGTGAAATACTTCATTGTGTAGATTTTCCATTCAATTTTAATATTTTTCATCTACAATATTTTGGCGATGGGCAGTTTTTGTTTATTCCTATACTAGACTACGAAGTTATTGAATTTGATTTTCCTCATTGGCACACCCTATCACTACCGGATCCAACTAAACTATCATTTGAAATCTTACATTCTGGCCATACAAATATTGAAGGTGTATGTACCCTGGTAAGATATCTATGACTTATGGTGTTCTCTATGGAGTACTTCAATATTTTTTAAAATGGTAGCTGTTGAACAATTTTTTTCTTCATAATTTGGATAGAGCCTTTTTACATATCATTGCAGCCCAACAATACACCTCTCTAATTTTAGTGGGACCTTCCAATCAACCGTTTACCTACCAAATCCAATATCAAAATGGAGACCCTTATTTTTTTGAACTGGTTCAAGATTGAATGACTTTTCTTCAAATTAATGGATTTCACAATGGAGATGTTATTAGATTTTCTTTCCATAATGTGCATTTTAGTAATATTCTCAACGTTTCTAATGTAATGTTTTGAATGGGATAATTCCGAAAATAATTATTTTCCTTCATGTTTCAATCTTATCTCAATTCATATTCAGTACATCTTGCTTTCCTTGAGGTGCCTGACATGACTTAGATAATGCAGATCTTTGAGGTTATCCTACAGTTTCACAATAGACTTTTATACATTATTTAAATAGAACACGGTAATCAAAACACCAAACCATTTGTCATTGTTGTTTTATGTCAAACAGGGCCCACTGTCACATGTATTGTTAAACAATATAACTATAAACTACCTTTTTCAATCATATCAATGCACTGCAGCATGACAATGTTATCTTATTTTATGGGGCTTCTTGAAAAGTAACTCTCGGTAACTGATTAAAATACCTTATAACCACACCTTTACTTTTATACATTATAATAATAATAACATTGCCTTTTGACTTAACATGTTTGAAAATGTTTCTAATTTTTCTTACAAACCAACTTTATAACTCAACTTTTCTCTAATTGCCACCCATTTACACTAAATCCATACTTCTTCTGCAGAATTTATATTTGGTCCAAAAAATTTATCATTTTTCATACTTTCCACTCTTACTGTTACACTACAAGAGGACTATACGTTTGGTCATTTTATCTTAATAAGGAATGAACAATGTAGATTACAATCAAACTCATGCTTCCATTAAAAGGAAGAAAAGGAAACTAATGGGATTGAATGGCAAATCAATACAAACCAGTAGCAACAAGGAAAATGTAATGAATACACCAAATAATTCATTGTTCATCAATGATAACTAAACCACACTTGAACGCACAACACCACTAAGGGATGTTACAAATGTTACTCACACTGCCCCCTCTGAGCGTCATAACATATAAAGGAAAAGTTACAAAGGAAAGGGATTTGATGGCCAATATGGAATTAATCTGTTCAATCGTTTCACGAACATGGTACCAAATGAAACCAACAATATGTTCCTCTATATCCTACCAACATTCACAGAACCACTACTACAAAAATACATCATGTTCATTCAATTCCTACAAGTATTTCAAATTCAAAATCAACTACTTCTTTCCCATCTTCCACACACCCACCCGGCGAGGGAAATGCAATTTCAGAAGATGAAGAATCTTTGACAAATAATTATGATTCAGACGAATCTTTACAAGCTGAGCCTATTATAGATTCACACCTTCAACGTTCGTTTCATATTACTTATATTACTAAATTTTAAATATTTTATCACCTTATGATGATTACAAGTTACTCTGGCTATTCATCACTGTAATATTTGTTAATACATAATATTTAGATATTGAAGACCCTATTTGGGAATGCCAGTTATTTCATGCATATATGTGGTATCAAGAGTGTTAAAGCAAATCAAGGCATACTATTGTTCCTATGTTCGAATTGTGTTGCAGGGGAGATAAAATTGTACTCCCATTGATACAACAACCACCAGAGATATTGAAATCACTTCTTTATGACAAAAAACTCCCTGCAATTAAGAATTACCAAAATCAAATTAGAACATGCAATGCAATGTTTTGCTTCACTTCTCTAGGAATGCAGTTTGATACCACACATTCTAAGTGAAAAGGTCCACCTACTTTGCGACTTCATGGTCATACTTGTCATCGAATTGAGACTTTGCTTCCGGAACAAAGCCATCCTCCGCAATATGCTTAATTGTATATATTTAACACTGAGCATGAGGTAGGTCATAAAATGGATTGTTTCAGATACTACATCTTCTTAATTATGTAATGCAACTTACATTGTCTATTTGACCAACTTTTGTACTCCATCAAACAAGGAGAATAAATTTGTTGAAATAGAAGTTGTTACAAAATTAAAATCCATGTTGGACGAGTGTAACATACATGCTAAAGAGTTTAGGATGGCAAGGGATATGTTGAAGTCCAACTCATTCTTAGACTTAAAGCTAAAGCTTATTTCTGATAGACCCGAGTACGATAGTGTCTATAACAAGCCGACTGTTTTAGAAGTTGCTGCACTCATTGTTGGTGATATTGATTCTGGTTCTCAAAGAGACATTATTATCCAGGCACGTGATGGTTATTTGCAAAGAATTAATGAGTTGCATCTGTCATACCCTAATTTTTTACTCTAAGATCCCACGTTTTTTTTTGCATCATCTGCATAATTGATCAGCATTTCATCTTGCGTAATACCCAATTTATCAAACGAAATAAACTTGTTAGATATACAGCCAAATCAGTTAAACTAAAAGTCAACAGTGCGTAAAATCGGTGGACAAAAATTTTTTCGACCCTGGAAACGTCAGTGATATTAATCTACATTTCGCGTAGTTTAACCTGGCATGCTCATTTAAATTTTTCGACCACTTTTCAGTCACATTTTTTGACAGTTTAAGCCATTTAACCGGGGAAATTTTATTTCAAGAGTTGACCAAACGCTGTATTTTTACAAATCGTATATTTTGCGCTGATCATTTTGGTATATTCATTTTATTTTTCTGAGCACTTCGATACCGGTCCAATTATGCATTTTTTACCGATTTTATTTCTAATATTTTATTTAATTTCTTTTTATGTCTCATTCATATTTTTCATATTAAGTATTTATTTTAATTTTATTTATTATTTTTGTTTTTTATATTTTAATGTTTAGATTTTGGTTTATTTAGAAACACTTAGTCAACAAGTTTAGGAAAGGTATTTGAATTTTGCCTCATTTTGTTTAAATAAGCATACTGCATGATCATGACAAATTCAATTCACCAATTAACACATATCAAACATGTCGAACTTAAAAAGGAAAATATCAAAACATGTTTCAAACATCAATCGGGGAAGAATTAGACACAATAAGCCAAAAACGGAAATGAGAATTGATGGCATTTGTAATACCCTAAATTTTGATCACTAAGATTTCCCATCATTGTGAAAATCATCATCACAATATGAATGAACCATCATGCTTCATCAGTCTCCCCAAAGATGGGTGAGCATCCACTACAAGCAAAATTAGGGTTTCAAGCCCTCTCTGAGTGCTTAGACAAAGGATCAATCAAGAAATGACATGATCTTCAACTTGTCTAATCTCTTAAACATCCACAATGGATCAATAAGGACTCCCACTTCAAGGATTAAGCACAAGGCTGCTCCCTTCTAGGTGGATCAAGTCTCAAGATCGACAGTGTCACCAAATTAGGGTTTTGGTCGACCATGGCCTCCAGATGGAAATTTTCATCTGGGCACAAGCCATTGATCCAAAATATAACCTAATATACTTCATGGAACCTCATGAACCCATGCATCAAGTCAATTTTGCCTCAGGGGATGCATTCATAAAAAATCAGGAATTAGGGTTTCTTGACCTAATTCACCCCTAAGTTGACTTTTGGGACAAACCATGAGCCAAGACCTCAAGAGATGATTTGAGGGTCTCTAATACACCATGTTGATCCATTTGGAATAATGTATTGATCCAAGAAGCTTGAGCAACAAGTCTCATTTTCATCTGCACCACAATTAGGGTTTTAAGGGAAAAGTCAACTGTAACTTTGACTTTTGACCAAGGCATGCTCCCAAACCCTAATACATGATTGAATATGCCCTATGACACCCATGGAACATGTCCATCAAGTTTGATTTAGGTCAAGGACATGATTTCCTGAAGAATTGCACAGTTTGGAATTCATCTGATAAAAAGTCAACTGTGCACAAAAGTCAACTTTGACTTTTTGAGATTTTTCACCAAAATGGATTTTTAACCCTAAAATGATGTTAATTTATGATTTGAATCATCATTCATCAAGAAAAATCAAGAAAAGTGAGATAACTTGTAAAAGGGGTAACCATAAAACTTAGAAATTTTTCTAAGTTAAAAATAAAGTGGCAAAGGTACCAACTTTGGAGGACCATAACTCCTAAACCACAAGGCCACTTTTTCTCATCCAAAGATGGATTTGTAGCCCTCACTATCACCTACAAAAACTTCAACTACAAGTCATTCCAATTCATTAAGGATTTTGAGTTATGGAGTGATCAAAGTGGCTGAAAAGTGAAAAAGTCACTTTTTCCAACACTTAGTGAAATTTTCACTAAGTCAGAATTCTGCTTCACTTTTTGCCAAATGTAGGGGGATTTTTCACTTGTAATCAAAAGAGATCAAAACCAAACTTGTTCAAACAGTTGTTGTATCATGTTAGGGCTTTCCAAAATGGCCAAGAACATTGCCAAATTCAACCTACATCATGAGATACAACATTGGCAAGTTGCCTTGCTGAAATCTGTCAAGGCAAGGCAGAATTTGCATTTTGGCTCGATTTGCCAAAATCAGCCAATTGCAATTGCTCCAATCCACTTGGACACCTCAGAGGATTGAATCCAAAGGGGACAATCACTGAGCCAAGCCTCCAAGGTCCAAGGAACAAGGAATAACATGTTGAACCTAGAGTTGCCAAAGTAGGGACAAGACTTCAAATTTGGAATGAGGCATTCAATGGAACCATCAAGGCGGCATGGACTGAGCCATTCTCATCTGAAATCAGTCAAGACTTATCCAAGACCAAGGGGACCAAAGCTCTGTGCCCTAACCTCTAGTCAATGGCTAGAGGAGACTTTCATTTCCATTGGCCAACATTGAGGAAACCTACTTACCAGCTGCCATGCACTATTCCTTGCAAAACAAACTTGCTCTACTATAAATAGAGCTCAATTGTGGTCAGTTTAAGGACACCAAAGCCATCTAACAGATGCTTTCCTCAAAATCTCTTTCTCTTGGCAAAAATGCCTTTCTTAGCAAGGTAGCTATCGGGTTTTGAGTTTGAGAGCAATTCTGCACAAACCAATCACTCACACACCTCACATACATCACATATGAGCTGATCAAACACTCACATAACATCTGGAACATCAAAATCTCAAAATCACTTGCCATCCACACAAGTTTGAAGTGAAGTTGCAGCTGAGATGTCATAAACTGATCCAGTCCATTTCAATTCAATCCAAGTGTTCAAACACACTCCATATGGTGTAGGGAAGCTGTTCAGATCATCACAACTCATCTGTAACACCTCCAACCCAGAATTTGATTTGCTCTTGCTGTCACGACTTGGAGGTAAGCCTAAACTTGGTCATCTCTCAATCTATGCATATTTCCTCGCACAATAATTTGGCCATATGTTTATAATCATGCATGGAATGTTTTCCCTCAATTAATTGCATTGTTTGAATCGTGTATCAAAAATCCTAGCCTTCATGCAGAAATTAGGGTTCTTGAGGTCTCTTCGTGATTTCTTCTTGTATGTTTAATTTAAATGAAATTAAAGTACATAGACATGATCGTGAGGTTGAGGCGAGCATAATGATATGTGGATTGCATGATATGGTTACGTATTCATGGAGATTGGATAGAAAATGCAAATCTGGGCAAACTGAAAAACGCGCGTGTTCTTGGTGTTGTTCTTGGCGCCATTTTCATATATTTGAATATTTGAATTTTGTGATTTTGTTTAATTGATTCAAAAATTAATTTCTCTCTGAGTTTTAATGATTTTGAGTTGGTTCTTTTTTTTAATAATTCACAAAAATGTTAAAATATTTTATTTTCACAAAAAATCCCAAAAATATTATTTATTTCATATAATTGATATTTTTGTAAAGAATTAATATTTTGATTGTTTTTGGCATTTTAAATATTTTTTCTACATTGATTTTGCAACTTTTAATGCTTTCTAATTATTTTGTAGGTCAATACTTAATTTTTGAAGCATTAATCCAAGATCACGATTTGTTTTCCATGTGTTAAACAATTTTTGATCATTTTAATTGAATTTTTATTCAATTAAATACATTTTTGAAAACAAATTAGGGTTTTGGATTAATTCAACCCTCATAAATCATTTTCAAAACACTTTGGGCCTCTATTAGAGTGTAAGACCCAATCCTTTTTTTGACCAAATCATCTTTGGGCCTCACTTATTGTATAAGTCCCGATACCGTCAAAAAACAAACGGCGCGATCGTTGCCTTTTCAAAAATCATCTGGGCCTACCCTCGAGTAGTAAGACCCATTTATTTTTCTTTAAACCTTTTTGGGCCTCTTGAGAGAGTGTAAGACCCATCCCCCCTTGTACAAAAAACTTTTTGGGCCTCACTCATTGTATAAGTCCCTCTGTACAAGTAAACGGCGCGATCGTCGCCTGTTTAAAATTAAAAACCATCTGGGCCTACCCTCGTGTTATAAGCCCCACTCTTTTCTTTAAACCTTTTTGGGCCTCTTGAGAGAGTGTAAGACCCATCCCTTTGTACAGAAAACCTTTTTGGGCCCCAGTCACTTGTATAAGTCCCGCTGTACAAAGTCAAACAGTGCGCTCACTGATAAAACCTTGGGCCTCTCCTTGAACTGTAAGCCCCAAATCTTTCTTTTTCAAAGCACTTTCTCCTTTGATTTTGAATATACTGTTGTTTTTATCTTTCTTTGTTGAACAACTAACCAAACAGCATGGAAGCACTACAACCGAGTAAGTGGTTATCGCTTTCATTTACTGCTTTCATATTATAAACTGTATTGTGGGGCTGCTCACTGTAAGTCTCCTTTCATAAACTCATATCTACTGTGTAATAATAGTATAGATATTTCGAGTTTCCCCGGCTACTACGTCTAGAACTAGGTGACGCCGTTTCACTTATTCGTAGAAATAGACGCCTAGATCCCCAATAGGAGCACCAGATACAGTCTTCTCTTCGGCTGTCCTCCTTAGGAATCGTCAAGAAATTCTATTCCCCAGAGATGAATTATTCTCGGTGAAACTTCTCTTGAATTTCTTCAAACCTCCGAACTGTTCAAACTCTCTTGAAAAGATAAAAGTTGCTGGATAGTAAACCTCGCACGTTTACCAGTGGTTTTATCTTTAAAAGAGTTTTCTTGAACTTTTCTTTGGTTTGGGACCCACGGGCTTCTTAAAAGCATCGGCCTCCTCTTGGGCATCGTACAAGGACCCACAGGCTTCCTATAAGCAACCCGGCCTCCTCTTGGGCATTATTCAAGGACCCTACGACTTCTTAGAAGTATTCAGAGCCTCCTCTTAGGCTTCGTATAATGATCTATTCCTCCGGGAATGATAGCCTCCTCTTGGGCTTCGTACAAGGACCCGTCGGCTTCTTAAAAGATTCCAGCCTCCTCTTGGGCTTCGTACAAATTGTCCCGACGACCTCCTAGAGGTATAGGAACAGAACCTAGTCATCCTCATAGAACAGTCCTTTTATAGAGTCTACTACTGTTTCTCGAAGCATAGTACAAAAGATAAAACTCTAGACTTGGACAGTCTAACTTCCTTGAGTCTCAAAGACATTCTCAAGCACCCTTCGTTAAATAGGAAGGAAACCCGCAGACTCGGATAGTCTCAATACCCTTTGGATTTCCCGTTTCCTCAAAGAAAAGGAAATATCCCTGATCCTCAAATTAAATCCCTGTGTACAGTGTTACTCATATAAGAACTGATTTTCTCTTTTAAATCAGTATATTGGATCTGTCACTCAACTGAAACAGTTACAATTGCCTCCATCTCGGGCCTCGTACGAGATATAAATCCCTTAAGCAAGAGTCAAACTCTTTGCTAGCCTCCTCTTAGGCTTTGTATAACGATATGCCCCACTGGGTCAAAAACCTTTAGCCTCTCTCTCGGGCTTTGTACGAGACACAAAATAGCCTCCTCTTAGGCTTTGTATAATGATTTTCCTAGCGGAAATTAGCCTCCTCTTAGGCTTTGTATAAGAAAACCACTGGTTGATCCAATCAACCTTTTAGCATCAAAGCTGTGCCTCGTTCACAGTACACAAACATCAACAACTCCTTTCCCTTCATCTAATCGCTGTAAGCGGCAAGCCTCTGGATCATCTATATCCATGCCACTGTCCCTCTTTTAGCATGAGAAATTCCTAAGGAAAGATGGCATTGCTCTACACTGAGTTAAAGTCTTCTCCTTCAGGTTAAAACCCTTTCTTCGGAAATTATGGCATTGCTCGGATCCGCGTATCCCAGTTAAAGTAATTCTCCTTCTCCCCTCTTTAGAGATGACAAATTCTCTCTAAAGTCGAGGTCTTTTAGCTTCACATCTTGGGCTTTGAACAAGATACAAATCAACTTTCGCTTCATGTCTTGGGCTTTGAACAAGACACCAAAAACCAATTTCCTCCCATAGAATAGGAGGAACTACGAACGCTCTGATTTCCCTGTTTCGGTAAACGGGAATACATAGGCATAAGATCGAAAGAAAAGATCTTAGCGAGCGTAATCAACAAAAAAACCAAATCCCATATCTCCATCAATTAAAAGCAGTAATTCAAAAGCATCAGTCCTAACATCCTAATCCTTATTCCCCGCCAGAAACCCTTTGCCTAGAAAAAAGAAAGAAAGAACCGTATTGGCGAAATGCGAATAACCAGTACAAAGGCCCCCCCACATTGATAGCATCCGTAACCTAACAGACCGCTGTTTAAACTCAGTATGCAAAGCAGGGTTAATTGGAGACATCTATTTCCCTTCCTTATTCAGCTCACAATATGATAAAAAATGAATCGACCTGTAGTTTTAAGCTCAACCGCAGAAATCGCTCGCTACAGAAAAGTGGCGCCCACCGTGGGGCCCGTTCCTTTCTTTCTACTTCTCTTGTGGGAAAAATTACACAAATGGTGACTCTGCTGGGGAGTCTCCTTTTCTGCCTTAGGGCATCATCCCCGTTTTCTCTGAAAAATGGGAACTCTATCGAAGAGAAAGATTGACCTATGCTGGTCCATCTCTTAGGCTGAGAACCACAGATTGGGGCTTCCGCCGGGGAACCCATTTCTGTCAGGAACTTAAGAATCATAGCTTTATAAGTCTAGGATGATTAGGACAAATATATATACTACTTTTCCTAATTGCTATACGTGTTTATTTTTCTGCTACTGGGAATGCGTGTGATGCCGCATGTGGTGAGATTGAGTATACACTTAAGAAAAGCCAACCTTTTTCGTAGTGCGGAAGCTATCGGAAATAGCTATTACGCGATACTACCCTCATTTGAGGCTGGTGATCTATTCTCGGTGAATAGCACTTACTCTAAGATTGCACACAACTCGCTGGCGATCCGCTTGTTGTTTTGCCTTCCTGGGAGGAGCTGATGATAAAGAGTACAGGTACAAAAATCACCCTAGTATAAACCTTTGGGGATGGGTAGAGCATTGACTTCATGACAACGACCCTCTGACCCCATGTTTTTTCTATGTTTTTGTGTGCTGCATTCATGCATTCATTTAATAAAACATTAAAACATACAAAAAACTTTCTCTTCTAGTCTCTCTGTTTTTCAAATTAAACTAAGACTGTGATTGCAAATATCAGAGAAAAAGATTACGCTAATGGATTTCGGTAGAAGGAGAACTCACCAGTATACCTTCAAGGTTCCAAAACTAGGGGATTTAAGAAAGTTAGCGAGGATGATCGTTAACCCAGAGGCTTTCAGAGCCAAGCACGGTGGTCTGCTACCACTATTAAGAGTCCATGTGATTAAGGGGATCATGGATGCGCTCATTCAGTTCTACGATCCGGTTTATCACTGTTTCACATTCCTGGATTACCAGCTATCACCAACGCTGGAGGAGTATTCTCATCTGACTGATTTACATATCACTGATCGAGCTCCATTATCTGGACTGGAAGAAATTCCAAAGAATCAGACTATTGCAAGAGCAATTCATTTGGACGAGTCTGAGGTCAGGACTCACCTGACCACTAAGGGTGGCATCCAAGGTTTGCCAGCCCAGTTCTTGACAAAAAAGGCTCTGTACTTTGCTAGTATAGGGAACGAGACTGCTTTTGAAAGCATCTTTGTCTTGCTCACCTACGGGTTATTTTTGTTTCCCAACATCAATAACTTCGTCGATATCAACGCTATTAAGGTTTTTCTCATTGGAAACCCTGTGCCGACTTTGCTCGCAGATGCGTATCATTCTGTACACTTAGGAAATTTGTACAACGGAGGGGAGATCACATGCTGTGTACCTTTGCTTTACAAGTGGTTTATCTCTCACTTGCCCAAGTCTGCCGCTTTTTGGGATTGCAAGAGTGTCTTACGTTGGTCGCAGAAGATCATGTCTCTCACCAATTCCGATATAGATTGGTGTAATAGGATTTATGAGTGAATCAGAATCATTGACCGTTGTGGAAACTTCCCCAGCGTACCCCTCATAGGAACTAAAGGAGGAATCAACTATCATCCGATATTAGTTCTTCGTCAATTTGGATACCCGATGAGACACATCCCACTGGGTGTTCATCTGGAAGGTCTTTTCTTCAAAGAAGGAGAAAACGACAGAGCACTAAAGATGGAAATAGTGCATGCTTAGAAACAGGTTCATAAGAAAGGACGAGAGTCTCTGGGAAAACCGGACTGTGTCTCGGTGGAGCCTTATCTCCATTGGGTACAAACTAGAGCTCTCAAGCTAAAGATGCCTTATCCTCGTTACGGAATTCTTCCACCGAGGGAAACTGTCATGACGGAAACTGAAAGGCTTCAGGTTACTCTCAACAAAGTTCAAAAGGAAAGAAGGTCTTGGAAGAACAAGTACCGCACCCTCGACGTAGAGTGTATCCAAATACAGCAACTACTAAAAGAGAAAGATGCTCTGATTGAAATTTTGGAGCAGCATGCTGTAGAGAATCAAGATGACCAAAGGAATTTGCTCACTCCTTTCACTTGGCAAAGGAATGACAACCCGACAACGACCCAAGCGCCCCGGTCAAAGAAAAGGAAGATACCAGAATCAGCACCCGATTTCTCTTCAGAGAGGACTCGGGACCCATTAGTTTAGGTTTCTGTTTCTGCACTTTGTAATCTACTGTATTTCCATTTCTGTAATCCTTTGAATTTCAATAAAAAGGGGTTTCCCCACCGTTTGATATTTGCAATCTAATTGTCGAAGTTTATTTTGATTAAACCAAAAAAACAACAATTAATATAATCATTGCATTCATCATTCTCACATCGCGTATTCTCCTTACCTACGAATCTCACGTTTGTGTCTCGATTCTAGAGTCAAACTGTCTCATTCGTATAATACTCGGGCCAATTGTCAGAAAAGGATGGATGATCTTGAGGAAGAAAACAGAGAGTTGAAAGAAGAGATCGACGCTCTGAGAGAGGATATGAGAAAGCTTCGTAACGACATGCAAGCCATGGCAGAAGCTCAGCTACAAAGAACTGTGATCTCAGAGATCACCTCAACGCCCATCATAGAAAAGTATGATCCTAGGTATCAGATGCCGAAAGATCGTCCTTGGGGCATGCCTGTTAACTATATCCCGGAAGGATATATTCCGCCGATCACTGAAGATCAGGGAATCGCAACAGAAGCCGCTGGGCCTGAAGGTTACAAACTTCGGGAAAGTGAAGATGCCAGGGGCATACTGAAGACTCCTGAAGGTTACAAACTTCGGGAAACGCCAAGACTCACTGCCGTAGTTACGGTACCACCCCCTGTGGTGCACACTGTCCCGGAAGGACAGATTCCACCAACACCTTCTGGTAAGAAGGAAACTATGTTTGACAGAATGGAGGAATTCCAGGAACAGTTCTTGGAAATGCAGAAAGAGCTGCAAGCCATTCGCGGTCAGGATCTATTTGGAAAGGACGCCGCAGACCTCTGCTTGGTCCCAAATGTGAAAGTCCCGTACAAGTTCCAAGTGCCCGACTTTGAAAAATACAAGGGTAACTCTTGCCCTCAAAGCCATCTGGTGATGTACGCTCGGCGGATGTCAGCTCAGACAGAGAATCAGGACCTGCTGATTCACTACTTCCAGGATAGTTTGACTGGTGCCGCACTCAAATGGTACATGGGTTTAAACCGTACTACGATCAGTACATTCAGAGATCTTGGTACTGCCTTCGTCCAACAATACAAATACAATTTGGACATGGCACCCGACAGAGATCAACTCAGATCAATGTCACAAAAGGACAAGGAAATCTTTAAGGAGTATGCTCAAAGGTGGCGTGAAATTGCCGCTCAAATTTGTCCACCTCTTGAGGAAAAAGAGATGACAAAAATCTTCTTTAAGACCTTAAGCTCATTTTACTATGACCGAATGGTTGCCAGTGCGCCCAGTGATTTCACCGAAATGGTCGGCATGGGTGTACGTCTTGAGGAAGCCGTCCGAGAAGGACGTGTGGTAAAAGACACTGGATCGACGAGCGGTACTAAAAAGTACGGTAGTGCTCTCCCTAAGAAAAAAGAGCAAGATATTGGGAATATCTCTCTCGGAAAGCAAAGGCGATGTTATCAGCCAGTAGCAGCTGTTACTCCTGCTATCGGCCCCGCGCCTGTTCCTATGTATCAACCTCAGGTTGCGCAGAGCCAACCTGACCGACAAAGGACACAACAGCCTCTTCAGCAGGCTCGTCCTCCATATAACAACAACCGTACAATACGGCCATCAGGGTTTGATCCTATACCCGTAACGTACGTAGAGCTGTTTCCGTTACTGCTGGCTAAGGGGCACATTCAGACTAAGTCTCCCATTTCAGTTCCGAAAAATCTGCCTTTTTGGTTTAAAGCGGATCAAACATGCCCTTATCATCAAGGAGGTTCGGGGCATAACATTGAGACTTGTCTCAATTTCAAATTCGACGTGCAAAAGCTTGTTAGGAGCGGGCTCTTATCTTTCAAAGATACGAATCCCAATGTTCTCACAAACCCGCTGCCTCAACATGAGAAAGCTGCAGTCAATCTGATTGAGAAAGAGACTAACAATGTCTATCAAATTCACGATGTACTCTTATTGGGGACCAATCTGGTCAAGATGCATTGTAGACAGAGTGGATATGGCCATGTGCCACCTCATAACTATCACCAGTGTGATATCTGCTCTAAAGATAACCAAGGATGTTCGGTAGTGCAAGCAGCTCTACAGGAACAAATGGATCTTGGATGGATCCAAGAGCACCGAGTTCGTGGAGTTAACATGGTTTACACGAATTCCAACGTCATTCAAAACCATGACATCCGTGTGATGAATGTCAACTTGGTGGCGATGCACTCAAGGCAAAGCCAGTATCATAATCTGCCGCGGCACGATTACAGTTCCTGTCTAATTTGCTCGGTAAACAAACAGGGATACTCTTTCATACAAGAGGCCCTCCAGCGTCAGATGGAACTTGGATGGATCCAAGACTACCATGATAGTAACTCCTATCAAATCAACATGGTTCAGATCTTCGATATCCGCGTAATGAATACCAACCTGGTAGAGTTACATGCTGAGCAGGTCCGACTCGGATTCTTAATATCACATGACTATCAAAGCTGTAAAGCGGGTTGCGAAAACGATCGAGGTTGTACCCTTGTCCAGGAGGCACTTCAGCACTTGTTAAATCACTGGTGGATGCCAATCTATATGAACGAAGATACTCAGCAGATTAATATCAATAACAGGAATCCTACTCGTCGTCAAAGTCAGGATGTCCGATCAATGGAAGGTAACCTAGTGAGGTTACATTGTATTCAAAGTGGGCGTGGCCAGGTGCCACCACACAATTATGACAGTTGTAGCGTCTGTTCGGAAAGTAACCAAGGGTGTTACCTTGTGAGAGCAGCTCTTTAGGGTTAGATCGATCATGGAGAAATTCATCCATATCCAGGTTCAGGACCCATCATTTGGTCGCCGAACTACCTTGCCGATCAAGTTGAGGATGTTGTCACGATCTCTGGTCATCACCAGATCAGGGATGTTTTTGCCATCGTCCCTCTACTTGACGAATCTAGAGTTCCCAACCAGGAACGGATCGAGGTTACTTATGACGGTCAGAAAAATCAGAAGGTTCCCATAGTCATCTATCTACCGGGGCCACTACCGTATGAATCAGCTAAGACAATCCCTTACAAATACAGTGCAACAATAATCTAGAATGGAAAGGAAATTCCATTACCCTCCGTCGTGAATATTGCAAACATCAGTAGTGTAACACGGAGCGGTCGAATCTTCAACCGAGGGGTTGGAGAATCCAACAAAGAAAAGGAACTTTAGGCGGAAATTCCTGATTCACCAGTCAGTCAATCTGGTAATCCCGACTTTTCAAAAGACAAAGATGAGATGCTAAAGCTCATCCAAAGGAGTGAATATAACATTGTTGATCAACTGTTACAGACTCCTTCAAAGATCTCAGTATTATCACTGTTACTCAGTTCAGAAGCACACATAGAGGCTCTACAGAAAGTCTTGGAGCAAGCCTTTGTGGAACAGGATGTAACAATCAGACAATTCGATAGCATTGTCTCTAACATCACTTCCTGCAATAATTTGGTATTTAGTGATGAGGAATTACCTGAAGAGGGTCGTCGTCATAACATGGCGCTCAACATTACAGTTAACTGCCAGGGCGATGCTTTAGCCAACGTACTGGTAGACACAAGGTCAGCCCTGAATGTTATGCCGAGGTACACTTTGATACAATTATCATTTAAGGGCCCTCCGATGAGAACCAGCGAGGTCGTCGTCAAAGCATTCGACGGATCCAGAAAAACAGTTATCGGCGAAGTTGATCTTCCCATAACTATTGGTCCTCACACTTTCCAAATCACTTTCCAGGTCATGGACATCCGGGCAACATACAGTTGTTTATTAGGAAGACCTTGGATACATCAGGCTGGAGCGGTTACTTCAACCCTCCACCAAAAGCTAAAGTTCGTCAAGAACGATCAACTTGTCACGGTTTGTGGGGAACAAGCCTTGCTCGTGAGTAACTTATCATCATCTACTTGTGTGGAACCCGAGGAGGTTATTGGAACTCAATTCCAAGCACTATCGGTGAGCAAGGATAATCAGTTCAAAGAAGGAACTTCAATTTCTTCATACAAAGATGCTATCAAAGCGGTCGAGAGTACCGATACAAAAGGATGGGGACGGCTTGCCATTCCCACTGACAATAAAATAAAGAAGGGTCTTGGTTTTTCTGCGACCTGTACTCAGACAGCCGCCAACGATGAAAGTCTTCATCCCCTTCAAAACTTCTTCCACAGTGGAGGTTTTCTTCACCCAGTGTCTCAGACAGTTCATGCTATCAATGAGGAAGATCCCTCTGACACAGATGAAGAATGGAAGTCCTACCTTAACAAGGACGGCTATATGTCTCAGGAAGAGGTGCCTATGCCTTTTTGCTTTCCTACAGAAAGTCTGAGATTTATACCAAGATCAGATGTCGAAATGATCTACGGGGATTGTGATCCGGAAGGATGCCGTGCTCCGCCAAATTCATTAGAGGAAGACACTCTGATGAAAGACAACTTTGACCGCAATTTCTATGGCCCGATGGATGGTCTGCCAATGTGGCAGCCTTACCCAGGAAACTTGGGGCAAGAAAGTCAGCCGAGTAATGAAACTCAGCTGAGCGTCATTGAACAGAATACCTGTGTCCCCACCATGTCATGGGATCAACACTCAGGTCATTCGGAAATTACTCAACATGAAGATGAATTCGCAATTTTTGCAGGACTAGAATTCATCAATTATACTTTTCCCGAGGTCAACGTCATCGAGAGGGATGACTTCTCCAGTTCCAAAGAAGTTTGGGACACTTTGGGACAACCAAGTGGAAAATACGAATTTATGGTCAAGTACACTGCTCCCGAAAGCTCTCGTATCAGGCTCGAAGATATCCAGTCAACTGGATGGGGAGATACAGCTGAGAGCACAAATGCTATGCAAAATGCAACAGAGGAATCCTCCTACGACAATTCTGCCTGGGAGACAGATTCCAACAATCCTGCGCCACCAGAAATCAGCGTCATTTCTAAAGACAAATCAAAGAAGGAGCCAGACTATGTGATTCACCGAGGAGTTCGCCGCCAATGGGTTGCCGTCGAGGTTCCGAAGGTCGTTCGTCAGTCAAAGTAATTGCCATCTTTAACCTTTCACCCTGCCCAAGTGAAACAGATGTTTTGATAGGGCTCACTTTCTGTAAATTTCCCTATTCGCTTTGCCCAAAGCGACAGAGTTTTATTTTATAGGGCTGTAGTTTCAATATTCGACTTGTTCATTAATAAAATAACGTCGTTCTGTAATTTCCGCATTATTGTTGTTTTCTCTTTTTGCTTTTTCAGAAAATGGTAATCCTAAAAAAAAAACAATTCAAAAATAAAAACAAGCAGTAAAATAAATACACTGCACACACTTACATTTTCTCTATCTCTTCTAAACACGAATCATCACGTCATGCAGATTGCTTGTTTTATACCCCGTTGAAACATACGATCCGATGCCTTCTTCCAACTTTGAGTTCCCAGTATTCGAGGCTGAAGAAGAAAATGACAACGAAATTCCAGAAGAGATATCCCGACTACTTAGACAAGAGGAAAGGTCCATTAAACCTCACAAAGAGCCGTTGGAAACGGTAAGCTTGGGTTCAGAAAAAGAGAGAAAAGAAATCAGGATCAGAGCATTGCTCAGTCTAACTGCCAAAGAGAGTTTGATAAAGCTTCTCAAAGAATTCCCCGATGTATTCGCTTGGTCCTATCAGGATATGCCAGGGTTGGATACCAGCATCGTGGAACATCACTTACCGCTAAGATCAGAATGTCCGCCAGTAAAGCAAAGGTTGAGACGCACTCACCCGGACATGGCCATCAAAATCAAGGAGGAGGTACAGAAACAGATCGACGCGGGTTTCCTCGCTACATCTGAATATCCTCAATGGTTAGCCAACATCGTACCCGTTCCCAAAAAGGACGGAAGGGTCAGAATGTGTGTTGATTGCAGAGATCTAAACAAGGCAAGTCCAAAGGACGACTTTCCTTTACCACACATCGACATGCTGGTTGACAGCACAGCAAAGTTCAAAGTATTCTCCTTCATGGATGGATTCTCGGGCTATAACCAGATCAAAATGGCGCCGAAAGACATGGAGAAAACTTCGTTCATTACCCCATGGGGTACCTTTTGTTACAAGGTAATGTCGTTCGGTTTGAAGAATGCCGGGGTAACCTATCAAAGGGCCATGACTACTCTGTTTCATGACATGATACACAAAAAAATCGAGGTATATGTCGATGATTTGATTGCAAAATCAAGAACAGAGGATGAGCACGTTGAACATCTGTCAAAATTGTTCGAATGTCTAAGAAAATTCAAGCTCCGCTTAAATCCCAACAAGTGCACCTTCGGTGTCCGTTCAGGGAAACTACTTGGGTTCATCGTCAGCCAGAAAGGGATTGAAGTTGATCCTGACAAGGTCAAGGCCATTCAAGAAATGCCTTCTCCGAAAACTGAAAAACAAGTCAGAGGATTCCTGGGACGTTTGAACTACATCTCCAGGTTCATATTCCTTATGACCGCGACTTGTGCGCCGATTTTCAAGTTATTGAAAAAGAACCAGGATTGCGTTTGGTCAGAAGACTGCCAAACTGCCTTCGAAAGTATTAAGGAATATCTGTTGAATCCTCCGATTCTATCACCTCCAGTGGAAGGAAGACCACTAATCATTTACCTCACAGTCCTAGAGGACTCAATGGGATGTGTACTTGTCCAACAAGACAAAACTAAAAGGAAAGAGTCTGCCATTTACTATCTAAGCAAGAAATTCACCGACTGCGAGACTCGGTACACAATGCTTGAGAAAACTTGTTGCGCTTTGGCTTGGGCAGCCAAACGTCTTCGCCAGTACATGATTCGTCATACTACTTGGTTGGTCTCCGAAATGGATCCAATCAAGTACGTTTTCGAAAAACCTGCTCTCACGAGAAGGATTGCCCGTTGGAAGATGTTACTATCAGAATATGACATAGAGTACCATGCTCAGAAAGCCGTTAAAGGAAGTATTTTCGCCGATCATTTGGCTCATCAACCGATTGACGATCAAGAATCAATCGGGTTTGACTTCCCAGACGAAGATGTCATGTATCTAAAAATGAAAGATTGCGATGAACCGCTACCCAGTGAAGGGCCAGAACCAGGTTCCCAGTGGGGACTTATCTTTGACGGAGCTGTCAATCATTACGGAAACGGAATTGGGGCTACCCCTTTCTCTCTAGTATATGGCATGGAGGCAGTTCTCCCCATAGAAGTAGAGATCCCATCAATCCGGGTATTGATGGAAGCTAAGCTCACCGAAGCTGAATGGTGTCAAAGTTGACACGACGAATTGAATCTGATCGAGGAAAAATGAATCACGGTACTATGCCACGGTCAGTTGTATCAGCAAAGAATGAAGAGGGCGTTTGACAAAAAGGTCCGACCTCGTGTCTTCAGGAAAGGAGACCTCGTGCTCAAGAAGATTCAATCATTTCTCACTGATTCCCGGGGCAAATGGACCCCGAATTATGATGGCCCCTATGTGGTCACGAAAGCTTTCTCAGGCGGCGCCTTGAGACTTGCAACCATGGACGGAGAGGAATTTGCCTACCCCACGAATGTTGATGTAGTCAAGAAATACTTCGCCTAAACTAAAAAAAAAACGTCTCGGTGGATTGAAAACCCGAAAGGGCGGTCCAGGGAAAAGTTAGAGACATGGAAAAAAAAAGAATCATCCCGATGGATTGGAAATCTCATAGTACAATCCAGGCAAAAATTAGGGATAATGGCAAGTAACTATGTTCAACAGAGGCAAGTCCCTCAGCAGTAGTTAACATCATCTATCAGAGGAAATCTCCAGTCAAAGGTCATCTTCGACGGAAGCTCAGGATGTACCGAACTCAAAGTTGGTAGAAGGATAGTGGTCGTTATGTTTCAACGTAGCCCTTTTCCCTGTAAATTACCATTTTCTAACTTTGTATATACTCTTTGGAATCACGCGTTTGGCTGATCTCCATCTTATCAATAAAATTTGAGCCTTTGTGCTTTTGTTTGTAATTCTTAACTTGCTTTAGCTTTACAGAACGACGTTGTTTAAACTTAATCAGCGATTCTTGAAATAAAACAAAAATGAATTTACTTGTTAAAACTTTTTCTGCTTTTAAAATAAAGATGGCAATTTCTTTTGACTGTTGAACATCAGAAGAACATCGGTCGCTTCTCCAGAAGTAATCGAACCTCAAAGTGCAGAATCAAAGTACTCCTTCTAAGCCAGTATGCCTGAATGAAGGGATCAACTATGTCAGGGACCTTGTTTCGTCTGACACGCCTCGGCCGAGTTCTCATCTCCTAAGCCCGATCAACATAGCTCCCCGCGCGGACTACTCTCCTAAGCAATGTGGAATTGCTATTTTGAATCAACGGTACTTCTTCGCCCCGCGATGGTCGAGTATCCAATTATGTTCATCCATTAGTCTGTATGTCGCGTCTGTTTTGTCAGCATAAACATACATACTTCATGCATTTTTTATTTGCATTCACATTTCATATTGCATCAGTATCACTTGAGTCGGTCTTGTCCCCTAGTGATAAACAGTTTTCTCAATCGAGTTTGTCAGTTCTTTCCTCGTCAGGAAGTGTTACGTCTGCACAATCTCGCCACCAGTGTATCTTTAGATCAGAGTCGGCACTTGGCCACTTTGATAACTTGAACCTCTGAAAAGCCAGAGAAAACTCTCAATGAGCATCACTCTTCGCCATTGAAGATGATATCCTTGCTTTCCCGGATTAAGGAAAATCCACAGAGAAAGCCTCGTGATCAGAGATTCGGCAGTACATCAGTATTTCTCCGAAAATTCGTTGATGAAAAGGTCATCGACACCTCAAAATTGGACCCCATCATATGGCGTTTCTCCGGGAAGATCCCGAGAAAAGTATGATGAAAGATCCCAAACGAAAGCAGTCTCTCAAGAGACTCGCTTTCCCTAGTAGAAACAAATGGCGTCTCCAATAGAGAAGTTTGTACAACTCTACAACTCAGACGAATGGGTTCCCCAGCAAGTCTGACATCCAAACTTTTTCCACTCAAATGGCATCTCCCCAGGAAAATTCGGCGAGAAGTTTGAAGGAAAACCGCTACACATAGCGTCCCTTGTCAATAAAGTTTATTGACAAAAGAAACTTAGACCAGTTCCTTGGTAAGAAACCAGGATCGAGGGGGAGTTTAAATCAGAAACTAAGACCAGTTCCTTGGTAAGAAACTAGGATCGAGGGGAAGTTTAAATCAGAAACTAAGACCAGTTCCTTGGTAGGAGACCAAGAACGAGGGGAAGTTTATTTCAAAAGAAAACTGAGACCAGTTCCTTGGTAGGAAACCAGGAACGAGGGGAAGTTTACCTTTTCTAAGCATCATTGCTTAGCTAAAGAAGATGAATGCGTAAGCTGCCATTCATAACCACCATCAAAATTTCGGATATTCCGATATTTAATCCTCTTGCACCCCGAATGCTCGAATCCCTTCGTCATTCACACCTTCGTGTCTAAGAAGATTAAATAGGGGCATCTGTAATACCCCAAATTTTGACCACTAAGATTTCCCATCATTGTGAAAATCATCATCACAATATGGATGAACCATCATGCTTCATCAGTCTCCCCAAAGATGGGTGAGCATCCACTACAAGCAAAATTAGGGTTTCAAGCCCTCTCTGAGTGCTTAGACAAAGGATCAATCAAGAAATGACATGATCTTCAACTTGTCTAATCTCTTAAACATCTACAATGGATCAAAAAGGACTCCCGCTTCAAGGATTAAGCACAAGGCTGCTCCCTTCTAGGTGGATCAAGTCTCAAGATCGACAGTGTCACCAAATTAGGGTTTTGGTCGACCAGGGCCTCCAGATGGAAATTTTCATCTGGGCACAAGCCATTGATCCAAAACATAACCTAATATACTTCATGGAACCTCATGAACCCATGCATCAAGTCAATTTTGCCTCAGGGGATGCATTCATCAAAAATCAGGAATTAGGGTTTCTTGACCTAATTCACCCCTAAGTTGACTTTTGGGACAAACCATGAGCCAAGACCTCAAGAGATGATTTGAGGGTCTCTAATACACCATGTTGATCCATTTGGAACAATGGATTGATCCAAGAAGCTTGAGCAACAAGTCTCATTTTCATCTGCACCACAATTAGGGTTTTAAGGGAAAAGTCAACTGTAACTTTGACTTTTGACCAAGACATGCTCCCAAACCCTAATACATGATTGAATATGACCTATGACACCCATGTAACATGTCCATCAAGTTTGATTTAGGTCAAGGACATGATTTCCTGAAGAATTGCACAGTTTGGAATTCATCTGATAAAAAGTCAACTGTGCATAAAAGTCAACTTTGACTTTTTGAGATTTTTCACCAAAATGGATTTTTAACCCTAAAATGATGTTAATGTATGATTTGAATCATCATTCATCAAGAAAAATCAAGAAAAGTGAGATAACTTGTAAAAGGGGTAACCATAAAACTTAGAAATTTTTCTAAGTTAAAAATAAAGTGGCAAAGGTACCAACTTTGGAGGACCATAACTCCTAAACCACAAGGCCATTTTTTCTCATCCAAAGATGGATTTGTAGCCCTCACTATCACCTACAAAAACTTCAACTACAAGTCATTCCAATTCATTAAGGATTTTGAGTTATGGAGTGATCAAAGTGGCTGAAAAGTGAAAAAGTCACTTTTTCCAACACTTAGTGAAATTTTCACTAAGTCAGAATTCTGCTTCACTTTTTGCCAAATGTAGGGGGATTTTTCACTTGGAATCAAAAGAGATCAAAACCAAACTTGTTCAAACAGTTGTTGTATCATGTTAGGGCTTTCCAAAATGGCCAAAAACATTGCCAAATTTAACCTACATCATGAGATACAACATTGGCAAGTTGCCTTGCTGAAATCTGTCAAGGCAAGGCAGAATTTGTATTTTGGCTCGATTTGCCAAAATCAGCCAATTGCAATTGCTCCAATCCACTTGGACACCTCAGAGGATTGAATCCAAAGGGGACAATCACTGAGCCAAGCCTCCAAGGTCCAAGGAACAAGGAATAGCATGTTGAACCTAGAGTTGGCAAAGTAGGGACAAGACTTCAAATTTGGAATGAGGCATTCAATGGAACCATCAAGGTGGCATGGACTGAGCCATTCTCATCTGAAATCAGTCAAGACTTATCCAAGACCAAGGGGACCAAAGCTCTGTGCCCTAACCTCTAGTCAATGGCTAGAGGAGACTTTCATTTCCATTGGCCAACATTGAGGAAACCTACTTACCAGCTGCCATGCACTATTCCTTACAAAACAAACTTGCTCTACTATAAATAGAGCTCAATTGTGGTCAGTTTAAGGACACCAAAGCCATCTAACAGATGCTTTCCTCAAAATCTCTTTCTCTTGGCAAAAATGCCTTTCTTAGCAAGGTAGCTATCGGGTTTTGAGTTTGAGAGCAATTCTGCACAAACCAATCACTCACACACCTCACATACATCACATATGAGCTGATCAAACACTCACATAACATCTGGAACATCAAAATCTCAAAATCACTTGCCATCCACACAAGTTTGAAGTGAAGTTGCAGCGGAGATGCCATAAACTGATCCAGTCCATTTCAATTCAATCCAAGTGTTCAAACACACTCCATATGGTGTAGGGAAGCTGTTCAGATCATCACAACTCATATGTAACACCTCCAACCCAGAATTTGATTTGCTCTTGCTGTCACGGCTTGGAGGTAAGCCTAAACTTGGTCATCTCTCAATCTATGCATATTTCCTCGCACAATAATTTGGCCATATGTTCATAATCATGCATGGAATGTTTTCCCTCAATTAATTGCATTGTTTGAATCGTGTATAAAAAATCCTAGCCTTCATGCAGAAATTAGGGTTCTTGAGGTCTCTTCGTGATTTCTTGTTGTATGTTTAATTTAAATGAAATTAAAGTACATAGACATGATCGTGAGGTTGAGGCGAGCATAATGATATGTGGATTGCATGATATGGTTACGTATTCATAGAGATTGGATAGAAAATGAAAATCTGGGCAAACTGAAAAACGCGCGTGTTCTTGGTGTTGTTCTTGGCGCCATTTTCATATATTTGAATATTTGAATTTTGTGATTTTGTTTAATTGATTCAAAAATTAATTTCTCTCTGAGTTTTAATGATTTTGAGTTGGTTCTTTTTTTAATAATTCACAAAAATGTTAAAATATTTTATTATCACAAAAAATCCCAAAAATATTATTTATTTCATATAATTGATATTTTTGTAAAGAATTAATATTTTGATTGTTTTTGGCATTTTAAATATTTTTTCTACATTGATTTTGCAACTTTTAATGCTTTCTAATTATTTTGTAGGTCAATACTTAATTTTTGAAGCATTAATCCAAGATCACAATTTATTTTCCATGTGTTAAACAATTTTTGGTCATTTTAATTGAATTTTTATTCAATTAAATACATTTTTGAAAACAAATTAGGGTTTTGGATTAATTCAACCCTCATAAATCATTTTCAAAACACTTTGGGCCTCTATTAGAGTGTAAGACCCAATCCTTTTTTTGACCAAATCATCTTTGGGCCTCACTTATTGTATAAGTCCCGATACCGTCAAAAAACAAACGGCGCGATCGTTGCCTTTTCAAAAATCATCTGGGCCTACCCTCGAGTAGTAAGACCCATTTATTTTTCTTTAAACCTTTTTGGGCCTCTTGAGAGAGTGTAAGACCCATCCCCCCTTGTACAAAAAACTTTTTGGGCCTCACTCATTGTATAAGTCACTCTGTACAAGTAAACGGCGCGATCGTCGCCCGTTTAAAATTAAAAACCATCTGGGCCTACCCTCGTGTTATAAACCCCACTCTTTTCTTTAAACCATTTTGGGCCTCTTGAGAGAGTGTAAGACCCATCCCTTTGTACAGAAAACCTTTTTGGGCCCCAGTCACTTGTATAAGTCCCGCTGTACAAAGTCAAACAGTGCGCTCACTGATAAAACCTTGGGCCTCTCCTTGAACTGTAAGCCCCAAATCTTTCTTTTTCAAAGCACTTTCTCCTTTGATTTTGAATATACTGTTGTTTTTATCTTTCTTTGTTGAACAACTAACCAAACAGCATGGAAGCACTACAACCGAGTAAGTGGTTATCGCTTTCATTTACTGCTTTCATATTATAAACTGTATTGTGGGGCTGCTCACTGTAAGTCTCCTTTCATAAACTCATATCTACTGTGTAATAATAGTATAGATATTTCGAGTTTCCCCGACTACTACGTCTAGAACTAGGTGACGCCGTTTCACTTATTCGTAGAAATAGACGCCTAGATCCCCAATAGGAGCACCAGATACAGTCTTCTCTTCGGCTGTCCTCCTTAGGAATCGTCAAGAAATTCTATTCCCCAGAGATGAATTATTCTCGGTGAAACTTCTCTTGAATTTCTTCAAACCTCCGAACTGTTCAAACTCTCTTGAAAAGATAAAAGTTGCTGGATAGTAAACCTCGCACGTTTACCAGTGGTTTTATCTTTAAAAGAGTTTTCTTGAACTTTTCTTTGGTTTGGGACCCACGGGCTTCTTAAAAGCATCGGCCTCCTCTTGGGCATCGTACAAGGACCCACAGGCTTCCTATAAGCAACCCGGCCTCCTCTTGGGCATTATTCAAGGACCCTACGACTTCTTAGAAGTATTCAGAGCCTCCTCTTAGGCTTCGTATAATGATCTCTTCCTCCGGGAATGATAGCCTCCTCTTGGGCTTCGTACAAGGACCCGCCGGCTTCTTAAAAGATTCCAGCCTCCTCTTGGGCTTCGTACAAATTGTCCCGACGACCTCCTAGAGGTATAGGAACAGAACCTAGTCATCCTCATAGAACAGTCCTTTCATAGAGTCTACTACTGTTTCTCGAAGCATAGTACAAAAGATAAAACTCTAGACTTGGACAGTCTAACTTCCTTGAGTCTCAAAGACATTCTCAAGCACCCTTCGTTAAATAGGAAGGAAACCCGCAGACTCGGATAGTCTCAATACCCTTTGGATTTCCCGTTTCCTCAAAGAAAAGGAAATATCCCTGATCCTCAAATTAAATCCCTGTGTACAGTGTTAATCATATAAGAATTTATTTTCTCTTTTAAATCAGTATATTGGATCTGTCACTCAACTAAAACAGTTACAATTGCCTCCATCTCGGGCCTCGTACGAGATATAAATCCCTTAAGCAAGAGTCAAACTCTTTGCTAGCCTCCTCTTAGGCTTTGTATAACAATATGCCCCACTGGGTCAAAAACCTTTAGCCTCTCTCTCGGGCTTTGTACGAGACACAAAATAGCCTCCTCTTAGGCTTTGTATAATGATTTTCCTAGCGGAAATTAGCCTCCTCTTAGGCTTTGTATAAGAAAACCACTGGTTGATCCAATCAACCTTTTAGCATCAAAGCTGTGCCTCGTTCACAGTACACAAACATCAACAACTCCTTTCCCTTCATCTAATCGCTGTAAGCGGCAAGCCTCTGGATCATCTATATCCATGCCACTGTCCTTCTTTTAGCATGAGAAATTCCTAAGGAAAGATGGCATTGCTCTACACTGAGTTAAAGTCTTCTCCTTCAGGTTAAAACCCTTTCTTCGGAAATTATGGCATTGCTCGGATCCGCGTATCCCAGTTAAAGTAATTCTCCTTCTCCCCTCTTTAGAGATGACCAATTCTCTCTAAAGTCGAGGTCTTTTAGCTTCACATCTTAGGCTTTGAACAAGATACAAATCACCTTTCGCTTCATGTCTTGGGCTTTGAACAAGACACCAAAAACCAATTTCCTCCCATAGAATAGGAGGAACTACGAACGCTCTGATTTCCCTGTTTCGGTAAACGGGAATACGTAGGCATAAGATCGAAAGAAAAGATCTTAGCGAGCGCAATCAACAAAAAACCCAAATCTCATATCTCCATCAATTAAAAGCAGTAATTCAAAAGCATCAGTCCTAACATCCTAATCCTTATTCCCCACTAGAAACCCTTTGCCTAGAAAAAAGAAAGAAAGAACCGTATTGGCGAAATACGAATAACCAGTAGAAAGGCCCCCCCACATTGATAGCATCCGTAACCTAACAGACCGCTGTTTAAACTCAGTATGCAAAGCAGGGTTAATTGGAGACATCTATTTCCCTTTCTTATTCAGCTCACAATAGGATAAAAAATGAATCAACCTGTAGTTTTAAGCTCAACCGCAGAGAGCGACCAGCGCTTAAGAACCGCGTCCAAAATCGCTCGCTACAACATTTAATCCCTAAAGCCTATAAAAGCACACCTCAAAAGTACACACATTTCATTCACCACCCAATACACACTAACCACCAATATCTTTTCTCTCTCTCTCTCTAAAAAACCAGAGGATTTATTCACCTCCATCTTCATAACAATCCCCTGCAACAACTTCCACCATTTCTTCATTCAAGCCCATCGATCCACCCACAATACTCATCGTACACCAAAAAACCACTCACCACACTACTTCATTTACCTTTTCACTGTTTTCACTCAAAGTGTCACAACAACATTAATGGTCTCACCATGAAAGCTGTTGACAACTAAGGTCCAGGAAGCAAACACGCGTGATGTCTGTCACCCTCATTGTTGTTTCATTATCACACCACAAAGTCAATTCTTGCTCTTTCTTCATCTTGTTCCGTAATCGCAATGCCGTCAACTTTGATTTCGTCACCTGCAGCATAACATCATTTCATCCGGTAACTATCCAAATCAAGTTTGCTGATGTGTTTTTGTATACTCATTGTTTCATTAGGCATTTAATTTCAAATCGATTGCAGTTATTTTGTAGTGTAAATAATTGATTCTTTTGCATTTAGATTTGTTGAATTTTCGGTTGTTGCTTATGTTTGTATTGCGTTCACTGCGTAAGGCTCAAGTGTTGAATTATAATTAAATGGCGTGAATACATGTTGTTGTAGTTGTTAAAATAATAAATAAATAACAAATTATATTTTTAACTACATCTTAGTCATGATCATGTGATTTGTATAGTATTAAAAGAAAATTTCAATTTCTTATTTAATGACCTTTCTCATTTTATTTTGTAAGTTCTAAAAAAAAGAGGAATATATTTTCATTTCTTGTTTTAATGTTTTATTAAATTTTTGTGATATTATAAAAATGTAAACAAATTTTTTGGTTTTAATTATTTTTATAATATTAAAAAATGTAAAAAATATTTATAGTGTCATAGTTATTAACTAATTCCAATTCAATGTATAATATTCAAAATGTCAAAAAAATATATATAGTGTAATGTTTACGTGATAGCATAGTTTTGTGTAGCTACTTCAGTTTCGATTCGAATTTAATGTTGATGTTTCAGTAGTACTGCATTGCTTTGGCTTAACTATTGTTGAAAATGGATGTTGTTATATGCAAATTGAATTTTGGCTGATTGTTGTTAGATTAAAAAAAATATAAAAAAATGTAAAAGAATATGTTTGATTATTAATTAATTTAAATATTTTTATTTAATATTGATTAATTAAATTATTAATTAATCTTTATTAAATATTTTTAATTGATTAATAATTCCTTGTTGCCCGATTCTATTTTTTTGGCGACATTCTTGCTCTCATGTTTTTGGATTTTTTTTATCCGATTGATTCGCGATGCTTTGCCGCAAATGTCTGTTATTTTACCACGATGTTTTGTCGTGATTATTTGTTGCTTTACACGATGCTTTGTCGTGTCTGTTATTGATTTTACTTGTTGTTGATTACCATGATGTTTTTCCATGCATATTTTGTGCTATTTTGTCTGTCTGACCATGCATGATGCTTTTCCGTGTATTGTGTCTGTATATTCTTGCTTACTGATTATATGATGTTTTTCCATATTTCTGCTACTTTCTATTCCCTGTTGACCTAATCCAAGGGAAGGGATTGTATGTTGACTTATTGTCATTGTGCATGTCCCTCGTTTATTCTTTACTTGTCTTTGTTGTTCTTGGTTCTTAGAACCTGGCAACCCGTAGTCGTCGGAACTGTGGACGCTCTGATTTCTCAAAATTCCTTTTGAGAATACGTAGGCACAAGGTCAATCCTTGGCGAGCGCACTTTTCTTTTCACTTTGTTTACCCTTTGGGAGGGGAACTACGAATGCTCTGATTCCATTTCCGTCAGGATACGTAGGCACGAGATGCAATGTCTTGGCGAGCATACTTAGAAATAACACCTTAGGTTTCCCTTATACAAATAACACAATAAAACAAGAGGTTCTTGTAGATTACTGCAGATACTTAGGATGCTAGCACCTTCCCTAGGTATAATCTACCCCCAAACCTTGATTCTCTTTTGCTTTGCATTGCATTGCATATTTTGGGTTATTTGCTTTTTTCCCTTCCCTTGGATAAATTAAAGATCGGTGGTGAATTAAGATTTATGATTTAAGTTAATCAATAGCTTGATATCCGATTCTCACTGCGACAGAAATGGAGACTTCACTGGGGACTACCTTAAGAGGGTTACCCCTAACTTGTTTTACATTTGTTATTTGTTTGTATATTTGTATATATCTGATTAGGTTTTTCTATATGCAGGGTTATTACATACTGTTGTGAGATAAGTCCTAACCCGGACTTGAGTGTACTTATGATAGGAAGGTGATACATTCAAAAAGGCTTATAGGGAGTTGATTCCCGACCAAGCTTACTTGAGAAATCACCATTAAGTTGAGGCCCTATTGGGATTAGTATTGTTGAACGAGTATTCATGAAAACAATACTACTTTCGACCTAGGAGCCCGTGACACTAAGGACCTTTAGTTACCTTTAATCCAACTTGCCCTTCTTAGGACGTAGTGCGATGACTATGAGGGAGTAGTCCCAAAATAGTTGATACGTGATACTACATGCAAAAGAGATTCTCTTAAGAATATTATTAACCACCGAGTAATTGGGAAATTGATAATATCCGAAAGATGGGCTGATGACTTTGAGAAATTATTAGAACTTGTTGTACAAGTACACTATAAACACTAGTACATACCCCGTGGTTGGTTCTTCACCCAGACTCCATGCTGTAATATTGAACCTTTGATCCTGCTATGTGTGATTTGCATCTTGTCTTGCATTGCATCACATATCATTTGAATCTTTGCATGATTGCATACATCTGTTTATCCAACAACTTATCTTCAGTTGTCTTTATCTTCCAGTGTCATCTGTCAGTCGTTAAGTTGATTCCTCGACACAGATAAAGGACTAGGACTAATTACAGACGCAAGATGTCAGAACAAGAAGCACACAACGCAGAGATCCGAATAAAGATCAATGATCTTAAGTCAAGCATGACAAAGCTCACTGAAATGCTCCAGGTCTTGATTGCTAGAGGAGAGCAACCCCAAAGAACTGTTATCTAGGATGTCTCAAATGATGATCCTTAGCCTATTCAGGTGCCACATTCTACTTGGCCAAAGTTTGGTTTACCCGATAATTATTCTCCAACTCTTGCATCTACTGCTATGATTGGTCAAACTGTCAGACCGATATTTCAAGCTCTAGTTTTCGCTGAACCTAGACCTGTGGTCCACACTGTTGTTGGGACTGTCCATGCTCCCTTTGAGAACCCTCTCTATGAGTACAATGCTGCTAGTGCTCAAGGTGAAGACCGTGAAGACTTTGTTGAACCTGAGGTTGTCCGTGAACAGTTTCAGACCATAGACAAGAGACTCTGAGCTGTTGAGGGTACTGACTTCTTTAGTGTGGACGCAGATAACATGTGCCTGGTTTTTGACCTTGTTATGCCTTCCAAATTTAAAACTCCTGAGTTTGTGAAATATAAGGGTCATTCTTGTCTAATATCCCATTTGGTCATGTACTTTCGAAAGATGACTGCTTATACTAACAACCAGAAGCTGCTCATTCATTGTTTTCAAGACAGCTTGAGTGGAGCTTCTCTCAAATGGTATATGAATCTTGAACAAAACAATATCCATTACTTCCAGGATCTTGCTAATGCTTTTATGAAGCGGTACAAGTACAACCTCGACATGGCTCCTGATCGCCTTCAAATTCAAAATATGTCTTAGAATGAGAAAGAGTCTTTCAAGGAATATGCTCAGCATTGGAGAGAACTCGCTTCTCAAGTTGAACCTCCTTTGGTAGAGAAGGAGCTGACTGGAATGTTCATGGACTACTTGTCTCCATTCTATTGGGAGAAGATGATTGGCAGTGTTTCTTCTAACTTCACTGATTTGGTAACCATTGGTCAAAGACTCGAGGAAGGACTCAAGAATGGTAAAGTGTCAAAGGCTGCTGAATTTTCTAATGGTGCGAAGAAATCCTATGGGAACTTCCAGAAGAAGAGAGAACACCATACCAATGTTGTCATGACTGAAGTGAGAAGGCCTCGTCCTAGACCTCGGCATGCTAATCACCCTACCATTGCTAGTGTTACTCCTGTGGTTGCTGCTCCACGACCAACCCAAGCTCCCCAACGTTCGGCTGTTAGACAGAACCAGTACCGTAATAGGAATCAATTTGATCCTATTCCCATGACTTACACTGAACTTTATCCTGGGCTGGTTCAGAAAGGTTTGATTACCACAAGGACTCTGACTCCTCCTCCAAATCCTCTTCCAGATGGATTCAGATCTGATCTCCATTGTGAATTCCATGAAGGTCTCGTAGGCCAGGATCTGAAAAATTGCTATGCACTAAAGGCTAGAGTGCGTGATTTGATTAAGGTCAGAAACCTTAGCTTTCATGATAGCAATCCTAATGTTCAGAATAATCCTCTATCAGAGCATACCAAGTAAAGCTTCAGTCGACTTCAACCTAGCTACTTCCCCAAAGACAGGACAACTCATCCTTGTGTTTGATTAGTCACTAGGCCTTGTTTCTTATTGTTTGCATTTTCCTTTTATTTTGTACTAGATATTTGCATTCAAATTATGTTTGTAATTTCGTAATTAATGAAATGAGCATTGTAACTTTTGATTCAATTCATTTTGTCCATTATTTACGTCTTTATGCTTTCCTTTTCAAATTTTTTTATCTCTTTTCCACTTTCTTTTTTATTATGCAAAGATTGGAGGGAGGATGACGAAAACGTCCTACCCATAATTTCTGGTATGCTTTCAAATAAACTTTGCTGACGATGTAAGGCATTGTTTCAATTCCCCTAAATACTGGAGAAATAAGGAATTTATTCCCTTGTTAAACCCTTTGAGCCTAGAAGTTGAAGTTTCTTTCTATAAAAAAACCCGCAATCTTAACCTTGGGATGGGTAGTTCTCAGTTAACTTGGTTGTGCATTCGTGCAAGTCACATTTCATACAAAGGTTGTATTCACAAATTTTCCTTCGCACACAACAAGCAGGTGTCGAAGATGTCCTTCAAGTTGAAAGCCAATGATGGTTCACCATTATCATTAAGCCAGACAGTCACTTTCTTTCAAAAATAAAAAAATAAAAAAGAAAAGAAAAAGCCCGCTAAGTCAAAACCTATGAAGGAGACTTAGGCAAAACTGGGGCATCCCGCTGACTGTAATCTTCGAAGAAACAGTTCAGGCAAAAGTTAGGGATAATAAAAAGAGAAGATCTTTAAATACTTACCCTGAAAATCCTCAATGAGAACAACAACCAAATGTTGAAAGGAAGCAGTGACTGCTATTTCAAAGTCCCTCGACTTCTGAACCATCATCAGTGCAATTACCAACCTCTTGGGAACCTAAGTGCATAGTCTGAGTTAATTGAGCGTAGGGCTAAAGGTTATCACGAAGATTGGGTGGGTACAAATAAACTTTGAGCCCTTGTCTTTTGTTTCATAAACCATGAACCAGGACACGTTACAACCGTTAAAAGACCTAACTGAAGCAAGGTTATTTTGAAAGCATACTACAACAAGGTTGCGTGAATCGACTCCTAAATATTGTTGCAAATCAATTGTTTTGGGTACCACACCTTTGCTTTACCTTTCACTTTGAGTGTTTTGAATCGTCGTGTTCTGACCAATGACTCATATACTTTACATCATTCCAAAATGATTTCAAAAGTTGCATGAATTTTGCATTAAAATTACCATGTTGTACAAATACTTTTGTTTGCAAACTGGTTTTTCTTCTTAAGGAATTTTCAAACAATTGAGAAACTTGGTTGGTGATCCTATCAGGGGCAAGTTCTTTCCAAATCCTGTGGAGAATCAGTTCAAGATTTGTGGTTCAGTGCAAGTCCTTCTCAGAATTCGTTTATACAGAAGATTTCTCAAGACTCAGACTGGGGCAAGCTTTATAGTGTACAATGAAGCAGTCATTTCCAACATCAATCCAGTTGAAGCAATGATCAGTTCATCTACAATAGTCATTGTGCAAATCATCACCACAATATGGATGTACCTTCATGCCTTATCAATCCTCTCAAAGATTGTGGAGCATTCACTACAATCAAGAATTAGGGTTTTGGACCATCTCAGAGTACTCAGACAAAGGATCAATCAAGAATGAACATGATCCTCAACTTTTCAAGCCTCTCAAACATTCATGAAAGATCAAGAGGTCTCCCATATCAAGAATCAAGCACAAGAGTGCAACATTTCAAGTGGATCATGCCTCAAGATCATCAGTGTCACCAAATTAGGGTTTTGGTCGACCAAGGCCTCCAGAGAGAAATTTTCATCTGGGCATGAACCAATACTTCAAAACATGATTCAATAAGCTTAAAGGGAATTCATGGACCCAATCACAAGTTCAAAATAGCCTCAGGGGATACATTTATCGAAAATCAGGAATTAGGGTTTCTTGACCTAATTCACCCCTAAGTTGACTTTTGGAGCAAGACATGAGCCAAGACCTCAAAAAGTGTTTTGAAGACCTCTAATACATCATATTGATCCATTTACAAGATTGGGTTGATTCAAAGAACTTGGTTCATAAGCAGTATAAGGATTCAAATTCATTTGGACCAATTAGGGTTTCTGATGAAAAAGTCAACAGTACCTTTGACTTTTGACCAAGACATGATCCCAAACCTTGGGACATGATTCAAAACACTCTAAAACACCTATGGAATCCATCCATTAGGTTTGAATTAGGTCAAGGACTTGATTTCATAGAGGATCACAAAGTTTAAAATTCATCTGACAAAAAGTCAACTGTGCCAAAAACCAAGTTTGACTTTTTGAATTTCTTGACAAACAAGGCTTCCTTGCGTAAAAAACAATGTTAACTTATGGTTTGGATCATCATCCATCAAGAAAAATCAAGAAAAGTGGGGTTACTTGCAAAAGGGGCAACAATAAGAAACTTGAAATTTCACTAAGTTATGAAAAAAAGTGATTTATACCCAACTTTACAAGGCCATAACTTGTGATACAAGCAACCTTTTTCTTCCATCCAAAGTTCAAATGAAAGCTCTCATTACATACTTCAAGATTGTCAACTACATCAGATTCCATATCCTCACGGATTTTGAGTTATGGATTGATCAAAATCACAAAAATGTGAAAATGACCATTTTTCCAACACTTAGTGAAAATTTTGACAAAATCTGTTTTGCATTTTCACCAACTTTGAGGCCATTTTTCATTATGATCCAAGGTGATTCAAGACCAAAGTTGGACATCAAAGTTGAAGTATGTTATTGGGGCTTTCCAAAAAGTACAAGAGCCTCCCATGGTTCAACTTGAGCAAAGAGTTATAAGCCTCTAAAAATGGCATTTTTCACCCTGCCCACACAAAGGCATTGGTACATAAGTTCCCACGATTTCTTGAGCCAATTTTGGACACTTGCATTATTTCATTTCTATCCAAAATCAACTTGAATGATGAAGAACCTGATCACGAGGCCACCAAGTCCAAAATCAAGTCCTTTAGGCATGTGACATTCAAAGTTCAAATCCAAAAACTTCAAACTTGTTATAAGGCATTGAATGGATGCATAGAGCTGGCATGTATCAATCCACAACATCGCAAATGAGTCAAGATAAACTCAAGCATCAGAAGACCATAGGCCTACAAGATTGACCCAAGTCAATGGCTAGAGGAGACTTTGGCTACATGACAAAGTTCAATGGATATTGGAGTGATCCAGCCTCCAATCACTATTGATCCCAAAACAAAGTTGCTCTACTATAAATAAAGGTTCTTTCTTATCAATTCACGTACACTAAAGCATAGCAATACATGCTTTCCTCTAAATCACATTCCAAAAACCATATTTTGCTTCTTCTTGAATTAACTATCGAATTTTCAAATAGGGATCAATTCCATCAAAACCAATCATGCCAACACCTCACATATATCATATATAAGTGATCCATAACCTCCAAACACATCTGGAACACCAGAATCACAAAGTCACCCCCCATTTGCTCAAGCTTTTTGGCCTACTTGCATTTGAGGTGCCACAACAAGAACCAGGTGTATTCAATCCATTCCAAGCTTCAAAACACCTTATATTAGGTCCATTGAAGCTGTCCAGATCATCACACAACATCTGTAACACCTATAACTGGGGATTCGATTTCCTCTTGCAGAGATAAGGCTGACACTCTCAAACTCTATGATCCATGCATCATAAATGTGTTTTCAAGTTACAAACATGTTTCTGCACTTATGTAGAGTGATTCCCCTCAATCAATTGCTTTGTAGCTTTCGTGTATAGGATTTCATAGTCAGCCTCAATCTTGGGCTTCGTACAAGCCAGATAAAACATTCCCCAGTGGAGTTATTCTCAGTCAGCCTCATAGGAGATTCATCTTAGGATATTACTGCTCGCTTGAGTTAATCGGCTTGCTGTTAAAATCCCTAAGAGGGGTCGATGATTTTGGGAACATTTTAGAACCCGTTCTACAGGTACAAAAATGGACCAATTAGTACACAGGATGGGTAGATCCATGGCTCCATGCTCGTGACGATGAACCCCTAAACCCATGTTTTCAGGTGTTTTTGTTTGTTGCATTCATCCATTCATTAAAAAAATCCTTTTCAAAAACAGAAAAAAAAATCTTTTTTCAAAAGAACTAAAACAATAATTGCAAATATTAGAGAGATTGCGTTATAGATTTCGGAAGAAGAAAAATGCACAAGTACACCTTCAAGGTTCCAAAACTGAATGATCTAAGGAAATTAGGAAGGATGATTACTAATCCCGAGGCTTTCAGAGCTAAGCACGGAGGACTGCTATCTCTTTTGAAGATCAACATGGTTGAAGGGATCCCTTCTACGCTGATTCAGTTCTACGATCCGGTTACCACTGCTTCACATTCCCGGATTATCAGCTCACACCAAAACTGGAAGAGTACTCCCACCTGATTGATTTACCTATCTCTGAATGAGATCCATTTTCCAGACTGGAAGAAATTCCAAAAGAACAAACCATTGCAAGAGCAATCTCTTTGGATGAGTCAGAAGTTAGGACTCACATGATAATCAAAGGAGGAATCCAGGGTTTACCAGCTAAATTGTTGATGGAGAAAGCTATATACTTTGCTAGTATAGGAAATGTAACTGCTTTCG
Source organism: Lathyrus tuberosus (assembly GCA_022829125.1). Taxonomy (NCBI): domain Eukaryota; kingdom Viridiplantae; phylum Streptophyta; class Magnoliopsida; order Fabales; family Fabaceae; genus Lathyrus; species Lathyrus tuberosus. The sequence continues at coordinate 5,298,895 of JALAZF010000308.1, read as the reverse complement.
AGGATGTCTTTGTTCTGCTCACATATGGGTTATTCCTTTTTCCCAACATCGACAACTTCATCGACACCAATGCTGTTAAGCTATTCTTGATTGGAAACCCCGTACCAACCTTGCTCACGGATGCTTACCATTCTGTACACTTAAGGAATTTTTACAGTGGAGGGATGATCACATGTTGTGTACCATTACTCTACAAATGGTTTATTTCCCATTTGCCCAAGTCTGCTGCTTTTTAGGACCACAAGAGTAATCTGCGATGGTCACAGAAGATTATGTCTCTCACTAATACAGACATAGATTGGTACAATCTAATTTACGAAGGGATAAAAATCATTGACAGATGCGGAAATTTCCCCAATGTACCCCTCATTGGTACTAAAGGAGGGATCAACTATCATCCAATTCTAGCTCGCCGACAACTCGGATACCTAATGAAGAATATCCCACATAATGCTCATCTGGAAGGTCTTTTCTTCAAGGAAGGAGAAAATGACAGGGCACTAAAGAAAGAAATAGTGCACGCTTGGCAACATATTCACAGGAAAGGGAGAGAATATTTGGGAAGACCAAATTGTTCCTCTGCAGAACCTTATTTCCACTGGGTGCAAACCAGAGCTATCAAACTGAGGATGCCTTACCCTTGTCAAGAAGTTTTTCCCTTAAAGGAATATGTCCTTTATTTCATGTCTGATGTGGAAAAACTCCAGGTCGCTCTCAACAAAGTTTAACGTGAGAAGAACTCTTGGAAGAACAAATATCAGATCCTTAATTTGGAATGTACCAAGATTCAGGAACTGCTAAAGGAAAACGATGCTCTGATTGAGATATTAGAGCATCATGCTATGGAAAGTTAGGAGGAACGAAGGAATTTGCTCACTCCTTTCACTTGGCATAGAGTCGTCGATGCGACAATGACTGAAGGAGCCCAATCAAAGAAAAGAAAAGTTTAGGAACCAGCATTTGAGCTCTCCTCAGAGAGGACTCAGGATCCATAGACCTAATTTTCCTTACAGCACTTTGTAAAATATTTTACTTTTCTTTGTAAAATACTGCAATCTTTCAAGTTCAATAAAAGGGTCCCCCCTACTGTGTGATATTTGTAATATAATTTTTAAGAGTTCTTTTAACAAAAAACTAAAATATATATCATTTTCAGTCTTTGCATATCATTCATCATTCTCACATAGCACATCTTTGTCTTTGAGTCTCACATATGTGTCGCACTCTAGAGTCAAACTGTCTCATTCGTACAATACTCGGGCCAATTGACAAAAGAAAATGGATGATATCGAGGAAGAGAATAGAGAGCTAAGAGAAGAAATCAACGCTCTGAAGGAGAGTTTGGAGAAACTCCACCATGACATGCAATCCTTGGCAGCAGCCCAGGAACAACAGCATCAAAGGACTGTAATCTCGGAGAGTACGTCTACACCAGCATTTGAGATGCTTGGCAGTCATCCTCAGTACAACATGCCTAAAGGATTCCCCTGGGGCATGCCTCACAACTTTATATTTGAAGGATACATCCCACCAGTCACTGAAGACCCGAAATTCATAGCAAGAATAGCCAGACCTAAAGGTTACAAACTTCATGGAAATGAAGATGCAAGGGTTACAACAGGCTCTCCTGAAGGTTACAAACTTTATGTCACTGAAGCGCCAAGAGTTACCGCCATAATGTCTATACCACAGCCAGTGGTACACACTATCCCGGAAGGACAGATTTTGCAAGCACCTTCTGGTGGAAACGAAGATGTATACGAAAGGATGAATGAGTTCCAGGAATAATTTTTGGAAATGCAGAAGAAACTGCATGCCATTTACGGTCAAGACTTATTCGGAAAAGGTGCTGCCGACCTCTATTTGGTCCCTAATGTAAAGATCCCGCACATATTTAAGGTGTCCGGCTTTGAAAAATACAGGGGCAACTCGTGCCCTCAAAGTCATTTGGTGATGTACGCTCAAAAAATTTCTTCCCAGACAGACAATCAACATTTGCTAATCCATTACTTCCAAGACAGTTTAACCGGTGCCGTACTCAAATGGTACATGGGTTTAAATCGCACCAAGATCAATACTTTCAAAGATCTTGGGGCAGCCTTCGTTCAGCAGTATAAATATAACTTGGAGATGGCACCAGATAGGGACCAACTCAGAGCAATGTCACAAAAGGATAAAGAAACCTTCAAAGAATATGCTCAGAGATGGCGTGAAATTGCCGCCTAGATCCGTCCTCCTCTCGAGGAAAAGGAAATGACAAAGATCTTCCTGAAAACATTGAGCTCATTTTATTACGACCGAATGGTTGCTAGTGCGCCCAGTGACTTCACTGAAATGGTGAACATGGGAGTACGCCTTGAAGAAGCAGTCTGAGAAGGACGATTGGTCAAAGATGCAAAGCCATCTAGTAGTACTAAGAGATACGGTAGCGCTTTCCAAAAGAAGAAAGAGAAAGATATCAGTAATATCTCTCTGGGAAAGCAATGGCGAAGGTATCAACCGGTAGCAGCGGTAACTCCCATTATCAACCCAGCGCCAGATCTGACTTATCAACCTCAGGTTGCTCAGAGCCAACCAATTCAACAACTGTATCAGCAAATACCACAACAGCCTCTTCAGCAGGCTCGCCCGCAGTACAATAACAACAATCGTACTACACGACCATCAGGTTTCTACCCTATACCGATGTTGTACGTAGAGTTATTTCCACTTCTACTGGCCAAGGGGCACGTCCAAACCAGGACTCCTCTTACAGTACTAGAAAATCCACCATTTTGGTTCAAGGCAGATCAAACTTGCCCTTACCATCAAGGAGGATCGGGACATAACATTGAGAATTATCTCAGTTTCAAGTCTGATGTATAAAAGCTTGTCAGGAACGGGGTTTTATCTTTCAAAGATACTAATCCAAATGTTCAGACAAACCCATTACTGCAACATGAGAAGACTACAGTGAATTTGATAGAAGGGGAGCCTGTCAACAGTTATCAAATTCACAATGTACGCTTTACTGGGAGCCAACCTGGTAAAGATGCATTGCAAATAGAGCGGGTACGACCATGTTCCATCTCACAACTATCATCAGTGTGATATCCGCTCTAAGGACAATCAAGGGTGAGCCATAGTACAAGCAACTCTACAAGAACAAATAAATTTGGGCTGGATTCAGGATCACAGGATTTATGAAGTAAACATGGCCCATGCACATTCTAACATTGTTCAAAACCACGACATCCGTGCAATGAACGTTAATATAGTGGCATTGCATTCAAGAAAAAGTCAGTATTACAATATGCCGTGGCACGATTACAACACTTGTTCGATCTTCTCAAAAGATAATCAGGGATGCTCTTTTATACAAGAGGCCCTCCAACATCAAATGGATCTCGGATGGATCCAAGACTACCATGAAAGGAATGATCATCAAGTCAATATGGTTCAAATCTTTGACATATGCTTGATGAATACCAGTCTAGTGGAACTACATGCTAAGCAGGTCAGACTTGGTTTTCTGGCCTCACATGATTATCAAGACTGTAAAGAATGCTACGAAAACGACCAAGGGTGTGCGCTCGTGCAAAGGACTCTTCAACATCTATTAGACCATTGATGGCTTTTGATCTACCTAGATGAAGACACGCAACAGATTCAATTGACCGACGGGAACCCTAGTAGACATCAAAGTTGTGATGTCCGCTCAATAGAACAAATCTAGTGAGGATGCACTGCATACCAAGCAGATATGGTCGGGTACCACCTCACAATTATGAACGCTGTAGAGTATGCTCGGGAAATAACCAAGGATGCTATCTAGTGGAAGCGGCCCTCCAGCATCAGTTAGACCAAAAGGAGATTCAATCATGTTTGAATTCTGAATCAATCAACATGATACATGATTACATCCCTTTTTAGAGCAAAAACACTATTATAATCTCCAATAATGGAATAACCAAGGATGTTTGTGCTGTAGTTCCTCTGCTCGATGAGTCAAAAGTCTCTCTTGGAAATAGAAGAATTCCAAACTTATAGCTGATTGAGGTGGCCTATGATGGTCAAAAGGCCCAAAAAGCCCTTATGGTTATCTACTTTCCAGGTCCAATACCGCCCAAGAAACTATATTACCCTCCATTGTGAACATTGCCGACATCAGTCGAGTCACTCGGAGCAGTCAGATCTTCAACAGAGGAGTTGGAGAACCTACCAAAGAAAAGGAACCTCAAACGGAAGTTCCCAACCAACAAGTTAGTAAATCCAGTAATCCAGAACCGATAAAGAACAACGATGAGATGCTGAAGCTCATTCAGAAAAGCAAGTACACCATTGTGGATCAATTGTTGCAAACGCCGTCTTGGATTTCTGTACTATCTCTCCTGCTTAGTTCGGAAGCTCACAGGGAAGCTCTACAGAGAGTCTTAGAACAAGCCTTCTTGGAACAAGAAGTGACAGTAGGGCAATTTGACAGCATCATCTCCAACATCACTTCCTGCAACAACGTGGGATTCAGTGATGAAGAACTGCCGGAAGAAGGCAAAAACCATAATATGGCACTCAACATCACAGTCAATTGCCAAGACGATACTCTAGCTAGCGTACTGGTAGACACATGTTCATCCTTAAATGTCATGCCAAGGTCAACTTTGGTTCGACTATCTTTTCAAGGTATTTCGATGAGAGGCAGTGAGATCATCGTCAAAGCCTTTGACATATCTAGAAAAACAGTTATCAGCGAAGGCGATCTTCCCATAACCATTGGTCCTCACACTTTCCAAGTCACTTTCCAAGTCATGGACATCCGGGTAGCCTATAGATGTTTATTAGGAAGACCTTGGATACACGAAGCTGGGGCAGTCACTTCGACACTTCACCAGAAGTTGAAGTTTGTCAAGAATGACAAATTAGTCACGGTGTGCAGTGAGCAAGCCTTAATCGTGAGCAACTTATCATCATTCTCTTGTTTATAACCCGATGAGGTTGTTGGAACTCAGTTCCAAGCTCTCTCGGTGAGCAATGAGAATTAACAAGAAAGAGGGACGTCGATTTCCTCATACAAAGACGCTCTCAAAGTGATCGGGAGTAATGGCGTAAAATGATTAGGACAGATTATAAATCCTACTGACAACAAGACAAGAAAAGGTATTGGTTTCTCTCCAACCTGTACTCAGAATGTTAAGAGGGATGAAAGTTTTTGTCCCATTTAGGATTTCTTCCACATCGGAGGCTTCCTCCACCCGATGGGAACAACTCCTTCGATACGGATGAGGAATGAAAGTCTTATCTCAATGATGACGGTTATATATCTCAGGGAGAAACGCACGTGCCATTCTGTTTTCCACAACAGAGCCTAAGATATATACCCAGATCAGACGTCAGGATGATCTATGGAGATTATGATCCCGAAGGATGCCGTGCTCCACCCTATTCATTAGAGGAAGAAAATCTGATGAAAGATAACTTCGACTACGATTATTATGATCCCGTGGATGACTTGCCTATCTGGAAGCCATACATGGAAGACTCAGAGAAAAAGAGTCAACCAGACAATGCCTATCAGCTGAGTAATCTTGAAAAGAATACCCATGTTCCCCCAGAGTCATGGAATCATTACTCAGGACATTCCAAAAATATCCAACACCGCGGTGATGAATTTGCAAAGATTGTAGGACAAGAATTCATTAACTATGCATTTCCTGAGGTCAGCGTCACTAAGGAAGATGACTCCTATATTCCCACAGAAACCTGGGATACCTTGGGACAGCCAAGCGGCAAGTATGACTTTCTAGTCAAATACACCGCTCCCGAAAGTTTTTGCGTCAGATACGAGGACATCCAACCAACTGGATGGGGAGATCCTTTTGAGAATGAAAACACTATGGGAGATGCAATAGAAGAGTCCTCTTACGATAACTCTGCATGGGAAGAAGACTCCAATGATCCTACTCCACCAGAAATCAGTGCCATTTCTGAAGACAAACCAAGAAGGGAAGTACTAGACTCTGTGATTTACAGAGGAGTTCGTCGCCATTGGGTTAGAGTCGATGTCTTAAAATTCGTCCATAAGTCGAAGTAATTACCATCTTTGTTTTGACCTTTCACCTTGCTCGGGTGAAATGGATGTTTTATAGGGCTCACTTTTCTGTAAATGTCCCTCTTCGCTTCGCCCAAAGCAACCGAGTTTTGTTTTATAGGGTTGTGTTTCAAGAATCGACAAATCATGAATAAATAATGTCATTCTGAATTCCCGCATTTATTGTTGTTTTCACTTTTTGTTTTTCAGAAAATGGTAATCCTAAAAACAACCCAAAATAAAAACAAGCATTTTCAAAAAATACACTGCACACACTCTTGCATTCTCTCTGTCTTTTCTAAAAAAGGAATCATCACGTCATGCAGATTGCTTATTTTAAACCCCATTGAAACATACGATCCAATGCCTTCTCCCAACTTTGAATTCCTGGTATTTGAAGCTGAAGAAGAAGAGGACGAAGAAATTCCAGAAGAGATCTCCCGACTACTCAGACAAGAGGAAATGTCCATTGAGCCTCACAAAGAACCGTTGGAAACAGTAGATTTGAGTTTAAAAAAAGAAAGGAAAAAAGTTAAGATTGGAGCACTACTCAGTCCAACTGTCAGAAAAGGCTTGATAAAGCTTCTCAAAGAATTTCCAGATGTATTTGCTTGGTCCTATCAGGAAATGCCAGGGTTGGATACCAGCATCGTGGAAGATCACTTACCGTTGAAAACAGAATGTCCTCCAGTAAAATAAAGACTGAAAATGAATCTCCAGATGTGGCCATCAAAATTAAGGAGGAAGTGCAGAAGCAGATCGACACAGGTTTCCTCGCCACCTCAGAATATCTTCAATGGTTAGCCAACATAGTGCCAGTTCTGAAAAAGGACAGAAAAGTCAGAATGTGTGTAGACTACAGGGATTTGAACAAAGTAAGTCCGAAGGATGACTTCTCCTACCACACATTGACATGCTGGTAGACAGTACAACAAAATTCAAAGTCTTCTCCTTCATGGATGGATTCTCGGGCTATAATCAAATCAAAGTGGCGCCAGAAGATATGGATAAAACTTCATTCATCGCCCCCATGGGGTACCTTTTCTTACAAGGTAATGTCGTTCGGTCTAAAGAACACACGGGCAACCTATCAAAGGGCCATGACAACTCTGTTTCATGACATGATGCACAAAGAGATTGAGGTATACGTCGATGACATGATTGCCAAATCTAAAACAGAAGAAGAGCATGTGGAACACCTATCAAAGTTATTCGAGCATCTGAGAAAATACAAACTCCGCTTGAATCCTAACAAATGCACATTCGGTGTCCGCTTGGGAAAACTCTTAGTATTTATCGTCAGTCAGAAAGGAATTGAGGTTGATCCTGACAAGGTCAAGGCCATTTAAGAAATGCCTTCACCAAAGACTGAAAAACAAGTAAGAGGGTTTTTGGGACATCTGAATTATATCTCAAGATTCATATCCCTCATGACCGCAACATGCGCGCCGATCTTCAAGCTACTCAGAAAGAACCAAAGCTGTATATGGGCAGAAGATTTCCAAAAGGCTTTCGACATCATCAAGGAATATCTGTTGAGTCCACGTATTTTGTCTCCTCTAGTGGAAGGAAGACCACTGAACATCTACTTAACAGTCTTGGAAGACTCCATGCGTTATGTGCTTGGCCAACAAGACGAAACAAAAAGAAAAGAGTCTGCCATTTATTACTTAAGCAAGAAGTTCACAGACTGTGAAACTCGATACACTATGCTCGAGAAAATTTGCTGCGCTCTGGCTTGGGCAGCTAAACGTCTTCGCCAGTACATGATTTGTCACACTACTTGGTTAATCTCCGAAATGGATCCGATCAAGTATGTCTTTGAAAAGCCTGCTCTCACGGGAAGGATTTCCCATTGGCAAATGTTGTTATCGGAATACGACATTGAGTACCATGCTCAGAAAGCTGTCAAAGGAAGTATTTTAGCTGATCATTTGGCTCATCAACCGATTGACGATCAGGAATCAGTCGAGTTTGACTTCCTAGACGAAGATGTCATGTACTTGAAAATGAAAGATTGCGACGAATCGCTACCCAGCAAGGGCCAGAACCAGGTTCCCAATGGGGACTAATATTTGACGGAGCTGTCAACACTTATGGAAACAAAATTGGGGTAATCGTTGTAACACCTCAGGGTACCCATATTCCTTTCACTGCCAGATTGGCATCCAAATGCATAAACAATGAGGCCGAATACGAAGCTTGTATCATGGGTCTCAAAGAAGCCATTGACCTAAGGATAAAGAATTTGAATGTGTATGGCGACTCAGCCCTTGTCGCTCCCGGGATTTTCATCCAGGTACAAACGCGAAAGTGGCGTGGAAGAAAGAAAGAGAGTCGCCAGCCAGGCATTTTTATCCCAAAGAAAGGGAAGGGTAATGCTGCACAAACCCGGGAGAAAGGAAAGAACGAGGTCTCGCGAACCAAAGAAAACGGGTAAGGGAGTCGGTTACGTGAAGGGAATGTTATCGCACCCCTTCACGTCCGTCGTACTCGGCGAGATCCACGCTTGAAGTACTGCTCAAAGGGTGATAGAAAAGATGCTGGAAAAGGAATGGAAAGAGAACGAGAAACAAATGTAGGGAAAATAAAAGAAGTGCTCGAATAGGCCCTACCCCACTGCCTACGTATCTCATCGGGAACATGAGAATCAGAGCGACGTAGTTCCCCTGACTAAGGGAAAACTGTTTGTGTTTTTTAGGGAATGGCTATTGTTCTAGCTCAGGTGTTGCAGGCTCGCTGAATTGAGTGTGTTACCGTATTGCAAGAGAACAAGGAGAAGCACGTTCGTACGTTGAGAGTGAGTGAGATGAGAAGAGAATTCCTGAAGGAAAGACACTATTGTTTGTTTGAAGTGTTTTAGAAGTTTTTTTATTTGAAGTGTTTTGCATAAGTAAGTGTACCTAAGTCTTTTTCAATGGAATGTGCATCTCATACATCATTCCAAAATGAAATGATGATGAAGTACACTAAGTATGAGGAAAATCCTCAAACTTACTTCCAAAGTTAAAGGCTTAAGTACACTAGCCTATTCCCTTTATTAAATGTTTTTTGTTGTTTTTAAATGAAGAAGTGTTTTTTAGTTTGTTTGTGAAATTACTTCATGTTAAAGACTTGTACATCATGCTAGAAAACCTACAACACATTCCAAGATGGAATGTATGCAAGCCCCCCCATGGAATAAGGCTCATGGCACATGAAGATATTTCAACCTTTATTAGGTGTCTTGAAGTTGTTTTGAGATGAGAGAAGAGAGACTCAAAAGAAACAAAGGTAAAGACTAAAGGGGACTAAGACTCACCCTTATGTTATCATGCTTGGAGATCCTAAGGGTTAAGTGTGGTTTGAGAACCCTAAGCTAAAAGAAAAGAGAAGAAGAACAAGTTCTAACTTACTTCAAAGGTTGAAGTTAAGTTGAGAACTCAAGGGGATGAAAGAAATTGAACAAAGAAAGCATTGAAATGCTTTGCACAAACACAAAAGAGAAAGCATTAAAAAGATGAACGAAGAAAATGTGTGTGGAAACATATCCACACACTCAACTTACCATTAGCCCCTACACAAAATGGTTAGTACCAAAACAATTCAAATATTGAAGTATAAGTGAAGGATGTAAGCAAATAAATCCTAGTGTTCTAAGGGAACTCTAGGAAGCTTCTCAAGGGCTAAACCTAAAAAAGAATAGATCACTAAAGGGTGGTACTGGCCTAGGGCAGTAGCAAATCCTATTTACATCCACCAATGGTTACAAAGGCTTATAAAGTTAATCTATGCCTAAACAATCTACCAAACATCAAAGGAATGCAATAATATGCACTAAAGATGCACCATGAACATTTAAGAGATGTAAACATGCAATGATGCAATAGGAACACCACAACCAGTATGAACCCACTTCATAAATGTCATTAAGTAACCATGAATTATCATCCATAATATGAGAATAAAACTCAAGAAGAAGTGGGAAGAAGTAGAACAATGTCACATAATAATGCACAATGTTGTTTACTTGTAAAACAAGTCACAAAGGAGAGGGAAATGCAATTATGAATGCAAATGAACATGGATCAGTAGCATACATGTTATAAGATGACATGGGAATGTACAAATGAACAAGTTTGGTTCATACACAAGTCACATTAGAGATTAAGAAGAAGAGAACACAAGTTGAAGTTCATACAAAATGAAACATGCTTCAAATGTTCATGTAATTGTAATGCATATGATATGGCATTATGAGTCAATAAAAATAGATGAAATGGTTTATATACAGTAAAGGGACATATAAGAATGAATGTGAATGGCATACCAATATGAGATACACACAAACTATGTTGAAGAAGAACAAGTGATATATGCACAATTAAGTATGAATGCAAGATGAACATCAATTGCAAAACATGTCAAAATGAGATATGGAAGACCTATAATTTGACATACATGATCTATAATATTCAAGAAATGACCTATAAAATGATCATACAAGTCCTAATGCAATGGCACAAGTGCCTCCTAATCAAACAAGATTTAGAAATCAAACAAAAGCACACAAATGTGACTTATAACAATCAACAAGGAAAAAATAGAAATGAACTTGAAAAAATTATGGAATTAGGTCACAAAGTGCCTAAGTAAGAAGCTAAATACATGTCAAAAGGTCATGGTAAAATTCAAGAAGAAATTAATCCAAACAAGTCATCAAAGTCACATTTAAACACATCAAAAGAATGCACAAAGATGAATATCAAAAGGTATGATAAAATGACTTTAAAAAATAAAATAAAAATGTTTTTAAATGCATTAAGATGTAGTTTAGACATGAAAAAAATAATGAGTGCAAAAGCATTTTAGAGCTATGCAAAAATAAATGTGAAATGGGCATGTGTAATGAAGAACAACATTTAAAAAGAAATTAAAATAAAATTATGCAAATATGACCAAAATCAATTAAAATCTGAAATAAAAAATATGAAAAAAATTTTTAATGTATTTTGATGATTGGTGAATTTTTATAGAATTTTTATGATGCATATGCTATTTTTAAAAAAGAAAATCAAAACATTTTTAAGAAAAGAAAAAAGAATGGAAACATGCAGGGGGTACAGATATAGTAAAAGTCACGTTGAAAAATGTTTGGGCCTAAAAAAAGGGGTTCAGATAGTAATATTGATCCAAGTCCAAACACACGCGTGGAACATGGAATTAAGGTGTACACTCAGTTAAAAATTTGACTCGATCTGAGCCTTTAGATCAAGTCAAGTAAATCACTTATCAAAGGTAAGCACATCCAAAGGATCACAATGCATGAACATCACAATTACCACGCACGCACACCCATGCAAGCCATCAGATTCAAATAAAAAAGGCACGTGAACGCCACATGATCATTAATGCGTTGGTAGCATGATAAACGTAGGATTAAAACGCATCTAACGGCTATGACATAAACTGGAATTAAAACCCTAACTGAACCTCAGTGGCCGGAGAATGACCTCTGGTCATCTTCTCCGGCCAACCTCCGGTGACTGCAACTTAACAAATGCTCCAGAAATTTATGAAATGTACATCAAATGAAAGAGGAAGTCATGTAGAATCCAAATCTAACCTTAAAAACACCATACAATGCACATACAGCAAGAATCAATCACAAACATTTTGCCCTAAAATTTGAATCTACGCACTTAAGGTGCCTATCACTAGCCAGATCACTCACACTGCTTCTATTAAGCTTCTCAACAAGCAAAAACAAGCATGAATTGAGCAAAACTTCAGAAAAAAAAGGTTGAAGAAGAAACCTGAGTTTGAAGTTCTTCAAAGTGAAAGAAGACCAGAGATGATCCTCTTATGCTCTTGAGCCTCCAATGGAGCCAAATAAAGGCTGTGACAGGCTTTGATTCAATAAAATTCAAGTGGAAAGCTGGAGGATGAAGATGAGATTGAGGATCCAAGGCTGTCAGCTCCAAGATCTATTGAGGATGATGATGAAGTTTGAAGAGGTACAATGGAGAACTCGTGCAGAGAGTGAATTTCAGAGAGAGATTTTGAGAGTTCAAAGTGTGAGAGTGAAAAAAATTAAGAGTGTTCACAAAGTTAGTTAGGGAATTCCTTATATATGTGTGGTTAGTGGTTAACCATCACAGTTGATGGTTAGAACCATGGTTAGCTGTGGTGTGATGAGCAATGAGGGTAGCTGAAGTAATTTGCAAAGTGAAAGAGATAGTGTGTTTGAAAAATGGCTCGTGTGTTGTGTTATTGTTGATGAGTGTGATGTTAAAAGATGATGATGGTGATGTGGTGATGATGTTGCAGCATGAAACTTGTTGGACAAGTTTATCATTTTCCTCTTTGGTGTATGGACATGTATGTGTGCATGGTATGTAAGATGTGTGTGTGTTCATAATAGGAAAATAGTGGATGGGGTACGCGTGTGGACTGATGTACACTAAACAACAACAAAACAAACATTTCCTATGTTTGATCATAAAAATGCCATAGAAACAATGAAGTTAGCAGCTGAAAATCTCCAAGCATAATGCATGAAATAGTGAGTTTTTGATGGCTATGGAAAGAGGAAGTGTAATAGAACATGTTTGGTATTGGAATTAAATTGAATGGAGGCTTGGCAAGTGATGGAAAATGACTTAGAAGTCATGTGTGAAAGACTGAACCATGGGCGATGGCAAGCTGTGACATGCATGGCAACATGGCCTATGGGAATTTAGTGTGAAACCTCTCCCTTTGAACCCTCATATGACCTTCATAACTTGTTCAAATAAAAAAATGTCCAACATCAAAGTTAAAGAGGACATGGAGATGAACAACTTTGATGTTCAACAATTTTTCATTTGAAACCTTCTTGATGGAGAAAATTGGCTTGACATTTGGCACACCAAGTGTTTGATGAAATTATGGCCTGGAGGCCTGAATCTGCCTTGCCTTGACTTGAGATTTGCCTTGATTTTACCAATCTTTGATTGATCATAACTCCCTCAATTTTGATCCAATGGAAGAGTTATTGGTATGGATTTGAAGCTTAAGATGTGATCTCTAATTGGCTCAACTTGGGCCTGAAGTTTGAAGCTTTTATTATGGAGAAAGAATGCTTTGAAGTAGAGTGCAAAATGGTCCAAACTTGCCATTTTTGGAAACCCTAAGTTTCTAAAAATGGAAACTTTGTACAATTCTTGATTTTTCATGAATCTCTTGACATTTCTTTATCAAATCTTGTCCAATGAACATATGTGACTTGAATTTCATGAATTTGACCTTAAAAAGTCAGGAGTTGACTTTTCCTTTGCACAATTGACTTTTCCCCAAATTTCTTGATTCTCAAGCAACTGATCCATTGAACCTCTTCTGAAATGAACCAATGGGCAATCTCCCATCCTTAGATACTTGACATCATGTAGAAAACATTGAGATCAAGTTTGAACCAAAATTTCATCGGGAGACTGCTTTAAACCAAAACCCTAATTTTGACTGCCTCTGTTAGGAGATGATGCACTGCCCAATCTTCTTGATGAATTCCCATCTTCCAATGACTTGTGGGATCAAATGAGATTATATATGATGAAAGAGACCTTTTAGGCTTGTTGGGAGACACTTGGCTCTTGTTCTCTTGCTTTGGATGATCAATGCTCTGAAATCAACTGATCACATGCCCTATGCTGAACCAATGCTGAATGCTTTATTTTTCTATGACTTGAATGCAATGCAATGCAATGCAATGAAAGCACATGCTAAATGATATGAAAAAAAAGAGAGGGCAAATTTTGGGGTATTACAGCTGCCCTTATTCAATCACTGTAGGCCTGAATGGATAATAGTGACTGCTTTCAGACTTTCAAGGTATGGAGGGATTGAATACCGAAAATAACCAAAAAATTTGCACTCTGCGGAGAAGAAGAAAAGGGATATAAACCCAACCAAATAAACCCTGCTTTGATAAAACTCTTATGGGAAGAATAGCACTGGAGAGATTTCCTTTGTACGACGCCAGACGACTACTGGCTTGCCATACTGCGGATGGACTTTGGAAAACATCTTTTGTACGACGCCAGACGACTACTGGTTTGCCATACTACAGATGGACTTTAACAACGCCTTTTGGAATGATGCCAGACGACTACTGGCTTGCCACGCTGCAGGTGGACTTTAAGAATGCCTTTTGTACGACGCCAGACGACTACTGGCTTGCCACGCCGCGGGTGGACTTTAAGAATGTCTTTTGTACGACGGCAAACCACTACTGGCTTGCCACGCTTCGGGTGGAGTTTAAGAATGTCTTTTGTATGACGCCAGATGACTACTGGCTTGCCATACTGCGGATGAACTTTAGGAACGTCTTTTGTACGATGCTAGATGACAACTGGCTTGCCACGCTGCAGGTGGACTTTAAGAATGTCTTTTGTACGACGCCAGATGACTACTGGCTTGCCACACTACAGGTGGACTTTAAGAATGTCTTTTGTACGATGCCAGGCGACTACTGGCTTGACACACTACGGGTGGACTTTAACAACGTCTTTTGTACGACGCCAGACGACTACTGGCTTGCCACGCTGCGGATGGACTTTCGCCAATCTACGGTTGGACTTTACTCTGCTTTGCCACCCTAAGATGGACTTTTGCCAATCTGCGGTTGGACTTTGCTGATTTTCCACCCTAAGATGGACTTTTTCCAATCTGCGGCTGAACTTTGATGATTTTCCACCCTAAGATGGACTTTTTCCAATCTGCGGTTGGACTTTTGAAAGATGCTTTTGGGTGAAATTAGTTGACTATTGATTGGCCACACCGCGGGTGGACTTTTGCAAAATTCCAACACTGGATTACGCTCTGCTTACATATCAGACATCTCTGCTGACTCTACTGAGGAACAATGGTCAATGATGTGACCTCAGAGACTCTTGAAAGGATGATATCTCTGCTGGAGAATGAATGAACAATCCGTCTGCTTCGAATTGTCACGCTTGCCAAAAATAAATTGGACTTTGAGATATAAGGGAGTGATGACTCTGCCAGGAATTATTTCATCTGCTTGAGGATGAATCCTGATCATAACAACTCCGTTGGAGGAATGACAACTTTCCGACTTGGCTGGGGGAAGCATGTACTAACACTGCTGAGGAAGAGATTCTGTTGATCTGCTAAACCTCTGCGAGAGAAAAATAACTCAGCTGGGGAGCATTACCGACAAGATTCAGTGCTGAACTCTGTGGGGATACCACTACCAGATATACGATCTTGCTGGGGACCGGAACTACTCCGTCGGGGATACGCAAATCCTGGTTAGAATACGTCCTGTTGCGACTCGCTGGGAAAGAGTTCCTAGAGATCTGTTGGGAAAAGAAAATCCACTGTGATCTATTGAGGAACAAAGCTGTCGAGCTTAAAATAAGAGCCACAATGTCCCATGTTAGGCGAACCTTCCGCTTGACGACTCCACTGGGGATAATGAGTTTACAACAAACTCTGTTGGGGAAAACCGCTTCAAAGCGTCTCGTGCTGGAATGCCCCTTGAGAGGATTTTATAGAAGACCCAGCATTACGAGTAGTTCAAGCCTTGGTCCAGATTACAAGGCTGATCTGAAGAAATTGTCCCAAGAGGATTTTACAGAAGATTTGGCATCTTCAAACTCCTGGACGTTCACTGAGTCTTGAACATTAACTGCGAGGTCTGCGAAGCAACTCTACTAGGGAATTTGCAACCGTTATCGACACAGAAAAGCTTGTAACTTGTTGGACATTCTGAATGGAAGAATCAACTTAATAATATCCAACGATCCCTTATTAGCTTTGCCTCGTTGATTCTCATCTTGCTGTAATCGGCCGCCGATCACACGGTGGACTTAATCAGTAAAAGTTGTGAAAAAAGGGTGATATGGGAACCCTTTCCTGAATATGGTTGCCCGGTATCATGAAATTAGGGATAAGTGATTACTTGTCTGAAAGAAATGACCCATGCTCTTGAAAAGGCTTGTACCTGTTACCTGCAACAAAAGAATACGCACACATGCCCCAGGATATTGCGTGGTTTGAGCCCACCATCCAGGATTACTCAAATGTTTTCAAATGCAATGTTTTATAAAAAATTCGGACGTTTTTGCAAACAAAGCAGTAAAAGCAAAATAAGAAGCTTTTGACTGAAATTCAATTTATTGAAGAAATGCCTGAAATGGCAAATACATTTGGAAGCAAACCCTGGAAAGAGGAGATTGCTGTAAATTGAGAAAATAAACTATCCTAATGGAAATGTCAAAACGGCATTCTACTGAGTTTCGATTCTGCTATAGCCAGTATGTCTTCAAAACTCTCTGACCTTGCCTTCTGAGGAGTGATTGGACCGATTCCTATCCTTTGGAATGTCAGTTGCTGAAATGGTGATGGAGTACAAATAACTCAGACCGCAATCGTTCGCTTAAATCCCTCTTTTGCATGGACCGCCCTTTCGGGTTTTCAATCCACCTGGATACCCCTTTTTGCCTAAGTTGCCCTTTCTGGTTTTCAACTTACCGGGTGTACAATTTTTTTATTTATATCCCTAATTTTTGCTCGAACCTTTTTATTCTGTTTTTATGGTTCGTCGGGATGCCCTTTTTGCCTGGACTCTCTTTTTTTTTTATCCAACGGGTCTATTTATGCGAAGTATTTTTTGACTGCGTCTGAGTTAACAGGGGATGGAAAGTCTTCGCCATCCATGGTTGTAAGCAATAAGGCCCCGCCCGAGAAGACCTTTTTAACCACAAATGGACCTTCATAGTTGGGAGTCCATTTACCCCTGCGATCTGTACTAGGAGGAAGAATCCTTTTGAGTACTACATCTCCGACTTTGTAAACCCGAGGATGCACCTTCTGATCAAATGCTCGCTTCATCCTTCATTGGTATAACTGCCCATGACACACAGCTGCCAGACGTTTCTCCTCAATAAGGCTCAACTAATTAAATCTGGCGCGAACCCATTGAGCTTCGTCTAATTTGACATCCATCATGACTCTGAGGGATGGAATCTCAACTTCAACCGGCAGGACTGCCTCCATACCGTACATAATTAAGAATGGTGTTGCCCTAGTAGACGTCCGTACTGACGTTCGGTACCCATGCAAGGCAACGGTAGCATCTCATGCCAATCTTTATATGTGACAACCATTTTCTGCACAATCTTCTTAATATTCTTATTGGTCGCCTCAACGGCGCCATTCATCTTCGGGCGATACAGAGAAGAATTGTGATGTTCAATTTTGAAGTCCCGGCACAGCTCAGCCATCATTTTGTTGTTCAAATTAGAACCATTATCAGTAATAATTCTATCAGGCACTCCATATCGACAAATGATATCCCGTTTCAGGAAACGAGCTACCACCTGCTTAGTGACGTTGGCATAAGATGTTGCTTCAACCCACTTCGTGAAATAATCTATGGCGACCAAGATGAAACGATGGCCGTTTGAAGCAGTAGGCTCAATTTTTTCGATCATATCAATGCCCCACATTGCAAAGGGCCAAGGAGAGGACATGACACTCAACGAATTCGGAGGCACATGCACTTTGTCTACATAAATCTGGCACTTGTGATATTTGCGGGCATACTTGCAACAATATGTCTCCATTGTCAACCAATAATACCCCGACCTCAATAGTTTCTTTGCCATTGCATGTCCTCTGGCATGGGTACCAAAAGAGCCTTCATGCACTTCTTGCATTAACAGGTCTGCTTCGTGTCTATCCACACATCTGAGCAGAACCATGTCAAAGTTCCGTTTGTACAATACGTCATCTTGGTTCAGGAAGAAGCTACCAGACAATCTCCTCAAAGTCTTCTTATCTTTGGTAGATGCCCCAGGCGGGTACTCCTAACTTTTCAAAAAACACTTGATGTCATGAAACCATGGCTTATCATTAGACGTTGCATCAACAGCAAACACAATTACAGGTCTGTCAAGGCGAGACACATCAATCTTGGGTACATGGTTCCACCTTTGCACTTTGATCATAGTAGACAATATGGCCAAGGCATCAGCAAACTTATTCTCATCTCGAGGAATATGGTACAGCTTTATTGTTGTGAAAAACGTCAACAGTCTTCTCGTATAATCTCTATACGGAATCAGATGTGTCTGCTGCGTGTACCAATTCCCATTCACTTGATTGATTACCAAAGCTGAATCACCGAAGACATCGAGGGTCTTAATTCGTAAATTAATCGCCTCCTCAATCCTCATTATACAAGCTTCATATTCTGCTTCATTGTTGGTGCATTCAAAAGTTACTCGGGCAGTGAAGGGCATATGAACACCTCCAGTGTGATAAGAACTGCTCCAACTCCGCATCCATTCATGTTGACGGCCCCATCAAACATCAAACTCCATTTGGATTCAGGGTCTGGCCCCTCCTCCGGGAGTGGTTCCTCACAGTCTTTAACTTTGAGAAACATGATGTCCTCATCAGGGAAATCAAATTTCATGGGTTGGTAATCATCAATCAGTTGTTGCGCAAGATAGTCTGACAAGATACTTCCTTTGATGGCTTTCTGAGAAGTATACTGGATATCATATTCTATCAAAACCATTTGCCACCGTGCAACTCTGCCTGTCAGTGCTGGTTTCTCGAAAATGTACTTGACTGGATCCATTTTGGAAATCAATAAAGTTGTGTACGTGAGCATATACTGCCTCAGTCGCTTAGCAGCCCATGCAAGTGCACAGCATGTCTTCTCAAGCATTGAGTATCGGGACTCGCAGTCAGTGAATTTTTTGCTCAGGTAGTAGATAACATGCTCTTTCCTACCTGTCTCGTCGTGTTGACCGAGAACACAACCCATAGACTCTTCAAGCACTGTCAAGTACATTATCAAAGGTCTCTCTGGAACCGGAGGTATTAAGATTTGAGGTTCCTGTAAATATCTTTTTATTTTATCGAATGCCACTTGGCAATTGTCATTCCACCTGACCGTTTGATCTTTTCTTAGCAATTTGAATATTGGTTCGTACGTGGCTGTCAGGTGAGATATGAACCTTACAATGTAGTTCAATCTACCCAAGAAACTACGAACCTCCTTTTCTATTTTCGGCTCAGGCATGTCTTGTATTGCTTTCACTTTGGCAGGATCGACCTCAATCCCTTTTTCACTTACGATGAAACCCAGCAGCTTCCCAGAACGCACCCCGAAAGTGCACTTGTTCGGATTCAACCTCAAACGGAATTTCTCAACCTTTCAAACAACTTCTTCAAGTTAATCAGGTGTTCTTCTTCTGTTCATGACTTGGCAATCATATCATCCACATAGCATTCAATCTCTTTGTGAATTAAATCGTGAAATAATGTTACCATCGCCCGCTGATACGTTGCCCCTGCGTTTTTCAACCCAAAAGGCATTACTTTATAACAGAATGTACCCCATGGGGTAATGAACGTGGTCTTCTCCATATCCTCAGGTGCCATCTTGATCTGATTGTACCCGGAGAAACCGTCCATGAATGAGAACACTGAAAACTGAGCTGTATTATCAACCAGCACGTCGATATGAGGTAAAGGAAAGTCTTCTTTTGAACTTGCTCTGTTTAGATCCTGGTAATCAACGCACATTCTGACCTTACCATCTTTCTTCAGCACAGGAACAATATTTGCAACCCATGGTGGGTAATTGGCGACGGCCAGAAATCCCGCATCTAACTGTTTTTGTACCTCCTCTTTGATTTTGAGAGCCATTTCTGGTTTAGTTCTCCGAAGCTTCTGTCTGACAGGAGGACAACCCTCTTTCAATGGCAACCTGTGCACAACAATGTCTGAATCTAACCCCGGCATATCTTGATATGACCAAGCAAAGATGTCGACATATTCCCGCAGCATACTGATAAGCTCTTTCTTTACCTCGGCCTGCAGACTGGCTCCAATCTTAATTTCTTTCCTTGCGTCCTTAAAACCAATGTTGATAACCTCAATTGTCTCTTGGTGAGGTTGAATGACCCTCTCCTCCCGCTTCAGCAATCTAGCCAATTCATCGGGAAGTTCACAGTCTTCTTCATCCCCTTCTTCGGCTTGATAAATCGGATTGTCAAAGTCATACATGGCCATAGCATAATCGTTATTAGAGGAAACCGGAGGATCAAGTCTGCACGAGGGGTTCATGCTTTATTTTAGAATTTATTTTGAAAAAACAAAAACAAGACATCGCCATTTTAAATGTTTTTTGTGCAAAAATAAAAGATGAAAGACAAGGAACGAAATTTGAATGCAAAACATCCTTTATTAATGACTAAAAAAAATTGCAAATGAAAATGTGTGGCCCTACAAATGAATCTGTACGCCTTGGGCAGAGCGCCAGATTTTAACATGCATTATGGTTAGAGAAAAACAAAGAAAATTACTCTGTTTGAAAAGTAACTGGAATGATTTCCTCAGCGGACCAGTTTTGCAATTGTTGTCCCGAGACACGTGGGTGTACCCAATTGTCCAAGTCACAATCACCGTCTATGCCATCCTCTGCAGTCGCACAAGATTGATCTGCATATATGATTCCACCACTGCTGAATGTGATGGGTCCACTGTACTTTGCAGCCTAAGCCAGAGATGGTTGGTAGCCAATACCAAACTTGTCCTCTTTCACTGATGTCTCGATCAGCTTGCCCCAACCCTGGGCATTACCTGCTCTAACAACCTCGACGGCCTGCTAATAAGATGGAATTGACGTGCTGGCTCCAGCTGGTGTAGAAGAAGATTCAGGCACTTTATCAATATTCACTGCCTCGAACGACTGGCAAAGCGTTTCATGGATTTCCCCATCCATCTCAACATACTTGAATGTGGACAAGCGACTGACAAAAATATCCTCTTCACCACACACAGTTACTACTTGTCCTTCAAACACGTATTTCAGCTTCTGATGTAATGTGGATGTAACAGCCCCGGCCGCATGAATCCATGGGCGACCTAATAAACAGCTATAAGCAGGCTGTATATCCATCACGTGGAATGTAGACTTGAACACTTGAGGTCCAATTTACACGGGTAATTCCACTTCACCGAATACAGATCATTTTGACCCATCAAATGCTCTGAAAACCAGATCACTCGACCTCAAAATCGATCCATCAACCTCCAGTTTCATCAATGCCTTCTTAGGCAAGACATTAAGTGAAGAACCAGTGTCTACCAGCACGTGGGACAACATCGCGCCCTTACACTCCATTGTAATATGCAGAGCTTTGTTGTGGTTTCTACCTTCAGAAGTCAAATATCGGCTCGTGAAACCTAACCCATGGCTGAAATTGACATTAAAAATCACACTCTCGAGCTGATTGACAGTAATTTCTTGTGGAACATAGGCCATCTTTAGTACCTTCAGCAAAGCCTCTCGGTGTGCATTAAAGCACATCAGTAATGACAAAATTGAGATCTTTGAGGGTGTCTGGTTCAATTGATCAATGATTTTGTAATCACTTTTCTTTATTATTCTCATAAACTCCTCTACCCGCTGTTGAAAGTAATTGTGGGATCTGCTTCGGGCATGGGCACACTCTTAGCCACTTGTTTTCCTTTAGCTCTCGTCACAGCCACGACTTCTTTATCACTTCGAAGAGTTTGTGGAGCAAACAACCTTCCACTCCTGGTAAAGCCGCCTAAACCACCCACATTATCAACATTTGAACTAGCAGATGTTCCAACTTCCTGCTTCTTTCCCTCATGGTACACATCCGCCCCATAGTGCCATAGGACTGCTTTCTCAGAGGTAAATGGAACCGGCCCTGGCACCGTGATGGTAACAGGGCTGGGTCTTTCCGGCGCAACAATCGCTACAGGAGTTGTCCTTGCAGGTACCTGAATTTCAGCAGGAGTATAATAAATTGTCACAACTGACACCTCATCATTATCTTTCACAACACGATCAAACTGTAGACGGGCTTCATTAATCAGATTCTGCAAACCAATCCTCAGTCTGTCACAGCCATTATTTTGACCCATACATTCCACACAATCTCGGTCACAACCCGGGAACACCTGTCCCCTCAATAGACGATCTTTCAATACCAGTAATGAAGTCTTCACCCGATTGATATCTGTCACCAAGTTCAACCTCTTTCCATCCTCGATGGTGTGCACATTTTCCCTGTCATGGTCCAGCATAGGGTTCTGGATAACATTAGGAGGTGGAGAAAAGTTGATTGCTTTAGCATCTATCAGATCCTGCACCTTATTTTAAAATGCCCAACACTTTTCAGTGGTGTACCCCGGAGCACCAGAATGGAAATCGCAGCGGGCATTAGCATCATAATTGGGTGGCAAGTTACCAGCAACAGGAGGTCTCATGGTACGAAGTTCAACCAATTTCAATTGGAGTAACTGGGGTAACAATGCTGAGTAAGTCATAGGAAGAGGGTCAATTTTGCGGTCCCTCTGCCTAGACCTTTGTTGGAACGGTGGTCGTTGTTGTTGAACCTGCTGTTGTGACTGCTGTTGCTGAACAGGTGGTGTTCGAATTGTCACTGCATCCACTTGGTGATAAGCCTGAGAACATCCTTTTCCTCACCCTCTGTACACAGCGCTTGTCTCGCCTTCTCGCCTTCTCTTCCCATTAGCAAAAAGTTTCTTTGTTCCTGAAGAACCAGTACCACTTACATCCTGAATCTTCCCTTGTTTCAACAAATTCTCAATCCTTTCACCAACAATTATGATATCAGAAAATCCTGTCGACGGACAAGCAGCCAATCTGTCAAGAAATGTCCCTTGCAAGGTACCCATGAACATATCTGCCATTTCTCTCTCAAGCAAAGGGGGTTGAACCTAGGCGGCCATTTCTCTCCATCTCTGCGCGTACTCCTTAAAGCTTTCCTTAGCGCCCTGCGACAACCCTTGCAGCTGAGTGCGGTTGGGAGCTATATCGATATTATACTGATATTGTTTCAGAAATGCTTCTGCCAAATCTTTCCAGCTTCTCACAGCAACCCTGTTCAACTTCATGTACCAAGTCAAGGAAGCTCCAGCCAAACTGTCTTGGAAATAGTGCATCCACAACTTCTCGTCATCAGTGTGGGCTGAGATCCTCCCAAAATAAGCCTGAATATGTGTCTGGGGACACGTATTGCCGTGATATTTGTCAAAAGTGGGTGGCTTGAATTTTGGAGGAATTCTAACTCCCGGTACCAGACCCAGATTAGTAACATCAATGCCTAGAGAATTCTTGCACTCCATAGCCCTGATTTTCTCAGCCAGCTCATCATACCTTCTGTCATTGGGATTACCCATATCAGCATCCAACAAGGTGAATTGATCTTCCTGAACATCCTCATTAACACCAACATTTCTGACAGCCCCAGTAACCAGATTACCATTAGGAATCGGAGTACCAACAGGAGGAGGAGTGTCCTTTGGCTATGAATTGTCAACGTGATTACCTTTCGGTGCGACCTCAGGACGCTCGACCATAAGTCTTAACCTCTCTTGGTTTTGTGCCATACCAGTCATAAGAGCCATGAACTGGTCCATACGGGCCTTCATCTCAGCCAAATCATTCTGAATTTGATCAACCATTCTGTTTCGATTGCCTCTTGTGGAGTAGCGGTGTATGTGATCGGTAGCAATACTTCCTGTTGATAGAATAAATATGAGAACTAGATAGGGTACCTGAAAAACAAACAAACATGCAAGAATGAAATGTATGTAATGCAATGCTATGTTTTTTATTCCCAGGCCTTTTCGTGCTCCGATTCCGGTATTTCAGAAGTCCGCAACATTTAGATAACACACAAGATACAGCAGCTGATAAGAATATTCATCCAGAAAAGTGCACAAATAAGTGTAGAATCCTGTGAAGTGATGTTGTAGCCAGGTGTCAGTGAACAGTGATGTAATATCAAGAAAGCCACGGGAGAAAATACTGAGCATATCATAACTGGAAGAAAACCCAAAGGGACTGAGTCTGAACAAGTATTTGAAAACATATAACCCAAATTCAGAAATTAAAGCAGTGATTCCTACAACAATTCTGTAGGTAATCAACATAATGAAAGCTAAAATGGGCGAAACACCATATCCTGCAACCCTAAACTGAGCCTCTTGACCTCCTCAAATAGCACAGCATTCTCGGGATCTTCCGGCGCCTCAATCAGGCCTCTGATCAAGCGTTCTCTCAAACTGAAGGATTGGTACAAAGTGTTGATATTCTGACACAATTCTTCCCCACTTGTACTACCATAGTCTGGCTCTGCCCTGAACTTCTTCACTTCTGCCTGGATCTTGAGATCAGCTATTTCATCCTGAGCTTCCTGTAATAGCTTCTGACTTTCTTTCAAACCATCCCGGTACTTTCGTCGCTGAGCATGTGCAGCTTTCAATTCTTCATTTGAGGTCTTGGCCTTAGCTTCCAATTCTTCGACCTTAGCTTTAAACTCTTCCTTTACCTTGGCTTGGCGCTTCTGTTCACCGACCCATTTTTGTTGCCACAAGGTAATAACCTCATTAGCTTCCTTCAAAGACTTCTTGAGATTCTGGTGCTCTCTGGAGTTATTCTTATCAATTAAGCCCCGTCTTTGGAAATAAATCAGCCTCCCTTCGAGTTCTTCTTTCCTGCTTACAGCCATCTTTTCAGCAATGTGGACTTTCTCTTCCAACCCTCTATTATCAAATGTAGCTTTCTGATACAGGCTGGTGACGTCCGCATTCTCAACCCTGAGTTCGTGAACCAAAACTTCCATCTTTTGGAATTCTTCAATTGGCACTGAGGTCCTTAGCTCCACTACCATGGGATATAACGGAGGCTCGACAGAGAATGGCAACAGTGTGACAGCTACCCGGCACTTCATCCACTCAATGTAAGAAGGATAAGTCGTAGGATCAGGTCTCCCATGTAGCACCTCAAAATTTTCCCTCTTGCTTTTAGCTTTTACTGGCTTATGTTCCATTGCATTTTGGCATAATCATCATTGCATTTCATCGGTTCATTGGCATGGGATCAGGGTGTCTAAACCAAATCCAAGGAGCTTTGAGCCTCAAGAGATCTTAAATTGAGTCATCACCTTATTATATGTTCAAGCTTGACAAGAGAATGCAAGGGAATCACATCATCCTAACCAGTGCAAAACTGGGATTTTGGAATTCTTGAGTATAATTCCCCAATGGGCCAGATCTTTGAGTCTTTATCACCTCGGAATGTCATATCTCATCTTTGTTAGAAAGGATATACATCATATTCAGAGGAATTTGGATTCGGAGGATGTGCTGATTTCTCCTAGACTGAGGGTTTGGAACTAGGGTCTGCCATGAAACCAGTTTATTTCTGATTTTTTGGGCAAGAATTGATTCTATGGTATTCTATATATTCTCATGGTTGTGGAAACCGTGACTTTATGATCAATTATCTGAGTGATTAAGGCATTGTTCTGAACTTTGTTTACTATGGTTGTATTCATCTCGTTTAGTACTATAATTTTGATTCAAGTTTCGTCGCATTTCATCAAGAGATGAAGAAGTTATGTTGGATTGAAGATTGAGGAAGGGTATGGTTCATGCGTGTTATTTTTCCGGTTCTTTGGTGGCTAGAGGTTGGTGACGATGACGTGTCACCTGAAGATTGGTTATTTTCTTTATTTTCCATAACAGCCAATGAAAAACTTCCACTGCATTAATGAAGAGAGTAATCACGTGGGGGAATATTTTTGTTTTTGATTAGCATGATTAAACCATAATTTGGACATAACTTTTACTGCTAATGATTGGGAAGTGTTTGATGGTCATAATGATTGATAACGGCACAGCAAAGTAGAAAGTGGGTAGCTAGGGTTTGATTCTTGCATGGTGAGTGTGAGAGGGCATCACGGCCGTAGGATCTAGCGAGTGGCCTAGATTGCGCCACTGAATTAAATGGACTCACATGAGGTGCACATGACTATGGTTTCCATCTCATTATTTTGAAATTATGGTACATTGAATTGTTAGTGCGTATGGGATTTGTTGCCAATACTTTCCGCACCTCCTGGTTTTTTGAGCCCATTTAATTTGAACTGGCTTCTTACTATGTGCACACCCCCTTTCCTTGCCAATTGTTTTCTTAGTTTAATTTTCTTGCACGCTTAAAGCATGAATTTTAAAAATAGTGAGTATCATTGGAAAATTCCAAGAAAATTCAGGGAAGTTCTTGAGAGCCTTATTTAATTTCTGGTGAATTTTAATTTCATATTTTGTGTGATTTGTTTTTTTTTAGAATTTTGGAAAGGAAGGTGTTCTTAATTGTATATCTTGTGATGTAAGTCCTAAAATGTGATATTCCCTTGATAATTTGGAGCTAATTTTTGGTTCACATTTAGTCCTATGATTATGTGACTTAATGATGTTTGATTGGTTCCATGTCCATGATTATTGAATAAATTTTGAGCATCATCTTTGTGCCTTATCTTGTAAGAGCATCATTGATAAATTGATCCATGTTTGCAATTGATTGAATATGTTTGGTGCATGGTATGAACCCTATATTTTTCATGTGATTACCTACTGGACTTGGAATGACTTGGTTGATTACTCATAATTTTCAAGAGCATTTTGCTATTTTTCACTCATTTTCCAGTGCGAACCGAACATGTTGATACATGCTTAGAAAAGGTCATGTTTAGGAATTGTATGAGGGCACTTTGGGCCAACTTTGAATATGAGTTTTAGCACATTATTAAGTGTATTTTGATGCACAATTGAGACATGCTTGAGTATTGCATTTTATCATTTCACATGCCTTAAATGATGCCTTCTTTGTGTGTATGAGAGCTTGAATTTGTGTTTCACTTTGGCCACTTATTTTGATGCCATTTATATGCCATATTCATGATTGTTTTCTGAGTACAGTTAGGACATTTTATAGGTCATCCTTGTTTCATTATAGGTCACTTTGACTTATGTTTTCATTTGATATGAATTTGTGCATTCTAACTTGAAACTTTGACATGTTTCCTTCTCTTATCTCTTCTTGTGCTCTACTTGTCTTGTGCTTACATTTTGTATGCCATTTCCCTCATTCCATTTGCATCTTATTAATGGTATGCTACTGTCCATATGCATTCATTAATCATTTCACATGTTATGCATCTTTAATATGTCACTTAGTGTACCTAATTGAAAGTTGTTTGGTCATTACTTGTCATTCTTTCCTTATTCCACTACTTGTAAATAGTTTTTGAACTAACTTTTTCATGTAGGGGCTAAGGGTAAGTAAGTGTGTGGAGATGCTTCCACATACACTTCTTTCTTTCATTTTCTCTTATCTCTTCGAATAATCCAACTTGTTAGCATGATAAGCATTTATATGCTTTCCTTGAATAACTTCTTCTTCATCCCTCCTTAAGATCAACTTAACTTCCATCTTGGAAGTAAGTTGCTTCTTATACTCTTCTTCTCCTTTCTCTTAGGATTAGGTTTCTTAAACCACATTAACCATAAGAACACCCATGTATGACAACTTTAGGGTTTGAGTCTTAGTCTCCCTCATTAGATTTTACCTTTCTCAACTATTTGAGTCTTTCTCTTCTCATCTCAAAACAAAAAAATCAAAAACACTTTATAAAAGGCATAACAAATATTGTATTTGAGCCTTTCATGTGAGAATAAGATAGTGAGGGGTCTTCTCTCACTTTCTTAGAATGTTTAGCATACGTCCCGTCTGGGGTCGATGTGCGAGGCATTCGATCCTACGTGAAGGACTTAAATACAATATGCGTTGTAAACACAAAACCATCAAAACACTTCTTTCTAAAAAACTTCAAACAAACAATAACGTCTTTCCTTCGGGAATTCTATTCTCATCTCACTCATTCTCAACGTACGAACGTGCTCATCCTCGTTCACTTGCAAGACGGTAACGCACTCGATTCAGCGAGCCTGCAACACCTGAGCTAAAACATTATTCGTTCCCTAAAAAACACAAACAACTTTCCCTTAGGTGAGGGGAACTACGTCGCTCTGATTCTCATGTCCCCGATGAGATACGTAGGCAGTGGGGTAGGGCCCATTCGAGCACTTATTTTATTTTCCCTACATTTGTTTCTCATTCTCTGTCCATTCCTTTTCCGGTATCTTTTCTATCACCCTTTGATAGAACCAGCAACCGTGGATCCCATCGAGTATGATGAACGTGTTGGGTGCTAACACCTTCCCTTCGCGTAACCGACTCCCGAACCCAGATCTCTTGGTCGCAAGACCATGCTTTTCCTTTCCCCCGGGTTTATGCAGTGTTTCCTTTCCCTCTCTTGGGATAAATACACATTGCCGGCGACTCTGTTTCGTGCCACTTTCGCGTTTGTACTTGGATGAAAATCCCGGGAGCAACATCCCAAACTCCATCTTACCTTTCTTAACCCGAGTGTTCCAGGCTTCAGCAATAGAAAAAGACACCTGTTCGCCATCTTTGGCAAGATAAAACAAGGATTCCGCCACATCTTTTTCCAAAGGAGGTTCTTTTAATGCATACCCAAACTGCTTCAGCGCGAGGACAAGATTGTAGTTGATTCCTCCCCTCCTTCCTACCAAAGGCACGTTGGGAAATGCTCAACAACTAATAAGCATAGGTATACCCACCATATATTTCCGATGCCACCAGCCAATATCTTCAGCCGTCAAACCCATTAGCCTCTTGGAGCACTTAATAGTTCCTTGGAGATCAACAAAAGCTCCTGTCTTTGGCAAATGTCTATAAAACTAAGCATGGAATAAGGGAGCACAACATACTACCAATCTTCCTCATTTTTTTTCATTCTTGTAATGTACGGAATGGTATACATCGCCCAACAAAGTTGGGATTGGATTCTTCTTGACAAAGATACTTATTGCATCCATATCAATAAATGTAGCTATAATCGGAAACAAACAAATTCCGTACACACAAAGAGCTAAGATTGCATTAGAGGTAACCAAATCACCATCAGTAAAACTCTTCTTTGCTTCTTCAATCAGAAAGTCTAGATGGAACCCTTTATAGCCCTCTTTTTCCTTAACATTATCTTTAACTACAGATACTTTCAAATGAATAGCCTCTGCAATGACATTGTCAGGAATAACATTCTTTGAACTGTAGTGAGGAGGAGTATCCTTGACAGAAATCTTTAGAATGTCAGAGAACTCTTCCAAGGTAGGTACCAGCAGATAATCATTGAATGTGAAGCAACGCAACTGAGGATCATAAAACTGCAAGAGAGTGTGCAGGGTATCATGCTGATTTGGAGTAAGAAGGCTCACATAACCCAAGATATCCCCAAACCTCTTTCTGAACTTATCCAGTTAGTTACTGTCCATTAAATCTGCCAATTCTTTTATCTGTCCCACTTTAGGCTTCGAAAACCAGTAATGCACATTATTCTTTCTTGGAGGGCCTTCCATCTGACGTAGAGAAAATACCCACCGGAATAAGAAACAATACTGAGACCTGGGAAAGAAAAAACATAAAATGTTAATGATGTATGCAATAAGATGCAGCTAAGCATGTGATCAGAGCCAGAATCTGCAGTGCCGGTGCAATAACTGTGAGAAAGCCAAGTGTCTGTGTAGCATCATATCAAGAATATCATACCCAAGCACCAATAAAGAACCAGATCCAGAATACTAGAACAAAGTACCCAAATTACTGATCATATGAGAACCACACAAAAGGGTAGGTAGAAGGTCAAGGTTACCTGCAAACCTGTAAACATTCCCCCCAATCTCACAGGTGTGTTCTAAAAGGTAGGATCCTCAGATTCGGATCCCAGAATGAGAAGCAATAGCACACTCAGCCCGTAGGATACAATGTTATCACCAAACAAAGAGACCGTCCTCTGATTCATCACAAAATAAAGGCCATCCTATGCAAGTTCCAGTGTGGGCCCTCGAGTGCGAATGGGTTTGCCACGGAATATGGTCTGCCACTGTCACCACTAAAGAGGGATGTTTCCACTAAGGTCCTCAATGATCAGTCACTAGATGCACATAACTCTCAAAGTCATGCCCTGAATGAGGAAGACCCTCAAATCAAGATAATCCTAAGAAAGTCGCACTCTGGTTGTGGAACTCACAACTACTCCCGTGGCTAAATACCATGAGAGCCCTGTGATTGTCCACTCTAAGTCCTAAAGTGCACTCGAGCCTGGGTAATGGGCTCATCTCACAGTAACAATCCCATCCCGCCAAAGGAAACCAGACAGTCCAGAATATATGATGCATGATAAATAAAATGCAATAAAGGCGGTAAAGTAAAACGATAAAGCTGTAAATAAATGCAGTAAAGCTAAACTAAAGTAAACACAAATCAAACACCCAAAAAGCAAAAACAAACAAGCGCTAGGAGAGACTCGCGTCAGGGAGGGACCAGCAAGAGGTCAACTTTCCCCAACAGAGTCGCCAGTTGTCGCTCCAGGGATTTTCATCCAGGTACAAATGCAAAAGTAGCGCGGAAGAAAGAAAGAGAGTCGCCAACTAGGTATTTTTATCCCAAAGAAAGGGAAGGGTAATGCTGCACAAACCCGGGAGAAAGGAAAGAACGAGGTCTCACGAACCAAAGAAAACGGGTAAGGGAGTCGGTTACATGAAGGGAAGGTTATTGCACCCCTTCACGTCCATCGTAATCGACGGGATCCACGCTTGAAGTACTGCTCAAAGGGTGATAGAAAAGATGCTGGAAAAGGAATGGAAAGAGAACGAGAAACAAATGTAGGGAAAATAAAAGAAGTGCTCGAATGGGCCCTACCCCACTGCCTACGTATCTCATCGGGAACATGAGAATCAGAGCGACGTAGTTCCCCTGACTAAGGGAAAACTGTTTGTGTTTTTTAGGGAACGGCTAATGTTCTAGCTCAGGTGTTGCAAGCTCTCTGAATCGAGTGCGTTACCGTATTGCAAGAGAACGAGGAGAAGCATGTTTGTACGTTGAGAGTGAGTGAGATGAGAAGAGAATTCCCGAAGGAAAGACGTTATTGTTTCTTTGAAGTGTTTTAGAAGTTTTTTTTTGAAGTGTTTTGCATAAGTAAGTGTACCTAAGTCTTTTTCAATGGAATGTGCATCTCATACGTCATTCCAAAATGAAATGATGATGAAGTACACTAAGTATGAGGAAAATCCTCAAACTTACTTCCAAAGTTAAAGTCTTAAGTACACTAGCCTATTCTATTTATTAAATGTTTTTTGTTGTTTTTAAATGAAGAAGTGTTTTTTAGTTTGTTTGTGAAATTACTTCATGTTAAAGACTTGTACATCATGCTAGAAAACCTACAACACATTCCAAGATGAAATATATGCAAGCCCCCCCATGGAATAAGGCTCATGGCACATGAAGATATTTCAACCTTTATTAGGTGTCTTGAAGCTGTTTTGAGATGAGAGAAGAGAGACTCAAAAGAAACAAAGGTAAAAACTAAAGGGGACTAAGACTCACCCTAATGTTGTCATGCTTGGAGATCCTAAGGGTTAAGTGTGGTTTGAGAACCCTAAGCTAAAAGAAAAGAGAAGAAGAACAAGTTCTAACTTACTTCAAAGATTGAAGTTAAGTTGAGAACTCAAGGGGATGAAAGAAATTGAACAAAGAAAGCATTGAAATGCTTTGCACAAACACAAAAGAGAAATCATTAAAAAGATGAAGAAAGAAAGTGTGTGGGGAAACATATCCACACACTCAACTTACCATTGGCCCCTACACAAAATGGTTAGTACCAAAACAATTCAAATATTGAAGTATAAGTGAAGGATGTAAGCAAATAAATCCTAGTGTTCTAAGGGAACTCTAGGAAGCTTCTCAAGGGCTAAACCTAAAAAAGAATAGATCACTAAAGGGTGGTACTGGCCTAGGGCAGTAGCAAAGCCTATTTACATCCACCAATGGCTACAAAGGCTTATAAAGTCAATCTATGCCTAAACAATCTACCAAACATCAAAGGAATGCAATAATATGCACTAAAGATGCACCATGAACATTTAAGAGATGTAAACATGCAATGATGTAATAGGAAACACCACAACCAGTATGAACCCACTTCATAAATGTCATTAAGTAACCATGAATTATCATCCATAATATGAGAATAAAACTCAAGAAGAAGTGGGAAGAAGTAGAACAATGTCACACAATAATGCACAATGTTGTTTACTTGCAAAACAAGTCACAAAGGAGAGGGAAATGCAATTATGAATGCAAATGAACATGGATCAGTAGCATACATGTTATAAGATGACATGAGAATGCACAAATGAACAAGTTTGGTTCATACACAAGTCACATTAGAGATTAAGAAGAAGAGAACGCAAGTTGAAGTTCATACAAAATGAAACATGCTTCAAATGTTCATGTAATTGTAATGCATATGATATGACATTATGAGTCAATAAAAATAGATGAAATGGTTTATATACAGTAAAGGGACATATAATAATGAATGTGAATGGCATACCAATATGAGATAGACACAAACTATGTTGAAGAAGAACAAGTGATATATGCACAATTAAGTATGAATGCAAGATAAACATCAATTGCAAAACATGTCAAAATGAGATATGGAAGACCTATAATTTGACATACATGATCTATAATATTCAATAAATGACCTATAAAATAAACATACAAGATGCAATGGCACAAGTGCCTCCTAATCAAACAAGTTTTAGAAATCAAACAAAAGCACACAAATGTGACTTATAACAATCAACAAGGAAAAAATAGAAATGAACTTGGAAAAATTATGGAATTAGGTCACAAAGTGCCTAAGTAAGAAGCTAAAGACATGTCAAAAGGTCATGGCAAAATTCAAGAAGAAATTAATCCAAACAAGTCATCAAAGTCACATTGAAACACATCAAAAGAATGCACAAAGATGAATATCAAAAGGTATGATAAAATGACTTAAAAAAATAAAAGAATTTTTTTTAAATGCATTAAGATGTAGTTTAGACATGACAAAAAGAATGAGTGCAAAAGCATTTTAGAGATATGCAAAAATAAATGTGAAATGGGCATGTGTAATGAAGAACAACATTTAAAAAGAAATTAAAAGAAAATTATGCAAATATGACCAAAATCAATTAAAATCAGAAATAAAAAATATGAAAAAAAAGTTAAATGTATTTTGATGATTGGTAAATTTTTATAGAATTTTTATGATGCATATACTATTTTTAAAAAATAAAATCAAAATATTTATAAGAAAAGAAAAAAGAATGGAAACATGCAGGGGGTACAGATATAGTAAAAGTCACGTTGAAAAATGTTTGGGCCTAAAAAGAGGGGTTCAGATAGTAATATTGATCCAGGTCCAAACACACACATGGCACATGGAATTAAGGTGTACACTCAGTCAAAAATTTGACTCAATCTGAGCCTTTAGATCAAGTCAAGTAAATCACTTATCAAAGGTAAGCACATCCAAAGGATCACAATGCATGAACATCACAATTACCACGCACGCACACCCATGCAAGCAATCAGATTCAAATAAAAATGGCATGTGAACACCACATGATCATTAATGCATTGGCAGCATGATAAACATAGGATTAAAACGCATCTAACGGCTGTGACATAAACTGGAATTAAAACCCTAACTGAACCTCACCGACCGAAGAATGACCTCCGGTCATCTTCTCCGGCCAACCTCCGGTGACTGCAACTTAACAAATGCTCCAAAAATTTATGAAATGTACATCAAATGAAAGAGTAAGTCATGTTGAATCCAAATCTAACCTTAAAAACACCATACAATGCACACACAGCAAGAATCAATCACAAACATTTTGCCCTAAAATTTGAATCTACGCACTTAAGGTGCCTATCACTAGCCAGATCACTCACACTGCTTCTATTAAGCTTCTCAACAAGCAAAAACAAGCATGAATCGAGCAAAACTTTAGAAAAAAAAGGTTGAAGAAGAAACCTGAGTTTGAAGTTCTTCAAAGTGAAAGAAGACCAGAGATGATCCTCCTATGCTCTTGAGCCTCCAATGGAGCCAAATAAAGGCTGTGTCAGGCTTTGATTCAATAAAATTCAAGTGGAAAGCTGGAGGATGAAGATGAGATTGAGGATCCAAGGCTGTCAACTCCAAGATCTATTGAGGATGATGATGAAGTTTGAAGAGGTGCAATGGATAACTCGTGTAGAGATTTCAGAGAGAGATTTTAAGAGTTCAAAGTGTGAGAGTGAAAAAAATGAAGAGTGTTCACAAAGTTAGTTAGGGAATTCCTTATATATGTGTGGTTAGTGGTTAACCATCATAGTTGATGGTTAGAACCATGGTTAGCTGTGGTGTGATGAGCAATGAGGGTGGCTGAAGTAATTTGCAAAGTGAAGGAGATAGTGTGTTTGAAAAATGGCTCGTGTGTTGTGTTATTGTTGATGAGTGTGATGTTAAATGATGATGGTGATGCGGTGATGATGTTGCAGCATGAAACTTGTTGGACAAGTTTATCATTTTCCTCTTTGGTGTATGGACTTGTATGTGTGCATGGTATGTAAGATGTGTGTGTGTTCATAATAGGAAAAGAGTGGATGGGGTATGCGTGTGGACTGATGTACGCCAAACAACAACAAAACAAACACTTCCTATGTTTGATCATAAAAATTCCATAGAAACAATGAAGTTGGCAGCTGAAAATCTCCAAGCATAATGCATGAAATAGTGAGTTTTTGATGGCTATGGAAAGAGGAAGTGTAATAGAACATGTTTGGTATTGGAATTAAATTGAATGGAGGCTTGGAAAGTGATGGAAAATGACTTAAAAGTCATGTGTGCAAGACTGAACCATGGGCGATGGCAAGCTATGACATGCATGGCAACATGGCCTATGGGAATTCAGTGTGAAGCCTCTCCCTTTGACCCCTCATATGACCTTCATAACATGTTCAAACGCAAAAATGTCCAACATCAAAGTTAAAGAGGACATGGAGATGAACAACTTTGATGTTCAACAATTTTTCATTTGAAACCTTCTTGATGGAGAAAATTGGCTTGAAATTTGGCACACCAAGTGTTTGATGAAATTATGGCCTGGAGGCCTGAATCTGCCTTGCCATGACTTGAGATTTGCCTTGATTTTACCAAACTTTGATTGATCATAACTCCCTTAATTTTGATCCAATGGAAGAGTTATTTGTATGGATTTGAAGCTTAAGATATGATCTTTAATTGGCTTAACTTGGGCCTGAAGTTTGAAGCTTTTATTATAGAGAAAGAATGCTTTGAA
This sequence comes from Lathyrus tuberosus, assembly GCA_022829125.1. Lineage (NCBI taxonomy): Eukaryota > Viridiplantae > Streptophyta > Magnoliopsida > Fabales > Fabaceae > Lathyrus > Lathyrus tuberosus. The sequence continues at coordinate 5,263,662 of JALAZF010000308.1, read as the reverse complement.
GTAGAGTGCAAAATGGTCCAAACTTGCCATTTTTGGAAATCCTAAGTTTCTAAAAATGGAAACTTTGTACAATTCTTGATTTTTCATGAATCTCTTGACATTTCTTGATCAAATCTTGTCCAATGAACATATGTGACTTGAATTTCATGAATTTGACCTTAAAAATTCAGGAGTTGACTTTTTCCTTTGCACAGTTGACTTTTCCCCAAATTTCTTGATCCTCAAGCAACTGATCCATTTAACCTCTTCTGAAATGAACCAATGGGCAATATCCCATCCTTAGATACTTGACATCATGTAGAAAACATTGAGATCAAGTTTGAACCAAAATTTCATCAGGAGACTTCTTGAAACCAAAACCCTAATTTTGACGGCCTCTGTTAGGAGATGATGCACTGCCCAATCTTCTTGATGAATTCTCATCTTCCAATGACTTGTGGGACAAAATGAGATGATATATGATGAAAGAGACCTTTGAGGCTTGTTGGGAGACACTTGGCTCTTGTTCTCTTGCTTTGGATGATCAATGCTCTAAAATCAACTGATCAAATGCCCTATGCTTAACAAATGCTGAATGCTTTATTTTTCTATGACTTGAATGCAATGCAATGCAATGAAAGCACATGATAAATGATATGAAAAAAAGAGAGGGCAAATTTTGGGGTATTACAGCCCTGGTTGTGAATCAGATCAAAGGAGAGTGAAATACATACCAATCAGGATTGATTCCTTACAAAGACTACGCGTGAAGGTTATTACCATTCTTCAATAGAATTGAGTTTCATCACATCCCTCATGAAGAAAATCACATGGGTGATGCATTAGCCAACCTATCCTCCATGATTAGAGTAAGTCAATGGAACGACGTACCTAAGATTGACATAATACGCCTTGAGAGGCCCACTTACATCTTCATAATTAAAGCAGTCATAGATGACAAACCCTAGTATCATGATATCAAGTGCTTCCTTCAAAGACAAGAGTACCCACCTGGGGCATCAAGAAAATATAGGAAGACTCTCAAAAGACTGGCTGGCAACTTCTTCCTTAACAGTAACATACTCTACAAGAGAAACTTCGACATGGTTTTGCTCTAATACGGAGACAGACAAGAAGCAAACATGTTAATGAAAGAGATTCCCGAAGGATCCTTTGGCACTCATGCCAATGGACACACAATGGCAAGAAAAATTCTGAGAGCAGGATATTATTGGCTAACAATGGAATCCGATTGCTACAAATACATGAGGAGGTGTCACAAGTGTAAGATATACGTTGACAAAATCCATGTACCGTCAACGCATCTCAAAGTTCTTTCTTCTCCATGGCCTTTTTCTATATGGGGAATTTGACATGATTGGCATGATTGAACCCAAAGCTTCGAACGGACATCGGTTCATCCTGGTACCCATTGACTACTTCACCAAGTGGGTCGAAGTAGTGTCATACACCAATGTAACCAGACAAGTGGTGGTCCGATTTATCAAGAACAATCTCATCTGCCGTTATGGAGTTCCAAGCCAGATCATTACGAATAATGGATCTAACTTGAACAACCAGACGATGAAAGAGTTGTACGATGAGTTCAAGATCGAACACCATAACTCATATCCCTACCGACCTAAAATAAATGGAGTGGTAGAAGTAGCTAACAATAATATCAAGAAGACCATTCAGAAGATGGTTGTAACCTACAAAGATTGGCATGAGATGCTACCTTTTTCTCTTCACGGTTATCGCACATCTTTCCGCACTTCAACAGGGGCAACCCCTTTCTCTCTAGTATATGGCATGGAAGTAGTGCTCCCTATAGAAGTAGAGATACCACCAATGAGAGTATTGATGGAAGACAAGCTAACAGAAGTTGAATGGTGTCAAATTCGACATGATGAACTAAACCTAATCGAAGAAAAGAGAATGACAGCTTTGTGCCATGGTCAGTTGTATCAACAGAGAATGAAGAAAACGTTTGACAAAAAGGTCTAACCTCGTATCTTCAGAGAAAGAGACCTTGTGCTCAAGAAGATACAATCATTCCTCACTGATTCCAGAGGCAAATGTACTCCGAATTACGATGGCCCTTATGTTGTTAAGAAAGCCTTCTCAGGCGGTGCCTTGAAACTCACGACCATGGATGAAGAGGAGTTTACCTACCCCACAAATGTTGACTTAGTCAAGAAATACTTCGCCTAAATAAATAAATAAAAACATCTCGGTGGATTGAAAACCCGAAAGGGCGGTCCAGGCAAAAATTAGAGACATAAGCAAAAGTCATCCCGATGGACTGAAAACCTCGAAAGGCAATCCAGGCAAAAGTTAGGGATTCATGGCAATTAACTACGTCTGACAGGATTGACTCCTCAGCGCCAACGTCCTTCGTCGGGAAAACTTCAGGTCAAGGTCATCTTCGCAGAAGCACAGAACGTCCAGAATTCAAAGTTGGTGGAAGGATAGCGGTCGTTATGTTTCAATGTAGCCCCTTTTCCTTTAAATTACAATTTTCTAAACTTTGTAATGCCCTATGGGATCACACGCTTAGCTGATTACCATTCTATCAATAAAATTTGAGCCCGTGTGCCTTTTATTTGCAATTCTCATTTATTTTACTTTACAGAATGGCATTTTTAATACGATCAACGATTCTTGAAACAAAAATGAATTTACTTTTTCGAAACGAGAAGTTCAAGTTTTACTTTTAAAACAAAGATGGTAATTTCCTTTCAATTAATAAGCACAAAAAAAGGAATATCGACTGCTTCTCTGGTAGTGATCTAACTTCAAAATTCTGAATCGAAGTACTCTTTTTGACTAGTACACCCTGAATAAAGGATCAACTACTTCAGACGGAATGATCCATCTATCATCCCTGACGGAGTTCTCACCCTTAAAAACCCATTGTTGGTTTTTCTTACCAGTAGGGTCCACATCTGAAAAACAAGAACATATTTCTATCCCTAGCAGGTTTGTACCTCCCGAAATCGAAACGGATGCAGGAATCCCTAATCCCGAGCAAAAGTACAACTTTTAGAACCTCCAGTGATACCCCTGTCTCCCAGAATGACCGAGTATCCAGTTTTATTCCTCTTCAGTTTGTATGTCATGTCTGTTTTGTCAGCATAAACATACATACATCATGCATAATTAATTCATATTCATACATATGTTGCATCAATATCACTCTGGTCATTTTCATCCCCAAGTGATAAACGTCTTCTCTCTGATAGAGTTGTCAATCTTCCTTTCTGAGTCAGATAGGACAAAATCCCGGTCTAAGTTCTTTCCTCGTAAGGAAAATATACCGTCTAAGCAATCTCTCTCCAGTGTATTCCTGGATTGAAATCGGTCCTCAACCACTTTGATAACTTGAACCTCTAAAAGGCAAGAAGTCATTCAGATAGACACCTTTGGAACATCACTTTTCACCATTGAAGATGATATTTTGCTTTCCCGAATTAAAGGAAATCCCCATAGAAATCCTCTCAGCGAAAGACTCTTGGCAATACGGCGGTTTCTCCCCGAAAAGTTTGTTGTCAATGAAGTCATCAGCACCTCAAAATCGGATAACATCACATGGCATTTCTCCGAAAAAGGCCTCGAATAAAAGTATGATGTAATATCACCAAGCAAAGGCAATCTCTCAAGTGACTTGCTTTCCCCAGTAAGGTCGACAAAGGGCATCTCCCACAGAGAAGTTTGCACACCTCTGCAGTTCAGACAAATGGTTCTCCCCAGCAAGTCTGACATCAAATCTTTTTCCATCAAATGGCGTCTCCCCAGTAAAACTCGGCGAGAAGTTTGATGAAGACCAACACAGATAGCATTCTGTGTCAAGGAAGAAACTCGACATAAGAAACTGAGTCCAGTTCCGTGACTGTATGTAACACCCTAAACCCTTGCGACAATTAATAATCAAGTATAAGGGAATATCAGAGTAAAATAAAACCTACAATCAGTTAGGGTGCTACATTCAACAAACACCTGCTCATGCATACGATATGTAACACATCAATAATATCAATAAAAGCATACTTGATTAATCTTATCATATAGCAGCGGAATTCAACTAAAACACAACATACTTAGTACAACATAATTCTCATCAAGTAAGCAAAACGACAATAAATAATAAAATAAACATCAACATGCGTTCCGAAACCCAGTGTTACAATCAGAGCAGACGCGACTCAACGAGATAAAAGAGAAGACTCCATCTTCACTAACTTCCACTCCGCACTAATCCTGCTTATCTGCATGTTACCCACGTAGAGGTAACATTCAAACAAAACGGGTGAGATTCTCAATCAACATAAGAGATGCATAATATAAATATAAAAGAACATAATCCATATGCAGTTCATTCTTTCAGCACAACACCAACACAAATACAATTCTCCACCCAAACACACAACAGTACAATTCATCATACAACACAACATAACATAATGCAATGCAATGAGACCCACGACTCGACTCAATGCATGTGGTACCAATTCGATCCCTTTTTCATGATCACAATTCCCGTCGAAATTTCCATATCAGTCACTCACACCCCATGTAACACCCCATTTCTACCCGGCAGATAAGTAATAAAATCAGAGTTCTCATTTTAAAAAAAATTCTTCAACATAAACAGGATGTCACATTTTCAACAGAAAACAACTTCATATTAATCACAAATAATTCAGATACATAACACTGATTCGGATGAACTGATAACAACCTGAATTATCCTTTTGAAAACAAAACAACTTTTATTAATAAGTGGCTTCACATAATTCAACTTATAATGACATAACCTCATGTCCAACTCAAAACAACTTTGAAACCACAATTCTTTAATAACAATAATTTAAGATTCAACTACTAAGACAATGACAACAAATAAACAACAATTGTTCATCCCCCCGAGTGCTACGTATCAGAGCAAGACCAACTCGAGCTAACAGCATCTAAGACTTCACATTATACCTCAACTTCTGCAGTTATTCTTGAGTACCTGCTCAGTTACCCATAATAGGTAACATCATTACAGAAGGGGTGAGATATCGAATATTATAAACAAAATATGATAATTAATATGCTAGATTAGAATCATATAAATTTCACCGCTTCATACGACAGTCATGCAACAACTAGAAATAAGCAACTTAATAGCAACCACCACTTATAACACCCAGCAACTCATAACCACAACTTGTATCGACAGCAACTTATAGTAATAACAACATATAACAACAACTTATATAAAAGATGCAAATTATAGTAAGAACAACATATATAACAACAACTCACGACATTAGTAATTTATATCAAGCAACAAGACATAGCAATAACAACTTATAACAAGCAACAACTTCACAACAACGACAACTTCACAACAACAACGAATCAAGAACAACAACAACTTCACAACGACTCAAAATGTGACACAACTATGCACATGCATGTGGTACCATCGGAGTAAAACTCCCAACTTAAACATATGCCAGGTTATCGAGGCATTTCAACAAGGCATAAGCCTTCAACGTGGTGCCATCAAGGCCAACTTAATCAATGCCATCAAGGCCAACTTAATCAATGTCATCAAGGCCAACGTGGTGTGAGCATACAGCCCCGACTCATGAATGCAATGTATGCGACAATTTTCAAAGGCATACAATCAACTACATCATCAACAAGAATAACCAGAACAACAACAACGAAAACAACAACTCAAACATGCATCAATAGCATCAACTTAATCCAACATTGGTCATTCGACCTACAACTTAATCAACAACAACACAACTCAAACAACATTGGTCATTCGACCTACAACTTAATCAACAACAACACAACTCAAACAACATTGGTCATAAGACCTGCAACTTAAATACTTCGCCCGTAAATCGGGACAATACAACTTATCCAACTGTACTTGCAATTCCACGCGTTCAACTTAATTCAACAAAACAAACCGACTAAAATCACCTACTAATTATTACGAACTACCTCGACAATTTTCGTTAACTTCCGGACAACTAAGTTTCTCGCCTAAACCGGCTAAACCGACTAAACTATACTGTTCTTAACTTCTGTTACCACTACCAGTTTATTTCAAAATTCTACTTTCTGTTACGATTTTCTTAAAATCATTTCCAAGCTTCTGTCAAGAATTTTTATTAATCCTGTTGCTGTCAAAATTCTGTTTGTTATACAGAACCTGCTACTTTCATTTTCTGCTAAAACTACCACTGCTACCAATACATGTCCAATTTTCTGCAAAAACCTGCTACGGCTATTGTTACATTTTTCTGTCAATTTACCATTGCTACTTAATTAGCTTTTGTCGACAACCTGCAAGTTCCTGCTATTAATCATACTGCTCCATTATTAATTCTGCTACTTATATACGCATACTGAAATTATTTAATTGTTTTATCTCTAGTAATCGTATGCTGCTACTAATTACTCTGTTAGATACAAATACCACAACTCTGCTACTAAATTATCCATTAACCATTATTACTATCATAATTAATATTATATATATATATATATATATATATATATATATATATATATATATATATATATATATCAACATATTGTAAAATGGTTCAATACATATGTATACGTGCCAACAAATATCATAAAAGGAAAGCATAAAGGAGGCACCCACCTCAATACTTGGAGGCCCTCGCCTCCATCCTTTAATTAAATGGGGGTGCTCACCTCCATTACTTTGAGGCCCCCGCCTCCAATTCCTATTCTTTTCCTTTCTAATAAACAATTATGCAAGTGTCAAGTTCCATTTTTTTATTATTACCTTATACCTATATATATATATATATAACTAGTAAAGAATAAATATCTACATTATACTACACAACACGACAAAACAAATAGGTGACAAAAACCAAAGGGGCATTGGAGGCGCCCACCTCAACTATTGGAGAAGACCGCCCCCTCCCCTTTATGCCAATGGAGGCGTCCGCCTCCCAACTTGTGGGGCCCTCCTCCTTCTCTTTCAATTACTTGAGACGGACGTCCTTATTATTTCCGGATTAAACTCACAACACCATTTTAACTTCAACCCAGATTTTCTTCATATTCGATTCATAGTTTCAATTCCCAGAGATTTACCATAAATGTTACGATTTATTTTCATCGTAAACGCAAAACTCACAGCACAATCGATCGATCGCAGAACAACAGAATTTCATAGCAATAATTTCAGAATTCTACACACAACAAACACATCTAGCAGCAATTTTAGACAATCCAAACCCCACATGTCAATCATCATAACCCGGTTATAATAGTCGAACCCACCCTTACCTGGATTTTAACGGCAGTTCGAATTCTCCGGTTCCGGCTGCGCACTTCTCGTAATTCCTCTTCTCCAATCGTGTGCTTCCAACCCTCGTTCCCTTTTTCCCGTTTTCCTTCGTAACTGCCTATCTCTTTCTCCACACAAAACCCTCGTTCTGCATTTCCTTTTCTCACCTTACTGCTACTTCTTTTCTTTTATTTTCCAAATAATCTAATAATAACTAATAATACTATTATTTGATTTAATGGGCCAACTAATCCACACCTCCACATTGCCACATACCACACCACAACTAACCCAAATAAATAATAATATTATTACTAATATTACTCCTTCAGCATAATCAACTTATTAATTTTTCGATTAACCGACTATTAATCCGACTTTAACTTAATAATTCCGATCGACATATCAAACCAATTAGCCTCTTAAAATAATACCGATAACACTCAATTACTCGATTAATTCTCAAACTTCGTCTAAATCCAATAATAAAACCCTTCACTAATTTAATTAACTAATTGATTAAATTTGGGGCGTTACACCCCACATGGGCACACGACATCCGTGATCGCTCACACTCCACATGGGCACACGATCACCTTAATAACAATAACAACGATACGATTCTATTTCAAAGAATCCCGATAAGACGCTCACACCGCACATGGGCACACGACTTGTCGCACAACTTATGCAACATGGCAGATATACAACGACAACTAAATGCATCAATACATCATATTACAATTATCCAACACGCAACATATACCTACCAACACATACCACAACAGTAATCCACAACCACAACACGCATACACACAACGGAATTCATCGTTTTAACACCCAACACACAACACATACACAAAAACCCGACTACTGCATCAAATAGTTGGAATTATGACCTTGAAATTAATTTTGTCAAAAATTATATGAAGCCAGCTTTCCAACGATTCGAACGGCGACTGAAACGGACATACGGCTTAAAAGTTATGAATTTCTGAAATTTAGAAAAATTATGTCCGTAACAGCAGCAAACATCACTGTCATGTTTGCTGCGAGTTCGCTCTGCAAATAGCCCTTCTCTAGGAGTTCGCTTAGCGAACTTGCCAGCGAACAACTCCTCCCATACAAAAACCAGAGAGTCACCTTTTCTCTCCTCCACGCGCTCTTTGTTCGCTTAGCGAACTGGAGTTCGCCAGAAGTTCACTTTGCGAATCTGGGGCGAACTTCCCCACCACACATCCCAGAATTACTCTACTTTTCCTTCGTTCGCTGCCTCATTCGCTTTGCGAATCTGGGATGAACTTTCATTTGCATTGCGAACAACGTGATTCTGCAATTCTGCTGTTGCGATTTCAACCCAAACCAGTCCTAATCCTTCCCCGATTTTACCCACAAATAGCCCAAAAACACACATATAATCACAGATTGTCATGCATACAATTAGGAATACATAGGCCACAATTTAACCGATCAATTTATGCATTTTTCCTTTTATCCAAACCCCCGACATACAAAAACCCCAATCCCCAAATCAACATAAACAACACATAGGATGATCCTAAAGGTTAATCCACCCTCATACATATATTATGCAACCCTTAGAGGTTAAAGAACCCCGCCCTTACCTTAGATGAAGATTCCTCGAAGCTCTCTAAGCCCTAGCTCTGCTTCTCTCTTTCGTTCCTCTTTTCTCCGAAAACATGATCGATCCCAAATGATTCTCCCCTTTCTAATTTTCTTTCTTTTCCTACTATAACCCTTAGACCCCTAATATGCTCTTCCTTCTTTACCCTTACTAATCTTCATGAATGGACCACCTTGCCCCTTACTATTCTCCACTCAATTTATCCAATTTTTTTAAATAAATAAATAATTAAACTAATTATATTAAATCTAAATAATTCCAACTAAATTATTTAAATTAATAATTAATTACTAACCACACCTCTCACCTCTACACAATTGGTCACACACCCTCAACACATTCTCTATAATTCTAAGGTCACTACCCCATACTAAAGGCAACCAACCTCAACCAACACACACATAGTCATACACAAACACACCATCTCATACAATTTTAATTACAAAAAATAATTAAAATAAATCGGGGTGTTACAACTCTCCCCTACTTAGAATATTTTCGTCCTCAAAAATTTACCTCATGCGAACAACTCCGGATACGACTCTCGCATCCTGCCCTCTAGTTCCCAAGTCGTATTTCCACCGGCCGCGCCTCCCACACTACCTTCACAGGAGTGATCTCTTTACCCCTTAATTGCTTTACCTCGAGGTCTTTGTTAATTCTTGTAGTTGGCTAGAATTTTGGTAAAACAATGTTGATGTCATGGTTGATGTTTCAACATGAGTTTTTAACAGCCTTGTTATGTTGAGTTAACATTCTGGTTATGTTAAGTTTTTAAGGGTTGCAGTTTTGTGCTGATGTCAAACCCGATGTCATAACATCAGATGACAGAACATCAGAAAACCATCTGTGTGGTTTGTGGATTGCAGAATGTTAAGGTGTTGAAGAGTTATAGTGCTGAAGAGTGATGTCACATGCGATGTCTTGACATCACTATACCAGAACATCAGTCTGCTGTGTTTTTAGGACTGCGCGTGTTTCTGTTATTGGAGAGATATTCTACTGAAGAGAGTGAGAGATTGTAGGCGAATATCTTGGTAAAGATATATTCTGGTGCAATCATAAGTGGAGCAGATCTTGTTGCTATTTTTAGGGCTGAAAGATTTGAAAAGATTTGAAGATAAAATCTGTTTTTAAATTCAAATCAAATCAGATATTTGGAGAAGATCTTGCAGCTGAATAGTGAAGATTTAAAAGATACATAATATCCTGGAAATATTATGTGGAGCTGAATTTAATGCATAAAGATATGGAGAATATTTAGAGTTAATGATTGAAGATTTAATTGAAGATTTAATTGAAGATTTGATTGAGGATTTAATTGAAGATCTATTTAGTAGCAGAATCTTTTGGAGATTTGGAACAGAAGATTTGATATGATTTGAAGGCCCAAATCCAGTTGGGAAATAGGTTATAAATAGAAGCATTGTAACCTAGTTTTAGGAAGCCAGCCATCATGTAGATTATAAGGGCTGTGTTGGTTGATGAACCACCCGGTTTATGGAATGGTCATCGTGTTTATCTCGAAGCCTGTAGGTAAGAGATGTATTGTTCTTGGAGGAAGCTGTTAAGCAACTCTAAGTATTGTTCTTAGTCATGAGGGTCATGTCTAGGTATTGTCATGGAAGTGTGTCTTCCAAGGTTATGTGTGTGAATGAATACGTTTAGGAAATCAAGCTGTTGATGCAGTAACGGTGTATTTGACTGCTAGACATCATCGAGATGATTGGAAGTGAGATGGAGTCTCTTACCTAGGGAGGACTTAGGTAGAAGGGTCATTGGGTAGGGATTAAATTAGGTAGATTGTCAACTGGTCTGTTGAGTCTGTAATTTGATACTACTAATAGTGGACTTCCTTCCTGGCTTGGTATGCCCCCAGATGTAGGTTGGTTGAACCGAACTGGGTGAACAATTGATTGTGTTCATATTCTATTTTTATTGTCTTGTTCATGCAACAGAGTTTGATGTTGTGACATTGCACCTTAACATCACACATCTGTACCAGAATTTCAGTCTTCAATCCGTATTGGTAAGGCCTCAACCGTAAGCTTATCCCTTACTTCCACATCATCCATCAGGATCACATGTGACAGATCCGAAACATACTTTTGAAGCTATGACACATGGAACACATCATGCAAATTCGACAAATTTGGTGGCAACGCCACCCTGTAGGTAACATGTCCAACTCTTGCAAAAATCTGATATGGACCAATAAACCGAGGAGTAAGCTTCCTCGACTTCAACGCACGTCCAACACCGGTCACCAGAGTGTCACTAAAAAACACATGGTATCCCTCTTGAAACTCAAGATCTTTCCTCCTCTTATCATGGTAGATTTTTTGCCTACTCTGCGAAGTTTTCATCTTCTCCCGAATCAGCTTCACCTTTTCTGTAGTCTGTTGAACAGTCTCAGGTCCAAGTACTACACTCTCTCCAGATTCATGCCAACACAAAGGCCTCCGACACCTCCGACCATACAAAGCTTCAAAAGGCGCCATCCCAATACTGGAATGATAACTCTTATTATAAGTGAACTCAATCAATGGCAAATGGCTATCCCAAGCACCTCCTTGTTCAAGCACACAAGCCCTCAACAAATCCTCTAAATATTGTATAGTCCTCTCTGTCTGTCCATCCGTCTGCGGGTAATAAGCCAAACTCAATCTTAGTTTTGATCCTAAAGCTTCTTGCAAACTCTCCCAAAACCTGGAAGTGAACCTTGGATCTTGGTCCGACACAATACTCAACGGAACTCCATGAAACTTCACAATCACCTGAATATAGATCTCTGCCAGCTTTTGCAAAGGAAAACTGATATTAATCGGAATAAAATGCACCGACTTCATCAGTCTATCTACTACTACCCAAATAGAATCATGTCCTCTCGGTGTATTAGGCAACCCGATCATAAAATCCATAGAGATGTTGTCCCACTTCCACTCTGGAATATCTAACGATTGCATCAAACCAGCAGGTTTCTGATGTTCCACCTTCGACTTTTGACAAGTCAAACAAGCATACATAAACTTAGCCACATCACGTTTCAATCCAGGCCACCAAAATATTTTCTTCAAGTCTTGATACATCTTTGTAGCTCCTAGATGAATACTCAAATTACTCCTGTGAGTCTCTTCTAAAATCATTCTTTTCAACTCGAGATCATCAGGAATACAAATCTCATCACGGAATCTCAACACGCCTTGTTCATCCACTCTAAACTCATTACCTTCCGCCTGGTCATTTCCAATCATCAAATCTACCAGTTTTACATCCAGCCTCTGACCTTCTCTGATGCTATTAAGGAATTCATTCTTGATCTTCAGCATACCCAGCATCACACTATGCGGTGTCTGTTCGCAAACCAAACTCATGTCTTTGAGCTGTTCAATCAATTCTAACTCTTTAACCATCATAGCAGACATATGCAACGTCTTTCGACTCAAAGCATCAGCCACAACATTAGCTTTACCTGGATGATAGTTCAAGCCAAAATCATAATCCTTTAAGAACTCTAACCATCTTCTTTGTCTCATATTCAATTCCTTCTGATCAAATAGATACCTCAAGCTCTTATGATCACTATGCATTTCAAATCTGGAACCATAAAGATAGTGTCTCCAAATCTTCAATAAGAATACCACTGCAGCTAATTCCAAATCATGAGTTGGATAATTCCTCTCATGGATCCTTAATTGTCGTGAAGCATAAGCCACAACCTTGCCATCCGACATTAACACACCTCCTAAACCCATCAAGGAAGCGTCACAATACACCATAAACAGTTCATTTGGTTCGGGTAGAATAAAAAATGGAGTTGTAGTCAATCTTTTCTTTAGCTCGATGAAACTCTTCTCACAATGAACTCCCACACAAACACTTTACCTTTGCACGTCAACTGAGTCAATGGAAGTGCCAATTTCGAAAAGCCTTCAATAAACCTTCAGTAATAACCAACAAACCCCAAAAAGCTTCTAATCTCAGTCACTGACTTTGGAGCCTGCCATTGTAGAACTGCATCTACTTTGGATGGATCCACAACAATACCATCACCTGAGATAACATGCCCAAGAAAACTTACCTCCCTCAACCAAAATTCTCACTTAGACAACTTAACATAGAGCTTCTTCTCTTTCAACACTTGCAGCACAATCCGCAAATGTTCAGCGTGTTCCTCTTCTGACTTAGAATATATTAGAATATCGACAATAAAGACAACCACAAATTGATCCAAGTAAGTATGAAATATTCGATTCATATACTCCATGAACACACCAGGTGCATTAGTAACCCAGAACGGCATCACTACATAATCATAATGTCCATATCGAGTTCTGAAAGTCATTTTCTGAATATCTTTATCCTTTACTCTTATCTGATGATAACCCGACCTCAAATCAATCTTGCTAAACACACGGGCACCCACTAATTGATCCATCAAGTCATCTATTCTTGGAAGCGGATACTTGTTCTTAATCATCACTTTATTCAGCTGTCTGTAATCGATACATAACCTCATACTGCCATCCTTTTTCTTTACCAACAACACTGGAGCTCCCCAAGGCGATACACTTGGTCTCACAAATTTCTTTTCTAACAATTATTCTAGTTGCTTCTTCAGCTCTGCTAGTTCTGATGCCGACACCCTGTATGGTGCCATGGAAATAGGTCTGGTTCCAGGGACAAAATCAATAGCAAACTCCACCTCTCTCTTGGTGGTACGTCAGCAATATCATCCGGAAACACTTCTAGAAATTCACGCACCACCTGCAATTCATTAATCACCAATTCACTCTCCACTGACAAGGATGCAAACAACACAAGCACTTGAGCTTCTTCTTCTAAGAGCTCTCTCAACTCTCTAGCAGATAGAAAACCATCTTCTTCCTCTTCCTCAGGAGCAAGAAATCGCACCGACTTGTTAAAATAGTTAATATGAACATGATTGAACTCTAACCAGTTCATGCCCAAGATCACATCGAGACCTCCCAACGGTAAGCAAATAAGGTCCACCCCAAAGTCCTTATCAAAGATTGATAGTGGATAATTCAAACAAACTAGAGAAGTGGTCACTGATCCCTTTGCAGGAGTTTCGACAACCATCTATCCCTTCATAGGAGAAACAACAAGGCCTAGCCTTCTCACACAATCAACAGCAATAAAAGAGTGAGTAGCACCAGTATCAATAATAGCAATCAAAGGCGTATCATTAATATAACATGTACCTCTGATTAGTCCGTCATCACTGGAAGTCTGAGTCCCTTTCAAAGTGAACACCTTTCCTCCAGTCGAAGCTTGCTTTGGTTTCTGGCAACGAGTACTAATATGGCCCTGTTCTCTACAGTTGTAACAAGTCACCACATTAAATTTGTAATCAACAATCAAATGTCCTGCCTGTCTACACTTGAAGCATTTGTTCACATCACTTGTGCATTCACTGATACAATGACCTAGTTCACCACATTTGTAACACTTAAGAGGAGTAAGGGCACCTCCCCCACTTGGCTTCTTGCCATCAGTATGTTTCTGTTTACCTTTTTCAGATGGAGCTGCATAAGGCTTCCCACGGTTCATCGGTTGTTTTCCTCTCCTCTCGGCCAACCCTTTATAGTGAGTCGATCGAGCCTTGCTATCTTCTTCGAAGATCCTACAACAATCCACCAAATCTGGAAACCTTCAGATTTGCTGATAACCAATCGCCTGTTTAATCTCCGGCCTCAATCCATTCTCAAACTTGACACACTTTAAGAACTCAGCAGTGGCCGCACTATAGTGAGGGTAAAACTTAGCCAGGTCTGAGAATTTGGTAGCATACTCCATAACCGTCGTGTTACCCTGTTTCAGTTCCAGAAACCCGATCTCTTTCTTTCCTTTGACATCTTCAGGAAAATATTTCCTCAATAACTCCCTACTGAACACAGCCCATGTGATTGCCTCTCCTGTTGCTCCCCAACAGTTGACGAGTGGTAACCCACCAATCATCAGCCTCCTCAGCAAGCATGTGAGTACCTAACCGCACCTTTTGTGCCTCAGGACATTCCATCACCATGAAGATTCTCTCGATCTCCTTGAGCCAAGTCTGCGCTCCATCCGAATCATATCTTCCCTTGAAAGTAGGCGGTATGTTCTTCCGAAACTCGTTATTCTCACTAGCATGTGGTGGGTTTTGTACCGCTTAAGCAACAGCCTACAAAGCAGCAGCAATAGCAGCATCGTTCCTTCCAGCCATTCTAAATCTGTTACACGTCAACAACATAACACAATGGTTAAGGAAACGACATCGACAGTAACCAACGGTCACACGACAACGACTCGACAACTTGGACGGACGGACCAACCTGCTCTGATACCACTTGTAACACCCTAAACCACCGCAACAATTAATAATGAAATATAAGGGAATATCATAGTAAAATAAAACCTACAATCATTTAGGGTGCTACATTCAACAAACACCTACTCATGCATACGATATGTAACACATCAATAATATCAATAAAAGCATACTTGATTAAATTATCATGTAGCAGCGGAATTCAACTAAAACACAACATACTTAGTACCACATAATTCTCATCAAGTAAGCAAAATGACAACAAATAATAAAATAAACATCGACATGCGTTTTGAAACCCAGTGTTACAATCAGAGCAGAGGCAACTCAACGAGATAAAAGAGAAGACTCCATCTTCACTAACTTCCACTCTATACTAATCCTGCTTATCTGCACGTTATCCACGTAGAGGTAACATTCAAACAGAAGGGGTGAGATTCTCAATCAACATAAGTGATGCATAATATAAATATGAAAGAACATAATCCATATGCAGTTCACCCTTTCAGCACAACACCAACACGAATACAATTTTCCACCCAAACAGACAACAGTATAATCCATCATATAACACAACATAATGCAATGCAATGAGACCCACAATTCGACTTTATGCATGTGGTACCAATTCGATCCCTTTTTCATGATCACAATTCCCGTCGGAATTTCTATATCAGTCACTCACACCCCACATAGGCACACAACATCCGTGATCGCTCACACCCCACATGGGCACACGATCACCTCAACAACAACAACAACAACAACAACAACAATACGATTCTATTTCAAAGAATCCCGATAAGACGCTCGCACCCCACATGGGCACACGACTTATCGCACAACTTATGCAACATGGCATACATACAACGACAACATACAATGACAACTAAATGCTTCAATACATCATATTACAATTGTCAAACACGCAACATATACCTGCCAACACATACCACAACAGTAATCCATAACCACAACACGCATACACACAACTGAACTCATCGTTTTAACACACAACACACAACACACACACGAAAACCCAACTACTGCATCAAATAGTTGGAATTATGACCTTGAAATTAATTTTATCAAAAAGTATATGAAACCAGCTTTCCAACGAATCGAATGGCGACTGAAACGGACATATGGATTAAAAGTTATGAATTTCTGAAGTTTTGAAAAATTCTATCCGTAACAGCAGCAAACAACATTGTCATGTTTGCTGCAAGTTCGATCTGCAAACTGCCCTTCGCTAGGAGTTCACTTAGCGAACTTTCTAGTGAATAACTCCTCCCATACAAAAACCTGAGAGTCGCCTTTTCTCTCCTCCACTCGTTCTTTGTTCGCTTAGCGAACTGGAGTTTGCCAGAAGTTTGCTTTGTGAATCTGGGGTGAACTTCCCCACCACACATCCCAGAATTACTCTACTTTTCCTTCGTTCGCTGCCTCATTCGCTTTGCGAATCTGGGACGAACTTTTGCCCAGCAAACTTTTGTTCGCATTGCGAACAACGTGATTCTGCAATTCTGCAGTTACGATTTCAACCCAAACCAGTCCCAATCCTTCCTCGATTTTACCCACAAATAGCCCCAAAAACACACATATAATCACAGATTATCATGAATACAATTAGGAATAAATAGGCCACAATTTAACCGATCAATTTATGCATTTTTTTCTCTTATCCAAACCTCCGACATACAAAAACCCCAATCCCCAAATCAACACAAACAACACATATGATGATCCTAAAGGTTTATCTACCCTCATACAAATATTATTCAACCCTTAGAGGTTAAAGAACCCCACCCTTACCTTAGATGAAGATTCCTCGAAGCTCTCTAAGCCCTAGCTCGGCTTCTCTCTTCCGTTCCTCTTTTCTCCAAAAACACGATCGATCCCAAATGATTCTCCCCTTTCCAATTTTCTTTCTTTTCCTACTATAACCCTTAGACCCCTAATATGTTCTTCCTTCTTTACCCTTACTAATCTTCATGAATGGACCACCTTGCCCCTTACTATTCTCCACTCAATTTATCCAATTTTTTTTAATAAATAAATAATTAAACTAATTATATTAAATCTAAATAATTCCAACTAAATTATTTAAATTAATAATTAATTACTAACCACACCTATCACCTCAACACAATTGGTCACACACCCCCAACACCTCATTCTCTATAATTTTTAGGTCACTACCCCATACTAAGGGCAACCCAACCTCAACCAACACACACATAGTCATACATAAATACACCATCTCATACAATTTTAATTACGAAAAATAATTAAAATAAATCGGGGTGTTACACTGTAGACTAGGATCGAGGGGAAGTTTATCTCAAAAGAAAACTGAGACCAGTTCCAAGGCAGAAGACCAGGATCGATGGGAAGTTTATTTCAAAAGAAAATTGAGACTAGTTCCATGGCTGAAGACCAGGATCAAAGGGAAGTTTATTTCAAAAGAAAACTAAGACTAGTTCTGTGGCTGAAGACCAGGATCGAGGGGACGTTTGACCCTTTTCTAAGTAACATTACTTAGCAAAAGAAGATGGATGATCAAATCGCTAACATTCATAACCACAGTCAAAGTTTCGGGTATTCCGAAATTTAATCCTCTTTTACCTTGAATGTCTGAACGTCTTCACCATTCACACTTTCAGGTCCAAGAAGATTAAATAGGGGCATCTGTCATACCCCAAATTTTGACCACAAGATTTCCCATCATTGTGCAAATCATCACCACAATATGGATGTACCTTCATACCTCATCAATCCTCTCAAAGATTATTGAGTATTCAAAACAATCAAGAATTAGGGTTTTGGACCCTCTCAGGGTACTCAGACAAAGGATCAATCAAGAACGGACATGATCCTTAACTTTTCAATCCTCTCAAACATTCATGAAAGATCAAGAGGTCTCCCACATCAAGAATCAAGCACAAGAGTGCAACATTTCAAGTGGATCAAGCCTCGAGATCATCAGTGTCACCAAATTAGGGTTTTGGTTGACCAAGGCCTCCAGAGAGAAATTTTCATCTGGGAATAAGCCAATACTTCAAAACATGATCCAATAAGCTTAAAGGGACTTCATGGACCCAATCACAAGTTCAAAATATCCTCAGGGGACGCATTCATCAAAAATCAGGAATTAGGGTTTCTTGACCTAATTCACCCCTAAGTTGTCTTTTGGAGCAAGACATAAGCCAAGACCTCAAAAAGTGTTTTGAAGATCTCCAATACATCATATTGATCCATTTACAAGATTGGATTGATTCAAAGAACTTGGTTCATAAGCAGTACAAGGATTCAAATTCATCTGGACCAATTAGGGTTTCTGATGAAAAAGTCAACTGTACCTTTGACTTTTGACCAAGACATGATCCTAATCCTTGAGACATGATTCAAAAAACTCTAAAACACCTACGGAATCCACCCATTAGGTTTGAATTAGGTCAAGGACTTGATTTCATAGAGGATCACAAAGTTTGAAACTCATTTGACAAAAAGTCAACTGTGCCAAAAACAAAGTTTGACCTTTTGAATTTCTTGACAAACAAGGCTTCCTTGAGTCAAAAACAATGTTAAATTATGGTTTGGATCATCATCCATCAAGAAAAACAAGAAAAGTGGGGTTACTTGCAAAAGGGGCAACCATAAGAAACTTGAAATTTCACCAAGTTAAGAAAAAAAGTGATTTATACCAAAATTTGCAAGGCCATAACTTGTGATCCAAGCAACCTTTTTCTTCCATCCAAAGCTCA
Organism: Lathyrus tuberosus; assembly: GCA_022829125.1. NCBI lineage: Eukaryota > Viridiplantae > Streptophyta > Magnoliopsida > Fabales > Fabaceae > Lathyrus > Lathyrus tuberosus. The sequence continues at coordinate 5,244,595 of JALAZF010000308.1, read as the reverse complement.
AATGAAAGCTCTTATTACATACTTCAAGATTGTTAACTACATCAGATTCGAAATCCTCATGGATTTTGAGTTATGGATTGATCAAAATCACAAAAATGTGAAAATGACCATTTTTCCAACACTTATTGAAATTTTTGACAAAATCTGTTTTGCATTTTCACCAACTTTGAGGCCATTTTTCATTATGATCCAAGGTGATTCAAGACCAAAGTTAGACATCAAAGTTGAAGTATATAACTCGAAATTATATCGTGTATTTGACTTGACTTGCATGAATTTTAGTTATGATTTAATTGATTTTTCCCTGATTTATGTCCTATTATTCCCATAATTATTTCCTTTTTCAGGTACTCGAGTCGAATCGGAATCTATCACAAAATGGAGAAAATATGGATGAATTGAAGAAGAAGATAGAAGAAAAATAAATATCAGAATTAAAAGAAAAAGAAGTAAAAGAAAAAAAGAAAAAAAAGAAAAAATAAAAAGGGTGGCCCCACCACCACTCACGGAATGTGGCGCAAGCCACATTGTGGGGTGGCGCCCACCACCTTGGTCAAAAGTGGCGCAAGCCACTTGTTGTGAGAGTGGGGAGGTGGCACAAGCCACCTGTATGTGTGAGGAGAGGAAATCTCCCACTTCCCCTATTAATTATCCAGTCTTCAGTTTTTCTCGGAAATACTCAGTCATTCATCCGCTTCTCACACGCACTCAACCGATGATTCTGAATCTTCGACCCAGTATAAAAAGAAAAGGAAACCTCCATTTGGGGGGTCGACTTTTCTTTGCCAGAATTTTTCTTATTTAGTTTTTAGGCAGTTTTCTTTCGCCATGTAAAAGTAATAGTTCTCCACATCAGGGGACTATTACCAATATAGTTTTAGAATTTATTTTTGTCAGTCGATTTCTGTACTTTGATTCGAAGCTTTCAGGCGTATTACAATTCAACATCTATTTAATTCCAGGTTCCCTTTATCGTTTATTTTACTGTTATTACTTTCTTATTTTATTTGCTAGATCATGTTTAGTATTAAGTTTATTTATCGTAACTACGTGTTTGTTTTCCTATCTATGTCTTTCTAAATATTCTTGAGTCCGGCGTGTGAGGACCATCGTTACCGACGGGACTCGGTAGAAAATAATGAAGGTGCGAGAAAGACACAAGAAAGGGGGGTTTGAATTGTGTATTTGCTCCTTTGATAACTTTTCGTATCTTGTTAAGGAGACGCTCAAGAACCTTCATTGTTCGTTGAGAGATTCTGATATCTTAACTATGGAGTATGAGAACTATATAGGTTCTGATCATAAGATACGATACTCAGAACTTGCAGTGCAGAAGCTTATCAGAGATAGGCTGCAAGGTTCTAACTTTGCTTAATATGAGGTTATGATATTCAATGCAAAAACATAAATAGTGATACTAAGCAAGAGAGTAAAGGACACACGATATATCCTGGTTCACCACGCAGGCTAATCCAGTCCACCCTCCTCAGGTGATTTCGCCTTGAGCACAAGGACTTAATCCACTATAACCAAATCATGATTACACTTGCACGGGCAACGCCGGTGGCTAACCATTTGCACAACCGCACTATGACTAATAACCCAATAAATCATTCATGGATCCAACAGGATATAACATTCATTGACCGAGCAGACCCGCTGCTGGGATTTCACAGCTAGCCGTTCAGGGATTCATCACAATGAATATAACGCTACTGACCATATTTCAAGATTTTCCACAATGACCCTAGCCATTGTCATCTCAAGTATCTGATCACCTCGTGATCTACTCAAGGGCCTCAACTCACAGCTGAACCATTTAGGAATCCATTCAGGATATAACGTTCACTGGAGGAGTCTCAATTCCTTTAGTTTAATTGGCAAACTGGAGACTACAAATTGTGCTTCTTAATAAGCAAGTTTCTCCTAAGTTTAAGTACAAAGAACACACACATGTGTTCAAGCAAGATTTGAGCAACAACTCCTTGCTTTCCTAAGAAACTACAAGAATGTATTTGGATATTACAATTGTTGACATCTTGTAGATATTCTTCTTCTTCGTCTTCTAGTTGAGCAAGCTTTGAGCAGCAACTCCTTGCTTCAGATCTTCAATGTAGTCCTGACGAGAAGGTAGGTTGCTGACTTGACAGATCTTCAATGTTGTCTTCTTCATCAACAACTTCTGTTCTTAATTTGTTGTTGTTGTGTTGATTTGTCTTCTTGAGTTTCAACAACAATTGTCATTAGTGAAATAATGATTGCTTTTGAATATTCTGAGTGTTTCAACGAGAACTCATCGTTATGGCTATCTTCACAATGACTTGGTCAATTTTGTAGATGAACATTCAATTCGTGATTCTACAAGTGATCGACACATCAGAAGCAGCAACTCTTTCCATTAAATAGCCAGTTGAAATATAGCCGTTTGAGAATACTGTTGGCTGTTTGGAAAAGAGACATTGTGATATAATGAGTTGTACTGACACATCTCCTTTTTGTAGAGGAAGAAGTGACCGGACATCTTTTCTTGGGCAGTGTGTACATTTAACTCACAACGGTAATATCTAGACTTCAAAACTTCAGTGGCTTCTGATGTTAATCTGATGAAGCATGAGTAGAGTCTTCTTAGCAGAATATCTGATGCTTCAAGTCTTTAGTCCATTGAAGAAGTCCATTAGGAATCAATCTTCAGAACTTCAGCACTTGGTCTTTTAGAACGTTATTCTCTTCTGCTTCAAGTCTTCCGAATCTTCAGAACTTGTCTTCAGAGTCTTCAGAACTTGATATTTGAAACCTTGATCTTCAGAACCCATAAGTCTTCAGATTCTTTCTGCACTTAGTCTTCAACGCCTTCAGCCATCAGAACTTCAAGTCATAGGAGTCTTCCGCACTTTGGTTCTTTCAGAGTGTACTTCTTTAGAAGCTTCGCTATCTTTAGAATCTCAATCACTTTTAGAGAGCATCCACAAAAGCATTGCAACAGCAATCTTGGCATCCTTGAATCTGGCTGATCATGACTAGATAAAGAAGCGTTCTTGCTTCTTCACGACTTTAGTCACACATAGTAACTTCGCATATATATATATATATATATATATATATATATATATATATATATATATATATATATATATATATATATATATATATATATATATTCAATCATAGTACATCTAGCTGGTGTATGTTGGTTTTGATGTCTTTAGTTTTTTATGATCTGCACACAACACACGTTAGACTATAAAATGGTTCTTTCACAAATACTTATTGTTATCATCAAAACATGGATTGACTTGTAGAGACAATTCTTGCTCTCATAATCTCCCCCTTTTTGATGATGACAAAACCAAGTATTTTAATTGAACATTTCATACAAGGTAATCACCAAAGTAAACAAATTCAGAGTTTGGACAACAACTCCCCCTGAATGAGTTATCCTCAAAGCTTTATCTGAGATCATCTAGGATTTTATATAATCCAAAGATATACAGAGTAACAACTTGAGTTGTCAAAACAGGAATAGAAAAGAGTTACTTCTCTATCTTGTCTTTAGGAAAACGAAGAGTCTTTAGCATCTGGACTAGTTCATTAGAACTTCCATCTTCAGATCTTCAGAACTCAGTTTTCTTTGTTTTTGTATCAGAGTATATTATCTTCAGATACATCTGAAGCATTTCTACTTTTTAGCAGATTCCATTAAGCATAAGATCAGAATAGTTCTTGACTGATAGTCATAGCCTTGCTATCTATCATAGACAGACACTGTCTTTAAAGAAAACTCCCCCTGAGTTTCAGACTATATGAATATTTTTGACTTTATATTTTCATCTTCTGGGTAGTCTCCCCCTAATTACCATAAGTCATATATTGGGATCTTCAGAATCGAGATTCAGAGTTGTAAGATTTTAATCACCAATGTGGAGTATGACTTTTGAGAGTTTGACCTTTGACCATAGGTTCTTATCTTGTTAATGTCACGACTCAGTGGTTTTTCAAAGCTTGATTTCTGATCAGATACCAATTTCTGGTTAATTTGTGCGATCGATCAACGCTTGATTTTGAATCTGGTACTCATGATTTGATTCTGGTATGATATCACGTGATGTCCTGACTCTTATACCAGAGTATGTTGAGTCTGATACCAAGTGAAGACTTTCTTCTCATACCATTTGAGAGGTATTTCCTTAATGTGCTGAATTGATACTAGTGAAGGTATTTGATAATAATTCATAGCTTTGCTTCTGATTGATGAGTCTGATAATAGTCTTTGTTACTGAGTTTGATTACCAATTATTGATTTAGTCTAATACCAAATCGTTTTCATTTCAAATGGTTCTTGGTAAACATCAGAACGGCTTCTTTCTTGGATCTTCAATCCAGATTTTCAGACAGCTCTTAGCTTCTGATTTGCACATTTCCTCTGAGTAAGCATCTTAAGAACGTGTACTGCTTTTAGAGTTTTCTTACTGATTCTGATTCTTAGACAACTTCTATTATGTGATCGGAGTTCTTTATTCTTAGCCTGTTCCTGTTCTTAGAATGCCTAGTGAACTTGTTTAGAGTTCCTCGAATAACATCAAACAACAAACGTTAGTAGTAACACATTTTATATGATTGATTACATGTTTGAGTTTGCATTCTTTCTGTTTTAAGATTTTCTTTCTTTCAATCATTCATATTCATCAATCAATATCATACTATATTTCTCCCCCTTTTTTACATCATCAAAAAGTGCTAGAGCATATGAGCATTTAATCATATAATTCCTTTTTCCAAAATCATATATCTCTTCCTTAGTTAAGTATACTGGATATGATAGAGCCATAGAACCATCATTTGAGCAATTAAGAACAGTCCAAGTCATTTAGTGATAACCATCTTTAACCATAGGATATTCATTTGAAGGACAATTAGATGGAAGTATTAACCCCAATCCTCATAAATAGTTGTAAAGTATCGAATAAGCTTAATCCTAATTCAAAAGATTTTCCATTCATTATCAAGAGGAAAATACATAATGCAAGAAATAAGGTAACAAGACATAGAGCAAAATGATCATAACCCTATCCTAATATTCTTCAGTGAATTCCAGAGAATTCAGCATGACTCATGGGTGAACATTCTTCAGTTGCTCCAATGTGTCCTAATCTGGAGATTACATCTTGAATCTCAAGGACACGAGATATGACCCTTCCATATGGGATGCTAAAGGAGGGCTTGTTTCTAGACAAGAGGATTTGTTCATGCAAGTGATTAAACATGGTTTGAAGAAGGTTTATTTTTCTTCTGTAGACCAAAAGGAAAATAAATAGTCGTTCTGAGTGAGAAATCACTCTTGTTCCTGATTCTCTAGGTCTTAAGTTAGTTTCCATGATCTTGTGCCAGATTTTTACAGATGGGATAAGTTTGGAGACACGGTTAAAGGGACCATTTCCACAATGAATTTTGTAGATGAGATCATTGAAGATTTTCCTTTCCTTGTAGTCTTCAATAGTGTCACCGTTTTCATCACACTTGATTGCTTGCGCAATGACCGAGGGTTTAATTACCACTGGAATTCCAGAGACACCTGACTGAATAATGTGCTGGTTATACATGTTAGAAAACACATCAGCATTTCCCCAGAATTCTTTAACAAGATCTGTGTAAATGAGACCTGGAAGCATCTCAAGATAACCTTCCCATTTTTGACACTTTAGTTCGGACGAAGTTCTTGTAAAGCCAAGTTCTTTGAGAGAACTGGAGTTCACAGAGAATTCATTTAGGATTCTTAACTCATAGATTTCACTCTTAGTAGGTTTTGCATGAGAGGTGGACATTCTAGAGGGAATACTAAAGGGAGACACTAACTGAGATGATTTTTGAATAATGGATAGAGGAGTGAACAAGGTGCCTTAAATAGGCAACGAATAGAAGGAGTCAAATAAATGCTTATGACTCCAACTGTCAGGTTCGTCATTTCTTAGGTATTTTAGGCTAGATATGACTAGGTTAAGGGATTAACACTAGAACTGAGTCCAACAGTTAATTATTCTTGGGAAGACCAAGAGATCACGCATAGACTTCTCTAATTTATTCTTGACAGGAGTCAAGGATTCGCAATAAGAGCATACGTAAAAGTAGTATCACTATCTAGTGGTGAAAATATAGAGACACGTTTTTCCCTTTTTTTTTTCAAGATGTTTATCTCATATGTCTAATAAGTGCACATACGTAGACATAAAGAATTAAAAGTTACACATACTTCATTAACTTAATTAGCAATTACACAATATGAGCAAGTGATACATTACACACTAATAACTTAGCCTAATTGAGATATGTAATCTTCTAATTTTATGAGAACAAACTATTGTCGAAGGTTTCACAAAACTTCCTATCCAGAGCAGTATCTGGACCACATCGAACTCTGCAGATCTTTTACAATATTCCTGCACTGAAGAGTACTTCTGATAGGACTCTTCCATAAGGAATTAATGATTGGTTCATGGTTCTTGACGTGACGATTGACTCTTTGAGATGGTCAAAGATTACTTGGGAAAGGTCTATAGGAATTTGTCTAAGAAGACACATGATGAGGAGCTTATCATCATGATACAGAAAGTCCATGTTTGTATTGCGAGGTTTAATATTTGTTTGGAGAAACTTGTACCAACCTCTAGCAATGGGCAGAAGTGTTTCAGGTTTCATAGGTTTAAAGGCATATCCTTTATCAAACATAAAGTGCATTTCAGCATCGGAGGTGCATCGAATGAATGCATGGTTGGGAGTGACACCTCCTGGTGGACAGTCAATGGTTTCAGAGATTTTTGTGGCATTGATGGTTACTGGGACACCATAAATGCCAGAGGAGATGGTTAGACCATTATTGCTAACGAAGGTATTAATCCAAAAGGATTTTAAGAGGTTAGGATAAGTTGAGCCTCTTAGCATATGTATGTATCCATTCCAATTTTGAAAGTGAATACCAAGATGAAAATCATGATCAGCATCCATTGGATTTGGTCGTTTTTCAATGATGATTTCAAGGAGATCATCATTGCTATAAAAGGTTCTTGGAGTCATTTTAGATTGTGTTTAGGGTGAAAGGAAGGTTGGGAATATGAGATAGTGAATAATACCTTTTTTTTTGGAGTGACTCTTAAATAGATGGATGGAGAAGTTTGAACTGAATGGGTCAATAGCTAAGAATGACTTAGGAATACTGGAATCTTAGACAAATAAACAGTCTGTTGTTCTAGGGAAGATCGAAGAGATGTGCATGCATTTATTCTTAGCGAGAGTTAGGTGGATGTAGTAACTGCATTATGAAGTCATTAATTCTAAGCGAAAAAAGGACACGCTTTTTAGTTTCAAGGTTTTTATTTATTAATCAGTGCATAGCCTAAAATGCAGGCAAAAAGGATTTTTTCACTATTTTCAATGTTAAGAGAGAATCTCGACCAGTCAGAATATGACCATGCCTGGCTTAGAAGCTATGGCCTAGGTAATGAGCTATTTTGGTTATAGTAGCACGTTTTCCTATTTCATAGCTGAGCAGATGTCACTCAATATGCGCATATCAAGGAAATTTGGATGGCTGAGATTTTTTTAAGTAGAAACTTGGATAAATTAAAGAATCTAAGGTGTGTCGTTCAATTTAATTGAACATCATGGTTTCTTAGACTAACTAGGTTGAGTGGAGTGTACTTACGGGTTAGGATGTGGTCAACCAGAGTGAGTGACATGATGAGGAGAATCTGATATTCGAGATTTATATACTTTGACTGTTCCAAGAGGCATGTGCAGACGCATACGGAGAGGGACAAAAAATTGTCTTAAAAGTTTTTCTAATCACTTCTCACAAAACTCAATCACAGCATATCCAAAGGTTTTGATAAAGTGATTCTGGTTGTTATCATGAAAATAAGTCATAAATGAAGAAAGGATGATACCTGAGATCTTTGTATACGTGCCTGGATGCATTCTCAATCTTGACTCTGATTTTTCCTTTTCAGAGTGAATTGCTGAGGATTCTTAAATTCTTCAGGATCACTTGTCATCTGGTTTCAAAAATGGAATTTGATAATCATATTTCGTCACATCTGATCGACCGGAGCAAGAGCTCTGTTGTGAGTAATTTCTTCTTGTTGACTGTATCCTTAACCAGCAGATCGTACTTTGTTCTTTGACAACTTCTCATTTCTTCTTATTCTTGAGTGCTTGCTGAGTTCAAATGAACGTTCTTAGGTTCAAGACATCAATCTTTGAGAATTGATTAGGTTCTTCTTCCATAGCCAGAACTTAGTTCTCGTTCATAAGAGCTTCTTCACCCGTGGCTGGTTTGATTAGTGAAACTTATTCTTAAGCATGTTTCTTCTGATGGTCTGCACGTTGATCTGGTTCTGATTTGAGCATTCTTGCCATCAGAGTCAGTTTCTCAGAATGAGAAGTAGTCATTTGGAACTCATAGAAATTTTGACTTATCTCACTGTGCTAAAAGCAATTGTAGTTAATAAATAAATTTAACATCTTGATCTCACAATGCACAGAGTTAGCTCATCAGAGACTAACAACATATCTACTTCAAAATAGAATGTTGACTGATTTCTTCCTTCCGAAGGACATCAGTAACTTAAATTCTTTTTTACTTGAGTAAAGAATTACAGTGTCTGGTTTGACACCTTCAGGTTCGAGTGCTCGAGAGGTTCTGAACAACTTATCAGATAGTGATCAGGTTACTAACATTTAATTCACCTGAGAGATAGTTTTAAATTATCAGAACTTAGTAATACTGATTCAAACAAGATTTAAGAGTTCATTCTTGATCAAGTATTTGATGAGTCCTTGACAATCTTCTTCTTTCGGTTTTTTGTTTTGCTCCCAAGAAAACAATATTCAGTTCTACATTGAATCTTTTAACCTTTTTTATCATTCAAACTTCAGATGTTGAGTTATGTTGAATTCTGCATATTTTATCTTGAATTTCAACATCATAGATCAACAATCTTTCTTCTTTACATGAAGAGGTTCTGAATGAGTTTTTAAACGAGAAAGTCAAGGGTGGACCTAATCCGTTTCTTGAAAACATCTCAAAAACTCATAAAGAATTGATCTTCAGCAAACAAGACTTCTTGTTTTCTGATGATTCATCTTTTAAGCATATACGTGGTTTTATCCACACGTATTTTCTAGAATGAGCATTCAACAGATACAGTTTCTTATCTGATGAATTTATCTTATCAGCTGATTCTTCACTTTTAATGAGACTTCATCTAGAATCAGTGAATTGCTCAAGAAGTAATCAGATTGATTAAAATTTTGTACACAGTTAACTGCTGAACTGTTACAGAAATTGTAATTGGATTTCAATCTCACTCAGAGTACTTCTACGCACCATATCTGGATCTTTTTCTGACACTGTTAAGTGTTTGATGTGAATCAATAACAGAACTGGAGCTCTGATACCAATTGAAGGTTCGAGAAATACACAAGAAAGGGGGGTTTGAATTGTGTATTTGCTCATTTGATAACTTTTTGTATCTTGTTAAGGAGACGCTCAAGAACCTTCAATGTTCGTTAAGAGATTCTGATCTCTTAACTATGGAGCATGAGAACCATATAGGTTTTGATTATAAGATACGATACTCAGAACTTCCAGTGCGGAAGCTTATAAAAGATAGGCTGCAAGGTTCTGACTTTGCTTAATATAAGGTTCTGATATTCAATGCAGAAACATAAATAGTGATACTAAGCAAGAGAGTAAAGGACACACGATATATCCTGGTTCACCATGCAGGCTAATCCAGTCCACCCTCCTAAGGTGATTTCACCTCGAGCACAAGGACTTAATGCACTATAACCAAATCATGATTACACTTGCACGGGCAACGCCGGTGACTAACCATTTGCACAGCCACACTGTGACTAACTACTTGCACAGCCGTATTGTGACTAACAACCCAATGAACCGTTCAGGGATCCAACAGCATATAACGTTCATTAACCGAGCAGACCCATTGCTTGGATTTCACAGCTAGCTGTTCAGGGATTCATCACAATGAATATAACGCTACTGACCATATTTTAGGATTTTCCACAATGACCCTCAGCCATTGTCATCTCAAGTATCTGATCACCTCGTGATCTACTCAATGGCCTTAACTCACAGCTGAACCATTCAGGGATCCATTCAGGATATAACGTTCACTAGAGGAGTCTCAATTCCTTTAGATGAATTGGCAAACTGGAGATTCAAAATTGTGCTTCTTCATAAGCAAGTTTCTCCTAAGTTTAAGTACAAAGAACACACACATGTGTTCAAGCAAGATTTGAGCAACAACTCCTTGCTTTCCTAAGAAACTACAAGAATGTATTTGGATATTACAATTGTTGACATCTTGTAGATCTTCTTCTTCTTCGTCTTCTGGTTGAGCAAGCTTTGAGCAGCAACTCCTTGCTTCAGATCTTCAATGTAGTCCTGATGAGAAGGTAGGTTGATGACTTGACAGATCTTCAATGTTGTCTTCTTCATCAATAGCTTATGTTCTTAATTTGTTGTTATTGTGTTGATTTTCCTTCTTGAGTTTCAACAATAATTGTCATTAGTGAAATAATGATAGCTTTTGAATATTCTGAGTGTTTCAACGAGAACTCATCATTGTGGCTATCTTCACAATGACTTGGTCAATTTTGTAGATGAACATCCAGTTTGTGATTCTACAAGTGATCGACACATCAGAAGTAAAAACTCTTTCCATTAAATAGCCAGTAGAAATATAGCCGTTTGAGAATATTGTTGGCTGTTTGGAAAAGAGACGTTGTGATATAATGAGTTGTACTGGCACATCTCCTTTTTACAGAGGAATAAGTGACCGGACATCTTTTCTTGGGCAGTGTGTACATTTAACTCACAACGGTAATATCTAGACTTCAAAACTTCAGTGGCTTCTGATGTTAATCTGATGAAGCATGAGTAGAGTCTTCTTAGTAGAATATCTGATGCTTCAAGTCTTCAGTCGATTGAAGAAGTCCATTAGGAATCATTCTTTAGAACTTCAGCACTTGGTCTTTAAGAACGTTATTCTCTTCTGCTCCAAGTCTTCTGAATCTTCAGAACCTGTCTTCAGAGTCTTCAGAACTTGATATTTGAAACCTTGATCTTTAGAACCCATAAGTCTTTAGATTCTTTCTCTACTTGGTCTTCAACGCCTTCATCCATCAGAACTTTAAGTCATAGGAGTCTTCCGCACTTTGGTTCTTTCAGAGTGTACTTCTTTAGAAGCTTCACTATCTTTAGAATCTCAATCACATTCAGAGAGCATCCACAAGAGCATTGTAACAGTAATCTTTGCATCCTTGGATCTGGCTGATCATGACTAGATAAATAAGCGTTCTTGCTTCTTCGCGACTTTAGTCACATATAGTAACTTCGCATATATATATATATATATATATATATATATATATATATATATATATATATATATATATATATATATATTTAATCATAGTACATCTAGCCGGTGTATGATGGTTCTGATGTCTTTAGTTCTTATGATCTGGACACAACACACGTTAGACCATAAAATGGTTCTTTCACAAATACCTATTTATACCATCAAAACATGGATTGACTTGTAGAGACAATTCTTGCTCTCACAAATAATAGGTGCGAACTTATGATTAAAATTCTGTTTTGGTTTTAATTTCTAAGTCTAATTTGAATAGCTTTGTCACGAAAGTAAGAGGTTATTTAACACGATTTTGTCACGAGAGTGAGAAATTAATTAAGGTTAGAGTCGGCACTGCGAGAGCGTGGGGTTCAAACTGGATAGTGGAAATTAGGCAACATATCTAAATACAGCGAGAGTGCTTTAGATATGTTTAGGATATTATTGGATTTCAAAATATATTTCCTAGTTACCGGGCGAGCGAGAGCAAAATCTTGGGATTAGGGAACATGACTTTAGTTAATACCTCGAGAGCGTGAGGCGGAGTTTTTAAGTCAGTATATTCTACGGAACTAAGTTATAGTTGTAATTAGTACCCGAATTCTACAAAGTCCTTTAGGAACGCGGAATCCATATTCCGGTCTCTCTTTATTATCATATTTTCTTAGTTTTATTTTAGTGCTAGTCTTAGTTTCCCTTTCATGAATATCATTAGCCTTAGCTTTACATCGCAACAATAGATAACGGTAGGTTGACATTGGTCTCTGTGGGTTCGACAATCTTTTATATTACTTCGATATTTCCGTGCACTTGCGGACGCATCAAGTTTTTGGCGCCGTTGTCGGGGACCAACAGTGAATATTGTTATTCCGTTGTTGCACCGTATAGACTAAGGCACTCATTACTATGTATCACCCAAATTTTTTCTACAATCACCACTCCCAGTATTTCGAGGAATCGCAAGAATCCCATAATTCTAACCTTGAAATACAAATGGAGAATTTCAATGCATCACTAACTCATTCTCACCCAAATTGCCTCTGCAACTACCAATCCCAACATTTTGAGGAGTCGCAAGAATCTCATAATTTCAACCTAGAAATATTAATGCAGGATTTCAATGCGACACTGACTCACTCTCAATATCTCGAGGAACCGCACCCAAATTTCCTCTACGATCACCATTCCCAATATTTCGAGGAACCACATGAATCTGTTAATTCCAACCTCGAAACATTAATGGAGGATTTCATTGAAACAACAACTAATTCTAGGTTAGAATCTATGATGGAGCACTTTGTGTAGACACAAACTCTCCAGAATGAAGAGCTTAGAAGACAACATCTCGATACTTATGAAACCCTTAGGCAGATAAACACTATGGTCGAGTCCCTCGCGACTCACACTGAGATATTAGAGGCTCAAATCTCCCAGCTTGCACAGACACCTATAGGACCCTCCCTTGAGGAGCATGTGGATGTTGTAGTGACCAGTAGTGAAAGACAAATCGAAAATCCTAAGGAGAGTGATAATGAGATTGAGGAGAGTGATAATGAGGTTGAGGAGAGTTCAGGTGAGGAAGAAGTAGAGATTGAGAAAAATACACTGGGACCACCTGAAAGGGAGGTCGTTAAAGAGGTAGAGAAAGTAGCATCTAAGGCTGTTCCTCATCCTTATACCCCACTGATTCCTTTCCCGTATAGGTTTGTAGAGGCTGAGGTAGACTCCCAATCCAAAATGTATGTGGAGATATTGGAAAATATCCACACTAACACACCTTTGTCTGAGGTCCTGTATAAAAAGATAAAATTAGTGGACCATGAAACTAGGGAAATCATTTGTTCTAAGAGGGTGAGGTTAAACTTTGAGATGGTGGATGAAATAACTAAGCCCAAACTTGAAAAGCTAATACTGAGGATAGATCCAAAACCACCACCACAAGTTCAAAATAACGAACCACCCCACAGAAGGAAGAAAAGAAAAGGAGAGGGATATGTGAGATGGCTTGATAAATGTCCATGGAAACCTAAGACTAACACTCCTAACCGTCGAGGTATCGACGTCAAACAAGGCCCTATATGGGAGGAAACCCACGAGTTTTTAATTTAATGTTTTACTTTTATTGTTTGTGTTTGCAGAAAATAAAGAATTGTATCGCTTGTCACGTCTCAGCTATATTTAGGCGAACGATCTCTAGATGACAATCTCTTAAAATGACATGGTGCCCACGGACATTCCTGCGAATGTCGCTGCTGGTGGTGACACCAATGATGAGTATGATAGGACAGAGCATGTCTCTCCCACTCGTAACTCACCTCCTCCTTGTCCTTTCGCATGGTCAGGTTTCACCTGCACCCACCGCACCGTATTTTTCTAATATTTTTTGCAGGTACTTCCTTCAGAAATAAATAGTATGATGAGCGGCTTCAATAAAGTGAAGTTTCAGCAAATTCAGATAACTCGTAGTACAAGACGCCGGAGTAGAAGTTGCCAGTGAAGACAGGGACAAAATGGGAAGAATCAGAGCGAATTTGGTCATGGCACTCATACAGGTTCTATCTTTCCTTTTTCACCTTTTATCTAAACATTGAGAACAATGTTTGATTTAAGTGTGGGGGAAGAACATTTACCGCTTTCATTTTACCGATTTCTAGTTAGATTTACTGTTTTCTAGCATGATTTTAAATTTTTTTCTGTTTTAAATGTTTTGTTCGTCTATGCATGTGCTGTCGAGTCTTTATGCGTGATTTTATGTTGTTTATCGATTTCCCCATTCTCTTTAGCCATACCAAATAATTTGAAAAATTTTGAACTACAAAATTAGTGTTTCTTTTGAAAATCTTAGGTTACAGACGAAATTGAGGTTAGATTGTGAGACTTGGGAAAATTCCACAAGATCGGTATCATTTTAACACCGTGAGCCTCCCAATTATGGAAATCAATTTGAGTACTTTTTATGCCATAGCCTTAAGTTCTCACCCTTTAGTAGTTCCTAATTAGTTTATTTAGCAGTCAGCACCATCCTAAGCACACACTAAGTAGGAAGCCGGTGCAAATAAGTGTATGATCTCAGGTTTAAAAAAAAGTAAATTAAGAAAAAAAAATGATGAATGAAAAGAAATGCCCCTTCTAAGTTAGGTGATCCCCACCCGATCATTTAGCCCAACGGTGCAAAACTTCTTTATCTATTGATATTTAAGCCAATGTGCAAAAGAAAAAAAATGATAATAATGAGATCATAGTCACTAACAGTCTATCCTACCATGAGTGTGAAAGGATAACGGGCTTAATGTGATTGTGCCAGAATGAAAAGGGACGAAAGAAGGATGAGTAAGTTAGGCTTAGGTATAATGACATGATTCAGATTGGTTTGTATAGGAGGGACGTTGATGACCACAAAAGCGGAATTGTGTTGTTACGATATCCTTAGAGTGTGAGCAAGTACCTATCGACATAAACTTAACCAAAGTAGAGTTGGTAGCTTAGGATGAGTATCCGTATACACTATTTTTCTCGCGAGTCATGGTTTGCTTGAGGACAAGCAAAGGTTTAAGTGTGGGGGAGTTTGATAACGCGGAATTATATCGTGTATTTGACTTGACTTGCATGAATTTTAGTTATAATTTAATTGATTTTTCCCTGATTTAAGTCCTATTATTCCCGTAATTATTTCCTTTTTCAGGTACTCGAGTCGAATCGAAATCTATCACAAAATGGAGAAAATATGGATGAATTGAAGAAGAAGATAGAAGAAAAATAAATATCAGAATTAGAAGAAAAAGAAGTAAAAGAAAAAAGAAAAAAATAATAAATAAAAAGGGTGTGCCCACCACTACTCACAGAATGTGGCGCAAGCCACATTGTGGGTTGGCGCCTACCACCTTGGTCAAAAGTGGCATAAGCCACTTGTTGTGAGAGTGGGGAGGTGGCGCAAGCCACCTGTATGTGTGAGGAGAGGAAATCTCCCACTTCCCCTATTATTTCTCCAGTCTTCAGTTTTTCTCGAAAATACCCAGTCGTTCATCCGCTTCTCATGCACACTCAACCGACGATTTCGAATCTTCGACCCAGTATAAAAAGAAAAGGAAACCTCCATTTGGGGGGTCGACTTTTCTTTGCCAAAATTTTTCTTGTTTAGTTTTTAGGCGGATTTCTTTCACCATGTAAAAGTAATAGTTCTCCACATCGGGCGACTGTTACCAATATAGTTTTAGGATTTATTTTTGTCAGTCGATTTCTGTACTTTGATTCGAAGCTTTCAGGCGTATTACAATTCAACATCTATTTAATTCTAGGTTCCCTTTATCGTTTATTTTACTGTTATTACTTTCTTATTTTATTTTCTAGATCATGTTTAGTATTACATTTATTTATCGTAACTACGTGTTTGTTTTCCTATCTATGTCTTTCAAAATATTCTTGAGTCCGGCGTGTGAGGACCGTCGTTACCGACGGGACTCGGTAGAAAATAATAGGTGCGAACTTATGATTAAAATTCTGTTTTGGTTTTAATTTCTAAGTCTAATTTGAATAGCTTTGTCACGAGAGTGAGAGGTTATTTAACACGATTTTGTCACGAGAGTGAGAAATTAATTAAGGTTAGAGCTGGCACTGCGAGAGCGTGGAGGTCGAACCGGATAGTGGAAATTAGGCAACATATCTAAATACAGCGAGAGCGCTTTAGATACGTTTAGGATATTAGGCTTTCAAAATATATTTCCTAGTTACCGGGCGATCGAGAGAAAAATCTTGGGATTAGGGAACATGACTTTAGTTAATACCGCGAGAGCGTGAGACAGGGTTTTTAAGTCGGTATATTCTACGGAACTAAGTTATAGTTATAATTAATACCCAAATTCTACAAAGTCCTTTAGGAACGCAGAATCCATATTCCGGCCTCTCTTTATTATCATATTTTCTTAGTTTTATTTTAGCGTTAGTCTTAGTTTCCCTTTCATCGAATATCATTAGCCTTAGATTTACTTCGCAGCAATAGATAACGGTAAGTTGACATTGGTCTCTGTGGGTTCGACAATCTTTTATATTACTTCGATATTTCCGTGCACTTGCGGACGCATCAAAGTATGTTATTGGGGCTTTCAAAAAAGTACAAGATCCTCCCATGGTTCAACTTGAGCAAAAAGTTATAAGCCTCCAAAAATGGCATTTTTCACCCTGCCCACACAACGGCATTGGTACATAACTTGGTTCCCACGATTTCTTGAGCCAATTTTGGACACTTGCATCATTTCATTTCTGTCTAAAATCAACTTGAATGGTGAAGAATCTGATTACAAGGCCACCAAGTCCAAAATCTAATCCTTTAGGCATGTGACATTCAAAGTTCAAATCCAAAAACTTCAAACTTGTCAAAAGGCATTAAATGGATGCATAGAGCTGGCATGTATCAGTCCACAACATTGCAAATGAGTCAAGATAAACTCTAGCATCAGAAGACCATAGGCCTGCAAGATTGACCCAAGTCAATGGCTAGAAGAGACTTTGGCTACATGACAAAGTTCAATGGATATTGGAGTGATCCAGTCTCCAATCACTATTGATCCCAAAACAAAGTTGCTCTACTATAAATAGAGGTTCTTTTTTATTAATTCAAGTACACCAAAGCATAGCAATACATGCTTTCCTCCAAATCACATTCCAAAAACTAGATTTTGCTTCTTCTTGAAGTAACTATCGAATTTTCAAATAGGGATCAATTCCATCAAAACCAATCATGCCAACACCTCACATATATCATATATATATAAGTGATCCATAACCTCCAAACACACCTGGAACACCAGAATCACAGAGTCACCCCCCATTTGCTCAAGCTTTTTGGCCTACTTGCAGTTGAGGTGCCACAACAAGAACCAGGTATATTCAATCCATTCCAAGCTTCCAAACACCTTATATTAGGTCCATTGAAGATGTCCAGATCATCACATAACATCTATAACACCTACAACTGAGGATTCAATTTCCTCTTGCGGAGGTAAGCCTGACACTCTCAAACTCTATGATCCATGCATCATAAATGTGTTTTCAAGTTACAAATATGTTTCTGCACTTATGTAGAGTGATTCCCCTCAATCAATTGCTTTGTAACATTTGTGTATAGGATTTCTTAGTGTTCTTGCAGAAATTAGGGTTCTTGAGTTCATCTTTTGATTTCTCACTCCACACTTAATATAAATGTAATTAATTTATATCATTGGAATCCTTGTTCCAAAATACACAACTTTCGTGTTTACAAAAGTAAAAACCATTACGTATTGAGAGAGATATGTGAGGTTTTGCAAAATGGCCATGGTAGGTACACACGAGGAAGAAGAAGATGGCCTTGGCGCCATTTTCAAATTTTTTAATTTTTGAATATTTGATATTTTTATTAAATGATCTCAAAAATCAATTTCTCTCTCAATTTTTATCATTTTTTATTGGTTCTTTTTTTTTTTAAATTCACAAAAATGTTGAAATATTTTATTTTACAAAAAATAACACTTATATTATTTATTTAATATACCTTGAATTTTTGTAAATAATTTCATTTTATTTGTTTTTAAACATTTTTAAATGAAATTTCCACCTTGAATTTTCAAATTTAATTGAATTTCAAGCTTTCATGTGATTAAACATGATGTTTCAAAATATTTTTCAAAGTTGACCACTTGTTTTTGAATATATTTGATATTTTATATCAATTTTTTTATTTAATTTCCTTTGAAAATTATATTTTTAAATTCAAATTAGGGTGTTTTCTAAATTTTGATTTTTCAAACTTCACATAAACACTTTTGGGCCTCTAATAGAGTGTAAGACTCATCCCTTGTCACATAAATAATTTTGGGCCTCAGTCATTGTATAAGTCCCACCGTGTTTTCCGAAACCGCGGCGCGATCGTCGCCTTTTTAAACAAAAATCATCAGGGCCTCCCATTGAGTTGTAAGTCCTATCTTTCTTCTTTTCAATCATTTTAGGCCTCTAATAGAGTGTAAGTCCAATCCCCTTTGTAAATACAAAATTTTTGGGCCTCAGTCATTGTATAAGTTCCTTAGTGGTTTTCAAAATCACGGGGCGATCGTCGCCTTTTCAAATGAATTATCTGGGCCTCTCCTTGAGTGTAAGCCCCATTTTTATTGTTTTACAAACACTTTTGGGCCTCTAATAGAGTGTAAGACCCAAACCGTCTTTGTAAAAAAACAATTTTGGGCCTCTGCTATAGTATAAGTCCCACAACGTCTGTTGGTGTCGCAGTGCGATCAAATCAAATAAGTCATCTGGGCCTCTCCTTGAGCTATAAGACCCAAAAAAATCTTTTTTTAAACAACTTTATTTTAATTCAAATTCAAATTCAATGTTTTTTTTCAAAACTTTCTTCAGTTTCTTGAAACCCTAAAAGAGGGAATATAGTTGTAGTAAATACAACAGATCACATTATGCTTGGGCTTCTTCTCAGAAGGTAAGTCCTCGGTCTCCTCTTGGGCTTAGTACAAGGACCCCCAGGCTTCTTAGAAGTTCCCCAGCCTCCTATTAGGCTTAGTACAAGGACCCCCAGGCTTCTTAGAAGTTCCCCAGCCTCCTCTTCGGCTTAGTACAAGGACCCAAAGGCCTCCTATAGGTATAGGATAGAAATTAGTCATCTCTACTAGTTCAATCCTCAGGAGAGTCAAAAATTCCAAAACATCATACCATTATAAGGGTTGATCTTCATCCCTTAAAACCTCAGCCTCCTCTTGGGCATCATACAAAGACCTCTCTGCACTAGAGCCTACCAATTTGAGAGACTTGGAAAGTCTCTTTTCCTCTTGGATCTCACACAAAGACCCTCAAGTTTTGTAAAAGCACAGGAAAAACTCTAATCATTATACTAATACACTAAATCTCCAACAGAGTTAAAACCTCCATAGGTTTTCAAACTCAACCTTTGAACCCCTCTAATCCCCAACAAGGTGTAAATTTTTACCTAAAAAATCCCCAACCAGGGTCAATCAACCATCAACAAATCCCTGGTGGAATCAGAACCTCATGGCATCTGATATCTCAACTCTTCCCTGTTTCCCAGCAAGAGTAAACCCTTTGGATTCCCCAATATAATTTGGACCTGCACTACTACGAACCCCATTTAACAACGGTTGGGAATAACATATAATGACGCGGGCGAAGGCGTTGTTATATAGATTGTTGTTGTAAGTTTGTTGTTTCTACAACGGTCTGGAAACCGTTATTGAAAGGCAGGATGCGCGCCATATATCCCAACGGTTATTGATCGTGAAGGCTGGATCAAATCCTGTAGAATCAGGCCGCCAAGTGCGACAGGGATGCTGGTCGTATGGAGAGGAGGGGGTGTACCTGCAAGGCACTCCGACGCTCAAGTAAGAAAGGGTCAGAGAAAAGGGGCAAGTACAAAGTGTTAGTTCGTAGGGTGAATATTGGATACCTGACCCTCTCAAGCAAGAGGGTTTATATAGAGCCCCCAGCGCGTGGCCAATGGTCCTATTTTCGGGGCGAAATAACCGTTTTCCCCAAAGAATAGGTAACTGCCCAAACTAGCCGCTATGTCAGGCAGGGTGCCCGAAACTAGCCGTTATGTCGGGCATAAACGCAGTTTCGGGCATCTGTCCTTTGCTATTCGGGCAGTGAGAAAGCCGTGCGTAATGGGCATCAATGCCGGGGAGGAACGTTACATTCCTTGCCCAGTTAGAGGATTGGACTTAGGCAATTTGGGCCACTCTGGAGCAGAGGCGGATTGGGCCAATTCTGGCCATTGGTCCAGTCCAGAACAGGAGCCCCCCAAGTCGTTGCTCCCGAGCATGGGAGTGATGACTTAAGGACTGCTCGTTGCTCCTTGGAGCCAGCATAAAGTCGTCGTTTGGAGACGAGGAGGATTGTCTCAAAGTGCTCGTGGCTCCCTGTGTCCGTGATATTCGTGGCCGTGACCTTATTGCCCGGTATTCGGGGAGATTAAGTGTCAGACAGAATTGGAAATGTTGGGTCGCCACGTGTGCCTCGAGCCCCGTGTAGCAGTTAATAGGTAATGATGGCTAGCGGGTAGTCATTATGGCCTACGGGCGCGTGTGTGCACATGCCCCTTAGTATAAAAGGGGGAAGATTGTCCCATTTTGCACTTTTTCTTTCTGATTTCTCTTCGCCTTTTCTGCGTTCTTGCCCGTCACCGTCTTCAGTGCTTCCGACCACTGTGCCAAGCTTCGAGCAATCTCTTTCTTCTACTCAAATCAAGTAAGTTTTCTGATATGTAGCTTGTTTTACTTCCTTTTGTTGTTAGTTGTATATTATATGCAGTTAGGGTTAGCTTTAGGTGATAAAATAGGTGGATTTCTAGCGAGTGTTGGTGGTGGACGGTGGTTGTGCCATTTTTCTGCCTTCAGCACTTCGCCGGAGTATGTAGTACGTTTAGCGAGGAGGGTGGTCCACGACGTGGTTACGGTAGTTGTGCATGCGTGACCACCATGTTTGTTCATCTGCTGATAGGGCGACGAGTTTTCTGGTAGAACGTTTCCAGATTCCGATGAAGCTTCAAATGGAATCTGGGCATGAGTGTGGGGAGGTTCCTCGCAGGAGTATGGTATGTCTCGGGCATCTCCTCACGGGGAGGTTTTTCATTCGATGTTAGGGCTTAGGCCGGGGACGTTGTCCTCAGCCTCTTACGCGCCCTTTCACTTGACTTGGCAGTGGAAGGGTGGATTTGATTTCCTGTCGAATTCACTGTCTTTCTTTGCTTTTCAGGTGATCGTAATGGCGACGGGGCTAGACAGAGAAGTTATTCTAGACACGTCCGAGGAGGAAACTGGCTCCGAGGAAAATAGTAGCTCGACGGCTTTGAGCTCTGTGGCTTCGATCTCGGCAACATCGAGCTCCTCGAGCAATGTCGGGGAGGAAGAAGAATTGGACGTCATGGAGGAAGACGTTGAAGGGTTTTGTGCGGAAGAGTGGGAGGTGGCCGAACCTTTCGAACATGTGTCGACGTTTGCAAGGTCCATGGTGGATGCCTTTACGGACGTGGGACTGGAAGGGGAGTGGAGGGTGCACTTCCCTTCTGTGGGTGATCTTGTCTGTACACACTTTGGTGAACATTTCTCCATGTACGAATATGCCTTCAAAGAGCTGGGATTGAGGCTACCTTTTACTGACTTCCAGTGGTCAGTTTTCGAGCATCTGAAGTTGGCTCCTACGCAGCTGCATCCCAATTTTTTTGCCTTTATCCGGGCTTTCGAGTTGGTGTGCGAGCACCTTTCTCTGGGGGCTACCCTCCCTTTGTTCTTCGCAGTCTTCCATCTTCAGAGGCAGCTGACGGGGAAGAAGTATGGTTGGGTTTCTCTGAAGCAGCCTCGCAAGCTGTTCAAGCCGTTCTCAGAATCAATCCGAACATTCAAGGAACGGTATTTCATCATAGAACCCGTGTCCGAGGTTGCCCAGGATAGCAAATATGTCTGGGAGATAGAGGTAGATGAAGATGGGAATGAGCTGCTCAACGAGGAGGGAAAGTATATTGGGCGGAGGCTGTACATGTTTCCCATCCACTGGGCACTTGATCACTTTGCCCTTAAACCCAGCAAATACGTCTTCCAGCCGAGCGAGCTGCGCGAGCAAGACGCCGTGGCTTACGAGAAGTTGGTGAACTGGGTTAACTCCTCCAGTCTTGCAAGCTGCTGGACGAGCAAGGGCAGCCCTATCTTCGAGGAGGATGGGAGCCAGAGAGTTGAGCGCAGATTCGTCAATGTTAAGACACTGCTGGAGTGCAAGACTCCCGCGGATACTGAGAAGCTGCTCGATAGTCTTGGTTATTTAGATTTTGTTTGTGTTATCTCTTTTCCTCGTAGCTAACGTGCTCGTTTTTTCATTTGTGCAGGTGAGATGCCTCAGGCTCGCGATCGCGTGGTGAGGAATGTTATGGCGAGGAATAAAGCTGGAGCGGCTCCTCCTAAATCCCGTCCTGCTGGTGCCCGTGCTCCTCCTCTTGTTCAAACTATTGTGGGGACTTCTTCTTCTCCCTCTCCTGCTCCACGGGGATCTCCTTTGCCCTTGACCGGGTGGTCGAAGCGGCTAAGGACATCAGACGCTGTGGACCTTACCTGTATGCCGGAGAAAGGGAAGTTTGAGCTCCCTCCGTGCATCCTTGACCGGAGGTTCTTTGAAGGTAACTCCTTGGTCGTCCCTCTGGCGGAATCCCTTTGCTTGGAAGGCATAGATCGCCCGAGCAAGAGGGGGCTGGTGGCCCAAGATGCTTCTGCCCT